>LR991032.1:20420703-22993203 GCA_905163495.3 Cosmia trapezina | reverse complement strand
ACAGCTGTCTGTTACGTTAACTTGATTCTATACAGGGTGAAATTGAATAGATGCGACAAAATTTAAGGGGGTGTTCTACGCATCAATATGAACAACTTTTACTATGGGACCAAACCTGAAATCGCGAAAAAAAAATCAGCTGTTCAGTACATGTTGACAAATTATGCGAACATTAAATGTACTGAACAGCTGATTTTTTTTTCGCGATTTCAGGTTTGGTTCCATAGTAAAAGTTGTTCATATTGATGCGTAGAACACACCCTTAAATTTTGTCGCATCTATTCAATTTCACCCTGTATAATTAATTGTATCCAAAGTAATTAACATGACAAAACAGAGAAACTTAGAACATTAAATTAAATTAATTTCCACTTTTAGCTGCTATTGCAATACAACTCCATAATAAAACAGGACCTGGGCGACTGGGCTCTGCTCGGGTCATCGGGTGATGATAAAGAAAACTAATTTTGCCAGACGTGAGACCTAGCTAGATCGATTTTACGCCCCCGTAATTGCTGCTTTCATCGAAATCGTTACAGCCGTTTTCGACAACGTGATTACAATACAAATATTGCTCATTTAAAGTATACCAATCTGCCTAGCCTTTTCTAAACTATGTTGGGGTCGGCTTCCAATCTAACCAGCAGCTGAATACCAGTATTTTACATGAAGCGAATGCCTATCTAACCTCCACAACCCAGTAACTGTGTTATACGATACCCCTTGGTAAGACTGGTTGTCAGACTTTCAGACTTCTGACGACCCGTTACGATTGTTAGAATGACAGCCGGAACCAACGGCTTAACGTGCTTTCCGAGGCACGGAGGAATCTCGGTATGTAAAGATGGTCACCCATCCACTGACCAAACCCGGCAAGCGTAGCTAGACCTGATGTATCGACCCATGCGGCTGTTATTTATTTATTTATTTTATTTATTCCTTTATCTCAGGCAGCTATGGCCCATATAAAATACAATAAGTACACAAATACAAAAAAATACTACATAAAAAAATATATACACTAATACATATAAAAACATAACTTATAAACTAAGACACACGAAGTGACGGCGTATTACTTAGCCACGAGCCCCTCATTTAATAGTATACAGGGTGTAAGTGTAAACAGTGGCAATATTTTAAGGGGTCATTGTACTCATCATTATGAACAACTTTTACTATGGGATCAAACCAGACAACGCGAAAAAAAAACAAATGTTCCCTACCTTTTGACGAGTTACGCAAACATAAATGTACTGAACAGCTGATTTTTTTTTGCGATTTCAGGTTTGGTTCCATAGTAAAAGTTGTACATAATGATGAGTACAATGACCCCTTAAATATTGCCACTGTTTACACTTACACCCTGTATATAGGATTGTAATGAGTAGATTAAATCAATGTTATTTTATCATTTATTTCATCCGTTTCTACGGTCGTCATACTATGCGTCTGCGCTGGTCATTGTTTGCCAGCCACACATCAGCACGTAGCGTAAAATAAAGTACACACGCATAATACACACATACTCATTATGACAATTCTGAGTAATCATCGATGTCATTGCTTTTACTTATATTTACAGAAGTGACATGACTAATGCTATAAAATGCTATAGTAAAGTTAAACCTAAAGAAACCCTGGCTGTTAATTTTACATGTGCAATTTGTGTGTGTTAATTTGTTTGTGTCAGATTTGTGTTTGTATGACCCAAATCATAGACCTGTCTGATAGTATAGGTACTATACCAATCAGCACCCTTACACAGTTTTTTTCCGAAACTGATTCCAAATTTAAACAAACTCCTGTCGGATTGGTTGCCATCTAAGGAATTTTATTGTGTAAGTAATAATTTTTTTTCGAATCGAGTAGAATTTTATAGAGATGTACTAAACAATTGGCCACAATATGTATGTTTGCAGCGTTTTGTTTCGTCTTAGAGGAATTATTTGTTCCCGAATTATTGTGCTATATTTTAATTTTGTTTTAATTACAACAGATAGTCACCGGACTGGTATACAATCCAGAGTGTTATAATTATCTATATAGATAACCTCGATTAATTAATAAAATAAAAATATATCTTAACATAACTACTCGTAAAACTATTAACAAAATAAAATATGGCGTCAAAAAAAATCCTCCGCATCGTTATCGACTGCTAATTGAGACTAAGATACTGGTAGCATTGCCATTTCGTCGTATGGAAATGCTTAGCCTCTGCTTAAAGTAAAAGCCAGCCCTTGGGTCACGGGAAGTGTCAACCAACCGTTTGGAGATTTCGTTGAACAGACCATCAGCACTCGGACCCGACGACCTGAAAGTTGTTATTTATGTAAGTTAATTTCAATTCTGATAAAACAAAAAATCTATAATAATCTAAATAAATTCAGGATAAAATTGCGTTTAACCTTGATATTCAACAGAAACATTTAAACAATACTTTATTATTGAATATTATCCTCAAAAGCAGCTGTTCGCGCGGTCATTTACCTAACACAGTCATGTTATATTTCTCAACATGATGTTTATTAATAACTCCAATTTATAACGTACTTTTGTGAACAATTTACACGCCTTTCCTCAACCTCGTGTAGGTCAGAGTCAGGGATAACAAGTTTAATGTCAATACACGGCGTCAGTGAGCATCTTATCTATTTAGATTTTGTTTTCATTGGTGCCGATTCTCTTGTCACAAATACCAAACTAGACTAAAAATCACCAAAATTTTGTTTATTCCTGTCAAAAAACCGGTCAAGTGCGTGTCGGACCACGCACTATGAAGGGTTCCGTAGTTGGGATGAATTTATACCAAAAACAAACTTAACATTGTAGTTGAAATACATGTTCTCCCAAACATTCCAACTGTAAATGTAAGTTTGTTCTTAATATATTGAGAGATTTACCATGTTTTTTTGAGACCACAGACTTCCTATAGGTTTTCCTGTAATCTACAGATAAAGATTATTCATATGTATTAGTTTATTATTGTTTAAGATATTTTGTGTATTTTATCTATAGGCCTCTAGTTGCCTGATAATAAAATGATTATTATTATTTCCTTTATTTTATTTACAAACATATAAGTTACATTTTTAAATATTTTTAAGTATAAAAAAATAAATAAAAAACATTTAAAAATATAAAAAATAATAGCCCACCGGTATCGGGAACAGGGGGCCTACTCCCTAAGTTCGTCCGTCTTTCCGTCCGTCCGTTCATCCGTCCGTCTGACATTACAATCCATCAAAACAAGTGTGTAAATGTTAAATTTTTCGGACGGGCAAAAGCACACCGGGAGTAGGGACAACTGGCAAAGCCTGTTGTCATTCATACTTCGTTCGGGCCTCGAACCAATCATCCATCCGTAGGTGATACGGAGTAAGAAACGCCCGTAACGAAGGCCGAAACTACGGGCTTCGTGCTTAGGGAGTAGGACCCCAGGGTCCAAGCTACCGGCGGTCATTATTATTATTTTTAAATTGTCTCTGACATATCTCGGGACCCTGGGGTCCCGGACTTTTGGAAGGCGTACGAGGGGCCGAAGCCAACTCGCAGAGGCCCCTTAGACAATTTTAAATTATGAGGAGGCACCAACCGACGATTATCCCTATATACACTATGCAAGTGCACCCAAGGACAACCCCCGGTTGGTGCAGGACTATTGCAGAACATGGAAACAAAACATATTGGGCTATGGGTTGGGGTGGCTGTGGACTGGTTACCTAGAACTATGAAAGGACTATGGCCCCTGCCTGATCAATGTTGTATTATACACGCAAAAAATAATGGCAGGGGGTGACTTGCACACTCAATGATGGGCCCCCGAAAACGGTCGCTAGCACATAGTGTCGTAGCGGCAAGGGAGCAACATGTCCTGAGGTGCTTGTGAGGAGTGGAGAGGTATTCCACGGTTCAAGGTTCGGTCAAGATCCCTACAAACACTTACTGGAATACTTCCTTCCTCCGAGCACGTTTGCTCTTGCGAATCTCCACTCAAGCCAGCCAATAAAGGCAAGAATGAGGTGGGAGCTCTGTTCCCGTCATTGTTCACTCCAGCCAGCCAAAGCGAGAGGTGAGGAACAAGACTTCTCCCGGGAGATAGGGTCCATGGGGTCGCTACTGCCCAACAGCTCGCCACATGCTGCCCTGCGGGTTTCTGTATCTCTCTTGGTCTGGCTCCTCATCCTAGACCTGTTCCGGCAGAGTAACTCTACAGGCACAGACCTAGAATTCGGAGCACGCAAGCCCCACCACGACGTCAACGTAGAGATACTGCGGTGGCGTTATTATTATTATTATTAAAGAAGTATTTTCTGTATTTTTTTCAAAATTTTAGGCTCAGTAGTTTCGGATATAAGGGGGGGGGGGGAATGGTCAATTTTCGTCAATTTTCTTTCTTAAATAACTTTAAAACAATTTATTTTAAAATTATAAAAAAAATGTATTTGAGATGCTCATAGTAAGCCCTTTCATTTGATATGTCACACGGTATAGTTTGCAAAACTTTTTTTTCAATTTTCTTATTTGCCCCCTAAAAGTGACCCCCATATTCAAAATTCATTTATTTACTTTACCAATACGTATTTGGGTCACAGAAATCCATATGTATACCAAATTTCAATTTAATCGGTCTATTAGATACGGAGCAAATCGGCTGTGATAGACGGACAGACAGACAGATAGACAGACAGACAGCCAGACAGACAGACAGACAGACAGACAGACAGACGGACATACAGACAGACAGACAGACAGACGGACAGACAGACACACTAGTGATCCTATAAGGGTTCCGTTTTTTCCTTTTGAGGTACGGAACCCTAAACATGAACGATTTGCGGTCTTTTTCCTTTACTTGTGCTGTGAGACCTTGCTTCTTGCCTAATTTCATGATTCTAGGTCAAGGTATAAGGACCCTTAAAGGTTTTGATTTATTTGCGAGTATCAAAATATGTCACTTAAATGGCCGTATCTTTTTATTGCGAAGACTTTGAAGCATGATTTTTTTAAGAATTTCAAGAAACTATTGACCTACATATTTGATGTTAATTTTCACTTGATATCTCCACGAATTCCTGAGAAAAAGGGTCTTGACATACTGACAGACAGACAGACGGACATGCGAAGTGATCCTATAAGGTTTCCGTTTTTCTTTCCTTTTGAGTAACGGAACAATAAAATCAAAATAAAAATAATAATATGTACCTACGTGTATAATTATATCAAAAGCTCATACTACAAACCTTAAATAATCACTATTAAATTCGTATCTACCCAGTGTGTAGTCAGTGATCCAATTAACGATTCAGCCGGATTATCAAAAAAAAGGAAGATTCTAAATGAACAAAAAAACGGAAAGCTGACTCTCAATGTCCAAGTCAAATCCTTAAAATTTCGGACGGTACATCATAATAATTTCATGTGACTTCATAATATGCCATCATATATGATACTTAACACACCACTTGGTTATACTTGCGCAGTTGACGACTTTAGGTCTCTTTATATTAGCGGTATGAGGTCTGAGCGCGGGAAGCGACCGGTCGTCATCGTCGGTGCGGCAGATAGAGCGTGGGAGGCGCGGTCAAGTCTCATCTTTCGTGGTGCTTAGTGTACGTAATCTTTGGTACTTTCTACTGAGAAGGAGGCACTCATTTCAATCACGAAGCAGCATCGTCAGGTCATGTAGTTTGAACAGCATGGGTGACGTTCACCTAAGATGTGTTACCGAGACGATGTTAATCGTCTCTGGATAACCAGCACATGTGCTGTGCAATGACACGCAGCAGAGTCAAAATGACACACACGGTAACATCAGTAGGGTAATCTACTGAAATCTGGGGGCACGGTAGAGCCCCCGCCAAGACGAGCCAAGCGAAGCGGAAATGGCACTACCTACCTTTTTCGAAGCGCTTCGTCGTTTTTTTGAACCCTTGTATAGAAAGAAAGCATTTGAAGGTGGGTTAAATCTAACAAACATAGAATCAGAACAAGAGCCAACGAAAGAATGCTATATTTATCACAGTTTACACAACAATAAATTGGTTGAGTGGCGATAGAATGTGCATTCGCTCATTAGTATTACTAAACGGACCTTAACAAAGCAATTAAGTCAGCTAAACCACACTAAAGAAAATTGTAAGATTTTAAATCAATGCAATAATCTGGCAATGCATTCACTGAGTGCCAAGTGTCCCGCAACACGCGTCTCCGTTGACATCGAAAACTACGATGTCGATCTCTCTTAACCTAGTATTTTTTGTTGCATTTTTGTAAGTTTTGACAAATTCAAATCTGGGTTTTACAAAAAACTCTAGACGTCTGCGATGCTTTTTCAGCGAGATATCGGCTATCACGTTTTTGTCACCGTTTCGATGGCGCACCCACGGGGTTTTAGTCTCACAGCTCCTAAAATATTAATCTAGGATTTTTTTCTATGTTTTTACAAATTGTTTACAAATTGAATCTGTTATTTACCAAAATTTCAGGTGTGTGCAACGCTTAGTTTCTGAGATCTCCGTGGCCGCGCGGTTCTCCGCGTTTCGATGGCGCGGCCACGTTCAAACCCATCTAACTTTTTAACCATAGCTTTGACAAATTTGTGGTTTTGGGAGTCAACTTTGACAAATTGTTACAAAATGTTGGCATTGTTTTTTTTTTAACGCCATGGCCGCGCGGTTGAAACGAACATAATATTTTAGGAGCTGTGAGACTAAAACCCCGTGGCCGCGCCATCGAAACGGTGACAAAAACGTTATCACCGATATCTCGCTGAAAAAGCATCGCAGAGGTCTGAAGTTTTTTGTAAAACCTAGATTTGAATTTGTCAAAACTTATAAAAATACAACGAAAAATCCTAGGTTTATATTTCAGGAGACGCGCCATTGAAACGGTGAAAAACACGTTATCGCCGATATCTCACTGAAAAAGTGTCGGAAAGGTCTGAAATTTTTTGTAAAACCTAGATGTGAATCTGTCAAAATTTGTAAAAATACAAAAAAAATCCTGGGTTTAATTTCAGGAGCCGCGCCGATGAAACGGTGAAAAACACGTTATCGCCGATATCTCACTGAAAAAGTGTCGCAAAGGTCTGAAGTTTTTTGTAAAACCTAGATGTGAATTTGTCAAAATTTGTAAAAATACAAAATTTTACATGTCGATCTCTCTTAACCTAGTATTTTTTGTTGCATTTTTGTAAGTTTTGCCAAATTCAAATCTGGGTTTTACAAAAAACTCTAGACGTCTGCGATGCTTTTTCAGCCAGATATCGGCTATCACGTTTTTGTCACCGTTTCGATGGCGCGCCCACGGGGTTTTAGTCTTACAGCTCCTGAAATACAAACCAAGGATTTTTTGTTGTATTTTTACAAGTTTTGGCAAATTCAAATCTAGGTTTTACAAAAAACTTCAGACCTCTGCGATGCTTTTTCAGCTAGATATCGGCGATAACATATTTTTCACCGTTTGAATGGCGCGGCCATGGGGTTCTAGACTTACAGCTCCTGAAATATAAACCTAGGATTTTTTGTTGTATTTTTACAAATTTTGACAAATTCAAATCTAGGTTTTACAAAAAACTTCAGACCTCTGCGATGCTTTTTCAGTCAGATATCGGCGATAACGTGTTTTTTACTGTTTCAATGGCGCGGCTCCTGAAATATAAACCTAGGATTTTTTGTTATATTTCTACAAATTTTGACAAATTCAAATCAAGGTTTTACAAATAATTTCAGACCTCTGCAATGCTTTTTCAGTGAGATATCAGTGATAAGGTGTTTTTCACCGTTTCTATGGTGCGGGTCCTGAAATATAAACTTAGGATTTTTTGTTGTATTTTTACAAGTTTTGACAAATTCAAATCTAGGTTTTACAAAAAACTTTAGACCTCTGCGATGCTTTTTCAGCGAGCTATCGGTGATAACGTTTTTGTCACCGTTTCGATGGCGCGGTTACGGGGTTTTAGTCTCACAGCTCCTAAAATATTAACCTAGTATTTTTGTTGCATTTTTGTAAGTTTTGACAAATTCAAATCTGGGTTTTACAAAAAACTCTAGACGTCTGCGATGCTTTTTCAGCGAGATATCGGCTATCACGTTTTTGTCACCGTTTCGACGGCGCGGCCACGGGGTTTTAGTCTCACAGCTCCTAAAATATTAATCTAGGATTTTTTTCTATGTTTTTACAAATTGTTTACAAATTGAATCTGTTATTTACCAAAATTTCAGGTGTGTGCAACGCTTAGTTTCTGAGATCTCCGTGGCCGCGCGGTTCTCCGCGTTTCGATGGCGCGGCCACGTTCAAACCCTTCTAACTTTTTAACCATAGCTTTGACAAATTTGTGGTTTTGGGAGTCAACTTTTACAAATTGTTACAAAATGTTGGCATTGTTTTTTTTTTTAACGCCATGGCCGCGCGGTTGAAACGAACATAATATTTTAGGAGCTGTGAGACTAAAACTCCGTGGCCGCGCCATCGAAACGGTGACAAAAACGTTATCACCGATATCTCGCTGAAAAAGCATCGCCGAGGTCTGAAGTTTTTTGTAAAACCTAGATTTGAATTTGTCAAAACTTATAAAAATACAACGAAAAATCCTAGGTTTATATTTCAGGAGACGCGCCATTGAAACGGTGAAAAACACGTTATTGCCGATATCTCACTGAAAAAGTGTCGGAAAGGTCTGAAGTTTTTTGTAAAACCTAGATGTGAATCTGTCAAAATTTGTAAAAATACAAAAAAAATCCTGGGTTTAATTTCAGGAGCCGCGCCGATGATACGGTGAAAAACACGTTATCGCCGATATCTCACTGAAAAAGTGTCGCATAGGTCTGAAGTTTTTTGTAAAACCTAGATGTGAATTTGTCAAAATTTGTAAAATTTTGTATTTTTACAAATTTTGACAAATTCACATCTAGGTTTTACAAAAAACTTCAGACCTCTGCGATGCTTTTTCAGTGAGATATCGGCGATAACATATTTTTCAACGTTTGAATGGCGCGGCCATGGGGTTCTAGTTTTACAGCTCCTGAAATATAAACCTAGGATTTTTTGTTGTATTTTTACAAGTTTTGACAAATTCAAATCTAGGTTTTACAAAAAACTTCAGACCTCTGCGATGCTTTTTCAGTGAGATATCGGCGATAACATATTTTTCACCGTTTGAATGGCGCGGCCATGGGGTTCTAGTCTTACAGCTCCTGAAATATAAACCTAGGATTTTTGTTGCATTTTTACAAATTTTGACAAATTCAAATCTAGGTTTTACAAATAATTTCAGACCTCTGCGATGCTTTTTCAGTGAGATATCGGTGATAACGTGTTTTTCACCGTTTCTATGGCGCGGGTCCTGAAATATAAACCTAGGATTTTATGTTGTATTTTTACTAGTTTTGACAAATTCAAATCTAGGTTTTACAAAAAACTTCAGACCTCTGCGATGCTTTTTCAGCGAGATATCGGTGATAACGTTTTATTCACCGTTTCGATGGCGCGGCCACGGGGTTTTAGTCTCACAGCTCCTAAAATATTAACCTAGTATTTTTTGTTGCATTTTTGTAAGTTTTGACAAATTCAAATCTGGGTTTTACAAAAAACTGTAGACGTCTGCGATGCTTTTTCAGCGAGATATCGGCTATCACGTTTTTGTCACCGTTTCGATGGCGCGGCCACGGGGTTTTAGTCTCACAGCTCCTAAAATATTAACCTAGGATTTTTTTCTATATTTTTACAAATTGTTTACAAATTGAATCTGTTATTTACCAAAATTTCAGGTCTGTGCAACGCTTAGTTTCTGAGATCTCCGTGGCCGCGCGGTTCTCCGCGTTTCGATGGCGCGGCCACATTCAAACCCTTCTAACTTTTTAACCATAGCTTTGACAAATTTGTGGTTTTGGGAGTCAACTTTTACAAATTGTTACAAAATGTTGGCATAGTTTTTTTTTTTAACGCCATGGCCGCGCGGTACAAACGAACACCCCAATGATGCAGCCTACTGTACATAATATTCTATACTTACCTATATTAATTCTTAAATTATGTGACTACATTGAAATAAACAATACTTTTTATAATTTGTTTTTTTCTTCTTCGTTTAATATTAGAGATGACATCTTATAAAGGAATTGTAACCGTTAAGACTCGTGTGCGGTCCCTATTAGTTCACTGACTCCAATAATTTCAATAATTTCAGTATAGTTTTTTTTTTTAACGCCATGGCCGCGCGGTTGAAACGAACATCGATCTCTCCAGGGTTCCAGACATTCTGTATCGCGATGTGTATTCTGTTCGCGATGGCGTGAGGGACACGTATCCCGGCAAGTTCATTTAGTGAATACATGGCATAGCTGTAATTGGAAATGGACTAATACTTACATGCTTGTGTTTAGTGCAAAAATAATTAATACTGGATTGCTTCGTTGGCTGCAAGCAACGATCGATTTACTCTGAAACATTTCACGTAGATACAGATTAGTACAAATTAGAAATTAGTACACTGATAGAGCAGGGCGGTATTTAGGTGTTTAATTAAAGTGTACTTTTTGACTATCACATGTTGATACCTACTCCTAAAGAAAATATTCTCAGTAAGCAAGTTGACCCAGGTGATAACAAATGGAATTTATGAGGCCTTCAGGCCATCTAGAGCGACGATGCCTAGGGTGCCTAGTTGGAAGCATCTGGAAAAGAGTAGCTGAAAATCTGTTATAGACATTCACGTAGGTAATGTCACCTACACCATCGTTCAATAAAATCAAGCTAGTTTCATTTATATACTTCAATAATTACTTTAACATACATTCGTTCGTTTTTCATGCAAAAAGAAATTACGAGATCGCTCCGTCAGCTACCTGCAACGGTCGATTAACTCTGAAACATTTGACGTAGATAGAGCTTAGTACAGATTTGAAATGAGTAGGTACACATAGAGCAGGGTGGTATTTAAGTGTTTAATTATAAGTATTATTTTAAGTGTAAAAGTTCCCTAATATTATTAAGAAAACTCATTGATTATCAGATGTTGATTCTTTTACATAAAAGGTCCTCAATAATCAGGTTGAAACCGTGAATAAACAAACGGAACGAAGAGTCCCTCGGGCTAGTTATAGCGACGATCTCCACCGGGTACCTAGTTGCAAGGAGCTATGAAAGGGAGAAGCTGAAATCTGTTACAAACACGCACGTAACGCCACCTACACCATCGTTCAGTAAAATCAAAGTATTTTCATTACTAAGCGATATCCGATAGATGGCGTATTAATACACTAAAATGAGGACAATCCACTTCATAATAAAGCGGATGAGATAATTGCGCAGCAAATGGTGTTCGTCCAAATAGCTAAATCAAAGTTGCAAGATTTAAGCTTCCCGCTCATTTTGAGACTATTTCACTTATAATTTATGTTGTTAAACACAATTTTTATTAACCTATTAGGTAAGTACTTACATTTTAAGTATCATCAATCAATTGTTTCACTTACGTCAACTTCAGAAACGACATTATTCCTGTAATTATAGATTTGTGTTACAGTTAGGTTAGGTTTCATTATTCTACTATGTTGGGAAATCACCGCGAAGAACTATTTGCAGTTCGTATTTATTTGAAGATGGAGTCATTAATGTAGGTAATTCCCCTTTGCTGTTTTATTGTGAAAGCTTGATTGAATTAAAACCAGAACTATGAAGCCTATCTAAATAATTTTGTACTTTTTTAGGGTTCCGTACCTCAAAAGGAAAAAACGGAACCCTTATAGGATCACTCGTGTGTCTGTCTGTCTGTCTGTCTGTCACAGCCAATTTGCTCCGAATCTAATGGACCGATTAAGTTGAAATTTGGTACACATATGGATTTATGTGACCCAAACACGTAAGGTTAAAGTAAATAAGTGAATTTTGAATATGGGGCTCACTTTTAGGGGGCAAATAAGAAAATTAAAAAAAAAAGTTTTGCAAACTGTACCGTGTGACATATCATATGAAAGGACTTACTATGAAGGTCTCAAATATATTTTTTTTAATATTTTTAAAATAAACAGTTTTAGAGTTATTTAAGAAAATAGCCGAAAATTGACCATTCCCATTTCCATTCCCATTTCCTTTTTCCATTCCCTTATCTCCGAAAATACAGAGCCTAAAATTTTTAAAAAAATACAGAAAATAGGTCTATACCCGTCGATTACAGGAAAACCTATAAGAAGTTTGTGGTCTTAAAATAACATGGTAAATCTCTCAATACTGAACGTATGGGAGAACATGTTTTGCAACTACAATGTTATCTTTGTTCTTGTGATAAATGCATCCCTACTACGGAACCCTTCATTGTGCGTGGTCCGACAAGCACTTGTCTGGTTTTTTTCTCGATTACGGCAAACCCAAAGGAGGGTTCTGATTTTAACATTGCAGGCTATGTATGTATGATCATTATTTTATTCCCTCTTATCACCTAAACTATTTGTTGTAAGGCGTGTGTCTACGTCTGTTTATTTTAATTGTATTAAATATTTGCACACCTATTAAGGTAGGATATGGTTTAAAGACCTTTATCTACACCCATGCTATAAATTCTCTATATAAGTTTCTGAAACAGTTAGCTTATTGCCAACATTAAAACAGCGAGTGTCATAGCATAGTAACCATGGTAACCATAATAGCATCCAAACGGGTGCTTTAATGTTGTACTGAATTTCATAATGCAACTCGTTTTCAAAAAAAGAACATTGTAATGCACGCGCGTTTCCCTACAACAGCGCCGTAATTTAAAAAAAGAACTTATTCGAATTCACGTCGTATACTATAACGCCGGCCGCCATGTTCGATACGAGTATTAGTATTGCAAAAAACTGTTTCAGAACCTTTTATAGAGGATTGATAACATGGATGTAGATAAAGTCTTGTATGCAACTGTACATAATTAGGTATTAAAACACTCATGTGATACTATTATCACACTCCGCTTCGCCTCGTGTGATAAACCTACGTTGGTGTTTTAATACCCCTTATTATACGTCAGTTGCATAAATAACTATTATTGTAACTATGTATGCACCTTATGCAACCATATTCAGGCAAATAAATAATTTGATTTGATTTGATTTGATTTTTATTTTGACAATAAAGGAATCACTTGGCTGTGACAGACGGACAGCCAGACACACACTTTGTATTGTTTTTCACGTGTATACAAAGACGCTAATTATTATTTACGTTTTATTTCGCACGATTTTTTCATTTTAATGAAATTAAATCCCAATGGGTCGATTTAACTACGATGCTATTTTGTATGGTATTCTGGCCCACGTTCGGCCGACTTTTCCACTACTGTTCCTACTCCGTGTAATGTGGGCCGCGGACCAGAGGCCAGTTGCCCCTTCTAACCCGAGTGATCCTCTATGGGTTCCGTTTTTTTCCTTTTGAGGTACGGAACCGACTTCGACTTTGTTGACCACAACATTCTGCTCACTAAATGTGAACTATACGGTTTTCAAGGACTAGCATTGAAGTGGCTGCAAAGCTATCTTTCAAATAGGACTCAATATACAGCAATCTCCGAAATAAATGCAAACAAAGAAATATTATGTAAATCTAAAATTAGGAACAACAGTACAGGAGTTCCGCAAGGGGGGAGTGTTACACTTTACAGGGTCTTTATTATTTCTGTTATATATTAACGACCTACCAAATATTACTAAGCATTTCTACTCACTGTTTTCGGATGATATTGCGATAACCATCACGGAGAATAAAATGCTTAATTATAATGCAGAAATTAATGAAGCGGTTACTGCTATCATAACATGGCTTAATGATAATAATCTAAAAGTTAACATAGATAAGACCTCCTTTGTTCAGTTTTACAATAGAAGATCAAATTCTGAACTTACGGTTACTTATTCTGATCAAAGAATTAATGAAGCACATGAAGCCATTTTTCTCGGTATAACAGTGGATAGTGGCTGCACGTGAAAACCAAACTACTTAAAGGTTACAAATAAGATTCGTCGTTTCGCTTTTGCATTGTGGAGACTTTGTAAAATAGCCAACCTCAAAACAGACCTCTTAGCGTATCATGGTTACGTGGCTTCTAACATTAGATATGGCATTGTGTTATGGGGGAATTCAGTTCTTATAAACGGGGTATTTATAGCCCAAAAACAATGTATCCGTGCTCTTTGTGACGTGCCACCATTGACTTCATGTAAACCTCTTTTTAAAGATTTAAAAATATTAACTGTTCCCGGTATGTATATATTTGAATGCTGTAAATTTGTTAAAATGCACTTCGAATTATTTCAACGCCTTGGAGACACTGTTACGTTTAACACTAGATATCCGGATAGGCTAATTATTCCTCCAATGAAAAGCCAATTATATCACAGAAGTTGCTTTCCTATGGATATAAGGTTATATAATAAATTACCTAAATCGTATAGGGAACTGCCAATCAATCGCTTTAAAACAGCGTTATTCAAATGGGTTGTAGAACAATCATTCTATTCTGTGAATGAGTTCCTAAATTTTAAAGAGTGACATAATTAATTAATATCTTTTTTTTATATATAATTTTACAAATGTTTGACATTATTAATCTCAATTTAATAATTATGATTTATGTTTTAAAGGAGAATGGGCGGGTCCGTCCCCAGTGGTGTATCAAGATGTGATATACGTCATTTTAAAGGTCATAACAATAGCTTTATTTTATTGTATTACACCAACAACGAAACTCGTGCAGGGAAGGAACCATGAATAATTTTAATTTTATTTTTTTTAATATTATTTCTAGCTTCTACAGTAACGTAGCAAGTATAACCATGTGCACAAAATGCTAGAGGCGTCATCGCATCAGGGTGAAGAACGTCAGGTGGCGGGTGAACCCGAACGAGATAACAATTATGGAGGCGAGAGGGATAAAGACAATGAACAATTTTTTTACAGCTGACTATTGTATTGTACTCGTTTGTTTTCACTTAACCGCTTAAGTGTCCAGGCGTACTTTTTTAACCAAACCTTTTTAAACCGTATTGCTCCTCAAACCCTCTAACCCAAACTAAGTTTGAGGTAGTACTTTCCAAATGCCATGCTTTATTTTTGTTCATTACAAAATTCTTCTCACTTTGATACACTTTGATATATGACAATACTAGCAGTGTTTGGTCTGTGATTTTATTTTTTCATTCTGTCGGCTGTCAATGGTTTGTATTGTAATGATAGTTCGGTTAATTTATATTGCCCTACGATACGCACGTCGCATGCATCATTTCCTCCTTCATCGGTTCGACACTGTATATTTTGACTTCGGCACGCTAAATGGACTTGACTCCTCTGCTTTTACTTTGATTTTGGCTAGCTTGAATGGTTGCAAAGGTATTGGATACGTTGTGTTGTGATGGAACGTGTACGAGGGGCCAAAGTCAACTCGCAGACGCCCCTTAGACAATTTTAAATTATGAGGAGACACCAACCGACGATTATCCCTGTATGCACTATGTAAGTGCACCCAAGGACATCCTCTGGTTGGTGCAGGACTATTGCAGAACATGGAAACAAAATATATTGGGATTTGGGTTTGGGTGGCTGTGGCATGGTTACCTAGAACTATGGAAAGACTATGGCCCCTGCCTGACCAATGTTTTTTATACAATACACAGAAGAAATGGCAGGGGGTGACTTGCACACTCAATAATTGGCCCCGGAAACTGTCGCTAGCACATAGTGAGGTAGCGACAAGGAGGCAACATGTCCTGAGGTGCTTGAGGAGTGGAGAGGTATTCCACGGCTCTCAGAACAATCCCAGAGCCCGGAAGATGGTCAAGTCAAGATCCCTACAAGCACTTACTGGAATACTTCCTTCCTCCGAGCACGTTTGCTCTTGCGAATCTCCACTCAAGCTGGCCAATAAAGACAAGAATGAGTTGGGAGCTCTGTTTCCGTCAGTGTTCACTCCAGCCGGTCAATAAAGGCAAGCCAGAGGTGAGGAACCAGACTTCTCCCGGGAGATAGGGTCCGTGGGGTGGCTACTTCCCAACAGCTCGCCACACGCTGCCCTGCGGTTTTTTGTATCTCTCTTGGTCTGGCTCCTCACCCTAGACCTGTTTTGGCAAAGTAAATTCTACCGGCACAGACTTAGAGTTCCGAGCGCGCAAGCCCCACCATGACGTCAACGTAGAGATACGGAGGTAGGGAAAAGTTAAAAAGTCAAGTGTGCAGGTGTGGCGATAAACGCGCAACACAAGATTAGTAGCTGCATCGCAAAGAACGCTATATAAAGTAATAGGTATATACGAAAAACTGTCTATGCTAAACATAATGATATTAAGAAAAAAAAAGATTCATAGTATCTTCTTTGCACGAGTTTCGTTGTTGATGGCATTAGCTAACTGTCATAACTTCGAGGACACATATGTTAAGACTTCGATCATATCTCGCTCCATCGCACTTTGAATAGATAGGCATACCCCAGGATATCTGCAAGACAAAAGAGGTGGACGATGGTAAAATAAGCGAAAATCACATTTTTTTTTAAAAAAAATGTAATCAGTCGTAGGTCTTCTCCTGCAAGAGTGCGGTGGTTAGTGTCATAGAATAAAATAAAGCCATTCTAATAAGCTTTAAAATGACGTATCGCTCAATTTGATACAGTCTTGAAACAGTCTGGGGACGGAGCCCATACAAAAGCGCCCATTTTCCTTTATTAGCTTATTAATTTATGACAATGTATTAAATTATATTATTATTAGGTTTCATGCTAGTTTTAGCAAATTGTATTAGAAACTTTTAAAACCCGACCGTCTATAATGTACTACAATTCTTGCAATTAAAATTTCATTTCATTTCAACCCTAAAAAAACATGGCACCATGCCATGTTTTTTTGTAGGTAGATTTAATAAAATCTCGGTTTTAAAAAACAATGACGTCATTGGCTACTCAAAATCGTCCTATAGGTAAGTAGAGTGAGTATTTATAATGCGTTGCGTGAAATGTCCAAGGAAAAAAAAAATATGTTAGTTTCTACTCGCAACCGACGCGTGCGAGTATGAACAGCAATTAGTATGAGCAGGAATGAACAAAGGAGTATATTAGGATTGTAGCAGTTGACGCTCTGTGGTTTCTGCGGGAGTGATACGCGAGTTCGAATGACGTTTTTGCGAAGGTCGCCATTTCGAAAAAAATTGCTAGTGGTACGCCAGTTCGAAAACTCATTAAATCGAAAACCGCTATATCGAATGACGTTATCGCGAAGGTCGCCATTTCGAAAAAAATTGCTAGTGGTACGCCAGTTCGAAAACTCATTAAATCGAAAACCGCTATATCGAATGACGTTATCGCGAAGGTCGCCATTTCGAAAAAAATTGCTAGTGGTACGCCAGTTCGAAAACTCATTAAATCGAAAACCGCTATATCGAATGACGTTATCGCGAAGGTCGCCATTTCGAAAAAAATTGCTAGTGGTACGCCAGTTCGAAAACTCATTAAATCGAAAACCGCTATATCGAATGACGTTATCGCGAAGGTCGCCATTTCGAAAAAAATTGCTAGTGGTACGCCAGTTCGAAAACTCATTAAATCGAAAACCGCTATATCGAATGACGTTATCGCGAAGGTCGCCATTTCGAAAAAAATTGCTAGTGGTACGCCAGTTCGAAAACTCATTAAATCGAAAACCGCTATATCGAATGACGTTATCGCGAAGGTCGCCATTTCGAAAAAAATTGCTAGTGGTACGCCAGTTCGAAAACTCATTAAATCGAAAACCGCTATATCGAATGACGTTATCGCGAAGGTCGCCATTTCGAAAAAAATTGCTAGTGGTACGCCAGTTCGAAAACTCATTACATCGAAAACCGTTAAATCGAATGACATAATCGCGAAGGTCGCCATTTCGAAAAAAATTGCGAGCAGTACACCAATTCGGAAGTACACCAGTATCGAAGTCCGATGTTGAGTTAATTTGTCTGGGAATCGAACTCACGACCCCAATGAGACGAGACACAGAGAGCATGGTATTTTGATTTGGTTTGGGAAAAAAAAAAAAAAGAAGGATAAATCAACTCAACATCGGACTTCGATACCATGACTTCCGAACTGGCGTAATGCTCGCAAATTTTTTCGAAATGGCGACCTTCGCGATAACGTCATTCGATATAGCGGTTTTCGATGTAATGAGTTTTCGAACTGGCGTACCACTCGCAAAATTTTTCGAAATGGCGACCTTCGCAAAAACGTCATTCGAACTCACGTATCACTCCCGGTTTCTGCCTACCCCCATAGGACGAAGGCTTATTTAACTCCTTTTGTTTCGTTTACCTCTCAGAGTAAATTCTCGCAATCAAAAACTATTGCGTAATAACACACTGGATTTTGATTGCGGTTTTCCCATCGTTAGAGGTTTTCAAAACTAAGGATGCACAAACAAGAAAATGTGACTTTGTATTATACCATTTTTAGATGAGTCTGCGTAATTATGACGACACACGGTTTCCCGGTTGAACCTACGGCATGTAATCACTTAGTAAAGCCGCACAAAGTAGAGAGTGTTTGCGGTATACATGTCCTTCGTCATTATAATGCATTGATAACGAAGTGTTGACGAACTGTGACAATGAATCAACTGACTAGGTAAAACCATTAGCATTTGCACATCTAATGGTTTTTGGAGTGATGTAATTTCCTATTAAAAATTGTATAGTAAAAATTAAGACATTTAGGTTTCTGTAGGTACCTCAAAAAATGGAACCCTTATCACTCGTGTGTCTGTCTGTCTGTCCGTCTGTCACAGCCAATTTTCTCCGATTTAACTGAAATTTGGTACATATAATGCATTTCTGTGACCCAAAGACGGACAAGTCAATCAATCTGCCTAACCTTTTCCCAACTATGTTGGGGTCGGCTTCCAGTCTAACCGGATGCAGCTGAATACCAGTATTTTATATGGAGCGACTGCCTATCTGACCTCCACAACCCAGTTACTGGGTAATACGATACCCCTTGGTAAGACTGGTTGTCAGACTTTCGGGCTTCTGACGACCCGTACCGACTGTCAAAGATCCACGAATGACAGCCGGGACCAACGGCTTAACGTGCTTTCCGAGGCACGGAGGAGTCTCGGTATGTAAAGATGGTCACCCATCCACTGACCAACCGCGGCAAGCATAGCTTAACCTGATGGATCGACCCGTGCGGCTGTTATTACTTAGCCACGAGCTCCTGACCCAAAGATGGACAAGTAACGTCAATAAATGAATTTTGAATATGGGGTAGGTACTTTTGGGGGGCAAGTAAGAAAATTAAAAAAAAAGTTTTGTAAACTGTACCGTGTGACATATCAAATGAAAGAACTTGCAGTGAGGGTCACAAATATTTTTTTTTATAATTTTAAAATAAACTGTTTTAAAGTTATTTAGGAAATAGACAAAAAATTACCACTGCCACCACCCCTTATCTCATAAACTACTGAGCCTAAAATTTTGAAACAAAATACAGAAAATAGTTCAATACCTATACAGGAAAACCTATAAGAAGTCTATGGTCTTAAAATAAAATGGTTCATTTGCAGTTAGAACATACGGGAGAACAAGTTTTTCAACTACAATGTTTAATTTGTTCTTGAGATATAAATTTATCATAACTTGGAACCCTTGCGTGGTCCGACAGAATGTTGGACCACGCACAATGAAGGGTTCCGAGTTATTATACAGGGTGACTTTGAAAACATGCGACAAATTTTAAAGGGGTGTTCTACCCATCATTATGAACAACTTTTACTATGGGACCAAACCTGAAATCGCGAAAAAAAAATCAGCTGTTCAGTACATTTATGTTCGCATAATTCTTCAAAATGTACTGAACAGCTGATTTTTTTTTCGCGATTTCAGGTTTGGTCCCATAGTAAAAGTTGTTCATAATGATGGGTAGAACAACCCCTTAAATTTTGTCGCATGTTTTCAAAGTCACCCTGTATAGTTACTTTGGCCGGTTTTTTGCTCATAAACACGCGTAGCAACGTAGCCTCGTAGCTAGCTACGCCGCTACGAGCGTAGCTTGATAGATAGTGATGACACAACCGGGGTCACGTGCGTTCGGCAGACGCGATTCGTAGCCGACGCGTCAAGTGACGCGTGCGCCGCTTGCGTTACATGCACTATCTTTAAGGTTAGCTGTGTGTACGAAGACGAACATTGGTTACAATAAGGAGCACATTCACGTTTTTGTTTTACGTTAAGCCATTTGTAAGTCATTGCAATGTAACGCTTATGTTACTGTAATAAAGTATAAATTAGAATGATTGCCGAGATTCGTTTATAACTCACGGCACCATTCTAAGTTAGAAGGACCTACTTTAAAATTACCGAAACTCATCGGTCATAATATTAATACAGTAACCGTAACCACGTCACCATGAATGCGACTAGATGGCGTTGTGTGAAATGTCCAAGGATATTTATTTAATTTATTTATTTTTTTATTTTATGAATACAACTACTTACATTGAATAATACGTTCTCAAAAACCTTACGTCATCTACCGTCGAGTTTAGAGGAGCTCATGGTTAAGCTACGCTTGCCGGTGTTGATCTGTGGATGGGTGATCACCTTTACGTACCGAGACTCCTCCGTGCCTCGGAAAGCACGTTAAACCGTTGGTCCCGGCTGTCATTCGTGGATCTTTGACAGTCGTTACGGGTCGTCAGAAGCCCGAAAGTCTGACAACCAGTCTTACCAAGGGGTATCGTATTACACAGTAAATGAGTGCTTGGAATTTTTATTTCACACTAGCTGCGCCTCGCGGTTTCACCCGCGTAGACCGGGATAGAAAAGTAGCCTATGTGTTAATCCAGGGTATAAGCTATCTACATACTAAATTTCATCCAAATCGGTCCAGCCGTTTGAGCGTGATGAAGTAACAAACATACAAACACACACACTATCGCCTTTATAATATTAATGTGATTCGTTACCACGTAGGTAATTATTTTAACGATAGCTTCATAAAAGATTAAATAAATGAATAACTGGGAAAATACCACAAATAAATGGCACTTCCAAATACATAACATTTATTAATTAAAACATTTAATCTGCGGTAGTAACTAAACTGAGTGTATAGTCTCCTTACAAAAGTTTTATCACTTTGGACTTTGACACATAGTCGGTATTCCTCCGTGCCTTGGAAGGCACGGGGGAATCTCGGTATGTAAAGATGGTCACCCATCCACTGACCAACCCCGGCAAGCGTAGCTTAACCTGACGGATCGACCCGTTCGGCTGTTAATACTTAGCCACGAGCTCCTGGTGTGCAGCTTCAGAGACTATATTCACTAAAAATGAGGTTCGCGGTTTGCGTTGTACACACGGCATCACATCAAGCTATACATTTCCAGTTTACACTGACCTCTCATTGTAAGGACATTCTATACCATGCGAGATCAGCTTATACTGGAAATGTATAGCTTGATCTGTAGCCGTGCGTACCTACACCCTCCGGGTTCTCGTCTCGCGTCCCGCTACTGGTCGCTCAGGTCTGGCCGTAACATTAAGCCCGACATTAATGACACTTTATGATAAACACTTTATTTACTCAAGTAACTTGGTCGTTGTACATCATAGTTGCTCTTCGTAATACCATTCAATTATTATAGTTATTTATGCAACTGACTAATAAGGGGTATTAAAATACGAATGTGGGTTTATCACACTCGGCTTCGCCTCGTGTGATAATAGTATCACATGAGTGAATTATGTACAGTTGCATACAAGACTTTATCTACATCCATGTTATCAATCCTCTATAAAAGGTTCTGAAACAGTTTTTTGCAATACTAATACTCGTATCAAACATGGCGGCCGGCGACATAGTATACGACGTGAATTCGAATAAGTTCTTTTTTTTACATTACGGCGCTGTTGTAGTGAAACGCGCGTGCATTACAATGTTCTTTTTTTGAAAAGGAGTTGCATTATGAAATTCAGTACAACATTAAAGCACCCGTTTGGATGCTATATGGTTACCATGGTAACTATGACACTGGCTGTTTTAATGTTGGCAATAAGCTAACTGTTGCAGAAACTTTTATAGAGAATTTATAGCATGGGTGTAGATAAACCTAATTAGGAAACACAAACTAAAGCTATTGAAAGATTATAACGTCACAAAAACTATACCTACGTCATTATAACATTGAAATTCACAAACAGGAACATTCATACATTACTATCAAAATCAGCTGTTGACGCGGTCATTTACCCTATACATTATCAATAGTAATAATACTCAATGCTTATGTAACTTTTAATAACTGTTGATAGCGTGTTATCGTCAACATTGCGTCCGTTTTTCCTCACAACTTTTTGTAGGTCAGGGTGAGCAATCTATTATTATAAATCAAAATTGACTATGTGATCTGAGGGGCAATTCCCGTAATTTTAACAACGTTCGCAATATCATCTCAAGACTCAATCTGTCAAAAATTGTATTAAACGCTATACAATTTTTGACAGATTGAGTCTTGAGATGATATTGCGAACGCTGTTAAAAATACGGGAATTGCCCCTCTGTTCATCGATACTGCTGTTGTTTTATATCATTAACACTTTTAACCCCTCAAGTGTCGAATGCACCCCATGTGTGCATAAGGAAAAACCTTTATATAGTGGTATATAAGCTTATATCGCATATATATAAACGTAAAAAAACATCATCCGATGGAAAACCAATCATCATCAGTAGGTTGTGCACCTATGGAGTTCGCAACTAACCCCCCTCACCCCCCGCTGGGGTTTTCAGTTTACAAATTAGTAGGTACATAATAAACACTTGAGGGGAGAACACTAAACCACAGTATGATAATTTTATAGTAGTTTAACTTCATAGAAAACATTGAGCGGCAGTTACACAAGGACGGATGCGTATCGCTTTATTATACTGTGACTAAACGCTCACAGGCATTTATCAGCACGTCATACGTTATGCAAAAAAACTTTTTTACTAAAAAAAATAACAACCAACTTCCAAAAAAAACACTACAAAGTGAAAAATAACTTTAATTTTGGAAGTCGGTGTCTTTGGATCTGTATTTTCGGTTTATACCACCGACTTCCAAAATTAAAGTTATTTTTCACCTTGTAGTGTTTTTTTTTTGTAAAAAAGTTTTTATTTTTTACTTTTGAGTGGGTAATTTTGTAATTTACCTATCTAAGTTACAATAGCCCAATGTCAACTGCTCATCACGTTTTTACAAAATATTGCTTTTCCCGATGCAGGGACGTTAATTGTTTAGTTCTGCTAGTAAGAACCAGGAGAATTGGAGCTCCATGGTGAAGTCATCATCACCATTATGCTTTTTGACAAGCATAAATTACTTAGCAACCATATTATTAAAGTAATCGAATCGCAACCTGTGAAATACTTAGGTATAATTGAGTAGTTCCGATGGCCATCTGTGGTCTTCATCATCAGTTCCACTTCACCAAATGATGCTTTCCGAGAGCAAATGCACGAGTTACTATAAAAAATACCCAAATCGCTATAGGTGTGCCTATAAAATTTGAGGGTTTCCCTCGATTTCCATGGCATCCCCTCATCAGATTCGGACTTGGTGATAATGGGACCATTTCGAGAGTAAACCCTTTCAAACAAGAAAATGAAAAAAATATCTACTACTTTGCAATACAAACGAAAATGATTTGGTTTTGTTACTTTTTAAAAACATGTATATTTTTTATTATAATAAATTAAAAATGCGTCTAATTTGGGACAGCGCTCCTTGATGGGCGAGTTCTATTACTGGCTGGACGTACAACGCGTTGCGTGAGCTCAGGCCAGAACGCGCAAGCTAACCACTCAAGGTCATTGGCGTATAGTTCGGCCTTAATTTACTCACGCGATATGCGGTCTGCAGTTACTACCTGT
Source organism: Cosmia trapezina (assembly GCA_905163495.3). Lineage (NCBI taxonomy): Eukaryota > Metazoa > Arthropoda > Insecta > Lepidoptera > Noctuidae > Cosmia > Cosmia trapezina. Next base: position 22,969,298 of record LR991032.1, on the reverse strand, counting down.
TCAAGTGTTCAGTTCGAGAATGACCCTACCTTGCGTCCCACTACCCTACCTCTAACACCCGCTCAGTTCCCATGCACGCTGTTATCGTAACTAAGCGGGTGTTAGAGGTAGGGAAGTGGGACGCGAGGTAGGGGCATTCTCGAAGTGAACGAGTAGTATTTATAACTTTGAATGCTTAGTGAAGAAGGCGGGGCTTATTATGGGGCGACCGCGTGTTGCCTCCCTTATTTACACAGCACGACAGAAGACCACGAATGGATTTATGTATCCCACAGACTATGTACAGTATGTGAGATAGTTCTTAACTCTCGTATAGCCTGAACTGCTGAAATAATTGTAAGGAAGGGTACCTATACCCTTACTTCAGAACAACCAGTTTAAATAGATCTTAGAGTCGTTACTGTCTTTTAATAGGTATGTTTGAGGGAATAGGTAAATAATAAGAAACACCAAGATATTCAGTCATTCATTTAATATCTTTGTCAAAATAAAATTCAATACCTAACTACACCATACCATCACATCTCCTATTCTCCACTTAATATCACTATTTATATAATTATAAATAATGATAATAATTTAATTGTAGTGTGTGTGATAATAACTTAATCCTACTAATGTTTTACACTAACTAAAGCATGGTATTTACGAACAAACAATATAGAATGATTCCCAGCGTGTGTCAACTATCAGTCAGAAAAAACTGTCAGTTTTTACCTACGAAACAAGACAAAGACATCAGGCATCATTATCTCTCTCTCTCATTTTCAATCTTGATAAACTAACAGTTTATCATAACTCACAGTTGGATAATTTTATGAGTGGAGTAATACATGCTTAAGCATTCATTTTACATCGTTGAAGCGTCAGTAAATGCAATAATACTTATGCGTCACTTGCACAAATACAAACAAGTATTTGTTTAAAAATGACAATTAACTATAAATACTTAGATATACATATAGGCATACTACAGCCGGATCGGGCCGCAGTGCACCGCAATACAATACAAAACAAGCGTGGAGTTGCCCGCCTGGTAGTAAGGTCAGCAACAGAAGTCGGTTAACACTGCTACCTACTTTTTGACATCATCTAAATTAACACAAAATGATACGATAACCTGCTTTTTAGCATTTCATTTATTAGATAAGAGTTCATTTTCTTTAAAATTTACATCTGTTCCGATTTTAATGAAGTATTTTTCTCAATAATTAAGATTTAGAAAACTCAAGTGTTAATCGACTTTTGTTGCTGACTGTACCAATATGATCGTTCATACTTACATACTATGCGAAAGTGATGTAAGAGGATTTTTGCGTTGCGGTGCGGTCCGACAAAATATGCGTCAGACTTTACGGTTCAAAGACAAATTTTACTACGTCCAAATCGGTATTTGATCGGAACCCTTAATGACATTGTCGAGATTCTTTCAACGTCTTCGTATGTTGATACTGTGTGTAACATCATGTGCAGGTTTAAAGGTCACGTGAGATGCTGTCAGCAATTTTTCTGAGTTCCACAATGGTGGCCGCATGCATTTGAGATCCTCCAGAGGATCCAACGCCAGACTCGCGCCAAATCTGACAGGTGTTCATCAGCTTGTCTATTGACGTTTGCAGCAGCCCCTGGTTCAGTAAGAACTGTTTAATGAAGTAGGTTGGCGTTGCGTCTTCTTTAACGAAGTATGCGTCTTCTAAATGTTCAGGTTTATGCATTTCAGGTTTAGCAGAGTGGAATCTGTGACTATTGGCAGCACGGTTTCCTTGCTCACTAACGATGTCCTGTTATCCATGTAACAGGACTTATAGATGAAGTGTCCTTGATATTTCGAAGTGGTGTAGTGTTGTCGATCAAATACCGCTTTCAGCTCTTCTCGTTGTTAGCATTCATTATCAGTCAGTTCCGAGTATCTGGAAAAGATGAAATTTGAGTTAATTATTAATTAAATACTTAATCACCAACTTGAAAATAGATAGGTACTTAAAGATACCACTTGTACTCTACCCCAGAAGTCTGTTTCTCTATTTCTATAATTAACTGACGTAAAAAAGGGGGAGATTCTCAAGTCATATATATTTTTTGTGTATAACTTTTTACAGAGAAGTCCAATTTGAAAAAAAATTGTTTTATTTAAGAGGCTATACCTCAAATTTAGTCCCATGTAAAATTTATTTATATTACTTTGGTAATTTTTAAGTTAGCTTCAATAATGCGTATTTTTTCCTCACTTTTATGTGGATGATGTTCTAATTTCTTTTGCAGGTAGTGGTATAAGAATTTGTGTGGGGTAGGTACGGTCAGCAACAGAAGTCGGTTAACACTGCTACTTTTTGACAACATCTAAATTAACATAAAAGTATTCGATAAACTGTTTTTTTTTTCGTTTAACTGTTAATAGTTAATGTTCTTAAAATTGTAAGGACTGTTCCGATATATATTAAACATTTCGCTTAATAATTAAGATTAAAAAACCGATCAAGAGCAAGTCGGACTCGCGCACCGAGGGTTCCGTTCCGATTTCTGAAAAAGTGTGCTATTTATAGACATCGTTTTATTTTTCCTGTAATCTTTACATAAACTTCTATCACATAAAATAATTTCAGATTTTTATCTTTGCAAACTTCGGAGATAGGGGGGGGGGGAACGGTATTTTTTTTACATTTTTCATCAAAAGTCAAAAACTGTGTGGCCTAAAAAAAAATAAAAAATATTTTAAGAATGTGCAAGCAACGTTCTTTCATATGATACCCCACATGCCCTAGTAGCATCACTTTGAATTTTTAAGACCCCCTTTTAGTCCACGTTACAAAAAAAAATATAAATATTTTTACTTCTTTCTTATTTGCAAAATTGTTGGGTAAACGTCATCTAAAACTGTTCCAAATTTCAAATTCATAGCATTAGTAGTTCTTGAGATATCCAGCTGTGACAGACAGACAGACAGACTGAGTCACACCATAAAGGTTCCTTTTTTACCATTTTGGTACGGAACCCTAAAACTGCAAGTGTTAATCGACTTTTGTTGCTGATTGTACCACAGCTAAAAAGTGAAAAATAAAAACTTTTTTACAAAAAAATAAAACCGACTTCCAAAAACAACACTCCAACAAGCTGAAAAATAACTTTCATTTCTTAAGTCGGTAGCAAAAAACGAAAATACATTTGACCAGACCCCAACTTACGAAATTAAAGTTATTTTTCACTTTGTAGTGTTGTTTTTGGAAGTCGGTTGTATTTTTTGTAAAAATGTTTTTTATATTTTGCAATCGATAGGAACAATTTATATAATTTTGATCGACAGAATCGTCTGTTTTTGAACGTAGGTTTCGTAGTGTCGTACAGGAGGATACAGGCAACAAAAAAAAAAAGATTCGTAAAAAATCACGAGACAGACTTCTTAGACAGTAAAAAAGGTACAGAACACGATTCATTCAACTGCATGGTTTTTGCTTTTTGTTCATTCATGGTTCCATGCTATGTACAAATACCGAATTCCAATTGGCTAAGCACGAGGCGTGTTCGCGGCGAAGTTTTATAGCGCGTTCCTATTGGTCCGTCACGCACCGGTAGTGGCGGCGCAAGCGCAACTGACGTCACAAAATCATCGCGAAAGTTCACTACTGTAGCGCCATCTAGCGCTCTCTGTACATGACGTAACTCACAACTGATATAATCGTTTATCTACACCCATGCTATAAATTCTCTATAAAAGTTTCTGAAACAGTTAGCTTATTGCCAACATTAAAACAGCCAGTGTCATAGTAACCATGGTAACCAAAATAGCATCCAAACGGGTGCTTTCATGTTGTACTGAATTTCATAATGCAACTCGTTTTCAAAAAAAGAACATTGTACTGCACGCCCGTTTCACTACAACAGCGCCGTAATTTAAAAAAGAACTTATTCGAATTCATGTTTGATACGAGTATTAGTATTGCAAAAACTGTTTCAGAATCTTTTATAGAGGATTGATAACATGGATGTAGATAAAGTCTTGTATGCAACTGTACATAATTATGTATTAAAACACTCATGTGATACTATTATCACACTCGGCTTTTTTAATACCCCTTGTTATACGTCAGTTGCATAAATAACTATTATAGTCGAGTTGCTGAACCTTCCTCAGTTTTCAAATTCTTTCCTTATCAAGACAGAACATTATAATAGTTTTTGGAGCCACGGCACTAAGCAGAATATTAAACACAATTAAATTACATAACAATAAAATTCAAAATAGCATAAACTTTTGGCTAATGTCTAGTCTACGTCAAACTAATACCTTTTTCTCAAACATGCATGGAAATGTTGTCATTATTTTCGAATAAAGAACACGCGAAGTATCGAATTTACGGTCAAAGAAAATCAAATCCATTGCAGGAGCGTTTTTTGAATTTGGAACATTACAGCGCTCCAGCAATGTTGTATGAAACGGCGTGCTGGGTTAAATACTCTTTCATTGGATCTCTTCTATCATTCTTGGCATACCAATGGCAGTCTCTTTGCTTAGTATAAATTGCGTTCACGTGGCTGTATAGATAGCCACAAATGCCTTTCGGCACAGATGTTAGATAGAAAATTGGCGGCAAAGCTGAAAATTCATCTTGATTTGAAAATTTATATTTAAGTACATTATGTATGTAAATAACAAATTTACATTCATAATAAATATAAAGTGAAATGAAGATTGATTGTAGGTACTCCACAGATTTAAGATCAGAAGCCAAATTGGCAATGGAAAACCTGCTTCCAGCGAAGTCAAAAGAAAAATACATGAAACTAGGTAAGTATATGAAAATTTTATGATTTGGAAAAACGAGAAAAAAGTGAACATTTTCTCTGAAACAGTATTTTTGGCGTATTTTAATGAGATTGCTAGAACTAAAAACCCATCCACATTATGGACAATTTATTCCATGCTGAAATGTACAGTTCATATTAAAAGCGGTACTAACTTGAAAAATTATGGAAACTTAACTACCTACTTTTATTTCCCTGCATTCTTTTGAGAAAAGCACTATATATGCCTCGGCGGAAATAGCAATTGCCTGTCTCGTATTAGTGAAGTCCTCGCCTACGGCTCGGCCTTCAAACTCATACTCGACCTGCAATTGCCTATTTCCCGGCCTTTGCAATAATGTACTATTTACTGAACTGGCTATTTTATGAAATAGGTTTAAAGTATTTAATTTTGTCAGTGTCATCATGAGACCACTCATGAGTCCGGTTGTTTGAAGGCTGATAGTGAACCACTTTCAATAAACGCCCTAAAATTAATGAAATTCACATTAATTGACGTGTTTTTTGTTTTGTGAAAACTATAATTATTGTACTGACCCAATCGGCTGGTTTTAAATCGTTCAATTCGCGCCGAAGTATATTGCTCGATGAAACAAACAATAACATTATATTCCAAAGAAATCTGCAGATCACAAGTATTATTGTAACACCTAATTGTATTACCTACATTTGCAAATAAATAAATCTATTCTATTCAAGCGCCCGACCGGATTTCCTTCATTACCGTTGCCATGCGCAGACGCGCCCTTGTTTCCATGCGCACACGTTTCTTTAGGTACTTACTGAGAACGGACGTGCATTTAATTGCTCCCTGCGGCTACCTGCGGTTTTGATTATTTCAGACGTTAAAGCCATTCGTGCAAAAAATCGATACTTAGTAGGTACCTAGGTTTTGAACCTGCAACTAAGTTCTTGTAGTGATATTATTTTGAAGTTTAAACCCATCACGATATTTTTAATGAGCAAATAAATGAAGAGAAAACCTCGATGAAATGAATGATGCAATCGGACAGCCGATTACATCATAACATCCTGGTAATATCCTAGGATTTTACATTCACAAAGTATGTCTCCGGACGGCCTAAAACAAAACACTACTCACGATTGGATGAGATAAATAAAATGATTATGGTTTTCGACGGTAATTTTGTTTAAAAAAATATGATTGCAACTTTACAGCAAATTATGAATAATATAGCTTATTTAAAAAGGATTATAAACTTGAAAGTGTAGCGCTCGAAAGTGCACGAGCGATCGTATGATCGCGAAAACCGATTGACGTGATGACGTCACTGAAAAAAGAGCGCGCGAAGGCGCAGGCGCGCGCCCCGGCTACAGCAGCTTTGTAAAATAAAATGTTGTGCAACATTGCCATTACTTTAGCATTTGAAAATTATTACTTAAAATCATCATCATTTTAAAATGCACATGCTTCAAAGCACAATCGTAAAACAACAGTACCTACCTACCTACTGAAAATCTAATATTTGATTTTGAACAAGATTGATAACTCATTGCTAACGTATTTTGGCCCTAGTTGATATCAATGTAAGTAGTTCGTCCATTGCATGCATGACGCTTCGGAAAAACATGTTGGTACACACATTCGTTAAAAACAAACTACATAGAATATAATTACATTGCAAATTCAATACGTAGAAATCATAACCTAATAAATTCCCGTCCTATGGATTGTAGAGTTTATAATGCCTGCAAACTGGAAATGTTTTCACAAAAAATACTAAGTAGATAAAAAAATCATGATTTCCAGCATCGGTCTCGTGGAATCAATGACAAGAATATTTTTATTTTTAGACTTCATTTCATTAAGTACAAAACAAAAATCACATCCTACTTTCTAATACCTACTATAAAATATTCGTAAAACAAAAAAAAATAACGTCACGACTTGCAATCGAAAAGAAAATACTACAAGCCTTTGATTTCTTATTGGTTTGATTGAATAAATCAAACTTAAAAGTGAAAACACATTTGCGATGTCATCATGAAATCAGAAATTTCTCGAAGTTCTCAATGAAATGTCATTTAAATGTTGTGGTTCTTAGGAAATTTTGGTACAAAATGAAGAATGTAAGAAGAATTTTTTCAAAAAAATTACTTACAAGTCACAATTAATGCATCGGAACAAAAATTTGATAAAACCTTCAGCGCACTCTCCCAACTTCATCACGTTTCTTTTCATTCTTTTATGAAGTTCACCATTTCTGATGGGATTCTCACTTAATACTTGATAGGCGACGACGCAGGCCACCAACGCGAGCAGAAACGACACAAACTGTAACTTCTTATTCATTTTCAGTGATCTAATTTCTCGGCAGAATTATACAAGCGTCCGACAGGGGCGGAGGATAGGCGGCGACTGTGCATTGTGCATGTGCACCAGACTGACGATTCAAGATGTCGGAATTCTCCACCAATCAGAAGCAAGTCGGTGTTGTCAATATGGATTTATAATATTTGCTCATGGATGCGTTCCATTTAATTAATTAGTTCTGTTGTTGGTTAGATTGATTAATTTTTATTGTTTTCCTTGTAGTTAAAACAAAAATGTTATGTTGCTGTTTCGAGTGATGAAAGATAAACTGTTTGAATATTATTTTGTCATTTATATAAAAAAATGCAATAAGTGGAACAATCTATCTTCTATTTAATAAAAAGAGAAGTCCTGACTGACTGACTGACTGACTCATCAACGCCCAGCCCAAACCCTTGAACCTAGAAAGCTGAAATTTTGCACAGAGGTTATACTTTATAATGTAGACAAGGAATAAGGAAGGGTTTCCCGGTAGTACGTTCCCGTGGGATATTTTCCAACATCCACGCGGGTGAAGCCGTGGGGAAAAGCTAATTTTAAATAAATGTGACCTGCATTTTTTGTATTTACAAATGTTGAGATACTTTTATAGAGAACTTTGTAGGACCACGACTCCATGATTTCATACCTCAGTGAACGCATTTATTTTATTTTGGTTGTTAGCAACAATTACAAAGAAAGAAACTATGTGAGAACCTTACTAGGAATTTCCAATAAAGATCTTTACAGTGATTTTTCAGGATTTACAGAATATAAAAATGGTTATACCTAACCTAAATCTGTAATCACAGGAATATGAGTGTCGTTTCTAATCGTGTCGTGACTCGTGACTATATTATTATAATACCTTTAATCGATGGATCACACCGTGATCGTTTGCATCCTCGTCAAATTTCAGGGTGTGGTACAGAACATCAAACCGAATAACTTTCTCCATGGGACCAACAACGTATTCGCTAAAAAAATTTCAACTGTCCCATGGAAAACTTCAATACCTACCTACGACGCAAATGTATGAGACGGCTGATTAGTTTTTCGCGATTACAATGTTGATGCCATGGGAAAAGTTGTTCGGTTTGATGGTCACTCTTAAACTGATGAAAACCCTTAAATGATGCAAAACGACACGTTGTGGATGAGACGAACTTGGAAAACTGTAATGGCGTTTCCTTAGAATGCAATTACGTACGTTATGTAGACAAATGTATGTGAAAAACAACAAATACAGGTGCAAGAATCTCAAAACCCGCGGCTGCAGCGTATTTTCAATAATTTTGTATTTTTGTTTACCATAACTTGACATTAAGTTATTTTGATGTGTCCATTGACAAATGTTTAATCTCATCCGCTTTAGTATGAAGTGGATTTTCCTCATTATTATAATGCTATTGAAACGCCATCTATCAACTACAGTTAGGATCGCTTAGATATGAATATTAATTGATTTTACTGAACTATGGTGTAGGTGGCGTTACGTGCGTCTGTAACTTTTCTGTTACATTCGGCCCTGCTTGCTCCTAGGCGCCTTGCTGAGATCGTCTCGCGCTAGCTCTTTTATTCCGTTTGTTGATCCACGGTCTCGACTTGCTTATGTATTGTAGATCTTAATCTGTTAGGCAAAGAATTCGTAATTATCTTTAAAATCAAAATTACACTGATTATTATTTTAATACTTCAATTCCGCCATTCTCTTGTGCGAATGACGCATCTACCTATTAATCTGTGTATTTTGAATATAATTCAAATGTTACAAAGATATTTTTATTTTATTCCAATGGTTTTACAATTCACAATTTTGTAACATAAAAAGAGTTGACATAATGATATTCTGAACGAATAATTCCTTTCTATACTATTTCAGACTTAGATAATACCTATACTTCATGAGACAGCAATATTATACTTTTTCTAGGTTATGTGGTATGAGAAATGAGGTTTAACGTAAGAAATCTTCCATATTTTGGACTGAAACCCATGTCAATACATTCGCACAATGCAAAAACTGTCCAAAAATGTTAAATTAGTCGACGCAAGATAAATTTTGTAACAGAGAAAGTACTTTGTTTGGCAACATTTTTAAATTTTGCCATGCAAAAATATGGCACGTCGTAAGGGACAGAAGATACGATGCTTTGTCTCAATTTTCCTAATTATTTCGTAATTATGTGTCTCACTTCCACACACTGTAATCATGGCAACGTCTAGATGTATAATGTCATTGATTTCAGATGACTCTCCTGATGTGACCGTGTATGTCATGTAGGTTAACGTCATTTACCTCACACCCATGCTGTTCGAAATCCCATTAGTTTATCTAAAAAAAATATTTATTCATGACATTATGTTATAGAAATGTTGAGTGGTAAAACGTATAATGATCTAAATAAATAAATAGGTCTTAATAATAGTTTTATGTTATTTTTTTATGTTTTTTATTCTATTTTATGAAAACACTTAAAAATACAAATTTTAAATTACATTTTATACGACTATTATTGTATATTCAAACGTAAAAAAATGTAATTTATATTTGTAGATATATTTAATTAAAAGTGAAAGGAAATAGGTTTTTATACTTACCTACTCGATCATGTTAAAGTAAACGACAATTTGTAGGTACTGAAGTTTACGTTAACGTGGTCAAGTAAGTGTCAAAACTCACACTAAGGCCTCTGTTCCATTAGCGCTTTCGCGCGCGCTAAACGAGACACAAAATAAGTTTTATTGTGACTATCAGTTATCTATAGACGTCAAGCACGCGCAAAACATTAAGTTGTATACGAAACCGCATTGATAAGGATTGTAAATAAATAGCAACAGATTACTTATCAGCTTCAGTGAATGGTTCAAGTTTCTTCACGTTATGAATGTGAAGGCTACTCTATCGCTATACCAATACCACGTCTGGCGATACGAGAAATGTTCTCGAAATAACCACAATAAAATTAGCACACTTACAATAAACAGTGAGATGTGATTTTACTGTCTCTATCGTTAGTATCTGCTGGTTTCCGTTGTCCTAGAATCATGAAGTTTGGCAAGAAGCAAGGTCTTACAGCACAAGTAAAGGAAAACTACCGAAAATTGTTAATTTGTAATTTTATCACATAAAAAAATATTTTTAGGTCTGTCAGTCTGTCAAGATCCTTTTTCTCAGGAACGCGTGAAAGTATCAAGTTGAAGTTAATATAAAATACGTAGGTCTATAGACCCTTGGAGTTCTAAAAAAAATCAAGCTTCTAAGTCAACGCAATAAAAAAATATGGCCATTTATGCGACATAAATTTTGATACTCGCAAGTAAATCAAAACCTATAGGGTACTTCCCGTTGTCCTAGAATCATGAAATTTGGCACGAAGCAAGGTCTTACAACACAAAATCAAGGTCACGGAGCGAAGCACTCCAAGAGTCAGGTCTAGGTGTGGTTCCCGGAGCGAAATAGCCGGTTCAGGGTCAGGATCCAGGCGTCAACGGCTGCACCAGAGGCGGATGGTATCTGTAAATTGTTACGTAACAGATAGCCGTGACTGTTTCAAGGAGTCATAAACTACTCCGTTTGAGGTACTTAAAAGTTCTTCTGTCCAAGTAGCACAATAGAGATTGAGGCAGAGTTTTATTTATGCCATGCCACTAGCAGTTCAGAAGTCCGAGGAGGACAGCTGTAGAGAAGGAGACAGGGTCAACCGTGCCGCTAGAGGTTCGGATCATAAAGACTTCCTGGGTTTACGCGTACTTGGACTGATATTCGGAGTTCACCGATTAAGAATACTTTTTAAAGCTTTTCACAATATTTATTGATAGTAGATACTAAGACAGGTAATAGACTCGAAATTGACCGCAAAATATTATAGACTGAGAAATACATGGCTCGACAGGACTATTGTAATAATATACTGTCCTGTCAAGAATTATATTTTTCAGTAAATTAATCTTAAATCAATTTATGTAAATTATTTGTCAACCGGGCTCGTCCTTGCCAGCCAGTTGTAATCTTTGCCGGCCAGGATTATCCTAAGTAACTATGTACAAAGCTAAAACTAAAATATAAAAACAAACAATGAATAACGTTTTAAATTAAAGATTAATTGTAGGTACAAGAAAGGGATATATAACAAGCCCATAGCATGAGTAGCATTCCTTAGAAATAATGTGTGTGAAGAGTAAGGTGAGTTTTATGTGACCTAAGTCAAAATCAGATATGAACACAATAATAGATCATTCAATGTAAACAACCAAAAGATGTGGTTTAAAATAGCGAAATACCACAACAGTTCTAGCAGATTTTTTACTTTCTTACATTATCTTGTTCCTCGTAGGTACATAATAACTGTATTAAATAAAGGTACTTTGAGTCCCGATAAACGTGAATATATACAGGGTGTAAGTGTAACAGTGGCAATCTTTTAAGGGGTCATTGTACTCATCATTATGAACAACTTTTACTATGATACCAAACCTGAAGAAGAAGGAAGAAATAGAAAGAGTAAACCTAAAAATTGAAAACCTTACAAAAGAAAATGAGAAACTAAAAAAAGAAATTTTAGATATAAAAAACAGAAAAGATACCCCAACCGCGATTTGCACTGAAACAAACACGAAAAAAATAGTTCTCTACGGATTTGCTGAATATTACAAAGAACCGGAATTTGACCTACACAACAGAATCATTGAAGTATTCTACAACACGATGAACGTAGACCTGACGGGATATATAGAAGAGACATACCGAGTGGGTAGATACAACAATAACAACAACAGACCACTTATCATCGAATTAATCAGCAAAAGAATGGCCAAGTACGTAATAAGCAATAGCCAATACCTTCAGGGTACTCGGTTATTTGTCTCAGAGTTCCTAGATACCAACACGCGAAGAGAAAGACAATTACTGCGAGAGGAAATGCTTCAGGCCCGAAGAAACGGATTATTTGCAATCATCAAAAACAATCAATTGTTTATTGAAGGACAGAAAGTTAACCAGAGCAACGAAATATATAAAACGATACAAATCAATGACTCGAAGGGAACCACATATAACTACAATGTAGATCGAACCTGCGATCAGCCTACCATCAACGAAGACACAAAGAATCACTCCTTTCGAAAGCATAGACCAACCTTGTAAAATTCTCTTCCAAAACATGCAAAGTATATCCAACAAGCTACACATTATAGAAGCATTTTTATCAGAAAACCCTATCTATCAAGCTATATGCATATCTGAGTCCTGGCTATCCGAAGACAAAATTTCCCTCATCCAAATAAATGGCTATAATCTTGCATCATCATACTGCCGGAAAACTCGAGGAGGAGGCGGCGTGTGCATCCTCCTACAAGATCAATTTGAGTATATAGAGAAAAAGGATATCTCAAACATGTCTACAGAATATGTACTGGAAGTGTGCGCTGTTGAGTTACCTAAACAAAACCTTTTGTTAATTACTATGTACTGGAATAGAAGAGAGGAAGATACATTCATTGATAAATTAAAACAAATTCTAAACTATTTAAACATTAAGTATAATAAATTTAACATTGTTATAGGTGGAGATTTTAACATTAATATTTTGGGCAACAACTTTAAAACTAACCAGTTTCTGGATCTCATGCTAGAATACAAATTCACTCAACATATAAAAATACCTACGCGTATTACAGAAAAAACATCAACATGTCTTGATCTAATATTTACGAATTTCAGCGACAAAAATATGTTTACAACCGTAGAAAATTTCGGACTTTCAGACCATAGTGGAACAATTATAAACCTAAGCATACCTCAACCAGCGAAAAAAATTACATGGTACACAAATAAAAGATTATTTAATAAAGCGAACATTACACAATTTAAATCAATATTAAGCACACAAAACTGGCACGACATTATACAATCAAACAATAATATAAATGAAAATTATAATTCTTTCAACAATCTCTTAATAAAAATTTTAAATCAATGTATACCTATGCGTAAAATGAAACTTAAAACTAACAATAAAAAATACTGGCTAACTACAGGCATTAAAGTTTCCTGCAAAAACAAAAGATTGTTAAAATTATTTTCCAATAAAACCAAAAACCAAATAATTACACAGCATTATAAAAAATATGAAAAAATATTAAAAAGTTCAGTTACCACTGCAAAAAAATTACAATATATAAACAAAATAAAGAAATCAGACAACAAAGTAAAAACGATGTGGAGTATTATAAATGAGAGGACAAATAAAAAACCAACAAAGGAAAAATGTAGCATAAAATTACAACACAATGATACTATAATAACCGAACCCAAGCAAATTGCGAATATTTTTAATGACTTCTTTGCGTCAATAGGAGAAAATTGCAACAATCCATCTGGTACTGCACTGGGCGGCATGTCAACATTAAACTCCACGGAGAACACCATGTTCCTTAGCCCAGTAGAAGCTTGGGAAGTTAACACATTAATTAAAAACCTAAAAAATAAACGAAGTTACGGTTTAGACGAAATTCCACCTATGTTATTGAAAGAATGCGCAAATGAACTCACCTTACCATTTTATCTACTATTAAATCAATCTTTTACAGAAGGCACTTTCCCGGAATTTTTAAAAAAATCACTAATTAAACCAATCCATAAAAAGAACACAAAAACTGATCCTAATAATTATCGCCCAATAGCTCTATTACCCTCAGCGTCCAAGATTTTTGAGAAAGCTATGTGTGATCGAATTTATACCTTTTGCGAAAAATTTAACATATTGAGCGATTGTCAAAACGGTTTCCGAAAAAACCGTTCCACCACATTAGCTGTTTATAAATACATCCAAGAAGCCCTAAATATTATAAATAATAAGAAATACGCTGTAGGGATTTTACTGGACATGACCAAAGCATACGATAAAGTACAATTTAAAATACTCCTAAATAAACTGTATGGAATAGGAATCCGCGGAAAAGCCCATGAATGGCTTACGTCATATTTAAAAAATAGAGAACAAGTAGTTGAAATTGAATACTTTAATCACAATAGTAGAGAAATAGAAAAAATCCGATCTAAAAGCAAAATAACTAACGCTTCCATTCCCCAGGGAAGTGTTATAGGTGGCCTATTATTTCTTGTTTACATCAACGACTTACCAGAAACCATAGAGGGGCCATGTGTTTTATTCGCAGATGACATATCTTTATTAGTCTCCTGTCAAAACAACACAAACATAGAAGAAAAACTCAGTTCCACACTCACAAAAACTTGTAACTGGATGACTTCACATAATTTAGAAATTAATCATGCTAAAACTAAACTAATGGTTTTCCACCCTTATCAAAAAGCTCCTCTACACTTAAATTTCACCTTTAACGGCTCAAAATTGGAAACTGTTGATGACTTTACACTACTTGGACTTACAATAGATAAGCATATCAACTGGAAAACACAAATACAAAAAACCCGTTCAAAAATCTCAAAATTCTCATACGCTCTTCGAGAAATTAAAAAGACCACCGATCTACAAACCGCCCTCACCACATATTATGCGTATGCCAATGCATGGCTTAGCTACGGTGTAACCCTCTGGGGAAATAGTACAGATGCACTGACACTCTTTACCCTACAAAAGAAACTAGTTAGAATCATGGTAAATATTGATCAAACTAACAGCTGCAAACCCTATTTTCTAAAACATAATATTCTAACCCTCCCCAGTATTTATATCCTAGAAATATGTAAATTTGTCCGTAAGCATCAAGAGTTCTACACAAAACGCGAAGACATCCAATCACAGTACACACTTAGGCACCGATCGAGGCTAAACATACCAACATCCAGGCTAAAAATGCATTCCACAAGTCCCTACGTAATGTCTATAAAGATATACAATAAATTACCAGACATAATAAAGAAAGAAGAAAAGTTCAATATATTTGTAACAAAACTTAAAAACTTATTAATAAAAAAATGCTATTATTCCTTAGATGAATATTTAAATGATAAACATAAATAATAAGAGAAATGTTTAAAGTATATGTTAGGGAAATTACTAATATAATAAAAAATGACATAAGAATAATAATAATTGATAACAAAAATTAGTGATAGTCGCGCAATTTATAGATATGTTTAAAATAAAAATGGTATGATATGGTAATTATTAATATAACAATAAATGATAGTAATAAATAATCTAATATAATAATAAAATAATATAACAAAAATAATAATGCAATTAAAATACTTAGAAATACGAGTACTTAATAATAAATTAAATTGAATAATATAGCAATAATAGTTATTCATGATCTCCTAAAACACGGCTTCCTCTCTCCTACCCTTTTGCTGTGCCCTACAGGGTCCATAATGATCTAAATTATATATTATACCACCTAAGTACACATTATGGTAAAGCATTAAAGATATTGAGTATTGAGTATTGAGTATTGAGTATTGAAATTGCGTAAAAAAAATCATCTGGTCCCTACATTTTTTCAAGTTTGGTGCCATAGTAAAAGATGTTCATAATGATGAGTACAATGACCCCTTAAAAGATTGCCACTGTTTACACTAACAGCCTGTAGGTATATAGACCGCTAGATGGCGCTACACAGGTACACCCGTAGCCCTACCTACTGTTCCATTCGCATTGACTTGCCCTTTCGTCGCGTGAACCAATAGGCAAGCGGTATCTCCGTGCCTGGCAGTCACGCCCCATTCTTTTGCTTGGCCGGTAGAGCGTATCGTTTTACATTATTTAGTCATAAATGTTGCCAACCTCAATTCGAATGTCTCTTCGTTCACTTTGTGATACACTTTGATTCAATCTATTAAGACGACCACACTCCAGTCCGTTCATCAAATTCTTTTTTCTCGATCCATTGTTTTTTCGTTTCAGTCCTTGTAGCCATTGTAATATTTTGTCCCTTGATGGAGGATCTCACATACAGTGATTTGGAATCTGTGTATTCCATTGACCGACATATAGTTGTACTGTCCCCGGCGATAAATATTGCACATCGACCTTTGGAAAGAGATAATTATTGGCTAATTTCGGCTTCGTAGAGCGTTATCTCTGTCGCACGAAATACAGACAGTCCGGTATCTATTAGGAGCTGTTAAAACAATTATGATTTGCTTCTTTTGATAATTCTTTTTATTCTTTGTATAAAATACACCAATTTTTCTATAAGTGATGGCTTTAGGTTGGGGTAAAATAAAATAAAAGAAACATGTTCACATTATGTTTACGTATTTAATTTTTTTTTAAAATTACAGCTGTTTTTAAATCAGTCAGCTTCGGTTACAAAATATTTATAAACATTGTAGATAATTTCGCGTGACTGACCTCGTAAAGGTTTCCCTCTTTTTCCTAAAGATGCCATAGTACAACTTTAAATTATTTAAATTTGGGGGTGTTAACAACTCTAAATATATATTTTGAACTAACACTCTATCGCACTTGAGCAACGACTGAAAAAACGTCACATTGGTAGTGTGCGACAGAGGTAACGCTCTACGAAGCCGAAATTAGCCGATTGTCTCTTTCCAAAGGTCGATGTGCAATATTTATCGCCGGGTACTGTACGAGGATCTTTTGGCGCGCGGCCAAAACTAGCGCCGCCTTGTTTTTTCTTCACATTTCACAAAACAGTTTGCACAAATGTTTACCAACAGCGCCCCCTGTCAACGTCATTCGATTGCTAAAAGATCAACGGCCGTCCAGAGATGACACATGACCACCTATTATATTATAGTGCCTATTATGTAGTGTTACAAACCCTACATATTTTTTTATGATGTTTAAACCTTTTCGCTCTCTAAATAGTTTGTTTTGTCAGTCGGCCTTTTCAAAACATGTGCACTCGTGTACTGGTTGTTCTTTTCCTTCTTTTAGATTTTAAATTTCGTAGACATTTGAATTTGATGGTCTTTGACACAAAATTTGTTTTTCGTCACTCCGATTCCCGTTGCCATACTGATCCCATGATTTTTGTGAAATATTAATTTCTGTGAATTCATCAGGCTTTTGGTATAAGCCCTATTGTCTATTTATTGTTGGTAAGTGTTTGATTTTATTTGCCATATACTAGTCGTCTCATCCTTTCCGGAATTTCTGTATAATGGTTTTGTTTTCTTTCTCCTAGATGCGTGATATTCGTTAATACATTTCAATTCGAAAGAAACTATGTAAACGCGCATAGCGCCTTTTGGTATGTATTTTTTTATTATTTTTATTCTAATATGTTTCTAATCTGTGTTCTTGGTAATCTGGTCATTTATCAATAGATATACCAAACCAGATAGAACTGGTTCCACCCACGGGGCAGCGAATTTTCCGTACAGTACGTGCAAGCTGATGTGTGTTGTTTAACACCTTTTTTTGGCGTGGTGTGCTTTTAAGCCAACTTGCCAGCTCCGCTAAGAGATACTGCAGCTACGAAATTATTTTTCCTGAATCCTTGGACCTACTTCAGATAATTTTAATTATTTATAAAATCACACGTACTAAATCGTATTCAATTCTGGCATGAACATTTTGTATCACTTAAACATAAGCGAACGAAACAAGACGTTCAATAATATTTAATGAAATATTTGGCAGTGCAAATACGGTTATTACTTAAATCAATTTTATTGTACAGGGACATGCAACTCTGTATTTAGACGAGGCAAAACTTGCATGCAATACCTAATCACCTCGCAATTTTATTGCCTTCCTGTAACTTGATATCTCCACGCGTTCTTGACAAAAAAGGTCTTGATAGACTGACAGACAGGCAGACGCACGGACAACGAAGTGATCCTACAAGGGTTCCGTTTTTTCCCTTTGAGGTACAGAACCCAAAAACTAACATTACTACCTATTACTTAAACATTAACACCACGCCTGTACCTACTCCTCGAAGGGTTAGGCAGAGGTGTACCTATACATTCACATTTCGGCAGTTATGTTTAATTTAATTTAATTTATTTATATCGCACAACAATATAGTCTATTTTGTTAGTAAACATCTTATAACACTAGTGTTAGTATAGTACACAAATAAGGAGACGAACACTAGCTGACTGAGGCAGAATGTGCAGAGAACGATAAGCAGGGAATAATTTACCGGACCATTCTCCCCACATAGTGCCTCAGAAAAGGGTTTTCAGGATGCTATTGTCACTGACCCGCGTTCTACGCATCAGTGATGCTACCTTTTTGCGAATCACTGCATAGAAGCCGTCAGTTCGGTTCTGAGCAAACATCTCCGATGCGCTACAGAAACGGGGCAGTTTCAACAGCATCCTAAAAACATTGTTATACTGGATACGTAAGACATCTAGCGATCTTTTGATGTAGCTGACCCATAGACCCCCGCGCACAGAGGGCATGCAAACCGGATACCCGGATAACCGTAAAAACCGGATAACCGACTGATTTGAAACTCGGGTTTTTTAGGATAACAAAACCGGAGTTTTCGGTTTTTCGGTTATGTTTCTCCTATTGTATTGATTTAATAATACTTTAATTTTCCCAAACAAAATAGGTATTTTTATCACTGACAAACGTGTACAGGGGGTTTACTATGTGCTCTTATAGCAGGGCAGAAGTTGAACGTTTCCAGTGAGAGAGAGTGACGGTGCTATAGGTCGTATATAGCTGCGTCTCTCTCTCTCTCTCACTGGAAAAGTTTAACTTCTGCTCTGCTATAAGAACTTGATTTAGAAACGAAAATCAGGGTGCAAATGGCACTTTACGACGGTGGAGGAAAAATGGGAGAGCACTTTAGTATATAAAGCTTTGAAATCTATACCTCCAACAAGTGTGAAATCAGAGAGAGCCTTTTCATCAGCGGGCTCATGTGTAATAAAATCCGTAGTACTCTAAATGAGGACTCCCTTGATGCACTTGTATCCTTACGGTCATTCTATCAAAGTAAAAAATAGTAATTTGGTCTAGCTGTGTAACTTTAATTTTGAATTTTTAAGGTATCTATAAGAATGACTGATTTATTTTGTTTTGGTAAATTAAGAATCAGACTTATATTTTATGCGATATTTAAATAATTATTTTGATCGCATTGTACGTACTGTCTATTTTGCCTGTTTGTATTTTATGATAGTTAAATTGTTATTTAATATTGTGTGATTTTAGACCTTTGTGTACTTACTAAATGTTTTTTCTAATTTTGTATGTTAGGTATCTTAAGTTTTGAAGAATATGTTTTTGTCCTAAATAATAAGCTTTATTCCATATTATGTATAAAGAAAACAAACTTTTTGTATTGTTACTTAGTAGTTGTACCTTATTTCAGTCATAACAAATGCTCATTAATATAAAAATAAGTTTGATAAACGTAAAAAAATACATATTTTGATTAGACTTCAGCATTTTCATTGCTTTACACATATTTTTCATTTCTTTAATAAAATTTATAAAAAAAACCCGAAAACACCGATATATCCAGTTTCACCGGTTTTGTACACAAAAAACCCGAAAAAAAACGGTTTTTTAAATAGCCCGGTTTTTGCATGCCCCAGACCCTGACAAAACGCCTTGAACAGGGTGATTTTGACTTGGTTTAAGCCCCATGTAATACTCGTAGCAGACGAGCCTATTACCATCAATCGGGCATTATTCCACACTCCGGATCGCACATCAGGAGGGTCATCTGAAATAGTACAGAAAGTAATCATTAGTTTAGAATGTGAAAGTCAAGTCACTTTATGTTAAATAGTAAAGTACAAAGCCATGCATTCATTAAGGGAAAAATGTCTCGCGATGTCGAAAACTAAGAAATTGATGTCGCCAGATACGTCGTCGTCGTGCGAATTACAGCGATGTTGCTTGAGGTCTCTGGCGAACGGCTCGCGGGACAATTATTTGCTAGGGATTACATGGTATAATGTATTGGCTTTCTTGAACCTGTATTATGGGCTGGGGTGTAAATATTAAATTAATTGATGGCACATCACAAGCAAAGTCAGCAGAAAGGCTAATATCTCCGTTTCCTCGGACTTCAAATCTTAATAACTGGACTAGGTATAATGCGAGACTTCCTCACGAGACCTATCGAGATTTCTTAAGACCGAACCAACGTTTAAAATAATTCATACTAATAAAATTAAATGTGAAAGTAAATCTGTCTGATTGTTTGTAACCTTTTCATGCCTTGACGGCTGATCGGATTTCGATAAAATTAGGCATAAGTACACGTAGACCACTGTCCCATGACTTGGATTAGGACAAAAGATACGTTCCCGGAAGTAGTACATTCTCTGTCGATAATTTGCGAACTCCGCGCGGGCGAAGCCACAGAAAATAAAGCATGTGATACTTCCAATAATAAAAACCAATGAGTGTTACACGTGTGTAGCACTCATTTGTTTTTATTTTGGGATAAATTCTTTTTAACTACGGAACCCTTCATTGTGCGTGGTCCGACATGCACTTGGCCTGTTTTTAGGGTTCCGTACCTCAAAAGGAAAAAATTTGTTTTTATTTTGGGATAAATTCTTTTTAACTACGGAACCCTTCATTGTGCGTGGTCCGACATGCACTTGGCCTGTTTTTAGGGTTCCGTACCTCAAAAGGAAAAAACGGAACCCTTATAGGATCACTTCCTTGTCCGTCTGTCTGTCTGTCTGTCTGTCCGTCTGTCTGTCTGTCTGTCTGTCAAGACCCTTTTTCTCAGGAACGCGTGAAGGTATCAAGTTGAAATTAATATCAAATGCATAAGTAAATCGAAACCTATAGGGTACTTCCCGTTGACCTAGAATCATGAAATTTGGCAAGAAGCAAGGTCTTACAGCACAAATAATGGAAAAAGTCCGACAATTGTTAATTTATAATTTTATCACATAAAAAAATATTTTTAAGTATGTCATCTGTCATGGCCTTTTTTTTTAAGAAACTTATGGAGGTATTAAGTTGAAATCAAAATAAAATACGTAAGTCTATGTTCCCTAAGAGTCCTAAAAAAAATAAGCTTCTAAATTAACGCAATAAAAAATACGGCCATTTATGCGACATATTTTGATACTCGCAAAGTCGCAAGTAAATCAAAACCTATAGGGTACTTGTCGTTGACCTAGAATCATAAAATTTGGTAAGAAGCAAGGTCTTACAGCACAATTAACGGAAAAACTCCGAAAATTGTTAATTTATAATTTTATCACATAAAAAAATATTTTTAAGTATGTCATCTGTCAAGGCCCTTTTTCTCAAGAACGCCTCGAGGTATCAAGTTAAAATTAATATCAAATACGTAAATCTATAGTCCCTTAGATTTCTAAAAAAAATCAAGCTTCTAAGTTAACGAAATAAAAAAATACGGCCATTTATGCAACATATTTTGATACTCACAAGTAAATCAAAACCTACTTCCCATTGACCTAGAATCATGAAATTTGGCAAGAAGCCAGGTTTCACAGCACAAGTAAAGGAAAAAGTCTGAAAATTGATTATTTGTAGTTTTATCACATAAAAAAAAATAGTTTTTAGTTTTCTTTTTCTGGCAAAATGTGAGTGTACTATAGTACCTATAGGTACACCTCTGCCCAACCCTTCAAGGAAACAAGGCGTGATGTTATGTTTATGAATAGTTTTTTGCGAATACAAACTTAAATATGCAGTTGAAGAATTATCCGTGACGTATATCATTGTATGGGAGAACATGTTTTTCAACTCAATGTTAAATTTGTCAACAAATAAGTTCTTTTCAACTACGGAACCCTTCATTGTGCGTGGTCCGACACGCACTTGGCCGGTTTTTTTATTTTTAACCATGAAACGTTACAAATATTTTACTATTAATTTTACATCTAGTCAGGTTGTATAGCTGTCGTGGCCAGACCTTAGAACTGAAGAGTTCAGTAATTTCATGAAATATTTGTGTTTCATGAAATGGCCAGCTAAAATTGATAATATCGTTTTTGAAACGTCAACGTTTAATGATATTAGTCAGTCGGCATTTGGCCATATCATGAAACACAAAATTTATTTCATGAACTGACCGAACACTTCATGAAATGATCATCATAGAAAGGTCCATATTCGTGACGAAGGCAACCTATTTATCGACATTCCCAGCTGACCACTGGGCATAGGAGAAAAGTAGTTGCATTTCAAGCCGCTAGTGACACCCCGACCAAATGGGTTAGGCTACGTTGGAACTGTGTCCAACCGCGGCCGAGCCGAGCGAGCCCTACATCCTAGTTGGTCGCAGTTAATAGGCTATGCAGTATTTTTAGGATCGATGCACAGCAAAAACAAAGTGACATCAACGCCTCTAATCCGGTGGATAATCTAACTATTGTATTTACTTTAGTATGATCACTAATGGTTCGCCGCATCATGAAGTAGTCGTGCGTTTAACTTTTTATATCGTCAAAGTTGAGTATTCAATAATCTTGCCCGACCACATCATGATATGACTACCGGTCGATGTTATATTTTATGAAATGGTCGAACACTTCAAGAAATGATCAATAATTCTAAGACCTGAATACAACGTAGTCAGCGATGCAGTCTTAGCCAGTTTATCAAATTTATATCTGAATCAAAGATAACCAAGGAAATAAAAAAAAAACAATGGCATTGACTAACTGCATCAGTCCCAAGTAAAATGCTTTAAATTCTGGACGGTGACATAATAATTTCGTATCTTCATACTGTGCCGTCAAAGGTAATGGGAAGGTAAAATACGTAATCTTTGCTACCTTCTACTGAGAAGGAGGCACTCATTTCTATCACGAGGCAGCACCGTCAGGTCATGTAGTTTGAACAGTTTGGGTGACGTTCACCTAAGACTTATCAACGTCTCTGGACGACCAGCACATGTGCAGTGCGATGACATGCAGCAGAGTGAAAGTGACATATACCACGGTCACACCAGGAGGGTCATCTGAAATAGTACAGAAATAAATCATTAGTTAAGAATGTCATGAAGTCAACTCACTTTATGTTAAATAATAAAGTACATAATATAAAGCCATGTAGGTATTACTAAGGGAAAAGTATCTCACGATGATGAAAACCTTCGATCAATAATATTGATCGAAGATGAAAACTAAGGAATTGATGTCGACATATATGTCGTGCGAATTTGAGCGATGTTGCTAATGGTCTCTGGAGCGGCTCGCAGGACGATTGTCTCCATGGCTTAATTGTAAAGGCTTAGGTACTTACATATTTTGTGTTCCATGCAAAAAGAAATGCGTGAACAAGATCACTCCGTCTATCTGCAACGGTCGATTCTCTCTGAAACATATGACGTAAATACATAGATTATTAGGTTGGTGTGTAGGTTAATTAGCACAAGAGATGGCCGTATTGAAGTATTAAAGTAATAAACAGTGTAACTTTGATTCTAAAGATATGAACTCGTGACCTAAGAGATGTTGATTATTTTAAAGAATAAGACTATGGACCAACCAGCGGAATATAAGAGGCCCTCAGGCTAGCTGGAGCGACGATCTCTGCAGGGACAAGGTGTTCAGTTGCAAGCTGCTAAGTTAAACTAAAGTGGGCTTGTAATGTGGGGTAACAGCACCGACTTCCGTAGAACATTCATCGCCCAAAAAATGTGCATGAGAGCAGTTTGTGGACTTAAACCTGACGACTCATGTCAACCAATATTTAAGAAAGTTGGTTTATTACCGTTACCGTCACTTTACATTTACGAGATATGTATGTTTGTAATGAAAAATAAACAATTATTTAAGACTGCAAATGATGTGAATCCTCGGAACAGACGAGATCCCTATATATTAGTGTTGAATGATTTGCCTTGGCTAGCTAAGTACAATAAAAGCTGCCTAGCAATGTGTTTGCGCATTTATAATAAAATACCGAGGCATTTTAAAACATTAAATACACAATTATTTAAAACTAAATTTTATAAATGGTTACTTGAGTATAGTTTTTATAACTTAAAAGAATTTATAGACAGAAAAATTTAATGTACTAAATATTTCATTGTTTGTTGCCTCCATAATTACGCCTGACTTTAAAATTTTGCATGCTTTGTCTTATCCTAGCTAAACATGTTTGTGCCATTTTTTTTTTATCTAACACCAATTTATACCATGTTTTACGCCAATAAATGTTTTATTATTTATTTTATTAATATTAAAAATTAGTTACAGACATGCAAGTAAAGCCACTTAACCCAGTTTTATGAAATCAATTATTATTCGTAACAACGCGATACTTAGCGTACCTAGTCAATAGATGGCGTTTTAACATAATTATAATAATGAGGAAAATCCACGTCACACTAAAGCGGATGAGATAACGACACTGCCAATGGTGAGATCAAAATAACTAAAAGTTTTAAGGTTAACAAAGATGCAACATTATTACAAATATGTTGCAGCCGCGCATTTTGAGATTCTAGCAGCTGTATGTATGTTGTTTTTCACATACATTTGACTAAGTACCTACCTTAAGTAATTGCAATCCATGGAAACGCACTAGAGTTTTTGAGTTCATCTCATCTAGTATGTGATGGTTACACTTATTTACGACACGATTAGAAACGTCACTGATATTCCTGTGATAACAGATTTAGGTTCAGTTAAATAATTTATACCTACACTGTAAATCTTGAATAATTACTGTAAAGATCTATATTGCAAATTTTTATTACTATACTCACATTGTTTTTTCCTAATTGAGTGTTGCTAACATACAAAATAAAATAAATACGTTCACTGTAAAAAAAATAATTTATTTATTTATGAATACAATACAATTTTGGTCAGATTTATTTCAAATTATTACGCTTATTGCATTTATCTTCTTATTTTTGATTTATATTTTGTTTATAACGACCAGGGGCCGCACTATGACGTAAAAAAAGTCATGGATCCATCATGGTTCCACTGAGAGACGTAGCTATGACCACACCACCATCTAGCACCATCCTTTTTTCTACAGTCCGTCCAACCGATTTTGACTTCTATTGCGTAGGCTTAAGGATGGCATTAAAGGAAAAACAGTGGTTACAATACCAACTGTTAACTGCAGCTGCCATTTGTCATGCTGCCAACGTAATAGAAGTCAAAATCGGTTGAACGGGCTGTAAAAAGGTTTGGTTGACGCCTTGAATCGTGAACTTGGTGTACAGTCATACTCAGTCGCCGCCTTTTCGCTTTGATTGTCGGACGCTTGAATAATTCTGTCAAGAAATTAGACCACTGAAAATGAATAAGTTTGTGTTATTTCTGTTCACTACGGGCTGCGTCGTCGCCTATCAAGTATTGAATGAGAATCCTATCAGAAATGGTGAACTTCATATAACGATGAAGAGAATCATCCTCAACTTGGGAAAGTGCGCTGAAGGTTTTATCAAGCTTTCGTTCAGAAGCATTAATTATGACTTGTAAGTAATTTTTAAAATGTTTGACTTTTTGTACAGTGTTGAGTTTGTGCCAAAATTTTCTAAGTGCACGACATTCAAACGAAATTTTTATGGTAACTCCGAGAAATCTCTGAAGTCATAAATGTGTTTTCAAATTGAAGTTCAACGTGAACACTTGATAAAGGATTAATTTATCAATCGTCAGATAACTTTGTATAGAAAATATGTCAAACTGTCATTTATAAACTATTGTATAATAGCTTGGGGCGCGGCTGGTAAAACCTCGTTAATAAAGGTTGAAAGAGCTCAAAGAGCTCTGCTTAAAGTTGCCTATGGGAGACCATTCCGGTACCCCACTAACACACTATACACCGAAGTGGGAGTTCTTAGAGTCAGACAGCTTTACATCCTGTCAGTCACTCTAAGATTTCACAAAACCTCCATGTGCACTTGTATCCGGTTAAGTCGAAGGGTTCATTGGGAAAAGGTTTGCTGCCGTAAAACAATCGGTAGAAGGTCGTACGGTTTTATGGGACCACACATTTACTCGAAACTCAATAACCAACTCAAAATTCTACAACTTACTCATAATCAATGCAAAACTACGGTTACAAAATGGCTTCTTACTATGGACTATGATATAACTGAAAACTTCTTAACCTAAAAAAATGCACTCATACATATATTTATATTTATATAATTACTATTCTATAACACAAACATACTATTTATATATCACACACCATA
This sequence comes from Cosmia trapezina, assembly GCA_905163495.3. Lineage (NCBI taxonomy): Eukaryota > Metazoa > Arthropoda > Insecta > Lepidoptera > Noctuidae > Cosmia > Cosmia trapezina. The sequence goes on along the minus strand of LR991032.1, from coordinate 22,943,092 downwards.
TCACACATACACACACCAACACACCCCCACACCACATACATACATATTTGGTTATTTACTATTTTTCTTTGTGTATTAGCGCATTAGTTTTCTTTTGTAACTTTGAAAAATTTTCAAACCTATTTCATGTATACGAGTAGCAACAGATGTTAACGGAACGAAGGAGCCTGGATCTCACGACACAGGGAATCCTAGTGTGAGTTCCAGGAAACAACACAACAAATGTAACTTATTATACAATAAATTATTCTTATTCTCTTATTCTTATAATATTCTTCAGATAAAAGTATATGACTATTGAAAAATCAGCCCTTATTAATGAATTAAAATAATAATAATCAAAAGCATAAACTATTTTCTTTTCAACTTCGAGCCAAATGTATTTTTTGTATTTTATGAATACTGAAAAGTCTGTGTTTTTTGTTCGAAGTTAAATGAATTTCGATTTTGAAATTATAATGAGTCGAAAGAAAAAAATATTTCTAGTACACGAATCTAATGCTGGAAATTGTGATTTGTGTCTCGTGTGGTTTTTTTTAATATTTCGAAATTGCAGGCATTACCAACTACTCTTTCACGCAGGGCGCCAAGTTATTACATTTTGATTTCTTCGTATTTAATTTGCAATGAATATATATTAAGGTCTCATTAAAATAAACGGACAAATTTTAACACAATTTTAACCTAACCTAACCTAACCTAACCAAAGATATCCAAGCAAAAAAAAAACACTGACTATAGTGATTTTATTTTGACCTAAAATAATAAGAAAAACAGAGGCGGGCGCGGGCTGTGCCGCGGTGACGTATATGCATGGACATTTGTCGTATCCGAATTATGAGATAACAAAGATATGTATGTGTCTATGCATTGGGTAACCAACATTTTTACTGAACTTTCGTTAGCTGATTTTTTTTTCTTTTAAGTAGGTATCTAATGCGTTTTTCTTATTTTTTTTACCACTGTCCTTATTTTGGCGGTCTCAATTATTTCTAAAAGTTTGTCCATCTATTTTAATAGGACCTTTCTGTACACAGTTCTTTTTTGGTATTCTGGCGTATTTTACGTACGGGTGGGAATATCGTTCATTTGATAGGTACACCCCAGCTCCCCAAGAAATGCCAGCAACACCTTGGTCTCACTGACAATCTCACGGGAATACCGGGGTTTCCGAAGTTGACAATGGCCCTGTAGGTGACAACCACCGCGCAGTTTAAATGCACATGACCTGCCGTCTCTTCTTCCTCCATCCATGCAGGTACTGCTTCTGTTGACAGTCTGTGACTTCTATGACAAAGAGGTGTTTATTAAATGATCCGTGGCTGGTTATGGCTGCTATTACTATATACGCAGCTATTGATAGTTATTCGGAGAGCCTGTTTCGTGAGGCAGCCATACATCATGGGAAGTGCTTATTTAGCCTGCCTGCACTCGCCTTGGTACAGGCGTAGTTTGTGATATGGGTTAAGTACTGGTTCCATACTCGACCCCCTTCTGATGAGTTCGTCTGCTGCATCTTTGTCTAGCGAACCGCCAAGTCCTTTGATCCACTCAATGATTATGTTATTGAGGGCATCCACCTGGTTGATTCGTTAGTGACACTCGTATATTATCCCAGAGTTGACTGTGTGGCTGTCTAGCGCTTGCAGGTCAGCCATGCTGTCTGAGAGTATGCTGATTGAGTAGTCCTTAATATCCCTTTTTTTTTGTTGATGGGAAATCCGCTCTGGGCGGAGCAGGAGGGCGTGTCAGACTTGTACTAACTAAAACGCACCAGTGTTTCTTTAGTTGCCTGTGCCAGGGCCACGGTATCTCTTGCGAACAACCCGCGACCCTTGCGCCATCGGCCCTAATGGACCCCATCTCTGCTGACATCTCTTTAAGGCGCCCGTGGAACACTACGCGCCGTCAACCCGAGCCTGGGGGTCTACTCCCTAAGTCCTTCTGTTCATCCGTCCGTCCGTTTGTCCGTCCGTCTGACTAAACGATCCATCAAAACAAGTGTAAAAGTTAAATTTTTCGGACGGGCAACAACACATCGGGAGTAGGGACAACTGTCGTATCGTGTTGTCATTCATACTTCGTTCGGGCCCCGAACCAATCATATGTCCGTAGGTGATAAGGAGTAGGAAACGCCCGTAACGAAGGCCGAAACTACAAACTTCGTGCTTAGGGAGTAGACCGCCATGTCCTTACCGGATCGTGAGCTTTAAACCCATTGCTCGCCATCCGGTCTTTAAACCCATTGCTCGCCATCCGGTCTTTAATCTCCCTGGCTATGATAGCTGCAGGCAGAGGCTAGAAAATTACCCATGCCTTCGCCTGGAACACTCTGTGATGAACCATAAAATGGTGTTGCTATGTGTTTGTGAACTCCTTGTTGAGTCTCTAATAGAGCGCGATGTGTTGTGTCATTTACCCCACAGATTTTTAGTGCATTTATGCCTACTGCCGCTAGCGTCACTTCCTGTTGTATGAGCAGATGGAGCAGTGGTAGTCCCAGCATGGCCTTGAGAGTCGAGAGCTGCAGTCGGAGTAGTCCTCATGCAGCCCGTAGTTGCCATGCAGGCTAGCCTTTGCATGCATTGTAGTTTATTGGAGGCTGTAACTAGCTTGGTAAGGACCACTTATAAATTATTAACATACATTTTGTCTTCTACAGGTACACTGAACTCAATTTTAGAATTCATTACAGTCATAATGAATGCTAACGACGAAAAGAGCTGACGGCGGTATTAGATCTGCAATTACATCAAGAATGCGACATCTCTAGTATATTCATAGGACCACTTCAAAATAATAAGAACACTTCGCCTGGTCCTTTAACAAGTGCAAGAAAACCTGCATGAAAACCCAGCTGCCAACAATGACAGATTCTACTCTGCAAGATCTGAAATGAATATAAACTTGGGCTAAGAAGTCGCAAACTTTGCAAAAGAAGGCTCGACACCAACCTACTTCATTAAATAGCTCCTTGTTATGGAGTCTGGCGTTGGATTTTCTGGCGGATCCCAAACGAGAGAAAGAGTGCTGACAGCACCCCACGTGATCTTCAAACCTGCTCCCCAATACGACAAGCTGTTGGGACATAAAACAATATACTCAGTATAATTAGCGCAGAATCTCAACAATGTAAAATAATTACAGTATCAATTTTTTTTTTCAATTTGAACGTAACAAAATCGACTGCAAACCGTAAAGGCTGACGCACATTTGGGCGGGCTGCACCGCAATGCAAGAATCCTCCTACATCACTCTTGCATATTATGTAAAACATCATCATACCTATATGTACTACAGGCAGGCCCCACCACGTTAGTTTTGGATTGTATTGAGGTGCACTGCGGTCCGATGCGACTCTCATGTGCCTATATGTATAAGTATTTATAGTTACACTTAATTTAATTATCATTTATGTACAAATACGTGTTTGATTTGCTAACTGTTGTTCCGAGCCGAGTATTTGTGCAGCATTTACTGACGCTGCAGATGCCAAAATATAAAATGAAACCATATGTAGTTACTACTCCACCTATAGAACCAGGAAACGGACAGTTTTGATAAATTATCAGTTCCAAGAGTAGCTTCTGCTAGTCTTAAAAAACTGATATGATCTTAGTCTAGTTTAGTAAAAACTATTAGTTTTTCAAGACTGACAGTTATCGCAGTTGTGAGTTTGTTAATAGCATTCCTAAGAATAAAACATGTATTTAATAACAATGCTCCGTCGTATAAATAATATTCTCTTTAAGGCTTATCGTCATCATCATCATAGCCCAACTATGTTGGGGTCGGCTTCCAGTCTAACCAGATGCAGCTGAATACCAGTATTTTAGTATTCTGCATTTTTTTTTTCTCTTTAAGACTATCTTTTAGATTTCATGGTTAGTTATCTTCAATTTACCACCAAATAACTATTGTAAGGAGTATTTAAGTTGTATGTGGTTGTGTTTTGTATAACTCCGTTTGTTGGATCAGCTAGTTTCTAATCTAAGTATTTGATGTAATAGTTTAAAAAATGATGTTGTGTTTTTAATGTTGTAGGTATGTTTTGTACTTATTTATTATCCATTTTGCAACTGATCGCCCACCTTAATTCCCGAGAATATTACAAGAGTATTAAATAATTTATTCCCTAATTTATTGAATAAGCCAATTTATATACTATAATCTATCAGCAATTTAAAGAATATTTTCAAAATTAAATGAAATTATAAAAGCCTCAATTTTCTATCCTTTTTCACATTAAACTAACAAATTCAAATTGTAATTCAAATTCAAATTCTTTATTGCGAACTAAGTGTAGAATTTCGAAGATTTTAACAAATATATACTTAGTTGCCTGCTTAAAAAATTAGAAAATGCTCTGCTCTTGGTGTGCGCTGACCCTAAGCCGTTGCAATTTAAATTGTAAACAACAACTTTTGACATTTGATTTGACTTGTATTTTATATAGGATATTTTCATTGCACCTAAATGTAGTAGGTATTGTGGAGGCCTATTACCAAATTGCGTTTTGATAGATTAGTTTCTAAATTGAAGCACGGCGACGCGACGCATCGATATGCAACACTTTGACAGTTGTAATTACGTTTATTTTGAGTTATTAATATGAAATTTTAATTTCTTATGAACTAACGTTTATTGTGGTATTAAATTTTACGTAGTTAAAATGAATGTAGTTAGTAGAAATTCACAATTAATTCTGAGTGTTTTTAGTAGTTTTATGGTTTTGAATGGGATTTTTTTATAGCTATTCCATACATATCAAAATTCTGAGGACGCAATGAACTAACCCACGTAAGATATATTATTATATATTTTTCAATTAATTTCTATAAGTACAGTACGGCCGACGTATCTTGGCGAGTCTGAACATAGGCTCTCCGAACTTTCGCGCATGTTCTCTCACTCACACTCGCCTCATGTCACCATTTGATTCCTAAAAATGTTACTGCGCAGCGTTCTGCGCAAAGTTCGGACTCGCCAAGATACGGCGGCCGTATTGTACAGTAAGTAGTCAAACCACGAGCTCGACAAAATACAGTCGTGCATTTTATGAAAAACTTGCTTCGGAATTTTGGCATCATTTATACCTTTATGTAACAAAAAATTGCAAAAAGCGAAGCTGCTATAGACTATACTGATAACTTTACTATTCTCCACCACTCTTGTCGAAGTCTTTCAGTTTCTCAGAATAATAATAATAACTCACCGTCTGGGTGAATCCATCAGACATAAGTATTATCTCTCGTTCTTCTCAATACTCAATACTCAATCGTTTGTTGCATTCCATATGTAAAATAGATAGATGGTGTAATATAGTAAAGCATCAATATGGACCCTGTCGGGCACAGCAACATTAGGAGAGAGGGAGAGGGCAAGTACTTAATAGTTGCAATTTAATTAATTCTATATTATTATAAATTATAAAAAGTATTTATTTGGGTGTATAAATTATATAAGTATCTATATTATTACGTTTTTGTATATAAGTATAGTATAATTAGTTATTTCTCGTCTGGCTAACGGCGAGTAGGTACTTGTACAGACTTAGCCAGTAGCCAAGATTGTTAACCAGCAACTTGCTTTGAAATATATGCTTGTGGACTCTGAGGTACCGTATTATAAGTATGTGCCCGACCCAGTTCTCGAAAATGACCATGTCACGTTGTACTGGGATCGGTCTATCATTACTGACAGGACTATTATAGCCAATAAGCCTGATATAGTGGTGATAGATCGATTAGCGCGCCGCGCAATGATTGTCGATGTTACCATTCCACATGACGAGAACCTCGTTAAAGTTGAGAAAGAGATACAAACAAAATATCTCGACTTAACTCACAAGGTTGTTGACATGTGGAGTGTAGAAGGCAGTACCTACCTACTGCTCGATACGGCTCACATCGTGAAGAGGTTCCTGTTTCTGCAACCCTAACTACCGGTAGCTTGGACCCTACTCCCGATACCGGCGGACCACTATTTTTATATTTTCAAATGTTTTTTATATTTTTTTCAAGAAATATTTAAAAATATATTTGATATGGAAAAAAAAATAAACGAAAAAATAAATAACAAGCTTTTATTGATTCCTTACAAATACAATACATACAAACTCGTACATTATTAATAAAAATAAATAAAATTTAATTCAATTCCAACTCTTTGGTTTGTCAGAATATGAACGCCAAAATTGGCCATATAATTCAAAAATCACGGCCGAAATGTAATCTTAATATTTTGTAACAATTAAGTTTTATACTTTCTAAAAAAATATTTGAAAAGCTAAACAGTTTTGTTTAGCTTACAATTCATTTATGAAGATCATCATCATAATTTTATAGTATTCACATTAAATATTGTAATATTTAAAGAAATAGGTACTTGAAATAAAATGTCATAAGTTGTAACTGGCAGTTTTATTTTGTTTTCACCCTTCTTTAATAAATGCAGCTCGTATTCAGTATGACAAGTCTGTCATCATCTTCCTGTCCTTATCTCATGCTACGTGGGGTCGGCGCAACATGTTGTCTTCTTCCATTCTGGTGTCAACCGCCACGCTATCATTCATTCCCTTCTCTTTCATATCATTCCTCACACCCACGCCAATCACACTACATTTATTTTCAAGGTAGGGCCTTAATTCATTACGTCGTGTTCTCACTAGATGGGTACGAAGTGTAAAGGCTGCGATGTCTATATTAACAATGAGGTGTATTATGGAGTGTTCTCTAAGAAAGTGTAAGAAGCTATACCATCTTAAATGTCTGGCGGTGACGACGGAGAAGTACGAGGCGTTTACACAGGTGTACAAGAAGAAATGGGTGTGTCCAGAATGTGTAAGCACTATTCCAAAACGAGGAAATTCCGACACGCCAGTTCGAAGAAGCATCACATAAAACTTTTGCAGCCTGTGCGTGTAGTCACTCGCACAGGTCGCTATGTAAACACTAAGCGCGGTAGTCGTCACAACGCGAATGAATCAGATATTGATAATAAACCATATGAAGAACTACAGGAGTTTCGCTTGCAAATAATAACACGACTCGATGAACAAATTAAGCAGTTTGCTTTGCTTCAAAATAGATTTGTCAAAGCAAAGACTGAATTGCAAGATTTACGAAAAATAATGGAAGTAGTTCAAGCAAAGGCAAACAAAGTAGATACGTTAGAAGCAAGAAGACTTAATTAAGTCAAACGAACTGAAAAGTTCAAAGCTCCACTTCAGACGTAATTTAAATACCTAAGAGCCAAATACATTTATCATCTAAAACGTTCGTGAATGTTCGTGCCAATATTATACCAACCAAAGAATGTGTGGCCACAAAAACCACAAGTTTAGTATCAGGGAGCAAACCACCCCTTTTAATAAATAAAGAGAGTGCAATGAGTATTAGCTTAGTTGAGGTACATGAAGAAGGGAAGAAAATACTGGATAGAGAAGAAAATTGGACAGTCGTAAATAGGAAAAAAAGCCGATATCTTAATAAATAAATAAATATCCTTGGACATTTCACACAACGCCATCTAGTCCCAAGCTAAGCAACCTAATGCTTGTGTTATGGTAACGAGATGGCTGATAAACTACATATATACATTTTTTTTTTTTTGTAAATACATACATAATTATTATAGATAGAAAAACACCCAGACTCGGAACAAATACTTGTAGGTCGTACAAATATTTGTTCCGTGCGGGAATCGAACCCGCGACATGCTGCGCAGCAGTCAATCGCTCAACCACTGCGCCTACCGTGTCGTTAATAAAGAAGTTAAAAGAGAAGGAAGTGTTGCTATAAATGAAATTCAGGGAACGAAAAAAAAAAGTATTTACAAGTCTGGAGTCTACAGAAGGACACTGTAGAAGAAAACTTGGAAATGTACGTAAGAATCATATGTGGGTTGCAAAACCTGTTAAATTAGAACGCCTTAAACGTACAGGGTGTGAGTGTGTCAAGGGGTCCCCTTCCTCTCTGGATTCCGTTCGGATCGGTTGTGCTAGCAGTTTCCGTGTCCAATTTTAATTTAAATTAAAATTAATAAAATAAAAATTAGTAAATAAATCTGCTGTGTATGTACCAGGAATACATAATAAGGTACTGGTCGCTTCTACTGCGGCCCCACTCAACATTGTACGAAGGAGACAGTGCTACGTGCGCAAAAGAGACGACAATCTGCGCCCGCGTCGGATACCAAGCGCCGCCCACATCGTGAGAGTGCGACCGAGCTATCGGAAAACAGGAGACAGCTGTCTGCGCGTACGCTTGGACTCGAAGCTGATTCCGCCCAGTACACGTGTGAGTAAAACCAAATTATATAGACCACTATCCGCATCTGCGGACCTCTCCTAAGACTCCGCCTTCTACTGGACCAACAGTACTTAGAGTGTAAGCTGTCAGCTGATTATTAATTGCCGACGGCTCTGACCCAAATAGGCCTACTTTAACATGTCGGCGCAGAAAGCGACGGACGAACGGGAGGGAGCTCCCGTTCGTCCATACCGGAGCGAAATTTAACTCAAATGCTACAGTATTCCTCGGACCCCTCCCTGAATCGAACATCATCCAATAACGAAGATCTCCCATTGCTAGAGGAAAATGTAACACAACGTAGCAAACGACCAAGAGACGAAGCTTCCTCACCCAATAAATTCACGGTTTTTAAAGATGAGATAAAAGACTTAATTAGCTCGCTCGCCGGCGCCCAAAGTAAAGAGCTCGCCCGAGTCTAATGCTAAAATTGACGCGGATGTCTCACTCTTAACTGCACAAAACGAGGAGTACCGCGGCAAAATTGCAATCCTTGAAAATCAGTCTAAAAAAGACCGGGAGTATCTACATTAGTTTATTGGAGGACAAAGTAGAAGACCTCCAAAGGCAGTCGTGCAAGACCTCCGTAGTAATTAAAAATGTCCCTAAAAAGCCCCAGGAAACCAGGGACGATTTGATACAAATGGTTGTAAAATCCGGTTGTAAATGTCTCAAAAACCATTCATCTTGGTTTAAATGGATGCGATATAAGCGACATTTTCCGCCTGAAACCCCGAGGAGAAGGGGAGAAGAAACCTACAATCGTGGTGGAATTAAGGTCAGCAATACTGAGATCCGACCTCCTGAAAAAAGTGAAAGACTTCAACATTATAAACAGGACTCGACTACAGGCCAAACATCTAGGCCTCACAAGCAACGAGGACACTCCTGTTTTTATAACTGAACAACTTAATCCTAAGGGGGCACGTCTGTTTTTCTTGGCTCGAAACCTGAAAAAGGCTGAAAAATATAAGTACTGCTGGACCTCTTTGGGAAAGGTTTTGATCCGGAAAGATGACACGACTAAACCTATCCATATACAACACGAAGCACAGGTGCAACAACTAATGCAAGAACAATGACTGACTATGGGTATATATATCTCAAAACTGTTTCTCCTACTTATAATAACTTACCTAAGCCCAAAACCTAATTTTTATGTTAAATGGCTACTGTAGGCAACTGTGTAAATAAAATGTTAGTTTTAAGTTATAACGCGCGAATTGAAATTGTAGCTTCGCGCCACTGAAGCAAAATTATAATATTGCCTTGTACCTACGCATGCGCAGAGCCGTGCTGAGTTCGCGCGCTCTCCAACAAATGCGTGGGGACGCCACGATACGCGCCGCGCGCCGCCGCGTCAGTCTTTGAGTGCCCGTCCAACACCACCGCGAGCGGACGTATGTCAAATCGTTCGGGCGTTCCCGCCAAAATCGGTTTAGTGAAGTCTTAGTCCTTAGTTTTATTGTATCCATTGACTTATTTATATATTTACTTTTATATCAATGATTGTATCTCAGTGATTTGTATTCTATGTGCAAGTTTTATGTGAAAAGAAAGTACCTAATATACTCTTTACGCCGGTAACTGTGTTTGTTTTGTGTTGCAATCCCGCCCTACATCGACAGCTACTATACAACAAAACACGCACAGAAATCTATAGGTACACAAACTTATACATGTCCACACACTTATACACGTGTACCTACACACCCTTGCACACACACCACTCACACACACATACATACACCCCCAAACCCCTACACTCACCCCGGCAACTAAATTGTATATGATTTAAGATAATAAACACATTTTTTTTTTTTTTTCTAAATACATATTATAGATAGAAAAACACCCAGACTCGGAACAAATACTTGTAGGTCGTACAAATATTTGTTCCGTGCGGGAATCGAACCCGCGACATGCTGCGCAGCAGTCAATCGTTCAACCACTGCGCCTACCGTGTCGTTAATAAAGAAGTTAAAAGAGAAGAAGAGAAGTGTTGCTATAAATGAAATTCAGGGAACGAAAAAAAAAAGTATTTACAAGTCTGGAGTCTACAGAAGGACACTGTAGAAGAAAACTTGGAAATGTACGTAAGAATCATATGTGGGTTGAAAAAACCTGTTAAATTAGAACGTCTTAAACGTACAGGGTGTCAGTGTATCAAGGGGTCAGGGTATTAATAATATTATAATTACAGGTAATAATTAGTAAGACTAGGATATGATGAGGCTGACGTACCTTTGTGAGGTAAAAGCCTCTAAATAAATAAAAATTAAAAAAACCAGAAAGAAAAGAGTCTGCATACAGTTCGCAACGGACTTTTTCTGTGCCATGCAGACATTTTGTACGCCACAGACTCGATCGCACAAAAAAAATAAGTTTAAAAACTAAAATCCGACTACTGAAAAATCAGGCTCTAAAAAAGTATGAAACAAGAAAATATTGTCATCTGAAATTAGAAAAAACAGACAAATTAAAAATCCGGAGTCACACGTAATCTGTTCGATTTATGAATTATTTATTTATTTTTAATTGCAATGATCGCTGTTTGGACTTACATTTACACACATTTACATTTGAAGCGAGGGAGTGTGTGGGCGTGCGCGCGGCGCAGGCGCTACTCGTGCCGGTGGACGCTTATCGGTGCCCACCGATAAGCGTTTGCGACAAATATCCACAATGGACGACAAGATTTAGATTGGCAGGACGTGGTGTTCCGTCACTTTCGCGGACAAGTTCCACAGGGCAGCACTGAAAGTCAAGCTAGTGCAAAGAGGAGTGCTACTAACATAGTCTTAAGCCTATTTTATCAACACATGTTTTGTTTGTATTCAAATATTGTGTATGTTTAGGTTAAGGTATTTAATCTAAGGGCCTGTGTCGCCTGAAATAAATGGTTTATTTACGTATTGGGCCAAGTTTGAGCACATCGTCATCGGAAACGCGCGCACCATGTCAGTTGGCATTATTGCAATATAGCGGTTTTTTTTATTATATTCAAAGATCGCAGCCGTCGACTGGACTCCTTTATATATCTTAGATTTAAATTTAAGTTTAAAGTATTTTTATGCTACAATTTATTCAATTATAAATGACTGTGTTCCCAGAAAAAAGCGAAGTCGTGTACGCTCGAGATACATTTATCCGAAGTGGTACACAGGTGAGATAATTCGCGACATAAAACTCAAATCTTCGTAAAAAAATATAAAAGTAGTGGTTTAGGGAATGATTACGAAACGTTTTCTCAGTGTAGGATTAAAGTTAAAGGGAAGATTTTAGTAGCACAGGAACAATATCACCAACGTATACAAAGCCAAATGTCGAGTGACCCTAAATCTTTTTGGGCTTACGATAATTTTAAAAGAGGTAACAGTAGTAGCCAAAATATTTTAAAGAACAGAGAGGCCTTGACAGATGAACAAGCGCTTCAAGAATTCGCTGAATATTTATATTCAGTATATAGTGTAGAAAAACCTAGATTAGATGTGAATGGAGTGATAGTGGAAGCAGCCAGTCAAAACGGAGCAGGTCGGGTTCATCTTGACAGATTGGAGTAGGATGACGTGGTACGCGCCCTGCAGCAACTTAAGCCGAAATAATCGTCAGGTACTGATGGTATTCCGCCGTAAGTTTTTAGGGACCGTCGAATGAGATTAGCCAGACCGCTGTTGCAAATCTACAATCTTTGCCTTAAATCAGCTGTATTTCCCGAGATGTGGAAGATTACCCATGTCATACAGGTACCGAAAGGGAGGTTCGAAAACTAAATTTGAAGAACATAGACCTGTTGCTGTATTGTCAACAACGGCTAAAGAATAATCGGCTATTCATAAGAAAGTATATCAGCAAGTTAGCTCGCAACTCACCGACGCGCAGCATGGATTTCGGACCACTAGAAATACTACTTGCAATTGACTTAGCTACATTGCGGAAGTGGTGCCGGTAGTGGGGGGGGGGGGGGGGGGGCAAACCGATGCTGCATACTTCGACTTTAAAAAGCATTTGATTTAGTTGATAATGACGTATTACTGAAAAAGTTAGCAGGGGTCGGTCTACTCGCATTTACTTAAGTTTTTTTTCGAGTTATATGAGTAACAGACAACAGTAGTGCTATTCTGTAAATATCTCACCGTGAAAACTTAGGTGAAGTGATCTTAAAGTGAGCTGTCAATAGTGTCAATCCCTACCATCGGGTGGAATGACGGCTCACTTCACGCTCACTTCACTTAAGTTATCACGGTGAGATGTTTACAGAATAGCACTATTGTCTGTTCGGGCATAACTTCGGATTTGCAATTTTTTTTTTTGTTTGAATGGGGCTCTCTAGGTGGTCCCATTGTCACCAAGTCAGAATCTGATAAGGAGATCCCATGGAAACTGAGGGAAACCCTCAAATTTTATAGGCACGTGTCTATAGCGATTTGGGTATGATCTACATATATCTAGAAAAATCAATGCCACTTTTCGTTGTAATTTTATAACTCAAGAACGGCTGGGCCGATTTAGCTGATTTTGGTATTGAAATGTTTGACGTAGTCCAGGGAAGGTTTAAACGATGAGAAAAATTGGAAAAGTTGCCGGGAAAATTCTAAAATTCTGGAAAACTGAAAGTGGATTTTATATGGGAATATTGAAATTGGGACAGGACACGTCAGTCGGGGTCAGCTAGTTTTTTATAGTAAGTCGTGCATTTGCGCTCGAAAAGAGCCATTTGGTGAAGTGGAACTGATGATGAAGACCACAGATGGCCATCGGAACTACTCAACTACTTATACCTAAGTATTTCACGGGTTGCGATTCGATTAAGTACTTTAATATGGTTGCTAAGCAATTTCTGTTCGTCAAAATGCATAATGGTGATGATGACTTCACCATGGAGCTCCAGTCCTACTAGGAGAACTCCTCAACAATTAACGTACCCAAATCTTGCGCTTTTTCGACATTATCTTTTGAGGAAAAAGTTAAATTGATTGTAAATGGAAGGTGTGTGAAGGCTTTGATTTAGCTCAAAAAAAAAGATAATTAATGCTGCTTGTTATTTTCATAAAAAAGTTTTATGATAATTATTACTGGGTAACATGTTGTGTACCCACATACAAACGGTGCGGTAAGAGTCAGGGTAAGAGTAAGGTAGGGTGGTAGGGTCGAGTAAAACAAACGGTCGGGGAAAAAAAAACTTGTTAGTTTGTTTTTTTTTTCATTTTAGCCGTGCATACCCTGTCTGAAATCTCTGTGCACGCCACTGGTGACAGACGGACAGACGGACGGGCAGCGGAGTCTTAGTAATAAGGTCTCAGTTTGCCTTTTGGTTACGGAACCCACAAAAAGAAAGAAAAATTGTTTACTCTGCACATAAACGCACATTACAAAAAAAAATAAATGACATTATTATGTACACACGGCTAACTCATCAACTTGGACTGTTTGGAATTTGAACTAGGTATTAGAAGTTGAACGCTGCTCATCGTGCGAGAGGGTGCAGAATATTTTTGTTATTTCGTCCCACTCACGCACGTCACCTGATGTGGCACGCGCCGGTGCTGCCACCGTGCGGCAGTAAGCGCACTTACTTGGATGCTCCTTTATCATCATGATCCGTTTCCTGTATTTTGTAAACAAGTTGAGCTCGTTGCGTATTATTAATAACCTATAGGTTTTTATTCGATTTGCACTGGCTTCTGGGAGTGTGCACCAATACCAATACATAAATCCAATCAATCTGTCTAGCCTTTTCCCAAATATGTTGGGGTCTACTTCCAGTCTAACCTGATGCAGCTGAATACCAGTATTTTACATGGAGCGACTGCCTGTCTGACCTCCACAACCCAGTAACTGGGTAATACGTTACCCCTTGGTAAGACTGGTTGTCAGACTTTCGGGCTTCTGACGACCCGTAACGACTGTCAAAGATCCACGAATAACAGCCGGGACCAACGGCTTAACGTGCTTTCCGAGCCACGAAGCAGTCTCGGTATGTAAAAATGGTCACCCATTCACTGACCAACCCCGGCAAGCGTAGCTTAACCTGATGGATCGACCCGTGCGGCTGTAATTACTTAGCCACGAGCTCCTTAGGTACATCCATAGGTATTTATTATCAATCTTAACTTAATATAACAAATGCGAAAGTGAGTTTGATTGTTTCGCTTTCACGCTAAAACGTCTGAACAGATTTGGATGAAATTTGGCACATGGGTAGACCATGACCTGGAGAAGGACATAGGCTACTTTTCGTACTGGATCACAGACTGAGTCGCGGGCATCAGCTATTCAATCGCTAATTTCCTTAAAACAAGGATGTATCGATCACATATATTTTTTTCAGGACCTAATATGTACACTAATTAAAAAGAAAACAAAACAAATAGCAAATTCGAATAACCCCCGTTTATTAATAAAATCAGTCTGCAAAACATAAAGTATTAAAATATAATCATTTAAAAACCTTTTTAAGTGAGTCATTGTCTCTATGTTGAGAGACAAGCCCCACCGCTCCCGCCACCCGCCCCCGCAGTGCCAGCTGCACCCTAGCGATCGCTGCACCCGGCTCCCTCGACGACGACGACGACAGGCGCGCCGACCACGCCACCCGTGACGCATGCCTGCCACGCCCTCCGGGGCCGGCTGGTCGATTTCTCAGTATATATAATAGTAGTCTATGGTCGATTCTGTAAAAATCTCACCGTGAAAACTTGCGTGGAGTGAGCTGTCAGTGACATCCCACGGATGCTAGGGATTGACCAAATTACATTTACAATAATAATCGAGATTTTAATTATATTTATATGCTAATTTTATTATAATAATCATTTTATATTTGTATAAGTACCTACATACGGACTAGTCTTGCAAAAAAATAAAAAAAAAACAAAATTGAGTTTGTGACTGAATTTCTGTTTTGCAATTTTATTTAAAAACCCCGTAAATAGTAATGTTTTAGACACTTAATTTGAAACAATATAAAATCATCACTAGAACAGCGTAAATCAATATTTAATTCAAATATTTTTTATAGATTTATTAGGTATTGATTAAACTAAAACAAGTGTTTGAAATTATGAAATACCCGGTTTTGTCAAAACATGTCGTGAATCATACTTACATACCTATTCATTTTGTTCCAGACAATGTCTTGAAGGCTATTTAATTTAAGTTTTCATCATTTTCGACAAGTTTTCTGTAAGTTTTGTATGCGTCTAGTGCTAACAACTTGCTTTTGGTGTACCTAAATGATATAGACATATCATACAGAACAAATATAATTATAAACACGAACAGACTGATAGTAATACCTACCTGTAGAATACTAACAACTCGCAGAATTGCGTCAGTCAGTCAGACCAAAGCCAGACCATCATAATCGACGTCATAGCGTTTCTCATGCAAGAACCGAGCTTTACCGAAGAGCCGAACCATGCATGTTCGTCTTTTCTCGGCTCTGGCATATCGCATGAGTATATACGGGTTGTAGTACTCTTGTAGTAATTAACTCATTTGACGTGAAGGTTTGTAAGTTCAGATAGAGAAACACGTTCCATTAAGATACTACTAACAGTCTTATTTATAAACTAGCTGTGCCCGCGACTTCGTTCGCGTGCATGTCGGCTATCAATACATAACGTGTCGCTTAGATATGGTGTAGGTATCACTCCTGCAATAAAAATGAAGAATCTTGCGATCTTGCCTGGTGGGAACCGCTACCTGGGGTTCTCTACCACAGCCCTGCAGTTACTGCGGTTTATGATAGCGGGGTTTAACACGTATTCGGACTGCTGGAAACACAACGCGCCATTCCAAACTATCGTTTCGGAAAGAACTAATAGCGGGGTTTACACGTAGGTACCTACAGTTTGGACCACGGATCTGTGGACTGCGTTACAAACCGCGGATGGATCTGTGCGGTTTGGACTGCGCATCAAACTGCTTTTCGTTTATACCTTGAACATCCATGTTTATGGAGGCAAAACTTTTAAAAACCATCGAAGTCCATAATTAGTTGACCACGGATAGCCAGTAATTTTCTTTGATTTCTGTACCAAATCACAGTACGTATACCTACTGTAAGTTATTGAGGAGTGCAATTGTCAGATCTTCACCATCTCTGGAGAAAACTCTTTCAAACATAAGGTGTGTGACATACGGACGGACAGACGGACAGGACGTAATGATAAGACTTCCCTTTCTATGTACTATTTGGATACGGAACCCTAAAAACAGAAGAATTGAAAACTTCTTTCTTTTTGAAGTTGGTTATAAAGATGCCTCAAATAATCTCGACCTCTAGAGAGAAATCCAGGTCCAGAGACCGGAATTCCAGGACAGCATCTATTTTATGACTGAAAAAGTGTCACTCTTCTGCGGAAAATCTTGACACCGCGATTCCGTCTATACAACATCTATCAGATGCAGTGGTTAACTGGAAGCTCGCTCTGCGTACAATAAATAAACTTACAAAGGTACCCAGATTGATTTAAAAAAAAAGTGTGTGTGTCAGCTCTGACGACGACTGGCGTTTCCTTTTTTTTTGTGCCGTTCCGACTTTCTATTTTTCGGTCAAAAAGTAACATTAAGGTGTCAAGGCTCTTACAGACAGAGGCGATATCGCGTCGCGACGCGATATTTTTCTACGGATATAATATCGAAATATCGCGTCGCGACCGCGATATCGCCTCTGTCTGTAAGAGCCTTTAAGGCGCTCGTCAACCCCCTCTCACCCAACCTCTCAACCCTCCTCCTCTAACTCTCCTCTCAACCATATCTTACCACCCCCCTCCCTCTCCCCCCTGTCACCCTCCCCTCTAATACCCCTCACCGCATCCCCTTCCACCTTCCTCCCCCTCACACCTCCTTACTGCTTCTTCTAGGGCAGGGGCAGGGGCAGCGGGACGCGGTGAGAGGGATCTCACCGCGTCCCCCTGCCCCTACCCTCTCAAACCCTCCCCCTCAACTTCTCTGTGTATGAAAAGTTGATTGGATTATTATATCTGACATTGCATTCTTTTTCACTCAGAACACCACATCAGTTATTAGTATTAACTATCATCTTACAATTATATGCCCATTTTTAGGGTTCCATACCTCAAAAGAAATAAAAACCGGTCAAGTGCGAGTCGGACTCGCGCACCGAATGTTCCGTTTCGATTTCTGAAAAAGTGTGCTATTTAGAGACATCTTTTTATTTTTCCTGTTTTCTTTACATACACTTCTATCACATAGAATAAGGGGGGGGGACGGTAGTTTTTTTACATTTTTCATCAAAAGTCGAAACTAACGCTCTTTCATATTATACCCCAGATGCCCTAGTAGCCCCACTATGAATTTTTAAGACACCCTTTCAGTCCCTGTTGCAATAAAAATTAAAATATTTTTATTTCTTGCTTATTTGCAAAATAGTTCGGTAAACGTCATATAAAACTGTTCCAAATTTCAAGTTGATAGCATTAGTAGTTCTTGAGATATCCAGCTGTCAGAGCTGACAGATAGACAGACAGACTGAGTCACACCATAAGGGTTCCTTTTATACCATTTTGGTACGGAACCCTAAAAACGGCACCCTTATAGGATCACTCGTGTGTCTGTCTGTCTGTCCGTCTGTCACACCTAATTTGCTCCGAATCTATTGTACCCATTATGTTAAAATTTGGTACATATAATTACGAATTTCTGTGACCCAAACGCGGACAGGTAGGTAAAGTAAATAAATGGATTTTGGATATGGGGGTCACTTTTGTGGGGCAAATAAGAAAATTTAAAAAAAAAGTTTTGCAAACTGTACCGTGTGACATATCAGATGAAAGGGCTTAATTAATATGAGGGTCTCAAATAATATGTATATTTTTTTTTATAATTTTAAAATTATATTAATTATTTAAGAAAATAGATGAAAATTTACCAATATATCCCCTAATCTCCGAAACTACTGAGCCTAAAGTTTTGAAAAAAAAATACAGAAAATAGTTCTTTACTTGTAGATTACAGGAAAATCTATAAGAATAGTCTGTGGTCATAAAATAACATGGTAAATCTCTCAATATTGTGAGTACAAACTTACATTTACAGTTGGAATGTATAGGAGAATATGTTTTCCAACTACAATGTTAAGTTTGTGCTTGGGATAAATTCATCCCAACTACGGAACCCTTCATTGTGCGTGGTCCGACACGCACTTGGCGGGTTTTTTATATTTGAAATTCTTTTAGCGTTACTAATCAACCATCAGTAGAACCAATCTGCCTAGGCTTTTCCCAACTATGTTCGGGTCGGCTTCCAGTCTAACCGGATGCAGCTGAATACCTGTTTATTACATGGAGTGACTGCCTATCTGACCTCCACAACCCAGTTACTGGGTAATACGATAACCCTTGGTAAGACTGGTTGTCAGACTTTCGGGCTTCTGACGACCCGTAACGACTGTCAAAGATCCACGAATAACAGCCGGGACCAACGGCTTAAAGTGCTTTCCGAGGCACGGAGGAGTCTCGGTATGTAAAGATGCTCACCCATCCACTAACCAACCCCGAGAAGCGTAGCGGCTGAACCTGCTGGATCGACCCATCAGGTTATCCACCCCTATAAAGCGATTTTTATTGTTAGTACCATTTGGTATCAATAGATGTCGTTACGTGCATGAAGACACCGTATGAAAAGTTCTTC
Organism: Cosmia trapezina; assembly: GCA_905163495.3. Lineage (NCBI taxonomy): Eukaryota > Metazoa > Arthropoda > Insecta > Lepidoptera > Noctuidae > Cosmia > Cosmia trapezina. The sequence continues at coordinate 22,924,121 of LR991032.1, read as the reverse complement.
TTGAACACTTTAAATTCATATATCTTTTGATAGACTGAAGCGATTGCGATGAAACAAAAACTAAGTAAAACTCTGAGTTACACACAATATTTGAGTATAAAATTTAACCACATTGGTTTTGTACTTTTGACGTGATACTTGCACAAAAATTTATGAACTCTCACAGACAAACAGACAAACAGACAAACAGACAAACAGACAAACAGACAAAAATGACAAAAATGGTAGAAATGGCATCTGTTGGTGCTTCTTTAACACCCCAACTATTTTTTTTTTAAATATTTGCAATGTACAGAAACGCCTCGTCTACAGATTTATTATATGTATAGACGACTAGCTTTTGCCCGCGGCTTCGCTCGCGTGGATCTCGGAAAATATCCCATGGGAACGTTCATGTGGAAAACATAGGGTCATCCGATATAACTGTGCAAACTGAAATCGCTACGATATATCGCTACCGTGTATAGCAGGCATAAAGCTACCAGTCGGCATGATTTTTCCGACATCTTCAACAGTCGTCGTCATATTTCAGCCAATTTACACAAAACCGTTATGAATTACACTGAATCACTCCGTTCATTGGAGAAAACCGTATGAAAATCCGTTCGGTACTTATTGACATGATCGCATTCAATCAGACAGACTTACGCGGCGGGGGAACTTTGATAATTACTTAAAATTTACTATGCCAGTCACGCTCTAATAACAAATAACTTTTGTCCGAGTGTCCACTCGTTCAAATAATTTCCTCGTAAAAACGTCGAATGAAATAAAGACTAAATGTTACCTCAAGATTCGAACTATGACTACATTTCCAATCCCTTAAATCTCTTAAAAAGAGGTAGGTATACAAACATTTGTCATCCCCTATTGTACCCCCTCAAAAACGCTGTACCATATAGTTCTTTATTTCCTACCAAAAGCATATTTTTTGAATTTGATTGAATTTGATATCCCTAACTTAAGAAATGCTGGGTTTCCCATACAAACTTTCATCCCTTATATCATCCCTTGTAGGATTATGTTTTAAGACAAAAAGTAACCCATGTCCTTTCCCAGGATGCTATCTATAGCCTTACCAAATTTTAACGAAATCCGTGAAGTTTTGTAAATTTTAAAATAAACCCCTATTTTACCCACTTAGGGGATGATTTTTAAAAAACGCTGAACCGCATATTTCTTAATTTCCTACCAATAGTATAAATTTGTTATCACTAACTATACTGGGTTTCCGTTACAAACTTTCATCCCCTATATCACCCCCTGTAGTATTATTTTTGAACAAAATAGTATCCTATGTCCTTTCCTAGGGTGCTATACAAAACCTTGCCAAACTTTGTCGAAATCCGTGCAGTTTTGTGAATTTTAAAATCAACCCCTATTTTACCCCCTTAGGGGATGATTTTTCAAAATCGCTGAACCGCATATTTCTTTATTTCCTATCAAAAGCATACATTTTAATTTTCACATTCCTAACTTAAGAAATAGTGAGTTTCCCATACAAACTTTCATCCCCTATATCACCCTCTGTAGGGTTATTTTTGAAAAAAAAAGTAGCTTATGTCCGTCCCCAGGATACCATCTATAGCCTTGCCAAATTTTATCGAAATCCGTTCAGTGGTTTAGGCGTGAAAAGGTAACAGACAGACAGACAGACAGACAGAGTTACTTCCGAATTTATAATATTAGTATGGAAGTATGGATGGTTAAATTTTAATAAATTACTAAGCAACTGATTAGCAAAATTCTTATTCATAAACGCCATTTAGCGCTAAAGCTCCATTTATACGGCGCCATTTTATTGCCTGTGGCATACCATAAAATTGAAAGGCAAATATCTGGCACCGTCTAAACTACACGTATAATTAAGCGTACAATATTGTTGGACGATACGGGCAATTTTGAAAACTGGTATAAGCATGTACAAGAAAATCACACAGTACATACAATAATTGCTCGTACAATAAAATCGCATTCAATTCTGGCGTGATCTGACATTTGTGCTGTCATTGAAATATCAGTGCGGTAAGTGAGGGTGTGGTAATCGTTGTTGCTATTTTGAGGCAAGAAATCAAATCAAGAACAACTTGAAAAATATCTTGAGAAGCGTTCAATAAAATTTCATGAAATATCATGTCTAGGCAAAACTTTTATTAAAAAACTAACGATTTTATTGAATGGCAAAACTTGCATTCAATTATTGTACATGCCATTTTATGGAATCGCACGCGTGTAAACACTTCATGCAGTTCTGGAATGTCAAAAAACTTGAACGTGCTTTATGGCATGCAATTATTGCTCTTGAACGTTCCAGAAACTTGCCCCGTGTAAACGGCGCTTAAGAGATCGCTAAGCAATTGATTAGTAGCTGTCAAAATTAAACACCACCAGTACCCTGTTTAAAGCTTGCTAAGAGGCAAAATGTGCTTGTGTGCTTCGAGGTTATTTTGTTCATAATTTGAGTTTTTCCTTTAAAGTATGGATTTCAAAAATCATTTACGGGATTTCCAAAACGACGTAGAACAATTAAATAATTTTGAAACGCTCGCCGGAGGGCATACTCGAGAGCATATTAATTCAAATAAAAAAATAACTTTCAAAATCGGTCCACAATTGATGGAGAAATCGGTGTAGGTACCACTGTGCCTACTGAGATAAAAATTAAAATATTTATATATTATAGTACTAGCGGTTTTAATTTTTATAATTTAAAAATAAATCGTTTTTAAGTTATTTAAGAAAATTGACCATTCCCGCCCCTTATCTCCGAAACTACTGAGCTTAAAGTTTTGAAAAAAATATAGAAAATAGTTCTGCACCTGTAGATTACAGGAAAACCTATAAGAAGTTTGTGGTTTTAAAATAACATGGTGAATGTCTCAATATTGTGAGTACAAACTTACATTTACTGTTGGAATGTTTGGGAGGACATGCTTTTCAACTATAATGTTAAGTTTGTCCTTGGGATAATTTCATCCTAACTACGGAACCCTTCATTGTGTGTAGTCCGACAACAAACTTTTAAGATCCACGGAATTAGTCGACTGGCGCCGCCGCCCACCGCGTCGATTTAATTGACCGTAGCAACCATCTGTGGTTTCTACGGTCAATTAAATCGACGCGGTCAGATAGGTAAATGAGGATAAAAAGGAAGGAAAGAACGCGTCTCCCCACTCTGTTAACTCAGTTGAGTTAACAGAGCGGGTGACACGCGCAAGCAGGACCACCAATACGAACGCTTATTACTCACCCCAATAAACCACACGTACTTAGATCGCGAGTTTGCTATTGGTTCTCACACTCATATACACTCACACATGCGCAAAAGCAATTTATTTCGCATACATGTTGCGGCGCGGCGGTTAGGTACTATAATTTTGTTACTCGTATTGCAATATTTTACTGTAATTTCGAGAGTGGGGACGGGGTACGAATGGTTACTTCCTTTAAACATACATAAATAATAACGTCAAATTAAGGGGGAATATCCGATATAGCCACGAAATAAATTTTTTTTTTGGTTTACATACACAATACAAAGTTATATTAATTTTAATATTACTGATAATAATCATTTTAATACATACACCACACGTACTTAATAAGGACATTGTTTACGACTTGGTACAACTCTATCGTTGCTCAGGGATATCGCTGAATTTAAGCATTGACTCGGCGCACGCGACTTTCGCAGTGAACGCATTATATTGCGCGATTGCTCACATAATTAAAGACGGTACCCATGCATTGCTAATTTCTTATTCCCCGGACCCACCCCGTCGCATCGCATTGCCTGCCCGCATTAACATTACTCGTTTTCGCTTAGCTCTCTCTCTGACTTTTTTTTTATTTTGCTCGGCTCCTAAGGGCATGCTTTAAATAGCCTAAAACCATCCTCAAGAATTGCACTATCAAATCCAAAAAGAATTTTTGAAATGCGACTGATAGTTCCCGAGATTAGCGCGTTCAAACAAACAAACTCTTCAGTTCTTAATATTAGTATAGAATATATTTTATACATATAGATTAATGGGGGAAACGAGAACAAAATGAGATAGGACAATAAGATAAGATAATTTATTCATTTCTCATCACAAATGCTGTTGTGGACAGGAAGTGCTTAATCTAAGATAAAATATAAAATTATTTATGAGAGCTACATCTGCCAACAAACTGCTATGCAGTTTGGCAGAAGTAAAACTTTTTGTAATATGATGTCACCACGAATAAACACTTTTTCTTTCATTTCAAGAAATATAGGGTTACATATGTGAGAGACTGGTGCCCGAAAAAGGCATGAAATACCTGTGTTAGGGGCACCAGGAACAACAATGAGAACTTTTATCCCAAATATTTTTTTTTACTAGTTGGTATCATAATCTTCTAATTGGTAAATCTAATTAATTATTGACACTTCCCGTGACCCAAGGGCTGGCTTTTACCTTGGCCAGAGGATCAGCATTAATTGCCATACAACGTGGCAATGCCGACAGTCTCTTGGGTACTCTACCAGTCGACAGCGATGCCGAGGAATTTTTCGACGCCATATTTTAGTTTTTTAATAGTTTTAGTTAGTTTAGGATATAATATTTTTTAACTTAATTTTAAAGTAAATTAATGATTTTTTAATACTAAAACAATACTTAAATTATAAAATCTGCTCTCTCACTTTTACTTTTGGCTATACCAAAAATCGGTTCTCATTTTTTCCTGAAAAGTTGAGTTTTTGCGATTTCCATTGTAGTCTCCGGGGACGACGAGCTAACGAAAGCAATATCCCTTTGAACTTTGACACATACGGCCTATCGTACTATACTTACATAGAACGGTAGGGCAGGTAAGTTGTAACAAAACCAGCGTTATCTGGTCTCATATTCTATTTTATTTACCTCTGTATTAAGCTAAGCCAGCTCAACATAAAGGTATGACTGCTGACGTGTGGCTTACTGTACCAACCTAGCTTTAATTATTTGGGGTTCCGATATTATGTCTTCTTCTTCTATTACATCTCTATTAGCCGTCATCTCAATCTTTATAATGATACTAGCGGCCCCGACAGACGTTGTCCTGTCTGAACGATCCTAGAACCCGACTGCAGCGCCACCTACCAGGTTCAATTGTGTTTTCAAACCATCCAGGAACCCATTCAAATATACACACAAAATTTCATCTAAATCGGTCCAACCGTTGATAAACCACGTTTTATCAGATTTTTTTAAGGATCCTATGTCCGTCTCCTAGTTCTAATCTACCTACCCACCAATTTTCAGCCAAATCGGTTCAGCCGTTCTTGAGTTATAAATAGTGTAACTACTTTCTTTTATATATATAGATTACCATCTTTCACACAATCCAGCCATTACTGCCGAACCGGAGCGATCCCCACTATACATGAAGCTACGCTCGTAGCGCGCGGCGTAGCAAGCTACGAGGCTACGTTGCTACGCACGTATAAGAAGCAATTAGTCATGGTCACGAGCGAATGTTCAGAGGCCTTAGTGCGAGTTTTTATAATTACTCGACCACGTTAACGTAAACTTCAATTTGTACTGAAACTGAATAAGCGTCGTCTGGTGACTATAGTGGGAAACACAATTACTCCATACAAATTGACGTAAGTTAACGTTAACGTAAACGCGATTGAGAATGGATAAAAACTCCCATAAATCATAAAACCAAAAATAATTTATTTATTTGCAAACATGGATAAGAGTAGACATTTTTTCTTATAATAAAGTTCTCCATATTTTATCATCACATGGGTATGCAATTTAAAAATATCAATAATGTCAACTAAATTCAATAAAATATCACAATTCAAAAAAACAATTAAAAATAAATCAATAATAACGAAATTAAATAAGGGAAGTTATAAGTGCAGCAACAAAAGTTTTCTTGAGCACCTGCAACCTAGCGTCTTTTTTTGTATGTAAGCAACGAGTTAATAGAACAGCTTCTATTATATTAATTCATCATCTTTACTATTCCAACAGAATATCAAAAAACCAGCGTCAATTAACGAACGTCAATTATTATGACTCAGAGCTACCCATAAATATATTTACTTCTGAATTAATAACTCGGCAAATAATGTTGTAAGTGGGCTACTTTATATATTTAAGAGATTCAACATCTGTCTGCTAATAAAATCAAATTCCAGCCTCAAAATAAGCCATGAAACCTTTTTATTCAACAACTAAATTAATAAATCATGAAAATTAGCAACACAAGCGCGGGAGTGTACTGCTCGCAAAAATTATTGTCATCAAAAACAAACATCTGGAACTCTGTTTGTTTGTATTTGGACATATCGCAGGTTTACGACAAAATCAGGTTTTTGATCAAAAACCTAGGCTTTTTATCTAGAACCGGAAGGAGACGGTCGACGTCAGGGGCACCCCAAGGTTCGGTTAGGTTAGGTTCCTTTAAACCCTGCAGACAGAAATAGGAGCCCCGCGCAGTGGGTCTCCGTCGACCGGTTCTTGATCAAAAGCCTAGGTTTTTAATCAAAAACCTGATTTTGTCATAAACCTGCGACATTTCCAAATACAAACAAACACAGATTTGCAGATGTTTGTTTTTGATGACAATAATTTTTGTATGTTCAATTGGGTAGGTATAATAATCGAGGCATCAATTACTTGTGGGAACATTATAAATAGATAGGTGACGACTATACATGAAATTAGAGCTTTCACTGACCATTATTTGATGACAATAATAAGGTAATTTTATGTTCAATTATAGTAGATTCACTCATCAATTACTTATGCTAACTTATAAAAATATAGGTGACTATATGAAATTAGAATACGTTGAAATTATTTTATAGATGCAGTTGATACACTTATTAGAAGCTGTCAATGCGTAGAAATATCACAAATTTAGTTGCTTAAAAATTATCACCATGCTGCATAATATTAACAGTAGCTTGTTTTACAATATATGCTCGCTTGAAAAGCATTTATTAGACGCTAAAAGTTATATTTGAAGACGAGAATGACATTTTAAAGAAGCTGCATTAATTAGCACCCAATAAATAATAATAATAAGTAAAACATACCTAACAATTCAATTTAGAATAAATCAATCTGCCTAGCCTTTTCTCAACTATGTTGGGGTCGGCTTCCAGTCTAACCGGATGCAGCTGAATATCTGTATTTTACATGGAGCGACTGCCTATCGGACCTCCACAACCCAGTTACTCGGTAATACGATACCCCTTGGTAAGACCGGTTGTCAGACTTTCGGGCTTCTGACGACCCGTAACGACTGTCAAAAATCCACGAATGATAGCCGGGGCCAACAGCTAACATGATTTCCGAGGCACGGAGGAGTCCGGTATGTAAAGATGGTCACCCATCCACTGACCAACCCCGGCTCAAGCGTAGCTTAACCTTACGGATTGACCCGTGCGGCTGTTATTACGTTAGCCAGCTCTTCTATTAAATTCAGAATAATAGTTATTAATTAAGTTCAAAAATAATAAAATAACAAATGATTTTTCCTAACATAATAAATCAGATGTAGCAGGCCTAGCATCTTTTATTATACTCATTAATATGATAATAATATTACGCAACTAAAAATTAGTGTATTTTGGTTTTAGATAGACCAAAAATTATCTTTAATTGCATGATGTGCATTTTGGGTGCCATACCTAAAAGATTTTTATAGAAAACAGCTTTATTATGTGGTGCCCGTATTTTATTTTTGTGACGTAACTCTTTGGGTAGTTTTATAGGTGCGTATTTGCTTTAACATAGCTTACTGCTTCGTAAATGTAAAGACAGGGAAGTATAAGTAGCTGAAGCTTTCAGAAATGCGGTCTGTGCTTTGAATGTCACATAATTTGCCCTTATGCATTTCTTTTGTGCTCTGAACGCCACTTCGCTATCAGTCCAGTTCCCCCAAAACATAAGTCCGTACAGCAATGTTGATGACACATATCCTTTTCCATAAGTTATAAAGGGAATAGGAACACTAGCTAAGTTTTTTGCATACATTTTCAATACGTGTGGAAAACATCTTTTTATCGATCCAGATACCTAAGTAATCAGTCTCGCGAATACTTTTGTTACTATATCTAACATCTAGTTTTTATTGTTTGTTCTTTGTTCAAATGAAATGTAGGTTGTTTTTCTAGATAAATTTTTAAGTTATTTTCGGTAAGCCAGGTTATTAAGTATGTCATTATTTATGTCATTTTCGAAAGTCTCATCATTTTGCTTCTGAATAATATCGTGCTATCGTCCGCAAATAAGATCATCACGTAGGCTCGGTCAGCCCGTGTTTACAATACATTATACGGTTAATGAGTCATAGCCTAACTCACAACTCTATTGAAATTATTTATAGCAAATTGAAACGGGTTAAATGAAAATCTGGCAGAGTTTCGTTTATGTCTTGTAATAAAAATCAAAATGATGCTAATAAATGGCTGGCTATGGCTTATATTAACACTTCCCCACTCGGCTTGGCTTGGCTCGTGGCTTGGTTGGAGCGGGGTGTCAATATGGCGGCTTGGCTTTGGCGGGCTGCACGTTGACTGACGTCACGTCCGTTACAAAATAGTTATTTGGAAGCTTCGAAATGAGTGTAGAATTGAAGTTGAAAATGAGTGTAGAATTGAAGTTGAAAATGAGTGTAGAATTGAAGTTGAAAATGAGTGTAGAATTGAAGTTGAAAAACTACTAAAAAACAGGCTATTTTTAACCAACTTCAATAAAAAGGAGGAGGTTTTCAATTCTCGGTTGTATTTTTTTTAACGTTAATAATCTCAGTACTTCGTCATTTATAAACCGATTTGAAAATTATTTTTTATTTGAAAGGATATACTTCCACATTAGTCCAATTTTTATCAAAATCCAGTTCTGATGATGGGATCCATGAGGAATTGAACTGCTCAAATATTATAGGCATACTTATAGCGATTTTGCTATTTTCATCAACAAAACAAGCATTTTCATTCAGAAAGTATCATATGGTAAAGTGGTGCTGATGAAGACAGATGTCCACAGGAACTCCTCAACGATAATAAGTATTTCACGGGTGGCGAATGTTTTATTACATTATTCGAGTTGACAGAAGGCAATTCTCCCAAAACAATGTATCTGAGCATGGTACGGTGGTGGGAGATATCCATAAAATCAGCTGATTGAGTTAGCGGTGGAGGTATAATTTTGCCTCCTAGCAAAATGAATGCGAACATTTGAGTACCTAAAATGGCATTTATGTTGCCGGGTGAATTCCAGCCTTCATCTGCCAATGGTAAACTTTTAAGGTAATCCATCGCCGAGTCTTGGATTACACGAGTAGGAATTGATCAGTAGTATGATCATTAATCAATCACCAATAGCGTTAAATTATATTGAGTGTCGCTCAATTGTGTTTGTAGGTATCTTGACCATCTTCCGGGCTCTGGGATTGTTCTGAGAACCGTGGAATACCTCTCCACTCCTCACAAGCACCTCAGGACATGTTGCCCCCTTGCCGCTACGACTATATGTGCTAGCGACCGTTTTCGGGTGACCATTATTGAGTGTACAAGTCACCCCCCGCCATTTTGTCTGTGTATTGTATACAAAACATTAGTCAGGCAGAGGCCATAGTGGTTCCATATTTCTAGGTAACCAGTCCACAACCACCCAAATCCATAGCCCAATATGTTTTGTTTCCATGTTCTGCAATAGTCCTGCACCAACCGTGGGTTGTCCTTGGGTGCACTTGCATAATGCATACAGGGATAATTGTCGGTTGGTGCCTCCTCATAATTTAAAGTTGTCTAAGGGGTCTCTGCGAAGTGCCTTCGACCCCTCGTATGCCTTCCAAAGGTCCGGGACCCCTGGGTCCCGAGATATGTAAACATATAAAAAAAATAACAAAAAATACTAATTATTTGTCGTCGTATTGTAATATTTACTTTTACATAATCTATTCGTATAATGAGGGCGGATATGGAACCCACAGATCTCAGTAATGATTTAGCAGGCGGTTGAATAGTTAGTTTTAATTTGTTACAACAATCGAGGGTAATAAGATTATTTTGAGACCCGCTATCCACCAAACATCTTATAATGAAACGGTTCCCATTTTACTATGGTAACGGTTCCAATATACCTACTTGATCGGTAGGTAATACGATGGATCTTTCTAGTTGCACACAAGAAAAAACCTTGTTATTATTTTTTTGCGGTCGTATTCCCCACATTAATCGTTCATTTAAAGGGCTTATTATGTGGGTCTCAATTAGATTTTTTTTTTATAATTTTAAAATAAATAGTTTTAAAGTTATTAAGAAAATAGACGAAAATTTACCATTCGGCCTCTTATCTCCGAAACTAATGATCCTAAAATTTTGAAAAAAAAAAACAGATAATAGTTCTATATATACACTCCTTTGCAAAAAAAACGGTTTGGATTTTTCATTATTGGTAATCATTTAGTTCTAAAGAGGTTTTAATAGCCAAACTATTTTACTGGCACTTAATATATGTAGAGACCGGGTATGAAAAAAAAGTTAATTTCAAATTCGAAACTGTTGTTTTTAAAAATAATAATCCCTTTTTAGTTTATGACTTTTTACTTACTGTTTCCGGGTTTGCGGTTAAAAGGTTATCAGGCAAGTAAAACTAACTTCTCGTTATTTTTATTAGAATAATTTGTTTGTCGCATATTCCTGCCTTATTGTGACTTAAAACAGATAACTTTGTGTCGATTGTAATGGCAGAAAAAGCAATAAGAGCTAGTAAAATTATAGCGCTGCTGGAAGTGGGGTTTAGCCAGTGTTACGGCTCACAGCGGTTAAACGTGAGTTGTTCCACCGTCCAAAGAACCTGGACTCGATACCAAGAGACAGGATCTGTTCAAAGAAGGCAAGGTTCTAGGAGAAAACGTTGCACACAACCACGAGACGACCGCTTTTTAGTGATTCAGGCGCTGAGGAACCGCAAATGCAGTTACATAGACCTCAAAAGAAACCTTGAAGAGGTACTAGGAGCACAAGTTAGCCTATAGACAGTGAGGAGGAGGTTTTTAGCGGTTGATATACGCAGTCGATGGCCAGCGCGGGCCCCCAAGTTACTCCGTGAGCACCGGATTGCTCGACTGAGGTTCACTAGAAATTGTCTATCTTGGACACTAGGTAACTGGAGTAGCGTACTCTTCTCCGATGACGCTCGAATTTGTCTGAATGGTGAGGACCGACGTCGGCAAGTGTTACGAAGACCAGGGGAACGCTATGCCGACGTGTGTTTTGAAGAAATAACCCCTTATGGTGGAAGGTCCGTTATGTTTTGGGCGGGCGTAACTTCCAGCTATTGTACCGAGATAGTGTTCATTGAAAATGGCTCACTAAATGCGCAAAGGTACATAACAGGAATAATTTGTCAACATGCACAGCCCGCACTGACTGTAATTGGTGAAGATGCCATTTACATGGACGATAATGCTCGGGACCACCGTTCTGGCGACGTAGATGCTTATATGCAAGAGTTCGGTATTCGTCGTCTGGATTGGTTAGCGCGGAGCCCCGGCCTTAACCCCCTTGAGCAAGTCTGGGACACCCTTTCACAAAACATCAGGGAGCTTAAACGTGTGATTTCGTCTGAGTGGGAACACATTCCACAGGACACCATCAAAAGCCTGTTGGAAAACATGCCAAGACGATTACATGCCGTAATCGCTGCTAGGGGACGTCATACTCGTTATTAATTTTAATTTTTAATGTCTTTTTTGATAAAATACCATAAAAATACTCGTAGGCTTAATTTAATTATAGCCTAAAAATTTCCATTTTAACACTACTCCCTGTTTACATTGACTAAAACACTGATTCCAGGATTTAAGGGTTAAAAACTATATTCTCAATGATAATAAGAAATTTCTAGTCATTTATGCTAATGACATACTAAAAATATTAATATTATCCACAGAAAAGCCAATGACTGTAAGGTGCCCGTTTTTTTTTGCAACGGAGTGTATAAATTACAGGAAAACCTATAAGAAGTCTATGGTTTTAAGGAACGTGTCGACATTGCCCTTCACAGCTCTGACCAATATCAAAAATCTTGTCACCAGCCTCGAGCAAAAATTGATTCCTTAGAGCAACAAGCGAGGAACTGCAGTAGTGAAATTTGCAACTGGGACGTTGCAAAAGTTGCAATATTAAAGGCGAAATCGTTTATATGCACATAGTGATAAGAATTGGTTCTACAATATAATGACAGAAAATGACAGCAACATCTAAATAGATTATATAGTAGACTATTTTAACGCCGTGTATTGATAATTTCTTGTTAATTCTTGACCTACACTAAGTTATGAGGAAACGCGGGCCAATGTTCACGATAACTCGTCAGAAACTCGAGTTATTAATAAACATCAAGTTAGTAGGTATTATAAAATTACTGTGTTAGGTAAATGACCGCGTGAACAGCTGCTTTATAGGATATTATATAATATTGTATAAATATTTCTGTTGGATATCAAGGTCATAGTTATACTATAAAAAATGTATAATTAAGTAATTGAGCCCTTTGATTCGATATGTCACACGGGACAGTTTGCAAACCTTTTTATTTATTTGCCCCTCAAAAGTGACCCCCATATTCAAAATTAATTTATTTACGTTACACGTTACACGTCCGTGTTTGGGTCACAGAAATTCATATGTGTACCAAATTTCAACTTAATCGGTCCATTAGATTCGGAGCAAATTGGCTGTGACAGACGGACAGACAGACACACGAGTGATCCTATAAGGGTTCTGTTTTTTCCTTTTTAGGTACGGAACCCTTAAAACGAAAATAGGGTTTTCTTTAATCAATCAATCTACGAGTATCAACTCAGCCTATCGAATTATATCAAAATGTAGGATTCCTCATGGCTAGCTCTGGAAGTCCTTGGTTTTAGGACTTTCAGTGGCTGAACCAGGCATCTCAACAGGTAGAAGACATATCTCTGTGAAAGAATGCTGCACGTCTTCGGTAGCTGTTCGGATGGTGGCAACACGTGCAACTCCATCCCTTCCAGTGTAGACTCGAATGACTCGCCCGAGGCGCCATTTCAATAGTGGCACGTTGTCTTCTTTTATGAGGACGAGTTGACGGATAGTGACTTCACTCTTGTTGGACTTGCATTTTGTTCATTCATATACTCCTTTGACCAACGTTGCCAAAAATGTTGACGCATTTGCTCGCTTTGTCGTAACCAGGTAAACGATGAGTAGCAGCGTTGGTGATGTCATCGCAGGCCGGTGCTGTGAGCGGACGCCCGATCAGGCCCCGGTATCAATGCTTGGAGGTCATTCGGGTCTGAAGAAAGAGGTGTTAGTGGGCGAGAGTTCAGGACACCCTGAACTTGTATCAATACCGTGGTAAACTCTTCAAACGTGAGATTAGATTTCCCTACGACGCGTCTGGTCTTGCAAGTATCACTTGAGACGCATCAAGTGATAAGTTTGCAAGACCTCACTCCTGCTTCCCACAAGCCACCAAAATGAGTAGAATATGGGGGAATAAATTTAAATTTAATGTTTTGCATAGCAGCTTTCTCGATAATATCGTTTGAAAATATTGTTAAGAAATTATCAGCTCCTACATAATTTTTTCCACCAGCGGAATGTATCTGTAAAGGTTTTCCTCTTCGAGATATAAACCTTTTCAAACTAAGAAGATAACCGTTAGTGGTGAGATCTGTGAGCAACTCAAGATGCGCTGCTCGAGTTGCAAAACAAATAAACACACAAATATAACATTTGATTAACCTTGAGCCTCTCCCTTGACCACAGACCTAGACCACAGCTGTTAGTCAGTACCTGTTCTTAGAAACGGAAACCCTGGTAATAATCTTTCAGCTGGCCATTATTGGGCTAAACGTTTTCCCACTCAACCTAACGCATCTAACACACTTATGAACGACTGAGCGTGCTAAATGTCTACCACCAAGAGTGGTCACCATTCATCACGAATGGTTGAAAGTAATAATTGAGGGCCAGCATGACTTTTTTGTGTATGTTTATGCTGGAATAAAAGAAAAGTTAATCTGTGTTTACTACAAAGCAGTATAGGATGTTTTTTGTCGTAGTTGAAATCGTTACAATTAGTCAGCCTACCTAATAAAAGAATCAAAGAATTTTTACAAAAGAATAAGTTGAGTCGTGACATATTCCGTGAATCTATACTAATATTATAAAGAGGTAAAATTTGTATGTAAGTTTGTAAGTTTGTATGTAGAGGGTAATCTCCGGAACTAATGATCCAATTCTAATTTTTTTTTCACTGGTAGAAAGCTACATTATTCCTGAGTGCTATAGGCTATAAATTATATTTATATCCTGCATATTAGCCGAGCTATCACAAGTTTTGTCTAACAAGTCGGAAAGAAATACCTCTTTAAACAGACTTTTTTGCATGCACTGCCTAAACGGTTGTTTATAATCGAGAACAATGTATGGCAGTCTGGTCCGTCTTAAATAATTCTACAAAAAAGTCCGCGACACCATATTTCTATCTTTTATATTTTATCTTTTATACATCTTTTATTGTTATAAAAAAGTATTTTTTAGACATACTTACGTTTGGATGATTATTTAAACAACAAAACATTAATCCTTATCAAAATAAGATATTTTATGATCACAAGGACATCATGGAGATAAGATTTGGCCTTTACAGTATGGCAATTGGTCATACAGCTTCGGAGATAATATAAAATTACTAAAACGCAAAATAACTTTAATTCATACCGGTTCCTCTTGAGCAAACATGTTTAGAGCGGACGTTTTATCAATTTACCCATAGATGGCGTTGTGCAAAATGTCGGTGGAATACAGCGGAAGAGTTTGTTTTTTTGTTGGTTTGTTTGAACGCGCTATCTCTGGAACTACCCCAGTCGGATTTGAAAAAATGTTTTTGCATATAGGCTATTTAACATCACGCTAGGGCCCTTAGGAGCCGAGCGCGAAGTAATAGCGCGGGCAGGCGATGCGGAAGGATATAGGTTATTTAACATCACGCTAGGGCCCTTAGGAGCCGAGCGCGAAGCGCGGGCAGGCGATGCGGAAGGATATAGGATATTTAACATCACGCTAGGGCCGTTAGGTGCCGAGCGCGAAGTAATAGCGCGGGCAGGCGATGGGGAAGGATATAGTATATTTATTATCACGCTAGGGCCCTTAGGAGCCGAGCGCGAAGTAATAGCGCAGGCAGGCGATGCGGAAGGATATAGTCTATTTAACATCACGCTAGGGCCCTTAGGAGCCGAGCGCGAAGTAATAGCGCTTGCAGGCATTGCGATGCGATGCGTCGGGGTTGGTGGGTGGGGGGTACAAGAAATTTAACGCGGACGAAGTCGCGGGCAGAAGCTAGTATTTTATATTTGAGGATTGTTTTAGTAGGTAAACAATTTGTATTCAAGAGGAAATGATTCTATTTGAGACAACTAGTTGACTCACATAATTCACTTAACCCCTCAAGTGTTTATTATGTACTATTTTATAAACCAAAAACCCCAGGGGGGGGGGGGGGTTAGTTGCGAACGCCATAGGTTCACATCTACTGATGATGATTTTTTTTCCATCGAAAACGGAACTTCGTTGTCCGTCTGTCTGTCAAGACCCTTTTTCTCAGGAGTTCGTGGAGGTATCGAGTTGAAATTAATATCAAATACGTAAACCTATGGTTTCTTGGAGTTGTAAAAAAATCAAGCTTCTAAGTCAACGCAATAAAAAATACGGCCATTTATGCGACATATTTTGATACTCGCAAGTAAATCAAAACCTATAGGGTACTTCCCGTTGACCTAGAATCATGAAATTTGGCAAGAAGCAAGGTCCTACAGCACAAATAATGGAAAAAGTCCAAAAATTGCTAATTTATAATTTTATCACATAAAAAAATATTTTCAAGTATGTCATCTATCAAGGCCCTTTATCTAAGGAACGCGTAGAGGTATTAAGTTGAAATTAATTCCAAATACGTAAGTCTATGGTCCCTTAGAGCTCTAAAAAATCAAGCTTCTAAATCAACGCAATAAAAAATAAGGCCATTTATGCGACATATTTTGATACTCGCAAGTAAATCAAAACCTATAGAGGGTACTTCCCGTTGACCTAGAATCATGAAAATTAGTAAGAAGCAAGGTCTCACAGCATATGTAAAGGAAAAAGTGCGAACATTTATTATTTGTAGTTTATCACATAAAAAAAATAGTTTTTAGTTTTTTTTTTCTGGCAAAATGTGGTTGTGTAGGTACACCTCTGCCCAACCCTTCGGTGAAATAAGGCGTGATGTTACGTTTAAGAATAGTTTTTTGCGAATACAAACTTAAATATGCAGTTGGAGAATTGTCCGTGACGTATATCAATGTATGGGAGAACATGTTTTTCAACACAATGTTAAGTTTGTCTTTGGGATAAATTCTTTTCAACTACGGAACCCTCATTGTGCGTGGTCCGACACGCACTTGGCTGGTTTTTTTTACGTTACGATGCGATACTACAAGCTTATATATCTATTATATAAAGGGGTTTTCCTTTTGCACAATGGCCCACTATTTGTTTACGTTCTGCTTTATGTCAAATGTTGTGAATAAATCGCCTAACGTAAGCAGCTGTTCCTATCATTGTATTGAATGATGAAATTCTAACGGAAGTAAATAAGCTACATGACGAATCTGACACAACAACCTGTCTTCAAATATATTTAGTGTCTAATGAATTAATAGGTCAGCGACAAACTTAGCGTCAATGCTTTTTAAGCGACCATATTAATTCTAAAACAAGTTACTGTTAATATGACGCGGCATGGTGATAATTCTTAAGCAACATTTGTGATATATCTACGCATTGACAGCTTCTATATTAAGTATAAAAAAATAATTATAACATACTCTAATTTCGTAATTTATCAAAGCTAATGTCATTAATTTATAGTCACCTATATATTTCTCCTATGCTCCTATTTCTGTCTACAGGGTTTAAAGGAACCTAACCAAACGGAACCGACCGTTTAGTCTATGATTTATCAACATAATATGTAGTTGTTGAATAAAAAGGTTTCATGACTAATTTTGAGGCTGGAATGTGATTTTTAAAAAACACGTTACGTTGCAGGTGCTAAAGAAAACTTTTGCTGCCGCACTTATAATTTCCCCATGTTTTATAACTCCGTGTAAACGGGGGATGACATTCAGTGAGTTTTAGATTGCAGGCATTTGCATACCAGACCAGAGGGAATTTACTACACAGCTTAACATAAAACCACAAAACCTCAGCCTGATAGTAATATATTACATTCACTTAGACATTATCAATCGTAATAATACTCAACTTAATATAATTATACAATTATATGAATAACATGGTTGATAACGTGTTATCGGGAACATTGCGTCCGTGATTCCTCATAACTTTGTGTAGATCAGGGTGAGCTATCTAATCGAAAATCATTTTCACTGAGATACCAGATCAAAATTGACTATCCTGTTGTCGTGATCTGTTTATTATTACACGACTGCCCAAATAGGAGTGTAATGTATTCAGGGTTGATGTATGTTTGTTGTATGTATGTATGTGAATTTCTTTATTCCACCATAACTTTTAAATGCCTGAACTGATTTTGGATGTATGGGGTATCGTTAGAATCCTTACATCATCCCGAGTGATATAGGCTATATTTTTTTTTTGAAAAAAAAATAATATGGCGGCAGTATGGCTCCATTTTGAAATGTGAAAAAAAATTTTTTTTTTCAATTCTTACAATATGGGTATCAAATTGAAGGCCTTAAACAGCACATTCCAAAAAAAAAATAGAATTTATAGGCATCAACCACGTCTCAAACAATTTTTCGTCCAAACAAAAATTGTGCTACATTTTTACGATTTTTACACTTACATTACACAAAATTTGTCAGACTGAGTATTTAATCAGGACTGCGAATGTCTACATTGTCACTAAAATGTATAAAATAAAAAAAAAAAATAAAAAACTTGACTGCCCTGCCAAAAAACGAACTAAAAAGTAAAAAAGAAGTCATATTCTCTGACTAAACAGATAAATAAAATTGTCATTGCAGTCGGGGGACCTGCATTCTGTGGAACATTTATTTTAATCTTAGAGGTCCCCGACTGCAATGACAATTTTATTTATCTGTTTAGTCAGAGAATATGACTTGTTTTTTACTTTTTAGTTGGTTTTTTGGCAGGGCAGTCGTGTATTTTTTTTTTTATTATTTTTTTTTTTTCAATACTGCTGTTTATTTTGTTGGCACATCATTTAAATAAAAATCATTAACCTGTGTTTTACACACGACTTATCAAGCTATAGGCACATCTATATACCTAAATATTATAAATTAAAGTCACTTTTCGTGTCTGTTTGCGTGACCGCGTTGTTCTTCTAAACTCCGCAACGAATTTTGATGCGGCTTTCGATATCATTCAGAGAATTTATTCTGGAAGTTATAAAAATATACCTTAAGCCTAACCTGCCTGCCTGCCTGCTTAACCTCACATAAGTGTATGATACATTCAATATGAGAAGCTCGTGGCTAAGTAATAATAGCCACACGGGTCGATCCATCAGGTTAAGCTGCGCTTGCCGGAGCTGGTCAATGGATGGGTGACCATTTTTACACACCGAGACTCCTCCGTGCCTCGGAAAGCACATTATGCCGTTGGTCCCGGCTGTCATTCGTGAATTTTTGACAGTCGTTACGCGTCGTCAGGTGCCCTAAAGACTACCCAGTACTGTGTGTAGTACAGTAGTGTGTGTGTATTACCCAGTTACTGGGTTCTGGAGGTCAGAAGCAGTCGCTCCATACAAAATACTGGTATTCAGCTTCATCCAGTTAGACTGGAAGCTGACCCCAACATAGTTGGGAAAAGGCTAGACAGACTAGACTGATTGATTTCGATTACGCGACACGCAGTCTGTAGTTATTTATAACTTTTATAAGCATTCAACAACTAAATCAAATAACAACAAACCGCACAAAAACAATGACGCATAAATAACTACAGACCGCGTCGCGCGGAAGTGTCGAAGAAGGAGCTTGCAATACGGGCGACTGCATGACGACAGAGACACGAACGGATTTCAGAATCTCAAAAACTATGTAGGTACACATAATTACGTCAAATAATGTCATTTTTATTTTTTGTAATGTGCGTTTAAGTTCAGAATTAAGAATTTTTCTTTCTTTTTTACAGTATGTGAGATAGTTCTTACCTCTCGGTTAGCCTGACTTGACTGATGATAGTTAGCCTGACTAACTGATGATCAACAAATGAGATGCCAATGCCGTTGACTTACACTTGACTTAGTAAGTTCTTATTAGTAGGCATTTATGTTGTGTTTTCGTGTTGTTGGGTTTCAGTTAATTTCTCTTTCTTGGATGGTTCTCTTAACAATCGTGACATATTTGCAGTGTGTCGTGACGTAGATGCTGCATACAGACTTGTCATACTGAACACGAGCTGCATTTTATTTACAAAGGGAAAAGGAACAAATTAAAACTGCCAGTTACAACATAATAATATTTTATTTCAAATACTTGTTTCTTTAAGTAACCTAACTTTTAAATTTAACTTTTCAGTAGAAAAGAACTTTAGTTTGATAATGTCATAATTATTTTTTTCTCTAACCTTAACTTTAAACCATGTGAATTTATGTTAAACTTTTATAACTTTATGTATAGTAAGCTCGTTTTTACACACTCAAACATTACATTCTACACAATCCAAAAATCACAAAATATACAGTTAACTCACTCAATACACCTACACACACACCCTTTTCACTTAGTGTTCAATATAACATTTCATGTCGTACCAATTCATACTCGTACGTATAAAAACACAGGCATTTCGGGACGGTTGCGCTATCGTTCAAAACTTAAGAAACAACAATTGTTTAATCTAATCAATAATGGGTAGTAATTTATATAATTTGCA
The DNA here is from genome assembly GCA_905163495.3 of Cosmia trapezina. Lineage (NCBI taxonomy): Eukaryota > Metazoa > Arthropoda > Insecta > Lepidoptera > Noctuidae > Cosmia > Cosmia trapezina. The sequence continues at coordinate 22,904,167 of LR991032.1, read as the reverse complement.
GGAATTAGATACTGCTGAGATTGCAACTTCTGCTACTCTTGATATTGCACAATTAAATACTTACCTTCAACATAATAACTATAACTTAAACGTCCTGACTCAAAATATAAGGAGTATATACAGTAATATTGATGACTTACAAATAACTTTATCTCAAATTGGTGTTGAAGCTGATGTCATAATTTTAACAGAGTGCAGATTGAACGCTAATAAACAAATACCTGTGTTAAATAACTACACCTCGTTTAATACATCCAGACACTTAAATCAAAATGATGGTGTAGTAGCCTACATAAGAAATTGCCATTCACACCGGGCAATTGAGATTAATCTGACTCATGCCTCAGCTTTGCAAATCACAATATTTAATTTCACCATTATTGGTATTTATCGGTCTCCATCGAATGTATCCGCAGATCGTTTCATTGACTCGCTTGATCAACACCTTTCAACTATCGACTCACATATGAATATTATTGTAACTGGGGATTTAAATATTAACTTAATAAGGAAACTAGTAGAAACATCACAAATACGGACTAACAGACTAAACTACTTAAATATGGTGGCTTTGCATGGCTTCCTCCCAGGACATTGTTTGCCTACCAGGGATGACAGCTGCCTCGATCACATGATTCTTAAGTTGGATAAATCTAGGAGTTCGGCTTTCGTGGCAGTTTTAAACACGTCGGTGACGGATCATGCAATGGTACTACTAAGTATATCCCACTCATACCAAACCAAGTCTTATGCCAAAACTAAGACTGTGACTAATTTGGAAAATGCCTACGAACACCTTGTGAATACGGATGCGTCTTTTTTGAATACGTACAGGGACCCAAACCTGCTGGCGGACGCGATGATAGCTATGATTAGGGCTTCGCTCCTCCAAAATACTAAGATTGTCTCGCTCTCTAGCTCTAAGCGTACTCTGAAGCCCTGGATAACCATGGGAGCCCTAAGATGTATTAGGTTTAGAAATAAATTGCAGCTCCAGTCGAGGAGAGACCCTTTTAATGTTATCTTGATCATAACATATAAGCGTTACCGTACTTTTTGTACTAATCTTATTAAAAAACTCAAAAGGCAATATTATAAGAACCAAATTTCAATATCTGCGAAAAATCCTAAGAAACTTTGGAGTAAGATAAATGAAATAACCCATTACAAAAAACCTAAGACATCTAGTGTAAACCTACTTCAAATCACACCGTATCCTCTCGACTCGTTAAACCGTGTGAACCACTTCTTTGTTACTATCGGGAAAACACTAGCGGAAGAAATCTTGACTCTAACTGGGCAAGGGTACAGACCCGCTTCTAGTACTTTAAATACACCAACTCAAGCCAACTCATTTGTGCTATTGGAGACTGATCCGGCAGAAGTTGACGGTACACTCATGGCACTCGACTCAGCAAGTGCTTCGGGTTGGGATGGTATATCTGTGAGTTTCCTTAAGTTGTCTCGACACTTTGTAGTTCCTCTCATTTGTAAGCTAACCAACCTGTGTTTTGAAACGGGCATATTTTGTGATGCGTTGAAACGATCTATCATCACGCCTGTGCACAAGGGTGGGGACAAGAATGATGTAAACAATTACCGACCGATTTCTGTCTTACCGTCCGCGTCCCTTTCAAAAATAATAGAAAAAATATTAAATAAAAGGCTTACAAATTACTTAAATAAATATAACATTCTTTCCGACTCACAATATGGTTTTAGACAGGGGCGGTCAACTCAGGATGCTGTAATTGCGTTAACGTCTGAAATCACAGCTAAGGTAGACAAGGGATACAAATGCATTACGGTGTTTCTAGACCTGAAAAAGGCTTTTGACACTGTATCTGTTCCCATCCTTGTGCAGAGACTTGAGGCTATAGGGATCAGAGGCAAGGCTCTTTCTTTATTTGACAGTTATCTCGGGGGAAGGAAACAACAGGTTAAGGTGAGTCAGTCGTATAGCAATGAGGAAAATGTTGTTTTTGGCGTTCCGCAGGGCTCCGTGCTCGGCCCGCCACTGTTTCTGGTGTATATTAACGAGCTTTGTAAACTACGAAACAGTGGCGGGAAAATTTTCTCTTATGCGGACGATACGGCTATTGTATACTTTGGCGACACTTGGGAGGAGGTACGTAGTAAGGCCGAACAAGGGTTAGTTGTCATAGATAGGTGGCTCAAAGAAAACTTGTTAACCCTTAATATTTCTAAAACAAATTACATCTGTTTCTCTCCAAGTGCAAGGTCTAAAGCACGTACTAATCTCAACATTCGTATCCATATGTGTGCAAACAGCTTGGATCAGGCTTGTGACTGCATTCCCATCAAACAATTACCGTCTGTAAGATACTTGGGAGTTATAGTCGACGAGTGTCTAACGTGGCACTCGCATGTCGAGGTTATTATGTCGCGTGTTAGAAAATTTATTTGGATTTTTAAAAATCTACGACATGTGATGCCTCAAAAGACGCTCAACAACATTTACATAGCACTCGCGCAGTCTGTAATCACATACTGCATACCTGTTTGGGGTGGGGCTACAAAAACTAAGTTTCTGGAGTTAGAAAGAGCCCAAAGATCACTATTAAAAGTAATGTATTTAAAGCCATATAGATATCCCACAATTGATCTTTATAGAGTTTGTGGCCTACTATCGGTCAGGAAACTATACCTCTTAAATATTATTCTATTTTTGCATAAATACCTTCCAGTTAACCAAGAGAGACAGGCTAGGAGAAGAAATGATATTGTGGCGTACTCTCCGGGGGTACGCACGGCTTTTGCGAGACGTCAGTATGTTTGTCAATCAGCATACTTATACAATAAAGTTAACTTAAAATTACAGTTCCACCAAGAGGTCTCGCATCAATGCAAAAAAGTTATAACCGATTGGCTTAATACTCTAACTTATGAGGAGACAGAGCAACTTTTGGTCAGAATTGTATGAGATGCTTGGATTCTTTACCATAATGTAACACTTTGTGTTTACAGGAAACACGAAAACTCAAATATAATACACACTAACGCACTCACGCATACACAAACATAAACACACCCTCACACAACCTCGCACTCACACACTCACACACACACACACACACACACACAAAATCGTACACAATTTTATTTCACATATCACATACAATTAAACACTACACAGAGCTAATAGCTAACTATTTTTCTAGGACATTGTTTCTTTTTATTGTTTAAATCAGTACCTTCTTTAATTTTATGTTTTTAAACTTTTTAAATTTTTGTTTTGTTTTATATAGTCTCAATTCCGTCTAACATCCTGGGAAGGAGCGAGACAGCCCCAACACGAGTATTCATAATAACTTACTGGGGCTGTTTCATTTAAAATTCCGAAATGTAACCGTTTGAGACCAAATAAACCATTTTTATTTTTTTTTATTTTTTTTATTTTTTAGTTTGAATGAAATAGAGTATAATTATGTTAATTACAGACACGGCCTAAAAAGAAAATTCATATTTCCGATCCCATATTGAAGAACAAACTTAACTTTGCAGTTGATATGTAAACTTAAAACTAACTTTAAATAAATGGTCATCAGAAAGTACCATAAGAAGCTTTAGTTTATTTGCGAGTGTCAAATGTGCGGTATATAATTATGGCCGTACTTTTTTATTGAGTTGACTTGGAAGTTTGATTTTTTTTACATCTGCAAGGGACCGTAGATATTTATGTCAACTTTACATCTCTCTTGCGGTTCTTAGAATAAGTCTTCTTGGGTCTTGGATGAAGTCGTCTTAGATGAGTTCCAATTTTTCATTTTGAGGTAGCTACGGAACTCTATAAAAGATTATTTCATTACAATTATTATCTGCCTGTCTTTGTACCACCTTTTCATGCCGTAACGGCTGAACAGATTTATATTCAAGACAATGTTTATGTTATGTTCTTTCTCCAGGATCAGCTTACATAATGACAGGTTACATGAGTTAAGTACTAAAATTGTTTATTTTATTTTATTTGACAAAAATATAATTTAATGTATTGTGTTGCGTAAATTATTTTGCATAGGTACTATTGTATAGAATCTAGTTCTTCTAACTGAACAGACAGCTGTGCTGCTGGGGAGTTTGTTCCGCTACTTCTTCTTCCCAGCTAAAGCACTAGGAAGTGGTGAAGGGCGGGCGTTTTGTGGGGACTGTCTTACTGTAATTTTGACGTTCAAAAAGTGCTGATTCTCAGCCTAATTTGAATAAAGGACTTTTGATTTTGATTTTTTGATTTTGATTTTATGAAAGGCATACGCCTATGACCTGGGTTACATAGGAATCCCAGTAGTACGGTCCTGTGGTAATTTTCGCTCATAATGAGGGCGAAGCCGTGGGCAAATTATAAAACGCAAAATAAACGTAATTACAACTGCCAAATTGCTGCATAACGATGCGTCGCCGTGCTTCAATATACCTAATCTGTGAAAACGCAATTTTTTTATAGGCCTCTTATAAGCTTTGGTACTTACAATAATTAGCTATTACATACCACAATAGGTGCAATGAAAATATAAAATACAAGTCAAATCAAATGTCAAAAGTTGTTAATTTAATGTCAAAAAGAATAGAAAATTGAGGCTTTTACAATTTCATTTCATTTTGAAAATATTCGCAGTTAAGTAATCACTTACAACTTAAATACTGCTTATACTTCGCAGTCGATTTTGTTACGTTCAAATTGATACTGTAATTACATTGCTGAGATTCTGTGTTGATTATACTGAGTACATTGTTTTATTTCCCAACAGCTTGTCGTAATCGGGAGCAGGTTTAATTTGCACGTGGGGTGCTGTCGGCACTCTTTCTCTCATTTGGGATCCTCCAGAAGATTCTACGCCAGACTGCGTTACTAGGAAGTAGGTTGGTGTCGGGCCTTCTTTTGCAAAGTTTGCGCCTTCTTAGCCCAAGTTTATATTCATTTCAGCTATGCAGAGTAGAATCTGTCATTGTTGGCAGCTGGGTTTTCATGCAGGTTTTCTTGCACTAGGTAAAGGACCAGGCGAAGTGTTCTTATTATTTTGAAGTGGTCCTATGAAGGTACTAGAGATGTCGCAATCTTGATGTACTTGCGATCAAATACCGCCGTCAGCTCTTCTCGTTGTTAGCATTCATTATGACTGGTAATGAACTCTAAAATCAAGTTCTGTGTACCTGGAGAAGACAAAATGTATGTTAATAATTGATTAGTTGTCCCTTACCAAGCTACTTACAGCCTCGAATAAACTACAATGTATGCAAAGACTAGCCCGCATGACAACTACGGACTGCCTGAGGACTACTCCGACTGCAGTACTCGAAGTCATGCTGGGACTACCACTGCTCCACCTGTTCATACAACAGGAAGCGACGCTGGCGGAGGTAGGCCTAAATGCATTAACTCTCTGGAGTTAGTGACACAACACACCGCTTTGCTTGAGAGAAGTTCACATACACAGCAACACCACTGGGGGTTCATCACACAGTGTTCCAGGCGAACATGCATGTCATCATGTCATGTGTGTGTGTGTGTGTGTGTGTGTTTTATGTTTGCATGCTGAATAACACCTATAACTATGTGTTACCCATAATTGCAAAATAAATGTCTGTTCTATTTTATTCTATTCTAATGCATGGGTATTTTTCTAGCCGCTTTAGCCATTACAGTCAGGGAGGTTAAGGACCACTCAATCCGCATTCTCACGACTTGATTCAAACAGCACGACTGACACGCAAGCACTAAATAGCCACACAGTCAACTCTACAAGTGTCACCAATGCCTCAACCAGGTTACCCTCAACAATATTATAAACCGTTCAATGTATCAATGGGTCTAACGCTGTACCTGTTTTTTACAGCTGACCTTCCAACGACGTTGCAGCATAAAAGCTTTAAACTTGAGTCGATCATCAAAGACGCAAACACACAGAACACACAACTGGCTCAAAGACTGGTGAATCAAAGCCAACGAAACCAAACCTGTCCAGGTGACTTTCACTAACAGGAAAGGAACATGTTAACCTGTCGCGCTAAACGGAATACCTCTCCCGCAAGAATATTATACCAGGTATCTTGGAATAGTTATATCTAGATAGACGACTAATTTGGAAGAAGCACATATTCACCAAACGGTTGGCTACGGCCCAACAGTTCCGCACAATGTACTGGCTACTAAATAAAAAAGTCCCACTCCGAAACAAATTGTTGGAATATAAATGCATTATAAAGTCTATGTCCATATAGACTTTATCATGCAGCCTACAACTATGAGGATCAGCGGTAAAATCAAATATTAAAGGTAAGTAAAAAATAATAAGAATAATAACGAACGCAACGTATGTCTCAAATAAGAGACTCCATCACGACCTCTGTATCAAAACTGTAAAAGAAGAAATCTCAGAAAGCAAAAGCGTACAAAGTGTGAATCACGAATCATCCAAAAATGCTAGCAGTGATGATGAACACCTAAACAGTCGCTAGAAGACTAAAGAGAAAGATTCCTCAAGACCTTATTTAAGAGGCTGCTGGACAGCTTCCGTGCAAACTCGTTAATATTATCAAACATATTGCTCAATATCTTCAAAAATGTTATATTGCAATAAGAATCATTAAAAAAAACAAACAATAGATCAAAGGACACAGACAACACCAATGGAGGTCCATTGCTCAGTGTTCCAGGTTAATGCATGGGGTATTTCTCTAGCCGCTTCAACTATTATAGCCAAGGAGGTTAAAGATCACTCAACCTGCATACTATCAGACAGCACGGCTGACTTTAAGCGCTAAACAGCCACACAGTCAACTCTGGGCTAATATAAGTGTGTCACTAACACAGTGTGTCAGGTGAATACCCTCGATAACATACCTAATCATTCAATGCATCAAAGGACACAACGGTTCGCTAGACAACGATGCAGCAGACGAACTCACCAGAAGGGGGTCGAGTATGGCACCAGGGACCTAATTCCGGGCTCGAGCTAGATATCACGACCATGGAGATAAATCTCTGTTTCAAATCTCCGCATCAATGTCCGGTTCAAATCTCGATACTATCAAAAAACAGTATTCTGGTAGACCATGGAGAAAGATTTACAACGGAGAAAACAATCTCGTTTATAAGACGTTTCATTTTTATCGATTCACTTTGATTATAATCGATTATGCTACGTTTTTCTTTTTAGGGTTCCGTACCTCAAAAGGAAAAAACGGAACCCTTATAGGATCACTCGTGTGTCTGTCTGTCTGTCCGTCTGTCCGTCTGTCACAGCCAATTTGCTCCGAATCTAATGGACCGATTAAGTTAAAATTTGGTACACATATGAATTTCTGTGACCCAAACACGTACAGCTAAAGTAAATATATGAATTTTGAATATGAGAGTCACTTTTAGGGGGAAAATAAGAAAATTAAAAAAAAAAAGTTTTGTAAACTGTACCGTGTGACATATCAAATGAAAGGGCTTACTATGAGGGTCTCATATATATTTTTATTATAATTTTAAAATATATTGTTTTAAAGTTATTTAAGAAAATAGACGAAAATTGACCATCCCCCCCCCTTATCTCCGAAACTACTGAGCCTAAAATTATGAAAAAAAATATAGAAAATAGTTCTATATCTGTAGATTACAGGAAAACCTATAAGAAGTCTGTGGTCTTAAAATAACATGGTAAATCTATATATATAAAAAATCAAAGTCCTGACTGAGTCACTGACTAATATGTCAACGTACAGCCCAAACCAATGTACCTAGAGACTTGAAATTTTGCACATAGATACCTTATATAGTGTAAACGTCCACTATGGAAGGATTTTTGAAAATTACATCCCTAAGGGGGTCAAATAGGGTATGAAAGTTTGTATGAAAAATCATATCCCTTGAGTTAATAGACTTGAAACTTAGCACGAATATTCATCTAAGTAAATTATAAAGTTTATCATTTTTAGTTTTCCTAAACTACCCCCTAAGGAGGGATTGGGGGTGTCAAAGTTTGTATGGAGGAATTTTAACACGCAGTCCAATTAACTCAAAACTCAGTTTTTATACTAGAGACAAAAAATTAAGACTAACGTGTATCAGGGTTTTCCAAAAATCTACCCCTAAGGGGTGAAAAGTTAATTTTATAGCGGAGGATTTTATTGGGGGCTTGATTAACTCTAAAATTAGTGTAAATAATGTTTGAGTCAAGTTATTGAAACATACCAGACGATTTTTGAAATTCTTTATCTGTGTTCGTGAAAACAGAGATTCAGTTCATAGGAAAAATCTTATTAATTTAGTTAATGAACTTGAAACTTAGCACAAATACTTGCGGTAAGTAATAATGTTTGTCATTATTAGTTCTTCAAAACTACGCCTCAAATAAGGTTTAGGGATGTTAAAGTTTGTATAGAAGAATTTTAAAGCGCAGTCCGATTAAAAAAATGGTACTTTGAGTCAAGTTAGGAAACTTGCCCAAAGAATTTTCACCGATTTTGACGGCATATAGCTGATGTTTTAAGGAGTAACTTAGGCTATTTTTATTTTAGAAAAATAATTAGAGTTCCGCGCAAGAAAATTAAAATCAATGAAATCAGACAACCACGTACAGTCCAGTACAAACTTACTAAGCCTCCGCTGTCTACTACGGCTATAACAACAAATAATAAAAATAAAGCAAAGTTAAAAATTTAAGGGGTCGGTCCCCATACAATAAACTTTTCATTTTGAAAAAAAAATAAAAAGCATGTGGGGTGTCATCGTCTAGAACTCATCGAGTAGAGTACAAACATATTTTTTTTATCTTCTAACATTAAGAAATAGGGGGCCGCAAAAGTTGTAAATTTTAGAAGATAAAAAAAATATGTTTGTACTCTACTCAATGAGTTCTAGACGATGACAACAAATTAGGAATTTGAAACTTCTTTATACCATGTAGGTACCATAAATACTGTATTTAATCAACAATACTGAAAACGGCGATTCATAAGTTTAAACATGGGTGATTTTCTGCAACTGCAAAAAATAACCTTGTAATTCACAGTATCATTATAAAATAAGTAAAAAGTTATTTTTGCGATTGTTAAACATATAATATGGTACGGAACCCTTCGTACGCGAGTCCGACTCGCACTTGACCGGTTTTTTTAGTATTAATGTCGTGTTTAATTTATTAAATCCAAGCAAACACATTATAAAAGATAATTTTAGTATATTGTGTTTCTATAACTGTGTTTTTTTTTATAATTACTAACTGAAAATAGTTAGTAATTGCAAAGTAGCGTGATCAAAAACGCATTTCGCATGATTTGTGTCCTTTTTCTGACGTAGGTAGGTTTTAATTTTCATATTAAATAAGACTATTTTTAATCGCGATTAAAAAGGTGTGGAATAAAATTAGTTGTCATGAACAAAAATTCACACCAACACCTTGACTTCAAGTGCAAAAACAGTACTGTATTTTTTTTCTTTTGCTTATATCTCGAAATCGGAGTGTCCTATCGCAAAAATAATGAAAATTTGGCACCCCTTTATGAAACCTATAAACCCCTAAGCCTCTACATGTAGGTACCAAAAAAAAAAACGAATATAAACCTACGAATGTAAATTTTGACAGATGTTCCAACGGATATTTCATATCTCCATACCTTAGGACCAGCCAGTGATATCTCGCTGGTTTGCGATCGAAAAATTTATGAATGGAGATCGTTAGAATAGCATTTTTTCATTTTCGACGGAGATAAGCAGTTTCTCGACTGATATTTCGACCATGAAGATAATTTCCATGCCACCGGAATTGGCCTCCAGTACTTAACCCATATCACAAACTACGGCTGTACCAAGGCGAGTGCAGGCAGGCTAAAGAAGCGCTTCCCATGTTTGACGGCCGCCTCACGAAACAGACTCATTTAATAAACACCTCTAGTCACAGACTGTTGACTGAGCAGGACCTGCATGGACGAAGACGAGACAGCAGTTCATGTGCATCTAAACTGCGCGGTGGTTGCCACCAACAGGGCCATGAACTTCGGAAACCCCTGTACCCTCCTTGAGATTGAGATCAAGGTGTTGCTGGCCTTTCTTGGGGAGCTGGGAAGGACCGAATAACCGATTTTCTCACCCCTACGTAAAATACGCCTGAATACCAAAAAGAACTGATACTAGATATTCACTGCAATGAAATACCTACGAAGAAATCAAAATCTAATAACTTCGCGCCCTACAAATTGTAGAATGTAGAGTTCATAACGCCTGCAAATTGGAAACGTTTAAAAAAAAACTACTAGAGACACAAATCACAATTTCGAGCACCAGATTCGTGGAATCAAAGACAAGAAATATTTTTTTCATTCGACTTCATTTAAACACAGACTTTCCAATATTCATAAAATGCAAAAAAAATACATTCGGCTCAAAGTTGAAAAGAAAATAGGGGCTAAATTTTCAATGGCCAGGTAACTTTTATCTGAAGAATAAACATGACAGTTTCACATATTTTCTATAAAAAGTAATAAATTATCTGACAATTGAAAAATTAGCCCGTAATCAAGTGTTTACGTTGAACTTCAAATGTGAAAGCACATTTATGATTTCAGAGATTTCTCGAAGTTTTCAATAAAAGTTTCGTTTGATTGGTGCACTTAGAAAATTTGGCCACAAACTCAACACTATGCAAAAACTAAATATTTTAAAAATTACTTACAAGTCATAATTAATGCATCTGAACGAAAGCTTGATAAAACCTTCAGCGCACTCTCCCAAGTTCAGGACGATTCTCTTCATCGTTATATGAAGTTCGCCATTTCTGATAGGATTCTCACTCAATACTTGATAGGCGACGACGCAGGCCGTAGTGAGCAGACACAACACAAACTGTAACTTAGTCATTTTCAGTGGTCTAATTTCTCGGCAGAATAATTATACAAGCGTCCGACAGACAAAGCTAATAGCCGGTGACTCACAGATTACTTATATGTAGCGGCAACTGAGCATTACTGACATGATCAGGTACAGGCCGTTCACTATAACTTGTCCTTTGCCATCATGTTGGCATCATTATGGCTTAACTAATACTATTTGGTTTACTATTGGTTAGCAATAATGCCAAAAGCAATGTTATTGTGCCAACATACAACAAGTAGTAAACGGTCTGTAGGTACACGATTCAAGGCGTCAAGGCGTCAATACAGATTAATCATATTCACTTGTATGGATGCGTTCCATTTAATTAATTTGTTTGATTATTATTTACATATTTAATTTGTTTTCATTGTTTTCCTTATTAATGTATTTAAAACTAAATTATAACAACTAATCAGAATAGGTACCTAATTGAGGCTATTTCGAGTGATGAAAGATAAAATGTTTCAAATTTTCTTTTGAAAATCGATTAAGAAAAAAAAATAAAAAAAATAAATGAAAATCCGAAAATAAGAAGGAAGAATGCAATAAACGTAATAATTTGAAATAAATGTCCCCAAATTTTTATTGTATTCATACTTATTAGTATACATTTTCATATAAGTTTGATTTTTCATAACACAGTGAACGTATTTATTTTGTATGGTAGCAACACTTAATCAGGAAAATATGATGTAAGTACATTAATCAGAATTCCCAATATAGATCTTTACAGAAATTAATTAATCAAGTTTACAGTGTATAAATTAAAAAAATAATGTATTAATTATTTAACCGAACCTAAATCTGTTATCACAGGAATCAGTGACGTTTCTAATCGTGTCGCGAATAAAACCATCAAACACTAGATGAGATGAACTCAGAAAACTCTAGGGCGTTTCCATGGATTGCAATTACGTACGGTAGGTAGTATATGTGAAAAACACCATAATTATGTAAGTACAGCTGCTAGAATCTCAAAATGCGCGACTGCAGCAAATTTTTAATAATGTTGCATCTTTGTTAGATAACCTTATATTAACTTTTAGTTATTTTGATGCCACCATTGGCAGAGTGTAGTTATCTCATCCGCTTTAGTGTGACGTGGATTTTCCTCATTAATATATATTTAAATAAACGCCATCTATTGACTACGCGAAATATCGGGTTGTTACCAATATTTATTGACTTTACTGAACTATGATATATATATAACAAATGAAGACCAACATCTGTTAGGCAACGAGTTCACATATTTAGATCAATCAAAGTTACACTGTTTATTAATATAGTACTTCAATACCGCCATCTCGTGTGCGAATTACACATCAATTTAATAATCTATGTATATATGTCATATGTTTCAGAGAGAATCGACCGTTGTCCGTTGCAGATAGACGGAGTGATCTTGTTCACGCATTTCGTTTTGCATGGAACACAAAATATCTAAACAAGCCATTATATTTAAGCCTTAAATTCCCTAGGAGACAATCGTCCCGCGAGCCGTGTCTCCAGAGATCGCAAGCAACGTCGCTCAAACTCGCACGACATTTAATCAAATAATAAATAATAATAATACTGATGCATTCAGGGTGCTTGTGGGGCTTCCCCGATTCTGCAGCGAATCAGGGATGTTCGCCGGGTCGCAAGTAGACTGTTTTTATTCTACTATGCGAAAACGATGCACATCTCTGGTGCGCAGGGTTCGGGCCAGCTCCAACGGCATCCTGAGGGCATTCACGCAGAGGTTCGATTGTCAGTACCTGAACCATTGCTGTATGGTTCAATCGAGATTTGTAATTTCGTTGTGTGTGCTTTATTTTGTTTCTTTTGTTTTATTTTTAAGACTATGATCCTTTTTGGGTCGAAATAAACGTTTTCTATTCTATTCTATTCTATTATATATCTGGCGACATCAATTTCTTAGTTTTCGACGTCGTGAAACATTTTTTCCTTAGTGGGTACTTGGCTTTATATGTGCTTTACTATTTAACATAAAGTGAGTTGACTTCATGACATTCTTAACTAATGATTTCTTTCTGTACTATTTCAGATGACCCTCCTGGTGTGACCGTGGTGTATGTCTCTTTCACTCTGCTGCATGTCGTTGCACTGCACATGTGCTGGGCGTACAGAGACGTTGATAAGTCTTAGGTGAACGTCACCCATGCTGTTCAAACTACATGACCTGACGATGCTGCCTCGTGATAGAAATGAGTGCCTCCTTCTCAGTAGAAGGTAGCAAAGATTACGTATTTTACCTTCCCATTACCTTTGACGGCACAGTATGAAGATACGAAATTATTACAATGTCTTAACCGTCCGGAATTTAAAGCATTTGCCTTGGACATTGATAGAGTTAGTCATTGAGTCAGCTATTGTTATTTTTTTATTTTATTGGTTATCTTTGATATCAATTTGATAATCTGGCTAAAACTGCATCGCTGACTATGTTGTAGCCCGTTCTTAGAATTATTGAACATTAAACTTTTTAAACTTTCGCGATTTGTACACTTTATATAACAACATCGAGAACGGGTCTTATCGCGATCTTCCTTTTTTACGCGGTAAACAGGTACCTACTTGTTTCCCGACGTTTCGACCGCCTTGCAGTGATCGTGGTCGCGGGAGGAAAGAAGATCGCGATAAGACTCGTTCTCGATATTGTTTTATTGAACACTAGCTGCACCCCGCGGTTTCACACGCGTAGACCGGGATAAAAAGTAGCCTATCTGTTAAGACAGGATATAAGCTAACTACATACCAAATTTTATCCAAATCGGTCCAGCCGTTTGAGCGTGAAGAAGTAACAAACATACACACACACACACTCACACTCACAAACTTTCGCCGTTATAATATTAGTGTGATTTTCATGAAGTGTTCAACCATTTCATGAGATAGAACATCAACCGCTGGTCATGTCATGATGTGGTCTGGCCAGATCATTGAATGTTCAACGTTTGACAGTGTAAATATGTAGTTAAACGCACGAACGACTACTTCATGATATTATGTTCAAACTATAGTGATCTTAACGTTAAGGTGATATGTAAAACGCGAACAGAGGGCTTAGTGCGAGTTTTTATACTAGTTTACTCGATCACGTTAACGTAAACGTCAATTTGTACTGAAATTGAATAAGCGCCGTCTGGTGACTATAATGGGAAACACAATTATTCCATACAATTTGACGTACGTCAACGTTAACGTAAACGCGATCGAGTAAGTATAAAAACTCGCACTAAAGCCACTGGACGGTAATAAGAAAGTGACAGACTCAATTACTTTCACATGCGAAAAAAAGAGAGTGCAACAATGCGTTGAAACCAAAATAAAAGCCAAATCAAATAAAAATTGTTTAAAAATAAATTAAACTAATCTATTAAAATTATGTTCAGCCAGAGTTTTCAATTGTCTAATACGCTCATTTTGAATGCAATTTTGCAACGAAATTACTTAGGATTTTAGAATTACAGAAAAAACATAAAAAAGTAGGTAGAGATCTTTTCGGAATTAAATTCTATCGAGTAAAAACCCAACTCTGTTTTCCTTCAGTCAAAATATTATTCAAATAGTAAATTTGTGAGATATATTATATATTATATTTTTCACTGGTGAGATAGGGCACAAACTCCGTGAAAAAACGGGTGACTCCCGCTCCGGCTCGTTCTTGGTGCAAAGGTTAGCTATTACCATCCAACGTGGCAATGCTGCAAGCGTTATGGGCACCTTTGCGCCAGGAACAGTTAGGGGCGGGTTATTTGAAAATTGGTAATTTTGTAAAATATTTGTATTTTCTATTTAATCATTATTTTAACGTTTATTAATTTTATGGTGACTTTAAATATTTACGTATAGGATAGTTAGATAGGTAATTTTTTAGTTATACTTATAGATAATTAAAATAGTAAATAAACATATATCGAAAAATTAAATCCCTACATGCTGCAATAGTGAAATAAATGGTTACCAAAAATCCTCCAATTTATTTTGGTAGCGCCTTAAATAGTTTATCCACTGGCGTTGATGTCGCTTTGTTTTTGTTGTGCATTGGTCCTAAAAATACTACCTAACATAGCCAACGCTGAACCACGATGCAGTTCTCGCCGGCCGCTACCGAGGCACCGCTCGCTTCATTGGCTCGGCTCGCGCGCGGTTGGTCATAGTTCTAACCATAGAAATATAAAAAAACTGGTCAAGAGCGAGTCGGACTCGCGCACCGAGGGTTCCGTTCCAATTTCTGAAAAAGTGTGTTATTTAGAGACATCGTTTTATCTTTCCTATAATCTTTACACAAACTTCTATCACATAGAATAATTTCAGATTTTTCTCTTTGCAAACTTCGGAGATAACGGGGGGGAATGGTATTTTTTTTTACATTTTTCCTCAAAAGTCGAAAACTATGCGGCCAAAAAAAAGAAAAATAATGTTTAAGAATGTGCAAACAGCGTTCTTTCATATGATACCCCAACATGCCCTAGTAGCCCCACTTTAAATTTTTACGACCCCCTTTCAGTCCTTGTTGAAAAAGAAAAAAAAAAATTTTTAATTCTTTCTTATTTCAAAAATAGTTGGGTAAACGGCATCTAAAACTGTTCCAAATTTCAAGTTGATAGCATTAGTAGTTCTTGAGATATCCAGCTGTGACAGACAGACAGACAGACAGACTGGGGTTCCTTTTTTACCATTTTGGTACGGAACCCTAAAAACAGGAGAAGTGGCAAGCGGGCGAAAATGTTTCCGCGCGACATGCTCAGTATGAGCCGTTCTAGGCACATCTTCTTTCTTATATCTATCTTATTGTAACCTAACCTAAACCATTTGGTAAAATGCAACTATTTTGCGATATGCCCAGTGGTCAGCTGGGAATCTCAATAAATAGGTTGCTTTAGTCACGATACGGCCATTTCTATGATGATCAATTTATGAAATGGTTGTGTTTCATGTTATGTCCAAACGTCGACTGACATAATATCTTTAAACGTTGACGTTTCAAAAACGATATGATCAATTTTAGCTGGCTATTTCATGAAACACAACCATTTCATGAACTGACCGAACACTTAATGAAATTATCAACCCTATAAGCTCTGGCCACGACAGCTATACAACCCGACTATATATAAAATTGATAGTAAAATATTTGTAAACTTGGCAACATATAAAATGGTCAAGTGCGAGTTTCGAGTTCGAGTTTGTGAGCGAGCGAACAACTATCACAGGGGCAATTCTCGTATTTTTAACAACGTTCGAAATCTCATCTCAGTCTCAATCTGTCAAAAATTGGATAGCGTTTACCTACATTTTTGACATTTGATTGACGCTGGCATGAGATTGTGAACGTTTTTAGTTACGAGAATTGGCCATCAGGTTTCAGTGGGCAGAACATTCTATACTTAAACTGTTTTTAGGGTTCCGTACCTCAAAAGGAAAAAACGGAACCCTTATAGGATCACTCGTGTGTCTGTCTGTCTGTCTGTGTGTCTGTCCGTCTGTCACAGCCTATTTGCTCCGAATGTAATGAACCGACTAAGTTGAAACTTGGTACACATATGTATTTTGGTAACCCAAACACGTACTTGTAACGTAAATAAATGAATTTTGAATATGGGGGTCTCTGGGGGGGGGGGGGGGAAATAAGTACAATAAAAAAAAAGTTTTGCAAACTGTACCGTGTGACATATCAAATGAAAGGTCTTACTATGAGAGTCTCAAATATATTTTTTTTATAATTTTAAAATAAATTGTTTTGAAGTTATTTAAGAAAATAGACAAAAATTGACCATTCCTTATCTCAGAAACTACTGAGCCTAAAATTTTGAAAAAAATACAGAAAATAGTTCTTTACCTATAGATTACAGAAAAACCTATCAGAAGTTTATGGTCTTATAAATCTATACATATAAAATTCAAAGTCCTGACTGACTCATTGACTGATAATAATCAACGCACAGTCCAAACCACTGGATATAGAGACATGAAATTTTGCACATAGATACCTTATATAGTGTAAACATCCATTAAGGAAGAATTTTTGGAAATTCCATCCCTAAGGGAATAAAATAGGGGGTGAAAGCTTGCATGAAAAATCTTATCACTTGAGTTATTAAACTTGAAACTTAGCACGAATATTCATCTAAGTTAATTATAAAATTAATCATTTTTAGTTTTCCTAAACTACCGCCTTTTTTTGTGGATTATCAAATGACTTCTCCCACTCTGGGTGGAGCGGAAAGGCGTGTCATACTATTACTGACTAAAACCCACCCGTGTTCCTTCAGTTGCCTATGCCAGCGCCGCGGTATCTTCTTAAAACCCACCCGTGTTCCTTCAGTTGCCTATGCCAGGGCCGCGGTATCTTCTTAAAACAACCCGCGACCCCAGCGGCAAAAATCTACCCCTAAGACGTGAAAAGGGGTAGTAAATTTTACAGCGGAGGATTTTATTGGGGAATGATTAACTCGAAAATTGGTGTAAATAATGTTTGACCCAAGTTATGGAAATATCCCAGACGATTTTTGAAATTCTACCCCTGTGGGCCGTGAAAACAGGGATACAGTTTATATGAAAAATCTTATTAATTTGGTTAATGAGCTTGAAACTTAGCACAAATACTTGCTTATGTAAGTAATAAAGTTTGTCATTATTAGTTTTTCAAAACTACCCCTCAAAGGGGGTTTGGGGATGTTAAAGTTTGTATGGAAGAATTTTAAAGCGCAGTCCTTAACTTGAAACTCAGTATTTATACTTTTGATGTAAAATAAACAATAATAAGAAAATTAAAATCCATGAAATCAGACATCCACGCGGGCGAAGCCGCGGGCAGTCTAGCTAGTCTCTCAATATTGTGCGTACAAACTTACTAAGCCTCCGCTGTCCGTCCGTCCGTCTGTCACAGCGCTGTATCTTATGAACCTTAATAAGTAGACAGTTGAAATTTTCACAGATTGTGTATTTCTATTACGAATATAACAACAAATAATAAAAATGAAATAAAGTTAAAATAAAAGGGGGCGGTCCCATACAAAAAAGTTTTCATTAAAAAAAAAAAAAAAAATAACCTGTTTGTGGGGTGTTATTGTATAGAACTCATCGAGTAAAGTACAAAGATATATTTATTTTTTTTCCTTCAAAAATGAAGAAATGCCGTAGGCCGTAAAAGTCGTCCATTTCATACTATTTCTGTACGAGCTCTATTATGTAATGTATCTTATACTGTACTTAATCAAGAAATATTAAAAACGGCGATTCATAAGGTATTTTGGCGATTTTCTGCAACTGCAAAAAATAACTTTGTAATTCACAGTATCATTATGAAATACAAAGTTATCTTTGCGATTGTTAAACATATAATATGGTACGGAACCCTTTGTGTGCGAGTCCGTCTCACACTTGGCCGGTTTTTTTTTGTTTGTGCATGCATGTAAAAGCTTGTTAATTGAAAGTAAAGCATGTGGTAACCCCACATGCTTTACTTTCAATTAACAAGCTTTTGCCCACGGCCCAAAGATAACGTACTACTGAGATAAAACGTACCCTAGTCATTGTCTACGTGCTATGTCGAATGTAATTGAAATCAGTTCAGCCGTTAAGGCATGAAAAGGTTACAAACAGACAGACAGAGTTACTACGCATTTATAATATTAGTAAGGATAATTTAAAACGTAATGTGCACTCTTGTTCGGTCTAAGAGCTCTCGCTAGGACTCTTGAGGAGGTCTCGCATACCTAGTTCAGTTGCATAAGTGTGAAGCCGAGGATACGGAGATATTGGACTTTCTGCTTGGATCTTTGCTTGTGTTGCGCCATCAATTAATTTAATGTTTACTCCTCATCCCATAATACACGATCCATTTGAAATATTTCTGAGAAATGCATTTTGCATGACAATCGGTTCAAGCAACAGAGAGGTGGCCCAACTCATCGAAAATAATTGCATTTTTATTTACCATCGACTCAAAAAGAAGAACGCAGTGTATTGTTGACGCACTCGCAACTTATGCCTCGCCCTTTGACTCGTACATAATACAAACATGTTACAAACAAGTGCCTTGCCTTTGTATAAATACTAGAAACATACAATTACGAGCATAAATATACATGCATGCATTACTATTACAGCACGGAAATAATATCAGATTTCATGATGATTGTGACGCCAAATAGAGACAAGACAAGCGACTCCAAAATATACATGGTGAAATTGAATAGATGCGACAAAATTTAAGGGGGTGTTCTACGCATCAATATGAACAACTTTTACTATGGGACCAAACCTGAAATCGCGAAAAAAAAAATCAGCTGTTCAGTACATTTTGACGAATTATGCGAACATTAAATGTACTGAACAGCTGATTTTTTTTTCGCGATTTCAGGTTTGGTCCCATAGTAAAAGTTGTTCATATTGATGCGTAGAACACCCCCTTAAATTTTGTCGCATCTATTCAGTTTCACCCTGTAGAACGCTGCATCGGCTTCAAACATAATGTGCTAAGGATAATGAGCAGTGGTAGCCCACGAAATTCAATTCTTTTTGAGTTTTTTGCAATTTGCAGGTCCGTGTCAGGTTGTATCTTGATCAAGGTATGATACGCGGCAGTAAAACTTATGTATTCATATAATTTTAACCATAAAAATCATCAATACATCTCTCTAAGTTAGATTTCGTGCAGATTCGTTAGATTTCGTTCGTTTGAGGAATTTGCACGAAATCTAACTTAGAGAGATGTATTAATGATTTTTATGGTTAAAATTATATGAATACATAAGTTTTATTGCCGCGTATCATCTCAGAAGCCTGAAAATCTGACAACTAGTCTTACCAAGGGGTATCGAATTACCCAGTAACTGGGTTGTGGAGGTCAGATAGGCAGTCGCTCCATGTAAAATACTTGGTATTCAGCTGCATCCGGTTAGACTGGAAGCCGACCGCAACATAGTTGGGAAAAGGCTAGGCAGATTGATGCATAGAGGTTACATCCAGAGTTGTAGGTACTATGCGAACCTCATAAGTAGTTTAAACTGGACTGTTGTTGTGTTGGACTGGACTGTTGGAGTGGTCTGGTGTGGTCTGGACTGAATCTTCTTAGTGGCTAGAGGCCCACCGTCCAGAGGTTTAATACTGAATTATCTATATTTCAGAATAATTTAAATTTTTGTTTCTTGACAAGATGGGCCATTTCAGTCCAGGGTACCTACATAAATAGGTACCAATCTAAAATAAAACCACAAGTGCATAATATTGTACTTTTCTATTGTTTACTCATAAAAATACTGAAATATCTTCTTATTCTATTTAACAACTTCATTCTTAAAACTAAATTATGTACAAGTACAACATTGTTAATCTTTAATAAACACGGTTCACAGCTCATAAGACACTTCATGAATTTAATTCATAAGCAGCCATTTAATATTTAACCTTACGTATATCTATTGCAACTCTTATAATTTTATGAAAAATATAAATAATATGTTTCACTCTTTTTTTAGGACAGCCATTTACCGATGCACTCATTTAAATTTATCATTCCGAGATTATTTTTATTTTGTAACTATGTAACTACATTGTCATTTTGTAACTAGATATATTAACTTGCCGTGGCAATGGTGACATTAATCAAATGGCGTGTAATAGGTCATATTTATGTATGATGTTGTGTGTGTTTGTTTATTTAATTTTTAAGTGTATGGATTTTTATCTGGAAAATAAAAATATTTCATTTTATTTTCATTTCATTAATTAGAGACACAGGCAGGGCTAGTGGCCAGTAATCATAATAATTAAAATAAGATAAAATAATTCGTAAATTAAAAAAAAAAATTAAAAAACTAAATAATAAAATAATATCCAAAATTAAGATCACTCTGTGCAAAGGATTCATTCATGAAGCTATTGTTCTATGCTAGCTGGTAGAAGGCCGTTGGCCGACGCTTTTTTTTGTTCATCGTTAGTCACAATTGTTCTGACCCAGCTGGGAGCTTTATGACTGATTTTTCTTCAAAACTCCCAGAACACTCGAGTGACGTGGCCTTCTTTTTTCTCCTTCGTTTTAATTTTATCTCTGCTCTACAGGTTGCTCTAAGATGCTAAATTTTAAATAAATTAATAAATAATAACGTTTAATAAAATTAAAATATCTTTATAAAACGAAAACGCGGAACCGTATACGCGTGTCAAATTAATGTCTTCATTGCAGCGGCACCCATCTTCCCCAGTTACAAAATGACTAATTTCCCAACAGGGTTCTGAGAACATAGAATGTAAATTAATTTAAAGTTTTATATTTATTTGTTTAGTAATGTTAATTACTTCTTAGAAGACATTTGCTGGGGACCTTAATTGTTACGCCACTTCTTCTTCCCATCTAAAACCCTAGGAAGTGGTGAAGGGCGGGCGTTTTGATCCCTCAAAACGCCCATAAGACAGTCCCCTGTCTTATGTATTTTATCGTTCAAAAAGTGCTGATTCTCAGTCTAATGGAATATTTAGCTTTTGATTTTGATACAGAGTAAGCACTTTACCCTACCTTACCATACCGAAATCTGTATAAATATAGCAGATCTTGACCTTGATCTCTTGATTTTGATCTTGTCTTTAGGTTTGTAAGTACCTTTCAGCACCAGATTACTTTATTAACTGCAGAAACTTATGGATGGTTCAGCGACGTCTGTGAGTGCAACGAGGATTCTAAGCAAAGGAGCCATTGATATTGACTGTCTCCGACAGTTATTAGCCCCGTGGGTAGCAATAACACTTCCTAAGGTTTCACCAATCGGCTTAACAAACGGGGCGGCGTCAATCATTTAAAAAGTCACACTATTAACAATTAAAAAATTAAGTATTTGTACCTAAAGACGTAATCTTAAACTAATTATCACAGATAGGATTACTAGCACAGTGATGCTGGGTTGTATTGTGGTACCACTAGATGTCCGTTTTTGCTCTTCTGGTACACAGTTCTCATGCTGATCATCCGCCAAGCACATGGCGAAGGCCATGAGATGCGGCACCACATTTTGCTCATAGCTGGCAGTGAACAGATGCTGCCAGGGTCCTGACGCGTAGACTGCAACATCCTCCCCCCCATGGGTCTCCGAATCCAAAGGCACCAGACTCGGGTATGCATAGTTCAGGTCACCTGTGAAAATAATACCTAATTTAAATGTTGTTTCGTGTCAAATGTTTCCATAAAAGCACGATTTGTGACAAATTCGAGCATGTCTCTTGTCCTAACACATACATACAGACAGACATAGGCACAATACGTCCCACTAAAGATGAGACTTGACACACCACGTGGTTTGACTTGCGCAGTAGACAACGATTTATAGGTCTTTTTAGCGGTATGAGGTCTGAAACGAGAAAGGACCGGGCGTCATAGCGTAGCGCGGGAGGCGTGGTACGGGGCTCGTCAAGTCTCATCTTTCGTGGCGCGTATTGTACACACGCGACTTGATTGATCGCGCGAGCATGTCATATTCATATAAACGAGCGCGACAATCGCTTACTCACGTGGATTTAGCTTTCGGTTAGGACGCGTCCTGTGACGGTATAAAATAAAATAAAATAAATATTTTAAGTTTATGCCTACCTTAAGTTGTTGCCGTCAGTTGGCAGTTGACACCAACACCAACTGACAGTAACGACTTAAGAGGAAATGCGGGTGATCAGACTTTTGAAAATTAGGTATTTGAAGAAACTATTTCTGTCGCTCTGTGAGCGCTCCGCCCTCACAGTCGCACGATAAGGACAACTGCAAATCCGACTAAATAGCCTATGTAAAAAGTCACATTTCGAGCTTTGGCTCTCGCCTATTTCCTCCTCCAATATTGGACTAATTTAAAAGATATTTCCTAAACTGAATAAAACGGATATATACTATGCCCCTATGTTTTTCTTTTTTCGTTAATAGTTGTCAAATTGGTACACTAGGCGTCTGTTGACAGCGTTCTGAATAGGCAATTTTGAGCATTTTTTGAGGGTTCTAGTTCTTATAAGAATAATGTATTATCAAAATGGAAAACATAGGGGCATACAAGTAGCTAATATGTATATTTCTGTGAAAAACCATTGCTTTATTTGTTTGTATGGAGAAAAGAGCACCCGCGTTTCCTCTTAACAATCAACAATAAACCACTTCTTTGAGTAACTTTAGCATCGTTAAGGAAATTACAATAAAACTTACGCGCTATGAATTCATTTTGTAGAGTTACGTCAACCCTTGTGCCATCTTCTCCAATAGAATGGGCTTTTCCATTGGCGTAGCTTATTGTAGTGTATGGTTTCCCATCCAGTCCTGTAGCGGTGTCTACAGTTCCCAGTATGTCGTTGCCTCTCGAAGGGTACCCGGCGACAGTCATAGTATGGGCATGGTCAGAGCTGGCGACTATCAAAGTATCGTCCTCGTTTGTTAGGGCCCTCGCCTTTTTGACAGCCTTGGAGTACTCCACGGTCTCATCCAGGGCCAAGTGGGCGAGGCTGTCGTGATGAGCATGATCTATTCTGCCACCTGGATTGATACAGGAATGGTTATGCCTGTATTATTTTAAGAACTACCTTGTATGTGTAGTCATATTTTCGTGACTGTTAAGCATGTAGGTTCCAATTCCTAAGTCGGGAAATGGGGTAAAATATTTGGTTCTTTTCGTAAGGAATATAACCTCAAAGAAGGAGTTCGGATTCGTGCTCAGTTAATTGCAAAAGGCTTTACGAAATATGGGTGGTACAGGCGTGATATTTATATGCTCTTCAAATGGATTCTTTAGGTTAGACTAGAGTGGAGACGTCAATTAAATACGACAATAAATGAAAAGAGGAGAGACGAAACGCATGTGACTAAAAAAAGAGTGATAAATATACATGTTGATGGATGGAGAGGCAGAGGAAGGCTAAATAAAAGATGGATGGATTGTGTGAGGGAAATATGAAAGAGAAGGGAGTGAATAATAGCGTGACTATTGTTGAAAAATCTGCTGTATAGTACATTATGTTCGCATAATTAGTCAAAATGTAGGGAACAGCTGAATTTTTTTTTCGCGATTTCAGGTTTGGTCCCATTACATAGTGAAAGTTGTTCATAATGACAAGTACAATGATCCCTTAAAAGATTACCACTGTTTACACTTACACCCTGTAGAAATGTTATAGTAATCTTATGTAGGTGATTAATTATTCAACAATAATTCAATGTACTATTATTAGAATGTACTGATTTAATAATGAAGGCAACAGAAACTCATTTAAAATTTAATGTATTGACTCAATGTAATACTTATTTCCATTTCATAATAATAATTAAGTTAATGTAATTAACAATGTAAGTTAATTAAATGTTTAATGTTGTGTTTATTCATGCAGTAGTTATAAATCTAGCTGTAGCCTGCAAATAGTAATAACAAATAGAGTTCATGTTTGGAACATAAACCATATAACATCTTTTAAACAACATGAATGCAAATAAATAAATAATTTGATATGATTTGGAATAGTTCCGATAAGCTCGATAGATGGCGTTGCCCTGTTTAAATGCGCGCTATGGTTTCGTTCACACGATTTAGTTAGGGTGCGGAGTTTACCGTCGTACTTTATACAAACAGACAAACAGAGTTACAAAACTAGCTTTGCCCGCGGACTAAATCCGTGTATTTTTGAAAAGTTGCTGTCGTAAGACTCGTGACTTTATAAACCACCTTGCTTAAGCGCGGACTGACTACGATTTTAAACGGCACACAATGACACAACCGCGTAATCTATTGTCACCATTAGCTGGCTTGAAATAAGGTTGAAAATTGAAAATAATATTTGTCTTGCCGACGACTAAGCTGCGAATGTGCATTTATTTTCCTCGTTTCTTCGTTCTTTAGATTATTCAGAATATACACAATAATTTAAATAATTATCCTAAATTCCTAAAAAAATTAATGTCGTTATTCCTGAAAATACAGAGATGTTCAACGCCAAAGTTTATTTTTGTAGAGCAACTTCCAAATTTTGTATTGGGAATATCAAACTATTTTTTACTATTCTATTCGGTTAGCATTTTTTTTAAACCCTTCTCTGTCCACTGTATTTTTGCCCCCGCATGGTGTCGAACATTATTTCCACTATTTTACATGGAGCGACTGCCTCTGTAGGACCTCCACGAGTCCACTACTCAGTTACTGATTAAAACGATACCATTTAGTACGACTGGTTGTCAGACTTCGGGTTTCTGACTACACGTAAGGACTGTCAAAGATCTACGAACGACAGCCGGGACCAACCGCCACGGAAGGCTTGCGGTTGGTAAGTAACGGACGGTCACCCATCCACGGACAGACACGTGTGGTTGTAATTACTTAGCCGTGAGCCCCTCTTTTTCCAAGCTAACATAAGTTAACATTAATTACCTTCGACAAACAAGAAATATCCTTTAGGGCTCCTGCTGAGCATCTTGATGGCAACTTCCACCATTTCTTCGAGAGTTGGTTGGTTCTGGGCCTTCAAATGATATTCCATGTGGTCGTCCCGGAACAGGCCCAGTAGGTACTCAGGAAGGTCATCTGAATTAAATACCTAGAGACATAAAAAACATGGTAACACTAAAATATTATGAAATTATTTTAGTAGAGGTTGTTTAGTCTGAAATTACGCGCCCTATTTGTATACACATCAAGCTATATACATATTTCCAGTTTACACTGACCTCTCATTGTAAGGAAACCACGCGAGATCAGCTTATACTGGAAATTTATAGCTTGATCTGTAGCCGTGTGTACCTACTTTCAGGGGACCAATTTTCAAAAATCCTTATTTAATTCTCTAAGCCTTACCTTATATAACATGCGCCAGAATTGATAGCACAACCGCTGAAGGGTCATTGTACTCATAATTATGAACAACTTTTACTACCTATGGGACCAAACCTCAAATCGCGAAAAAAAGTCGGCAGCTCCCTACATTTTGACGAGTTTGATGTAGATAAATATACTGAACAGCTGGTTTTTTTCGCGATTTCAGGTTTAGTCCCATAGTAAAAGTTATTCATAATACAATGACCCCTTAAGCGGCTGTGCCATCAATTCTGGGACATTGTATAGTGAAATTTTTGTGCAAAAACCGAGCAATTCAATAAATCTGTGCGTTGTCTGTCAGTGAATGCCTATACCTACCTAGATGATGTTATTTAAAAATTAACGTGCTATACCTTCATGAGTTCCAATCTATCGGTAACATACTGATGTGTCGCGTTCATCTGCTGTTTGTCAACGTGCCATAGTTCTGTAAGGTCCACGCCATCCAGTCTCTTGCCTTTATTACCAAGCACACTCGTCACGTTAGGAAGAAACTCTCTCCGTCCACCACCCATGATGACCTGCAAAACAAAAATAAAATGTGTGAGGGGCTTGTGGCTAAGTAAAAACAGCCGCACAGGTCGATCTGCCGCGGTTGTTCCGCGGTTGGTCCGTGGATGGGTTGTGATGGAAGTATAATGTAAGATTACAGGAAAAATAAAACGATGTCTCTAAATAGCACACTTTTTCAGAAATCGGAACGGAACCCTCGGTGCGCGAGTCCGACTCGCTCTTGACCGGTTTTTTTTAATTCTACTAAGCGTATTGTAGACTAAATCTGAATTATGGAGGTGAGATAGACAGTCGCTCCATGAAAAATTCTGATACACTTACACTGCTGACATACTTTTACACTGGAAGCCGACCACAATATAGTTGGAAAAAAAAGGCTTTACTGATGATATACCTTAAAATGTCTTCCAGGGCTGTTAGTGACGAGTTGGTATGCGATGTCCCTGCAGCCAGCTGCAAGGCATTCTGTGGGCACGTCTGCATCCGACTCCCAGTTCCGTTCTGAAGTATGTGCGTACATCCCTGCAGGGGAAGCATGAGTGACCCGCGTTGTTGTCACTAAACCTGGAATGATAAGAAGTAACAGATTATTAGTTACAGTTTCTGAAAGCGTTAAGGTGGAGCCTGGTGACGGGGACCATCACGGGACACTGCTCATTAAACAAACACTTCCATATAATAGGAATAACGGACAGTCCTCTGTGCAGGGCTTGCATGGAGGCTGAAGAGACCGTTGCGCATGTGCTCTTTGAATGCATAAGCGTTACCCAGATTAGAAAAGAAACTCTTGGAATACTCCGATCTTTCACAGATGTTCTTAACAGACCCAGAGATTTGATTAACTTCTGGAGGGAGGTGGGCTGGTTGGAATAACCCCCGAAGGCCGCCATGGCTCACGCACAATGGTCCACATGAAAGTCTAAGTGCGGAAACCAAATCCTTAACATAGAACATAGCCTTAAGGTGGAACTAGTCGATATTTTCTCCATACTTTCGGGAGGGTATTACCTACTCCACTGTTTGATATTGTGCATCCAAAGTTAAACAAGATATAGTTTTGTCTCATTATTAATGTTGTTTGTGTGGAAACAGAACAGTAAAATAAAAGCCTATTAAAAAGTTACGAGCCAACAAAGATTCGTTTTTCTTGCTAATTTAACGCAACTTTGGGCGTAAATAAGTACCTAATAAAAGAAGTGTAAAACCTCCAAAAAAAGTTGGCACTGACAAAGCGCAACTATTGAAGAGTGATTTATGCACTGGTTTTCATAAAACTTGATCTTCCAAAGGACTTTTCGTAACTTTTGACGAACTCGTTTCACTATTACTAGTTTTACTTTACTACTACTAACTATTTATTATTTTAGTAGCGTCTAACTGCTCATCAATGATACTATCTCTGTCAGACACGATGCCAGGTGAGACAGCGTGCTTTTTGGCCAACCCCACCAGTGACTTCGAGCCCGCGACTAGTTCAACCTTAAGGTGTTCTTCTAAAAGCGACCCCAACCGCAAACGGCAACGTCGCCCAATACCTTACTGCAATCAGACTAAACCCAGTTGGCTTAGTTTCTCCTATACCTACCTTTACGAAATAATGTTTCACATAGTAGTGCAATTCGCGCTCCGAACGCAGTTTCGCAGTTTCGTGTCTTACGTGTAAATCCGTGTGTGTGCCCGTGATAGCGGTGAACCACTTTTCAACCTTACTTTAGTAATAAGGTTGAAAAGTGTTTTACTGCCAGTGTCTGCTATGGAGTACATCCGGAGGTCTAGACAAAGCGACATTCATGAAAAAGAATTTTTCAAATCCGACTGGTAGTTCCAGAGATTAGCGCGTTCAAACATACAAACAAAAAAAGAAACTCTTCTGCTATAACATTAGTAGAGATTAGATTAATAGTATAGATTAAATAGATGCCCATTTATAGCGTTGATGGAGAAACATAAACGCAAATAGGTTCACTAAATTTAAGTTTTTATTATTTTACCCACTTTAATAAATAATCTTATAAGAGTAAACATATTTTCACTACTAGCAGCGCCATCTCTTATGCGCGATTGTAAACTATATACTTTGGTTTTAATTTAATCAGCTGTTTGACATCCATAACGGTGTTTTAGTTATGGTTTTGAATAAATGCTAGATAAAGAAACATTAATTTGAGAGGTAAGTAAAAAAAAAAAACAATAACTTTATGAAACAGACAGGTAATCCCCGAAGAAATTAACAAGCAGAGCTGTAGTTTTGAGCCAATAGAACTATGGTCGTGCGACATGAAGAAGAAGAAGGCAGAGGTTTACCTTCTATTGAACATTACAATCATTAAGAGGAAATGGGGGCAGCCAGACTTTTGAAAATTAGGTATTTTAAGAAGGTATTGCTGTCGCTCTGCGACCGCTCTGCCCTCAAATTCGTGCGATAAGGACAACTGCAGATTCGACTAAATAGCCTGTGTAAAAAGTCACATTTCGAGGTTTGGCTCTCGCCTATTTCCTCCTCCAATATTGGACCAATTTAAAAGATATTTCATAAAGTGAATAAGAAGGATATGTACTATGCCCCTATGTTTTTCTTTTTTCGTTAATAGTTGTCAAATTGGTACACTAGGCGGCTGTTGACAGCGGTCTGAATAGGCAATTTTGAGCATTTTTTGAGGGTTCTAGTTCTTATAAAAATAATATATCATCAAAAAGGAAAACATAGGGGCATACAAGTAGCTGATATTTATATTTCTGTAAAAAATCATTGCTCTATGGTTATTAACCAGAAAGAAAAAAGGCGAGAGCGTTTGTATCTTTTTGTATGGAGAAAGGAGCGCCCACGTTTCCTCTTAAGTACATAAACTGACGCTTTCTTCCCTTATTATGGCCCTTTCCCTAGGCCGAAACTACAGAACGCTACCTGGTACGATACTTACCTACCTATATACCTACCTACACCTTTATTCCATGCATAAATTTTCAAATATAATTTCATAAATACGTTCTCGTAAAGGAAGTAAGGTTCTTATGAACCTAATTAAATTGTGAACATACATTTAGATTGCTTGAAATTGTTAATCAATGCTTAAACACATCAAACTGAGTACCTACCTAAAGTAAAAACCAAGATTAGTAGGATTGTTTTATTACCTAAATTATTTAGTGCACAAAATAACAAAGTGAATTATTTACATAATATATTATTAATTACCCAGTAGAAAGTTATCAACATGATCATTATTGTATAAATTCAACTAATAGAAGGGCTGAACCTTCTATTTCTTCTATTTTATGAACCCTAACCATGGTTGATAGCTTTTGCCAATTTTAAGTATGTTAAAATTGGCTTCAGTTTGTGATTGTTGTATCAGTTCTTTTTATGTAATTTAAACGGTTCTTCAATAAGTTTAACAGTTTACTATGATACTTTTGCTGTGGATCCTAGAGCACAGCTGAAGTCCCTATATATAATGTACTCTGTGGCTGAAGT
Organism: Cosmia trapezina; assembly: GCA_905163495.3. Taxonomy (NCBI): domain Eukaryota; kingdom Metazoa; phylum Arthropoda; class Insecta; order Lepidoptera; family Noctuidae; genus Cosmia; species Cosmia trapezina. The sequence continues at coordinate 22,874,469 of LR991032.1, read as the reverse complement.
TAAAATAAAATCATTAAAGTTTAAAAAAACATAAACGGTGTTGAAAGTGGCACCTAGCGGGTAATAATAAAACTAAATGCACTGACGTCTAAGCTTAGTTCAAGTAATATTAAATAGATGGCGCTGCCTGTACGTTCAAAACAGTAAACAAATTAATATGTTTTTTTATTTGTGTTTTCTCTATAGTGTGTTTAAATGTCACGACCTGAAAGGATACAAATGTTCCCAATTTCAAGCTCTAGGGCAGGAATAATACTTGGAATTTTAGGCCAAGTACCTAATAGTTATTTGAAAATCACAATGTTACATATCTATAAGATACCGTGGCCCTGGCATAGGCAACTGAAGGCACACGGATGGGTTTTAGTCAGTAAAAGTCTGACACGCCCTTCCGCTCCACCCAGAGCGGGAGAAGTTATTTGATGATTTCCCATCCACAATAAAAAAAAAAATGTTACCTGACTATAATATGAATATAACATAGCAGAGCATGTCGTCACCGTCACTTAACGAACAAATCACAGTCATACAATTTATTAATGACAGGTATTGTCTTCACTAATCACCGATTGTGCCATTTTTGTGTGACATTCATGATTTGACGTAAGAGTGTGGCGTTAAAATCTCAGAACAATAACAAAGCATAGAAGTAGTCCTAAAATAGCAACTGAACTCAATATATTTGTTTCATTTTGTCTTATGGAGCCGCTATGATGTTAAAGAAGGACACGTATACAGAAGACGTTTCGAAATTTTGTAGGTTGTCATTCATTTTATTCTGACTAGTGATGTACCCACTAAATTTCAACGTCGATAGAATTTACAATGACATTCTTTCTTACACTGCCAAGAATAATAACCGTAGGTACACACGGCTATACATCAAACTATACATTGCCAGTTTACACTGACCGCTCATTGTAAGGAAATCCTATACAATGCGAGATCAGCTTATACTGGAAATGTATAGCTTGATCTGTAGCCGTGCGTACCAAAAATTATGAAGTAACTAAGCATACTTATGATACCAATACTTAATATATTCGTTCAAAATGAAACAATACTTTAAGTATGAACTAAATAGTTCGTCATCATCATCACCAAAGTCTTCCTTGGTTCCCGACAGCTCTTCATGTATTAAATCTGACCCGGCTAAACCAGAATGTATTTAGTTGCCATAATAACTGATGAGTTTATTGAAAAGAAGTGGGAGACATTCGGTTTTGCAAATGTTTTTAGCAACTTACTTTCTCATATTTATTTGAATTTTAGATTACATCATAGACTACTCAACAAAGTCTAGGGAAAAAGGGTATTCAAAGTACCTAATAATTTTTATTTTAATACTTTTTATGTAACATATATTATTGTAAATCAGTAGAAGCGTAATTTAATAGAGATTTGAATTATTTGATTAAATAAAATGGTTGTTAGTGAAAAAATAAAATTTATTATGAAAATTTAAAATGGTACCAAAGCGACAAAAACTTTTCGTACATAAAAAAATAAATAACGACCAGATAATATTTTAAATAAAAAATAAAATGCCTAGCCACTTTAATAATCTGTTAGTCGAATTCCAGCCCACACCATAATCATTCCGCCCTGGTACGGATGAACTTCCTGAGGATTCTGGAGTCGGCTCTGGCGACCAGGAACTCGCCAAAAGCGCAGTCTTCTTGAATCGGGATGGAATCCAATTATTTCTGACTTTGTTATTGTCATCTGTGTCAAGGATTCCTAAAACAAACAGTTCTCAATAAAATTTATGTAAGATTTTTTATCAACATTTTTATTTAGGTAAATAGTTTTATTTGTATGTCTTACCTGACTGATGTGAGATGATTTCACGAGATGTCAAGATCAGTTGCGATTCATTAATTTGTACCGATGTACTAGGTCCTGTTTCAACTTCCATTGCTACGGGATCCTACAATTACGTATTTTGTATTAAAAATAAATAAATAAATTTGCACTCGATTATATTTCCGACTGGGATAATTAGAAGAATGATATCGCATCAATGATATTTTTAATATAATATCATTGTATCGCCTGTCTTCATGTTAGATTACTGTTGATGGTGAGCGGTTTTTTTAATTTGCAGTATTGCGCTATGTCCTTCTTCGCAGACTTCCATAAGTATTTCCTGTAATGTAATAAATCAAGTTTTAATTTGAACGGGATACTATTTATTGCCAATAAAATACCTTAATTATATCATAATATATCAAGACCATTTCATCTGTTCTATCCATAACAAATAATGTAGGAACAGCATGTTCTCTAAGTGACGACTTAAAGAACATGCTACATCCATTTCATAGGTTCATTACCAAATGAATACAAAGTAAAATGTTTGGAGCATATTATGTGGCTGTGCTGTTTGGAGTCCAATTTCGTCTACCAATACAATTTATCCATTTTTTTTTCACATCGTCTAGGAAATCTGTAAAAGAAAAGTATCGACAACATTATTTACGTCACTATGGCTGATCAAGATAACCCCAAAACAATTTCCGAATATTCGCTAATAACTTCTATTGGAATAAATATTACGACTGGTTTCAGCTATATAGTGACACAGCAATATTTGTTATGTATTTATATTCGTTTATCAGATCTTAGGCAACAAGAAATTGAGAAAAAACTTACCGATGGAAGGTCAATATTTGTTGTTCATTTTATTTTCGCTATGAATGGGACTTGCAGCCCCCAACCACACAAGAAATTGCTCCACAGCGTCCACACACTCACTATTTGTAGTTAAACAAAGAATTCATGCAATCTAACAGTAGAAATATTATTAAAACATCGCAAAACCATGGAATATTACGACAGACACGTAAACAATGAACACGCGAATAAGTCAGCTAGTTCAATGAACGAACTGTCAGACATTGAAACAAAGTACTATCAAATTTGGCCGCGTCATACTATAACTTTTTTAACCAAATGACAATTGATCTTGTGACCATGCCAAGAAAGTAAAAGAAAGAGTAAAACATTTATCTCTTTCCCACATCCTTTATCGTACCTTTATCGTACCTAATAATAGAACGGGAATAAAGGTAGTTACAGAATTCTGTTTTTAGCCTTCCTTCTATGCTTTGTTATTGTTCTGAGGTTAAAATCAAAATTTTATCGTCATCGACAACCAAAAAATTTCCATTGCATGGACAATATCCTACTAACCTATCTACATTTTCTATCTTTGATTTTGACATACCAAAGTTGGATAAAGTGCTGATCTTTCGATAGGTTTCGGTGTCTCAAATTAACACTTAGGTGATTTACTTAGGATTGACTTAAGTGGTTTTTTTTTATGGTGATTTTTACGCGTCGACTGCAAACGAAACTAGTGACGCTTTTAACCCGCCATCGACGCGCGTTGAATGGAACGCGCGTATAAAGACGAGGATGGATCAAAGAGCCTCAGCCCTTATGATCTATCTGCGATGACAATCGATCAGAGAGAATGGCCTATCGCTTATAGTCTGGGGTATTGTTTTGTGTGAAAATTACACAAATTCTGTTGGTGTAAACATACGTTAGCCTTTTCAGTTACCTACTGGGTAGATTACCTATACCTAGACCTGCTTAGAGAATACACTTAAGGAAATAATTACAATATTGAACCTCCATATTGCTGATCTTAATTTGTGCACAAATATCTGTCAAAGACCAACAAAATATTTAACTCAAAATATTTTGTAGGTGCGTTCGTACAGAAAGTTTTCAACCATAACAAAAATAACACTGAATTATGTGTACCAATTTTATTTCATGTGTAAAAATAAAAACTAGTCCTAACTAAATATTCAGTGTTATGGTATTAATTAGGTATTGTAATTCAATATAGATACTTACTGCAATACAGAGCGATATTTCATAATATCATTCAGTCTACGCATTCAGTAATATTGACAAATTAATCAAAACAGACGTGACAGCTAGAGATAGGTACTTGATAACAGCTATTAAAGACTAAAGACGATAAGAGATTCAAGACGTTCCGATTTTTTTAAATCGCAACCATGTTTGGTTCGGTCTAACCGGATGCAGGTGAATACCAGTATTTGACATGTAGTGACTGCCTATCTGACCTTCCCGATACCCTTTGGCAGCCCTTGGAAATATAGAAAAATTACTATCGGGCATCTGACTATCCGTAACGATTCTCAAACATTTCTGAATAACAGCCGGGACGTGCTTACCCCTCACGGAGGGTTACCGGTATTTTATGATAGAAGTTCAGCTTTCAAATTAAAGAAGAATAAACTAACCAACATCAAGTCCTTGATCCAAAGCCCACTGTCCAATAGAAGGCGTCCAGTTCGGTTGGTGAAGCTGCGAGTGGCAGGATGCTCTGGTGACGTTGCCGTCGAGACCGATCACGCCATATTTGGTCTTCACACCGGTCAGGTAGGCTGTGGCAGTGCACGCAGAATCCGGTACTTGGGCATCTAAGCAGTACGTCTGAAAATTTGTATAATATTTTGTTAAGGCTTGTCCTCCCAAAATACGGCGAAACTAAGTAACTTTGTGTCCATTTTTTACAGTACATACCAGCTATTGCATATTTTTGATAGAAAAAAATATACCTACAGTAATCTACAATACATAAGAAGTGATTTCATTAGTCCTGAAATCTATTTTAGTTTGTACAACTAAGGAAAAAAACGAAATCCAGGTCTATTTCTGTCTATTTTTTCGAGTTTTTACCATATTACTCCTCCAGTTTTCATTAAAAGTGTTCATAAATTTATACAGTGCTTTTTAAAATAATAAGGAATGATTTCATAAAAAAAAGAAAATGAAAATGAAAAAAAAGAAAAAAAATTATGTATGAAAATGATTTTTTTGTTTTTTTTTTTTTTTTTTTGTGTAGAAGTATGGAAAAAAAAGGACATGTTGCGCCGACCCCAAATATATTGGGATAAGGGCAGGAGAATGATGATTTTGTTAGTACCAACATAGGTACAGGTGTCGACTGCACCCCATGAGTGCTTATGGAAAAATCCTTTATATAATAGGTATTTATGCTTATATCATATAAATATAAACGTAAAAGAACGTCATCCGATGGCGACCGCGGGCTCACAGTAGTTGTGAACGTTTGGGGTTCGCAACTACTGGGCCCACACATTGAGATGAACCTATGGGTTTATAAATTAGTACATTGTTTACAGCCGGGACATCAAATTATTCAAATCAAATCAAAAGTTATTTCATAGAAACTAGGCTGAGAATCAGCACTTTTAGAACGTCAAAATTACACAAAACAGACCCCAAAACCCCGCCCTTCACCACTTCCTAGTGCTTTAGCTGGGAAAAAGAAGTGACGCAACATACTCCCCAGCATTATCTTCTTTCTGTCGAGCCTTCTCCCAACTATGTTGGGGCCAGCTTCCAGTCTAACTGGATGTACCTGAATACTAGTATTTTAGTATTTGACTTCTAAAACCTTAATACTGGGTAACACGAGTCTTAAGCTTAAATAGGTATATTAAGGTTATATACAGACTGCATGGGTTGTGGATTTAGAAAGTATATAACAAGCATATAGCAATAAAAATTTACTGAATTGATACCTACACTTTCAAATGTTGTGGCATGTGATTTTCTCCAGTCAACCAAAAGCTTACATTATTGTGAGATTTATATCTACTGATGTCTAGATACTTCATCAGAATTTCAGGCTCTGTGATAATTTTGAAGAAACGCTACCAAGAGATTTTAATTTCATTTAAGTAGACTCGCTAAATGTTCGGTAAATTCATGTTAATAAAATTACCACAGAAATCAATACGCAGGGAGATCCGTTGAGGTCGCAAGTAGAGTTAGTTTGTTCTAAGGAATCATATCGCCGATTTTAAACAAGGCCCTAAGCCCACGACGTTTTTTACCGCTGTCGAAGCAAGTAAATGCACTGCAAACGCAACCCAGTGCTGCTATTTCAAGGCAGAAAACGAGCCGTCGCCGTCGACGACCCGACCACGTGCGTTACAAATTTTCTTGATTGAGAAAATCTAAAACGGAAAATCTTAACAGTCCGATTCAAAGTGTCGAAAAAAAACAAGTGAGAAGGAGTGATGCGAAGTGAAAGTGCAATGAATAGCGATGTGAGATGCAGTTGTCGTTTCAATTTTACAGAATCGACGTACGTTCGAGTGCGAAGTGAGCGTCGAAGTGACAGGGAATTACCTTACTGCCGGTCGATTCTGTAAAAATATCACCGTGAAAACTAAGGTGAAGTGAGTTTGTTTTTGCTAGGAATTGACACTATTGACAGCTCACTCCACGCTCCCTTCACCTAAGTTTTCACGGTAAGATGGTTACAGAATCGCACTGCTGAATGCCACTTCTTACGTCATCTCATACTTTATCTGTCAAAATCTCACGGTCAATTTAGTTCATCTCGCTGACACGCTCCCAAGGGTAGCGCTAGTGTAAATTCGAATTATCAACCGAGTTTTTAGAATGCCAATCTAGAAAACTCACAGCGGATTCAGATTCGAAGTTTAGAATGAGGTCTTACAGAATCACACGGCTGATCACGCTGTATTTAATTTTTTTAGTCGAGTATTATGGCTGTAAATATTTGTAAGAAGGCGGAAGTTGTTTATTTTCACCTCGGATTCTTCACTTTCCTGTAACCTTGTGGGTTACACTGTGGGCCTAACAATGATTTAATTGCCGTGAAAATAATACGGTACACTTCCTTCCTCACATTGTTCAAAATTATGCATGTCACTTGACTTGACAATACTGTAGACGCGATCTTATTTGACCGAGACTAGGAATCGCAAGAGACATACCTATACATATTGTATTTATATTTTAAATAGGTATTATACAGGGTGTAAGTGTAAACAGTGGACATATTGTAAGGGGTCATTGTACTCATCATTATGAACAACTTTTACTATGGGACCAAACCAGTAATCGCGAAAAAAAAATCTGTTGTTCCCTACATTTTGACGAATTAAGCGAGCAAAAATGTACTGAACAGCTGATTTTTTTTGGAGTATGATGACCCCTTAAAATATTGACACTGTTTACACTTACAGCCTGTATATTATTATTAATATTATTTCTTTTATTTCATTTTACACATATTTTTTACATTTTTAAATATTAGAATAAAAATAATATAAAAAATTTAAAAATATAAAAATAGTACCCCACCAGTATCGGAAACAGGGTCCAAGCTACCGGCGGTCAGGGCTCCAGAGAGGGGAACCTCCTAACAATGCGGGCCGTGTCCAGAAGTACCGCTTTCTGAATCAAGCCCTTGATCCAGCTGCCCAACGAGAGCCTCCTTAGGTGTTGCTCGAGGCTCTTGGCAATTAAGCCATTGGCTGATACGACTATCGGCACAATGATTGCTGAGTCCACATCCCACATGTCAACAACCTCGGATTACAACACCTTATTAATATTATTGTTTGTTGTTTTATTATTGTTTTTATTCATATTGTAGTTATATTGTATTTCTAATTGTTTTTTTAATTGTATTTTTATTTTGTTTTTAATTGATTTTTAATTCTATTTTTGGTAGCAACATTTGCATTGGTGTTTTAGCTGTTAATATGTTGTTAGTTACGTAATTGTGAATAAATAAATAATAATAATAAATATTACACACACACACACACACACACACACACACACACACACACACACACACACACACACACACACACACACACACACTTATACAGGCTGAATTTATTGTAACAGTTTGCGTTTCGATGTGCCTTCAATCAACTCAGACTATTGCAGTCCACTCCACTGCTGGACATACTGGACTGCTCCCAGACTGCGCCACAACACCCTGTCCTTCGCCTTCCGCATCCAGTCTGTCCCAGCCACCTTTTTAAGGTCGTAGGTCCATCTAGCTGGTCCCACACTACGCTTGTTTACCTATACGCAATGTCCACTCCATGACTCGTGTCTTCTGCAACGGCCATTGATCCTTCGACATGGCCAGCCCACTGCCATTTCAGCTTGCTTAATTTGCAAGCTATGTCGGTAATGCCGGTTCTATTCCGGATAACAATAGCACCTGCAAGTGATATACAGGATGTATATCACTTGTCAGAATCTATGACCGCGTTAACCCGGGACTGCAATTATTATGCCACTAGCCGTTGCCCGCGGCTTCGCCCGCGTGGATGTCTACTACTGGGATAAAAAGTATCCTATGTGTTAATCCAGATTATAAGCTATATGTGTGCCAAACTTCATCCAAATCCGTTCAGCATTTTTTGTGTGATTGACTAACAAACATCCAAAAATCTTCACAAACATTCACATTTATAATATTAGTAAGATTACAAGATTATGAAATGTTTGGCAGAAACAAAAACAGAAATACAATACAGGATGACTTTAGGCGCCTACATCAAGGGAATGATAAACAAGTTTGCCCATGAACGCCTTAAATCTGATACGAGGAAAAAAAACTGCTTTTTGTCATGTATTTAAATAATCTTCATTGAAATATGAGTACACATACTCGAATACATCAATGTTGTATTAAAAAAAAAAACAAATTTACGTGTTTTGATTTTTTTTGTTTTTTACGAATCGGATAGGATATGAATTTTCAATGGTCAGCATTTCAGTCAGTTTTCTGTAGCCCCGAGAATTTATCCTACAATAACTATCTAGTTTTTTGCCCACTTCATTCAAAGAAAACTTTCTTCGTCTTCACACCGATTTTTATGAAAGACAGATTTCAAACAGATAGCTATTTGAAATAAAAAAAAACAAAAAAAAAATCGGTACGGTACGGAATCGGAAGAGAGCGTGACGTCAGACGTGGTACGCGCGGCCTCGAAGCGTGCGCAGTTCTCCTTGAACGTGACACAGAGCGCATGCGCGGTCAAGCGCGTTACTAGCACACTGCACACGTAAACATTGTATTGTTGATTTGTTTGAATTAGAACATGCTGTGTGTTCTAGTATTTGATGTGTGCATTGGGGTCTAGGTTATTTATATTTTTTATTTTTAAAAAATGCACATTACGCACCTACATTCATGTTAAGCCCTACCTACATTTTTTTTCACTTGCTATTGTAGTCTTTTTGGGTCGGCAATGAACATCTAGCGAATAATTTTTTTTTTTGTTTTTTTTTTTTATCATTTGAAGCGTATTCGACAAATTGCTTTTCTTTTCGGTCACTAACGACAGCCGAACCCAAATGTATTTTTTTCTTGTTTGCGATGTTGGTCCATAAAAAAAATGATAAGAAAAATGAAAAAAAGTAAAAAAAAAAAAATGAAATTTGACACCTTTCTATAACACCCTGTATATCATGTTTTTTTTTCACAACGTAAAAAAACGGAACAGATTTTAAATGCTGGAAAACAGTAGGTTTAATCGCATATTGTGTGCCAAATTACAATATCGTAACAGTTTCACTGTTAGGTTGGTACTGTTTTTAATCGACTTTCGTTGAATATCAATGCGATAACTTTTTTCACGAAATCTCTTAAGGGGTCATTGTACTCATCATTATGAACAACTTTTAGTAGGTATGAGACCAAACCTGAAATCTCGAAAAAAAATCAGCGACTCCCTACATTTTGACGAGTTTGATGTAGATAAATGTACTAAACGGCTGATTTTTTCCGCGATTTCAGGTTTGGTCCCAAAGTAAAAGTTGTTCATAATGATGAGTGAATAATGATGACCCCTTAAGAGATTATGTATGAATATAATTATAGACCTTATGAATAAAAATCTCTAATGGCTGCCTGTCAAGTGCGTAATAAAAACAACAAGCCCTACTCGTGCAGATACGTAGAATTATGGAGAATTTTAGAGCTATGTAATATGCATTTAATTATTAAGAATAACGTACATATTCAATTTTAATCGTTTACTAAGAATTTGATGTTCTTGATAAACATATAATATTACCTCTACCAACAAGAAAAACAAACATTTTATATATGCATATTTGAAAACGACTTACCAACGTCAGCAAGTCGTAATTGCATGGAAAAATAAAATCGGTTTTTATTCTTTTAGTACGAGAGAGGTAATGATCATGTCGCATCGTTTTACGGCCAAAACTGTATAAAATCGTTAGTTTAGATTAGTGTTTCCCAAAGTGGGCGATAATACCCCCTTGTGGGCGCTGCAGGCCTAAAGGGGGGCAGTAAGAGACCCAGAAAAAAAATGGCGGCGTTGTGTAGAGGCTTAGGGAGCGATTTGTAATTTCATCTTTCTTTTAGACACTGACTGAGCTGGTGATAAAGTGGGCAGTAGACATGACAACCCCTATATGATTCTGAACCTGACGCAGCATCGGTCAGAATAAAATAGGTTTTGTCATAATATGTCTGATATTAAAAATGTACACAGGTTTCGTAATTTTATTACGAAAAAGTTTATTTTCAGACATCTTGCGGGTCACATGTGGCGTGAGCGCATTTTCAAAAACGTCAAAAACCGACCTGTCTCATAGCAGACTGGTATTTTTTTTTGTTTTGTTTAGTTGTCTGGGTTACCAAAAACCTGTTTTCAACTTAATTCCAAAAACCAAAAGAACGTTTCGGAGTCGCCTGACAAACGCGCGGTGCTTGTTATCACGCTCTTATTCCTCGCTATACTAGCGCAAGCGTCGGCAGGTTGTTTCGACCGTTTGTAAGGTTATATTGGCATAATATAATAATTATGCTGTGTGTTCTTGTATGAAATTGAGGAGCTCGTGGCTAAGTAATAACTGTCGCACGGGTCGATCCATCAGGTTAAGCTACGCTTGCCGGGGTTGGTCAGTGGATGGGTGACCATCTTTACACACCGAGACTCCTCCGTGCCTCGGTTAAGCCGTTGGTCCCGGCTGTCATTCGTGGATCTTTGACAGTCGTTACGGGTCGTCAGAAGCCCGAAAGTCTGACAACCAGTCTTACCAAGGGATATCGTATTACCCAGTTACTGGGTTGTGGAGGTCAGACAGGCAGTCGCTCCATGTAAAATACTGGTATTCAGCAGGAAAAGGCTAGGCAGATTGATTGATTGTTCTTGTATGAAATTGCTAACCTGATCTGTGTGTTTTGCAAAGACATTTACAAAAGTTTACAGAAGTAGCTGATTATCGGAGTAAAAAGCATTTTGCGAGGAAATTGATTTACTCTGACATTGAGTTACCACATGGTGTTGAAACGGACATAGAAATTTTAGAGTTGCAACTTCTTTATTTGCTCGATAGACGTAAATACGCCACATTACATTTTTAGGGTTCCGTACCAAAATGGTAAAAAGGGAACCCTTATGGTGTCACTCAGTCTGTCTGTCTGTCTGTCACAGCTGGATATCTCAAGAACTACTAATGCTATCAACTTGAAATTTGGAACAGTTTTGTGTGACGTTTACCCAACTATTTTGCAAATAAGAAAGAAATAAAAATATTTATATTTTTTTTGTAACAGGTGCTGAAAGGGGGTCTTAAAAATTGAAAGTGGGGCTACTAGGGCATGTGGGTATCATATGAAAGAACGCTGTTTGCACATTCTTAAACATTTTTTTATTTTTTTTTAGGCCGCATAGTGTTCGACTTTTGATGAAAAATGTAAAAAAAAATACCGTTACCCCTTATCTCCGAAGTTTGCAAAGGGAAAAATCTGAAATTATTCTATGTGATAAAGTTTATGTGTAAAGATTACAGGGAAAATAAAACGATGTCTCTAAATACCACACTTGTTCAGAAATCGGAACGGAACCCTCGGCGCGCGAGTCCGACTCGCTCTTGACCGGTTTTATTTAAAAATAATTTTGACTATTGAAAAATTGTCTGATTAGTAAGGTGGGAAACTGAAAAATTGTCTGATATCATTTTTTTCTACGTCTAGGCAACCTTTTTCATCATGCTCAACAGTTTTCAGACATACTAAGTAACTCAAACTGAAGAACTTTTGTCATGGGACCAACATCGTAATCGCAGCCGTCCACGTCTGGATCGAGTAAGTTTTGAAGTTTTCTATAGGACAGATATCCTATATTTGCGGAATCTAGAAGTAAAACCATTTATTGTCATCATAGTACAGTCACGTACAAAAGCGGTTTGTTCGAAGTACTTCTTCGTGTTTTCTGTCACGCTTCATTGCACAAATTAAAATCTTTTTTTTTTTTCAACAATTTTGGACAATACTTTATGTAAGCGATTGTACTTTGGATTGCTTCCTTCCTGTTCTTTATTCTGTTTTTTAGGCTTTACAAACTCAAACTCAAACTCAAAGCATTTATTTCAATTAAACCAATTACAGGCACTTTTGAATTGTCAAAGAGTCGGTCAGTAGGTAAGTCAGAAAGTTGAAGCTAGTTGCCCATTCCAAAACGTAGATCTATGGAGATTCTTCTCCGGGCAAGAAACTCCACGGACACTCTTTTAAATCAAAATATGGTTACAAAATATTGGTTATATCATTCATGTTGAAATTATACATGTGAGAACGATGAACGTTAAAAGCGTCCGTATTAAAAAAAAAAAAAAAAAAACAATTCAAAATTAAAATTAAAATAAGCCCTGGCAGCTAAGGTATGACCAGCCTCATTACATTAAATTACATTACATTAATCTAGAGGGAAAATTCTTTGATAGCATTATTTTTATGATTGAAATTAACATTTCATCACCACTGCTCTCAAAAAAGTCAATCAATCTGCCTAGCCTCTTAATCTGTGCTAAATAAACCCATTTTCTTTCTTCTTTCTTTCTTTCCTTTTCCCAACTATGTTGGGGCGGCTTCCAGTCTAACCAGATGAAACTGAATACCAGTATTTGACACGAAGCGACTGCCTATCTGACCTCCACAACTCAGTTACTGAGTAATACGATAGATACCCCTTGGTAAGACTGGTTGTCAGTCTTTCGAGCTTCTGACGACCCGTAACGACTGTCAAAGATCCACGAATGACAGCCGGGACCAACGGCTTAACGTGCTTTCCGAGGCACGGAGGAGTCTCGGTATGTAAAGATGGTCACCCATCCACGGACCAACCCCGGCCAGCGCAGTTTAACCTGATGGATCGACCCGTGCAGCTGTTATTACTTAGCCACAAGCTCCTCATAGCATTATTGTTATGATTGAAATTAATATTTCATCACCACTGCTCTCAAAACAGTGAAGGAAGACATCATGAGGAAACCGGCATGTCCTAGAACCAAAAATTCGAAGACATGTGACATCCACTAACCCACACTGGGACTGTGTGGTGGATTATAGCCCAGTACAGACAGAGGAGGCTTGTGTCCCAGCAGTGGGAACATTACCGGCTGATAATGCTAACTTACTGGACAGGTCCACTCAAATTTGTGTGATTTCTTTTATCAAAAGGCCATTTCAGACATGGATCTACATGGTCCTTACATGATCTGACCAAGATTATGTCTGGACTTTAAAAGAGACTTTGACCCCTGAGTTTGTATCGCCATTTCTTCTCAGGGTAGTCAGATAGGAAATGTCGACTTCATCTAACTTATTTTTTAATAATGTGTAGGGTTCCGTACCTCAAAAGGAAAAAACGGAACCCTTATAGGGTCACTTGTTTTTCCGTCTGTCTGTCTGTCTGTCTGTCTGTCTGTCACTCTGTCAAGGCCCTTTTTCTCAGGAACGAGTGTAGGTATCAAGTTGAAATTAATACGAAATACGTAAGTCTGTGGTCCCTTAGAGCTGTAAATATATCAAGCTTCTAAGTCAACGCAATAAAAAAATACGGAAATTTATGCGACATATTTTTAATAGCAAGTAAATCAAAACCTATTGGGTACTTCCCGTTGACCTAGAATCATGAAATTTGGTTAGAAGCAAGGTCTTACAGCACAAGTAATGGAAAAGTCCGAAAATTGGTCATTTATAATTTTATCACATAAATTTTTTTTTTTAAGTATGTCATCTGTCAAGGCCCTTTTTCTCCAGGTATCCAGTTGAAATTAATATCAAATACGTAAGTCTATGGTCCCTTAGATTTCTAAAAAAATTAAACTTCTAAGTCAACGCAATACAAAAATACGGTGATTTATGTAACATATTTTGGTACTCGCAAGTAAATCAAAACCTATACGGTACTTCCCGTTGACCTAGAATCATGAAATTTGGCAAGAAGCAAGGTCTTACAGCACAAGTAAAACTACAAATAATCAATTTTCAGACTTTTTGTCTGAAAATTGATTATTTGTAGTTTTGTCACATAAAAAAAATAGGTTTTAGTTTTCTTTGTCTGCCAAAATGTGAGTGTACTTCAGGTACACCTCTGCCCAACCCTTCGGGGAAACAGGGCGTCATGTTATGTTTATGAATAGTTTTTTGCGAATACAAACTAAAATATGCAGTTGGAGAATTGTCCGTGACGTATATCAATGTATGGGAGAACATGTTTTTCTACTAAGTGTTAAGTTTGTCTTTGGGATAAATTCTTTTCAACTACGGAACCCTTCATTGTGCGTGGTCCGACACGCACTTGGCCGGTTGTTTTTTTTTTTATGTGACGTGTAAAAGTGATTCCGGTATCCTATTTACAGAATAAACAATTTCATGTCATTTCATTAAGATTTTATGTAAAATTATATCTTTTCACTCATTGCATTGGCGTGATAATGTCAAGGACAGCATTAATTTATAATTATGGCAAGTTTAAAATGCCCTGTTCTCTTCAGAGGCCTGTTTGTAGTAGCCTTTTAGAAAAATTCAACAGTTTTTAGCTTCTTGAATGCGTCGTAAAAGCTCATATCTAACTTTTAGTACATTTTTGTCATTCATTTGACATCTACATATATGTCACTCAAAGGGCAACGAGTGACACAAATTGAATAAAAAAATAATTAATTTTAGTAAATCAATCCAACTATCTTATATCCTGTATCAAGCCTGTATCTTTCACTCGCGCTCCGAATGATCGAAAATTGAATTAGAGGCTCCTACAAATGGATTTACTGCTTGATTTCGAATGTCATAAGCCCGATGGCTAATTTCCCGAAGTCATCAGATCGAACGTCCGAATTGCCGAAATTCCATAACATCGATATACCACAATTTCGAATAGCCATTAGATCGAACGTCCGTTTCGCCGAAAAGCCACTGCTACGATAGTCCTATCCATCCAATGTCTATTAGCTCGACGTGCCAGTAAGTCGAAAGCTATTCTACATCAAATATTCAAGAAGAGTAAGTACGCGGCGGGCCCCGTCCGCGGGGTAATTCAGTAGGTCAGAAGGTATAAGAGTTACGCGATAGAAAGAGAGGCAACTTGTAGTTGAATATAACTGTAGGGAATAAGCGTTGTGCGACCTGAATTGCACTTTATTGTGTCGTAACAAGAGTCGCTTTTTATTTAAATGATTTTGCGTCGGTTTCGATTTTGCGATCGATTTTGCATCAAAACTTGGTCGGTATCGTGTCAACGTGTAATGAAAAAAACAGTCACGCAAGCAAATATTAGCTTCATGTAGGGGGCGCAATCTTAGAGAGAAATGCAATGTGAGGTCAGCTTAGAATGGAAATGTAAGTATACCTTGATAGATGTCATGAGTAGCTACCTACGCTCAAGTTCCCGCTTCATCTATCTATCTATATATATAAATAAAAAGAGAAGTCCTGACTGACTGACTGACTGGCTGATTGACTGACTCATCAACGCCCAGCCCAAACCCTTGTACCTAGAAAGCTGAAATTTTGCACAGAGGTTTCTTTGTAATGTAAACAAGGAATAAGGAAGGAATTCCCGGTAGCACGTTCCCTTGGGATATTTTGCGACATCCACGCGGGCGAAGCCGCGGGCAAAAGCTAGTGCATAATAAACAAATTAAGAACTTACTCTAGCTAATCCAGTGACAGGAAACGTTTCGAAATCCAACACTGATTCTTCACCAACACCCCGCTCAAGTTGGCCAGAAAATGTTCTGGCGGCCATGACAGTAGCCAACGACATCCCATCACCGATGAACAAGATTCCATTTTTCGCTTTGTTCGTGTTTGGTTTCTCTGCGAGCTTGGCTTTCAGGGTCTGGGCAGCCGATTTCTTCCAGAATGACTGATGCTTTTCTTCGACCGGTATGTACGCTGGATTCATGAAGGTATCCAGGACTTTTTTTGGTTTTGGTACCGATGCCGTCACATCTCCTGGAAAAATAATAATTTGATATCATTATTTGACCCTCTCATAAATATATCTGCTCTTCTTTTGCAGTATTTTCGTCACAAACTGTTGTTGGCTGGGTGATGCGTGGTTAATGTAGCTCGGGAACTGATAACTGACGGGAATAAATTACAAATTGATATTAACCGGAAAACAAGCGACAAATAAATGAAGATAGTCTAAGGTCGTGTGTTTGTGGTCGGGATTAACTGATAAAGCGTGTTAAAATAATACGGTATTTTACTCTAAAGAGAAAAACTGTAAAATATATTAGATAGCTTAGGCAAAAAACAGTTGGAAAATGTTAGTTTTAGTTCATAAAATAACAATAAAAATTTTAAAATTCATTTCAAAGTTTTCAGTTTTTTTAATCTGTTTTCTAACACCATGAAAGTAGCCGCCATGTTATTACGTCATACGGCTATGTGAATTAAAAAGTGTCAATGTCAACAGACTGTCAACTGATTAGCGTATAAAAAGATACAATTTGTTTTCTTCAACATTGACATTGGCAGAATCATCGTTAAAACGATGGGGCCACTAATATAAAAATGGAATTGGAAGTGTTTGTTTACACTGCCAAGTGACGTCATGACCACAGAGCAATATGACGTCCACTGCGTCCAGCGTTTTCGCGCGAAATTTGAAAATTTAAAATTTAAATGCATTTTTATGGCACTTATCGATTAAATAAAAATGTGTTTGTTTAGTGGCTTATGAGCCTATAGAATCGAATTGAGACACTTTTCAAAAATGGATGTAATACCCTATTGTATTAATCTTCTACATCAATCAATATATTTTATCTATATAATGTTCATAAATAAAAACTCATTAGCGGCAAAAAGAAAGTATCTACTTGACGCCTATCACCGAAAACGCACTGTATTACTGGCGTGTGTTAATGCACGACCACTGAAGTTATTTGCATCGTGTAGGTAGGTACACCGCGCATGTATACCGCTCATTTGGCGAATGTATCCCGCTCATTTGGCGCATGTATCCCGCTTATTTGACACCGATGCCGTATGTAAGGGGCCGAGAGAGTTTTATAAAAACCGGAGCATTGCGAGTCGGACTCGCGCACGAAGGTTTCCGTACCATTATCTATACAAACGCAAAAAATCACGTTTGTTGTATGGGAGTGATGTTGTATTTTATTCTGTTTTTAGTATTTGTTGTTGTAGCGGCAACAGAAATACATCATCGGTGAAAATTTCAACTGTCTAACTATCACGGTTCATGAGATATAGCCTGGCGACAGACGAACGGACGAACAGCGGAGTCTTAGTAATAGGGTCCCGTTTTACCCTTTGAGTACGGAACCACAGATCAGATTAACACATATGGGACACTCCGCAGTTTAGGTATGAATCTACAAGTGCACGGCGGGCCCCGTCCACGGGGCTAATTCAGTAAAAATGCCGCGCGCCGAAGATATAAGAGTTACGCTATAGAAAGAGAGGCAATGTGTAGGTGAATATAACTGTAGGTAATTAGCGTTCTGCGAACTGAATTGCACTTTATTTTGTCGTAGCAAGAGTCGCTTTTTATTTAAATGATTTTGCGGATTGTCCCATCTGTATTAATCTGTGACGGAACCCTAAAAATGTGGCTGTTATTTTAGTATAAGTATTGTGTTTCTTAGGATTTCCACCCGAACGATGTCGCGGGCAGAAGCTAAGTAGATTAAGGTTGCTGGTATTGAGAGTACCTTCCCAAACTTGTTTTTAAACAACCTTTTTTTGCCACTGCACGATAATCATGCAAATTGAAACTTGTTTGCATCATTTATTATTTAAATAAGTACTTCCAAATAAATAAATAAAGTGTGAAATATTAAACGTAGCGTAGTTCCGCATTTTTTTAGGATAACAAGCATTTCTGTAAAATGTTAATTTTTAGAATTTTTGGTTTCTTAAAAACACCAGACATTGTATTTCTAAGAGGTATTCCACTTAGGGCACTGACTTGAACGCACCTAAGCACTTCCACTAAGGGCACTGAAACAAAATTTAGTAAAGTGCCGTTCGGTGGAAGAGTTTATTGATATTACGAGGTATTCCACTTAGGGCACTGATTTGAACGGCACTTCCTCGAACGGCACCTAAGCACTTCCACTAAGGGCACTGAAACAAAATTTAGTAAAGTGCCGTTCGGTGGAACAGTTTATTGATAGTGCTTAGGTGCGTTCGAGGAAGTGCCGTTCAAATCAGTGCCCTAAGTGGAATACCTCGTTAATTTGATTGATGATGATTATGGCACGTGCTAATTGATTATTTAAAAGTTGTTTTTTATCTGAAATGAAACAAATTATTATTAATAATAGGCTGGTATTCTGGTTATTAATATTAATTTATCATCTTCAATTTATGATAATGATGAAAGATGATAACAATTAAAAGATGAGCGATCGATAAAAAAACAATAATATATCTATTTCAACTATCAAAATACGTGCCTCTTCACAAAAAACTACAAAACGTGACATTTTGTTAAAAACTCATATCACTCTGTCGGTATTATCACTTGTGATTACATTGTAACGAAAATTATGGTGTCATCACACCTGAAAAACGTGGTAGTTATAGCAATTTTTTACTCTAAACTCTTCATAATACGGGTCTAATGTGCTTATTATCGGCAGTAGTTGTTGAGGATCTGATATTATGGTAATGGCTGGTGGCACTATTAGGTACTGTACATACCTACACTGGCGAATTGTGGATGTATTATAGGCACATCTCTGCCCGACCCTTACGGAAAACAAGGCGTGATGTTATGGTTATATTATGATACATTGTAAGTAGATACTGTGGGACTGTAGGTACATACCTACAAACATAATCAGCCTATAATGTTCCCAGTGCTGGGACACAGGCCTCCTCTCTGTGAGAGGGAGTGGGCCGTAATCCACCACGCGGGCCCAGTGCGGGTTGGTAGATGTCACATGCTGGTTTCCTCACGATGTTTTCCTTCACCGTTTTGAGAGCAGTAGTGATGAAATAATTTACACAAAGTAAAGCGCCTGTCAGGCTTCGAACCTACGACCTACAACTCGTAAGACGCGGCCGTTAGCACTGGGCCACCACTGCACTCACTAACTATAACTACACGAACTAACTCTAGCTATAAATAAATTGTAGATAGAACCCAAACAAATAATACAATTTTATCAATTCAAAACGAATAATATTTCCAGTTTTACAGGCCCTGAAAGATAATTATATAATTGGTTATAACAGAAGGTAATAAAGGACGACAATATAGAGTTAGTATAATTAATTTTACAAGTTCTAGGCATTCTGGCTCATTAGCGCTATCTGTTCATTGAATTATTTATAAATAGGGATTGTCACGCTAATGAAAAGTTATAAGGACACCGTACTCGTATCTTAAAACCTCATTGTCACTCAAACTCAAAAGCATTTATTTCAATTAACCCATTTACAGGCTCTTTTGAACTGTCAAGGAGTCGGGCATTCAGAATTATGAAGCTAGTTGCCCATTCCAAAGGTAGTAGGTAGAGATAAACCATTCTAAATACTAACAAATTGGTTTTAAATATTAACAAATGATTGACTACCTATATCAATTACTATTACATTATTGACTCTTTTTAATTTATTGATTATTATTTACTATTATTGACTAATATACTAATATATTATTACTTTAAATAAATAGATAAATAATATTTATTCGGTTTTTTTTCTTCTTTTGAATTTGAATTTAAAAATTAACGCCCCTCCAAAGAACAATTCTAAATACTAACAAATTTTTAAATTATTGCTTATTGTTTTAAATATTAGCATATTATTGACTACTATATCAGTTACTATTACATTATTGACTCTTTTTAATGTATTGATTATTATTTACTATTATTATTGACTAATATATTATTACTTTAAATAAATAAATAAATTATATTTATTCGCTTTTTTTTAAATTTGAATTTAAAAATGGACGCCCCTCCAAAGCAGTTACGCTAACATGCAAAGAACTGTGTAGACGCAATACACATTTGGTCTTTGTCATTGCTTGGTCAGTCACCGGTGAGTACTGTCAACAACTATACTAAATAAATACTTTACAGACTAACATACATAAAAATATACACAATAACACAGATTTTGTTTATGCAAACGATACCTACCCCACTTGCCCAAACGTCAAACAGTTGGATTTATCGGACAACTAGTGTATAAATGAAACGAACGCGCGACAGATCGAACGTGTCGTTCCATAAAAAGCACGTGCTCCACGCCGTAAAATGTTGTTACCTGGACTGATCGCACGATTAGTTGACCTCTAAGTGCGGCGACGAGTCCATGTTGACAGTAAAGTCGCCGCACGCACACAATTAAAGTGTTGCAATAAGCATTTCCTCTCACACATTGAAATAATCACGTTTTGTGGCGGGGCGTTCATTTTTAGAATGGTTCAGCTCTACCTAAGGAGAAGAATGGACAAGAACCTAGCTCCAAGGATACTCTTTTAAATTATATTGTAACAAAAATATTAGTAACATCATTAGGTTGAATTTATAATTAAACTAGATTTTGCCCGCGGCTTGGGCCGCGCATGTATTATACACGTACATATAAACCTTCCTCTTGAATCACTCTATCTATTAAAAAAAAAAACCGGCCAAGTGCGAGACGGACTCGCACACAAAGGGTTCCGTACCATATTATATGTTTAACAATCGCAAAGATAACTTTGTATTTCGTAATGATACTGTGAATTACAACGTTATTTTTTGCAGTTGCAGAAAATCGCCCATATTTAAATAAAATACCTTACGAATCGTCGTTTTTAGTATTTCTTGATTAAGTACAGTATAAGGTACATTATATAATAGAGCTCGTAAAAAAATGGTATAAAATTAACAACTTTTACGGCCCCCTATTTCTTCATTTTAGAAGATAAAAAAATAAACAATCTTTGTACTCTACTCGACGAATTCTACACAATAACATCACCACACAAAGGTTATTTTTTTTTTCAAAATGAAAACTTTTCTTTATGGGGAAAAAAAAAGTAAAGTTAAAATTAAAGTATTTGTGCTAAGTTTCAAGTTCATTAACCAAAACAATAAGATTTTTCATATTAACTGTATCCCCGTTTTTACCCCCACAGGGTAAGAATTTCAAAAATCGTTTGGGATGTTTCCATAACTTGGGTCAAACATTATTTACACCAATTTTCGAGTTAATCAATCCCCAATAAAATCCTCCGCTGTAAAATTTGCTACCCCTTTTCACCCCTTAGGGGTAGATTTTTGGATAACCCTGATACTCGTTAGTTAGAGTTTTGGTCTCAAGTACAAAAACTGAGTTTTGAGTAAATCGGACCGCGTGTTAAAATTCCTCCATACAAACTTTGACATCCACCAACCCGTCTTCTGGGGTCGCGGTTTGTTCGAAAGTGATACCGTGGCCCTGCCATAGGCAACTGAAGAAACACGGGTGGGTTTTAGTCAGTAAAAGTATGACACACCCTTCCGCTCCACCCAGAGCGGGAGAAGTCATTTGATGATTTCCCTGCCACAAAAAAGGGGGTAGTTTAGGAAAACTAAAAATGATTAATTTTATAATTAACTTAGATGAATATTCGTGCTAAGTTTCAAGTCTAATAACTCACGAAATAAGATTTTTCATACAAACTTTCATCCCCTATTTTATTCCCTTAGGGATGAAATTTTCAAAAATTCTTCCTTAATGGATGTTTACACTATATAATGTATCTATGTGTAAAATTTCATGTCTCTAGGTCCAGTGTTTTGGACTGTGCGTTGATTATAATCAGTCATTGAGTCAGTCAGGACTTTGAATTTTTTATATATAGATTTACAAGACCACAAACTTCTGATAGGTTTTCCTGTAATCTATAGGTAAAGACCTATTTTCTGTATTTTTTTCAAAATTTTAGGCTCATTAGTTTCGGAGATAAGGGGGGGGAATGGTCAATTTTCGTCTATTTTCTTAAATAACTTCAAAACTATTTATTTTAAAATTATAAAAAAAATATATTTGAGACCCTCACAATAAGACCTTTCATTTGATATGTCACACGGTACAGTTTGCAAAACTTTTTTTTTAATTGTACTTATTTTCCCTAAAAATCCCACCCCTATATTCAAAATTCATTTATTTACGTTACATGTCCGTGTTTGGGGTTACTAAAATACATATGTGTACCAAGTTTCAACTTAATCGGTTCATTAGATTCGGATCAAATTGGCTGTGACAGACGGACAGACGGACAGACAGACAGACAGACACACGAGTGATCCTATAAGGGTTCCGTTTTTTCCTTTTGAGGTACGGAACCCTAAAAACCGCATCAAAATCCGTTGCGTAGTTTTAAAGATCTAATCATTCATAAGGACAGACAGACAGCGGGAAGTGACTTTGTTTTATACTATGTAGTGATAGTGATGTGAGAAAGATGTAAAATAGACGTAGGTAATAAAAAATAAAACATTACTAACATAAAGTAATTAAAATAAGCCGTGGCAACTAAGAGATAACCAGTTTCAACAGACGCGTGACGGTGCCCGTTCACGAATATGACGCATGGATCAGCACCATTTAGCTCAACCATTTCGAAGGGAGCTGAATGATCCAACACATGCGCCACCATCAGCGAGTCATTTGAGTGAGCATGACATACTCTCAACCGCCAGGGCACATTCAAGTCAATGAAAGACGATATTACCTGGTTAAATGGTAGCTCTATAGTACTTACACACGCGCACGGCTTCGTCGACCTGCTGCCGAAAACCGTAACCCTAGCCTAAACCTAGGCCCAAGTTGAAAGTAATATTTTTGTGGGTGATAAACCTTAGTATAAGGAATCTATTTGTACCAGAACGTGGATCCACACGAGACACAATGGCTTTTTAATTGTGTCTGTAATTACGGCATTCGACTAGTTAAACCACATCGTTGACTTCACATCATTTATACAATTATATTATAATTAAATATCTATACCTAATTAGAAAGACAGCATCGCCTAAAAAGTTATACGTACCTCAATCAATCTACCTATCCCTAAGTTGTTAACGATGATTCTTAGTGCAAATAAAAAAAAAAAATAAAAAAAAATGAAAATATTTATTTGACACTAGGAAATACATGTTACAATCAAGTTATAATAATAGCACACTAATGTATTGTTACAAATAAGATCCTAACCCCCAAACTAGGCCTGGACCTGTATTTTGGGGGTCAGCGTTCAGCCATGGGTTCTATTTCCAATCTAACAGCATTTAAGAAGAGTGTCAGTAGAAGTTAACAGCCAAGGTTATTGCCATTTGGTAACACATATAGGTCAAAATAGCTTTCATTAGGTACAGAAGAAGGTAAAACACAAAATATGTAGGTATTAAAATTACAAAAAGAAAGTAAAAATGCTAAAAATTATTTGTATTTGATTTCTGTGTGTGTAATTATGAGAGTTGATGAGTATATGTGTGTATGCGGTGGAAGTGTGTTGTGTTTGTGCAAGGGAGTGAGTGAGTGTCTGGTTTGGTTCGCACCTTTGAATGTGTGTAAGGACGGGAACAAGTAAGAATGGATGACAGTGTGTATGGGTTTCAGATATCATATTATGTTAGGAATGTGAATAAACTTTCAGTTTCCTGATAGTCCATCTTTTGGAGCCAGTCTGCTACTTTCCTTTTCATTTCCCGCCGGCACATTCCAGCTATGTTTAGCTTTTTATTTGCGAGATTGTAAAGTTTGCTGCTTAAGCTATTAAACTGGTGTTTGGCAAATGAGGTACGGCAGGGAATAGTAGGGCATATGGAGGATTTACTACGCTTTTTTGAGTCGGGTAAGGGAACAATTCCTTGTTTTCTTTGGATGGATGTGAGCACATAGAGCTGGCGGACAGTGAGGACTTTAATTTCAGAGAATAATTGTGAGGTGGGGAACCTGTACGGTTTCTTGGTCATAACCTTGAGAACAGCTCTCTGTGCTCGCTCCAATCCCAGCAGATAGGTCTTTCCTGCACCTCCCCACACGGTTATGCAGTATTGGATAATGGACTGACATAGGGCTAGGTAGACTAGTTTTAGGTTTTCCAGTGTTGCAGAATCCCTTAGGGTCCTGAAAACATTTATAAGTCGCCTAGTTCTGTTAATGATCGATCCAATCTGCCTGTCCCACCTCAGTCCATCATCCATCAGCACTCCCAAATATTTTGCCGATTCTACCCGAGAGATAACCTGGCAGGTACAATTGTGTCGGTTCTCGCAAGTATGAGCTGTTATGGAATAGTCAGGCAAGGGTTTAGTGTTGGGTCTCAAGGAAAAGGGTAGGAAATGTGTTTTGTTCAGGTTTAGTGTAAGGAGATTTAGTCTTAGCCATGTCATTATTTTGGAAAGGGAGTATTCGGCTCTGTCCTTGACCACCCGCCAATTCTGTCCCCATATAAATACTGCTGTATCATCTGCATATGTAAAAATTTTGGTGTGTTGAAGCGACATTGTGCAGAGGTCATTAATATACACCAAAAACAACAAGGGTCCTAAAATACTCCCCTGTGGGACCCCAAAAAGGATTGTGCGTTCCTCGCTAAGACAGTCGCCTATTTTTACATATTGCTTACGCTGGGAGAGATAATCTTTAAATATATTTAAGACGGTGCCTCGTACTCCAATTCGTTCTAGCTTTGATAAGAGGATAGGGACAGAAACTGTATCAAACGCCTTGGAAAGATCTAGAAATATACATAGGCATCTATTTCTTTTGTCTAGGTTTTCCACTACTTGCTCTGTCAAATCCAAGACTGCGTTCTCTGTAGAGACACCTGATCTGAATCCGTACTGGTTGTCGGCTAAGATTTTGAAGCGATTTAAAAAATTTTTGAGCGATTTGTAGAGAATTTTTTCCAAGATCTTTGATAAGGCTGACAACACCGATATGGGCCTATAATTATTGACGCAGTCTCTGTCCCCACCCTTGTGAATCGGGTGTACAATAGCTTTTTTCAAAGCATCAGGAAACACGCCAGTAATAATAGCACGATTACAGATGTGCGTTATAGGTGGGATCAGTACCCGTCGGCACTCTCTGAGGAGGGAAGATGGAATTCCATCCCATCCAGTAGCACAATCCGGCCGCAGCTGTAGGATAGTGGTTTCAATGTCCGCTTCATCTACTTCTAGGATAACGAGCGAGTTGGGTATGTTTCCGGAACAGTCTGAGGCAGGGGGTTGAGGGGTGACAGGGTCATCTGTAGATGTGGCTCGAGACAGTAGAATGTTATTGGCTAGATTTTTACCGACGTCAGTGAAAAAGTTGCAAACAAGGTCAGCAGATGACTTTGGGCTATCTGATATTTGAAGTAGTTCCAAAGGATTGTCTTTGACTTTTTGAGTCTTAGTTATCTCTTTGATAGCTTTCCATAGGGCTTTGGGGTTGTTGCCTGCTTTGTCAAGTTGAGATTTCTCATAAGCGACTTTTAGTTTTCGTAGAAGTTGATTTGTAAAGTTCCTATATCGTGTATATGTTACTTTAAGTATCATGTTATCTGGAGATTTTTTTGCTTTGATATGTAACCTATCTCGATTTTTAATACAGCGCAGGAGTCCTGGTGTGATCCACGGCTTTAGAATTTTTTGCTTATTAGAAACTAAAAATGTTTGCGTGTGCTTATTAATAATTTTTGAAATTGTTGAAATTAAGTAGTCGGTTGCGGTGTTAGCGTCTTCCATTTCTAGTAGAGTTTTGAAGTTTGTGCTTTCTATTTCTAGTTTTATTGACTGATAATCAAGACGAGTTTTAGCGTTATTGCACTGACGTTTAGGACACACGTTTTCTATGAATACTACAACAGGCATGTGGTCGGTAATATTTGATTCTAGTACTAGGGTTGTAGAAGGCAGTTTAGATCTTAGCAGAATGTGGTCCAGACATGTTTTGATCCTAGTAGGTAGTGTGTGCGTAGGGAAAAAGCCGTGGGATGCATTAAAGGTAAGGTATTCCTCTGAAATAGGGTTTTTATTCATGCCACAGATGTCGATGTTGATATCACCAACAAGGACGTGCGTACTAGTTTTTAGTGTACTGTAGACGGTATTTAAACTGTCTAAGAAATTATCGTGGTTAATTCTAGTGTTAAGTGAAGGGGGGCGATAAATAGCAACAATTTCTAGGTTCTTTCCTATTTGACAAACCATGCAATTTGCATCTTTGAAAGCTGGTTCATAAACTCGACAGGTTAGTTTTTTGCTGGTAAAAATAATAATACCGTCATTTTGGTTAAGTATGTTTTTGGTGTAATGTGATACATAACCATCTAGGATAGGGAGATCGTTTACCTTGCTTAGCCAACATTCGGAAAGAACTATGACATCAAAGTTTATTTTTGTAAGAGACAGTAAGATGCGAAGTTCGTCAAAGTTTTTATTTATACTTCTAATGTTGATGTGAATTATCTGAATGGCTCGACTAGAGTTGCCAGCATATTTGTTACAGTCCTCTGGACGGCAAATGTGCGCATTTTTGATATTACACAAGTCAAGTTCGTAATTAATATTATTAATATGGTCATGATTAGCCATTTGGAAGGATTACTGAATCAATATTGGTGCAACAATTGTACATTTTGTATTTGTAGACACTGTCGTACTTATACTTATTAAAGGCTTGTGTTTAAACGCCTACCAGAAAATTACCTATTTTGCCACCAAAAAATTCGAATTACCTGGAACAATGGATAAATGCTCACCAAAATTAAATCCATTTTACTGTGAAACTAGCTTGTGCCTGCGGCTTCGCCCGCGTGGATATCGGCAAATATCCCACGGGAACACACTACCGGGAAATCCTTCCTTATTCCTTGCCTACATTATAAAGGGAACCTCTGTGCAAAATTTCAGCTTTCTAGGTTTAAGGGTTTGGGCGGGGCGTTGATGAGTCAGTCAACCAGTCAGTCAGCACTTCTCTTTTTATTTATTGAGATTGAGATTATAACTTTAGAAAACTGCCAGCAGGTCGACGGAGCCCCGCTTCACGGGGCTCCTATTTCTGTCTGCAGTTTTTAAAGGAACCTAACCAACCAAACCTCGGGGTGCCCCTGACGTTGACCGTCTAGGGTTAGGGTTTTCGTCAGCAGGTCGACGCAGATTTGGTAAGCATTTATCCATTTTGGTGAGCATTTAATTTTTTTGGTAGTCATTATATTTAATCCCATAAGTAAATCTCAATCTGCCTAGCCTTTTCCCAACTATGTTGGGGTCGGCTTCCAGTCTAACCGGATGCAGCTGAATACCAGTATTTTACATGGAGTATCTGTCTGATATCCACAACCCAGTAACTGGGTAATACGATACCCCGTAAGACTGGTTGTCAGACTTTCGGGCTCCTGACGACCCGTAACGACTGTGAAAGATCCACGAATGACAGCCGGGACCAACGGCTTAAGGCGGTGAGAGCCGTAAAAACGTCGTTTTGTTTAGTGTTTTATTCGTAGATAACACGTATTTAAATTTTGAAAAAAATATATTACTTAGTTCAGACTTCGATCTAGAAATTTCGGCCGTCCGATACACGATTACTTGCACTTTACTGCATCCAATTAAATCGCAAAGACAAGTCTAAATTATGATCTATATCTTATTTCATTTGATTTATATTAGGCTTTGAACAATAAAACTTATGCCATAATAAAGGTCGTAAAAAATGTAATTTATAACGGCTATCATAATTTGAAATATCAAAATATTTATATCACTAATTCCAATGTCAAGTGTTTTCAGCTTCGCAAACGCTCGCCCTGAGCCGTTTAGTCCCGAGCGGAACGTGACGGAGGTCGGACGTGTGCCAATTTTTCGAACCCGCCACCCCCGCTAACTTCTGTCACCGGCTGCGACCGGCACAAATTAGCATGTGTTGAAAACAGTTGAATTTGAACGCTATGCCTATGTAAATAAAGACGTCACGCGCGCAAAAGCTTTATTGGTATTTATTTTTATCACGGCCTATGTTTACCAATCGCATCAAGTGTGTAAAACAGTTGAATTTGAACCCTACACTGGAGCTTATAAAGCCGCCTGACGCGCAAATTTTTGGTTCACTATTTTCAAATCTCAAATAGGTAGGTGCCACAGAATAAAGTTAGTACGGGTGGTTTTATAATGAATATCGGATAGGAAATGAGATTTCTTCATAACATCACGCCTGAATTCTTTCAAAGGGTTGGGCAGGGATGTTCAGAAAATAAGTAGGCCCTCAAATGTATTTTTCTGTATACCTACAGAAAGTTTTTTTTCTAATTAGGTATCTTCTTATTTTTTTTGTATTTCAAGGTCAAAATGAAAATCCAAGATGGCGGCTGCAAAAATTTCCAATTTTTCGTCATGGGTGTCGTTTTCGTGATATTTTAGGTCGCTGAAAATGATAGTGGGGTCAAAATTAAAATCCAAGATGGCGGCTGCGAAAATTTCCTAATTTTTCGTCATGGGTGTCATTTTCGTGATATTTTAGGTCGCTGAAAACGATAGTGGGGTCAAAATGAAAATCCAAGATGGCGGCTGCGAAAATTTCCTAATTTTTCGTCATGGGTGTCATTTTCGTGATATTTTAGGTCGCTGAAAACGATAGTGGGGTCAAAATGAAAATACAAGATGGCGGCTGCGAAAATTTCCAAATTTTTCGACATGGGTGTCATTTTCGTGATATTTGAGGTCGCTGAAACCGATAGTGGGGTCAAAATGAAAATCCAAGATGGCGGCTGCGAAAATTTCCTAATTTTTCGTCATGGGTGTCATTTTCGTGATATTTTAGGTCGCTGAAAACGATAGTGGGGTCAAAATGAAAATCCAAGATGGCGGCTGCGAAAATTTCCTAATTTTTCGTCATGGGTGTCATTTTCGTGATATTTTAGGTCGCTGAAAACGATAGTGGGGTCAAAATGAAAATCCAAGATGGCGGCTGCGAAAATTTCCAAATTTTTCGACATGGGTGTCATTTTCGTGATATTTGAGGTCGCTGAAACCGATAGTGGGGTCAAAATGAAAATCCAAGATGGCGGCTGCGAAAATTTCCAAATTTTTCGTCATGGGTGTCACTTTCGTGATATTTTAGGTCGCTGAAAACGATAGTGGGGTCAAAATGAAAATCCAAGATGGCGGCTGCAAAAATTTCCTAATTTTTCGTCATGGGTGTCGTTTTCGTGATATTTTAGGTCGCTGAAAACGATAGTGGGGTCAAAATGAAAATCCAAGATGGCGGCTGCGAAAATTTCCTAATTTTTCGTCATGGGTGTCATTTTCGTGATATTTTAGGTCGCTGAAAACGATAGTGGGGTCAAAATGAAAATCCAAGATGGCGGCTGCGAAAATTTCCAAATTTTTCGACATGGGTGTCATTTTCGTGATATTTGAGGTCGCTGAAACCGATAGTGGGGTCAAAATGAAAATCCAAGATGGCGGCTGCGAAAATTTCCAAATTTTTCGTCATGGGTGTCATTTTCGTGATATTTTAGGTCGCTAAAAACGATAGTGGGGTCAAAATGAAAATCCAAGATGGCGGCTGCAAAAATTTCCTAATTTTTCGTCATGGGTGTCGTTTTCGTGATATTTAAGGTCGCTGAAAACGATAGTGGGGTCAAAATGAAAACCCAAGATGGCGGCTGCGAAAATTTCCTAATTTTACGTCATGGGTGTCATTTTCGTAATATTTTAGGTCGCTGAAAACGATAGTGGGGTCAAAATGAAAATCCAAGATGGCGGCTGCGAAAATTTTCAAATTTTTCGACATGGGTGTCATTTTCGTGATATTTGAGGTCGCTGAAACCGATAGTGGGGTCAAAATGAAAATCCAAGATGGCGCCTGCGAAAATTTCCAAATTTTTCGTCATGGGTGTCATTTTCGTGATATTTTAGGTCGCTGAAAACGATAGTGGGGTCAAAATGAAAATCCAAGATGGCGGCTGCAAAAATTTCCTAATTTTTCGTCATGTTCATTTACAGCGACCTAAAATATCACGAAAACGACACCGTTTTCGTGATATTTTATGACGAAAAGTCATGGGTGTCATTTTCGTGATATTTTAGGTCGCTGAAAACGATAGTGGGGTCAAAATGAAAATCCAAGATGGCGGCTGCGAAAATTTTCAAATTTTTCGTCATGGGTGTCATTTTCGTGATATTTTAGGTCGCTGAAAACGATAGTGGGGTCAATATGAAAATCCAAGATGGCGGCTGTGAAAATTTCCAAATTTTTCGTCATGGGTGTCATTTTCGTGATATTTGAGGTCGCTGAAAACGATAGTGGGGTCAAAATGAAAATCCAAGATGGCGGCTGCGAAAATTTTAAAATTTTTCGACATGGGTGTCATTTTCGTGATATTTGAGATCGCTGAAAACGATAGTGGGGTCAAAATGAAAATCCAAGATGGCGGCTGCGAAAATTTTCAAATTTTTTGACATGGGTGTCATTTTCGTGATATTTGAGGTCGCTGCAAACGATAATGGCGTCAAAATGAATGACTATCGTTTTCAGCGACCTAAAATATCACGAAAATGACACCCATGACGAAAAGTTAGGAAATTTTCATAGCCGCCATCTTGGATTTTCATTTTGACCCCACTATCGTTTTCAGCGACCTAAAATAACACGAAAATGACACCCATGACGAAAAATTTGGAAATTTTCGTAGCCGCTATCTTGGATTTTCATTTTGACCCCACAATCGTTTTCTGCGACCTAAAATATCACGAAAATGACACCCATGACGAAAAGTTAGGGAATTTTCGCAGCCGCCATCTTGGATTTTCATTTTGACCCCACTATCGTTTTCAGCGACCTAAAATATCACGAAAATGACACCCATGACGAAAAATTAGGAAATTTTCGCAGCCGCCATCTTGGATTTTCCTTTTTACCCGACTATCGTTTTCAGCGACCTAAAATATCACGAAAATGACACCCATGACGAAAAGTTAGGAAATTTTCGCAGCCGCCATCTTGGATTTTCATTTTGACCCCACTATCGTTTTCAGCGACCTAAAATAACACGAAAATGACACCCATGACGAAAAATTTGGAAATTTTCGTAGCTGCCATCTTGGATTTTCATTTTGACCCCACTATCGTTTTCAGCGACCCCAAATATCACGAAAATGACACCCATGACGAAAAATTAGAAAATTTTCGCAGCCGCCATCTTGGATTTTCATTTTGACCCCATTATCGTTTTCAGCGACCTCGAATATCACGAAAATGACACCCATGACGAACAGTTAGGGAATTTTCGCAGCCGCCATCTTGGATTTTCATTTTGACCCCACTATCGTTTTCAGCGACCTAAAATATCACGAAAATGACACCCATGACGAAAAATTTGGAAATTTTCGCAGCCGCCATCTTGGATTTTCATTTTGACCCCACTATCGTTTTCAGCGACCTCAAATATCACGAAAATGACACCCATGTCGAAAAATTTGGAAATTTTCGCAGCCGCCATCTTGGATTTTCATTTTGACCCCACTATCGTTTTCAGCGACCTAAAATATCACGAAAATGACACCCATGACGAAAAATTAGGAAATTTTCGCAGCCGCCATCTTGGATTTTCATTTTGACCCCACTATCGTTTTCAGCGACCTCAAATATCACGAAAATGACACCCATGTCGAAAAATTTGGAAATTTTCGCAGCCGCCATCTTGGATTTTCATTTTGACCCCACTATCGTTTTCAGCGACCTAAAATATCACGAAAATGACACCCATGACGAAAAATTAGGGAATTTTCGCAGCCGCCATCTTGGATTTTCATTTTGACCCCACTATCGTTTTCAGCGACCTAAAATATCACGAAAATGACACCCATTACGAACAGTTAGGGAATTTTCGCAGCCGCCATCTTGGATTTTCATTTTGACCCCACTATCGTTTTCAGCGACCTAAAATATCACGTAAATGACACCCATGACGAAAAATTAGGAAATTTTCGCAGCCGCCATCTTGTATTTTCATTTTGACCCCACTATCGTTTTCAGCGACCTAAAATATCACGAAAATGACACCCATGACGAAAAATTTGGAAATTTTCGCAGCCGCCATCTTGGATTTTCATTTTGACCCCACTATCGTTTTCAGCGACCTAAAATATCACGAAAGTGACACCCATGACGAAAAATTAGGAAATTTTCGCAGCCGCCATCTTGGATTTTCATTTTGACCCCACTATCGTTTTCAGCGACCTAAAATATCACGAAAATGACACCCATGACGAACAGTTAGGGAATTTTCGCAGCCGCCATCTTGGATCTGTCTTAAATGTCTAAAATGTGTCTAAAATGTCGAAAATCTGTCTAAAATGTCTAATCTGTCTAAAACTTTCAAAAATACTTACTAGAAAAATAAAACAAAATAAACTTGTATACTAATCAGTTCAAGTTTATCTACTGCATTGCTCTATTCTGTGACGCAACATAGTACCTACTCGAGTTCATGAACTCATGAGCGGTGCGCTTGGCGCGCGTTTCCCGCGCATCGTAATTTATTACGTATCGCTACTCCTTGCGGGGGCTGCGGTAAGCATTTAATACCTACGGCGCTTGCTTTCACCCCGCCTTAACGTGCTTTCCGAGGCACGGTGGAGTCTCGGTATGTAAAGATGGTCGCCCATCCACTGACCAACCCCGGCAAGCGTAGCTTAACTTAAACTTATAATTACTTAGCCACGACCTAGTGAGCTAGCGAGAGGTATATACCTTCCTAAGGTAAATGATTAAAACGTTATTTACAAAAAACATTGCCAATCATGGAAAACGTTCACATACTTTTTCTAATTTCTCGATAGTGTCAGATGACTTTAATTTCATTTGTTTTTTTGCCAACGGCTTCCAAAACAAAACAAAAAAGAATCGCATAAAGTGGATAAGATATAGCGGAGAAATCGGTGTTGTCAACAAAAAATCTTTGTTTACTAGTCAAAACTTTGCCTACGTAGTGGCAAAGTTTTGACTACTGCACACCAAATTCCAGTTACATGCCTGAGTAAATAAAAAACCCAGACATAGCGCTGCGAACAATACAGTGAAGCATGCGCAAAACTAAACCTTGATCTGTGCTTACACGGTCACACGCACACATTTACACCAAACTACAACTAAACTACACCTCATTACGTGCACACATATTTACGAAACCCGAAAAGTGTGGCCTCACGTAATCGCTGATAGCGCTATGTCTTGATTTTCTAGTTAGTCTGAGTTAGCTGCCTGATTATTTATTACTTTTGTTGACTTCATCCCAACTCCCAACTCCAACGTAAAATACCACACAATACAGAATTTCCTTTTTAAAAGTTAAAATTAGGTTTCAACACATAATTGACATTAACAGCCTATTATATGTCTACGCTTCCCAAATGCTGGAACTCAAACCTCCCAGGATCTAAGACCCAGTGCAGGATATAGATGTACTGTATTCATAAAGTTTAAAAGTACGAATTACGTTAGCTAGAAGGTACACTATGACGAATTACTCAATTGAGAATGTTCATAATCGCGATGTACGGAACTTCGAAAGTTTGCTATAACGAATTACTTAATTGAGAATTTTCATCATCGCGATGTACAGAACTTCGAAAGCTTTCTATAACGAATTAGGTACTTCATTAAGAATTTTCGTCATCGCGATGCAGCGATGTACGGAACTTGCTATGACGAATTAGGGCGTCCCCTCCCGGCGCTTTAGTTACGTTACGAAAAAAAAAAACGTAAAAACTTTATTTTTCTTTATATGTAAGTAGGTAATAGTTATGTAATTTTTTTATAATATTTTCTAATTAGGTATAAGTAGTAAAATTATATTACGTTCATACTTTGTTTAGAGAAAAGTGTTGGGTCCTGTGTCCAGCAGTGGAAGTCTTTCGGCTGTAATGATGAACTTAACCTCTATCAAATTTTAATTAAGTTTTGTCCTCACATCTGTACACATAAAAGCGAAATAGGTACTCTATCAGAATCTCAATGATGAACATTCGCAATTTAGTAATTCGTCATAGCAAGATTTCAAAGTTCCGTACATCGGTATCGCGATGATGAAAATTCTCAATGAAGTACCTAATTCGTTATAGCAAGCTTTCGAAGTTCCGTACATCTCGCCATGATGAAAATTCTCAATTAAGTAATTCGTTATAGCAAACTTTCGAAGTTCCGTACATCGCGATTATGAACATTCTCAATTGAGTAATTCGTCGTAGTGTACCTTCTAGCTAACGTAATTCGTACTTTTAAACTTTATGAATACAGTACATCGATATTTTAAACTTCGAAGTTCAGTAATACAGTCAGGTTTCGGGGGTTCGGTGAATGTACAAGTATTTACCGGGCCCCCGGACTCATGTAAGTGGAAGGAACCGTAAGGTTTTAGTCGGTAGGAGTACCTACATTTCATTTCATTCTATTTTACATTTCATTTCATTTTCAATTCATTTCATTTCATTTATATTTCATTTCATTATTATAGTCCGATCCCCTAGTGCCTGATCTTATTGGTGATGTTCTTCAGAAAGGTCAAGTATGTAGCTGTACTCGCAACCGGCGTGCGTGTATGACCTTTGGCCTTAGTGCGAGTTTTTATTTTTACTCGATCACGTTAACGTAAACTCCAATTTATACTGAAACTGAATAAGCGCCTTCTGGTGACTATAATGGGAAACACAATAATTGTGTTTCCCATTATAGTTGTATGGAATAATTATTATTCCATACAACGTGATCGAAAAAGTATAGAAACTCGAACTAAGGTCATAGATGTATGATCGTAAACGAAGCAAAAGGTGTATGTAAGGATCGCGGTAGGTGGCGTTCTGGTTCTGTGGTTTCGCTCGCACGCCGTCGCGCGTTAATGGTCACTGTTCTAACCTAACCTAACCTAACCCTAATGATTCACGAACAATAGAGGTAATGGTCACTGTTCTAACCTAGCCCAAATTATAATGAATGGTATCAATATATATTTGAAAAGATAGACCTAATGACTTTCGGTTAAATAAACGTTACGTCCAATAACGCTATACGAAGTACGTTATAGAGTATATACATGTTATATGTAAAGATATCAACAGTCGGTATGTCTCACGTTTATTATATCTTGTGAATGATAATGAAATGAAAATATACCAACTTTTTTTTTTTTTGAGGATGGGAAATCATCAAATAACTTCTCCCGCTCTGGGTGGAGCGGAAGGGCGTGTCAGACTTTTACTGACTAAAACCCACCCGTGTTCCTTCAGTTGCCTATGCCAGGGCCGCGGTATCTTTTTTAAACTACCCGCAACCACAGCGGCAAAATATACCAACTGTGTTTATACGATATGAGACGCACCCGTGGTTTCTGCCTACCCCCATGGGAACAAAACGCGAATTTATGTATGTATGGTATGTATGACCGACATAACCCTCCATTATGCCCAGACGGAAAATATCCATGAGAAATTCACCACGGAAAAAATAAATATTATATTACGGCCCAGTGCAGAGCTAGTAGAATGTCACAAGTCTTCAAATTTTTCGATATTGAGACTTAATTATGGGATTAAGTATAATGACTATCAAAAAAATTAAATGCTCACCAAAATCGATAAATGCTCACCAAATCTGTGTCGACCTGCTGACGAAAACCCTAACCCTAGACGGGCGACTGCTTGGTTGGTTAGGTTCCTTTAAACCCTGCAGACAGAAATAGGAGCCCCATGAGGCGGAGCTCCGTCGATCTGCTACTAGTTTTCTAAAGTTATAATTTCACAATAAAATGGTTTTTATTTTGGTGAGCATTTATCCATTCTTACAGGTATTTAAATTTTTTTTGGTAGTAAAATAGGTACTTTTCGGGTAAGCGTTTAAACACAAGCCTTAATTATTTGCAATAAGAAACATCGTCAACAACTTAGTGTTTTCATTGTTCTTCGAAACAGCTATTCTAACAAAATAAATTATTGACGTAAAGCCATTTTCTTCGTCATTACTGTAATTTTTATGGACGATTCGACATACTGTCTTAACGTCGTCTTTAACAAAATAATTGTATACTATTACGTGGAATATTGTTAAGAATCGGAAAACACAATCTCGCCTCCTATTACAATATCAATCTGCCTAGCCTTTTCCCAACTATGCTGGGGTCGGCTTCCAGTCTAACCAGATGCAGCTGAATACTAGTATTTTACATGGAGCGACTGCCTGTCTGACCTCCACAACCCAGTTACTGGGTAATACGATACCCCTTGGTAAGACTGGTTGTCAGACTTTCGGGCTTCTGAGGACCCGTAACGACTGTCAAAGATCTACGAATAACAGCCGGGACCAACGGCTTAACGTGCTTTCCGAGACACGAAGGAATCTCGGTAAGTATGTAAAGATGGTCACCCATCCACTGACCAACCCTGGCAAGCGTAGCTTAACCTGACGGGTCGACACGTGCGGCTGTTATTACTTAGCCACGAGCTCCTCTCGCCTCCTATTACATGGGACTTAAATATACCAGGTGAAATGTGGGTCTAGGTACTATAGGTACACCTCTGTCTAACCCTTTGCAGAAGACAGGGGTGATGGTATTTTTTATATTGTGCTGTGAAAATATCGCCACACTTATATTCCACAAAGGTACACCAAAAATACGACAGTTAGCCGACGCTCGCACGGACGTAAAAATATCGCGGCGATTATTTTTCGCGCACTGGATTTTCAACGCTCTGCTTATCGCCGAGAGTTGAAAATCCAACAGTGTGTTTTTGTTTGACGCGCTGGGATGCACTCTGTTGGATTCTCGAAGCCCGGCTCAACACCGAGAGTTGAAAATCCAGTGCGCGATAAAATCCCGCCGCGATATTTTTACGGCACCGTGCGAACGTCGACTTATTGTCCCATTTAGGTGGTCCCATGGGTGATACTAGAAATGACTATAAAATAGATCAACCATTTTTTCAGATTATCTAAAGTGTGTGTGTTAAATGTTGCAACAAAATACATTGTGCTATATTGTAATTAAATGAAAGAAAATTCAAAACTCATAATAAAAGTACACTTTGTAAACAAGTAAGTAAATTACAAATTAAAAGATTATATCCAAGGCAAGAATGCTTTCCTGCTCCGTAGGACAATCTAGAATCGAGACAATATCAATACAAACTGGTTGCTAATTTAATTGTTTAAATTATTATTTTGATGACATTGATTTTACATTTTTTGATTACTTTAACTTACACACTGACTTATGAATGTTAAAATGAAAAGAAAATCGTGTAACTATTTTTACAACGTTTGTAAATATGTGAGCACTATGTATCTATCAAATAATTTTAATTTAGCTGTCATTGCTTCATTTTTAAATCTTATAATTTTATTATAGGTGTATCGTCTTAATTATAATAATATAATTGATGTATACAAAATATTGTAAAATAGTTTTAAAAGAGTAACTATAGAGTTTCTTGCCCATTCTTCTCCATAAAAAACTACCTTTTGGAAGGGGCTACTAGAATCAATTAAATTTTTTTTAAATAAATTTTGGCGTTCACAAGTGCCTTTGACTTTGCGAGCCTAATGCAATTAATCGGTCACAATTTCACAAATCCAGTCACAAGGTTGCTAAATGAGAATTGCCTAATGGTACCACAATGACAGTGATAAGAATCAATTGCAAAAGAGCTTCTTATAAAATGTAGATATTCATTCGGGGAAGTACCTACACACGGCTACACATCAAGCTATACATTTCCAGTTTACACTCACCTGTCACTGTCCGGAAATCCTGTACAATGCGAGATCAGCTTATACTGGAAATGTATAGCTTGATCTGTAGCCGTATGCGTACAACCAGTCTGTCATAATCTTCGCCACAATAGGTACCTAAGACAATTTGTCTAATGTCAAGCTGCCTATACATTATTATATACGCTGCATGCAGAATTGCAGACAATTATTAATAATTTTAATAACTGAAATTTAATACTTGCATTTTTTCATACTTTATCTTGCTGCGCGTTATTTACTTCTATTTTAATAATTCACAGCAAAATAAACCATTTTGACGAAAAAACGTGAAAAATTCCAAAAAAAAACGGTACCAATTTTTTCGCTTTTCCCTAATTAATAGAGAGAATTATAGTATCTGCCATGGTTGGGATTTATTTATATAACCATAATGAGTTATTCGATTTAGAACTAATCAGTTTGTGTCGACTTCTGTATCCTACGATACACAAAAGTATCTCCTTAATTTTAATACAATATTACGAGTAAGTATGTTATTGTTAATACATATAAAATTTAAGAAATTCGCGACATCCAACAACTCAAAAGGTAGAATGAAAATAATCCAAACTCAATCACAAAAAAATAATGATTTTCAGGAAAAGTAACTTTCTCAACCATAAATACACCATCACCAATAAAAACTCAAAATTTTTAAAAAGGGACCCGGTAAGTATCCGTTTTCCCGCCAAAAAAAAAACCACAGACACATCACATTTTTTTCACAATTACGCACCTGTAACGAGTTTTGCGGCCAGAACTGTGGCCGAGACGACCAGTATCGTAATTGGGACCCGCGCCATTATCGTGATACTGAGGCGTCTGCGCAGGAGTCGCGCGTTTTATCAACTGCACTTCACTTCAAATTCGAGGGCTTAAGACTAGAGACACCACGCGGTAAACGAATGTTAGGACCGATTTGACAATCCGACTTTGAGGTAAATAGGTGCTCGCAGTATCTTTGAGACACGAGTTTGATTCGTTTTGAGGCATAACTTAAGCTTTTTTACGTTTTAGTAATGGGCTACTTAAAACCCATGTTTTGCATGCATTAGTTTTGTCTGTACAGACAGTTTATTTTATATTTAGCTTCATGTCAGCTAAAATAATAAATATATGACGGATTTTTTTATTCATTTTTTTTTTGTGGTTTTATACCGATAGGTACTATAATTATAATAAAAAATGGATCTCTATTTCCCTTGGTCATCGCATCACGCGTGAACGGATGGAACAATTTCGCTAATTCTTTTTTTGTTGTGTTTATTATTCAGTCAGGTAGTCAGGAGAAGGTTCATAAGATGAGAAAAATCGGAAAAGTTTCCGGGAAAATTGGAAAATTCGGGAAAACTGAAAGTGAATTTTCAATGATAATTTTGTATGAATTATTGAAAATTGGACAGGACGTCTGTCGGCTCAGCTAGTCAATAATAAAATGAATGTGAAATGTACTTATTGGCTGCATTTATCATTATATTTTATCGAGGATAATATATCTGCAATACCAGACTGATGTAAAAATAATGATGATTCATCTTTTTTTATTAACATTAAATATTATTCAATTAATTATGTATCATCTTACTTACTGTGTACAAAAACAAAATGAGAAAAAATGCAATGCTGTATAATATAAATACGAAAGTTTGAATAGATGGATGTTTATTACTCAATCACTCCAGAACAGCTGAACGGATGAAATTTGGCACAGAGATTGATTCTAGTCTGGATTAGCACATATGTTACTTTTTATCCTGGAAAACTGTGCGGTTCCCGTGGAATAATTCCCGCCATCCACGCGGCGAGGAAGCTGGCAAAAGCTAGTATTATTTATAAACGAAGCAGAAAAGGAATGAAATGTAAAAATGTATAACGAACGATACTTTGTGATTTGATATTGATGAACTACAATCATAATCTATTCGTATTCGTTTCGTATCTATTATTATTTTTTTCTCTCAGTTTGCATAAATCAGTTTCCTTCACCATTTTGAGAACAATAGTGAAGAATTTACACAAAGTAATGTGCCTGCCTGGGTTCGAACCCACGACCTACGACGCGTAAGTCGGGGTTGGTACCACTCTGGGCCACCACTGCTCTCTATTTTCCACATGCATACTAAAAGGTCTAATTAAATTAGGTAGCGAAACTCTGCAGAAGTGATAAACATGATAAAAAAAAACCGGTCAAGAGCGAGTCAGACTCGCGCACGAAGGGTTCCGTACCATTTATCTATAAAAACGGCAAAAAAATGACGTTTTTTGTATGGTAGCCTCCCTTAAATATTTGTTTTATTTTAATTTAATTATTTATTTTTAAAGTGAATATACAATAACTGAATATTCTGTGAATATTTCCGTTATCAATGGACAGACAGACGGACGGACAGCGGAGTCTTAGTAATAGAGTCCTGTTTTACGCTTTGGGTACGGAACCCTAAAAAGGAAAATTGATTTGTAATTACTTGAAATATCTGTTGAGAAAATCATGTAAGTATTTTGTGTGAAAATTTCACGCCGTGATTGGTTTCGATACCTAAGCACAATTAAATAAAAAAAAAACTGATATTCTCAACTCATACTTCAAGTAATTACACAAAACCTGCGGTCGTTGACCCCAAAAAAAAGTCTTTGAATAATTTTTTTTTGCTGTATCATGTTTAATTATCGATACCCATTACAACTGCAGAGTAGCACTAGCTCATTTAATTTGACCTTGTATAAATATATCATTATCAACATGGCATTATTACTACTCACAATAAAATATTTACTAACAATGTCCCTCTGCAACAACGGACGCATATAAAGAACGAAAATTGATCATCACGCTCGCTTGTGTGTTGGCGATTTCAGACATTGCGTCAGCGCACACCAAGAGCAAAGCAGAGCAGAGCATTTTCAATCTGTTCTCTGGATAATTTTTTCCTTCATTGTAATTCGAGGGGCTTGTCTCTTGGGTAGATCTATCAGGTTAAGATACGCTTGCCGTGGTTGGTCCATGGGTGATCATATTTACATACAAAGACCTCCCCATGCCTCGGAATTCTGTAAAAAATTCATGGTAGAGTTATTGGGCGTGTCTCATAAGAATGATTTACGTACGTGCATATAGACTGAGAACTGGCGATAATATTGTTAAAATCTGTACCTTAATATTTAAAAGAAGTGAGTTCCAGACTAATTAAAATTATTTCTTTGTTTAACACACCGATCATTGGAACTAATTTTTGCAAAACAGTCGCGATACGCAAATTACGTTTCATAAAATATTTTTTCATGAATATTCTCTACTCGATATAACAATTCGATTTGCTACTGCACAGGTTAGTACAGTAGTACTCAACTGATAAGGCGCGTCGTGAATCTTCGTTCGCATAGAAAAGAAAGTATGGCCCCGAAGATTAACGAGAATGCTTAAAACTTACAATCAATCCTAGATCACTACTATAAGGTTAATAATACACTGCAGCTGTTAGTTCCGTCTCACTCGCAAGCATGGCGGCTGTCAAGCGGCGCGCGCTAACATGGCGGCAGCTACTGACCAATAGCGGTACAGGAAAAAGCGTGGAGCGTGCCGATTGGTCAATAGCATTTCCCGCGCTTTGAAAATTCATCTTCTGCGCAGGTACATCGATAAGCCATATTATTTGGGTGCTACTGTAACATAATATAGTTTTGTTTTAATTTTTTTTTATTAGCCCACATTGCGATGTCCTCCCTCAGGCGTCCAGTGAGTGACGATCTTTGCCCATCTCTCTGGGTGCATTTGGGCGATGTGTCTGGCCCACTGCCACTTCAGCCTGGCTGTTTTTAGGGTTCCGTACCTCAAAAGGAAAAAACGGAACCCTTATAGGATCACTTGTTTGTCCGTCTGTCTGTCTGTCAGTCTGTCAAGACCGTTTTTCTCAGGAACGCGTGGAGGTATCAAGTTGAAATTAATATCAAATACGTAAGTCTGTGGTTTCTTGAAGTCCTAAAAAACTCAAGCTTCTAAGTCAATGCAACAAAAACATACGGCCATTTATGCGACATAATTTGCATACTCGCAAGTAAATCAAATCTATTGGGTACTTCCTGTTGTTCTAGAATCATGAAATTTGGCAAAAAGCAAGGTCATACAACACAAATAAAGGAAAAAGTCCGAAAATTGCTAATTTGTAATTCTATCATATAAAAAAAATGTTTAAGTCTGTCAGTCTGTCAAGACCCTTTTTCTCAAGGACGCGAAGAGATATCAAGTTGAAATTAATATTAAATACGTAAATCTATTGTCCCTTAGAGTTCTAAAAAAAACAAGTGTCTAAGTCAACGCAATAAAAAAATACGGGCATTTTGCGACACATTTCGATACTCGCAACTGTCGCAAGGAAATCAAAACCTATAGGGTGCTTCCCGTTGACCTAGAATAATGAAATTTGGCAAGAAGCAAGGTCTCCCAGCACAAATACAGGAAAAAGCCCGAAAATTGTGAATTTGTAATTTTTTGACGTAAAAAAATTTTTTTTGGGATCCAATGTTAAGTTTGTTTTTGGGATAAATTCTTTTCAACTACGGAACCCTTCATT
The DNA here is from genome assembly GCA_905163495.3 of Cosmia trapezina. Taxonomy (NCBI): domain Eukaryota; kingdom Metazoa; phylum Arthropoda; class Insecta; order Lepidoptera; family Noctuidae; genus Cosmia; species Cosmia trapezina. The sequence goes on along the minus strand of LR991032.1, from coordinate 22,831,959 downwards.
GTGCGTGGTCCGACACGCACTTGGCAGGTTTTTTTTCTCCTACATCTGCTACTTGAGTTATGAAGCACAGAGTGGTGTTTCTAACTCGGTTTGTACGCTTGACGCCTATTATGCTGCGCTTCATTGCCCGTTGGCAAATCTTGAGTTTGGACTTTTGTTGTTCAGTAAGTGACTAACTTTGAGCACCATAAGGTAGAACGGGCAGGATGCACATGTCGATGAGTTTCCTTTTAAGTGTTAAGGAAACTTGAATTATATTTTCATTAAATAAATCATCAACTGTATGGTCACCCTCACAGCGACTCTTCCTGAATGTTTAATTAAAAAATGACTCAAGCGCAGTCGTTTGCATTTCGTCTTAAATTTATTTTGACAGGTAATGTCCCTTAACTTGCAAATTATCTTGTTATCATTTACGAAACGTTATGGTAACTACTTTTTTTCCACCGTTCTGTAGCGGGTTATGTCAGACTCTGCCGGTTAAAACACGTCTCGGCTGATCTTAGTAGATTCACAAGGATGTACAAATTCTCTGGTATTTAAGCATTTTACCAGAAATTTTACTAGACATTGATACAGTGAACGAACTTTTAAACAAAGCAAAAGGATTAAAGCGAAAGCGCCAGGGTAGCCCGCGAAATTCAAAATTTCTTACGTTTTTTGCAATTTGTAGGTCAGTGTGAGCTTCTATGTTGATTAAAATATGATTCGCGGCCGTAGCTAATATGGCTTTACAGAATTATAATCATAAGAATCAGCAATACAACTCACTAAGTTAGCATTTACCTCAAACTTCATGATTTCATGAAATCGCTAGATTTGAGATAAATGCTAACTTATGGAGTTGTATTGCTGATTCTAATGATTATAATTCTGTAAAGCCATATTAGCTGCGGTCGCGAATCATATTTTAATCAACATACAAGCTCACACTGACCTACAAATTGCAAAAAACGTAAGAAATTTTGAAATTCGCGGGCTACCCTGGCGCATCAACCGTAAGGACCGTAGCAGGCGGCGTTCTGTAGTTTCTGCCTACCCCCAGGGGGAGAAGGCGAGAGTTTATGTAAGTGCATAATACATTTATTATAATTGTTTTCATTATAACATACGTAATATGATTGACTGAGGAGCTCGTGGCTAAGTAATAACAGCCGTACGGATCGATCCATCAGGTTAAGCTACGCTTGCCGAGGTTGGTCCGTGGATGGGTGACCATCTTTACACATCGAGACTCCTCCGTGCCTCGGAAAGCACGTTAAGCCGTTGGTCCCGGCTGTCATTCGTGGATCTTTGTCAGTCTCAGTCGTTACGGGTCGTCAGAAGCCCGAAATTCTGACAACCAGTCTTACCAAGGGGTATCGTGTTACCCAGTAATTGGGTTGTGGAGGTCACATAATCAGTCGCTCTATGTAAAATACTGGTATTCAGCTGCATCCGGTTAGACTGGAAGCCGACCCCAACGTAGTAGACCCCAATATAGTTGGGAAAAGGCTAAACAGATTGGAGATGATTGACTGACTGATATTTTTTGTTCTGTTGATGTTTTTACCCAACAAAACACATATGAAATTCTGAATACAGTACGTGTTTTATTATTATGTATACATTGTACGAATATCGTTGAAAACGCGTTTTTGTTTTTAACTTATTTACGTCATTAACTGAATTGCTGAAACAATTTTCGAGAGTATTGTCCTTACTTCTTTTCTGACGTCACAATTGCAACGATTTTACTTATATTCATTTTAACTGTCAGACTAAGTACCTAGCTAATCGATTTTTAATACAAATAAAAAAAAGAGTGAACAGGTATCTTCTGGGCGCGCTCGTTCCATCATAGACCTCATCCATCGCTTTCCATCAGGCGTGATCGAGGTTAAGGGAATGGGGGTTTTTTAAATGGGGGGTTTTTTAAATTGAAAATTTAAAAAACCCCCCACGCAAAAAAGAAAAGCGAACATTTAAAAAGTCAAAAATAATACCTATCGTTGAGCCATCAAAATATTCGATTGAGTAATACTTATATAATATATATTTTAATTACTGAAATTGATGGATGGCACGATAAGGTTTGCTCATTGAAATGGCGCTATAATGTCACAGCGGGGTACCGCATATGTAGATAGTTAATCAAGTGAAGGGTCTGACTTACTTATGCGGTACCCCGCCGAGACATTATAGCGCCATTTCAATGAGCAAACCTTATCGTGGCATCCATCAATTTCAGTAATTAAAATATATATAAGTATTACTCAATCGAATTTGATGGCTCAACGATAGGTATTATTTTTGACTTTTTAAATGTTCGCTTTTCTTTTTTGCGTGCGGGGTTTTTAAATTTTCAATTTAATTTTTATTTTAACATTTTTAAACTTTTTAAACAATTTAACAATATAAAAATGCATTGTTATTACTGCAGAATGTGATGTTTCTCTGCACATAACATTAACTTATCCTGATGCCACCATCGTACTGCAAATATAATTAAATACTGGTCAAAACGAATACAAACACGACATATCTGCTATTATTTTACCAAGAGTATTCTAGTGTACTGGATATCATATCTGCAGCATCAGCTCATCGTGTTGCCACCATTGCATTGTATGTAGAATCAAATATTGATCAAAACGAATCCAAACACTACATATTATCTGCTATTACTTTTTCAAGAGTGTTCTAGTGTGCTGGACATCCTGGCTGCAGCATCAGCTCACCACGTTACCATTGTATGTAGAATCAAATACTGATGTAAATGAATCCAAACACGACATATCTGCTATATTTTTTTCAAGAGTGTACTATTGTGCTGGATATCCTGGCTGCAGCATCAGACCAAGAATTCCATAATCTTGCATAGATAGATAGCATACATGGATGTTTCAAATTTTAGGTCACACTAAGGTTTGAAAGTAAATTAAATACCCATTACGTGTCTAAGATCCCTACCGCAGCTAACAAAAGAGCGGATAACTTTGAAACGGCTGAACCGATTTTGATAAAACATGTCTAAGAACCATCGCTGGAAAACCTGCTTTCAAATAAAAAAAACCGCATCCAAATCAGTCCACCCGTTTAAGAGCTACGGTGCCACAGACAGACACACAGACACACACACACACACACACAGACACCGCGGTCAAACTTACAAACTTATAACACCCCTCTTTTGCGTCGGGGGCTAAAAAGGAAAAGCAAAATATTTTTTTTTGAAATGGTTTAGGAAACCACTTTACACCATGAATTATTTTTTACAATAAGACAATAAAAATGTAATTTATGCACGCTTAAATTGCGTTTTGTTGCTAATAATAACTAAACTTTTTGACCTCTAAGTTTAAGCCGTAAAATGTTATTTTAAAATAATACGTGGCGAATCAATTATATGGGTTGCAGAAAATTTAAACAAAATCGCATGTTTGCAAATGTTTTAATCTGAATGTTGAATCTCAAAACTATGTTGACAAAATAATGAATGATTATCGCAATATCTTGGCATTTCACTTTCGATCAGTGACATAATCAAGCCCCGATTACTCGAAACTCTTTGGTTAGTAAAAAAAAAGAACTTGTTTCTGACTACCGTTCGATGGTTGCTTTTTTTTGCAGTCGTAAACGAAACACGGCTATTGACCTCGTGCGGAGACTGCAGATAATAATTTCAAGTCAATGCCGAACCAGTTCTTGGGCTGCAAGGCCCTTTTCTGAACGATTACGTCATGCTGTCGAAGTTTTTGGCAGAACTCGACGTTTTGGCGCATTGTATGTTTCCTTAAAGATTAACTGTTGTTTAAAAAACGAATAATGACTGTCGCGTTCTGAATTTAAATGTGTAAATGGGAAAGTTTGTATCAAATGTTAATGTGTAAATGCCACCCTATTTAGTGTTGTCACCCTATTTATTAAATTAATCAACTAATGTTCTGTTATGTTTTTTTTAATGATAAAATATTAAGAAATTAAATGAAATTGTTTATTCTGTAAAAAGGATATCGGAATAACTTTTACGCGTAATATTTAAAAAAAAATAAGCTGGAGTCGACTTTTCATATCTGAATACCCCTGAGAAGAAATGGCGAAACAAACTCAGGGTTCAGTCTCTTTTTAACCGACTTCCAAAAAAGGAGGAGGTTCTCAATTCGGTTGTATGTTATTTTTTTTTTTGTATGTTTGTTACCTCAGTACTCCGTCATTTATGAACCGATTCGGAAAATTCTTTTTTTATTTGAAAGGGTATACTTCCAGATTGGTCCCATTTTTATCAAAATCCACTTCTGATGATGGGATCCATGAGGAATCGAGGGAACTCCTCAAATATTATAGGCATACATATAGCGATTATGGTATTTTCATCAACAAATCAAGCGTTTGCATTCAGAAAGTATCATCTGGTGAAGTGGAACTGATGACGAAGACCACAGATGGCCACGGAAACTCCTCAACGATGAAAAGTATTTCACGGATAGCGATAAGATTAAAATAGTTAAGCGACTATGACGAAGCTTTAAATAAATGGTTCTGATGACAATAGTACCATCGAACCGATCTGATGAAGAAGCCGGAAGGTAGGCATCGGAACTCAGTAATAAAACAATGTATCCTAGCCGTGTTTGGGCTTATTGGAATTGTCATGAGGTGCACTCTGGCTATAAATGCTTTAATGGTAATTATATGCCGCTTCAAATTGCGCTACTTGAGTTGTATGTTATGTGTGGCCTTGATTGTCAGAAGGCAGATTTCGTAGCCTCGTTATGTCCGTCAACTAAAACTACGCCTACCAAACTTCTGACACGACTTAACGTATTTTTTAGTCTATGTGGATGATGCTCTAATTTATTTTGCAGAGTGGTATTCAGATTTGTGTGGGGTAGGTAGGCACCACTAAAAAGTGAAAAATAAAAACTTTTTACAAAAAAAAAACAACCGACTCCCAAAACAACCCTACAAAGTGAAAAATAACTTTAATTTCGGAAGTCGGTGGCAAAACAAAACGAAAGTAAATAAAAATCCAAAGACACCGACTTCCGAAATTAAAGTTATTTTTCACTTTGTAGTGTTTTTTTGGGAGTCGGTTGTTTTTTTTTTAAAGTCCAGACATAATCTTGGTCAGATCATGACCATATATATTATTGTCTAAAATGGTCTTTGAGGAAATAATCACAAAAGAGACCTGTGCGTATAATCGATACAAGAGAAAGCGAGTAGGTAGGTTTTTTTTACGAAGAAGAAGAAAATAATTTTTTCACATGCCTCGAAAGCAGTTGACAATATAGTCAATTAACACATATTATGGAAAATCCAAATGATTTAACCATATACATTTGGTTTTATAGGAATTTAAAAAACAGAAAATTTATCGTTGTATCCCCTTAATCGCTGACGGCGATGGGATAGGCGCCTGAAGTGAAGTAGATAGAGTAATAGCGAAGTTAGTTTAAACGCCTAAATCTGCTGTTCCCTACATTTTGTTGAGATATGTCGTCGGTAATCTAACTAAGTGACGTAACTGATTCGAAGAAAATTTTACAGGGCAAGCTATTTTTCTTCTTTTTTTTTTTGTAAACTGTAGATATATCGGTCTCGATTTTTGCATTATCATGGGTACCGTACGGCATAGGTACAGATACGCCGATTAGACAGATCGATTCGACTTGGAAAATGTATCAAATTACTATAGTTAGGTCGGCTATTGGTTTAGTCCAAAATCAGTCAGTTAGTTAAATTAGCGACGATGTCAACATACTGAGTTGAGCTGCACGATTACTGACAAATCCATGCACTGACTGGACAGGTCCACTCAATCTGTGTGGTTCCTTCCTCACAAGACCATTTTCTTTTTTTGCTTGGTCTTTACAAGATCTGATCAAGATTGTCTGACCTTTAAAAGAGACTTTGACCTCTGAGTTTATTCTGGTCTTTTTTCTCAGAGTAGCCAGATAGGAACCGCATACCTCATCTAGGTTTTAAAAATATGATTAACGTATATATTGGATATACGAGTACCATTACAAAATATCGTGCTGCCAAAATTTACATAAAGCACACTTAGGGCCTTTATTTCACGATGTCCGAATAGCCACTACTTACCGAATAAATTCAAAAATGGAACAGAATTTGTATGTAATTATCTGCCAAGTAAGTTAATAGGAACTTAATCGTAGGTGATGAAACAGGCCCTTAATGTCAATTTGTCAGAATGATACTTTGTATTAATAGGTAATTATTTAATACTTCCATTTTAAAGAAGATACAATAATTTTTATGCCGTAATATTATTGAAACATGTGGTACCCGTTACTCTGTAAAATAAATTAAACATCATAAATAATTTCTATTTACACAGTAGGTTCTTATTTATTAGTATGTATTTCATTTACAAATTACTAACACTGAGTTACCGACCACAAAACATATGTGCATATTGGATAACGTTGAATAAAAACAAGTTATGGCAGCGAATGATGATTTTATCGTTATTTTCGGTACCTACCTGCAGCTTTTTAACCAGACTGATGAATTGTAGTCGACCTCGAAAAGTTAAGGGTAAATTAAAGCATTTTTTAAAGTATTTTATAACTTATATGTGTATCCACACAGCTTTGCCGGTGGGTACCTACTATACCCCCGTGTGTGGGACCCGGCGGCAAGCCCGACGCGGCAGAGTATCCGGCTACTGTGTGGAGCCACCTTAACATTTTACGGATTTTGTCACATACATAGGAACGGCATTTTACATAACTCCTTTCGAGGCATGTGAAAAAATTATTTTCTTCTTCTTCGTAAAAAAAACCTACCTACTCGCTTTCTCTTGTATCGATTATACGCACAGGTCTCTTTTGTGATTATTTCCTCAAAGACCATTTTAGACAATAATATATATGGTCATGATCTGACCAAGATTATGTCTGGACTTTAAAAAAAAAACAACCGACTCCCAAAACAACCCTACAAAGTGAAAAATAACTTTAATTTCGGAAGTCGGTGGCAAAACAAAACGAAAGTAAATAAAAATCCAAAGACACCGACTTCCGAAATTAAAGTTATTTTTCACTTTGTAGTGTTTTTTTGGGAGTCGGTTGTTTTTTTTTTAAAGTCCAGACATAATCTTGGTCAGATCATGACCATATATATTATTGTCTAAAATGGTCTTTGAGGAAATAATCACAAAAGAGACCTGTGCGTATAATCGATACAAGAGAAAGCGAGTAGGTAGGTTTTTTTTACGAAGAAGAAGAAAATAATTTTTTCACATGCCTCGAAAGGAGTTATGTAAAATGCCGTTCCTATGTATGTGACAAAATCCGTAAAATGTTAAGGTGGCTCCACACAGTAGCCGGATACTCTGCCGCGTCGGGCTTGCCGCCGGGTCCCACACACGGGGGTATAGTAGGTACCCACCGGCAAAGCTGTGTGGATACACATATAAGTTATAAAATACTTTAAAAAATGCTTTAATTTACCCTTAACTTTTCGAGGTCGACTACAATTCATCAGTCTGGTTAAAAAGCTGCAGGTAGGTACCGAAAATAACGATAAAATCATCATTCGCTGCCATAACTTGTTTTTATTCAACGTTATCCAATATGCACATATGTTTTGTGGTCGGTAACTCAGTGTTAGTAATTTGTAAATGAAATACATACTAATAAATAAGAACCTACTGTGTAAATAGAAATTATTTATGATGTTTAATTTATTTTACAGAGTAACGGGTACCACATGTTTCAATAATATTACGGCATAAAAATTATTGTATCTTCTTTAAAATGGAAGTATTAAATAATTACCTATTAATACAAAGTATCATTCTGACAAATTGACATTAAGGGCCTGTTTCATCACCTACGATTAAGTTCCTATTAACTTACTTGGCAGATAATTACATACAAATTCTGTTCCATTTTTGAATTTATTCGGTAAGTAGTGGCTATTCGGACATCGTGAAATAAAGGCCCTAAGTGTGCTTTATGTAAATTTTGGCAGCACGATATTTTGTAATGGTACTCGTATATCCAATATATACGTTAATCATATTTTTAAAACCTAGATGAGGTATGCGGTTCCTATCTGGCTACTCTGAGAAAAAAGACCAGAATAAACTCAGAGGTCAAAGTCTCTTTTAAAGGTCAGACAATCTTGATCAGATCTTGTAAAGACCAAGCAAAAAAAGAAAATGGTCTTGTGAGGAAGGAACCACACAGATTGAGTGGACCTGTCCAGTCAGTGCATGGATTTGTCAGTAATCGTGCAGCTCAACTCAGTATGTTGACATCGTCGCTAATTTAACTAACTGACTGATTTTGGACTAAACCAATAGCCGACCTAACTATAGTAATTTGATACATTTTCCAAGTCGAATCGATCTGTCTAATCGGCGTATCTGTACCTATGCCGTACGGTACCCATGATAATGCAAAAATCGAGACCGATATATCTACAGTTTACAAAAAAAAAAAGAAGAAAAATAGCTTGCCCTGTAAAATTTTCTTCGAATCAGTTACGTCACTTAGTTAGATTACCGACGACATATCTCAACAAAATGTAGGGAACAGCAGATTTAGGCGTTTAAACTAACTTCGCTATTACTCTATCTACTTCACTTCAGGCGCCTATCCCATCGCCGTCAGCGATTAAGGGGATACAACGATAAATTTTCTGTTTTTTAAATTCCTATAAAACCAAATGTATATGGTTAAATCATTTGGATTTTCCATAATATGTGTTAATTGACTATATTGTCAACTGCTGTACTAAAATCGAAACATGATTTCTTGAAATTATTTCTTGAAAGTAGCACCGTCTATTTTATATTTTATACGATTATACGTAAACAATTCCTTACGGTGCGGTAAAATTTGCTTTAAATCAAAGGTATTTAACTTAATAAGTTAAAAATTTATTTAAGTATAGCATATTATGTCATAACGAAGCGTGTTTTCTTTCGGTGCGTGTGAGAGTCTTATATCCCGCGCGTCAAAATAGACAGCCATAACGCCATCTCACTTACACACCCAGCTAAACTACGCTCCGATGTATCCTCTTAACGAGAAGCGAGTAGAGCTAGCACCTAAAACGAGTTGGCGAGAAACTAGCAGCGAGTGCGCGACGGCGGTACCATAGATAACGTTGTACACAGCAGCAGGTCAACTTACTACAAACTGTCAAATGTTCTCATTTGATTTTGAACTCAACCTTCAACATTTTAAGGTTTAAAATCATTTGGAGAAATTTGACAGTTTGGTATAACCTGATGTGCTGTTGTCTGTACCAAACATGGGTTCTGCCCGCCAAGCGAGCGTCGGTGAGCGAGTACTCTCTTTGATAGCTCTCGTCACTGCAACAAACTAGTACTCGCTGGCGGTGTGAACAGTCTGCGATTCAACAATTTACTATACAGGGTCTAATTTTAACCACTGTTAACCTCTTAAGTTGTCATTGTACTCATCATTATGAACAACTTTTACTATGGGATCAAACCTGAAATCGCGAAAAAAATCAGGTGTTCCCTACATTTTGACGAGTTATGCGAACATAAATGTAGGGAACAGCAGTTTTTTTTTTGCTATTTCAGGTTTTGTCCCATAGTAAAAGTTGTTCATAATGATGAGTACAATGATCACTTAAGGTTGATGCGTCAGGGTAGCCCGCGAAATTCAAAATTTCTTACGTTTTTTGCAATTTGTAGGTCAGTGTGAGCTTGCATGTTGATTAAAATGTGATTCGCGGCCGTAGCTAATATGGCTTTACAGAATTATAATCATTAGAATCAGCAATACAATTCCATAAGTTAGCATTTACCTCAAATCTAGCGATTTCATGAAATCATGAAGTTTGAGGTAAATGCTAACTTATGGAGTTGTATTGCTGATTCTAATGATTATAATTCTGTAAAGCCATATTAGCTACGGCCGCGAATCATGTTTTAATCAACATGCAAGCTCACACTGACCTACAAATTGCAAAAAACGTAAGAAATTTTGAATTTCGCGGGCTACCCTGGCGCTTTCGCCTTAAGAGGTTAAAAGTGTTTAAAATTACACTCTGTAGGTATATGTATCTCTTTTTTACTAACACGGGACCTTATTTTTAGTACTTTGGTTGAGCAAGAAAATCGTTGATAGGTACTTAGTCGGTTCCTCGTTCGTGGTGGGAATTATACGTACTGAGACAGATCCTATTGCACGACTTTTATCGTCTCCGATTCTGCGCACAGGCATTTAAACCCATAAAAATCTCAACCGTGAAGAAGTTTCAATTAAGGTCCGTGCAAACCTTTGTCGTTAAAATTAACATCTTCAAATGTTATCTTATACTCGTACATTCAAATAAGGATAATTTCAAACAAAAACATTGTGACCTCTTAATGTTGGAGTTTTCTTACGGTTTTCCGCTTCCATTCAGGTTTTCCTTTTTATTGCAAGTAAGATAATAATTTTATTACCTTAGGTATAGACTGGTGCATTTATACTGAGACAGGAGAAAGTGTCATTGATGATCATTTTGAAGGTACAGAATATATTTTTTTAATAAATTGAATAAGGTAGGTACTACATGCTATTTAATCAATCTGCCTGAATTTTTTTCGATAGAACAAAATTCCAAAGTAGCAGTATTTTCTGTTCTATATTATACGTAAACAATTCCTTATTGTGCAGTAAAATTTGCTTTAAATCGACGGTATATAAATATGTTAAGAACTTACTAAGCTAAAAATTTATTTAAGTATAGCATTTTGTCATAAATCTACAATTAAACGAAGCACGTTTAGTTCCGGTGCGCGTGAGAGTCTCCTATCTCGCGAGTCAAGTCTCCTATCTCGCGAGTCAAGTCTCCTATCTCGCGAGTCAAGTCTCCTATCTCGCGAGTCAAGTCTCCTATCTCGCGAGTCAAAATAGACATCCATAACGCCATTTCACTACCGAGCTAAATCACGCTGCTGCAACTTAGCTGACTATGGTCGGACTTTTAATTATAGTATAGTTAAAATCTCGCTGCAGACTCGGTCATAAATCATTGGAGTGTTTCGCTCTCTTTCCCACTCACGGGCCTTATGGGCAAGCCACGCCCACACGTAGTCCTGTGCATTACTGCAGTCGATGAATGATATCGATAGTTTTATATATTTATAAAGGGGTGATAGAAATAAATATACATTTATTTTTATTTTATTACCAAATTCACTACAAAGCATATTAAATATATAAACAAAAGAACGTATATATAAAACTAAAAATAAAAAATTAAAATTCTTTGTCTGAGTCATCGTCATCATCATCCACATGAATGATGAACTCTTCGCATAAATGTGCTTTTCTTAAGTCTTCATCTTGCATAGTACTCATTAGTTACCCTGCATACTTAATGAATGCAGTATGTTTACGTGATAACCTTAATGATTCTGTTATCGATAATGGCCTTGAGCGCGCGCAACTAGCGCACATCCCTACTCCGATTATGATTTATGACCAAGTCTGCAGCGAGATTTTAACTATACTATAGTAGCTACAGTAAAATGACACTCCTAATGTCATTGTAACTGTCATTTCGCTATCAAATGGGAACATTTTTTATTGAAGGTGAGAAGATTATCCAGGTTCATTTCATGAAGTCTCTTCCGCCTCATTCCTAGCTCTGACCATGGCAGTGCATTCCCTATCCCACCAAGGCGGAGAAGGGATTTTGCCTGTAGGTGATTTTTTAGAAAGATAGCAGTCATCAGCTGTTGCGGTTAAAGTGTTGGAAAAAGACGCAAAACATTCTGGAGCATTTTCAGTATTGATGGGAGGAAGGGAGGAGATAGGTAGGTCTAAAATTTTTGAATAAAAATCCCAATCCAGAGTTCAGCTGGTACTTTAGTAGAGGAGGGGAGGTTTTATCAGGAAGAGATTTAGAAGGGATCTCAACAGTGATGGATAGTGGTCACTCCCATAGATCATACTTAAGACTTGTCCTCCCTAAAATACGGCGAAAATAAGTAACTTCCATTTTTTATAGTAACTATAGCACCTTTTTGACAGAAAAAAATACACAATAATCTAGAATACATAAGAAGTATTTCATGTGTCCTGAAATCTATTTTAGTTTGTAGAACTAATGAAAAAAAGGCTAAACCCAGGTCTATTTCTGTCTATTTTTTCGAGTTTTTACCATATTACTCCTACAGTTTTCATTAAAAGTGTTCATAAACAGTTCTTTACAAAATAATAAGGAATGATTTCATGTGATTACTTTTTTAGTCCAATCCCTAGATTTTTTGTACATCGGTAATTACTTCATATTTTGCAAGCGTTGTGTCATCGCACTTCTCTTTCTTTTCTATGCAGTCCGACAGTGACCGCGTTTTACTCCAGCCTTAAACGACTCCAATTAACGAAATGACAGATAAGAAGTGTCATTTAACTGCAGTTAATTATAAGTCCGAGCATAATAATGTGGGGGTACTTAATACGCACCTCCCTATACCTTCGGAGAATGCAGACGTGATTTTATGTTATGAAGTTAAAATAAAACATTTTGTTTTATGTATAATTAATTAATAATACGTCTTGGACGTCTATGTTTGCGACAGCGCTCCTTGATGGGTGAATCTTATTACTGGCTGGATGCACGTCACGCTGCGTGAGCTCAGAACAGAGAACACAAGCTAACCACTCAAGGCCAATGGCATATGTCTACGTCTTAACAAAATGAATCATCATCAGTAATATTTCTTTAATATTGCCCTATTTATTCAATGTCAGAGACATCCATCACAGTCACAACCAATCCTTAAAATAACATATTTTAACACACATTTCATAAAAAAAATATTTATTCTAACTTTTATCATTTTTGAACAAATATTATTATCTTTACAAATGAATGCAAAAGAACTATTTAATCTTACTATGTATACTTACTTATATTGTAAACATCTTATGAACATGACAGATAGAGCAAAATATTTGAATGAAAGATAGCACATTGTAGGTATTGTGCCTATTTACATGGCTGTCACATTTTTTTTTGTTTGAAGGCTTTGTAGTGAACATACATTTTTTTCCAAATCATTAGCACACGTGATCTTCAGTTTAAAATTATTAAAAGTCCATTATCGTCGCCTTAAATAAAGTGCACAGTGGAGTTTATGTCGATGAAAGTTATAATATAGTTGTTGCGTTTTAGCATGGTAATAGCGGTCATAGTAAGCCGAACAATAAAATAATTATTGTTTTTAAATAAACAAAAAAACAATGATAGTCAACAATGTTGAGGATCGAGGATTATTTAGGATATTAACGAGCTTTATTTCCATTTTTGAAATGAAGAATGTCGAAAAAATTATTGGGTCAATGACCATATTACCGTGCTAAAACGCAACAACTATTATTACTTTCATCAACATAAACTCCACAGACTGTGCCCTTTATTTAAGGCGACGATAATCGACTTTCAATGATTTTAATCTGAAGATCTCGTGTGCTAATGATTTAGAAAAAAATGTGGGTTTAATAGGTTTAATTAGAACATTTCCATAATTACTCATTATGTGAATATTTTAGATTACGTATAAATTACATTTATACAGTTATATCCATCTTAACTTATTTACATCAAGAAAATTCTGATTCAAGTATGAAAACGTTTATGCACGATTTAATAATAAATCCTTTCGTTTTTAGGGTTCCGTACCTCAAAAGGAAAAAACGGAACCCTTATAGGATCACTCGTGTGTCTGTCTGTCTGTCTGTCTGTCCGTCTGTCCGTCTGTCACAGCCGATTTGCTCCGAATCTAATGGAGCAATTAAGTTAAAAATTGGTACACATATGGATTTCTGTGACCCAAACACGTACAGCTAAAGTAAATATATGAATTTTGAATATGAAAGTCACTTTTACGGGGAAAATAAGAAAATTAAAAAAAAAAGTTTTGTAAACTGTACCGAGTGACATATCAAATGAAAGGGCTTACTATGAGGGTCTCAAATATATTTTTTTTATAATTTTTAAATTTATTGTTTTAAAGTTATTTAAGAAAATAGACGAAAATTGACCATTCCCCCCCCCTTATCTCCGAAACTGCTGAGCCTAAAATTTTGAAAAAAATATAGAAATTAGTTCTATACCTGTAGATTACAGGAAAACCTATAAGAAGTCTGTGGTCTTAAAATAACATGGTAAATCTATATATATAAAAAAATCAAAGTCCTGACTGAGTCACTGACTAATATACCAACGCACAGCCCAAACCAATGGACCTATAGACTTGAAATTTTGCACATAGATACCTTATATAGTGTAAACATCCACTAAGGAAGGATTTTTGGAAATTCCATTCCTAGGAGGGTAAAACAGGGAATGAAAGTTTGTATGAAAAACTATCCCTTGAGTTAATAGACTTGAAACTTAGCACGAATATTCATCTAAGTAAATTGTAAAGTTTATCATTTTTAGTTTTCCTAAACTACCCCCTAAGGAGGGATTGGGGGTGTCAAAGTGTGTATGGAGGACCTTTAACACGCGGTCCGATTAACTCAAAACTCAGTTTTTATACTTGAGACCAAAAATTAAGACTAACGTGTTAGGGTTAGGGTTAGGGTTTTCCAAAAATCTACCCCTAAGGGGTGAAAAGTTAATTTTATAGCGGAGGATTTTATTGGGGGCTTGATTAACTCTAAAATTGGTGTAAATAATGTTAGACCCAAGTTATGGAAACATCCCAGACGATTTTTGAAATTCTACCCCTGTGGGGGTAAAAACGGGGATACAGTTTATATGAAAAATCTTATTAATTTGGTTAATGAACTTGAAACTTAGCACAAATACTTGCATAAGTAAGTAATAATGTTTTTTATTATTAGTTTTTCAAAACTACGCCTCAAATGAGGTTTAGGGATGTTAAAGTTTGTATAGAAGAATTTCAAAGCGCAGTCCGATTAAAAAAATGGTACTTTGAGTCAAGTTAGGAAACTTGCCAAACGAATTTTCACCGATTTTAACGGCATATAGCTGATGTTTTAAGGAGTAACTTAGGCTATTTTTATTTTAGAAAAATAATTAGGGTTCCGCGCAAGAAAATTAAAATACATGAAATCAGACAGCCACGTACAGCCCAGTACAAACTTACAAAGCCTCCACTCCGTTACGGCTATAACAACAAATAATAAAAATAAAGCAAAGTTAAAAATTTAAGGGGTCGGTCCCCATACAATAAACTTTTCATTTTGAAAAAAAAATAAAAATTTTAATCTAGCATGTGGGGTGTCATGTCATTATTTTTTCATCACCGCTGCTCTCAAAACGGTGAAGGAAAACATCGTGAGGAAACCGGCATGTCCTAGAACCAAAAATTCGAAGACATGTGACATCTACCAACCCGCACTGGGCCCGCGTGGTGGATTACGGCCCACTCCCTCTCACCGAGAGGAGGCCTATGTCCCAGCAGAGGGAACATTATAGGCTGATTATGTGTTATGTGGGGTGTCATCGTCTAGAACTCATTGAGTAGAGTACAAACATATTTTTTTTTATCTTTTAAAATTAAGAAATAGGGGGCCGTAAAAGTTGTAATTTTAGACCATTTTTGTACGAGCTCTAGCGCAACAATTCAACAAATTAGGAATTTGAAACTTCTTTATACCATGTAAGTACCATGAATACTGTATTTAATCAACAATACCGAAAACGGCGATTCATAAGGTATTTTGTTTAAACATGGGTGATTTTCTGCAACTGCAAAAAATAACCTTGTAATTCACAGTATCATTATAAAAAAAAGTAAAAAGTTATCTTTGCGATTGTTAAACATATAATATGGTACGGAACGCTTCGTGCGCGAGTCCGACTCGCACTTGACCGGTTTTTTGTGTATCTAAAACTATGTAGCTTTGAAGATTAGCAAGTTATTAAAATTGTGCAAGATCTAATCATTTTCATAGACGTTTATAGCCGATAGATTCTGATGTTGCGTCAAAATATATGCCATAAAAGTATTTTGATAAAAATTGATTGTTAATGATTAGGTACTATTAGTGTTGCAAAACTTTTATTTGTAATTTAGTCTCTAATTATCTATTTTAATGTTATTTTCAAGTTGATTGAAGGCTAAACTAATTTATGCAGTAAAAACTACGTTTAAAAACGATTATTTTATAACTCGGCGTTCAGAAACACGAATAACAGACTGGAGTTGGTCGCGTATTTATTAATTAATTTATAAATACTGTAAGCGAATGAACCCACTGGGTATAGTGACGACAGTGAGGTTATTATTAGTAGTTTAATAAATACTAGCTTTTGCCCGCGGCTTCAACCGCGTTGATGTCGGAAATTACCCCACAAGATCATACTACCGGGATTAAAGTATAGTATTTGTTAATCCTGGTCATATAATATTACCAGTGCGCAAAATTACATCCATGTCCTTTCCGCCGTTTTTGCGTAATTGATTAAGAAACCCCCAAATATCTGAACATCCAAATATACTTTTCACAATTATAATACTACTAGCTTTTGTTCGCGCTTCGCCCGCGTCGATGTCGGAAATTATTAATAGTGCTACCGGGATGAAAAGTAGAATAGAATAGAATAGAATATTTATTCAGTATTAATAATTGGTAAAATATTAACATAAAATCTTAGAAATAATTTACAAAGGTAATATAATGTTAGGTGCCTGTACTAGGATAAACCTGTATCACAGTAAGTATCCTATATGTCCTGTTCTAGGTCATGGTTTACCCATGTGTCTTATTGCAAATCCGTTCAGCGATTTTGGCGTGAAAGCGTCACAAACAAACAAACAACACACTTTAGCATTTACAATATTAGTTAAGACTAGGATTGTAGGATAAGCTGTTTAAGCAGTTTTAGAAAAACACATCTATGTAAATCACTCAAAAACTCATCTGAGAACTGACAAACTTAAAACAAAAAATAACCACTGTGTTAATTTCAATCAATCTGCCTAGCCTTTTCCCAACTATGTTGGGGTCGGCTTCCAGTCTACCCGGATGCAGCTGAATACCAGTATTTTACATGGAGCGACTGCCTATCTGACCTGCACAACCCAGTAACTGGGTAATACGATACCCCTTGGTAAGACTTCTGATGACCCGTAACGACTGTGAAAGATCCACGAATGACAGTCGGGACCAACGGCTTAACGTGCTTTCCGAGGCACGCAGGAGTCTCGGTATGTAAAGATAGTCCCATCCACTGACCAACCCCGGCAAGCGTAGCTTAACCTGATGGATCGACCCGTGCGGCTGTTATTACTTAGCCACGAGCTCACTGTGTTGATTTCAATATTATTTTTAAACAACAACATAACATCACGTATGTTCTCCCCGAAGGGTCAGACAGAGATGTGGACAACACCCAAATTTTGCCACTTAGGTCTTAGTGCCATAATAATTAGTTATGCATGCTATAGGGAGCAAGCCTATTGCCTAACCCAGCACAAATCCAGACTCAACAATCAACATCAATATCTGAACAAAATGTTATCAAAAATGTATAAAAAAGGCTCAACAAAAGTACTACAATGATGACCGTATTTATAGCAGAAAAATATCAAGTTGGCCTTCAACCCATTCAGGTATTGTCTGCCACTTAAGAGCCGGCGATTCAAATACACTGACACACGGCCATACTATGCGTCTTAAACGCATTAAACATCGCGATAATTGTTCCGTTGTTCAACGCGATGAATTGAGTGGCCACAGTTGAACGGTCAACGTCAATACTCATTGAATTCACACCCCTCGTCCATCGGCAATGTGAATGCCGTTCAAATCAAATCAAATAATCTTTATTGCAATCCATAATGCGGTACAGGTGGTAAGTAGGTAATAGTTTTAGAAACAATTATGGACCCTGTCGGGCACAACAAGCTTATAAGTAAGAGAGAAGAAGAGCGCTTTTATTATTTTTCTTTATTTTCCGTTTGACGGTGTCAAATTATCGCCGTAGTGATGCCTACACGTACGGTTAACGCTCTTCAAAGCGATGATCAACGGCAATGTCCGTATAGTGTAGCCCCGGCAACAACACAAATCAAATCCAATGCAATGTGTAAACACAATTTTATTTATAGTTTTTTCCCGAGAACAACAGCAAAGAGGAAAGTTCAAGAATTTAACTCTCAAAGAAAATACCTATGTGTGCTCAAGTTTAGCTCAATTTAAAAAAAAAAAACAACCATAAAGAAAACACTACAAAGTGAAAAATAACTTTAATTTCGGAAGTCAGTGTCTTTGGTTTTGTACTTTCGTTTTTTTCCACCGACTTCCGAAACTAAAGTTATTTTTCACTTTGTAGAGTTTTCTTTGGAAGTTGGTTATTTTTTTTTTTTTTGTAAAAAAGTTTTTATTTTTCACTTTTTAGTGGTGGTACCTACCCCACACAAATTCGAATACCACTCTGCAAAATAAATTAGAGCATCATCAACTTACACTAAGTTGGAAAAATACGTTTTGAATTATTGAAGCTAACTCAAAAACCACTCATCGAACTTGAAAAATTTTATATGCGACTACCTCAGGAGCCCCTTTCAATTAAAAACTTTGCGAAAAGGCAAATATATGTCGCGAAAAGTCACATGATGCCACGAGGCCTCACTAGGACGACTTCTTTTTTTGGAGCTCGTTAATAGCAGAACACAGCACACATGAGAACCTTGAACCTTTCTACTATTGTAAATTACTTAATAAGATTTTTAAATGGTACGGGGGCCTCACCACAAAACTATACAATTAAGTACAATTATTTACAAGCTACAATTTACTTTGTATATCTTATAAATGCCTATTCTACACAAAACTCTAAGCCACATAATTGTAACGGAAAATCCTTCCACAATTAATTATGTAAATTGTAGTGACTTGTAGATTGTAAACGGTAACAGCTTATGTATTAGGGGTATGTTGAAACAGTGTATCCCTAAAGGTTCATTAGAATACCAGCGTCAGACAGCATCTGTCTGGAATTAATGCTGAAATGAAACTTTTTGGAACATAGTTACTATTGTTATTAAACAACAGTTGCTCCATGTAAAATACTGGTATTCAGCTGCATCCGGTTAGACTGGAAGCCGACCCCAACATAGTTGGGAAAAGACCCCTATACGTACCTATTCTGCAACGGTCGCAAAGACGAAAACTGCCGTGTCGCAAACGAAACGACAAGCAGAAAAACAAAAAGGGGGAAAACAGAGTCGCTCAGCATCGAGCGCGACTAAAGGCGCTGTGGTGGACCACGAACAGCAGGTTCCACCGAAGAAAACTTGTGATGAGGACGGCTTCATCAAGGTGGAGAGAAAGAAGAGGAAGCCTACTTATCGCAACCAGTGTGGGACGGCGCCGGCTGGGCCTAACATATTGCTTCGTCCTGCAGTACCGACGACGCAGCTGTACGTGTCCCGTTTGTTCCACTCTACGAAGGCTGAGGACATCGTAGAGTACATACGGTTGAAGACCACCTGGACCTTGAGGGTGGAGAAGTTGGAGGCGCGCCATAACACCAATTTCAAGTCGTTTGTGGTGCGCGTTCCGACTCACCATTTGCTGACCTTCCTCAAGGAAGAGTTTTGGCCGGAAGGTGTTCTGTATCGGCGTTTCCGCGGCCAGCTACGCGACACCTCGCAGCGTAACACGACGCCGTCACTTCGTGTGCAGTAGTTTTTATGTTTTTGATATGTATTAGTTTATTATTTTATTATTTTGTAATTTGTGTATTTTATCTATGGGCCTTAGTTGCCTGACAATAAAGGAATTATTATTTTTATGTGTCTTGACAATTCTCGGGACCCTGGAGTCCCGGACCTTTAGAAGGCGTACGAGGGGCCAAAGCCAACTCGCAGAGGCCCGTTAGACGCTTTCAATGAAATGAGGCACCAACCGACGATTATCCCTGTACGCACTATGCAAGTGCACCCAAGGACAACCCCCGGTTGGTGCAGGACTATTGCAGTATATGGAAATAAAGAGATTGGACTATGGATTTGAGTGGCTAAAGTGGACTGGTTGCCTAGAACTATGAAAGGACTATGGCCCCTGCCGGATCAATGTTTTGTAATACACGGATAAAATGGCAGGGGGTGACTTGCACACACAATAATGGGCCCCCGAAAAGGTCGCTAGCACATAGTGTCGTAGCGGCAAGGGGGCAACATGTCCTGAGGTGCTTGTGAGGAGTGGAGAGGTATCCCACGGTTCTCAGAACAATCCCAGAGCCCGGAAGATGGTCAAGATCCCTACAAACACTTACTGGAATACTTCCTTCCTCCGAGCACGTTTGCTCTTGCGAATCTCCACGCAAACCGGCCAATAAAGGCAAGAAAGAGGTGGGAGCTCTGTTCCTCGTCAGTGTTCACTCCAGCCGGCCAATAAAGGCAAGCGAGAGGTGAGGAACAAGACTTCTCCCGGGAGATAGGGTCCGTGGGGTCGCTACTGCCCAACAGCTCGCCACATGCTGCCCTGCCGGTTTCTGTATCTCTCTTGGTCTGGCTCCTCATCCTAGACCTGTTCCGGCAAAGTGAACTCTACCGGCACAGACCTAAAATTAGGAGCGCGCAAGCCCCACCACGACGTCAACGTAGAGATACTGCGGTGGGGGAATTATTATTATTATTATTATTATTATTAAAAGACTAGGCAGATTGAGTTACTATTGTTATTAAAGCGGAATACTATCGTAACGGGGTTAGGAGCATTGGTATGGCCCATTCTTATATTATATTTATGACTTTAACAATATTTATTTTTAAGATTGTTTATGCTCTGTTACATTAAAATAAACCCATAATTCCCTTGGTGAACGTGGAGACGACAGTTTATTGAAATTGCTTTAACTATACAGTCGAATAAAACAGTTTTTCTCATAAAAATGGTTATGTTTGAGGAAACATAGAGATTTTTTGCATCGATCCAAATTGTGTCAATCGTGTTTTGGCTCTCATAATTTACTCTAGAAAAATCTTAAATTTTTATAATCATGAAAAAGAATAAAGGCAAATTTGTAGTTTTTGAGGACAACATTTGATTTTGAAAGCAAAAATACATCAAAATATCTTTTTTGGGATTCATTTCGCCTTGAAACATTTTCACTTTTTTATTTTGTTATTTTTTGTATTTTGTGTTTCACGAACTTTGTCCAAATATGAGACATTCTTTCTTTCTTTCTAACTCATACATAAATTTGCAATTTCTTTGATAGGTACCTACGCAATTTTTTCTACAATTTACCATTTTTTTAGAATTGTCTTGTAAAGTTTTTGTGGTATAGGGCCCAGAACTGACGGTAACTCAATATGCCTAAACTTTTCCAGCCATGTTGGAATCGGCTTCCAGTCTCATCGGATGCAGCTGGATACCAGTGTTTCACATGGGGCGACAGCCTAACTGACCTCCACAACCCAGTAACTGGGTAACACTGGTTGTCAGACTGTCAATGATCTACGAATGACAGCCGGGACCAATGGCGTAACATGCTTTCTGAGGGTTCTCGGTACGTTATGGATGGACACTCATCCACGGACCAACCTAGGCAAGCGTTGCTTAACCTTGAACATTAACCCGTGCGATAATACAAATAAATTAATGAAAAGTCCAAATCTTGTGGCCGTCAGTCCGTCACAGTAACAATACATTAGGATATCCTTTTCCGCAAATTTTACATCAAGGGCATTGGTGACAGCGACGTGACCTCTAATTTGCCAATAACTATAAACCTTGATCACCAATCCGGCAAAGAGAATTTAAGCTAGGCAGTTATTGTTCTTACACCATATTATAAATTACACCATCTACTTCATCATCATTTCTGAAGCAAACGTCCACTACTGGACATAGGCCTCACCCAAGTATCACTCGACCGGTTTTGTGCTTCCCGCATCCAGCGGATTCCTGCGGCCTTTATATTAACTACTGACTACAAATCTGTATTAAAATAAATTCAGTGTCAGCTAAAGAACAGTCTAACCGTTGGGTTTATAACCATGCATTTTTGAGCAAGAGTTCCTTATGAAACGAAAGTGAGAACTAAGGAAAGATTTTTGAAAGTTTGAGTTCGTCATTCTTTGCCGAACGGGAAATCCCATCGGGTTACGGCTCGTAATATAATTAAAACTTTTGTGATAGACGGACAAAAAAGTTTTAAAAAAAATCTGTTTATTTTTATGGGGATATCCTGGGGATATCGATAAATTTTGTGTTTTTAAAATTCATATAAAACAAAATATACCGGGATATATCATTTGGATTTTCCGTAGTTATGTGTTATTTCACTTTAATGTCTACTGTTGTACGAAAACCGAAACATGAAGGGGTACTTGAAATTTTTTCATAAAAAAAAAATCCAAAGTAGCACCGTGTTTAAATATGTTAAGAACTTACTAAGCTAAAAATTTATTTGAGTATAGCATTTTGTCATAAATCTACATTTAAATGAAGCGCGATTAGTTCCGCAGTGCTATTCTGAACAAATCTCACCGTGAAAACTTAGGTGAAGTGAGCGTGGAGTGAGCAGCTGTCAATAGTGTCATCCCTAGCCTCAGGTAGAATGACAACTCGCTTCACGTAGGTTTTCACGGTGAGATTTGTACAGAATAGCACTGCCGGTGCGCGTGGGAGTCTTCTATCTCGCGCGTCAAGCTAGACAGCCATTGGCTCCAAGGGACCATAGTATTTGATGTTAATTTCCTGAGAAAAAAGGTCTTGACAGACTGACATACAGACGAACAGCGAAGTGATCCTAAAAGGCATACGCTTTTTCCTTTTGAGGTGCGGAACCCTAAAAAATAAGCAATGCTACCTAGGCGAACAATGTAGTATCGCATCGTGTCATCGTACGTATCGTATCGAATCTATACAAAACGAAAAATAACTCAGATTCGTCATATCTCTGGCATGAAAATCATGACTGGACTGGATGACTATATCATCCAATCCAAATGTACACTCTATTACAACGAACAAAAACTGAAAGTTGAATGGCACTCCGATATTATATTTGTCGATTCAGCAATAGATCTATCTACCCAGAAGCACAACTGATGACCTTAAGGCAATGTCACACATACAAATAATGTTATCCCCTTGAGAATGAACTTTAATCCGTTAGATAAATACCTAATACTGTTATTTTGCGGCCTAAAATCAAAGCGATAAGTGAAAGATAAAGTTATTGTTTATAGTTAAAAGTCACGACGTTTCGCCGTGAGGTTTCCGGAGATATGAGGCCACACCCCCTTGTGACGTAAGTGTTATAGAGATTATTTAAAAAGGATGGACAAAGCATGCTTTTGGTGCTCCTAATCCTTTTAACTGCGGGATGACCACGAAGGTCAAATATCAAAATCGTTCCTGTCTGTGTATCGGACCCCAGTGGTCATATCGGCTCCCGACTTTTTGTATTCATAAGCTGTATCTTTACTGCTCAATGTTTGTCGATTATTTGAAGCATCATGTCTTTGGTAATATTGAATGGCTACCGTTAGACAGATACACTGTTGCATTAGCCTCTGTGAGTAGTGTTACCGATTCCCTACGAAATGGTTGAGCTGGATGGTGCAGATCCACGCGTCATGTTCGTGAACGGGTGCCGACAGTTGAGACGGGTCATCTCTTAACTGCGACGCTTATTTTTATTAATCTATATTTTGCGTTTTAAAAAAAAAATTACATTGTTTTCACATTGTAGAAGCAACAAGAATAATGTACCCAAGATTTTATAATAATTTATCTTGATTTAAAAGAGTCTTCGTGGATTATTTTGCCCGTTCTTCTCCATAGAGATCTACCTACGTTTTGGAATGGGCAACAAGTTTCAACTTTCTGACTAACTGAGCGACTATTTGACAATTCAAGAGGATCTTTTTTAATTCAAATAAACGCTTTGAGTTGTAGTTGAGTATTTTGTAGACGGGGTTTTCCTACTCGTAACGTATGTCCTCGAAGCGATCGTGGGCCGTGGCCCACACACAAAGCGATACTTAAGACGAGTAGTACCGCCAACTAGTGCCACCATTGAGTCCATCATCAGTCTGGAGATATTCGTATAGAACATTTTGAAATTTCCTATGCTCACGACATAATTTTTAGTCAGATGAAGTCAAGATGAGGTAGAATTTTTTGTGTAAAGAAATCAAAACTAAACCTCCTAGGTTTTTTTTTTTTTTAGTTTTTTTTTTTTATCTAAATATACCTACTGTGTTCTATGTTAACCTTTTTCATTTGTGTAATTCCTAAAATATTTTTTTTTTAAACAAATTTATAAATAAACAGCATTTTTTTTTTTATTGGACCCTCCTTTTAGGCAAAGGTAATAAGGTTCGAAGCCTTAGCAGTTAACGTTTTAGGAAATTTTAAACTTTTAAATTGTGAATACGAATTTAATGTGAGCACAGGAAATTTCTAAAATTCCATATCTCCAGACTCATCATTATTATTTTTTTCTCAATAGTAGCACTAGTTAGCAGCTCTTCTCGCCTTAAGGTAAAGTCTTAATATAAACAACAGTAAAAAAAAAAACTTACGTAAACAGTCAACACCAACGAGGAAGACCGCGAGTACAGTCGGCAACATGATGTGGCCAAGCGTGGTCGGGAGGACAGTTTCGGGACCCGGGACAGTTGGCACGCGACTGTCACGGTAATCTGTCCCGAGACACTTTATAGTTAATTGGTCACTACATACAGTCTGTTATGTTTGTTATTTTGATAGTAATTGTCAAGCTTAGGGACGGTGATATGATTTATAAACTCAAACTTAAAGCATTTATTTCAATTAAACCATATATTTCAATCACACAGTCCACGATACCAATCAGTAAAATTATTTAATAGGTTGCCTTTAGATCTAAAAAGCACGGTCCACACTAGTTCCTTTAGAACAAACCTTAAAAAAATTCTATTGTACAATTGTCTGTATGCCATTGAAGATTTGTAGTGCTTATCTGATTAATTGATTAAGGCGGTGAGAGCCGTAAAAACGTCGTTTTGTTTAGTGTTTTATTCGTAGATAACACGTATTTAAATTTTGAAAAAAATATATTACTTAGTTCAGACTTCGATCTAGAAATTTCGGCCGTCCGATACACGATTACTTGCACTTTACTGCATCCAATTAAATCGCAAAGACAAGTCTAAATTATGATCTATATCTTATTTCATTTGATTTATATTAGGCTTTGAACAATAAAACTTATGCCATAATAAAGGTCGTAAAAAATGTAATTTATAACGGCTATCATAATTTGAAATATCAAAATATTTATATCACTAATTCCAATGTCAAGTGTTTTCAGCTTCGCAAACGCTCGCCCTGAGCCGTTTAGTCCCGAGCGGAACGTGACGGAGGTCGGACGTGTGCCAATTTTTCGAACCCGCCACCCCCGCTAACTTCTGTCACCGGCTGCGACCGGCACAAATTAGCATGTGTTGAAAACAGTTGAATTTGAACGCTATGCCTATGTAAATAAAGACGTCACGCGCGCAAAAGCTTTATTGGTATTTATTTTTATCACGGCCTATGTTTACCAATCGCATCAAGTGTGTAAAACAGTTGAATTTGAACCCTACACTGGAGCTTATAAAGCCGCCTGACGCGCAAATTTTTGGTTCACTATTTTCAAATCTCAAATAGGTAGGTGCCACAGAATAAAGTTAGTACGGGTGGTTTTATAATGAATATTGGATAGGAAATGAGATTTCTTCATAACATCACGCCTGAATTCTTTCAAAGGGTTGGGCAGGGATGTTCAGAAAATAAGTAGGCCCTCAAATGTATTTTTCTGTATACCTACATAAATAAGATTTTTTTTTTAAATTAAGTTTTTTTTCTAATTAGGTATCTTCTTATTTTTTTTGTATTTCAAGGTCAAAATGAAAATCCAAGATGGCGGCTGCAAAAATTTCCAATTTTTCGTCATGGGTGTCGTTTTCGTGATATTTTAGGTCGCTGAAAATGATAGTGGGGTCAAAATGAAAATCCAAGATGGCGGCTGCGAAAATTTCCTAATTTTTCGTCATGGGTGTCATTTTCGTGATATTTTAGGTCGCTGAAAACGATAGTGGGGTCAAAATGAAAATCCAAGATTGCGGCTGCGAAAATTTCCTAATTTTTCGTCATGGGTGTCATTTTCGTGATATTTTAGGTCGCTGAAAACGATAGTGGGGTCAAAATGAAAATCCAAGATGGCGGCTGCGAAAATTTCCTAATTTTTCGTCATGGGTGTCATTTTCGTAATATTTTAGGTCGCTGAAAACGATAGTGGGGTCAAAATGAAAATCCAAGATGGCGGCTGCGAAAATTTTCAAATTTTTCGACATGGGTGTCATTTTCGTGATATTTGAGGTCGCTGAAACCGATAGTGGGGTCAAAATGAAAATCCAAGATGGCGGCTGCGAAAATTTCCAAATTTTTCGTCATGGGTGTCATTTTCGTGATATTTTAGGTCGCTGAAGACGATAGTGGGGTCAAAATGAAAATCCAAGATGGCGGCTGCAAAAATTTCCTAATTTTTCGTCATGGGTGTCGTTTTCGTGATATTTTAGGTCGCTGAAAACGATTGCGGGGTCAAAATGAAAATCCAAGATGGCGGCTGTGAAAATTTCCAAATTTTTCGTCATGGGTGTCATTTTCGTGATATTTGAGGTCGCTGAAAACGATAGTGGGGTCAAAATGAAAATCCAAGATGGCGGCTGCGAAAATTTAAAAATTTTTCGACATGGGTGTCATTTTCGTGATATTTGAGGTCGCTGAAAACGATAGTGGGGCCAAAATGAAAATCCAAGATGGCGGCTGCGAAAATTTCCTAATTTTCGGTCATGGGTATCATTTTCGTGATATTTGAGGTCGCTGAAAACGATAGTGGGGTCAAAATGAGAATCCAAGATGGTGGCTGCGAAAATTTCCTAATTTTTCGTCATGGGTGTCATTTTCGTGATATTTTAGGTCACTGAAAGCGATAGTGGGATCAAAATGAAAATCCAAGATGGCGGCTGCGAAAATTTCCTAATTTTTCGTCATGGGTGTCGTTTCCATGGTTTTAGAGGGTGCTGAAAACGATAGTGGGTTCAAAATGAAAATCCAAGATGGCGGCTGCGAAAATTTCCTAATTTTTCGTCATGGGTGTCATTTTCGTGATATTTGAGGTCGCTGAAAACGATAGTGGGGTCAAAATGAAAATCCAAGATGGCGGCTGCGAAAATTTTCAAATTTTTTGACATGGGTGTCATTTTCGTGATATTTGAGGTCGCTGCAAACGATAATGGGGTCAAAATGAATGACTATCGTTTTCAGCGACCTAAAATATCACGAAAATGACACCCATGACGAAAAGTTAGGAAATTTTCATAGCCGCCATCTTGGATTTTCATTTTGACCCCACTATCGTTTTCAGCGACCTAAAATAACACGAAAATGACACCCATGACGAAAAATTTGGAAATTTTCGTAGCCGCTATCTTGGATTTTCATTTTGACCCGACAATCGTTTTCTGCGACCTAAAATATCACGAAAATGACACCCATGACGAAAAGTTAGGGAATTTTCGCAGCCGCCATCTTGGATTTTCATTTTGACCCCACTATCGTTTTCAGCGACCTAAAATATCACGAAAATGACACCCATGACGAAAAATTAGGAAATTTTCGCAGCCGCCATCTTGGATTTTCCTTTTTACCCGACTATCGTTTTCAGCGACCTAAAATATCACGAAAATGACACCCATGACGAAAAGTTAGGGAATTTTCGCAGCCGCCATCTTGGATTTTCATTTTGACCCCACTATCGTTTTCAGCGACCCCAAATATCACGAAAATGACACCCATGACGAAAAGTTAGGAAATTTTCGCAGCCGCCATCTTGGATTTTCATTTTGACCCCACTATCGTTTTCAGCGACCTAAAATAACACGAAAATGACACCCATGACGAAAAATTAGGAAATTTTCGCAGCCGCCATCTTGGATTTTCATTTTGACCCCACTATCGTTTTCAGCGACCTAAAATGTCACGAAAATGACACCCATGACGAAAAATTAGGAAATTTTCGCAGCCGCCATCTTGGATTTTTATTTTGACCCCACTATCGTTTTCAGCGACCTAAAATATCACGAAAATGACACCCATGACGAAAAATTAGGAAATTTTCGCAGCCGCCATCTTGGATTTTCATTTTGACCCCACTATCGTTTTCAGCGACCTAAAATATCACGAAAATGACACCCATGACGAACAGTTAGGGAATTTTCGCAGCCGCCATCTTGGATCTGTCTAAAATGTCTAAAATGTGTCTAAAATGTCTAAAATCTGTCTAAAATGTCTAATCTGTCTACAACTTTCAAAAATACTTACTAGAAAAATAAAACAAAATAAACTTGTATACTAATCAGTTCAAGTTTATCTACTGCATTGCTCTATTCTGTGACGCAACATAGTACAGTTCTACTCGAGTTCATGAACTCATGAGCGGTGCGCTTGGCGCGCGTTTCCCGCGCATCGTAATTTATTACGTATCGCTACTCCTTGCGGGGGCTGCGGTAAGCATTTAATACCTACGGCGCTTGCTTTCACCCCGCCTTAATTGTATTATTTAGAATTATTATATGACATATGATATTGAACTAATTTTGTAAAATCAATAATAATTATATGTCTTGTTTTGTGTGTAATTAAATTTTTTGAATGTAGATTTTATTTTATTTTTATTATATTATATTTTTTTTCTTTTTGTGTAAATTCAAATACAAATTATTGTTACTGAATAAATGACTAATGACTAATCAAAGCATTTATTTCAATTAAAACAGGCACTTTTGAATTGTCAAAGAGTCGGTCAGTAGGTAAGTCAGAAAGTTGAAGTTAGTTGCCCATTCCAAAACGTAGATCTCTATGGAGAGGAACGGGCAAGAAACTCCACATACACTATAGATAGAACACACACATACATACACACACACATATATACAACTGTAACTGTAGCACAGAGTTGTCAAGATAGTTATGCATCTTTTTCTACTCATGGATTCATTTGACCGTAGTGTTGAATTCAGCTATCGTTCGATCTATTCTGTAAAAATATCACCGTAAACTTAGGTGAAGTGAGCGTGAAGTGAGATATCAATAGTGTCAAACCTTAGCATCAGATGGAATGACAGTTCACTTCTATAGAATAGCACCGCAGGTCCTACGCATTCAATTATTTGGTATGACAACAGAGTGTTTCGCCGGTCTATAATCTAATAAACTATACACTAAATGGTAATGGCTATGCTTTCTCCTTGTCCATCGTCTTGTTTGTCCACCGAAAACTACCGTTTTGAGGAAACTGCATAATTATGTTCCTTTTCATCTTCATCATTGTCATCGTCATCATTGTCGTCTATATTATACTCATCTTCATCTTCCAGGCCATTCTTGACAAAAAGATGGTGTTTGTGGGCTGTTAAGACCACTGGAAGTAGAGTGGGACTCACAGTGACTTTCATACTTCTGTCATTCGAGCGGTTTATTGGTGATCGTTCAAAGGTTTTTGAAACTTAGTTAATAAAAAGGTTTCATAAGCACCACGTTATTGTTTTTGACTAGACAAGAACTAATGTAAAATAACCAGCATGCAATGAACAAGTTTGTAGATTCATAATAGTTAGTAGCTATATAATACGTAAAAAAAAACCCCTTTCCGTTCCGTGAAGGTAAATAGAATATTGTACTGAGAGTCTATGTGGATATAATATTATTACACCTACTATATTATATCCACATAGACTCAGGAAAAAAAAATCCCCTCATTTTTTTCAATGAGGAATTTTACCAGGTTCGTCGGTCACTAAGCGGATGTAGACACAAGTCATAATTTATGACCTTTGCTGAAAATTTGCTAATTTTTAATGGAATCTGTATAATTTTGGTACTAAAAACGTGAATTTTAAATAGCAATACCTTTTTTATTTTTAATATTAATAAGATTTTTTGTAGCTTTTTGGTAATGTTATTGCACCTATGTATATATATATATTTAAATAAATATTTATTCCTTAATTTTTCGAAATTGCTACCATTAATTTTGTCTCTGCATCTCCCAGAGGCTGACTGGTAGAAAATGTCTGTGGCATTAAGTCCGCTTCTGTACATTTAATATTCGTTTCTTTTACCTACGTATATATTAGAAAAGCCATTGGCCCTTCAGTGGAGTATTTATAGGCTGATGTCGTATTACGCGAACTGATACTGCGTCTTGATTGATTTACACGTTTTTCCGAAGCCACGCGCATTATTTAACACAATACTTAAATTTCCTCAGTGCTGTCGATATTTTCGTGTGTATAATGAAACATCCCGTATAACGGCACCACGCTTGAATCCCGTGGGTCTACACTCTGTAAGCAATTCTGACGCATTTCTTATCGCGCGTATTTTTTCAGTTTATCTCGTTGATAGAGCCAATGTGTTTTTTTCTGGTTCTGGTCTTCACAAACATTTATTTTTAGCTTAGTGTATTGTTCCTGGTTGTACTTTAGTGGTACTGGGCTTACATTTAGTTCCTGTGTTAGTAAAATAATAATAATTTTGATAATATCTGTTGATTTGTAAGTAACTTTTGGATACACACATACAACTATCTACGTGTGGTTTCCATTACTGTTAACATAAAAAGGCATAAAGTAAAAAGTAAAGGGAAAGCCATAGAAGGACAGCAGACAATTACCTTATAGGTGATGTTCTTCAGAAAGGTCAGGTGCGTAGTACTCGCAACCAGCGTGCGTAAACATAAACTAAGGGCCGAACTATACGCCAATGACCTTGAGTGGTTAGCTTGCGCATTCTGGCCTGAGCTCACGCAACGCGTCGTACGTCCAGCCAGTAATAGGACTCGCCCATCACGGAGCGATGTCCCAAATTAGATGCATTTTTAATTTATTATAATAAAAAATATACATGTTTTTAAAAAGTAACAAAACCAAATCATTTTCGTTTGTATTGCAAAGTAGTAGGTATTTTTTTTTATATTCTTTTGATAAAAAATGAAGGAGTAAAATGGTTCTTAACGATTTGGAGGTGATTTGGGGTTTTTTTTTCTTATTATGTGATACCGATAGAAAAATTATGGCTAAACCAAATTACGATTCATATCATTTAGATTACTAACAATTTTTTTCAGATGTAATTTCTCTGTAGGTTCCGGCGAAAAACTGCTTCATCTGCACGCTGTTTTTAAGCTTTTTTCGAAAGAGTAGCCTTAAAGGATCATAGCAGGTGGCGTTCTCTAATTTTCGTTGTCTACCTCCATAAGAAGAAGGCGTGAGTTTATATATGTGGAAAAGAAGGTAAACAAATTGGTCTTTAACTGAAAGGTTAGGCACAGTTGTAGCAATCGAGAAATGGCTAAAGACAGATAGGTACTATCGAGGAAATCTGAATCTGACCAATTTGAAAACAAAATCCCGTGCACACGATGACCACATCTGTTAGCAAGTGTTCCTAAAGTGGCTGAGCGTTGCAAGTAAGAACAGTCCTTACGGTGTATGACTGTTTTTATGTATGTAAGTTTCCTCGATAGTACCTAAGCAGAAAAAAGATAGGTACTCAAGATATCCGTGTTGTTTGTAGAATATTTATTACTTAGCATAACTAATCGCAAGTTTCACAAGGCTCATTATTTGCTGATAGCTTAGAACTAAAAGAATCTTATTTTTTTAACAAGAAGTTTAATTGCACTATTTGCTTTGCGTGATAAAAAAGAGTGTGAGAGATTTAGTGTTATTTCTCGTGGGTTTTATAGGCCATGCCTACTTTACGTGAGCATATACTGGTATGAACTCATCATTCTATTGCCCTTATCCCAATTTATTTGGGTTCGGCGCAACATGTCTTTTTCTTCCATACTTCTTTCTCTATTAGTCGTCATCTGGGTAGGCACTCCCTTTTTAGCCATATCATCTTTCACAGAGTCCATCCATCATTTCTTTGGTCTTTCCCAAATATACTGGGATGAACTATGGTCTTAGAAAACCTTAGGAGAATATGATGAACTTCTAGGCCAAGTCAATTTCGATTGCTATAGACACGCTAAGAAGAATATACAGTTTTGCATAGAAAAATAAGGAAAAGCCTTAGAACGGTAGTAACTCCGGTACTTAGGACATAGGACAACCGGAATTAACCATTTACCGTGTTCTCACGAAAAGGTCTCGATGTCACAAGAATGGTCTTCGATTCATCATTGACCATGGAAACCGTGCGGAAGATAATCGCAAATCGATCAATCTGTATTATTCAGTTCACATATAATCATTTTCGAGTGACCGCATAGTTTGAACGCAGATTCTCGCTTTGAAAACGATTTTAGAAGTGATGTTGAGATTAGCACAATGGGCACTCGTAGTAGATTATGAATGGTCCTCTCCTTCTTACCCTAATGGTCTGAATTCTAACCATGTAAGCTGTAATTGAAACAACTGAAAATCTCTTAAGGGGTTGGGGGTAGGGGAGTGGATCATCATCTGGCGTAGTGTGGGACGCCCCCCAGCTAGATGGACCGACGAACTTAAAAAGGTGGCTGGGACAGACTGGATGTGGAAGGCGTAGGACAAGATGTTTTGGCGCAGCCTGGGTGAGATCTATGTCCAGCAGTGGAATACAATAGACTGAGTTGATTGGTTGTTTGAAATCATCTCACGGTTACAAGTAAACAAGGTAAATGTACCAACTCTTGAGGTCACAGCCAAAGGGTCAGGTCAGGTACCCATTCAATACTCAAATGCAATACAATATGAGCAGCTATTATAGTTAATACACGTATCCTCTTTAGAGTTGAATGGCGCCTACGCAATGTGCAGGACCGCAAATAAGATGTATATCGGGCGCAAAACGTAGGTAGGTCAGCCACCTTACACATATTTATGTCTGAATTCTTAATTACTAAATTAAATAATTACGATGAAGCAGTTTGTTAACACTTTTGGTAGTGCAATGAACTTGCCACTGTCTCAATATATTGCTCTGCATTTCAGCATTTCAAGAAGATCTCAGAAGAAAAGATTAGTTACGGATTGAAAAAAAAAATGTCGTCAACGTCAATCTGATTATCTCGTCCTTATTCTTCCTCCTCAATCGATTCCTCAAAGATAGTGGATCTCTTTTTGTGGATTAAAATCATCTTGATACACAGAGTGCCACGATCACTGGCACGTCCATTTGCACCTTCACCTGGGTTGACCTATAATGCTGATGACAAAAGAGGGAAATTTTGTGTTTTTTAACCGACATCTGAAAAAAGGAGGATGTTATCAATTTGGATGTTTCTATTTTTAACCAAATTCTGAAAAAGGACGAGGTTATCAATTCGCATGTTTCTATTTGTTTTTTTTTTTATGTATGTTCGGGCATAACTTCGTCTATATACAAGGTGTAAAATAAATAACCCACAACCTCTTAAGGGGTCATTGTACTCATCATTATGAACAACTTTTACTATGAGACCAAACCTGAAATCGCGAAAAAAAAATCAGCTGACCAGTACATTTATCTACATCAAACTCGTCAAAATGTAGGGAGCAGCTGATTTTTTTTTCGCGATTCCAGGTTTGGTCCCATAGTAAAAGTTGTTCATAATGATGAGTACAATGACCCCTTAAGAGGTTGTGGGTTATTTATTTTACACCTTGTATAGACAGATTTGAAAAACTCTTTTTTTGTTTGAAAGGGTATACTGTCGAGGTGGTCTCATTGTTACCAAGTCAGAATGTGATGAGGGGATCCCATGAAAATTCAAGGAAACCCTCAAATTTTATAGGCACACGTATAGCGATTTGGGTATTTTTTATAGTAACTCGTGCATTTGCTCTCGGAGAGCACCATTTGGTGAAGTGGAACTGATTATGAAGACCACAGATGTCCATCGGAACTACTCAATTATACCTAAGTATTTCACGGGTTGCGATTCGATTAATTTAATTTGGTTGCTAAGTAATTTATGCTCGTCAAAATGCATAATGGTGATGATGACTTCACCATGGAGCTCCAGTTCTCCTGGTTCTTACTAGGAGAACTCCTCAACAATTAACGTCCCTGCATCGGGAAAAGCAATAATTTGTAAAAGGTGATGTGTTGACATTGGGCTATTGTAACTTAGATAAATTATAAACTGACCCACTAAAAAGTGAAAAATAAAAACTTTTTTACAAAAAACAACAACCAACTTCCAAAAAAAAACACTACAAAGTGAAAAATAACTTTAATTTTGGAAGTCGGTGGCAAAAACCTTAAATACAGATCCAAAGACACCGAATTCCAAATTTAAAGTTATTTTTTACTTTGTAGTGTTTTTTTTTGGAAGTCCGTGGTTTTTTTTTGTAACAAAGTTTTTTTTTTCTGCGCTTGTTTGTAGCCTATGCCCAGTATTAAGTTGGTATACAAATTGCAATAGTAACGTTACACATGCCAAATGGTTCAGTGAGTTTCATACAATATTTGAGCATAACTAAGCGTTTGCACTACTTATTTGAATAGTTGACTGACATTGAATCTCAAATAAAATCGTTCTATTGTACTTCTACACATCAGAACGGCCTCTAATACGTTTCATAGATACTCTATTCACTTAATAAATAGCATGACTTTGACCTAGCGAACGTGAAAAGATGTGAAATCATTTTGTTTCTAATATCAGAATACCTTGTACCAAAAAGGGCTTGAGTAGGTATAGGTACATACAAGTTTCAATTTCTGCCACTGATTTGACATTTGACCTAAATGACAGGGGCAATGACCGCCATCAGCACTCAAGGTTTGCTGTCGAATTGGAGCAAATATTTCGATATAAATATACTTGATATATTTAGACCGTAGACCGAGCATGTTTTAAAGAGCAATGCGAAAGTGAAAAGAAAAAAAAACCGACCGAGTGCGTCTCGGACCACGCACATGAAGAGTTCCGTAGTTGAAAAAAAAATATCCCAAACTTAACATTGTGGTTGAAAAACATGTTCTCCCATACATTGATATACGTCACGGTCAATTCTTCAACTGCAAATTTAAGTTTGTAATCACATTTTTTTTATGTGATAGAACTACTTACAAATTAACAATTTTCGGACAATTTCCTTTACTTGTGCTGTGAGACCTTGCTTAGTGCCGAATTTCATAATTATAGGTCAACGGGAAGTACCTACCCTATAGGTTTTGATTTATTTGCGAGTGTCCGAAATTATGTCGCATAAAAATGGCCATAATATTTTTATGATACTAAGCAAACTCCTAAATCAACACAATGTGTTGAGCTCCAAGGAACCATAGACCTACGTATTTAATATTAATTTCAACTTGATACCCGTTCCTGAAGGGTCTTGACAGAACGGACTAGGTTCCGTTTTTACCTTTTGATGAACGGAACCCTAAAAAAGTGATACTTGTTAACGTTAAGAGATGTTCTAAAATGATGCATTAATCGGTTGAAGAAGACTGAACGAGACACATTATATTATTTTTATTGTTATTACGTCTGGGGGCGTAGTGCAAAGTGTTATTTCAGATTGTCGCTATTTGATAAGAAATCACGGCGAGTGAAAGGCTGTTTAAGTAAATATTTTTATAACATTATATCACACTTATATTCCCCAAAGGTTTAGCAAGAAGTGTACCTATAATATTGCGATCAACTGGGCACAAATCCAGACTCCAGGCTGCTACTGACAAATAGAGGTAGATATATTTCACTGCAGCCTGATGAAGTTCGCAGGAGTAGCACTGAAGAGCATTGAAAATGTTGGAAAATGATTTTAATTGTATTTCTATTTTTTTTTTTAATTGTATTTGAATTGAATTTAATTGTATTTTTGATTGTTTTTAATTGTATTTTTGATAGCAGCACTGCATTCGCGTTATAGCTGTTAAGGTGTTAGTTAGTAATTTTGAATAAATAAATAAAAAAATTTAAAAAAAAAATCAGATGGAAAATCCAATAACACTTTGCCCGACCTGGGAATCGAACCCAGTATCTCATGCTGAGCAGTAGCGCTTACGACCACTAGACCAATGAGAAAACCTAAGTGCTAATACCTAAGTGTGTGTAATTTTGTATTAAGGCGCGGACTGACTACGATTTTAAACGGCACACAACCGCGTAATCTATTGTCACCATTAGTTGGCTTGAAATAAGCTTGAAAATTGAAAATAATATCTGTGTTGCCGAGATGTAACTAAGCTGCGAATGTGCATTTATTTTCCGGGTTATCTTTAGATTATTCAGAATACACACTACAAATTAAATAATTGTCCGGTTAAAGTTTAAAAAAAAATGCTAATACTATTAAATTCTTTAAAAAAAGAATGTCGTTATCGCTGAAAAATGTTCGAAGCCAAAGTTTATTTTTGTGAAGCAACTTCCAAATTTTTTATTGGGAATATCAAACTATTTTTATTCTATTCTATTCGTTTAAAATTTTTCTATAAACCCTTCGCTGTCCACTGTATTTTTTGCGTCGGATAGTTTCATTGCGTTACGTCATACCTACTCGACAATCCAAAAAACCAATTTTTGTGAATATTGAACTAATACCGCGCCTTAAGTACACTGTGCGTTTGCACCTTTTCAAATACGTGAGAAAATTAACTCGAAATGATAAGTTTAATAACATCAGCACAGTGAGTGATCCCTTTCTGTGGTTTATGATTAGCGTACAATGTATTGTAGGCATTATTTTATTGTGTTTGCCTGTTTTTATTGTCTGTGGTAAACATTGGTAAACATGGCGGCATTACGCTACGGCGGGAAACGAACGTGGAATGAACGTGAAAGTTGTGGAAATTCTTGGTCTTCCTTTTGTTTTTTTTATTATTATTTTTAATAATCCGGTTTTGTTGCCTTTTATCTTAGGCGTAACTTTTATTTGCTTTACTTGATTATCTACTATATCTTTTGAATTGATTATTACCTATTTTGTAAATATGAGAACGTTGTAGGGCTGTAGACTGTAGGATTTGTTGACCATTTTCTACGAGTATTTTGTTAAGTACCTGGTAGGTACTTGTTGAAAGGCATACACTGTCCTCCCATACATATTATTAATAGTTACTGTTAAGTATTTCTAAATATTGTAAAAACCAATTATTTTTAAGAGTGACCGTGGAGTTTCTTGCCGGCTCTTCTCCATAGGAAACGACCATTAAGAACCGTGCACATAGCTTCTGACGTTTCATAAATGTGTAATGTGAATTAAAATATTTCGATTTTTTATTTAGATTTTTTAAGGTTTAGTTAGGGCCTTAGTACACCTCCGCCGCGAAACCATAGCAGCGAAACCGCAGTAGTTCAATTGAACTAGTAAGCGGAGCTCGGAGGTGTGATACTCGCCTTACGGTTAGAAATATTCTGCTCGTGTGACAAGTGAACTGAGGCGTGAAGAAATTAATGCAAATTACTGTACCTGGTCGACCAAAGCTCTGTTCGGGTGAAAAGAGAGAAAACGAATTTTTATTTTTATATTTTTTTAATTTTTCCAGATATGAGACCTAGCTAGATCGATTTTCCGCCCCCATAAACCCCTATATTGCAACTTTCATCGACATCCTTGGAGCCGTTTTCGATAACGTGATTACAAATACAAATATTGCTCGTTTAATAGTATAGGGATTTAGGACTAATTGTATCTTTATCAGATATTTATATCGATACTTGTGTAAACATTATATAAATATTATTATAAAACTGGAAGGCGCTCTCTGTTGGCCCGACAACGCGTTTGGGTCCGCTGAACAAAATAAACACGCGACCGATTGCTTTGTTTAGAACCCGGGGTTATGTTCATAATTATGTCACTCATTAAATTTTTCGGAAAACCGTAAGGCGCCCTCTGTAGGCCTGACAACGCGTGCGTTTCGCCGAACCAAACGAAGGAGATGGTCGGGTGTTCGACCGATAATCGCTTTGGTTAGGATATACCCATCATTGGCGTGTAGAATTTGTGAGTACATTTATATTACTTATTATTCTTATCTCTATCCGTTGTAAACTTCTGTAAACATTACAATAATGATTTCAAATAGTTGTCTGTCATAAAGATAACATGTATTGCTGTATAGATAACACAATAATCTAATTAACATTGTAATTAGTACCTACCTACGTAGTTAATCCAGTACCTAGTTATTGTATTGGGTTGAGTAAGAAAGCCGTACCTAGACACCATCACGGACATTTGCTGTGAACCACTTTTCAACCTTATCCCGACCTTGAGCGTTCGGTCCTTCTCTGTCCCGCCCCCTGCGTCCTACTCCTAATGCTCGTATCGAACATGGCGGCCGGCGTCATAGTATACGACGTGAATTCGAATAAGTTCTTTTTTTAAATTACGGCGCTGTTGTAGTGAAACGCGCGTGCATTACAATGTTTTTTTTTTGAAAACGTGTTGCATTATGAAATTCAGTACAACATTAAAACACCCGTTTGGATGCTATTATGGTTACCATGGTTACTATGACACTGGCTGTTTTAATGTTGGCAATAAGCTAACTGGCTCAGAAACTTTTATAGAGAATGTATAGCATGGGTGTAGATAAATGTATTTATTTCACATATAAAAACAAAAGTGAACGTGCAATGTGATGATAGAATATCGAACATTAATAATGTGCCTTTAGATGTAATTTATTACTCTTAATTAATGAGTTAATAGCCTCTGAATAACGCACTATTGCAAGGTTTTGGTCGGGTACCGCTCAGGTGTGGCGGAAGCTAAAGTGACTACGAAGCGGGAGTGTCACTCGCGCGGCGGACGCTGCCCGTGTTATCTTATGGCGTCTTGCACACCTTCGCGACCGCGACGCGGGACGACCCCGTTCGCAAAGCGGGACGCAGTCGGACGCAAGCGTCTTGTAGTCAGACGTGTAGACTTTTCCAGAATTTTAGGAATAGTGACTACTTATCATTTTTGTACCATTTCTGATGATAATATAGCGCTTTACAATGTCAACCCTCAGTGTCATACAATTTTCGTGATAGGTAAATATGATGAGTGTAACCAGTACCCATATCCCGTCAAACCAGAACACTGCAATGCAGCATAACGTCAGAAATAGGTGTAATGGTTATAGGTAGGTACTAACCAGCATATATAGGCAACTGAAGGAACACGGGTCCCACCCGTGGTCCTTCAGTTGCTAATTACGTAACACACTATCAATCGGAGTTGGTTTCATTTTGACAGTTCAACAACATTCATTGCATTATTTACGGTGCTGAGCAGACAAACTTTTCGAACGAAGCAATGTATTAGCAACTTGCTTCAAAATGATTCAGATTCCGATCGATAGTGTTTACGCAATTAGGGTGCTGGAAGAGCTCTCTCACAAAGAATTAAATCATCCTTCTGCATCCTATCTTACTTGTGACATTTTACCTGCTGCTATAAAAGAAGAAAGTTACATCATTACTATTAAATTAATTTAATCTGTGGTTAGACTTAAGCACAGAACAATACAGCTGCAGTAGTTTATCTGGGCAGTGACCTTGAATAAATTTAGCGTAACTGCCGTGCACTCTGTTGCGTACGTTTAGAGGGATTAGGCGCACAATGCCACATTCGCAAAATGACATTGACGCAAAATGACACATTTGCAAAGTGTCTTTTCTCAATATGCCACAATAGCAAAATGCCACTATTGTAAAATGACACATTCGCAAATGATCTTTTCTCAAAATTCCACACTAGCAAAATGCCACACTATCAAAATGACACATTCTCAAAGTTTTTCGTTTTGACATTATGCGAAAAGGCATTTTGCGGAAATGGCATTTTGTTAATGTGACGTTTTGCGATGTGGCATATTGAGAAAAGACATTTTGCGAATGTGTCATTTTGTGTCATTATGTCATTTTGCGAATGTGGCATTGGCCTAATTCATTTAGAGATACTGAAATTTCGAAGCGCGTCGTTTCAGTCGTTTTCAATGAAGTTATACTACTGTACAATTATTATACTGTGACATAAGTGTCTGCTATTTTAACAAGCGGTGACAGTTTAACAAACTAAATTAGGTAGGTAATTATTGTTATCTTTTTGGGACGTAAACGTGTTACAGAGATTTCAACAGTTTGGTTAGTATGGAGTAGGTTTCAATTCATTATAATTTTCTGTTTTATTAACTAGCATTATTATTTTCCCGAGGTTTCGATACAATCATTAAGAAAACAGTTCTAGGATATTTTGACTAAAGGACATTCTGAAGAATTCAGACACTTTTGTGCAAAAAAATAGTCAAGGTCGAGTGCTTCAATCGTAGGCGTAGGTAGTTAATAAGATACACTACTTACGATTTAATCTACTTGCCTGGAATTCCAGATTATGCAGGATGATAACAATCAGTATTAGAATCTGGTATCAAACTAGTAAAAACTAACTCTGGGAGAATAGGAAAGAAATATGGAAAGATTTTATTACCCGCTTGGATGTCGGTAATTATTGCACAGGAACCGTACATTTTTCCGGGATAAAAAGTAACTTATGTGCTATTTATGACTATAATCTATCTCTGTGCCAAATTTCATCCAGATCCGTTCAGCCGTTTCAGCGTGATTGAATAACAAACATCCATCCATCCAAACAAACTTTCGCATATGTACGAGTAATAGTAGTAAGATTCAGTTTTGATGCTCAGCCTCTTTCTCTTTGTGGATTTTATTTATCTTTAAAATCACGAACGGTTCGTAAAATCTTTTCGGTGGTTCTAAATTAATGTGAAAACGATTTGTCAATTATTTTTATGTGTTTTTTGTTTGTGCAGAATAAACAATTTTTTCTTTCTTTTTCTTTTCACGACAAATTATTTCATTTGGGTTATTGTATTTTTGAAATTAGCAAAAAAATCTACGTCAGTTTGCTCAAAGCAAACATCATACCTAACCATAATTACCTATTCAGATTGAAAGTACCTACATAATTTTTGAATTATATAATCTACCTACTTGA
This sequence comes from Cosmia trapezina, assembly GCA_905163495.3. Lineage (NCBI taxonomy): Eukaryota > Metazoa > Arthropoda > Insecta > Lepidoptera > Noctuidae > Cosmia > Cosmia trapezina. The sequence continues at coordinate 22,791,008 of LR991032.1, read as the reverse complement.
GTACGTCCGACGTACTCAAGTAAGTATATAGCTACCTACCTTTGTTGTTATTAATGGCTTTCTAGTTCGTTGACTCTTATACAATGCACGCAACCACTCAAAACACTTTAGAGTATCATAAGTGTGAATCATAAAAGTGTAAAAATAACAGAAGCCATCTCCTCTTTTAAGAGCCTCAGTAAGACACTCAAGCGCACGCGTGTCACGCGTGTGTTTACATAGACGTGCGCGCAGCACGTGCGTGAGCGCACAGAGCCGCATTCGTGTAATTAATTTTTCATTTTATTTCTGTTTGACCCTTATCTCCGAAGTTTGCATTGCGAAAACTCATATGATAGAAGTTTATGTAAAGATTACAGGAAAAATAAAACTATGGCTCTAAATAGCACACTTTTTCAGAAATCGGAACGGTTCCCTCGGTGCACGAGTCCGACTCGCTCTTGACCGGTTTTTTTTATTAATGACATGTGTAAGAAAGACACTTTGTTCATGTATTCTTTAGGAGCAGCCATGGAGCAGCAATATCACCACATTTCATCTATACTTCATTCACAACAAGATGAGACATTTAGACAAACCTTTTTTTACAGTCCGTTCAACCGATTTTGACTTCTATTGCGTAGGCTTAAGGATGGCATTAAAGGCAAAAAAGTGGTTCCAAAACCAACTGTTTACTGCAGCTGCCATTTGTCATGCCGCCAACGTAATAGAAGTCAAAATCGGTTGAACGGACTGTAAAAAACGTTTGCCTAAATGTCTCATCTTATTGTAAATGGAGGTTAGTCACTCACTAGTCACGTAGGACTCAGTTGATTGGGTCCGTTTCAGTCTTCGCACTAATTCCATATGATCGAGTAGCTGGATTGCCTCGATATCCACGTGGCGATGAAGCCTATCACTGTTGGTCCACCGCACCGGGAAGCGTATACAGGGTGGAATTTTGTAATGCCACCTGAAGGGAAAGTACTCTTAATACTGTAGATAGAAAATTTTACTCGAAGAAAACATTCCTTTATTTTTTAATATAAAGAAAACTACATTCAAAGATTTTCGAAAATTCGTTTGCCACACCCGGGAATCGAACCGACTAAAATCTGTAAAAATTACACCCTGTACTTTTATTGCATTGATCGTTAGGATCAAAATAATAAGGATGAAATCTCTCTAACAAACTTGATAAAATTTATAGGAAAACCATGAAATCTTCAATTTTAATTTTTTAATATTTTTTAAATCTTAAATTTGAAGCGAATTTTTGAAAATCTTTGAATGCAGTTTTCTTTCTATTCAAAAATAAAGGAATGTTTTCTTTGAGTAAAATTTTCTATCTACAGTATTATGAGTACTTTACCTTCAGGTGGCATTACAAAATTCCACCCTGTATAGAAATGCTAATTCAGTACGTCCCCTCAGGCGGAGATGAATACCTAGAGTTAGCGCATTTCCAGGCGTTAAACACACGTAAATGGAAATGACTCTATCGTCTCCGCCTGAGGGGACCTACTGAAGTAGCATTTCTATATACGCAACCGGGAACGGTACGTCAACGAGAAAACAGATGACGGTGCCATAGCAAATGTACTGTCGCTACTTCGGCGCCGTCATCTGTTTTCTTGTTAACGTTCCGGTGCGGTGGACGAATAGTTTATCTGTGTTTGTTGAGCCACTTCTTCTTCCCAGCTAAAGCACAAGGAAGTGGTGAAGAGTTGGCGTTTTGGGGGACTGTCTTCATGTAATTTTAACTTTCGAAAAGTGCTAACTCTCAGCCTAGTTTGAATAAATGACTTTTGACAATGATTGTTTTTTTTATGCCAATAAAGAATTTATTTATTTATTTATTGATCTTGATTTTGATTTATGGTCATGAGCGTTATAACACTAATATTATAAAGGCGAAAATTTGTAAGTGTGTGTGTGTGAGGGTGTGTTTGTATGTTTGTTACTTCTTCACGCTCAAACGGCTGAACCAATTTGGATAAAATTTGGTATGTAGATAGCTTATACCTTCGATTAACACATATGCTACCTACTTTGTGTGTTTCTTATTTTTTTGTGTTTGTTTTTTTTTGTGTCGATGGCGTTCGAATTAGGGCAAAAGTTTGTTCAAATTTATTTTCCTAATTCGTCTCTGGGCATTATCTTAGTAGCTGATAATGATGATTTGATTTGACAGACGGGTGTGGTTATTATTTTTATAACATTCTACTTATATTATCTGTTTGTCCAACTGATTACATAAATAATGTACTTAAACCTAATTATAATTTGTTTATGAGTGACGAAACTTGGAAGAGCTCGTGACTAGCGTTGCCGGAGAGTAATATTCCGAAGTATTCCCTTCGGAAGTATTCGCAAGTTTTGATTAGTATTCGCAGTTATTCCCCGAGCTAAGTACATGTGCGGTCACGCAAGTCTATCTATTAAGGCGGGGTGAAAGCAAGCGCCGTAGGTATTAAATGCTTACCGCAGCCCCCGCAAGGAGTAGCGATACGTAATAAATTACGATGCGCGGGAAACGCGCGCCAAGCGCACCGCTCATGAGTTTATGAACTCGAGTAGGTACTATGTTGCGTCACAGAATAGAGCAATGCAGTAGATAAACTTGAACTGATTAGTATACAAGTTTATTTTGTTTTATTTTTCTAGTAAGTATTTTTTAAAGTTTTAGACAGATTAGGTATGCATTGTAAACTTGAACAGTTAAAATAAATAAAAATAACTACTTATACATATTTATTTTCGTGAATAAGGTGGATTTAAAATCTGACTGACACGAAGACCTTTACCCGTACGATTCAAAACTACGCGCCGCGCACCATTTTACTTTACGAAGGTGTCGCATGGCGTGGGGAAAAGTAGTTTCTGTCATTCCCCACGATACCACACCAGTGGTATCGTTTTCAGTGGTGTCGCTGTCGTGGGGAATGACAGAAACTACTATTCCCCACGCCATGCGACACCACCGACTGTATTGTGCTGTTAGTGATGTCCAGCTACATAACAATGATGTGTTACATAACAATTTAGACCTTATTGACATTCATGTTTTTTTGTTAAATTTAGCTTCCAGACCATTTACCAAGTATCTTGGACCAAAAAAACAAATGGTTTGTAAAATGTCTATAAGGTCGAAATTAGCTTGACACCCTAGAAATGATGTGCATAATAATCTAGACACTTTCTGAGGTGTCAAGCGAATTTAGACCTTATTGACATTCATGTTTTTTTGTTAAATTCAGCTTCCAGATCATTTACCAAGTATCTTGGGCCAAAAAAACAAAGGGTTTGTAAAATATCAATAAGGTCGAAATTAGCTTGACACCCTAAAAATGATGTGCATAATAATCTAGACACTTTCTGAGGTGTCAAGCGAATTTAGACCTTATTGACATTCATGTTTTTTTGTTAAATTCAGCTTCCAGATCATTTACCGAGTATTCTGGACCAAAAAAACAAAGGGTTTGTAAAATGTCAATAAGGTCGAAATTAGCTTGAGACCTTTATCGTTTTCAGCGAACTTAAATACCACGAAATGACCGTTCATTCCCCACGACACCACTGGTGGTGTCGTCGGGAATGACAGAAACTAGTATTCCCCACGACACCAATGACTGCATTGTGAGTGATGTCCAGCTAATTTTTAAACGTAACAATTAACAATGATGTGTTATTTTTAAACGACTTAAAAAACGGAGGAGAATATCAATTCAGTTGTATTTTTTTTTTTTTTTTTATGTTTGTTACTGCAGTACTCCGTCATTTAGAAGCCGATTTGGAAAGTTCTTTTTTATTTTATTCGTTATGTCAACACAAAAAAAAAAAACGGAGGGGCATAACTTCTAACGCTCTAGTTTTTTTTTTCTTGAGAGGATGTGATTACGGTCAAAATGAAAATCTTTCGAATTTTTCGACATGGGCGTCAATTTCGTGATATTTGAGGTCGCTAAAAACGATAATGGGGTCAAAATGAAAATCCAAGATGGCGGCTGCGAAAACTTTCTAATTTTTCGTCATGGGTGTCATTTTCGTGATATTTGAGGTCGCTGAAAACGATAGTGGGGTCAAAATGAAAATCCAAGATGGCGGCTGCAAAAATTTTTAAATTTTTCAACATGGGTGTCATTTTCGTGATATTTGAGGTCGCTGAAAACGATAGTGGGGCCAATATGAAAATCCAAGATGGCGGCTGCGAAAATTTCCTAATTTTCGGTCATGGGTATCATTTTCGTGATATTTGAGGTCGCTGAAAACGATAGTGGGGTCAAAATGAGAATCCAAGATGGCGGCTGCGAAAATTTCCTAATTTTTCGTCATGGGTGTCATTTTCGTGATATTTTAGGTCGCTGAAAGCGATAGTGGGGTCAAAATGAAAATCCAAGATGGCGGCTGCGAAAATTTCGTAATTTTTCGTCATGGGTGTCATTTTCGTGATATTTGAGGTCGCTGAAAACGATAGTGGGGTCAAAATGAAAATCCAAGATGGCGGCTGCGAAAATTTCGTAATTTTTCGACATGGGTGTCATTTTCGTGATATTTGAGGTCGCTGCAAACGATAGTGGGGTCAAAATGAATGACTATCGTTTTCAGCGATCTAAAATATCACGAAAATGACACCCATGATGAAAAGTTAGGAAATTTTCGTAGCCGCTATCTTGGATTTTCATTTTGACCCCGCTATCGTTTTCAGCGATCTAAAATATCACGAAAATGACACCCATGACGAACAGTTAGGGAATTTTCGCAGCCGCCATCTTGGATTTTAATTTTGACCCCACTATCGTTTTCAGCGACCTAAAATATCACGAAAATGACACCCATGACGAAAAATTAGGAAATTTTCGCAGCCGCCATCTTGGATTTTCATTTTGACCCCACAATCGTTTTCTGCGACCTAAAATATCACGAAAATGACACCCATGACGAAAAATTAGGAAATTTTCGCAGCCGCCATCTTGGATTTTCATTTTGACCCCACTATCGGTTTCAGCGACCTCAAATATCACGAAAATGACACCTGTGTCGAAAAATTTGATAATTTTCGCAGCCGCCATCTTGGATTTTCATTTTGACCCCACTATCGTTTTCAGCGACCTAAAATATCACGAAAATGACACCCATGACGAAAAATTAGGATATTCGCAGCCGCCATCTTGGATTTTCATTTTGACCTCACTATCGTTTTCAGCGACCTAAAATATCACGAAAATGACACCCATGACGAAAAATTAGGAAATTTTCGCAGCCGCCATCTTGGATTTTCATTTTGACCCCACTATCGTTTTCAGCGACCTAAAATATCACGAAAATGACACCCATGACGAAAAATTAGGAAATTTTCGCAGCCGCCATCTTGGATTTTCATTTTGACCCCACTATCGTTTTCAGCGACCTAAAATATCACGAAAATGACACCCATGACGAAAAATTAGGAAATTTTCGCAGCCGCCATCTTGGATTTTCATTTTGACCCCACTATCGGTTTCAGCGACCTCAAATATCACGAAAATGACACCCATGTCGAAAAATTTGAAAATTTTCGCAGCCGCCATCTTGGATTTTCATTTTGACCCCGCTATCGTTTTCAGCGACCTTAAATATCACGAAAATGACACCCATGACGAAAAATTTGGAAATTTTCACAGCCGCCATCTTGGATTTTCATTTTGACCCCGCTATCGTTTTCAGCGACCTTAAATATCACGAAAATGACACCCATGACGAAAAATTTGGAAATTTTCACAGCCGCCATCTTGGATTTTCATTTTGACCCCGCTATCGTTTTCAGCGACCTAAAATATCACGAAAATGACACCCATGACGAAAAATTAGGAAATTTTCGCAGCCGCCATCTTGGATTTTCATTTTGACCCCACTATCGGTTTCAGCGACCTCAAATATCACGAAAATGACACCTGTGTCGAAAAATTTGATAATTTTCGCAGCCGCCATCTTGGATTTTCATTTTGACCCCACTATCGTTTTCAGCGACCTAAAATAACACGAAAATGACACCCATGACGAAAAGTTAGGAAATTTTCGCAGCCGCCATCTTGGATTTTCATTTTGACCCCGCTATCGTTTTCAGCGACCTTAAATATCACGAAAATGACACCCATGACGAAAAATTTGGAAATTTTCACAGCCGCCATCTTGGATTTTCATTTTGACCCCGCTATCGTTTTCAGCGACCTAAAATATCACGAAAATGACACCCATGACGAAAAATTAGGAAATTTTCGCAGCCGCCATCTTGGATTTTCATTTTGACCCCACTATCGGTTTCAGCGACCTCAAATATCACGAAAATGACACCCATGTCGAAAAATTTGAAAATTTTCGCAGCCGCCATCTTGGATTTTCATTTTGACCCCACTATCGTTTTCAGCGACCTTAAATATCACGAAAATAACACCCATGACGAAAAATTTGGAAATTTTCGCAGCCGCCATCTTGGATTTTCATTTTGACCCCACTATCGTTTTCAGCGACCTAAAATATCACGAAAACGACACCCATGACGAAAAATTGGAAATTTTTGCAGCCGCCATCTTGGATTTTCATTTTGACCTTGAAATACAAAAAAAAATAAGAAGATACCTAATTAGAAAAAAAACTTAATTTAAAAAAAAAATCTTATTTATGTAGGTATACAGAAAAATACATTTGAGGGCCTACTTATTTTCTGAACATCCCTGCCCAACCCTTTGAAAGAATTCAGGCGTGATGTTATGAAGAAATCTCATTTCCTATCCGATATTCATTATAAAACCACCCGTACTAACTTTATTCTGTGGCACCTACCTATTTGAGATTTGAAAATAGTGAACCAAAAATTTGCGCGTCAGGCGGCTTTATAAGCTCCAGTGTAGGGTTCAAATTCAACTGTTTTACACACTTGATGCGATTGGTAAACATAGGCCGTGATAAAAATAAATACCAATAAAGCTTTTGCGCGCGTGACGTCTTTATTTACATAGGCATAGCGTTCAAATTCAACTGTTTTCAACACATGTTAATTTGTGCCGGTCGCAGTCGGTGACAGAAGTTAGCGGGGTGGCGGGTTCGAAAAATTGGCACACGTCCGACCTCCATCACGTTCCGCTCGGGACTAAACGACACGGAGCGAGCGCAAAACACTTGACATTGGAATTAGTGATATAAATATTTTGATATTTCAAATTATGATAGCCGTTATAAATTACATTTTTTACGACCTTTATTATGGCATAAGTTTTATTGTTCAAAGCCTAATATAAATCAAATGAAATAAGATATAGATCATAATTTAGACTTGTCTTTGCGATTTAATTGGATGCAGTAAAGTGCAAGTAATCGTGTATCGGACGGCCGAAATTTGTATATGGAAGTCTGAACTAAGTAATATATTTTTTTCAAAATTTAAATCCGTGTTATTTACGAATAAAACACTAAACAAAACGACGTTTTTACGGCTCTCACCGCCTTAAAGTTAAACGCCATCTAGCGGTCAATAGTCAAGCTAACATTACGTCGTGTGTGTTGTTGTCGTACGAGTATGTTGCGTTCATTCATGACTCCGAGTAATATTCGATTTGAATACTTCGCAATACTTCCGAATATTTCTTTACATATTTCTTTATCACGGTTGGCGCAGTGGTTGAGCAATTGACTGCTGCGCAGCATGTCGCGGGTTCGATTCCCGCACGGAACAAATATTTGTACGACCTACAAGTATTTGTTCCGAGTCTGGGTGTTTTTCTATCTATAATATGTATGTATTTACAAAAAAAAAATGTATACCTATATGTAGTTTATCAGCCATCTCGTTACTATAACACAAGCATTAGGTTGCTTAGCTTGGGACTAGATGGCGTTGTGTGAAATGTCCAAGGATATTTATTGTTATTATTATTATTATCTACTTAGATAAGTACTTACGTAATAAGTTTTTGTATGCGGTTTAGGTGTGAAAGTGGTAGAGAGGTAAATACATACGTAGATTACTGAGTTTATAAAATAGTTTAAAGTAAGTATCAAGAAAGGGGTGCCTGCCGTTTTGCCGAAAAGATTTTGCCAAAATTTCATTACCCAAACAAATTTTAGCAACCTTTTTTTATACCATTGCAATATTTCGAATGATTTTAGTACGCATATTTTCATTTGGTCAAATTTTTACTTGGCAAAATATTACTAAGTATAATGTCATTAAGTCATTTGGTCTTTAATCAAATGATTTATTACAGCAAACAATCTTCACACAATAAACGTTTGGTGAAATGATTTGTTAAGACAAAAAATATTAAGGCAAAAATAGCATTTTTTTGTAATTATATAATTAAAAAATGCAATTTTATTTTAATACAATCATTTGTTTAATGCAAAATATTTTTACATTACAATTTTAAATTTGTTGCAATGGAAATTTATTGGTTACTTGCATTAATAGAAAAAAAGATATTGTTTTTAGTAGGTTACCCCGAACTCAACTATTTAGATTAGGTTAATTTGTTCTTTAAAAAAAATGGGTAGGTTAGGTTAGGTTAAAACTGTGACCTCCTACGCACGAGCCGAGCGAGCGAAGCGAGCGGTGCTGTGGCAGCGGCCGGCGAGTGCCAGACACGACTTGCATTAATAGAAAAAAAGATATTGTTTTTTGTAGGTTACCCGGAACTCAACTATTTAGATTAGGTTAATTTCTTCTTAAAAAAAATGGGTAGGTTAGGTTAGGTTAAAACGGTGACCTCCTACGCACGAGCCGAGCGAGCGAAGCGAGCGGTGCCGCGGCAGCGGCCGGCGAGTGCCAGACACGACTTGCATTATTAGAAAAAAAGATATTGTTTTTTGTAGGTTACCCGGAATTCAACTATTTAGATTAGGTTAATTTCTTCTTAAAAAAAATGGGTAGGTTAGGTTAGGTTAAAACTGTGACCTCCTACGCACGAGCCGAGCGAGCGAAGCGAGCGGTGCCCCGGCAGCGGCCGGCGAGTGCCAGACACGACTTGCATTAATAGAAAAAAAGATATTGTTTTTTGTAGGTTACCCGGAATTCAACTATTTAGATTAGGTTAATTTCTTCTTAAAAAAAATGGGTAGGTTAGGTTAGGTTAAAACTGTGACCTCCTACGCACGAGCCGAGCGAGCGAAGCGAGCGGTGCCGCGGCAGCGGCCGGCGAGTGCCAGACACGACTTGCATTAATAGAAAAAAAGATATTGTTTTTTGTAGGTTACCCGGAACTCAACTATTTAGATTAGGTTAATTTCTTCTTAAAAAAAATGGGTAGGTTAGGTTAGGTTAAAACTGTGACCTCCTACGCACGAGCCGAGCGAGTGAAGCGAGCGGTGCCGCGGCAGCGGCCGGCGAGTGCCAGGAACGACTACATTATATAGAAAAAAAAAAAAAAGCCGTTCACATTTATGTCATTGAAGCATTTGACTGAATAGGAAAAGGTGAATTGAAAACTGACGATACTAAATATTTGGCTTATTTGATTTTGCGTAAAAATTGTTATTCCAACTGAAACATTTGACTAAATAAAAAATGTTAAAAGTACTAGTTGGTAAACAAGTTATAGTTTAAACGTTAATTTGCCAAACATTAGGTTTGCGTTACAATTTTTTGTCAATAGATTTTTTGCTAAGTAGTAATTTGGCAAATGATATTATGCGAAAAATTTTTTGGGAAGTGAAAATTTGGCAAATTCCTTTCGGTCAAACAAGGGAGACCCCAAGAAAGAAGTCAAGGTTTGACTTCAAGTGCAAAAACACACCGTTTTCGAGATATAAAATACAGTACATTTTTTTTTCTTTTGCTTATATCTCGAAAACGGTGTGTCCTATCGCAAAAATAATGAAAATTTGGCCCCCCTTTATAGAACTCATAAACCCTTAAACCTCTACATGTAGGTACCAAAAAAAAACCATAAAGAACACGTTGAAGCTGCCCCCTCCATGTACAAGAGAATCGGCACTAATATCCGCACAAAATACACATTTTAAACTCAACCATACAAAAATAAAACAATAAGTACCGAGTCACTTGGTAGATAACTTACTTACAGGGAATTATTCCCGCTAGTAGATAACTACTTACGCGGAAATATTCGCGCTAGTACGTAGGCATCGATTACTACTCGTTGATTTTATGAATGAACGGGCTCGAGCTTCCTAAATCACGTGTGCAAGTGCAAGTCAACGCCGCGCGCCGCCGCCGGCTCGCTGCTGGCACCACGCGCCGACCAACTTCGGGTACTTATTGGATTATATTTTAAATGCGACTATTGACCGCTAGATGAGGGCGCAGTTCTCATTGCAAATTACATATATTACCTATGTCCCGCATTGGTGATAGTGCATTCATTAATGCCCACGAATCAATCTTCCACCATTCATAAGCTAATCAGCAAACCTTGGTCACTGCAGCAGCAGAAAGCATCACGCTAGTTATTGCTACGCTTCTGTGGCACCATCTTGCGGATTCTTGCGATAACAATAGAATAGTCGGCGCACTGCATTTTTGTCCTTGAACCCCCACTTGTCCGGCACTGGATTCGCCATAAAAACGTGTACAGGAGCGCTAATACTTCGTTGACTCATGAATGAATGGCTGCGAAGCTCGGTGGTGTGCCACTTTACTATCAAGCCAATGCCAGGCGAGCTCTGGCGTCGCCGAGCGACTAACGAGAGCAGGTGTCCATTTACAATTCTACCATTGCCCGCTAGATGGCGTTAATTCAAGTAACGGCACGGCGTAATACATTCGGCGAGTCGAGTCTCATCAAGCGACCTACGCAAGTACGCCTAAATTCGTAACTAGGTAGTACCTACAGGCAATAATTTAATTCTTAATAGGTAATAAAAAGTAGGTTACCTACTACATTCTTACTAGTAGTATTACTTCAAATCGAAGTATTCCTTTGAATATTTCCCAATTATTCCGAATACTTGCGAATACTTGCGAAGTTTTACAATGCTACTCGTGACTAAGTAATAACAGCCGCACGGGTCGATCCATCAGGTTAAGCTACGCTTGCTGGGGTTGGTCCGTGGATGGGTGACCATCTGTACATACAGAGACTCCTCCATGCCTCGGAAAGCACTTTAAGCTGTTGGTCTCGGCTGTCATTCATGGATCGTTGACAGTCGTTACGGGTCGTCAGAACCTCGAAAGTCTGTCAACCAGTATGACATCAGCAACTTGGTTGTGGAGGTCAGATAGGCAGTCGCTCCATGTAAAATACTGGTATTCAGCTGCATCCGGTTCGACGGGAAGGCTGGAAGGGTATTAATAATAATAATAATAAGTTCTGCTCCGGAAGCTTAAACGATACATCTCCTAACTAAAATTATTATTCGTCGACCGGGAAAACTTACTCAGCGACTTTTGGTTTGTGTTTCAATATTGTGTAATGTTTTTCACCATTTTCCCACTAAAATCCTTTTATCACACTGAGTTCACTCTAACAACCACAAATACATATTCTAGTCCATTTTCATCGCCTTCAATAGGTATAAGGTACTAAAAATAAAATAATTAATTTTCACATATCAATTTTATTAAAATCCTTCTTGTTTCATACGAAGCTTGTATATTGATCTAATTACATCAAATATCTAACTTGCATATACATAACTTTTATACATTTAATAATGATCTTTACATAATTATATTCTTTTATTGACCTGATTTTTGACCCAGTTATATGAATCAAGGTTTTTATGTGATAAAATCAATTTAAGGCTCTAAACGCAATAAAAAGTAACTGGAACCAATATTATTTAGTTAAAGTTATTAAGTGTATTGAATAGGTATGTAAAACAATCAAGTTTCATTTACACTTTAAAAATATAAGATTTAAACAATTATGAGCAATTATAAAACCGGCCGATTAATTTTAAAATAAAATATTAATACAATGGATTTGTGCTGTCCATTTCTAGCATGTTATTTTTAAGCATTTGTTTATAATTTTTAAATCTTATAATAATTGTGATTGTATAGTAATAATAAAAATGAATTATGAGTTCAAATAATATCCTTATATAATTAAGTATAAATAATATCTATTTAATTATTCAGCCCAATTAGTTTTGTTGTCTTTAAATAATTTATATTATCTTTGGAACATTCTAATATTATTTTATTTATACTATTGGTTTCTACGCTGGCTTACAATATTTATCATGATTAATAAACAAAAAATGCGATACCAAATCTAAACTTATTTAGACATAATAATATGGCATTATTATTTATTTATTTGTGATAGATCTCGTATAACATGACATAAAATATTAAGTAAATAATTATCTTTTGAGATAAAACTTTGTTGAATTTAATTCAATAATTGTCGTATAATATAATTGTTAAATAATTTTGTACTATTATTACAATTTCAAAATATGCAATAAATAAAATTTTCTTTTCCTCTTTTAAATATATTTTGGTTTTAAAATATTATTTTTCAATAAGTTTAAATTGATCTATTTTAAAATTAAGTATTTTTATTGTCATAAAATGGTTTTCAGATCAAATAAATACTTTAAATTATTTCTAAGGTATTTTTGGTAACTTTAGAATTTAAAATAAAGAAAAATTTGCAACGATTCGATCAGCAATCTGCATTATTTCTTTAATTGTATACAGTCGGTCGTAAAAACAGGAGTTTTCAATCAAAGCTAGTTTTTAATATATTATTATAAACAATAAAATATATTTTTAGTTAAAAAGTATGTTTCAGTATTTTTTGTAAGTATAAGGTGTCTTTTTCATAAATCAAGCAAAATAATAATATACTTAGTGTCACGAAAAGAAAACATTTAACAAGAATCAGGTACCTAACATTTAAATCTTTCGCTTTTTTCTGATCTCAATATTCGACTAAATTAAACATTGTGTGGTACGATGATCTTAAAATCCTAAACGTTTTCCATTAAAATTTCATTATAGTCTTTAAGAGCTTAGCAAAATGTAGAAATTTTTACTATTTCGTTATTATATAAGTACCCTTTTCGCTTGATTTTGGTAAAATTCCTCCATTATTTTATTTTTTATTAATTTTACGATTAAATAAAATCACCTTAGCATTACTTCGCTAGTATTATAAATATTTTTTTTTTCGATTCCAAGTAACATTAATGAACTCTGTTAACATTTGGCTCATCATTTTTTGTTCAGTCAACCTCCACATTCTGGAAGACTAACGGAAATCTTTCACGAGACAGTACACGTACATTTTTTTTCTCTAAATCTACATACACAAATTCATACAACGTGTATACGTACAACACTAGAAATTTCGATTACTAATAACTGTTTTGTTTTTATAAAAATTGTTGACACAACCGAACATTTAGTTAACAGCTATTATTTTTCTTTACTGTTTATGTAGGTACTTAGTCAATCTATTACATCTATTTGCTTCTAATAATTAAGTTTATGGGTTATAAACTCATTTAAAGACTCATTACACTATCACAAAAGCATAACACTGACACGACGAATAATATTTTTAAAACGTGTAATGAATCCTTAAAATTTAATTTTATTCTATTGTAAGTTTAGATATATTTTAATATTATTAAAAGCAATTTATAATTAGCAAAAAATAAATTAAACTTGAGAAAAAATATTGCAGTGAACCCTGCTTTCCGTAAGTCACAAAAATGATGGTTTTTTTTTTAAATTAAACAAACCTGTTATAAAAATGTTAATGCACATTGACGCTGTTTTATTAAGCATTATTAATATTATTATTAAAGTACTATTATTTTATTTTATCCAGTAAGTAATATTACTTACACATAGATAACATGTATGAACGGAAATCGCGAAGTCTTTATTCGACAAAATAATCAACACTAAAATTGATTCATATAGCTGAAAACGGCGAAGTGGCATCCCTATAAATAATGTTCATTGTGACGAACTGAAAATGTTTTTTTTTCAACGGAACTTTTCAAAATTTCCGAATTTTCCGGGGTAGGTCCATTCTCAAGTATGTTAGGGTCAGGCATTGAAAGAATATCCCTTTCTAGGGTCATATCACTATCTGGCTAAACCACTAATAGAACAATATACAGCATATATCAGATGTGGTCATATTTTAGGGTGTGGTACAGACCAACAAACTGAACAACTACACCCAAATGAATGCGACAGTTGATTATATTTTCGACTAGCTGACCCGACAGACCTTATGAGCCCTTATAGCAGGGCAGAAGTTGAACGGTTCCAGTGTGAGAGAGAGGCGGAGCTATATAGGACCTATAGCACCATCCTTTTTTCTGAACGGATCCATGATGAATCCATGATGTTTTTTCACGTCATAGTACGGCCCCTGTTGTCCTGTCCAAATTTTAATAATTCATACAAAATTCCTATAGAAAATTCACTTTCAGTTTTCCCGAATTTTTCAATTTTACCGGCAACTTTTCCAATTATTCTCTTCTTAAGAACCTTTCTCGGACTTCGAATATTTGAAAAACAAAAATTTTGTCGAATTGGTTCAGCCGTACTCGAGTTTTGCGCTTAGCAACACATTTAGCCATTTATTTTTATTTATACAGATTATGATGTTGGTACCATGGAGAAAATTGTTCAGTTTGATGGTCTGTACCTACCACACCCTAAAATATACGACCAGACCTTTCTGATACATGCTGTATCATTTAGCCATTCATTTTTATTTATACAGATTATGATGTTGGTACCATGGAGAAAATTATTCAGTTTGATGGTCTGTACCTACAGCACCCTAAAATATACGACCAGACCTTCCTGATACCCGCTGTATTAGAGTGGTCATCATCTGGCTAGCCTTTTCCCAACTATATTCGGGTCGGCTTCCAGTCTAACCAGATGCACCAGGATTTTACATGGAGCGACCGCTGACCTGACTTCCACAACTCAGTTACTAAGTAATGCGATACCTCTTGGTAAGACTGCTTGTAACGACTGGCAAAGCTCCAGGAATGACAGTCGGGAGTTCGGGACCAACGGCTTAACGTGCTTTCCGAGGCACGGAGAGGTCTTGGTACCCATCCACGGGCCAACAGCGGTAAGCGTAGCTTAACCTGATTGATTGGCCCGTGCGGCTGTTATTACTTAGCCACAAGCCCCTCCTTAGCCACAAGCCTTATTATTTTAATATATTTGGAAACCACTACTGTGTTATCCAACTAATAGCGCTCTAAGAATCTTGTCTTCGAGAAGAACTACATCAAAGTTATATTTTTATTGCCCAAACATTTTGCTGGACTGTGAGTATGTTAGCTAGGTTATCATTTTTATTAGGTTGGTAATTACCAACCACTAATGTACATAATGAGGGTTTTCTGAAATGACGTTCACTAGGTTCCAGCACTGAGTCGTTAGGTCCGGGCACCTGTCAAAACTGTCAAAGTGCTTATACTCGATGACTTTTTTTACCGTTTTGAAAAAAAAATGGCTTTAATACGTGAACGGAGTCCCTATGACATGTCCCTATGATGGAGGGCCTATGGCATAATACCTAGCTTTTTTTTTTACAAAAAATTAAATTTAAATCATATTATGCAGCCCGCATGCGATTTGAATTTCAATATTTGTCAACGATTTATAATTTTTATCAAAATTTCTGTTTTTATTGTTCTAGTATGCAAAGTTTACTTCGAATTTATAGTATGTACCTATTTATTGATAAGACTTAGATCAATTTCTAAGCTATTAAAAAAAAATTGGGTATGCCACAGACTAGAGGCTTCTACTCCTATTATAGCCTATTTTTTTTAAGACGGTAAAAGAAATCCTCCGGTATTTTCCTTAATCGTGACTGCAATGATGAACGAATTAGACAAATGATGAACGTCATCATAATTACTTTGTATTCAATGTCGAAATAGAAGACTTCTTGTCAAAGTGGCGCCAACTGGTGGCGGGAATTTTCATGAAAACCCTCAGTGCAGTCAGTATCAAAAATATCGGGACGAACAGACTGTTCAAAATGATCTCATCAAATAAGAAAATTAAACTTTATCTCAATTGGATAAAGTTCTTGTCAGAATGACAGTTGTCGTGTACTGTCTTCATTCTGAAACATTCCTTGTGTCATTGAGTTAAAATTTCATTTTCATAGTTGTTTAGATCATTTTGAACAGTGATTTCTGTTGGTGCAAAAGTTCTGTATCATTCTGAATTTTTTAATGATTTTTATTAGTGTTTTAAATTGTTTTCTGAATCAAATATCCCTTAATGCATTTATGACAAACTTAAAAGCGGCTTACAACATTCGTTTTATTTTATGATACAACATGACATGTAATTTTAAGGCCTTATAGTACACTTGAAGCCATATAAAAACAAAATAACTATCACACACATCGAATTTATTAATCAGTACAGACTACACCTGAAAATATAGCGACTGTTTTTATCTACGACATTTAAATCGCAAATTCGTCAGAATATCCGCAAATGCGACAGAATATCTGCAAATGTAACAGAATATCTGCAAATCTGACAGAATATCTGCAAATGCGCCAGAATTGTCATACTTGTTTAAAAATGTGCGCGGAAACTGAAATAAGGGTACGTATACACTGCCACCAAGCGCGTTATATAAAATGATCCACTTTAGCAACACGTCTATGCTTTAGGTCTAGATTAGAGTTTCTTTCCCCCCGTACCGTTGGAGGTACGAGTATGGGCACTGGCTTCCGGGAGGTTCTCTCTTCGGCCGGTGGTCTGCATACTAGTTTTTCGAAGTCAATATTGTCACGAACTCTGGAAATGGAAAAAGTTCATGTTAGAAGAATGCTTTTCTATGTCATCATCTTCCTGCCCTTATCCCATGTTACTTGGGGTCGGCGCAACACGTTTTCTTCTTCCATTCTCCCCTG
Organism: Cosmia trapezina; assembly: GCA_905163495.3. NCBI lineage: Eukaryota > Metazoa > Arthropoda > Insecta > Lepidoptera > Noctuidae > Cosmia > Cosmia trapezina. The sequence continues at coordinate 22,774,154 of LR991032.1, read as the reverse complement.
TCAACTGCTACGCTATCATTCACTCCCTTCTCTTTCATATCATTCCTCACACAATCCATCCATCTTTTCTTTGGCCTTCCTCTGCCTCTGCCTCTTCCTCTGAGTTAAAAAGAATGAAACAATGTTTTTCTATGTGATGGTCATAGAAAGATCTACTTTATTTATTTTGAACCTAATACGACGTATGGTATTTAATTATGACTATTGTGCACTGTTCCGACATGTATATACTTTCCATCCTCACATAATAAATATGGTTCTCAAACATGGTCTTTGACAAATGAGCACGCTCGAGCCTAGGTCTGCCAGAGGACTATGAAATGGAGAGCTTAGGAATCCGACCATCCATTCCAGCACAAAGATGCCACTGATGTCACTTGGAAAGCTGCCACGATAAGTGTAATTGGGCTGGACACATCTGCTGCATGTCAGACGATCAATGGTCCAAAATTATGACACAATGGGTCCCATTTAATGACAAGCGACATCACGGCAGGTCTTGACAGAGATCTCAAACTCAAACTCAAACTCAAAGCATTTATTTCAAATAAACCAATTACAGGCACTTTTGAATTGTCAAAGGGTCGGTCTTGGGTCGGTCAGTCAGAAACATGAAGCTAGTTGCCCATTCCAAAGCGTAGATCCTGGAGAAGAACGGGCAAGAAACTCCACGGACACTCTTTTAAATCAAATATTTTACATAATATTGGTTACATCGTTCATATTGAAAATATAGATGTGAGAACAATGTAGAAAGACGTGCACGTTAAAAGCGTCCGTAATGAAAAAGATAAAAACTAAAAACAACTAAATTAAAAATAAGCCGTGGCAGCTAAGAGACGACCAGTCCCAACTGACGGCGCCCGTTCACGAACATGACGCATGGATCAGATGGTGGGATCAGCTGGACTCCTTCAACAAAAACTGGTCCTTAGCCGCTATAAATATAGAGAGAAGTGAAAAGAGAATATGTAGGAGAGTGCACCATTCTTTTAATAAAACTATGGTGCACTCTGGTCTACTTCCAATCTGTCTGATTCGTTCAATAAATGATCTCTAATGCTAAAATCTCATAATCTTAACACAATCTGAAGCAAATTTAGAAGAAATATTTATATACAATAACGCATGATGCGTGCCCTTACCTCATCAGTCATGAGATAGCAACAATTTTGATCTTTTGTCAGACCAATTCATTTATGTCATTGCTTATAATTTTATAATAACGTGCTTACATGTATTTCGGACCTGACAAATTTTTGACTATCTATAGTAAGTTGATGACCTTGCGGCAAAGACTCAAGTAGACTTTGCATCCTGGTCCTCTCCAGATCATGAAGTAAAATGTGTTACGTTGCTTACCATCATAATTGACCATGCTGAGGTCCGCCTCACTAATTCCAAACCCAACCACATTTATTGCGAGGAAGACCCAAGTCTTTGAGCATTTCTTTGCTAGATTATTCCAGAACAGTGATAATTAACTTACCATCGTAGTTGACCATGCCGTCTCCATCGAGGTCAGCCTCGCGGATCATGTCGTCGACCTCTTCCTCACTGAGCCGCTCCCCCAGGTTGGTCATCACGTGGCGGAGCTCCACCGAAGATATCAGACCGTCGTTGTTCTTGTCAAATACCCTGGAATTTGTAATGGTGACATTTAATACATGAACAAAATGAGGGGAGGTACTTTATGTATGCTGTGCTCGTTAAGATGGGTGAAAATCTCTTGAAAGTCTAACCTGCACCCCTTTTTTTTCTGTATGGGAATTCATCAAATGACTTCTCCCGCTCTAGGCAGAGCGAGAGGGCGTGTCAAACTTTTACTGACTAAAACCCGGGTGGGTTTTAGTCAGTAAAAGTTTGACGTGTTCCATCAGTTGCCTGTGCCAGGGCCACGGTATCTCTTTCGAACAACCCGCGACCCCGGCGGCTAATCTGCACCGTTTTTAGGGTTCCGTACCAAAATGGTAAAAAAGGAACCCCTTATGGTGTGACTCAGTCTGTCTGTCTGTCTGTCACAGCTGGATATCTCAAGAACTACTAATGCTATCAACTTGAAATTTGGAACAATTTTAGATGACGTTTACCCAACTATTTTGCAAATGAGAAAGAAATAAAAATATTTATATTTTTTTTGCAACTGGGACCGAAAGGGGGTCTTAAAAATTCAAAGTGGGGCTACTAGGGCATGTGGGGTATCGTATGAAAGAGCGCTATTTGCACATTCTCAAACATTTTTTTTTAGCCCGCATAGTTTTCGACTTTTGATGAAAAATGTAAAAAAAAATACCGTTCCCCTCCCCTTATCTCCGAAGTTTTCAAAGCGAAAAATCTGAAATTATTCTATGTGATAGAAGTTTATGTAAAGATTACAGGAAAAATAAAACGATGTCTCTGAATAGCATAGTTTTTCAGAAATCATCAACAAAAATTACATATAAATGATGGTACGGAACCCTCGGTGCGCGAGTCCGACTCGCTCTTGACCGGTTTTTTTTTTTTTTGTGGATGGGAAATCATCAAATGACTTCTCCCGCTCTGGGTGGAGCGGAAGGTCGTGTCAGACTTTTACTGACTAAAACCCACCCGTGTTCCTTCAGTGCCTGTGCCAGGGCCACGGTGTCTCTTTCGAACAACGCGCGACTCCCGCGGCTAATCTGGTCCAGTTTTCTTACGAACACATTTTAATGACAATCAGAAACCCTAAATTCCGGCATTTATAGTCTACTAGCTGCGCCCCGCGGTTTCACCCGAGTAGACCGGTATAAAAAGTAGCTTATAAATTAATCCAGAGTATAAGCTATCTACATACCAAATTTCATACAAATTGGTTCCGCAGTTTCAGCGTGAAGAAGACACACACTCACAAACTTTCACATTTATAATATTAGTGTGATACCTAGTTCGTAATAAATTTTGTCCAGTGCCCCTCTGGATTTGGAAGATCAGACAGAACTGATGAAAATGAATCAGAAAATTTGAGCAATTGAAGTGTTATCCTTCGGTCCACGCTTTGGCTTCAGATGGTTTGTAAAAGGCGAGTACCAGTCCGCACTGAGCCTGAGTGGTAGATCACGATCTTATAGAGGAGAGGCCTGTGCCCACTGCTGGAACAAGTTACTGCGAGTACAAGCATGATGATAAAATTAAATAATGTAACTGAGATGTACCTGAAAGCCTCTCTAAGTTCGTCTTCTCCATCAGCCCCGCGCATCTTCTTGGACATCATTTGGAGGAACTCATTGAACTCGATGGTACCGTTGCCGTCCTGGTCCACTTCCTTCACCATGTCTCGAAGCTCCGTCTCTGGAATATACAGTTTTTCAAATTAAAATAATGACTAAGTCAAATCTATCTGCCGAGCCTTTTCCCAACTATGTTGGGGTCGACTTCCAGTCTAACCATCCGGTTTTCATCACCACAGCTGCCCTCAATACGGTGAAGGAAAACATCGTGAGGAAACCGGCATGTCTTAGAACCAAAAAACATCGAAGACATGTGACATCTACCAACCCGCACTGGGCCCGCGTGGTAGATTACAGCCCACTCCCTCTCGAAGAGAGGAGGCCTGTGTTCCAACAATCAATCTGCCTAGCTTTTTCCACACTATGTTGGGGTCGGCTTCCAACCGGAACCGGAGTCTAACCGGATGCAGCTGAATACCAGTATTTGAAATGGAGCGACTGCCTATCTAACCTCCACATCCCAGTTACTGGGTAATACGATACCCCTTAGTAAGACTGGTTGTCAGACTTTCAGGCTTCTGACGACCAGTAACGACTCAAAGATCTACGAATGACAGCCGGGACCAACGGCTTAGCGTGATTTTTCCGAGGCACAGAGGGGTCTTGGTATTTACAATGGTCACCCCATCCAGGGACCAACCGCGGCAAGATCAGTTTAAGCTGATTGATCGACACTTAAGGCTGTTATTACTTAGCTGCAAGCCCCCTACTTCATTGTATGAATATTTGTGTGAACTCGAGAGTCACTGTTGTTTTTTGCTCTGTCAAAACTTTTCGGTCTTATTACAAAACAAAACGAGGTTTTTCTTCTGTCATGGTTTAAATCATCGAGCCAGTTTTTGTAATAAGAACCTAGCTGTGATAGAAATAAATACCTACAGTTCTTTTATACAAAACTGACAACTTAGTCCGGTACTAAGTTGTCAGTTTTGTAAAACTGACATCTTAATGTGTCGGAATAAAGTTCGAAATTCAAAAAAGGGTCCATGATTTAAACCTGGGTTTGAAGATGAACCTTGTTTTGTAATAAGACGGCTTAAGTTTGGAAGACATCCTTTGTATTTGGTAAATTACGCTGTTGTGTCTACATACAAGCTCCAGTGTATAATGCGTAAACAAGCGTATGGCCTTCCTTCCACCTACCTTCACCCAGCGTATGTTACCAATGTCCCATACGTGAGAATCCTATAAGATCACTTTCAAATAACAAAACGATACTCTCAGCAAATCAGGCTCTAGGGAGGTACCAAAAGACCAATTGTATTACTCCGATGAGTCGAGGACCAAAATAAAACAATCATAAAATCTAAAGAGAGAGAGAGAGACATTAACACGTTTATAATAAAGTACGTACAATACACCCGTATTGTCCTAAACACGGTATTATCTCACAAACAGAAAGTAATGACATCGTAAATTATAACAAGTCGCCTACGCGCTACGTGAGCATTCTCGTTGAGATAAAAACGTTATAATAATATCTAAGGGTTCGCTAAGAAAAGAGATGTTTTTATTCTGTCCTGCTGTTTTTGCACACGACAACATTAAATGGTTAATAAGATTATAATCAAGAAATAAGTAGACGGTATATTATTACATCTGTGCATGTAATATAATAATATTGTAAATAGTGGGACATAGATTCAGGTGGAATTATTATTATTATAAGCGTAGAACTAATAATAAAATATTATAACAATAATATAATTATTATTTGTTTTAAAATGAAAGTCGATACCATTTCACAATTTCATCACATGGACTCGTGGCGCCGTGGCTTAGTTGGTTAAAGCGCCTGTCTAGTAAACAGGAGATCGTGAGTTCGAATCTCGCCGGGGCCTACGTTGTCTTTTTGTATTTGTTCTAATTACGAATTTCTTAAAACAGTTGTTACACGCATATTATGCTTGACTGTTTTTTAATAATAATTATTATTAATTTGTAATGTTGATTAAAAGAACTCGACTTTAATTAGGTGCTTACACCACCGACACCGTTTAAAATAGAATAACAATGCCGCACGTTTCGCAGAGTTTCAGAGATAACAATAATTATAAACATTACTTGTGTAAACATGAGCATTATCAACAAAACATGGCATTACAAACGAATACCTACATCCTGGAATTTTGAACAGTAAGGTAATAACAGCTGCACGCGTCGATCGATCAGGTTAAGCTAGGCTTGCCGTGGTTGGTCCGGGAATGGGTGACCATCTTTACATGCCAAGACCGATAAACCGTTGGTCCCGTCTTTTGTGGATCTTTGACAATCGTTACGGGTCGTCAGAAGCCCGAAAGTCTGACAACCAGTCTTACCAAGGAGTATCGTATTACACAGTAACTAGGTTGAGGAGTTCAGATAGGCAGTCGCTCCATGTAAAATACTGTTATTCAGCTGCATCCGGTTAGACTGGAAGCCGACCCCAACATAGTGTGGAAAAGGCTAGGCAGATTGATTGTTGGAACACAGGCCTCCTCTCTTCGAGAGGGAGTGGGCTGTACTCTACCACGCGGGCCTAGTGCGGGTTGGTAGATGTCACATGTCTTCGATGTTTTTTGGTTCTAGGACATGCCGGTTTCCTCACGATGTTTTCCTTCACCGTATTGAGGGCAGCTGTGGTGATGAAATTATTTATACAAAGTTATGCGCCTCTGCCTGGGTTCGAACCCACGACCTGCAACTCGTAAGTCGTGGCTATTACCACTGGGCCTCACTGCTCTCGGGCTTTAGCCTCTCGACTGCTGGAAACGCAGATCTACGCTGGACACAATGGCTTTTTAATTGTTTCTGTAATTACGGCATTCAATTAGATAACAGAATCTTAGTAAGATTTAAATTAATTTTTAATTTTAATTTTTAGTTACATCGAAAGTGTAAGATCAGCTCCAGGCTCCAGCGGCATCATCGGGATGATTATACAGGCATCATCCATATTTTTTAACAATAGTGATTATGCCTGTGTAAATATAAAAAAAAATCTATTTCGTCTGTCTCAGAAAATATACCACTACCGTGAATTTTTTCACCCTTCCCAGGAGGGGGGGTACTCTACCAAAAATTAGCACTTTACTAACACAGCTTGATATTTCAGAAACGGATCCTTAAATCGAAAAACTGTTTTCACAAACCCGCAAATTTTTTGAAAGACTTATCCAACAACACCCCACATTAAAAGTAACTAACTACAAAGTGAGGAATTTTTTTTTTCTCGTCTACCCCATGGTAGACGAGAAAAAAACTTCCTTACTTTACGTGTACAGAAGGTACCATAAAAAAAAAATTTTTTTTCATGATTTTATTTTACCACTTCGTCGGCGTGATGAATATGTATAGCCATGCCATAGACTTATAAAAAAAGATGGACTCCGCGCCACGAATATCGAAAGTGAAGCACCGTACCGATCTATGTGTGCATGATTTGAGTACCTGCAAAGACGGCGTCGCTCGTGTCACGTAATGGCGGCCGGTCGGCATACTATGATGTAAATGTGTGCGCGAGGCGTGTTTGTACAAACGGTCCCGGCATACTTACTGTGCTTCACTTTCGATATGCGTGGCGCGGAGTCCATCTTTTTTTATAAGTCTATGAGCCATGCCAAAAACTTTCTAAGAGTCTCTGAGCTAAGCTGCGGACGGACAGACAGGCAGACAGACAGACGCTTGGACATAGCGAAACTGTAAGGGTTCCTTGTTGACTACGGAACCCTAAAAATATTAGACACGTGTTTTTGCTTAGTCATATTAATAAAAAAATACTTACTTACTTATAATGCCAGTTCGTGGGGCCTTGCTACGTCACAATTCAATGCAAAATCTAGCAGGGGTAAAAAAAGAAAAAATACGTGTCCAATATTTTTTAATAATCTACCTAACGGAAAAAACCATTTTTTAGTCATCATCCCTATTCTATATGAATGAGTCATAATCTACAAAAAATTTAAATCCATAAATCCAAAGACAACACACACACAGGGCTCCTGCTCAAATTCATCCGGATCTGACCTAATTCCAAACTCCGGGACCCAGTCCGGTCCGGCCAAGTAATCCCGCTTTTTAAAACTTCGCTGGTCCATATTCAATAAAATTTTATGATAACCTATTCGGGAATAGGGCAGTAAATTGAAGAATAAACCCAATTTGTTTACGATTCTCATAATTTTTAGAATAATCTTCTCTGGATTATTTCGACTTTTTTAAAGTCGTATTCGAGGCTGTTAAAAGCCATAGAGTATAGGTATAATACATGTACGTCTACCACAGCTGAGTATATTCGTATACATTACAACAAAGTTCAAAAGTTCCATCGTTTGTCATCGGAAAAACCGAACTTTGCCGAATTATAACTGGTCCTGGGAGTGACTTAAGAGGAAATGGGGGCGAAAAGTTAGGTATTTTAAGAAGGTATTGCTGTCGCTCTGCTAGCGCTCCACCCTCGAATTCGTGCGATAAGGACAACTGCAGATTCGACTAAATAGCCTGTGTAAAAAGTCACATTTCGAGGTTTGGCTCTCGCCTATTTCCTCCTCCAATATTGGACCAATTTAATATATATTTCATAAACTGAATAAGAAGGATATATACTATGCCCCTATGTTTTTCTTTTTTCGTTAATAATTGTTAAATTGGTACACTAGGCGTCTGTTGACAGCGGTCTGAATAGGCAATTTTGAGCATTTTTTGAGGGTTCTAGTTCTTATAAAAATAATATATCATCAAAAAGGAAAACATAGGGGCATACAAGTAGCTGTTATTTATATTTCTGTAAAAAATCATTGCTTTATGGTACCCCGAAAGAAAACAGGCGAGAGCGTTTGTATCTTTTTGTATGGAGAAAAGAGCACCCACGTTTCCTCCTAATTAGTGTTAGGTGGGAATATACCATATACGGTATATGTGGAAATATAAATTAATTCTATTGGTCGATCGTCACATTCTGTTCGCTATATTTCAGTTTATCTGAAAATATACTATGGAATCTTTGAATTTTGCCGTACTGTAGGTACCATAGAGCACGGAATCGCCGCGTCAGCAGCGTCTAAGGATGATAGTCCTTATATTTGTGGCCTCGAAAGTGCATTGAGCGCAGTGACATTAAACATCTAGACATTGCCATGATTACAGTGCACAGTGTGAAGTGTGGAAGTGAGACACATATATTATATACGAAATTAGTACGAAAACTGAGACAAAGCATCGTATCTTCTGTCTCTTACGGCGCGCGTCGTGCCGTATTTTTGCTTGGCAAACTTTTGAATGTTTGCCAAACAAAGGGCTTTCACTGTTACAAAATTTATCTTGCGTCGATTGATTTAACTTTTTTGGACAGTTTTTGCATTGTGCGAATGTATTGACATGGGTTTCACAAAATATGGAAGATTTCTTACGTTAAGCTTAATTTCTCATACCACATAACCTAGAAAAAGTATTATATTGCTGTCTCATGACCGGCGGACGCGGTGGATCGATCTAGATGTATATTATCTAAGATTGAGCGCAAAACTCCTGTCACGGATCATTGTCAAAGCCGTCAGTTTGTATACGTCATATTTTATGTGTTGAAATGAAAGTAAACGGTGACACTGGGTTTGGAAGAAAGTGTTGACAACGCCGCCTCTAATAGCAGCCATCGAGGCGTTGGGGTCGCGGGTTGTTTGAAGAAGTTACCGCGGCCCTGGCATAGGCAACTGAAGGAACACGGGTGGGTTTTAGTCAGTAAAAGTCTGACACGCCCTTCCGCTCCACCCAGAGCGGGAGAAGTTATTTGATGATTTCCCACCCTCAAAAAAAAAAAAAAAGCCCATCCAGGCGTCTCCGTGCTCTGTGTTTTATAAGTACTATCAGAGAAACGTGAAACTGAACACCGTGAAAAAAAATCCCGTGCACACGATGAACACAGCAACTGTTACTATAGCGGCCGAGCGCTGCAAACAAGAATAGTCCTTACGATGCGCGATGTTAAGTTTCACGTTTCTCTGCTAGTAACTAGTTCGTGCTATACGAAAGTAGAAGTCATCAAGATCGTTCGTTTTATCAATAGGAACATTTAATTAGTAATGGCTAATAATAGGTCCTATAAAATAATTTATCTATAAACAATTCTAAAGGAAGAAAGGTCTTAATTAAGTAATAAGACAATCAGTATTAGGAAGGAAGTTGTTAGTTTAAAACAATGACAGTTGATAACAATGACTGAGAAACTTAATTGTTACGACAGTTGAATCAGGAAAAATTTGTTACTGTTTGTTATCAAATCGTCACGTAATTTGCTCATCAATGTCAAAAAGACTAACCGCAATGCAATTTAAACAAATTGCATTGCGGCTTGACTTACTTCCGATGTGTTTTTGCCCTTTCAAAAAAGTTAATTACTTAATTGAGAGTTGGGTTCACTCTGGAGTATCGAATTATGTCCAAAGCTGGACATTCTGTATCTTCAAAGCTGCGCCTTAACACCCTGTTCTCCTTTTCGCACTCTGTCTGTCCCAGGTCGTCGGTCCATCTAGCTGGGGGCGTCCCAGACTGCGCTTGCCAATAAGCGATCTCCACTTTACATACTATCGGCATAAGTTAAGCCTGCTCAGTTTAGAAAATATTTCTGCGGAAGCGCAGCTAGTGATAAACCACACCCTTTCCTGGTTTCGCCCAATTAGAAACAGTATGCTGTGTGAGTATAGGGCTTAACGTTTAACAAAAAATAACAACAAACGATCAATCTGCGTAGCCTTTTCCCAACTATGTTAGGGTTGGCTTCCAGTCTAACCGGATGCAGCTGAATACCAGTATTTTACATGGAGAGACTACCTATCTGACCTCCACAACCCAGTAACTGGGTAATACGACACGCCTTGGTAAGACTGGTTGTCAGACTTTCGGGCTTCTGACGAGCCGTAACGAGTGCCAAAGATCCACGAATGACAACAAACTTAACAAATAACGAAACAATAATAACTAAACAAACAAACTAACGAAAAAATAACAACAAACATTTTAGCAACAAATCAAATCAAAAACAAAAGTGCATTCTTCGTATTGGTCAAAACGCATGCATCGGGCGATTGAGTCGTGAGCCATTCTATGCCATTATCGCCTTCTATGTGAGCATGCGGAAGTTTGGCCGATAGTACATACTATTCTATGCATGACATAAACCTTGACTTCTCAATGTGCATTAGACCCCTGGGGGTCGCGCAACAATAGTTATTGAATGAATAAATAGTGTCTCATCATTATTTGTTAAGGCTTGATAGGATTAACTTATTACAGGTAATTAAGTTCCTCAGTAGGTCCCTACCTGAAGGTCTCTGTCCAAGCGACCGCATGACAACTCCGAGCTCTGCCATCGTGATAGTGCCATCCTCATCCTTGTCGAACAGCATGAACGCTTCTTTGAACTCTGTTGGACAAATTGTAGAAAAAATTAAGAAACCTTATATTGAGACTAGAGTGACCTAGCTGACCTAAACAGTGGCAATATTTTAAGAGGTCATTGTACTCATCATTATGAACAACTTTTACTATGGGACCAAACCTGAAATCGCGAAAAAAAAAATCAGCTGTTTAGTACATTTATGTTCGCATAATTCGTCAAAATGTAGGGAACAGCTGATTTTTTTTTTGTGATTTTAGGTTTAACTTACACCCTGTATACAGGATGTAAGTGTAAACAGTAGCAATCTCTTAAGGGGTCATTGTACTCATCATTATGAACAACTTTTACTATGGGACCAAAACTGAAATCGTAAAAAAAATCAGCTGTTTAGTACATTTATGTTTGCACTAGCTTTTGCCCGCGACGTCGCCCGCGTGGATGTCGGTAAATATCCCACGGGAACATGCTACCGGGAAATCCTTCCTTATTCCTTGTCTACGTTATAAAAGGAACCTCTGTGCAAAATTTCAGCTTTCCAGGTCCAAGGGTTTGTGCTGGGCGTTGATGAGTCAGTCAATCAGTCAGTCAGGACTTCTCTTTTTATTTATATGTATAGATAATTCGGAGAAATGTAGGGAACAGCTGATTTTTTATTTGTAATTTTAAGTTTGGTCCCATAGTAAAAGTTGTTCATAATGTTGAGTACAATGACCCCTTAAAATATTACCACTGTTTACACTTAACTTAGGTACTTTGTTTTGTTTTCAACCTAGCAAATTGAGATTTTGCTCGGTTGACTCTGTGAGTGTCCACCGTACAATCTTGGTATCATTAATTCACTGGGCTGGTTTTACCACTAAAACTGAACGCAATCAGCACATGTAACTGAGTTAATATAATATAATATTATCTGTCAGTGTTAATATTCCATGGTGCCTTTTCTTCATTTAAAATTGTCTAAGGGCCGTCTGCGAGTTGTCTTGGACTCCTCGTATGCCTTCCAAAGGTCCGAGACCCCAGGATCCCGAGATATGAGTCAATGACACTGACAGATTTTGAACTCGGTTTAGATGTGCTAATCGCGTTCAGTTATATCGTTGAGCCTGAGATAGAATTTATCTTACCTGCGACTTGTTCTTCCGTGAGGCCATATTCCGACTGAAACGTAAATAAAAATATAATTAGCTTTTCATCATAAATACAACCTGTGTATTGGCACAAATTAATACAGATGGGACACTCCGCAAAATCATTTAAATAAAAAGCGACTCTTGCTACGACACAATAAAGTGCAATTCAGGTCGCACAACGTTTATTACCTACAGTTATATTCACCTACAAATTACCTCTCTTTCTATCGCGTAACTCAAACCTTCTGACTCGTTAGGGTTGTCTTCTTTTACGACGCGGCGCGTGTGCCTCACCACACAATCCTCATATTTGAAAACTTCAAGAAAATCAATTTTGAGAACGCCAAAAAATAGTACTGAAATAGTCATAAATAGTACCATTGGTCAAAAAAATAGTACCATTACGCTTCCGGAGTTATAGCTATCAGTTGGTGAGGATTGTGTGGAGAGGTTCACCACACAAGCCTCACCTCTAGTGCAAGCAAACGGCTGGCAGTATCGACTTCGTTTGAATTCCAAAAAATACTACTGAAATAGTACTGACGCTATGCCAAATCTCGAAAATAGTCATTAAGTGATTCCAGAGATATATAGGTGTCTTGGTGAGGATTGTGTGGGGAGCTTTTATGATTACCTGATTACTGCGGAACGCTTACGTTTTTGAATTTGAATTTAGTGTCAAAAAATAGTCAAGAAATACTACTCTCCAACCATGACAATTTCGACCTGGTTTACTATGTAGAAGTATGTTAAACTTCCACGTAAACTTCTACATACATTTTGTTTTGGTACAGTCGCGAACACTAAAATTACAAATCAATTTTTATGTTGTTATATATTAATTTCAAATGATAATTTGATATAATATAAAAGACTAACCGTATTATTCATTAAAAAAAAACTCAAACGCCTAGTTATAAACCTGTTTTAGTTAAAAACTGTCTTGTCAAAAGACAAAACACTTTTTAACTATAAGTTGATTATGCGTTTTAGTTTTTTTATGAATAAGGGAGTAGGTGTAAGTCTTTATTTCAAATATTTTTTTCATAGTATGAGTAATATTAAGACTATCTGCCTACTTACCTATTACTAAAATACCTACTTACTGTACTTACGGTGCCGACAATTTTGTTTACATTATTAGTAACAAAACATTTTGAGAATAATAAAACAAAACAATGATTATCAGTTTTGGGAAAACCAATGAACAAATACCCAGTGTGGCTCAACATCCCGGCATCGTGGGATTTTTATTCTCAAAATGTTTTGTTACTAATAATGTAAACAAAATTGTCGGCACCCATTCATAAAAATATGACTTTTATAGTTTTTGTCGGCACCCATTGATCAAAATATACCTTTCATATTTGTACAGAGGTCGGAGTAGGTACAGTATAATTACGTAAACTTTGAGCAAAGAAGTCACAAGAGTGGATAATACCTCCTATAAAATCCCGGAATCATAAACATAACTATTAAATCTCGATAGCAGGACTCTTGCGCGAAAGATACTTGCGCGAACCCACTTGCACGAAAAGACATTTCCGCGCATGGACTTTTGCGCGAAGGGATTTTTGCGCGAAGGGACACTTGCGCGAAAGACACTTGTGCGTCAAGACATTTCCGCGACTGGACTTTTGCGCACATGGGCGTTTGCGCGCAAGACACTTGCGCGAAAGACACTTGCGCGAAAGACTCTTGCGCGAATCCACTTGCGCGAAAGGACAAGTTCTTCATAACATCACGCCTGTATTCTTTCAAGGGATTGGGCAGGGATGTACAGTACATTTTTTTTTTCTTATTTAAGTAAGTAAAAGTACAGAAAAATTCTAATAATATAGTTATCTTATTATTGTTATTTCTTTTAGTTTTTTTTTTCGACATGGGTGCCATTTTCATGGTTTTTGAGGTCACTGAAAATAATAGTGGGGTCAAAATGAAAATCCAAGATGGCGGCTGCAAAAATTTTAAAATTTTTCGTCATGGGTGTCATTTCCATGGTTTTTGAGGTTGCTGAAAATGATAATGAGGTTAAAATGAAAATCAAAAATGGCGGCTTCGTAAATTTTCAAAATTTTCGTCATTGGTGTTATTTTCATAGTTTTTGAGATCGCTGAAAACGGTAATGAGGTCAAAATGAAAATCCAAGATGGTGGTTGCGAAAATTTTCAAATTTTTTGTCATGTATGTCATTTTCATGGCTCTTGAGGTCGCTGAAAACGATAATGAGATCAAAATGAAAATCCACGATGGCGACTGCGAACAAATTTTTCTTTTTAAAATTCATTTTGATTTTGACTTCATTATCGGCTTTAGCGTCGTCGAACACAACGGAAGCGACATCAATGACGAAAAAATTGAAAATTTTCGCAGCCGCCATCTTGGATTTTCATTTTGACCTCAATATCGTTTTCAACGACTTCAAGAACCATGAAAATGACACCCATGTCGAAAAAAAAAATTCAAATAAAAAAATAAAAAGATATTTTTTTTTGATATTAGAAAAAAAAAACTTAACAAATGAGTAGGCACTCAAATGTATTTTTCTGTATAATTAATGTACTGTACATTCCTGCTCAACCCCTTGAAAGAATACAGGTGTAATGTTATGAAGATCTCATTTCCGCAACTTTTTCGCGCAACTGTCCTTTCGCGCAAGAGACTTACGGGCAAACGTCCATGCGCGCAAAAGTCCATTCGCGCAATAGTCCAGTCGCGGAAATGTCTTGTTGTTAACTACTATCAGAAACCAACTTTGTGATTAACTGTGCTGTTAGTTTGTAAGTTTTTATTCAACTTTTAAATTAAACTTTAGTTTGTTTCTTCTTAGATTGTCTTTTTCTGATCACAACCCCTACCTACACTCAACATTAATTAATCTTGTTTGGTAATTTTGTAAATATTCATTTTTGGATAAAGGCAGAAATCCGTCTGCCCGAAACCCGACACTCTCCCACGCACTGCAGTAGCAATGAGAAAGTCAAAATGCCAAATTTTCGGACGCCGAATATTCAGCGCTTCGGCAGATAGCGTGACTGAGTATTTGGTATTCAGCTAAATCATTATTCATGGCATAATAATAAAATATCTTGTTTTTATTTATCTCTACTTTAATTAATCTGTTACGACCGAATAGTTTTGTAAGGAAAATTCAACATTATAATGTAGGTTATGATATTCTGTAAATTCAAACCAATCGCAACCCGGCTTCGCACAGGAAGCATATTTCTATACTTACACTTAAACCTTCCTCATAAATCACTCCGTCAAATTGGTGAAAACCGTATGAAAATCCGTTCGGTAGTTTTTGATTTTATTGCGTTCAGACTTGGTTCAGACAGTTCGCGTTAAACACATACTTGAAATACCTACTTAAAATAGCTACATAACTAACAATGCAACCAAAAAATACCCTTTTTAATACAACCAAAAAATAAGGTGACCACTAAAAATCACTTTTTGCTCGACTGTACTCGACTCGAAAAATGTATGTAGAAGTTTACGTGGAAGTTTAACATACTTCTACATAGTAAACCAGGTCGAAATTATCACGGTTGGAGAGTAGTATTTCTTGACTATTTTTTGACACTAAATTCAAATTCAAAAACGTAAGCGTTCCGCAGTAATCAGGTAATCATAAAAGCTCCCCACACAATCCTCACCAAGACACCTATATATCTCTGGAATCACTTAATGACTATTTTCGAGATTTGGCATAGCGTCAGTACTATTTCAGTAGTATTTTTTGGAATTCAAACGAAGTCGATACTGCCAGCCGTTTGCTTGCACTAGAGGTGAGGCTTGTGTGGTGAACCTCTCCACACAATCCTCACCAACTGATAGCTATAACTCCGGAAGCGTAATGGTACTATTTTTTTGACCAATGGTACTATTTATGACTATTTCAGTACTATTTTTTGGCGTTCTCAAAATTGATTTTCTTGAAGTTTTCAAATATGAGGATTGTGTGGTGAGGCACACCGGCGCGTGTGCCTCACCACACAATCCTCATATTTGAAAACTTCAAGAAAATCAATTTTGAGAACGCCAAAAAATAGTACTGAAATAGTCATAAATAGTACCATTGGTCAAAAAAATAGTACCATTACGCTTCCGGAGTTATAGCTATCAGTTGGTGAGGATTGTGTGGAGAGGTTCACCACACAAGCCTCACCTCTAGTGCAAGCAAACGGCTGGCAGTATCGACTTCGTTTGAATTCCAAAAAATACTACTGAAATAGTACTGACGCTATGCCAAATCTCGAAAATAGTCATTAAGTGATTCCAGAGATATATAGGTGTCTTGGTGAGGATTGTGTGGGGAGCTTTTATGATTACCTGATTACTGCGGAACGCTTACGTTTTTGAATTTGAATTTAGTGTCAAAAAATAGTCAAGAAATACTACTCTCCAACCATGACAATTTCGACCTGGTTTACTATGTAGAAGTATGTTAAACTTCCACGTAAACTTCTACATACATTTTGTTTTGGTACAGTCGCGAACACTAAAATTACAAATCAATTTTTATGTTGTTATATATTAATTTCAAATGATAATTTGATATAATATAAAAGACTAACCGTATTATTCATTAAAAAAAAACTCAAACGCCTAGTTATAAACCTGTTTTAGTTAAAAACTGTCTTGTCAAAAGACAAAACACTTTTTAACTATAAGTTGATTATGCGTTTTAGTTTTTTTATGAATAAGGGAGTAGGTGTAAGTCTTTATTTCAAATATTTTTTTCATAGTATGAGTAATATTAAGACTATCTGCCTACTTACCTATTACTAAAATACCTACTTACTGTACTTACGGTGCCGACAATTTTGTTTACATTATTAGTAACAAAACATTTTGAGAATAATAAAACAAAACAATGATTATCAGTTTTGGGAAAACCAATGAACAAATACCCAGTGTGGCTCAACATCCCGGCATCGTGGGATTTTTATTCTCAAAATGTTTTGTTACTAATAATGTAAACAAAATTGTCGGCACCCATTCATAAAAATATGACTTTTATAGTTTTTGTCGGCACCCATTGATCAAAATATACCTTTCATATTTGTACAGAGGTCGGAGTAGGTACAGTATAATTACGTAAACTTTGAGCAAAGAAGTCACAAGAGTGGATAATACCTCCTATAAAATCCCGGAATCATAAACATAACTATTAAATCTCGATAGCAGGACTCTTGCGCGAAAGATACTTGCGCGAACCCACTTGCACGAAAAGACATTTCCGCGCATGGACTTTTGCGCGAAGGGATTTTTGCGCGAAGGGACACTTGCGCGAAAGACACTTGTGCGTCAAGACATTTCCGCGACTGGACTTTTGCGCACATGGGCGTTTGCGCGCAAGACACTTGCGCGAAAGACACTTGCGCGAAAGACTCTTGCGCGAATCCACTTGCGCGAAAGGACAAGTTCTTCATAACATCACGCCTGTATTCTTTCAAGGGATTGGGCAGGGATGTACAGTACATTTTTTTTTTCTTATTTAAGTAAGTAAAAGTACAGAAAAATTCTAATAATATAGTTATCTTATTATTGTTATTTCTTTTAGTTTTTTTTTTCGACATGGGTGCCATTTTCATGGTTTTTGAGGTCACTGAAAATAATAGTGGGGTCAAAATGAAAATCCAAGATGGCGGCTGCAAAAATTTTAAAATTTTTCGTCATGGGTGTCATTTCCATGGTTTTTGAGGTTGCTGAAAATGATAATGAGGTTAAAATGAAAATCAAAAATGGCGGCTTCGTAAATTTTCAAAATTTTCGTCATTGGTGTTATTTTCATAGTTTTTGAGATCGCTGAAAACGGTAATGAGGTCAAAATGAAAATCCAAGATGGTGGTTGCGAAAATTTTCAAATTTTTTGTCATGTATGTCATTTTCATGGCTCTTGAGGTCGCTGAAAACGATAATGAGATCAAAATGAAAATCCACGATGGCGACTGCGAACAAATTTTTCTTTTTAAAATTCATTTTGATTTTGACTTCATTATCGGCTTTAGCGTCGTCGAACACAACGGAAGCGACATCAATGACGAAAAAATTGAAAATTTTCGCAGCCGCCATCTTGGATTTTCATTTTGACCTCAATATCGTTTTCAACGACTTCAAGAACCATGAAAATGACACCCATGTCGAAAAAAAAAATTCAAATAAAAAAATAAAAAGATATTTTTTTTTGATATTAGAAAAAAAAAACTTAACAAATGAGTAGGCACTCAAATGTATTTTTCTGTATAATTAATGTACTGTACATTCCTGCTCAACCCCTTGAAAGAATACAGGTGTAATGTTATGAAGATCTCATTTCCGCAACTTTTTCGCGCAACTGTCCTTTCGCGCAAGAGACTTACGGGCAAACGTCCATGCGCGCAAAAGTCCATTCGCGCAATAGTCCAGTCGCGGAAATGTCTTGTTGTTAACTACTATCAGAAACCAACTTTGTGATTAACTGTGCTGTTAGTTTGTAAGTTTTTATTCAACTTTTAAATTAAACTTTAGTTTGTTTCTTCTTAGATTGTCTTTTTCTGATCACAACCCCTACCTACACTCAACATTAATTAATCTTGTTTGGTAATTTTGTAAATATTCATTTTTGGATAAAGGCAGAAATCCGTCTGCCCGAAACCCGACACTCTCCCACGCACTGCAGTAGCAATGAGAAAGTCAAAATGCCAAATTTTCGGACGCCGAATATTCAGCGCTTCGGCAGATAGCGTGACTGAGTATTTGGTATTCAGCTAAATCATTATTCATGGCATAATAATAAAATATCTTGTTTTTATTTATCTCTACTTTAATTAATCTGTTACGACCGAATAGTTTTGTAAGGAAAATTCAACATTATAATGTAGGTTATGATATTCTGTAAATTCAAACCAATCGCAACCCGGCTTCGCACAGGAAGCATATTTCTATACTTACACTTAAACCTTCCTCATAAATCACTCCGTCAAATTGGTGAAAACCGTATGAAAATCCGTTCGGTAGTTTTTGATTTTATTGCGTTCAGACTTGGTTCAGACAGTTCGCGTTAAACACATACTTGAAATACCTACTTAAAATAGCTACATAACTAACAATGCAACCAAAAAATACCCTTTTTAATACAACCAAAAAATAAGGTGACCACTAAAAATCACTTTTTGCTCGACTGTACTCGACTCGAAAAATGTATGTAGAAGTTTACGTGGAAGTTTAACATACTTCTACATAGTAAACCAGGTCGAAATTATCACGGTTGGAGAGTAGTATTTCTTGACTATTTTTTGACACTAAATTCAAATTCAAAAACGTAAGCGTTCCGCAGTAATCAGGTAATCATAAAAGCTCCCCACACAATCCTCACCAAGACACCTATATATCTCTGGAATCACTTAATGACTATTTTCGAGATTTGGCATAGCGTCAGTACTATTTCAGTAGTATTTTTTGGAATTCAAACGAAGTCGATACTGCCAGCCGTTTGCTTGCACTAGAGGTGAGGCTTGTGTGGTGAACCTCTCCACACAATCCTCACCAACTGATAGCTATAACTCCGGAAGCGTAATGGTACTATTTTTTTGACCAATGGTACTATTTATGACTATTTCAGTACTATTTTTTGGCGTTCTCAAAATTGATTTTCTTGAAGTTTTCAAATATGAGGATTGTGTGGTGAGGCACACCGCGGCGCGTGAGTGAGTATCGAACTAACGTGCGAGCCGGCCGGTGCGCGGCAGCCCACACTGAGGTGACCCAGTGAAATGAGCCCGCCGTGTACTTGTAGCTTCATACCTAAACTGCGGAGTGTCCCATCTGTATTAATCTTTGGATTATTATGTTATATCACGGAAGGGGAGAGTTACTCAATAACGTTATTTTACTATAATCCCATGTAATAGGGGGTGAAGGTTTTGTCTTCAACCAGCTACAGCAGCACCCTAATTAAATTAAATAAAAATAAATATCCTTGGACATTTCACACAACGCCATCTAGTCCCAAGCTAAGTAACCTAATGCTTGTGTTATGGTAACGAGATGGCTGATTAACTACTTATATACATTTTTTTTTGTAAATACATACATATTATAGATAGAAAAACACCCAGACTCGGAACAAATACTTGTAGGTCATACAAATATTTGTTCCGTGCGGGAATCGAACCCGCGACATGCTACGCAGCAGTCAATCGCTCAACCACTGCGCCAACCGTGTCGTCGACACTAACATTGCGTAAAACTCTTTCAATCACAATCTAAATGATTTTTGAAGGATATTGCTAATCCATTGCTTCACATGTTCGAAAAATTTGTCTGCTCAGCAATATATATAACGCAATGAATGTTGTTGAGCCGTCAAAAAAAAGCCATTAATTGTTACTGTTAGTATGTTACGCAATTAACCCCTCCTCATCCAGAATTAGGACAGCTACTGAGATATTTAGAATAAAACCCACAGGCCACACTGGGAACGAAACTAAGTCCATTTAGCTAAATGAGCGAAACTAAACGAACTTAGCTTCGTTCCTCATGTAGTTACCGCGTGCTTGCATACTTCGTTTCACACTGAAGTATGGCAGAACGGGGTAGCTACATGAGCGAAGCTAAATGGACTTAGCTTCGCTCCTCACCATATATAATAGCTACCGCGAGTTTGCATACTTCGGTTCACACTATGAACTATGAACCGAAGTATGAAAATACGCGGTAGCTACATGAGCGAAACTAAACGAACTTAGCTTCGTTTTGCTTCGTTCTCAGTGTGGCCTGCGCTTTATAGGGGGATACCGCATTGGCAGTAAAGTTTTAATTATGTTTAGTATTACTTATTTCTCTTTGTTTTGTAATAATGTCGAACTATTACGTACAGACACTTGTCGTATCGCCAGGTCACTGGTAAGCCTCCTCAGTCTTCTATATTCTTTGTTATAATTATCTTCAGGGGGCTTTGCTGCCGCCATTTTTAATTTCTTTCTAAAGTGTTGGTAAGTGTGATAAAAAGTATTTTAAAGACATATTTAAGAGTGTGGTACATGACCATCAAACTGAAAAACTTCTCCATGGGAGCAACATCGTAATCGCGAAAAAGTTATCAGTCGTCCCATGCATTTTGGTCCAGTACCTAAGTATTGAAGTTTTGAATGGGACAGTTGATATTTTTTTCGCGATTACGATGTTGGTTCCATGAAGAAAGTTATTCATTTTGATGGTCTATACCACACCTCTAGATTTAAGGCCACACATTTCTGATACACGCTTTATATACAGAATGTATCAGAAAGGTGTGGTAATATTTAATGATGTGGTACAGAGCAACCCATCAAAATGAACAACTTCTTCATGGGATCAACATCGTAATCGCGAAAAAATAATCAGTCGGCCCGTGCAATGGGTCGAGCATCTATGTATTAAGTTTTGTTTGGGACAGTTGATATTTTTTTCGCGATTACGATGTTGGTCCCATGGAGAAAGTTATTCATTTTGATGGTCTGTACCACACCTCTAGATATATGGCCACACATTTCTGATACACGCTTACAGCATGTATCAGAAAGGTGTGGTTATGTATAAGCATGTGATACAGAGCAGACCATCAAAATTAACAACTTCTTCAAGGTAGCTACATCGTAATCGCGAAAAAATTATCAGTCATCCCGTGCATTCGGATTGAGTAAGCACTGAAGATTTGTTATGGGACAGTTGATACTTTTTTCGCGATTGCGATGTTGGTCCCATGGAGAACATTATTCAGTTTGGTGGTCTGTACCACACCCCTAGATATGGCCACACATTTCTAATACGTGCTTTATAAAGAACTAATTGCTGACTGTGTATCATACACGTTCAGCAAATAGTTCTTGTTATGAAACACGATAAGGTTAGTAATGTGTTAGTGTTCTACGGACTACGGACGATTTATGACCGTTCGAAACTTTTCTGATAGGTATAAACTTTTACCGATGTGTTTAAAACTTTATCGCGATAGTTTTTTGTTTTATCTTTTGATGGAACACTGATATACTTTTATAACTTGTGTATTGTTTGAGCAATATTTTGTAAAACCACAGGTTTGGATTAAATGGCTCTTGAGTTCGACTGATTTATATCAGATGTCAAGTTTTGTGTTTTTCCTTTCAGTTAAATCAAAAGTCACGATTCTAGTCGAGGAAACCGATATTAAACGGTAAAGAAAAGTAATCAAAAGACGTTTCTGAAATACAGTAAACAGCGCCATCCACAATTTCCCAAGCAGTTTTAAAATACTCCTGCAGATCGAAAATAAAGCGGCAAAGTGGGTGTCGGACCACGCACTATGAAGGGCTCCGTGTTGGGATGAATTTATCCCAAAACAAACTTAACAATGTAAGTACACACATCAACACGGTCTAGGGATATTTCATACTCAATTAAATAACTCGAAAAGTACTGGCCGCATTGGAATCTTTTATACACCGATTTGTTTGTAATTTATCTCAGACTAATTCCAAATTCAAATTTTTGAATATTCTTTTGTGTCGGTGGCATAAAAATGTCTTGATGTGTAGGACAGGGAATTTTCATTTGTACGAAATTTAGAAAACAATACGAATTACGTTTAGTTACAGTTTTTTTTTCATTTTTAAATGAAAGATAAAGTTAAAATTGAGGTATTGTAGCCATGCAACGCCAACATTTGACGAGAGCGGAGATGTTACGAGCTGTGGGAATGCTGGAAGCTGGGTCTGTTCAGTGTAATGTTGCTGAGGCCATAGGGACCCACCAAAATGTAATTTCAAGATTGTGGACACGCTATCGTACCACAGGTGAAGTAGCGGAGAGGCACCGGGGGCCAAGTCGCATCACTACCCCCAGACAAGACCAATTTTTGCAAATTACTGCGCGAGCTCAACCAAATGCAACGGCGACTCAATTGGTCCAAAGGCTGCGAGTGGAACACCAAGTGCTTGTGAGTGACCAAACTGTAAGAAGGCGACTGTATGAAAGCAATCTACGCTCTCGTAGACCACTCCGGGTCCCACCTTTACGGAGAGGCAATCGTGGACGACGATTAGAATGGGTTCGGAACCACGTGGACTGGGGCCGTGAGCAATGGTCCAATGTGCTGTTCACGGATGAATCCAGGTTCGGCTTCCATCCATATTCACGAAGGACGCGTGTTTGGTGAGTTCCTGGACGATGGAGCCGTCTTCAAAACCCTCAGGAAGTTCACCCATACCAAGGAGGAACAATTATGGTTTGGGCAGGAATTCTTGAATCTTGGAGGACGGACGGATCTCGTTTGGGTGCGGGGCAATATGACGGCAGAACGATAAGTCCAACAGGTGCTGGGGCCCGTAATCTTGCCCCAAAGAACACAAATGGGGCAAGATTTCCTGCTCATGCACGACAATGCCCGGGCACACACGGCGAGAACGGTAGCAGCTTGGTTACATACACACAATGTTAGGGCCTTAGACTGGCCTGCTCAATCGCCAGATCTAAATCCCATTGAGCATGCGTGGGATATGCTGCAAAGAAGAGCTCTGAAGGAAGTTCCTGAAAATCTTGCTACAGAAGATCAACTTTTTGCGCATCTCAGAAGGACATGGGACAATATTCCGCAGCAAGACATTGACAACCTTGTTCTGAGCATGCCGAATCGTTGCCGATGTGTTATGAACATCATGGGCGCTTTCTCAGACTACTAACTTCAAGTTTATAAACACAAATTAAATGATTTTCCTATTTTTTCAGTTTTTACTCACAAATTAAAAGTTAATTCATATACGGTTTCCGTCTATGCTTCATTTTTTTCCATAAAATCCTGAAATTTTAATCTAAGTACCTTAACCATTATTAAAAAATGGTAGAATATTAAATAACGTATCTTTTAAATATATACATGTCATATGTCATATGACACACATAACACACTTCACACATAATACTCTCTCAAACACTTATTTACACATTTCACACTCATATACATACAACACACTCGCACTTAAACTTCATGAGAATGATATGCAGATTTAATTTATTATTATTATTAGAGTAATCGTTTTTGTTTGATAGCCACGATTCAGGCTCTGCCTAGTGTGGTTTCACTGTTATTTTTGTAAATTGTAATTTGAGTTGCTAATAAAGTTATTTATTTATTTATTTATTTATTTATTTATTTATTTATATAAATAATTAACACATTGATAGTAATTCGCTTTTTTAAAAATATCCCTAGACCGTGTTGATGTGTGTAGTTGAAAAACATGTTCTCCCATACTGATGTATATACGTCACGGTCAATTCTCCAATTGCAAATGTAAGTTTGTAATCGCAAAAAAAATGTGATAAAACTACAAATTAAAACGGTTTTCGGACTTTTCTTTTACTAGTGCTATGACCCTACTTGGCTTCTTGCCAGATTTAATGATTCTAGGTCAATAGGAAGAACCCCATAGGTTTTGATTTATTTGCGAGTATCAAAATATGGTCACATAAATGGCCGTATTAATAGCGTGGACTTATCAGCTGGATTTTTTATAGCTCCAAGGGACAGTGGACCTACGTATTTGGTATTAGTTTCAACTTGATACCTCCACAGAAAAAGGGTCTTGACAGACAGACACACAGATGGACAACGAAGTGATCCTATAAGGGTTCTGTTTTTTCCTTATGAGGTATGGAACCCTAAAAATGTCCTGTACTTGTTCTATTAGAACAAGGCCTAAGTAGGTACTATCAACTTCTCTATACAGGGTATAAGGCCGCGTTTCCACTGACGCGGAGCTGGGCGGAGCGGAGCGGAGACGTGCAGGAATCGTCCAATTACAGACGAGACAAGAGACGCGATGAGGATTTCAACCATTATGATTGGTCGATTCCTGCACGTCTCCTCTCCGCTCCGCCCAGCTCCGCGTCAGTGGAAACGCACCCTATGGGACAGCCCTCCGCAAACTGAAAGGGTGAATTCAGTATATCATACTAAGATGACCGGTACATGAATTTTTTTCAGGAACGTTATGGGAATCCAATAAACCAGATTTGTTTGTGTTTTTGTGCACAAATCGGAGCGTCTATTACTGGTTGGGAGGGGTAGGTAATAGGTATGCGGTGAGTTCGATGAACTCTGTAGCTAGACAGAAAGTGAACAGCTGATTTCACGCGTCGTTGGTTAGAGTATTTCAACATCCATTGCTGGTTTTTTTTGCTGTTTTTTTTTTTTGGAGTTTTTTTTACATGAATGGAGTGCTGCGAACACACAATGCAATTTTACATTGAAATAATGAAAATGTAACTGAAAAAAAAATTTAAAAAATGAAAATTTCCTGAGAAAATTTCCGGTGGAATATGATTCAAAATGAGGAATTGAATGCACCGTGTTAGTTTGCGGAGGGCTGTCCCTTACACCCTGTATTGCCAGAGTAAAAACTGTGATGATTATGATACTTCTTACGTCTAACGTCAATGATGTTTAAAATAAATATGTAGATGTAGATGCCTACACATTTATTAGTATACTCGTGTTATATAGTCACCACGTAGCAATAAATTAAGTATTTTTATCCAAGGTTTTGTCACATTTACTACATAGATGCTTTTGTCTATTTTATTTTACTCTTAATGTGTTCTAAAACCTTCGAAAAAAGAATTCAAAATATTCCAGTCTACATTCATAAAGATGGAAATAAAAAATAATTTGACAATTTCTTTTGTATAGTTTTAGAGTAAATTCGAAGGAATAATTGTTTAACCGTCTCACAGAGAGGAGGCCTGTGTCCCAGCAGTGGGAACGTTATAGGCTGATTATGTAATTATTTTGTGAAATATTTATTATATTTTTTTTTTTGTTTTTTTGTTAAATCCTTGTCCTCGTGCTTATCGTAGAGCATTCTGTCAAGAAGAGTAGTAACTATTCCTATGACTCAAAATTAGAATATCAATGGCTGCTAAGAATACATAATTAAGTAGTTATTCTGTCTAGTGTATCTGCCGCACAAGGATTGTAGAATCCGCTGTTTAACAAAACCACCGACGAACGACGCGCGACGTTTAGCGGTTTTAAATAATTAATAAAAATAAAAAAGGGTATATTCACTGCTTCAGTGTAAATAAAACCGGGTACAGTAGTACCCAACTAACATGGCTTATCGATGTACCTGCGCAGAAGATGAATTTTCAAAGCGCGGGAAATGCTATTGACCAATCGGCACGCTCCACGCTTTTTCCTGTACTTGTAGCTGCCGCCATGTTAGCGCGCGCCGCTTGACAGCCGCCATACTTGCGAGTGAGACGGAACTAACAGCTGCAGTGTATTATGAACCTTATAGTAGTGATCTAACACGCAAGATTGTTACACGTTTTGCGTTTATCAATGCAGCGGGTCAACGATTAGAGGTTATGTAAAACAGCGCGAAATGAATCGTCAGATTGTAGATTTTGACACTCGTGGATCTGTGTGGCATAATGACATTATACATCTAGACGTTGCCATAATTACAGTGTGAAGTGTGGAAGTGAGACACATATATATGAAATAATTAGGAGAATTGAGACAAAGCATCGTATCTTCTGTCCCTTACGGCGTGCCGTTTTTTTGCTTTAAAAATGTTGCCAAACAAAGTACTTTCACTGTTAATATTGCTGTCTCATGACCGGCCACGCGGTGGCTCGAGGCATGACAACAAAATAGCGACCAATACAGAAATAAATTAAACGAGTTTAATGAGTGAAAATGGCCCTAACTTGAGTGCGAACATTAATTGGACAATTTATACTAATAATAAAGCCGAAGAGTTGTTTGTGTTTTTGTTTGTTTGAACGCGCTAATCTCTGGAAACACCAGTCGGATTTGAATAATTACTTTTGCATTTGATAGCCCAGTTCTTGAGGAAGGCTATAGGCTATTTAAAATCACGCTATGGCCATAGCGTGATTTTAAATAGTCTATAGCCTTTAGGAGCTGAGAAAAAAGAAAAAAAAGTCAGAAAGAACGCTAAGCGAAAACGAAGTATTAGCGCAGTCAAGTGATGCGATGCGACGGGGTGAGTTGGGGAAACAAGAAATTTTACGCGGACGAAGTCACGGGCAGAAGCTAGTATAACATAAAGTTTTCAGAGTTTTATGAAAGTCAGTCCTAAAAATAGGTACTAAGTAGTCAAGTTACTACTCTAGTAGCGCTCGCCGGCCGCTGCCGTGGCACCGCTCGCTTCGCTTGCTCGGCTCGCGCATCACACTGGCCACAGTTAACCTAAACCAAATTGTCAGGGAGGCCTAGCTTAGTTTTTGCGACATTAACGCGTTTGCGTTTTTATGTTTTTGTTTTTGATTTGGCATTAGGTACAAGCCACGCCAAATAAATGCTTATTGTGACTACGGCTAGCCATTCTGCAGTACCTACGTCTAAAAGTGGGCAGCAGTTACTAGCGGTATTGTAAAACGTAGCGCAATGACAATCCAGCGGAACGTTGTTTTACATAGCTGTAAAACATCTAGCGGTTTTGTAAAACAGCGGATTCTACAATCTATCTACCCTGTCTATTAACCCCAAGCCTACAATCGATTGTACAGTCAGCAACCAAACACTTGTGTTTTCTAAATCTTAATTATTGAGAAAAATACTCACTAAAATTGGAACAGATGTAAATTTTAAAGAAAATTAACTCATAACTAATAAATGAAATGCTAGAAAGCAGGATATCGTATCGTATCATTTTGTGTTAATAGACGATGTCAAAAAGTAGCAGTGTTAACCGATTTCTGTTGCTAACCGTATGACTAGCAGCCGACCAGAATGTAGGATTAATTTTAAAGAAAAGGAAAAAAATAATATTTTTTTTTACTTTTCCAAATAGAATATTTCTATGTAATGTATTATGCAAATGCTAGACGGAATACCTAGTTCTAATGTCTCGCAATGAATCAGTTTCATTCGAATCTATTCAGTAACGGTAATAAAGTTCTGATAAGAGAAATTCCTATTGACATTGAGAAAGTGAAAGAGAATTAATACCGATGATTAGAAATACATAACAAATCACGTAAAACACTGGAATGCGGTTGACATTAGTCACATCAAACAACACTTAAAAATAATTTAAGTAATTACGAAATTAAAAACTTTTATCCGCACTTCACATTTAAATAATAACACAATTGAAAAGATTTTGCACACAAACACGACTGCCTTTTTAAAAATTGCACGTAAACAAAGCAATATTGGTGCGAAAAACACATTCTTGTTTTAAATTTTGTTTCTTTTAAATCACGAAACACGACAAGGTCTTTTTTTAGTTTCACTTCAAAATAACTATTGGCACAGACGCGTTTATTTTTACGCCAAATACTTATTTTAGTTGGTTATTTTTAATGACTTTTTATTTATCAAATTAAGGGTTTTTATTTTTTAAAACGATTAATGTTATCGTACTGGCGATAATACGCGCGACGCGACATTGTCAGTTCGGATATTAGTAGAATTCTATATTTAAATATTATTTTCGCTTAATGCACTAGGTGTGTTCTATAATGGTGACAAAAAATTACGTACGTCTATGCAAGGAAGCACCAATTACTTTTATCTCTCAGTGTTGAACTAATTCAATGTAGAGTTATCCGAGTAATGTAGAGTGGCCATGAAATAGCTATAGGTATTTTTAGCGCCATTTCAAACTGTAAAAATAGTGAAACAGGTGAAAAATATCCGATCGTAATCTCCCCTGGGATAATGACACATGTTTGCTGTGTTTAGTTTGTTTAATATTATTTTGCCAATAAATTAATATAATATTAAGATAAATATTTTTTTATTAATACATTACTTATAAGTTTTTGGTTGAATTTCTACATACATACTTAATAATTTACGTGTGTTTAAAAGGATTAAAGTATTTAATTTTAGCGGTCAATGTAGAACAAATAAATATTATTCCGTCATCTTGGCACGATGCGTGTCATTAGGAACGCGAAACAGTTTTGGCGGGAAAATTATAGACTCATCCACCTGTGACGTAACTAAAGACAGAGAATGTTGTGCTAAAATGAACTTTATTGCTGCTATATTCAGCATCAATTTAATTACACTCTTGTTCAGCCCACGTGCAAAACTATTGACATGACTTTCCCTGTCGAGTGTGTAACAGGGACAGTAGCGACATCTGCTGTGAATCATTTAAAACTTTCAAGAGTAATTATTTTTTAATCGTTACTTATGAATAAAAAGCTGTATGAAGAAAGACAATCTTTTGAAATAAAGTTTTAAATTGAATAATAAAAACAATAAAAACTTTCTATCTAATCATCAAAAACTTTAAGAAATTAATAATTTTAAATTTTCACTTTTTTAGGGTCGAATAATGGCCGAATAGGCATCGAATAGGTGTAAATGTCATGCTCTTTCGTTTGCGTAAAACGTAGTTTTCACAGTTGTATTAAAATAAGTTCCATGAATGTTATATTCATAATGACCTTTATTTTTGTAAATCCAAACAAGTTATACCTACTTTAGCTGATTTTAAGTTACTCAACTGCAGAGAATTTCAAAACACAAACGTAAGTAAAATACATTTCCAATATCTTTTAGCAGTGCTAAAAGTATGAGCACTGGTTCAATATTATTTATCTATTTAATGCAATACCCATACATATTATTATCCTTCATCTTGGACATTGAACCAGCCTGGTAAAGCTGAATATTTTTGATTTTTTCTAATGCCTGTCAACTTTATCATAATAGTGCACAAATGTATTAAATGTCGGGTTGTATGTTTATTTAGCTATTTTTTAAACGTTAAAGCTAAACTACTGAAACAATATTGAGATATAATGGAGCTAAAGGACTAGTCTTATGAATAGATGCATAGTTATTTTATTATTTAACTCGGTTTTCATACTGTCCATGTCTAAACTAAAACTTTAAAACTCTCCTCAAAATTGACAATTCGGTAGTCAGTGCAATTGTGAAATTATAGCATCGATAACATGTTGACCATAGGAAGATTGCTGTAAGTAATATTTACGGGCAATATAATAATAATATCGAAATCATTGTCAAAGTTTCAGCTCAACAGTGGGATAATGAGCCAATCAGTTTCAAGTACAAACATAAGAATACGATTGATAAAACTATTTGGTAACGCCTGTGAAATATCGCTGAGCAAAAACAATCAAACATAAGAAAAAAAATAGAACGTTGGGTAGGCGCTTGGAAAAACCGAACAAACTTTTTTTAAAAAAATAACAATTATTTCTGGTTTATACATATCATTAGAGGGCATTTTATTAAACAAGTATACTGCTGTAATGATGACCACCCGGGACAAGAGTAGCTTATCTTTAAGTCGTAGGTGGAATAAGCAATACTTGACTAGTTATAGCTACAACTTCCGTATCTATTCATAAAAAAATCATAATTTAAGGTAATATCATTCGTCACCATCGTCTTTCATTTTTGTCATTTCATTATTCGATTATTAGCACAAATATGCGATGTTAGCCCCACTTTGTCAAAATAAAATACGAGATTAAAGAGCAAGATGATATTTTAGACAATAAATTAACGTTAGCAGAAGCGTAGTACTTACGTTTTATTATTTAAGTCGTAAAAGTTGAGAACTGTCACGGATTACAAATTGTTTTTCAGATACATTTTTAATGAGGTATGCAAATAAAAATTTCATGAGCAAGGTAAAACCACCCACTTCACTGACCAATATACCTAATAATAGTAGCTTTTGCCAGCGGCGGAAATTACCCCATGCGAAAATACTACCGGGGATAAAAGAAAGTTGCCTGTGCTATGCCAGACTATAATCTATCTCTGTGCCAAAGTTCATCCAAATTCGTTCAGCCGTTCTGGCGTGATTGTGTAACAAACATCCTTTCTAACTGGCGCAGTCAACAATCACAATCTGCCTAGCCCTTTCCCAACAATGTTGGGGTCGGCTTTCAGTCACATACACGTATTTTACATGGAGTGACTGACCTCCACAACCCAATTTCTGGGTAACAATACGATAACCCTTGGTAAGACTGGTTGTCAGACTTTCGGGCTTCTGAAAACCAGTAACGACTGTCATAGATTCACGAATGACAGCCGGGACCAACAGCTTAACTTGCTTTCCGAGGCACGGAGGAGTCTCGGAATGTAAAGATGGTCACCCATCCACGGATCAACCGCGGCAAGCGTAGCTTAACCTAATGAATCGACCCGTACGGCTGTTATTACTTAGCCACGAGCTCATCCTAACTTTCGCATTCATATGTAAAAATAAATAAATAAGTCTATGTAGGAAGTAGGATATCAGACGTGCAAGTTCTTAATATTCTAAAAGGACTGGGTATCATTTAATCAAAATATCATGATGTATGTAAATACGTGATAAATCACTTTTTATTATCGCAAAAGCTGGGTAATTTTGGATACGTTTTGGTTCTCTGCAACAATTACCTATTTAAAACTTTTAAAATATTGTGTAAAAGTTGTGTATGTGTGCATTTCTTCAGCATGGTTTCAGCTCATAGCTCTTGATATATAAATAAAAAACTTGAGAGGTGTCAAGGGACACCCGGATGGAACGAAGTTCCTTTCGATTAATTAGTGAAGGAATTGTAATAAAATTTTATTTTTATACTTATCACCACCATCATCATCATCATCATCATCATCATCATCATCATCATCATCATCATCATCATCATCGCGACACCACACTGTTCAATGCGAAATAGAAATGAAAATATCTGGCTTGCTTTCTATAAGAGAGAGAGAGAGAGACAGACAGAGAAACATGCGCACGCCGCACGGCTTACAATAGCTTACTATAGCAAAAAGTGTCGTGACAACTTTTCGTGAGAATTTTTTCCGTCTAGCCCCCTTTCACAACGCGCGATAAGGAACTTCGTTCCAAAAGCTTATGATAAGTATGAACTGTAGTTTATCTTCTATATAAATAAAAAGAGAAGTCCTGACTGACTGACTGATTGACTGACTCATCAACGCACAGCCCAAACCCTTGGCCCTAGAAAGCTGATATTTTGCATAGGACTTCCTCGTATAATGTAGACAAGGAATAAGGAAGGAATTCGCGGTAGTACGTTCCCGTGGGATATTTTCCGACATCCATGGGAGCGAAGCTGCTGGCAAAAGCTAGTTTACCATAAAGACAACTTAACACAAGAGCAATAAGAACACACGGTAGCCATATTCTTAACTACATAAGGAACAGGAAGTAAAAGAAGATTGGTAGTGTTGTGAACTTACTATTACATTGTACTATTTACAATTATTGCCAACAATAGCAATGCTGTTTGGCAACAGACAGAAACAGTTATGGTAATCTATGGGATGGGTGTGCTACAGGTTATAAACGGTTACCAGCAGATCTATTCAGTAATAAAAACCGGTCAAGAGCGAGTTGGACTCGCGTACCGAGGGTTCCGTACCATCATTTATATGTAATTTTTGTTGATGATTTCTGAAAAACTGTGCTATTTAAAGACATAATTTTATTTTTCCTGTAATCTTTACATAAACTTCTATCACATAGAATAATTTCAGATTTTTCGCTTGGCAAACTTCGGAGATAATACGGTATTTTTTTTTACATTTTTCATCAAAAATCGAAAACTATGCGGGGTAAAAAAAAATATGTTTGAGAATGTGCAAACAGCGCTCTTTCATATGATACCCCACATGCCCTAGTAGCCCCACTTTGAATTTTTAAGACCCCCTTTCAGTCCCTGTTGTAAAAAAAATATAAAAATTTTTATTTCCTTCTTATTTGCAAAATAGTTGGGTAAACGTCATCTAAAACTATTCTAAATTTAAAGTTGATAGTATTAGTAGTTCTCGAGATATCCAGCTGTGACAGACAGACAGACAGACAGACAGACTGAGTCACACCATAAGGGTTCCTTTTTTACCATTTTGGTACGGAACCCTAAAAATCACAACGAAGTGAGCTGTGTTATTCTAATTGTCTCTTTTTAACCGACTAAATAAAAAGAAGGAGGTTTTTGTACTCAGTAAGTTGTTTTTAGGGTTCCGTACCTCAAAAGGAAAAGACTGAACCCTTATGGGATCACTACGTTGTCCGTCTGTCTGTCTGTCAGTCTGTCAAGACGCTTTTTCTCGGGAACGCGTGAAGGTATCAAGTTGAAATTATTACCAAATACGTAGGTCTATAGCCCCTTGGAGCTCTAAAAAAATGAAGCTCTTAAGTCAACGCATTAAAAAAATACGGCTATTTATGCGACACATTTTGATACTCGCAAGTAAATCAAAACCTATAGGGTACTTCCCGTTAATCATGAAATTTGGCAAGAAGGAAGGTCTCACAGCACAAGTAAAGGAAAAATTCCGAAAATTGTTAATTTGTAATTTTATCACATAAAAAAAAATGTTTTGGGATTACAATGTTAAGTTTGTTTGTGGATAAATTCTTTTTAACTTCGGAACCCTTCATTGTGCGTGGTCTGACACACACTTGACCGGTTTTTTTTTCATGTATTTATATTCACGGATTTCTCCGTGATTACTGGGCCATTTTATTTGGTAGAGAGAGAGAGAGAGAAATTAGAAAAATCTCGAGCGATGGTCCCATATAAATTTTATTAACTTGGGTAATTTTTATAACTAGCTCTACACGTGTTTCTGTGACAAAATAAACATCTGCAATACACATCTCTGGTGGAAAAGCACCCTTATCAGGGTAGTACGAGCTGTCTCCATTGATTCAAGAGTGTGGGCGAACATTTCTCATGTAGAACGCCCTCAAATTATAGTGTTGAGGTAAATACGAGTAACAGTGTCATTTTAACGGGCCCTATTTCATAAATATTGCGGAAAAATAAAATTTTCTCGACAAAGTATTTTTGGTTGAGACACCTATGCCAATGGCGATCTAAATATTTTTTAAATCATAATGATTTCTTCACTCTGCTATTACTTTCCGCCTATGAAAGTAGTCCCTCGTGGAACAAGCAATTACTTATGAGCCGTATAAGGAAGAAAATATTTAGAAACTAGCAGGGGCCGTACTATGACGTGAAAAAAGATCATGGACCCAGCATGGTTCCAGTGAGAGAGAGAGACTTTTTTCACGTCATAGTACGCCCCCCCCCCCAGATCCAACAGACCTAGTCCTGTCCAAATTTAACTGGGAAAGTCAAATTGTATATCGAGAAAGAGAAAGTATCAAAGCTTCGGATGCACTCAAGTAGTTTATATGACACCAGGAAAAGTTTGTATGGGAAAACGAAAAATGTGGTTTTACGTTTTTCCGTGCAGTTTTCCCAATTTTTCTCTTCATAAGAACCTTCCTCGACTCCAAAAAATATTTGAAAAAAAAATCCGAATTGATCCAGCCGTTCTCGAGTTTTGTGCTTACCAAAACATTTAGCCATTCATTTTTATTTATATGCGGTTATATGGTGCGATATATGTTTTTACGAAATTTAAAAGTACTATTAATCGTTGTTGGGACGGGCAAAAATTGTCCCCAATATTTTTCCAATTTTCTTTGTGCTGTGCATTCTCCGGTCGATCGGTTATTAATGAGTCCAAATCGTCACTTCAGCGTTTGCCTCTGTATCATGTCAATTTAGATGAGCTGACACTCTACATACAGAAATAATTATTTAGGATATACAAGTAGGATATATGTAGATACCTACGTAAGTTTGATTTTCAAGTTTCAGCTTTTGAATGAAAATATCATGATTCAAACTTTATCTCATAGAATGGCCACTAAAATAGTAATTTCGTGAATTTATTAATACATACATACAATTTTAACCATGCGTTTATATTAAAAAATTACACCAATTTGACATTTACGATGTCCACCAAAACTATGGCAGTCATAAAATACTTGTCAATTTATTTATAAAAATAATATTTAGAATTAAAATTACAATTGCATACATAAACTATATTTTTAATGGAATTAATGACGTCACACGAACATTTAAAAGTATCGGACAGTATTGACACTATACAGGTTGATTAAAGAAGGTCTAACCGACACAATTTTAAGCATAATAAATTCAGATTATCTCCAAATACTGCTTTATTATAGATATTGATTAACTAATTATACAAGAAATAAGGAACATCTCACTCAACATCTATGCTTGGACTTTAAATTAACTGCAGTAAAATGACACTTCTTAACTGTCATTTCGTAAAAAATGTTCCCATTTGATAGCGAAATGACAGCAAAAATGACATTAGAAGTGTCATTTTACTGCAGCTAATAAAAAGTCCGAGCATAGACGTCAGGCTGTCTAATGTTTAACGCTATCTACCTATTAGTTACTAGCTTCTGCCCGCGACATCGTCTGCGTGAAATTTCTTGTTCCCCTGACCCACCGTGTTGAATTGCATCACGTGCCCGTCCTGTTACTTCGTTTTCGCTTAGCTTTCTTTTTGACTTTTTTATTTTTGCTCGGGTCCTATGCATCGAAGTCTGATGTTAAATAGCTTCCTTAAGAATTGAGCTATCAAATTGCAATCATATTTTTTTCAAATCCTGGTAGTTTCAGAGATTATCGCGTTCAAACAAAAAACAAACTCATCAGTTCTATTTTAAGTAAGTATTAGTTTATTTAAATTAGAACACAAGATATTCTGTTACATTTTATACAAGCATATTTAACTCGATTAGTAGTAATTGACTATAGTTGAAATTGAATTTCAAAGTCGATTATAACAGCTTGGTGCCTTATAAATTATTATAAATATCAAACATACCATACATAAAAACGTAGGTAACAACTTACGCTGTGCAAAACCCCCTCCACGAATTGCTTCAGGTTATGTGCGAGAAGCCCTCCGTTTCTTGCAAGTCATTGAGCAAGCCTTCTGTAGTTTTCTGTATTATGACACTAGGGAAATAATATAACGCCAGCCCATAATGAAAGACAAATGTTCTACCTACTATCACTTATTGGCACGTTTTTACTATAGTTTATTTGTGCAAATCAGATGTATTTTTTATTAGTGAGAGGAATTTAAAATGTATGATAGGTATTTCTCTTCGTATTTGGGTTTCAATTTATGAAAAAAACTCGTGGCTCGTGGCTCAGTAATAACACCGGCACTGGTCGATCGAAGGTTAAGTTACGCTTGCCGAGGTTGGTCTGTGGATGGGTGACCATTCATAACATATCGAGACCCCTCCGTGCCTCGGAAAGCAACTTAAGCTTTTGGTTCCGGCTGTCATTCGTAGGTCTTTGAAGTCGTCAGAAGTCCAAAAGTCTGACAACCAGTTATTACCAAGAGGTATCATGTCACCCGTTACCTAACTGGGTTGTGGAGGTCTGATAGGCAGTCGCTCCATGTAAAATTCAGTTTCATCCGGTTAGACTGAAAGCCGACCCCAACATAGTTGGGATATGGCTAGGCAGATTGATTTATGGATAGCGACCCGCCCCAGGTGTTTTGTACGGTTTTAACGACTTGACAAAATATCGAGATGTCTTTATTATGGGTAAGTTTAATATTAATGTATTAAATAGTAGTTAGCCACTTTTCGACGTCTTGTCTCTTTTTCGCTTCCGATAATTACGACATGCCGTCCTACTTCCACTTATCATGTAATGATTCGACATTGTGCCGTTTTTAAATATCAAGTGTTGGGTAGGTGACCTGTCTGCGTCTATTTAGGTACTTATAATTTATAATATTAGTATGGATGTCGTAGTCTCCAGCACCCTAGAGGTAACTAATGTAATAGTACTAAACGAACACTTATGTATCTCATTATAAGCGAACTACTATTTGTTAAGTTCTTATGAGAAATAAAGTTCTTTAAACCGAAATACATAAACCTACTGGAAAAAATATCTAAATGATGATAAAAACCGCATCCAAATCAGTTGCGTAGGTTAATTGTGAGGCCAAACGAACGTAATTTTGCGAGTCGTAAGTCGCAGAATTTCGGTCGCAGAAACTTCTGAGTAAGTACGTAAGTTGTGAGTCAGCAGACAACTCATTTTGCGTCGCCGTGTGAACGAAACAGGATTTTTGTATGAAACCGAATGTAGCAGAAATTACGAAAAAATATCTAAATGATGATAAAAACCGCATCCAAATCAGTTGCGTAGGTAAAGTGTGAGGCCAAACGAACGTAATTTTGTGAGTCGTAAGTCGCAGAATTTCGGTCGCAGAAACTTCTGAGTAAGTACGTAAGTTGTAAGTCAGCAGACAACTCATTTTGCGTCGCCGTGTGAACGAAACAGGATTTTTGTATGAAACTGAATGTAGCAGACACGAAAAGCAACTTTAATTTATATTAGGTCTACGACATGTTATTGCTGTGTTTTAAGGACCATTTTCTCTATAACCAGTGATCTGCATTGTATCGCTAGATGTCGCTTTCATTTTGTTGTATCAACGTTTATTACGCCGTATGTTTGGAAACCAGACTTCTGGACAGTTACAACAACGCGTTGAATCAAAATAAAAAGTCATTTATTCAAACTAGTCTAAAAATCAGCAGTTTTCGAACGTCAAAATTACATAAGACAGTCCCCCAAAACGGCCGCCCTTCACCACTGCCTAGTGCTTTAGCTGGGAAGAAGAAGTAGCGGAACAAACTGTCCCGCATCACAACTGTGTCTTCAGTTAGAGAAACTTGATTACCTATACAATATGTCCCAGAATTGATGGCACAACCGCTTAAGAGCGTTGGTTCGGTACGGCATTTCATACAAACTTTCAAGTCCTTTTTTATCGAAATGAATGAACCGATTTTAATGAAACTTCATACGCATAAGCAGAATACATAGGTCTAAAAAGTTAGTTAAGAACATTTTCGAAAAATAGTGTTGCAGCTAAATTGGACCGATTTTAAATATTCCATAGAAACAGAGATTTCCATTTATCTTTTTTTAAGTAAGACATTTCGAAAATATTCTTAACTAACTTTTTAGACCTATGTATCTTGCTTATGCGTATGAAGTTTCATTAAAATCGGTTCATTCATTTCGATAAAAAAGGACTTGAAAGTTTGTATGAAATGCCGTACCGAACCAACGCTCTTAAGGGGTCATTGTACCAACCTGTGCTTTATTCTTGGCAATGAATTTTAGTTAATATTTTAATGATCTAGGGCCAAAAAATTATAAGTAAGCAGGTATTGTAATTTATTTCTACTTGGCCTGAGAATCTCAAGGTCACCGTTATGAATGAAGCTACTTTGAAAATAATACAGAGGTTTAAGTAATGAAGCCGGTCAAGTATTTAAATATTAATGTGGAAGTCAAAACTCATGTTTCGAGTGCCTCAAAAAGAAAGTCTAATCGCGAAAACACCGCTTTTCAATCAAATCAGCGAAGAAAACTCAACGAAACATGAAACATCTACCTTTTCTTATTTTCTTAATGAACCCGTCAAATGCCAAATTATAAATCTGTTTTTGTATATCCGACGAACTCAAACATAATACAAAAGTGTTTCTATTAATAAAAATTCGATGCGAACAACAAAAACAAAACAGAAACGAAAAAAAAAAACGGTTTTCACAAACAACATTCGATAATCCAATCACAGCCGATTACACGTGCCTGATCGCGGAAATGCGGGCTAGAGGGAGACAACAATTACGAAAATTCTGAAGTTGGACAGAGACAGATGTATAAGTTTCCCGCGATAAGACTTGCTTTTATTTTATGAGGCAGTATGTTACTTTGGCTAGTTGGTTTTGGTAGGGTTTGTTCGTGAAAATACGATGGGCAATGGTCGTTTATGGAATACTTATGTTGAATAGCTGAACACTATTGCTAACTTGTATGTGCTTTTGTTTTTAAAAACGTTTTTTTTTGGCAAAATTGACGGAAATTGAATTTCTGAGAGCGCGATTCTCTATTTGTCACTATATGTGTCGAAATTGCAATTATTAATAAAAACTTGTTTAGTTAGAACGATGATTCTAGTGTCGTTGTCAAACATTTTCAAAGTACTATCAATAATAATAACACAACAATAATAATATAACGATAAAACAATAACGAATAATAATTCAACGATAATAATAACTATAACGAGCAATAACAGAAATATTGGGCAACATAGGGTTAAAAATTCATATGAAGTTGACAATTGCCAAATAATTACAAATGTCGTCTTTTATCGGTCGTAAATCTGCTCAGATATGAAATAAATCCCAATCGAAGAAAGCTTGAATCATTGAATGTAAAGAGACTAAAAAATTTAGTGTCAAGCAAATACAATAGTAATGGCATTGTCAGAAACCATAAGAAAACAGCTAGGACCAAACGGATTCGAACTATGCCCTTTTTTGCTGTTTTGGTCACTAAGAAAATTGAGTCCCTTCGTTTGGGGACCCTCAAGAACATAGAAATATAAAAAACAGGAGAAGCGGCAAGCGGGCGAATCTGTGTCCGCGCGACATGCTCAGTACAGCCGTTCATAGTACAAATTCCGTCTCCGCGAACTAGTGCGCTTTCGACTGTGACCGTGAAAATTTCTAAGAATGCCGTGTTGTTCAGTGGTTTCTTGTAAAAAACTTTTTTACAACAAACAAAACCGACTTCCAAAAAAACACTAGGTAGGTACAAAGTGAAAAATAATTATAATTTCGGAAGTCGGTGTCTTTGGATCTGTATTTTAGGTTTTTGCCCCCGACTTCCGAAATTAAAGTTATTTTTTACTTTGTAGTGTTTTTTTGGAAGTCGGTTTTGTTTTTTGTAAAAAAGTTTTTGTTTTTCACTTTTTAGTGGGTCAAATTGTAATTTATCTAAGTAACAGTAACTCAATGTCAACTGCTCATCACGTTTTACAAAATATTGCTTTTCCCGATGCAGGGACGTTAATTGTTGAGGAGTTCTCCTGGTAAGAACCAGGGGAACTGGAGCTCATGGTGAAGTCACCATCACCATTATGCATTTTAACGAGCATAAACCATATTAAAGTAATCGAATCGCAACCTGTGATAGACTTAGATATAATTGAGTATTTCCGATGGCCATCTGTGGTCTTCATCATAAGTTCCAGTTCACCAAATGGTACTTTCCGAGAGCAAATGCATGAGTTACTATAAAAAATACCGAAATCGATATAGGTGTGCCCATAAAATTTGAGGGTTTCCCTCGATTTCCATGGGATCCTATCATCAGATCCTGACTTGATGATCATGGGATCACTTGGGAAGTGTACCCTTTCGAAAAAAAAAAGAAAAATCCAAATCGGTCCAGCCATTTTCGAGTAATCGGGGACCATACATAAAAAAAAAAAAAGTTCTGACGAATTGAGAACCTCCTCCTTTTTGAAGTCGGTTAAAAAACCGAAGCCATGTATCATGGAATCACTTTCCATATCTAAGTACAAGTATTTTACCGAATTTGTCTTTAAAATCATGAAAGTGACAAAGGGAAAAAGTGGAGACACTGGGTTCCGATACATTAACATACTGGGCACATCTCTTTCTTTCTTATATCTATGCTCAAGAACTACTTATTATTATTTTTACTTACCAGGTTGATGGTGACAATCAGCTCATACTGTTGGTGCTTGTGCCCTTTCTTCTTCTTCCCCTGAGGAGTTTTGACAGCTGCTGCTGCCGCCGCCTGCTTCGGAGGCGCAGTTTTCGCTGCACCTTTCTGCGCTGACGGCTTTACCGGGGTCTTCGGGCCACCTTTTATAAGGAAAGAAATTATAAAATAATTAATTACTGAGTATTGCTGTTGCCCACGACTTCGTCTGCTATCCAGGATAAAAAAACCTATGTCCTTTTTTAGGTCTTGGTCTACCCATGTACTAAATTTCATCCAAATCCGTTCAGCCGTTTTAGTGTGAAAGCGTAACAAACATACAATCTCACTTTCGCATTTATATTAGTTAGGATGGTATCGCTTAGATAACTTATCATAACATCACGCGTGTAATCCCTGAAGGGTTAGGCAGAGTTGTACAGTCACGAGCACTAACAAGTGTACACTAAGCAACACGGTTGGCGCAGTGGTTGAGCGCTTGACTGCTGCGCAGCATGTCGCGGGTTCGATTCCCGCACGGAACAAATATTTGTACGACCTACAAGTATTTGTTCCGAGTCTGGGTGTTTTTCTATCTATAATATGTATGTATTTACAAAAAAAAAAATGTATATAAGTACTTTATCAGCCATCTCGTTACCATAACACAAGCATTAGGTTGCTTAGCTTGGGACTAGATGGCGCTGTGTGAAATGTCCAAGGATATTAATTTATTTAATGTCCAAGGATATTTAACATTTAAAAGTGATTTTCTCCTACTGTGTTGATTGTAATTTTATGTTGTAACGAACAATAGTATTTTGGAACGCATAGTCATTTATGAAATGGGTCTTATCTCAAAGCTCTTGGCTAAGTAATAACTGCCGCACAGGACGGTCCATCAGGTTAAGCTACGCTTGCCGGGGTTGGTCAGTGGATGGGTGACCATCTTTACACACCGAGACTCCTCCGTGCCTCGGAAAGCACGTTAAGCCATTGGTCCCGGCTGTCATTCGTGGATCTTTGACAGTCGTTACGGGTCGTCAGAAGCCCGAAAGTCTGACAACCAGTCTTACCAAGGGGTATCGTATTACCCAGTTACTGGGTTGTGGAGGTCAGACAGGCAGTCGCTCCATGTAAAATACTGGTATTCAGCTGCATCCGGTTTGACTGGAAGCCGACCCCAACATAGTTGGGAAAAGGCTAGGCAGATTGTCTTATCTCAAAGTTCCACTTGGTATTACACACGAGAAAATCGCTTTTGAATTTTGTGTATACATATTAATGCTCGTGACTGTACCTATACGTATAGTACACCGACATATCGACAGTTATGTCTAAGTCCCATGTGATAGGGAGCGAGACAATTGCCATCAACCGGGCACTAATCCAGACTCCGGGCTACTACTGAGAAATTAAGAAACTACCAGATGGAAAAACCCAATAACACTTTGGCTGACCCGGGAATCGAACCCAGGACCTGTTTGACCTGTGTGGAGGAAACGCCCGGGTGTCACCATTGTGTGGATCGCCCGGAGGACACGGTGGAGCATACAGTGGAGGTCTGCCCGGCTTGGGCAGAGCACCGCCGTGTTCTCACGGAGGCGATCGGCGGCGGCGATCTCTCGCGTCCGAGCCTGGTCCAGTCCATGGTGCGGAGCGAGAGTGCATGGGAGGCCATCACCTCCTTCTGCGAAGCAGTGATGCTCGCGAAGGAGGAGGCGGAACGCGTGAGGGAGAGGCAGCCTCACGCCCTCAGTCGCCGCAGGAGACGCCCTGGGCGGCGGGAATTGCGAGGCGATTTCCGGCCACCGTAGGCGCGGGCCTGCGGACGGTGAGTAGCGGGTAGCTCGCCGTCCGGTAAGGACCAGGCCCGAGTCGACGGCGCGTTGTGTTCCACGCGCGCCTCAAAGAGATGTCAGCAAGTGATGGGGTCCAATAGGGCCGACGCCGCTGGGGTCGCGGGTTGTTTTAAGAAGATACCGTGGCCCTGGCATAGGCAACTGAAGGAACACGGGTGGGTTTTAGTCAGTAAAAGTCTGACACGCCCTTCCGCTCCACCCAGAGCGGGAGAAGTTATTTGATGATTTCCCACCCTCAAAAAAAAAAAAAAAAGGACCTGTCGATTAGAACAATGACGTAGATATGTTATCAAATATTCAATTATAGCAAAATTTTGATAACAATTGAGACTTGAGGTTTGAAAATTTTACCACATTGTGTTCTCGCTCGCATATCACTATCTTATACGAGTTACATCTTTGTGGGTGCCATATAAGGGCCATCACACACTAGCGAGAGTGGCCAGGTACCAATAATCTCCTACTACCAGCTAGGAACTGACCTTTGGCCCTCGCATCCACGACCATTTATTTATCGCGGCAATTTTTATTCGCACTAGATTTTCAACGCTCTACTTAGCGCCGAGAGTTGAAAATTCAACAGTATATTATTTCAATGCTCTGGAATGCGCTCTGTTGGATTCTCAATACTCGGCTGAATACTGAGAGTTGATAATCCAGTGCCCTACGAAAAGTCATCGTGTTAAAACAACACCCATGTTTTCTGGTCTTATTGAGTTCATTATTATTATTCTTTGTATCAATTATTACGATAACAAGATAGTTTTTAATTAGATACCTTTCTGACACGGCTGGGTCGATTTCTGTCCTGCCGCATTCTTCTGGTTGACGTGCCCACCTCCATCGGCTGGCTTGTTCCGCGCCTGCAAACAACAAGACGACAACAAATATTAAATACTGTAAGACAATCAATGTGAACAGTACGGAAAATGATTCTTCGTCATACATTATCGATTGTATGTAGGCCATTAAAAAACAAGCCATTTTTGTTAGTGAGCGCGCAAGTGCTAGTTTCCGCTTGAGGTATGTGAACGGTGAGACGGGAGAGGTCGCGATTGACAAGATTCGCAGACCTTTGTCTACCTCCCTCGTCTCACCACTCACATAATATCTCGGGCGGAGACTAGCACTTGCGCGCTCACTATACTAAAATGTTAAATAACTGGTTTGTACACAGTGATGAATGACTTTTCGCTCTACGAAAAAATGGATTCGACTTAATTTTCGATGTTTTGAAACGTGCTGAAAATAGCGAAGTAAATAAAGTTTCCGTAATAGTAATGGCTGCAAGCGTTTGACAGAAGTTACGGGTCTCAGCATAACTGGAAATAAAATAATTATTAAATCATTAGTAATGTTTGTGTTATGAAACTCTTAAATGTTATGATAAGTAGTTTTATAAGCATGTGACTTGCAAAGACTTATAAAAAAAAGAGGACTCCGCGCCATGTATATCGAAAGTGAAGCACAGTTTGTACACACGCAGCACAGTTTGTCAGTTTGTACCGTTTGTACAAACACGCCTCAAGCACACATTTATTTATTTTATTTTTATTTACATCATAGTATGCCGACCGGCCGCCATTACGTGACACGAGCTAAAGCATCTTTATAGGTACTCAAATCACGTACACATCAGATCGGTACGATGCTTCACTTTCGATATGCGTGGCGCGGAGTCCTCCTTTTTTATATGTCTATGGTGAATTGACTGTTTAAAATATGTATATGGGTAGTTCTTCTGTTTCATCGATAATCATGTCCCCTCTGAAAAAAAAAACGTTTTTCTACCTAAATATTCAGTTTCACAAAAAAATATTTTGACAGTAGGTACAACAGTTACCTAAACATAAGAAAATCGTTGACTTTGTGTACCGACAATGTAGCCCTTGTCAACCCAGTGTTGCCACGCTCGGTGACGGATGAGCTTCCTGCGACAGCTGTCCGGAAGCGGCCGACAACTGTATCTTTTCGGGCTGGCAACACTGCCGGCTAACGATACTTTCATGAATTTCTGTAGTATGTAACAGGTTTTATTATGTAAGATAGGGATGATGTATCCTGTACCGCAAAATATAAACCTAAGTAAAATATAACCCTAACCGAGTAGGTACCTAATAGCACTTTTGAAAAAAGTACTTACTTTTACCTAACCTGAAAAGGAAGTTAGGTCTTTACCTATGAAATTGCCGTTTTACATAGAAACAATCGAACAA
Organism: Cosmia trapezina; assembly: GCA_905163495.3. NCBI lineage: Eukaryota > Metazoa > Arthropoda > Insecta > Lepidoptera > Noctuidae > Cosmia > Cosmia trapezina. The sequence continues at coordinate 22,729,856 of LR991032.1, read as the reverse complement.
TTTTGTTTAAAAGAAATATTGTTGATGCACTTTTGCCGTTTTAATGAAAGTTCGTTGTTGCCTTTGCTATAGAAATCTTGGGGACGAGAATCAGGAAATCTAATGCGTTTTTTGCCGCCTCATTGAATTTGAAATTTTTCCACGGGGCTCAGTGTTGAGATTAAAATTTCCAGAACGGAAGCGATCAAACTAAAAACACACCGTGCATTCACTTGCGATACCGTGTACACACACGTCGTTAATATTGCGTGCTGTCTGTGTTGCGTTAGTGCCACGTCGGAACTCGTATTCGAAAATAGTGCACGATTTCGATTTTTCCATGGTTACAGAAACATCGATATCAAATAAAAATCGAACGGCGGCAAAACAAATGAACAACTGATTTTTTTTTAAATATGCATGCTATATTATAAAATTAATTTGAATTTGAAATTCTAAATAGAATGAAATATCTTCACACTGGCCGGTGTCAAAAATCGGCAACTATTATTATTACCTATTATTTTCGATTTTTTTTTTTCAATGTTGCAAAAGTCTCCCTCACAGCTTTCCACTGTTCCCTGTGTTACCATATCCGGCTAATCACCCATAAATGCCTCTTATTTCATTACGCCAGCGTTTCCTAGGTCTCCCTAGCGACGACGCCAGCCTTCTGTCCCACTGCATGTAGGGTTACCATATCTCAGGATTTGTCCTGAGATCTCAGGATTTTTAGGCTCTTCTCAGGATTGCGGCCGGATTTTGGAAATCTCTCGAAATCTCAGGATTTTTAGAACCCTAACCGACGACGACCCACTGACCGAATTTTCGATAACAGAGTAGATTTTTCAGATATTTTTTATTACAAAAACAAATAATAATCTTCTTTAAACTTATAGAAAAATCAAAGGTCATGTGAATTCAATGTGAATTGCACAAATAAAATAAACACTTAAAATCTTTGAAACCTATTCTAATCATCAGTTTCATCATAATTATCTATTTTGCGATGATACCTTTTTATGTAAACTTTTGTCTTTTAACACTGATCTTTTCTTCAAATGATACTGTGTTAAAATTAAAGCTCGGACTGAAGACACCGTTAGTCCGTTTCTTTCATTCGACCATTTGATCACCATGCATGATAGAAAAAACTCTTTCTGAGTTTGCATTGTGGTAGTATGAATGGCAATAGTCGAAGTATTAATGGCAATAGGTATTGACGAATACGCATTATCTCTGGTAATCTTGAAACACCAATGGTATTGAAAATGGTTGCTCACAATTTATGGAGTAATAACATCAAACAATTATGTTTGCGAGTGCATTTACAAAATTCGAGAAAATCTCTGGATTTTTCAATGGAAATCAGGCTTTTTCTCCAGACTTTTAAATTTTCTTTCTGGTAACCCTAACTGCATGACGACTCTAGCCCATATTATTTTTTAAATTTTCTTTCTGGTAACCCTAACTGCATGACGACTCTAGCCCATATTATTTTTTAAATTTTCTTTCTGGTAACCCTAACTGCATGACGACTCTAGCCCATATTATTTTTTAAATTTTCTTGCTGGTAACCCTAACTGCATGACGACTCTAGCCCATATTATTTTTTAAATTTTCTTTCTGGTAACCCTAACTGCATGACGACTCTAGCCCATATTATTTTTTAAATTTTCTTTCTGGTAACCCTAACTGCATGACGACTCTAGCCCATATTATTTTTTAAATTTTCTTTCTGGTAACCCTAACTGCATGACGACTCTAGCCCATATTATTTTTTTATTAGTCAACAATAGACATATCAACGATTGTCATAACTTCCTCTATGTTTAGTGTGTGTTTTTAATAGGCTTAGGTACATTAACTTAAATCTATTAAAATGAATGTAAGTATGTATTTTTTAATAAGATTTTATTAGCCTTTTGTATCATCTGGAACCAAACTCGTTAATTGTCAAGACAAATCAAACGAGTAACAAAACGACGCAACCCTATTGAGTTAGGGTTGCGTCGTTTTATTACTGAGTTCCTGTGGCCACATTCCGGCTCCATCATCAGATTAGCTCGATGATACCAAAATATTGCCTTGTCACCGATTTTACATACGTATGTTAAATTTCAGTTCAATCGTACACCGGGAAGTGGGTCAAATTTAACTTGCAAAATTTGAAAAGCGCAACTTACATTATGAACATTGTAAATTAAATTAAAATTTGTAAAATTAAAACACGAGACAATTGAGACAAAACATTTTATTTCATAGGTGTATACTAATTTTCATGAAAGCTAACAGAAATAAAATTAACCACTAAAAACTTTTCATTCGCAAAGAATTTTCAGAAAGTCGTCAAAAGTTCTTTCATTAAAAGAGGTCTAATTAAAAATAATTCTCTTCGCTTAAAGTCGTGAAGAATTCAAACAAATGAACGTCATTAGGGGTGAGCTTAAAACCGGATGACTCATAGTTAAAGTTTTTACTGGAAAAAATATAATGGGAAGAAGAAATTGCGGCTCTTAACTCCATTTTGCGTTTCGATCAAGGTTCTGAGTGGTTGGTAATTCTGCTTAATTGACACCTTTTATTGGTTGTAAAAGTTAGCTTAGACCAGCTACCTAATCTCTATCAGAAATATTTTTTGTATAAGCAGGCAAACTCTTATTCTTCTTTTTTTTCTTTTTTTTATTATTCTTTTCTCTTCTTCAATCTTTAATTTGTTTTTTTTTATGGCAGTTCAATTCATAACTTTGAAAAAGTCTACGAGCATAAATTGAACAATTTTTTAAAATTAACTGGAACATTAATTAAAAGTAGAAAGTATAACCAATCGAAATCAAAATCACATTGAAAATGTATGAAATCAAACACTTACTTTTAAACTCAACAAGTATTTTTTTAACACAGTGACACACTGCCCTCTTTATTCCAGATTATTAGATGGGTAACCTTCACAAAAATCCAGAAAATTGGAAAACCACGTGCAACTTAGCTACAGACTTCCTTATTATAGGCTCATAAAATGTCACAAATATAAATAAATAAATATCCTTGGACATTTCACACAACGCCATCTAGTCCCAAGCTAAGCAACCTAATGCTTGTGTTATGGTAACGAGATGGCTGATAAACTACTTATATACATTTTTTTTTTGTAAATACATACATATTATAGATAGAAAAACACCCAGACTCGGAACAAATACTTGTAGGTCGTACAAATATTTGTTCCGTGCGGGAATCGAACCCGCAACATGCTGCGCAGCAGTCAATCGCTCAACCACTGCGCCAACCGTGTCGTCAAATATATTTCCCGTACCCGAAGAAACGGCTATTATAATTTTTCTTTTTTTAAATTAATGTCGTATACCATTTAATTTGTGGAGTCATAAACGTTCAACGACAATAGTTTGTAGGGGAGACAAGCCTACTCGAAACTAACTATAAAACTTCAGCAAAAAGTATAAAATCTGAACGCAGTGACTTTGTCCCAGCGCTGGCGTTGTAATATTATTTACTTATTCAAGATGCGCTTGAATAATATTTTACAGATGTTCATAAAATTATAAATTTTATTTTTGTTTTACAGCAGGTCATAATAGTTGGGAGTTTCGATGAAAATCTGGAATATTAGCTTTACTGACTTTATTTTAATATTAAAATTGATAGATTATTTATTTACATTGGCATTGTTTTCTCTCAAGTAAATAATTAAAACGGTCTCTTAGTTTAACACACTCAGCGCCAAGGGACTTTTGAGGCAACAGTAGTGGACTTTTTTTTTTTTTTTTTTCAGAAATTGCTTCTTCTCAAATCGTCTGTTCTACACAAAAACAAACATGAATGTGTATATCAGGATATACACCTGGCGTTGAGCGTGTTAAGCCCGTTTAAAACTTTCGGCAACAAATTAATGAGCATTGTTAATTCTAAGGATCATATTACGTCCCAAGTGATGAAAATTTCGGATATGCTAATGAACATTACATAGCCAAGTCAAACGATTCTGAACTGAGCATCGAGGGATCAGGGGTATGACAGTCAAGTCTATGCATAAATTAACCGGCTTACATGAAGCCTGTCACCCTTATCATTATTGGAATGATTTAAACCGCTTATGAGCTGAATACGAAAGTTTCGGGATTATGTTAGATAAAGATGTACTTTGTCATAATGAAGGTTGAAATATTGTTATTGTGTTGGTCTATTGTTACAAGATCTGCCTTTAAATGACGTCAAAATTCAGCTCATAATATGATTCACCATTATGTAGAAATACATTTTATTACAATTATTGAAAGAAGATGGTGGGACGAGCTTGTCAGAACAAACAACCAGTGGTCCACATGCACTGGATTACAAATACTGGAAATAATATGGAGAAGCTTTTGCCCAGCACTGGGATGATACAGGCTAACAGTAACAATAACAGTATTAAACAATTTAGCATAATGCATTTTTTTTGTTACGTATTTTCTTTCTTTCTTTCTTTCTTTCTTTCATAATGATTACCTACCTTGTTATGCAATTATGTTACATTATTTCTTATTAGATATTTTATTAATCATATAAGATTCCTAAGTTATTTATTACTAGCTGCACACCGCGGTTTTTCCCACATAAGTCTCGATCCCGTGGGAATATTGGAATAAAAATTATCCTGTCCTAACCTAGGTCATGTGCCAAATTTAATCTAAATCCGTTCACGCTAAAAAGCGTGAAAGCGTAACAAACAAACTCACTTTCGCATTTATAATGTTACAGTTATTATAGTTATACAAAAAGAAAAATACGATACAAAACTGTCTTTTCAGTAGTTAATAAGTTAAGTTAACATTAATCCTAACTATATTATAGCTGTTAGGATTTATGTTAAAAGACCGTTTTGTATCGTATTTTTCTTTTTGTATAACTATAATAACTGTAACATTATAAATGCGAAAGTTAACATAAATCATATCTATATTACAGTTAGGATTTATGTTAACTTAACTTATTAACTAATGAAAAGACCGTTTTGTATCTTATTTTTCTCTTTGTACAACGAAGTAAAACTCTGATCTTCTCCGTAGTTATATCCAGGGAATGTTAAAGTGTTATTTTCAGGGAATCGCGTAATTCCCAAGGGATATTGGCTTATAGACCGTTGTAAAAGCGATGATTGGCTTGCTTGCCTTTCATTCTCGCGAAGATTGTTCCTAAATCCCTGTTGTGATAACGGTCGTTCATCTTCCTTCAAAAGATATTTTATTACTTGGATTTTTACCGTCAACAGTGTTTTTAACATTACCGTTTTATTGTTTCTTTGTGATTTTTCTTGCGACAGGTCAGTATTATTTTAAATTTAATATAAATTCACGCCTGTATTCCTCGACGGGTCATCTATAGTCTAATTACATTTCGCCAGTTATTTTTTTTATGGTTTAGGTCCCATATAATAGGAAGCGAGCCCATTGCCATCAACCGGGCATCACCAGGCTGCTACACAGAAATTTCAGATAGAAAAACCAATAACACTTTTCTTGACCCGGGAACCGAACCCAGGACCTCATGCTCAGCAGTTATAGCGTTTGTCACCACTAGACCAAAGAAGAAAAAAAGTACTTAAATAAAAGTAAAAGTAATAGAATAAATAGCTCACCATTGTTATTTTAATTTATTTTAATTGAATCATTTTGATTAAACTTAATCTAATTACTCGTATATTCTATTCTATATAGGGTGACTGGTAATTAGTGACCGGTATGATTGTGCTCATGATATTTCGAAAGCAACAGCTACAATAAACAATAATAATTATATTCTATTCTTTTTGTAAAGATGTCACATGATTTATGAAATTTTCTGTATTGTTATGTATAAGCACTTACGTAATAATTTTGTTTTATTTTGCATGTTTGATACTTTTAACCTTATTCCTACCTCTGTACAACATTTTTTGCAATAAACTGATTTGATTTGATTTGATCAACGAAGCAGTTTTTAAATTTTTAACTAAGTATTACGAGATTGTATTTATGGGTGAGGCAGTAAATTATGTAATTTATTATGCAGAGCTGCAAACGTAGCAAAGAAAAATCTGTGCCAGTACCAACAAAAGTATTGCCAGTGCAACTTGATTTATACATCTAATTGCAGTATAATAAATATTACAACAGATGCTGTTTTTTTGTCAAAACAAATTAATCTTTAATATTAAACTTACTTTTATAATATTAGAGAAGTAAAATTTGAGTTTACAATAATATAGGGAGTAATCTTCGGAACTACTGATCTGATTCCGAAAATTCTTTCACTGAATCCCAAGCTTATTGCTGAGTTTCATACGATATATTTATTTATATATACTATAATGTAAGTACACCCCTAAATTATAAATATTTTATTTTATTAAAATTATTAATAAGTATTATAATTACAATAAAAGAAGAAATTTCACGCGGCTGAAGTCGCGAGCAGAAGCTATAAACCGTAATGCTGTTGGTGGAAAATATGGTAAAAATATTACAAAAGGCGTACATAATATTACAGTATTTTTATATCACGAAACGACACGCGCTCTACTTGTGTTTACCAAGTGTACCATCACGCTGTGAATGTGCACGTGAAGACGAGTAGCGTCAGCACAAAACACACACATGCACAGGCACACACACTCTTCCGAAGTCGCCACTATGCCCTGCACGCACTGTGACGTGCGTTGGAATTCCGTTGTGTTACGTTTGTTGACTAAAACGCATGCGTTTTTCTCACCGCAGTGCGCGCACTTCAAAGACATTCCTTAATTCACAGATTACGCGTTAGAAAAACACACGGCAGTGCGCGCAGGGCCTTACTCGGACGGTACCAAGAGCTCCTGCGCTTACACACACGTTCACAGCGTTTTCAAGTACACTTGCTAAACAAAATTAAAAGGCGTTTCGCTTCATAAGATTAAAATACTACACAAACCTACGTTCCTTGAACCCTTTTCTGAGAGTTTAAGTGTGAAAGTTTAATAAAAGTAATAATATGAAATAAAGTGGATAAAAGACTAATTTTGTTTTAATTAAGAATCCCTACTAATCGTGGGAGTTAGACGTCGAGTTAGGACTATATTAGCACCATATTTTGTCCATGCCTGTCAGTGATTTTCTTCGAGAGCATTTACTTGAAATAATATGTAAGAAAATTTTGTTAAAAAAAAAATCGCTTGATGAAATTTTTATGAATATTCAAATTGAACTTTGCAAGTTATGAAAGCGTTATTGAATTAATATTTTTTTAATAAACCAAATGTTACAGAGATGAAGGTGACCTTACTGGTGATGCTCTTTAGAAACGTCAGGTGAGCTGAGCCTTAGTGCGAGTTTTTATACTTACTCGATCGTGTTTGCGTTAACGTTACCATAAGTCAATTTGTATGGAATTATTGTGATTCCCATTATAGTCACCAGACGGCGCTTATTTCAGTTTCAGTACAAACTGACGTTTACGTTAACGTGATCGAGTAAGTCTATAAACTCGCACTAAGCCCCAGAGGCCTTAGTGCGAGTTTTTATACTTACACGATCACGTTAACGTAAACTGCAATTGTATTGAAACTGAATAAGCGCCGTCTGGTGACTATAGTGAGAAACATAATAATTCCATACAAATTGTCGTAAGTTAACGTTAAGGCGAAAGCGCCAGAGTAGCCCGCGAAATTCAAAATTTCTTACGTTTTTTGCAATTTGTAGGTCAGTGTGAGCTTGTGTGTTGATTAAAATATGGTTCGCGGCCGTAGCTAATATGGCTTTACAGAATTATAATCATTAGAATCAGCAATACAACTCCATAAGTTAGCATTTACCTCAAACCTCATGATTTCATGAAATCGCTAGATTTGAGGTAAATGCTAACTTATGGAGTTGTATTGCTGATTCTAATGATTATAATTCTGTAAAGCCATATTAGCTACGTCCGCAAATCATATTTTAATCAACATACAAGCTCACACTGACCTACAAATTGCAAAAAACGTAAGAAATTTTGAATTTCGCGGGGTACCCTGTCGCATCAAACGCGATAAACGCGATCGAATAAGTAAGTATAAAAACTCTTACACTAAGGCTACAGACGTGCGAACGTAAAAGAAGCAAAAGCAGTATTGTAGTGATCGTAGCACATGGCGCTCTATAGATTCTACCTACCTCAAATGGGATGAAGGCGTTCATGTAAAAAGCTAAAGTTAACAGCCCTTCAGACGCCAGGGTAAAGCCTGTTACAGTAGTACCCAACTAATAAGGCGCGTCGTGAATCTTCGTTCGCACAGAAAAGAAAGTATGGCCTCGAAGATTAACGAGAGTGCTTAAAACTTACAATCAACCTTAGATCACTACTATAAGGTTCATAATACACTGCAGCTGTTAGTTTCGTCACAGAATAAATAATAGTACTAACGTCTGTACGTTAGTACTATTATTTATTTATTATTTAACTTCTGTAAGTTGCACTCCTTTGATCTTGAAGAAAGCCGCTTTTATAATAGCCTACAAAATCTTTTCCTTTTCCATGCGCAAGCTAAATTGCTCATAATCGCCGCGCTTGAGAGTTGTTATTACTTTGTGTCGTTACTCATCCGTAACATACCTACGCCGCTTAGCCGAGTACTAGGGCTGTCCGCAAAGAAAAATAAAATATGGTACCATAGCACCATATACACTACCATACATACCATATGGTATGGTGGTGGTGGGGTATATGGTACCTTTTTAAACTTTTATAGTATATAAGAGTAGTCTATCTAGAGTTATTTCACTTTAATGTAATGTCTTATAATTTTCAAACGTTATTTTTTATTAATCAATTAAACAATCATTATAATCATAATCATCATTCAATCATCAATTATTTTTAATACACCATCATCTCTTATATTTAGAAGTGTTCTAAAGTAAACAAGGTACAAGACACGTCTTAAATTGAAAGTGACATTTGGGGCACTTTAGTCGCCTGAACATGGTCATAAAACCACTAAAGATGCCTCAACGCACCAGTGGCTAAGTTTGTGCGATCGTACGATCGCGGGTAGGTACAGTTGCTTGTTAATCCTAAGTTAATCCTTAATTACTTTAAGCGATTTTAGACCTTACTCCTGAAACAATACGACGCGCACACAAACCCCCACCACTCAGCCGAGAGCTCAAGTTAAATGTCGGCAACTATAGTAACTAGGTAGGTAGGTAAAAAAAAGGTAGCAACAAGACTCGACATTTCGTAATGGATTTTTGTCATTAAAAAAGTAAGTATATTACTAATTTATAAGTATAGTGATAAATAATAGTAATAGTATACTTAAATTTAAAATCAAAGATTTTATTTTCATGGGCGGCCGTACGTGTCTCGCTCGCTGAGCGCGTAATACACCCTGACTGACTTGAAACTAAGAGTTGCCGCGAGCTGTAGGTACTTATCTCGAGCGGAATGTACCAGTGCAAGAGGCCTGGTTTCGTCTCTCTCGCAAGTATGGCGGCTGACTAACATCATGGCGGCAGCTGCCGACTAATAGCAGTACAGGAAAAAGAAGCACGGTGCGTGGAGCGTGCCGATTGGTCAATAGCATTTCCCACGCTTTGAAAATTCATCTTCTGCGCAGTTACCTCGGTAAGCCATATTATCAGTTGGGTACTACTGTACATTGAATAGGCCTAGGAACGTTTACTAGGTAAAATATACAATACAACGTACGCCTAGATTCTGACATTTTCGAAATACCCTTTCCTATTACGTGTCCCTTTTTGGTGTCGAAAAACAAAAATCATTATGTTTCAATTCTTACAATAGTGCAAAAATTACACGTCATTAATTAATCACACACAAAACCTAATTTAAAAAGTATTAATCACAAATAGGTAACAAGATAAAACGAAACGATAAATAACAGAATATAATTTTTTTTTATTAAATAATAATGTGAGAACATATAAATATTCAAGTAAATGGTATCTAGTTTTTTTGTTCGCGCAATTATTATTCCGTCAGATATTTATGTCCAGAATTCCGACATTTCTTGCAGTTATTATTAAAAATACTATTCTCATTAATGTGAGAACAGTATTTTTAATAATAACCAAATATTTTTTTTAAATAGATGTAGGTAATCATCTATTTTCAAAAAATATTTTTTGAGCAGAAATTCACTAGGTATAATCAGCACCCTAATTGCGTAACACATTAGCGATCGGAGTTGGTTTCATTTTGAAACAAATTGCTAATCTATTGCTTCGTATGTTCGAAAAAATTGTCTGCCCGACAACGTAAATAACGCAATGAATGTTGTTGAACTGTCAAAATGAAACCAACTCCGATTGATAATGTGTTACGCAATTAGGGTGCAGGTATACTTAACTCTTTGTGAAGTGGCGTGATGACGCGGCGACAACACAAGTGTGATTTTTATTCAATTTATGAAACATATTGTCGATTCCCATCGAATTACTAGCACTTGCCTACACTTTACAATAACGATGAGCAGCATTATTATACTTTTCATTTTTTCTACCTACTCACCTATTATATTTATTTTCACTCGGCATTTCCATAATCTACCTACTGTAGTGGTTTGAAATGCACCCACAATATAGTATGCACTAAAACAGTGAATTCCTTACTATTTTCACAATAACCATAGATTTAAAACATCTAGAAAATTCTGTCTAAATAGTTATCCTGTAACCCATGCACTCTCATACACATCAGTTAACTCTTACTCTTTTTATTACCCAACGCACCCAGAAGGAGGGTAATTTAAGGAATTTTGGTAAGTATAGCAGGCGGGGACAAACAAAAGTTTCACCATAGTTCAGGTTATTGGTTTGTAATACCAACAATACCAACATTATAGAGATTATTGCCCGTTTGCCGGCTCTTTTCCATAGGAAACGACCTATTTGGAACCGTGCACCTAGCTTCTGACGTTTCATAAGTGCCCGTTTAGGTTTATGTCGAATAAAATATTTTTTGATTTTGTTTTTGTGTCTTTTCAGTTAGGTATGTGTTTTATTGCAGTTGAGTTTTTTTTTTAATACCTAATTGGTTTTTTCACCTGTACTCATGGATTGGAAAATGCAACACACAATGTCAGTAGCGAAAAATGAACGTGGAATTAACAATCTAACACTAATATTTTTGAATACTTACGTGGTTCTTTTGCCTGAAAATGCACTATTATAAATAACATTACCCTCCTTCTGGGTCAGTCGGGTAAAAAAAGAAAGGTCGACTTTTACGTTCCGACATGAAACAAACTCCATTTCGGCATCACAAAACAAAATAACAAACCAATTGTATTACAATATTGTAGACCCCGCTCGATTTTCGATTTACCTGGCGTGGAAACGAAAGAAGGACGTACCTACAGATTTTAAATATCTAGGGAAATTCTGTCTAAATGGAGGTGTTCACAGTCTGTTTGCAGCTGTGAAATGAGAGTGGCAAATGTGATTAACTTCGAGTAATCTTGTTTTGCTATTATGGTATTACCTACGTGCAAATTATATTTTAAGCTACCTACGTATTTTGTTATAAGTTTTTAAAGGGGAAGCTTCTAGAAGGTTCTAGAAGCTTCCAAAACAAATGACGCGCAGTCTTGTCGTTGACTTGTGAGAGACGTATGTCAACCGTCAACTGTGCACGCTTTTAGATAGATTTACAAAACTTGATCTTTTCACCGAACCAAAACTGTTTTAGGCACTTACCTACCTTAAGAAACGTGTTTATGTTCAAAAGGTAAAATTTTACATTCTCTCTTACTTATAATTCAATCAAAACTTGCCTTTGATAGAAAAAAAACAATCTATAAAACAACAGGTTAAAATAATAGTACATTATTGCAAAGGCCGTGAAATAGACAATTGCAGGTCGAGTGTGAGTTTGAAGGCCGAGCCGTAGGCGAGGACTTCACTAATACGAGACAAGCAATTGCCATTTCCGCCGAGGCATATATAGTGCTTTTCTCAAAAGAATGCAGGGAAATGAAAGTAGTTAAATTTCTATAATTTTTCAAGTTAATGCCGTTTTTAACATGAACTTAACATTTCAGCATGGAATAAATTGCCCATAATGTAGATGGGTTTTTAGTTTTAGCGATCTCATTAAAATACGCCAAAAATACTGTTTCGGAGAAAATGTTCACTTTTTCTCGTTTTTCCAAATCGTAAAACTTTTATATACCTACCTACTTTCATGTATTTTTCTTTTGACTTCGCTGGAAGCAGGTTTTCCATAGACAATTTGGCTTCTGGAGGCCAATTCCGGTGGCATAGAAATTATCTCCATGGTCGAAATATCAGTCGAGAAACTGCTTATCTCCGTCGAAAACGAAAAATTCTTATTCTAACGATCTCCATTCATAAATTTTTCGATCGCAAACCAGCGAGATATTACGGCTGCTGATCTTAAATCTGGTGGAGTACCTACAATCAATCTCCATTTCACTCTGAACCGTTGGAACTCATTTTAATTAAGTATTTTTATATTTATATAAATTTTCAAATCAAGATGAATTTTCAGTTTTGCCGCCAATTTTCTATCTAACATCTGTGCCGAAAGGCATTTATGGCTATACAGCCTCGTTGATACAGCCACGTGAACGCAATATATACTAAGCAAAGAGCTCCAATCAAAGAGTATTTAATAACCCCAGCACGCCGTTTCATACAACATTGCTGGAGCGCTGTAATGTTCCAAATTCAAAAAACGCTCCTGCAATGGATTTGATTTTCCTTGACCGTAAATTCGATACTTCGCGTGTTCTTTTTGCGAAAATAATGACAATATTTCCATGCATGTTTGAGAAAAGTTTTATTAATAATGTTTCTGTAAAAATATTGTGCCTAAAATAAATTCTCGGCCGCCGCTACAAGACCACGTCAACCAAGTAAAATTGTCAGGAACAAGCAATGTGCCCGTAACACCTCGTTTAAACTTCGAACGTGTTTCTAAACGGCCAGTTTAGTGTACACTCCGCGCGCGCCTTGTTGGCCAGAGCCCGCTTATTTTTGAATTTTTGAAAGTTCCAATTGACATTTAATAATTCCAAAATGGTGTGTGTTTTTTTTATTTGAAGACGAGTTTTTCCTTTGTTAGTTATAAATAATTGTGTTGCTTTTTTTTTAGTAGATTATTTAGTAGTTTTTGGTAATATTGAAGTTAATGTTACATTACAGAGCCGAAGAAAGGACCAAAGGGATGATGGACAAATCATTAGTAAGTATCTTTTACCTATTTTGAATCCCTATTTTGTGTTAATTTATTATTAGACGCAAATTATCAAAAATGACATTAGCTGACAAACAAACCCTTCCAATGGTTTGTACTTAAACTATTTTTATAATTTTCAATAATCTTTTTTTTTTCATAAATAAGTATAACGACCGCAGAAATCTTTAAAGTACTAAAAAAAAGAAAAGTTAAAAAAAGAAAGAAAAAAGATGATTTAGTAACAAAAATATATGATGAGGAACCACATACAAAGATACTGCTATTAAAATATTCAATGTAAATAAATACACATTTCCTTTCTCAGAGCGCATATAAATGCAAAGCTGGATAAAAGTATGAGGTAAATTACGAAGCCGCCTGCTCTGTCCGCCATTTTGTAGGCTACGGAAACCATGCATGCAGCCTGGTGGTGGCCAGGTTTAATCATAATAGAATAGAATACTCTTTTTTATGTACACCATATAAATTACATTACAGAACAAATTTTCCATGGTAGGTACACAATGGCGGTCTTATTTTTAAAACTATTTTACATAGATTACAAAGGTTTAATTTGTAATTAAAAGTATTAATACGTTCCTATAAGACTAAGTAATCGGCTGCTGTGAGTGATAGGTACTTGAGTTCGAATTTTAGGTCAGTATATCAAGAGGTACCTATCTACCTAGGTAGGCACCTGTGTATTTTATTAATAATATGCTATTTTTAAAGCTAGTTTTTCTACAAGATATCGTTTATTTGCAGAAGCTTGACATTTAATTCAAAAAGACAAATTGTTGGCTATTAAGATTTAAAAGTTTAAAAGCAGCGGTAAGCCGACGTTTGCACGGACATAAAAAAATCGTGGCGGGCTTTTATCGCGCACTGGATTTTCAACTCTCGGTGTTGAGCCGAGCTTCGAAAATCCAACCTAACAACAACAGAGTGCATCCCAGCGCGACGGAAAACACACTGTTGGATTTTCAACTCCCGGCAAAATGCAGTGCGCCAAAAAAATCGCCGCGATTTTTTTAACGTCGACTAATAGTGCGACGAAGCATAAACTCACACCTTGCTCCGACATTTTTAGGTTTAGCGTAATGTTTTTTTTTAGCAAAAATAATAAAATTTGCCGTGTTCACCTCTATTGCATAGGTACTCAACTTAAAATTGAAGATTTTTTAGTTATGTCACCCTTCTTGCCAATGAGCGATACATTTGCTGACATCTCTTTACATCACGTAAAGGTGTGGCTGTAAAAATAATAAAATGAGGTGTTATTTTTACTCCCGAAAATAAAACGAACAAAAACTTCAGTACTTATTTAAATTGTTGTTATATAGGTACCTATATGTATTAGGAACATCTTCAACCCCTATCTCAATACAAAAGTTCAGAAAACTCTTAAAGAAGATCCAAGATAGTAAAAAACTTTTGCAATTTTATATTATTATTTTTTCAGAGAAAAAGTTTTTCTCTCTCTTCTATTTGTCTCCTTTGTAACGCGCAAGCTGTCGGCGAAACACGTTTCGATAAAGTAAAATAGTTTGTACAATACTTGCAGTTTTATTATCTTTGCACACGTAGAAATAATAAGAAAACCTGGTTTGAATAATGCTCTAGGTGGTGGAAAAATATTCAGCAAGTGACAGTTAAAAAATCTGCAAAAAAACAACTGCTCAGATAATATTGAGATTGAGATATTAGAGCCAAAGTCAAAATTGAGATATTAGTGTCAAAATCAAAACCGCCTCTTTATAAGTTCCAGTAATCTGGCAATTTATTTCATACAAATTCTGTATTCAATGCAACAAGCCCAAATTATGTTATTACTAGCCGTTGCCCGCGGCTTCGCCCGCGAGGATGTCGGAAAATATCCCACGGGAACCTTCTACCGGGATTAAAAGTAGTCTTAATCCAGGTTATATACTATCTGTATACCAAATTTCATCCAAATCCGTTCAGCCGTTTTTGCGTGATTGAGTAACAAACATCCAAACTTACAAACTTTCACATTTTATAACATTAGTAGGATAAGGGCTTCAGCTACTTGTCGCTTACTGACCTTGGCATAGGTCTTTCAAATTGTGCTTCTCCAGAATAAATATCTAAATGTAACTTCAAATTATGATATAAAAAACCGGCCAAGTGCGTGGGGCCACGCACAATGAAGGGTTCCATAGTTGAAAATAATTTATACCATAAACAAACTTAACACTGCAGTTGTAAAACATGTTCTTTCATACATTCAATACATTCAAGTCAATGCTCCAACTACAAATTTAAGAATGTAATTCGAAAAACATTTGTTTTCATGACTTAAAATTACAAATTGACAATTTTCGGACATTTTCTTTAACTTTGTGCTGTGAGACTTTGCTTTTTGCCAATTTCATGATTTTAGGTCAACGGGAAGTAGGTATCCTATAGGTTTTCATTTAAAATATGTCGCATAAATGGCCGTATTTTTTTATTGTGTTGACTGAGAAACTTAATTTTTTTTTGAGCTCCATGAGACCATAGACTGTAAGTACCTATTAGATATTAATTTCTACTTGATACCTCCACGCGTTTCTGAGAAAAAGGGTCTTGACAGACTGGCAGACAGACAGGCAGACTGACAACGAAGTGATCCTGTAGGGGTTCCATTTTTTCCTTTTGAGGTACGGAACCCTAAAAACAAAAGATGCCTACTTAAAACAGACTTTAATAACCTCCAAGATGATGGAAAAAGCGTCTAATAAAATAAAGAGGTCCCTTTCTTTCATTGAAAGATAAAAGATGTCACTTTCTTGGTGATCTTTTATAACATGAGAACAATGATGCGCCGTTGAATGAGACAATAATCTTTGCAAGCCTTTTCAACATGGCAGCTGTGTTCAACATTGTTGGATTAAAATCCACATCTTTACAATATTAAATTGAAATACGTCTTTGTCCATGGTGAAAGATAATCTGTGAATAGAGTGGTGTAGCTAATTTAAACGTTATATACTTCTTTGGAAACACCGGGAGGGGACGCCCTATAGGAAGACATAATTATAGTGACCTTATTGGTGATGTTCTTCAGAAAGGTCAGGTGCGTAGTACTCGCAACCGGAGTGCGAGTGTGACCAGATGAATGAACGTAAACGAGGCAAAATTTTTTCCTTGCAGGGGAGTGATGGGGAGCTTCTAGACATTGTTTATAATTGTGTTTTGGACAATTTCGCTGAAATTCGGCTTGTTGGGACTTATGTAACTTCACTCTCATTTTTTGGTCTAAATTGACCGGACTATAAGGTGTACTTGTGTATATTTTACTGTAATGCCAAATAAACGCATTTTTCTTTCTTTCTTTCTTTCTTTCTAAAAGGAGTATGTAAGGATCGTAACGTTCTATAGAGTTACTGCGTACCCCCGTGGAATGTTTAAGGTGCAGATTTCCTGAAAACGATCAAAAAGGTGGTTTTTTAAAGCTGTGTATCTCATAAACCGTAAATAATTTTGACATGTAAAAAAAAAATGATATTTCCAAGTCCTTTTCGCATACAGTGATGGAAGCCAAAACATAATTAAACATACTTTAATGCACCAAAAAAATCTTTAAACATACCTCCTAATAATCTTTAAAAGCTGTTTATCCCTTCATTAGCAATTATAATTTTATTATAATTAAAAATATACCATGAAATGTCAAATTCCAAACTGCATCCAGTGATGGATTACTTTTTATTAAATAGTTAATTTCTAATTTTATTCGATTTTATTTGCACTTTTACGACATAATTCCGGTGCGCGTGAGAATCTTGTATCTCGTGCGTCAAACTAGACAGCCATAAAGCCATTTCACTTACACACCGAGCTAAACCAAGCTTGGAACCGGGGCCTTAAATGATAAATGATTAATTTCTGCAAGTAGGTTTGTACCAACACTTTTACACGTCAATCACATTTTTTTTTAAAACTAGATGATTTCGGTTATGTATGTATGTACTTATTATTTTTCAAAAAAGAATTAGTTATGCCTTTCCCAACTATCTGCCCAAATTGGTAATATTCAGCTTTTTCCTGTCCGTTAAAAATATTATACTTCGATCCCCAATTATTTGTCTTTTAGGTGAGGTGCTGGTCAATCTTCCCATCTGCCTATAATTCAGATCACCCTTCAACATCCCATTGTTCATACGGTTAAAACAAATCTATATGTATCTATATAAAAATCAAAGCCACTTTTTGTTGTAATTTTATAACTCAAGAAAGGTTTGACGTAGTCCAGGGAAGGTTTAAACGATGAGAAAAATTGGAAAAGTTGCCGGGAAAATTCTGGAAAACTGAAAGTGGATTTTATATGGGAATATTGAAATTGGGACAGGACAACGTCTGTCGGGTCAGCTAGTGCAGTATGAAAGTGACTTGTCGTCCCAAAATGATATATCGTACTGATTATCGCCGTGTTGATTTTTAACAGTAGGTAATCGTTTTTGTCTACAACTTTTGAACTGTGCTCTTGTGTACACACATCAAGCTATACATTTCCAGTTTACACTGAGCTCTCATTGTAAGGTAATCCTATAAAATGCGAGATCAGCTTATACTGGAAATGTATAGCTTGATCTGTAGCCGTGTGTACAACACCTTACGTGTCTAAACCTATCTCCTAACAATCATGCTTAATTCGTTAACTTTGCCTTTGATTTACTTAATAAAGGTATTGTAGGTATTATCATAACATACAATTTTGATTTTATTTCAAAAATACCTGAAGACTTATGTAATTATTAAATTTCTTCAAATGGTTTGCTAAGCAAAAAATACATCACTGACTGGGTTTAAAAAAAATAGGCTTGCTCAACATAATTTTCTGATGTTTTGTATCGAAGTAGAAAAAAGTAGCTCTGTAAGTAGATGATACTTTTTAATGTTCAAAATCAAAAAAAGAAGTGTCTTATAAAAAGATGATCAAGTGTCTTTGGAAAACTTGTTGCGAATATTAGTAATTTTCCTTGAATACTTAATTTATTTGATAAATCCCATCCAGCCGCATGTAAAACAAAGAACTTGACTTTTCAAATCACAAAATATTTTGTTTTTATGTACATAATATATAAACTAACGAGATTTAAAATATTAATATGTACATACATGGTACTTATATAAAAAAGAATGGGAAAGGATCATAGGGCATCAAAAAATTCGTCCGCATCGCTGTCAACAGGAAAAGTGCCCAATAGGCTGGTAGCATTGCCACGTTGTATGGCAATGCTGATTCTTTGACCAAAAAATAGGCCAGCCCTCTGGCCACGTGAGGAGTCCAAGTCACGTTTTGTTTTTTAAATTATTTTTCCCTTTCTCACATACAATTAGGAAAATTGATCAAAATCAGGCGCTAAGGCCGTGCGCTGCGTTAGGCGTGCGCACGGCGCGGGCGCCCGCGTGGCGTGCTATTTTCATGTAATCTCATAGATCAGCGCAGTGCAGCACACATGAGATTACATGAAAACAGCACGCCACGCGGGCGCCCGCGCCGTGCGCACGCCTAACGCAGCGCACGGCCTAAGTGTTTGTGCTTACACCCATTATGGTAGCTATTACATTAATAATACCGTTAGTTTACTGTTTCTTAAGTCACAAAACATAGTCTATTTTCTAGCAACACAGCACCAGGCTTACATTGCCAACATTTATCGCGTAGTGAATAGATGGCTTAAGGCCCTGGTTCCAAGCTTGGTTTAGCTCATTGTGTAAGTGAAATGGCGTTATGGCTGTGTAGTTTGACGCACGAGATAGAAGATTCTCACGCGCACCGGAATTATGTCATAAAAGTGCAAATAAAATCGTATAAAATTAGAAATTAACTGTTTAATAAAAATTAATCCATCACTGGATGCAGTTTGGAATTTAACATTTCATGGTATATTTTTAATTATAATTATAATTGCTAATGAAGGAATAAACAGCTTTTAAAGATTATTAGGAGGTATGTTTAAAGATTTTTTTGGTGCATTAAAGTAAGTTTAATTATGTTTTGGCTTCCATCACTGTACGCAAAAAGGACTTGAAAATATCATATTTTTTTACATGGTTTATGAGACACACAGCTTTAAAAAAACCACCTTTTTGATCGTTTTCAGGAAATCTGCGCCTTAATGTTAATGTCAGCGCTGTTTTGTTCTTGATATGCAGCGCACAGCGTACAGCTATTAATTTTGCTGCAGCGCTTAATTGCCTTGTGATTATGTTGGAACAACGACATTAGTAATACAACACAGGCACTTATGATGTTAGTTTTAATTTTAAAGGTTTTTGCAAATAAATGATTTCTATTATACTTATTCTATTCTAGTCCTGCTGTAAAAGCATAGAGGAGCTCATGGCTAAGTAATAACAGCCGTATGGGTCGATCTACGCGAGGTTAAGCTACGATTGCCGGGGTTGGTCCATGGATAGGTGACCATTTTTACATACCGAGACTCCTCCGTGCCTTGGATAGCACGTTTAGCCGTTGGTCCCGGCTGTCATTCGTGGATCTTTGACAGTTGTTACAGGTCGTCAGAAGCTCGAAAATCTGACAACCAGTCTTACCGAGGGGGTATTATCCAGTTCCTCGGTTGTGGAGGTCGGATAGGCAGTCGCTCCATATAAAATACTGGTACTCAGTTGCATCCGGTTAGCCTGGAAGCCGACTCCAACATAGTTGGGAAAAGGCTAGAGATTGATCTTGCTGTAAAAGTTATTCTGAAAGAAATCATAAAAAAATGGGATTTTTTTAAAGGTCTTGAGAAGACAATAGTTTTGGGAGGACAGTTTTTGGGCCTAATTAAGTATTACAAATGATGATTTGTCTTTTTTGAACCACAAAGTGGTCACCCAGCCTCCTACATTGAACCTTTTTCTATAGAAGTCTATATAACTTTTCAAATGGTTGTGAATTCAAATTCAGAATCATTACGACACCAAAATGATGGCCAGTATGTCGGCATCACGGAGTAGAGAATTCTTTTCTCCATGGTCGGCATCACTTAAACTTTTTCTTTGACTCATGCTGATTTTGATGTTTTAGACCTTTATAATATACCTAAACATAAATGTGCACAGTGGCTGAATGTGCCAGTGTCATATTTCTAAAACCAACCTAGGTTTTGGAATTATGACACTCGGAACGTGAACGAAACCACGAGAATATTATAGTTTGTAGACACCAAAACATGAAGCTCCATCTAAGATTTATTATCCGTTTAGCGTAGCGTAGAGCAAAAATGTTAGAGTTATGACTAAAGCAAAACTAGGCACCTAGATTCTTCATTTTAACATAATATCCGGCCTATAACAAGAATTCATATTCTGCTTTCCTTAAAATTGTGGTTGTATCATCTAAAATGTGGCTATAAGTCGAACCGAGACAGGAGACAAGGCAATACATTAATATCCTAAGGGCCTGTTTCACCACCTACGATTATAGTAACTTACTTGGCGGATAATTTCATACAAATTCTGTTCGATTTTTGAATTTATTCGGTGAGTAGTGGCTATTCGGACATCGTGAAATAGGCTCTTAGACTGGCAGATTTTAAGACTTCAGACAATCTGTAACGACTTTCTTAAGAGGGCTGTTGCATTTTGTCACCTCTCTCGCTCACACGGGACCAAATTTTTGAGATTGTTAAATGATAACATGTTTTTTGAAATGTAATCAATTAGTGAACTTTATTATTTACTAATATTAATTTAATAGGTAACTAATTATTAAAAACACATTTATATTGTGTTATCTAATAAACTGAGCTCAAAAAGTATTATCTGTTTTTGAGATGAGTTAAATAAACGCCACAATAGAAATGTGTTTTTAATAATTACGTAATCTAATATTATTTACTAGTTTTCTAATTAATTATTTTTTTTAAAAACATCTTTTCACTTACTTAATTCTTAAAAATTTGGTCCCGTGTGAGCGACAGAGGTGACAAAATGCGACAGTCCTCATAAGGCTGATCGACGGACCTCGACGAGTCCAAACCACGATGATTCATCCACAAACTAAAGCGGCAAGCGTAGCCTAACTTTATAATTATATCAGTTTAGAAATACAGATATTTATGTGGGAAGTGATCCTCTAAAAACTTACTGATTAAAACTTTTTTAATAATTGAGCATATTTTAAATTTTCTGAACTTTTCTTAGTCTGTCGCAGTAACTAAGCTAAGGGACCGCAATCAAATGGGTTAGGTTAGAACCGCGACCCGAGCGAGCGAAGCGAGTGATGGTGCCGCGGCAGTGGGCGGCGAGCGCTACACACAAGTCGGTCGCAGTAAATTGGCTATTATATATTTTTATAATAGCCAAGTTATAGCTATATTTTTAGGTCCTCAAAATAGGAATTATTAGAGGTTCGATTAAATACATGCCTATTTATTTATTTCCCTTCAAAACAACCTGATCATTACTCAAGTCTATATTAACAACTTGTTTTAAGTATATCATAAAACAAGTTCACGAGTCGCCATCAGTTTGCGATCCCTGATCGACTCTTGATTGCCAAAGGTTTGATAAGGGTACAGCCAGGGGTGGCGCATTAGGGGTTGTAAACTCGTTAATGATGATAACTTTAGGCGTATCGTTGATGAACTTGTTTCAAGTAAACGTGTACCAGGAGTTTGTTTGGGATTGCTTTTGACATGTTGTTATCGAGTGGTACATGATAGGTTTAAGTTGATATTAGTTCTGTTTAGAATGGGTAGGTATACTAATAATAGAGAGTTATTCTTTTGTTTGTTTGAACGCGCTAATCCCGGGAACTGCCAGTCTGATTTGAAAAGTTATTTTTGCATTTGATAGTCTAATTTTTGAGGAAGGTTACATAGGCTATTTATCACGCTACTGCCCTTAGGAGCCGAGCAAAAAGAAGAAACCTCAGAAAGAACGCTAAGCGAAAACGAAGTAATAGCGCTGGCTGGGTGATGCGATGCAACTGGGTTGGAGGGGGGACAAGAAATTTCACGTGGACTAAGTCACGAACAGAAGCTAGTGTAGAAATAAATAATTTGGATACTAATCAAAGTAGATTGATAAAGAATACTTAATTGTATACCAAAATTGAAACACAGCTATGATACAAAATTGCTAATAAAATTGGCAACCGCAACCGCAATATTGTGAAAATTAAAGAAACGAGTGCTTGACTGTGTGAAAGATGATATGGCTAGAAAGGGACCCACCCCTAGGGGGGGAGGGGGAACTACCGAGATGACGACTAATAGAGAAATATGGAAGAAAAAGACATGTTGCGCCGACCCCAAATAGATTGGGATAGTGCCAGGAGAATGATGGAGTGCCTAAAAAGAAAAAACAAAACCGGTAAAGAGCGAGTCGGACTCGCGCACCGAGGGTTCTGTACCAACATTTATATGTAACTATAGCACTTCGGCTTCGCCCGCGTGGATGTCAAAAAATATCCCACGGGAACGTGCTACCGGGAAACCCTTCCTTATTCCTTGTCTACATTATAAAGGGAACCTCTGTGCAAAATTTCATCTTTCTAGGTTCAAGGGTTTGGGCTGGGCGTTGATGACAGGACTTCTCTTTTTATTTATATAGATTTTTGGTTGATGATTTCTGAAAAACTATGCTATTTAGAGACATTGTTTTATTTTTCCCGTAATCTATACATAAACTTATATCACATAGAATAATTTCAGCTTTTTCTCTATCCAAACTTGTGAGATAAGGGGGAACGGTATTTTTTTTTTAACATTTTTTATCAAAAGTCGAAAACTATGCGGTCTAAAAAAAAGAAAAAAAAACTGATTAAGAATGTGCAAACAGCGTTCTTTCATATGATACCCCACATGCCCTAGTGGCCCCACTTCGATTTTTTAAGACCCCCTTTCAGTCCCTATTTAAAAAAAAAACATATAGATTTTTTTTCTTTCTTATTTGCAAAATAGTTGGGCAAAGGTCATCTAAAACTGTTCCCAATTTCAAGTTGATAGCATTAGAAGTTCTTGAATTATCCAGCTGTGACAGACAGACAGACAGACAGACTGAGTGAGACACACCATAAGGGTTCCTTTTTACCATTTTCGTACGGAACCATAAAAAGGTAAAATTCTAATACCAACATTATGGTAATTACAGCGAAAATATTTGCCCGTTTGTCTTAATTAAAGAAACAATTAAAAGGCCATTTTGTCTGAACCTATGGGGTTCATATGACACACAAAGTCTGGCCAAAATCTTCATCGACTGTGAATCTCCAGCTTCCAATGATGTGGTTAGTCAGATCCAAGAGGATCTTTAGCAATAAGAAAAAAAACCGGTCAAGAGCGAGTCGGACTCGCGCACCGAGGGTTCCGTTCCGATTTGTGAAAAAGTGTCCTATTTAGAGACATCGTTTTATTTTTCCTGTAATCTTTATATAAACTTCTATCACCTAGAATAATTTTAGATTTTTCTCTTTACAAACTTCGGAGATAATTTTTCATCAAAAGTCGAAAACTATGCGGCCTAAAAAAAATTTAAAAAAAGTTTGAGAATGTGCAAAAAGCGCTCTTTCATATGATTACCCACATGTCCTAGTAGCCCCACTTTGAATTTTTAAGACCCCCTTTCAGTTCCTGTTGCAAAAAAATGTATACATATATTTTTATTTCTTTCTTATTTGCAAAATAGTTGGGTAAACGTCATCTAAAACTGTTCCAAATTTCAAGTTGATAGCATTAGTAGTTCTTGAGATATCCAGCTGTGACAGACAGACTGAGTCGCACCTTATGGGTTCCTTTTTACCATTTTGGTACGGAACCCTAAAAAGAGCTAAAAGCAAATCAATATTCATATGCTTTTTGTTTTTGCGTGATCCAGAAATCTGCTTAACAAACCCCTCAATAACGATTAATTGACAGGTAACCCTGACAGTTTTTTGTCAGTATTTTCTAAAATGACAGTTAAGCTTTAACAACAAATAAACTAGATTTTTAGACCGCAAGCAATAAATTTTAATCTACCACTTGACATTAATCATTCGCTGTACGTACACTGGCGGTCAAAATCTATATATCTATAAAAGGAAAGCGTGACTGACTGACTGACTGACTGACTGACTGACTGACTGACTGACTGACTGATCTATCAACACACAGCTGAAACCACTGAACGGATTGGTCTGAAATTTGGAACACAGGTAGCTATTATGACCTAGGCATCCGCTAAGAAAGGGTTTTTGGAAATTTGACCTTTAAGGGGGTAAAAAGGGGGGATATTGTTTGTATGAAAAATCTTATTCCTTGAGTTAATAAACTTGAAACTTGGCACGAATATTTATCTAAGTAAATTATGATTTTTGTGATTTTTTGTTTTTCTAAACTACCCCTACTAAAGGGGAATTTGGGGGTCTCAAAGTTTGTATGGAAAAATTTTAACGCGCAATCCGATTAACTCAAAACTCAGTATTTATACTTAAAACCAAAAATAAAGAATAATGTGTGTCAGGGTTTTTCGAAAATCTACCTCTAACGGGGTGAAAAGGGGTAGTCAATTTCACAGGGGAGGATTTTACCGCGTGGCTTGATTAACTCGAAAATTGGTGTAAATAATCTTTGAGTCAAGCTATGGAAATATCTCAAACCATTTTTTTAAATTCCACCCCTGTGGGGGTGAAAACAGGGAATACAATTTACATGAAAAATGTTATTCCTTTGGTTTTAATTGACTTGAAACTTGGCACAAATATTTGCCTAAGTTTGTCATTATTAGTTTTTTAAAACTACCCCGAAGGAAGGGTTAGAGGGGGAGGGGCAAGGGAGGGGTAGTGAGGAGTGTGAGGGGGACGATGATGGATGCAGGGAGAATGGGCAGGAATTGGTGAGGAGAGGAGGAAGACATGGTGAAGGCTGAGGGGTGGGGAGGGATTAGTGAGCCGGAGGTGGAGGAGAGGGGGAGAGGGAGAGGAAGAGAGGAAGAGGACGGGGTGGTGAGAGAGAGAGAGCGAAGAGGAAGTGGTGAAGGGGGTGTGAGAGTGAGTGAGAGGGGGAGGGAGAGGTAGCGGAAGGGGATGTGGTGAAGGAACGAGCTAAACTCTGGAACTACCCTACCAGTCGGACTTTAAAAAATATTTTTGCATTAATGATAGCCCAAATCTTATAGAAGACATATTTAACATCACTCTAGGACCCTTAGGTGCCGAGCAAAAAGAAAAAAAGTCCGAAAGAACGCTAAGTGAAAACGTAGTAATAGCGCGGGTAGGCAATGCGATGCGACGGCGTGGGTCGAGCAAAAATGAAATTTCACGCGGACGAAGTCGCGGGCAGAAGCTAGTAACTTATAAACTAAAAACACTATTCATATCGCTAATACTCGTATATTTTTCAATATATTTTTCACACTTTTTGATATACGATCGTATTTGAACGAAATTAAGTTAAATGCTAATATTTTTTAGTAAATAAAGCTGTTTGCGTCGTCATATCAATATTTGTGTCACATTAGCAATGATAAATTGAGTTTGTTGGTGTAAAAAATGATAGTTTAATGTTTAAATTTTTAAACTTATATTAAGTATGTAAATCAAAAACGCCAAAAGGGTTGACGTTTTTTATTTGTATGTAGCTACAGCGGCGGAAAAAAATTCCACATGGGACGTTTTATTGGAATATTAGGGTTTTTACAAATGTGAAACTAATTTTTGTAACAAACAGGTATTTCCACGTTCACATGCCAGCTGAAGTAATTTTAATATCTACAATTTAATGCTAGTTTATAGTTTTTTACGGCCAACTGTGTAAACCAGAAACATTTTGCTCCCAAATTGTTTCGGGTTTACAATGCCAAAGCCGGGTCCGGAGTTAGGTTCGTAAAACGTTTTAAGCCACAACTGGCGGAATACTTACTTTGAATTCTATTTTTTGACGTTTTTCAATTAAGTTATAAGAGCACTGTAAAAATGACCTACTTTGTTCAAAATTATTACTTTTTATTATGCTTAAAAGTATAAGGTGACTATTAAATGACAAACTTTGTTTAAAAAATGAGATTTTAAGCCTATATATTTACTTTGCTTTGTGTTTATTTTTTATTAAAAACTCTATTGTCTATACGTGAATTTTATATAAATTTTATATGCGTTCAAATTGAAACTATAGGACTATGTTCGAAAAATAAATGAATTATTATTATTATTGAGTTCAGATTCTTTTAAAGCAACATTTTACCATAAACTTAAATATTTATTAAAAAAAAAATTAATCGCTTAATTCTCTATCTAAATATGAACCAGAAACAGTTTTTGCAATACAAGTTTCCTACTCAGTTTTAGCTCGTAGTATCTATCACTTTTTCACCAACTCCGTTCCCTTTGACCCAAAGGTATCGTCAATTTTCACAAAGCGGTTCGAAATTTGCTGCTTTCAATGTTGAAAGTTTTGTCGTTTAACTTTAAGGGGTGAAATCAATAACTAATTTGTGGTTGTTTTCAGTCTCCTCTTTGGAAACGGACTGTTTCAATTTATCTTTGTTTGTGAGGGTTTCTGTTTGGAAACGACGTTTAGAATTATAAATAAATAAATTATAAAAATGTAGTCTAATAGTGTAGAAATACGCTCGCTTTTGCAATGCAATAAGCATAACATTACACTGAACGTACCTATCACCTACACTTGTAAAAGACTACACATTATTACTATCTCTCAACACTGCTGCGAATCGTCACTCTATTTCAAATTGTCAATGGTTATTACAATATACCGTTATTTTGACACTAATCTTAAACACAAATAAATAAAATAATGATTGTAATAACTTTTTATTTTTGCTCGACAGTGCTCAGGCGCGCGTTCAGCATGTTCGACTCAGAGAAACAAGGCCGCATCGCAAAGGAAACAGTCAAGACAATACTGAACACAATGATACAAAACTATGATGACCTTGAACTTGACCAAATGCTTGACAGCGAAGATGCTGAAGGTGAGTCATTGAGTCAAAACCTGAGTACCTTATTTCATCCAGTGGGTGTCTTACGGCTAAACCCAATAACATATCTGGCACCAGTTTTGGCATATTGGAGATAGAAAAACCAATCTATGATTTTAACGTCCCAATAATCCTAGAGAGATAAAACAAAAGAACGCGAACGAATGAAAGGGACGTAAGGATTATATTGTCTATCATCAGTAGCGATCTGTCTTTTACTGACAGTAGGTTATAGGGTTCGGTCGTTAAAAGATGCATTAGATTGTTATCAGTGACAATGCAATATACTGTCTAACATGCCTTGGTATGAACGTCGCTTAAGGGAGCTTGAAACGCGGTGCATACCATAAAGAACCTTGGGGTCATTCGCGTGGTTTTGAGTGAACTACTAACACTAGCATTCCCAGGAGAGTTGGTGTCAGGCAGGGGGCCGACCATAAACAATCCTTTGCAACATTTTGAGAGGACCCTAAGTAACATGACAGTGGCAGAAGGAGTAGGGAGAAGGAGGCTGCAGTTTTACCCTTTTTGGCTGGCATTTCCTTGACCAAGTATTAGCGCAACAATAGACTGTGACGGAGCAGTAGAACTTAAAACAATATAGGTGATCATCATCATCTGCCTAGCCTTTTACCAACTATTTTAGAGTCAGCTTCAAGTTTAACCAGTTGCAGCTGAATACCAGTATTTTACATAGAGCGACTGCCTATCTGAACTCCACAACCCAGTTACTGCGTAATACGATACTCCTTGGTAAGACTGGTTGTCAGATTTTCGGGTTTCTGATGACCTGTAACGACTGTCAAAGATCCACTAATGACAGCCGGAACCAACGGCTTAACGTGCTTTTTCAGGCACGGAGTGGTCTTGGTATGTAAAGATGGTCACCATCCACGTACCAACCACGGCAGGCGTAGCTTAACCTGATCGATCGACCGGTGCGGCTGTTATTACCCGTCTCTCAAAACAACATAGATTAGGTATTAGGTACGTAAAACGACGATTAGAAAATTGTCGTTTTAATCTCAACGATCGGTTTATTTTAACAAGAGTAACATAAAACAGCGTCGACAATGACTTTAACAGAAATAACCCCAGTTAATCTTGCCTTAACGTGTCTAAAGAGCGAAGTTTATGTGTTCGCGACGATAAGTCCAGAAAACACTTCTGTTTTCCTTCAAAGCCAGCGCACAGATTATCCAGCACGCTGACATTTTTATTTCCTGCTGACAATCGTCCGTATTTCTGCACTACACTGTACGACATAAAGTACGCTTTAATACTGAAGAATGAACGCAAGTTCATAGCATTTAATTTCTCGAAGCGTGTTGATTTTTATAAATTTCAATTTGATATATATTAAGTTTTTGGATGACATTATTTTATCATTTTAAATTCTATCGTAGAAAGAAATGGGGAGTTTTTCATTTTTATATTATTTATTGATGATGATATTTTTATTTGGCCTCCACTATAATTGGTAAATAAATAGGTTAGTATGACAGAAAATGTAAAAATATATTACAGAACAAATTACTTATTTTACGTGGGTTTGATTATTATAGACAAGGGGTCCTAAAATGGCCACATTAAACAATTCTTCTAAAAGCGATTAATTTCCTGAATTCCCAGCAATTTAATAAGATTGTGCTATTTGACGTATTTGACATTAAACTTCAATAAAGCAATTGATATTTTGTGGACCATTTTACGAATCTCCATACAAAACTGTCAAACAGATGAATTGCGTGCTATGAATTGTACGCAGATAAATGATGAATAGTCAGTTTGTGACCGTTTTACGATTTCAAATATGATTCATAATACCTATTATCCTAATGATTCAGCCAAAGTGGACCCGCAGTTTTGTTTATTACAAAATAAAACTATGTTCCCCGGAGTCTGAATTTGTGCGCGGTTGATGGCAATAGGCTCACTCCTATTACATGAGACTTAGACATATTGTCGAAATGTGGGTGCACTATAGGTACACCTCTGCCTCACCCTTCGGGAATACAGGCGTGTTGTTATGTTAAGGTGCATCCACACCGAAGTTATCAATGTTTGCAAGTGTTACTAGGCAACAACGGATACCAAAAATGTATAGCAAAAGCCGCAAAAGACACAGCAAGTTACTTACTTAGCCGACGTTCGCACGGGCGTAAAAAAATCGCGGCGATTTTTTTTCGCGCACTGCATTTTCAACGCTCCGCTTAGCACCGGGAGTTGAAAATCCAACAGTGTGTTTTTCGTCGTGCTGGGATACACTCTGTTTTTGTTAGGTTGGATTCTCGAAGCTCGGCTCAACACCGAGAGTTGAAAATCCAGTGCGCGATAAAATCTCGCCGCGATTTTTTTACGTCCGTGCGAACGTCGGCTTAGGGTGGGTTGCTTTGGGCACGCCACAATTGCGGCGATAAGTCCCCTCTTTGAGGAGTGGTTAGAGAGGCGCCACGGCGTCCTCACCTTCCGCCTGACGCAGGTCCTCACCGGACATGGTTGTTTCGGGAGGTTCCTGTTTCGCATAAGGCGGGAGGAAACGCCCGGGTGTTATCATTGTGTGGATCGCCCGGAGGACACGGTGGAGCATACAGTGGAGGTCTGCCCGGCTTGGGCAGAGCACCGCCGTGTTCTCACGGAGGCGATCGGCGGCGGCGATCTCTCGCGTCCGAGCCTGGTCCAGGCCATGGTGCGGAGCGAGAGTGCATGGGAGGCCGTCACCTCCTTCTGCGAAGCAGTGATGCTCGCGAAGGAGGAGGCGGAACGCGTGAGGGAGAGGCAGCCTCACGCCCTCAGTCGCCGCAGGAGACGCCCTGGGCGGCGGGAATCGCGGGGCGATTTCCGGCCACCGTAGGCGCGGGCCTGCGGACGGTGAGCAGCGAGTAGCTCGCCGTCCGGTAAGGACCAGGCCCGAGTCGACGGCGCGTTGTGTTCCACGCGCGCCTCAAAGAGATGTCAGCAAGTGACGGGGTCCAATAGGGCCGACGCCGCTGGGGTCGCGGATTGTCCGAAGGGGTTACCGCGGCCCTGGCATAGGCAACTGAAGGAACACGGGTGGGTTTTAGTCAGTAAAAGTCTGACACGCCCTTCCGCTCCACCCAGAGCGGGAGAAGTTATTTGATGATTTCCCACCCTCAAAAAAAAAAAAAAAAAAAAAAAAAGGGTGGGTTGCTTCAACGGCTAAGTTATAGTTTCCGTCAAAGTTAAAATGACCATAAAACCTGGTGTTGCACCGTCATTTCAAATGTAATAGTTAAAGTTCGGAGCAGGTTCGGTTATGACGTCAACTAACAAATTGTCAAATGGAACGATCCATTTTTTGTATAACAGGAACTTTAACAAGTGCGGGTTGCACCATCTTACTTTAACAACAACAAATATCGAACTGAAGGTGCGATGTATAGTTATTTATTAATGTTATCATGTTGCAAAATGTTGATCAAGTAAAAGTAACTGCGGTGTAGATGTACCTTTAAAATTATCTTGCACGATGGCCGAGTCTATGTGAGTGTGTGTTCACTTTCGAAATTTGGTTTTCGCTTACGGTTTACCCTTATTTAAAGTGTAATTGATATAGATACTTTTTTAACAGTTCTTTGACGGTCGTTACGGGTCGTCAGAAGCCTGAAAGTCTGACAACCAGTCAGTAACCCAGTTACTGGGTTGTGGAGGTCAGGTAGGCAGTCGCTCCATGTAAAATGCTGATATTCAGCTGCATCCGGTTAGACTGGAAGTCGACCCCAACATAGTTGGGAAAAGGCTAGGCAGATTGATTTTAGACAGTTACAGTCAGCTCCAAAAGTCCGCATGTCCAAAAATAGCTGAGTTCTAAAACTCTCCAAACTATGTACGGTCCGGCCGTATCCTCGTCGAGAGAATGCGTTCCTGCTGACACCTGTCTGTTGGACAATTTCTAGTGGTAATAAGGATGAAATTCGCAAAACACATTCGTTATAGTATGAAAGTGACATGTATCAAGAACTCTCTCAACACACGCCCGGACTGTAGATTAGATCACGATTAAAGAAAAAGCAACTTTGTTTGTTTCATCCAAAGTATGAAAATCCGACGACATTTTGTTTCTTGTCAACTGATTTTCCCAATATTCGATTTGTAACGAGGTTACGTCTTTTCCGCCTTTGCATAGTCCGTCAACTGGTCATTGGCGTAAATTACAAAGTCACGGCAATTTGCTTCGAGACATGATCGGGACTTCAATTAGTAGACGCCATGTGCTTGACGGAAATAGATCTCAGGTGCTGCGTATGCGACTGAGTTTAGCTGTCAGAAGTATGCGCACAAAAATGTGAAAAGAAAATGGAAATAACACACTTACGGCGAGTTGCAGCAACGAACTTTAGTTTGATGGAGACTTTAAATTGATGCTGTCACTTTCTTTTTGATACATAATGTAAGGGATGGCATGAATTTAAAGTCTCCGTTAAACAAATGTTGATTTCGTGCAACTCAACGTTACACAGATAAAACAAAAGAACACGGACGAACGAAAGGAACGGTAAGGAGAAAGCAGTATTAACCGGTTTTAAATCTAGGAAAGGACGAATCGTGCTCAATGCCGGACGTCACACCTACACTATCTATGTGCACTCATAAAAATGCAAAGCTCAGCTTAAGCCTCGCGGACTGTACATATTAGTATGCCCAGACATCACCAGTTATGATTAAAGGCTCCTTCAAACAGGTGCGACACGCGACGCAAATCGCATGCGACATAACGGCGGTAGGTTTGTGGGCAAACAAGCACTCGAAAGTGCTTAATACTTTGTCCCTTGGCAACGGAATCCTAAAAATTTGGATCATCCTCTCCACAAGGTCAAGTGAAGGTTTTCTTCAACAAAAACCTCCTTAAAAAATATTACAAAAGATCTTGACTACTCTTAGCTTGGAGAAAGATATTGTGTTTGTTAAGATGCCTTGTTGTAGGTATGAACCTTGAATTTATCCTTTTGTACACTCGTTAAACCTTATAACCTTATTAACCGGTTTACTCAACTTTATGCAAGGTGTAACTTCAATAACGCACAACGTCTTAAGGGGTCATTGGACTCATCATTATGAACAACTTTTAGTATGGGACCAAACATGAAATCGTGATAAAAAATTAGCTGTTCCCTACATTTTATGTTCGACGAAATTTTGAGATTTGAGGTCAATCCTAACTTATGGAGTTATATTGCTGATTGTAATGTCTATAATTCTGTAAAACTATATTAGTTACGGGCGCGAATCATATTTTAATCCACATACAACCTGACACTGATCTGCAAAATGCAAAAAACGTGAGAAGATTTCAATTTCGCGGGCTAGCTTAACGCATCCCTCTTAAGTCCATTTATGGATGGACTAAGTAGGAGTAACTTCAATAATTACTTGTGACCACTTAAACTCCTTGATACCAATGCACAAGCAGCTGTTTGATGACGTCATTAAAGCCTTAATAGCTTGGATCAAGTTTGACGTAGAGATTATCGCTGGATCTTCGTCTATGTCTTGTTTGTGGCTCGTTAAATGGAATGCTTGATATAATGGATGGTTTATTGGATAGATTAAGTATTACGTTGCGTTTAACTAGAAGATTGGATGTAAGAAATTATTGGTTTACCAGATAAGTATCTCCAACCTTCTCACTAACTGACTTATTGCAGGTGGCCTAAAACGGCTACATTAAGCAATTCCTCTCAAAGCGATTCATTTCCTGAATTCCCAGCAATTTAATAAGATTGTGCTATTTGACGAGAGCAGTGGTGGTCCAGTGGTATTGGCCCGTGACTTACGAGTTGTAGGTCGTAGGTTCGAACCCCGGCAGGCGCTTTACTTTGTGTAAATTATTTCATCACCGCTGCTCTCAAAACGGTGAAGGAAAACATCGTGAGGAAACCGGCATGTCCTAGAACTAAAAATTCGAAGACATGTGACATCTACCAACCCGCACTGGGCCCGCGTGGTGGATTACGGCCCACTCCCTCTCACCGAGAGGAGGCCTGTGTCCCAGAAGTGGGAACATTATAGGCTAATTATGTTATGTGTGCTATTTGACATTAAACTTCAATAAATCAATTCATAATTTGTGAACCATTTTACGAATTTACTTACAAAACTGTCAAACAGATGAATTGCGTGCTATAAAAATGTACGCAAATAAATTATGAATTGTCAGTTTGTGACCGTTTTACGATTTCAAATATGATTCACAAAAAAACCTATTATCCTAATATGATTCTGCCAAAGTGGCCGTTTTAGCCCCTCAGATTTCACCAACGAAACTGAATGTGAACGTATACAGCTTATCTAAACCGCGTTCAAGAGCTATCATCGCTAAAATTGTTGTGGAATATTGACCTCTCAACGGGGTTTAGAAGTCCTGAGGAAATTCGCCCTAAACCTAAAACACATTTGTATTGTCAAGGAGTCGGTCGACTCCTTGACAATACAAATGTGTTTCGAAATATGAAATTGAACATTGATTTTGAGCTTGAGTTACTTATGTTGTTTTGTAAAAACGGACATAGGTTATATCTGTAATTATACCAATAGCCAGGATTTTTTTAACAGTAAACGTGGAGTTTCTTACCGGTTCTATTCTAGTAATGTACTTCTGTTATTTAATTTTAGTTATCATAGTATGATTGTGGAGCTCGTGGCTAAGTTATAACAGCCTCACAGGTCGATCCATCAGGTTAAGCTACGATTGCCGGGGTTGGTCAGCGGATGGGTGACCACCTTTACATATCGATACTCATCCGTGCCGCGGAAAGCACATTAAGCCGTTGGTCCCGGCAGTCATTCGTGGAACTTTGTCAGTCGTTACGGATCGTCAGAAGCCCGAAAGTCTGACAACCAGTCTTCAGTTACTAGGTTGTGGAGGTCAGATAGGCAGTCGCTCCATGTAAAATACTGGTATTCAACTGCATTTGATTAGACTGGAAGCCAACCTGGTTACTAACATAATTTTTAAGTATAGGTACTATAGTGCGCGCGGAACTATTTGGCCGCTCCTTAGGTGGCGACAGGGGTGATAATAATGATAATGATAATTATAATTAATGAAAAAAACATTAGACACATGCATGCACCACCATATATGTGTGCACCACCATTAAACCTACTTATCATCATCTTTGTTATATTCATTCTCATTAGCTAAGGCGTGGCCAACTAGTTCCGCGGGCACTATAACAAAAATATGAATCATGTGTCTGATGTTAATAAATAATATACATTTTTATATTTATTTATATGAAACGAAAAAGTGATCCCATGTGTTTTTATTTTTTATCTTATATTGGTTCAAGATCAGTTTTTGTTTACCCTAAACCCGAAATGAACCCTGTCATTGTACTCATCATTTTGAACAACTTCTTCTATGGGACCAACCTTGAAATCGCGAAAAAGTTGTTCAAAATGATAAGTACAATGACGCCTTTTCGGGTTTAGGGTAAACAAAAACTAATGTTGTATGTTTTATATCCTAAATAATTTTTCAAAGACAATACAAAAGAACTATTTATTTTATAACTTTACTATTTAATTTCCAGCATGTGGGAAGCTAAACTTCGACTCATTCGTGCGCGTCGCAGTTTACTTCCTACAAGAAGACGATGAGAAGCTACAGAAAGAACTCAAAGAAGCCTTCAGATTATACGATAAAGAGGGTAAGTTGAACCGTTTTTAGTAGCCTCTAGATGCAAATCATGATCTTGTTATGTAGAGATCAACCAGAAGATAGCAGAAGCTAGGTTGGTGGTCAAATTGATTTACATTAAGATAGTGAAACGGTACTTAACCTAGTCGTTACGAGTCGTCAGAAGCCCGAAAGTCTGACAAACAGTCCTACCAAGGGGTATCATATTTTAGAGGTATGAGGAACAGGGTGTAAAGTTCACTCATCCTCCATTGAAAAGGGAGGATCCTCCGACCAGACGGATGTTGTGTCTGGTGGGCCACTGCCCCACGGTTGATGTCGGGACGTTGTATATATGCTAATCGTGTGGTAAACTCTAATTGCGCGATGCAGGATTGCGTGACGTCATGTCATTGTGATGCGTAGTTCGTATGTGGCAATGTAGATGCCGCCACAATATTACCCAGTTACTGGGTTGTGGAGGTCAGATAAGCAGTCGCTCCATGTAAAATACTGGTATTCAGCTGCATCCGGTTAGACTGGAAGTCGACCCTAACATAGTTGGGAAAAAGCTAGGTAGATGACTGATTGAGGTAGAATGTTTTGTATCATCAAAAAAAACAGTAAACCTCGTAACTGCTAAGGCTTCAAGGAGGAGGAGGTTTAGTGTTGATTGTTTTGACCTCACCTCTCGAGGTGGAGCTCGTGGCTAAGTAATAACAGCCGCACGGGTCGATCTATCAGGTTAAGCTACGCTTGCTGGGGTCGGTCCGTGAATGGGTGACCATCTTTACACACCGAGAGAAAGCACGTTAAGCCGTTGGTCCCGGTTGTCATTCGTGGATCTTTGACAGTCATTACGAGTCGTCAGAATCCCGAAAGTCTGACAACCAGTGCTACCAAGGGGTGTACTACCCAGTTATTGGGTTGTGGAGGTCAGATAGGCTCGTCCATGTAAAATACTGGTATTCAGCTGCATCCGGTTAGACTGGAAGTCGACCCTAACATATTTGGGAAAAAGCTAGGCAGATTGATTTTTTGAGCTCACCTGACCTCTTCTGACTAAAAATGTGACGGTAGGAAATTTAAAAATGTTCCATATCTCCAGACTTATGATTCTTTTCTCAATAGTGGCGTTACTTGGCATTACTACTCGCTTTAAGGTTCTATAGAATAGGATAGAATAGTGTCTTTATTAGAGTAACCAAGACTCAACAAGATTGTTAGTAAAACTTACGACTATGTTAGTAAACACAGACACTAAACAAAAACAAAACAAGAAATAACGGTTGGTCACTGCTGCGACATCCCATGAGAGACGGCACAACAGTGACCCACGTACGTACAGTCCAGGTGACTCGCAACCATGCTTAAGACACTCTATGACCTCTCTAAAATGATAATAGCTTGAGAGTTTATACTAATTTATCGTGGCAAATTCCTCGCCAAGACTGAAATCTCCTACATTAAAATTTAATTGAAATTTCTTCGCGTTGACTTTCTAATTTATATCTGGTTTATGTGTTTTAGGCTGTAATTACTTTAAGGCTTTTTTTCTGGTGAATATTTAATTAGAGCTGGCAGAGTGGCGGTGGAACATTGATTTCAATTTCAAACCACAGACTCACGCATTTTTCATATTAAACAAAACACCTCATAATGACACACCCCACGAAACTCGCCGCATACATAACATACTTAACACTTATTAACTAGTTTGTTAGTGTTTCTTTTTGGTTTTATTTTATTTTAATTTGTTGTCTGCTGCATGCATCCTTTACTTTTATTGTACACAATTATGCATATAGAATGAGAGAGCGCCTTGATTTCCATAATACAAGTTTTACTTAATTTGGAAGTCAAGAGTTCATAACCATATTTAATGTGAAATAAACCTTTTTTTTTTTTTTTTTTTTTTCATTTCTAATGGCCAAGAGTGGCTCTAGATGTTAAAATCTCTAAGCAGTATAAACCAAGTCGCTTGTGTCAAGTTCGCTTAGGCCTCATTTACGGAGACGCGGGGCGTCGAGCGGCGCGGTGTGCGGGGCGGGCTGCGGGCCGTCAAGTGTATGAAATCTTAATCGCTTCTCCGTAAACGCTCTCATAGAACAACCTATGTTTGAATTTAGTGCGGGCCACGCCGCCCAACGCGACGCGCGACGCCCCGCGTCTCCATAAAAGAGGCCTAAAACCGAGTTGCTTGGCGTAAAAAAACATTAAAATGTTGCATGCATTTTTCTATCCTTTTCTTTTTTTTTGGAAAATTATCTGTAACTAGCTGACCCGCCCGATGTTGTCCTGTCAAAATTGCTTTTTTTTTTCCTATTTTTAAACCACTTATGAGAATAAAACGAAAAAAAATTCAAATTGGTCAAGCCGTTCTGAAGTTATGGCATGACCAAGGGAAATAGGGATTCATTTTTATAAAACCGGTCAAGAGCGAGTCGGACTCGCGCACTTAGGGTTCCGTACCATCATTTATATGTAATTTTTGTTGATGATTTCTGAAAATCTGTGCTATTTAGAGACATCGTTTTATCTTTCCTGTAATCTTTACATAAACTTCCATCACATAGAATAATTTCTGATTTTTCGCTTTGCAAACTTCGGAGATAAGGGGCTGCCCGTATTTTTTGGGGGGGATGGTATTTTTTTTACATTTTTCATCACATGTCGAAAACTATGCAGGCTAAAAAAAAGGAAAAAAATGTTTGAGAATTTGCAAATAGCGTACTTTAACATGATACCCCACATGCCCTAGTAGCCCCACTTTGAATTTTTAAGACCCCCTTTCAAATAAATATTTTTATCCCTGTTGCAAAAAAAATATAAATATTTTTATTTCTTTCTCATTTGCTAAATAGTTGGGTAAATGTCATCTAAAACTGTTCCAAATTTCAAGTTGATAGCATTAGTAGTTCTTGAGATATCCAGCTGTGACAGACAGACAGACTGAGTGACACCTTATGGGTTCCGTTTTTACCATTTTGGTACAGAACCCTAATAAATGTACGTACCTATAGATTGCTATACTTACCTATGATGCACGTAAATAAATAATATTTGATTTTAAACAATTTCTATGATACCTATGTATACAAAATCCTGTTACCCTGTTATCCTGTGTTCCTGTTATCCTGTTGTCCTGTGTCATGTTACATGCTTTATTTTCTCTTTTGACATCAAACATTAAAAATCATCCAAAAACTGTAATCAACAAAAAGTAAAAAAAGCAATTTAAAAAATAAAACCAACTACGTTTAGAGTTCTCCTTTGAAAAACCAGACCTAACCGGACTAAACTAGTTAAAACTTAAAACGTTGCTCGAAACAAGCACCTACTTGTGTCATATGGAAATTGTATTGAAAAGTTTTCGACTTTGTAACTAGAAAGCTGATATAAACAAATTGTGGGTAAATGTATGTGACCCGATTTCCGGCCGTATCACTTTTGCGTTTAGGACTATTTTTGGATACACTCTTTAAATTGTTCGATACATTTTGCGGGTTGCTTTGTACGTCAAAATGGATACAGACTTGTGTCAAATAAAAGTTTCTTGTTTTGTTTTTCGTATTTGCATTTTTATGACTTCGATTTGGAAGTCAGTTTGTTTTACAGTCATTGATTTCTTTTGAACAAACAGGACAATTTGGAAACAATTGGAACGCCTTGTAGGAAAATTGCTGTTTATTGACGATGGGAATACGGAACACACAATTCACTGAATTGTGACAGATTTTTTTATGAGCTCAGAAAATGTAGTTACGAGTTTACATGCACATATATACATAAACTCACGTTTCCTTACCAAGGATTAGCCGAGTATAAGGCACTACGATCCTTACATACTCCCATCCCATATAATATTCCTACTCCTTAAAGTTATAAGTACTTATAAGTTAAGTATGTTACAATGACATTATAGTATTAGTATAATATAAGTGTTTAGTATTGTTTATTAGGTTATAAGTTAGGCCTAGGTTTTATGTGTACCTAATATTGTAAATATTTGTATAATTTACATAATTAGGTATAATATATAATTATAATAATAATAATAGTTTTTTTGTTTGTACCGAATAGGCTCCGAAACTACTGGACCGATTTTAATAATATTTTCACCAATAGAAAGTGAAATTATCAGGAAGTAACATAGGCTATAATTAATTTTAGAAAAAAATAGAGTTCCTTAAGAAAATTGCAATAATGTAATGCAAAGTAGCAAAATTTTGCCTATAAAATTCTAAAACTAAGTAATAGCGTGATCGATGCGACGGGATGGGCCGTGAAATTAGTGAACAAGAAATTTCACGCGGACGAAGTCGCGGGCAGAAGCTAGGTATATAGGTACAAACCAACTTTGTACCTTACTATATCCGACGAACAAATGGTTTTGTCTTTGTTTATAATCCATACTAAATCGTGAAAACACTGTAATTTTAATCTACAAGGCGATGCCAAAGAACTTTGCACATTTATCTGTGCAGTAGTTTAATTAAATTATAATTTATCAAAGTAGTTAATTCCTTTGAAAACTACCAAAAAATATTTACTACAATCCATAAAAAAACCCAAAACTATCTAAAGACAAACTTATCACATCTTAATAGTGTAAAAAATATCATTTCACTAAATCAGTTCCAATCTCAGTGAGAAATGAAAACTTTAAATATTAAATAACCTCATTTATCACCTCGAAAATCACCAAGTTCAACCGTAAATCGCGTTGTATCCAATTTATAGTGTTCACGGCGTGTTTTCACTGATAATTGTTTGCAATAACCACGTCGATCGAAACCTGGATCGACGCCAGAACCCCTACGATTTGTTGACGATAGAAATACGATGTAGAAACGATAAAAAACCGAGATTTCGTGACAAGTGTGTACCTAAGTAATAAAAACATATATTTATGTACCTACTAGTTGCGTTTGATTGTAATTTATGTTGACTTTTATATAATTGTTGTGGTATGTATATAAAATTGGTGATATATGATTTCGATTTTGGAAAGGTCACGGTGTGACCGTGAATTCATAGGTGTAGGAATCTATACATAATCGTGGCTACATTGTTTTAAAATTAGATTCTGAGCACGTTTCCGTATGATAGCGATGCGGACCAGTACTTCGACGGCAGTGTCCTTTTGTTTTAGTATTTATTTGTATAGTTAGGGCTTGTTTCACCGCCTATGATTAAGTTCCTATGAACTCTTGGCAGATAATTTCCTACAAATTCTGTTCCATTTTTAGGGTTCCGTACCAAAATGGTAAAAAAGGAACCCTTATAGTGTCACTCAGTCTGTCTGTCTATCTGTCTGTCTGTCACAGCTGGATATCTCAAGAACTACTTATGCTATCAACTTGAAATTTGGAACAGTTTTACATTACGTTTGCCCAACTATTTTGCAAATAAGAAATAAATAAAAAACATTTTTTTTTTTTGCAACAGGGACTGAAAGGGAATCTTAAAAATTTGAAGTGGGTTACTAGGGCATGTGGGATATCATATGAAAGAGCGCTGCTTGCACATTCTCAAACATTTTTTTTTTTCTTTTTTTTAGGTGGCATAGTATTCGACTTTTGATGAAAAATGTTAAAAAAATACCGTCCCCCCCCTCATCTCCTAAGGCAAACTTCGGAGATGAGGGGAATTTCGGATAGAGAAAAATCTGAAATTATTCTATGTGATAGAAGTTTATATATCTAGATTACAGGAAAAATAAAACGATGTCTCTAAATGGCACAGTTTTTCAAAAATCATCAACAAAAATTACATACAAATGATGGTACGGAACCCTCAGTGAGCAAGTCCGACTCGCTCTTGACCGGTTTTATAATTTATTCGGTGAGTAGCGTGGTTATTCGGACATCGTGAAATAGACCCTTAGGGCTTTTTTCACGATATCTGAATAGCCAATACCAATAGAGTATCCTATCGGTGGTGAAACAGGCCCTAAGCCATTTAGTTTAGTACATAGGGTAGATAGATGTGTTAAATAATTTAAGATGAAAAAACTGTAATTTTGATTGAAAATGAAATCATTTCATACGGTACCGTGTCTTTTGTCACAGTGTAGGTAAATGAAATGTTAGGAACCTATAATTTTTTTCTTAAATATGTATAAGATACTCTGAAAACTGTTGAGATCGAAAATCATTTTACAACAGATACAATTGGAGCACTTTTTATTTCATAATTTCATATAATAATTATAAGTATAAATAATTTCATCTCATCATACAATTTGTCTTAATTTTAAGCTTGTCCTTATTTCAAAAGATACGGAACAAACTCATATAAAGGGTATTAAAAAGATTTATATTCAAAATATGAAGGGAGAGGAGCTTTCTCAGACTTATGGCAAATAATAAGACGGAGGAAATTATTAATGTTTGTGTACAAATAACGGATAAAGATTAGGTCGGTAAATCTTTTGATGGATAGAAGTGTACTTACATGTAATTTTGTTATATTAATTGGTATAATATTAAACTAACTGGATGAGGGAATAAAATTCCTTAAGTATTTATCTTTTAGGACATCGCCTTATGGGGCGAATGAACTCTCGAAAGACAGAAATAAATCAGAAATTTCCATATTTGATTTCATTTTTACCTACGATAATACATCCTGTGTGGTTCTGGAATTTTCAGTATGTCTTTTTTTACGGTTCCGTACCTCAAAAGGAAAAAACGGAACCCTTATAAGATTACTTCGTTGTCGGTCTGTCTGTCAGTCTCTCAAGACCCTTTTCTTTGGAACGCGTAGAGGTGTCAAGTAGAAATTAATATCAAACACTTAGAGTTCTCAAAAAATCAAGCTTCTAAGTAAACGCATTAAAAAAATATGTCGCATATTTTGATACCCGCAAACAAAATCAAAACCCACAGGGTACTTCCCGCTGACCTAGAATCATGAAATTTGGCAAGAATCAAGGTCTCACAACACAAGTAAAGTTAAAAGTCCGAAAATCATTAATTTGTCGTTTTATCACAACAATAATTATTTTTTTGCCATTACAAACTTACATTTGCAGTTGGAGAGTTGACCGTATGGGAGAACATATTTTTCAACTGCAATGTTAAGTATGTAAACCGCCCATTGTGTCACCCTAAGTAAAATTTCAACATTTATATCTGTAAATTTTATGGTGTGCATAATAAAGAGTATTCTATCTATCTATCTATCTATGTTTTTGGGATAAAATCATCCTAACTACGGAATCCTTCACTGTGCGTTATAATCCGTCACACAGTTGCCCGGTTTTTTGTAATGTGTGCCTAATAGTTTGTGCAGAATAAACAATGTTTTCTTTCTTTCTTTCATTTTTAGCTTTTATAAAATCTCGTGCTACAACAGCAACAATGACAGGAAACAGAAGATTTTCTGAATTCTGAATCTTGATTAGATTTTTAGTTTACTTTAGCAAATAAAATATAAATATATAAATCAAATCAAATCAAATCAAATCAAATCAAATTATTTATTTTTGCAGAAAACACTGTTACAATGGTGTTATTAAATGTATGTTTCAAGTGATTCTACCGTACGTAAGGCATGCAAAATGTATACAGTCATGGTTTATCAAAAGGTTGACATTTAAAAAAAAAATATATATATATATATAAAATTAGACATAGAAATTTAAAAAAAAATTAAAAAAAATTGTTTAAATTAATGGAATGTCCTAAATAAAGTTATATTAATACAATGTAATTATTTATTTAATAATAATACTAATAATTAAAATACTTCAATGTCATTCCTATTATTACAATACATTAACAGATTAATTATTTAGAGATACATGCATAATATTATTCTACGAGTATTACTTGATTTCACTGTGAGATCTTGAGTTTGGAAAAATTATCATTTAAGTAGTCGTTCAAGTTATAGTAACATTTATTAACTAAAAGGCTCTTTAGATTTTTCTTAAATAAGGCAGTATTCATTGCCCTTATTTCTTTAGGTAACTTATTAAAAATTACAGGAGCCATGTGAAACACACTTTTGTACATTAATGTGGTACAGGTTCGGCGCACATAGAGGCGAAATGCGTCACGTTGTTGCCTATTACTGACTTCTGAGGCCAATCTAAATAAGTTTTGATTGACCTTAACAAACACTGAGACCTCATATATATATAGGCTAGGGAGAGTTAGAATTTTGTACTCCTGGAAAAACGGTTTACAGGTTTCAATTTTTTGAAGTCCAAACATAGCCCTTAAGCACCGTTTTTGCGCTTTAAAAATTAAGTCAATGTCAGTCGAATTTCCCCAAAAAATTACACCATACCTCAGGACTGGATCCTTGGACATTTCACACAACGCCATCTAGTCCCAAGCTAAGCAACCTAATGCTTGTATTATGGTAACGAGACGGCTGATAAATACTTATATACATTTTTTTTTGTAAATACATACATATTATAGATAGAAAAACACCGTAAAAAAAATAAAAAAAATAGTTTAATAATACAAATAGTTTCACATTGAGGCCGTTGGTCCTGGCAGTCATTCGTGGATCTTTGACAGTTGTTATTTTTTTAGTGATTACGATTTTGGTCCCATGAAGAAATTTTTTCAGTTTGATTGTTTGTACTTACACCCTTCAATTTGAACACAAATTTTTGATACACC
The DNA here is from genome assembly GCA_905163495.3 of Cosmia trapezina. Taxonomy (NCBI): domain Eukaryota; kingdom Metazoa; phylum Arthropoda; class Insecta; order Lepidoptera; family Noctuidae; genus Cosmia; species Cosmia trapezina. The sequence continues at coordinate 22,686,434 of LR991032.1, read as the reverse complement.
TTGTTTAGCAAAACCAATAGTAGTTCCCCAGCCTCACCTGATCGAATGCAGGCCGAATATATACGCCACTGTGATCAGATTAGCGGCTTTTCATCATGATCACTCTCGATTTATTGGAAACTATTTGATGTGCTCTAACACCTATATTTTTATCTAGAAAACAAATATGTCAAACATTTTATGTAGATGCTGAGGCAAATAGGAAAGCTATTTCGCGTTGGCAAAATATCTTCAGAGCATCGCTAGTTTTAATTGCTTTATTAGTGAAATGATTATTTTTAACGAGTTTGTATTGCAGTAAACTCAGTTCTCGCTCTATTTTGTAGTGAAGTAAGATTGCAGTCGTTTTCTGACTAGGCAGTATCTGGAATAAATACCAACCTTAATTTTTGCATTGTCTTTAATTTAGTTCCAAATCCATGCCTCTTCCGTTTATAAAATTACAAAATTTGTGAATAGCAGAAGGAAAATCAAAATATCGTAAATTTCAAAATCCAAATGATACATAAGTAACAAAATAACAGCCGACAGTTTTATAAAACTTCGTGACAAAAAACATCCGTGATCACACTGATCACACTTAATACACAAATGTCAAAACAATCGTCCATTGTGGGTAGTTGTACAATATTTACGTCGTCGCCTCACGCAAATGTCACCAAACAGACATACAAGGTGACTTTGATTCATAAATTATATCACTTTGATGTTTTTATAAGTGAAAGTCACAGAAGGAACAATAAAATAAAATGTTTATAGGTAAGGGCAAGAAGTAGGTATTGTGAACATCGAGGAATCGATGTCGTGTTTAGCTAATTTTACCTTTTAAACTAAATTAGATTGCTAATTATGATAAATGATAATCAATATAATCTAGTCAAGATAATGGAGATCCCAAATAAACCTACTGTTTAATAATGGATCTCTACCAGGGCAATTCTGCGATTGCTATAAATACACTTAGGCCCGTCGCCCACGATGCAAATCAAACGAAACCAGTTACAAACTCAAACTCAAACTTAAAATTGGGTCTTTTTCTTGTGATACAGGAGCTCTTATTACAAGAGCCAGGGCTACACATATGTTTATAAATTTGCAGTGTAAATAAAAAAATATAAATAAAAAAATCATTAAGCCTGAATATCACAGCACAACGCGGCTTACAAATGCGTAAAACTAGTTTGTGATTGTTTGCGTCGTGGGCTTGTGGCTAAGTAATAACAGCCTCACGGGTCGATCGATTAGGTTAAGCTACATTTGTCGTGGTTGGTCTGTGGATGGGTGAACATCCCTCCGTGTCTCGGAAAGTACGTCCCCGCTGTCATTCGTGGAACTTTGACAATCGTTATGGGACCTCAGAAGCCTGAAAGTCTGACAACCAATCTTACCTAGGGGTATCGTATTATCCAGTAACTGGGTTGTGGAGGTCAGATAGGCAGTCGTTTCATATAAAATAAATGGTTGCGTCCTATACGCACCGCCATTGAAATACTAGTGCTGTGACATTGTAATTACTCATCGATGCCAGATCACACTGATCACACTTAATACAGAGTTTGAGCACGTTACTATTGAGTAGCGGTGTGAACGATGGGCCTTAGACGTTTTTAGGACAGCCATGGTGGGTTGCGTGACAAAGCGGACGTTGAAGAGGTGCTCATCATTGTATTGGCTATATTAATTTGCCCTATTGAATGACTAATTCATGAAATCATGACATTTGGGGCCAATTCTAACATTGACAGTTTATATTGATGATTTTAACTCCTCAAGTGTCGAACGCACCCCATATGTGCGTAAGGAAAAATCAACAAAACGCCTTTAAATAATAGGTATAAGCGTATACCATTTAAATACCTCAATCTGCCTAGCCTTTTCCCAACTATTGAGGTCGGCTTCCAGTCTAGCCGGATGCAGCTGAATACCAGTATTTTACATGGAGCGACTGCCTATCTGACCTCCACAACCCAGTTACTGGGTAATACGATACCCCTTGGTAAGACTGGTTGTCAGATTTCGGGCTTCTGACGACCAACAGCACTATCCACGAATAACAGCCGGGACCAATGGCTTAACGTGCTTTCCGAGGCACGGAGGAATCTCGGTATGTAAAGATGGTCACCCATCCACTGACCAACCCCGGCAAGCGTAGCTTAACCTGACGGATCGACCCGTGCGGCTGTTAATACTTAGCCACAAGCTCCTCCATTTAAATACCTATATAAACTTAAAAAACAACATCATCCTCAGTAGTAAGTTGTGAACCTATGGGGTTTGCAACTACTGGGGGTACACATTAGCATGACCCTATGGGATTCATAAACTAGTAAATATCGGCTGACGGGTTATAACATTTGACATTTCTGTATATTAATATAAGTAATACAGTTATTCAAACGATTTGTATTTTGTATTATTATTTTGATTTCTTAAATGTTATTTAAAATTATAATTTCTTTTAAAATTTGTTTAAATTAAATACGATTTGCATGACCATGTGACGGTAGAACATGGATCATTATTTATACAAAAGGAAAACAATTATGTACTAATTACCCATGTTAGGAAACGAATGAATGATTTGATTTGATTAAATGATTATAATTCTTTAAATGCATATTATGTTACGGTCGCGAAACATATTTTGATCAACATACAAACTGGCACTTTAGCCTTCTGATATAGGCAATATTAGTAATCGTGATAAAATGCTATGAATTCCAGGCAATGGCTACATCCCCACCTCAAGTCTGCGGGAGATCCTGGCCGCTCTAGACGAACAACTGACGCCTGACCAGCTGAACGAGATGATCGCTGAGATCGACACTGATGCGTCAGGCACCGTGGACTTTGATGGTAATTTCTAGAACTTTCGGTTGTTTAGTTTTTTATCTTTTTTTTTTTTAATAAGGAAATAATGTAATGTTATAGTACATGTGTTCAATAGATTCGGAAATCGTTGTCAAAAGGCAAACGAAATAAAAGGCAACGAGTGACTTCCGAAGTTACTTGACAATTGATAGAAAGATAGGAAGATAGATTCCTTTGACAATAATGGTATTTGCGTAGTTCATTACTGTTTTGATTTGATTTGATTAGATTAGTATTTTTAATTGAAATTCTATTATTTAACCTACAAACGTACGGTCAGTAACAGAAGTCGGTTAACACTGCTACTTTTTGACATCATCTAAATTAACACAAAATGATACGAAATCCCGCTTTTTAGCATTTCATTTATTAGATAAGAGTTAATTTTCCTGGCCTAACTAACTTTCCTTGTAACTTTGCCTAACTAACTTTCCTTGTAACTTTCCTTGTAACTTCCTTGTAACTTGTAACTTTCCTTGGCCTTATATTTTTGCTCCGTTTGCTTTTTATCTTTTACTAGCTGCGCCCTGCGGTTTCACCCGCGTAGACCAGGATAAAAAGTAGCATATGTATTAATCCAAAATAGAAGCTATCTACATACCAAATTTCATTCAAATCAGTCCAGCCGTTTGAGCGTGAAGAAGTAACAAACATACAAACACACGCTTACAAACTTTCGCATTTATAATATTGGTATGCTTCTAATTTCATCGTAAAGGCACTAACGCCCACGGCTAGGAAGATCTAAGACATTAATATTATTATTTCAATAAACTTCAATATTCCTATTCAGAATCAATGATAAATGATAAATGATTTATTTTCTGTAAGCTCTGATGATCTTAGAGATACAGGTTGTTCACCTAGTTCGGCTACAGATGCTAAGGTTGATCCAGGTTGGTTGTTGTTGGTTGAGGTCGGTTGTGGTTGGTTGTCCCAGGTGTATTATTTTCATTTTAGCCTACAAATTTCTTTATACACAAAATGGTTGAATGAATGAATGAATGAATGATATAATGTTAATATTTTTAGTGTCAATAAAAATTATATTACCTTTAGGTATATGTGAAATGTCCAAGGATATTTATTTATTTATTTATTTATTTATATATCTTGACCTCAACAAACACCTTTGCGGAAATGACATCACCACAATTACTGTTTCAGAATTCATGGCGATGATGACTGGCGATTAGTGGAGAGACGACTTTGGTGCTGAGTTATGTTAATAAAATCATATTTTAGTATTTTTCATCTCGTTTTATTTTATCCTTGAATAAATTATACCTACTGGAGTGAAACATATTAGTGTAGTGGTAATTTGAAACAATTATTACTTGCCTAGCTGTTGTGATAGTAGCCAAGCATTTTCTCATAGTCGAAAGAAAAACTTGTATTTTATTTCACGAAGCGACGCGGTGACGTGCGCTTTACTTGTATTTACAGGCCGCGAGGACTAAGCTGAGCTTTGCGTTTGTGTGTGTGAGTGCATTACAAGACGTGAAGTGTGGAAGGTGCGCGGCAGAGTTGCGTCGCGAGGGACGCACCGTGCCCTTAGACCGATTGCCAGAAAGCAGTATAAACCGGTTTAAACCAAGCAAAGGACGCCTCGCGCTCTTGGCCGACGTCACACCTACACTATATATGTGCATTCACACAAATGCAAAGCTTAGCTTAGACCTCGCGGTACAAGTGCACAAACATGCTGTGAATAATTATGTGCGTGAAGACGAGTAGCGTCAGCACCGACTTCGCCATTGTCTCGGACGGTACCGAGAGCTCCTGCGCATACACACATTTACAGCGTGTTTGTACAGTCAGCAACAAAACTCGATTATCACTTGAGTTTTCAAAATCTTAATTATTGAAAAAATACTTAATTAAAATCGGAACACATGTAAATTAAAAAAAAAATACTTTTATCTAATAATGGAATGCAAAAAAGCAGGGTATCAAACCATTTTGTGTTAAAAAGTAGCAGTGTTAACCGACTTCCGTTGCTGATCGTACACTAGCCGCTTCATGAGATAAAAATACTGTTATTCCCAAAAATATTACTCTGATAAAGATTGTGAGCCCCAAAAATTATAAGAAATTTTAAACCTATAACAATCACAAAAGCTCGCCCTTCAGAACGACACACTAATTCTTTTCCTTTGGAAATCGGACAAAGGCCCTTTCACACACCAAGAGGGAAAGAGGGTCTTAATTAACACATGAAACGGGCCGCCTAAGCTTGCGCTGACAAAGAAAAGTATACTGCTTTGTGGCAACTCCAAGGAATTTAGGACTGTTTATGTAGAAAAACTTGGAGAAAGGTAACAACAGAAATACAGGGTGTAAGGGACAGCCCTCCGCAAACTAACAGGGATACAAACACATACACACAAACATTCGCCTATAAAATATTACTGTGATTAATACACAGCCATCTAGTAGGTATGGTCTCAAGTTCTAGTGTCAAAAGTTTTTGTTTTTTAATATGGAGCCATCTAGTATCGTTTTTAGTATGATAATAGTAGTTATTTATGCAACTGATGCATAATAAGGGGTATTAAAACACGAATGCGGGTTTATCACACGAGGCGAAGCCGAGTGTGATAATAGTATCACATGAGTGTTTTAATACCTAATTATATACAGTTGCATACAAGACTTTATCTTCATCCATGTTAAATCCTCTATAAAAGGTTCTGAAACAGTTTTTTGCAATACTAATACTCGTATCAAACATGGCGGCCGGCGTCATAGTATACGACGTGAATTCGAATAAGTTCTTTTTTTAAATTACGGCGCTGTTGTAGTGAAACGCGCGTGCATTACAATGTTCTTTTTTTGAAAACGAGTTGCATTATGAAATTCAGTACAACATTAAAGCACCCGTTTGGATGCTGTTATGGTTACCATGGTTACTATGACACTGGCTGTTTTAATGTTGGCAATAAGCTAACTGTTTCAGAGACTTTTATAGAGGATTTATGGCATGGGTGTAGATAAAACTATATATTACATGGCTCTGTAATAAAAAACACAAACTTTTGACATTTGAAACTGACGGTCTGACACTTTTTCGTTACGTCATATATTCTGCCAATTTAGGAGACTCCTAAAATACAACAAGCCGCGTTAAAGAACTTCGTTCCAAAAAACACACTAATTATACAGTAGGTACACAATAATATTATTTATAACACATTTTCTCGTAAAGGGTCTCTTTTTTCACCAATTTCAATATCGTAATATATGTCATTACGTACTTGTGCGTTATCGTAAAGTAAAACGCACGAGTTTCTTTTTAATAAGGTAACACTTACGGTGTATCATGATGCTCCGTCTAAAACCAACGGTACTTTTTTAAATCTTAGCAATGAGTTTTTATGTCAGAAAAGTGGTCAACATTTTATGAATAAAATTAACTTTGGAATAAAATAAAATTAAAGAATTAAATGTTAAACATTTAATTCTTTGATTTAATTCATTTTGCCAATAAATTACAACCATTTAACTGTAACTGTGCGGGGTGCAGGTTTGTCGGTAATATTAAAGCACTGATTGGTGTTGGTTTAAACTGTTTATTAAATGTTCTACAAGTTTAATGGAAAATGTTCTTAAAGTAAAATGTGAAATGTTATGTTAAAATGTTATGAATGCACCCGGTCTGTTTGATGTCTCGCAGTGCACTGATGTTAGAGTATAGCGATTGTTGTAAACTGCTGCGTTAGCAAGTGTTCGGTTGCTTAGACCGAACATATTCCGGGGCGGCAAAGATGTAGTTGAGATGAGTTGATGATAGTACAATTATGTTAGCTAAGATAATAGTAACCTATGTTAGTGGTGATTCTTAAGATAATAAGAAACAATAGCTTTTAGAGAAGCACTTAATAGATAATCTTAATGTCTCTAGTTTTTGTTTAAGATTCATGAACACGCTTTATTTTGTTTTTTAACCACGCACACTTGCACTACACTTTGAGCACTGAGCTGACGGTCAGCCTTTGTTTTGTCGCGCACAAGCACTAGCACTCGCGTCGTTACTTCGTAGCTCGATGTCTGGGGAGATGAGCACGCGTCGCATGCGGCGTCGTCGCCACCGCCACAGGAGCACGGCCGCGCCCGCAACCGCCACTAGCACGAGGGTGTAGCTTACCACGTAGTGATGGATGTCATGTGGTGACATCTCATATAGTTCCACGTCGCTGTTTTTTATCTGTTTAATTTGTTTGTAGATTTTGAGCAAGTCGTCATTTAATTCGTCTTCCTCAGTTTGGTGGTCATGGGTCTTCTCCATCGGTATGCTCACATTGATAATATTGTTTAGTTGGTCAATCTTGGGTACGAAAGTATTTGACTGTATCGTTATATTGTTGTCAAATTTTGTGTTTGCATGCAAGGTAAAATCTTGCCCTTTGAGAACACAACCCTGTCCGAGGTATATTACTCCTGCTTTGTTGAGTTGTTCGACTGTGATATGCTCTCCGCAAATTATTTTAATGGAATGTTTGTTGCAGTAGTGGTATAAATACTCAGAAGGTTCGTTCAACGGTACCCACATGTTTGTACATAAAGTTTTTTCAACTTTACATTGGTTAGTCTCATGATTGAGATTGCAGTAATTGTTGTTGTCACTGCTTTGATGGTAAACAGGTTTCTTTAGCAAGCACATGTACGTCTCTTCCTGAGTGAGGCATGTTGAAAGTTCATCGTTGTTTATCGGTATGTATGAGTCCTTTTTCAGATTCACTGCCATGTATTCTGATTTTGGCAGAATGCTTGTCATATCCTTACCGAATTGTTTGGGAATCGGTATCACTCTGTATAATTTGTATCGATCTCTGCTGATTAATGGGAATGTTATTTGAAATATGAAATATTTCTCAGTGGTTCGTGCGTTTATTTGCAATAGATGATACAGTTTTCTCACATCAGTTTGATCGACAGGTAGCATTAGGTCATCCGTAAGTTGGCTAGCAATGACGTTGAGTTCTTGTTGTAGCTGTTTAGGTGTTAATAAATGTATGTTGAACTGACCATGGCGAATGTTCGTCAAAGTGTGCAGTAAAGTATCTTGATTCCCCCTTAATGTTTGCAGCAAAGTATTTGCAGTGAATGCAGTTACAATCTGTCCTTGTACTACACTCATGTTATTCATTGCTTGTTGTACTCCATTTGTTAATTTGTCCAATTTTTCTAAATGTTGATTTATAGTTTTATGTTGCTTGTGGATAATCCTTTCAGTTCTTTTCAGAATGTTGTATTCTGACTCTACAACAGATGTTTGATTTTTCCATAATTTAACCAAATGATTTTGATTTTGCTTTATGAGTTCGATGTCCTTAGTGTATTTTTCAGCGAAACGCTCGTCCAATACGCCGAAGAGATAATTCGCGGCGTAACCTAATCCATTGATAAGGCCACGACGCTGTCTGGAGTGTGCGATGAATTGTTGTGTCATCAAGAGCGTGTTGTAGTACCTTAGTTCGAGGAACTCGTGCTGTAGTTGTGGCACTATCATGTTACACACACCGCTGTTTATATTAGTACATGTGTTATCTAAATGAGTTAATAGTTTTTCTAGCGCCGTCGTGCCCTCCCAGTAGGGTGACATATCGTAATATACGACTAAGGTCCATTTGTCACGGATGAGATTCATTTTGGCCACAGGGTCAAAATATAAGGACTGATTATTCCTTAATTTTGTAATGTTATACATCATGCCATGCGCAGTGTTGATTGCGATTGACATAAATAATGTTAATGCTAGGGCCAAAGAAATGAAGTTGGTATGGCCTAGTCTTACTGGTGGTCTACGTTTTCTTGTTTTGTTCTCTTCTTGACTGTCTTCTGTTCGTTTTTCTTTTGTTTCATGTTCTTGTTCACTTGTTTCCGGCGAATTAATAGGTAATAGGGAAAGTTTTATGATAGGTCTCTTCATGATTCCATTTTTAGTTTTTAAGGATACCACCCGTACAAGTCCATCTCTGCCCGGGTGGACATCGACCACTCTTCCCATAGCCCATTTTCCAGCAGGTATGTTATTTTCTTGAATGACGACCAAATCGCCTATTTTCAAGTTTTGTTTTGGTTTCAGCCATTTACTTCTTGCAGTTAGTTGACTTAGATATTCTGACTTCCACCTTCTCCAAATGTCTTCTGATAGCTTCTGGACTAAATACCAGCGTTTCCTAGCATCCCTTTCTGTTTCTATAACTGTTAATCCTGTGCGTCCTGTCAAAAAGTGTGCCGGTGATAAAAAGTCGAGATCTTCTATGTTTTCTGTTATGGAGCACAGAGGTCTAGTGTTCAAGCAAGCCTCAAGTTGAGCAAGTATAGTCGAGTGTTCTTCAAATGTGAGTCTCTGTTCACCAATTACTCGCTTAAGGTGGAACTTAAGGCTTCTTACAGCTCTCTCCCATAAGCCTCCGGCACTCGGCCAGGACGGTGCGTTAAAGTGCCATTCGATCTTCATCTCGGTCACTTCTGCCAAGAAGTTATCGTTGAAAATTTGTTGTAATTGTTGGTATTCACTCTCCAAAATGTTGCTGGCGCCAACGAAATTAGTTCCTTGGTCGCTGTAAAGATGTCGCGGAGCTCCTCGTCTAGCTGCCATCCTTTTTAACGCAGCCAAGAAGGCAGAGCTTGTTAAGTCCGAGACTAGCTCCAAGTGCACGGCTTTAGTGACCATGCAAATGAAAACCGCCACGTATCCTTTTGTAGTTTTAACTCCACGTCCCTTGTTTGTTTTAATATTCATAAACCCTGTGTAATCGACACCTGTGTGATAGAAGGGTGGAGCGGGGTTGCATCGCTCCTCGGGAAGATCGCCCATTAGTTGATATTGTTTTCCTGACTCATGTTTTCGGCAAATTACGCATTTTCGTATCTGCTTCTTGGTAGCATTGTTCCCACTCGTTATCCAATAATAATGACGTAGTTTGGCGAGGGTTACCCGGGGTCCACCGTGAAATGTTAGTTGATGTGCTTCGTCGATTAGAATCTCCGCCAACCGACACTTATGTGGTATGATTATCGGGTGCCGCATCTCCTCACTTATGTTTGCGTTCTTCAATCGCCCACCCACACGTAGCAATCCGTTCTGATCAATGAAGGGATCTAAATTTATTAATTGGCTTTTTAAGCCAACGCTACCATGTTTGCGCATTTTTTCTATTTCCGTCGCAAATTCCTTATTTTGCACATGTTTTATTAGAATTGTTTTAGTTTTGCGCAACTCTTGTAATGTGAGATAGCTTGGTAATTGTTTACGGTAACGTGCAGGTGTTATCGCTCGATATATCCATGCTAATATATGTGTTATTTTCTTTGTACTGTTGTATTTTTCTAAAAGGTGATCGATGATATTTGGATAATCTTGCACGATGTTGACTTGTTCTTTGACTGTTTTTACCTCCTCATTGATGATAAATATTTGTTTTTCAGTTTCATCATCCGGAATCCATGTTTTCAGCCATTGGGGGCCTTGCCACCACAATGCATGTTGTATCAACTGCGACGCTAACATCCCGCGGCTGGCACAATCCGCTGGATTATCCTTTGATTTTATGTAACGCCAGCAGTCAGGAGGCATTGTTTCTGTTAGTTTGGCAACCCTATTTGCGACGAACGCCTTCCAACGGTTAGGCTCACCCTGTATCCAGCTGAGTGTTACCATCGAATCTGTCCATCCAAATATTTCTAGTCTGTTTGTTAAGGATTGTTGTATTTTGTTTATTAGTTTAGAAAGTAGGTATGCGCCACTAAGTTCCAGTTTTGGCAACGTAAGGGCTTTCTTATGCGGCACGAGTTTAGATTTTGCGGCGATGAGTATTACGTCCGATTTATGTTTTATGCGCGCATAAACTACGCATGCATATGCCTTCATGGATGCGTCACAGAACCCATGAATTTCGATGATGTCATCACTGTTGTTCTTCAACCATCTTGGTACCTCGCAGCTGTGTATGTTGTCTAGGTCTGCTTTTATTTTGGCCCAATCGTTGAAGATGTCATCGGACACTTCCTCGTCCCATTTTAAATTGTTTTCCCATAGTTTTTGGAACAGTAGTTTTAGTTTAGTTGATAATGGCGTTAACCAGCCTAGCGGATCGAACAATTTCGATATTTCCGATAGTAGGTTGCGTTTTGTTGGCCTTGAAGACTGGTTAGAAAAATTGCAACGAAAGAAAAAATTATCCGTGTTCGTGTTCCAACACAAACCCAATGTTTTCGAGGTCGGCTCCGATTTCGAGTTGAATACAATGTTTGTGTCAGGATTTTGATGACTCGATATGTCTTCGATTAATGTTGGTTCGTTGGAGGCCCATTTACGTAAGTTAAAACCTCCTGAATGTAGTAAGGTCATCAAATCTGATATTAGTTTCTTACCCTGTTCAATAGAATGACAGCCATGGACAAGGTCATCCATATCAAATTCTTTCTCTAATACCTGAGCCGCCTCTGGATAACTGCTATGTTCGTCTGCTGCTAATTTCTTGAGTGTCATTAGAGCTAAAAATGGTGCCGCTTTTGTTCCATATGTTACTGTTGTGAGTTGATAAGATTGTATAGGACATTGAGCATTGTTGCGCCAAATTATTTTTTGTAGATGTTGATCCAATTCATGTACTTGGATCTGCCTATACATCTTCTCTATGTCTGCTGTATAAGCGTATTGGTATAGCCTCCATTTTAGCAATAATGTTTGCAGATCTTGTTGAAGGTTGGGTCCTTTATGCATCAAGTCGTTGAGGCTGGATCCTGAAGATGTCCTCGCAGATGCGTTAAAAACAACCCTGTATTTTGTTGTAGTCGATTCCTCTCGTAGCACACCGTGGTGAGGTAAGTAGCACTCCGGTGTCATGTTGCTTTGTAAAGCTAGCTTCATATGTTTTAATTGTAAATATTCATCCATGAACATTTTGTAATGTTGGGCTAGTGTCTCGTGTTTTTGAAACTTGCGCTCCAAATTTCGAAATTGAGCTAAAGCCATTTGTTTTGAGGAACCCAACTTGTTTTCTATGTTTTCCTTTAACGGTAGCCTGACTTCGTAGCGCCCGTTTTGTTTCCTAGTTGTGGTGTTTAAGTAAAACGTAATGCATTCCTGATCCTCGACAGATAAACTGGGCTGTTCTGTTATCTCCTCTATTTCCCAGAATTTATGCATGTCTTCCAAGTTGTGCAGAACTACATTACATTGGAATGTTTTTGTTGAGCCTCCACACAATATCCACCCCAGATGGGTTTGCTGAGCGATAGGCTGTGTTGTGTTACTCCCTTTGACGACTCCTTCCATGATAATGTTAGCGTAGACTTCGGCTCCGAGTAGCAAGTCAATTGGCCTACTAATGTAATATTCCGGATCCGCCAAGGTAATGTCTTCTGTGAATGACCATGAAGGCTTCGAAAATGTGTTGTTGGGGAGATTTTTAAGTAGACTTTTCATAATCATGGCCTCTGTTGTAAAAGTGTAGTCACTGTTTATTGACTTGCATGTTATGTAAACTAACCCTTTACAGCTGTTTTCCTTTGCGCCTACACCTAGAACAACACCATTGCATTTTTGACGTTTTATCTTCAACAACTGAGCGGCTTTTTCGGTTATTAAAGACACCTGCGAACCCTGGTCGATAAGAGCACGCATGTTGTGATAAGTCCCGTCGGCTGCCATAACCTTGACGAGAGCAGTTGTAAGCAAAATCTCTGCATTACTGTCCTGTGATGCATTAGAGACCTTGACCTTCTGTTCAGTATGTTTAGAAACTTGAGAGCCCGTCGGCTTTGCAAAGGCGTCATGTAATATCGTGTTATGATTAGCTGTACATTTGCGGCATCGGTATTTTGAAGTACACTGGTCGCCGTTATGGCTGAATAAACAATTGATGCACACCTGCAGTTTTTGCGTTATTGCAAGCTTTTGTTCAGTGGGCAATTCCAAGAAAGTTTTGCAATTGTATAGACCATGTTCGCCACTGCAATGTGGACATTTGAACTTCGACACGTGTAGTGTCTTTTTCAAGGTTCCATTATTCCCACTGTTGTTATATTTCTTGAAACCTGTTGAGGAATGTTGTTGGTTGTTAGACCCTTTTTGTTGGGGTTGGTCTTGTTTGCGACGAGCTGACTCCAAACTGATGAATTTGGTCTCCAGGAAATCCATAAATTCTTGAAGTACTGGTAGCTCCCGCGAGTTTTTTAAAGACTCTATGTAATCAGTATACGTGTCAGAGTCTAGTTTTTGGGATAAGATGTGTACCACCATAGGATCCCACGATGTTGTATCAATGTCTAAGTTGCGGATAGCATTCAGACATTCTAATGTTGTATCATGCAGTTTTTTGATTTGTTGTAAGGACTGCTGTTGAATGTTGGGCAATCCTAGAAGAATGTTCATGTGAGAAGAGAATATAGCCCTTTTGTTGTTGTATCGATGCTGCAGAATATCCCAGCATATAGAATAGTTATCTGCGCTGATTGGTAAATGTTGGATGAGCCGTTCAGCTTCCCCTTTAACTTTTCCTTTTAAAAACTGCATTTTTTGGGCACTCGAAAGCGACGGATTGTTATGAATTGCTTCTTGAAATAAATCTTTGAAGCACGTCCACTGGTTATAGTTACCGCTAAAAACGGGTATTTCTAGCGTAGGTGTAGTTTTTTCTCTATGAGCCACAGACCACATTTTAGTATTAATGGCCTTCTTCAGACTGTTATATTGTTTTTCATGACTCAAGAATGTTTGTTCATACTCTCCATTTTCTTCGCTTAATTCAGAATCGATTTCCCAATGCAGAGTATCGATTGCTATCCACCTAGATTGCAGTGTTTTAAGGACATCTTCAAATTCCCATTTGTCGGAAATAAGTTCCAAGTTAATGTTAGAGACCGTTCTTCGGAATGCCTTAAAATTAGCTGCCTGCTTGCGAAGCATCTCGTTGAGTTTACTGTTTGTACCCTGATTTACCATCGAAGCATGACACGATCCTTGACCCCACTCCGAAGGTTGACCATCTTTTGCCGGCTTCTGTTCCTTTGTAGGCTCCTGTTCAGTCTCTAATTCTTTACCAAAAAACGTACCTTCTCCAGGCCGTCCTTGATCATCACTCCTAGATGGAGCTTCCAGCAGTTGTTGATGCATCTGGTTGATTAGTGTTTTGACAGCTTGGTACGAGTTGCTTGTTTTCTCGTGCTCCTGTTTCGTAAAGTAGACATGCGACTTACTTACTTCTGTTGAAAAGCGATCGTGGTTAAATTGATACTCCTTCCAGTATTCTTCTAAATTGTTCAAACACTTTGTCAAGTATTCGTGGGTTCGTCTTTGGACAGCTGTCTTCTTCAAAGTAACCCCTATCTTTTCGATGTTAATGGCGAGCGCCAATTGGACTTCGTAAAGCTCAGCCATTTCGCCAGTTGTTTAAGGACGTAAAATCTCCCAAGGTGTAGAAAATAATGGAAAGATCTTACTTGTGGTCTGCTGTTATACCACCGTTGATGTTCTCCTTGGATCAGGAGCGTAATCCAGTCACCAACCACTCCAGAATACCACCTAAGTCCACACACACCACACTGTTGTTCAATGTTCACGCAACACTCGCGATTACTGTTCGAAACGCGCGCGAGCCCGCTCGAAGGACCACTATGTGCGGGGTGCAGGTTTGTCGGTAATATTAAAGCACTGATTGGTGTTGGTTTAAACTGTTTATTAAATGTTCTACAAGTTTAATGGAAAATGTTCTTAAAGTAAAATGTGAAATGTTATGTTAAAATGTTATGAATGCACCCGGTCTGTTTGATGTCTCGCAGTGCACTGATGTTAGAGTATAGCGATTGTTGTAAACTGCTGCGTTAGCAAGTGTTCGGTTGCTTAGACCGAACAGTAACAAAAACAAAAAAATATTAATTTACTTTAATAATACTGCCTGTTTTTGTGCCTTTGCCTTAAAAAAAAAGCGCTGATGCGTCCGCATCGCTATTTTGTGAACAAGTAAAAATTATTCCGCGCACTTTTTCTTTTCGCTGTATTGTTTTTAATTCAAAATGTCGTCAAGTAATGATGAATTTATTCATTCGACACCGCCAGACCCAGAAGTCTCAGAGGCAGCGAAAAGGCTACTCTAAGCCTCTTGCCCGAAAAACCGACCGATAGATATTTACAAGCGGATCTAAATTTCACCGTATGGAAAACAAGCAAAGATGCAAATTAATTTTCAGAAAGTGTGTTTTTAAATATTTATTCGTTTAAGAAAGTCCGAGTTTTATTTATTTCCTCGCAAATATGTTATAAAACGTCGTATGACATACGTGCGCTTTGATAATTACAGCCTCTGCTTTCTTGTAGCCCTCGCCTACGGCTCGGGCTGGCAATATCGCCTCAGCTGTAATTTTCAACTTACCGCACTTATATCATAATGTACTATTTCACCAGCAATTCCTGTATCGATGTCACTGAAGCGCAAAAAATCCTTGTATCTTTATTCGTTTTTAGGGTTCCGCACCTCAAGAGGAAAAAAAATCACTTCGTGTCCGTCTGGGATGACAGTCTGTCTGTCAGTCTGTCTGTCAGTCTGTCAAGACCATTTTTCTCAGGAATACGTGGAGGTATCAAGTTATAATATCAAATACGTATGTCTATGATTCCTTGAAGTTCTAAAATATGCAAGCTTCTAAGCTTCTTCTTCAACGCAATAAAAAACTACGGTCTGCGACTAGACATATTTTGATGCTCGCAAGTAAATTAAAACTTTTAGGGCCTATTTCACGATGTCCGAATAGCCAAGACTTACCGAATAAATTCAAAAATGGAACAGAATTTTGAGAAATTATCTTTCAAGTAGGTAAGTTACCTATTAATTATGAACTTAATCGTAGGTGGTGAAATAGGCCTTAAGGGTACCTACTTCTCGTTGACCTAGAAACATGATTTTTTGCAAGAAGCAAGGCCTCGCAGCACAAATAAAGGAAAAAGTCCGAAAATTGTTAGTTTGTAATTTATCAAGAAAAATTTTTTTTTAGATTACAATGTTAAGTTTGTTTTTCGTATAAATTTTGTGTGGTCCGACACGCACTTGCCCGTTTTTTGTTTACTGCCACAATAATTTTTCGGGACATGATATAACTTTTTTCCCTTATTCCTGAAAAATTTAAATTAAACTGTCTAGGGTTAGACATAAGTGAGTAAGTAGTAAATGCTTAAAACATAGAAATAAACACACAATGTGTCCCTTTTTCGTTTAAGCTTGTTTCAGTAAAATTGTACGCTTTGTATATTCACAACCCACAGCTTTTTTATGACCTATAACATATTTTATGTGACAATATTTTAGGCATGCCCAGGTGGGATGTACCTATTGGATGGAGAAATATTCGTGCAGTAATAAATATATTGCACCTGGGGGCCGTCACTGCTTATAATATGCGCAGCGATTTAGGTAGCATCTATTTATTTCAGCAAATTGCTAGTAAAAATGACAAAGTGGATGGGACCATTTACCATTTACCATGGAGTTAGTACATGCTTCTGGATCCCCTTGCGTTGAAATTTGTCGTCGTCGGTTTGTAAAAAAACAATTAGTTAGGTAGGTATTGCACTTTTGTAGGAAACAACAGAGGGGCAATTCTCGTATTTTTAACAACGTTCGCAATCTCATCTCAGTCTCAATCTGTCAAAAATTGTATAGCGTTTACCTACTTTTTTGACATTTGATTGGCGCTGGCTGGGAACGTTTTTAGGTACGAGAATTGGCCATCAGAAGGCCAATTTTCGTACTTAAAAAACGTTCACATGTCAGAAAAATTGCCGCAAAAGTTCCAAAATATCATAAATGGAATTCTACTAAACCAAAAAGCTAAGTCAAACGTGACGTTTCATGCAAAGACATTGCAACTAGATTTGAAAATAAGAAATGTACTAAAACGGTATTCTACTATAGTTTCGACTTGACAAAGGAAATATAACTGGCATTCCCGTAAATATAACAACGTCAAAACTGACGTAAGCATGAAATTATTCGTACACTGATATGTGACGTAAAATTTTAGCTTTTGCAGTTTCATAATTCTAATTTTATTTTGATTTTAACCTTGAAATCATCTTAAAATCCAAGATTCACGAAGTAAAAACTTATCCACTAACACTGTTTTATATTATGTTGTGGCTGTGTAGTGATATAATACAAAACGGGTGGGTTCGGCCTGTGGGAGTAATTTTCATTCCTCTCTCAACATGCAGTCGACGAATCTGCGGCAGAATATCGTAAAGAACACAGCAGCAGCTGTTGTCAGCATCACCGGCTGCGGGGTCTCACATCAGACGAATTTTCCATAAGCGATGCTGTCGTTTTTATAGAAACTTACCGACTCACCAAGGCTTACGAACTGAAGCCGCAATCCCACAGGATAAGCGAAAAAATGTACCGACTAGGTGTTCCAGCCAAGGTTGGTCTACTAAGTACACATTGATTATACCAACATAGTATTGATTGACATGCAACAAGGCAGCTATATTCTAAGCATCTTCATCATCACTGTATCTACTTTTTCTCTGTTTTGATAACCCTGCGCTTTGCGCGAGTACCTAGTAGCTCCTTCCAGACTTTCCTTCAGATTCCCAGCCGTGTAGCAATCCACAATGGCTCTGAACCACCCACGTGTGTTCAAAACACAACACAACAATGTGCTTTTCACTGTGACAAGAAAGCCCCGAGAATAGGCTAAAAGTGTGACCGATATTTTAAAGAGATAATAACAGAATTTGTTTGTCGGTTCCCTATTATGATACTTAATATTATGTTTCCTTTTTAGATTCCATACATACAGCACACAAGATACGTGTAACACATTTCTGCTTCATATGAATATCTGATAATCAAGAGCAATAACAATATGAGACAATAATCCTCCCGAAGTCACGACAGAATTGCGGTCCCGGCAACCAATTTCAACGGAGACAGCCAAATATGCAAGAGATAGATAGAACAAGACTAGTGTTTGCGCATACACAGGTGTACTCACTCTCATAGTCCAATGAGACAGCAATAAGACACAATCGGTAACAGATTAGGTGCAGTACCAACGGCTGTACGTGTGCTTTCCTAGGCACGGGGGTGTCATACAGTATTACATTACTATTTGGAGGGATCACGCGGACGGCACACGGTGGCAAGAATGAGCAGGGCAGTCGTTCTGATTGTCGGATGTTAAGAGCGAAAAGCACGGTCCATGTCCGGTAAAAAAAACGTTTACAAGCGCCCTAATACATAGTGTTACTTATGTTGATTATGTGTGATATTTGATTATTCATTAAAAAGTATTCACTTTAGTAGTAAACTTTATTTTTCTGCAGTCACTCCACTTCTGCTCTTCTGTGAAGCACAGGACCGATCGATATGGCGACACTGGCGATGCTTGGAGTAGGCTTATGTTCAACAGTAGACGTCTGTCGGCTGAAATGATGATGATGACTCCACTTCTATACGGCTGATTTTATAGTCGGTTAGCACTTCGCCTGCAACATCACGGCACGCTTGATCTCTCACTATGCTCGTTAGAGATGGTCACAACTCTAAACTTACTACATAATACCTACATTTTTAGGATTTTACAAAAATCCATAAGTGACACAACAGAACAGACGTGAATCATGTATGAATTTTAGCTCACATATCTCGTATTAAAATCGTAGCGAAGTCAAGAACTCAAGACTGTGTATTAAATATTTTTGAAAAAGTAATTGCTGCGAAGTGTGGGCATGAGTTTATTAGTATTTGTCTACATTTGCCTCTTTTTCTGTACGTAGGTATGCCTAAGCTTCTAAATAAATACTAGGTACTAACTAGATTATCTATTCAGAAGCTTGGGCTACGTAGTTAGGAATTCTGAAAAAAATATTCTTTAAAAGTCGGGTCAACACATAGGTTAAATCTTCATCACCATTACTGGCAGCCTTGTTCCACCCACTGTTGAGTATAAGCTAGATTATGCTATAACAAGTATTATTACTTATCACGCTATTTGCTATGGGGGAAAGAGCAATATTGCATTTTGTTCCTGTTATTCGATAGTTTACT
This sequence comes from Cosmia trapezina, assembly GCA_905163495.3. Lineage (NCBI taxonomy): Eukaryota > Metazoa > Arthropoda > Insecta > Lepidoptera > Noctuidae > Cosmia > Cosmia trapezina. The sequence continues at coordinate 22,667,508 of LR991032.1, read as the reverse complement.
GCGGAAATGTAATAAGACGAGACAAAATTGCAAATTATTTACAGTAAATCCGTCAATAGTTGCTCTGAAATGAAAATCAGTACCTACGCTAGCTATACATAAATGGAGACAAACAGTCAATTATGACATGTACGGAAAAGAACGGCTATAGTTAATTGTCAATGAAATACACAGCCTGGGGCGGTACGACGTCTGCCTTGCATGACTTTGATTACAAGTTCAATCCCCACCTACTGATTTTCTTTTTGTATGTTTTTAGTCATTTATTTTGTTTTTTTTTTATACAATAACATTTTCAGATTACTTATAATAAAATAACTGTATGCTTTTTAGGGTGCGATGTCCACTGTCCGTCCGTCCGTCCTTTGTTACAAACGTAGTAGGTCTATCTATAAAGTTCATATCAGAGAAATAAAAACCCGAATGAAAAATATATTTTTATTTATGTAGATTGTAGGTACACACGGCTACACATCAAGCTATACATTTCCAGTTTACACTGACCTATCACTGTCTGGAAATCCTATACAATGCGAGATCAGCTTATACTGGAAATGTATAGCTTGATCTGTCGCCGTGCGTACATTCATCAACTCGAGTAAATTTAATTTAATGAAATGAAAATAAATTGAAAAAGCTTTTATTTCATGCAAACACATAATGTAGCATTGGTTATTATGCAAGGTAAATCCATGTTTGACTTCATGATTTCTCTATGACCAATATTATATGGCCGTTGTCGCGATTCGCCCATTTCTTCAATGTTGTAGTTGCCCTGCTAAACGATAGGTACCTACAAGTTTTCCCAGGTAAAAATATAATCGTCTTCGTAATCATATGCGTGTGGTGTGAGGGCCACTTTATTGAAACTCTTTGAAAATATGCTTAGGATTTAGTGAACATTCCCAAACAATTGTGAAAGTTGGAATCAGATTTTGTGAAAGTCAACTTTGCGAGATATGGACTGTAAAGTGGGGCCCTCGGTTCTCACATAGAGGATTGAGGGCCCGCCTGTACCTGACAAACTATGGACACTACAGATAAAGTCTTTATGCCAAAATCTAAGCTTATACCAAACAAAATTTGTGAAAACAAGATATTATCGCAAAACACTGTCCTACTTGGTATATCTTCGTTCAAAATGGGCCCTCAATCCTCACACACGTAAAAGTTTATCACGCAAATACAATGAAACCATTAACTTATAGCTATTGTTTGTAATCCTATAAGATACTAAATAAATTGTGAAAATTTGTGAAAGCAAGAGCAGGTCACCATTTCTTGTTGTTTGAAAGTTATGACCTTGACAAAATCCGGGCCCTCAATCCTCCATTTATTTTGTTTTCCGTTTGAATACGCTTATCGTATGAAAGATTAGACAAATACAAAATAGTCTCTTTTTGTGAAAAAAATTGTGCAACAAATTCGATACTAGAAAACAATTAAAAGACCCTTTATTGTAAATAAAAATCGAGTTTTATTTTTGTTCCCTGAATTAGGAAATAGGGTGACCACGATACGGTATTTTACTCTATATGAGAAAAAATCTTAAAATATATTATTTAGATAGATTAGGCAAAAAGCAGTCGGAAAATATTAGTTTTAGTTCAATAACAATATAAATTTTAAAATTAAATTCAAAGTTTTCAGGTTTTTTTAATGTTTTCTCAAACCATGAAATAGTAGCCGCCATTTTATGACGTCATTCGGCTGTGTGAATTAAAAAAGTGTCAACTATTAATTGATCAGTGTATCTCTTAGAGCAGGTATAGCTTTCACTTTAAAATCAAAATCTTTTATCTTTATCTTTATCTTTCTAATCCAAAACTCCTCGATTTTATGTGAAAATGTTTGGAACATAATAATCCTTAAATAAAATTAAATATCAACATTCACTACTCCAAGATAATTACCCATACAACTATGTGTATTATAATATACAGGGTGGAATTTTGTAATGACACCTGGAAGGAAGTACTCTTAATAATGCAGATAGAAAATTTTACTCAAAACATTCCTTTATTTTTGAATAGAAAGCAAACTGCATTCAAAGATTTTCGAAATTTCTCTTCTCCCACAACCGGGAACCGAACCGGCTAAAATCTGAAACAATTATACCCTGTACTTTTATTGCATCGATCGTTAGGGTCAATTATAAGGATGAAATCTCTCTAACAAACATGATAAATTAAATGAAAGGAAAACCAGGAAATCTTAAATTAATTTAATTTTTTACAAAAAATGGTAAACTAACTAATTAGTTGCTCGAAATGGGCTCCATTCTCTTGGATACACAAATTTATTCTTTTAACGAATTCATTTCTAGTAACCTTTAATAAAGTGTTGTGGTGAATATTATAAATCGTATTCTGAACTTCAACTCTCAACTCGTTGTCATTCGCATAAGATTTCATGTAAATTTGATTTTTTACATATTCCCACAAAAAAAAATCTAATGGGGTGAGATCTGGCGATCTCGCAGGCCATCTGATTGTGCCGTTTGTACCAATCCAGGTATTAAAATGAAAGTATTGTCACCCTACCCTGCTACACACTTCAAAAATAGTTGATTTCGGTATCTATTAAGATTTTTAGTTTAATCGTTATTCTTATTAGTAACAAATAACATCAATTTGTTGCACAATTTTTTTCACAAAAAGAGACTATTTTGTATTTGTCTAATCTTTCATACGATAAGCGTATTCAAACGGAAAACAAAATAAATGGAGGATTGAAGGCCCGGATTTTGTCAAGGTCATAACTTTCAAACAACAAGAAATGGTGACCTGCTCTTGCTTTCACAAATTTTCACAATTTATTTAGTATCTTATAGGATTACAAACAATAGCTATAAGTTAATGGTTTCATTGTATTTGCGTGATAAACTTTTACGTGTGTGAGGATTGAGGGCCCATTTTGAACGAAGATATACCAAGTAGGACAGTGTTTTGCGATAATATCTTGTTTTCACAAATTTTGTTTGGTATAAGCTTAGATTTTGGCATAAAGACTTTATCTGTAGTGTCCATAGTTTGTCAGGTACAGGCGGGCCCTCAATCCTCTATGTGAGAACTGAGGGCCCCACTTTACAGTCCATACCTCGCAAAGTTGACTTTCACAAAATCTGATTCCAACTTTCACAATTGTTTGGGAATGTTCACTAAATCCTAAGCATATTTTCAAAGAGTTTCAATAAAGTGGCCCTCACACCACACGCATATTTCGTAATCCACCGGAGAGTGTACTTAGGTATTTTTAGATTGTTCGACATTATTTTTCTTTTCGAGAGGTTCAATTCTATGCCAATCTTTTCACTCCTACTTAGTGAAGCTCTGCCAACATAACTCGCAGCTCGGCAGCATCTTCAGAAAATATTATGGGTGTGGGTAGGTTCGTGACGGAAGTTTTACATCAAAGCGATACTATACATTTGTACCTACGATTTTCCCTGCAACTCTTCACTCAACGCACTACAACGACCACAACAGTAGCTTGGTATTTATACTGGATGCTATGCGTGGGTTCAGTTCCGAAGTACGATGATAGCCGTCATCCTAATATACTTAGATCAACTGAAGAATGTTCTGATGGCTAGGAGGCACCATATTCGAGAAAATTTATTTCTTCCTGTGGTAGTGCAATACATTGTTACAGTAAATTTGGCCATATATCAATAATTTAGTAAACAAAAATGATTTAGAAGTATATTTTGACTACATTTCTACATTTAATAATATACCGATTTATACTCTGAGTTTGACATTCAATACAATGACGTCTCTTCTTGACATCATATTGTCCGCATCGCGCTTGCGCGTAGCTATTAGTTACCAATAACAATACGTTCCATGTTATCTTTCTATCCGATTATTTATTTTAATGATTTTGTATTCTCAAAGATATAAAATACAAACGAGATATTAAAATACTTTGAGTGTGTAATAGACCAAGCAAACTAATTAAGGCATTAAATAAATCATAAAATAAGGTTGCTAAAAAGTAAAGCATCACTAAGTATCACAATATCGTCTGCATATATTGAACCAACATGATAATATATTTATTTTCGTAAACGAAAACAAAGTTGACTGCCGTGAGGCTAGCATGCCATGAGATTGCCACGGGAACATCAAGAACCCGTATTATAAGATTAGCAGCATACCATTTTTTGGCCTTTCCACAATGTCAACGCAACCCGGTGTCAAGTTTTTCACTTTGCACATTAATTAGTAGAATTGGCCTTCAGATTTTTGAAGTGAAAACTTCTTTAGGCACGTTGAGCGATCCTGCGCCCTGCCGTTAAATTTAATTTATTTAGACATTAAACAGTATTTTTGATGAACGTATTCTGTTGGGAAAAATTGGTAATTTTTTATGTTTGACACCCCTTTACAATCTTGCAGCAACAGTTGAAAGGCGTTTATCGAAACGCAATAGATCTTTAAGTAGGTATACCTAACACAGAGCGCCAACTTACCGGAAAATAAACAATAGAACGAAAATAAAGAAAAGTACTCCAAAAGGTACATTTACTTGACTGTGTGTAAAGTGGGCGTAAGAAATACGCCTAGGGCGCCGACACTCTCCAGAGATGTTTTCTTTCGGCGACCATAACCATGTCACGAAACGAACGCTTATAGCGTTTTTGTTCTGCGCGTTAAAAAGTTAGTTAAGTTCTTGACACCGCTGTCAATTGGACAATTTCTAGTAGTATCAATCTGCCTAACCTTTTCCCAACTATGTTGGGGTCGGCTTCCAGTCTAACCGGATGCAGCTGAATACCAGCATTTTACATGGAGCGACTGTCTATCTGACCTCCACAACCCAGTAACTGAGTAATACGATACCCCTTGGCAAAACTGGTTGTCAGACTTTCGGGCTTCTGACGACCCGTAACGACTGTCAAAGATCCACGAATGACAGCCGGGACCAACGGCTTAACGTGCTTTCCGAGGCACGGAGGAGTCTCGGTATGTAAAGATGGTCACCCATCCACTGATCAACCCCGGCAAGCGTAGCTTAACCTGATGGATCGACCCGTGCGGCTGTTATTACTTAGCCACGAGCTTCTCTAATTTAATTAATAAAAATTTCTAGTAGTAATAAGGATCAAATTCGCACAACACATATTCGTTAGTATGAAACTTTCAGGTTCAAGAACGCATTCTTTAGACGGCCGGACTGTAAGGTCTTCACAATCGGCGATCATTACATGAAAAACTAAATTAAAACACTGAACGGATTTCGATTAAATCGAGAAAATTGGCATGCAGATAGGTGGCATCGTGGGGAAGGACATAGGCTACTCTTTGCCTCAAAAATAATCCTAAAAGGGGATGAAAGTTTATGATCGCCGATTTTGTAGGTATTATGCCTTTGGACCTGGCTATCATTTTAAGATCTTTGACAGTCGCGACGGCTCTGTTTGTGTAGTCAGAAGCCAGAAAGTGTGACAACCAGCCTAACCAAGGGTTAACTAGTAAGTAGGGTACACTGGGTACTTACTGCATAACACGATTCCCATTGTGGAGATCTGACAGGCAGTCGTTCCATATAAAATACTTGTATTCAGCTACATAACGTTAGACTGGAAGCCAACCCGCAGATGGTGATGGGCAGATGATGGAAAATTGATATTTGGTGGAATTACCGCCTATTCAAAATTGTTTTTCATTCTGGTAACGCAAAAACGCCCTAATCGGTATTTTTGTGGCCGAACACGAAGCATTTGAGAGCTCAAGCTCTTAGTTGTGTGCACATAAGAACGAAGCCTAAGGCTTAAGGTAAGCACCTCGCATAAAAGGTCTGGGATGTTCCATTTTGCCTGAAAAAACATTACTTTTTAAGGATTATTTGAACAATAAGACCCACCTATATTTTTTTCATTCTTCGGGTACAGGTATAATCGACTTCGTAAGTGTTTTACCCCCTAAGGTGGAATTAATATGAACATGAAATAATAAGAATAAATAACACGAATGTCTCGATGGCCCAGTGGTCAAGGTCTCGCCTCTCGTGCACGATGTTGTGGGTTCTAACTGGGCAAGTACCAATATGACTTTTAGAACGAAGTTCCTTATCGGACGGTACGAACTTGGTGAATTCGGGCTAGGCGACAAAAAAAATGAGATTTTTCCGCCACGAAATTCCGTCACGACGATTGGGTTTTGTTTTTATATTCAAATATTTAAAAATGTAACATTATTACTCAATGACGTTAAACATCTAGACGTTGCCATGATTACAGTGTGAAGTGTGGAAGTGAGACACATATATACGAAATAAGTAGGAAAATTGAGACAAAGCATCGTATCTTCTGTCTCTTACGGCGTGCCGTATTTTTGCATGGCAAACTTTTGAATGTTAGCCAAACAAAGTACTTTCACTGTTACAAAATTTATCTTGCGTCGATTAATTTAACTTTTTTGGACAGTTTTTGCATTGTGCGAATGTATTGACATGGGTTTCAGTCCAAAATATGGAAGATTTCTTACGTTAAACCTCATTTCTCATACCACATAACCTAGAAAAAGTATTATATTGCTGTCTCATGACCGGCCACGCGGTGGCTCGATCTAGATGTATATTAGGTATCTAAGTTATTACTTGAAGTTATTATTTTTCGAACGACGAACTTCGTTCCAACCGAGTGTTCCACGACACTCACGCATTTTTTCAATTCATATATTATGTACTTTCTGAGTACATCTTGTACATTACTGACATCGGTGAAGGAAAACTTCGTGAGGAAACTTGGACCTATAGTTAATATAAGTCTGAAATCGCCAACCCGTCTTGAGCAAGCGTGGGGATCAATGCTCGTGCCTTCTGTGTGTGAGAACAGGCCTTTGCTCTGCAGTGAGACAGTAATAGGCTGGTGTTATAATATTATTAACATCACGCCTTGTTTCCTTGTAGGGTTGGGCACGGGTGTACCCACCTGGGAATCGAAACCAGGACCTCGTGTTCTGCAGAGTAGCGCTTGCAACTAACACTAATAAATAGAAATAATGTCCCTTGCGCGTAGTGAAATGTCAAGTTCTATTTGTTTATAGCGCTATATGTTTCATTACGCGCGTGGCCAAAATCGGAACTAACATCGCCATCTTGTTTTTTAAGAGGGCACTTATGAGCCTGTTTCACTACCTACGATTAAGTTCCTATTAACTTGCATAACAGATAATTTCATACAATTGTATTTATTCGGTGAGTAGTAGCTATTCGGACATCGTGAAATAAGCCCTTTAGCTCATAAAATATGAGAGGAACTACACACATGAATCACATCAACTGCTTACGACAGTTGTCCCTAGAGAGTCTTCGGCCGCTATTGGAAATTATCGGTTGTCGTCGGCAATCATCGTCAGTCATCGTCGAGCAGTAAAACATGACATTAATTGAATATCTCGTTTGCTTTAACCACAGCATAATAATAATTCAGTAGTTTATCTTCATAGAAAACGCCGAACTGACGCGCTTCGAAATCTCAGTCAGTCTCAGTTATGCAACAGTTCGAGCGTGCGGCAGTTACGCACGGACGGACACGTATTTATCTACCGAGCGGCCGTAGGTAATTTAAGGTCACTGGCCAGATATACTGCAGGAGCTTTATTTTTCTGTGCTTTAATTAAATTCCAAATTCGAATGTCCAAACAAAACAAACCGCGATACGGTAGGCCGCACGTAACAAATCTAATGTAAGTTGGCCTCTTATTCTATTGAAACTTCGTACTACTCTAGGCCAGCTTAAAGTTAAAAATGTGGCCGTTTAGTGCGGCCCTTTTTGTGGCCCATGCAAACTATATAGTTTTCATGGGGCACTAACAGCCCACCCGGGTACAGTCCGCGAGGCGTAAGATGAGCTTTGCATTTGTGTGACTGCACATAGATAGTGTAGGAGTGACGTCCGGCATAGAGCGCGACGCGTTCTTTGTATGGTTTAAAACCGGTTTATACTGCTTTTTGGCAATCGGCTTTTGTTCTTTTAGTAAGAGAGGCCATGACCAAAACCATGTCGCATCGTTGTAAAACCTAAAACGATAAGACAATTGAAGATTTTGTCTTAACGATGAGACAAATATTTTGGTCATGGGCTCTCGTACCATTTTGGTCACTCAAACAAATGCAAAGCTCATCTTACGCCTCGCGCACTGTGCTACCCAGGTAATACTGTCCAAGACAATCAGAGAGAATTGTCAAGTTTCTTGAATAAGGCCGTCTTTTCGTAGTAAGAAAGTTATCAATTCGCGTTGCAAAATGCATGATGTTTTGCAAATCCAAGTTGTCAACATTAATAAACGGGTACCGTGGGACAAAGTCGTCACCAGATGAGATGTAAGTAAATAAACAATCCAATTCAATCTAAATATACGTGCTTGTACCTACGTTTCAATGTCCCCATTTATCTCCAAGACACTAACAATCTTGTTGAAACAGTCCCTTTAATCTGCTAGAAGGCCATAATAAATATCGTCTTAAACAAACTGGTCCTAAGTACACGCGTTGTCAAATATTTATTACGTGTTGCTACGGACGTATGGACCAAAAATTAAGACATTTCCATACTTATACAGGGTGTAAGGGACAGCCCTCCGCAAACTGATAGGGTGAATTCAGTACATCATACTAAGATGACCAGTACATGAAATTTTTTCAGGAACGTTATGGAATCCAATAAACCTGATTTGTTTGTGTTTTTGTGCACAAATTGGAGCGTCTATTACTGGTTGGGAGTGGTAGGTAATAGGTATGCGGTGAGTTCGATGAACTCTGTAGCTAGACAGAAAGTGAACAGCTGATTTCACGCGTCGTTGGTTAGAGTATTTCAACATCCATTGCTGGTTTTTTTTTTTGCTGTTTTTTTTTGCAGTTTTTTTTTACATAAATGGAGTGCTGCGAACACACAATGCAATTTTACATTGAAATAATGAAAATGTAACTGAAAAAAAAATTGAAAAAATGAAAATTTTCCTGAGAAAATTTCCGGTAGAATATGATTCAAAATGAGGAGCTGAATGCACCCTGTGAGTTTGCGGAGGGCTGTCCCTTACAACCTGTATATTAAACTCATGCCTTTTCCCATGGGGGTAGACAGAAACCACAGAACCACACGACGCTGCAATACGATCCTTACATACTCCTTTTGCCTCGTTTACGTTCATACATCTGAGAGCTTAGTGCGAGTTTTTATTCTTACTCGAATGCATTTACGTTAACGTTACCTTACGTCGATTTCTATGGAATAATAATTGTGTTTCCCATTTATAGTCACCAGACGGCGCTTATTCAGTTTCAATATAAATTGAAGTTTACGTTCACGTGATCGCGTAAATATGTATAAAAATTCGCACTAAGGCCTCTGGTCATACATGCACGCCGGTTGCGAGTACTACCCACCTGGACCTTTCTGAAGAACATCACCAATAAGTTCGACTAAGCGACTGGCTTGGACTTTTATGTAAACATGCTTAAGGTGCGTACGTCATGTAAAAAAAAAAACAATTTTGGAAAACGACATGTACAGATAGCGCGCGAGTTGAATGCAGAGCTTAGGAATGCGGTAGTGCTGTGACCTAATTATAATTACAATACACTGCAGGCGCGTGAGGTGGGGCGTGCGGATAGCGGGGGGAGATGCTCCCGCTCTTTACCTCAGACCCCGACTGCATTCAACTCGCGCGCTATCTGTACCTACACGTTTATGTACGCCTTAGGAAGACATATAGTGCCATAGTGTACCGTAGTGTAGTATAGCGTTTTGGTGATGTTCTCAGAAAGGTCAGGTGCGCAGTACTCGCAACCGGCGTGCGTGTATGACCAGAGGCCTTAGTGCGAATTTTTATACCTACATATTTACGCGATCACGTGAACGTAAACTTCAATTTGTATTGAAATTGAATAAGCGCCGTCTGGTGACTATAATGGGAAACACAATTATTCCAAACAAATTGACATAAGGTAACGTAAAAGTAAACGCGTTCGATGTATGAACGTAAACGAAGCTAAAGGAGTATGTGAGGATCTAGCAGATGGCGTTCTGTAGTGTCTGCCTACCCTCATGGGAACAAAGAATGAGTTTATGTATGTATGTACAGGCCCTTGCCCAGAAATGTAACAATTAGGTACATCCCAATATTACTATCATCAATCAATCTGCTTAGCCTTTTCCCAACTGTGTTGGGGTCGGCTTCCAGTCTAATCGGATAATGCCGGAACCGGCAGCTGAATACCAGTATTTTACATGGCGCGACTGCCTATCTGACCTCCACAACCCAGTAACTGGGTAATACGATACCCCTTGGTAAGACTGGTTGTCAGACTTTCGGGCTTCTGACGACCCGTAACGACTGTCAAAGATCCACGAATGACAGCCGGGACCATTCCGAGGCACGTAGGAGTCTCGGTATGTAAACATGGACACCCATCATTTACTATTATACAACATCTAAATACCTTCATTTCTCAACCACAAACTCTTCATTAAAATATAGACCTCTTGGCAACATCAGTTGATTTCAAATCAGAGTTGAATCGAAACTAATTCTAGATAATTATCATAGTTTCTGACGCTCCGCAGCTGGGAATTTCACACTTGGAGGGAGTGAAAATAGGTTTGTAGGTCACAGGACTCTGTAAAATCGTTTGGCAGTCACCATATCTCGGGTAGCATGATTGGATAGTTTCCCGGGCTAGCTCTTGATGCAAATGAAACCGCGATTTTGGTACGTAGCTCATTAGAATATTTTGATGGAATACTGTGGATAATTTTTTGGAGTTTTGATAAAAAAACAAAAAATCAATCAATCTGCCTAGAATTTTCCCAACTATGTTGAGGTCGGCTTCCAGTCTAACCAGATGCAGCTGAATACCAGTATTTTACATGGAGCGACTGCCTATCTGACTTCCACAACCCAGTAACTGGGTAAGCAATATGATACCCCTTGGTAAGACTGGTTGTCGACTTTCGGGCTTCTGACGACCAGTAACGACTGTCAAAGATCTACAAATGACAGCCGGGACCAACGGCTTAGCGTGCTTTCCGAGTCACGGAGGAGTCTCGGTATGTAAAGATGGTCACCCATCCACTGACCAACCCCGGAAAGCGTAGCTTAACCTGATGGATCGACCCGTGCGGCTGTTAGTACTTGATGACGTTTTATTTTGTTTGATTCTTAAATGATGCCAATTAAGGTTTTTGGCCCGAAAGCTCCCTTAGCAATAGGAATAATACTTTAAAGCTGCTGCTATTTTAATTTACCAATCAATTGCTTATCTATGGTAGTAAGTAACATTCTAATACAACGTGTCTTTTTGCATCCTCGTTAAATTTCAGGGTGTGATACAAAAACCAAAATCAAACCGAACATTTTTCTCCATGGGACCAACAACATCGTAATCGCGAAAAAAATTTCAACTGACCCATAGAAAACTTCAATACCTAGGTACTCGACATGAATTTATGGGACGGTTGATAATTTTTTCGTGATTACGATGTTGGTGCCATGGTGAAAGTTGTTCGGTTTGATGGTCTTATACCACACCCTTAAATTTGACGAGGATGCAAAACGAAACGTTTTTTAGTGTTCGTTTTATTTGAGAATTTACATTTTTATAATACAAGCCTAACTTTCATACCTTCACGAACGAGGTGTTTCTTCTGTCATGGTTTAAACCATAGAGCCAATTTTTGTAATAAGAACCTAGCTGTGATAGAAATACAGTTCATTACACAAAACTGACAACTGAATGTGTCGGAATAAAGTTCAAAATTCAAAAACACCGGTCAAGAGCGAGTCGGACTCGCGCACCGAGGATTCCGTTCCGATTTCTGAAAAAGTGTGCTACTTAGAGACATCGTTTTATTTTTCCTGTAATCTTTACATAAACTTCTATCACATAGAATAATTTCTGATTTTTCTCTTTGGAAAGTTCGGAGAGAAGGGGGGGAACGGTATTTTTTTTACATTTTTCATCAAAAGTCGAAAACTATGCGGCCTTAAAAAAAAATTGTTTGAGAATGTACAAACAACGCTCTTTCATATGATACCCCACATGTCCTAGTATCCCTACTTTAAATTTTTAAGACCCCGTTTCAGTCACTGTTGCAAAAAAAAAATATTTTTTTTATTTATTTCTTATTTGCAAAATAGTTGGGTAAACGTCATCTAAAACTATTCCAAATTTCAAGTTGATAGCATCAGTAGTTCTTGAGATATCCAGCTGTGACAGACAGACAGACAGACAGACACAGACTGAGTCACACCATAAGGGTTCCTTTTTATCATTTTGGTACGGAACCTTAAAAAAGGGTCCATGGTTTAAATCTGGGTTTGAAGATGAACCTTGTTTTGTAATAAGACGGTTAGAATCTATCCGTCCGTTTCGAGTTCATTCGTTACAAAGATTTACGAAACCCAGAAAAAAATAAAGGTACACCCAATAAGTAGGTACGTAATATACCTCCTCGTTACCACCTACTTGTATTATTAACATCACCCTGTATAATACGACAATACAGTCGGGAGCCTAGCAACCCAAAGTTGATATCAGACCCTTATTGTAATGGTAGACGGTAAGTAGAAAATTTACATAATTAGGTTAACGCTCTTCTTTACCTGAAGTAAGATTATTTACAGCAAAATAAAATGTATTATTTGTGAATGTGAATTATTTTACCACTCTCAAGGATATTTCAAATTAGGGGTTTGTAAATTCCTTATTTCAGTGGTTTATTTAATCCCTAGCCTGACCACAAAATACCCTGCGGTTGACAAGACTTTGAAAACGGTATCTAATAAAATACCTTTTTATTCGTGCGCCAACTAATCCTGAATTCTTCGGGTTTGGTCCATAGAACGAGCTCAATCTGCCTACATTTTGCAGAAAAATTATCTATTCTTTCTGATTATCTGATTATACTCTGGAACGATGGTTGGTGGTGAACGCAGAGCGAAAATATTATGAACTAAAGCTACCTTCTGGCCGCGACTTCTGTTCGCGTGGAAGTCATCTATCTACACAATAAAAGATAATTATTATTTATTTATTTTATCTTATGAGAGTCGGCAATAGCAGAGCTTTTTTTTTGTAATCCGATCCAGTCCTTCCAGAGATTAGCTACCTGTTATAAACATACAAACAATTTTACCTCTTTAGAATATTAGGTAAATAGTTTTTAGGGTTCCGTACCTCAAAAGGAAAAAACGGAATCCTTTTAGAATTACTTCGTTGTCAGTCTGTCAAGATCCCTTATCTCAGGAATACGTGGAGGTATCAAGTTGAAATTAATATCAAATACGTAGGTCTATGGTCCCTTGGAGTCCTAAAAAATCAAGCTTCTAAGTCAACTCAATAAAAAATACGGCCATTTATGCGACATATTTTTATACTCGCAAGTAAATAAAAACAGGGTACTTCCCGTTGACCTAGGGCAAGAAGCAAGGTCTCACAGCACAAATAAAGGAAAAAGTCCGAAAATTGTTAATTTGTAATTTTATCACTTAATTATTTTTTTTTACATTACAATGTCAAGTTTGTTTTTGGGCTAAATTCTTATCAACTGCGGAACCCTTGTGCGTGGTCTGGCACGCACTTGGCTGGTTTTTGATTTAAATGACGACCATTATCCATTATTTTGCTATCGTCACGCTGGACGTACCTAATCCTGAAGGACCAGTATTTTTCTATGGTATTTTTAGCCGAGATCTGTCGAAAAGACAAAACTAGGGTACAAAACCCTTCAAGTGTTGCTAACTAGTAACTACCTAACTATATGTTTCTATGCTACCTTACTTAAAGGTTTTGTATTATTTGCGAACCTTTTGGGTCGAAACGTTTTGCGTCCAAACTTTGGATTAGAAAGCGTATAAAGGATTGTTTTGTATTAATAAAACTAAATTGTCGTTTGTCATCCCAATTTTTTTTCCTACATTTTATGAATAGGGTGTAATTTTAATCACCGTTAACTTCTTAAGGGCTCATTGTACTGATCACTATAAACAACTTTTACCATGGGACCAAACTTGAAATCGCGAAAAAAATCTGCTGTTCCCTACATTTAACGAGTTATGCAAACGTAAATGTAGGGAACAGCCAATTTTTTTTTTCATGAATTCGGATTTGGTCCAATAGTAAAAGTTGAGTATAACGATGAGTCAATCTGCAATCTGCCTAGCCTTTTCCCAACTATGTTGGGGTCGGCTTCCAGTCTAACCGGATGCAGCTGAATACCAGTATTTTACATGGAGCGACTGCCTATCTGACCTCCACAACCCAGTTACTGGGTAATACGATACCCCTTGGTAAGACTGGTTGTCAGACTTTCGGGCTTCTGACGACCCGTAACGACTGTCAAAGATCCACGAATAACAGCCGGGACCAACGGCTTAACGTGCTTTCCGAGGCACGGAGGAATCTCGGTATGTAAAGATGGTCACCCATCCACTGACCAACCCCGGCAAGCGTAGCTTAACCTGACGGATCGACCCGTGCGGCTGTTATTATTTAGCCACGAGCGAGTATAACGATGAGTACAAATTAAAAATCCGGAGTCATACGTAATCTGTTCGATTTATGCCCTTACATGACGTGTGACTCCGGAATTATAATTTGTCTGTCTTTTTCTAATTTCAGATGATAACATTTTCTTGTTTCATACTTTTTAGAGGGTGATTTTTCAGTAGTCTGGTTTTTAAACTTACTTTTATTTTTTTAAATGTCATTTATGAATGGTATCAAAACCAGCCAGATACAGACAGTACAGCCAAAGAGATTTTACTACAACTTTATACTTATAAAATACGAAAAATATTTTCCCCGACCTATTAGAATAAAGACATCACCAACACGAACATAGTTCGCAGGAATTATGCCATAATATTTAGGTTTATGATATTATCAGCAAGCATATGTGGTAACACGTAGTTTCATCGCCTCTTACCACAAATACGGCGGGTCCTACGGGTTGGCCTTATTTATGTGCTGGATGAAAGGAACATGTACATTATTTACCTTCCTGGCCACGATAACATCACAATATTTTGGTCCTTTGAGTTAGGTGACAAAATAGTTATGGTCCTTATTGTTATCACTGAATTACGTATTTATTAGTCAATTAATAATATTATTATTTTGTAGTTATATTAACTATAATTTTTTGGTAAAAGTGCGTATTTTCCATGTTTAAAATTCTCACACCGTGAGTGATTATACTGGGTTATTGGTTATTGACTATATTATTTTAAGGGGTCACTATACTCATTATTATGAACAACAAACATCAGTTGTTCAGTACATTTATCTAAGTACCTACCTACCTGCATCAAACTCGTAAAAATGTAGAGAGCAGCTGATTTTTTTTTTCCCGCAATTTCAGGTTTACTCCTATAGTAAAAGTTGTTCATAATTATGAGTACAGTGACCCCTCAAGAGGATATTCATCAATAACCAGTAACCCTATATAATAAAGCATAACATAGTAAACATCCATAGTAAAAAATTGTAAAGCCTACATTCTTACAAATCTTGAGGGATAAAGATTGATTAGATCACATTACAAGGATGGAATTTCTTTGTAATTTGTGGATTTAGCTAATCTTTCGATCACTGAGTGACCTAAATTGTTTTTTGATTGGTTTATTAAAGAGCTTAATCGAATCAGATTTGTGATTGATTTTGCCTTTCATCTGTCTTTCATCTAAGTTTTATCGAAAAAAGCAATTAGGTATGATTAAATTCTCTTCATGAGGTATCTTGTTTTAATTGCATCATTTTTTAAAATTTGTTTTTGTCATGAAAATCAAGTCGAGTATCGTTATTTTTTTTTGTAGAAAA
This sequence comes from Cosmia trapezina, assembly GCA_905163495.3. Lineage (NCBI taxonomy): Eukaryota > Metazoa > Arthropoda > Insecta > Lepidoptera > Noctuidae > Cosmia > Cosmia trapezina. Next base: position 22,651,677 of record LR991032.1, on the reverse strand, counting down.
CAAATTGTTATAAAATTTTGGCTTAAGATCTTTTAGTTGACAAGCTCTGCATCCCAAAGCAGAAATCACCCTAAGCAAATTGTACCTTTCTGTTTTTTTTAATCATTAAAACATAATTTTGTCTTCCATTCAGCTTCGTTACCGTTCTTCAAGAAAATCTTCAAGTGATACTTCGTAGATTCTATTATTAGATTGATAAGTATGTAATAAAAATTCTACAATGATGTGTGTGTCGTGATGTGTCGCCACTTACCGTTCGCAGTTCTGAATCTACGCAGATGAAGATGGGCTACTGCTAAAACAAACTACAATTCATTACGCGTATGACTCATGACAGAATTTTGGCAATGATTTTTATTACATACTTAAAAGTGATCAAAATTTTAACAGAATACTAGATGTTGGTTCGAAAATAGACATTGAAAAGCAAAAACTTGTCCAGGAGAAAACACAATTTCAATTAGATGATGCTTAAGTACTCTGACCCAAAGCATTAGGAGGAACAAATTTGGGAACAGACATTATTGAGGAAGCTAATAAAATTACGGAAAGTATCCATAAAGATAAAGGCATATTGCTAGAGTATACCTATAAAAATAAAACCGACTCTTTATATTGGATAAAAAGGGATGGAATTAATTTGGGATCATAAGGTTCTAGAGAAATAGTTTCAGGCCTATGAATTTGAACTGTTTGTTATAATTTCTCTTGATAGTATTAAAAGTTTGTAGTTAAAATAAAGGTGAAATAGAAAAGTAGTGACATCAAAGGTAAGCAAAGATATAAAATTCAAATCCTAGTAGCCAACTCTTTGTAAAACTTTGATCATAAAAGACATAAACCTTGCCAAACGCCATAAAAATCATTGCCAACCAACCGAACCAAATCAAATGCTCAATATTGAAAATGGACAGGCGTGATCAAGCTGTTACGTTTCTTTACCTGACTTACACTCCTAAAGCTACTGGTGCTAGCGCTCCGAGCCTGCAAGAAGAAACATTCGTTCCTATACACTAGCACACACAGCTTTTGTCACAGCGACCAAGAAGATTGACATGCTGAATGAACAAGCTGTTTGCAAGGTTGTAAAACGATCACCGATCGCTACAACTCGGTCCCTTTCAATAACGTTTTCAAAGTTGTGCTTGATAAATTGCTGTTCATATTTTCTTTTATTGTCCATAAAAAGTTTTGTGACATCTGAATGTATTTCTGCATCAATCATTTCTGTTATTGGTAATGATGTTTTCGAGTTTGCGTCAGGAAAGCTGAAAATGACTGATGATTTGTATTCCTTATAAAGAAATCTTATTAACCATATCGGTTTTAGAAAAGTTATATCATAGGTCACAAATATCTGAGGTAGACATAATTTCTTGCTGTAAAGTATTATTCGTTTATTTTTATTATTGTATTGTTTATCATTAGTGTCTCCGTGAGCCGCGTACCTAATTGTCACATTGGGATGATTTAATGCATAAAGCGATACATCTAGCGGTACTTTAAATTATATTTTTTATGATTTCCTAAAATACCGCTATTAACAGTTTTTCTCGCCAAATATAAAATTACTATGTGATTTTTTAAATAGTTTTACTACATTATTGAAACGTTTTCCTTTCATCTTTCAAGGGATTAATAACAATTTCCTTATTTTTATTGATTGCAAATTTTGCTTCCTTATTACCACCACTTCTTATTAAATCCCTAAAACATAGTTAAATCCGCCTGAACAGCAATCCATTATCAACATCAATGTGATATCGTTTTACTATCGAAACAGCTTGTTTGTGCATCTATGTGCATAGCGTTAGAAGAAGGAGACAGATAGTGCAGCATTTCTAATCTTGTTGGTCGAGCACACAGGAAACAGTTAGACAAATGTTTTTATGCACAGATATAGGAGTTAAACTTGGTATTTTGACGGCAGTTCAAGAAATAGTCAGTTTTAAAAGAGCGGGTGTTAGGACCAAAAAAATAAATAGGTCTAATTACTAGTATGATCTTAAAAGCTCCCATGTGATAGATTCATATTCACTTCCTCATGAGTTATTTTTCTCATTATTTTTGCAATATACTTCTTGAATTGCGTGATAAAAGACCAAATTATGCTCCAAAACACATAACATTTAAATGCAAGCAATTTGTTCGTTTGTGTAAATAGAAAATTCAGAAAAACAGTGAGTTTCAGTTATCATACCGCCAGAGGGAAGCAAGATAGATAGTTCGCAACCAACACTTAAGTGACTCTTTACATTCAATGTGAACAAATCAAGAATTTTTTTTATAAAATTCGTGCGTTTTGTTTGACAAAAATAGTTTTGTGCTGAAGAAATGTTGAAGTTCCAAAAACAAATAAAATTAAAAGTATACCTTATTAAAAGAATTTTACTTGCAGACTTAAGTTTTGGCTCCAAAAGACGAATTGCTGAAAAGATTCCAATTTCATGAAGATTTTGTCAAAAATAATGCACTAAGAAAAGAAAAATCCAATGGTCACGTTATTGAATTAAACACAATTACAAGTATCATTTGTACCGTTGATACTTATAACAGTAAACATGTAAAGAGCACTAGATAAACATTTAAAGCATTGCCAAGACGATCAGCAACATTTATAGACAACAGAGACATAATTATATTTCTGCTTAGAACGGTAATGGCTGTTGTCAGTGTGCAAGTTAGTATTAAAAGTCTTTATCTGTGGTTTAATTATAGCACTGGAACACCTGAAACAGAAATGTTAAATACCAACAAAGAAATTTTCATTAAAATCTGATCCAAACCACATACAACAAAACAATAGTTCATTTATCTGAAATATTTATTTCATAACCTGATAATTTTCCGTAATTAATTAATGAAAAACGTGATGTACTTACTTAAGTATCAAAACCTATTTAGTCGAAACATTACATGGAGAGATATACACATTATTATCCAGTTTATATTTTATGCCAGATTATTTTAAATAAAACACAGAAAATACTCTAGAGAGATGCTATAATGCATATTTTTAACCGACTTCTAAAAAAGGAGGAGGTTCTCAATTCGGATGTTTGTATTTTTTTTTTTTTTCTTTTTTTTTTTTATGTTTGTTCGCGCATAACTCCGTCGCTTGCCAACCGATTTGAAAAATTATTTAGTTGTTGGAAAGGGTATACTTCCTAAATGGTCCTATTTTTGTCAAAATCCAGTTCTTATGATGGGATCCTGGAGAAATCGAAGGAACTCTTCAAATATTATAGGCACACCTATAGCGATTTGGGTATTCTTTATAGTAGCTCGTGCATTTTCTCTCGGAAAGCACGACTTGGTGAAGTGGAACTCATGATGAAGACCACAGATGGCTACCGGAACTACTCAATGATAAATATTTCACGGGTTGCGATTCGATTACTTTAATATGGTTGCTAAGCAATTTCCGCTCGTCACACAATGCGTGTGGTGAGTAGTTGATGAGGAGTTCTCCTGGTTCTTACCAGCAGAACTCCTCAACAATTAACGTCCCAGCATCAGGAAAAGCAATATTTTGTAACATGTGATGAGCAATTGACATTAGACTATTGTAACTTACACAAATTATAAACAGACCCACTAAAAAGTGAGAAATAAAAACTTTTTAACAAAAAAAAAACCGACTTCCAAAAATCACTACAAAGTGAAAAATAACTTTGATTTCGGAAGTCGGTGGCAAAAAAAAAGAAAGTAAATAAAAAACGAAAGACACCGACTTCCGAAATCAAAGTTATTTTTCACTTTGTAGTGATTTTTGGAAGTCGGTTTTTTTTTTTGTTAAAAAGTTTTTATGTTAAATGTTATACCTGTATTACTAAAATATTCTCGTTAACCAAAAAATCTCAAAGTAACTTAGCCTCGTCCCATAAAATATGCACTACGTAGGCACTATATCATTTTCCAATATCAGAGTCTACCTAAAGTTAGCACAGAAAAGGCTCCCGAAGACAGGCGCGACGCAACTCTAATAGAACAATTTCTATGAAAACTTTTTTAACAAAAAAAAATCCGACTTCCAAAAATCACTACAAAGTGAAAAATAACTTTGATTTCGGAAGTCGGTGTCTTTTGTTTTGTTTTTAACAAAAAAAAACCGACTTCCAAAAATCACTACAAAGTGAAAAATAACTTTGATTTCGGAAGTCGGTGTCTTTTGTTTTTTATTTACTTTGTTTTTTTTTGCCACCGACTTCCGAAATCAAAGATATTTTTCACTTTGTAGTGATTTTTGGAAGACGGTTTTTTTTTTCCTAAAAAGTTTTTATTTCTCGCTTTTTAGTGGGTCTGTTTATAATTTGTATAAGTTACAATAGTCTAATGTCAATTGCTCATCACATGTTACAAAAGATTGCTTTTCCCGATGCTGGGACGTTAATTGTTGAGGAGTTCTGCTGGTAAGAACCAAGAGAACTCCTCAACAACCACTCACCACACGCATTGTGTGACGAGCGGAAATTGCTTAGCAACCATATTAAAGTAATCGAATCGCAACCCGTGAAATATTTATCATTGAGTAGTTCCGGTAGCCATCTGTGGTCTTCATCATCAGTTCCACTTCACCAAGTCGTGCTTTCCGAGAGCAAATGCACGAGCTACTATAAAAAATACCCAAATCGCTATAGGTGTGCCTATAATATTTGAAGAGTTCCTTCGATTTCTCCAGGATCCCATCATCAGAACTGGATTTTGACAAAAATGGGACCATTTGGGAAGTATACCCTTTCCAACAAAAAAATAATTTTTCAAATCGGTTGGCAAGCGACGGAGTTATGCGCGAACAAACATAAAAAAAAAAAAAAAAAAAATACAAACATCCGAATTGAGAACCTCCTCCTTTTTTAGAAGTCGGTTAAAAACTTCATGGAATTTGTTTTAACAGAAACGCGTCACACCTTCGCGTCTCGCCTGTCTACGGGAGCCTTAAAGCCTCTATGATCCAACGAAATCGGTTCAAATCTTCAATTTTCCATATTTTCTTGCAGAGTTTTCGTTGCCCACACAATTTTCTTCTGTTAGAATATTATTATTTTATTCATATTTTGTCATTTCACTTAAACCTTGTATGAGGAAATGAATGTTTCCTCCTCCTAATTTGTTTGAAAGCGTTTTGGGAAAATGTTTTTATTCCGTTCGAGCAAAAATATTTCTTATAAAAATTGAGTTATTTTTCGTTTTTTTTTTTGTACCTTTTTGAATAATATACCTACCTGAACGTATACAGGCTACCCATGTAGGTAGGTACTCAATCTTTTTAGCCAGGTTGAAAGTAGCCGCGAACCGATGCGCAGAAGGCAAAAGTAACAGGTTTCACGCGTGGTAAACGAGAACCAATAGAAGTTTTATTGTTATGACGGCTATAACCGTATAGTGAGTGTCCTTGAAATTGTTAAGGTACAAGTTGATACGATGGCGGAGCGCAGGATGCGCAAGAAAGCAATCGCGTTGACTTCAGCCTGGCCAAAATTATTGTGTCTACGGTTTATGTTTTCTCCTGATGTTGAAACCCTTCCTACGTAATAATATTTTTACAGATGATATAACTTGACATTTAGTAGATATGAATAGTTAAATATATAAATGTAATAGTTATAAATACACCTCACCAGTCTGCTCTAGATAAAGTACATACATATATGCAACAATTCTAGCAACTAGATATCGTTTGCATTCGATGTGCCTTTTAGGATTGCAATTCAGAATAAAAGTTGCCTCCAAATCAGCAGTACGTATTCTCATTTTTTATCCCGATTGTCAGCGCCCTCGAAAACCATGAAAATGATACCCATGATGAAAAGTTTGCGTTTAGTTGGCGTTGTCATAAAAATAACCATATTTGCCACCGTGGCACGGAAGGATTGATAGAAAATGGCGGAGCGAGATAACGAAAAAAAGAAAATTACCCCTAAATAAATCATTTTCCAATGTTAATAAAAAAAAGTTAATGTTGTTCCCTTGGGGTTCCAGTTTTACCAGATGCAACAGGCTGAGTAGATCGTAATACTTATAGTTTACCTGAGCAATTTTATGCGGATTTTTTTATACTAGCTACCTTGAAGGAACCAGGTATCATACGTATTTTTATTAAGGCGCAGACACGCGCAATGCGACGACGGTGCGTCGCGATTCTGACAAAACAATGTCCATGAAGTTTTCATCACCACGCCAATCTGTGTGAGGTTTTATTCATCAATCTTTTCACGATTAGGCGCGTATGTGCTTAGAGGTGTGAGCTATATCAAAAGGGCGGGTTACATACTAGGCTGATAACAAACATTCGATTCTGACAAAAATTTCAACCCTAAGAACATCATCAAAATCCCATTATTTTTATTTATTTTTGTTACATTCAAAAATAACTTTACATTACCTATATTTTAAAGTCGGTAACTCTGTAATTTCCAATTCGATAGCGAGCGATTCCCTCAGGCATTCCCGCCGTCATCCCTCAGATTTCCTACGAATGACAGCTGTCAAAATATGTCATGACACTGACAAAGTTATGGTGTTATGTTGACAGTCAGAACCTAAGTTTGTTTTGTTCGAGTTTCATTTGATGTTGATGTTTGGCAGATAACTTTTTTCTTATTTGTTTCGAATATGAGCATTTTTCTGGCTAAAGAAAACTTGTTTCAAGAGAAATTGGTTACTGGCTATCGTCAACATCAAACCATGGTACAAGAAAATGCGATACTTTTATTAGGAAACTGTGCATGATCTCTACTTGTAGGAAACATAAAAAATTATTAATGAAATTAATTTAAGAATAATCTTCTAATACCAAACAGGAGTAGAACATCCTGGTTTCCCCTCGTGAAACACAAACTCGATAATACAATAACTAGATTTAAACAGATTATAGCTGTTGAATCTTCCGAAGCAAAGTCTCCTGACGTCTGATGTCAACGAGTGTCAACTCTGTCAGTGTCACTCGAAGTTTGTTACGTGCCGTGACATCCCAAGAGACATCAGGACACACCAAAAGTTACTCTCCAAAGTAATCACAACGGTTTTGTTTCAATATTCTCAGACTCTAGTACATAAATATAACCGATTATATACTAAAACCTTCCTGAAAGTATGTAGATTATTTTAGTGAAAGAATCATCAAAATTGGTTAATTAGTTTTTCAGAAAATTGCGGACATACATACATACATACGGGTCGAATACAGCACCTCCTTTTTTTTGAAGTCGGTTAATAAGTCTGACGTAAGTACAGTACCTAGGTAATTTATTCCTGAATTATTTAGAAGTAAACAAAACATTATTTGCCATCCAATGTTAATTGTTTACAGAGCACGGTTATCAATCAAATGGATTTCCCTCCGAATCCTCCAATATGTCCGATACTGTTTACTTGCCGCAAGAAACCCACAAATCTTTACTAATTACTGCGATATATCATTCAATCTCCTAATCTTCGAATTGGGTCACGATCGAGGGACATCTTTGAAAATAAATAAATCTTCCAACTTTTTTAATTTTGGGGAGAATGATGCGTTAGCAGCAAGACTCGTGGCCAAATAATAACAGCCGCACGGGGCAAACGATAGCTTGCCGTGGTCGGGTCGTGGATTGGTGACCCCTCCATTCGCAGATCTTTGAAAGTCGTTACGGGTAGTCAGAAGCCCAAAAGTCTAACAACCAATCTTACCAAGGGGTATCGTAGTACCCACTAACTGGGTAGTGGAGGTCATATAGGCTGTCGATGTAAAATACTGGTATTCAGCTGCATCCAATTAGACTGGAAGCTGAACATATGTGTGAAAATCTATAGATAGGTATATCTATTATGAAAGGTTCTTTCTTTGCATTTTTAGGGTTCCGTACCAAAATGGTAAAAAAGGAACCCTTATGGTGTGACTCAGTCTGTCTGTCTGTCTGTCACAGCTGGATATCTCAAGAACTACTAAAGCTATCAACTTGAAATTTGGAACAGTTTTAGATGACGTTTACCCAACTATTTTCCGAATAAAAAAGAAATAGAAATATTTATGTTTTTTTTGCAACATTGACTGAAAGGGGGTCTTAAAAATTAAAAGTGGGGCTACTAGGGCATGTGGGGTATCATATGAAAGAGCGCTGTTTGCGCATTCTCAAACATTTTTTTTTCTTTTTTTTAGACCGCATAGTTTTCGACTTTTGATGAAAAATGTAAAAATATACCGTTCCCCCCCCCTTTTCTCCGAAGTTTGCAAAGCTAAAAATCTGAAATTATTCTATGTGATAGACGTTTATGTAAAGATTACAGGAAAAATAAAACGATGTCTCTAAATAGCACACTTTTTCAGAAATCGGAACGGAACCCTCGGTGCGCGAGTACGACTCGCTCTTGACCAGTTTTTTTTAATTTAATTTCGTTGTTTTATTGAACAAACATGTACGATGTGAGATTAGAGAGAGCATAATGATTTTATCTCGCTTATTTTTTTTTATTACAACTGTAAAAAGTCTAACCCATACAATACGGATGCAACAGCAAATGCAGAAAATAGAACACTATGAAATGTTCATACCAAGGTACCTAAAGTATCTCAATAATAATTATAATCATCATCAGCTGCCTATCCTTTTCCTATCTATGTTGGGATCGGCTTCCAGTGTAACCGGATGCAGCTGAATACCAGTATTTTACACAAGCTTTTGCCCGCGGCTTCACCCGCGTGTATGTCGGAAAATATCCAAAGGGAACCTGCAATCGGGAATTCCTTCCTTACTCCTTGTCTACATTATAAAGGGAACCTCTGTGCAAAATTTTAGCTTTCTAGGTCTAGGTTTGGACTGTGCGTTGATGAGTCAGTCAATCAGTCAGTCAGTTAGGACTTCTCTTTTTATTATTTTATATAGATGGAGCGACTGCCTATGTGACCTCCGTAACCCTGTAGTTACTCGATACCCTTTGGTAAGACTGATGGCTGTGTGACTTTCGGGCTTCTGATGACCCGTAACGACTGTCAAAGATCCACGAATGACAACCGGAACCCACGGCTTAACGTGCTTTCCGAGGCACGCAGGGTCTCGGTATGTAAAGATGGTCACCCAATTATCTCATTTTTAAACAATTTCCAAATAGCGTTATTATATAAGACAGAAAAGTATAAGCCACGCTTCCCTTTCCTCATACAATGCGGGGCCGTCCGTCCGTCAGTTCGGAAGTGCGGCCTCCACTGCCGGATATTAGCCGGATGCGGCACGGAACCAGTAATAACTGAACATGCAATAAACGGAACGGTTTTCTGCTTACACACTGTGACTTGTTAGTTTAGGCCCGTAGTGGTAGCAAAAAGTGGTAGTCCTTCTTCTTTCTTATCGGATTTACGCTAATAGCTCATGTAGTAGCGAGATATGAGCTAGTCAGGCCAGCAAGGCTTTTAGGGAAGTCAGCACAGCCCAGGGATAAAAGATTTAAGATTTGTCACATAGAATAGAATACTCTTTATTATGCACACCATTACAGATATCAATGTTGACATTTTACATTGGGGGTCTTAGATAGACCATAATAAATAATAAATAAATAAATATCCTTGGACATTTCACACAACGCCATCTAGTCCCAAGCTAAGCAACCTAATGCTTGTGTTATGGTAACGAGATGGATGATGAATAATAATGATGATAATTATGATAAATACCTACTAGGATGCTTATGAAAACCAAGAATGCCTAGCGAATTAAAGATGTTTACTATAAGGAGTGGGAATTCACGATTCCAGCTATACAGGGTGTAAGGGACAGCCCTCCGCAAACAGGGTGCATTCAGCTCCTTATTTTGAATCATATTCCACCGGAAAATTTCTCCGATTTTTTTTTTAAATCGTTATTTCATTTATGCTATTCCTATAGTTCAATGTATACATACTCTGTACAGCACTCCATTTAATGTAAATAAAACGGCTAAAAAAAATCAGCAATGGATGTTGAAATACTTTAACGAACGACGCGTGAAATGGCGAGGACGGCTCGCCGCGCTGCCGTTAGATTGCCGTGCCGCATTTCGTGTGAGGTAATAAAACAAATCAAATTATTATACAGGGTGTAAGGGACAGCCCTCCGCAAACTGATAGGGTGAATTCAGTACATCATACTAAGATGAGCGGTACATGAAATTTTTTCAGGAAAGTTAAGGGAATCCAATAAACCTGATTTGTTTGTGTTTTTGTGCACAAATTGGAGCGTCTATTACTGGTTGGGAGGGAAGGTATTAGGTATGCGGTGAGTTCGATGAACTCTGTAGCTAGACAGAAAGTGAACAGCTGATTTCACGCGTCGTTGGTTAGAGTATTTCAACATCCATTGCTGGTTTTTTTTTTGCTATTTTTTTTGCAGTTTTTTTTACATAAATGGAGTGCTGCGAACACACAATGCAATTTAACATTGAAATAATGAAAATGTAACTGAAAAAAAAAAAAAAATGAAAATTTTCCTGAGAAAATTTCCGGTGGAATATGATTCAAAATGAGGAGCTGAATGCTCCCTGTGAGTTTGCGGAGGGCTGTCTCTTACAGCCTGTATATTGGATTCCAATAATGTGCTTGAAATAATTTCATGCACCGGTCACCTTAGTATGATATACTGAATTCACCCTGCGGAGGGCTGTCCCTTACACCCTTTAAATAAATTCAACTACCGTTGACTTAGGTTATGCATTCTACCTGAGTCTTTAGACAGACTATCTCAAACAATGTTGGCACAGAGGTACTCAAAAATTAAAAACTATTGTGTTTTGGCAAGACAAATCTGTTCTATCTTCGAGAGATAAAACTGTTTTGACGGTTCATTTACAGGCTAATATACACTGGTGGACAATAAAATTAGGCCACCTACCAAACCGGTTGTCATGCCTGTGTTTCAAAATAACAACTTTTGAAATATATTTTTTATTGTTTGTTTGTTAATTCTTAAATTAAATAATGCATTTTTGAATTAACCAACTTAATTTTTTTTAGCAATATACAAGAAAAATAAAAAATGAAGGAAAATTTACAACGACTTCACACTGATTAAAATAAAATTAAATGGTTTTGCTGAAGTCAATCTTTCTTTAGTAAGAGGTGTTGCCTCCTCTGGCTTTGATAACACATACCATCCTTTTGTTAATGGATTTTATCAATTTTTTTATGGTAAATTGGGGTATGTTTTCCCATTCCTCCAATAAATCCAGTTTCAGCTGTTGCATGTTCTCCGGAGCTGGTTCTCGCTGTCTTACTCGCCGTTTTAGCTCGTCCCATAAATGTTCTATTGGATTAAGGTCTGGACTTCGTGCTGGCCAGTCCAGAACCTGTATCTCCACTTCTCGCAAGTAATCTCTTACGCATACCGCAGTGTGGGGGCGCGCATTATCGTGCATTAATTTAAATTCGTGACCGATAAATCCTGAGTATGGCACTACATGGTCTTCAAGAATGTCAGTGATGTATGATTCAGCAGTCACAGTTCCTCTATCTACGATAACCAGCTCTGTACGGGCTTCTAAGCTTATACCTCCCTAGAACAAAACTGAACCGCCTCCTAAGCTTACCCTTTCAGATATGGTACATTGTGCACATCGTTCTCCCGGTCTTCGATATACTCTTTTGCGACCATCAGCACCATAAAGACACATACAGGACTCATCAGAAAAAGTACTTGCCCCCATTGTGCCAAAGCCCAGCCACGGTGTTCACGAGCTAAATTTAACCGTGCTGCCTTATGAGCTGTGGTAAGTTTAGGACCTGGTGCGGGTCTGAATGGTTTTAAACCACGTTCTTTAAGGCGTCTTCTTATTGCCCTATCACTTACAGCGACACCTCAGACATCTCTAAGCAGGTGCTGTAATTCTACTCCAGAACGATGACGATTTCTGAGGCTTGCTGACACTACAAATCGATCATCCCGTTCCCGTTCGATGTCTTTCTTCTTCGACCTGATCCAGGTCTTCTGATGTAGCCACCGGTCTCCAGATATCTTTTGTAGACATATTGAACCGTTGATCGACTAACTTCACATTGTCGAGCGACATTTCGCTGGCTCATTCCAGTTTGTAACAACGTTACGATTCGAACAACTTCTGCTTCACGTAGATCCATATTTATCAGTGAAAAGGACGTGGGAGGCACAGAACTTAAATCAGTAATACGAATTTAACGATAATTTTAAATAGCGTCCTAGTGACATGACATTAAACATAAAAGAATAAAAGTGTGGGTAAATAAAAAACTGATTAAATGACATTTGACACATTTACACTCGATAATTTTATCAATATACCCTCTAGTAAGATTGAAAATGAACGTTCAAAAACGTATTATTTATTTTAATTTTTAAACAGACCGTAATTAATGAATAAATCATGAAAATAGGGGTGGCCTAATTTTTTTGACCACCAGTGTAGATACTAACTTTTACTAATCCCCAATAATGAATGCCCATTCTAGGTATTTACCAAAGTAATATTTATACCAGTCAAACTCCATAAGAACGGTGGTACAGGAAACAACAAGAAAACTACCAAGGTTGTCTTATCTTAAGGTTGTATGTCCTTGAAGAGATTTGATAGTTGTTTGTATTCGCCACCCCTTGCTTATAAGGAGAATGTACTGGCACTTAACATAGGATTATTAGGAGGGTTTCTTGGGCAACAAAATTTATTAAAATAAGCAGTCATAATTATATTATTTATATTTTTATCTACACCCATGCTATAAATTCTCTATATAAGTTTCTGAAACAGTTAGCTTATTGCCAACATTAAAACAGCCAGTGTCATAGTAACCATGGTAACCATAATAGCATCCAAACGGGTTCTTTAATGTTGTACTGAATTTCATAATGCAACTCGTTTTCAAAAAAAGAACATTGTAATGCACGCGCGTTTCACTACAACAGCGCCGTAATTTAAAAAAAGAACTTATTCGAATTCACGTCGTATACTATGACGCCGGCCGCCATGTTCGATACGAGTATTAGTATTGCAAAAAACTGTTTCAGAACCTTTTATAGAGGATTGATAACATGGATGTAGATAAAGTCTTGTATGCAACTGTACATAATTAGGTATTAAAACAATCATGTGATACTATTATCACACTCGGCACATTCGTGTTGTAATACCCCTTATTATACGTCAGTTGCATTAATAACTATTATGCCACACTTCTTTATTTGTCGGTCCATGTATAATACTAATATTCAGTTGCCTTTGGTTAGACTGGTTAGACAAGAAGCCGACCCCAAAAATGATCATCTGTCTGAACATCGTTCATGAAGCCTCGAAGGCCTTTCTGGGATACGACCTTCAGTAATAAAGAGCGCGATCAAGAAGATCTGGGCCCCTAACCACTGGAAGCTTGGAGTCTGTTCCACTATTACTAAGTTTTTTACAGACTCAAAAAAGGTGATGAATACTCGAATTTACTCGAAGGAAAACCATTCAAATGAACTTTTTGACCACTTCTCATATGGAGCTCAATGATAGTAAAACTGGCCAAGTGCGTGTCACACCACACACAATGAAGGGTTCCGTAGTTGAAAAGAATTTATACCAAAAACAAACTTATATAACATTGTAATCCCAAAAAAAAAAAATTATGTGATGGAATATTAAATTAACAATTTTCGGACTCTTTCCTTTACTTGTGCCGTGAGAGCTTGCTTCTTGCCAAATTTCATGATTCTAGGACAACGGAAAGTACCCTAGGTTTTGATTTACTTGCGAGTATCATAATATATCGCATAAATGGCCGTATTTTTTTATTACGTTGACTTAGAAGCTTGATTTTTTTAGAACTCCAAGGGACCATAGACCTACATATTTGATATTAATTTCAACTTGATACCTCTACGAGTTCCTGAGAAAAAGGGTCTTGACAGACACACAGACGGACAACAAAGTGATCCTATAAGGGTTTCGTTTTTCCTTTTGAGGTACGGAACCCTAAAAAAAGGAAAAATGCGACGAAAACGAAAACTGGCTCCTGTAACACCGCATGCGTAGCCTGACCATAGCCGTATCGTGCAACAATATTGTACGTGTTGTTTAGATAGTGCCAGTTAATGCCCTTCTATTTTATGATATGCCACAGGCAATAAACTTGTACCGTATAAAAGTAAAATCTCTCTACTTACAATGTATTTCCTGAATTATTCCCATTACCGATTTGAAAATTGAATCAACAAGATTACCTTTAGAAAATGCAATCGTGACATAATACAAAAAAAAACATTCTCTATTGTTGTTGTATTGTAATATAAGTTGTGAACAACAATACATACTTGTAATAGACATGCCGTTGTCAATATTGCCAACATGTTCGTAAGTAGGTCGCATCCGTGATCGGAACAAATAAAATATAATCCCAGTATATCAATACATGTGCGGAAACAGCTACAAGAATAGCAAACTATAAGTTGGCAATGATTAATGGCTGGTTTACACAGTGCGAGCTGCTGACTGGACATTAGACAGCTGCTCGCACTGTGTACTGTCATGTCAGTAGCTCGGCTTGTCTTGGCTGTTTACACAGTGCGAGCTGCTGACTAGACAGCTGCTCGCACTGTGTACTCTCATGTCAGTAGCTCGGCTTGTCTTGGCTGTTTACACAGTGCGAGCTGCTGACTGGACATTAGACAGCTGCTCGCACTGTGTACTGTCATGTCAGTAGCTCGGCTTGTCTTGGCTGTTTACACAGTGCGAGCTGCTGACTAGACAGCTGCTCGCACTGTGTACTCACATGTCAGTTGCTCGGCATGCCTTGGCTGTTTACACAGTGCGAGCTGCTGACTAGACAGCTGCTCGCACTGTGTACTCACATGTCAGGAGCTCGTCTTTCCTTGGCTGTTTACACAGTGCGAGCTGCTGACTAGACAGCTGCTCGCACTGTGTACTCTCATGTCAGTAGCTCGGCTTGCCTTGGCTGTTTACACAGTGCGAGCTGTTGACTGGACAGTAGACAGCTGCTCGCACTGTATACTCTCATGTCAGCAGCTCGGTTTGCCTTGGCATTTTACACAGTGTGAGCTGCAAAAATCGAAAGTCATTTATTCAAACATCATCCTCGTGGATGTGAGGGTAAGTAAATTGAGGCTGATAAAATCGAGAGTACATAAGTACCATTAAAATACAGTCATGACAAACCAGTAGACCACAGACTGCACACGAACGAATACAGATGGTACAAAAACCAGTAGGTAAAAACGTAAAAGCAAACTCTGTAAACTTTTAAAGTACTCAAACTCCGGCTTCCAATCTTTTCCCTCTGGCCGCAATCGATACGGCTGGTCCAAAGCGCCAGTCCGGCAATTCAGCCGTTTATCCGGTTCAGTTGCGATCCATCCGGTCGACTTTTCTATTCCCCGGAGGCTTAAAGTTCGGTAAAATGTATTCATTTCTGTTGAAAGTCTGATTTGAATGGGAATAAGGGAAGATGGCGTAGGTTTTGGTAAAGGTTACTTTACATTCGAGTTGTTTATAATTATGAGATAAATATAGATGTTGAATGTAATTCACTTGTTGTCTGTCGTCCAAGTTTTGGTAAAAATACCAATCCTGAAATTCTTTGTAACTACCTATGTAATTCTGTGTGGAACATTACTTGAGTTGCAAAGGGTTTTACCATACATACATGCATACATATAAGTTTTTTCTCAAACATGCATAGAAATATTGTCATTATTTTCGAAAAAAGAACACGCGAAGTATCGAATTTACGGTCAAAGAAAATCAAATCCATTGCAGGAGCAGTTTTTGAATTTGGAACATTACACCGCTCCAGGAATGTTGTATGAAACGGCGTGCTGGGGTTATTAGATACTCTTTGATTGGATCTCTTTTATCATTCTTGACAAGTCTCTTTGCTTAGGTAGTACAAATTGCGTTCACGTGGCTCTATAGCCATAAATGCGTTTGCCTTCCGGCACAGATGATAAATAGAAAATTGGCGGCAAAGCTGAAAATTCGTCTTGATTTGTTATTTACCTACATACATAGTAAATATCAATTTAATAATTAAAATGAGTTCCAACCAAGTTCCAACGGTTCTGAGAGTGAAATGGAGATAGATTGTACTCCACCAGATTTAAGATCAGAAGCCAAATTGGCAATGGAAAACCTGCTTCCAGTGAAGTCAAAAGAAAAATAAGTACCTACATGAAAATTTTATGATTTTGAAAAACGAGAAAAAGTGAACATTTTCTCCGAAACAGTATTTTTGGCGTATTTTAATAAGATTGCTAAAACTAAAAAGCCATCTACATTATGGGCAATTTATTCCATGCATGTATATGTTCATATTATTGATACGTCATTAATTTGAAAAATTATGGACATTTTATTTCTCTGCATTCTTTTGAGAAAAGCACTATATATGCCTCGGCGGAAATGGCAATTGCCTGTCTCGTATTAGTGAAGTCAAACTCATACTCAACCTGCAATTGCCTATTTCACGGCCTTTGCAATAAATAATAATTTCTCAAACATGCATGGAAATATTCTCATTATTTTTGAAAAAAGAACACGCGAAGTATCGAATTTACGGTCAAAGAAAATCAAATCCATTGCAGGAGCGTTTTTTGAATTTGGAACATTACAACGCTCCAGCAATGTTGTATGAAACGGCGTGCTGGGGTTATTAAATACTCTTTGATTGGATCTCTTTTATCATTCTTGGCATTCTAAAGTAAGTCTCTTTGCTACAAATCGCGTTCACGTGGCTGTATAGCCATAAATGCGCTTGCCTTTCGGCACAGATGATAAGTAGAAAATTGGCGGCAAAGCTGAAATTTAGTCTTGATTTGTTATTTACATAGGTACATAATAAATATAAATTTAATAATTAAAATGAGTTCCAACGGTTTTGAGAGTGAAATGGGGATTGATTGTACTCCACCAGAATTAAGATCAGAAGCCAAATTGGCAATGGAAAACCTGCTTCCAGCGAAGTCAAAAGAAAAATACGTGAAAGTATACTTCCGAAAACTTTATGATTTTGAAAAACGAGACAAAAGTGAACATTTTCTCCGAAACAGTATTTTTGGCGTATTTTAATAAGATTGCTAAAACTAAAAAGCCATATTTATTATGGGCAATTTATTCCATGCTGAAATACAGTTCATGTTAAAAACGGCATTAACTTGAAAAATTATGGAAATTTTATTTCCTGCATTCTTTTGAGAAAAGCACTACCTATATATGCCTCCGCGGAAATAGCAATTGCCTGTCTCGTATTAGTGAAGTCCTCCCCTACGGCTCGGCCTTCAAGCTCATACTCGACCTGCAATTGCATATTTCACGGCCTTTGCAATAATGTACTATTAAACTGTCAGGGTCACTAACATTATATTAACACAAACGGGATATTTACCATGTTTACTGTTAGATTCGAGTTTCCGATATTACGGCACTATTGCATACAGATGTATGACCAGATGGTCATACATGCAGATGGTTCATATTAGTCTGAACTGAACTCTGAAAGTGCATTTTCTATAGGAATTTTGTATGGACAGGACAACGTTTGTCGGGTCAACAAGTTATGAGATAATGTAATTCGCTTGTCTTGATGAATATCAGCTGAATCATAAAAGGGTTCTGTTAATTCCTTTTAGAGTTAGTTCTTAAATATTATTGATGTTCAGCCCCACCTGATATCTAATTTTAGATTACAAATGCTATATAAAATCCTACTAGTTTTTACTAATTTCAGGACATAGCTATACTATTCCTAAAATAATATACCCTAAATATGTTTAGTATTATTCATTGAAGCTACCTAAACTCAAGCGCCATGTAAAGACTATCCAATAACTAAGTTTTCGTAACAAGGGAAAACCATTAAAGGTGAAAACTCATTAAAGTTTAATAATGATTTCGTATTCCGTACGGAGATTGGGAACAAGTGAGTTAGCAGCACTTAGCCGTGTGTCACACCGTTGTGTAACTTACCTTTACTTTTAACTATTAAAAAGCCATTGTGTCTCGTGTGGATCAACGTTCCGGCACACAAAGGGTTAAAATAGTAAAGGCCAGCCCACATCGGTGGATGGTGGGGCAGAGTATTTTAAAACCAACGTAAATTCGTACCTAACTAATGGTAACAAGATATAGATTCCAAACCTCAGAGACCAAACACGGCGCATCAAAGGGGATTTCTCTCTGCGGTATTGTAGGGCCGATCCTCTAGCATACGATCGTGGGGGAGAGGAAATTTCCCTTGTGGCATACCGCGGGATGCCACGGGATGCTCCTCGGCAAATCCTTCTCGATGCCGTCCCCCGCCGTCCACTGGTGTGCGTTGGCATTTACTGTAGAGTTTCTTGCCCATTCTTGTCCATATGAAACTGTTCTACCTTTTGGAAGGAGCAACTTTTACCTTGTAAATTTTGACGTTCAAAAGTGCCTTTGTTTCCTTGCCTTGCCCCTATGGTCCTTTGTTTTACTTTGTAATAAGTAAAATTGCAGCTTGCAAGCAAATTGTTTCAAAATTGGAAATGCCTGGTATTTGTCGATAGTAGGTACCTACGTATCTATTAGAAATAAATATGCTGTGCTTTTTTTGCAGTCTGTTTTTTTCATGTGTTTGTTAGCAGCATCCAAAGTTATTTAACATGTTGGCTAAGTTACAAAGAAAATATAATGAAGTAACCAGCTTAAGCCATATGTAATACTTCTACTGTCTTCTCAAAGTTCTGTTAAAGTGAACGAGAACAATTGTACAGCAATAACGCTTGACAAACAGATTAGTGACCACAGTGGAAAATAATTCGAAAGACTTAGCAAAATACAATTACGAAATTGGACGTATTCAATTTAATTATTTTACAAAAACAATTTCAAAATTGAATCATCTTTTTACCCAACTGCGGCGAAGCCCAAAAGGGTTATGTATTTGACCTGTATGTAAGTATGTATGTATGTATGTCCGTTTCTTTGTTCCCTCGTTCCAACTATTTTAGGATCGGCTTCCAGTCTAACTGGATGCATCTAAATACCGGTAATTTACATGCAGCGACTGCCTATCTGACCCCACAACCCAGTTACTGGGTATTACGATATCCTTTGGTAAGACATGGTTATCAGATTTTCGGGGTTCTGACTACCACAACTGTCAAAGTTGTACAAAATAATGACAGCCGGCACAAACTGCTTAGCGTGCATTCCGAGGCACAGAGGGGTGTCGATTTTTATTGGATGGTCACCCATCTACAGACCGACTTCGGCAAAAGTAGCTTATAGCCTTCGATCGAACCCTGCGCCTGTTATTATTAAGCCATAATAGGGATGATGACTAAAAATTTATTTTTTGTCCGTCATAGAGATTATTAAAAAATATTGGACACGTATTTTTTCTTTTTTTACGTAATCAAAAAATTACGGCGATACATTGAGTTAAAATATGGCATGACGTCACGCGTAGCTAGGTTTTATACATACAAGTGACGTAGCGAGCCCCACTCCCCAACTTTAATGCGTGATAGCTAAGTATTTTTTTATTAATATGATAAAGCAAAAAATATGTGTCTAATATTTTTATTATCTGACTACGGACTAAATAGAATTTCTTTTTTTTTTACCTAGGCATCATCCCTATTAAATACGCAACAAAAAAAAAGTCAATATTCCAACTTTTTCTTTTTAAAACTCGATACAGAACGGTGTGACAGCCGCCCTATTTATCCGTGAAGTTCGACGTGGCATAATGAGCAATTTCCGAACGTACCGTACTAATGAACCTATCTGAAATTATACACTGCACAAGCCTCCATTACGTTTTTACGTTTATATTTCGTTCAATCGCCCACTGATTGCTGTAAAAAAGCACATTTTTATGTAAATAATATCCAAGTAAAATAAAAAAAAACACAAAAACGATGTCGATGGCATAAAACAATGGAAAGAGATAAACTTTGCTACATTTACGTGTAGGTAGTAACCATTTTAAAAATAATATTACGAGTTTGTAAATCCGGTAGAGCTCCTGGGATAACTGTAATGGGTTTTTGGATAAATTACATAAATATAGCTTGTTGCCGCTGCAACAAAGTTACGGCGTGCAAATACCTCAAACTAACACCTATTTGACCTAACATTTTGCCTAACAAAGAGTTTCTTCAATTTATAAATAGGTACAAAAAAATGTCAAGTTATAATCATCTGTCAAAATATCTCGAACGAACCACGTCCGTACAATTAAAATTTAAATCTGAAATACAAACACAACATTTACCTATGTTTAAGTCTACAATTCAACGCTCCACTCATCTGAACTAATTTGTACCGCAAATCTCGTAAATCTCAAGTGCATACTAATAGTAGGTACAATTAAGTACTCCCTGTACTCTTTGTACTCGAGGCAATTAATTATTTACCTGCCACCTGATTGGATAAACCGCTGGCAAACGCACCTGCTGCCTACTAATTAGGTAATAAATCTACTGACGTTAGCAGCAACAAATGTTACTTTAGGAATTGTGTTTTGAAACTTTGTGCTAACTTTGGTGTAGTGAAAGTCACTTTAAGAACTGTTTTAATAGATTTCATTTGACTTTACTATTAGGAAAAATTATACTGAAGAATTTTTCAACCATTAAAATATTACTTATTATATTAATTATTATTTTAAAATCTTTTCTATTTTAGAACATTATTGTAGTAAGAATAGTTTAGCTGTACCTTGCTTCTGTTTCTCGGGTCCCTGAAGTCTTCCTTTGATGCCTTCCGCCTTTTGTCCTTCAGAATCATACGAGCTGCCGCGAACGCCATCTTGATGCCTCGCCTTAGCCTTCTTTTTTCGAATGCCACTCTCCACTTTAGTAAGAACCACTTTAGTTGTTCCCAATACTTTAGTGAGTCCCGAACACTTTAGTCAGTCCCCACCACTTTAGTGACTCCCAACACTTTTGCGAGTCCGCAACACTTTTGCAAGTCCCCAATACTTCTAGAGCACGGAGCACGGACACGGAGTCTCCCAATACTTTATGAATTATCACTTTATTTTAGGGGTTAATAGAACTGAATCACAGACTTATAATTTTAAATTGACGAATCTAATTGCTTTGAATTTCTTTTTTTTAATCACTAATTCTATTCTAATTAGGTCGATACTTTACTTTATTTTTCAACTGTATTTTTAAAAACTTAACAGTTATTGCCTTTTTCGTTGTTGTATTCAACGACAACAATTATTTTTAACTAATTATTTAACACTATAATTGAACTTATTTAATTGAAGATCACACTATTAACCTGAAATTGGAAAATTGTGGTTCCTTATTTATTGTTGTCGAGAATGAGTTATGTGAGAAAGTATTTTTTACAGTGCGTACATCATTATTTGTACCTGTACCAAAAATAAGAATATTTATACCTAGTCAAACACACTAGTCGGTTGTAATTAGACTGATTGAAAAATATGTTTGTACAAAAAATATCAACCATTATAAGATTACACCACATTTAAAACTCCAGTCAAATTATAATTATCCTTTAAGAATTTTTTGCTCCAAGATTATCGACCAAAGATTGTAAATAGTATACTCGTATATGTCTAGACTTTCTTCTAATAAATAGACAGTTAAAAAGGCGGTCTTTAACAAAGACTCTCGAAGCATTTTTCGATAAAAAGGGAAGAATTATATTATCTGAAAGTATCCATTTGATCTCTCTATTGTTAAATGGTTTATTTATTGTGTGAGAACGATCTTACAAGAAGTTTTACTCTCTGCGTTCCTCTTTGAGAAAAGAATCGGCCAAGTGCGTGTCGGACTACGCACAATGAAGGGAAGGGTAGTTGAAAAGAATTTATCTCAAAACCGAACTTAACATTGTAGTTGAATAGCATTTTCTCCCATACATTGATATACGTCACGGTGTTATTCTAACAGCAAATTTAAGTTTGTAATCGCAAAAAACTTGTTTAAAAATGTTATATCTTGATAAAAGAAAATATTGGATTAACAAGCAACGTAAAACGTTTATCATAAGCAGACATAATATATCAATCTGCCGAGCCTTTTCCCAACTATGTTGGGGTCGGTTTCCAGTCTAACCGGATGCAGCTGAATACCAATATTTTACATGGAGCGATGACTGACATCTGACCTCCACAACGCCTTTACTTGATAATACGGTACCCCTTGAACTGGTTTACAGATTATTGGGCTTCTGACTAGCATTATATTCAATATTCGTTTCAATCCATCTGCATACAATATTTCTCCAGCTGCACATTTCATTTACAAGCACACTCAAGAACGAACAACACAAATTGCTCTCCTAGTACCCTCTAAAAATAACATAAAACAAAAAAACAACATATTTCAGAAGTTGAACATCAATTGTGTTGTAAGTACTCTCACAAAATGAGACATAACTTCATGTAACCCCACATTCGCTGGTGTAACAACGTCGCTGAGACTCTTCGCGTCAAGTGCCCTCTGTCTCATCAAACTACCCACATGAATTATCTCGTCATTCAACAAAGGAAATTAAACCTTATCTGTTCTGTGTTAGAGTTGGAATTTCTGTATGTTTTCGGACGATAAAGTTATGCAATATAAAGCGTTGTTAAGTTTAAATTATTAAGTTTATTCCCAGTTTGGGTTGTCGCTTCTGACTCAAGTGTGGCTGTGGGGATAATGTTAGTATTTTTTGTGATTTAATGTGGTTTGAGTTCTGGGATCTTTGTTTGAGCCGGTACTGGAATGTACTGTACAGTCCGCGAGGCCTAAGATGAGCTTTGCATTTGTGTGAGTGATCACCAAAATGGTACGAGAGACCATGACCAAAATTTATGTCTTATTGTTTTACGTAAAACAAAATCTTCAATCGTCTTATCGTTTTACGTTTTACAACGATGCGACATGGTTTTGGTATTGGCCTCTCGTACTAAAAGAACAAAAGCCGATTGCCAAAAAGTGGTATAAACCGGTGAATCGCGCTCTATGCCGGACGGACGTCACACCTACACTATCTATGTGCACTCACACAAATGCAAAGCTCAGCTTAGACCTCGCGGATGGTGACACATGACTTTGGTTGATTCTGGAAGGCTTGGGATATTATTGAATAACTTAACATAACATTACGCCTGTTATCCCCGAAGGGTTAAGCAGAGGTGTACTTATAGTACACCCACATTTCGTCAACTATGTTTAAGTCTCATGTAATAGAGGGTTGATGGATAAATGATGGCAATAGGGTCACCTATTTGCCATCAACTGGGCACAAATCCAGACTCCGGACTTCTATAAATATCGGATAAGTTTAATTTATAACTGGTAGATTTCTACAGACATTGACTTCGAATGACAAAACCTGTGTGTTTAGCCGTCGATATAAACAAAAAAACTTTTTTACAAAAAAAAAACCGACTTCCAAAAAAAACACTACAAACTGAAAAATAACTTTAATTTCGGAAGTCGGTGTCTTTAGATCTGTATTTTAGTTTTTTTGCCACCGACTTCCGAAATTAAAGTTATTTTTCAGTTTGTAGTGTTTTTTTTGGAAGTCGGTTTTTTTTTTGTAAAAAAGTTTTTATTTTTCACTTTTTAGTGGTTCAGTTTGTAATTTATCTAAGTTACAATAACCCAATGTCAACTGCTCATCACGTTTTACAAAATATTGCTTTTCCCGATGCAGGGACGTTAATTGTTGAGGAGTTCTCCTAGTGAGAACCAGGAGAACTGGAGCTCATGGTGAAGTCACCATTACCATTATGCATTTTGACGAGCATAAACCATATTAAAGTAATCGAATCGCAACCTGTGATATACTTAGATATAATTGAGTATTTCCGATGGCCCTCTGTGGTCTTCATCATCAGTTCCAGTTCACCGAATGGTACTTTCCGAGAGCAAATGCACGAGTTACTATAAAAAATACCGAAATCGATATAGGTGTGCCAATAAAATTTGAGGGTTTCCCTCGATTTCCATGAGATCCCATCATCAGATCCTGACTTGATGATCATGGGACCACTTGGGAAGTATACCCTTTCGAACAAAAAAAGAAAAATCCAAATCGGTCCAGCCATTTTCGAGTAATCGGGGAACATACTTAAAAAAAAAAATAAAAAAAAAAAAAAAAAGGTTCCGACGAATTGAGAACCTCCTCCTTTTGGAAGTCGGTTAAAAACATCTATAAGTGAATGTCAATTGTGCGTAAAGGTACTGACGAGAAGTTCAGCTTTTTTCTTTTTTTGGACTTATTTTCTTAATTTTATACTGAAGGCATCTGTGTCTGAACTAGATAAAAATATCTGTATCTCAGACATCAGCGCTCTTCCTTATGATGACCATTACATTACTAACTTAATTAGACATAATATTAATAGGAGGTATATCATAGCACAGAAAAAAGTTTAAAACTAAATAAACAAAAATGATGTGTGGAGTGTTAAGGCTCTTACAGACAGAGGCGATATCGCGTCGCGGCGTGTCCCGTAGCTGTGATGCGACGCGATAATATCGCAATATCGCTCGCGATATCGCCTCTGTCTGTAAGAGCCTTTAACCTCTCGGTGTGTAGTGAGTGAAAGAGTGTGAGAGGGTGAGTATACAAGATATTTACTATCTAACTATCTTTAATAAGTTTTCCGTCTCTTCATACGTATGTTTACTTATAAAATTAAAGATTTTACTTTTACATATTTTTTAATTTAGCGGGTATATTTCCAAAGCGTCATTTATTTTATTATATAAGTACGGCCCCAAGAAGCAAAAATATGTATAAGCTTTAATGAAGATATAATAATAAGAAGCATAAATATTGTGAGAAAGTTGTAATCCTTGACTTTCTAACCACCTCTGTAAGGAAAGCAGAAAAGTATCAAAAAAGAGTTAATAACAACAAAATCCTACGCTACAACCTGCTAACCCACTTAAAGCCAAGCATGAAGATATACATGATAGAACCAAAACAAACAACGACAAGCAGCAAGCTTCGGCAATCACCGCCGCGACCAACAAAATCGATGGAACGCACGAATTGTGTGCAACTTACAATCGATAAGGGACGGTTCATGTTACAGGCACAAAGTAACAAAATACATATTCGAAAATTAAAATATTCATAGTGATTATTAGCTTTTCTGAAGGGGCTTGTGGCTAAGTAATAACAACCGCACGGGTCGATCGGTCAGGTGAAGTTACACTTGCCACGGTTTTTCCGTGAATTGCGACCACCTTTACCAAGAACCCTTCGTGCCTCGGAAAGCACGTTAAGCCGTTGGTCCCGGCTGTCATTCGTGGATCTTTGACAGTCGTTACGAGTGGTTAGAAGCCCGAAAGTCTGACAACCAGTCTTACCAAGGGGTATTGCATTACCCAGTACTGGATTGTTGTGGTCAGATAGGCAGTGGCTTCATATAAAATACTGGCATTCAGCTGGCCCAACATAGTTGGAAAAAGGTTAGGCAGATGAATATTCTTTTCTAAAGAAAGAAAGAAAGACAAAGAAAGAAAAAATGTTTTACTGTCACAGAAACACGTGCTTTTTATAAGACAAGTTAGCTCGTAAAATTATATTAATATTATACTTATTATATCCTATCTGCCTAGCCTTTTCCCAACTATGTTGGGGTCGGCTTCCAGTCCAACCGGATGCAGCTGAATACCAGTATTTTACGTGGAGCGACTGCCTATCAGACCTCCACAACCCAGTTACTGGGGAATACGATACCCCTTGCTAAGACTGGTTGTCAGACTTTCGGGCTTCTGACGACCCGTAACGACTGTCAAAGATCCACGAATGACAGCCGGGACCAACGGCTTTGACGTGCTTTCCGAGGCACGGAAGAATCTCACTATGTAAAGATGGTCACCCATCCACTGACCAACCCCGGCAAGCGTAGCTTAACCTGACGGATCGACCCGTGCGGCTGTTATTACTTAGCCACGATCTCCTCGTAGCTCCAATATTATACTTATTATAACAAAACAAATATTATATGACGGAGAAAGTACGTCTCTCTAGTTATCATCAGTCATATTTTATTTACTGTGGGCGTACTATGGGAAGTGATTGCGCAATAAAAAAAGCCGTTTTCAGTTCAAATCAAATTATAATAAAACAACTATATGGAATTCGCGACACTGCCATCCTGCTTGACAGCCACCGACATTATAATAGGTACCATGCGTTCACATAGCATAACACCATCCCTATATCAAATTGCATTTAATGATGCTTTCTAAACTTCGTTAATGGCCGGTTTTGTTCATATTGATTTTGATTCCTTCATGCATCGGCCTTGGTTATTCATAAATATCTACATTCATTTTATGTTTATGTTACCATCTACTACTATTACTAGTAAATGGTAAATACTTATAATTATTCATTGCAGCAGAGGTTCAAGCTCGAGGTTATTCGTAGTGTCCTGAGAGTTCGAATTTTGGACCGTATATGGAATACAACACTGCCAAAACCAAGATCACGGACGCTACCCAGAAAGCCGCTAAGCTTTAGTGGTACTGGGGCTGGACATGTCTGCCGCATGTCAGATGAGAAATGAGCCAAGAGAACCACCGATTGAGTCCCACTAAACGCACGACGACATCGCGGCAGGACGAGACGAAGATGGCGGGACGAGCTTGACTCCTACCGAAAGGCCGGCTCCTACTGGCCGACACTAGCATAAGACAGAATTGTATGGAAAAGGAAGAGGGAGAGCTTTCTCCAACTGTGGGACATTACAGGCTAGTTAGATTGCATTAATAAACGTAGCAGGAATCCGTTTAAAGGTACACATATCAACTCGGAAAGGGATCCTTACCGCATCGCCTTTCGCCTCTACCGTGTCCCGAGGCGAGGCGATTACGTTACGATTCCGATTAGTGTGCGTTGCAGTAGAGTTTCATACAAAGAATACTGCACGGCTCGAGTTGCTACGGTGACGATCCCTTTCCGAGTTGATATTTGTGTGTATGATGCAGAAGCAAAAACCCGGTTTTTTAACCGACTTTTCAAAAAAAAAGAGGAGGTTATCAATTCGTCGCGTATTTTAAAATTATTTTTTATATTATATAGGGTTGCGCTCGAGGTGGTCCCACTGTCACCAAGTCAGAATCTGATGAGGGGATCCCATGGAAATCGAGGGAAACCCTCAAACTTTATAGGCACACCTATAGTGATTTGGATATTTTTTATAGTAACTTGTGCTTTTGCTCTTGTAAAGCACCATTTGGTGAAGTGGAACTGGTGATGAAGACCACATATGGCCATCGGAACTTCTCAATAATAAGTATTCACGGGTTGCGATTGGATTACCAATATATGCTCCTCCGTCACAATGCATATGGTGAAGTGGAGCTGATGGTGACTTCACCATTAGGTCCAGTTCTCCTGGTTCTTACTTGGAGAACTCCTCAACAATTAACGTCCCAGGATCGGGAAAAGCAATATTTTGTAAAAGATGATGCGCAGTTGACATTAGGATATTGTTACTTAGATAAAATTACAAACTGACCCACTAAAACGTGAAAAATAAAAACTTTTTTACAAAAAAAAATAACCAACTTCCAAAAAAAAAACTGCAAAGTGAAAAATAACTTTAATTTCGGAAGTCGGTGGACTGGAGTGGTGGTCGGGTTCGGACTTCAAAAATTAAAGTTATTTTTCACTTTGCAGTTTTTTTTTTGGAAGTCGGTTATTTTTTTTGTAAAAAAGTTTTGGGGCGATGATTGAGGAGAAAGGCTATGTCCTGTAGTAAACGTTTTTCCTCTGAGAACATTATACCTATATACTTATTACAAATATTTTATTGGTAAAATAGTCAAACTGTAATACGGTCAGCAACAGAAGTCGGTTAACATTGCTACTTTTTAACATTATCAAAATAACACAAAATGATACGATAACCTGGTTTTTAGCATTTTATTTAATATGTAAGAGTTAATTTTCTTTAAAATTTACATCTGTTCCGATTTTAATGAAGTATTTTTCTCAATAATTAAGATTTAGAAAACTCAAGTGTTAATCGACTTTTGTTGCTGACTGTACAAGTTAGCTTGACGAAATTCTACTACGCGTTAAATCAAAAATCCTTTTCCCAACTATTTTGAAGTCGTCTTCCAGTCATCGAGCGTCACGGAGTGACTGCCTATCTGACCTCCACAACCCACTTACTGGTAACACGATACCCCTTGTTAAGTCAACTGGTTGTCAGACTGTCTGGCTTCTGACGACCCCTAATAACTGTCAAAGATCTAAGGATAACAAACGCCACCAGCGGTTACGTGCTTTCCGAGGCATTGACTGGTCTCGGTATGTAAAGATGGTCACCCAACCACGGACCAACCGTGGCAAGCGTAGCTTAACCTGATCGATCGACCCGTGCGGTGGCTGTTGCTGTGTCGGAGAAAATACCTCTTCTTATTAAATGACAGAAAGCATCATCCAATGTGTGCAAAAAAAGGAAGAATTCGATTTGGAAAATCTTATTACTGGCCGGACTTTAAACTCGACTTTCCTAAAGCCACAATGACCAGAATTAATGTGAAAGAGGAACCCCTGAAAGTTACTGTAACTAGTATTATTTCAGTTTATTCTACAATCTATACGCACACAAAATGTTTTACAAAGCGCTGCAGCGCTGCATCAGTGGCGTGTCGACATTTTCAATCAGCGCTTCACACAAGCGAATAAAAACAAAAAAACTATTTTCACAGAATCTCTATTCTACACTGAACATGAAAGGATGAAAAAACTAAAAATGAGAGAGGGATTACTTGCTTTGTTAAAAAAAAGAGATAGAATTCTTTTGCGTACATTCTTTTGTGGGATTTAAAAACCGTTATACGTTTTATTTTAAGAGATTAAGGTTGATGCGCCACGATAGCCCGCGAAATTCAAAATTTCTTACGTTTTTTGCAATTTGTAGGTCAGTGTGAGCTTGTATGTTGATTAAAATATGATTCGCGGCCGTAGCTAATATGGATTTACAGAATTATATTCATTAGAATCAGCAATACAACTCCATAAGTTAGCATTTACCTCAAATCTAGCGATTTCATGAAATCATGAGGTTTGAGGTAAATGCTAACTTATGGAGCTGTATTGCTGATTCTAATGATTATAATTATGTAAAGCCATATTAGGTACGGCCGCGAATCATATTTTAATCAACATACAAGCTCACACTGACCTACAAATTGCAAAAAACTTAAGAAATTTTGAATTTCGCGGGCTACCCTGGCGCTTTCGCCTTAAGCCGATGCGCAGTGTTAGCCCGCGAAATTCAATTTCTTTTGGGTTTTTTGCAATTTGCAGGTCTGTGTCAGGTTGTATCTTGATCAAAATATGATACGCGGCAATAACAAATATGTAAACTGCTTTGCAAAAAAAACGGGCACCTTACAGTCATTGGCTTTTCTATGGATAATATTAATATTTTTAGTATGTCGTTAGCATAAATGACTAGAAATGTCTTATTATCATTGAAAATATAGTTTTTAACCCTTAAATCCTGGAATCGGTGTTTTAGTCAATGTAAACAGTAACTCGTGTTAAAATGGAAATTTTTAGGACCTTCCACCATAAGGGGTGATTTCTTCAAAACACACGTCGGCATAGCGTTCCCCTGGTCTTCGTAACACTCGCTGACGTCGGTCCTCAGCATTCAGGCAAATTCGAGCCTCATCGGAGAAGAGTACGCTACTCCAGTTACCTAGTGTCCAAGATAGATAATTTCTAGTGAACCTCGGTCGAGCAATCCGGCACTCACGGAGTAAATTGGGGGTCCGCGCTGGTCGTCGACTGCGTATATCAACCGCTAAAAGCCTCCTCCTCACTGTCCATAGGCTAACTTGAGCTCCTCGTACCTCTTCAACGTTTCTTTTGAGGTCTATGTAACTGCATTTGCGATTACTCAATGCCTGAGTCACTAAAAAGCGGTCGTCTCGTGCGTGCAACGTTTTCTGCCAGAACCTTGCCATCTTTGAACGGAACCTGTCTCTTGGTATCGAGTCCAGGTTCTTTGGACGGTGGAACGACTCACGTTTA
Organism: Cosmia trapezina; assembly: GCA_905163495.3. NCBI lineage: Eukaryota > Metazoa > Arthropoda > Insecta > Lepidoptera > Noctuidae > Cosmia > Cosmia trapezina. The sequence goes on along the minus strand of LR991032.1, from coordinate 22,621,683 downwards.
ACCGCTGTGAGCCGTAACATTGGCTACACCCCACTTCCAGCAGCGCTATAATTTTACTAGCTTTTATTGCTTTTTCTGCCATTATAATCGACACAAAGATATCTGTTTTAAGTCACAATGAGGCAGGATTATGCGACAAACATAAATTATTCTAATAAAAATAACGAAAAGTTAGTTTTAGTTGCCTGATAACCATTTAACCGCAAACCCGCGAATAGTAAGTAAAAAGTCATAAACTAAAAAAGGGATTATTATTTCTAAAAACAACAGTTCTGAATTTGAAATTAACTTTTTTTCATGCCCAGACTCTTTATTAAGTGCCAGTAACATAGTTTGCCTATTAAAACCTCATTAGAACTAAATGATTACCAATAATGTAGAAAAATCCAAACTGCCCGTTTTTTTTGCAAAAGAGTGTATTTAAATAATTTTGACCATAAAAATCATCATCATCATCAATATAATATTACGTAAGTAGATTTGCCGTGGTTTGGTCTGATTTCGGAAATCATACCAAACCACGTCAAATCTAACTTAGAGAGAGATGTATTGATGATTTTTATGGTTAACATTATGTAAATCCACAAGTTTTACCGTCGCGTATCAAATTTTGATCAAGATACAACCTGACCTGAACCTGAAAATTGCATAAAACGCAAGAAAATTTGAATTTCACGGGCTACCACTGCTCATCCCCCATAAGAAAATATACGTTTGTTTTATGTTTTGGGGTACCTACCACATGAAACCAATTATGTATTGTATTAGGTATATGTATTTGTATTTATGTGCAAGCAGCACCCCGCGTCTTCACCCGCGTAACTCTCTGTGCCGTAGGAATATTGGGATAAAAAGTATGTTTGCCAAATTATAATCAGCAATATAACTCCATAAGTTAAGTTAACCTAATGGCCTGGCGCGCGACGATGGGAAGAGACCAGACGGAATGACCATAATGCCTTGGAAGTTGGGTAGGCCTTTGGTGTGGGATGCAACCTGTGTCGATACCCTCGCGCCATCCCATCTTCCTAGCACGGCGTGCTGCGTTGGAGCGGCTGCTGCAGGTGCAGAAAACCTCAAACGGCGCAAATATAACAACCTTATTGGAAGCTATTTGTTTGAGCCGTTTAGGGTTGAAACACTAGGGCCTTGGGGTCCGAGTGCTCATCGAGTATTTCGGGACATCGCCAAGCGGTTGGTCGACTCCACACGGGACCAGAGAGCGGGCCTATTTTTAGCCCAAAGAATTAGCATTGCCATCCAGCGTGGCAATGCCGCCAGTCTTTTGGGCACTTTTCCCGCTGACAGCGATGCGGACGAATTTTTTGATGCCCTATGAGCTCTTTTTTATTTTTTCTATACCTACTTGTACATAGTATAAATAATTTAATGTTCATAATGTGATGTAGTAAATAAATTACTCCATAAGTTAGAATTGACCTCAAACCTCATGATTTCATGAAATCGCTAGATTTGAGGTCAATTCTAACTTCTATGGAGTTGTATTGCTGATTGTAATAATTATAATTCTGTAAAGCCATATTAGTTACGGCCGCGAATCATATTTTATTCAACTGTAACCTGACACTGACCTGTAAATTGCAAAAAACGTAAGAAATTTTGAATTTCCGGCGCTTTCGCCTTATGGAAAAGCGAAATAAAACATTGTGAGGAAGCTCGGTCCTCGCCAACATACAGGTGATAGGTATAATATATGCCCGTTCTTTTTTTCTGTATGAAAAAAGCCTTTGCCTTGAAGAAGATCAATACAGGCTGGTATTAATTTCATAAGAAATCACTGAACACAAAAAAATACCAACACAAAATGTCCGCTATACTTATTAAATTGCTTGTTTATGCCGCACCTCGAACTTATCCAATTAGAGACATGCGGGTAGCGACTTTCACCAAGGGTTGAAAGACATTTGTAAACATGCTCATTATGTAATATTGTTATGTCCATTTTCACGAGGCGTTTTTGGGTTAAAATCACACTTTTTAGGCCGTTGTAGTGAGGATTTTTCCGCTTGGTGGAGCCAAGCGGAAAAATCCTCACTTGTTCAATCACTTTTTTAGGAACTTAGTCGTACGTGGTGAAACAGGCCCTTACACTAAATAACTGTATCACTATTGACTTTCGACGCGTTTAATAAACGCGTCGAAAGTCAATAGTGATACAGAATCAATGGGTCAGACTTAATAAGTCTGACCCATTGAGTTACTATGTACTAGTCTGACTCAACGATCGTGCAACGTGGGCCTTTTTATTATTTTTTTTTAATTTATTGAATGTAAGCTAAATAATTAAAATCCCACACTGAACGCGTGGTGGACTATGGCTCACTATCTCACTGAGAGTAGGCCTGATTCCCAACTTTAAATCTCGACCTTATTACAAAACAAGGATTTTCTTTTAACTTGGTTTATTTAAATCAACTAGTCATTTTTGAATTTCGAGCTTCTTATTATTTTTTTTTTTTTCTAAATAAAAACTGACTTTAAACCCGAACCTAAGTTGTCAATTTTGTATTAAGAACTTTAAGGGCCTTTTTCACGATGACAATGTGTGTTGGTCGATGTGCGTGTGTGACATCGTGAAATAGGCCCTATGTCAGTCGGATATTAGCACTCGTTTTGTAATAAGACGGTACCTATAGGACTACTTGGAGTGTGTTGTTTAGATCAGTGACACGGACGCCGTTCGAAAAAACTTCACATTGATTTCGTGTAAGTTAAACAACAAACATAAATTTTTAACATAATACATAAGGAAAATAATCAGAATAATGTACACTTAGACCAATATACATTTCACCCCCATCATTACCAGTCAGTGCAATAAAAAGGCTCCAGACTGTCTCGTGAGTTTTACTCACTGTGACCGTGACCCACTAAAAATATTATTGAACACTGTAATATAATGATTGCGCCTTTTTTTGGGAAACTTAAATAATTCTTATTTTAGGGCTAAAATAACCAAGTAAATGCAACCTTGAATGTACCGTGTTGCGTGGTTGGTCACAGTTTTAACCTAACCTAACCCGTTTGGTCGGGGCTCCCTAGCTTTGTTACTGCGACCTACTGTCAGAAAAGACCAGAAAGTTAAAAAGAGGCTCAATTAGCTATTAAAAAAACTGTACATCATTAGAAGCGCAAAAAGTTTTTAGAGGGTCATTAATTTAAAAACGTGTCCATCATTATAAGGTCAATAACACATCTAATGTACATCCTATACTTATTCTAGCAAATAAAACTATGATTCATTCATGCAATAAGTTTTTAGAGGACCAGTCAAATATTTTCCCACTACTACGGCTCTCCCGAAGAACTATTAGTTTTCCGCGAAAGTAAAAGAAAGTGCTCAGCGAGCAGCACGCGTCAACGGCAGAGACAATTGCTATTGCAATTGCCGACCCGTCGCCAGCAACCCAAAAAAGGGCCTGCTTGGCACTTTACTTTGTGTCAATAATTTCAGCACCACTGCTCTCAAAACGGTGAAGGACAACATCGTGAGGAAACCGGCATGTCCTAGAACCAAAAATTCGAAGACATATGTGACATCTGCCAACCCGCACTGGGCCCGCGTGGTGGAATATACCTCACTCCTTCTCGAAGAGAGGAGGCCTGTGTCCCAGCAGTGGGAACATTATAGGCTGATTATACTATTATGCTACTGCAAAGATACAAATATACATCTTAATATCCAAACATTCAATTCACATGTATTGTATTAGGAGCTGTCATTTCAGGAGATGGAAAGAGAGGGAAAGAGGACCTTTCATTACAAGTCAGTGCAATAAAATGCCGCCAGACAGTCGCGTTGGTATAACTTGACTACAATAAACTTGCGCTGGTTGATTAGAAACGTACACAACTTTCGCTTTTTGCATTTCTTGGAGAGAAGTGTGGTTTACGTGATATTCTTAATTTTTAGCATTACCTTAAAAACCCTGTTCGATCCGTAAGGGGTCATTGTACTTATCATTATGAACAACTTTTACTATGGGACAAAACCTGAAATCGCGAAAAAAAAATCTGCTTTTCCCTACATTTACATAAGATCGAGCAGGGTTTTTTTACACATTGTATATTTATTATCATGAGGGTTCAAACATAGTTGGTAACACTAGTAAGTTGTAACTTAAAGAATAATTATCAAACAATTTAACCGTCACACATTATTACATTTATAAAAGAGTTGCAATTCCCGCGCGGCTTCGCCCACGTGGTTGTCGGAAAGTATCCCACGGGAACGTACTACTGAGAATTCCTTCCTTATTCCTTGTCTAAAATTTTATAGGGAACCTCTGTGCAAAATTTCAGCTTTCTAGGTCCAAGGGTTGCTAGTACATAATATACAGCGAAAGAAACTTCGTTCAAACTCTCACTTTTTACTACACGTTCAAGAGCTGTGCAGATAATGCAGAGAGATGTGGTTTTCCTATCTTATCTTTTCTGTTTCCCTCGTATTTTTGTTGAATTTTTAAGTCCATTTGCATCTTTAGTTATACGTATACCTAAAGTAGAACAAAAAAATCTTTCTCACAGCACTGCGACTATTTAAGTCAGATTGGAGCTGTAAAAATTCGGCTCACAAACAGAGTGTCCGAGGCCACAGGACTTATCAACGTCGCGTTGGCTGGTTGCCAAATCAGGTCCATTTGTTACTTGCATAATAAGAGATAAGACATATACGGACAGACCTTGCCAGGTTATTTTCAAGTTTGTAAACAAAACGACATGGTTCCCTGATCGCAGATTTTGATAGTGACACTAAACAACTTGCATTTATGTCAATCTGCCTAGCCTTTTCTCAACTATATTGCGGTTGGCTTCCAGTCTAACCGGATGCAGCTGAATACCAGTATTTTACATTGAGCGACTGCCTACCTAGCCTCCACAACCCAGTTACTGAGTACACGATACCCCTTGGTAAGAGTGGTTGTCAGACTTTTGCCGGGCCCCACTTTAATTTTTTAAGACAAAATTCTTCAAAATTCATGTACAAGGGTAATTGTAATTTTAGTACTTACGGGTTGATGATCATTGGGGACAGTCTAATACTAGAGAAATTGGGACAAAAAAATAAGAGAGAAGATTCATGAACAAAGGTGCGCTTGACTCCAACAAGTGAATAAACTGTCAACACTCAATCCACTCATGGACGTCAGAGGTAAAGAAAATGAGTATCAGCTTTATACGGCCAATATTCTAACTACTTGACGTAATGATTCCATTTACGAAACCATCAGCTCCCATTACGATAACGTACCCTAAAACATTTCACGATCAATTTAATAGTGAGCCATTTTTTGTGTCCGCCAGTGTACTACGTCATAATGGCGGTCAGTGGAGTACGTTGCATTGCTATCTCGTATCTCATAATGGATCTAGTTATGTGTCTGACATCTGGATTGGATGAAGTGGGGACGTGGACGTATTGGATTGTATTGGATGTGGGCTACAATAGGATGTTTGTTTTGATCCATTTGTCATTCATTATTATAGTATAAGCTAATTTACTAATAAGACAATGGATATCTATTTATTAGATGACCCGCCAGACATTGTCCTGTCAAAATTTCAATTTCTTTTTCTTTTTTTTTTTCTTTTAACCACCATAACAAACAAAACAATAGTTCTTATATTATGCAATTAGTGAATAAAGGACGGATTTAAAGTGAGGGCCATATGTGAATCACGAGCTAGTGAATTTTTAGAGGGGGAATGGTATAAACAAAAAAAGTTATTCAAATCGCGAGACGATCGAACATCAATTATTTTTTTAATATTTACGATTTAAATCAAAATACAGTGAGGGAAATTAATTGTTGAGCAAATTGATACCACACGTCAATTTGCCGTGTTATACAACTGTCAAAGAATGACATGGTTGTTATTTGAATCTATGTGCGGACAATTTAAGTTGCATAAAATTGTGTAACAATGAATTTCTCTGATTTTACAGAAATAAGATTAATAAGGCTTCTTTACAACAAACTTAGAACATCACCAAGGTCACTTTAAGTCTTCCTAGGGCGTCCTCTACCGGCGTTTTCACTCACATCTGCCTTGTAAATACTTTTTGTTGGTCGCCTTTCATTCGTTGTCTGACCAAACCATCAAGCATACTCTTTTAAATTAATTTTTGTCACTAGATTTCTTGTTAATTTTCGTGGAAGAGCTCGTGCCTAAGTAATAACAGCCGTACGGATTGATCCATCAGTTTAACCTACGCTTGCCGGGGTTGGTCCGTGGATGGGTGACCATCTTTACATACCGAGACTCCTCCGTGCCTCGAAAAGTAGTTAAACCGTTGGTTCCGGCGTCATTTGTGTATCTTTGACAAGCGTTACAAGTCGTTAGAAGCCCGAATGTTCAGCCAGTCTTACCAAGGGGTATCCTATTACCCAGTTACTGGGTTGTGGAGGTCAGTCAAGCAGTCGCTCCATATAAAATCATCAGTATTCAGATGTATCCAGTTAGACTGGAAGCCGACCCCAACATAGTTGGGAAAAGACTAGGCAGATTGATAGATTTTCATTTCTTGTTAATTTTGTAGGTACCTACATCAGAAACTTACGCCATCCTTTGTCAATTTTCCAATCTCATAACTCAAAAAAGGATCTCAGGAGTCAGGATGTGGCTGACATTTTGCAGATTGCGTGAAAAACTTCCGATTTGTGCTCAACTTCGAACGCGTAAATTTCAGAAGAAACAAGTTTCAGGATTCCAAAAGTTATGATTGGTTTTCAATGAATTTGCTGATTGCACGAAATATTTATGTCGTATTGGAATATGATAATGAATCACAATGTTTTTCACGCACATTTCATAAGTAGGTACAATAACCGGCCGTAAATATTGCACATGGGATTTACGTACGTTAAATACGTAACTACATATATACGATGTATATATGTATGTATGTGTGTATAGTATATGTGTATATATGTATGTAGTACTATTGTAGTACGTTATTTATGTACTTTTACGTATACCTACTTGTTTCATGTGCTTTTACGGCCGGCAACTGTAAAAATCCATGTGCAATATTTATGGCCGGTAACTGTAAATACGTACTTGACTGTAACTGGGAAAGATCCAGAATTTTATTCTAGAACAGAACAGAATAGAGAGCAGTGGTGGCGCCCTGGTAACAGCCACGACTTACAAGTTGTAGGTCGTGGGTTCGAACCCAGCCAGGCGCTTTACTTTGTGTAAATAATTTCATCACTGCTCTTAAAACGGTGTGTCCCAGCAGAGGGAACATTATAGGCTGATTGTGCTATGTATACAGGGTGTAAGTGGCAACCTTTTAAGGTGTCATTGTACTCATCATTATGAACAACTTTTACTGTTGGACCAACTTTTACTGTTTGACGACACGGTTGGCGCAGTGGTTGAGCGATTGACTGCTGCGCAGCATGTCGCGGGTTCGATTCCCGCACGGAACAAATATTTGTACGACCTACAAGTATTTGTTCTGAGTCTGGGTGTTTTTCTATCTATAATATGTATGTATTTACAAAAAAAAAAAAAAAAATGTATATAAGTAGTTTATCAGCCATCTCGTTACCATAACACAAGCATTAGGTTGCTTAGCTTGGGACTAGATGGCGTTGTGTGAAATATCCAAGTATATTTGTTATATTTATTACTAGCTTTTGCCCGCGGCTTCGCCCGCGTGGATGTTGGAAAATATCCCACGGGAACGTACGCACGGCTACAGATCAAGCTATACATTTCCAGTATAAGCTGATCTCGCATTGTGTAGGATTTCCTTACAATGAGAGGTCAGTGTTAACTGGAAATGTATAGCTTGATGTGTAGCCGTGTGTACTGCCGGGATTAAAAGTACCCTAAGTCGGCGTTCCCACGAGCGTAATAAAATCGCGGCGGGATTTTATCGCGCACTGGATTTTCAACTCTTGTTGTTGAACCGAGCGTTGAGAATCCAACCTAACAAAAACAGAGTGCATCTCAGCGCGACGAAAAACACACTGTTGGATTTTCAACTCCCGGCGCTAAGCAGAGAGTTGAAAATCCAGTGCGTGATAAAATCCCGCCGCGATATTTTTACGCCCGTGCGAACGTCGGCTAGACTCGCTAGAGGCGCTCGTGGCTAAGTAATAACAGCCGCACGGGTCGATCCGTCAGGTTAAGCTACGCTTGCCGGGATTAGTCAGTGGATTGGTGACCATCTTTACATATCGAGATTCCTCCGTGCCTCGGAAAGCACGTTAAGCCGTTGGTCCCGGCTGTTATTCGTGGATCTTTGACAGTCGTTACGGGTCGTCAGAAGCCCGAAAGTCTGACAACCAGTGTTACCAAGGGGTATCGTATTACCCAGCTACTGGGTTGTGGAGGTCAGATAGGCAGTCGCTCCATGTAAAATACTGGTATTCAGCTGCATCCGGTTAGACTGGAAGCCGACCCCAACATAGTTGGGAAAAGGCTAGGCAGATTGATTGCGAACGTCGGCTAGACAATGTCTTCTCGCACTGCGTATACAGGATATTTTTTTAAGCAGTGCGCAAATTTTCACAGGGTGTTCTACCCATGAATATGAACAACTTTCACTATGGGACTAACTCTGAAATCGCGCAAAAAAAATCAGCTGTTCAGTACATGTATCTACACCAAACTCGTCAGAATGTAGGGAGCAGCTGACTTTTTTTTTGCGATTTCAGGTTGGTTCCTATAGTAAAAGTTGTTCATATTCATGAGTAGAACATCCTGCGAAAATATGCGCACTACTTAAAAAAATATCCTGTATAGTACTCGAGGAGCGGCGCGCAGAATGATATAGGTACCTATGATTGCTGGAGGATAATAAATCTTAAAACCAAACAATAGTAAACGGAAAATTACCAACTTGCCTTTGAAAGCAACTTTAAAGCGAAAATATAAATCCTCTTCATTCCTATTTATTATGGGAATTAAAAAAATATTATGACTAAGTAACTGTTACTTCAAGATACAAACTGCCCAATCCCTCTTACACAAAAATTTTAATGGTGTTTGTGAATTTTAAAATCAGCCGCTAGTTTACCCCCATAGGGGATGATTTTTTCATAAATCAAAACCATAAATTTGAATTTTCATATCCCTAAGTTAAGAAATGCTGGGATTCTCATAAAACTTTCACCACCAGTAGGATTATTTTTTAAGACAAAAAATAGGTTATGTCCTTCCCCAGGATGCCATCTATAGTCTTGCCAAATTTTAGCGATATCCGTGCAGTTTTATGAATTTTAAAATTATCCCCTTCTTTACCCCTTAGGGGATGATTTTTCAAAATCGCTGGACCACACATTTCTTTATTTTCTACCAAAACCATAAAGTATTTTCATAGCCCTTACTTAAGTAATGCTGGGTTTCCCTTACAAACTTTCATCCCCCATATCACCCCCTGTAGGATAATTGTTTAAGATAAAAAATAGGCTGTGTCCTTCCCCAGGATGCCATCTGTAGCCTTGCCAAATTGTATCGATATCCGTGCAGTTTTGTAGATTTTAAAATAACCCCTATTTTACACCCTTAGGGGATGATTTTCCAAAAACGCTGGACCACAAATTTCTTTATTTCCTACCAAAAGCATAAATTTGAATTTTCATATCCCTAACTTAAGAAATGCTGGGTTTCCCATACAAACTTTCAACCCCTGTAATTATTTTTGAGACAAAAAGTAGCATAAGTCCTTCCCTAGGATACCACCCTAAAGCCTTGCCAAATTTTATCAAAATCTGCTCGGTGGTTTAGGCGTGAAAAGGTTACGAACATAATTATTTTCGTATTTGTAATATTAGTATGGATAATATGTAGTGATTATTTAAACCTGTAATCGCGAAGAAAAAATCAGCTGTTCAGTACATTTATGTTCGCATAATTCGTCAAAATGTAGGAAAGAGCTGATATTATTTTGTGTCACGATTACAGGTTTGGTCCCATAGTAAAAGTTGTTCATAATGATGAGTACAATGGCCCTTTAAAAGATTGCCACTGTACACTTACACCCTGTACTATATGTCTTTATGTGCCTTTGTACCACTAGCTTTGTACCTACTGTATAAGTGTGTTTGAAAAAGTTAAAAACCTTCGATATTTGAGAACCACTGTTTAAAACACTGCTTCTCTCTTCAAAAAAACCGGTCAAGAGCGAGTCGGACTCGCGCACCGAGGGTTCCATACCATCATTTATATGTAATTTTTGTTGATGATTTCTGAAAAAACTGTGCTATTTAGAGACATCGTTTTATTTTTCCTGTAATATTTACATAAACTTCTATCACATAGAATAATTTCTGATTTTTAGCTTTGCAAACTTCGGAGATAAGGGAACGGATAAGGGAAGGGAACGGTATATTTTTTTACATTTTTCATCAAAAGTCGAAAACTATCTGGCCCACAAAAAAGAAAAAAATGTTTGAGAATGTGCAAACAGCGTTCTTTCATATGATACCCCACATGCCCTAGTAGGCCCACTTTGAATTTTTAAGACCCCCTTTCAGTCCCTGTTGCAAAAAAATACATATATTTTTATTTCTTTCTTATTTGCAAAATAGTTGGCTAAACATCATCTAAAACTGTTCCAAATTTCAAGTTGATAGCATTAGTAGTTCTTGAGATATCCAGCTGTGACAGACAGACAGACAGACAGACTGAGTCACACCATAAGGGCTCCTTTTTTACCATTTTGTTACGGAACCCTAAAAAAGAGACAACCACACCAAGCCACCAGCAAAAATGTTATCACAGCGTTATCAATTTAATAAATCGTTCAATTCAAATGAAAGCTAACATACAACCATCACAACTCCTCTTTGAAACGACTCTGCATTTCAAGCCGTGTCCGGTTTGTTCCCGTATCCGATAGAAACCGTATTGAATGGGACACACGGACGGCAATTACGTAAATGGGCCCAGCCCTGAATGGTTTCAGAATGCATGCAAAGCGACAAATGCATGAGTACGGATCGAGGATTTCATGTTTTTGCAGGCTTTTGCTTTTCTAGCTCGCAAAGTCAGCCGGATTCGCAATTTTGCGTACGTGTTGTTTGCAAAAATGACAAATATGGTCGCTAATCTAACTAACTGACGTATCTGACATTTGGACTAAGCCAATAGCCGACCTAACTATAGTAATTTGATGCATTTTCCAAGTCGAATCGATCTGTCTAATCGGCGTATACTACAGGGTGGAAGGGACATCGACGCGCAAACGGTTACCACGTATTCAGTACACCATTCTGAGCCCCCCTTTAAGGAAATTTTTCATCGGTTATTGAAAAAAAATCTGCTCTTCCATACATTTTGACCGAAAAATCTGCATTTTCCTACAATAGTCCAGATTTTTTTTTCAATAACCGATGAAAAATTTCTTTATAGGGGGGCTCAAAATGATGTACTGAATACGTGGTAACCGTTTGCGCGTCGATGTCCCTTCCACCCTGTATGTACCTATGTATAATGCAAAAATCGAGACCGATATATCTACAGTTTACAAAAAAAAAAAGGAAAAATAGCTTGCCCTGTAAAATGTGCTTCGAATCAGCAGTGCGATTCTGTAACCATCTCACCGTGAAAACTTAGGTGAAGTGAGCGTGGAGTGAGCTGTTATGTCACTTGGTTAGATTAGCGACGATATGTCGATACCAGGTGATTCATTTTTCGTTCAGTTTTCTTCACTTGAAGTGAAACGTCTGAATACAGAATGAATGAGTCGAAATTGAAAAACCGGCCAAGTGCAGAGTCGGACTTGCATACGAAGGGTTCCGTACCACGTCCAAAATTCAACACTACATTTTTTTTAATGCTTCAGTTTTAAAAAAAAATATGTTTCTTGTATGGGGAGCCCCTTCAATTTTTAACTTCATCTTATTTTTATTATTTGTTGTTATAGCGGCAATATAAATACACAGTCTATGAAAACTACTGTCTACTTATTACGGTTCAGAGATGCAGCCCGCATCTCTGAAGCAGACAGACAGCGGAGGTTTAAAAGTTTGGTAAAAAAAAAACAAAAATGAATCATTAGTGAACCGATCCGCTCCGAGGCTATTATTTCACTCGCCTACGAAAACTAAAATGAAAGGAGCGGATGAACGTTCATTTTATCGTTCGTATATCATTTTATCGGTGTCGTGTGAACATGGAATGGAACAAAAATGAACATTCAGTCGAGTGGAGCGTCTGATATCGGCTTTACGTACTTTTTGAATTTTCGTTTCGAAGATCTTTTGATACGCAATATTATGCCGTTTATTTTGTATTCAATATTCAATCAAATTGAATAATTTTGTTTCAACTTTCTGTCTATATTGCTGAATACTTGATTAATTTCATATTAGGTTTTAGTCTTTTAATTTTGCTTTTTCATGACTTTTTGCAGGTGGGCGTTAATGAGTGCGACACAGTATTTACTAATGCAGTTGTTATCGTACCAATGTTTCTGTCAACTGAATTATTTCGTTTCAATAAATTTATTTATTATTTAGTTTGTTTTCGAGGAGTGGTTTAAGGCGCGGTATTAGCTCAATATTCACAAAAATTGATTTGTTGGATTGTCGAGTCCGACTCGCTCTTGACCGGTATGTGTCTTTTGTTTTGAAGCGAAATAATGATAAAATAATGTTATATCATCAGCAATTCGATTCCCTCACGGAACAAATATTTGTACGACCTACAAGTATTTGTTCCAAGTCTGGGTGTTTTTCTATCTATAATATGTATGTATTTACAAAAAAAAAATGTATATAAGTAGTTTATCAGCCATCTCGTTACCACAACACAAGCATTAGGTTGCTTAGCTTGGGGGCGTTGAGTGAAATGTCCAAGGATATTTATTTATTTATTATTTATAATTTCTCAGTAGCTGCTCGAAGCTGTATTAGTGCCCGGTTGGTGGCAATAGGCTTTCCCCCTATTACATGGAACTTAGACATAACTGCTGAAATGTGGCTGTACTATAGGTTCACCTGGCCAAACCTTCTGAGGATGTTATGTCATGTTTAATTACGATAATATGTGGTTCTCGTCACTCAAACAATCCCATAACATAAATAACCAAGTTTAAAGCACTACTTCCGTCCCCAAAGGGTTAATTTTATTCAACTCGTTTCGGACTGCAAGCGGACCAAGTTTGTGCCAAGAATTTAGTGCTCGGCAAACTTTGCGATTAGAATCTTGGCTTAATTTGCGATCCCACACATCTGCGGGATTCGTAGTTGCAAGATTGTTCCAAGTTGTATCGTACAGCTTGGTTTCTTGATAAACATTGATAAGTATTAAAATTTGGTAAATTAATGTGTCGTATAAAATATGGACTGGAGAAGATACTTTTTATTATTTAGTAGTTGTTGCCCGTGTATTTTGTATTTGATTTTTTTTTAATGGCAATGGATCAGAACCTCGTTGCTGAACAGTCAAAGTTAAAGGCATTGCAATAGACTACCAGTGTAAGAACGTAAACGAAGCAAAGGAGACAAAAAATAGCTCATAAAACCTTTTCAAGATTTCAAAACTCTTATATATTTTTTTTAAAGCTTTATTTCTCTCAGTCTTGGCGAAAATGAAAAAATCTTTAAGCCTAGCAAAAAATAAACTAAGACAAATAACTTGGCCCAGTTTGCGTGGCAGCCCTGACGAGGTTACGTCACTTAAGTCAAGTTGATAGGGCTGACAGCTCAAGTCTTTGTTTGCTACCCACTACAAAGTATGCTGTATGTACTGCTTGATATTGCAGTGAGTATTTCAACTGTTTTTTATGGAGTAAAGTTTGTGTGTGCTGCCCGTCTATTTTGTAGGTGAAGATTCTTTTTTAGGGTTCCGTACCTCAAAAAGAAAAAAAGTAACCCTTATAGGATCACTTGTTTGTCCGTCTGTCTATCTGTCAAGACCCTTTTCCTCAAGAACGCGTGAAGGTATCAAGTTGAAATTAATATCAAACACGTAGGTCTATAATCCCTTGGAGTTCTAAAAAGTTCAAGCTTCTAAGTCAACGCAATAAAATAATACGGCCATTTATGCAAAATTTTTTGGTACTCGCAAGTAAATTAAAACCTTTAAGGTACTTCCCGTTGTCCTAGAATCATGAAATTTGGCAAGAAGCAAGGCCTCACAACACAAGTTAAGGAATAAGTCTGAAAATTGTAAATTCTGTCACATAAAAAATATTTTCAAGGTTGCCAGTCTGTCAAGCCCTTTTTTTCAGGAACGCGTGGAGGTATGAAGTTGAAATTAAGATCAAATACGTAGGTCTATGATCCCTAAGGATTTCTAAAAAAATGTAGTTTCTAAGTCAATGCAATAAAAAATACGGCCATTTATGCGATACTCGCAAGTACTTAAATCAAAACCTATTATGGCATTAAAACTTATAGAAATACAGTATTATAATTATAACTGTAAAATCACATATATCGGCAAAATTTCGTGCACGCGGCCTCTTATGTTTGTTTTTGGGATAAATTCTTTTCAACTACGAAACCCTTTATTGTGCGTGGTCCGACACGCACTTGGCCGATTTTTTTTTATCTGGTTTTTCTCGTTTATTTCTGTAATGGTTGATATGAGTTTGGTTTTTAAGAAAAACAAATGCGAGAGCTAAGCTTGTCAGTTACTAAAGAAACTTCTCATAAGGCTCAGCCCGAAGATTGTTGTTGCGATATCCGCGGCATCGCTTGGTCCCATTTGCGTATGTGAGACCTGTTAAATTTTTTTACTCAAAATCACACTACTATATTATGTACACACACCAAAAGAATTAAGTAACCAGACACGCACACTACAAAACTATATCCTACTGTACGTACTGCTCACAATGACAGCCTCGCACACATCCCATTCATAGAGTGAGTGCGCTGACGTCTTTTAAATGATAGTGTAACATAATTTCGCAATGTAGGATAGTTGCTCTCGTGGCGCAACAGGTAAGCATTCAACCTACAGTGACAGAATGATCTGAGTTCGAGCCTCGAGTTTACTAAAATATTATTTTTGAGATTTTGTAATTTAAAATGAATATACTAACTGAATAAAGCGATATTCTGACCAGTTTGAGAATCTACCACAAGTTTCTCGCCTACTTAAAATTATTTCCCAGTTTAGAAGCTAACTACCCGCTTTAAAAATATATTCCTGCCTTTAATTGTGAACTTATGTAGTCAGTCTGCATTAGCAACTACACATTATACTCTTTCTTTTGCACTTGAAGTTTGTGATTGTGATATATTGATTAATTTAGACCATGCATCATTTAACAAGATTTCAAAAAGCTCAGATTATTGTTTTGCATGAGAAAAAAAATATTTCTATTAGTGAAATCGCAAGGCGCCCAATGCTATCGGTGAGTGAAATTATTATTAGAATGTATTAATTTATTATGTCACCGTGATCCCACCCAGTAATTTTATTATGATTGTCTGTTGTATCTCATTTAACGAATTGTGGATATGAATAGTTGAATCTAATAGGAAATGACACCGGAATAGTTGAATTTAGTATAATGAGTGGCTATGCAGTTAACAAATAAATACAATTTTTGTTAACTGCATAGCCACTCATTATATCGATAATTATTTAATCATTTCCATTATTGGTTTACACAGTATTATAGTAATAGTTTTTTATCTGTGTTTTGTAATAAAATATTCAAAAATAATGAATATGTTTGTAAATGATTAGATAATAATAATAAAATACAATTTTAAAAGATTTCATTTTTTATCTAAAATATTTAAAAATGTAAATTGCATGTATGGTAATTAAACAAAGGATTTCTATTCTAAATAAAGTATAATAATATTGTTTAATACTTTTTAGAAAAAATAAAAAATCATCATTATATTATATTATTTGTTGTTTGTTTTTTTTATTTGTGTCATTATTATATTATATTATTTTTTATTTTTTATAAGTATGATATTATGTATTTCCTAGGTCACTCGCCCTGCCTTTTTATTTCCATTTTATCGTATTATAATTTTTATTATTACTGACCACTAGCCTTATATATCAATTGTATTTAAGTATATAAATATATATTCTCTGCATTGTATTTATATTGTGTAACTTTTATTTCTTAATTTATAATTTGGGAGGTGTATGTTTAGACCTAATATTTTCACTTTTTTTTTTGTAGAGAAAAACCGTTTGACTGTGGGTGCATTGTCACTGAGACAAGCGAAATAACCGTCGCCTGCCTGGACCGACACCATTGGCTTACACAAATGTTTCGCCTCGGCATCGTGCGTGAGATTGTTGCCACCCATACATCAGATCCATTCGCTTAGACCAGCATAACAGCAGCAGCACACAACGTCATTATGCAAACTGTACGGAACCACCTGCAAGCAGACGGTTTGACATGTTGCAAACCGACGCGTGAAATTTTGTTATATACCGTGCACCGTCAAAATCGCGGAATATCGGCACTTCGATTGACAAAACAATGTCGTCATAATTACTGATGAAAAATGTCTTCGTCGAAAATCACCACCGACTTATCGTAACATACATATTATATACTACCTTTAAATTTCAGACATTTTAACGTTTTTAAATCTATTATTTTCCTAGAAATAATTAATAATGGTTGGTAATAATTATAATACCTACTGTTCCCGATACAGGTGGTAAATGTTTTTATTTTAATTTTAATTTTCAAAAATGTAGGTAATTCATATCTGTATATAACTGAACTAGCGACCCGGCCCTGATTCGCACGGTTTTTACGACTTGTTAAAACATGAAGGTTTCTATAATATATAAGTTAAATATTTATCATGATAGTGAAAACCGCATCAAAATCTGTGGCGTTAGAAGAACAACGCGGCTACACAGACAGACATGAAAAGCGACTTTATTTTATAATAGATACCTAAACGAAATACTTAATACTTTCACAGCATATTTAGCCATAATAAATTAAGTCGGCGGTACTGTGTAGGTAGGAGTGTGTGAGTGATGTTATTGTTACTGGATCAGATTATATTTGTTATCTATGTGACATGTTTATTCACTCCGCCCATTGTTGTATACATATTATATAATGGTATAAAAAGATGTAATAGCATGTTCTAAACATATTGTTGTATTTATAATAAAACATGTTCACTTTTGATGTTCTTTTTTTTAAATAAAGATATTTATTAAAAATAGTTTTATTTATTTAAGCAATTTTAAATAAATAAAACATTTTCTTAACAAAAATTGTTCTAATTGCTTTAGCTTAAAATAATAAATCGCAAAAAGAATCATCACTTCAGAGATTTGAACTCACACCGTAGTACTCAGAAGTATAATGCCTTATTCGTTGGGCTACGAACGCTTAAGTTTTCAACGCGAAATTATGTTATACTATAATTGAGAAGACATTAGCGCACTCACTCGCACATGAACGCGATCTGTGCGTGAGGGCATTGTGTGCTGTACGTAATGAATCGTTTTAACAGTAGCAATACAGTTTTGTAGTGTCACGCACACTACAACACTGGTTACTTATCTCTGTTGCAGACTGTACGTACACGATATTATTTATTATTATCTGACACAAACTTATTATTATTTTTTATTACACACGTTGCAGTATATTTATTTATTTATTTATTAAAACTGATTTACATCCGTTACCTCACACTTCGGTCAAGTTGAAAACCAGCGTCAGGCACTAGTTGTCTGGCATTTTTGCTGAACTGGGCCTTTTTGGCGCAGCCGTCGGGCACACACTCATCGCTGTGTTATTTTGTTTTATTTTTATTTTTTTTTATTAAGTAGGTACCTATTGTTATACCTATTATGGTGTGTGCCTTTTAGTCTGTGCTAAATAAATCTATTTTCTTTCTTTCTTTCTTTCTATGTGGTTTATCTAAAATAATCGTTGCACGGTGAGAAATCGATCTTAATCTTGTGACGAAATCATACACCTCAATTGCAGTATTGAATATAATTTATTCACTTAATTCCAAAACACATGGTTATTAACAATCACTTATCACAGTTATCACTTATCATCATGAATTTAATAAAAGTAGCACGGATCCGTCAGATATGCTTACAGGTCAAAGCCTAGAAGAAGACTGACCCTGTGAACTCTGTCCTAGCAAATCAGTTGCCAACTGAAGGATCCCCACTTTAAACGGAAGTGAACACTCAGCCGGCTAACGATTTCATGACTTATGATTAGCCTTATGATTATTATAAATAAATATTTTAAAACTTAAACAATAATTATTTACTAACTGTATTAAAGAAATATACTTTAATAATAGTATTCTACAAATGAATACCTAAACGGATGTATAAAGTTCGTGCAATCACTAGCGCCATCTGTCGCTTGTGGAAAAAAGTCTTATTCGTAATTATTATTTTAAAAATTTCGGCCATCCGACATCGTGCGATCTCCTGACGCACGATTTTACAATTCCAATAACAGTTAAATTAAAATAAACCTTACATACCTATATAATCATTACATTCGGTTATTCATTGATCTCGGATTTGATTCTGGGGCATGGTTTATCGTCAACATTATTACTTTCAGCACCAGAAGATGAGCTACTATTATTATTTGATGAACTTTTATGGTCTTACAGTCATCGGAAACTATGCTTTTATATTGTATTCTTCCGTTTATTATTTTTTTTTTAAATTAAAATAAGTGATAGACATAATTTTATTACCTACTAGAAATAAAGATAAAATAGATCAACCATTTTTCAGATTAGCTAAAGAATACCGAATTTTTGTTATTTTATTTACATCTTTTATGGGGTACCTGCTGTGTTAAATGTTACAACAAAATATTTTGTGACATATTGCAATTAAATAAAAGAAAATTCAAAACTCATATTAAAAATACGCTTTGTAAACAAGCATAATACAAATTATAGGATTAATCCAGGATTAGAATGCTTGGAAACATGCTGGTCCTGTTCATAGGACAATCTAGAGTCGAGATGAAATCAAACTGGTTGCTAATTTAATTGTATGACACGTGACGTTATTATTTTATGACATTGATTTTACATTCTGTGATTACTTTAACTCACGACTTGTTACTTGTTAAAATTTCACGAAAATCGTATATATACTTTTACAATGTATCTTTAACATAATTAATTTATCTGTCATTGTTCATTTTTAATTATTTTTACCTAACAAGTATATTAATTTTTATTCTAGTTGTATCATCTTCACATAATAATGATTTATTAATGTATACAAAATATTGTAAAACAGTTTTTTTTAAAGAGTAGGTAACGCTAAATTTTGGAAGGGACAGCTAGAAACAATTTTTTTTTTTTTTTTAATTTTGACGCTCAAAAGTGCCTATTTGAAATACATTATTTGATGTTGACTTTTATTAAATCCCAGAATTTCAGCAATTTTATATTGATCATTACCTAAAACTCGATGATTTTGCACGAACCTTCTTTATAGGTACTAACATGCCTTTCGGCATCATAATTAGCTTATTGTTTTTCTTGGCTAACTCGGATATTGGTGCTGGCCTCATCTCTTAAACTTTGTAACGTGTCTGGTATGGCGTCAAAAAGATTTGACAGAACTAGGTAACATTTACCTGTGCCTATACGACAAGTAGCCTAATGTAAGTTACATCATTTACCAGGTTTACTACTATTAACCTTATATGTAAAACATCTCCAGAATAACAAGAACATAAAGCAAAAACTTCGAACTAATTCGAATATGTTTTATTGTGATATGTTAGATAGCTGAATGTGGTTTTGAAAAATAATTTCTAGGGAATTCAAAATCACTGGCGTTACAACGGAGCCCAGGAGTTTTGCAAAAGAATAACGTACCTACTATCGTCTTTAAATAAAGCTATGGATGGTAATTCAGTACAATTTTAACCAATCAGTAAAGCAGTCTGCATAAAGTCATATTAACCAGTACTTCTACACTCGATTAAATGATACGATGTCAAAGCATATTTTAATCGTAATGAAATTCCCAATTAAATTAACGTATTTTATTGGATAAGGATTAGTAATATAACCGTCAAATTATCTTTGGAAATAACAATTTATATATATTTTTTTTTTAAATTGTAAAAGATAAAAATTGTTACTGTGAATAATCCAAAGAAAGACACATGCAGACTTTTCTGCATAGACTTTCCTGCTTAACTTTTTAATATATACAATCCCATAGAACATTAATTTTATGTATCTCTTACCATTTAGTCAGCGCACGCCATGTAAGTGCTAAAAAAAAAACACTATCTACGTTTATGTTTAATATACATGGATAACACATAAAAACCTTCCAGAACAAACTATCTAAATGATGGTGGAAACCGCATCAAAATCCGTTGCGTATCTACGAAGAACAACGCGGACACAGACAATCAATAATACCGTGAGTTATACAATCTACGGCTCTTTGACCAGTAATATGACACCTGTGTATAAGCATTAATTTGTCGTAAAAATATTCAGATGAGTTATCATTACTTTGAGTCGTACGAGCTAACGTTTCTTCTAGAAGCCGACCATAATTTTGCTCACTTGGAAACTCCTTTGTAAGTTTGGCTTGACAGTAAGAATCTTGTAATTAATCTAAATAAAACAAAAGTTATTCATTGCCACCAGCGTCGTAAGTATCCACCTGTTAACATTACGTATAATAACCCTATAGTAGAAGAGGTTACGAATGCAAAGATCTTGGGTACAACTGTAGATAATAAACTAACATGGAAATCTCACTTAGAGGAAATCTGCAAGTGTCTGAGTAAATCTGCATATCAATTATTTCAATTATCCAAGAAAGTTAATGCTGACATTCTATTAACAGCATATCATGGATTGGTCGCTTCTATTTTTTTTAGATATGGTGTTGTTTTTTTTTTTTTTTGGGGACAGTCAACTAATAGAAAACTTATATTCAGGATTCAAAACAGATGTATACGATCAATGTGTGGTCTGAGAGTAACGGATAGTTGTGTTCCTTACTTTAAAAAAAATTAAAAATACTAACTTTACCATGTTTGTACATATTAGAAACTGCATTGTTTGTAAAAAACGAATCCCAATATGAGAATTTGTTGTGCCAAATCAAATGCAAAACTGCTTTATTAAAAAAAAAGAGTTTCTTTGGTATTGCTCCAAATATTTATAGTAAAATACCTGATTCTATTAGTATGCCTATAAACAAATTTAAAAGTCCCTTCAGGGTTATTATTAGAAAAGTGCTATTACAGCGTAGATGAATTCATAAATGATATTTTCCTTGTATAGTATTCTCAAATTAAATTTTAATTTTGACATTTTAATTTTGAATTTTGACTTTGTAATTATAAAATAAATTTTTACATTAAAATTTAATTCAAATTGACATTGTAATCTCTTTCTTTGCTTTTTTTTTGTATTTGTTTGTCTAGTATGACTAATTATATACGCCATAAATGGCAAAACATCTAGCTACCTCATATTAATTATAAGACCTGTATAATTTTACTCATGTTTTACAAAATAAATATATCTTGTATCTTTTCCTTCCTTGAAAAACATTCAAAAGATTCAGTACCTCTTTTTGAGAATAACTTGATGTCCTTTTCTGTTTCATGCGTCGTGGTGGTGTACTTGTTGTATCAGATATCATGCTTGAAGACGAAGAGGTCGAAGTAGACATCTTGCGCTTCCATTTAGATCGCTTCTATGCACGTGTCGTCTTTGTCTCTGCCTTGTTCGACACAGGGGCTACTGGTTTGTCTTGTAACAGGCGGCTCTTCTTCTGAAGTTTACCTCAAACATAATAATACACTGGTATACAGTTACACAATTTGGTAACTTGTCACATTAATGTCCCATTAGTCATTTATAATAATCTAGTAAGTCAATAATAATAACCCAGTCCAGGGCATACTGTCATCACATGAATAATTTTAATACTTATGTAATTTTAAGCTCATTTTATAATAATTATCTCTTTAAACTTTAGTACCTACATTAACGTAATGTCCAATTAAAAGTATTTCATTAAAATAAACAAGTAAAATTAATGTCTAGGGAAAGAGAAAAAATAACTAAAGCAAAAGACACACACACACATGGCTCAATAGGCATACATAGCCTTTAGTAACTAAAGCACACTTGGCTTTCTATTGTAGGCACACATAACCTCTAACAACTAAGCACACATGGCTCAATAGGCATACATAGCCTCTAGTAACTAAAGCACACTTGGCTTCCTATTGTAGGCACACATAACCTCTGACAACTAAGCACACATGGCTCAATAGGCATACATAGCCTCTAGTAGCTAAAGCACACTTGGCTTCCTATTGTAGGCACACATAACCTCTAACAACTAAGCGCACATGGCTCAATAGGCATACATAGCCTCTAGTAATTAAAGCACACTTGGCTTCCTATTGTAGGCACACATAACCTCTAACAACTAAGCACACATGGCTCAATAGGCATACATAGCCTCTAGTAGCTAAAGCACACTTGGCTTCCTATTGTAGGCACACATAACCTCTAACAACTAAGCACACATGGCTCAATAGGCATACATAGCCTCTAGTAATTAAAGCACACTTGGCTTCCTATTGTAGGCACACATAACCTCTAACAACTAAGCACACATGGCTCAATAGGCATACATAGCCTCTAGTAGCTAAAGCACACTTGGCTTCCTATTGTAGGCACACATAACCTCTAACAACTAAGCGCACATGGCTCAATAGGCATACATAGCCTCTAGTAATTAAAGCACACTTGGCTTCCTATTGTAGGCACACATAACCTCGAACAACTAAGCGCACATGGCTCAATAGGCATACATAGCCTCTAGTAATTAAAGCACACTTGGCTTCCTATTGTAGGCACACATAACCTCTAACAACTAAGCGCACATGGCTCAATAGGCATACATAGCCTCTAGTAACTAAAGCACACTTGACTTCCTATTGTAGGCACACATAACCTCTAACAACTAAGCGCACATGGCTCAATAGGCATACATAGCCTCTAGTAACTAAAGCACACTTAGCTTCCTATTGTAGGCACACATAACCTCTAACAACTAAGCGCACATGGCTCAATAGGCATACATAGCCTCTAGTAACTAAAGCACACTTGTACGTACCTTAGATAACACTACTTGGCTAATTAGCATTTTTAAGGCTCCACAAGAAGAATTATTTGAGGTTCACAAAAATAGGCACAATCATTACATTAGAGGAAAGAAAATAGGAATTATTTGAGATTTGATTAAATACCTAGATGCCTTTTGCACACATGGCCAAATATTTTAAAATCTGACGTACTTAGTCAATAGTAAATCGATGAATCTAGGTCATAGTTAATCGATAAATTCATGCTTTACTTACGTGCTCCAGGATAGCTTTGTTCGTATCGGGCACACTTGGCCCAAGTCTTTGTTAGCTCACTTGGCCAAACAAAAACTTTAAAGCACACTTGGCTTTATCTTTAGCACACTGGGCTAACCTTTAGCACACTTGGCTAACCTTTAGCACACTTGGCTAACCTTTAGCACACCTGGCTAACCTTTAGCACACTTGGCTAACCTTTAGCACACTTGGCTAACCTTTAGCACACCTGGCTAACCACACTTGGCTTCCATTATATAGCACACTTAGCTTTACTTTAGGCACACATAACCTAATATTTCTTAAGTCACTATTATTGTAGGCTTTTTTTTTTTTTTTTTTGTAGGCATGTCCCACTTCTGAGATGTGACGAAATCATACACCTCAATTGCAGTATTGAATATAATTTATTCACTTAATTCCAAAACACATGGTTATTAACAATCACTTATCACAGTTATCACTTATCATCATGAATTTAATAAAAGTAGCACGGATCCGTCAGATATGCTTACAGGCCTAGAAAAAGACTGACCCTGTGAACTCTGTCCTAGCAAATCAGTTGCCAACTGAAGGATCCCCACTTTAAACGGAAGTGAACACTCAGCCGGCTAACGATTTCATGACTTATGATTAGCCTTATGATTATTATATATAAATATTTTAAAACTTAAATAATAATTATTTACTAACTGTATTAAAGAAATATACTTTAATAATAGTATTCTACAAATGAATACCTAAACGGATGTATAAAGTTCGTGCAATCACTAGCGCCATCTGTCGCTTGTGGAAAAAAGTCTTATTCGTAATTATTATTTTAAAAATCATTACAATCTTATCTGGGTATCCTCCACTTAGCAGTTAAAAATTGTTTTACAGCATAAAGCAAACGTTTTTCCATTGCAAGTATCAGGCCAGTTTTTCTGTACAGTTTTCAAAGTATTTTTCTTGAGACTTTTTTCATACCAACGTAAAATAAAACAGACGACGGATATTATACCGGATGACTTTTTTTACCGTCTCGAAAAAAATTGGGTATATTAGGCGAACAGAGTAGAAGCCTATGGCATACCTAGTTTTTTTTTTTTTTAATAGCTTAGACAGAAAAAATTATCTAAGTACCAATATTTTTTTCGAGACGGTAAAAAAAGCCATCCGGTATATCAGTGATGACAACGGTACGCGACTCCTTTGGGTATACAACGTTCCTGATTTTTTGTTGAATTATTCGTTTTGCTGCGAGCATTGCATATAAAAAAAAAACAAGAGAAATATATTTTTTATTTCATTCTGAAAAACTACCAATAATTTTAAAATCTCAGGAATAGGGTCATTTTGAAACCATAGAGCTCAATTCTGAAACTGAACTGCATACCTGTTCGGACTTCACGTTGGATGAAAGTCCACTGTACCACAGATTAATACAGATGGAACACTCCGCAGTGTAGGTATGAAGCTACAAGTACACGGCGGGCCCCTCTCACGGGGCTAATTCAGTAGAAGTGCCGCGCTCCGAAGGTATAAGAGTTACGCGATAGAAAGAGAGGCAATGTGTAGGTGAATATAACTGTAGGTAATTAGCGTTCACCGAACTGAATTGCACTTTATTGTGTCGTAGCAAAAGGCGCTTTTTATTTAAATGATTTTGCGGAGTGTCCCATCTGTATTAGTCTGTGACTGTACGTGACAACCTTGATGGCATTACGTCATGTCATGCGAGTTAAATTAATAGGTGACAGTAAAGTAATATGTTTACAAGCCACTATTCTAGGTAATTCGGTGAAAATGGACGACTATTTTCTGCACTATTGTGACTTCTAGGAAAGTCTGACTGAAGAGAACTGTAAATATGGGCTTTATACAAGGTGTAACTTAACTAAGGCACATCCTCTTAAGGGGTCATTGTACTCATTATTATGAACAACTTTTACTATGGGACCAAACTTGAAATAGCAAAAAAAAAATTGCTGATCCCTACATTTTGACGAGTTTAGCGAACATTAATGTAGGGAGTAGCTGTTTTTTTTCGCGATTATGTTCTAATAACTCGTCAAAATGTAGGGATCAGCTGATTTTTTTTTCGCCATTGCAGGTTTGGTTTTAAAGTAAAAGTTGTTCATAATGATGGCCCCTTATGAGGGTGACACTAACAGTAGGAATTGGTTTAATTTTGACAGTTCTGTTGAACTGTCACAACATTCGTTGCGTTATTTACGTTGTTGAGCAGACAATTTTTTCAAACATAATTATGAAGCAATGGATTGGCAATTTCCTTCAAAATTATTCAGACTGTAATTTAAAATGTTACACAATCCCTAATTGTGTAACATTTTATATTACAATCTGATGTGTTGTACTGGGGCGGCTGCTGCAGGTGCAGAAAACCTCAAACGGCAGAAATATAACAACCTCATTGGAAGCTGAAGGAGCTCGTGGCTAAGTAATAACACATGCACGGGTCGATCCATCGCCATCTACGCTTGCCGGGGTTCGTCCGTGGATGGGTGACCATCTTTACATACCCAGACCCCTCCGTGCCTCGGAAAGCACATTAAGCCGTTAGTCCCGGCAGTCATTCGTGGATCTTTGACAGTCGTTAAGGGTCGTCAGAAGCCCGAAAGTCTAACAACCAGTTTCACCCCTTGGTGAGACTGGTTGTCAGACTTACGGGCTTGGTACCCCTTGGTATCGTATTACCCAGTTACTAGGTTGTAGAGGTCAGATAGGCAGTCGCTCCATGTAAAATACTGGTATTCAGCTGCATCCGGTTAGACTGGAAGCCGACCCCAAAATAGTTGGAAAAGGCTAGGCAGATTGGTTGATTGATTGAAAGCTATAAGTTTGAGCCGTTTGGGGTTGAAACACTAGGGCCGTGGGGTCCGCGTGCTCATTGAGTATTTCGGGACTTCGCCAAGCGGTTGGTCAACTCATCACGTGAACAGAAGGCTGACCAATTTTTATATCAAAGAATCAGCATTGCCATCCATCGTGGCAACGCTGCCAGCCTTCTGGGCACTTTTCCCACTGACAGCGATGCGGACGAATTTTTTTGATGCCTAATGAGCTCTTCCCTTTATATTATATACTTGTACCTATTATATATTATTTTAGTGTTAGATTGTGTATTGTATTTGAGATTTGAGTGTATTAAATTAAATAAATAGTGCCAAATCATAAAAATAAAACAATTTAACCCCATACTATCGAAGTGGATACCAACCTTTAAATAATCAGAACCATGACCCGCAGATCGTAGCCACAATTTCCTTCATAACCACCGAATGGTCGACCCCAATTGGAGATTCATTCATCAATGCAAAATCGGACCTTTGTACAGTCAGCAAAAATGTTTGGTGGCCAGGCAAGCTTTAAGTGTACACTACTCATACTTAGGCGGTACCTACTCATTATTGAACGTAAGTATACCTGCGTTAAAAAATGAGTTGTATAAAGCTTAGGTATCTTTCTTTTTTATTTAAAAGTTCTTAAATGGAACTGAGCAGGACATATCTGCAGACTACTACTTTGACGCCTAAGTGTCCTTTTATTTATTTAATTATTTGTATTGTTAGTCATATAATTTAGTAAGTTGTGTTAGATATTGTAAATTTATTTTTTTATTTATTTGTATTGTTATTCATATTATAATTTAGTAAGTTGTGTTAGATATTGTAAAAATTTGGTCTTAAATCATTAATAATCATTAATTATCCTTCAGATTCAGCAAACATGGAGCAAAACGTGGTTCTAGGTAACCTGGATACTTATCTATTTCGTCGACTGTACCTAACCCGTCGCGTGGCGTGTGAATAGCGAATATTAGAGAAGGGTCCGAAGTCCGGCCCAACCCTTTCGGATCCAGGCGATACTTTATTATTATCTTTATTGATTCCGGAGTTCGGGACGAAGCACTTATGATTTTAGGTCGAGTTTCTTTGACTACGATTTCTTACGCTCAATCATATTGTTTGCGCAGCACAATCGAATTAATATTTCTTTACTGATTTCGGAGTGTAAGTTAGATGACCTTTTTTAGTTTTCCTTTTTCTGACTTCTTTTCGGAGTCTGAATTCTGGAATTGGTGATTTAGAATTTCACTGTTTTTTTTTATCAAGCTAATAACATGTAGAATCTAGGTAGGAGAAAAGAGGCTTAGCTTAGCGCACCTATCCGCCGTCTAATGCCAGGTTTCTAAAGTATTCTTGAACTGAGTTTAAACTCATAATAGCTATTTAGACAAAATTGTCTATTTAAGCGAATTGCTTCCTTATGCTCGATTTTTGAGGTTCTCAGATAAACACTCTGTAGTAATTTACTCGACTTTTAATCTAAATTCTTCTGTTACAATGACTTAAAGCTGAGGTACCTACAGAAAAAAATATAAAAATAATTCTTAAAATAAAAAGAAATTAAGAAAAAAATAAAACAATTAACTATTTTTAAATATGTCGTTAACATTAATTAAATAATTAGTAAATATAACATTTATTTTATTGGGATCAGTTACATAATAATTATTTGATAAGGTCAATTAAACATAACCACTTTACAATATTTATCTATGTATGTATAAATATATCTATACGACTAACTGTGCAGTATTAAGAACAGTAATTATGCAATTCTCAATTACATTTCCCGTACAACACATGAAGGTAATAAAATCATGGCTAAAAACTACCTAATAATTAACTCCATTTCCACCTTATCAAAACATACAAACAAATCGTAACTTCGCACGACAAAACCTCAACCATTAACATTGCTACATAATTCATCCCCATTACCATGTCAACATGAATAAACATTTCAACAACGATAACACAAGACAAACGTAGAATACGTAAGGTTATGCGCAGACCTGAATCAAAACGCAACCCTTTTAAGTATAGCAACACATCTGCCGAAGTTACAAAAGTTCGGTATGCATAATTAAGATAAAAGATAAATGATTTTATTTCTGTCAGGCCCTATTTCACGATGTCCAAATAGCCACTAATTACCGAATAAATTCAAAAATGGAACAGAATTTCTATGAAATTATCTGCCAAGTCAGTTAATAGGATCTTAATCATAGGTGGCAAAACAGGCCCTTAGTAGGTTTGCACAAACACTTACACGTCAGTCATATTTAAAAATGAGGTCGGCGTTTCCTATCTGAGAAGACAAATAAACTTGCTTGACTGCTTGTGTTCAATCCCACAGGACTGTTATACTACTGAGCCAAAGTTGAAAAAAAATACATACAGAGAAAACTGTTTTGTAACACGACAAAATAGTCTACAATTGACAAAACTGTGTTGTCTCTGGTGTGCGCACTGTCTTACTGAAGACGGACGTGGAACACGCGTAATATTATAAAGGCAGATAATCTCGGCGTTATGACAACTCCCATGGTGGTGACTTCTCGTGTAAATGATGCTGTATTCCCCACGGAAGGGATGCGAACGTTAAACTTGAGCGGGTTGGAGTTTTAATGGTACCTAAACTGTTGGTTGTGGTAATCATTTAATCAATTTAAGTTTTGGAGTTTCTATTATAAAGACTGTAAGAAATAGTTTTTTAGAGGATCGGTAAAAAAATCAATCTGTCTAGCCTTTTCCCAACTATGTTGGGGTCGGCTTTCAGTCTAACTAGATGCAGCTGAATACCGGTATTTTACATGGAGCGACTGCCTATCTGACCTCCACAACCCAGTAACTGGGTAATACGATACCCCTTGGTAAGACTGGTCGTCAGACTTTCGGGCTTCTGACGACCCGTAACGACTGTCAAAGATCCACGAATGACAGTCGGGACCAACGGCTTAACATGCTTTCCAAGGCACGGAGGAGTCTCGGTATGTGAAGATGGTCACCCATCCACGGACCAACCCCGGCAAGCGTAGCTTAACCTGATGGATTGACCCGTGCGGACGTTATTATTTAGCCACGAGCTTCTCCACGAGGATCACGAGGATCACGAGGAGGAGGAGGAGGTAATGTGAGCATTTTTATGTATTTACTAGATGACCCGACAGCCGTTGTCTATTCTTTAAATAATTCATACAAAAATCCCATAGAAAAGAGGACGTTCAGTTTTACCTGAATTTGTTTTTCCGAGATTTTTTTCCAATTTTTCTCTCCATACAAACCTAATTCGGACAAAAATTTTAAACAAAAAATAGCCAAATCGGTTCAATCGTTCTCAAGTGATGCGCTTACCAACGAACAGCATTTCATTTTTGTTAGATAACGTTATCTAAATAAATAAACAAAAAAAAAATAAAAAAACAAATACCCTGGAGTTTTTCAGATGAACCTTTTACCTATAAAAATAATTAAAACCAAGTCTTATTGCTCTTTAAGTAAAATATGGTGAGGGCTCAAAATATTTATACCTACCCCATTTATTCATAAAAAATTAAAACTCTCTACAATCTACAAACCTATTTTAATTAAAATAGTGTTTTGTTTTCTTCTTTCAAATTCAAATCACAATGCGAAAGAATTTGACAAAACACTATTTTAACTAAAATAGGTTTATATAGCATTTTAGTTTTTTTTTATGAATAAAGGGACTAATAGTCTACATGCAGTGAGTTATCAATGCTTGTTCTTTCTTATTATTAACTAGCACCCCACCCCTGCTTTGCACGGTTTTTACGACTATTGACAAAACATTGAGATTTTTTTAAATAATTCACATAAAACCTTGCGGTAAAAAATCTCTAAATAGTGGTGAAAACCGCATCAAAATCCATTGAGCAGTTTAAAAGAACAACTCGGTCACACAGACAGAAACGATACTTTAATTTAAAACTTTATCCGGGTTTGAAGATGAACCTTGTTTTGTAATACAAAACATGGTTCATCTTCAAACCCAGGTTTAAACCATGGACCCTTTTTTGAATTTTGAACTTTATTCCGACACAATCAGTTGTCACTTTTACAAAACTGACAACTTAGTACCGGACTAAATTGTCAGTTTTGTATAAAGAACTGTATTTTTATCACAGCTAGGTTCTTATTACAAAAACTGGCTCGATGGTTTAAACCATGACAGAAGTAAAACCTCGTTTTGTAATAAGGCCGGTCGTATTTATAAATATGGAAGGGAGAGATCCCTTGCAGATGTAGAAATGTGCATCCCCGTATGTTTTCATACAGTCTCTTTGAACTAGCTTCGATTTCGCAATCAAACTAGCAACACCAAAGCAACGAATCCAATCGCTTTCTCCCGATCTACATCCCCTGTCCCTGTCACTCCCAGTCTATTGTCCCAACAATTGATTCTCTGCGCGTGACAGAAGTGACCCGAGCGTCATTACCGCCTGTCGGACCACGCTGTCACGCTCCTTGTCACGCTGTGCAGTTCCGATGGGTTATGTTAACGGTTTTCAATGATAGTGTGTAGGAATATATTGTAGTAATCACATCTCACTAATATTATAAAGGCGAAAGTTTGTGAGGGTGTGTGTGTGTGTTTGTTTGTTATTTCTTCACGGTTAAACGGCTGGACCTACTTGGATGAAGTTTGGTATACAACATTAGTTTTTGTTTACCCTAAACCCGAAAGGGGTCATTTTACTCATGATTTAGAAAAAAAATTCTATGGGACCAACCTTGCAATCGCGAAAAAAAATCAGCTATTCAGTACATTTTGACGAGTTTGATGTAGATAAATGTACTGAACAGCTGATTTTTTTTTTCGCGATTTCAAGGTTGGTGCCATAGAAAAAACAGTTCAAAATGATGAGTACAATGACCTCTTTTCGGGTTTATGGTAAACAAAAACTAATGTTGTATAGATAGTTTATACCCTGGATTACAGGCTACTTTTTATTCCAGTCTACGCGGGTGAAACTGCGGGGCGCAGCTAACTAGTACATAATAAAATTCTTTATGGGCATAAAAAATGTGTACATTTGTGAATATGTGTGTGTGTGAGTGTAAAGTGAAGCCCTGACTCCTGCGCTAGGTAACAACACCTGTGTTTCAGGAGCCAGGAAATTATATTATTTATATCAAATCTTATTATTTATTAGTTTCCGGTTAGACTGGAAGCCGACTCCAACATAGTTGGGAAAAGGCCGGCGCAGATGATGATATTATTATACCAATTCAACTAATATGACAATGTAGTAAAACACACTATACTACACACTATACTATACACATGTTATCCTTTATGGAAATAATAATACAGCAATTCCAATTACTGTCAAGAGTCGTTTCATCAATATAACATGTTATTACTAAAAGCTAATTATGTATTACCGTATCAATAACTTTGTACAAACGTTTATTTAGGTTATTATTGGTTAAATTGCATTTAACTTTAATACATTTTACGCTAGCATTATATTTATTCCTAATCACACTAAAAAGGCGAAAGATTGTGAGTGGTGTGTGAGTGTTTGTTACTTCTTCATGCATAACGGCTGGACCGATTTGGATGAAATTCGGTATGTAGATAGCTTATACGTCGACCTCATCTAGTTTTAAAAAATATGATTGACGTGTAAAAGTGTTTGTACAAACCTACTTACAGAAAATAAATCATTTATCATTTATACCCTGGATTAACACATAAGCTACTATTTTATCCCGGTTTACGCGGGTGAAACCGCGGGGCGCAGCTAGTGGGATGGTAAAGATAACATATCATCATGCAATGCATATAATCCCCGAAAGGTTAGGCAGACCTATATAAGTAAACCCAAATTTCACCAGTTATATTTAAGTCCCGTGTAACAGAGCCTATTTCCATTAACGTACACAAATCCAGAATCCAGACTGCTACTGACAAATTCCAGGATGGAAAAACCAATAACACTTTGCGCGACCCGGGAATCGAAGCCAGGACTTCATGCTCAGCAGTGACGCTTCCGTACACTAAGCCAACGAGGCAGTCAACAATTAATTAATGTAACCAATCAATCTGCCTAGCCTTTTCCCAACTATGTTGGGGTCGGCTTCCAGTCTAACCGGATGCAGCTGAATACCAGTATTTTACATGGAGCGACTGCCTATCTGACCTCCACAACCCAGTTACTGGGTAATACGATACCCCTTGGTAAGACTGGTTGTCAGACTTTCGGGCTTCTGACGACCCGTAACGACTGTCAAAGATCCACGAATAACAGCCGGCACCAACGGCTTAACGTGCTTTCCGAGGCACGAAGGAATCTCGCTATGTAAAGATTAACATAATCCATCCATTAATATAACCCATCCACTGACCAACCCCGGCAAGCGCAGCTTAACCTGACGGATCGACCCGTGCGGCTGTTATTACTTAGCCACGAGCTCCTCCAATTAATTAATGTAACCAATCTTTATAAATAAAAGAAAGTCGTGTTAGTTACACATTTATAACTCAAGTACGGCTGAACCGATTTGGCTGAAAATTGGTGGGGAGGTAGCTTAGAACCAGGAGACGGACATAGGATACTTAAAAAAAAGGGATAAAACGTGGTATAAAAACTAACGGCTGGACCGATTTAGATGACATTTTGTGTGTATATTTGAATGGGTTCCTGAATGGTTTGAAAACACAATTTGACCCGGTAGGTGGCGCTGCAGTCGGGTTCTAGGACCGTTCAGACAGGACAACGTCTGGCGAGCCCCTAATGATATTATATAGGAAAGATATGCTATGTTCATACTGAGCGGCGTTCGGATATTGTTGCGTTGTCAGTTTTCAACTTTGACTGCGATAGATACTACGGAACGTATGATAAAGAAAGCGATAACTTGGCATTTTAGATATCGTCGGTCGGAAACAGTAGTGGAACATTTCATTCCCTACCATTCTGCATACTTATATCAAAACACGTGATTTCGGAAATGTTCCGGTTATGAATCCGACCGACGATATACTGTCACGCCGACTGAATCAAATGACAACAATAAAATTGTCTGAATTTGTCTGCAACAATTTGCCGCGCAAATGCCATATCTACCTTTTTATTATAATACCATTGAATGTAACCAAAAATGAAAATGAAATTCAGTAATAACTCAAAAGTTGGTACAGGCGTCAAATTGTACCTAAAGTTTAAAATTAATCCGAGGCTACGAAATGACTTTCATGGCGGAGTAGTAATTTAAGGAGGAGCTCGTGGCTAAGTAATAACAGCCGCACGGGTTGATCCATGAGGTTAAGCTACGCTTGCCGGGGTTGGTCAGTGGATGGGTGACCATCTTTACATACCGAGACTTCTCCGTGCCTCGGAAAGCACGTTAAGCCGTTGGTCCCGGCTGTCATTCGTGGATCTTTGACAGTCGTTACGGGTCGTCAGAAGCCCGAAAGTCTGACAACCAGTCTTACCAAGGGGTATCGTATTACCCAGTTACTGGGTTGTGGAGGTCAGACAGGCAGTCGCTCCATGTAAAATACTGGTATTCAGCTGCATCCGGTTAGACTGGAAGCCGACCCCAACATAGTTGGGAAAAGGCTAGGCAGATTGATTTTGGCGGAGTAGTAATTTCCAAGCTTTGTTATATGACTTTGTTTATTTGCAATCATTACCATCTTGAGTCCGTCTTTCGTTAAATTACTTACTTTATTATGTTAAGTTGCTGTTTCTAGCTGTAAATATCGTTTTCCTTTTGTTGCAATTACGTTTCTTCCCAATGTATTTTCTGTGGCTACTAAACTTACCTATAACGACTACCGAAATGAAAAGTTGAAACAAAAATACGCGAACACTCTTTCAACTTGCCGTACTGTTGTACGCTCCAAGTCACCTATTCCTAGGACATTAGCTGCTATTAACGCTCTCCTGAATTCAAACACAGATCTTGATGTGTTTGTGACTGAATGGAAGATGATACTGTCAAAATGTTTGAATTTTTGTGAGAAGAATGGATGACTGTGTTAAATAAATTATATATATGTAATATGTTTAAATAGTGTAATTGGTTTCGACCGTTCTATTTAAAATAAATAAACACAGAAAAATATTAGGGTAGTATATTAAGCGCACATCAAAAATTATCAATTTTTCAAAATACTGTTTGCACATCAAAATTTGCATCTCTAAATAAATTAAACTGTATTGTAGCGTAATTAAGATTATTAATTGTATTATTAATTGTATTGTAGCATAATTAAGAGTGACATTTGAATATTTGTACACCATAAAGTTGTGGTAGAATGTTTAGAACTTAAACAAATATTAACACCTTACGTACCATGTAAAACTACATTAATACAAATAAAATTCTATTCTATTCTATTCTATTCTATTCTATTCTATTCTAAACTTGACGACAGTCTGCAGGGTTTATAGGAACCTAACCAAACCGGACCTCGGGATTCCCAATAATTATAATTTGTACAAGTTATTAGATAATTAGTAGTGCAATCATTGATTTGGTGCTTAAGTAGATTATTAGATGTAAAGTATTTGATGTAGGTAAGAGTATTTTTCTGGTGCGCGATCCGATAAATAATTTCCCAAAAGAAAAGATTTGATAATATCAACGTATTTCTGATCTGCACACCTTGTTTTACGCCCATATTCTCAGATGTTTTTGGATAAACACAACGTCTCTTAGCATCTGTCATTATTTGACTTACTTTGGTACTAGAAACTCCTGAAAACTACTGGACCAATTTAAACAAATGTAATACCCGTTACTGTATTTTGTTGAATTAAAATTTTCAGTAGTTTTAGGCTGTACGAGTTACCAATTTGAATTAACCAGAAAGCGTGAACGACCTACAGAAGTTCGCGGGGAAGACTTGGACGGGACTCGTAGGTACAGACCAGGGAAGCATGACACAAACGGTAGGAAGCCTATACTGTGGGCTTGGTAGCCTTGTTCATGATAACACTAATATTATAAAGGCGAAAGTTTGTCAGTGTGTGTGTTTGTATGTTTGTTACTTCTTTTTTTTTGTTGTTTTTAAACTTTTATCAATGTGCTTTTAGTTTAGTTGGTGATGTTCCTAAATACTTTTTCTTTCTTTCTTTTCTTTCTTTATATCCTGGATTAACATATAGGCTACTTTTTATCCCGGTCTACGTGGTTGAAACCGCGGAGCGCAGCTAGTAAATTACTATTCATAAACCTCTTTTCTTTTTTTCTTTCTTTTCTTTTCTTTTTTTTCTTCTTTTTCTTTTCTTTTTTTTTCTTTTCTTTCTTTTTTTTTTCTTTTCTTTTCTCTTTTCTTTTCTCTTTTTCGGTTTTTTTTTTATATAAACCTCTTTTCCGCTTTTCCATAATCTTGAAAAAACAACCAATATCTCCTTTCAATTTAAAAACAAAGCTACTGCAGAGAACCAACATTCATTACACAAAGTGCGGAACTCAAATGAGTTTACAAAACGCTTTTTAAAGCACCGCGCACCGGTTGCTCGTTAAGTCCGAGCCGCTCCCAAGTAGGTTGACCATGACGTCACGTAGCTAAGGATATTGGGTTTTTGTGGGTCATTTCCGTCGTTAAAGCAAGGAGCTAACAAGACTGGGGTTATGAAGGAATGTACACATATTACATTAATTATATAATTAATTAATGTAAATATGTAATGTTAATGTAATTATGTATTATAATGTTAATGGATGTATTTTTTTTATAGTAGTTTAAAAGTAGCTTGAATAGATTTTTTTTTTCATGGCCGTTAAATGTCAGTGACATCAATTCATCATCATTGTGAGGGTTGATTTTAAAATCGTGGTCAGTATCGGTACCTACCCAGTGAAAAGACACGTTTATTGAAAAATTACGAGAAGACTGGTCCCAAATAATGGGATAAGGCTAGGTAGAGAGAGAGAGAGAAATCTGAATCATGACTATCTACCAGGGACTGTATTCTCGTCATAAATAGCGATCGCTTTACGAACAAATTTGAAAAATCGTAATGGGGTCCCTAGATGGTCAAAAATGTTTGAAAAGCACGAAAAATTCACGTGCTTGTCAAGCAATTTTGACCGTCTAGGGACCCTATTAAAAGTTTGTGACCAAATTGAAACCTACTCCACTGACTAAAGTAAAAGGTTCTTTACGAAGATGCGGGCTTTAAAAAGTACTATACATACGTTTTAAACTAGGACAGTACCATTCAAATTACAACGTGGTCCACTCCAGTTTTCAACATAAAGCTCTTTTTCGCGCGAAAAAGATCAAAAATGAGAGATTGCGCGAACAAATCACATTAAGTTGAAACACCGCCAGTGCCTGCCACTTGCTGATAACAGTATTTCATGCATTTTTCAAACCAAAAATAACATGTCTTCGTCGTGATTTTTCACGTGTCTAAAAATAACAGTGATTTCATACTTGTGTAAAATAACTATTATTTTTTATTCGTGAAAAGTACTTAACTGTTATTTTTAGAGTTCCGTACAAAAAATGGTAAAAAGGAACCCTTATGGTGCGACTCAGTCTGTCTGTCTGTCACAGCTGGATATCTCAAGAACTACTTGAAATTTGGAACAGTTTTAGATGACGTTTAACTATTTTGCAAATAAGAAAGAAACAAAAACATGTAAGTTTTTTTTTGCAACAGGGACTGAAAGGGGTCTTAAAAATTCGAAGTGGGGTTACTAGGGCATGTGGGGTATCATATGAAAGAGTGCTGTTTGCACATTCTCAAACATTTTTTTTTTTTAGGCCGCATAGTTTTCTACTTTGATGAAAAATATAAAAAAAAAATACCGTTCCCTCTGAATATCCCACCATTATCTCCGATGTTTGCAGAGACAAAAATCTGAAATTATTCTATGTGATAGAAGTTTATGCAAATAGCACACTTTTTTAAAAATCGGAACGGAGCCCTCGGTGCGCGAGTATGACTCGCTCTTGACCGGTTTTTTATGTGTGAAATATCACTGTTACTAAATGTCGAGAACAGTTGTTCGTTCCCATAAATAACAACTATTAATTAACGCTTTTCGTGTTGAGTTGTGTGGTAGACAAATGTTTTCTAGCTGATTTGTTTGTTAAACAAAAATGCGGAGAATCAGTGGTTTTACTTGAAATTGTTTGTTTTATACTGTGTACACGTTTATTCATGTTTTTTTAACGCCAAACATGTCATGTTCATTAATCATACTTTGTAGCAAACGTTACAAACGCGCTGTACAGGTTGTGGCAAAATAAAACTTTTGGCAATGAAAGCACCCAGAATTATGAACCACACAATTAGAACTCTTCTTTACAAACATTAAATACTGCAATACATCATAAATTACAATATAATTGTTTTATTACAATGTTTTCATTTAAAATTTTACTAAGTAATTATGTCGTATCTCTTTGTATTTTCCTTAAATACTACTTTACTTTTCAACTTAGTAATTGTTTACGTTTTTATCATTATTTATAGTCCATACCGTCCCACTGCTGGGAAAAGGTCTACTAGGAATACTTTTCTACCCATCTTTGTCTGCTGCTTTTTCCAACGAATCATTCAAGTAAGAGTCTAGGTCTTCACGCCAGAGGTTCTTAGTTAATACCTGTCTAATTTAGCTGATTGGTTTGATAAAATTAACTGCGAAGTTATCACCAAGCTCAATAATCTAAAAAAAAAACCCAGAGTAATTTTGCTTCCACAACCGAAGGAACTGTACGTCTAAGAGTACTCTAGACTAGTCCACAACCAACCTTAACTTTCGCAGACTAATGTTCTATCTTTACACTTTGTGTAATATTTATGTACTTCATCACCACTGCTCTCAAAACGGTAAAGGAAAACATTGTGAGGAATCCTAGAACCAAAAAATCGAAGACATGTGACATCCACCAACCCACACTCAGCCCGCGTGGGTTATGGCCCACTCCCTCTTACAGAGAGGATGCCTGTATCCCAAGAATGGGAACATTATAGGCCAATTTCCCTTATGTGCTATTCCCTTATAACTAATGCCTACCCGTGAAGAAGAATAATTCTCCCCACTTTTATTACGTCCAGTTTCACAGCCCGTAAACGTCCATTAAGCATGTTACGATACGTTTATGCAATCACGCGTGTGTTCTGCATGCGCTGTGGTTTCCATTTTAATTGGCTATTAAACTGCTTGTGCCCTGCCAACTTAGCACCGGTTATAAATTTATTGAAACATGTTTTGTAAATTGAAACCGTGTAAACTGCACTGAAAACCGGGTTTGGTTCAATGTAACATGGAAGAGCCTTGAAACAAAACCAGCCAAGTTCGTGTCGGACTACGCACAAAGAAGGGTTCCGTAGTTGGGATGAATTTATCCCAAGAACACTGTAGTTGAAAAACATGGTCTCCCATACATTCCAACAGCAAATGTAAGTTGATTGACTTCTACTCGTGAACTTGAAAAGCCTACTTATCTGTGATAGTTTTCCTTTATAGTACTACCTACCGTGAATTTTTTCACCCATCCAAAACTAACCGTTTGAAGCCTGAAAGGGCCAATATGTTAATGAACTCGACTGTACATTTATCTACATCAAACTCATCAAAATGTAGGGAGCAACAGATTTTTTTTTCGCGATTTTTGGTTTGGTCCTATAGTAAAAGTTGTTCATAATGATGAGTACAATAACCCCTTCAGAGATTGTGCGTTAATTATGTTACGCCTTGTAGGTCAAAACAGCTGTAACATCCCAGGAAAAAGCCACAAGTAGAATAATAACACCAATCATTTTTCACCCTTCTAAACGAATATGCTGACGCAACCTGAAAAAAAACTAATACTCTATCAAATTAATCCAACATAATATCATAAACAATAGTACATTATTAAATTAGGGGCAGCTATCAAACTCATTTCATGGCTAATGGCTCATCGATCATTATTAGCAGAATGCTGAATCATAGGCTACGT
Organism: Cosmia trapezina; assembly: GCA_905163495.3. Lineage (NCBI taxonomy): Eukaryota > Metazoa > Arthropoda > Insecta > Lepidoptera > Noctuidae > Cosmia > Cosmia trapezina. The sequence continues at coordinate 22,582,523 of LR991032.1, read as the reverse complement.
GTTCAGTAATGATAGTGTAATTTAGTGTTGAAGATATTGGATTAGAATGTTGGATTAAGAGACCTTATTTTTAAGATTGATAGATGAAAAGTTGTTTTTTTTTTTATTTTATCAATTAGCGGACTAGTAAAATAATATTAATTTAATAGGTACCTAATAATAAAACGCACATTTCTATTGTATTATATAATAAACTCAGCTCAAAAAGTATTATCAGTTTTTGAATTAATGAGTTAAATAAATGCCAAAATAAAAATGTGTTTCTAATAATTACCTATTAAATTAGTACTCTTACTAGTCCGCTAATTGATTAAATTTTTCAAAAAAACATCTTTTCATTTAACAATCATAAAAATAAGGTTCCGTGAGAGCGAGAGAGGTAATAAAATGCGACAGCCCTCTTAACGCCTTCAAAATCGGAAGTAATAAAGGTAAAACTTGAATTCCTTGATTCATCATCGGCCTAGCCTTTTACCAAATATGGTGGGGTTGGCTTCCAGTCTAACCAGGTGCAGCTGAATACCAGTATTTTAGATGGAGCGACTGCCTATCTGACCTCCACAACCCAGTGACTGGGTAATACGATAGCCCTGGGTAAGACTGGTAGTCAGACTTTCGGGCTTCTGATGACCCGTAACGACTGTCAAAGATCCACGAATGACAGGCGGGACTAACGGCTTAACGTGCTTTCCGTGGCACGGAGGAGTATGTAAAGATGGTCATCCATCCTCGGACCAACCGTGGCAAGCTTAGCTTAACCTGATCGATCGCAAACAAGAAAGATAATGTAGCGTTAATGTCCAACTTATCAGCATTATCTTTTATCCCCAAATTCCTCAAACAAAAACAGACAGCTCAGCCTTTACATAAATACCCAAACCCTTTGCATTAATTTTACATTTAACAATAAAATACCTGCAAAAAGCCTTATCGTTATAAGGCGTGCCCAAAGGCCCGAAATTACCTCTAACCCTAAATAAAGGGTTTCTTTACCCGTTTCTAATCTATGCTTTTACAAGTAATCTGAATCAATTTTTATTTTGTAGAAGATAAGGTTCATTTTTTAATGTAGTATGTTTCTATTGTTTCGAGTTTCACATACAATAGTAACGTTTGCCAAAAGTTATCTTATCTTAAAAATTCTGCTCTATTTTACCTGACAAATATGTCTTAAGATATTTATGGTTCAGTTATAGCACATTGTTATTTAGTTGTGGATTCAATACATTTCATAACATCACATCTTGTTTCCCCGTAGGGTTGGGCAGAGGAGTAGGCTATGTACACCTCACATTTCCATCAACCTGCACAAAATCCAGGCTCCGGGCTGCTACTGAGATATTTCTGATAGAAAAATCCAATAACACTTAGCACGACCTTTTTTTTGTGGATGGGAAATCCCGCTCTGGGTGGAGCCTAAAAAAGCTAAAAAAAAATGCAAAATGCCCATAAAAAGCTTTAACTCCTAGAGTGTTTTCTGCAACCCATGTGTGCATAAGGAAATATCCTTTATATAATCACACTAATATTATAAAGGCGAAAGTTTGTGAGTGTGTGTGTGTGTGTGTGTGTGTGTATGTTTGTTACTTCTTCACGCTCAAACGGCTTAACCGATTTGGATGAAATTTGGTATGTAGACAGCTTATACCCTGGATTAACACATAGGCTACTTTTTATCCCGAAAAAATGTAGTGCTCCCGTGGGAAGAGCAAGGAATTCAAATACATATTATGCTACTCTTTGAAACTCAAACGGCTCGACCGATTTCGATGAAATTTGGTGTGAAAGTAGCTGACACTTTGGATTAACACATATATTACTTTATATCCCGAAAAAATGTAGTGTTCCCGTGGGATGAGCAAGGAATTCAAATACATATTATGCTACTCTTTCAAACTCAAACGGCTCGACCGATTTCGATGAAATTGGGTGTAAAAGTAGCTGACACTTTCTATTAACACATATACTACTTTATATCCCGAAAAAATGTAGTGTTCCCGTGGGATGAGCAAGGAATTCAAATATATTTGCTTCTCTTTCAAACACAAACGGCTCGACCGACTTTGATGAAATTTGGTGAGAGAGTAGCTAACACCCTGGATTAACACATATGGTACTTTATATCCCGAAAAAATATAGTGTTCCCGTGGCATGAGCAAGGAATTCAAATATATTTGCTACTCTTTCAAACTCTAACGGCACAACCGATTTTGATGAAATTTAGTAAGGAAGTAGCTGACACCTTAGATTAATACATAGGCTACTTTATATCCCGAAAAATATTATAGTGTTCCCGTGGGATGAGCACGGAATTCACATATATTTTTAGCTACTCTTTCAAACTCAAACAGCTCAACCGATTTTAATGAAATTTGGTAAAAGAGTAGCTGACACCCTGGATTAATACAGAGGCTACTTTATATCCCGAAAAAATATAGTGGTCCCGTGGGATGAGCAAGGAATTCAAATATATCTGCTACTCTTTCAAACTCAAACGGCTCGACCGATTTTGATGAAATTTGGCATCGTAATAGCTGACACCCTGGATTAACACATAGTCCACTTTATACCCCGAAAAATGTAGTGTTCCCGAGGGATGAGTAAGGAATTCAAATATATTTGCTACTCTTTCAAACTCAAACGGCTCAACCGATTTTGATGAAATTTGGTAAAGGAGTAGCTAACACCCTGGATTAATACATAGGCTACTTTATATCCCAAAAAAATATAGTGTCCCCGTGGGATGAGCAAGGAATTAAAATATATTTGCTACTCTTTCAAACTCAAACGGCTCGTCCGATTGTTATGAAATTTAGCGTGGTAGTAGCTGACTCCTTGGATTAACACATAAGTCACTTTATACTCTGAAAAATGTTGTGTTCCCGAGGGATGAGCAAGGAATTCACATATATTTTTAGCTACTCTTTAGAACTCAAACAGCTCAACCGATTTTAATGAAATTTGGTATAAGAGTAGCTGACACCCTGGATTAATACATAAGTCACTTTATACTCTGAAAAATGTAGTGTTCCCGAGGGATGAGCAAGGAATTCAAATACATATTATGCTACTCTTTCAAACTCAAACGGCTCGACCGATTTTTTGTGCGTAATTTGTTGTGAACGTAGCTGACACTTTGGATTAACACATATACTACTTTATATCCCGAAAAAATTTAGTGTTCCAGTGGGATGAGCAAGGAATTCAAATATATCTGCTACTCTTTCAAACTCAAACTGCTCGACCGATTTTGATGAAATTTGGTGTGGAAGTAGCTGACACCCTGGATTAATACATGGCTTACTTTATATCCCCAAAAATGTAGTGTTCCAGTGAGATGAGCAAGGAATTCAAATATATTTGCTACTCTTTCAAACTCAAACGGCTCAACCGATTGTGATGAAATTTGGCATCGTAGTAGCTGACACCCTGGATTAACACATAGTCCACTTTATACCCCGAAAAATGTAGTGTTCCCGAGGGATGAGCAAGGAATTCAAATATATTTGCTACTCTTTCAAACTCAAACGGCTCAACCGATTGTGATGAAATTTGGCGTGGTAGTAGCTGACTCCTTGGATTAACACATAAGTCACTTTATAGTCTGAAAAATGTAGTGTTCCCGAGGGATGATCAAGGAATTCAAATATATTTGCTACTCTTTAGAACTCAAACGGAAGGACCGATTTTGATGAAATTTGATGTGGAAGTAGCTGACATCCTGGATTAACACATAGGCTACTTTATATACCGAAAAAGTGTAGTATTTGATGTGGAAGTAGCTGACATCCTGGATTAACACATAGGCTACTTTATATACCGAAAAAGTGTAGTATTTGATGTGGAAGTAGCTGACATCCTGGATTAACACATAGGCTACTTTATATACCGAAAAAGTGTAGTATTCCAGTGAGATGAGCAATTTTTTTGTGAATACTTTTTTCACCGATTAAATAATACACGTTTTAGTGTATCTCATAAACCGCGGGTAACACCGCGGGGCGCAGCTAGTAGGTATATAAGCTTATATCGTATATGTATAAACGTAACAAAACATCATCCGATGGTAAAAAAATCATCATCAGTAGTTGTGAACCTATCGGGTTCGCAACTAAGCCCCCCTCCACACCCCCGCTGGGGTTTTCGGTTTATAAATAAATAAATAAATAAATAATTCTTTATTGCCATAAATAGGTTACAGATAAATTTGAGACCCTGGCACCAGAGCTAGGTTAGAGTACCTGTATTTCAGGAGCCAGTGACTTCTTCCATTTAGGTAACAATTATAACCAAGTTTAAGTAGCGAAAGGTGATGAAATTACCTTACTTAAAAATAAATTTAACAGCAAATATTAAATTACTTAAAATGTATTATGAAAACTAAAATTAGAATGCAAATAAAATCAAAATTAAAATAAAATGCGGATTAAAGCAAAATTAGATAACAAATTGAGAACAATAATTAAAATAAAATAACATTTGAATAAAACAAATCACAATATAGCCAATAAACATTAAAATAAAAGTTAAAAGTAAAATTAAGAGTAAAAGTACTGTTACGCGTGTGTGTGTATGTGAGAGGGTGTGTTAGGGTATGTGTGTAAGTGTATGTGAGTGTAAATACCAATGATTTGTGTTCTTAAATAATATTTAGGTTGATTGCAGTAAATTTTCAGTTGCGTTGTAGTCTTGAGTCAGTAGCCAGATCTTTACCTTCTTTTTAGTCTCACGAGTTGTAAGGGGATTTATATTCAGGGTTTTGTTCAACTTATTATACAGAAAAGTGGCAAGATATGACCGCTGTCGTCTGGCGGACGTCGTGAGAAAACGCAAAGGTAAGCAAACATTACATATGGTGCGCTTCTTATTCATTTGTGTATTGTAAGGAGTAATACTGTGCTGCTTGTTAACAACTTGCAGAATATAATTCTGTCTTACCGTAAGTACTTCACACTTCTCGTATAAGACTCTGGTGGGAAATCTAAATGGTCTGAAAGTCATGGCTTTAAGTAGTTTATAAATTAGTACATAAAAAACACTTGGGGGTTAAGCAATAAAACAAGTAAGTAATACATAGTTACTCTTCTAAATAATAATAACTAGCGGACCCGACAGACGTTGTCCTGTCTGAACGATCCTAGAACCCGACTGCAGCGCCACCTACCGGGTCCAATTGTGTTTTCAAACCATCCAGGAACCCATTCAATATACAGACAAAATTTCATCTAAATTGGTCTAGCCGTTGTTATACCACGTTTTATTTTTATTTTTTTTTAAGTAGCCTATGTCCGTCTCCTGGTTCTAAGCTACCTCCCCACCAATTTTCAGCCAAATCGGTTCAGCCGTTCTTGAGTTACAAATAGTGTAACTAACACGACTTTCTTTTATTATATAGAGATAAGGAATGTTACTAAACCACAAAAAAAAACCTATTACTTTTTCCATAATGGAATGAAAAATTAAATGTTCCCTCCTTTAGGATTTACAGAAAATAAGACTGTTACTATGTGAACTCCGAATAGGAATGTCGTTTACACAAAGGTAAGAATATAGAATAATAGCTGTGTAAAAACCACAGGACTTTTTATATGGAATAATTACATTGGACATAAACTGGCAAAATGTGGATGTATAATGTAGGTACATCTCTGCTTAAGCCTTTGGGGAAAAGAGATATAATGATGTATGTAATTACTAAGATAAAATACATACCTAAACATATCTATCTATGTTAAGGATTTGGTTTCAGCACTTAGTCCTTCATGTGGACCATTGTACGTTAGTACTATTATTTATTCTGTGACCATTGTGCGTGGGCTATGGCGGCCGTCGGGGGTTATTCCAAACATATATCAACATTATTTCATTTCAGGAACACAACGTCTCATGATACTTTCATCATAACAAAAAAAAAGTAGGGAGGTGTCGTGGGACACCCGGTTGGAACGAAGTTCCTTTCGCTGTATATTATGTATTAATACAGAGCCAACTAGGATAATTTTTTGAGCCCCTGGTTCAGATGGAATGACCAATAGGGTCTTCCAACTCTTCCCTGCCCGTTTGATAATGCTCTTGACCATCATCTTCAATGGTGCCATGAGTAATAATATCTTTCCTCAAGCCTGGAAACAGGCCACCGTTATCGGTATTCCTAAGCCCGGCAAGCCTAAGCGCGAGCCCTCTAGTTACCGCCCCATTAGTCTGCTCAATGTCCTTGGCAAAATCTATGAGAGACTTATTTATAAGCGACTCAGGGATTATGCTGAGACAAAGGGCCTTATTCCTAACGAGCAGTTTGGTTTTCGAACCCAACACTCTTGCGTACAACAGGTCCACCGTATAGTCGAGCATGTCAGCGCTGGTTTCCAGCGCGGTGCGATGACTGGTGCTGTTTTCTTCGATATAGCGAAAGCGTTTGACAAAGTCTGGCACAACGGCTTATTATATAAGCTTTACAAACTTGGTGTGCCAGATCGTCTCGTGCTCATCTTACGAGACTTTTTGTCAAACCGCACCTTTCGCTATCGTATCGAAGGAGCGCTTTCCTCTCCCCACCCTATTCGCGCAGGGGTCCCTCAGGGCTCTGTGCTTGCTCCCTTAATTTTCACACTTTTTACTAGCGACATCCCGCGTAGCGAGAGGGCACAGTTGGCTCTGTTCGCAGACGATACGGCCATCTACTACAAGGGCATGGTTCGCGACTCGATCTCTCGCACTCTCCAAACCGCTGTCGATGCACTCGCCAAGTGGTTTCGGAAGTGGAGAATCGAAGTCAATCCCGATAAAAGCCAAGCTGTTCTCTTTACGAGACAGCGAAGCAAAAACTGTAAACCCCCCGCCCGATCACCATGTTTGGCAAGCCGATCCCTTGGGAGAAGCGAGCCAAATATCTAGGTGTGACGCTCGATGAGCACCTTACGTTTTCAGAGCACATAAAGAAGGCTCGTTCGCGGGCCTACTTTGCTCTTGGTAGACTCCATTTGGTTATGAATGCACGCAGCAAGTTGTCCCTTAAGTGCAAGTTGCGTATTTATACAGCGTGCATTCGCCCTATCATGACCTTTGCGGGCCCAGTCTTTGCTCACGCAAAGTCCCACCACATCCATAGGATGCAGACCCTTCAAAACCGTTGCCTCCGAAAGGTAACGGGAGCCCCTTGGTTCGTTCGGAACGATAACCTCCATTTAGACCTTAGAATCCCGACCATCCGTCAATTCTTGAAACGCCTTTCCAAGCGTTTCTTTGACTCTGCCGCGAAGCACCGCAACCCTCTGGTTGTCGCGTCCGCTAATTATGTCCCCTCTCGAATCAGTAAAGTCCGCCGTCCGCGACTTGCACTCTCTGAACCTGATGACCCTATTACCCTCCTCCAGGAAAGTAGTAGTGCTACTAGTACTCTAGTACGCAAACACAGATCACACAAATCATCATTCCGACCTCGCCGCCGAGGTCCTCCGCGTAGACGAACTTCCCTTGTAAATGTAAACTCATCTCCCTTGATCGGTAATAACGAGCCAGCTGGTGGCGTAGCTGAGCCTGTAGCTTTAAACTCCCCTAATAATAATAATAATAACCCCGATTTGAGCCAGCCAATTGTTCCTTGCTGTCCTCTCTTAGTCAGCGACGCCCTAAGCCGAGGTCCGTACCCCACAGGGGGTGCCCTTAGTGCGCAGTCGCTTAGTTTATAAGTAAACATGCCCCTGGCTGGAGGTTTTGAGTTCGCTTAAGGCACCCACAGGATAGTCCGGTTAAGCAGTCTCGACCCCAAGTGGTCACACTGCGAGATGCCATACAAAAAAAAAAAAAAAAAAGTTTTTGGAAACTAAAAACTTATATAGATAGCTCTGACAAGAAACTTTTTCGGGCTTATCGCTTTTTCATCACGTGACGTTTTGTACCAGTTAGAGAACTTAGTTCCAAAAAAAAAAACTACCTATATGAAAAAAAAATACAGTCCAAGCTTACCGAAGATTGGGATTCCAGAGGGGAACCTTAAGTATTCGTACAGCCGAAACTGGCCGCAGCTTCTTATATTTCAATACAAATAGTTCTGAATCAGAATGAAGAAGAAATCAGAAGGGATTGGATGCATTAAACACTACCTAATCATCTCAAGTGGAACATCAACCTAAGCTATAATGTGAACCGAGTATGAAGCATGAGCCAAGTAAATCCATTTTATCGATATTATGACGTCACAGATTGATGAAATATGATGACGTGGCACTCCGCAGCTCGAGATGTCTGCCAAGTCACGAACATCTGAGAACCTAGAAAGTTCCACGTTTTATTTAAAATTAAAATAATATTGGAGTTGGTAATATGTTTAATATCTACGTCGGTTTTTTCATATAACATAATTGCAAGTTACAAATAATTTAGTGTTTGTTTGCCTTGTAAATCAATTTTGAAAGTATTTAAAGCTGATAGACTTGAGAATTCACTTGTAATGAGCATTCTAGCGAATGTTAAAATGGAGCGTTTAGCGAGCATTTTAACAGGAGCGTTTTAGCGAGCATTCTAGCGAGCGTTCTAGCACAGTCTATACATCATACAGTGGTCTGACGAGAGCCCGAACTGATTACGAAGTTCGCCGACTTCGTTTGCGTATAGAGACGACTCACAGTATGGGAATCTCGTAATCTAGCGGGATTTAAATCAAAATATAAATTTAATTATTTGATAATATAGTTATAATCTATTTATACCTAAGACCCTATTTGTCACAGCTACATATTAGAAATACTTGTATGTAGGTTAAAAAAATAAATAAAAATGTAGAAGTGAGTAGATATTAATCGTTGTATCCTCACAATACGAACACACATTAAAGTGTCATCTTCACTTGAGATTACTGATGAAATTAACGTATTAGTCTTGTTTATTGGTTCATTATTGTGTTGTATATCTTTCAAGGTAAGTTAGAGTGTATTTTATTTATATAAGTAATGGTTAAACATTGAACTAATAACATCATTTGAAAGCACAGTTAAATTAGGCATTTTTTAGAGATGATTTGCAAAACAAAAGGTGATATAAAAAAATAACCTGAATATCCCGCTGTTGTTATTATTTTAATTTATAGTTTATACCATTCCCCCTCTAAAAAGCTTATTTTATTCACTGAAAACAGTGAATAAAAAGCACTTTTACTCACTGTTTTGATGTTTGAAAATGGAACACACCCAATGTATTCGACCACAGATTTAGAGTACCTAGGCTAGATACGGCATGTTATTAGATAGTATGAAAACCGAACGTGTCATCTTTTTTAAACCTACGGTAACTTCACCCCAGCCATTTAGTGATGTGCTCAACTTAAACAAAATTGTTTCAATCGCTAAGCGTCACTGAGCTAACAGACTTTTTTTAGTACGAACAGTCGAACATGCAGGGCACGCTTGGTCGTGGCTTGCCGTATCTAGTGTAAGTGTAATCTGTGTATTCGACCTATATTGATGTGTTCTAAATTCAATTTGATTGGTCGACATTTTCGACAAGGAGTTTAGCATTAGAATAAAACTGTTTTGTGTTATTTGCTGTCTTTAGTAAATTGGCGCTATTTTGAATACTGTAAGTTGTACGAACACAAAGTTTAGTGTTACTTTAATCTTTAATTTTGTGTTTGTTTAGTGTTGTTTTAATCGATTAAAAATGCATTCATTAGTGATGAAGATGTGTAGTAGTAGTGGAAAACTTGCTACCCAAAAAATCACGGCTGGTTTACATCAAAGCCAATTTAACTTTCCTTTTTCTTCTTTATAATATGTCTATTTTCACTTAAATCTTTCTTTTTCTCGTAGTCATGGTATAAAGTATAGTATGCAACTCTTGAATAAAACGGATTTATATCGAGGGCCATGAATCACTCGCGTCGCTCAGGATTCTAACACTTGAATCACTCGCTACGCTCGTGATTCAATAATCATGAGTCACTCCCTACGGTCGTGATTCAATCGTTAGAATCCTTCACTAGCTCGTGATTCATCTATGGCCCTCGCTTTAAATCCGTCCTTTATTCACTAATTGCATAATATACTATTAGAGTTTTACATTTTGAGAACAATTGATAAAACTTGCGATTTTTTGCGACCGTCATACATTTTTTTTCGGTTTTCTGAATGACCGCTGAAATCACAATAAAACAAATTTTTGATGTTTGGATCTCAAATGCGAAATAGGAGCGAATTGATGCTATTTTTTCTTTTATAATAAGTAATTATAAAAATAATAGGTAATTGTAAAAAGTGGAATTAGTGACTAAAATAACAAAATTTATTCATATCGCATTTTTTTTTACAACTTTATTTAAACAACTCTATTTAAGTATTTTTATTTATTTGAATACCAACCAATGGAGGAATGAAATTGAATACCAACAAATGGAGGAATTGAATACCAACCAATTTATTTATTTGAATACCAACCTGTGGAGCTCGTGGCTAAGTAATAACAGCCGCACGGGTCGATCCGTCAGGTTAAGCTACGCTTGCCGGGGTTGGTCCGTGGATGGGTGACCTATCTTTACATACCGAGACTTCTCCGTGCCTCGGAAAGCACGTTAAGCCGTTGGTCCCGGCTGTCATTCGTGGATCTTTGACAGTCGTTACGGGTCGTCAGAAGCCCGAAAGTCTGACAACCAGTCTTACCAAGGGGTATCGTATTACCCAGTTACTGGGTTGTGGAGGGCAGATAGGCAGTCGCTCCATGTAAAATACTGGTATTCAGCTGCATCCGGTTAGACTGAGAAGCCGACCCCAACATAGTTGGGAAAAGGCTAGGCAGATTGATTTTGAATACCAACCAATATTATTTTTTAACTTGTATCTTTTATGTAATTAAATTTGGAATTAAATCCCGCTAGATTGCGAGATTCCCATACTGTGCGACGCTCGCTAAGACGCTCCATTTTAACATTCGCTAGAATGCTCATTACAAGTGAATGCTCGAGTCTAGAGTAAGGGTTCAACAGAAGTTAATATAATTATTATTTTTTAATTTTTTTTACGACCGAATTCAATCGTACCTACCTATATAGTGGCCATACTTCTCCGGACGAACACCTTCAGGAAAAACCCTCCTTTTACCAAATCATCTCATCATCGATTCCTATGAAGACCAACACTAATCGGTATCTTACTAAGTAATAACTCAAAAGAAAGATAAATCTCTCACGGCGATTCCGTGAAAATGTTAGCAAAAGATACGTCTAATCACGATGACTACGGTAATCTTTTAGAAAGAAAGATTCATTGGTGTCGATGATACTTCTTTTGTGTAATAGGTAGCTATTTATCTTTATTTTTTTTTAAATTAAGATAGCGTTATAATGAAACTTGTATGGTTATCTGAAATAACGTGGTTGTGAACTGCAAGAAAACATACACTCATTTGCTTTTTCCTTCTTTAAACATAATTATAGGAGTCACGTTTCGTGTTTGTCTATGTGACTGTGTTAAGCCGTATCTGGAAGAAAGAGGCGTGGCCATACACATTTGTGTATGCAAACATGATGTTTTGTTTTCCGAGCTGCATGGAAAACATTCCCCGGGCGGGGGAGAGGGGAAGAGTTTGTTTCATTATCAACTGCTGCGCACACCGCGCACATCTGTTATCAAACTGATAGCACGTCTTCCTCGTCGGAATACATTACAACATCTACACAAAATTTAATTTAACTAAAAACATTTGTATGCTGATCATGACGTTTTGCCGAGTCGTAAAAACGGTGCGAAGTACAGGCGAGTTGTTAGTATACAGGTTGTAAGTGTAAACAGTGGCAATATTTTAAGGGGTCATTTTACTCACATTATGAACATCTTTTACTATGGGACCAACCCGAAATCGCGAAAAAAAATCAGCTGTTCCCTACATTTTCACGAATTATGCGAACATGAATGTATTGAACAGCTGATTTTTTTTTTCGTGATTTCAGGTTTGGTCTCATAGTAAAAGTTGTTCATAATGATGAGTACAATGACCCCTTAAAATATCGCCACTGTTTACACTTACACTCTGTATAACTAAGCGTGGAAATAATTTACAATTTCATTCAATGCAATGTGAACAGAATATTTTTAAATTAAAGAATGTTCCCAATGTGTTTTCGGTATGAGATTCTGTTTTGTCTTGAAATTGAATTGTCATTGTAATGAATGTTTATTCTTGTCTTAATCAGGGTACGTTGAACCTTTAGATACTTCAATAACAACTCTCATTTTGCTGCAGTATGATGCTGTTTGTTAGATAGATTAGTTTTGGCTTACGTTGCAACTAACAAACAAAAATTGCGGTTGTTTATCTTTAGGACACAATGGCAATGACAAGAGGAGCTCGTGGATCCATCAGGTTAAGCTGTATGCTTCAAGGGTGTAGGGTGCAAATGCAAGCATACTCTAACATTAATTGTGAAATGTAAGTGCAATTGTCAGTGAGTGCCAACGGGCTAGAATCAGGAAATAAAAATGCAAGTTGTCCGACTCAAACCGCGTCTAATTGAACACTAAATAAATTATTAGTACAGAAAACATCATCCATGCTCTGCATGCTACTGCTGCATAATTTTCGTGCTTCCTAATGTAGGTCGTGCATGTAAGTGCAAAGATTTTGGCTTACTTATTGCACATCTCATTACTTATCACATAATTTTAAAAACCATGTACGTGCACCGTACATATTGCCTCCACAAAGAATGATAACAACTACTGAAATAAACATTAATTTAGTAAACAACTTAATACAAGAAAGAATGTAAAACTAATGCAGGGTACGATTGTAGTAAGTAATAGGTATAATATGTATATGACAAATGTAAAATGTTATGTAAATGTACACGTTGGTCCGCGAATCGACCATCTTTAGAGACCTCTCCTATGCAGAAAGCTGGTCTATCTATACGAGTAGATGTATCTACAATCAGCTCTTTATCTGCTATACATTTCAAGATAGGTGAAGCAGTTTATAAGCCAAGTAAGCCGGGGATTTGCTCAGCCTAATGCCAGCTAGACAATATCTCAGCAATATCAGCTAGTTGGAGGAATTGTCCGGTATTTGGAACATATCCAGGTTCTATTTGTTGTAGTTAGGTGGTTACGTATGTGTGGGTTCTACCTGAATGTATTGGGAATAAAAATATAATGTATATTGCAGGGTTCTGCAAGCCAATTTTGTCGTTCGGAGACATCAATATATTTTACCTTGGCCGGAGGCTAATCATTGCCATACCACGTGGCAATGCCGCCAGTCTCTTGGGTACACTACCAGTCGACAGCGATGCAGAGGTATTTTTGACGTCACGTTTTCGGTGTTTAATAGTTTTAGTTAGGTAAGATATTATATTTTATGTCAATAAGTAATCTGATAATAAATAAATAAATGGACTAAGTAGGGCTGCCATATCATATATTACATATACTTATGTAGACTTACGGCGAATTAAGCTAGACGCGATCGGCTCTTAATTTAACCACTTTAAGAAACAGTAATTGGTTTCACATCCATTCATACAAATGTTTTGTGTACAAGCTGTGTATAAGTGGTAAAAAAGTCTCCAACATTCCTGATGACGTAACGCGGGGACCCTAAACCGCGTTCAAAAACTGCCAGTGTCATGTGGAATATTGTACAGCTCTTAACCGCTGTTTAAATGTGTTGATCACGTTCAGTGTCATTGGTGAAGTTTGCCCTTAGGGGTTAGCCCCGTTATCAAACTTGCTGAATACCTACCGAATAAATTCACAAGTTATTTTCGTAAATCTCCTGCCTGCACAAGGGAAAAAGACGACACAATACAATAACTTTCTCACCACACAATCCCTCTTCCAATAATTTAATCAAGCCCGATGTCTTCCAAACAAAGTTCATTACAATATCGAAGAAACATGATTAAAGACAAAGAATTAACGAGATTAAGTACCTAACTCGGTTGCCGTACCGCGAGCCACAGAGTTTGCAAACTCGCTGACAAATATATAGGATTACGAAATGTTTCAGATGGTATAGACCATTGGTTCCTAAACTGTGGGCCGAAAAGTTTGTAATAATAGGTTAATTTACAACTTTTAAATTCTTCGGAGAATTACCGAACGTATACAGAAGATGTATGATCAAAAGTCACAATGTTGAAAACCAAATATAATGTTCTAATTTTTAAATTGTAGTGTTTTTTACAATTTTTACAAAAGTATTGTAATGGTACTTTTGAGTTTAACGAAGTACGATTAAAGTTTAATTTTAGATTCACAGAGTCTTTTTCTGGTCAAACATTATGGTCCGTCGCTAACGGAAAAAACAAAACAAAAGTGCTAAAACAGGTTGGGAACCACTGTCATAGACTCTGATCCGAGTTTGGGTGACAGTATTGCTTTCGCTACCGTTTTTGGTAATCGAATCAAGAGGATTTGCGATCGTAACTTTATTAATTCCTAGCTGTATTACCAGCCTTGTGATTGATTTCGCTGTAAGTTTTAAGACAGTTGAATCATTTGATAGGGACACGCTTTGTATAGATTTTTTGTTTTTGTTTTGTCACTATCGTAGATTCTGGCTCACAAAAGTTGCAGTAGTTTGGAATAGTCATGATTCTCCTGCCCTTATCCTAATTTATTTGGGGTCGGCGCAACATGTCTTTTTCTTCCATACTTCTCTATTAGCCGTCATCTCGGTAGTCACTCCCTTTCTAGCCATATCATCTTTCACACAGTCCATCTGTCGTTTCTTTGGCCTTGCCCTACTCGTATTATAGACATCCATATTCATGGTCCAAACTCTCCAGATGACATTTTCCTCATTCCTCCGCATCACATGACACCCGATTTCCGCACAACTTTTTAGTCACCGGTGTCGCTTCCAGACTTCCTCTTATATTATTATTTCTTATTCTATTAATTCGGATAACACCACACATCCCTTAGCATTCCCGTCTCAGCTGCATGCAATTTCCTTTCATTCATTTCATTTCTTTTGAGGCCCAATGATTAGAAACAATGATTATAGACCTGCAGATCTAATCATTGTTTTATAAATCTTCCCCTTAAGTTTATGGGGAATGTGGAAGTCGTAGATAGTTCTCGTGACCTGCCGCCATTTCAACCATCCAGTGTTAACTGTGTGCTTAACAGTCCGATTTACTAAAGCAAAAATTTTAACTTCAAAAATATAATCAATCCACCAAAATAAGAAAAGAGCCCAAGCGCCCCAAAAAATATAATTAAACCGCAAAAGAGGAACAAGACATAACAATAAGTCTGAAAGCTGAAATAAAAAGAAGATTCACTAGTAAAGCATTAAAATAAGAGCTCAAGCCACAAGGGGCTTATCTAGTGCGGAACTGAGATACAAAGCGCCGGAATACAGAGTTTTGTAAGGGGGATAAAAATACTTAGGACAAAAGCCTACCGTGGCTAAATGTAGAGGTATGTACACGTAAAAATGTGGGTAGAATAATCGTACTACAGTTTTTTCTCTCGTATTAGCCTGAAGTTCCTATGGAGGCAATTTTTAGGGTTCCGTACCTCAAAAGGAAAAAACGGAACCCTTATAGGATCACTTGTTTGTCCGTCTGTCTGTCTGTCAAGACCCTTTTTCTTAGGAACGCGTGGAGGTATCGTTAAAATTAATAACAACTATCGACGTCTATGGTCCCTTGGAGTTCTAAAAAATCAAGTAAGTCAACGCAATAAAAAAATACGGTCATTTATGCGATATATTTTGATATTCGCAAGTAAATCAAAACCTATAGGGTACTTCCCGTTGACCTAGAATCATGAAATTTGGCAAGTAGCAAGGTCTTACAGCATAAATGTTGGAAAAAGTCCGAAAAATTATAATTTATGATTTTATCACAAAAAAAATATCTTCAAGTATTGCAGTCTGTCAAGACAAGGGGTCTTGACAGACTGTAATACTTGAAAATTTTTTTTCTCAGGAACGCGTAGGGATATAAAATTGAAATTAATATCAAATACGTAAGTCTATGGTCAAAATCAACAAAAAATTTAACCGATTTCAATTAAAAGCGACTCATCATCTTTTCCCAACTATGTTGGGGTCGGCAGCTGAATACCAGTATTTTATATGGAGCGGCTGCCTATCTGACTTCCACAACCCAGTAACTAGGTAATACGATACCTCTTGGTAAGACTGGTTGTCAGACTTTCGTTCTTCACACTACCCGCAACGACTGTCAAAGATCCATGAATGACAGCCGGGACCAACGGCTTAACGTGCTTTCCGAGGCACGGAAGGATCTTGATATGTAAAGATGGTCACCCACCCACGAATCAACTGTGGCAAGTGTAGCTTAACGTGAACGATCGACCAGTGCGGTAGTTATTACTTAGCCACAAGCCCCGCAATAAAAAGCGACTGTAAAATAAAAAATAATTTTAATTTTGGCAGTCGGTAGCAATGGCCAAAGCTAGTGACTTAGCATAAAGCATAATCAGTCTATAATGTTCCCACTGCTGGGACACAGACCTCCTCTCATGGAGAGGTAGTGGGCCGTAATCTACCACGCGGTCCCAGTGCGGGTTTGTAGATGTATGTCATCGAATTTTTGGTTCTAGGACATTGCCAATTTCCTCACACTGTTTTTCTTCACCGTTTTAGCTTCCGAAACTTAAATTATTTTTCTCTATGGACGATACGCAGTGCTGAACAACCAACTTAAACAGATTTTTTTAATAAAAATACTTCTTATTACTCTTTAATACAAAGAATTGATGGCAAATGGGTCAGTGCTAGAATGGCTGTATAGGAAACTAAAATATAGGTACCTACTACAATCTACAGAATCCATAACAATATTTCATTTGCAACTAGGTTGAATCTTATTAAGTTGACATCTGATTAGTCTTTTCCTATCTCAAGATTTTACTAAGTAGAGAGATGCCGCTACATTCCACCAGTTTTTATGACAGATCATTCACTGTTCAAGCAGTACGATTGTGGAATGACTTGCCCGTGTCGATAAGGCGTGCACAATCTTTGTCAACTTTTAAAATTTTGGTGAAAAAACATTTCCTCTCTCTTTAAATATCGTCATTACGTGTATAGATCCTTGCTCTTTTTCAAGTAGTATATATAAGTATCTGTATTTATGTATGTATAAATTGTATGTATATATGGTACACCACAGACTACCTAGAGTATTATCTCCTTTCTCCCCATAATCCATCCAAAGGTTGTCTGTAAAAGATCGCTTTTAGCGATAAGACCGCCCATTGTGTCACCCTATGTAAAATTTCAACATTTATATCTGTAATTTTTATGGTGTGCATAATAAAGAGTATTCTATCTATCTATCTAAGTACTAGTCATGTGAACATTACCAGATTGATAATTGCAAAACAATCTCGAATATAACCTAACCTTAGATTCGAGTCCATTTATCTTGATTATGCAACTGTCAATGAAACTGAAACTAAGTCAGTTTAAAGCTGATATTTTAATCTTACAATTAAATGACACTAATTTGGAACCTGTACCGGTTCATCAAATTGTGGGCCCCACGATGTATGGGAGATGGTCAATGTCCTTTACATAGACATTTGCACAAGGTATACTACACCTCCAACTCTGTCTTTGTTCGCAAACACCACTACCTACCGTTTCCAATCATTAATAGCCCTGTCATACCAAGATACATATTGTAACAATCCCTCTTTATGAGAGCAATCATGCGGGGCTTATCTCCAAGCTTACAAAGCAATATTGCTCGATACTCCATCAACAAAGGGTGGGCGTGGGACACAAAAGTTCCGGGTAGTCTATAGCCCGGAAGCCTGACATCCTTGGAATATGATATCTCTAGAGGTTCGATAAGAGTAGTTCAGGGTAAAATTCTTTGAGTCTGGCCAAGATGACAGGCAGATAGAAACTTGCAATATGGCAAAACATTTACGGTCTAAGCTACTTACAGAAGATTTAAACACACCCCGTCTTATTACAAAACAAGGTTCATCTTCAAACCCAGGTTTAAATCATGAACCCTTTTTTGAAAATTCAACTTTATTCCGACACATTCAGTTGTCAGTTTTATAAAACTGACAACTTAGTACCGACCAACCACCACCACCATTACCATTAGACCTACGTAGTTGATATTAATTTCAACGATACCTCCACGCGTTCCTGAGAAAAAGGGTCTTGACAGACTGACATACTTGAACATATTTTTTTATATGATATAATTACTAATTATCAATTTTCAGACTTTTCCATTACTTGTGCTGTGAGACCTTGCTTCTTGCCAAATTTCATGACTAGGTCAACGGGAAGTACCCTATAGGTTTTGATTTACTTGCGAGTATCAAAATAGGTCGCATAAATGGCCGTATCTTTTTATCACGTTGACTTAGAAGCATGAAAACTCCAAGGGACCATAAATTTACGTATTTGATATTAATTTCAACTTGATATCTTCACGCGTTCCTGAGAAAAAGGGTCTTGACAGGCTGACAGACAGACGGACAACAAAGTGATCATATAAGGGTTCTGTTTTTTCCTTTTGAGGTACGGAACCCTAAAAACGTAAGACACGAGTTGAACATGTGTTTATTAAATCTTTTGTAGTAAAAACTCACAAGCATACATGAACCCTGAAAACATTACACTCTTTTTTGGGGCAGTCGTGTAAAAACAGTAGCTATTCTGTGAGAACTATTTGAAGAAAATGCGACTATTTCTTTTACCAAATATGTATTGTCTAAACTCGCTATTCTACACGTTTCTAAAAAAAAACCGGCCCAAAGCGTGTCGGAGCACGCACAATGAAGGGTTCCGTAGTTGAAAAGAATTTATCCCAAAAACAAACTTGGCATTTTAATCCAAAAAAAAATGTATGTGATAAAATTACATATGAAATAGGTCAACAGGAGGTACCCTATAGGTTTTGATTTACTTGCGAGTATCAAAATATGTCGCATAAATGGCCTTTTTGTTTTATTGCGTTGACTTAGAAGCATGATTTTTTTAGAACTCCAAGGGACTTATTTCATATTAATTTTAACTTCCTGAGAAAAAGGATCTTGACAGACTGATAGACAGGCAGATAGACGGACAACAATGTGATCCTATAAGGGTTCCGTTTTTTTTTTCTTTTGAGGTACGAAACCCTAAAAATAAGGTAGAATACTTTATTATTTTAAAGATCGTTTTGTATTTCCAGATAGGCTATAGCATGTCATACAAGATAATTATCACCTCGTAATGCATAGGCATAGGGTAGGTCCTGGGGTGTGAGTCAATTTATCCGAAAATACGAATATAGGGTTTTCTTTGGAATCAACCAATCTGTGAACTCAGCATAACGCAGTCCACTGCCTAACTGAAACTTACAAATCGGTAGGTGCCGTACTTGAAACCTTGAAACTTCTGATTCTTGCACCTGCGGCCGAGGTAACAGCACAATAAATTATTTTAAGACTCCTGTTATTAAGTAGCTTCTAAATTACGTAAATACCTTGTAACAAAATAAATACATGAATAATCCTGAGATTTAATCGTAAATTTAGACAAGCGCACAAAAAAAAAGCTAGGAAAACATTAATACATTTTAAGTCGTAGCTTGTAAGAAATGGCTTGAAATGCTGACAAAGTATTGACAGACAATTTTAGTTTCCACTCGCTTCGCTTGTGTTGTTAGACCATCTTTAGACTCAACAATAGTCTGGTGACGGGCGGGCATACCGCCTCAAATTGCTGCGAAATTGTTCAGACGCCTGAAATAATGGCTTCCTACGATTAAGTTCAGACAGGCCGGTGACACGGAAAGTATTCAGTTTATTTATATTTTGTGAACGGAGAAAATTATGGACAAAAATTACTGTATTGTTTTGATGAAGGCCAACCATCTGGTCGAGGTATTAGGTTCTATTTTCTGGTTAGGTACAGTCGGAGACATTAATTGTTAGTTAAATTGAACGTTAATTTTCCGGCTTCTTCTTAGCGTGCCTATGGCAGTCTAAATGGTTGCGGCCCAGAATTCGGCTACGTGTTTGGCGTCATCACTAGCGTTCGTCAGTTCCTGTAACGTGCAGTTGATATGGAATGCAATAAATAATTGAGTATTGAGTATTGTCAGGACACGTAGGGGTCATAATATTAAGTGTACCCATCGTTGTCGGACAGCATAACATTAACACTCAAAGGCGGAGTCGTCTATAAAATCTCCACCTGAACAGGTTTGCACTCATGCCCAGGATCTTCAGCTGGTGGAACGAATGGTTTGTCTAAGATCAATCGCCAGTGAGCGGGATGAGAGGGTGTCATGTGTTGGAGACCATCTTGGCTCTAATTTTCCGTGTGACATTTGAATATACGGAAAATTTAGATTGGTTATCAATTTACATAACGATTAATTCCCTAACTACATGAAGTCGTTATGACAAGCTTGTAACAATAATGACAAGAAGAGGGTTTGTTGTCATTACTCTTACAAGCTTGTCATAAAGATTTCACGACTTCAGTATAATAGGTACATTTCATCTCACTTAGATGTCACATCCTATGTCACATAGTAACCTAACAGTGGATAATTTTTTGTAAGCAGATTGGAACTGTTTTTAGACACTGACGTTTGTAGGGCTATTACTTTCTGGAAACATGACGAACTAGAAAAATTGCGATTTTATTTAAAAAGTTTCCGAACAATACGTATGATTTTTATACGTTGACGCGGAAGGCATTGGCAAAAGGAATGTGTTAAGTGAAAAAGGGATGAATTTATGTATGTATGTGTGTATGGAAAAATGTGACCTAAAAATCATCCATTAAACAGGTGATACCCCAAGAGAAAAAACAAAAAATCTGTGACAAAAAAAAATCTTTTGTCCTCCCCCGTTTTCGATTTATACCCCTCCGTAGGGGGTTGTCAAGCGAATTTATGTGCCAGCGATTAGTTGAATGCTTTTTAAATCGGCGTTGTCGGGTAAGTAATGGTTGTAGACGGTATCTGCTCCTCGGGATGTATTGTCACTGTATATTTTAAGGAATGTGTTGTGGAAGGGAGATTAAGGGGGTAATCATTCTTATTTGTTTTTTTTTTTGAGTGAAAATTTCTTTAGGCGCTCTTTCTGAATTGTGAACGAAATTGAATCGTCAAGCTCGGGTTGCTAACGCTGAATCGGGTATTCTCGGCTCCAGTCAGTCGGTGACGCTGAATCGCGTTTAGTCGGCTCCAGTCGTAACCTTTATAGTTTTTATTAGTTCGTATTAGTTTTTTTTTTTACTACAAATTAAACTATTGGTTAAAAAATCTTAATGTTCTTTAATATGGTTAGGGTTATGCATAATAGGGATGATGTCTGCGTACAAAAAACAAGAAACTGTATTTAGTCTGCCAGTCAGAAAATAAAAAAAATATTAGACACGTATTTTTTGCTTTATTATATTAATAAAAAAAATACTTGGATAAAACGCATTAAAGTTAACTATAACAAACTACATATAAAATCTAGCAAGAAGTGACGTCATGCCGCATTTTAACTCCATGTATCGCCGTAAACTTTTGATTACGTAAAAAAATAAAAAATACGTGTCCAATATTTTTTAATAAACTACACGATGAACAAAAAAAAATTTCGTTGTCATCCCTATATTGCATGTGAATAAGTAGTTACTACTATTTTGAATAGAATGAAAGGAAGAGAATTAATGTTAGTCCGAATCTTACTATTGCTTACTTATTTGAATCAAGATTTTTATTGTTCGTGATTCCTCGCTTATGTAATATCTTCAGTCATAAACCAAAACTTCATCTATAAAAACGTCTTATTTCAATCAATATAGTACAGTCGAGTTCATTAATATATTGACCCTTTCAGGCTTCAAAAATATATGAACGTCAAAAAAGTTCTTATTAGTGTGACAACTATAAGCATCGCAAAAGCAGTCACATATTAATGAATCTAAATCTTGACCACAAATTTAATGATGCTTTTTTGACGTTCATATATTTTTGAAGCAGAAAGGGCCAATATATTAATGAACTCGACTGTACCAACAGAACGTTACCAATTAGAATTTGATTGTAACAAAACAATGACGCAAATCTTTTCTCTTTAAATGGGGTCAAAAGGTCGCCTTAATCTTGGTTAAGTAAAAAATAATGGCGGGGTCCGTCAGCGGCGTTGTCAGCGGGACGCGACGTGGACAGAATTGGAGGCGACACTTTAATGAAAACCGCTTACAAAATAATGACACTAAATAAAAATTAAAGCAGAAGTCAAACTACCTTATTTATTTAAACTTTTCGACCTAAAAAATGTACAAACTCAAACTCAAAGCATTTATTTCAAATAAACCAATTACAGGCACTTTTGAATTGTCAAGGGGTTGGTCTTGGGTCGGTCAGTCAGAAAAATGAAGCTAGTTGCCCATTCCAAAGCGTAGATCCTGGAGAAGAACGGGCAAGAAACTCCACGGACACTCTTTTAAATCAAATATTTTACATAATATTGGTTACATCGTTCATATTGAAAATATAGATGTGAGAACAATGTAGAAAGACGTGCACGTTAAAAGCGTCCTTAATGAAAAAGATAAAAACTAAAAACAACTAAATTAAAAATAAGCCGTGGCAGCTAAGAGACGACCAGTCCCAACGGTCGGCGCCCGTTCACGAACATGACGCATGGATCAGCACCAATTAGCTCAACCATTTTGAAGGGAACTTAATGATCCAACACACACGCCACCACCAGCGAGACATTTGAGTGAGCATGACATACTCTCAACCGCCAGGGCACATTCAAGTCAGTGAAAGACGGACCCAGTAAAAGGTAGCTTTATATTAGCTACATAGTGCTCACACGGACGGAGGGCTAAAACAGCCTTAATGTGGAAAAGCATATTCTGCATAGCCCCTCAAGTATATAACAAAATACCTAAATCTATCAAAGAGTTAAATTTAAATGGATTTAAAAAGAAACTCAAAGAGTTCTTATGTAATAAATGTTATTATAATTTAAACGACTACCTAAATGTTACTTTGACATCCTAATTGAATTCTAATCTTTTAAACTTTGACATCTTGCTCTTTGACACTAAATATGACATATAAATACTTTGACATCCATTTGACATTATATAAATACTTTGACATCCTAAATAAAATGTGTGTTTTATGTGTTTATGACATTATTTCTAACTGGCATACCTCAAATTTTAATTTTAATGTCTAATATGCAATCAATAATGTTAATATAATCAAATAAATTAATAATAATAAATAAATAATATATTATGTCCTGTAATAAATGTATGTACCTACCTAATATTTGCACGCCACACTTGGCAGAATGTGACGATACCTGTGACTAACCTTAAGACCATTTAATGAACCATGTTCTGACAAATAAATAAATGATTATGATTATGATTATGATTACACATGTGCTATGTGTACAAAGGCGGACATAATGCCTGACGCATTACCAGATCTTATCAGATAACGGGGGATTAATATGTTCATCAATCCTAACTACTATTGCAAATGCGAAAGTGAATGTGTTTGTTTGTTACGCTTTCACGCTGAAACGGCTGAACGGATTTAGATAACATTTGACACATGGGTAGACCATGACCTGGAGAAGGAAATAGGCTACTTTATATTCTGGATCGCTGACGAAGTCGCGAGCGCAGCTAGTAACATTATATCCTTCAACGTCTTCTGTCGCAGGTATCGGCAAGAACCATACCTATGATAAAAAATCTTTTTACAAAAAAAAAACAACCGACTCCCAAAAAAACACTACAAAGTGAAAAATAACTTTAAATTCGGAAGTCGGTGTCTTTGGTTTTTTATTTAATTTCTTTTTTTTTGCCACCGACTTCCGAAATTAAAGTTATTTTTCACTTTGTAGTGTTTTTTTGGGAGTCGGTTGTTTTTTTTTTGTAAAAAGATTTTATTTTTCACTTTTTAGTGGTGCCTACCCCACACAAATCTGAATACCACTCTGCAAAATAAATTAGAGCATCATCCACATAGACTAAAGGCTCTTACAGACAGAGGCGATATCGCGAGCGATA
Organism: Cosmia trapezina; assembly: GCA_905163495.3. Classification (NCBI taxonomy): domain Eukaryota; kingdom Metazoa; phylum Arthropoda; class Insecta; order Lepidoptera; family Noctuidae; genus Cosmia; species Cosmia trapezina. Next base: position 22,558,493 of record LR991032.1, on the reverse strand, counting down.
TTGCGATATTATAGCGTCGCAACACCGCTACGCGACACGTCCCGATACGTCGCGACGCGATATCGCCTCTGTCTGTAAGAGCCTTAAATGGGAAAAATACGTATTAAATTATTGAAGCTAACTCAAAAGCCACTCATAAGAACTTGAAGATATTTTTATGCCACCATCTCAGGAGTACCTATACCATTTCAAATAAAAACTTTGCAAAAAGGCAAAACGTCGCGCTAAGTCGTGTCAGAAGTTTTGGTAGGCGTAGTTTTAGTTGACGGAGATATAACGAGGCTATGAAATCTGCCTTCTGACAATCAAGGCCACACATAACATACAACTCAAGTAGCATAATTTGAAGCGGCATATAATTACCATTAAATCATTTATAGCCAGAGTGCACCTCATGACAACTCTAATAAGCCCAAACACGGCTAAGATAATTGTTTTATTACTGAGTTCCGATGCCTACCTTCCGGCTTCTTCATCAGATCGGTTCGATGGTACGATTTTGCACTCTGGCTACAGAATGCACCTCATGACAATTCCAATAAGCCCAAAGACGGCTAGGATACATTGTTTTATTACTGAGTTCCGATGCCTACCTTCCGGCTTCTTCATCAGATCGGTTCGATGGTACCATTGTCATCAGAACCATTTCTTTAAAGCTTCGTCATAGTCACTTAACTATTTCAATCTTATCGCTATCCGTGAAATACTTTTCATCGTTGAGGAGTTTCCGTGGCCATCTGTGGTCTTCTTCATCAGTTCCACTTCACCAGATGATACTTTCTGAATGCAAACGCTTGATTTCTTGATGAAAATACCATAATCGCTATATGTATGCCTATAATATTTGAGGAGTTCCCTCGATTCCTCATGGATCCCATCATCAGAACTGGATTTTGATAAAAATGGGACCAATCTGGAAGTATACCCTTTCAAATAAAAAAAGAATTTTCCGAATCGGTTCATAAATGACGGAGTACTGAGGTAACAAACATACGAAAAAAAAAAAAAAAAAAAAACTACAACCGAATTAAGAACCTCCTCCTTTTTTGGAAGTCGGTTAAAAATAGCTCGTTGTGGTAAACATTTTTTGGTCTGCCCATCTTGATGGTAGCGAGGCACACATACAATTAATGCACACGCCTCTACGAATTCCGGATAACTCATAAATACGACGCTGAACTAAAAAAAAAAAAACCGGCCAAGTGCGAGACGGACTCGCACACAAAGGGTTCCGTACCATATTATATGTTTAACAATCGCAAAGATAACTTTGTATTTCATAATGATACTGTGAATTACAAGGTTATTTTTTGCAGTTGCAGAAAATCGCCAAAATACCTTATGAATCGCCGTTTTTAGTATTTCTAGATTAAGTACAGTATAAGATACATTATATAATAGAGCTCGTACAAAAATGGTATGAAATTGACGACTTTTACGGCCCTTATTTCTTCATTTTAGAAGATAAAAAAAAATAAAAATATCTTTGTACTCTACTCGATGAGTTCTACACAATAACACCCCACAAACAGGTAATTTTTTTTTTAACACGTTGACTGCCATAACGGACACCATGTGTCCGACAGCATACTTTCGCCAGGGGCCGCACCGATAAATCGAGAATCGTTCAAAAACCGCCGAGGTGTTTTTTTGCAAATATTGTCAGGAATTAACTCAAAAATAATGGGCGACTTACAGAAACAGCGTTTTACTCATTATTTTCCGAGATGTCAAATGGCGGACACCAGTGACCGTCGCGGCCTGCGAGAACGTCCAACCGTCTTTCCTTACGCTGGAGCCGCGCGGGTCACGCTGTCGGCTCCCCCCGGACTGCGCAGCCCGCACCCTCGAGCCTATACTGATATATATATATGAAGATTTATAGGTTTTATTGACTGATTTCTGAAGATTTTTATGTAAAAAAAACCGGTCAAGGGCGAGTGGGACTCGCGCACCGAGGAGGGTTCCGTACCAACATTTATATGTAATATTTTTTTGACGATTTCTGAAAAACTGTGCTATTTAGAGACATCGTTTTATTTTCACTGTAATCTATACATAAACTTCTATCACATAGAATAATTTCAGATTTTTTTCTATGCAAACTTCGGAGATAAGGGGAGGGAACGGTATTTTTTTTATATTTTTCATAAAAAGTCGAAAACTATGCGGCCTAAAAAAAAGAAAAAAGTTATTGAGAATGTTCAACTAGCGCTCTTTCATATGATACCCCACATGCCCTAGTAACCCCACTTCGAATTTTTAAGACCCCCTTTCAGTCCCTGTTGCAAAAAAAACTTACTTATGTATTTTTGTCTCTTTTTTATTTGCAAAATACTTGGGTAAACGTCATCTAAAACTGTTCCAAATTTCAAGTTGATAGCATTAGTAGTTCTTGCGATATCCAGCTGTGACAGACAGACAGACAGACCGAGTCACGCCATAATGGTTCCTTTTTTACCACTTTGGTACGGAACCCTAAAAATATTAAGATTTTTTGGTTGTAAGCATGCATTTTATGATAAGTAAGACATTTTGTTGATCTCTTTATATTTTTGTTTTGATATCAGTTGTGAACTAGTCACCAATGGACAGCCTGTACTGTTCTCATGACTGAAAAGTTCATTATTATTTTCATTATGTATGGTAGTTACCTATTTTCCATAAAATATTGATTTCTTTCTCTAATAAACATAATGTCCAAACATTATGACTTTAATTTTTTTTTTTTCGTAAATTTCCTACTGAACCCATTACCAACTTATTCGATACGTACTTGACTGAAAAGATTAAAATGTTAATGACTTTACAGTGCCTTAAAAAGTCTAAAAATTAATGTCTATCTATAAAAAATAATGTCAATTTAATGATTCAAAATACTTACTTTATCTACCTACAACATTTTTGGAAACAACTTGTTGAAAAGCCCATAAATTCTAAGTCCTCTCGATTTTTTTTGTGCCAAGAGGCCAGGTTGTACTGTGGGGCCGCGCGGGTCACTTGCTTTAGTAAAAAAGTTGAAACCCTGCCCGTCGGCCGCCTACAGGCTTCTGAAGTGATCGAGGGCATGCGGACACGTGGTGTCCGACGCGGCCCCCTGGACCCGCTATACTGGCGGTCACATGGTGTCCGCCGCGGCCCACTGGGCTAAACATGGTTTTCAGTCTGGCGTTCAACGTGTTAATGAAAACTTTTTTGTATGGGACCGCCCCCTTTGATTTTAACTTTATTTTATTTTTATTATTTGTTGTAATAGGTAGTCGTAATAGAAATACACAATCTGTGAAAATTTCATCTGTCTACCTATCATGCACGCATGGCTGCATGTTCATGACATACAGCCCTGTGACAGACGGGCGGACAGACGGACGGACAGCGGAGGTAAGTTTGTACGCACAATATTGAGAGACTAGCTAGACTGCCCGCGGCTTCGCCCGCGTGGATGTCTGATTTCATGGGTTTTAATTTTCTTATTATTGTTTATTTTACATCAAAAGTATAAATACTGAGTTTCAAGTAAATAGGACTGCGCTTTAAAATTCTTCCATACAAACTTTAACATCCCTAAACCCTCTTTGAGGGGTAGTTTTAAAAAACTAATAATGACAAACTTTATTACTTACATAAGTAAGTATTTGTGCTAGGTTTCAAGCTCATTAACCAAATTAATAAGATTTTTCATATAAACTGTATCCCTGTTTTCACGCCCACAGACAGGGGTAGAATTTCAAAAATGGTCTGGGATGTTTCAAACATTATTTACACCAATTTTCGAGTTAATCAATTCCCAATAAAATCCTCCGCTTTTATTCTCATATTTTTGGTCTCAAGTACAAAAACTGAGTTTTGAGTAAATCGGACCGCGTGTTAAAATTCCTCCATACAAACTTTGACACCCACCAATCCCGTCTTCTGGGATCGTGGGTTGTTCGAAAGAGATACCGTGGCCCTGCCATAGGCAACTGAAGGAACACGGGTGGGTTTTATTTTCCCCCAAATTGTTTTTAAATATTTTTGTATTCTGTTGTAGTTTGCGTTATGTTTACCGCAAATAATTGTTTTTTCTTTCTTTCTTTTTTCTTTCTTTTAGTCAGTAAAAGTATGACACGCCTTTCCGCTCCACCCAGAGCGGGAGAAGTCATTTGATAATTTCCAATCCACAAAAAAAGGGTGTAGTTTACGAAAACTAAAAATGATTAATTTTATAATTAACTTAGATGAATATTCGTGCTAAGTTTCAAGTCTAATAACTCAAGAAATAAGATTTTTCATACAAGCTTTCATACCCTATTTTATTCCCTTATGGATGGAATTTCCAAAAATTCTTCCTTAATGGATGTTTACACTATATAAGGTATCTATGTGCAAAATTTCATGTCTCTAGGTCCAGGTGGTTTGGACTGTGCGTTGATTATTATCAGTCAATGAGTCAGTCAGGACTTTGAATTTTATATAAATATAGATTTATAAGACCAAAAACTTCTGATAGGTTTTCCCGTAATCTATAGGTAAAGAACTATTTTTAGTATTTTTAAAAAAAAATTAGGCTCAGTAGTTTCAGAGATAAGGGGGGAATGGTCAATTTTCGTCTATTTTCTTAAATAACTTCAAAATGATTTATTTTAAAATTATAAAAAAAATATATTTGAAACTCTAATAGTAAGACCTTTCATTTGATATGTCACACGGTACAGTTTGCAAAACTTTTTTTTTATTGTACTTATTTTTCCCCCAAAAGGGACCCCTATATTCAAAATTCATTTATTTACGTTACATGTCCGTGTTTGGGTTACCAAAATACATATGTGTACCAAGTTTCAACTTAATCGGTTCATTAGATTCGGAGAAAATTGGCTGTGACAGACGGACAGACGGACAGACAGACAGACACACGAGTGATCCTATAAGGGTTCCGTTTTTTCCTTTTGAGGTACGGAACCCTAAAAATTACTATCTATCTATCTTTCTCTTGCTTATCCCAATTTTTATGGGGCAACGTTTATTTTTCTTCTATACTTCTGTATTAGTGGTCATCTCGGTAGTCACCCCCTTTCCAGCCTTATCGTCTTTCACGCAGTCCAACCAAAGCTTTTTTGGTACAACAAACTTAATAAAACTACTACTACACCTTATAGTAACTAAATAATAATTTTGACAATTACTACAGTATGTTGCTTCGGAATGAACCTTCTGTTTTATAATTTTTATTCTACGAAGTTGATGTATTTTTATGTTGTTTTGTTGAACATTGGAGACGTTTAAAGGCAAATTAAAGTGGAATTTAAAAGACGATATTATAATGGACTTGCCCACTGCTGCGGCCTTTAAAATTTACCTTAATAGGCATGCCGAGGAGTTTTATTGAGTTGTATCTTCAACATAGCACGTCGTATTCCATAGTTAGCCAACTAGTTAAGGGATTTTTCAGGGCTCATCACTCATCACATTTGGTTAGGTTTTATCTATCTTTAACATCTATCTGCACCACTTCTTCCTTAGACGTATAAAGAATGGTCACCCATCCACCGGCATACCGCGATAAATGCAACTTAACTTCTGCTGACCTCTTGAGGATTGTATCGTACTTAGGCTATACCTAGACTGTTTCCCTTATTACCAATCACTATGCCTGTTTTCACTAACACTGGGCGACACCTAAATAAAAGCGTGCTGTTGGATTTTCGTCTTTCAGCGCTAATCCGAGCGTTGAAAATCCAGCAGCGCGTTTCTTAGATGTAGCCTAGAAATCTATAATACTGTTTTATTGTGTGGTGATTAGCATTAAAACCGTAATGTTTTGTCTCATTTGTAGCAAGAAATATGTTCAAAGTTAACGAGCTGAATGTATACTATTTGGAATTAATCCAAATGGGACAGTAACCTACAGAACTCCGACTGAGAGGAAGATTCAAATGACCTTAGAGGTCACTATTTCACTTTCAGGGTTCCGTAGCAAAACAAGACAGCACTTATTGTAAGATTATCGGATATAAACAGTAAGCAAAGCATTAAATTAGATTAGAGAGCAGTGGTGACCTAGTGGGGTCGAACCTAAGCAAGCACTTTAGTTTGTGTGAGTTATTTCATCACCACTGGGCCCCAATTCTGCTATTTTTTACATTCCAACACGATCACATTGTCACTGCATTGTCATTTTGCTAAAAGTTCGTAATCTGCTAAATTCATAATTTCATACAATGGAATGTAGTGGTTGACCATTGGAAAGTCATAATGACGCCATTATGACGCCATTATATTAGTAGATTACCAAACTTGTCAAAATCAACAATTATGAAATCAATGATAGACCATTCTGACACTATTGTATTAGCAGACTTGAGGCCCTGCTCTCAAAACATCGAGCGGAAAATGTTCTAGAACCAAAAGATCAAAGACATTAAATTAAGTTGTTGTTCTATATCCACTTGTCTTATACTTACTTATTTTTTTGGGTTCATAGAATCCTGTAAGATTCTTAAAACAAACTCTGCTACTACGTTTTCAATATGTTGCATACTTACTGAAAAGACTCTTCTAAATAAATCACCCTGTACTGCAAACTAATCCTTAATTTCACATAGCCAACGTTCGCAGATCCCCAAAAGATTACTCGGGGAGAAAAACTTATGCAAGTTAGTTTTGTGAACTACACGATTTTAAACCTTCCCTCTTCAAACTTATGGATCGTTTTCGCGTGGCACTGAAAACTTATTTAACCGCCATTACTTATGTCTGAAATACGTGTTTCAGTGTAAGTTTTTCAGGAAATCCACGTCAAGGGACATGTTTAGAAACATTTATACTGAATGTAGAATGAGAATTTTGTATGTAACCGCTTCATTACGAGTAGGTACAGCAGTTTTGTGAAGAAGAAGTTTATGGGGATATGCATTTCACTGGTATATTACCGGTATATTTAGGTGTGGTATGCGTACGTAATAGTTATTTTCTCAAACATGCATGGAAATGTTGTCATTATTTTCGAAGAACGAACACGCGAAGTATCGAATTTACGGTCAAAGAAAATCAAATCCATTGCAGGAGCGTTTTTTGAATTTGGAACATTACACCGCTCCAGCAATGTTGTATGAAACGGCGTGCTGGGGTTATTAGATACTCTTTGATTGGATCTCTTTTATCATTCTTGGCATTCCAAAGTAAGTCTCTTTGCTTAGTACAAATTGCGTTCACGTGGTTGTATAGCCTAGCCATAAATGCGTTTGCCTTTCGGCACAGATGATAAATAGAAAATTGGCGGCAAAGCTGAAAATTCGTCTTGAGTTATTATTCACATAGGTACATAATAAATATAAATTTAATAAGTAATTATTAAAATGAGTTCCAACGGTTAAGAGAGTGAAATTGAGATTGATTGTACTCCACCAGATTTAAGATCAGAAGCCAAATTGGCAATGGAAAACCTGCTTCCAGCGAAGTCAAAAGAAAAATACATGAAAGTTTAAGAAAATTTTATGATTTGGAAAAACGAGAAAAAGTGAACATTTTCTCCGAAACAGTATTTTTGGCGTATTTTAATAAGATTGCTAAAACTAAAAAGCTATCTGTATTAAGGGCACTTTATTCCATACTGAAATGTACAGTTCATGTTAAAAACGGCATTAACTTGAAAAATTATGGAAATTTTATTTCCCTGCATTCTTTTGAGAAAAGCACTATATAAGCCTCGGCGGAAATGGCAATTGCCTGTCTCGTATTAGTCTAAACTCATACTCGACCTGCAATTGCCTATTTCACGGCCTTTGCAATAATGTACTATTATGCAACTGACGTAAGGGGTCTTCTTCGCCTCGTGTGATAATAGTATCACACGAGTGTTTTAATACCTAATTATGTACAGTTGCATACAAAACTTTATCTACACCCATGTTATCAATTCTCTATAAAAGGTTCTGAAAAAGTTTTTTGCAATACTAATACTCGTATCGAACATGGCGGCCGGCGTCATAGTATACGACGTGAATTCGAATAAGTTCTTTTTTTAAATTACGGCGCTGTTGTAGTGAAACGCGCGTGCATTACAATGTTCTTTTTTTGAAAACCAGTTGCATTATGAAATTCAGTACAACATTAAAGCTAGGGACAAACTAATCCCACGTACGCAACGTATGCAACGCATTATGATATCTGGACTCTTGATTTTATATGAAAAACTATGTAATAGAAACAGACTTATCGTATGCAACGCAATCACACGCGTCCCACGCAACGTCAACCTGCGATGTCCAGATCGGCATGGGAAGGTGGAGGGGATGTTCCTACGCTCCCCAAGCGTGTGACTAGTGTGTTTCTAGAACTTACGCGTTGCACGTCATAAAGAAATAGATCTTTGGTGCGAGCACGCGTTTTGTTGTCAAAGTAGTCAAAATTGGAGATGAACAGGTAATCGATCTTTTAAGAAAATACGATGTAATTTATAATATTAAATGCATTGAATACCGTAATGCTTCCATTACGCAATTCAGCATGGGAAGAATAGCAAAACAGCATGGCCAACCTTTACCAGGTTCGCCATGCTGTTTTGCTATAAATTTCTTTCTACCTATCTTTTACCTCTATGTATTTTTCTTACAACATATTTGTATAATAATATACTGTATCAAGAACCCAACATCTTCTCTTCTTACTTTTGTTTTTGTTGCGCGGAAATATTCATTTAAAAATAGTAAACTCAATAAATCATTCTCAAACTCGCTATCAGAATCAGAAAACATGACTTACAGACGCACTAGTGCACCTTCTGACAAATTATAACAGCGTCTGATGCCAATTTACGTTGCATACATGGGACAAGTGTGCACACCCATTCTCCCACGTTGCATTGCATACGTTGCGTACGTGGTACCAGTTTGTCTCTAGCTTTAAGCATCCGTTTGGATGCTATTATGGTTACCATGGTTACTATGACACTGCCTGTTTTAATGTTGGCAATAAGGTAACTGCTTCAGGAACTTTTATAGAGAATTTATAGCATGGGTGTAGATAAAAAGTATTAGTGCACATAATTATTTTGGGTTTAACGAAATATTTTGTGGATGGTTCAGGCAAAAAAAAACAAAGTAATTTTGTTACTTGTTTTGTGTTATTTCAGACGTAAAAAGTAACAAAGTAAATTCAGCTATAGGTATGTGTGTGAAGTAGAATTCTTCTCATCCTTTTACCAACTAATAAAAATAATCTGCATCTGACTTTCCTCTAGAATTATGAAAGTGGATATAAAAATGTAAAAATAGACTTTAAAAAAGTAAAAACTGACTTGAAAAACTTAAAGCGAATTAAATAACTTTCTTTCTAGACTTGTCAGTTAGTGCCAAGCTAAGGTGCATTGAAGAACTGAAGACAACGATCTCAGAAGTTTTCACTTTTTTAAAGTATTTTTTTTCCATTTCTAGTTGAATATAATATTACTTAGGTAAGCCCGACGTACGAAAAGAAGAATCATCAAAACCCACTAATAAATGCCGGAGATACGGTACATTTATGCATATAACTTCGTACATAGGAATATTTACCTGATGTATTATTGTACTACAACCTTTCTGAAAAAATGTTGATCCCGTTAGTGAAAGAATCATCAAAATTGGTTCATTGGTTTTTGAGAAAACTACGGGCATATAAACATACATACATACATACGGATCGAATACAGAACCAAATTTTTTGAAGTCAGTTAAAAATGTAACATTAAACGTACTTTTTAAAGGTTACCACAAATTACTTTACGAAGCACGTTTAGCATTAACACTTTCGTGTTTCAGTTACGTTTTAATACAAACTCAATTAGCCTTAAATCCTTCACTTATAAGCACTTGTACAATAACCTACTTCCATACTAAAACCCAAGTTCCTTTTTCCTAACAAAATAACTTTTAAAACAATACCTACTTATTTAGAAGGTAGTAAAAACTAACTGTTTTACCGCAATGCACAAAACTCTAATTATTTGTTTGCACGCAAACTATACTGTTGTTATTAATAAAATATTGTTATTTGAGCTATGGCTAATGGCTATTGCTGTAGTAGCTAGTATAGCTACACAATATTAAAATGGTATTTGGCTCGCCTACGCACCACCACGTGCTTGCTGGCTGGCGGTTGGGCATAGAATGACCCCCACTCATCCTGCACCTTGAGGCGTATGCGCTCGAGACAAATCAACAGTATATCTAAATACACTACAATTGCTATCATCGAACTGAAGAGCTCGGAAGTCGTCATCTCCCAGGCTCCCAGCCTTTTCCCAATTATGTTGGAGTCGGCTTCCAGTTTGGACAGATGCACCAATATTTTACATGAAGCGACTGCCTATCTGACCTCTACTACTCAACTGAGTTGTAGAGGTCAGATAGGCAGTCGCTTCGTTCGTTCGCACTGGGTAACACGATACCCCTTCGTGAAACTGGGTTGTCAGACTTTCAGGCTTCTAGTACTAGGCTTTGCTAACGGCTGGTTACTCCTAGCGCCATGCAAGCTTCACGAGTATGATAACAGGCCATATTTGATGACCTTATCAGAATGTGTCATGTCGACGCGTGTACACAAACCCCCTGCTGGTTTGTGTTGAATGTGGGTGGACTTAGTGCAGATCTACCCCGATTACAACTTCACTGCGTAGAAACGGACTCCCCTTTTGGGCTTCTGACTACCAGTAATGACTGCCGAAGACCTACCGGTGACAGCCAGGACCAACGCCAAGAGAGAAATGGATGGCCAACCATCCAGGGATCGACCTCGGTAAGCTTTGTTTGACCTTGATCGATTGACCTGTGCGGCTTTTACTTAGCCACAAGCTCCTCATGAAGTAATTCGGAAGTAATACCGCGATATTATCTTGGATAACCTTAGTCCCTGGTAAAGATTAACACACCTTTTTCTTACACGGGTGTTCGGACTGTTATAAAAGGAATCTTATTTTTCTTTTGTGAAAGCCTTATTTGCATTGGACGACGCCAAAATAAAGTGAATAGATTAGCTACTCATAATGTTGATACACTGAGAAAAAAATATTGTTGGGGGGACAAAAAAACTTTGTTAGTAGGGAGCCCACCATAGAGCATAGTCAGTAAGACAACGTTTTTATTGTTACGCGGTAAGTTGTCTGCACAACAACGTTTTTAATAACAGCATGCCTTGATACTACAACAATGTAACATTGTCAGTGGAACTAATGACATTAACTGTTACTTTGTTGTAGTAACATTATATGTTGTTAATTTAACAACTTTATTTTTCCAAATTAACTGCTCTTATTTTGCTTTTACAGCAAAGTAGCTTTGTCATAGTGTTAACTGTCACTTTGTTGCTCTAACAAAGTCTGTCTTTGCTAGCCTAACAAAGATAGTTTGTCTCTCTCAAATTTTTGTTGCTTAGGTATAGTCTAGCGATAATTAAGGAGCATGTGACTCTTGAAAATGAACTAATTTTACTAAATGGAATCAAATCTGATTTTGTTAAAAAAAGCAGCTGTTTCATTAATTTGGTAGATATGGAGTCAGTCTTTTTGAAATAGCTGTTATTTTTTCACATTTCGAATTTGGTTACATAAAAATTAGTTCATTTTCAAGAGTCACATGTGCCTTAATTATCGCTAGACTATACCTAAGCAACAAAAAATTGAGAGAGACTAACTATCTTTGCTAGGGTACCAAAATGAAATAAGTGTAATTTACATTAAAAAAAAAACCATAATAATATATAGTTAGTATAGATAGTTGTACATAGATTCTTAAAAGTAAAAATATTTACACTGCTTTAACAAAAAAACAACAAAAAAACAAAAATAGTCAAAAAATTAAAAATATTTTTAAAATCCTACTTTACCGTGGGGAAGTTTGGAATGGCCTTTAACTTTAAGTGAGCAAACTTTAATAAGTTAATAGTGCACATAATCTTATTATTATCCAAGATTGAGCGCCATTGTTATGTTTGTGTACAGTCAGCTTCACGATGTGATCCTGACTGTATCGTGAAGCTGACTGTACATGTTAAGTTTTATAAAATAACTTATAATTAACAAATTAAGTTATTGAAAACTCGCTTCAAATAACAGGATTCGAATCAATTAAATCAGCTATGTGTTATAGTCAAATCTAGTGTTTTAGTCAGCAGAATATCAACATAAAAGAAAAAGGAATATAAAAATAACAATCCAAGTACACCGAAAAATATAAATCAACATTCAGTTAATATCTATCAAAGTTAGAATACATCGATTTACAACTTGCGCACTTCCTGCGCGGGGTACATGGCCAGCACGCGGGGCAGCTCGTGCTTGCTGAAGCCAGCGCGGTAGCACACCTCGTACTCATGCACGCCCTGCACCACCGCCTCCGATACGCACGTCCTCGAAGAACTACGTGACCTTCTGGAGCGGGCGGCCGAAGTTTTGCGTGACGTAGGCGCGCAGCGCGTCCGAGTCGCGCGCCCGGCACTCGCGCCACAGCGCCTCCAGTAGCACGCGCAGCGCCGGTAGCAAGGCGGGCGTGCAACCGGTGGTAGTTCTCCATGTGCAGAACGGCGCGTGGCGTGCGCGGGTGCTCGGCGTGCATCATGGCGCCAGCCAGCGCCACGTACCCAGTGGTCCAGGTTCGCGCGGCGCCCGCTTGACACAAAGATGCGCTCGCAAAGGGCGCTCAGCGTCTCCAGCTCCAGGAATTTACCACGACAGTGGGGAGAGAATAACGAACTTTTGCACCACAACTTAGCGTTTCACAAGTTTTCTGTGCCACTGACCACAACACAACCATGCACACAAACAGTCAAAATTGTTGGCTTACCGCGTGGTTTTTAAATAATACACTGTTGGCGATAACTAGTCTACTCCATCACACAAAAAAATCCGCACGACACGCCCGCGACGCCGACGCAACAAAAGAAATGGCCGGCCACCGCCCGGCGGCCGCGCAGTGCTGTGCCCACTCCCTTCCCCGCGTTCCCCGCGCGCGCTTTCCATTGTTACCACATTAAACGTAACGTTGCCATCTTGACAACTTTTTCTTGCTAAATAATTGCGTTGTTCACTTGACAAAAGGTATTTGAACACTACAGCTATAGTTAATTTGTTAAGAAAACAGCGTTTCATACTAACAATATATACTTTAATACATCTACAATGTTCCATTGTCACTGTAGCAATTTTTTTTTAAATTTTGATGAGGAGACAAAGTTAAAATTGTTCCTAGATCAATAAACGTCGAACAATAAAAAAGTTGCTAATGCGAACAAGTTACTTTTGTGGTGGTGGCAATACGTTTAGTTACTGCGACAAGAAATTTCCAACAAAGCTTTTATTGTGACTTTGTTGGCTGTTTTTTTTCTGAGTGTAGGAATGTGGATGGCTATAACAATAGGAGAAGACCTAAACGATGGATCGATTGTGTGAAAGATGGGATGGCTGGAAAGGGGCTAACTTAATGACTTAAGGGAGAAGCCATAGAAATATAAAACACAGGAGAAGTGGCAAGCAGGAAAATCTGTGTCTGCGCGACATGCTCAGTATGAGCCGTTCTTAGTACAATTTCCGTCTCCGCGAACTAGTGCGCTTTCGACTGTGACTGCGAAAATTTAAGAATGCCGCGTTGTTCAGTGGTTTCTTGTAAAAACCGAAGCCATGTAAATCATGGAATCACTTTCCATATGTAAGTACAAGTATTTTACCGTATTTGTCTTTAAAATCATGAAAGTGACAAAGGGACAAAGTGGAGACACAGGGTTCCGATACATTTTAACATACTGAGCACATCTCCTTCTTTCTTATATCTATGGGGGAAGCGCTAAGGTAGCCCGTGAAATTAAAATTTTCTTACGATTTTTGCAATTTGCAGCGCATTGTCTGGGTGTATGTTGATTAAAGTATGATTCGCGACCGTAAAAAATATGAATTTACAGAATTGTTATAATTATAAGCAGCGATACGAGTAGGTACAAACTTCCATAATTTGGTTTATTACTCAAATGTCAACATTTCATGAAATAGTAATTCCCTATTCTCAGATATTATATTATTTTGTTAACTACTTTTAATTTAATTTAATAAGTTTAGCTAGATATTAAATTGTTTCCTTAATTTGTATTGTTTTGTTTATGATTATTTTATTACTAAATATTTAAGATGGTTATATAGCAGTATTTTATCATTTCATAGGCTATAAATACCTACTTACTACCTGTATATCTAGGTATTACTGTGAACAACATTTGTACGCATTGCAACGCAGCACATACTGATACAATATTTTTAGGGTTCCGTACCAAAATGGTAAAAAAGGAACCCTTATGGTGTCATTCAGTCTGTCTGTCTGTCTGTCTGTCACAGCTGGATATCTCAAGAACTACTAATGCTATCAACTTGAAATTTGGAACAGTTTTAGATGACGTTTACCCAACTATTTTGCGTGCAAATAAGAAAGAAATAAAAATATTGATATTTTTTTTGTAACAGGTGCTGAAAGGGGGTCTTAAAAATTCAAAGTGGGGCTACTAGGACATGTGGGATATCATATGAAACAGCGCTGCTTGCACATTCTTAAACATTTTTTTATTTTTTTTTAGGCTGCATAGTTTTCGTCTTTTGATGAAAAATGTAAAAAAAAATACCGTTCCCCCCCCCCCCCCCCCTTATCTCCGAAGTTTACAAAGGGAAAAATCTGAAATTATTCTATGTGATAGAAGTTTAAGTAAAGACTACAGGAAAAATAAAACGATGTCTCTAAATAGCACACTTTTTCAGAAATCGGAACGGAACCCTCGGTGCGCGAGTCCGATTCGCTCTTGACCGGTTTTTATTTTATTTTATAACATCATGTACATTTTACCACTTTGTCACAAATAAATAATTTTTAATTTGAATTTGAATAGGGTAATATGAAATTAGAGAGTTGTATTCATGACTTTAATTATTATAATTCTATAAATACAGATTTGTTATGGATGCAAATCATATTCAAATCAACATACAATCTGATACTGACATACAAATTGCAATAAACGTAAGAAAATTTGAATTTCTAAACTCGTAACTCGTAAACTCTTTCATTAAAATCTGCGTATTGAAGAAATTAAATTATGATAAGGATATACGGATCACGATGATGAAACTTGATACAACACTCGATTTCACTCGTAAACTAAAGATTTACATTCGATTACTTTCAATAAGAGCCAAAGCACACACCTCTCTTCTTGCCGTGACAAAACCTCACTATCCTACTTATCAAAATTGACCCACAATAGACAGAGACATACAAACAACCGACACAAATGAATGACAGAGACAGAGATAGCAATCAGTAGCGGTTTCTGTGATAAACAGTGCGTGTTAGTCGCTATTCTGATTAGCTACTGCCACAGACAATTGAGACGAACTGAATTGCTAGGGAATTAACGTAATTAAGTAGTGAGGCTTAGATATTTATTCACAGGTTTAATTTGGTAACTGCCTAGAAGACATTTCCAGTCGCAAGAATGGCTGCTGTTAGTGTAGTTCTGGGTTCAATGTCCGCGTAGAGAAAAATGTAATTAGATGGAAAAATCAATTGCTGTCCGTTAGTCTCGCAAAAACTGGAAAATGGCTCGACCGATTTGGCAGATTTTTTTTGTTGTGTTTCTAAATTGTCGGTACTAGTTTTACATGAAATTTTTTTTTTTGGAAAATCCACCGGAGAAGTCGGCAATCATCAGGGCGCCGGCAACAAACAGATAGTTAGTAAAAAAAATAATAAACATTTCTTTAATTTTCACGTTCAAAGACCTTTACCGCCACCAATTGTTTTTCTCGCTCTCGAACTTTCTTTTAACGTATTTTTTTCATAAATCTACAGTTTCAGGAGCGGTAGGGGCGTGGTTGGGAGCTAACATGGCCGCATCTGACGTCACCGCAATTTTTCATTCCCACCGCCCGCCCAAGACGCTGTCGAAGTTTTGTTATTACCCCCCGATTCGAGAGATTTGGCCGATATCACGCCGATTGGTACCCTATTCGGGAAACGATTTGTCAAAAAAATATTAAAATGTTATCGACGAGGTGGAGTGGAGGTTGTTTTGCTATCTGTTTATTTTCTTGTTGGGACATAAGCCATGTTGACATCTAAAAGAAAATAAACTTAACCTTGAAATTACTAAGGACTTTTAGTAAACCTACATGGGTAGGTATACCTACATGCTAAGGTACACCTCTGCCTAACCTTTGTAGAATTACAGGCGCAATGTTATGTTAATGTCCTATTAAACTAAGCGTAACTTTCTGAATCAGCTCTTACTCAGCTCAAACTTTAATCAACTACTTACTTTCAACCAATTTCTGAAGTTAAAATACTAACGCTTCTTAAGGGGATACATCGATAATTTTGTGTTTTTAAAATTACTCTAAAACCAAATGTGTATGGTTAAATCATTTGGATTTTCCATATGTGTTATTTGACTATATTTTCTATGCTGTACTAAAACCGAAACATGATTACTTGAAAATGTTTCGATAAATTAAATTCCAAAGTAGCACTTCTATACGATTAGAAGTAAACAGTTCTTTATTGTGCAATAAAATTCACTTTAAATCGAAGGTATTTAAATATGTTAAAAACTTATTAAGCTAAAAATTAATTAAAGTACCTATAGAATTTGGCCATAAATCTACTTTTAACGCGCGTTTTAATTCCAGTACGCGTGAGAGTCTTCTATCTCGCGCGTCAAACGCCATTTCACTTATACACCGAGTTAAATCACGCTTCGATATATTCTCTTAATAGTATAATCATAAAGATTTTAATCAAAAGAATTAATGGCCAAGCGTTTAAAATCACATGCTGACGCCCTTTATTAAAATCAAAACATAAAAATTAACATTTCTCAGAAATACTAAATACCAACTCATAAACAAAAGCCGCAAATAAAAAAATGGTAACAACTTAATCGCGTGTGAAACAAAAACCAACAAAATCACGCATTGAAATAAAACACGACAAAATAAAATAAAATATTTTATTAATTATTTTTTGAAACAATTAAAAATTCCGATGACCTAGTTGGATCAGATGGTTCGGCCTGATATGTTCGAGTTAGTACGCGCCAATACGAAATAGTTTTTAATTGTAATCATACACGCGAGTGTAATTAACCGTGTTGTTTTAACGCCTACTTTTTAATCGAATACAGCGCAAAGTTATGAGACGGTTATTGTTTTGTTTTAGAGGTCAGAGAACTTATGTTTGAGGCCACAATATTATAATTTAGAATTAACGCAACATTTTTGCCGAGAGTACATTTTGGATGTCTGTTCTGTACGTCGATTCTGTAAAATTCAAACAACAACTCGCATCTCACATCGCTATTCACTCTCACTTCGCATCACTTCTGCTCACTTGTTTTTTAATTGACACTTTGAATTTAGAACGCCAATCAAGAAACTCACAGCGGATTCAGATTCGATGTTTAGAATGAGGTCTTAGGCCTCTGCCTCGAATCTTGCGGGCAGCGGGGCGGCGGCGGCGGCGGCGCAGGAGCGGCAGGATCTTATGCGTACATTTAAATGGACCGGTTCTCGAAAACAGCGGCGCGGGAGTGGGGCGGGACAGTGCGAGACGCGCCGCCCCGCTGCCCGCGAAATTCGAGGCAGAGGCCTGACAGACTCACACGGCTAATCTGTTTGCTTTCACTGAATATAAGCAAATAAACTCCGTCTAAAATTTTTTTTTCTTTCTTTTTTTGTGAGTATAATTTTCATTACCTACATAAAATGAGAATATCTCATTGAAAACCACGCCAGAAAGAAACACAAAATCACTATACAATGTGTAGTTATTTTATATTTTGTGTTTCTTTGTATGTATGTATCTATGTTTATTATACATAGATACATCATAAACTCACGCGTGTTCTTCCCATGGGGTTAGGCAGAAACTGCTACGATCCTTACACATTCCTATTGCTTCGTCACTTCACTATACTCTCTCCAATAAAAGAAGCAAATTGGTAAACCACCGCGATCTCTAGTGTATAAAATTCTACCTAATGATAAGTATCTAGACCTTAATACTCCATACGTGACCTCAAGCACGAAAACAATATGTCTACAAAAATTCCGTCGTGTGTGCGTTGTAACCGTGCCAAGGGTTCCGCACACAGTATTCGACCTTTGGCACCATGTGTGCTATAGTTTCCCCGTAAAATTACCATATAAGATATTTTTACAGGTCTTTTTGTGAGATAGACGTTCTTTTCCGGTGTTTGGTGTTTTGAGGGAGTCAAGATTTACTTGTTGTTAGAAAGAATTATGTTGAGAGTTTGATTGAAAACCATCTGTTATTAAACACTGCCACTGTTTGGTAGAAGTTTTCTATAGAATGAAAATGGAGGTCAAACGTGCGAATTACTATTTGCAATAAAAATTAATAGGGTTGTTGAAAAGATAACGCACACATCAAAGTTTTTATTTTCATAATATTTGAATATCTATCTGTCTATATAAATAAAAAGAGAAGTTCTGACTGACTGACTGACAGACTCATCAACGCCCAGCCCAAATCCTTGAACTTAGAAAGCTGAAATTTTGCACAGAGGTTTCCTTTATAATAACAAGGAAGGAATAAGGAAGGATTTCTCGCTAGTACGTTCCCGTGGGATATTTTCCGACATCCACGCGTGCGAAACTGCGGGAAAAAGCTAGGCATACGAGTATAACAGGCATGATTTTTCCAAGTATCTAAATTATGTAGTCGATGATTTTGGTGCACGGTAAAACTCTAATGAGTTTATGTTTGCACCAACTTAAATATGTTTATAGTGTAAGTGTACTGCTGATTATATAAATAACAAAAAAATAAGTAACTTTAGAGATTACGAGCTTGATGGAAAAAAAATCACTTAAAACATTTGGCATTTTCCTGTGTCTATGTTATCCCATTCAAGAGAAATTGACCCAGTTCACTATGATCAATATTTGCTACGATTTACGATGTTTAAACTCAAAGTTACGAGTATGCGTGCGTCAGGGCACTCCGTGTCTACATCGACACACCTAGGTGACATCATTCGGTGTGAAAAAATACAATTACTTACTTATTTCTAGATTTGTATTATTTCCAACAACGTCGTCAGACACGTTGAGATTCAAAGCCACCAGTGACGACACCTTATTATTAAAAAAACTTACATAATATGTATTAAAAATATCAATATCGATTGCAAATTGAAATCACCAATGTACAAGTATATCGTATTTGTGTAAATGCGATATGGGATATCCAAAAATCCTACTAATATTATAAATGTGAAAGTTTGTATGTTTAGATGTTTGGATGTTTGTTACTTAATCACGCAAAAACGGCTGAATGGATTTGGATGAAATTTGGCACACAGATAGTTTATAATCTGGATTAACACATAGAATACTTTTTATCCCGGTAGTAGGTTCCCGTGGGATAATTTCCGACATCCACGTGGGCGGAGCCCACAAAACCTAGTAAAATAAAATTTTAAACTTACATTCAATCCTAAAAATAAAACCAATTCAGCGACAAAGAATACATAATAGTACTAGCCACTGTCACGTTATGCGAATCTTGGCAACGGTTTTACAATTACAGTACCCTAAATTTAATTTCACTATGATTTGTCATTACTTAAACTAAAAGTTTTCTCAAAAATATAAGGAAAATATTTAATGGAAGGACGCCACAGTAACTTGAATTTTGATGCAGTTGGCGCCTCTCCAAACTTTGGAGACCAGCAACAAAGACCCCTGCTTGTTCTTAAATCATAACTTAAACGTGTAAGTTACTGAAACTTTGTGAGGTCTTCACTAACTGGTTGATGTAACTTTATAGTCGTTGGAAACAAAATACTCAGTATTGTCGTTGTGGCTTGCTTTGACAAGGATGGAGGTTCAGGTTACTTGAATTTTAGTACAAAGACGTTAGTGTGCTGCTTTGAATGACGTGAGTGGTGCAGTGGACGAGATTTCTTTGAGCTGGATGATGCTGATCCACGCGTCATGTTCGTGAACAGCCAGGGCTTATTTTTAATCTTATATTTTGAATTGCTTTTAAGTATTATTTTTACATTGATCTCACATGTAGAAGTAACAAGAATAATGTACCCAGGATTTTGTAATACTTATCTTGATTTAAAAGTATTTCCGTGGAGTTTCTTGCCCGTTCTTCTCTATAGAGATCTACATTTTGGAATGGGCAACTAGCTTCAACTTTCTGACTAAGTGACTGAATCTTCGACAGTTCAAAAGTGCCTGTAATTGGTTAAATTGAAATAAATGCATTGAGTTTTGAGTTTGTGGACGAGACATAGGCCTCCTCTCTGTATAGGGAGTGGGCTGTAATCTACCACGCGGACCCAATGCGCGTTAGTAGATGTCGCAAATCTTCAAATTTTTGGTTCTATGACATGCCGGTTTCCTCACAATATTTTCCTTCACCGTTTTGAGAGCAGTGGTAATGAAATTATTTACACAAAGTAAAGTGCCTGCCTAGGTTCGAAGCCGTGACCTACAACTCGTAACTGTCGGCCGATACCACTGGACCATCACTGCTCTGAAAATAGTACTGCAGTGAGTAATAATTCGATCAGAAGTAACTTCCTGACTTCCTACCCTCGCGTGGGTCACTGTAGCACCATAAACGTGGTTGGAAAACACCATTAAAGAACTGTGACCTTTCGGCCTTCGTTTATAATCACAATAAATCAAAACAAAGTTGGTATTCGCACGCAATCATGATCGTTTAGAAGCCACTCATGCGCCATGTTCAACACGCATTTCTGGGTATGTTTTGTTTTTTTTTTGGTAGGTTTTGTGCATGGGTTTGTTTGTGGATTGTAACTTTTGTGAAATATACAGTGAAATTCGTTTATTATGACTCCGCCTATGAACAACCGTATGAAGTAATTTGCAGTGCGAAGTTAGGTTTTCATATAAAATTCTTTATAACAAAGTATAATAGGGTTGTAAATCAGATTTTCATTGTTCAGGATTGAAAAGAAATATCGTAGCAATATAAAACTGCCATCAAAGCGGAAGCTTTAAAATAAAAACTGTATTATTGTGATTACGTATTTTCCTGGGGGGCAACTCCCGTATTTTTAACAACGTTCGCAATCTCATCTAAGTCTCAATCTGTTCTGTCAAAAATTGTATAGCATTTACCGACATTTTTGACATTTGATTGTCGCTGACGTGAGATTGCGACTTGAATTTTAACATTTTTAGGTACGAGAATTGGCCTTCTGGTATGGCTGAAAAAATGTGCCTCAATCAATCTGTCTAGCCTTTTCCAAGCTAGTGCGAGGGGGAGTGCAGCTACTAACATAGTTTTAAGCCTATTTTACTAACACAAGTTTTGTTTATTTTCAAATATAAACAAAACTAACTATATTTAGGTTAAGGTGTTTATCTTTGGGCCTGTGTCGCCTGAAATAAATGGTTCATTTATTTATTTTTCCGAACTATGTTGGGGTCGGCTTCCAGTCTAACCGGATGCAGCTGAATACCAGTATTTCACATGGAGCGACTGCTTATCTGACCACCACTTTACCACCTTACTAATACGATATCCCTTGGTAAGGCTAGTTGTCAGACTGTGGCTTCTGACGACCCGTAACGACTGTCAAAGAAGAATGTTAGCCGGGACCAACGGCTTAACGTGCTTTCCGAGGCACTGAGGGTTCTTGGTATGTGAAGATGGTCACACATCCGCGAGCCAACCGCGGCAAGCGTAGCTTCACCTGATCGATCGACCCTTGTGGCTGTTATTACTTAGCCACGAGCTCCTGAAAAAATGTGCCTGTAGAGTAGATATAAATAAATGTGTTTAAAAAAAATATAAAAAAGTTTGATGATGTCAATAAAAGCCTTCAATAAAATTCAGAGAGGCAAGTTATACTTACAGGATATGTATAATAATATTTTGAGGTCGGAAATGTGAGCATTTTAACTGTTAGTGCGTGATGATAAAAGTTATTATAGTATATAGGTATTACACGTATAGGTCATAATGCGAGTGGTATATAAACATATGTGGCTTTTTAATTTATTTTTCAATTCTCAATTCAATTCGATTATTTTTATTCGACTTCGACGCCTAGTGTCCTTTTGTTTTTGTATTTATTTCTATAGTTAGTTAGTCATTTACTTTAGCACCTATTGTAAATGGTGTTAATAAATATATGTAGGTATATCTTAAAAAAAAAATTAAAAAAATGAGTAGGAGACGGAAATAGCAGTTGGTATCTTAGTCCTTTTTTTCGTGTCGTGGAGAAATGTTCAATCCCTTCTGCACTACCACGAGGAGATAGTGCAGTTATTTGGGACTCTAAGCCACTAAAACTCTGCCACTTACGGTGCGCGGCGGGAACACGGGGACGCGTTAACCGCTCATCCGCGAACCCGCCGTGGTATCCAAATCCTAACTGATATTATAAATGCGAAAATGAGTTCGTTTGTTTCGCTTTCACGCTAACACGGCTGAACGAATTTGGATAGAATTTGGCGCATGGGTAGATCTTGACCTGGATTATACTTTTTATCCCGGTAGTACGGTCAGCAACGGAAGTCGGTTGATACGGCTACTTTTTGACATCATCTAAATTAACACAAAATTATACGATAACATGCTTTTTAGCATTTCACTTATTAGATAAGAGTAAATTTTCTTTAAAATTTACATCTGTTCCGATTTTAATAAAGTATTTTTTTCAATAACTAAGATTTACAAAACACAAGTGTTAATCGTCTTTTGTTGTAGACAAGTAATAAGGAAGGAATTCCCGGTAGTACATTCTCGTGGGATATTTTCTGACATAAACGCGGGCGAAGCCGCTGGCAAAAGCTAGATTATATCTATCTATATAAATAAAAAGAGAAGTCCTGACTGACCGACTAATTGACTGAATCATCAACGCCCAGCCCAAACCCTTGGACCTAGAAAGCTGCAATTTTGCACAGAGGTTCCCTTTATAAGTAGACAAGGAATAAGGAAGGAATTCCCGGTTGTACATTCCCGTGGGATATTTTCTGACATAAACGCGGGCGAAGCCGCTGGCAAAAGCTAGATTATATAGTAAATATTTGTCACAATCAGAATATGAACTCGCGACCTTTCTCTTTACATAATAACAATCACACCAATCAACGTATTGATTGATGCCCAACAAAGTTTGACACGGTTTGAAATTATAGGTTGACACGGTTCAGTGTTGTGGCTGTTACTGTCCTAAACACATGTGGTTATAAAAGTTACGTTTTAGGGTTCCGTATCCCAAGGGTGCCAACGGATAGACAGACAGCGGAGCCTTAGTAATAGGGTTATAACTGAAGATCCGCTGTCTGTCCGTCCGTCTGTCTAAGAGCATTGTAATGGCATGTCTTTTGAACGGTAATATGTAGACACTTGAAATTTTCTTAGAGTGTGTACTACTTTAGCCGCTATAACAAAAATAATAAAAATAAAGTTAAAAAATTGAGTGGAAACACGTAAAAAATAATGTAGTGTTATATTGTAAGATGGCACGGAACCCTTCATGTGTAAGTCTGACACACACTTGTCTGCTTTTTTTTTCTATTTGATAGGGAATTTTATCTATTACGGTACAAAGTTTTTAAAGAATACAAAAATATCTTTTTGTATACAAAAAATAAGCATTACTCCATAAGTAAAGCAGTTTGAATAATTAACATTTGAATAATAAACAATTTTCTATTTTTAATGATGTAGGTATTCTGACATTGAGATTAATTATTTGTTAATCATTCAAAGGTTTCAATTAGTGCAACCTTAATTGTGCGAACACCAATCTACTATTAGACCCTTAAAAACAATTAAAATAATAGTCCGTAAAACAAAAGTTAAATCTCTGACATTCAACTCAAAACTTAATTAGTTTCATCAAAATAATTACCTTAGTAAAATGTAAGTCAAAACTTTAAAATATTACATCAAAAGGGCCCTTCAAGCAAAACCGGTTTTTAAATTGAGGGCCACTAAAGAAAACATTAATGCTAAATCCATTTTAATTGCATCTTCAACTTGCTACGGCGTAGCGGCGTAGCGCTACGAGATAGCTACGAACTTCGTAGCCGGTGCGTCGCAGTAAATGAAGTAGTTAGAAAGTTATGATTTTTAATTATTTCGGAAGCTAAGTAAGATGATATTTAACATGTTATAATTAGGTATTTAGAATTAATAATTAATTATTAATGTAGTTGAACTTTATAACATTAGAATCTACTATTACTAAAGTTAACAAATTTAAGTCTTCTTTAAAATAAAATTCTAATAAATTTTCTCGTTAAACCTGTGCTTATAAAATAAAAACCATGTAATAAAACATTTTATGTATCATTCTGTAGATTCTGTAGTTATACAATCATATACATAATTCTCAACAACAACATTTACATGACATAAACCACGATTTCAACAAACAAAATTCGAAATAAATTATATAGCTCTGTACTCAAGTACAGTCTTCATTGCCCTCGAATTTATAGAATCTCATAAATAATGAGAGAGTCGTAAGTAACTTGTCGCAAGAAGTGTTTCCGGATCACTCACTGCCAATCACAGTAATTGGCCAATAGAATGAGAGTAAATTAGCTCAATTATTTCGGTGCTTAAACTTTTTCAATTACAGACAGGTAGTAAAAAGACATTTTCCCGAGTTTGGCGTACATGTTAGATGATGTTAATAATATACACTGGTAGATAAGCAGTTACATCTCTTTTTTGCGTGAGATAAAGCGATGACAAACTTTTATCACGATTTAAACGTTAGCTACTCGGAAGACGTCTTGTCTTCGCTTGATATAATGCGACGACATAATTTTGTAGCGCTGCGTATTTTAATCCTGCAACTTTAGGCTGTCTTTCCACCAGGGATATGTGAGAATGCGTAGTGAGGGATGTGTTTGCTAAGAACCAATAGAGTCACTTTATTTGCCTAGACTCGCTCGGCGCAGTTCTAGTAGAAACGGCTCGACGTAGCGAGGTTTTTGTTGGGGGGCACTCAGCTTTCCAGGGTCACGAAGTTCAAGTACCTGAGGCATTGGGTCACCGATAGTCTGTCCGATGATGTGGACATAGAGAGGGAACGCAGAGCATTGGCAGTTCGATGTAACATGCTGGCTCGTAGGTTTGCACGTTGTACTAGGGAGGTGAAAATTACACTCTTTAGAGCGTATTGCCAATCTATGTACACGTGTGCCCTATGGGTCAGCTATACAAAAAGCTCGTACAATGCTCTGCGAGTCCAGTACAATAACGCCTTCAGAGTTATGTTGGGGCTGCCGCGCTTTTGCAGTGCATCGGGGATGTTCGTGGAAAATGGCGTGCCAGATTTTTAAGCACTGATGCGAACTCGGATAGCATCCCTGATGCGGCGAGTGCGCGACAGCTCCAACAGCTTGGTGGCTACAGTAGCCGACTGGACAGACAGTCCATTGATGTGGCAATGGATGACCACTCATCGTGCGTCATTCCAATATTTAATTTAAATTGTTTTAGTGTATTTTTAGTGTAGTTATGTGTTTTCATGTATTTATGTATGTTTTTTGTGTAAAAATTGTGTTGTGTGTTGTTTATGGACTTATGGTCTGAAATAAATGTATTATTATTATTATAAAAAAACAAGGGAAGGATGTGTGCTAGGGATGTGTTGCAAGGGATGTGTGTTGGAGGGATTTGCACACCGTTCACCGCTAGCAGATTTCTGGTGGAAACACTCACACCGTTTCACAGTCTCGCTGCGCATCCTCGCACCACCCAGCTACCTCGCACATCTCTGGTGGAAAAACAGCCTTATAGTCAGTTAGAGCGTGCACTGGTGTGCGAAAAGTCGTAAATTCAAACCGGTGCCATGAGCACTATAGTATAATTAAAATCTCGCTGCAGACTTCATCATAAATCATATTCGGAGTAGGGATGTGCGCTAGTTGCGCGCGCTCAGGGCCATTATCGATAACAGATGATGACGATGACTCAGACGAAGAATTTTAATTTTCTATTTTTAGTTTATATACGTTCTTTTGTTTATATATTTAATATGCTTTGTAGTAAATTTGGTAATAAAAAAAATGTGTATTTATTTCTATCACCCATTTATAAATATATAAAACTATCGATATTACTCATCGACTGCAGTAATGCACAGGACTACGAGTGGGCGTGGCCTGCCCATAAGGCCCGTGAGTGGGAAAGAGAGCGAAACACTCGAATGATTTATGACCGAGTCTGCAGCGAGATTTTAACTATACTATAGATTAGTTAAAGACGTTTTTATGTAACCTATGTGGCGGCATCTACATCGCCACATACGAACTACGCATTACAATGACTTGACGTCACGCGAATCCTGCATCGCGCAATCGGAGTTTACCGCGCGACTAACATTATATACAACGTCCCGAAATCAACCGTTGGGCAGTTGCCAGATACGACACCCGTCTGGTCGGAGGATCCTCCCTTTTCTTTGGAGGATGATGAACTTTACACACTGTTCCTGATACCTAGTAAAGTGTAAACTAATATCATCTAAGTTTCATATGTTTTTGGTCTAGGATATTTCATTTGTTTTTATTAATTCATTACATTGAAAATGTATGAAAAGAACGATTTTTCAAACTCAAATAAAACCAAGGCCGAAGGCCCTACAGCTTTGTTCCTTTAATGAAAAAATGTTCAATCGGACAAGACCTTGACTTTAAGAACTTAGTTCCGGCTGTCATTCGTGGATCTTTGACAGTCGTTACGAGTCATCAAAGCCCGAAAGTATGACAACCAGTCTTAGGTGTGGAGGTTAGATAGGCACTCGCTCCATGTAAAATACTGATATTCAGCTGCATCTAGTAAGACTGTGAGCCGACCCCAAACTAATTGGGAAAAGGCTAGGAAGATGATGGGGAAGGCCTAACCGAATATAGCAAAATTGCTCTTCCCGGCCCTTTTAGATTTAGACCAAAACGGATGATTCCTTGCCAGAAATGTTATGAACCTAATAATTTAAGCAGTCAATTGTTTTGCTACTATGCGTCATCAACATGAACGCCAAAGCGTGTCAATGAACTTAGCCTAATATAATCACTGACCCGTATAAGCGGACATTAGCAAGTTAAATTGACTGTAGGCAGTAGTCCTAGCAACAGCGGACATTGCGGCATTTACCTTATTACCTTAGAAATAAGGTTGAAAAATGGTTCATCGTAAATATCCGTGATGTTACAGTCAGAAGCACAAATATGTATACACCTGTATGAAAGTTCCTGCAATCACTGACAGGCTTTCGAATTGTCAAGAAGTCTGTCAGTTAGTCAGAAAGCTGAAGCATGTTGCTACCAAAACATAGAACTCTATGGAGAAGAACGGATAAGAAACTCCAAGGACACTCTTTTAAATCAATATATTACAAGATCCTGGGTGTACATTATTCTTTTTGCTTCTTTGAAGGGGTTTTTTTTAATTGGCTAGCTAAACTCCGTAGAAGCAATGAGTTCGATATCTGTTCTGAACATGATGAAACAAAAAATTTATAAATTTAATGATTTTTTTTGTGGGGAAATCGACCGCAGTTATTGTAGTCGGTTGAAATATAATTTTTAAAATCTGTTTTTTTGTTTATGAAACTTGACAAACATGATGGGTATCCGTTATTAAACACAATGAAACATGAGAAAACAGTTTTTTTTCAATCATACTTCATGTAACAACTAACAGCGGTCGTTGACCTCCCAAAAAAGCATGAAATCTTTTTATTTTTTATTTTATCCTTCCCCATTGTATTCTCATTCTAAAGTGCCTATCAGAGTAAGTCCAAGGTAACAAAAATAACTAATACGAGTACCTACCCTAAAATAATATCACGAAAACACACTAAAACCTTCATAGTGATGACACAAAACATTTGAGAATTAATTTGTCAGGAACACAGCTTCATATAGCTATTTGGAGCGCTGCCAAGTGCTGTCGAGGCTTTTAGACCATTGTTTTTTTTTATAATTGAGAAAAAGTGAAACTTTAATGATGAGTAAAATTACTAGCGCATTTGAGATGGAAATGTATTGTTCTTTCTATAATATATTAAGGGTGTTTTTTTATTATTATTTTTTATTTTAGTAGAAAATTTAAGCGAGTAATAGAAATAAAGGTATGAGTGTAAGACAGACAAGTAGGTTATAATTTAGTATTTGGTCTAATACTTTACTCAATATTTTGCTATTTTTAGGGTTCCGTACCAAAATGGTAAAAAGGAACCCTTATGGTGCGACTAAGTCTGTCTGTCTGGCACAACTGGATATCTCAAGAGCTACTAATGCTATCAAATTGAAATTTGGAACAATTTTAGATGACGTTTGCCCAACTATTTTTTAAATAAGAAAGAAATAAAAATATATATGTTTCTGTTTCAACAGGTACTGAAAGTGGATCCTAAAAATACGAAGTGGAACTACTAGAGCAAAAGACCGCTGTTTGCACATTTTCGAACATTTTTTTCATTTTTTAGGCCACATAATTTTCGAATTTTGATGAAAAATGTTAAAACAAATACCTTTCCCCACCCTTATCTCCGAAGTTTGCATAGAGAATAATCTGAAATTATTCTATGTGATAGAAGTTTACGTATAGATTACAGGAAAAATAAAACGATGTCTCAAAATAGCAAAGTTTTTCAGAAATCAACAACAAATGATGGTATCCTAGGTGCGTGAGTCCGATTCGCTCTTGACCGGTTTTTTTAACATTAAAATGCAAATACCTACTAGAAGAATTGTTGGAACAGTAAGCAACAATAAAAGCCTTCAAAAAGACAGAGAGGCACATTATAAAGTAACACATACTTTAAAACAATTTCCTCACAGAAAGCCAGAACAAAAATGACTAGAAAAAAACTGCTTAACGTAAGAACCTACACTTCACCGATATAACTTAAATCTATAAAAATCCAGTCGCTAAAAGTCTGAGAGCTATACTAACTTTGACCTCTACATATATATTTATGTAAAATCTTTCAGGGAATTCAGTGCATCAGCAGAAAAGTACGAGTGGGCGGCTGCAGTAGCGTCGGCAAATAAATGCATTATTAATGAGAGTTTTTAAGTCGAATGATGGACGGTGGGCTAGAGGCTGTTTTCTATTTTTAGTCTATTTAAAATAGAAATCGGTGATAGTTTTCAGTGTGAATGAATTCATAAAGACGCGTCCTAACCCAAGAGATCGTCTTTCGGACACGCGACAGTCACGTTTATTTTGTTGAAGCAACGATCGCGTATTCGCGAGACCATGAGGTTAGGACGCGGGGTTATACATATTTCAGAAAAGTATTTTTATGTTATTTGATTAGGTACAGTTATATCGTTATATTTTAAAGCAAAATAAGTAAAACTTAGTACGACATTTCTTTAACAATTAGGTAACTTATTCCAAATCCCAAAAAAAAAAAATATTAAAGATCTGAAAAGTTTTCTCAAATTATGTATTGAAAAAAAATCCTTCCAATAAATACTAACAAAGTACGATGTTTTTGCTACCCCTAGGTACGGTCGCATCCGCCATCTTCAAGCGAGAACAGGACAAATTCATTGCTTTTTGGCAAACAAGTTCCAACTGTATGTCGCGAGACGAGAATAGAAGACACCCACGCGCTTCTTTTATAGAACCTTCAAAGTAAGGTTTGGGTGTTAGTAGGGATCGAGATTAGGGTATTTGTGAAGTTGAGCTACATTATGTTTTGCTCATCTGATGTATTTTTATAACAAAGAAATAAAAAAACCGGACAAGTGCGTGTCGGACGGACTACGCACAATGTAGGGTTCCGTAGTTAGTATGAAATTACCCCAAGAACAAACTATAACATTATAGTTGAAAAACATGTTCTCCCATACATTCCAACAGTAAATGTAAGTTTGTACTCACAATATTGAGAGATTTACCATGTTATTTTAAGACCAGAAACTTCTTATAGGTTTTCCTGTAATCTACAGGTATAGACCTATTTTCTGTATTTTTTTCAAAATTTTAGGCTCATTAGTTTCGGAGATAAGGGCCGGGAATGGTAAATTTTCGTCTATTTTCTTAAATAACTCTAAAACTATTTATTTTAAAATTATTAAAAAAATATATTTGAGACCTTTATAGTAAGCCCTTTCATTTGATATGTCACACGGCACAGTTTGCAAAACTTTTTTTTAAATTATCTAGTTTGCCCCCTAAAAGTGACCCCCATATTCAAAATTCATTTATTTACTATAGCTGTGCGTGTTTGGGTCACAGAAATCCATATGTGTACCAAATTTCAACTTAATCGGTTCATTAGATTCGGAGTAAATTGGCTGTGACAGACGGACAGACAGACAGACACACGAGTGATCCTATAAGGGTTCCGTTTTTTTACTTTTGAGGTACGGAACCCTAAAAAAGTCTAGTTTAGTCAATTAATCTGCCTGCCTTTTTCCAACATGATGGGTTCGGCTTCCAGTCTAACCAGATGCTACTGAATACCAGTATTTTACATTGAGCGACTGCCTATCTAACCTCCACAACCCAGTAACTGTGTGATACAAAACCCCTTGGTAAGACCTGGTTGTCAGACTTGCGGGCTTCTGGCGACCCGTAACGACTGTCAAAGATCCATGAATGACAGCCTAGACCAACGCAACGGCTTAACGTGCTTTGCGAGGCACGGAGGAATCTCGGTATTTAAAAATGGTCACCCATCCACGGACCAACCCCGGCAAGCGAAGCTTAACTTGATGGGTAAGAGCTCCTTTACAAATAAAAAAAATGCGTCTAGTAGCAGTATAAGTAAGAAAAAGCTACTGCTCGCAGTGAATTCAAGTGTCTGCACTAAACATTTACGAGTTTTATTTCCGCAATCACAAAAGTACATTAACGGTAATAAACTATTTATTTATAGTAGTCAGCATATCTTTCTACATGCCAAACTATTTTCCAATTCAATTCTGATATTAACGTTAAAAATTAAATTTAAAGATAGTACAGTTTTTTTTTAATTTGTGCCTCTTCATAAACTTTTAAGAACATGATCCCACGTTTGTCTCTATTTTGAACCCTAAGACCAATACTTGGAAATATCATTACCCTTTAAAATTATACCTACATCCTCATATCTCAAGCCTCTTTTCACGAAAATGTCAAGAAGATGGCCACCGAAATTCGGCGAATTTAAAAATAGAACTCTATCGCAGCTCGAAATTCGGCGAAGCAACGTAGCCTGACAAACGAGGCCCGGTGTGCCTCCATGTCGGAGTATATAATAAAGGAACGGACATATTATGAGCAGTCAAGATGTTACACGAACTTCTACTGCGGCAAAATTAAATTATTTTAGTAATATTATTTCTTGTTTGAAGTTTTTGTCCGTCTAATGTGACTTGGTGTGACTTTTGAGAGAGGTACAAACGATGTTATTTTTAACCAGCAAGCAAGAATTATGTTTTAACTTTATTAAATATCACATATTTAGGGATAGTTTTCATCGTGATATTACCTATACCTACTGAAAAAATTTCAATCCAAAATCAATCTGGCTAGCCTTTTCCCAACTATGTTGGGGTCGGCTTCCAGTCTAACCGGAAGCAGCTGAATACCAGTATTTTAGATGGAGCGACTGCCTATCTGACCTCCACATCCCAGTAACTGGGTAATACGATACCCCTTGGTAAGACTGGTTATCAGACTTTCGGGCTTCTGACGACCCGTAACGACTGTGAAAGATCCACAAATGACAGTCGGGACCAACGGCTTACCGTGCTTTCCGAGGCACGGAGGAGTCTCGGTATGTAAAGATGGTCACCCATCCACTGACCAACCCCAGCAAGCTTAGCTTAACCTGATGGATCGACCCGTGCGGCTGTTATTACTTAGCCACGAGCTCCTCATTTGTATGGATTGAAAATATTTCAATCCATAAAAATTAAAATCACTCAGGTAAAAAATTTCGTTCTTTTTCTTGCACCAATTTTGATTATTTAAATGTCTATTAAATTAACCAAAAGCTAAAACAGGTATTAAACTTCAAATATCACCTTGGCAGTGTAGCCATGAAAACGTAACCAGCCGACAGTGAGATACTCATTTATTATTTAATTGAGAATTTAATTGGATATCCTAGGTCCGGGCTTAGCAGGTTCAGGTACCTTTTATTTTACATAGAGTACTTAGTGATAGTACTGCAAGGTAATAGCGGATGTTAAAACACACTTAACATAATAAAAAAATAAGTTTAAAAAACTGTAACTCGACTACGGAACAATAAAAGTGATCAATAAGACCTTTCTTTTGATACCAAACATGTCATGATTATCTCAATTTAATTTTTTTCGAGGTTTTTTTGGAGTATTTAGGGAAAATTTATATAGCCTGTGTCACCCGGACCATTATTACAAATCTATTCATACCTCTTTCAACAAAATCGGTTCAGTAGTTTAGGTGCTACGGTGGAACACACGTAAATACATACATACATAGACTTATAAAATCATAACCCTTCCTTTTGGCTTTGCCATAGCTAGGTAAAAACCGAAGGTACATGTTCTTCCCGCCATTGTGATATTTTTTTGTACTGGACCATACCTGGGAACCTTCTGGTTACGGAGATACTTCCTTACAAAATTATTTTCGTATAGCTAACTAAATAATATTTAAATCTTATGGTTTGCTCCCTCTGAACATCAGGATGGGTTATCTTTCAAAGTATAGGCACGTGAACATATTCGTAAGAAGTTGGCAGACTCATCTCAGCGCTGTTTTGCAGCATTCGTTTTCTCCTCTTCGGTATTTCTCCTGACAAAGTTTATTGTGTTTAAATGTATACGTATGTCACTACGTATTAGTATGTATTCTTTTTAAAGTTATCTATCCCTTATGTTGCACGTGCCATGTTTTGTCTCTGCATCACCTTAAGGTTGACTGGTAGAAAATGCCTCAGGCATTAAGTCCGCCTTTATAAAGTATTTTTTTACTTGTGCATAAAGTTTTAAGAAATAAATAAATAGTATTTATTTAGTTACAACTCAAAAGCCGGAACCGTTACCACAGGGCTCCACTACTCGCCGCTGTGGTCGCGGGTAGTTTTAAGAAGATACCGTGGCCCTGGCATAGGCAACTGAAGGAACACGGATGGGTTTTAGTCAGTAATAGTCTGACACGCCCTTCCGCTCCACCCAGAGCGGGAGAAGTTATTGGCTCCACTACTCCCGAAAAACAAAAAAATATATCTTAAGGGAATCAAAAGAACCTAACACACTATAATAAAATATTCATTTTGTTCCAAAAATACTTAAAACGATTACTAATGAAAAAATTGCATGTTCGCATTGCATGTCGTCGAGTTTTTTATAAATTGACTAATAAAATACCCCACAAGTTATGTTTTCTTTAACAGCTGGGCGATAATATCGATTCTTTGTACTAATGACTGTGCGACAAACTAATAACCAGTTGCTTAATAATACATGTTATTATGTTTTTACTCTTTGTTCATAGACAATATAGACATTTTGACATAATAATATCACAATTCCTCAGTTTCTATACCTAATTTTTTTAAGTGAAAACTTCTTTAGGTGCGTTGAAGAATTTTTGTAGGGGTTAAATGTTACGGGTACGCGTCACCGTGACAAGCAATGTAAAGTTTTACGTTTAAGGAGAATGCGCTGTAATAGCCCGCGAAATTCATTTTTTTTTGGTTTTTATGCAATTTGTAGGTCCGTGTCAGGTTGTATCTTGATCAAAATATGATACGCGACGATGACAAATATGTATTTACATAATTATAACCATGGGAATCATCAACACATCTCTATAAGTTAGATTTGACGTAGTTTGGTATGATTTCCGATATCAGAACAAATCACGGCAAATTTAACTATATACAGGGTGTAAGGGACAGCCCTCCGCAAACTAACAGGGTGCATTCAGCTCCTCATTTTGAATCATATTCCACCGGAAATTTTCTCAGGAAAATTTTCATTTTTAATTTTTTTTTTCAGTTACATTTTCATTATTTCAATGTAAAATTGCATTGTGTGTTCGCAGCATTCCATTTATGTAAAAAAAACTGCAAAAAAAAACAGCAGAAAAAAAACCAGCAATGGATGTTGAAAAACTCTAACCAACGACGCGAGTAATCAGCTGTTCACTTTCTGTCTAGCTACAGAGTTCATCGAACTCACCGCATACCTATTACCTACCCCTCTCAACCAGTAATAGACGCTCCGATTTGTGCACAAAAACACAAACAAATCAGGTTTATTGGATTCCCTTAACGTTCCTGAAAAAATTTCATGTACCAGTCATCTTAGTAAGACATACTGAATTCACCCTATCAGTTTGCGGAGGGCTGTCCCTTACACCCTGTATATAAGATGTATTGATGATTTTTATGGTCAAAATTTTGTAAATACATATATTTTATTGCCGCGCCGCGTATCATATTTTGATCAAGGTACAACCTGACTGGGACCTGCAAATTGCAAAAAACACAAAAAAAAATAACTTCGCGGTGTACTACAGCGCATCCCCCTTAAGTTTTCACTTCTGTCGGCAGTCCCCATCACTGCTAATATTTTTTTTAAGATAGGTTAGCAGTTAGATGAGACTTACCAAAAATGGAGTTGAATGGTGTGCAATAGGAGACATCTTAATCCAGCAGTGGACTGTTGTAGACTGATGATAATGATGAACAATTTATCACACAATATCGTTCTTAGATGCCAAGAAAACGATTATTCGAATCTTACACTCTCGATACCCAGCTCTCGATACCCAGTAACTGGGTTGATAGATAGGCAGGAGGAGCTCGTGGCTAAGTAATAACAGCCGCACGGGTCGATCCGTCAGGTTAAGCTACGCTTGCCGGGGTTGGTCAGTGGATGGGT
This sequence comes from Cosmia trapezina, assembly GCA_905163495.3. Lineage (NCBI taxonomy): Eukaryota > Metazoa > Arthropoda > Insecta > Lepidoptera > Noctuidae > Cosmia > Cosmia trapezina. Next base: position 22,523,587 of record LR991032.1, on the reverse strand, counting down.
GACCATCTTTACATATCGAGATTCCTCCGTGCCTCGGAAAGCACGTTAAGCCGTTGGTCCCGGCTGTTATTCGTGGATCTTTGACAGTCGTTACGGGTCGTCAGAAGCCCGAAAGTCTGACAACCAGTCTTACCAAGGGGTATCGTATTACCCAGTTACTGGGTTGTGGAGGTCAGACAGGCAGTCGCTCCATGTAAAATACTGGTATTCAGCTGCATCCGGTTAGACTGGAAGCCGACCCCAACATAGTTGGGAAAAGGCTAGGCAGATTGAAGATAGGCAGTCGCTCCATGTAAAATACTGATATTCAGCTGCATTCAGTTAGCAAGCCGACCCCAACATAGTTGCGAAAAGGCTAGGCAGATGAGGACACCAATACCTCTGGATACAATTAATTACGTTTTAAAAGTGTTAGGATTAGGTTTTCCATTAATTTTTTTCAGACCAGAGTCTGGATTGATCCCCGGTTGATGGCAATAGGGTGGCCTCCTATTACATGGGACTTAGACGCAACTGGAAAAATGTGGGGGTTCTGTAGGTACATCTCTGCCTAACCAGGCGTAAAACAGAAGTAATTTTGTGACAGGTGTAGGTACAGAGTGTTTCTTTTAAGTTGTCAAGCCAGCGCGAGCTGATAGCGGAGTACCATACCTATCGATTTAACCCCCATGTATGTTCTACGATTTTTTTCACAACATCCTTTTTTATAACATCCTGTATATACGTCTTAAAAAGTAGCCTACCAAAAATAACTGCAGACGCATTCTTTCGAAAATCTCCATTCGTAAAGATCTTGCCAATTTTAGCCGAACAACATTAGTCCCCGCAATCGTCTAAGTGGTCTATAAATAAATTAATAAATCCATTTTAATAACACCCCACCCATTTAAACAATGACTCTGCCAAGACTACCTACAAATACTGCTTTATATGATTGGTTTCTACAATCTACCTAAGACAATTAGATTTGCGGGAAGCCCATTTCTCACGCAGGATAAATTCATTTCTACCCATGTCCAATAACTTGACAAGACATGAAGGGTTGAGGGAGGTCGATAAACTGGACTTTTCCTTTCTTTTTACATTTCTGCCATTTGTCTAAGGATGTTATTGGATATCTTGATAGAAGGGTCAATGCGGACTATTAAAAAAAAGGAATAATTTACTTACTTACTTATTGGGCTGATGGCGACAAAACTTCTTTACCATTAGTGTTAATTTTATGAAAAGACAAAATGAAAATGGTCCTGGATGTTCTAATGCAAGACAGATTTGTGTCTATAATAGTTACTTATGCAACTGACGTATAATAAGGGGTATTAAAACACGAATGTGGGTTGATATGTGATAATAGTATCACATGAGTGTTTTAATACCTAATTATGTGTGTTTTGTGGTTATTTATGTATGTATGTATGTGTATTGTGTATGTGTATGTGTATGTGTGTGTTCTATCTTCTATCTATCTATCTTTATGTACAGTTGCATACAAGACTTTATCTACATCCATGTTATGAATCCTCTATAAAAGGTTTTGAAACAGTTTTTTGCAATGCTAATACTCGTATCGAACATGGCGGCCGGCGTCATAGTATACGACGTGAATTCGAATAAGTTCTTTTTTTAAAATTACGGCGCTGTTGTAGTGAAACGTGCGTGCATTACAATGTTCTTTTTTTGAAAACGAGTTGCATTATGAAATTCAGTACAACATTATAACACCCGTTTGGATGCTATTATGGTTACTATGAAACTGGCTGTTTTAATGTTGGCAATAAGCTGACCGTTTCAGAAACTTTTATAGAGGATTTATAGCATGGGTGTAGATTAATTTGCATGCGCCTCATAATGTTGGCCTGACCAAGATTATGTCTGGACTTTAAAATAGACTGTGAACTCTGAGTTTGTTACGGTCTTTCTTCTCAGAATAGTCAGATAGGTACGCCAACCTCATCTACTTTTTGAACATAAGTTATTTTTGACGTGTAAAAATGTTTTTCTCTTTCTTATTTTCTCTTTCAGCCTTCATCCTCTGGTATAATGTCCTATTTTATTTGTCGTAGATGTTGAACGGGTTAAAAGGGCTATTTCCGGTCCTATTGGGTAACGAACTATTCATCAGGCTTGTGCTTATTGGATGCTATTTCCAGCCCCGTAGAATCTTTGGACTTTAAAACCGGTCGGTCGGTTTAAAAACCGATTGCAATCGATTATCTAGGTCGCAAAATAAATGCGTGACATAAGAATTCACCATCTGATGCACCTTATGAGTTTTCTCGTGTCTCCTAGCATTTATGCCAAATTGCCTGCTCTGCAACTTTTTTAAGATATTCAAAAAAATTTTTTTTTTGTCATATTCGATTTTTTTAGGGTGTGTTTTTTAATATTGATAAATTATTACACGTATTAGAGTGGTGAATTTTAATTTTTTATTTTGGTACATTAGACTGTATATCAATTTATCATTTACTAGCTGTTGCCCGCGGCTTCGCCCGCGTGGATGTCGGAAATTGTCTCACGGGAACGTACTACCGGAATAAAAAGTATCCTATGTGCTAACCCAGGTCAATGGTCTATCTTTATCCCTTTCATCCAAATTTGTTCAGCCGTTTAGGTGTGATAAGGTAACAGGCCGAGTTATATTCGCACTCATAACTAATAGTTTCTGCCCGCGACTTCCTCCGCGTGAAATTTCTTATTCCCCAGACCCACCCCGTCCCATCGCATTACCTGCCCGTTGTTCGGCACGTAAGGGTCTTTGAGTGATATTTAAATATGCCTATACGCCTCCTTAGGCTTCGGCTATCAAATGCAAAAAGTTTTTTTTAAAGTCCAACTGGTAGTTCCAGAGATTAGCGCGTCCAAACAAACAAAAAAAAGTGTGTGTGTCTGCTCCGACGCACGACAGGAGTTTACTTACCCGTCCCATCCCTGTACTCCTTACCAGAACCTCCCCTTGCCCCTTCCCCCTCAACCCTTTTCCCTCTCCTCTCATCCTCCTCACCGGTCCCTCTTACTTCCTCCCCTCCCCTCTCCATCCCTCTCTCCCTCTCACCACCCTCACCGCATCAATTTTTCGCTAACCTCCCCAACCCCGTCTCACACCCTCTTCACCGTGTCGCCCTCCTCCTCTGACCTCACCATATCGTCCTCTCCCTCTCCGCTTTACCTCCACATCACCAGCACCTCCTCTCTCCCGGAGTCACTCCTCACCACACCCTCACCAACCCCTCCTCTCACCCTCTCGCCTACCCCTCTCCCCCTCCCCACACCCTTACCAACACCTCCCCATCTCCCTTTTCACCACTCCTCCCCTCCCCTCTTCCCTCCTCACCACCCCCAACCCCTCTCCAGGGTATCTTTGAAATACTAATAATGATAGACAAACTTTATTACTTAGCAAGTACTTTTGCAAAGTTTCAAGTAAATTAACCAAATTAATTAGACTTTTCATATAAATTCTATTTCCTGTTATCACGCCCCAAAGAGGTGGAATTTTAAAAATTGTTATCCAAAAAGCAACTTTGAGGTGTAAAGGCACTCGTCTCCCCTCTTACCCCACCTCTCACCGTCCCCCGTGTCTCTAACCCCCTCTCACATCCCCCCCATTCCCAATCCCTCTCACCCTCCCCTGTCGTCCCCCTCAACCTCCCCATCCCCCTCTCACACCCTCTCACATCCCTTCAACGCTTTCCCTCCCCTGTACCCTCACCAACTCATCCCCTCCCCCTCTCCCCCATCTCCACACCCTCCTATCCCTCTCCTTCCTCACCACCCCTCACCACCCCGCCACTGCCTCTTCTACTCATCACCTCCCCATCCCGCATTCACTCCTCACCACACCATGCCCTTCCCCCTTTGCTTCCCCACCACCCCTTCCCCTTTCCCCTCCCCTTCCCTCCTCTCCTTCCCCCTCCCTCTCTACCCTTCCCTCTGGGGGAAAAACTTTATTGCTTGCTAAGGCAAGTATTTGTGCCAGGTTTCAAGTTGGTTAGCCAATTGAATAAGATTTTCCATGTAAACTTATTCCCTGTTTTAACCCCCACATGGGTAGAATTTTAAAAAGTCGTTTGGGTTATTTGCGTAACTTGACTGAAAGATTATTTACACCAATGTTCGAGATAATCAAGCCCCGCAGTAAAACCTGCCCTGTGAAAATGACTACCCATTTTCACCCCTTTTAGGGGTTGATTTTTGAAAAACTCCAATACATGTTAGTCTTCATTTTTGGTTTCAAGTATAAATATTGAGTTTCGAGTTAATCGGACCGCGCGTTAAAATTCCTCCATACAAACTTTGACACTCCCCAATCCCTCTTTAGGGGGTAGTTTAGGAAAACTAAAAATGAAAAACTTTATAATTTACTTAGATAAATATTCGTGCCAGGTTTCAAGTCTATTAACTCAAGGAATAAGATTTTTCATACAAACTTTGGACCCCCGTTTCACCCCCTTAGGGGTAGATTTTCGAAAAACCCTGATACACATTATTCTTAATTTTTGGTCTCAAGTATAAATACTGAATTTCGAGTTAATCGGACTTCGCGTTAAAATTCCTCCATACAAACTTTGACACCCCCCAGTCCCTCCTGACGGGGTAGTTTAGGAAAACTAAAAATGACAAACTTTATAATTTACTTAGATAAATATTCATGCCAAGTTTCAAGTCTATTAACTCAAGGAATGAGATTTTTCATACAAACTTTCGTCCCCTATTTGTCCCCCTTAGAGATGGAATTTCCAAAAAACCTTCCTTAGTGGATGCCTACACGGTATAAGGTATCTATGTGCAAAATTTCAAGTTTCTAGGTCCAGCGGTCTGGACTGTGCGTTGATATATCAGTCAGTCAATCAGTCAGTCAGGACTTTGAGTTTTATATATATAGATTTTGATAACGCTTTTTGTCTAGCACGTTGATAGTAATCATTCAACAAATTAAAAATCAATTACGAACAGGGCTTGTCACATGAAATCAAGTCATGACACAATCGAAAACCTCGGTCGATTAAGGTAGATACAGGATGTGGCGTAATTATAACAGATAACTCTTTTTAGAACCGCTGTCGCTGATAGGTTAAATAGCTAGCAGAAATCAGTTATATCTTTTTATTTAACACTAGCTGCGCCCAGCGGTTTTACCCGCGTAGACCAGGAGGAGGAAAATTAAGGACATACGCTACTTTTTACGCGGAAAAAATGTAGTGTTCCCGAGGGATGAGCAACGAATTCAAATATATTTGCTACTCTTTCAAACTCAAACGGCTCGACCGATTTTGATGACATTTGGTGTGGAAGTAGCTGACACCCTGGATTAACACATAGGCTATTTTATATACCGAAAAAAAAAAAAATCCCGTGAGATGAGCAATTTTTTGCCTCTACACCGATTAAATAATGTAGGTTTTAGTGTATCTCATAAACTGCGGGTAACAACGCGGGGCGCAGCTATTTAAATATAAAGTACACGCAGGCAACAAGAAACCATTTTTGTAATTAGATGAATTAAGATTCACGAATACCACTTGAACTTGTTTATACTTGAATGTCAAAAGTAACCCCTCAAACGCACGATCGCCCTTGAACCATTCACTTGTATTCAAGTGTTTGGTTCAATGTCAAATCATCCAATTTTAACCTCAATGGAAAGCGAGAGTGGTGTGAACAAGATACCTAAAAATAATCCATTGTTCAGCATTCTCTCAGCTGAATGGGAAGGTACTAAAACACTACAACTGTTTACTTTTAATTTACTTTAATAGACGGTGAAAGTGGAACATTTTATTGCTTGCTTTTAGACCTAGCTCTGTTTGAGTAAAACCTAATGTTTTGCAAATGATAAATTATACAGGGTGTTCGGCGCATGGACCGACACAATTTTTTGGGGGATTGGGGGGGTCATTTGCTAGGTTTCACCTAAAGACCTCCATGTCCTAAGTGTGACGGTAATTGAGATATGTTTTTTTTTGTTCTTTCTTTGAATTACCCAAAATCTCGCCTTTGAATCGATATATTTTTTTTGTTTATGGTTGTAAAAGAACAAAATAAGTTTTGTTATAGTCTACAATGTATTCTTATTCGAAATAAAATAAAAAAATATAATTACCGTAATAATTTTTTTCTTAAAACACTCCATAACTGACTCTCTAACTAGAATTTTGACTACATTTGAATTGTTTTTCATAGCGTGTAGCATACCCTTACAAAGGGTACAAGCTAAAGAACTTTTTGAGATAAAAATAAGGTCAAAATGGCTTAATAAAAAAAAAAAAATGAATTTAAGAGTAGTAATTTTTCATACATTTAAACATTTTTAAGACTTTGGAAGCACATAAGTCATTTTCTACTGATAAATTACATCAAATAATAATTTATTTAGAATAAAAATACATTGCAGACTATTATAAAGTTTATTTTGTTCTATTGCAACCATAAACAAAAAAAATATATCGATTCAAAGGCGAGATTTTGGGTAATTCAAAGAAAGAACAAAAAAAACATATCTCAATTACCGTCACACTTAGGACATGGAGGTCTTTAGGTGAAACCTAGCAAATGACCCCCCCAATCCCCCAAAAAATTGTGTCGGTCCATGCGCCGAACACCCTGTATATTTCTGTAAGTAGGTTTGTAGAAAGACTTTTACACATCAATCATATTTTTAATAAAAACTAGATGGGGTCGGCGTTTCCTATCTGACTACTCTGAGAAGAAAGGCCGAAACAAACTCAGAGGTCACAGTCTCTTTTAAAGTCCAGACATAATGTTGGTCAGATCATGTAGATCAGTGTCTGACATGGTCGTTTGAGGAAAGAACTACACAGATTGAGTGGACCTGTCCATTCAGTGCACGCATTTGTCAGTAATCGTGCAGCTCAACTCAAAACTTAAGGAGCCCAACGAAAAGGCTGTTAAAAAAGTTCTCAAAATGCGTATTTTTTTCTTTAATTGAATACAAATCAAACTCGTATTCCATCGACTCTACCCATCCTACTACCGATCGTTATAAAGATCAAAAAAAAGTATGGGGAATACCCTCAATTTAAAAATAATAACGAGCGGATAAAGCAGATAATAATAACGAGCGGATAAAAAAAATACTGTGATACGAGATACAAAAACGTTTCATTAACAACTGGGTAAAAAACTTTTTTTTAAATATTTGTATCACGTAAAATCTATAACAAAAAAAACCGTTTTCCTTTTCCCACATTTTTTTTTCAGAAGCCAAATTTGTTTAGTTGGACAGTTAACCGACGTTCGCATGGACGTAAAAATATCGCGGCGGGATTTTATCGCCCACTGGATTTTCAACTCTCGGTGTTGAGCCGTGCTTCGAGAATCCAACATAACAACACATAGTGCATCCCAGCGCATCGAAAAAACACACTGTTGGATTTTCAACTCTTGGCGCTAAGCAGAGCATTGAATATCAAATGCGCGAAAAAAAATCGCCGCGATATTTTTACGTCCGTGCGAACGTCGGCTTATAGCTATTACATCCCCATCAATCTGCCTAGGCTTTTCCCCAACTATGTTGGGGTTGGCTTCCAGTCTACCCGGATGCACCTGAATACCAGTATTTTATAACAAGCACTAGACCAAAAAGGATTTAACCCTTTGTTTTCCGGAACGCAGATTCACGCGAGACACAATGGCTTTTTAATTGTTTCTTTAATACGAAAGATTAAAAGGTATTTTGCAACACGTACTGTCACGTACACAAACTAAAGACACCAAAAAAGCAATTCTAATAAATATTTATTAAAATTCCGAATTATTTTACATAAATTTATGTGTACGAGTAAGTACCTACAATGTCTCATAATGTCAAATCGATAGTTTTCATTACAAATGTACATATTTTCACACAAGCGAGATTGTTATGAAAGAAAATAGCTATGACAAAAGGATCTACACCACCTTCATAGGACCTTATCGTTATCTTTAGAATAGGGGTGTGTAGCAGTATGCGTGTGGGGTACAAATACACCCCACCTACAGAATGGGGTGTACAAATGTAACCCACCTAACCCTTCGGGACTCGCAAGCGTGACTTTTATTGTGTTCGGTATTTTTTTCCCAATCGGGAGTTATTTTCAGGCATTCATTCTCTTGGCTACGTGAGGAGAATACATAATTTCAGCATATTTTTTGACTTTTGATGGAATTAGACCTATTTTTACTATTTTCATGGATTTTTTTGCAGCCGTGTGATTCTGTAAGACCTCATTCTAAACTTCTAATCTGAATCCGCTGTGAGTTTCTTGATTGGCGTTCTAAATTCAAAGTGTCAAATAAAAAACAAGTGAGAAGAAGTGATGCGAAGTGAGAGTGAATAGCGAAGTGAGATGCGAGTTGTTGTTTGAATTTTACAGAATCGACGTACAGGAACCGTGATATTAATGGAGACACGGATGGATTGATACGCACAAAAAAATAACTATTTTCTTGCAAATTGTCCAGTTTAGATTTTCTGGGTGCATGCACCTACAGAACAGATGGTGGATGGGGCAGAAAGATTCTGGGTTCTGGTTCTGGTTCGTTGGAAGATCTTTCATAAGGTGGACCAATGACCTTGTGAGTTGTGAAGGCCGCAGGAATTCGCTGGATGCGGGAAGCACAGAACCGGTCGAAGTGGTGGTGCTTGGCGGAGGCCTATGCCCAGTAGTGGACGTTTTTCGGCTGAAATGATGATGTTTAGATACAAATACCCTACTCTGGAATGTGGACGCAACGTTAGAATTTATTGACGAAGTTGACCCGTACGAGCAAGGAGAGTCTTCCATACTACAAACAGGAAAAAAATTACAAAACAATTTCCGTCGCAAAATTCCTTCCTCATACAAAAATACTTCGTTAGTTCAAGCAAAAGAATTTATCAAGGAATTCTTTTGCGTCCATAATTTTATCATTCTATTAAAAGCATCGTAAAAAATAAGCACAAAATAATAATATGGCTGGCACCAAACTGTTTCAATATCCAACGTTCCGACGACTCAAAGGAATCTTTAAGGCATGTTAACATTTTAACGGATGGATGCTGGCGTATAATGAATAGCGTGAACTGATGTGAAGTGGGTTTAGGGTCTCGTGTGACGGAATTTTTAATGTAAATTTTTTGATTGATTACAAAAATAGTTCTGGGTGGTGTGTGTGGACATACCACAGGCGTGATAGACCCGGGAATTATGCGAGCAAATTCCGGGGCCCAGAAGGCGTAAAAAAGGTAAAAAATGTTGTTAGGTAATTACAAAAGTCACTTTGCATTTTTCATGCTGAGTGTAACCATGAGAAATTCCCCGCGTAATAGGAAGAATAGTTACAACGTTTACCCTTTTGCAAAAAAATAATGATTAAACCACCAACCCGCACTGAGCCCGTGTGTTGAATTACGGCCACTCCCTTTCACTGAGAGGAGGCCTGTGTCCCAGCAATGAGAGCGTTATAGGCTGATTATGGCAAAAAAACCGGCCAAGTGCGTGTCGGACCACGCACAATGAAGGGTTCCGTAGTTGAAAAGAATTTATCCCCAAGACAAACTTAACATTGAGTTGAAAAACATGTTCTCCCATACATTGATATACGTCACGGACAATTCTCCAACTGCATATTTAAGTTTGTATTCGCAAAAAACTATTCTTAAACATAACATCACGCCTTATTTCCCCGAAGGGTTGGGTAGAGGTGTACCTATAATAGTACACCCACATTTTGCCAGAAAAAGAAAACTAACAACTATTTTTTTTATGTGATGAAACAACAAATTATCAATTTTCAGACTTTTTCCTTTACCTGTGCTGTGAAACCTTGCTTCTTGCCATTTTTCAAGATTCTAGGTCAATGGGAAGTGGAAGTACCCTATAGGTTTTGATTTACTTGCGACTATATATATAAATGGCCGTTTTTTTTATTTCGTTAACTTAGAATCTTGATTTTTTTAGAAATCTAATGGACTATAGACTTACGTATTTGATATTAATTTCAACTTGATACCTCGAGGCGTTCTTGAGAAAAAGGGCCTTGACAGATGACATACTTAAAAAAAAAAATTATGTGATAAAATTATAAATTAACAATTTTCGGACTTTTTCCATTAATTGTGCTGTAAGACCTTGCTTCTTACTAAATTTCATGATTCTAGGTCAACGGCAAGTACCCTATAAGTTTTGATTTACTTGCGACTTTGCGAGTATCAAAATAAAATAAATAAATATCCTTGGACATTTCACACAACACAACGCCATCTAGTCCCAAGCTAAGCAACCTAATGCTTGTGTTATGGTAACGAGATGGCTGATAAACTACTTATATACATTTTTTTTTGTAAATACATACATATTATAGATAGAAAAACACCCAGACTCGGAACAAATACTTGTAGGTCGTACAAATATTTGTTCCGTGCGGGAATCGAACCCGCGACATGCTGCGCAGCAGTCAATCGCTCAACCACTGCGCCAAACGTGTCGCATGTATTTTTTTAATGCGTTGATTTAGAAGCCTGGTTTCTTTAGGACTCTTAGGGACCATAGACTTACGTATTTGATATTAATTTTAACTTGATGCCTCCATATATTCCTGTGAAAAAAAGGCATTGACAGATGACATACTTAAAAATATTTTTTTATGTGATAAAATTATAAATTAACAATTGTCGGACTTTTTCCATTACTTGTGCTGTAAGACCTTGCTTCATGCCAATTTTCATGATTCTAGGTCAACGGGAAGTACCCTATAGGTTTTGATTTACTTGCGATCATCAAAATATGTCGCATAAATGGCCGTATTTTTTTATTGTGTTGACATAGAAGTTTGATTTTTTTACAACTCCAAGGGACCATAGACTTACGTATTTGATATTAATTTCAACTTGATACCTTCACGCATTCCTGAGAAAAAGGGTCTTGACAGACAGACAGACGGACAGACAGACAGACAGACAGAGACAGACAGACAGACGGACAACGAAGTGATCCTATAAGGGTTCCGTTTTTTCCTTTTGAGGTACGGAACCCTAAAAAATATGTAACATATTTATGTAGGCATGTGTTTACATTATTATTATTACACAGCCCTAAACGATCAGCGAAGAGCTCTCTCCTTCCCCAAAAAATCAATCTGCCTATCCTTTTCCCAACTATGCCGACTTGGGGTCGGCTTCCAGTCTAACCGGATGCAGCTAAATACCAGTATTTTACATGGAGCGACTGCCTATCTGACCTCTACAACCCAGTATCTGGGTAATACGATACCCCTTGGTAAGACTGGTGATGAAAATTGCTCTCAAAATACTTATAAGCCTATAAACAGGAGTACAACACAAGAGACACTGCATGTTAACACCTACCCTCATATCCGTTACGTTACCAAAACTTTCGCTCCGATATATTGCGAACGGACGCGTTGAAGTGTAAATCGACCTTAAAGACCCGTATCCACTGGAAAACAAATCTGTGCAACATTGTTTCAGCAACATGTTTTTGTGTTCAGCAACATGTTGCTGGCAACATAGAAAGAAAAAAGATGTGTTTATTGACACTACAACAAATTAAATAAGATACTACAAAAATACGTGAATTAACATGCTTGCCAAAAAGTTCTCAGCTCATCATATCTGTCTGCCTCTCTGTCACCTTTCGATGTTTGGTACACGAATAGACCGTAACCTGGGTTGAGACATAAATATACTTTTTATCTCCGTAGTACGTTCCCGTGGGATAATTTCCAGCCTCATAAAAATAAACCAGTTTTCACACTTAATAATTAATAATAGAGTGTACTGTTTATAAGTGTTTAAAGTAAAATAGTAGGTACAATTTAACGTGAACAGCTATGAAACGAGGAAAAAATAGAATACCTAGATAGAAGATCCTAAAACCTAAAGAAGAACACCTTAAGAAGACCTTAGATTGCAGAATTGGTGGCAAGGCAACAATGTTGCGCAAATGTTTCTCAACTTGTTTCTATAAGGATAGACAAAATTCGGCTCATATTCAAACAAGTTTTTGTATTGAATCGTTTCATTTTCACAAGCATTGAATCTAATGAATGTATAATGTATCTAGTTTTGATAAATTATACATAACTTATCTATATTATTATTATAATTTAAACTTTAATGTATGTATGATCATTTTGAATGTACTTAGTTTAAATGGTTAGATTATTATGGATGAGTCTTCACTTTAGTTGATTGACAGATTTTGATTTAGTCAAGAATGGGTCTGTGAATGTTAATAATAAGTACCTACTACATGTAAATAATAATTTCACCTTGTAACTGTACTGCGAGATATGTTTCCTCACGATGTTTTCCTTCACCGTTTTGAGAGCAGTGGTGATGAAATAATTTACACAAAATAAAACGCCCGTCTGAGTTCGAACTTACGACCTACAACTCGTAAGACGCGGCCGTTACCACTGGGCCACCACTGCTCAAGTCAAGGTGACCGCTTCGTCATATCTGCCCAGCCTTTTCCCAACTATGTTGGGGTCGGCATCCAGTCTAATCGAATGCAGCTGAATATCAGTATTTTACATAGAGTGACTGTCGATGTCGATCTGACCTCCACAACCCAGTTACTATACTCTTTGGTAATACGGGCTTCTGATGACCCGTTACGGCTGTCAAAGGTCCACGAATGACAGCAGGGACCAACGGCTTTCAGAGGCACGGAGGGGTCTTGGTATGTAAAGATGGTCACCCATCCACGGACCAACCCCACCAAGCGTAGTTTAACCTGGTCGACTGACCCGTGCGGCTATTATTACTTAGCCACAAGCCCCTCAAATGGGTGTCAGTAGTATCGTTTTTAAAACATGTTATGTAACAAAAAACGTCAAAATAAAGGCCGTACCGATTAACAGTGAAATATAAAAATATGTAATTGTATATGGCGCAATACACCTCCTTGTAATTAAATTTTAATTGTTCTCAATGTCACGCCTGTCCCCTTTTTAATTACGTTCCCATCACAGACATATTCATTATTAAAATTTCAATTATCGACAATTACGTATTGTACACTTAATTAGTACCTACAATTACCATGTTAGCTTATGTTATTACCGAACATAATGAGTTATTAGAACACAAGAGTTAATTTGTTTAGCGTTTTAAGAATAGTACATAAAGCAAGTATAGGTATATTAAAATAACTTGCAAGTTAAGCCTTATGTATATTGTAGGCGTGAAAAAATAATGCCCTCCAACTGATAGACTTGCATTATTATTTTAGGAGGAGCCACGATGCGTTGATTATTGAGAAAATAATCATTACTTTGAATTGCTTATACTTTTAATTAATTGTGGTTATTTATCGTGAGTAGGTAGTAAGTAGATACGGTTAGCAACAGAAGTCGGTTAACACTGCTTCTTTTTGACATCATCTAAATTAACACAAAATGATATGATATTTTTAGCATTTCATTTAATAATATATTTAGAATTTTGTTTAAAAATTACATCTGTTCTGATTTTAGTGAAGTATTTTTCTCAAATATTAAGTTTTAATGTTTCAACTGTTAATCGACTTTTGTTGCTGACTGACAATTAAAAAGTCTCTCACTCTTTTTGTAAAAATAATTCACAACGAGAGATCGAACGAGAGATCCGAAGTTCTTTTTTAGAACAGATCCTTATTCCAAGCAGGCAGAACGATCATAATTCCAGACACGTTGTTTAAAAATGAAATGAACATGAGTAAAACGCGTTTAGCTCGTTTCTAAGAACATTACACGTAGGTAACATACTCGACGCGCTAAGTATCGATCAAGACGTGAATTTTCTCACATCGTTACGATTCTTACAGAGGTTATTTTTACTTTATTTTATTTTATTATGTTCGGGAAACTTACAGCTAAAGTAGACAATATCCATATACAATATGAAACTGGAGGTCATTTACAAGTTTCCAGTGATAGACATTGAAAATTTAATTTGAAACAAAAAATTTCAATACAAAATACCTACTTATAACATAAATTAGGAAGCAAAATCAACCAACACAAACTAAAAATCATTTATACACCAACAATTACTCCAACCACAGAACACCATCTGCTACGATCTTTACATACTCCTTTTGGCATGTTTACGTTCATAACATCTGGTCGCACATTGGTATAATTTCAACAAAATGTAATTTCCAAGAGGATTTATGTTTGAAAACCAAAATGAATGAGTGGCATTGGTCTAATGCTCGTGCGACTGCTGAGCATTTTTGGTCCTGGATTTGATTCCCGGGTCGAGTAGAGTTGATCATCTAATACGTAAAGAGGTTTTCCTTCTAATACAATTTAGTGTTCAAGAAACCCCAACCATGGGCCTTTTTGGACGCCATTTTTTCATATATATATTTTTTTTTGTGTGTATAACATATTTTCAATGTTTTATGTGAGCAATGTAATCCCAAAAGTGATTTCAGTACCATGAACATGTTTTTGTTGCCCTAACATTATTGTTGAAAGAAAACATCGTGAGCAAACCTTCCTAGAACCAAAATTCAAAGACATGTGACGTCGACCAACCCGCACTGGGCCCGCGTGGTGGATTACAGCCCACTCCCTCTCGAAGAGACCAGCAGCAGCCTGACGTGCTGGCCTGTGTACCAGGAGTTAGAACATTAAAGGCTGATTCTGATTAATATGCATTAGTATGACCCGCAAACATTGCTGTTGAACATGGACTATTCAAAATCCCCTGCAATATATACTTACGGTGATAACAAGAAGAGAGAGATTACATCATCATCATTCTCTTGCACTTATCCCAAGTTATTGGTGATGAACAAACATGTCTTCTTCTTCCATAAATCTCTATTAGTCGTCATCTCGGTAGTCACCCCCTTTCTAGCCAGATCATCTTGGAAGAAGACCAAAAAAACTATGTATATCGTTTTTTTTGGTCTTCCCCTACTCTTATGAAGAGCTCTTATGCTTTGTGAAGAGAGAATAAATGATTATACATACATATTTACTTACATAAAGCCATGCACATCATACTCAAAACTTTGCTCATGACATCTTCCTCAATAGAGAGAAATTACATGGTTCTTAAAGAAGAAGTCAGCCCATTCGCTGCGCCTTTTAAGACACCCAAAATAAACTGAAGTAAAGAACCACCGAGAGGGTCCGAGACTCTTCGTTGACTCATTACGAGTAAAATAATGTTATGTTATAGCCAGCCTTACAGAAGAAAAAAAAATACACCTTAAAACTATTAAAAACAGAAAACAATTATTATAATGCTGAAAGTGCTTCAACTCAGCACAATATCAGTGACAACACAAGGTGTACCAACTGATGCTGATTTTCAGCTGCAACCCAAAGAGTTTAAGGGTATTTTAGGTAGGTAAGGGGTAATTTTAAAGGGTAAGTTTTTAATTCTCCAATACACTACTTTTAATTTCTCAGCTGTTTTTCATAAGATGCGCGACCCTAGCAGCAGCTGACGCAGAAGAATGTTTGGACGTTTGGAAGTATTATCAGTAAAAAATGGTTTTATTATATTGCATCCGAAGATAATAATTATCATTCCATTTTACATAGTATTATTATCGATGAAACGTAATGCTTATGATAATGACATATTTAGTAATAATAATAAAAATGTGTAGATAATACAACAAAATTGTAACAAATTTATCTGAAACATTATATCAGAAATAATGGACCAGAAAATCACTGCAGTATCTAAAATAGAGCAACCAGTATAAAGTAGCTATTTTTTTTCCAAAAAACGGTTATCCCTAAGGACTCAACTATAGACTTTTAACATTATGCTGTCCTTACGTAAGCTGTGCTTATCCAAACTACTTTTTAATATACTCACATAACTTCAAACCGACAACAATACTCGAACCCACAGTTACAAACGAGCTGCTTATTAATTTAACACTCGTTATTTTAAATAACTAATAACACGATATTATTGCTTCGAATTCTTTCAATTCCTTTTGAATGCACTTGAGTGACAGTTCGGAATGGCGGGAAAGCGTAGGGTTGTGCTGCTTTTCTTTATTCGAATTTGAGTGAGGTTTTATTTATACCGGGGTGTATACAGCCAGGGCTTTCGTATTTTGTTTATTTTGTGGTCTGTTTACTTGCGATGTGGGAGCGCGCGGCCCGGCTGGCTACTGCCGGCGAAGTAACCGCTCGTGCTTAGGGTTGCGCGCGCATTCTGTAGTGAAATGCGTCGATTTTATACCGTAGGTGTAATTTTAAGCGTTTGGTACAGTTTAATTAATCGTCCACAGGGATTGAGAGGTGAATTAAGTTGATATTGTGGTCACTACGGGAATCGATTTGGTTTCATTATGATGTCGGCGGACTGAAGTTATTAATTTTGGTTTGGGTTAGACACTTTATAATTTCGTGTGGATCATAAACAAATATATAGGTAACTTACCCTTGGTCAATATCTAAACTATGTTTTAAAATGAAAACGTTAAAGTTTAATCTAGATTAAACGCTTCAACAGTCTCAAAAAATTATTCAAATAAAAAAACTCATATATCACCGAATTTCGCCATTATATTACCTGCCAGTTACATAAATGGCATAAGAGAAAGACAGATCGTATCAACTTTATTTTGCCGCATAAGTTATGAAGTTAGTTTCTATAAGCCGATTGAGAAAAATAGGTCAATATGATACTTGGAAAATAACTATAGGTATACTTGGACATTGTTTGAGATTAAAGATATGTAGCTATCTCACGGCAAACATAACATAGATTTATTACATAAAAAGATATAGAAACAGTAAAATATAGACATGAAAAAAAAATCCTAAGGTTTGACAACCCTACCTATCAATCAAGTGAGGTAAGGGTAAACTTTATTAATGAGGTTAGAGGTTATTATTAGAAGGCAACTAAATACTTCCTACTTATTATTATTTGCTGTATGGCATTAATAAAATAGGTTAATGCAAAGCTTGTATTAAAACTTTATCATCAATCTTATGTGGCTCGTGGCTATTAATGGCAAACGTGCGATAATCAATTTCATTCAAAACCTAGATGGATGACCATTGTTAACTCATCAGTACCGATTGTTTAATGCCCCGTATTCATTGGAAACAATTTTTTGTTTTGTTTTGCAACATTTGGATTTGATGTTGCGATTTGTTCTTTTGATTACAAAACATAAGAATGTTGCTGGCAACATGCTAATGTTTCGTAGTCAAAACAAACAACATTCCATTTTCCCAGCAAACAAGTTTACCGCAACACAAATACAGGTAAACCGGAGAAGTTATGCGCTTCGATAATCTTCATGTTTCCGAATTAGTACGAACGTCACGTCACAGGGTAACCCCCCACAGAGACAATGCTTGTAAGTTTTGTACTCCCGCGCTTTGTCATAATGCACCTATTATTGTGCGTTTGGATTGTACGAAGTTGGGTTACCGGTCGCAGACCGTCATCTGTGGAATTAGTGCAAATTTTTAAACTTACTCGATCGCATTTACGTTAACTTTAACGTACGTCAATTGTTTCCCATTATAGTCACCAGGCGGCGCGGCGTTTAATCAGTTTCAGTACAAATTAAAGTTTACGTTAACGTGATCGAGTAAGTGAGGATTAAAAAACTCTTACTAAGGCCTTTGTTACTAAAAACTTTTGATAGGTTTTTTGAAACTGCATAGAGTTGCGAATCTCATGGCAATACTTACTAAATAGGCAAGTACTTCTATGGTTGTAACAGCTCTATGTTTACGTTAATTTCACTTTGAAATTTTATTTATTGGATATACATTAAAATACTTAACACAACGAATTATTTGCTATGAAATTCATCATCACGCGTTCGTATTTCCGAAGATAGACGATGATTCCCGAAGCACATAATTTTTTTGGCAAAACTGTACATGTTTTTGAAACAATGTTGCGCAACTTTTTACCAATAAAAACGGGGATGATTACTTTGACAGAAAGTTAATAAGACGATATTGTAACGAAAAGGCATAATCGTTGTTATTTCTAAAAAAATACAATTATGTTTTAGGCCCTTAGTACACCTCCGCCGCAAAACCATAGCAGCAAAACCGCAATAGTTTATTTCAACTGACTCGCATGATGTTCCGCTACTCACACTCGAACTCGAACATCATTGGGATATCAGCGAAACGTCATAGAGTTTCGCTGTTTCGCGGCGGAGATGTGCTAAGGCCCTTAATAACGTTGTTTACTACTAAAAAAACAAATCTGTATAAATAATAAAAAGTAACATGACACCTTAATAAGTTTTTTCATTCTCTATAACATTATGTACAACGTAACGGCCATATATTGTTATTTCAGGATACATTACAAGGTTACCTACCTACGAAAAATAATACGTATTTATTGTTCACAAGATTGTATATAAAATATTACCGAAAGATATTGTTTGTCATGCAGGGTTCGTCTTCACGCGTATTCATATGAAGCAAGATGCCAATTTATCAAGTAAACCGACCAAGTGCGTGTCGGACCACGCACAATGAAGGGTTCCGTAGCTGGGACGAATTTATCCCAAGAACAAAGTTAACATTTCACACAGTCTGGAACATTTGTGTTTCTTATGTTTAGACGGGCGTTGATGGCTGCGACTCCGTTTTTAACTTTTGCAGATATCATCGTTTCCATTGTTATTATCTCAATTTGTTTTTGTTCCAAATAAAAATCTTTTTACTTTACTTTACATTAGTTGAAAAATATGTTCTCCCATACATTCCAACTGCAAATGTAAGTTTATCCGCACAATGTTGAGAGATTCACCATGTTATTTTAAGACCATAGACTCCATAAAGGGTTTCCTGTAATCTTATCTTTAGGTACAGAACTATTTTCTGGATTTTTTGCAATAATTTAGGCTCAGTACTTTCGGAGATAACGGGGGGGGGGATGGACAATTTTCGTTTATTTTCTTAAAAACAATTTATTTTAAAATCATAAAATAAATATATTTAAGACCCTCACAGAAAGACCTTTTATTTGATATGTCACACGGTACAGTTAACAAAACTTTTTTTTTAATTTTCTTATTTGTCCCCCAAGAATTACTCCCACATTGAAAATATATTTATTTACGTTACACGTCCGTATATGGGTCACAGAATTTTATACATGTACCAAATTTCAGCTTAATCGGTGCATTATATTCGGAACAAATTGGCTGTGACAGACCGACACACGAGTGATCCTATAAGGTTTCCGTTTTTCCTTTTGAGGCACGGAATCCTAAAAACATCTAATGCTCCGATCATAGTCTCGAGCGATGTGACTTAAGAGGAAAGGCGGGTGGCCAGACTTTTGAAAATTAGGTATTTTAAGAAGGTATTGCTGTCGCTCTGCGAGCGCTCCGCCCTTGGATTCGTGCGATAAGGACAACTGCAGATCCGACTAAATAGCCTATGTAAAAAGTCACATTTCGAGGTTTGGCCCTCGCCTATTTCCTCCTCCAATATTGGACCAATTTAAAAGATATTTCATAAACTGAATAAGAAGGATATATACTATGCCCCTATGTTTTTCTTTTTTCGTTAATAGTTGTCAAATTGGTACACTAGGCGTCTGTTGACAGCGGTCTGAATAGGCAATTTTGAGCATTTTTGGAGGGTTCTAGTTCCTATAAAAATAATATATCATCAAAAAGGAAAACATAGGGGCATACAAGTAACTGATATTTATATTTCTGTAAAAAATCATTGCTTTATGGTCATTAACCAGAAAGAAAACAGGCGAGAGCGTTTGTATCTTTTTGTATGGAGAAAAGAGCTCCCACATTTCCTCTTAAGACGCAACTTGTGTCAAACCACACGCGCGCGCGACATTTGTGTCCGCTCTTCACTCTACAAGTCACGTCGTGGACTAGTAACGTACTCTAATGAACTGGACTAGTGACTTTTTTTCACTGACCATTGAGAATCCAATAGAGCTCATCCCAGCGCGTCAAGAAAACACTTTTGGATTTTCAGCTCTCAGCAAGAAGAAGAGTGTTGAAAATCCAGTGTGCGAAAAATATCGCCGTGATAATATACGCCGGAGTGACCAGAGGGCGTAGACAAAGTAACATCTGATTAGCGATAACGCTAATCAGATGTGGAATTGACTTATGCTGTCAAAATTTCACGTGATCATGTCAATGTCATTATAGAAATAGAATCGATCCGAAGCGAATGTCATTTGTCTAGGCCTTGTGGAGGCCTAGAAATGAATTATTCCGATCTGCCCCCCTGCTTTGTCCCCCAGGAGGGACAGATCCGAAAAAAAAAAGTTCGATCTGTCCCCCTGTTAGCAACAAGGGTCAGTTCGAACTTTATCCATTCCTATCTCTCCCCCTATTGTTGATACTTTTTGACAGATGTTGACCTTATTGTTGACAGATGGCACTTTTTATTCCTATTTGTCCCCATAGAACTCTTGGATAGATAGATATACCTATTAATTCTTAAAAGTATTGCCACACATTATAAGCAACATTACATTAAATTAAATAAAAGAATAATGGTTTGGGTTTATGATTATCTGTATTTAAATAGATTAGATAATTAGATATTTTTTTGTTTTTCTATCAATCAGCCATATGTCCCTTAAATCCTGTATTGTAGTTACAATTACAATCAGTCTTCTGATTTGACATAATTCAACCCGTGAGTTGTTTGTGCAACTAAATTAGATTAAATTACCAACATTTGTTGCACTAAATATTTTTTTTATCCAGGAAATATCCCTTTTGTTTTATAATAAATTTTCGTTTGGATAAAATAATATATTGCTGTATTGTCAGCTAGTATCAATGAGACCAATGAGTAATGAGACCTTAAAGGCTTTTATTTAAGGACTCACTCACACATTCGGGCCTCAGATTACTGAATGAGGCGATTTTTATAGCAGCTTGTTTGTCAAAAATATATTAAATCTTGCGAGAGTTACACTATTTTCCAACAATAGCGAGTTAAATCATTCATATGTGCTCTTTACAGAATTGTAAAAGAAGAAGAAGTTTCTAGGGTGAGACAAAACATAGGCAAGAAATAAATAAAATTAAACTCGTACCATATTATGTACACTTTCATTTCAAAGGACAGCTAAATATTTTCAACCCTCATTTATATTTTCTTTAATAAATGAATAGAAATTTTAACAACCACCCTGTTGCCCTCAGAAATTAATGATATTCGCTTCGTTACAATTAATTTATATCCATCTTAAAATGACAAGTTAAGACCCGCCGCTAAGACCGGCTTCTAAAATGATATTAAAAGAGGTCAATATTTATTGTAACTATAGTTGGGAATTATAACTCATTTACAAATTGAGTAAAATGAAGTTTTACAAACTGTAAATGGCTTTACGAGGCAAGCAAAGAAATATATTATAGTATTTTTCGTTGCTTACCTGGTGAGCGCTAAAGAACCGGATATCGCCAGTAACAAATTACAAAAATAGTACTGGATAAAATGAATACTTGGTTACAAAAGTGGCGTATCTGCGCCAGTGCTCAAAAATCAAGTCACATTACCTTCACCTTAAGAAGAGGCGACTGTCCCGATGTGACATTGGGGGATACAACTCTACCACACACCGATTGTGTTAAGTATCTCGGATTTTACCTGGATAAAAGGCTCACCTGGAAGACGCATATAAAACAAAAAAGAGAACAACTAAGTGCCAAATATAAAAACTTGTACTGGTTGATGGGTCGTAACTCAGTCCTAACTTTGGACAACAAACTCCTGCTGTACAATTCTCTATTAAAACCCATATGGTCCTACGGCATCCAACTATGGGCAGTGGCTAGCCATAGTAACATAATGTGTCTGCAAAGAGCTCAAAACGCCATCTTGAGGAATATTGTTAATGCACCATGGTTCACACGGAATGAAGAAATCCATGATTATCTCAACACTCCTACAATTTTTGAGGAAATTAAGAAACATAAAAAGCGTTATGCTGACCGTCTAGCCATCCACCCAAATCCCCTGGCTATTAAATTGCTGGACATCAGCGAATCTGTCAATCGACTTAAGAGAGGTCAAGTACTCTGAAGAGGTAGCAGGGGCAATGGCCCCTGTACCTGAAACGCCAAATGTCTCACGCAACCAAACTGATAATAGTCCAGAAAGGACTGATGGCAGTTAAGAAAGGAAAAAAAAAAAAAAAAAAAAGTATTTTTATCTCAAAAAGTGACACGCGCTTTACTTGAGCTTAACAAGTGTATGTGTACAAACACGCTATGAATGTGTGCGTGAAGATGAGTAGCGTCAGCACAACACACACAATTCCGACTTCGCCATAGTCTCGGACGGTACCGAGAGCTTCTGCGCTTACACACACATTCACAGCGCAGTTGTACACTTGTTGGTAACCACAAGTAAAGCACGTGTCACTTCGTGAGATAAAAATACTATAACAAGCTATGGGTCTCCTTTCAAAAATTTTTTTTTCTTACCTTTATTAGTTTTTTTTATTTATTTATTTATTCAATGCACAATGTTTTTATTTATTTATAAGATTTAATGTAATTAGTACAGTCAAAAATATTATAATTAGTCTCCAGCCGTTATTGTTTGGCTTTCATTTCATTTTCGTGCATTTAAAAAGTAAAAATTAATTAAAAAGTTATCGAAGAGTCATGTTTATGATTTAAAATATCTAAAAACAATTTAGTACTAAAATTTATTTTAAAAGTTTTACAAAAGAAACGCAATTTAATAACGAGTAATCGCTATCATTAAGTACTATGTATCATGTATGTTGATGAAATAACAAAATATATATATTTTTTTTAATTATTAGTTTCTATCACTTACCTGTGTATCAAATCATTACTTATAATAATGATGGATGGATGATGCCTCAGATGATAATTATTGATTGTTCACTCGGTAATACATACCTGTAATAATAAAAAAATATGTTATTGAATCATTTATTACAAGAAATAATGTAGCTACAAATAAGGGCTACGCGCTTGCTACGGCGTAGCTGCAATCACCGCTACGCAAGCTACGCGCTACGACGCGTAGCAGATATGTACTCAAACCGCCGCGCCGCGCCGATGTCATTTGTTTCTTTAGCTTATTAAGGCATGCCGCTGGGGTCGCGGGTTGTTTGAAGAAGATACCGCGGCCCTGGCATAGGCAACTGACGGAACACGGGTGGGTTTTAGTCAGTAAAAGTCTGACACGCCCTTCCGCTCCACCCAGAGCGGGAGAAGTTATTTGATGATTTCCCACACTCAAAAAAAAAATTAAAAAAAATAAAGTGCAACAGTTTTATTTTTTTGTTATCAGTGAAATTCATAACTACAAGAGATAATTGAAATAAATCATATTCACAATGATGAGTAACAAATACTCCTTTTTAACCGACTTCAAAAAAGGAGGAGGTTATCAATTCGTCGCGTTTATACAAGGTGTAACATAAATAACGCGCAACCTCTTAAGGAGTCATTGTACTCATCATTATGAACAACTTTTATTAAGACCAAACCTGAAATCGCGAAAAAAAATCAGCTGCTCCCTACATTTTGACGAGTTTGATGTTGCTAAATGTACTGAACACCTGATTTGTTTTTCGCGATTTCAGGTTTGATCCCATAGTAAAAGTTGTTCATAATGATGAGTACAATGACCCCATAAGAGGTTGTGCGTTATTTATGTTACACCTTGTATATTTTTTTTATGTTTTTACCAGGGATGTTGCGAATATTCGCATCCGCATCCGCATATGCGGAACATCCGCATCGATTTAGACATCCGCATCCGCATAAATCGATGCGGAGCTGATGCAGATGGGTCGCGACAAGAAAGAAAGGGGCGGGCCCGGCGAGTGGCACGTGTCGACCGCACGTGCTGATTGACCAATAATTCTTATCAGCTCCACCAGCCAGTGTTCCAAGTGAACAGTTATTTAGTAGCGCAGGGTTAATATACGAACCCTTGCGAAACAGACTGGAGTCCGAAAAGGTGACCATTCTACTTTTCATTAAATATAATGCTCCAATATTCAAATTTAATTACTAAAATAATGAATCAGTAATACTAATTCACTTGCTACTTTATCTATACTTATAATAAATCTGTAGAGAGGTCAATTCTGTACATGATATAATAGGTCTTTACCTATGAAATTGCCGTTTTGTATGAAAAAATTTAAACGATTTTTTTTCATGTATTTTTTATTTGTATTAATCGAAGTAATCACCCATGCAATCAATGCATCTTTGCCAACGCAGTGGCAGTTTATTGATGCCCTTCTTAAAGAAATCAGCTGGTCGGGAGGCAACAAATTCTTCAAAGGCATTTTGTACTGCCTCTCGGGTATTGAATTTTTTTCCCGCCAAGAAGTTATCCAAATTCTGGAAAAAGTAGTAGTCTGTAGGCGCAAGGTCTGGTGAGTAGGGCGGATGACGGAGAGCTTCCAACCCCAGTTCTTGCAACTTGAAGACCGTCTGCTGTGCAGTATGAGGTCGCGCGTTGTCGTGCAGGAACAGCGGAGACGAGCGATTGACCAATGCTGGTTGGAGATGTGCCAGCTTCTCCATCATTGTGTTCAGTTCTTCACAGTACACATCTGCAGTAATGCTCACCCCGTTTGGTAAGAAGCTGTGATGAATCACACCGGCGCTAGACCACCGAACAGTGACCATCACTTTTCTCGGGGTAAGTTTTCGTTTAGGGCATTGTTTAGGTGCTGAACCAGGATCCAACCAACTTGCTGAGCGCTTGCGGTTATCAAACAGAATCCATTTTTCATCGCAGGTAACAATGCGGTTCAAAATTCCTTCATTTGTGTGTCTGTTGAGCTGTGCAAGGCACGTCTCGACGCGTACTTCGCGCTGGCGATCATTGAGTTCGTGGGGCACCCATTTGTCAAGCTTTTTTACCTTGCCAATTTGACGCAAATGGACCAATATTGTTTTGACGCTAACGTCGAAAGCTGCTGCTAATTCAGCCGTAGATTGTGTATCATCAGCTTCCACAATCGCCTTTAATTCGTAATTGTCGACCAAAGTCTTCGGACGACCGCGAGGTTCATTTTTCAGGTCGAAATTTCCAGAACGGAAGCGAGCAAACCAATAACAGGTGGTGCGTTGGTTTGTAGTGTTAGCTCCGTAAACGTCGTTGATGTTGCGTGCCGCTTGTGCCGCGTTGCTGCCACGACGGTACTCATATTCCATAATTACTCGAATTTTTAACGTATCCATGATGACGAAAAAGATTGAAATGCGATGAAAATGTAACACTAATCAATAAACAAATGACTACTTTTGGAAAAAAAAATCCATGTTTTTAAAATAAAATTAATTTGAAATTAGAATTCTTAGCCAAACAAAAATTATTTTGATTTGAAATGGCCAGTACTGCAGAACGGCAATTTCATAGGTAAAGACCTAATATAATTTCAAAATAACTATCAGGGGGTAATTAGTGATCGATACTGATGCCAAAAATGCAATCAGTAAAATTTTTGTCTGTCTGTCTGTCTGTCTGTATGTTCCTTATAGAAACAAAAACTACTCGACGGATTTTAACGAAACTTGGTACAATTATTCTTCATACTCCTGGGGAGGTTATAGTATACTTTTCATCACACTACAATCAATAGGAGCAGAGCAGTGAAGGGAAATGTTGGGAAAACGGGAGAAGTTGCTCCAATTTTTAAGCTTCCGTCGCGTGTGCAGCCTTAATTGTTAGCTATTAATAATAATATTCTGCGGTTCCTTATTGCGATATTTTTCAACAGTATTGTGGATTGACTTAGTATATTTCCCTACTAAAATACGAAAGTTAATCTGTCTGTTACATCAAAACCACCGAACCGTGAGGAAGGACTTAAGGTACTTTTTTTACGAAAAACGACGGAAACGCGGACGAAGTCGCGGGCAAAAGCTAGCTGTTAAATAAAGAAAGAATAAATATTACTGTCTTTTTTTTTTACTCTACCCACACTTAAGTTTTTTGTACAGATACGCATCCGCATCCGCATCCGCGGATGTGAGCCTCTTAAAATCCGCATCCGCATCCACATCCGCGGATGTGAAAAAATCTGCATCCGCAACATCCCTGGTTTTTACCCATTTCTCCATCAATTGTGGAACGATTTCGAAAATTATTTTTTTATTTGAAAGGCTCTCTAAGTCTAACTCTCTGTCCCATTATCACCAAGTCAGAATCTAATGAGGGTATCCCATGGAAATCCAGGGAAACCCTCAAATTTTATGGGCACACCTATAGAGATTTCGGTATTTTTTACCAATGCATAATATGGTGTAGTGGAACTGATGATGACTTCACTGTGAGTTCTCATGTTTCTTATTAGGAGAACTCCTCAACAATTAACGTCCCTGCATGGGAAAAAGCAATATTTTGTAAAAGATGATGAGCAGTTGACATTAGGCTATTGTAACTTAGATAAATTACAAACTGACCCGACACTGAAATGAAAAATAAAAAACTTAAAAAAAATACAACTGACTTCCAAAAATTTCGGAAGTCGGTGGCAAAAAACTAAAATACAGATGCAAAGACACCTACTTCCGAAATTAAAATTATTTTTCACTTTGCAGTTTTTGTTTTTTGGAAGTCGGTTGTTTTTTTTATAAAAAAGTTTTTTTCAAGTTTTCAGTTATTTCAATTGCAGATTTTTTTTTGGCAACTTTAATCCATGGTAGAAACTAGAATTGAAGATATAACGCAAATTTTAACGCCCAATCAATGCATTGTTGATATGGGTTGACAACAAAGCACGTTTTGTTGCTTTAAGGATTATTATCTCATCAAACTATCAGTTAAAATTCAATAAAGGGTACGCACGGCTACTGATCAAGCTATACATTTCCCGTATAAGCTGATCTCGCATTGTATAGGATTTCCTTATAATGAGAGGTCAGTGTAAACTGGAAATGTATAGCTTGATGTGTAGCCGTGTGAACGTCTCTGCCTAACCCTTCGGATATTACAAGTGTGATCTTGTGATATGTTTTGTAATTTTTAATAAATAAACAGCAACAGCTGTTGTTAATTTCTTTGTACAATTGTCGAAATTAGTATTCAATTCAATACAGGGTGTAAGTGTAAACAGTGGCAATCTTTTAAGGGGTCATTATGAACAACTTTTACTATGGGACCAAACCTGAAATCGCAAAAAAAATATCAGCTGTTCCCTACATTTTCACGAATTATGCGAACATAAATGTACTGAACAACTGATTTTTTTTTCACGATTCAGGTTTTGCTCCCATAATAAAAGTTGTTCATACTGATGAGTACAATGACCCCTTAAAACTGTTTACACTTGTACCCTGTATAAGTTAGTATCGCTAAACCACATCAGTGCCCTCTTTTGGTGCAAATCAAAACCAGATACAATTCCTCAAGCGGCATACAAAGGCACTAGAAAGTGTTTCTGTTTCAAATCTGGCTTTCCTGGAGTGAAGCTGACGCCATCTACCCGAGGGTGTAGAAAACGTGTAGCGTTTGTTTTTCAGCGAGCTTGTAAGAGGTTCAGTTCCTTATGCTTGCTACAGATGGCGTTGTTTTAAACTATTAATGAGTATTGTGATAGTGTTTTTAAATTCTACAAAATACAGTTTAACTCATACATAGATTGAGTAGAACACGATAAATATAAATATTAGTAAAAAAGAGTTCATCTATACCTCAAGTCAAGATTTCAAGTCTCCAAAATTTATTTAAAAACTAACAGGGCGTTAGGTATTAATTAAATTAACCTTGTTTACCTAATTAGACAGCTGTTCCTTTTTAAACTCAATTGCACGCGAACTAAATTGCCCAAAGAACGTTTTTGCCCTATTTGTATTTTAAATTATCTGAATAGAAAACTTTTAACTTTTAAATTGGATTTTGTTTGTTCAAGTAGGCTCCCATTATAAATGCAAATGTTTCAAAGATCTCTTCAGTCCTAATTTGGGTGTTGATTTTGTGGTAAAAAAATATTCCAGAACTCAAACCTTTTTTACTTTTTGGGTTCCGTACCTCAAAAGGAAAAAAACGGAACCCATAAAGGATCACTCGTGTGTCTGTCTGTCTGTCTGTCCGTCTGTCATAGCCAATTTGCTCCGAATCTAATGAACGGATTAAGTTGAAATTTGGTATACATATGGATTTCTGTGACTCAAACATGTAAGGCTAAAGTAAATAAATGAATTTTGAATATGAGGGTCACTTTGAGGGGGCAAATAAGAAAATTAAAAAAAAAGTTTTGCAAACTGTATCGTGTGACATATCAAATGAAAGGGCTTACTATGAGGGTCTCAAGTATATTTTTTTTATAATTTTAAAATAAACAGTTTTAAAGTTATTTAAGAAAATAGACGAAAATTGACCTTTCCCACCCCCTTATCTCCGAAACTACTGAGCCTAAAATTTTGAAAAAAAAAATACAGAAAATAGTTCTATACCTGTAGATTACAGGAAAACCTATAAGAAGTTTGTGGTCATAAAATAACATGGTAAATCTCTCAATAGTGTGAGTACAAACTTACATTTACTGGAATGTATAGGAGAACATGTTTTTCAACTATAATGTTAAGTTGGTTCTTGGGATGATGAATTTAATCCCAACTACGGAACCCTTTATTGTGCGTAGTCCGACACGGTTTTTTAAATTTTATCTGTTATTACCATAACTGGTAAACAAAAAGTGAACAAACTAAAAATGTTTTCTTTTGATGGAAATAGCACAAGTAGGTACACACTAGTTCGGTTCGACTTGATTCTGAACAGTTGGGCGCGGGCGGCACAATCGAATCTATACTAGTATTATCCTATATCTATACTAAAATAAAGCTGAATAGATTGTATAATTGAACGCGCTAATCTCTGGAACTCCTAGTTGGAATTGAAAAATTCTTTTTGCATTCTATAACTCAATTCTTGTGGAAAGTTTAACATTACGCTATACTATAACCCTTAGGAGCTAATCAAAAAGAAAAAAAGTCAGAAAGAACGCTAAGCAAAAGTGAAGTAATAGCGTGGGCGGGCGATGCGATATGACGGGGTAACCGGGAACAAGTTTCACGCGGATGAAGTCGCGGCCACGCTAGTAGGTACCTGTATAAATTGCCGCCTGGCTAAATCATGCTGTACTCGAATAAGTGTGCAATAATAGCACGCCTTACGAATAAAAACATAGCTCAAATAGTTCAAACCAGGATTATCAAGAAAATGTTAAAAAAAAAACTTTAGAATATATCAAACACACACAATAGGTACAAATTACGGTTCAAACACTTCAAATTACCATTACTAAAACTTTACCGGTGAAGAAGGTGTTTCACCTATTAAAGTTGTTTTAAAAGCCCTCGTACTTTTCCAACAAAGGGTAGGCCGTATTTAAGCCCTAAATTCTTTCCTGGAAAAACCTTTTTAGAATCCCAAAAAGGCCTCCAAACCTGAATGTCGCAAATAAATTCGACCATCAAATACTTGCGAATCCCTAGGCTCACATACATTACGAATTTTCGTTTCTGTAGATTAATTTCGTTTCGATCGGAACGCTAGGGAGTTAATAAAATTAATTTTCAAAAGTACGGTCAGCTATGACAATCGCTGTCCACATGTCATCATTTTAACATGACATTACATCATAGCCTTTTCTCTACTCGATATTCAGTAACAATACGCAGCCAATTAACAATATTTCATGTGAAATTTCCTGTTAAGGATGATACTGGGTCTGTTAAGAATGGTTTGCAATACACTTCAAGCTTTTAGACTCGTATACTTTCATAAAATCAAAATTAAAAGTAATTAGTTCAAGCTAGGCTGAGAATCAACACTTTTTGAAGGTCAAAATTACATAAGACAGTCCCACAAAACGCCCCCTCTTCCCAACTTCCTAGTGCTTTAGCTGGGAAGAACTGGCGCAACAAACTCCCCAGCAGCACGGCTGTCTGTTAGCTTAGATAAACAGTAGTATACTTAAATATTTTGTTTTAAAAGAGTGTCCGTGGAGTTTCTTGCCCGTTCTTCTCCATAGAAACATACTACGCTTTGGAATGGGAAAAGCTTCATATTTCTATCTGACGGACCGGGGACCCCTTGACAATTCAAAAGTGCCTGTAATTGGTTAATTTGAAATATATGTATAATGTTTTGAGTTTCGAGTTTATAAATTACGAAATACAAAACATTCAATTAAATTATTTACCATAATTATGTCAGCTATCACACGCCAATATACCAACAAAAACATTGAGAAAATTGACCTTTTATATACTAACCAAATGTTACCTGTACTCGTTAAACGACAAGAGAAAGAAAAGTATTAAAAAAAATTTGGTAAGTACTATAATTTATTTTTATTGCTGACAATCTCGTATGGTCCAAGGCTGAGAATGTGAAGGACATGATTGTAATATCAGTCGTAAAAAGCATCTAGAAGATAATGTAGGAATATTTCGTGACATTATGGACGTCGTGACGTCATTCATACCGTTAAAAGCGAAGTTCTATGTGTAATCTACAAATCTACTCTTGTAGATATCTTAAATTAAAGTGGCTATTCGTGTCTGTCTGTCTGTGTGGCCGCGTTGTTCTTCTAAATTACGCAAAGGATTATGATGCGGTTTTTACATTTTTAAAAAATTTTTATTTAACTTAGCCGTAGCACAGAAAGCCTGGATGTTTTTAAATGTCGCCATTGCACGACACTATTTATGTAATATTATTATTAGGAGGGATAAGTTCTGCTTTACATTCCTGACAAAACCTTAAGTTATATTTAGCTATCTACTTTCTAAGCTGATCTTGGATATCACGGAAAACATTGTTGAAAACTTTTTACAATGTTTTCTTTAAATTTTTGTTCAGGGTGAAAAGAACAAAATATTAAGTTTAAACTTTTGTAGTAAAGTTTTCTTTGTTTTCATTGTTGTCTTAAAAGGTATAAACATTAATGAACATTCTAAGCGAGTGAATATTTAGCTACAAAGTGTACCACCGCCGGAAGCGAGTAGAGCTAGCAAATAAACCGGTTAAGAGCGAGTTGGACTCGCGCACCCGAGGGTTTCGTTCCGATTTCTGAAAAAGTGTGCTATTTAGAGACATCGTTTTATTTTTCCTGTAATCTTTATAGTATATACTTCTATCACTTAGAAGAATTTCAGATTTTTCTCTATGCAAACTTCGGATATAAGGGCAGAACGGTATTTTTTTTACATTTTTCATCAAAAGTCGAAAACTAAATGATACTCGTTTTTTCATATGATACACACTTGCCCTAGTACGAATTTTAAGACCACCTTTCAGAACCTGTTGCAAAAAAAAAAATATTTCTTTCTTATTTGCAAAATAGTTGGGCAAACGTCACCTAAAACTATTCCAAATTTCAAGTTGATAGTATTAGTAGTTCTTGAGATCTCCAGCTGTGACAGACTGACAGACAGACATGCTGAGTCGCTCCATAAGGGTTCCTTTTTACCATTTTGGTACGGAACCCTAAAAACGAGTTGGCGAGCAACGAGCAGTGACTGCGCGACGGCGACGAGTGATTACTCGCTGGCATGCATTGGTACCAAACGTGAGTCTCTCAGCGAGTGTTCTGCCCGCCAAGCGAGCGTCGCTGAGCGAGTACTCTTTTTGATAGGTCTTGTCACTGCGACAAACGAGTACTCGCCGTCGCGGCGGCGGTGTGAACACTCAGCGATCGGAACATCTATTGTACGTTTCTTGAGCGAAAAATATTCTAAAGCTTCCTCCTCAGCGGTAAGACAGATGCCTAAAGCTCCATTTACGTGGTGCAAGTTTCTTGAACGTTCAAGAGCAATAAATTGCCATTCAAGAATTGCTTACACGCCTGCGAATTCCATAAAATGGCATACAATAATTGAAAGCATGTTTTGCCACTTACACCAAGGCAATAAAATTGCCAGGCGATTATTTCATGCAAGTTTTGCCTCGTCTAAACACCGAGTTTCACGTCCTTGTACAATTTATTCAAGTATCCTTTACCCGGTCGAAGTGGCGGTGCTTGGGGGAGGCAGATGTCCAGCAGTGGACGTATTTCGGCTGAAATGATGATGATTATCCGTATTTGCGCTGACCAATATTTCATTCAATTTTATTGAACGTCTTGTTTTGTTCGCTCATGTTTAAATGATAGAAAATTTTCAAGGCAGATTTTATTTTACGTGCAATTTTATTGTACGTGCTGTTTACACTTAAACCAGTTTTAACGGCAACTAACTGTGCAACAATATTATAGTTGTGTAGACGGTGCCAGTTAATTACCCTTCAATTTTATTGTATGCTACAGGCAATAAACTTGCACCGTGTAGAGTGTGAAAGAGAGATACGAAGTAAAGCACACAACCAATCATAACTTCGCTGCTCTACTAGTAAAGAATCATACGCTCTAGTTCGCTCGGTTACCTTTAATAGCTTATGCGGAATTATACCTGCTATATTAGAACTCGAACAAGCATGAATGCGTGGATATAAGTATAGATATGTCTGGTATAGAACTTTATATAAAAATCTGATCTTAAGTAAGGCAAAGATTTGATAAATACAATTCACTAGGACTAGGAAGTGGTGAAGGGCGGGCGTTTTGTGGGGACTGTCTTATGTAATTTTTGACGTTCAAAAAGTGCTGATTCTCAGCCTAATTTGATTAAATTACTTTTGATTTTGATTTTTTCAATGCAGGATGGTCAATGGGCTGTCGAAGGGATAATGGCAAAAATTTTTTTTGTCCGTGTCATAGATTATTAATGAATAATATTTATTTATTAATAATTTATTTTCTTCTTTTTTATGTACTTACGTAATGAAAAGATTACGGCGATATATTCGAGTTAAAATGTAGCATGACGTGCTAGATTTTATACGTAGTTATTATAGTTGATTGAAAATAGAGTCCAGGTTTCCACATAGTGCAATTTAACTCACGTCAGTGGTAGTTAGATTATTTACAAAATTGAGCGGACACTTGACGTCGATAATGTCACATTGGTACAATATTAAAATAAAGGTGATACTTCACGAATTTTTTTCTGAATTTTGACTTGAAAACGCAGTTATGATGTTTCTTAAGGGTTCATAAAACCAGCGCCAGACATCATCTATTGGGTATTAAGTCATAAGTCATAAGTCATTTAATCATTTGTTAACATAGGTACAATAAATAGTTGTTAAAAAAAATATACAAGCGCGCTATGCTATACCAGAAGGCGTACAAATATTTATGGATGGCATCATACTACCACTTGACTTGACTTATATCATTAGGTAACTTTTTAAATATGTTTTTCTGGTGCAACTCATGTTTGTTAAAGTCTGTTAGACAAAAAATGGGTTGTTCCATTTGACAATTTGTTATCTGACATTATAACTTTAACTGTAACCTTAACCGCCCATGCTTCGCCGGTTAAAGTTATTGTTAAATATCTTTCACTTCTGTCAGATGCATCGAATGTCATATCCCTGCTCCGAACTTTATCTTTTACATTT
This sequence comes from Cosmia trapezina, assembly GCA_905163495.3. NCBI lineage: Eukaryota > Metazoa > Arthropoda > Insecta > Lepidoptera > Noctuidae > Cosmia > Cosmia trapezina. The sequence continues at coordinate 22,490,116 of LR991032.1, read as the reverse complement.
GGCATGACGGTGCAACAGCAGGTAGTCATTCTATGGTCATTTTAACTTTGACAGAAACTATAACCGCCGTTGGTGCAACCCACCCTTAATGTTGTAATAAACAAACCTTTTTGGCGCAAGCATCAGGCACACACCATTATTGTTAAACCGTTACTTTGTATTTTCTGTTTGTGAATTTGAATTTGAATTTTTTTATAAATGTTAACATTATTTCTTTTAAGGTATGACTAAGTTAGTCTTCTATGATTGCTTTAAACATGCAAAACTAAACATTGCTCTCAAACTAGTCTACTATATAGGTAGGACTATGGATATGTAGAATGAATCTACGATGGTCGGTCTGTCTAATCCGATCATGCAAATAGGCCTTGGTCTCTGACCCGTTCGACGCCTCTCAACACAACATTGAATAAAAATATACAGAAGGTCAAACACAAAATATTTAGTTGTTCACACTCACGAAGAGCTCGTGGCTAAGTAATAACAGCCGCACGGGTCGATCCATCAGGTTAAGCTGCGCTTGCCGGGGTTGGTCCGTGGATGGGTGACCATTTTTACATATTGAGACTTTCCGTGCCTAGGAAACCACGTTAAGCCGTTGGTCCCGGCTGTTGTTCGTGGATATCTGGCAGTCGTTACGGGTCGTCAGAAGCCCGAAAGTCTGACAACCAGTCTTAGGTACCAAGGGGTATCGTATTACCCAGTTACTGGGTTATGGAGGTCAGATAAGCGGTCGCTTCATGTAAAATACTGGTATTCAGCTGCATACGATTAGACTGGAAGCTGACTCCAACATAGTTGGGAAAAGGCTAGACAGACTGATTTTTGACACTCACGCATTAACAAACTTTGTTTATTAACGCTTTGAAGGACACTAACGGGACAATACAAAAGTTTTATTGTTTTTACTGATATGGCCGTATGCCTACTTCAAAGCGTTAGCTCTTTAAACGACACCCAGGTGTGCAGATAACAATAAAAAATCTATTGTGTCTGGTAATTGGCGTGCGACGGGTTAATTATGGTGATATGTTGAGTTCTGTTTCACTGTTATTTGAAAATATTGTAAAAGCCAATTATTTTTAAAAGAGTAACCGTGGAGTTTCTTGCCGGCTCTTCTTCATAAGAAACGACTATTTGGAACCGTGCACCTAGCTTCTGACGCTTCATAAATGCCCATGTAGGTTTTTGTGAAATAAAATATTTTGATTTTAATTTTGATTTTGATTCCCGGGTCGGGCAGTGTTTTTTTTTTCAAATGTTAATTTATTTATTTGTTAAAATGTACCTATAATGGTCCCTACTACAACTCTGGTGTGAAAATATTTAATTTCGTCCTGCACGATGCTATTATTTTAGTTAAATTACAAAAAACAAAGAAGACAGCAACAACAAATAAGGACTCATGCATTAGGATTTTTATTGAACAATTAATTGATGTCAAAATTATACATATTATGTCAATTCAAGAGATAAAATTGAATATAATGACGTCTGATTAAGAATATTATTTTATTTGAATAGTAAATTGTAATTGATGATGTCATAAGTATTGTAATGTCAAAGTGTTAAAATTATAACAGTTTAATTCTCCGCGATCTGACATGTATTCATTGAGATCGTCAAAGCATTTTTCTTTTAACCATGATCAATGGAATCTTTAAAGGCGTCCGATAATTTGTTATACAGGGTGGAAGTGTAAATAGTGGCAATATTTTAAGGGGTCATCGTACCCATAATTATGAACAACTTTTACTATGGGACCAAATCTGAAATAGCGAAAAAAAAATCAGCTGTTCAGTACATTTATGTCGCACAATTCGTCAAAATGCAGGAAACAGTGGATTTTTTTTTCATGATTTCAGGTTTGGTCCCACAGGGAAAGTTGTTCATAATGATGAGTACAACGACCCCTTAAAATATTACCGCTGTTCACACTGTTGTTAGAATTTCTTAGAAGCAGGTAATAAGCTCGTCCCCTATTACATGGGACTTAATATAACTGGCCAAATGTGGGGTACCATAAGTACACCTCTGCCTTACACTTCGGAGAATACCAGGCGTGATGTAATGTTTGCAGAGCACTTGCTATCATTAGACCAACGAGAATCAATAGTTGAACTTCTGTCATTTGCGACCATTACAACAACGAGGATCAATAGTTGAACTTCTGTCATTTGCGACCATTAGACCAACGAGGATCAATAGTTGAACTTCTGTCATTTGCGACCATTAGACCAACGAGTATCAATAGTTGAACTTCTGTCATTTGCGACCATTAGACCAACGAGGACAGAGTCATTTGCGACCATTAGACCAACGAGGACCAAGTCATTTGCGACCATTAGACCAACGAGGACCAAGTCATTTGCGACCATTAGACCAACGCGGATCAAGTCATTTGCGACCATTAGACCAACGCGGATCAAGTCATTTGGAGGATCAATAGTAGAACTTCATTCATTTGTGATCATTAGACCAACGAGGGTCAATAGTAGAATTTCTGTCATTTGCGACCATTAGCCCAACGAGGATCAATAGTAGAACTTCTGTCATTTGTCCTCCGTGTACCTGTAAACACACACCACTCACGTACTAGGACTGTCTGCTCGCTATATGCACATATAATAACTAGACTGTTGTACTGGTGTTTGTTCAGTGCGTTGTTTGTTTGTTTTCTTTGTTAGGACTTCTAGTGCACGGTTTCTGAGGCACTTTTAACTGAAGAAAAAGATAGACAAATTAAAAATCCGGATTCACACGTAATCTGTTCGATTTATTCCGTAACATGACGTGTGAGTCTGTCTGTCTGTCTGTCGGTCTGTCTGTCTGTCTGTCTGTCTGTCACAGCTGGATATCTCAAGAACTACTAATGCTATCAACTTGAAATTTGGAACAGTTTTATATGATGTTTATTTTGCAAATAAGAAAGAAATTAAAATATTTAAGTATATTTTTTTTGCAACAGGGACTGAAAGGGGGTCTTAAAAAGTGGGGCTACTAGGGCATGTGGGGTATCATATGAAAGAACGCTGTTTGCACATTCTCAATTTTTTTTTCTTTTTTTAGGCCGCATAGTTTTCGACTTTTGATGAAAAATTTTAAAAAAAATACCGTTCCCCCCCCCCCGTTCTCCGAAGTTTGCAAAGAGAAAAATCTGAAATTATTCTATGTGATAGAAGTTTATGTAAAGATTACAGGAAAAATAAAACGTTGTCTCTAAATAGCACACTTTTTCAGAAATCGGAACGGAACCCTCGGTGTGCGAGTCCGACTCGCTCTTGACCGGTTTTTTTTTAAATGTGCTCATTAAGCTCTTTCATTTTGAGACACGGTATCATTAAAAAAATGATTTTTCTTCAGTTCATGTTCTTTATGTCCTCTAGAGGGCGGCATAGGTATTCAATTTAATGTGACGTCACATAGCCTATAACCAGCGGACAATCAAGACGCTTCCAACGATACCTCATTTGTCAAAATTTGACTAGTAGTTCAGAAGTTGAACAGATGAACATACATACTTACATACCAGTCAAAATCATAACCCTACTTTTAGCTTCGCCGTAGTCGGGTAAAAATATATTAGAACAGAGGTGTCAAACTGGATTTTGACGAATTATGCGAACATGTACAATGTACTGAACAGCTGATTTTTTTATCGTGATTCAGGTTTGGTCCCATAGTAAAAGTTGTTCATAATGATGAGTACAATGACCCCTTAAAACTGTTTACACTTGTGGCCCGCGGGCCGTATGTTTGACATGACTGTATTAGAACTTCATGAAAGACCTCACAGTTACTTTGATCTCGAGTCGAAAAACATTTTGTCAATTTGTGTCAGCCCTTATATAAATGTACGAAATTCAATATTATTATGTTTCTTGCGTGAAAAAGTATTTGTCCATATATATATTTTTATCTAGGATTTTTCCTCGTATTTCTCGTGGAAACCTTTCATGACAAACATGTTTATTCGATAGTGAATATCGCAGTTTTCAAGCCAAAATCACACTAATATTATACAGGCGAAAGATTTTACCCGACTGCGGCGAAGCCCAAAAGGAGGGTTATGTATTTGACCTGTATGTAAGTATGTATGTATGTCCGTTTCTTTGTTCCCTCATAACTCCTAAACGAATGAACGGATTTGGATAAATTATACGTCTTTAGATTTGTCTTGGTGGCGCAAGTGTCACTGGCTACATTAACATCAAAAATAAAGTAAAATGGCGGATTTGGGGTGGCATATTGTGGAGTTCGAATTTTTTTTGTCTTTTAATACCATCGAGTGGGGTATCAAAATGAAGTGTTTTAAAAGGTAATTAAGGTAATTGCTTTTAGCAGTTAGGACCTCTAAGGCTTGGCTAAATCGTCTGCGAAATCTTTCACATTTATAAACTAAAAAGCTGGAAATAAAAAGTAATTAAAAAAAAAAAACCGGTCAAGTGCGAGTCGGACTCGCGCACGAAGGGTTCCGTACCATATTATATGTTTAACAATCGCAAAGATAACTGTTTACTTATTTTATAATAATACTGTGAATTACAAGGTTATTTTTTGCAGTTGCAGAAAATCACCCATGTTTAAACAAAATACCTTATGAATCGCCGTTTTCAGTATTGTTGATTAAATACAGTATTCATGGTACCTACATGGTATAAAGAAGTTTCAAATTCCTAATTTGTTGAATTGTTGCGCTAGAGCTCGTACAAAAATGGTCTAAAATTTACAACTTTTGCGGCCCCCTCTTTCTTAATTTTAAAAGATTTAAAAAAATATGTTTTTACTCTACTCAATGAGTTCTAGACGATGACACCCCACATGCTAGATTAATTTTTTTTTTTTTTTTTTTCAAAATGAAAAGTTTATTGTATGGGGATCGACCCCTTACATTTTTAACTTTGCTTTATTTTTATTATTTGTTGTTATAGCCGTAATAGACAGCGGAGGCTTAGTAAGTTTGTACTGGACTGTACGTGGTTGTCTGATTTCATGGATTTTAATTTTCTTGCGCGGAACCCTAATTATTTTTCTAAAATAAAATAGCCTAAGTTACTCCTTAAAACATCAGCTATATGTCGTCAAAATCGGTGAAAATTCGTTTGGCAAGTTTCCTAACTTGACTCAAAGTACCATTTTTTTAATCGGACTGCGCTTTAAAATTCTTCTATACAAACTTTAACATCCCTAACCTCATTTGAGGCGTAGTTTTGAAAAACGAATAATGACAAACATTATTACTTACTTATGCAAGTATTTGTGCTAAGTTTCAAGTTCATTAACCAAATTAATAAGATTTTTCATATAAACTGTATCTCTGTTTTCACGAACACAAATAAAGAATTTCAAAAATCGTCTGGTATGTTTCCATAACTTGGCTCAAACATTATTTACACCAATTTTCGAGTTAATCAATCCCCAATAAAATCCTCCGCTATAAAATTAACTTTTCACTCCTTAGGGGTAGATTTTTGGAAAACCCTGATACACGTTAGTCTTAATTTTTGGTCTCAAGTATAAAAACTGAGTTTTGAGTTAATCGGACCGCGTGTTAAAGTTCTTCCATACAAACTTTGACACCCCAATCCCTCCTTAGACCCCCCAAAGGAGGGATTGGGGTGTCAAAGTTTAGGAAAACTAAAAATGATAAACTTTATAATTTACTTAGATGAATATTCGTGCTAAGTTTCAAGTCTATTAACTCAAGGGATAGGATTTTTCATACAAACTTTCATGCCCTATTTTACCCCCTTAGGGATAGAATTTCCAAAAATCCTTCCTTAGTGGATGTTTACACTATATAAGGTATCTATGTGCAAAATTTCAAGTCTCTAGGTCCATTGGTTTGGGCTGTGCGTTGATATATTAGTCAGTGACTCAGTCGGGACTTTGATTTTTTTATATATATAGATTTACCATGTTATTTTAAGACTATAGACTTCTTATAGGTTTTCCTGTAATCTACAGGTATAGAACTATTTTCTATATTTTTTTCAAAATTTTAGGCTCAGTAGTTTCGGAGATAAGGGGGGGGGAATGGTCAATTTTCGTCAATTTTCTTAAATAACTTTAAAACAATACATTTTAAAATTATAAAAAAAATATATTTGAGATCCTCACAGTAAGCCCTTTCATTTGATATGTCACACGGTACAGTTTACAAACTTTCTTTTTTTAATTTTCTTATTTTCGCCCTAAAAGTGACTCTCATATTCAAAATTCATATATTTACTTTAGCTGTACGTATTTGGATCACAGAAATCCATATGTGTACCAAATTTAAACTTAATCGGTCCATTAGATTCGGAGCAAATTGCCTGTGACAGACGGACAGACGGACAGACAGACAGACAGACAGACAGACACACGAGTGATCCTATAAGGGTTCCGTTTTTTCCTTTTGAGGTACGGAACCCTAAAAACTAAAAAACCCGACTGCAGTAAAAAACTAAAACTGAAAAGCTAAAAACAAGCCCATTTTAAATTTAATAAAAGTTGGAAGCAGGCGGGACCCATTCCATTTTTATATTTTCAAACTCAAACGGGTCCGCCTGCTTCCAACTTTTATTAAATTTAAAATGGGCTTGTTTTTAGCTTTTCAGTTTTAGTTTTTTTTACTGCAGTCGGGTTTTTTAGTTTTTTTAAATTACTTTTTACTTACTTCTTCACGCTCAAACGGCTCGATCAATTTTGATAAAATTTGCTATGGACGTAGCTGACACCTTGGATTAACACATAGGCTAATTTTTATCTCGGTCTACGCGGGTGAAACCGCGGGACGCAGCTAGTAGGTTTCTATACCACAAACCACCTTACCAATGGCTTCCATACCATTTAGATAATTAAACAAGTAATGGTTTATATGCTTCGTTTTCTCATTACCAGCTTTTCCGTAAATGACCATTATATCCTTAATCAACCGCTTAATTCCAAGGCTGTTCCTTTAATAAAGTCCGCCACTCATATTTTATGGCGTATAATAAAAACACCATACTACGTAGATACATATTTCACGTTAATATCTGTTATATACAGGGTGGCCGGAACATTGACGTCCAAAAATAAAATTTCGGTTCCTCGTATTGTGGGGTATTCGAATCACCCCCATGTATGTTCCGCGACTTTTCATAGTTTTCGAGTTATGAATTTTTTTCTGAATGTTTGAAAATTTTCGACCTGACCAACCTAAAAAAATTCTAAAAAAAAAGTAGAGGGTTTTATCGAGTTTCTTTTTTTGCAACTGAATTTTCATAAGTAGTACTTTTATGCATAAAATAATCAGCTTCGTAACTGTGATGAAAGTTATGAAAATGTTGATCTAAAGTGAAAAATTTACGTTCGGTAAATTATGACTCAAATTTTCAACTTTAAATTAAAAATCTTAACAGGTGACTTCATAATTCCTAAGTAGGCTTCAAGAATGCGCCAGACTCTCAGCTTTCATAATCATAAAAAAAATGAAGTACTTAATAGGGCTACTTTGTTTAAAATCGGCCTTCAAAGACAGCGAGGTGGAAAAATTCTTAAAATTACCCATCTGAGTAATTATTTTTTTTTGGCTATTTTCTCGTTCCTAAGGTTAATTAATGATAAGAATACTGAAAACTAACCACATTATATTCAATATTCATAATTACCACACGTGGGCGAATGAAAATCCACTCGAAGTGAGAGCTTCGACATTTCAACATCGCTTCAGCGTTAACTTGTGGTCTGGTATCCTCAATGGCGAACTAATTGGTCCGTTTGAACTGCCGTCCAGACTTGATGGAGAAACATACAAAAACTTTTTGGAAAATGAACTTCCATTGTTGCTGGCAGATGTGAATCTCGAACTCAGACGAACCATGGTGTTGCAAAATGACGGCGCCCCGTGTCACTATGCAACCCAGGTCCGAAATTACTTAGATGAAACATACCCCAACAGATGGATCGGACGCAGCGGACCAATTAGGTGGCCTCCACGCTCACCTGATCTCAACCTCATCGATTTCTTTATTTGGGGCTATTACAAGGAAATAGCATACGCCCGAGACTGTTCAAGTGAACAAGAGCTGAGGCAGTTGATTGCAGAAGCTGAACGTGTTGTGAGAGAGAACAGAGACGCTTTTAGACGATTGCCAGACAATTTCTTACGTAGGTGTAGAATGTGTATTGCTGCTGGTGGTGGCCACTTTGAAAACCTTTTGTAAATGTTAAAAATAAATTAAGTACTTTTTTCACATTATCATCTGTGTTTTATTCAAAACCACTTTTTACGTAAAACTTTTCTTACCCAACTCTGAAACTATTTGTTGGTTAGTTTTCAGTATTCTTATCATTAATTAACCTTAGGAACGAGAAAATAGCCAAAAAAAAAAAATTACTCAGATGGGTAATTTTAAGAATTTTTCCACCTCGCTGTCTTTGAAGGCCGATTTTAAACAAAGTAGCCCTATTAAGTACTTCATTATTTTTAAGATTATGAAAGCTGAGAGTCTGGCGCATTCTTGAAGCCTACTTAGGAATTATGAAGTCACCTGTTAAGATTTTTAATTTAAAGTTGAAAATTTGAGTCATAATTTACCGAACGTAAATTTTTCACTTTAGATCAACATTTTCATAACTTTCATCACAGTTACGAAGCTGATTATTTTATGCATAAAAGTACTACTTATGAAAATTCAGTTGCAAAAAAAAAAACTCGATAAAACCCTCTACTTTTTTTTTTAGAATTTTTTTAGGTTGGTCAGGTCGAAAATTTTCAAACATTCAGAAAAAAATTCATAACTCGAAAACTATGAAAAGTCGCGGAACATACATGGGGGTGATTCGAATACCCCACGATACGAGGGACCGAAATTTTATTTTTGGACGTCAATGTTCCGGCCACCCTGTATGTCTACAGATAATAAAGGAGGCTTTATATGTTAAAATTAACGTGATGTAATCAAAAGTCGAGGTCAGAAATGATTGCGCGGTTGTTGAGTGATTGACTCCCGCTATAAAAAAAAACTTTTTTAATAAAAAAAGTTTTTAAAAAAGATTTGTTTTTTCGACTTTCGATGCTGTTAAGTTTTTTAATAAAGTTAATTTTATTCGTTTTAGGTTTTTGATTTCGGTTTTTACTTTTTTAAAACTAAATTTATTTTTACATTTATAGTTGAATATATAATTACTTACTATAAGCAAAAGACGAACAAAAAGAAAAATCATATAAATCCGCTTAGAAATGACGGAGATACAGTACATTTATGCATATAACTTCGTACATAGGAATAATTACCTAATGTATTATATACTAAAACCTTCTTGAAAGTATGTAGATCACGTTAATGAAGGAATCATCAAAATTGGTTCATTAGTTTTTAAGAAAATCGCGGACATACAAACATACATACATACGGGTCGAATAATACAGAACGTCCTTTTTTTAAATCAGTTAAAAATGTTACCATGAAAACTTAGGTTATGTGAGCTTGAAGCGAGTGAGTGATTCCACCTGATGTAGGGATTGACAGCTCACTTCAAAGAAATTTGTAAAACCAGCAAAGGTAATCGTCCGGCAAATGAGAAATGTTCTCAAATGATACGGACGGGACGGTTGGTATATAAACCTCATTTCTTACGGTGTGAGTTATTTCGGATCATTTTTTTGGTGTATAAGTGAAAAGGATATTCGCAAGATATATCGCGCGTTTATACAAGATATGAGTAGCTAATAGACATGATAGAGGCTTGCGAAAGTATTAGGTCAAGGCTTCGAAAGCTCAAGTAAATGTGGGGAAGGATCACGATAAACTAGCCATGTATAATTTTTCACGCGCCAATAATTATGTCATTTGTTTCTTTTTTACTTTAAAACAGCTCTATTTGCTAAGCCAGTTCGAAATTTAAATAAAATCTTTGATAATTTACCTCCTTGGTTGCCATGTGTCGAAGTAAAAAGTTCGTTCTATTTTTAAATTCCCGACAGAAATGAGTTTTGTAATTTATTCAGCCACTAAACACGACTATAATCATTGATTTGGCAGCATTTTTTATCTCGAAAAAGGTTGCCATGTCAAAATAATGTTTGAATTTCCAAGCATGTTTGAGAAAATAATATTTGTGACAGTTTCATAGTAATCTAAAGGCAAATCTAAACAAATTCTGAGTTTGCTTGAGCAATTGATGCTCAAGCAAACTCAAACTCAACACAACGAACGAATGGGCAGTCGGCCATAATGCTTTCAAATTAAATTTGGTTGATACTTTTTATAAACCCCACCATACCAAAACACTGACAAAGTTGCCAACTGTGAGTCAGACTCGCACGCGAAGGTTTCCGTACCACTGTAAAATATTAAACACTACATATTTATATTTTTTTGTTTCATTGACATATGTAGTAGTAGTGCACACTCTGTGTCTACTTATTACAGTTCAAAAGACACAGAACTGTGACAGATGGACTGACGGACCGACGGACAGCGGAGCCTTAGTAATAGTGTCCCGTTGACAGCCTTTGAGTACGGAACCCTAAAAAGGCCTAAACTATGTCAAAAAAAAAACACGAAAAATAAATACAATATCTACTTCACGCTGATATACTTTTAATGTCCTATCGTTAAAAGACAATATTCTGTCTTATATTTATGTCTAAGCTTCCCCGCTAATAACTTTACTTTGAAACCGTCGTAAACTTACTTACAAAATGCTATGAAATCAACGTAGCTTTATGGCTAATCCATTTTCCAATAGTATTAAGTCTACCGTCCACTGCTAAAGATGTACAATCGCGAAACTTTCCGGTGAAACACTTTTTGACCTTATTACTAACGCAATAAGGTTGAAAAGTGGGTCACCGGAAAGTTTCGCGATTGTACATATAAAGATCTTTTGGCGCGTGGCCAAAAATGGAACTAACGCCGCCATCTTCTTTTTCAATACATTTCACAAAACAATATTGCACAAATGTTTACCAACAGCGCCCCCTGGCAACGTCATTCGAGCGCCAAAAGATCCTAGCACTGTGCAAGTACGACAACATTTGAAGTGGAGCAAGATCTCAGGGCCGCCAGACCTTACTATCTGATTACCCGTATTATCTGATTAACAAAATGTATGGGATAGTATTAATATGTACTTTGAACGTACGCATACCTGCTAGCTAGCCAATCAGGTACTAAAATTACCTAAAAATATTAATTGCTTTTTTTTAATTCTGACAACAGATTTTTATGTATTTATGTTTTACAGAATATTGTTAAGGTGATTGCGCTGTGTAGCCCGCGAAATTTTTTTTTTTTTTGTGTTTTTTGCAATTTGCAGGTCCGTGTCAGATTGTATCTTGTTCAAAGTATGATACGCGGCAATAAAACATATGTATTTATATAATTTTAACCATAAAAATCATCAATACATCTCTCTAAGTTAGATTTCGTGCAGATTCGTCAAACGAACGAAATCTAACGAATCTGACAAGAACCTGCAAATTGCAAAAAACTGAAAAAAAATAGAATTTCGCGGGCTACCACTATGCTTAATAATTAATAATCAATACTGCCAGACACTTCCCGTCGGCAGTTTTTTCCGCCAGACGCTTTAAAGCTCGCAAAAAATAATGTCATATTATCTATACTTTGAGTCTTAATTTTTACATAAGTGCAAGTTCCGGTAGCCATCTGTGGTCTTCATCATCAGTTCCACTTCACCAAGTGGTGCTTTCCGAGAGCAAATGCACGAGCTACTATAAAAAATACCCAAATCGCTATAGGTGTGCCTATAATATTTGAAGAGTTCCTTCGATTTCTCCAGGATCCCATCATCAGAACTGGATTTTGACAAAAATGGGACCATTTGGGAAGTACCCTTTCCAACAAAAAAATATTTTTTCAAATCGGTAGGCAAGCGACGGAGTTATACGCGAACAAACATAAAAAAAAAAAAAAAATACAAACATCCGAATTGAGAACCTCCTCTTTTTTTAGAAGTCGGTTAAAAATTATGTACCAATTTTATACCCTCAACTATTTTTCAATCGAACAAAATCGAAAATACATAAAATGAACATACTAAAACATCGACCTTAAAATCGCTCTCCTGTAAAGTAGAGGTTTTGCAGTTTCAATACTTTACGTGGGGGGCGTCGATTTGTAAGCAGCCAGAAAAATCGTAGCTGCCAAACATCCCCCAGACACAATTAAAAGACCGCTGTTAGGGTGAGCGCGAGCATGATAATTAGTTGGTTTGTGTTAGCTGTGGTTCGACGTGGAGCGGCGCCTTTATATTGTTTGTCCATCGCACCGGGAACGGGACGTTAACGAGAAAAAGATGACGGCGCCGAAGTAGCGACAGTACATTTACTATGGCCGAATGATCTCGTTTCTCGTTGATATCCCGTTCCCGGTGCGGTGGACAAACAGTCTTAGAGGCGGTTTAATTACTAATTTAGGCTCAGTAACTTAGATTGGAGACCTAAAGTGAGACTGATCCAATATGACGACACGGTTGGCGCAGTGGCAGCATGTCGCGGGTTCGATTCCCGCACGGAACAAACATTTGTACGACCTACAAGTATTTGTTCCGAGTCTGGGTGTTTTTCTATCTATAATATGTATGTATTTACAAAAAAAAAAATGTATATCACTAGTTTATCAGCCATCTCGTTACCATAACACAAGCATTAGGTTGCTTAGCTTGGAACTAGATGGCGTTGTGTGAAATGTCCAAGGATATTTATATTTATTTTATTATTCTTGTAAAATTGTGTAACTAAATTTTAATTTAAATATTTAGTTCTGTGTCTGTAATGGCACTACTAGTTATAGTCTGCCAACACTAATAATATGCTGGCCTCACCGGCACTTCCCTTTCCTTTTCCCTTTCCTTTTCTTTCAACTCGGCCTATCGCAGTGCACTGCTGGACATAGGCCTCTTCCAGGTTGCGCCACAACACCCTGTTCTTCGCCTTCCGCATCCAGTCTGATCCCTCAGATCTATTTTGTTTTAATATTTTTTATTTTTCTTTATTATTCCAGCTATGTTATCTTTTTGTATGCATGTCTTTCTATGATGAACAAACCTATTTTTCTAGGTACTAACTTACTTGGAAGATAATTTCATACAAATTATGTTCCATTTTTGAATTTATTCGGTACTAGCTTTTGCCCGCGGCTTTGCCCGCGTTTATTATACATATAAACCTTCCTCTTGAGTCACTCTACCTATTTAGAAAAACCGTATCCAAATCCATTGCGTCTAAAGATCTAAGCATACATAGGGACAGACAGACAGCGGGAAGCGACTTTGTTTTATACTATGTAGTGATAGTGAAGTAGTGGCTATTCGGACATCGTGAAATAGGCCCTTAAGGGGGATGCGAAGTGGTAGCCCGCGAAATATTTTTTTTTTTGAGTTTTTTTGCAATTTGCAGGTTCGTGTCAGGTTCTATATTGATCAAAATATGATATGCGATTATAAAAAAATATGTATTTACATAATTTTGACCATAAAAATCATCAATACATCTTACATTTTCTTTCTCAAAAAAAAAAATGAATTTCGCGGGCTACCACTGCGTATGATGAAGTTCGTTTACTCTTGGATATTCCAATGAAGCCTTATTTTAACAATGAGTTGATAAATAACAGTGCAAACACAAGTAGCTGACACTTTTAAGGCCACAAAAACTACTCCCTTTTCTACCTAACCTTGTATTTCTGACGATCCCCGAAGGACTCAACCGTGAACCCTAAAAATATTCAAGTCTATCCGTTGTCTATACATTTTTAAAGTGGAATGTATCAGCTCTGTTAAAGGGAAATGAATTTGAATACATTAATTCATGATAGACTTTGGAGTGCCCATTTGTAAAATCTAAGATGGGTGATGTAAAATGGATGATTCTGTCGCAATTTGAAGAAGTGTTTTAATAAATACGATGAGGCATGACACTGTATATGAAGAACTTAATAAGGTTACTTTACACTTAAAAAAATATTAAAAAGTGACACTTTTACCCTGTCTTCCAATGTTTTCAAAGTCGTCATTCAAATTCTTTCACAAAAAAAAGTTATTTCAAAAAAGTTTTAAGAGAATCTTATTGTAACCTTATGCGATCATTTTACTATAAATACAATAAAACTCACCGATGACAACTTTCTAAAAAAACTCATAAATACTCATTACGTTTTATTATTTTCAAAAAACAAGTAACCATTTTGTTAGCATCCACTTTAAGTATTTTTTTTAGATAGTTACAAGATCATATATTTTAACAGACAACTCAGTAAACACCCTCGTAATAATACACAAAAATAATGTTACAAAAATAAAATTTTAAAAAAACCGTGATCACTGATTTCACAATCAACTTCCACAAGATAATATAAAAACTCAATAACCTCCGTCTGAACCTTTAAAGGGATGACGATAACAACAGGAACAAATATTTCACGCCTAAGATTTTAATAAGCTTTAGTTAAAGGATCAATTGTTATCACGACGCTTGGCAGTGAGCCAGATTACAAGTGAAGGTCCATGGACACACTGTTCAGTAGGATGACGTGTTGAGTTGGTAGTTCCAGGGTAGTCAAAACTTTGACTTCTAAAAGTTTTTAATTGGACAGATATCAAGCTGGTATACATTATTACAATTTTATGCTTTGTTGGTTTATTTACCTTCATTGTTGCTAATGAAATAAATTGTATAATATTTATTTATTTTTTAAATTAATTTAAATGTTTATACAGGGTGTCTTAAACTTAGTGGTCCAAAGTCAAATGGGGTAAAGCTGAGGTGGCGACATTTCCTCATTTAAAAAGTTAAAAGTTGGGATATTAGGTACCTAGTATTTTTTTTTAATCTGGGCTTAGAAAATGTTGCTAAAGTTTTTGACTAGTATAAATAAAATCTGAAGCGTTGCATAGCCACACTGAACGTAGATTCGTCGCACGACAATTACCGAAAAGAATAGATTTTTTATTGTTATCTGCACACCTGGGTGTCAATCGATGTTTAAAGAGTTAATAAGAACATAATATTGTACCTACAGATTTGAACTCGCTACGTCGAAAATTTTGTTCACAGGGTCGTAAATACAAATGAAAGTGTATTTCTTGAAAATTATCAACACACTTTATTTTTTATAAATTTTATCTATACTTACATATATTGCAAACATATCAACCGTCTATCCGTAAGTCAGTCATAAATCCGTCCGTCCGTAGAAGTCGCTCATAAAGACGGATATCACGACGACGTCTGCAATACTTGGTGGATATAACGAATTATCCGGCTGAAGCCCGTATATCCGGTTCAATTTTGAATATTTTTAGATGTTCGGAGGCTTTTATGCTGATTTTATCTAAAAGGGGTAGCTTTATCAATGAATGTTACGGAAGATAACGGCTTAAGGCGAAAGCGCCAGGGTAGTCCGCGAAATTCAAAATTTCTTACGTTTTTTGCAATTTGTAGGTCAGTGTGAGCTTGTGTGTTGATTAAAATATGATTCGCGGCCGTAGCTAATATGGCTTTACAGAATTATAATCATTAGAATCAGCAATGCAACTCTTTTAAGTTAGCATTTACCTCAAACCTCAAGATTTCATGAAATCGCTAGATTTGAGATAAATGCTAACTTATAGAGTTGTATTGCTGATTCCAATGATTATAATTCTGTAAAGCCGTGTTAGCTACGGCCGCGAATCATATTTTAATCAACATACAAGCTCACACTGACCTACAAATTGCAAAAAACGTAAGAAATTTTGAATTTCGCGGGCTACCCTGGCGCATCAACCTTAACAGTTACCGATAACATCGTTTAGAAATTCTGGTGAATCAAAATTGATCATTCACGGTAGGGTTTTTGGTTTTTAAATGTCGCAGCATCATGCTGAGGTACAGTACGACTATGTTCTAAGGTTCCATCGTTTACCTTCGGAAAAACCGAAATACACCGTATCCTCGTCAAATTTAAGGGTGTGGTATAGACAATCAAACCGAATGTAAAGATGGTCACCCATCCACGGACCAACCCCGACAAACGTAGCTTAACCTGATGGATCGAGCCGTGCGGCTGTTATTACTAAACCACGAGCTCCTCTACTAAACTCAGAAACTACATATGAATTGAAAATAGTCACATTGGTACTTGCCCGGATTTCGCAACCTCGCGCATGAGAGGCGAGACCTTAGCTACAGGGCCATCACGACATAAGACCTTTCATCCATCTAGGTATTTAACAATCTTCCATCCAATGCATAAACTTGGCTTGCAAATTATAAAACTTTCTTCTTTAAAATTCCAATATCTACCCGTTAGTATGTCTCGCGTGCTTAACGGGCATTTTTTTTTAAACTGCTACCTACTTTGAAAACAGCTTACTAATATTGTTTTGGATATTTTAGCAAATTCTTGGTTTAGTCGAATGATATATTTTACGAATTTTGCTAGGTATGTATTTTTTTTTATTATATGGAGCTTATTTCAAATAATAAATGTAAATAAATAGTAACTTAGATACGTTTTGGTCATGACCGTTACCAAATAATAAGGACAGTACTGCAAGACGTAAGATGCCACATTTCAGGATTTAATTTTGTTACTTTTTTTTTTAATTTCTGTTGGCAATTTAAGTAAAAAAGAAAACTAGTCTTTTGGAACTATTTAATAATTACTCGACACTTCTATGTTATAAAAATGTTAATTATTTGCAACTTGTATGTATGGGACATCCCATAAGTGGGTTGGTAGACATTTTGACGAAAATGCCCTAACATGTAGATCTACTTACAAATGACCTCACATACATACCTAACATACTTAGTATGTTTATAGAATATTACTCCTAACAAGATAAATCATAATCCAATAGTATGAAACAGCTGTTCGTGCCGTCGGAGATTTCATGAATTATTTAAGCGCTGTGTAAACGAATGTGCGTAAGACAGACATATTATTACCATGCTTATAGACAATGACTCTTAAGCACGATGATTCTACACCTACACTAATTTTACAAACAGGTAAAACTTGTTTGCTAAGCTTGTATGTAGGGGATAATCTCCGAAACTAATAAACCAATTCTAAAAAAAATTTAACTGGAACTTAGAAAGCTACATTATCCCTGAGTCATCATCATCTGCTTATCCTTTTTTAACTATGTTGGGGTTGGATTCCAGTCTATCCAGATGCAGCTGAATACGAGTATTTTACATGGAGCGACTGCCTATCTGACCTCCACAACCCAGTTACTGGATAATACGATACCCCTTGGTAAGACTGGTTGTCAAACCTTCGGGCTTATGACAACCCGTAACGACTGTCCTTCTGTAGGTACTTCGAATTTTTAAGACCCCCTTTCAGTCCCTGTTGCAAAATAGTTGGGCAAACGTCAACTAAAACTGTTCCAAATTTCAAGTTAGCATTAGTAGTTCTTGAGATATCCAGCTGTGACAGACAGATAGACAGACTGAGTCACACCATAAGGGTTCCTTTTTACCACTTAGGTACGGAACCCTAAACACAAGCGGTTGAAGTCGCGTGCTGAAGCTAGGAGTATTTTAGGGATGTTAGCAATCTTTTGTAGCAACTTTCGACCTTTTGGTTAAAATCGTTTTTAGGGTTCCGTACCTCAAAAGGAAAAAACAGAACCCTTATAGGATCACTTTGTTGTCCATCTGTCTGTCTGTCTGTCAGTCTGTCAAGACCCGTTTTCTCAGGAACACGTGGAGGTATCAATTTGAAATTAATATCAAATACGTAAGTTTGTGGTCCCCTGTAGTCCTAAAAAACTCAAGCTTCTAAGTCAACGCAATAAAAAGATACGGCCAATTATGCGATATATTTTGATACTCGCAAGTGAATCAAAACCTATAGGGTACTTCCCGTTGTCCTAGAATCTTGAAATTTTTCAAGAAGCAAGGTCTCACAGCAAAAATAAAGGAAAAGTCCAAAAATTGTTAATTTGTCATTCTATCACATAAAAAATACTTTTAAATCTGTCAGTCTGTCAAGACTCATTTTCTCAAGAACGCGTAAAGGTAATAAGTTGAAATTAATATCAAATACGTAGGTATCTCTTGGAGGCCTAAAAAAATCAAGCTTCTATGTCAATGCAATAAAAAAATGCGACATAGTTGGATACTCGCAAGTAAATCAAAACCTATGGGGTACTTCCCGTTGACATACAATAATGAAATTTGGCAAGAAGCGAGGTCTTACAGCATGAGTAAAGGAAAAACTCCGAAAATTGGTCATTTGTAAATTGATCACATAAAAAAAATATTTTTGGGATTTTAAAGTTAAGTTTGTTTATGGGATAAATTCAACTTTTCAACTACGGAACCCTTCATTGTGCGTGATCCGACACGCACTTGGCTGGTTTTTTTATTAGGTATTATTAATTTATGATGAGCTGGCTCTAGACAGAGAGAGGTGGAAAGAGAGTAGCGAGGCCTTTGCCCAGCAGTGACAATAATGGGTAAAAATAATTAATTTATGGCGATTTCCTATATCGTTAAATCAATCAATCTGCCTAGCCTTTTCCCAACTATGTTGGGGTCGGCTTCCAGTCTAACCGGATGCAGCTGAATACCAGTATTTTACATGGAGCGACTGCCTGTCTGACCTCCACAACCCAGTAACTGGGTAATACGATACCCCTTGGTAAGACTGGTTGTCAGACTTTCGGGCTTCTGACGACCCGTAACGACTGTCAAAGATCCACGAATAACAGCCGGGACCAACGGCTTAACGTGCTTTCCGAGGCACGGAGGAATCTCGATATGTAAAGATGGTCACCCATCCACTGACCAACCCCGGCAAGCGTAGCTTAACCTGACGGATCGACCCGTGCGGCTGTTATTACTTAGCCACGAGCTCCTCTTCCTATATCGTTAAGTACCTGCTTTTTCCTATCCTATTTGGTTTGGTAATGACCAAAAATTAAAAACGTTATTTTGGAAGCATGAAATTTTGCACAAAATTTCCTTATCTCTTGTGCAAAATTTCATGCTTCTAAACCCAACGTCGTCGTAGGCTGAGCGTTGTCTAGTGAATTTACGATTTTTATCAAATGAATTTTATCTTTAAATTTCTCGCAAAACGTCTGTGTGACCTCCATAACTCCGGATATCAAATACTTCGACAAAACAATATATCCTCAAAATCACATTATCCTTTAGAGGCACAATCGGATTCTTATTATCTCTTTGTATTGGGAAGCAGCGTACCATGAAATCTGTCGTCCCTATTCGTGACATGAAGATTTGAGCCGGCGTTTTTATTACGTCACATAAATGTCATACATGTCAGATTTGCAATTTGAGGGAAGCTAAGCGTAAAAATACAGTATTACCAGAGAAGAAGGCAGCAACATACTTGGGTCTCGATACCCTATGTACATATTAGGGTAATAACACCTTAAAGCTATGGGCACAGTAAGGCGTCGTCGTCCTAATATAAAGCGATGCGAATAAGCGGTCGCGATCACTTTTTGTTCGGTGAACCGGAACGCGTGGTTGAGCCGATAGAGGGCGCCTTTCAGTTTTCCGAACAAAAAGTGTTCGCTATCGCGTATTCGCGCGACCATCGCTTTATATTAGGACGACGTCAGTTACACCGCTCTTTGTAACCGACTTCAAAAAAAGGAGGAGGATCTCAGTTCGTCAGAATCTTTTTTTTAGGGTTACGTACCTCAAAAGGAAAAAGGAACTCTTATAGGATCACTTCGTTGTCCGTCTGTGTCTGTCTGTTTGTTTGTATATTAGTCTGTCAAGATCCTTTTTCTCAGGAACGCCTGGAGGTATCAAATTGAAATTAATATCAAATACGTAGATCTATGGTCCTTGGAGTTCTAAAAATTTATAAATTACTAATGAAGGTTTAGGGCCAATTTCACAAAACTGTTCATAATCGGACATTAGTAAATCATCCATTAAAATAAACATCGATGTTAGTAATATTTACGTACCACCAGAATTAAGACATTTAATCATGGATTAGCGCACGGTAAAATACTCAACTGTTAAAGAACCGTTAACATTTTAACGGAAGATTAAACTAACTAACATGGTATGGTGAAACTAGGTCTTACTATACCACAGATTAATACAGATGGGACACTCCGCAAAATCATTTAAATAAAAAGTGACTCTTGCTACGACACAATAAAGTGCAATTCAGGTCGCACAACGCTTATTACCTACAGTTATATTCAACTACAAGTTGCCTCTCTTTCTATCGCGTAACTCTTATACCTTCTGACATACTGAATTAGCCCCGCGGACGGGGCCCGCCGCGTACTTGTAGCTTTATACCTAAACTTCGGAGTGTCCCATCTGTATTAATCTGTGACTATACTTGCAGTGCCCCAAGTTATATAACATAACAGTAGTCAAAGTCTTAGCGAGTTATTTTGATAACCTTTGGGATCCAAGTTTTGGGTATACGTAATGGTTTCCTTGAAATGTGGATACAAATATAATATGCTTGAAAGTTGAATGTGTTGCGGGATTTCATAAGAACTAACTAGTTTAGGAATTTGTTTATTAGTTGAATAAGTAATCATAACATAACTTTGTGCCTGTAATCCTCGAAAGGGTAGGCAGAAGTGTAAAAAGAAATAAAAATAAAATAAAAATGTGGGGGTGTGTATTGCATTTAAACAAATTATTATTTCACATGAGTTGGAGGTCACCTTTTATGCAAGGAAATGCTTGTGTTAGGTGACTCCTTAACATAACAGGCCCTCTGAGGGCTTAGTGCGAGTTTTCATACTTACTCGATCGCGTTTACGTTAACATTACCTTACGTCAATTTATTTATTTATTTATTTATTACAAAATCCACGGCTCTTTAACAATTTTACATATACAGATAAAAACCAAACTTACAGCCCATTACGGATTTACAATTTATATCAACACTTATTAAATGCAACAGAAACAACAGGATGACGTGTTAGCACCGTCTAAGCAAGCATACCAAAGTGTGTAATGTGGGTGGGTGTGTAGGAGTGTGTGTGAAGTGTTGTAGTGGTGTATGGATTACTTACATTCAATTTTATTTAGAAATATTAGTCAAATCGTCGCATACATAAATTACCAATAATTTTCTGAATGTACCTTTTTGGTGTTAAATAATTGTGTTGTGTTTGTATGGAATAATTGTGTTTCACGTTATAGTCACCAGATGGCGCTTATTTAGTTTCAGTACAACTTGAAGTTTACGCTAACATGATCGAGTAAGTATAAAAACTCGCACTAAGGCCTCTGGTATGCAATTGTTAACAAAAACAAAAGAAAAACCAAAAATACAACAAGGAGCGCATTTGTGTGTTGTTTAAGAGTGAGTTTTTGAACGTGTGTGTGTGTGTGTGAGAGAGAGGGGGTGTCTTCGTGTGTAATGGAGTGAGCGTGGAATTGAGTACATGAGTTAATTTTATATTATTAACTTTAGATGGACCTATTAGTAACACCTCATTTCGGCATGTATATGAGGGCGAGTCTATTGCCATCAACTGAGCATAAATCCAGACTCCGGGCTACTATTGAGAATTTCTAGATGGAAAAATCGGCCTTGCCCGACATGGGAATCGAATCCGGGACCTCAAACCCGTTGGCAAAAGCTTGTATATTATAAACAATACAAAAATGATCATACAAAAGTATTATTTACTGCACGACTACTCACTAAAACTCGTGGCTGAGTAATAACAGCCGCACGGGTCGATCCACCAGGTTAAGGTACGCTTGCTGGGGTTGGTCAGTGGATGGGTGACCATCTTTAAAGCCGTTAGTCCCAGCTGTCATTCGTGGATCTTTGACAGTCGTTACTGGTCGTCAGAAGCCCGAAAGTCTGACAACCAGTCTTACCAAGGGGTATCGTATATTACCCAGTTACTGGGTTGTGGAGGTCAGATAGGCAGTCGTTCCTTGTAAAATACTGGTATTCAGTTGCATCAGGTTGGATTGGAAGCCAACACCAACATAGTTGGGAAAAGGCTAAGGCAGATTGATTGACCCACTAAATCCTTTCACCAAGCAAAAATGTTTTAAAGCTTTATTATTGTAACAACAACTCCAATTAACTAGAGTACAGTCGTTACTTCAACAGAACAGAAAAGATAATAAAATAATTTAATCAAACAAAAAGCGAACAAGGTCGGGCGTAAAGGCTAGTGCAGGAGGATGTTAATGGCGCAAATACATGTCGGGACTAGCAATAAAACTTTATTATTTCTATCGGACTGCTTATATTTAACGGAGTCTTAAAGCTGAGCGTCCACTGGTCCGCGCCGGCCGCAACGCACGCACGACACGCAACGGATTTTGGTTTGCTCTGTATGAAATCATATAGCACTGCGTCCATTATCGGTACCGCCCGCACCGAGCGCCGGCAAGTATGAACAAAAAAGGCGTCGTGTGCCGGTGACGTCACAATTAAGGAACGCGCAAAGTATTTCTGAATTCACCGCGTCACCGTGAAAACTGTGAGTGTAGAGTTACCTGTCAGTGTTATCCCACTGATGCTAAGGATTGACCGATCATAACATTTACTTTTTTTTATACATACTAGTCCTTAAATATGCATAAGAACCAAGTCTAGATAAAAAATTAAAAGATCAAAATTGAGTTTCTGACTGCATTTCTGTTGTGCTATTTTTTTTTAATGTTTAGACTGGCGAGTGGCACGTTTGTCTATCGTGAAATAAATCAGTAACAAATAATAATTGATATTCTCCAAACATTGGTCGCTTCAAGTTTACTTCATGATCCCACATTCTACGTTTAGTTTTACGTTCATCTTCTTCTGCCAACAAGCAACTGATAATAATAAGATCTTAGTTAATTAATTTCTATGATAGACGACGTCACAAAAACAAAAACACTCGACTAAATAAAAAATCCGGACACAGTGGCCGTATGCCACCAGCAAATCCGTTCTACACTCAAGTAGCGTGCCGTGCGTGTGTTGCGGTCGGCGCGGACCTGTGGACGCTTACCTTTACTTTTATTTGAATTAGATTCCGGTACTTAATTAATAAGTAATGATATTTTAGAAGTCCAAATCTCGTATTTAAAAAACTTAAAAAAAAAATCAACCGTGTTCCAAAATAACACTACGAAGGAAAAATAACTTTAATTTCGAAAGTCGGTGTCTTCGAATCTATATTTTAGTTTTTTGCCACCTGAATTATATTGAATTGTATTTATACTATAATAGTATAGATGATGACCTTGCGAAGACGATGTACACACAGCAGCAGGTCAAGTTACTACAAACTGTCAAATTTTCTCATTGCATTTTGAACTTAACCGACACCATTTTAAGGTTTAAAATCACTTGGAGAAATTTGACAATTTGGTATAATCTGATGTGCTGTTGTATGTACCTAGAATAAAATCACCATACTACAATAGGTACACAATAGGCACAGAGTAAGCGGGATGGGTAAAAAAACAGCTGATAAAAACCTGCCTAATAAGTATGCATATCCGAAACACGACTGAAACCAGGCGTCAGACTACAACATGAAGAAATGCAAACAATCCAGTGTTTCCTCAACGTAATCCATATTATGATGAACAAGGGCAAAATACAAGAGAATTTTGATTAACTCTCAGCTGGGACATACCTGATTAGCATAATACGGTGTTTGTTGAATAATTTTGTTACAGATTATGGTAGAAGGTGAAAAACAGCTGGTGGTATATACCTTGTACCGTTGCAGGTGGCTTTGGCTGTGAGTTTTTTGGTTCCATACCGCAAAAAGAAAAAAAACCGGTCAAGAGCGAGTCGGACTCGCGCACCGAGGGTTCCGTTCCGATTTCTGAAAAAGTGTGCTATTTATAGACATTGTTTTATTTTTTCTGTAATCTTTACTTATACTTCTATCACAGAATAATTTCAGATTTTTCTATTTGCAAACTTTGGAGATAGGGGGGAGAACAGTATTTTTTTTACATTTTTCATCAAAAGTCGAAAACTATGTGGCCTAAAAAAAAAATGTTTGAGAACGCTGAGCGCTCTTTCATATGATACCCCACATGCCCTAGTAGCCCCACTTTGAATTTTTAAGACCGCCCTGAAAGGCAGTTTTAAAAATTCCCTGTTTAAAAAAAAAATGTAAATGTTTTTATTTCTTTCTTATATGCAAAATAGTTGGGTAAACGTCATCTAAAACTGTTCCAAATTTCATGTTGATAGCATTAGAGTTCTTGAGATATCCAGCTGTGACAGCCGACAAGCGCAGACGGAGTCACACCATAAGGGGAACCCTTATGGTGCGACTTTTTTACTATTTTGGTACGGAACCCTAAAAACGGAACCCTTATAGGATCACTATTCGTTGTCCGTCTGTCTGTCTGTCACTCTGTCAACACCCTTTTTGTAAGGAACGCGTGGAGGTATCAAGTTGAAATTAATATCAAATACATAAGTCTAATATAATACGTTCCCCTGGAGTTCTAAAAAAATCAAGCTTCTAAGTCAACGCAGTAAAAAAATACGGCCATTTATCTATCTTCTATACAGGGTGATTTTTTAATGACCAGCCAAATTTTCACAGGGTGTTCTACCCATGAATATGAACAACTTTCACTATTGGACCAACTTTGAAATCACGAAAAAAAAACCAGCGGTTTTCTACAAAAGTTCAATACATACTCGATCAAAATGTATGAAACAGCTGATATTTTTTTTGCGATTTCAAAGTTGGTCCCATAGTGAAAGTTGTTCATATTCATGGGTAGAACACCCTGTGAAAATTTGGCTGGTCATTAAAAAATCATCCTGTATAAATAAAAAGAGAAGTCCTGACTGATTGACTGATTGACTGACTCATCAACGCCCAGCCCAAACCCTTGGAACTAGAAAGCTGAAATTTTGCACAGAGGTTCCCTTTATAATGTAGACAAGGAATCAGCAAGGAATTCCCGGTAGTATGGTCCCGTGGGATATTTTTCGACATCCACGCGGGCGAAGCCGCGGGCAAAAGCTAGTGCAACATATTTTGATACTTGCAAGTAAATCAAAACCTATAGGGTACATACCGTTGACCTAGAATCAAACAAGTAAAGGATTTTTTTTTTTTTTACAATGTTAAGTTTGTTTTTGGGATAAATTATTTACAACTACGGAACCGTTCATTGTACGTACGTGGTCCAAGACGCAGTTGGGTTTTTTTCTTCTTGCCTGTTCGTTGTGTGTTTTTATGTATGTGTGTGTGTATAAATGGTTAAATAATAGTACATTATGATATAAGTGCGGTAAGTTGAAAATTACAGCCGAGGCGATATTGCTAGCCCGAGCCGTAGGCGAGGGCTACAAGAAAGCAGAGGCTGTAATTATCAAAGCGCACGTATGTCATACGACGTTTTATAACATATTTGCGAGGAAATAAATAAAACTCGGACTTTCTTAAAGGAATAAATCTTTAAAAACACACTTTCTGAAAATGAATTTGCATCTTTGCTTGTTTTCCATACGATGAAATTTTGATACGCTTGCTTGTAAGTATCTATCGGTCGATTTTTCTTAGAGTAGCTTAGAGTAGCCTATTTCGCTGCCTCTGAGACTTCTGGCGGTGTCGAATGAATAAATTCATCATTACTTGACAACATTTTCAAATAAAAACAATACAGCGAAAAGAAAAAGCGCGTGGAATAATTTTTACTTGTTCACAAATTAGCGATGCGCACGCATCAGCGTTTTTTTTTTAAGGCAAAGGCACAAAAATAGCCAGTATTATTAAAGTAAATTAATATTTTTTGTTTTTGTTACAGATGGTGTAATTAAAACAATGATTGTAATTTATTGTCAAAATTAATTAAATTAAAGAATGAAATGTTTAACATTTAATTCTTTCATTTCATTTTATCCCAAAGTTAATTTTATTCATAAAATACTGACCACTTTTCTGACATAAAAACTCTTTGCTAAGATTTAAAAAAAGTACCGTTCATTTTAGACGGAGCATCATGATAAACCGTACGGGTTACCTTATTAAAGAAACTCGTTCGTTTTACTTTACGATAACGCACAAGTACGTAATGACATACATTACGATATTGAAATTGGTGAAATAAGAGACCCTTTACGAGCAAATGTGTTATAAAATAAATAAACAAATAGGTCGTCTTCTGCCTTTTTCTCGCTACTCTAAACAAACTCTTCAAAACATCTACCTGCACAAAAACAAAACAGTATCCTCTTGGGTGAAACTCGGTAGTCCTCTGATTGTCCCTCCAGACGGAACATAAGTATTCTTTCGTGTCCCTCAATGACGTCACTATTCCTCTTACATACCGTAGAACAACCAATTTGTGTGGAAAAGTGGCATATTATTGTACGATAGATATTGAACCTTGTGTTCTGAGAACATGGTTGGTTTTGGTAAAGCATTGAGTGGAGGGAAAATAGAAATGAAAGCATTGTAATGTTTGAATGCAACGTCTGTTTTGTTATAAATCAGCGTTTGTTAACGTTTTAAGACGCTTTTTTTTAATTTGTGCTGTAGCGTTAAAACTTATTTGTATAAAAATATTTATTCGATATATTTCCCAGTCGGGCAAAGTGTTAATGGGTTTTTCCATCCCGGAGTCTGGTTTTGTGCCTATTTGATAGCAATATAGGCTCGCCCCCTATTACATGCTACTATAAACATAGCTGGTGAGATGTGGGTGTTCATTATGAACAACTTTTACTATGGGACCAAACCTGAAATCGCGAAAAAAAAAATCAGCTGTTCAGTACATTTATCTACATCAAACTCGTCAAAATGTAGGGAGGATTTCAGGTTTGGTCCCATAGTAAAAGTTGTTCATAATGATGAGTACAATGACCCTTTAAGAGGAAAACAACCATTAAAATTTCAACCTGTATAGGTATACCTCTGCCTAACCCTTCAGGGAATACAGGCGTGATGTTATGTTTTGCTTTTGTTATTAGTTCATTACTTACTACTAGCTTTTGCCCTAGGCTTCGACCGCGTGGATGTCGGAAAATATCCCACGGGAACGTGCTACTGGGAAATCCTTCCTTATTCTTTGTCTACATTACAAAAGGAATCTCTGTGCATCAGCTTTCTAGGTTCAAGGGTTTGGGCTGGGCGTTGATGAGTCAGTCAGTCAGTCAGTCAGGACTTCTCTTTTTTTTATACCTAGACTAGCTGCGCCCGGAGTTTCACCTCGCAGACCGGGATAATAAGTAACCTATGTGTTACTCTAGGGTATAAGCTATCTGCTTACCAAATTTCATTCAAATCGGTCTAGCCGTTTGAGCGTGAAGAAGTAACAAACATACACACACTCACAAACTTTCGCCTTTATAATATGTATTAGTGTGATATAATTATATTACAGGAAACATACATCGAACTAAATTGCTGTGCGTAATTAATCCTTAATTTCCTATGTAACTATTTATGTTTAATACGCATGAAACAACCAGTGTTTGATTGAATTAAGTAAAAAATACATAAAATACTCATTCACTGAAAATTCATTAATAATAATTGGCACCACGTGCTAGTGTTGGGCCGACACATTAATCAATTAATGTCAACGATAAATGAAATATTGCGTCAATAAATTAACCATGACCATTGTAATTGACATTTCATTGTTTATCGTCCAGATTTTCAGTTAATTACTGAAATATTAAGCAAGACAACCAAGTAAGCCTGCATGTCCCTAATTAATTAAGGAATAGGACAGCCATTGCACTACCAATTAATGAAGTTACAACATACTAATTGCGTAACACACTATCAATCGGAATCAGTTTCATTTTGACAGTTGAACAACATTCATTGCGTTATTTACGTTGTCGAGCAGACAAATTTTTCGAACATATGAACCAATGGATAAGCAATAAATTTGCTTCAAAATTATTATAGTGCACGAGGCCAATTCTCGTACCTGAAAACGTCAAACGTCTGCCAGCGACAATCAGACGTCAAAAATGTAGGTAAGCTATACAACTTTTGACATAAATTGAGACTGAGATGAGATTACCAACGTTGTTGAAAATACGGGATTGCCCCACTGGTTTATGTCACTGTATACAAATTCGGAAAAAATACCGGTGTAATTAATTTGTTTTAAGTATGAAGCTTGTGTTTGGTAACCGGACATCCGGTGTTTTCACACAATAAAGAATTATTATTCATAGGTTGACCCTTGCCTTATTACCTGTTATACCTTTAGTTACCTGTTGTAAAAAGGATACAAATTTTTATGAATGGCCGCCGACTTGTTGGCTATTATGAGGATGATGTAATGGTTTTATTAAATAAACATTTTTTTCTCTAGTAACTAATGCTCTTAGACATCTATCTATCTACCGAATTTTTAATTAATTTCGTTCATCATTCTATTATATCTAAATAAATAGTACAAAGTAAAGTCGCTCTCCGTGTCTGCCTGTGTGACCGCGTTGTTCTTCTAAACTAAACAACGGATTTTGATGCAGATGCATTTATTCCGGATGGTTGGTAGGTTGGTGGGTTGGTAGGTTGGTTTGTAATACATTAATATTAAACATAAATATAAGTAATAAAGAAATCGCCATCTTTTGTGAAGTTGTAAAAACCGTGTTACCAGTTATCAAATAAAATAGAAACCCAGAGGTTAGCATTGAATTCAATTGAGTTAATGAGGAGCAACAAAGGCTTACCCTCTGGTTAAAGTAGTACTGAAATTCCAACTAGTACAGAAAAAAAGAAGCGTGAAAATTGGACTATTCTGTAAAAGTTTACAGGCATTGTTAGTATAATCGCTATGAACTTTAGAAGGCTGACAGCATTTTGTCATCTCTCTCGCTCACAGGTGACCAAATGTTTAAAAATGTTGTAAATGAAAAGATGCTTTTTTGAAAAATTAAACGACTAGTAAATATACAGGGTGGAATTTTGTAATGCCACCTGGAGGGAAAGTACTCTTAATACTGCAGATAGAAAATTTTACTCAAAGGAAACATTCCTTTATTTTTGAATAGAAAGCAAACTGTATTCAAAGATTTTCGAAAATTCTCTTCGGGAATCGAACCGGCTAAAATCTGAAAAAATTATACCCTGTACTTTTATTGCATCGATCCTTAGAGTCAATTATAAGTATGAAATCTCTCTAACAAACATGATAAATTAAATGTAAGGAAAACCAGGAAATCTGAAGTTACAAATTCAATGAGTCAAGTTAAAGCTCTTTAACTAACATCCATCTTTTGTAATGCAGACTCCTTTGCGACATACTCGTAGCTGCGTGTATGAGGTAATTTAAATATGGAATGTTAGATTAAAATTTGAAAATTAGATTGTCATAGTTGTTATTCACATTTGATTGTTTTTACAACTCATTTCACATTTTGTAAATAATTAAATTAATTTAAGATTTCCTGGTTTTCCTTTCATTTAATTTATCATGTTTGTAAGAGAGATTTCATCCTTATAATTGACCCTAACGATCGATGCAATAAAAGTACAGGGTATAATTTTTTCAGATTTTAGCCGGTTCGATTCCCGGGTGTGGGAGAAGAGAATTTTCGAAAATCTTTGAATGCAGTTTGCTTTCTATTAAAAAGTAAAGGAATGTTTCCTTTGAGTAAAATTTTCTATCTGCGGTATTAAGAGTACTTTCCCTCCAGGTGGCATTGCAAAATTCCACCCTGTATAATGTTAATTTAATAGGTAACTATTAAAAACACATTTTTATTGTGGCATTTAAGTATTTAACTCATCTCAAAAACAGATAATACTTTCCGAGTTGAGTTTATTAGGCATTTTTCATTTAGAAATGTTATAAATTTGGTCCCGAGTGAGCGAGAAAGGTGACAAAATGCGATAACCCTCTTAACCCCTCAAGTGTCGAATGCACCCCATGTGTGCATAAGAAAAACCCTTTTTTTATTAGGTATATTATATTATATTATATCACATATATATAAATGTAAAAAAACATCATCCGATGGAAAACCAATCATCGTCATTAGTTGTGAACCTATGGAGTTCGCAGCTAATCTCCCCTCCCCCCCCCGCGTGTCAAATGCACCCCAAGTGTGCAAAAGGACAAAACTTTACATAATAGGTATATAAGCTTAGATCACATATATAAACGTAAACAAACATCATCCGATGGAAAACATAACATCATCAGTAGTTGTGATCTTATGGGTTTCGCAACTAACCCCCAACCCTCCCCACTCGCTGCGGTTTTGGGTCTAAAATTAGCCAAACTCAGACACTTGAGGGGTTAATGAAGATTGTGACAGATGCCAGCACCCACCCGCATAGGTATGCGCTCTGCTTTTACATAGTTCTTCCAAAATCATGTGACGCCACAGACTACAACGTCGAAAAAACAAAAATCGCACCTGTCGACTTGAGAGCGATCTCCTTTTTTTTGTCGGTTATAAACGTCAGTAGGTACACAACTTCTCTACCTACCCCTTTCAGGAAAATATCACGTTATGTCGTGCCATAAAATTATAATAAAAAACTCATAATAATTTTCCTTTTTAATTTGCATTTGAATTATATTACCAACAGTTTTATACAGTGGGCGTCCGTTTCCTTGACCTTTCCGCTAGAAGAGATTATAACACCCCCTATGCACTTACTGACTATTCTAAACCCGTGATTATGTGGAATTCCATAGGAGCCATATATAGTGAAGGCTTAATAACCTATACGGGGTTTAATAGGCTGTTGAATGCAGTAATTTGAAGATATAACGAAAGTTATTATCTGCCTAGCCTTTTCCCAACTATGTTGGTGTTGGCTTCCAGTCTAACCAGATGCAGCTGAATACCTACAAGTATTTTACATGGAGATCACGGGTAGCCCCAAGCCTAGAAGCCCAAAAGTCTGACAACAAGTCTTACCCAGTATCGTGTACGTAACTGAGTTGTGGAGGTCAGACAGGCAGTCGCTCCATATAAAATACGGGTATTCAGCTGCATCCGGTAAGACTGGAAGCTGACCCCAACATAGTTGAGAAAAGGCTAGGCAGATTGCTCACTGATTGTTGATGTGTTGTACCTACACCTATAATATTGTTGTGACAAAACAAGTCGACGAACAACTAACTGCTTGAACGATCATTGTTTATTAATCTCAATATTAAGAGTTTGTCTATCTTTAAATAATAACACTCGAGTCGATCAGCAGCCTGTTTTAGTATCCATTTTGTATAGCACAATTTAAAAAAAACCGGCCAAGTGCATGTCAGATCACGCACAATGAAGGGTTCCGTAGTTGAAAATAATTTATCCCAAAACAAACTTACCTAACATTGCATATCAAAAAAAAAAAAAAAATGTAGGTATGTCATAATATTACAAATTCACAATTTTCGGACTTTTTCCTTTATTTGTGGTGGGAGACATTGCTTCTTGCCAAATTTCATGATTCTAGGTCAACGGGAAGAACCCTATAGGTTTTGATTTACTTGGGACAGTTGCGAGTATCAAAATGTGTCGCAAAATGGCCGAATTTTTATTGCGTTGACTTAGAAGCTTGAGTTTTTTAGGACTAGACTATAGACCTACGTGTTTGAAATTAATTTCAACTTGATACCTCTATGCGTTTCTCAGAAAAAGGGTCTTGACACACTGACAACTTTGAGAATATTTTTTTATGTGATAGAATTACAAATTAACAATTTTCGGACTTTTTCCTATATTTGTGTTGCGAGACCTTGCTTTTTGCCAAATTTCATGATTCTAGGACGACGGGAAGTACCCTTTAGGTTTTGATTTACTTGCGAGTATCAAAAAATGTCGCATAAATGGCCGTATTTTTTTATTGCGTTGACTTAGAAGTTTGATCTTTTTAGAACTCCAAGGGACCATAGATTTACGTATTTGATATTAATTTCAGCTGGATACCTTCACGCGTTCCTTAGAAAAACGGTCTTGACAGACTGACAGACAGACAGACAGACGGACAAACAAGTGATCCTATAATGGTTCCGTTTTTTCCTTTTGAGGTACGGAACCCTAAAAATCGAATCTTATGAAACAGAGGACTTTAAATCTCTTTAAAATCCAGATACATCTGACAGTACAATACGTGTCCCGCTAAACTTTCACACTGTAACAGTATTTAAACTGTGACTGCACTCTAGAATTTTATACTTTTTGAAACACGTTCGGCGCACGTGACGCTGGGTCGCAGAATAGTATATCAGTACAGTAGGACAATATTCAAAGGTTCCGTTCCGTTAATCTTCGGAAAACCGAACTTTGCCGAATTAAATATGACTGCTCTAATTATTTAGTGGAGTGATGAAATTAGTGCGTCATCGTCATCACACTAAAATTATAAAGGCCAAAGTTTGTGAGTGTGCCTGTGTGTGTGTGTATGTTTGGATAGCTTATACCCTGGATTAAAATATAGGCTAGTTTTCATCCCGGTCTACGCGGGTGAAACCGCGGGGCGCAGCTAGTAATGTAAATAAATCATTATAAATCTTTGAAATGCATCCATAAACAAACACAATTTAAAAGATAATAAGTAATACCACAGTACAAAAAAAAAATAAGTACAACAAAATGGCATTATGTACTCACAAACATGAACTTACGCCTTTCTTCTCTCACATATTAAAATATAAACATTTACACGGCTATTTCCAACCACCGCTTGTATATCTTGGATGCATACATCCTATCAGCAGGATCCTTAACTATTAATGTTTCCACACGTACCAATCCTGGACATGAATGTTGCAATTCTGTTTCTCTGAATGGCATTCACCGCGTTCAGTCTAGCCTCCGCGAACTTTATTTAGTGAACCTTTTGCCTCTATATTTTGTGGTAACAAAAGGTAATTTTTACTTTTACGTGATGTTCATGTTTATCTAGTGTGGGAAGTTATGGTCGTTAGTAAGTTTAACGATTAATGACGGTTTAATCTCTTTTCTAACTGGCAAATTGTTTGCGTTTAATGTTGGCTATTATAGCAGCAGAGGAATAATTATTTGCTTCCTTTTAAAACTTAGTTTGTTTTAATGCCTTAAATATGTTTATAAACGCTGTTTAGCGTGCCTATGTATATTACAGTCTATTCACAGTTATTTTACCTCTGACAGCAGCAACCCAAGTTACAGCAAACACCTGATCAAAATGCACGCCGGTTGCGAGTACCTACTACACACCTGGCCTGTCAGAAGAACATCATTAACTAGCGGACCCGACAGACGTTGTCCTGTCTGAACGATCCTAGAACCCGACTGCAGCGCCACCTACCGGGTCCAATTGTGTTTTCAAACCATCCAGGAACCCATACAAACATACACACAAACCTCTAAATCGGTGCAGTCTTTGTTATACCACGTTTGATCCGGTTTTTTTTTTAAAGTATTCTATGTCCATTTTCTGGTTCTAAGCTACCTCTCCACCAATTTCCAGCCAAATCGGTTCAGCCGTTCTTGAGTTATAAATTGTGTAACTAACACGACTTTCTTTTATAGATAAGGTCACTATTTATGACCTTCTAGGGTGTCCTCTCCACTAATGAGGTCAATTAGCCACTTCTAACAAACAGCCAACCTAGGACTAATATTAGTCTAGTCCTCCCCGAGACGTTATTAAGGCTCCACGAATATTAATGTAACACTTTATTCTATTAACCCTCAACTTGATAAAACACCTCAATTTTTCCACACAATTACAAAAAACACGAAATAAAAACTCAACACAACATCCACTGCCCTTTTTGTTTATTAAAATGAAGAGGCTCAAGGTTTACAGCCAGCAATGAATACGAAAATAGAAAGTTACGTCATTAAATAGAGAATTTCTAAGCAAGACAGTGTAATTAAGGTCCAAGGAAGAATTCGATTAGCGCATTGTAGGTTGGGAAGCGGAGGGTAAGTGTCACTGGGTCAAGGGTCATGCTTTCAGTTTTATTGTGTCATGTACATTCCGGGGTAATTCCCGGTGCAGCAAGTATTTAATAGAATAGAATAGAATATTATTTCCTGTTAGTTAATGTGGTTAACAAATAAAGTTACTACACATTGAGGATATGATCGAGACAGGGTTCTATTTATTTAAAAATCCTTGTAGTTAAGTGGACTTACGAAACTATTTGGTCATGTCTGTAAGTTCAAGTACTTAATCTCAGTAAGTATAAAAAAAACCGGCCAAGTGCGTGTCGGACCACGCACAATGAAGGGTTCCGTAGTTGAAATAGTTTATCCCAAAAACAAACTTAACACTCTTTATTAACTGTTTTTTTTTAGTCATAAAATTACAAATTCACAATTTTCGGACTTTTTCCTTTACTTGTGCTGGGAGACCTTGCTTCTTGCCAAATTCATTATTCTAGGTCAACGGGAAATACCCTACATAGGTTTTGATTTACTTGCGACAGGTGCAAGTATCAAAATGTGACGCAAAATGGCCGTATTTTTTTATTGCGTTGACTTAGAAGCTTGAGTTTTTTAAAACTTCAAGAGACTATAGATTTACGTATTTGATATTAATTTCAACTTGATACCTTTACGCGATCCAGAAAAAAAGGGCCTTGACAGACCGACAACTTTGAAAATATTTTTCTATGTGATAAAATTACAAATTAACAATTTTCGGACTTTTTCCTTTACTTGTGTTGTGAGACCTTGCTTCTTGTAAAATTTCATGATTCTAGGATGACGGGAAGTACCCTATAGGTTTCGATTTACTTGAAAGTATCAAAAAATTTCGCTTAAATGGCCGTATTTTTTTATTGCGTTGACTTAGAAGTTTGATCTTTTTAGGAATTCAAGGGACTATAGAATTACGTATTTGATATTCATTTCAGCTTGATACCTTCTCGCGTTCCTGAGAAAAACGGTCTTGACAGACTGACAGACAGACAGACGGACAAACAGTGATCCTATAAGGGTTCCGTTTTTTCCTTTTGAGGTACGGAACCCTAAAAAATGAGCTTGAATTTATGGTCAGAACTAATGAGTTGTACTTTAACACTAACTTACTCGGCAATCTACCAATCATAGTACAACTACTTACGTACTCAGTGCAGACCGGTCTGCAACAAGTGCAAAGGGCAACTGATAGAAATCTGACAACTGACGAAACACGAAGTTTCCCGAGGGACAATAAGAAAATAGTTGTACTGTATATTATGTCACTGATATTACAAAACAAAACAATACAAAGATATCTACCTACCTCTTTACCCCATGCCCATTGCCCATTGCGTCACCCTATGTAAAATTTCAACATTTATATCTGTAATTTTTATGGTGTGCATAATAAAGAGTATTCTATCTATCTATCTATCTTTATTTATTTACTATACAAGTTCTTGGGTCTTGTGGCGAAGTAATAAAGGCATTAACTGACTCCAAACTCGAACCAAGTCAGCGCTGACCCGTTACTGTCTTCATATAAATTGATTAACAGCCGCACGAGTCGTTTCATCAGGTTAAGCTGCGCTTGCCACGGTTGGTCCGTGGATTCGTGACCATCTTTACTTACCAAGACCCCTCCGTGCCTCAGAAATCCGTTTTTCGCGGCTGTCATTCACGGATCTTTGACAGTCGTTACGTGTCTTCAAAAGCCCGAAAATCTGATAACCAGTCTTACCAAAGGGTATTCTATAACCCAGTATCTGGGTTGTGGAGGTCAGATAGGCAGTCGGTCCATGTAAAATACTGGTATTCAGCTGCATCCAACATAGTTGGGAAAAGGCTAGGCAGATTAAGATTGATTGACAAGTTATTGCACTCCACAAAATACAAGAAGGACCTCTGTCTTTGTGAATACTATACAGTACATACCATCATCATCATCATCGTCTTCCTGCCCTTATCCCATGTTACTTGGGGTCGGCGCAACACGTTTTCTTCTTCCATTCTCCCCTGTCAACCGCCACGCTATCATTCACTCCCTTCTCTTTCATATCGTCACCGGAAAGGCAAAAGTACTAAAGCGCCATTTTAGCTATAATGAGTTTTATATATGGTTGGATTCGGTTTTTTTTTCTCTACACATTGGTCTTAGTCTCTTAGCAATTTGAGCAATACTTAAGAAGTTACTGGCGCTTTAGCAGTGACATTTTTGTTTTTTCTTGATACGTCTTTTTTACTTACCTAAAGGAATTTAAATGACTTTTATTGATAATGTCGGTTAGTTTTTTTTCCTTGCTGCCATCTGCCTGTCGACCCTTGATTAGAAACCTAAAATGCGTAATTTCGTTAATGTATGTTGTTTAAGTACTTATTACTTTCCGCAAATTATAACTAATGGGTCGCTTAGTAAATTTGCCTTACCTAAAAATTGATGGACTTAACGCTTTAGTACTTTTGCCCTTCGACATTTTTAAATGAAAATCTTTTTAGTAACTTTGCTACAATTATCTACATTGTATGGTGAGTATTCAGCGTATTTGACGTTTTACTTATTTGATGAAAAAGTATTTTAGCTATAAAAAATTTACTCCACAAAACTGTGGTGGTGCATTAGTATTGAAACCAGTAAAAATATTATGATAAATTGACAGTTACTTCTATTGCAGCTGTATTTTTCTGGATTTTGTTATGGTGTGTATGTAACACATGTAGGATCATACGTTTAAAACGTTGCGCATAGTCATTGGCGCCTCAGTCGATTTCGCGCAGCGGCATGTGACGGATGTTTGTTTGTCGGATATCGGTGATATATCTTAATTTCACAGATAGACTATCATATTCAAGCAGGTACATTGACTGTCCAAAACATACAGTAATCAGAAACATCAATCTCTCATACAGAAGACCGCGCTCAAGCAGTGACGGCCCTTGATCAAGACACACTTCCATTACAGGCAACAATCTCACAGATAGACTATCACATTCCAGCAAGTACATGTACTGGCCAAGACACACAGCAATCAGAAACATCATTCTCTCATACAGAAGACCACGCTCAAGCGTGACGGCCCTTGATCAAGACACACTTCCATTACAGGCATCAATCTCACAGATAGACTATCACATTCCAGCAAGTACATGTACTGGCCAAGACACACAGAAATCAGAAACATCAACCTCTTAAAAAGCCCGCCGGTTGAACGCGTCCCGGGGTTACCGCACGGTATCCGGTCAGGCGGCGAGCCTCCTTGCCGGATTGCCGCCGTGGGATTTGGAGGCAAAAGTCTTCGCGCACGTGTGGGAGTGGCGCGAGGAGGCGAAACGCCGGGGCGTAACTCCGCTGCCACGAGAAATCATGGTACAGCGGACAGAGCTCCGGCGGGATCTCATGGCGACATGGAGAGTGCGACTGTCGCAACCCAGCGCTGGGCACGCCACAATTGCGGCCATAAGTCCCCTCTTTGAGGAGTGGTTAGAGAGGCGCCACGGCGTCCTCACCTTCCGCCTGACGCAGGCCCTCACCGGACATGGTTGTTTCGGGAGGTTCCTGTTTCGCATAAGGCGGGAGAAAACGCCCGGGTGTCACCATTGTGTGGATCGCCCGGAGGACACGGTGGAGCATACAGTGGAGGTCTGCCCGGCTTGGGCAGAGCACCGCCGTGTTCTCACGGAGGCGATCGGCGGCGGCGATCTCTCGCGTCCGAACGAACCTGGTCCAGGCCATGGTGCGGAGCGAGAGTGCATGGGAGGCCGTCACCTCCTCCTGCGAAGCAGTAATGCTCGCGAAGGAGGAGGCGGAACGCGTGAGGGAGAGGCAGCCTCACGCCCTCAGTCGCCGCAGGAGACACCCTGGGCGGCGGGAATCGAGAGGCGATTTCCGGCCACCGTAAGCGCGGGCTTGCGGGTAGTAGGCTGTAGCTTGCTGTCCGGTGAGGACCAGGCCCGGGTCAACGGCGCGTTGTGTTCCACGCGTGCCTCAAGGAGATGTCAGCAAAAGAAGAGGTCCAATAGGGCCGACGCCGCTGGGGTCGCGGGTTGTTTTGAAAAGATACCGTGGCCCTGGCATAGGCAACTGAAGGAACATGGGTGGGTTTTAGTCAGTAAAAGTCTGACACGCCTTTCCGCTCCACCCAGAGCGGGAGAAGTCATTTGATGATTTCCCATCCACAAAAAAAAAAAAAAAAAGCATATGACTTTTTATCTCACAGTGAAGAATTTGTATACAGTTCAAGTTCTTGCCAAGGATCCACAGACTCTAATGAAACGGATTGCAATTCTAATAATAATACTACAGAAAAAAAAAGAAAATTCTTACCAAAAACCGTAAACAAAAAAAAAAGTATAAAAATAGAAAAAAAAATATCAGCAAAAATTGTGTGAGATGGCACTAAAGAGAACACAGAGCTAGAAAAAGGAGAACGAAAAATTAACAAGAGGAAAGTTAAGAGCAATCAAATGAACAGAAAAACTTTTATTCGGGTCGGAGACAAATGCAACAAATCAAAGATCATCAAAATCAGTCCAGTCGCTCTTAGCCGTTATAAATAGTGTAACTACCCCGACTTTGTTTTATTTATTGAGATTTAGATTGTTAGAGTTGTTGCTGTTGATGATTTAGATTATTATTGTTGTTGAGTTGAAGTAGCAAATATACAACTACAAGGCAATAAGTCAAAATGTTTTAGATCCTTACACTTAATTATTACGTATAAGTAATAATGACTAAGACTGTATTAGTCTGTAATGCATGTTAGTCGTTTTTGCGTTCCTAAATTTCAATGGATTTATTGAATAGTGTTTTTGATTTACTGTACCTGAATATTTTTATGAAGATAAGTATTTTTGCCTTACGAAGTGGACAGAGCATTTATACTAAAGCGACACTATCTTCGGAAATACGGTAATAATAGGCAATATGTCAACTTTAACAAATAAATAATAATTTATCAATGATTTTTTGCCTTCACTGTATTTAAATTGGAATGCCAGAAAAAAAGATATGCCAGATTTAGTATAAAAAAAAAGTTTATATCGCTCCCCTGTAAAATGCCCTTTTTGAAGTTTAGTACTTTTGCCTTTCTAGTGACGATATAATCCTCACATAATCCATCCATCTTTTCTTTGGCCTTCCTCTGCCAAATAATTTTTGCCCTTCAATTTCCAAACAGGTATTTGGAAAAAATTGTTACACAACCCCAAGCCCAAAGGGTTGCCCATATTTATTAGTTAAAACAAATTGCCTAAAATTAACAATAATTAATTAAAGCTTACGTTCAACAATTAACAACAATTTGCTCCTAATTAACTTTTATTGGCTTATTGTGAGGCTAAAGGGAAAACAGAAAGGTCGTTCTCAATTCAAAAGTTGATTTATGGTAGAATAGAATTTGCTAGCGATCATAAACAATGTGGGATGATGGTAAATTTTCGTCTATTTTCTTAGATAACTTCAAAACAATTTATTTTAAAATTATTAAAAAATATATTTGAGACCCTCATAGTAGGTAAGCCCTTTCATTTGATATGCCACATGGTACAGTTTGCAAAACTTTTTTTTTCATTTTACTTATTTTCCGCCAAAAAGGACCCCGATATTCAAAATTCATTTATTTACGTTACACGTCCGTGTTTGGGTTACCAACATTCATATGTGTACCAAATTTCAACTTAATCGGTTCATTAGATTCGGTGCAAATTGGCTGTGACAGACAGACAGACGGACACACGAGTGATCCTATCAGGGTTCCGTTTTTTCTTTTTGATGTACGGAAGCCTAGAAAACACTGATTAAAGTGATTTTATTTTGACCTAAAATAATAAAAAAACCGTTGCCTTACCTTTTACTGTAGGTACCTAGTTTATATTTTTATTGCTGGTGCAATAATAACGGCAAGCTAACACGCATAATTACCGTCTATTTAATGGCAGCATAACCATATACCGTATAATTACTAAAGTTTATTTAACGATTGTGTTTTAATTATAATTAACATGCATAACTTGGTTAATATCAAATGGCAATGTGGACAAATAATTTTTATATGCATGGGTCCAGACATATCAAGGTCAGATTCACACACTCACACACCACTCACACACTCACACCGTGAGTCACTTGTATCGACACAACGTCTCACCAAATTAAATTGTCCGTATATTGAAATCACAATTGTTATTTTTTAACATTTGTATGTCAATTTGATCAAGAATTAATTTCCCTGACCGTATTTTAAGTATCACCACTACTATCCATACTAATATTATAAATTCGAAAGTAACTCTGTCTGTCTGTCTGTCTGTCTGTCTGTCTGTCTGTCTGTCTGTCTGTTACCTTTTCACGCCTAAACCACTGAACTTATTTCGATAAAATTTGGCAAGGCTATAGATGGTATCCTGGGGACGGACATAGGCTACTTTTTTTTTCAAAAATAATCCTACAGGGGGTGATATAGGGGATGAAAGTTTGTATGGGAAACTCAGTATTTCTTAAGTTAGGGATGTGAAAATTAAAATTTATGTTTTTGATAGGAAATAAAGAAATATGCGGTTCAGCGTTTTTGTAAAATCATCCCCTAAGGGGGTAAAATAGGAGTTGATTTTAAAATTTACAAAACTGCACGGATTTCGATAAAATTTGGCAAGGCTGTATATAGCATCCTGGGGAAGGACATAGGATACAATTTTTTTCAAAAATAATACTACAGGGGGTGATATGGGGGATGAAAGTTTGTAAGGGAAACCCAGTATTTCTTAAGTTAGGGATAACAAATATATGCTATTGGTAGGAAATTAAGTAATATGCGGTTTAGCGATTTTGAAAAATCATCCCCTAAGGGGGTAAAATAGGGGTTGATTTTAAAATTTACAAAACTGCACGGATTTCGATAAAATTTGGCAAGGCTTTATATAGCATCCTAGGGTGGGAAATAGGCTATTTTTTGTCTTAAAAAATAATCCTACAGGGGGTGATATAGGGGATGAAAGTTTGTATGGGGAACTCAGTGTTTCTTAAGTTAGGGATGTGAAAATTAAAATGTATGCTTTTGATAGGAAATAAAGAAATATGCGGTTCAGCGTTTTTGAAAAATCATCCCTTAAGGGGGTAAAATAGGGGTTGATTTTAAAATTTACAAAACTGCACGGATTTCGACAAAATTTGGCAAGGCTTTATATAGCATCCTGGGAAAGGACATAGGATACTTTCAAAAACAATACTACAGGTGGTGATATAGGGGATGAAAGTTTGTAAGGGAAACCCAGTATTTCTTAAGTTAGGGATAACAAATTTATTCTATTGGTAGGAAATTAAGAAATATGCGGTTCAACGTTTTTGAAAAATCATCCCCTAAGGGGGTAAAATAGGGGTTGATTTTAAAATTTACAAAACTGCACGGATTTCGCTAAAATTTAGCAAGGCTTTATATAGCATCCTGGGAAAGGACATAGGATACTTTCAAAAACAATACTACAGGGGGTGATTTAGGGGATGAAAGTTTGTAAGGGAAACCCAGTATTTCTTAAGTTAGGGATAACAAATTTATGCTATTGGTAGGAAATTAAGAAATATGTGTTCAGCGTTTTTTAAAAATCATCCACTAAGGGTGTAAAATAGGGGTTGATTTTAAAATTTGCAAAACTGCACGGATTTCGACAAAATTTGGCAAGGCTATAGATAGCATCCTGGGAAACGACATGAGCTACTTTTTGTCTTAAAACATAATCGTACAAGGGGTGATATAAGGGATGAAAATTTGTATGGGAAACCCAACATTTCTTAAGTTAGGGTTATGAAAATGCCGCTGGGGTCGCGGATTGTCCGAAGGGGTTACCGCGGCCTTGGCATAGGCAACTGAAGGAACACGGGTGGGTTTTAGTCAGTAAAAGTCTGACACGCCCTTCCGCTCCACCCAGAGCGGGAGAAGTTATTTGATGATTTCCCACCCTCAACAAAAAAAAAAAAAAAAAAAAAAAAAAAAAAAAAAAAAAAAAAAAAGGGATATGAAAATTCAAATTTATGCTTTTGGTAGGATGTAAAGAAATATATGGTACAGCGTTTTTGAGGGGGTACAATAGGGGTTGACAAATGTTTGTGTACCTACCTCTTTTTAAGAGATTTAAGGCATTGGAAATGTAGTCATAGTTCGAATCCTGAGGTAACATTTAGTCTTTATTTCATTCGGCGTTTTTACGAGGAAATTATTTGAACGAGTGGACACTCGGACAAAAGTTATTTGTTATTAGAGCGTGACTGGCATAATACATTTTAAGTAATTAACAAAGTCCCCCCGCCGCGTAAGTCTGTTTGTTTGAATGCGATAATGTCAAAAAGTACCGAACGGATTTTCATACGGTTTTCTCCAATGAACGGAGTGATTCAGGGTAATTCATTATAGTTTTGTGTAAATTGGCTGAAATATGACGACGACTGTTGAAGATGTCGGAAAAAATCATGCCGACTGGTAGCTTTATGCCTACTATACACGGTAACGATATATCGTAGCGATTTGAGTTTGCACAGTTATATCGGACGGCCCTATGTTTTCCACATGAACATTCCCATGAGATATTTTCCGACATCCACGCGGGCGAAGCCGCGGGCAAAAGCTAGTTTGATATAATATAGCCAACCAATTTGATATAATATAGCCAACCAAAGTACCTGGATGACCGAGCTCAGCTCGGGTGAAAATAGAGAAAACGAATTTTCCCAGATATACGAGACCTAGCTAAATCGATCTTTCGCCCCTAATTGCAACTTTCATCGAAACCGTTAGAGCTGTTTTCGAGAACGTGATTGCAAAATATATGGGGTGATTGGTAACTAGTGACCGATACTTAAACATGATTATACTCATGATAACAAACAACTTTTACTATGGGACTAAACCTGAAATCGTGTAGGTAGAGCAGCTGATTTTTTTTTTCACGATTTCAGGTTTGGTCCCATAGTAGAAGTTGTTTGTTATCATGAGTATAATCATGTATTTAAGTATCGGTTACTATACATACAAATGTTACTCAGTATGGGATTATGCAGCCTACCCTACTCTACGCATAAAAAGAGACAAAACCTATCCATATCTTGTAACATCTTCTTTAATAATTCCAAAAAGCTTTTTACTCATAAAGACGTAAAGCACGTTACACACGATACGTATCTCAAAGAGCAACAGAGGTGTTTCAACTTTTTGAAACAAGCTTAACTCGCCGACGACGAGTGAGGACGAGAGGCTCTTCTGTGCAATGGGTTTAACGTTTGGGGTAACAGCCTGTGGCACTGAAAGGGTTGGTATGCGTCGATGTACTTTTAGCGATACATGATGGAAAATGGATTTCGAAGTACAGTAAAAGGGTGGAATATTGACTGTAAATGTATCAAAGGTTGAAAGTAACATAAAATATCTACTTTTAAATCACGACAGTTTAGCTCTTATAATGATGTTTTGAATAAAAATATAATAAAAAAAAGCGGCCAAGTGCGAGTCGGACTCACACACGAAGGGTTCCGTACCATATACATTCCTTTGCAAAACAAGCCACGCCCCGCGCGAATTATAATTATTATTTATTTAGACACCTAATTACAGATTTGTTATTAGAAAATAATGGTTCACGGTATATGCATAAGGTTTATGTTTATGAAATTAAATATATTTTTTTTAATTTTTATATTTGAGTTGATTGAATGAAAGGTAAATTGCGGTTTACGATTTATGACGTATTAAAAAAAACTACTTACTAGATCTCGTTCAAACCAATTTTCGGTGGAAGTTTACATGGTAGTGTACATCATATATTTTTTTTAGTTTCATCATTCCCTTATTTTAGAAGTTACAGGGGGGACACACACATTTTACCACTTTGGAAGTGTCTCTCGCGCAAACTATTCAGTTTAGAAAAAAAAAATATATAGAAACCTCAATATAATTTTTGAAGACCTATCCATAGATACCTCACACATATTTTTAAGTTTCAGTTCTAAGTTTGGGGAACCCCCAAAATTTATCGTATTTTTTTTTCTATTTTGTGTGAAAATCTCCAACCAAGTTTCAACAGTATAGTTCTTATAGTTTCGGAAAAAAGTGGCTGTGACATACGGGCGTACAGACAGACATGACGAATCCATAAGGGTTCCGTTTTTTGCCATTTGGCTCCGGAACCCTAAAAAGGAATGCATTACGGGGATTGCCCTCAATACATAAATCAATTAAAGTTCACGAATCATTTAGTAACCTTTATTGAAGGGCGGGTAGACCTACAGTCCGCGAGGCCTAAGTTGAGCTTTGCATTTGTGTGAGTGATCACCAAAATGGTACGACCATGACAAAAATTTTGTCTTATCGCTTTACGTAAGACAAAATCTTCAATCGTCTTATCGTTTTACGTTTTACAACGACGCGGCATGGTTTTGGTCATGGTCTCTCGTATTAAAAGAACAAAAGCCGATTGCGAAAAAGCAGTATGAACCGGTTTTAAACCAAAAGAATGCGTCGCGCTCTATGCCGGACGTAACACCTACACTATCTATGTGCACTCATCACAAATGCAAAGCTCAGCTTAAACCTCACGGACTATACCTACATGTTGGCTGGTTGCAATAAAAAGGCACCACAGTTAATGCAATATGAGATTGTTACTGTACTTTTTTAAGCCCAATTATATCGTAATTTTTATCGGGTTGTGTGATCATGAACTAACCACAGACAATAGTGGTTAACACATGTCGAAGAATAGAAAAACAACTAAAAGGACCATAATATTTACGAGTGTGAGAATAATTCTGTGTAATCTCTACTTTATATTTTTCATAAATTATAGTGATTTTCTAACCGTTTTCCATTATTTAGGCTGCCTGTCCACCGGAGCGGAGCGAGGCTGCTGAGCGGAGAAACGGAGAAATATTAACCAATAGAAGCGCTAGCGAACGTCGGAGTGGAGCGGAGTTAAGATTATATTGGTTAATATTTCTCCGTTTCTCCACTCCGCAGCCTCGCTCCGCTCCGGTGGACAGGCAGCCTAAATCTAATTTTCAGATACCAGCTCCTTAAAAAACA
Source organism: Cosmia trapezina (assembly GCA_905163495.3). NCBI lineage: Eukaryota > Metazoa > Arthropoda > Insecta > Lepidoptera > Noctuidae > Cosmia > Cosmia trapezina. Next base: position 22,445,232 of record LR991032.1, on the reverse strand, counting down.
GTTTAACCTTAATAGCACTTTAAGAACCCAAACCGATCGAAAGGGTACTTACTTATCTAGATCAACTAGATAAGTACAAAATCCAGGCGATTGGTGTCAAGTTGACGATAAGTGCTTATCGACAGTCCAGTGTCAGACTAAGTCAACATCGTTATCTTGAAAACGCATTAATTTACAATTTGTTTTTATTTATGGACTTTGTTGGTTAGAATATTTTGTAAGTAACTTGTTTTTTTTTTTAAGAAATAGTTCCTACCAGTAGAGCTCTTGTTACTGTCGATAAAAGCTACGCTGAAAACGATAAACTTCGCAAATTTTTTTGTTGTTTTTTTTTTGCAAAATATCCCAAAAGAAATGTCCTTTTAGTCTGAGGCTTAAGTACACAAAGGAAAATTAACAACACTACATACTGTATATAATATTATAAGCACATCAATCAATATTCAATGACATATTATTCTATCACATGTAAAAAAATATTACGGTCTAAACTCTTCACAATAAACAACAAAACCAACTGTAATCATCCAAGACCAATCAATCATCCGCCTAGCCTTTTCCCAACTATGTTGGGGTCGGCTTCCTGTCTAACTGGATGCAGCTGAATACCAGTATTTTACATGAAGCGACTGCCTATCTGACCACCACAACCCAGTAACTGGGTAATACAATACCCCTTGGTAAGACTGGTTGTCAGAATTTTGGGCTTCTGACGACCCGTAACGACTGTCAAAGATCCACGAAAGACAGCCGAGACCAACGCTTAACGTGCTTTCCGAGGCACCGAGGAGTCTCGGTATGTAAAGATGGTCACACCGTGATTGTAAAACTGTGTTCAGTCGATCCTACTGAACAGTAATTTGTTCTAGATAATTGTCACGTTGACACGCGCACGGATGTCGTTACCGTGACGAATGGTACCAATGAGCTCGAATGGTACCTAATAGTACCAATAAATTCGTAACAGAGCAACGTGCACACTTTTACTGCTTAGTTTTAAGATTAAATTCGTCTTGGTTGTTAATGTTTACGAAAGTACATTTATGCAATAAACTTAGGGATTTTACCGGATGTTTTAACTACACTCTGTACAAACACGTTTGTTGATAAAGGAATATTATTGAGAGAGATTTAAAAAAATACATTAATTTTAATTAAAAGCTGTTAAAGATGTTATTAGTTAATATTAATTATGATAGAGTCCCGATACACCTATGATATCCTCACTAAATAAATTACAGTGCCCTTAATAAATTGCCTATCAAGGTACGGATTAATGACGGTAAAATATTTAAGTCATAAGCTGAAGCGTTGAGAGGCTCATGATCAATGGACATTTATTTATTTTATTTATTTATTTATTGATATGCCTTAAAACTACCATTACAGGACTTATCCTAATTCGATAGCTAAGTCACACGCCTAAAATTAAAATTAAAGTACCTACAAAATATATCTAAAAATCATTGTTTAAATAACATAATCTAATGACATGAATATAATCGCAAATAAGTGGTGATAATGGGTTTTTATTGTGGTGGTTTCGCTAGCTAAATTTGATCCTGTATAAGGAAAGTGAGCACTCTTTGAAAATTCAACCCCTAAAGGGGTTTAATATTGGATGAAAGTTTCTATGGAAGTTTGTAATTTCTGCCAATAGGCAATACCATCGGGCACATGGCTTGTGTAATCGTAACTTACTACACTAGTTCTTTTGAAGATGAAGACAATCATTCATCATCAGTTCATCATCATCATCATCATCATTTCAGCCGAAAGACGTCCACTGCTGGACATGGGCACCGCCACTTCGACCGGTTCTGTGCTTCTCGCATCGATCACCGCTCATGGTGCGATGAAGCACCGAAAGTCAAAGTTTATCTAGTTTATTATAATTTAATGATAGTTGTATCACTGAGCAAGATAGGAATTTGTTAATCAAATAATTTACCACTCAAAATCAGGCGCAAATTATTTATATTTTCTCTTGCTCGCACTTACGACCTGTACCATCCTTCCTTGTCTAACACAGCAAAGGCCCTTTCAATTAATTAATCTCACACGAGACGCCGTTAATGAATCTCACTAGTTTTTTACCACACCTCACCATCTGACACCTGACCACCTCATACCTCACTATCTGACAGAGAATAATCGCTTTGGCTTATAATAGAATCTCGGAGACGCAACGTTCTTCTGTTCGCAACATATTTTAAGTGATTTTCAGCTGCAACAGCCGCAGGGGTCGATCGATGGATGGGTGACCATCTTTACATACCGAGACGTTAAGCCCTTGGTCCCGGCTGTCATTATTGGCTAAGTCTAAAATTAAAAACCCGTCTTGAGCAAACGTAGTGATCAGTGCTCTTGTCTTCTTTAAACAAGAAGAGGACTCTGCCGTGCAGTACGACGATTATAAGCAGGATTTATTTTCTTCGCAAAGCCTGTGGCATGTGTGGCAAACCATTTCCTAAAACCACCTACAAGTATTTGTTCCGAGTCTGGGTGTTTTTCTATCTATAATATGTAAGTATTTACAAAAAAAAAAAATGTATATAAGTAGTTTATCAGCCATCTCGTTACCATAACACAAGCATTAGGTTGCTTAGCTTGGGACTAGATGGCGTTGTGTGAAAAGTCCAAGGATATTTATTTTATTTATTTATTTTATTTATTTGCAATGCATGCCTCGCGGTGCCTATATGAGGCTTTAAGATTTACAGATTATTCTCCAACATTCCTTTTTTTTTTGTTTTTCCATTTTTGCTCGCCAAACTACAAAACAACTATAGTTATTACAAAATTGACGATTTTCTTCATGATAATTCGCTGAATGATTGATATACCTACTGATACATAATTTACATCTTGTTATTCTAGTTGGCATAATTTCATTTCGTTTGACATTACTGACAGATATTTTTTTTATTTTTTTTTTTATTTATATATATATTTTTTTAATACTATGACAAGGCTGACATTTTTTTGATAATATTTTATTTTTTGTTATTTAATGTAATTCTAATGACATGCTACATAATTTAAATTTAGAACAAGATTATATGTTCCTACTATTTGCATGCCCGTGTGTCGGTAAAATATGGAGAACCTTATTATAAAAGAACATCTTATGTACCAATAATACCCATGTTTGCAAAGTAATAAATGATTCGATTTGATTTGATTTGAAACTAGCTAGTTTTATGACGAGTTTGGCGAGCAAAAATGGAAAAACAAGACGGGTTTTTAATTTTAGACTTACTAAAAACTAACCTCCAATCCAAACCAATAGTGCACTATTTTGACTTAAGGATCAGTCACACCGTCGCGGACAGCTATAGGTCGATCAGTTTATTGCAACACGCTGTACAAAGATGGAAATAATGTTTCAAACTTGCACATTGTGCTCTCAAACACCAGACTTTTAAATATGATTTCAAAAAGTGTACCCTAAGCTGTGTTGACAAGACTATTCTATTGGCTTACATGCCATCATGAGAAAGAGCGCGGCCTCCATAAATCAAATCATATTTCTACACAAAAAAAAAAAAAAAAAACAAAGCGTATATTACTAACGTATTAATAATTATGAATTAGAGATTAAATATGAATTTAAAATAGTTAATTAATATCGATTGAGATTGTATTGTAGTAATAATAATGATTTATAATGAATAATGATGTAGTTATTGCATGTGGTACATTAAAGGTTATTTTTACTTTATTACATTACTAACGCCTTATCCTGTAAATATTCTTGAACACTGTTTTTTTTTTTCTAATAACAATCTGAACAATACCCTTTTGAACAACGGCAATGGCAAATCTTGAGTACCATTCGGCAAATGGTTATATAAAATAATTGCCGTGCTGTAAGTATTTCTTTTATATAGCATTAGTTTTATTTGAGGTAATTTCAATTTGTCTTTGTGCCGTGTTGTTTTTTTTCTACATAGATAGAATACTCTTTATTATGCACACCATAAAAATTACAGATATAAATGTTGAAATTTTACATAGGGTGAGACAATGGGCGGTCTTATCGCTAAAAGCGATCTTTTACAGACAACCTTTGGATGGATTAAGGGGAGAAGGAGAGAATACTGTAGGTAGTCAGTGGTGTACCATATACATAATACAATACCGTATCCGAGCTAGCTCCAACAGCATTCTGCAAGCAATAGCGGACCGGTTAGACGGTCCTTTTCTTAGCCACTGGATCGCACTCCATGTGTCTTTTTGATTTCGTTAGATTTTTATTATTTTTGTGTTCACTAACATAGTTTTTAAGTACAAATATGGATGCTCTGTATCAAATGAATACTCTGAAATAAAGTTATTATCATTATATTATTGTTCCCTTTGCTCATTTTCTTTACGACAATTTTATAGTAACAATACTCCAAGGTCCCGGTAAGCATATAAATGGCTATGTTTTAGATGAACAAAGCAGTAAATATGGCTACTATGTAGCCCGCTGGCTTCGTGGGTGTTAAGATTGTTAAATGTATCGGATTTCCTGTTCATGGCTTCTTAGAGTATTTGGATTTATGACGATAATTTCTATAGCATAAAGTAATAAGACAATATATTTCTATAATATCATAAAGCTGATATTAAACGTTTTACTTTTTGTTCATTTTAAAATTACATTTGGCATTTTTCACTCGAACTGAAACATCTGAACACAAATGAATCAAAAGTGAAATACGAATTCATTTGTGAACTGATCCAACGATGTTGGATTTCGGCTCTCGACCGATGAACTTTAATAGAATTTTGTTGGTGGAGCGTGCACATGGAATGAAACAAAAATGAACCTTCACTAGAATGAAGCGTCTGAGGGGCAATTCCCGTATTTTTAACAACGTTCGCAATATCATCTCAAGACTCAATCTGTCAAAAATTGTATAGCGTTTACCTACATTTTTGACATTTGATTGACGCTGGCATGAGATTGTGAACGTTTTTAGGTACGAGAATTGCCCCTCAGATATCAGCTTGAAGAAGAATTTAAATGATTTTTGTATTCTCCAATTAATTTCTATGCAAGTTGGAGAAAGGGGAACTATGGTAACAGTACAATTATTGATAGGATGTAATTTTGCTATAATAACATAACACATTTTTAAAAATATTATAGATAATGTAAAAGCCGCTACTGCCATGGTCACTTACATACAACAACCCACGGATAGACGTGAGGTTGGCTATAATTAACCCTCAAGTGTTCATTTAATAAACGATTACGAATCGAACCATCGATCAGCCTCGATTCGATTGCCGATAAGGCATTTCAGAATGTCAGTATAGCGTCCGTTAAAACAGCTACGTAAATTATTCGCTTATCGCTACGGAGCTACGAAGCTACGGCGTAGCTCTCGTAGCACGTAGAGGGTCTACGAGTTTCAGAGAAATCATTTTTCAATGTATTTTGCAAGCAAGCTCGGAAGTGAATAATATAGTATCAAGGAAAGTTTTATAGTAGTTTATATCATAGTTTTTTCCTTTTTTACGAGTATATGGGAATATCGCGATAAGACCCGTTCTCGATATTGTTTTATAATGTGTACAAATCGCGAAAGTTTAAAAAGTTCAACACAAATTATGATATAAACTACTATAAAACTTTCGCGATTTGTACACATTATAAAACAATATCGAGAACGGGTCTTATCGCGATATTCCCATATACTCGTAAAAAAGGAATATCGCGATAAGACCCGTTCTCGATATTGTTATAAAGTTTGTGTTTTTTTTTTTCAATAAAATAGCACTAAATTGTAGATATTTCCTAAAATCCGATAGGTACCAATTCTCTGTTTCGGCATGGATTTGTTGCACCTACTCGTAATTTACTCAGCGGGGTTCGAAAAATTATAAATCCATTAGGTAGCCATTTTAGTAAGCATTTTACTAACCGGCATGCCAAATTAATCCAATATAACAATTATATAGCCATAACCATAGGTTTAAACGCAAAATTTGATAAATCAAGAGGTTTCCTCAAAAAATTAATAATGATTTACATTAACGGCGCTTCATTATAGGGCCATTAAAGAGGGTGATATTAATTTACTGTTAAGCTTTTATCTTAATTAAAATATCCCTCATTAACAAAAGAAAAACTCTGATTACATTTTATGTCAAGCATGTACTAATTAATATTTTATTGAATATCACATTGTTGCTTACAGGAGGAAAGTGGCTCGTGGCTAAGTAATAATCCATCGATCCATCTGGTTAAGCTACGCTTGCCGGGGTTGGTCCGTGGATGGGTTACCATCTTTACATACCGAGACGCCTCCGTGCCTCGGAAAGCACGTTAAGCCGTTGGTCCGGCTGTCATTCGTGGATCTTTGACAGTCGGCTCGTCTTACCAAGGGGTATCGTATTACCCAGTTACTGGGTTGTGGAGGTCAGAGTCGCTCCATGTAAAATATTGGTATTCAGCTGCATCCGGTTAGACTGGAAGCCGACCCCAATATAGTTGGGAAAAGGCTAGGCAGATTGATTTTGCTTACAGGCATTGATTTGTACTGTAATTACCAAACATGGCCAAGGACTGTTTAGGGCGAGTAGAGCTGCTAACTAGTGCCACTATTGAGGAAAAAACCGGCCAAGTGCGTGGCCACCACCACGCACATTGAAGGGTTCCGTAGTTTAACACATAGGCCACTTTGTATCCCATTAAACGCGAATGAAACCGCGGAGCGCTGCTAGTAAGTTTATATTTTTACTTGCCGGCCGTACACAAGCGGTATTGTTAGTTTTTACTCAAAGGAATTACGTCAAAGATGTATCTGGCAATTAAGATCTTGCGTGCATTGCCCGCGAAATTTAAAATTGGCTACATTTGTCACATACGTGGAATTATCCAATGCTAGTTCCGCGAATTTGCTCTATATCCCCGATGATATGCTCACATTTTTAATAAGATGAGGTAGATTTTTTTTTACTTATTTTTTTTTTTCTCAATGGCGGCGCCAGTTAGCAACTTAGCAGCTATACTCAACTTACGTTGCTGCCAATAGTGTTAACCTTTTTAAAATTATATTTAAACTATCTTTTAGGTACAGTAGCCACGGCTTAAGAAAAAAAAAAAAAAACTTGACTTGGCTTGGCTTGAACTATATCCGTTTATGTCAAAACACAAGCAAACAATTAAAACGGGAAGGTCATATAATCTCAATTCCAATTAATATATGAAGACAATAGGGATGATGCCTGGGTAAAAAAAAAGAAATTCTATTTAGTCCGTCAGTCAGATAATAAAAAAATATTAGACACGTATTTTTTGCATTATCGTATTAATAAAAAAATACTTAGCTATCACGCATTAAAGTTGGGGAGTGGGGGCTCGCTACGTCACTTGTATGTATAAAACCTAGCTACGCGTGACGTCATGCCATATTTTTACTCAATGTATCGCCGTAATTTTTTGATTACGTAAAAAAAGAAAAAATACGTGTCCAATATTTTTTAATAATCTCTATGACGGACAAAAAATAATTTTTTAGTCATCATTCCTATTAAAATCGCTTGCTAACAGATAAATATAAAAAAAAGGTTTATTGCGGAAACTTGTACAACTTAACTTACTTACATAGGAACCCCTCAAGTGTCTGAGTTTGGCTGATTTTAGACCCATAACCCCTGCGAGTGGGGAGGGTTGGGGGTTAGTTGCGAACCCCATAGGTTCACAACTACTGATAATGATATGTCTTCCATCGGATGATGTTTTTTTTACGTTTATATATACGTGATCTAAGCTTATATACCTATTATGTATAGTTTTGTCCTTTTGCACACTTGGGGTGCATTTGACACGCGGGGGGGGAGGGGAGGTTAGCTGCGAACTCCATAAGTTCACAACTAATGATTTGATTGGTTTTCCATCGGATGATGTTTTTTTACATTTATATATATGTGATATAAGCTTATGTACCGAACAAAAAAGTGTTTTTCTTATGCACACATGGGGTGCATTCGACACTTGAGGGGTTAAGTAAAAGATATACCTGTGCTAGGAGGTCCCACTCTTCAATAAATGGTGTACAAAAAAACGAAAACTACTACCGTTTATGTCAAAACACAAGCAAATATTTAAAATGGGAAGGTCATATATTTCAATTCCTATGAATATATATGAAGACAATTAAAATCGTTTGCCAACAGATTCGATTTAACATTTCATCTCATCGAGATAGCTGGCCAATTTTATTTAGCTGAAAATTCTACGCGATTCCATTTAAATAAACTTACTGACATCTTCCAATATGAACCTTAAGACATACCAATGGAGTGCATATTCACATAGCCAACATTACGTAACCCAAAAATGTTGTAATTTAAACTTTATGACCAAGGGGGTATGATATCTAATTGATTGCAACCACTTGGACTAATACCAACAGCTGAGAGCATTAATTAGGACTTTAAACTGAATGGCTTTTTAAAAGCAATTTGTTTTTGAGCACTAAAAATTACGGTTAACGAGCATTCGATGTAGTTAAAAGGATCCGTTGGTCTAGATTTTAAGAAGGAGAGGAGAAAATCCAGGTTTAAAATCTTTAATATTTCTATAAAATTAGATCACTGAAGCGTATAATCCCGAGTAGTTCCTAAAAAGGAAAATACTTAATTTTAAATGTTTGATCCACGGTGGTTTGAATCTGGGTTATGCAGTACCTAGATCGCTCTATTCTATTAATATTATAAATTAAAGTCACTTTTTGTGTCTGTATGTATGACCTCCTTGTTCTTCTAAAGCCGGGTCACCTGCGCGTCTTTTTGCGAAACATTACCCAAAAAACCTTACACAATCATGATCATTTGTTTTCATAGGCAAGCTTGTGTAATATTTCGCAAAAAGACGCGCAGGAGACCCGCCGGCTTAAACTACGCAGCGGATTTTGATGCGAGTTACACCATCGTTTAAAGAATTTATTCCAAAAGGTTTATGTGTATAAAACAATTGAACTACTTAACACATATTAAAGAAATCTCAATATTTTGTCATGTCGTAAAAACCGTGTAAAGCAGGGGTGGGTCTTAATATATTGTATATAATAATATGTTAGTTTATATTATTTTGTAAGTTGGCAGCACAGTTACTATTGCCTCTTGGATTGCTTATGCTTTCGTGTTGTCGTTTAAAATTAACATAAAACGTTTACAATGGTTTTTTTATTCAATTCATATATTATTATAATGTAGTACATTAGAATAATACAGTTATCTTTCTAATGCCATGCAAATTAAGAGTAGGTATTGGCTCGTCGCTAAATAATAACAGTCGAATGTTAAGCTACGTTTGCCATGGTTAGTTCCTGGATTGGTGACCATCCATTACATTTTGAGACCAAAAGTCTGAAAGTGTTTTCCAGTGACTGGGTTGTGGAGCTCATATAGGCAGTTGCTCCATGTAAAATACTGGTATTCAGCTGCATACCAGAAGCAGCTGAATACGAGGGCTGCTATTTATGTATCCGGAACTGGCCAGTTACAGAACAATGTTAAAAAACCGGGCAAGAGCGAGTCGGTCTCGCGCACCGAGGGTACCGTTCCGATTTCTTAAAAAGTGTGCTATTTAGAGACATCGTTTTATTTTTCCTGTAATTTTTACATAAACTTCTATCACATAGAATAATTTCAGATTTTTCGCTTTGCAAACTTCGGAGACCTTATCTCCGAAGTTTAGGGGGGACGATATTTTTTTTTTACATTTTTCATCATAAGTCGAAAACTATGCGGGCTAAAAAAAAAGAAAAAAAAAATGTTTGAGAATGTGCAAACAGCGCTCTTTCATATGATACCCCACATGCCCTAGTAGCCCCACTTTGAATTTTTAAGACCCCCTTTCTTTGTTGCAAAAAAAATGAAAATATTTTAATTTCTTTCTTATCTGCAAAATAGTTGGGTCAATGTCATCTAAAACTATTCTAAATTTCAAGTTGATAGCATTAGTAGTTCTTGAGATATCCAGCTGTGACAGACAGACAGCCAGACAGACTGAGTCACACCATGGGTTCCTTTTTTACCATTCTGGTACGGAACCCTAAAAAGTTATTATAACATTTAAAAATAGAACTCTTTGGCTGAAGAATACAATTTGTTTCATGTAGCTGTCATTTGTTTTTACTTTGTGACGTCATTTTGAAAATTGCGTGTCTTTATCACCATGGATTTAACTCGTGAAAATTTTCGTGCTATGTGCTATGATTTAATACGATTATCGCCAAGGGCTAACTCAAAAAAAGTGCATCGATCAACTCACTTCGATTTTGGGGACGAAGCACCATCGAAAACTACTGTGTACCACTAGTTTAGTGAGTTTAATCGTGGGTGGCCTGGGCTCACGGACGAATTTAAAGAAGGTCGCCCTAAATCGGTTGTTGTACCTCAAAATATTGATGCTGTGCGGAAACTAGTAATGCAAGATCGTCATGTTACATATCGCGAAATAGAGACGTCTCTCATAAGTATGACGAGTATATAAAATATTACACGAAAATTTAGTTGTAAAAAAATGTTGCAAAAGTACAATCAGGGCGCGTCAAACGCTGTCTAGTTTTGGAAATACCTGAATCCGAATAGAAAAAGTGCTACGAAAATTGGTTCCAACTTATGCAAAAGTGCATATTTTGACAATAAAACCATAATAAATAATAAATGTTTGTTTCACTTTGTTATTCCGGATACATAAATAGCAGCCCTCGTACCAGTATTTTGAATTGCATTGAAGCAGCTGAATACCTGTAAAGGAAAACATCCCGAGGAAACCTGGACTTATAATAACTAGCTGCGCCCCGCTGTTTCACCCGCGTAGACCGGGATAAAAAGTAGCCTTTGTGTTAATCCAGGGTGTAAGCTATCTACATAATAAATTTCATCCAAATCGGTCCAGCTGTTTGAGCGTGAAGAAGTAACAAACATACACACACACTCACAAACTCTCACCTTTATAATATTAGTGTGATTAGTGTGATAGTGTGATGTGATATAGGTCTCAATTCGCCAATCCGCCTTCAGCAAGCGTTGTAATTAGTACTCATTTGGTCGTGCCTTCTCTGCATGAGAAGTGTCCTTTGCCCTGTAGTGGGACAGTAATAGTATTATAAGTATTTTTATTTTTTTGTTATTGACGACACGGTTGGCGCAGTGGTTGAGCGTTTGACTGCTGCGCAGCATGTCGCGGGTTCGATTCCCGCACGGAACAAATATTTGTACGACCTACAAGTATTTGTTCCGTGTCTGGGTGTTTTTCTATCTATAATATGTATGTATTTACAAAAAAAAAATGTATACAAGTAGTTTATCAGCCATCTCGTTACCATAACACAAGCATACTGGACTAGATGGCGTTGTGTGAAATGTCCAAGGATATTTAATTTATTTATTTTATTTTATCTCGGAACCCTGGGGACCCGGACCTTTGGAAGGCGTACGAGGAGCCAAAGCCAACTAGCAGAAACCCTTTAGATAATTTTACGTGTTAAGGCACCAACATGTTCATCCAAGGACAACCCCCGGTTGGAGCACTAGGGGCTACATATGCTTAAGAGAAGTAATACTTTCTTAGTACAACATAGAGAAAAAGCAGACGTCTTCAAATCGCGTTTATTTCCATTCCGTCTCGAGACAGAAATTATCGGAAAATGGAAATATAATTTGATTGGAAAATTTTCCAATTTCCTGCTTTATTAGCAGACTCGTTTTATTTTTCCAATTTTCGCATTTACCATTTGAATTGTCTTGGTTTATGGGCCGTACTCGATTTCGTTTATTTGAATATTGGAAATGATTTTGATTAATTTAATTAAGGTTGTTTTTACTTTGATGCGACTTGTTGAATGGGAAGTTAAATTAATTATTTGTGAACATACAATTCTGTTATATTTTTGATATATCAGAACGAAAGAAAGAAGGAAAAAAATAGGAAGAAAGGTCAGGTGCGTAGTACTCGCTAACGGCGTGTGTGTATGACCAGTGTATGAACGTAAACGAGGCAAAAGGAGTATGTGAGGATCGTAGCAGGTGGCGTTCTGTAGTGTCTGCCTACCCTCATGGGAACAAGGCGAGAGCTTATGTATGTGTGTGTATCAAGCCGCTTCATGTGGTTTTCACAACCGACAAAAACAAAACCCATTCCAGAGGCAGACATAAACAGACCCCGTTACTTCATGTAGGTTGTCAGTGTTCATTCACAAAAATATCCCAGTGAGCTAACCATTGACCGGGAAAAAGAGCGTGGGACGCCCTCCCACCATAACGTAACCCCTGGCAATATATCTACCTACAAAGGGTGTTTCCTACTACATCAACAGACAGAAATGTACCTATTGTCCCTTAAAATAACTTCTGCCTACTTTGGAGACTACAAAAATGTTAATCCCAACGTCAAGTGCGCATACACAGCCGCAACGAGTCGCACCGCAACACATTATTATATAAAAATGGTGGTGAGGCCCGCCTGCAATGACGAAAGTGATGAAGGAGAATTTTGACAATGCGCTGCGTTGCGGTACGGCCCACCCTTATTTGCTTTTATGGCACACAATACTTCTACACGGTTCACCAATGTGTATCAATTTTGATCAATCAATCTGCCTAGCCTTTTCCCAGCTATGTTGGGGTCGGCTTCCAGTCTAACCGGATGCTGCTGAATACCAGTATTTTGCATGGAGCGACTGCCCATCTGACCTCCACAACCCAGTTACTGGGTAATACGATACCCCTTGGAAAGACAGGTTGTCAGACTTTCGGGCTTCTGGCGATCCTTACGGATCGCCAGAAGCCCGAAAGTCTGACAACCTCCGGACGGTCAAAAATCCAAGAATGATAGCCGGGACGGACGCGGCGACGGTTTAACGTGCTTTCCAAGCCAGATGGGGCGGTATGTAAAGATGGTCTCACCTCCATCGACTGACCGCGACAAGCGTAGTTTTACTTGATCGATCGACCCGTGCGTCTGTTATTACTTAGCCACGAGCCCCGTTTCTCGCAAACCTATAAGTGAATTGCCTATGGTGGCCTGAAATTTCATGTCTACACCTTTCAATCAAACAATAAATTTGGTAGGACCATGGAACATTGCCACAACTTTTTTATTCAACCACAGACGATGCAAAACTGTAAATAAAATATATTCTAAGTCATAAATAACATTGATCAATAAATCTGTCGCGTCTGATCGCCTCGACTGAATCAGACTGTCTGGCTGTCTCGTTATGATCAAAAAAGCCCTTATCTTGAACGATCAGTAACTTGCAGACAAACTAACCAGTTAGTCTGTGAGTTTCAGAACCTCTTTACAGTTCTGTAGTTAAAGTAGGTAGGTACTTAGTTTCCAAATGTTTGTGAAAGTTTATTGAACTTTAATGTTATCAGTACGCTATCTACATTGTAACTCTGAACTATGTATCTGTGCCTGAATGTCTGCTTGAAAGTTGGCAAGTTGTATACAGGGTGAAATTTAATCCATGGGCAACATTTTAAGGGGTCATTGTACTCATCATTATGAACAATTTTTACTATTAGAACAAACCTGAAATTACGAAAAAAAAAATCAGCTGTTCCATACATTACCTAAGCTCGCATAACTCGTCAAAATGTAGGGAACAGCTGATTTTTTTTTTCGTAATTTCAGGTTTGTTCTAATAGTAAAAGTTGTTCATAATGATGAGTACAACGAGCCCTTAAAATATTTCACTCTGTATACTTCGTGTGTCTTAGTTTATAAGTTACGTATATATATTAGTATACTTATATTTTTGATATTTTGTATTTGTGTAATGTATTTGGTATGGGCCACAGATGCCTGAAATAAAGGAATATTAAGCTAATCGTGCGGTAAACTCTGCTTACGCGATGCAGGATTTTGCGTGACGTCAATGTGACGTGCAGTTCGCATGTGGCGATGTAGATGCCTCCGCAAGTTTGCGTATTGCTCAAGGAAAGTATTTAAAATGAACACTATAAAAATATGTGTAATCCACGTAATTTCTATATTATTATTTTTCATTAATTCATCTTCATCTCAACTGCCTCGTTGTTCTCGTGGTCCCATAAGATCACGGGTTCGATTCCCGGTTCAGGCAAAGTGTTATTGGGTTTCCCATCTGGAATTTCTCAGAAGCAGCCCGCGCGGAGTCTGAGTTTGTGCACGGTTGATGGCAAAAGGCTCGCCCCCTGTTGCATGGGACTTAACATAACTGGTGAAAAATGTGGGTGTACTATATGTACAACTCTGCCTAACCCTTCGGAGAATACAGGTGTGATGTTAAGTTACAAATGTGTTGAATCCATAGAAATATAAAAAAAAACAGGAGAAGTGGCAAGCGGCCGAATCTGTGACATGCTCAGTATGAACCGTTCATAGTACAATTTCCGTCTCCACGAACTAGTGCGCTTTCGACTGTGACCATGACAATTTATAAGAATGCCGTGTTGCTCAGTGGTTTCTTGTAAAAACCGAAGCCATGTAAATCGTGGAATCACTTTCCATATGTAAGTACAAATATTTTACCGTATTTGTCTTTAAAATCATGAAAGTGACAAAGGGACAAAGGATTCCGATACATTTTAACATACTGGGAATATCTCCTTCTTTTTTATATCAATGGTTGAATCACAAGTTCCACAATATTTCGATATTTTTCTCCGCACCACGCACCAGGAAAAACATGACAAATAATACTCGTAACATCGTCCAAACAATAACATTCACAGTGCTCTCTGAACTGAAAATACACCTTTCAAATTGTACGCTCAAAATATTTTTGTTCGTTGTACGGAACCCGAGTAAACAGTTCAGGAACAATAACATGGTACGAAAACAAACAAAAAACGGACACAGTAAATGGTAGAGTAAATATTAAGGTGTATAAATGTAATTTTAAAATAACTACAACTTATAAATGAGTAGCTTTTTCCCGCGGCTTCGCTCGCGTTAATTTAGAATTTGACAATCAATTTTCAGTAAAGTGTTGAAATAAGTATTTCCTCTCACACATTTTAATAATCACTTTTTGTAGAGGGGCGTTCATTTTTAGAATGGTTTATCTTCTACTATTATAGAGCCTTTGACCGGTGTAGGGCCTTCGATACACCTCATTAACGGAAGCGGTAATAACTCCACTTTGAATTCAGCGCGTTCGGCACGCCGTGATTGCAGCGCTGGCATTTGCATGCCGCTTCATTTCATTGAGTTTCAATGTAGATACTTACATCTACAGGATATTGTGAAAATAGGGTCTTTATGAGATTCCGTACGTCAAAAGGAAAAAACGGTACCCTTATAGGATCACTTCGTTGTCCGTCAGTCTATCTGTCAAGACACTTTTTCTCAAGAACTCATGGAGGTATCAAGTTTAAATTAATAAGAAATACGTAGGTGTATGATCCGTTGGAGCTCTAAGAAAATCAAGCTTAAAAGTCAACGCAATAAAAAAAAATATGGCCATTTGTGCGACATATTTTGACACTCGCAAGTAAATCAAAACCTATTCCCGTTGACCTAGGATCATGAAATTTAGCAAAAGCAAGGTCTTAGGTTTATCACATAAAAAATAGGTTTTAGTTTTTTTTTCTGGCAAATCTGCCCAACTCTTCGGGGAAACACGGCGTGATGTTTATGTTTAAAAATTGTTTTTAGCGAATACAAACTTAAGTTTGCTGTTGGATAAGTGGCCCTGACGTATCTAAATATATGGGAGAACAGGTTTTTCAACTACAATGTTGCAAGCAAGTCTTGAGAGTATCAAAATATGTCGCATAAATGGCAGTATTTTTCATTGCATTGACTTAGAAGTTTGATTTTTTTTTAAAGCTCTAAAGGACCATAGACCTATGTATTTGATTTTAATTTCAACTTGATACCTCCACGCATTCCTGAGAAAAAAGATCTTGAAAGACAGACAGACAATAAAGTGATCCTATAAGGATTACGTTTTTTGCTTTTGAGGTACGGAACCCTAAAAACACTCACTTTTCAGTAATTTCCACAGCATAAACAATGCGAGATAACCAAATATATATATAATAATACCGACACAGTACGAGTGTACACATAAAATAATTCCAAAAACATTTTACACTGTAAATTAAACAGCCAAAATGTTCTACTTTAGGCAGTCTACATAATTAATTCCCACCGTTTTGTAGAGACACAGGGATTTTGAGCAAACAACTCTCCTTATCTCTACGTACGATCAACCGCACATCAGTAACACTTGCACTACGAAAATCGTCCTTACAGCTACGACATAAAGGCGCTGTCAATGTTAAATTGTTTAGACTGTACTTATGAGTAGACTCGAGTTGCTACCAATTACTCTACAGGCTTTGTCACATACAATGAATGTAATTAGGTATATCAGGGCGTGATTGTGGTGTAAGGCGGTTTAATCCTATTGGATTTGAAATTAGAAGGGATGAAGAGATGTTTACTAGACGTTGTAAAATATTTTATCTACACCCATACTATAAATCCTATATAAAAGTTTCCAAAACAGTTAGCTTATTGCCAACATTAAAACAGCCTGTGTCATAGTAACCATAATAGCATCCAAACGGGTGTTATAATGTTGTACTGAATTTCATAATGCAACTCGTTTTCAAAAAAAGAACATTGTAATGCACGCGCGTTTCACTACAACAGCGCCGTATTCGAATTCACGTCGTATACTATGACGCCGGCCGCCATATTCAATACGAGTATTAGTATTGCAAAAAACTGTTTCAGAACCTTTTATAGGTTGACTGGTAGAAAATGCCCATGGCATTAAGTCCGCCTCTGTACATTTGTGCTTGAAGTGTTAAATAAATAAATAAATATAGAGGATTCATAACATGGATGTAGATAAAGTCTTGTATGCAACTGTACATAATTAGGTATTATGCGTCAGTTGCATAAATAACTATTAAAACAGTGAGTTCTTGGACATGACTGACATTGGTGAAGAATAAACACTGTGGTCTTATCTTAATATAAAAGGTCCCATTAATATAGGTAGATAAATTTTCACAGCATGTTCTACCCATGAATAAGAACAAAAAAAAAACAGCTGTTCAGTACATTTATTTACACCAAACTCGTCAAAACATAGGGAGCAGCTGATTTTTTTTTCGCGATTTCATTGTTAGTCCCATAGTGAAAGTTGTTCATATTCATGGGTAGAACACCATGTGAAAAATTGTCCATCTATTTTATTAGGACCTTACATAATTCTTCTGTACGTGTGTTTGTCACCTAACTCTTCCTAAACGGCTGGACCGATTTAGATGAAATTGTGTGTGTACATTTCAATGGGTTCCTGGATGGTTTGAAAACACAATTGGAGCCGGTAGGTGACGCTGTAGTCGGGTTCTAGGATCGTTCAGACAGCACAACGTCTGTCGGGTCCGCTAGTAGTTAATATAAGTCTGAAATCGCCTATCTGCCTTGAGTAATCGTGGTGTTCAATTCTAGTTCTTGGACCTGCAGTGGGACAAAAATAGGCTGTTATTAGTATTATTGTATCTATGGAGTTTCTCACCCATTCTTCTTCACAGGAAACTATACCTTTTGGCAGGCGCAACTAGGATCAGTTATATTTTCTTGTGACGTCAAAAGTGCCCTTGGATGCTTGGTTTTGTTTTCGTAGGATATTGGGCTAAAATCGAAAGGGTTTCATTTTGGTACCGGTGATTTATTTATTTTGACTTTCAACACATATTTTTCTGGGTAAACAATGTCTTAAGGCGCGGTGTCAGCTCAACATTCACAAATATTGGTTTCTTGGATTGTCGAGTATGACGTAACGCAATGAAACTATCCGACGCAAAAAATACAGTGGACACAGAAGGGTTAAAAAAAAAACTTTAACCGATTAGAATAGTAAAAAATAGTTTAATATTCCCAATAAAAAATTTGGAATTTGCTCCACAAAAATAAACTTTGGCGTCGAACATCTCTGTATTTTCAGCGATAACGCCATTCTTTTTTTTAAGAATTTAATAGAATTAGCATTTTTTTAAAACTTAAACCGGACAATTATTTAATTTATTGTGTATAATCTAAAGAAAACCGGCAAAATAAATGCACATTCGCAGATTAGTCACATCTCGGCAACACAAATATTATTTTCAACCTTATTTCAAGCCAGCTAATGGTGACAATAGATTACGCGGTTGTGTGACGTTTAAAATCGTAGTCAGACCGCGTCTTAAGATACATAAACGGGACACGAAAACATACAATGTTCTAATTATCTCTTGATATGTTTGGTCTCAAAAATGATAGTTTATTACCAATGCTGCGCCGGGATCAAAAACTTAAGTGCCTTTTCGTTAATAATAATAAACGTAAACTTTGATACTATTTTATAAACTCCATACTACCTGAAAAATTCAAAGAATTTCAACCCAGAACTGTACGAACGTTCATACAGCCATTTGAAATTTCTCATGTGTATCAACAATCTTTTGGTCTGCCATTTGGCCCCGACAAAGAGGCGATATCTTTTAGGTACAGACCATATAAAATTTTATTTGAAACCCGAGGACGTTGGGTACACGCGTCATTCACTCGTCTATGGACCAGACGCCATTTCACTGCTTTTAAAAATAGAATAGGGATGGGAGAGCGGAACAAAAGGTAGGTCGACCGGTTTTTTGTTTGTGTTTTTTTTTTTCATAAATATCCCCGGTTCATGCTCTATTGTATGGGGATTAAAGTGGGTTTGTAAGGTTTTGTTTGTGAATGTATGCGTGACTGTAACATAGCAGAATATGATAAAATACTATGTGTTTTCTTTATCGTCATGTACGCACCCCTACAGATCTAGCTATACATTTCCAGCTGCATTTTAAGCTGATCTCGCATTGTATAGGATTTCTTTACAATGACAGGTCAGTGTAAACTGGAAATGTATAGCTTGATCTGTAGCCGTACGTACACTGTAGGTTGACCGGTAGAGAATGCTTTGTGGCAATAATCCCGGCTTGTAAAGAATTCTTAAGGCGCAGATTTCCTAAAAACGATCAAAAAGGTGGTTTTTTAAAGCTGTGTATCTCACAAACCGTAAATAATTTTGACATGTAAAAAAAATATGATATTTTCAAGTCCTTTTCGCATACAGTGATGAAAGCCAAAACATAATTAAACATACTTTAATGCACCAAAAAAATCTTTAAACATACCTCCTAATAATCTTTAAAAGCTGTTTATCCCTTCATTAGCAATTATAATTATAATTAAAAATATACCATGAATTGTCCAATTCCAAACTGCATACAGTGATGGATTACTTTTTATTAAATAGTTAATTTCTAATTTTATACGATTTTATTTGCACTTTTAGGACATAATTCCGGTGCGCGTGAGAATATTCTAGCTCGTGTGTCGAACTAGACAGCCATAAAGCCATTTCACTTACACACCGAGCTAAACCAAGCTTGGAACCAGGGCCTTAAACGGAGTTTAAACTCTCAATAGCGATTCGACAAAATTATCTATTCTGCTCAGTTTTTGAGGTTCTCAGATAAACCTTCGCTAATAATTCACTCGACTTTTAAGCTAAATTCTTCCCTGTCGATGTGTTCAGAAACACGATATCGAACCAATAATCACTATCGAATGGATAAACTCTGTTTAAAAACCTCAAAAACTGGGCATAAATCCACTTATGTACCACTAGTGTACTACTGTAAATTTAAGTTTAATAAAACTTTTTAACAAAAAAAAAACCGACTTCCAAAAATCACTACAAAGTGAAAAATAACTTTGATTTCGGAAGTCGGTGTCTTTCGTTTTTTATTTACTTTCTTTTTTTTGCCACCGACTTCCGAAATCAAAGTTATTTTTCACTTTGTAGTGATTTTTGGAAGTCGGTTTTTTTTTTGTTAAAAAGTTTTTATTTCTCGCTTTTTAGTGGGTCTGTTTATAATTTGTATAAGTTACAATAGTCTAATGTCAATTGCTCATCACATGTTACAAAATATTGCTTTTCCCGATGCTGGGACGTTAATTGTTGAGGAGTTCTGCTGGTAACAACCAGGAGAACTCCTCAACAACCACTCACCACAAGCATTGTGTGACGAGCGGACATTGCTTAGCAACCATATTAAAGTAATCGAATCGCAACCCGTGAAATATTTATCATTGAGTAGTTCCGGTAGCCATCTGTGGTCTTCATCATCAGTTCCACTTCACCAAATGGTGCTTTCCGAGAGCAGATGTACGAGCTACTATAAAAAATACCCAAATCGCTATAGATGTGCCTATAATATTTGAAGAGTTCCTTCGATTTCTCCAGGATCCCATCATCAGAACTGGATTTTGACAAAAATGGGACCATTTGAGAAGTATACCCTTTCCAACAAAAAAAATATTTTTCAAATCGGTTGGCAAGCGACGGAGTTATGCGCGAACAAACATAAAAAAAAATAATACAAACATCCGAATTGACAACCTCCTCCTTTTTTAGAAGTCGGTTAATAAATGAGTAAATATTGTGCCTATAAAAACAAAGTCGTATTTAAATGAACATTAAAAAAAATCTCTCACGTAACTGTCATACCCAGTACAATGATCAGTTGAATCACTCTGGAAGGAATACGTGACACTTTGCAACATTTAAGCATCCCATAGAGCTTAGGCGAAAATACATAGTATTCGATAAAATTAAATATTTGTGTATTTTGAAAATTTCAAAAAATTCGTAATAAATCAAATTAAATGGTCATCAATGCTATGTTTTTGTTAATGAATAAGTCCGCAAAGCATTTGGCTTAACCAATCAAATACTCTAATACATCAGACTGTTAAAAGGTACACTAAGACGTTCATTAATAATTTTCAAAATTATCTACGTAAGTACTTGAACTTGAACAGTATTTATTCGAAATTTTATTTAATATTTATTTATTTATTAAAACTATAAGCACAAGTAAAAAAATACCCTTCCAAAGCGGACTTAATAAAAAATAATATTTTTGCTGTAATCTTTACATAAACTTCCATCACATAGAATAATTTCACATTTTTATCTTTGCAAACTTCGGAGTTAAGGGGGAACGGTCTTTTTTTTTTACATTTTTCATCAAAAGTCGAAAACTATGGGACCTAAAAAAAAATAAAAATATGTTTGAGAATATGCAAACAGCGTTCTTTCATATGATACCCCACATGCCCTAGTAGCTCCACTTTGAACTTAGAAGACCCCCTTTCAGTCCCTGTTACAAAAAAAACATAAATATTTTTACTTCTTTCTTACTTGCAAAATTGTTGGGTAAACATCGTCTAAAATTTTTCCCAAGTTGATAGCATTAGTAGTTCTTGAGATATCCAGCTGTGACAGACAGACAGACAGACTGAGTGACACCATAAGGGTTCCTTTTTTACCATTTTGGTACGGAACCCTAAAAACAAGTGAGAAGAAGTGATGCGAAGTGAGAGTGAATAGCGATGTCAGATGCGAGTTGTTGTTTGAATTTTACAGAATCGACGTACTGGACATAATCCTATCCAATTGCACGCCATTCATCTCGATTCTCGGCAACTCTCATTCAGCTGAGCCATCCTGCGAAGATCGTCGCTCCACCTATCCTGAGGGCGTCCTACCTTGCGTTTGCCGATTCGCGGTTTCCACTCAAAAACACGTCAACCCCAACGGTCATCGGTTCTACAGCTATATGGCCGACCCATTGCCACTTCAGCTAGCTTACTCTTTGAGAAATGTCGACAATTTTGGTTCTCTGCCGGATTCGATACCTCCGAGAGACTCCAAGCAAAGCCCGTTCCAAAACTTGCCGAGCGACCTTGAATTTATGGACCAGCCCGTGAATACTATCCACGTTAACATAACTAGTATACCCTCAGTAAATATGAGCTTACTACTAATAGTAGCTTCCTGACGAAAACCGCAATCCTCCTAACTTCATGCTACCCTAACGACATCTACGTAACCTATACATTATTCCTAGGTAGTATTTGTGATGTGGTCGCGCTAGTATTGTGGTCAAGTTGAATAATATCCCGCCGTGGGCTTCTGCATGTCAAACGTTGGGATTAGGCTGGCTAATATCTTGTGCTGTGTCTGACGTTTCGTTGCAAATTAAAGAAAAAGTGTGTTGATTTCAAAATTCAACGTGAATCTCCAGAAAATTATGTGAATTAAAAAATTGTACATGTGAAAAAAAATGTACTAAATTGTCTCAAAAATTCACAAAATTGTAAATTGGCCCATTATTTTTAATGGGCACCGACAATGTAGTACATTTTTATAACACCATTCGCACCCCGTGTCACATAATTTTCTGGAGATTCGAGTTGTTTGAAATAAACACATTTTTTCATTGGTACCTTTAAAGTTACATTTGCAATATTATTTGCACGTGATAGCACATGTATTCCACAGCTAGAAACAAAAACCAAAATAAAAAATAATTTCATTTTTAGAAATTACAGCAAGTTAGTAAAGACGGTTGTCAATTTTTCTGAAAAAAAATAAAATAAAAATGTTTTATTCTGAGACCTATGGAAAAAAAATGGTTCAAAATGTATTATGTGATAGCTGAATATATCCGGGCCCCCCGATCCCTTAACGTCGGGCCACTATTTAAGCCACACCCTGAATAAAGATGTCAGGAATTCATGCGGGAATAAAGCCCGCGACGCACAACACGCTTGAATTATTCACAGATGTTGAATATTTAAAAAAAAATGCGTCAGTAATTACCGGATTTTAACTAAACACCCTAATTGCGTAATCGGTGGGATTCCCTGATTTCACGGAGGTGGATGTACCTCCTCTCCACGCTGAATTTTAATTTAATTTTTTTTTTTTGTTAACCTGTGCCTGTACCTATCTATTCTTGCTATTAAGTAATATTATTACTAACCCTATGGACTCTGTCTGAAATAAAAGTATTGTATTCTATTGTAAAACACTTTCATTCACAATCCAAGCCACTCATCCCTAATCGCTTCATTGATTAAAAAAATTCGTCTACTCAACAACATAGACAACACAATGAACGTTGCTGAACTGTCAAAATGAACGGCATTGCGATTGATTGCCATTTTATGTGTGTTGCGCAATGATCCCGCTGGTCCAACCAATAATAGTTTCAGAGTGATCACACAGTTTCAGCATAAAAGCTTCAACATAAAAGGTCAATAAATCCTCCAGGCCGGTTCAAATATATCCGACCTATTCATCTGTATAATATATGAATGACCTTCGAGTAATCCTAATAACACAATAAACTTACGACATTTTATTAGCGTTCATTCATAAATGATAAAAGTATGTGACACTCTCATCAATTTTGATTCTACCTGCGTATAAAGTAGGTATTTTAAGATGATGTGGCTGGTTTAAGATGACATAATCCACACTAATGAAGGATTTATACTGATATATATGAATATATGATATACAGGATGGTCCAAATAGTGACTTCAAAAAGAAAAATCTGAATTCGTCATACCCAGAGGTATTCGAAAATACCACAAGTAATTCCGCGATTTTTGTAGTTTTCGAATTATTTTGGTATTAATAATTACTTGGAGTTTTCTTCCGGTGGAACTTCAAAAATTCATATCTTTTTTGTAGTGTGTATTTTTCAGATCATTTGTGGCATTATAGTGACAACATTCAAGACGATGATGTCACAAAAAAAAAACAGAAAAATACCCACTACAAAAAAAAAGTATATGTTGTAACTTGAAGTATGAGTTGATAAAACCTGTTTTCTTTTGATTTATCGTGTATAGAATATAATTCCCGGCTGTGAAGTAAATAATATTTTTAAAATGATATTTCAAGTGACTACACCAACTGCGGTCGATTGACCCTACAAAAAAATCAAACCAAATTCATTTCTTTTTGTTTAATAATTGAATTTGATCCTCTAGATCTAATTTGCATATTTTATTTCAGTCTTCAAAAGTTATTTGCTTAGATAAGAGCCAGTAACCTTAAGTTCAGGACATATACACCCCCGGGCACATTACTATTTGAAAAACATTAACCTTTACTAAAATGTTTTGATCTTTTAAAAACTTCGGTAAAAGTTAAAATATCACGCTCCTGGTACACGTCATTATTACGTTAGAGATAAGAGTGAAGTGTATGATAGCCTTTTGATGGCTTAAGGCGTAAAACATAACGTTTTTAGATTCTACGTGTATCGTAAAAAATGTTATGATAAATTTTGTATGTCATACTTAACATATGGAAATTTAACATGAGGGGGAAATATTAGGGAATGTCGCTTTGAAACTGGAATTTTTGGGGTCTTTTAAATTAAGAACCGTTAGGGAATTTTTGGATGAGATGTTAGATAAACCGCTACAATATAAAACATAACAAAATGTAAGTTTAAAAACTAAAACCCGACTACTGAAAAATCACGCTCATCACGTCAACAGGGCCTCAAGTCTGCTATTACAATAGTGTCAGAATGGTCTATCATTGATTTCATAATTGTTGATTTTGACAATTTTGGTAATCTTATAATATAATGGCGTCATAATGGCGTCATTATACTTTCCAATGGTCAACCACTACACTCCATTGTATGAAATTATGAATTTAGCTGATTACGACCTTTTAGCAAAATGACAATGCAGTGACAATGGGATCGTGTTGGAATGTAAAAAATAGCAGACTTGGGGCCCAGATTACGTGTGACTCCGGATTTTTAATTGTCTGTCTTATTCTAATTTCAGATGAGAATATTTTCTTATTTAGTACTTTTTAGAGCGCGATTTTTCAGTAGTCGGGTTTAAGTACTAGTTTATTATTTATTTTATTTTTAGTCGGCGCCCGCCGCTGCTGGCTGTGCCAACTGCCAGAACTAACCTGCTGGCTAAAGCACCTCTCACGCGAGCAATTCGTACTGTTAACGGAGTTTAGAATAGGTTTTTTCGTGTTACTTTAGTGAACTTGCAAAGGTAACATTAAATATAATATGTTACGAAAGCATAATTAGTGTAATTTTAGGTTTATTGTTCATTTTGTGTTTAATGTTTCTTTTATTGTTTACTTTTTAATTTTTGACTGTAACACATATTTAAGTTAATTTTGTATAAGGTTACTGGTATCGTTTTAGTTATCAGTAATTTTGTATTAATGTACTAGTGTGTAATTGTTAGTAATGTAAGGTTATTTTAAATAGTTAATAATTATTACAAGTAGTCTTAGCTGTCGCATTAGGTTTGTAACCTGTAATGATAGTATAAGAGTTTTAAATAAATAAATAAATTAATAAGTTTTTAAACTTACTTTTTTAGAATCTGAATTTAGTAGACCGATTAAGTTGCAATTTGGTGTATTATGAATTAGAAATATAGTGTAAATAAAAAATATAAACAGTCTCATTCCTTCAATTTAGCAACTTGAAAAATACCACAAACACTACTTATTTAAGTAATTATTAAAACTATCCTTTAAAACAGGGTATTGAAGTCCGAAGGGAAAAGTATGAAGTTCATCCTGACGAATTCACGGACGAAAAGCTAGTTCGTAGATATAAGTTACCTATGGAAATACGACCAATATATATATACAATTTAAGACGATAAAATTATATAGTTATATAGAATTTATTTCATAAATAACAAAGTTCACTTCAAATGAATTTAGTTATACCCTTTTATTAGGCAAACTATTCAAACAAAAATCGTCACTAAGAAACATATTTCTAGATCTTACGCATTTTATAAAGTAATATCCCAAATTTTCTTCACACCTCCCACATTTCCCTCTAATACTGTTTCAGCATACGGGTGTAGAATAACAAAAATATCCTTCGCATTATACGATAAGCCAGCTACTATATCACATTATATCTGCCCTTAACGCGAGGCTCAAAAGCACCGACTATTTGTCTCGCCAATCTTGAAGAATGATGTCATAACATTAGTAAAGATGAACATTCACTAGGCGACAAAAGATGCCAGTGATATTAGGCAACGTGTCGACTTGAAAATATCATTGTTGGTCCTTCGAGGCGGATCAATGTTAGCTTTGGTAATGGGTTTTAGTGATTGAGTGAACAGTAAAGAAATAATAAATACACAATCTTTACAAAGTAATACACAACAAACAACAAACAACGAACAAACAACAACAACAATCAATAACAAACAAACAACAAACAATAACAAACAAACAACAAACAATAATTTTATGTTCTGTGTTAGTGAGTATAAAAAAATTGCTTTGATTTTTTTTATTCCCGTTATCTTATCTTTTTGTATGCACGTGTTTCTGTGACAAACCAATCTTTTTTTATCATCGTTGGTTCAGCCGAATCGTTCAGCGCCCATAATTAAATTTAAATATAACAAATGCGTAAAATTCAGGTTATCGAACCCATTATTTAAAAGTGTTTACACAGGCCACAAGTATTTATAGTATATTTTCTATGGTATCGTACTGTAGTCAATAGAACAAAATTTTAACCTCCTCCTCCTCGTTTTAGCACTGTTGTCGGTAGCCACGAATGTAGCTGCAGAACTTAACTTTCTAATTTGTAACTTACCGAACTCATGCTTATAGAGATCTCAAGTGACTTTTTATTTACGCCAAAGTTATCAAAATACGGCAGTGCCTTTTGCTGATAAGTCAGTCACAGAACCCTAAGAATTTAATATCACTAAAAAGTGATATTAAATTGTTAGGGTTCCGTAACTCAAAAGGAAAAAAGGGGACCCTTATTAGTAGGTATCACTCGTGCGTCTGTCTGTCTGTCCGTCTGTTACAGCCAATTTGCTCCGCATCTCATGGATCAATCAATGGATCGATTTAGTAGAAATCAGGAACACATATGAATTTCTGTGACCCAAACACGAACGTGCATCGTTAATAAATATGGGAGTAAATTTTCTTATTTGCCCCTCAAAAGTGAAAGGGGGAAAATAAGAAAAGTTATTTAAGAAAATAGACGAAAATTGACAATTCCACTCCCAGACAATTTGTCTCCGAAACTAATGAGCGAAAAATTTTCAAAAAATTACAGAAAATAGTTCTATACTTATAAATTACAGGCTGAAACTTTATGTTTTATATATAAACTTATCCACAACCCATAACATGATTTTTTAGAGCCGACCCTTGAGTCTTACACAGTCAACTTTAATTTATCTCCAATATCTTTAAATATATTCAGCAGCTAAGGATCGTACTTAAAATCAAAATCCCCCAAGGTTATCTTCAAATTCATAATTCAGTTTTCCTCGTAAAATTAATTTCCATACTTAAGCACCCAGCAACATTCCCTGTCTTTTTCACTCTCGTACATCACACCTAACGAGTGACAGAGACGTAACGATGTCTGGTGACTAGGCAGTATATAGTTGTCAAGTCATAGGGATAATTAGTTTGTTTGATAATTTAATAAGAAGCGTTAATGTTAGGGCACATAAACATAAGTACAGCAGTCTTTTCGACTTCAATATTTTACAAGGGCGATGATAATATTCCTACAGCAAATTTCAGAGCTAGGAAAACCGGCTTTACGGTGACATAAAAATCCTTAAACGGAGTTTAAATTCTCAATACTTAGCTATTGATTCGACAAAATGATCTATTTAAAGCAAATTCGTTCTCGGTCGGTTTTTGAGGTTCTCAGATAAACCTTCGATAGTAATTCACTCGACTTTTAAGCTAAATTCTTCCATTAAGAAGTGTTCAGAAACACGATATCGAACCAATATTCACTGTCGAATGGATAAACTCTGTTTAAAAACCTAAGAAACCGGGCATAAATGCGTTTATCATTGAACATTTTATTAAAACATAATTATGTCTCATTCAACTTCAAACACTTAACGAAAACAGAATAATATTTTTAATTCGTTCAGCGCTAAACGTGTTTAGTGATTTGCTGTGGAAGTTTGGTATACCTAATGAATAAATAAATAAGTGGCCTTAATTATTCGTCTTTTCTTTCTACACATTCTTCTTCTTCTTAAGCGCAGGCCACACTGGGAACGAAGCTAAGTTCGTTTAGCTTCTCTTATGTAGCTCCCGCGTGTTTGAATTCCCTGTTCACACCGCGAACTATGAACCGAAGTATGAAAAGAAATATTGCGTGTAATTTTTATCACCGTTATCCTCTTAAGGGGTCATTGTACTCATCATTATAAACAACTTTTACTATGGGACCAAACCTGAAATCGCGAAAAAAAAATCAGCTGTTCAGTACATTTTGACGAATTATGCGAACATAAATGTACTGAACAGCTGATTTTTTTTCGCGATTTCAGGTTTGGTCCCATAGTAAAAGTTGTTCATAATGATGAGTACAATGACCCCTTAAGAGGATAATGGTGATTAAAATTACACCCTGTATATTATATACGCGATGAATTGAGAACCTCCTCCTTTTGTTGAAGTAGGTTGAAAAGACGCAGCAACCAACTTAGCTTCATTCCCAGTACCACACTGGGAATGAAGCTAAGTTGGTTTAGCTTTGCTCATGCAGCTACTGCGTCTATTGCGATGGAAAATCTATCTACATATAAAGGGTTTTTCAATAGGGATGCTCGAATTTTGATAGCGTATAGCGGCCATCTTGATAAATGATAAATTATTTATTTTCTGTAAGTAGGTTTGTACAAACACTTGTTAAAGTGACACCTATAAAATTTTATAGGATTATTTATTTCGTCTTTCACCATTATAACGCTACACGCTTCAACAACGCGTTGAAATTATTCAAATTTATTATCAAAATCAGTGCTCTATTCTAACAACGTTTCGTGTCTTTGTGTATTTCGCGTGGTGGCGACATCAACGGACTACCAAGATCGTGTGACTTAACACCACTCAACTAGCTAACTAACTTAAGGCTTGTCCGTCGCAAAAAGCGCGGTCACTATCGGACTGCATAGAAAAGAAAGAGAAGCGCGATGACACAACGCTTGCAAAATATGAAGTAATTATCGATTTACAAAACATCTGTTGATTAAACTAAAAAAGTAATGACAAGAAATCGTTCCTTATTAGTTTGTAAAGAACTGTATAAATTTATGAATACTTTTAATGAAAACTGTAGGAGTAATATGGTAATAACTCGAAAAAATAGACCGAAATATACCTGGATTTAGGTTTTTTTTTCCTTAGTTCTACAAACTAAAATAGATTTCAGGACACATGAAATCACTTCTTATGTATTGTAGATTACTGTGTATTTTTTCCTATCACAAAGATGCTATAGTTACCGTAAAGATGGTTACAAAGTTACTTAGTTTCGCCGTATTTTAGGAAGGAGCAGCCTTAACTTTCTGTGGGGCTACGTGAAATTTCTGGTTTATGTAGACAAACCACAGACAATTGCCGCCCTGAACCAACATAAGTCGCGTTCTTCATGAAATTGAGCTACAGCGCGGAGCCGCGGCGGCCATTTGGCCGAAATTATATTATATTTATTTATAAAAGAAAGTCGTGTTAGTTACACTATTTATAACTCAAGAACGGCTGAACCTATTTGACTGAAAATTGGTGGGAAGGTAGCTTAGAACCAGGAGACGGACATAGGATACTTAAAAAAAAACTGATAAAACGTGGTATAACAACGGCTGGACCGATTTAGATGAAATTTTGTGTGTATATTTGAATGGGTTCCTGAATGGTTTGAAAACACAATTGAACCTGGTAGGTGGCGCTGCAGTCGGGTTCTAGGATCGTTCAGACAGGACAACGTCTGTCGGGGCCGCTAGTATTGTTTAAAAAGAAGTTACATTTTTTGTTTGGTCCAGCCGGTCGATTCTGTAAAAATCTCACCGTGAAAACTAGGTGAAGTGAGTTTGTTTTTGCTAGGAATTGACACTATTGACAGCTCACTCCACGCTCACTTTACCTAAGTTTTCACGGTGAGATGGTTATAGAATCGCACTGCAGTACTTGGTAACGCTAACACCATTCGCTGACGCAAACATTAAGCCCTCACGTGAAGCGGCGCAAGATGAAAGGTGGGCCATATAATATTATTATGTATACCTATGCAACCTTTTAAACGAGAAAGAAATATAAAACAATATTAGTTATGTACATACAAGCAAGCTACCGAGAACAGCATCGCAGCAGTTTCTGAGAAATCAGCTATAAAAGGTATGACCTTTACGATAATGTTGAGCAATTTTCAAATATATTCCTTAGCCACAAATAGCGGGGTTCGTGGCTAAGTAATTACAGCCGCACGGGTCGATCAGTTCGGGGATAAGTTTAATTTATTTACACATGCAAATTTTGATGTGCAAACAGTATTTTCGATGTACGTAGGTATTCTGTTGGGAAAAATTGGTAATTTTTGATGTGCGTTAAAATATTACCCAAAAAAACTGCCCAAATGCATGTCGGACTACGCACAATGAAGGATTCCGTAGTTGGGATGAAATTATACCCAGAACAAACTTAACATTATAGATAAAGATAAATTTATTTGCTCAAAAGATAAATTTATTTGCTCAAACATGTGTACACATACAAGAATAAAAACGTGCATGCAGGATAACAATAAAAACAATAGGTTCAGACATGTTTGCCACTTAATATGGCGTGCAAATATAAATAGTTTATGTTTGTTAATAATTTAAGTAATAGCGAAAATATCATTAATTTACCTTGAATTTAGCATACAGTAACGAAATTATATCATAAATGTCAACAGTAAATAAAAATAATTAATAAAATCTATGTCAAAATAAATGCTTCTGTCAGAAATTCCTTAATATTATAATATGCTTTGTCAGTTAGAAATGACTTAAGTTGTTTCTTCAATTGTACATTATTAAGCTCCCTCCAACTTTTCGGTAACTTATTATAAATAATTGGAGCCATGCAGAAAACACTCTTGCGCATAAGTGCAGTCCTACTACTATGCAGACAGAGCTGACTTTGATCACGCCTGTTTCTGGGAAATTTATCTGCCATTCGCGAATATAAAATACTATTATTTCTAACGAACATTACTGATTCAAGAATATAAAGCGAAGCTAATGACAATATTTTGTAGCGTATGAAATAGGGCATACAACTATCTGTAATCTTCAACTGAAACATGCCTCTTAGGCATCTTTTTTGTGCTTTAAATACAATTTCTTTGTTAGTTGAGTTACCCCAAAATATAACACCGTATCTGAGAACAGATTCAGTTAGCCCGTAGTAAGCTGTAAGTAACGCATCTATGTTAACAGAGCGTGACAGGATGTACAAGGCGTATGCACTACTACTTATCCTTTTAGTCAGGGCCTCTACATGCGCTTTCTCTAGATGAAAAACATGTTCTCCCATACATTCCAACAGTAAATGTGTTTGTACTTACAATATTGAGGGATTTACCATGTTATTTTAAGACCACAAACCTCTTATAGGTTTTCCTGTAATGTACAGTATATAAATATTTTCTGTATTTTTTCAAAATTTTAGGCTCAGTAGTTTCGGAGATAAGGGGGGAATGGTAAATTTTCGTCAATTTTCCTAAATAACTTTAAAACGATTTATTTTAAAATCATAAAAACAATATATTTGTGACCCTCATAGTAAGCCCTTTCATTTGATATGTCACACAGTACAGTTTGCAATATTTTTTTTTTAAATTTTCTTATTTGCCCCCCAAAAGTGACCCCCATATTCAAAATTCATTTATTTACTTTAGCCGTACGTGTTTGGGTCACAGAAATCCATATGTGTATCAAATTTCAACTTAATCGGTTTATTAGATTCGGAACAAATTGGCTGTGACAGACGGACAGACAGACAGACAGACACACGAGTGATCCTATAAGGGTTCCGTTTTTTCCTTTCTAGGTACGGAACCCTAAAAACATGGTATAGGTAATCTACCTACAATTCAAAGCTTAATCAGCCTATTTGTAAGAAAAAACTCTGTAGAATTATTGCTAAGTTTATAATTACATAACACTCTCTTTGCTAACAAACTTTTTCATCTTTCAAGTTTTTTCCTGTTGAAGAAAGTAAATATGACGCTTAATTATTTATTAACTGGAGTTTATTAAACTTATTCCTAAAACTCAACAATATTTCCCGACTTAGATACGTCGACTGCCTCGATGGTCTGGTGGTCGAAAGTGCGAGTGAGGTCCAAAGTTCGAATCCCAGGTTAAAAATGTTAATACATTATTAACCGACTTCAAAAAAAGAGGTTCTGTATTCAACCCATTTGTATGTATGTTTGTTTGTCCGCGATTTTCTCAAAACCTAATGATTTGATTGACCAATTGTAATGATTTTTTCACTAACGTGAGCTACATACTTTCAGGAAGGTTTTCGTATATAATACCTACATTAGGTTATTATTCTTATGTACAAAGTTATATGCTTATTATGTAGATACTGAAACTCTGTAATTCCTATGCAGATTTTGATGATTCTTCTTTTCGTTCGTCTTGGGCTTGCGTAGTTGTATATTCAACTAAAAATGAAAAAATAAAATTAACTTTAAAAAAGTAAAAACCGACTTCAAAAACGTAAAAAGAATAAAATAACTTTCATAAAAAACTTAACAGCTTCTGAAGCCGGTGTCTTCAATTCTTCAATGCACCTTAGCTTGGACTTTGAATCAGAATCAGAATCAGAATTAGAATATTTATTTGTAAAACATAGGTATAAAGGTGTTAGGTTAACATATTTGGGCGCTACGTTTTGCCGTGAAGGCGTACAAATATAAAGTAAAAAATGTAATTAAAACTAAAATACTTAAAAACTACTTAAATAAAAACAAAAATAAACTAAAAAAATATTAAAAATTATCATTTATAAAATCTGGAACAGTATAATAACATTTTTCAATTAGTAGCGAGGAGAGAGCTTTCTTAAACTTTGCTATGGGCATATTTTTTATATTATCGGGTATTTTATTGTAAATTTTCGAAGCCATTCCAAAAAAACTCTTTTTCATCAACGAGGTTCTGCATTTTATATCGCATAATTGATTTATGTATTAAGACCGCATTGGAGTCTTTTTTACATCGGATAATTTTTGAAAAAGGTGTGTATTATCTACAACCCACATTTGCAAAATAAATGTCTATTCTATTCTATTCATAATAATAATAATCATAATAATCTTTATTGCATTAATGAGACAACCATACAGTAACTTAATAAGAAACAAAAATAAACAGAAATAGCTATTTTGACATTCATGCAGATCTACAGTTGGAGAGTGTGAAGTGGTCTTACTGTGTACGGTCTCATCAACCGTACATTTACTTTGCAAACGCAGCAACCTACTTGGATGTCGTGCGTCACTAATATTACACTATAATTAGACCGTTTTAATAAATAAAGATTGAGTCAGACAATAACTGTGAGACAAACCACTGATCAAGAGAAAGAATCCCTACAACTTTACCTTGTTAACCATAAACATCATATTATAACTTAAAACTTAACTTGTGGTTCTTTCTGTGTACTCCATAACTAAATCAACATCAACAAAGTGATAGTGTACGGTGCCTACAACCATTGGCTCCTACATACTGTTTGGTTGTCTTTAGACTGATTCGCCACTGATTCTATTCACTCCCTCGAATTCAGCGAACTAGTGGGACTATTGACAGCTCACTTCAAGCTCACTTCATCTAAGTTTTCACGGTGACATTTTTACAGAATAAATCGGCTGAAATGTGACACAGCCTTTTCATCTATCCTCGTCATTCAATAGGTCGTATCATTTCAACATTTGCCAAATAATAAAAGCGAAACGTACCAGCTGGTTTTCCTACGTAGCAACCAATATTGTACTTATTTGATCTCATGATATTTTCCTGGGTATAAATATCGTAAGTAGATATGAAAGGTTAAACGGATTATTGTGCTAGTGAGATAGACCGGCAATATGTATCAAAAAGATAACAAAATTAGTCAGGTAGAATATTATGAAGAAGAAATAAATCTACTTTTCCCTTAGAAATATTTTTGAGTAATCTAACATAACGCCAAGAACTCGTGGCTAAGTAATAACAGCCGCACGGGTCGATCTTTCAGGTTAAGCTACGCTTGCCGGGTTTGGTCCGTGGATGGGTGACCATCTTTACATACCGAGCCTCCTCCGTGCCTCGGAAAGCACGTTAAGCCGTTGGTCCCGGTTGTCATTCGTGGATCTTTGACAGTCGTTACGGGTCGTCAGAAGCCCGAAAGTCTGACAACCGATCTTATCAAGGGGTATATCGGATTACCCAGTGACTAAGTTGTGGAAGTCAGATAGGCAGTCACTCCATGTAAAATAGTGGTATTTAGCTACATCAAATTAGACTGGAAGCCGACCCCAAAATAGTTGGGGGTTCTGTTCTTGTTTTTTTTTGATGTTGGTATTTTTTTACTGTTCTTATTTTTTTGATGTTGGTATTTTTGTACTGTTCTTGTTTTTTTTGATGTTGGTATAGGGCTAGGCAGGTTGATTGATATAACATCATGCCTTTATTCCCCGAAGTGTTAGGCAGAGGTGTACCTATTAATTACACCCACATTTTGTTTAAATCCTATGTAAAGAGTGCGAGCGGCGAGCCTATTGCCATCAATCGGGCACAAATCCGGACTCCGGGGTCCGGCCTGCTACTGAGAAATTCCAGATGGAAAAATCCAATAACACTTTGCTGGACCTGGGAATTGAACCCAGGACCTCATGCTCAGCAGTAGCCCTACGAGGTAGCAAACGAATTTTTTTCCAATAAAAAATAGAACCTGAAACTAGCCTAACTTTTTAAATACCTTATACGAGTACTAAGGCAAGGCATTACATTCGCATCTTTGCGAGAAAGACGTGCTATCTCGAAAAATATAATTTTACAGGAAGCGATGTAAAAAAATATAAAAAGTTAATTTCGCGTTTCGGACCAGTCAGTTGGCCGCCTAGATCCTGTGATATCACAACCTTAGACTTTTTTCTGTGGGGTTATGTAAAGTCCAAAGTTTATATGGATAAGCCGCGTACGATTGATCAACTGGAAGCCAACATTTCTCGCGTTATTCGCCAAATACCACTGGAAATGCTCGGTCGGGTCATCGAAAACTGGAACTCCAGAATGGACCACCTTAATCGCAGTTACGGACAACATTTGAAAGAAATAATCTTTAAAAAGTAAATGTAAGGAATGGTTCTTTTGTATTATAATAAAGATTACCCGATAAATTTGTTTTATTCATATTTTTTTTAGTTTTGGAAAAAGTAACTCCAAATGAATCACCCGTTATAAGGGATGGCATGAATTTAAAGTCTCCATTAAGGCCCAGGTTCCAAGATTGGTTTAGCTCGGTGTGTAAGTAAAATGGCGTTATGGCTGTCTAGTTTGACGCACGAGATAGAATATTCTCACGCGCACCGGAATTATGTCGTAAAAATGCAAATAAAATCGTATAAAATTAGAAATTAACTATTTAATTAAAAGTAATCCATCACTGGATGCAGTTTGGAATTTGACATTTCGTGGTATATTTTTAATTATAATTATAATTGTTAATGAAGGGATAAACTGCTTTTAAAGATTATTAGGAGGTATGTTTAAAGATTTTTTTGGTGCATTAAAATATGTATAATTATGTTTTGGCTTCCATCACTGTATGCGAAAAAGACTTGAAAATATCATATTTTTTTTACATGTCAAAATTATTTACGGTTTATGAGATACACTGCTTTAAAAAACCACCTTTTTGATCGTTTTCAGGAAATCTGGGCCTTAAGGCTGCTCCTTCCTAAAATACGGCGAAACTAAGTAACTTTGAAACCATCTTTTACAGTAACTATAGGATCTCTCTGAAAGGAAAAAATACACAGTAATCTACAATACATAAGAAGTGATTTCGTGTTTGAAATCTATTTTAGTTTGTAGAACTAAGGAAAAAAAAACCCAGGTCTATTTCGGTCTATTTTTTCGAGTTGTTACCATATTACTCCTACAGTTTTCAGTAAAAGTGTTCATAAATTTAATACAGTTATTTACAAACTAATAAGAATGGTTTCTTGTCATTACTTTTTTAGACAGATTTTTTGTAAATCGATAATTACTTTATATTTTGCAAGCGTTGTGTCATCGTGCTTCTCTTTCTTTTCTATGCAGTCCGAAAGAGACCGCGCTTTTTGCGACGGACAAGCCTGAAACTAATGTTCGTTTCTGCAACTGGCTGAGAAAATCAGACACAGATAAAATATTTTTCTTTTTCAACAATAAAGCCCTTTATACACTATGTAACCCTCATGAAAGTGAAGGCACGGGGTCCGAAGGTCACCCAACTCATTCCTTACTTGACTTACTGCCCAGAATGGCAAGTAGCTGGCACGTACTATTTTTTTTCTATTTTCTCCCTCTTACATAAGTCTGCAAATGGATTATGCAAACTGAATTCAAATGACGGTAATGTTATAGAGTTCTGTTTATCTCCTTTTTGGTATATTAACGGCTTATCAGAGTATGAATTTTTTGTGGGTAGAATATTCTCCAATCAATCTGCCTAGCCTTTTTCCAACTATGTTGGGGTCGGCTTCCGGTCTAACCTGATGCAGCTGAATACCAGTATTTTACATGGAGCGACTGCTTATCTGACTTCCACAACCCAGTAACTGGGTAATACTATTATACACCTTGGTAAGACTGGTTGTCAGACTTTCGGGCTTCTAACGACCCGTAACGATGCGGCTGTTACTACTTAGCTACGAGCTCCTAGAATATTCTCCGAATATGAATGGTATAGACTCACAGAACGAAAAGGTTTAGCAATTTCTAAATATATTGTTGTTATGGTGTGAACAAATGATGGGCATGTATCACCTTCTCGAACTGATGACTTCGATTCATTCCCATATCTCCTACACATTCCTTGCCTACTTATTTATGAGGTAACTGCAGTCGTCGACACTGGTCCGAGGCAGCCGTAAACGCGAAGATTTGCTCCAAAATGTCATGATTTGATCAAACTTAGAGAGAACATCTAACTTAGAAAGATGTATTGATGATTCTTAGGTTATAATTATGTAAATATATATATGTTCTAGTGGCGAATCATATTTTGATCGAGATACAACCTGACACTCTCAGGAGGAGCTCGTGGCTAAGTAATAACAGCCGCACGAGTCAATCCATCAGGTTAAGCTACGCTTGCCGGGGTCGGTCAGTGGATGGGTGACCATCTTTACATACCGAGACTCCTCCGCGCCTCGGAAAGCACGTTAAGCCGTTGGTCCCGGCTGTCATTTGTGGATCTTTGACAGTCGTTACGGGTCGTCAGAAGGCCGAAAGTCAGTCTTAAGTCAAAGTCTTACCACGGGGTATCGTATTACCCAGTTACTGGGTTGTGGAGGTCAGATAGGCAGTCGCTCCATGTAAAATTCTGGTATTCAGCTGCATCCGGTTAGACTGGAAGCCGACTGTAGTTGGGACAAGGCTAGGCAGATTGACACTGACCTCACAATTGTAAAAAACGTAAGAAAATTTGAATTTCGCGGGCTACCTTTGCGGATCCATCTTAAAATCGCTTTTCGTGCCACCGCGATCGGGACCGCGTGACCGCGTACATTCTTTTCAAATACGCAAAGGATTTTGATGCGGTTTTCACCATAATTTATAGAATTCATTCAAACTTACATTTATAATAAAAAAATCTCAATGTTATGTCGGGCGCTAGTAATATTATTAATATGAAAGTAACTTTTTCTGTCTGTTACCTTTTCACGCCTTGACAGCTGAACTGACTTCGACGAAATTTTGCTTTTACTTTTTATCCCGGTACGTTCCCTGGTACCACTGACCGACACTAGCAAAATACAGAATTGTATGGAA
The DNA here is from genome assembly GCA_905163495.3 of Cosmia trapezina. Taxonomy (NCBI): domain Eukaryota; kingdom Metazoa; phylum Arthropoda; class Insecta; order Lepidoptera; family Noctuidae; genus Cosmia; species Cosmia trapezina. The sequence goes on along the minus strand of LR991032.1, from coordinate 22,407,437 downwards.
AAGGAGTAGGGAGGCCTTTTCACTGCTGGTAGGACATTACAGGGTCCTATATGATTAGATAGTATGTTCCCGTGAGACATTTCGGATCTACACACGGACCGCAGGCAAAAGCTGGTTTTAAATCAGTTATACCATTCAGAATTCCCGTCCTTATCACTGACTGCGACAACTATTTTAAATATTCCTAACTTTGCCAACGAATTGAAACACCTGAACCGGTAAAGTTGTCGAATATAAAGTACTTATTGAGCTCTCTGAGCTGTAACCGGCTCGTATAAATTAGTACTTCGTTATTGACTCGTGCGAGTTCGTGCAACTTCGTGTGAGTTCGTTATGTCATAATGACGTGTTAGGAACGAACTTGGAACTTGAATTGTAAGCATGTATGAATCAGAAGGGTGAGGTCATATTTAAGGGAGTGGTACAGACCATCAAACTGAACAATCCATGGGACCATCGCGAAAAAAAATATCAACTGCCCCATACAAAACTTCAGTACCTACTCGACTCAAATGTATGGGATGGCTGGTTATTTTATCGCGATTATTATTATTATTATTATTTATTTATTTATGCATAAGTACAGGTTTATTACAGATTCACGTTTGTATTGTACCATTAAACCAGAGATGGTTTGTATTGGTACTCACATTCGTTATAACAACATCAAAACAAATACACACAAAGCAAATACAAGTAATTAAAATAAATAATGTAGGTAGGGTAATATTTTTCACGAAGTTAAGTTAAGATTACGAAGTTAGTTAATCACTTATGATAACACATTTATCGTATGATATCGGTACTAGAAATCGATGACTTCACTGAATTATTTTGTTATTAACCAGTTTAATTATAGCACGAGAGGTCATGACCAAAATTTTTGTCTTATCGTTTTACGACCAAAACCGTATAAAATCGATAGATCTCGTTATTCTGAATCCAAAAATCCTAATTTCAGAAATTTACCGCATCACGTCTGGCCGGACCGCATTTTCAAATACTTGTGTCAAAAAAAGAACCAAATTGTTGCATAGCAATCTGTCTGATTTTCAGAATGTAGTTGATTTTAGATATCTATAACACAATTTTTTTTTTCGGGTTCAGAATCATCTAAACTAACGATTTTATACGGTTTTATCTGTAAAATGATGTGATATGGTCATGGCCTCTCGTACTATTATGAAAAAGTTCTGAATTGACTAGCGAAAAAGCCAGTTCATAATGAACGATATTTATTGGCAGGAACCTAGCACAACCATTTCACCAAGAAACAAGTATTACGAACACATCTAAAATTATAATCCATCGCTCCAGACTATCATATGCAACTAACACATATACACACACATACATAAACCCACGCCTTCTTCCCATGATGGTAGGCAGAAACTCCAGAATGCCATCTGCTACCATCCTTACAATACTCTTATTTTTTTTTTTTTTTTTTTTTGAGGGTGGGAAATCATCAAATAACTTCTCCCGCTCTGGGTGGAGCGGGAGGGCGTGTCAGACTTTTACTGACTAAAACCCACCAGTGTTCCTTCAGTTGCCTATGCCAGGGCCGCGGTAACCCCTTCAGACAACCCGCGACCCCCAGCGGCGTCGGCCCTATTGGGCCCCGTCACTTGCTGACATCTCTTTGAGGCGCGCGTGGAACACAACGCGCCGTCGACTCGGGCCTGGTCCTTACCGGACGGCGAGCTACCCGCTGCTCACCGTCCGCAGGCCCGCGCCTACGGTGGCCGGAAATCGCCCCGCGATTCCCGCCGCCCAGGGCGTCTCCTGCGGCGACTGAGGGCGTGAGGCTGCCTCTCCCTCACGCGTTCCGCCTCCTCCTTCGCGAGCATCACTGCTTCGCAGAAGGAGGTGACGGCCTCCCACTTACAATACTCCTGCAACTAATTTTACAGAAAGTCGTCTAAATCAATGCTAACCTTTGTACACAAAGGACTGTCAAAGCTAGCAATGGAGCGATGAACGTGAACAGTCAATTAGAGCAAGGAAGCCATCCATACGACAGAATAGTTCAGGTCTACTCCATACAACTAGTAAAAACTGTCACACACACACACATAGACGTACACGTCATCATCATCATCATCATCATCATCATCATCATTTCAGCCGAAAGACGTTCACTGCTGGACATAGGCTTACACCAAGCACTACCATTTCAACCGGTTCTGTGCATCCCGCATTCAGCGGATTCCTGCGGTCTTCACAAGGTCATTGGGCCACCTTGACTTCCAACGTCGGCGCTACGTCTTCCGGTACGCGGTCGCCACTCCAGCACCTTTATGATTATAGCACACATATCAACGAGGAAAGGCATTGTCTCCGTACTAACTCGAGTCGTGCAGTATTCTTTGTATGAAACTCTCTACTGCAACGCACACTAATCGGAATCGATACGTAATCGCCTCGCCTCGGTATAAGTAGCTCAATAACCGCGGCTATACGGTGACGATCCCTTTCCGAGTTGAAATTATACCTTTGTTCCTTCGGCCAACTGTTCTGCGAGCAATGTTTGGCAATTCTTCGACGCGTACGTACGGCGGATCTAAAACAAATGCCACTCGCTGTACGTGTCGCATGTCTTTGTGTGCGTGCGTTTTCTTTCGTTGTACTGACTGAGCTGGTCGTCAGTATTCTGCGTCCGTAGGTATGTTAATGGTAGGAAACATTTATTATGCCAGCGACGGACTGCGATAGAGATTGACATGTGGTATGTGGTTAGAGGTATGTAGCCCTTCAGATCGAACTTCAGCCATGGCGACCAATCTCAGCAAAGCCTTCGGCGTGGGAGATATTATAGTGTGCATGTGTGTGCAGACTCAGGTGCACTGTCTCTTCCCTCGCTCTCATAGTCCGACGTGATGACAATCCGTCACGACCGGAGAAAGATCAGGCGCATAACCAACGGCTTAACGTGCTTTTCGAGGTACGGGCGTAATACACCACCAACTTCCAAACTCTGGGCTGTTACTAAGAATGGAAAAACGCAATAACACTTTGCCCGACCTGGGAATCGAACTCACGACGTTCGGCTCCACTGTACTTTAACACCCGCGCGTCCGAAACTTCACAATTTTATAGGTGTTTTTTTTTTAAACCATCTAGAAGTAGTATAATCCGTCGACCACGCTATACTACACAAATTTTATATTTATTTGACCTTGATCTTCAAAACATTTGACCATTGACCTTGAAAATGTCTTTGATCTCAGATCTAAATAGGTCAATTTTAACAAAAAAAATGGGTAAGTACTCTAAAAAGGGACTTTTTCTCGGCTCCTATTATTTTGCGCACTTTGGGGTTTTCAAAAATACACTAAAAAGGGTCTATTCTACTAAAAAAAAATTGCTAGTATATGAAACCGATGGGTGTTAAAATTCAGTGTCCCTCAGGACCTCACGCTCAGCAATTGCGCTTGTGACCATGAGACCAACGGGGAGTCAGAAGTTAGTCCTTCTGAAGTAGTCTGTGTCCGTAGCTAAGTTGATGATAGGATACACTTATTGTGCAAGCGATGGACTGCGGTTCGGCTTGACAAACAATGTGCAAATGTTGGTATGGGGTGTGGGTAGAGGTGTAGCTAGTACATTGCAGGCAATTACTTTACTAAGAACATTTATTTGAATGCAATTACATTACTTACTAAGAAAATTAAAGCTTGTGGAGGTTTCCGCTTCAAATCAGGTGTTCAGTGCATTTATCTACATCACACTCGTCAAAATGTAGGGAGCGGCTGATTTTTTTTTCGCGATTTCAAAGGGCCCATCAGCCACACAAAAAAATGCTTGAAATGGACAACAATGAAATATACGCCAAATTGCACTACAAATCGTAGGGAATCCATTACAAATTCAATAATTATCAAAAAAGTAGGTAGAAGCCAGTTCCAATCATTTTTTCTAAAATATAGGTTAAGTCAAGGTTAAGAATTAATAGGCAATAATTATACAACAAAACAGCATTTAAATGTTTTAATCATCATTAAAAACCACTAATATATCATAAAGAAACTGTGCAGGAGGATAGATATTGGATTGGTACCGGGGCCAGCTAAGTACCATATTATTGACATAGTATGAGCACAGTCACCGTCCCACTAGGCAGTTACAATAACGATGCTATATATGCCTACTTGTCGACTATCTGGTCGACTGGTTCCTGGTGTCTCGGTGATAGTTTGAATTGCTAATCTTAGACATGCATCACAAACAACACTGTCTTGTTCAACCTGTGAAAAAGAACAAAACATAATGTACTTATTGTTGTATGTCAGTGCGTTCAACATAAATAGGCACGACACCTAGGGAATCTCAGTACTTACAGCTTGTGGTGTTATCCATGCCTGTATTAAACGACTTACTTCATCATTTTGCACTGATTACGAGATTACGTCTCATCGATGCAATATCGGGATAGCAATTAACACAGTGTACGTTTCTATCCATTTTTAAATAAACACGGCACAAGTTTGAAATAATAGCAGCGTCGTATAATATAAAGCAGGTTCAGGTCCGTCGTCAAAAAGCCGAGTCGAAGTTTCGGCGGGTCCAATCTAAGCCCGTGTTCAAAAATGGGTAACGTGTACAGAAGTAAAATCAAAATCCTTAAAAAATGGCCAAAGTCGTCGTTAAATATACTAAAAAGTAATATACTAGTAACTCAATTCGCAAACGCAAAACCATGAATCGATCAAATCAACAATCGAAAAAATTAAATGCAGTAATGTCAAAGTGTCAGTAAGGCAAGGGGGGGCACACTTAACACTGTCATCAATTTCCATAGATGACAGCGACATCTGGAGTTTGGTGTGATAACAAAACTTGGCAGCCATTTTGTCTGGCTTGTCATAAAAACATTTCAGATTTTCTAGCTATCTAATCTGTGGGATTTTCGGCAATTGTCAACTCGTTCCCGACGTTGTTGATGCGCTTCTCGAGTTTATCTCAGTTAATTCTGTTAAAATTGTTTCATGTTACTGTTTGAGTTTTGTTTTTATTCCTATTATTGTTATACTTTGTTTTTCGTTAGCAATGTTCATTAGTCTTATTAGTTGTTTTGAACGAACTCCCAAGAATGAGTGAACCCCCAAGAAGATATTGTATTTTTGGCTGTGATGCTTTATGTAAGTGTTTACTACCGTACCGTACCTTTAATAAAAGTAAGAAAAAGTTTTATTCTGCTATTCATTAATTTCATTCCAATTTCAGTGGCATACGGTGTACCTACTTCTTCACCGGTTCCCAAACCCTGACAACCACTACGAGGCCCGATTTGTTCGCTGCTTGGATAGCGGCTGTTGGCGGCGAGGTTAGAGAAAGTGATTGTATGAAGATTTTAAGAACAAAAGCAGTGATCACCATTTTGATTCCACATTCAAGACTGATTGATTGGTAATAATAAACGGACATTTTCCTGAACTGCATACGTGTTTTTTAAAATTATATTATATCCCCGATTGCCCATAATTTACAAACTCGTACGAGAGTTATATAGATAGGTACCTACCTATAGCTGGTATGCATACTATGAGTACCTACTCAGTATGCATAGGTAGGTGTATACATTAGACCCTTAGTTCACCCACCAAACATAAGGTGGCAGCACTTTCCATACATGCAAATTTTACCACAGAGTTGCCACTCTTTCTCTCTATACTTACTTTACTTTTTGATTATGATGCATACAGCCTACGATACGTTTTCTATTTTGAAAATAATTTGATTTTAATTAATATTGACATGCATATATTATTTTAATTAGATTTACGGTATAAATAGGTCGAATTATATTAAATGAATGATAACTGTGCAATAATTCTATAAAATAGTTCGTTAAAGATTATTTAACGATTCCTGTTTGGCTGAATGTCGATTACTCATGTCAAATAAACACTGACCTCCATGATAAAATAAGAAGGAATTAGACGGATATCAAGTTAAATATTTTAAAGATCGTTATATTTTCACCCTAGGTATACAAACTTGAGAATTATTTCATTATACCTAATTTATTCTAAATAGAATTAAGGACTGTAAGTAGTTTCTGTCTATTTCAAGCATTTTTCAGGCATTCCCCTTTGGTCCTATAGTAAAAGTTGTTCATAATAATGAGTAGAATGACCTCTTAAGAGGTTGCTGGTATACTACCAATAACCCTGTAGAACAAGGTGCAAAGGCTATTTATATTCCAGCTTATTTACTCGTACTTCTGTATATAAATGGTTTGGAATCTTTGGCAAAAAAATAGACAATTTGAACTTTTGTTTTTTGCCCTTTTTTATGCTTGGGGAGGCCTATTATTTATTTCAATGACATTCTAAGATTTATTTATATATAATTTATTGTACACCACAAAAATACATAACAAAAAAAACGTGGACGTCTTTTGGTTGAAATAATAATGATGATGAATGAATCTGACTATTGATACAAAATCTAAAGCTAAACTGTCAAATAAAGTATGACTGTGAAATCCTAGTAGCACAGAAGGTAGCAAAAAGAAAAAGACTATCCCAGTTTTCCGATAACTTTTAAAAGAAAACCCATTACACGTCTTATCGCAATCTATCCAACTAGAAAGGTGTAGGTGTGTAGGTGGTGTAAGGTGTGTGTAGGGGGTGTAAGGTGTGGTGTAGAAATCGTCCCATCTCACATAACCCTAGGGAACAAAACTCGGCGACTGGTCTCAAAATAAGATCCCACTTCTACCAACTTGTATCCCTGTAAGCCCCTTTTACGGAAACCCGTAACCCTCCAACCGCAGGTGTGATGTTAAAATTCAGAACCAATTTTAAATTTAAAACTCAGTCGTTTTAAAGGCTGGTTTACATAAAACTCACGTTGTGATAGTGGCGATTGCCAAGTGATTTGGTGCAAAATTATAAGTACAAAAATTATGTATTAGGTTTGTTGAAACTGTATTTAGGTACTCCCCGTCACTTGTCTCTAAAGGTTCATTAGAAAACCAGCGTCTGTCTGGTATTAATGATGGAATGGACCTTTTTGGCGCAGCCGTGAGACACACACTATTTTTGGCGTTAACTGCTAAGGCTTCGAACGTAGGAGGTTTAGTACTAATTTTTTGACCTCACCTGACTAAACTGCTCCATGCTCCATATCTCCAGACTCATGATTTTTTTCTCAATGGTGGCGCTAGTTGTCGACACTACTCGCCTTAAAACATTATTGTCACTTTGTACGTCATCTTTAAGAGAAGAACGGGCAAGAAACTTCATGGATCCAAATGATGGATGGTTTTCTATATTATTTTTAGGGTTCCATACCTCAAAAGGAAAAAACGGAACCCTTAAAGGATCACTCGTGTGTCTGTCACAGCTAATTTTCCCCGAATGTCTTATGGACCGATTAAGTTGGAACTAAATACACATACGAATTTTGTGACCCAAACACGGATGTGTATCGTAATTAATTGAATTTTTAAGTATAGGGGGTCACTTTGGGGGTAAATTAGTAAATAAAAAAAAAAAATTGCAAACTCTACCGTGTCACACATGAAATGGTCTCAAACAGATATTTTTTTTATAATTTTAAATCGTTTTAAAGATAGAGACGAAAATTAACTCGCGTGAAAAAGTATCGTTGTTCGTCATGTCGTTTGTCATTGATTCTGTAATTTATAAATAATTTACTTTGTTTGAATTTCCGCGCATTATTTGAGAAAAGTACTATACAAGCCTTGGCCGCAGGCATTGATGGTATGTTGTATTATAATCCAGTAATGTACTATTTTCATCTGCAAAAAATTCCAAGTTTATTGTGTTCGACAATAACAATATGAGGATAAAAATCGCGATATGTAAATTGGATTTTATAAATCATTCGATATTATAAGGAAAAATTTATTTTTGTAAACACAATTGTAGCTTATTTTAGCTGCTCTATGATAACTTACGTATATAAATGTGGTACATGTTGTCAGTAAAATAGTAAGAGCGAGATACCCACAGCGCTCGCTGACTTCATCAGTTACTGCGACTAGTTGGTAATACAAGTGACTCATCTATCTACTATCTCATCACAATGCAAGCAACCATTGCTCTGTGCCTGGTACTCGTCACGGCTGTGGGAGCCGTAGGCACCACCAGGAACGGAACTGATATTAAGAAAACCGGGAACATTTACATTTCGGATTGTTATTTAAGTGATATGAAACCCCGAGAAGTGAAAACTAAGATAATTAGTAGAAAAAATACCGATCCTAAAGCTCCAATTGTACCAGTGAACGAGAACTTCTACGTTTGGGATAGTGTCAGTGCTACAAAACGACAACGACCAGGACTACGACGGCCAGGACTACGAAGACCAGGACTACGACGACCAGTACTACGACAACACAAGTTTTTCATTAATAATATTAATCGTTATTGTATTACGATCCGAAATATCCGTGACTATGATCATTGTGTAACTGATGATCAATGTTTGCCGAAAGAAAAAAGGATTATTGAAACAAACGCAACCGAAGTATTTAAGAACGTACCACAAGGAATAATTCCTGCTTATACAATCATGGGTGAAAACTGGGACATTTACCTTATGGATTGTCATTTAGACAGCAGCAATTCCACTCTTGGAGCTACAACTACAGAAAACATCTACATCACAGACAGTGACAGTGCTACGGAACGGCTACCCAAACGAATGGAAACTATTAGTACTAAAAGTTACAATGTAAAGATTCAAAATGTGAGTTCCTATGACCATTGTGTTATAGCTGATGCTCCGTGCTGGCCTTACGAGAAAATCACCATTAAAATAACAGCAATTAAATGAACTGTTCCTCACTCATAGCCATGTTATGTTCGAGTGATATTAAATCACTTTTGTAACGAATATCTATTGCTTGTAGATATACTTGAAGGTTTTTTAAATATTTATAAAGAAATCAAAAGTTACCGTGTTGACGTTTGTTACTGCAATTGTAAGTAATAAAATAAAATCTATAAAATATAAAGCTTTTTTATTTTGACCATCTTTATTTTATATCTGTGACTGTTATTTTGTATCACAATAATAAATTCAATTGTATTATTATGAACTCAAACTGTGATTATTGTCAAGCCATAACAGACGAATTAAAACAAAGAGAAACTAGTGACCTCTGCGGTTGTAACCTATTTTTTTCTAATTCGTATAACAGAGTCATCAGAGGAGCTCGTGGCTAAGTAATAACAGCCGCACTGGTCGATCCGTCAGGTTAAACTACACTTGCCGGGGTTGGTCAGTGGATGGGTGACCATCTTTACATACCGAGATTCCTCCGTGCCTCGGAATGCACGCCGTTGGTCCCGGCTGTTATTCGTGGATCTTTGACAGTCGTTACGGGTCGTCAGAAGCCCGAAAATCTGACAACCAGTCTTACCAAGGGGTATCGTATTACCCAGTTACTGGGTTGTGGAGGTCAGATAGGCAGACGCTCCATATAAAATACTGGTATTCAGCTGCATCCGGTTAGACTGGAAGCTGACCCCAACATAGTTGGGAAAAGTTGATTTTAGCATTTTCCATTTAATTAACTAATTACTTAATGATGTAGTTACATAACTTACTTTTAATAAAGAGAGAGGCACTGTGGTTTTACAAGAATCCATGTTCTAAAGAAAGTTAATAAATTGAGGGAGTTTAAACCCACTTTGAAGTTTTCCTAAGAACTTATACATTAAATGAACGGATAATATTAAACAATTTTCAGACAAACCTTATTTAGTCAGACCACTGGATGTTCCACTGGATATTTTATGGTTTCCATCTTTTATAATTCCCCGGTTTTTACAACTTTATCTACTACAATTTTATCCCCGCTAGCTAGCCCAGCTAGCTAGCTATTCTAGCTTCTGCCCGCCATTTTGTCCGCGTGAAATTTCGTTTTTTAACATAAATATATATATATATGACACTCGGCAATACTGTTGCTTCTCATTAGTGAAAGAATTTTAGGAATCGGAGCAGTAGTTCCGAAGATTACCACCTACATACAAACTCAGAAATTTTACCACTTTATAATATTGATATAAATTTTAGCTTTTCAGGATTCCGTACCCGAAGTGTGCGAAACGGAATGCTATTAATAAGCCTCCGCTGTCATCCTGTTGAAATTTTCACAGACTCTAAATTTTTTTATTGCCTCTTTATCAACAAATTATAAAAATAAAATAAAGTTAAAATTTAAATGGGTTCTCCATATAAAGAACCTGTTTTTAACCCCCGACGCAAAAAGAGGGGTGTTATAAGTTTGACCGCTATGTGTGTGTGTGTGTGTGTCTGTGTGTCTGTCTGTGGCACCGTAGCGCTTAAACGGGTGGACTGATTTGGATGCGGTTTTTTTTATTTGAAAGCAGGTTTTCCAGCGATGGTTCTTAGACATGTTTTATCAAAATCGGTTCAGCCGTTTCAAAGTTATCCACTCTTTTGTTAGCTGCGGTAGGGATCTTAGACGCGTAATGGGTATTTACTTTACTTTCAAACCTTAGTGTGACCTAAAATTTGAAACATCCATGTATGCTATCTATCTATGCAAGATTATGGAATTCTTGGTCTGATGCTGCAGCCAGGATATCCAGCACTAGTGTGCTGGATACACTCTTGAAAAAATAATAGCAGAAATGTCGTCTTTGGATTCATTTACATCAGTATTTGATTCTATATACAATGCAATGGTGGCAACAGGATGAGCTGATGCTGCAGCCAGGATGTCCAGCACACTAGAACACTCTTGAAAAAGTAATAGCAGATATGTCGTGTTTGGATTCATTTACATCAGTATTTGATTCTACATACAATGCAATGGTGGCAACACGATGAACTGATGCTGCAGCCAGGATGTCCAGCACACTAGAAAACTCATGATAAAGTAATAGCAGATATGTCGTGTTTGGATTCGTTTTGATCAGTATTTTATTCTACATACAATGCAATGGTAGCTACACGATGAGCTGATACTGCAGTCAGGATATCCAGCACACTAGTACACTCTTGAAAAATGAAATAGCAGATAGTAGTGTTTGTATTCGTTTTTTTATCAGTATTTAATTCTATTTGCAGTACGATGGTGGCATCATTATAGGTTAATGTTATGTGCAGAGAAACTTAACATTCTGCAGTTATAAAAATGAATTTCTATGTTGTTAAATTGTTTAAAAAGTTTAAAAATGTTAAAATAAAAATTAAATTAAAAATTTAAAAAACCCCCAACGCAAAAAAGAAAAGGGAACATTTAAAAAGTCAAAAATAATACCTATCGTTGAGCCATTAAATTCGATTGAGTAATACCTATATATATTTTAATTACAGAAATTGATGGATGGCACGATAAGGTTTGCTCATTGAATTGGCGCTATAATGTCACGGCGGGGTACCGCATAAGTAAGTCAGACCCTTCTTCACTTGATTGACTATGTACATATGCGGTACCCCGCCGCGAAATTATAGCGCCAATTCAATGAGCAAACCTTATCGTGCCATCCATCAATTTCTGTAATTAAAATATATATAGGTATTACTCAATCGAATTTGATGGCTCAACGATAGGTATTATTTTTGACTTTTTAAATGTTCCCTTTTCTTTTTTGCGTTGGGGGTTTTTTAAATTTTTAATTTAATTTTTTTAAGTGAAGAATTTAAAAAAAAATGTAGTGTTTAATATTTTACGGTTGTACGGAACCCTTCCTGTGCGACTCCGACTTGCAATTAGCCGGTTTTTTTTAACCCTAGTTGGTTCTTATGAAGAGAAAATTGGAAAAATTGCACGGAAAAACGTTAACACCACTTTTTTTTGCAATACAAACTGTTCCTAGCTGTCAATTCTAGGGATGCAAATCTGATGTAAATAAACTACTTGAATGCATCCGTAGATTTGACACTCTCTTTCTACAACATTTTGACTTTGACAGTTAAATTTTGACATAACAACGTCTGTCGGGTCCAGCTAGTATTGTTATAAAACCCATGCCCACGATCGCCATTCTTCCTACTCACATTCGGTGTAGCGATACCCTTAAAACTGGGTGTTGAGTAAACTGATTTTATTTAAAATAGGTACGGATTATTTAAACTGTGGATAACACGATGAGTTTGGTTTGGACGGGTTATGCATTAAATTAATTTAATTTCAATTTTAGTGGTTTTTCTTGTGGGATATCTGTGTTTTATCACTGAAATTGTTTGGGAAAACTAGATTTTGAAAGCAGTGTGTGTTCTCTAATGAGATTTTTTATAACGAAGAAAATAATAGATCATTAGCGTTTAATTTAGTTAATTTGGAGGAAACGAAAAAAAAGAAGTACTTAATAAAATTGAAATACAATTACAATTACCACAATAAATAAACAAAAGAAGCGCTCTTCCTCCTCTCTCCTACTATGCTGTGTCCGACAGGGTCCATAAATTGTGTCATTAATTTTAGCCTTACCAACTGTTTTACATTATGGCATGCAATAAATAATTGAGAATAAGGTAAATAAGTAATTATATTATTTTATTTGTACGTTAAATCAAATAATATATATTTTTTTTTTACATAGGTAAACTTTTTTTTTACAGGGCCTCGTGGCTAAATAATAACAGCCGCACGGGTCAATCGAAGGTTAAGCTACGCTTTTCGGTGTCAGTTCGCGTATGAGTGACCATCCATTACATATTGAGACTCCTCCGTGCCTCGGAAAGCATGTTAAGCCGTTGGTTCCGGCTGTCATTCGTAGATATTTGACAGTCGTGACGACTATAAGCCCAAAAGTCTGACAACCAGTCTTACCAAAGGAGTATCGTGTTACTCAGTAACTGGGTTGTGCAGATAGGCAGTCGCTCCATGTAAAATATCGGTATTCAGCTGCATTCGGTTAGATTGGAAGCTGACCCCAACATGCCGCTAGGACGTAGATTTATATAATTATTTTTACAATTTAGCCTTTATTCCCGTACTGGGTCAGAGATGTCAAAGTTTTTAAAGATACGAAACATTATTATTATACATCATTTTAAATTCAGATAAAATAATTTCACATTTAAATAAACTCTCTATTCCATTCCACTTTTAAAAGTATTCAAAGTAGCGCTACTTTTGCATAAAAACATTTTAACTTATAATTTTCCAGAGAACTTTACTTTGTGCCAATCAAAATTATATTCATACTTATATAGGTCCCCCAAACCCTTGGGTGTTTCTAGGTTACCTACGACACCTAGGTTCTTAGTAATTAGGTACCCTTCTAGTCAGGTCACGTCTCTAGTAGTCCACTTATTCTGCAAAATCTAGTTTGACATTTTGTATTCAAATGCTTTGACTTCAGTTAAAGGTTTTTACATATCATAATCAAAGAAATATTAGTAATGATCGATGATAGTCTATTTATAATTAATTAAGATATATTTTATTGTTCTTTCTATTTATGCCTCTCATACGAGCACCTGCCATCAATCTCTTCATCACCCTTGGTTGACTGGTAGAGAATGCCTAAGCCATTAAGTCCGCCTTTGTACAGTTCTTAGTGCGAAAATTTAAATAAATAAATAAATGATCTATAAATAATTTTCTTGAAATATAATATGATGTATTGTCTTATGTAAATAGGTATGTCTTAGGTAAATTCCAATCTTTACTTTTATATCCAATGTATACATTTATTATAACCTAGCTTTTGACCGTGGCTTCATCCGCGTGGAGGTCGGAAATTATCCCACAGGAACGTACTACCGAGATAAAAAGTATCGTTTATCCTAAACCAGGGTCATTTTCTACCCATGTGCTAAATTTCATCTAAACCCATTCACCCGTTCTGTCATGAAAGCGTAACAAACAAACCCACATTTGCACTTATAATATTAGTAAGAATAAGGATTGATGCCACTTTTCGTGTCTGTCTGTGTGACCGTGTTGTTCTTCTAAACTACGCAGCGAATTTTGATGCGGTTTTCAGCATCTTTTAGAAAATTTATTCCCGAAGGTTTATGTGTAAAATACATTTAAGGATATTAAACTTACAAATGTTTTGTTAAATCATAAACACTGTGCGAAGCAGGGCGGATCGCTATTAAGTAAATAATATTTTCAGTTACAACGTTAACATAAACAAGTAATCCGGCTCGAAGGACCAATTTGTTATGACCTAACTCGGTCTTCAAATAAAAAGCAGTGGACTGTAAACTAACTTATTATTATATTGACTTTAAAATGGAGAGTTACAAGTAATTGGCGCGCGTGTGTCGTCGGTCGCGCTCGGTGGGGAATGTCGTAGCCCGTCCCGCGCGCCCGCGCAGCCGCCCGACGTCTGACAAGCCGACGGCGCCTGAACAGTATTTTTTTTTTTTAATAAGCTGTTATTAGTCTGAATATCATCTAGGACCAGAGTCTTTGTCAAGATGAATCAGACGAGGCCAAACTCGATAGGGTTGCGTCGTTTTTTACTGGCTTCCTGTGGCCAGCTTCTGCCTCCATCATCAAATCAGCTCGATGGTACCAATATATTGCATTGTCACCGATTTTACATACGTATACCAAATTTCAACTCAATCGAACACTGGGAAGTGGGTCAAAAACTTGCAAATTTTGAAAAGGACAACTTACATCGAATATTGCAAGATAAAGCAAATAAAAGTTTGTAATAATGAGGTTAAAACAAAAACCAAATGCAGTTTTCTTGTGAAAACTCTCAGCTGCTCGAATTAATCTACAATGAACAATCTGTCTCATTCATTTAAACTTCTGTACAAAGGATTAAAATAACTAGAAGTTCAGTTAAGTCTATTGTAACCTTTTATATTGTGTTTTTTTTTTCTCTTGTAGAGTCGCTCTCTACCACTCTACATTGCCATCTTTGGAAGACACTCTACATAATTCTGCTCTATTTCAGGGATGTCTGGCACATTTTATAAGAGTTTTAAGAGCTCTCCTACTTTGGGCGACGGATAAATATTGTAGAGGTGCTCTCACTTTATAGAGGTGAAATAATTTATGTTTTAAAAGTATTTGGGTACTTTTTGATGTAGGTTTAAGTAGGGTATGCAGTAATTGCGTGTCTGGTCTACTTTGTCTTTTATTTATATGGAAAATTCACGCAAAGCTCACCCAAAATTCACCTACCGTCTGACCTTTGGAATTAGCAAAAGTTTTGGCGAACAAGTCTTCTTTATAGAGCAGTGCAGCAACAGCTTCGACTTACGAGTTGTAGATCGTGGGTTCGATCCAAAGCACGCACTTTACTATGTGTAAATGATTTCATTACTACTGCTCTCAAAACGGTGAACGAAAACATCGTGAGGAAACCGGCATGTCGTAGAACCAAAAATTCGAAGACATGTGACATCTCCAACCCGCACTGGGCCCGCATGGTAGATGACAGCCCACTCTCTCTCGAAGAGAGGAGGCCAGTGTCCCAGCAGTGGGAAAATTATAGGCTGATTGTGTAATGGCAAAAAATGGTATTTTTTTCACTATTATTTTATTTAGTATACTTGTAAATAATGTATTATTCTTTAAAGATATGCTCGCAGTAGCTTGAAAGCCAAGATATACCGCCGCGCCCTGAACATGAATACATAATCTGAATGATATACAGCCTCCTGTCAGAAAGTGTACCTACAATAGGAAAGACCATTCATAAATACATTTTAGAGTAGCGGTGAACCACAGAAAACGGAATCGCCGGCAGCGATTATACCTTACGCCCGATAAAGGTGCAATAAAAGTCATTAACCCCACTTGTACTAAAAAGTCTCGAAACTTAAATGCAAACTAAAAAAACATGTCACCTGCATTCGTCAAGGACTCCTCTTACCGCGATACGTTTTTTTTATCGTGTTAGCGACATTGCCTTAACATTTTTTCGTATCGTTTTGAAATATTGGAATGAAAGAAGGGGTCAATGACTTTTATTGCACGGTTATCTGGCGGAATGTAAAGAAATAGTACTAGTAAAATTCATAACATAGCATCATGTGTATCCCCGAAGGGTTGGGCAGAGCACATTTCGCCCGATCCGTACATTTTGACGAGTTACTCAAACATGAAAGGCAACAGCTGATTTTTTTTTCGGGATTTCAAAGTTAAGTAAAGTTATTCAGTTCAATGGTCTAAAGCATCCTTAATGTTTTCAGAGTTAATTTTTTAACGTCTTATCATCACTTTAATATGGCACAGGTAAAGAGATACAGGAGTAAATTGTAGTAGTACAACATTGCTGATTTTTTAAATGATGAATTTCGAATTTTAATGTACATTTCACATATTTTGTAATATTGAATTATTGACTATATTTTGCAGTGACTCTAATTTTGTTTAAGAAACTGACATTAAATAATTTATAATTGCCAATTTAATTAATAAAATAATATTGTAAACATTTTGTACGCCGAGTATGGCAAAACATTTTTGTCCGAAAAAAATATTTTTCCATCAATAGGTGCATTCATGTATCATATATTATTATTACACATATTTTAACAAATAAAATCTTTATCTTTACATTTAAAAAACTGCCATTTTCTTTCACTGTTTCGTGAAGAACTCGAAAATTCCTTACATTTCCTACGAAATCGTATAAGTCAACGTATAAGCTCAGTTTTATGCTCAACGAACATATTACGGTCAGCCAAAGCCAAGTTAATGGAATGACCGATAACTTGAGAAGCCGGCGCCCTTTATACCTAAATAAAGTACGAGTGGTTTTTCATACTAAACCATCGGGGTTTAGTATGAAAAGCCAGATGTCCTCACAAATTATGTATTTTTTCGAATTTTTGCAGAAAATCTTGACGGTTTTTGTAAAGCACAAATTTTGTATATTTTCTTGCTGGTTTAGGGAAGTCGTAATAAAGGTCCGCCGTATTATGTTTTGCTCAAGAATTGGATTTCCTGTGGCTTCGTTACGGTTGGCGAAGTTTGCACGAAATTTACATTAATGTGTGCTCTGGTTTTCAAAGTAGTTTAATAATAATTCATTTTATTACCTTATTGGACCTTGGATGTTCTTCAGAAAGGTCAGGTGCGTAGTAGGTACTAGCGACCGGCGTGCGTGTATGACCAGGAGTATTAACGTAAACGAGACAAAAGTTGTATAATGTAAGCATCGTAGCAAGTGGCGTTCTATAGTTTCTGTCTACCCCCATGTATAGAAGGCGTGAGTTTAAGTATGTAATAATATACTAAGAAATCCAACGCACTATTCTGTAGTATTCAATTCCTTAACACAAATACTAGGTGCCATGAAAAGCCTCTAAGATTACACGGAGAGACTGTGTACCTCGGAGCATAAAGAGTGAGGTAACCGTGAGAATAACATGTCTGCAACTTTAATGATGTTCTCTCGGAAACTTTCTAAAGAACTGAGGAATCATCATCTGCCTAGCCTTTTCTCGGGTGTTGGGGTCGATTTCCAGTCTAACTGGATGCAGCTGTATTTTACATGAAGCGACTGCCTATCTGACCTCCACAACCCAGACTCTGGGTAACACGATATCCCTTGGTAAGACTGATGGACAGACTTTTGGGCTTCTGACTATCCGTAACGACTGTCAAACACCTGTTGTCCTTGGTTGGTGCCTTAACACATAAAATTGTCTGCGAGTTGACTTCGGCCTCTCGTACGCCTTCCAAAGATCTGGGACCCCAGGGTCCCGAGATATGTCAAAGAAGACCTTCCTACAAAATGGTAACTAGCATAATATACAACTAACATCCATAATTTAAAATTGTATTCCTACTTTTCTAACTCTTGAAAGAACTTTGCGTTTTTACATAACTTCATCGCATTGCTTCGGCAATTTCCGCCAGCCTTCGGATCCCATCGCATTTACATTTCGCGACTGATTTACATCGGAACTCATTCCTATTCCTATCGGAAACCATTACAGTACGTATGTTGACAATTTCCATGTTTATTATAGGATCTATTGCTTTGATATTGGCATGTTTATATGCTGCTTATGTATTTGAAACATGTTTTAGTCCTTGTTTCGGTAGTTCATAATATATGTGAAACAATATTGTTAGACATACCTAATAAAATTACATGACTTATTTAAATGTATACCAGCGCCGCGACAGTTATTTAAATGTCGGAGAATCATGCTGAGATAGAGACGTTTTGGCCTCTTAAAGGATTTTCTGTTTTTTATTTAATTTTTATTTTTTTATATAATTTTGTTTCTTTTTTTTGTTTTTAACTTTTATCATTGTGTTTTTAGTTTAGTTGGTGATCTTCCTGTGCGAGTCACAATAAATACTTTTCTTTCTTTTTTCAGATTGAATTAGAAAATTTTTAGATTTCATATGGTAATACCACCCATGGACTCCACGAGACAGGCTCCACCTAGTGTGGAGTTCATGAGCAAAATGCTTCTTTCGCGTCTTATTTTAAAAATGTAAACCTAGGTATCGCAACCCAGCGCTGGGCACGCCACAATTGCGGCGATAAGTCCCCTCTTTGAGGAGTGGTTAGAGCGGCGCCACGGCGTCCTCACCTTCCGCCTGACGCAGGTCCTCACCGGACACGGCTGTTTCGGGAGGTACCTGTTTCGCATAAGGCGGGAGGAAACGCCCGGGTGTTACCATGGTGTGGATCGCCCTGAGGACACGGTGGAGCATACAGTGGAGGTCTGCCCGGCTTGGGCAGAGCACCGCCGTGTTCTCACGGAGGCGATCGGCGGCGGCGATCTCTCGCGTCCGAGCCTGGTCCAGGCCATGGTGCGGAGCGAGAGTGCATGGGAGGCCGTCACCTCCTTCTGCGAAGCAGTGATGCTCGCGAAGGAGGAGGCGAAACGCGTGAGGGAGAGGCAGCCTCACGCCCTCAGTCGCCGCAGGAGACGCCCTGGGCGGCGGGAATCGCGGGGCGATTTCCGGCCACCGTAGGCGCGGGCCTGCGGACGGTGACCAGCGGGTAGCTCGCCGTCCGGTAAGGACCAGGCCCGAGTCGACGGCGCGTTGTGTTCCACGCGCGCCTCAAAGAGATGTCAGCAAGTGATGGGGTCCAATAGGGCCGACGCCGCTGGGGTCGCGGGTTGTTTGAAGAAGATACCGCGGCCCTGGCATAGGCAAGTGAAGGAACACGGGTGGGTTTTAGTCAATAAAAGTCTGACACGCCCTTCCGCTCCACCCAGAGCGGGAGAAGTTACTTGATGATTTCCCACCCTCAAAAAAAAAAAAAAAAAGGTATTATACGCAAAATACGCGCATTGACGTGGAGTTGCGGATACCAGCCCGTATTACCTAAACCTGGGGTTTATTATATACCTACTATAAGGAAATGAAAAGCACTGCGTGTTTGGCAAATAAACATTACCATTCAATTCAGAAAAAAAAAACTATACAACATTCAATGCGGAAAAAAACTGCCAAGTTAGTTCCACGTAGATGGCGCTAAATGTTTGTTACTTTAATTTAGCTTCCAAATTGACTTCCTTGTTGAAAATTTTGCCGCGAGGTGGCGCTACTGGTTTTTCTTGTCGCTGATTAGTCGCTTTGTCTTCAAGACTTCGATTTAGTGACAAACACATAGTGCTCTCTCGAGGCGAAGCTTCTGGTAACCAACCCCATTGGCTTGTACTTATTATGACATTTTAGCAATACAATTAAAAATTATATCAATTACCTACAGCCGAAAATAAAATTAGTAGACAACTAATCTGGCTTGAGGAGACCTGTGGACAATTAATACAATTAAACGTTTAATGTTAATCAAAATTGTAATTATGTTTTTACAAATATAAAATATCATAAAACGTTACATTATTATCCATTTTATGAGTTAAAAACATACTTTACTAAAACTTTACACTATCACGCTAATATTATAAGGGCGAAAGTTTGCGAGTGTGTGAATGTGTGTACGAGTATTTGTATGTTTGTTACTTCTTCACGCTCATACGGCTGGACCGATTTGGATAAAATTTGATATGTAGATAGCCTATACCTTGGCTTAACACATAGGCTACTTATTTTATCCCGGTCTACGCGGGTGAAACCGCGGGGCGCAACTAGTACTTTACTAAAACTGTATTAAGTTCATGATTGATCGGAGCACTTACTTTTCTTTTATTTCTGTTATTTCCCTTAAAAAATATATCTCCGTTCACTCAATCCAACAAATCCTCAATTTGCGCCCAACCGATAACGTTTCAACGGGAAGCGGGTTTGAATTCCTGAGGGCATCGGTCGGATACACTGAAATGTTCCGGAAGTGACGTGACCAATTCGTATTGTCAGGTAGGCTAGAATTTCAGCCTAAAAGGCTCTATTAATTCTCGCAGGCTGTGGAGGTGTTAAAAGCCTTTGACTACGTCTGACCCATTTAGTTTGTCATGTGTTTCTGACCGTTAATGTTGTTACCTACTTGCTATGTTGTGTATTGTAGACATTTATCATCTATCACCAAATAACAGCCACCACAGTACTCCTACATTAAGTATTTCCAATATATAATAGTCACAAACACTATTTGCAAGGAGTCAGTACCGTTCATTTTGCAATTCGTGTCATAAGCTCAACATAATAAAATTAAAAAAGTGACAACCCTATGAGGAAAACAACTGTGGGCAATGTCGTCAGCAATGCACCAAAAACATGCATGTAACTTTGCCCATCAACATATCTTTATGAGAGGTTTTGCATGAAATATTAAGTCTATATTATTCATTTCAAACATATTAACGGTGGCAAAAAATTACTTCCCTGGTGTAACTGCAACTACCACTTTTTGGTAAAGTTTTTGGACCGGTTTTTGCCCGCGAAAAACAGTACCGACTTCTACAAGTTCTGACAGGCAACAGAAGTTGTCATCGGTGACATGAAGTCACTTGGTGCTGCCGGAAAAATGATGAATTTTCTACCACAGATACAAAAATACTTCTAACTATAGACAAATTTGCTATGTATCGAGTTTTTCAAAAAATACACAACTGGGCAAAGTCGTCCCTCAGGGGCAAAGTTGTCAGGTTTTACAAACTTCAAAAATGGACATTCATCGATCTAGCCTTGTGCCCTTTAATGATAATAGACAGTACTCACTATGCCACCTACCCAACCTCTCACCTAAAACTGTCGTGAAGGTAAGCTCCATAAGGGAACACAATACAGTGCAATTTGTAACATTTGCCTATCCTAACCCCCATGTTTACTCGGGCAGCCACAAACATGACTCGATTCAATTCACCCTCACGTGTAGGTATCGATAAAAATCGAACACAACTCGGTTATAGCTGCGCAATTTAAAAGCTATTTGTGTTATTATGTTGATAAGTTTTTCTGTGTGTGAACAAAAGTTTTTTGTTTTATGTTTATGTTACACTAACTATTGCCCGCGGCTTCACCCACGGGGATGTCAATACCTCTATATTTGAATTGGATTTTGTTCACAATTTTATGGCTTTTAATTTTTTTGCGGAGAACACTAATTATTATTTTTTTAAGTAAAAGTAGCCTAATATATTCCTTATAACATCTGATGGCCAATTCTCGTACTTAAAAACCGGTCAAGAGCGAGTCGGACTCGCGCACCGAGGGTTCCATTCCGATTTCTGAAAAAGTTTGCTACTTAGAGACATGGTTTTATTTTTCCTGTAATCTTTTCATAAACTTCTATCACATAGAATAATTTCAGATTTTTCGCTTTGCAAACTTCGGAGATAACGGTATTTTTTTTACATTTTACATCAAAAGTCGAAAACTATGTAACGTAAAAAAAAAAAAAATAGTTTGAGAATGTGCTCTTTCATATGATACCCCACATGCCCTAGTAGCCCCACTTTAAATTTTTAAGACTTTCAGTCCCAGTTGCAAAAAAATATAGGTAATTATTTTTATTTCTTTATTATTTGCTAAATAGTTGGGTAAACGTCATCTAAAACCAAATCAATCTATTCTAAATTTCAAGTTGATAGCATTAGTAGTTCTTGAGATATAGATAGCTGTGACAGACAGACAGACAGACAGACTGAGTCACACCATAAGGGTTCCTTTTTTAACATTTTGGTACGGAACCCTGAAAACGTTCACAATCTCATGCCAGCGTCAGTCAAATGTCAAAAATGTTGGTAAACGCTATACAATTTTTGACAGATTGAGACTGAGATGAGATTGCGAATGTTGTTGAAAATACGAGAATTGCCCCTCAGCTATCTGCCAGTGGAAATCTAGTCAAAATCGATCCACTTTTGTTTGATAATGTTTTAGGATGCTGTTGGAGCTTCCGCGCAACAGCATTCTAAAACAAAGACATGTATCAGAGCCAAATGTTAAAACCACGGATATCGGTTTATCTATGGTTAAAACACTTTTAGAGGCATGAGGAACAGGGTGTAAAGTTCACTCATCCTCCATAGAAAAGGGAGGATCCTCCGACCAGACGGGTGTTGTGTCTGGTGGGCTACTGCCCAACGGTTGATGTCGGGTCGTTGTATTATGCTAGTTGCGTAGTAAACTCTAATTGCGCGATGCAGGATTTCGTGACGTCATGTCATTGTGGTGCGTAGTTCGTATGTGGCGATGTAGATGCCGCCACACACTTAAAACATCAGAACATGTCTTGCTATGGCAGTCGTGTTTAACTACTTACTGCTGAACTTATAGAGGTCACTAATTAATGTTAATTATATCTTATCTTATCAATCTAAGCCGGCGTTCGCACGGACGTAAAAATATCGCGGCGGGATTTTATCGCGCATTGGATTTTCAACTCTCGTTGTTGAGCCGAGCTTCGAGAATCCAACCTAACATCAACAGAGTGCATCCCAGCGCGTCGAAGAAACTCAGTGTTGGATTTCAACTCTCGGCGCTAAGCAGAGCGTTGAAAATCCAGTGCGCGAAAAAAAACGCCGCGATATTTTTACGTCCGTGCAAACGTCGGTTTACTTTGCAAAACAACGGTTCTACTAACACGGTGAAAATTAGTTTTATTTTAGTAGTAAAAATACGTATTCTTACTTTCTCATTTAAAAAGTTTCCATAAAAACCAGTCAATGAAAAATCTTCGTCGTATCGCAAAGAAAAGAAATACATACATTTAAATCTTATAGTCCTGCTGCGCTGCTAAACAAACCTTCAACGCTGGAAGTCCCCACAAAAACAGACGAAATTCGCTGAAAATATTTTTCAATTCAATTATCTGTATGAAGGTCGTAAGCGTTGCATAACAAAATCCATGTTTGTGCAAATGCAATGCATGCGTTACTCATTCATTTAAAATGTTAAAGTAGTTGTATAAATACTTTTATCTACACCCATGCTATAAATTCTCTGTAAAAGTTTCTGAAACAGTTAGCTTATTGCCAACATTAAAACAGCCAGTGTCATAGTAACCATGGTAACCATAATAGCATCCAAACGGGTGCTTTAATGTTGTACTGAATTTCATAATGCAACTCGTTTTCAAAAAAAGAACATTGTAATGCACGCGCGTTTCACTACAACAGCGCCGTAATTTTAAAAAAGAACTTATTCGAATTCACGTCGTATACTATGACGACGGCCGCCATGTTCGATACGAGTATTAGTATTGCAAAAAACTGTTTCAGAACCTTTTATAGAGGATTGATAACATGGATGTAGATAAAGTCTTGTATGCAACTGTACATAATTAGGTATTAAAACACTCATGTGATACTATTATCACACGAGGCGAAGCCGAGTGTTTTAATACCCCTTGTTATACGTCAGTTGCATAAATAACTATTTTGAAAGCCGTGTTGGCCCAGTGGTAAGTTGGTAACGGCCATGACTTACCGAGTTGTGGGTCATAGGTTCGAAACCAGACAGGCGCTTTACTTTGTGTAAATTATTTCATCACCACTGCTCTCAAAACGGGGGAGGAAACCGGCATGTCCTACAACTAAAAATTCGAAGACATGTGACATTATACCAACCCGCGCTGGACCCGCGTATTCTAGCAGTGGGTACATTATAGGCTGATTATTATAAGAAGCTCAAATATAATCTTCTTTGTAGTGTTAAAATACGTAAATTAAATATATTATATAGTTTATCCCTATACGTTGCTTACTGACATACTTTTCTTAATACAAGCGAAATAGTCGACCTAGAAAGTCTAAGGTCCGTATTACAGAACGTCACTCAATACTCAAGCATTACTTAAAACTAGATTCAAGCCATTTGATTGGTTGAAAACTAGGTTTAAACAAAGATCAGTGCTTGAGTTTCTTTCTGTAATACGGACCTAAGAGACCGAACTAGTCCAATAGAATTAGTCGTGAGATTACTTCGGTAAGCCTCCTTCCTATTCTTTTTACGCAATTAGAGCGAAGCTACGGAAAGCTATATACCCACTTATATTAGTAAATAGAAGATAGACTTACGATTAATGAAGAAAGTAGCTGATTTTTAGGGTTCCGAACCTCAAAGGGAAAAAACAGAACCAGGATCACTTCGTTGTCCGTATGTCTGCCTGTCTGTCAGTCTGTCAAGACCCTTTTTCTCAAGAACACGTGGAGGTATCAAGTTGAAATTAATAGCAAATACGTAAGACCATTGGAGCTCTAAAAAAATCAAGCTTCTAAGTCAACGCAGTAAAGAAATACGGCCATATATGCGACATATTTTCTATGTCTCGCAATACTCGCAAGTAAATCAAAACCCACTTCTCGTACTTCTCGTTGACCTAGAATCGTGTTTGGCATAAAGCAAGGTCTCACAGCACATGTAAAGGAAAAATTCCGAAAATCGTTAATTTGTAATTTTATCGCATAATTTTTTTTTTTTTGGGATTTCTAGTTTTTCAACTATAATGTTAGGTTTACTTTTGAGTTACATTATTTTCAACTACGGAACCCTTCATTGTGCGTGGTCCGATATCATGACTCCAGCACATGATTCTGGACATAATTAAAAAAAAATTGCTGTTCCATACATTTTGACCGCGTCGGTATTGAACTTTAATAAATTGTAGGAAACAGCAGATTTTTTTGACGCTGACTGTACTAAAAATGACTGAACTGAAACTCTATCCATACATCTAAAACTAATCTTATTATTTGCATTGGCTGTTCAGTTGAATCTGAATATAACACATCTGGATGTAACTACTGCTTTCCTGAACCGGACCTTGCAGAAACCTTTTATTTTAGTTTTAATTTTTGAACCTTCAGAATCTAGTAGCTTACAGAGATTTTTAGATTAACGGATCCGTCTAAAGCCGGGAGCCGTCCTCGGCGCTATTTTCGGATCGGAGCAAGGGATGAAATAGCAATATGTCCATCCGAGGTCAACACATTTCCATTTCATCTTGCTCATTCTAAAAGTTAAGTTATTCGTTTTAGCTTTTCTGGAGAAAACTTTTTTTTTTTTAATTGCTGTATGGGCCTGCTCTCGGCCTCGATCACGCCTGATGGAAAGCAATAGATGAGGTCTGTGATGTAACGAGCGTGCCCAGAAGATACCTGTTCACTCTTGCTTTTGAAGGCAGACGGGTTATACGGCGTGTACGAACGTACTACCTGGAAATCCTTCCCTGTTCCTTACCTACATTAAAAAGGGAACCTCTTTATAAAATTTCAGCTTTCTAGGTTCAAGGGTTTGGGCTGGGCGTTAACGAGTCAGTCAGTCAGGACTACTCTTTTTATTTATAGAGATAACTCCAGGTTTCTTCACGATGTTTTACTTCACCGATGTCAGTTATGCTTAAGAAAACTTAGAAAGATAAATAAAAAGAGAAGTCCTGACTGACTGAGTGACTGACTAACTGACTGACTCATCAACGCCCAGCCCAAACTATTGGACCTAGAAAGCTGATAGAGAGTTTCCCTTTATAATGAAGACGATGGCGACAACAATCCTTCCTTATTCCTTATAAGGAACGATTTTTGTTCCCGTGGGTTATTTTCTGACAACGACGCGGGCGAAGCCGCACGGGATGTGCTAGTTATTAATATTGAATAAGTCACATTGGTACTTGCACGGGTTTGAACCCCCAACCACCGGGTTGTAAGACTTCACGATATTCGACATTTCTGATTACTTAACCAAAATGTTGAAAAATCCAGTTTCATAAAACCAGCTGACCGCAGGATAACTTCAATACGTGGTTACACCAACTATAGATTCAGAAATGCAAATATGACTAAGACACTCGAAGCGCATCGTGGAATTGGCCGCAGTTTTCTTTTACGATTCCAATGAAAACTGATTAAATTTCCTGGAAAATTCATAGCTTCGTAAAAGTATCTTGGAAGATAAAAATGTAAGTAGCTAGTCAGAACCAGGCAAATTTTATTATGTGTCAATTGTATCATATCAAATTTATGAACATTACTAGTGATATTATGTTAAGTTCAATATTCAAACCTCACTCAAGTGATACGCATACAATTCAAAAGCGAACTCACTGTTTTTAAATTTAAAAAATGGGGTTCATTCATTGACATAACTGGTGCTAACTGGGCATAATTGAGGGTCTTGTGGCTAAGTACTAATTGCCGTGGTTGGTCCGTGAATGGGTGACCATCTTTACATACCAAGACTCCTCCGTGCTTCGGAAAACACGTTAAGGTGTTAGTCCCGGCTGTCATTCGTGGATCTTTGACAGACGTCACGGGTAGTCAGAAAACCGAAAGTCTGACAACAAGGGGAAGTCAGATAGGCTTCATGTAAAATACTGGTATTCAGCTGCATCCTTTTAGAGTGGAAGGTGACCCCGACGTAGTTGGGAAAAGGCTAGGTAGATATTGACCCATCGACATAACGTTCATTTTTCATAATCTTGAAACAAAAACAAACTATGTGTATAATCATCATCTGCCTAGCCTTTTCCCAACTTGGTTGGGGTCGGCTTCCAGTCTAACCAGATGCAGCTGAATACCAGTATTTTACATGGAGGCCTATCTGACCTCCACAACCCAGATACTAGGCAATACGATACCCGTGGTAAGAGTGGTTGTCAGACTTTCGGGCTTCTGACGACCCGTAACCGACTGTCAAAGATCCACGAATGAATGAAAGCCGTGGACCAACGATTTAATGAAAAAAAAACTATAATCGAATCATTTAAAATCCCATTTGCCAACACGATACTACTGCAATTGGAACCGTACATTGTATTATTAACCATTAGCAGAAGCTCGCGTGCCGCTGCGCTGCCTCGAACAAAATGGCCATACCTAAACACTTCCTTCCTACAGCTTAAACCACAAAATAAATAAGTGCAGAAGGTATACACAACGAGCGAAATGGTTTGCAACGAGCGAAAATTTTGTAGGTGTTCCTGGTACCCACATGAAGGCCTTTTTTTTTTGGATATCATCAAATGACTTCTCCCGCTCTGCGTGGTGCGGAAGGGCGTGTTAGACTTTTACTGACTAAAACCCAACCGTGTCCCTTCAGTTGCCTATGCCAGGGCTACGGTATCTCATTCGAACAACCCGCGACCCCAGCGGCACCCACATGAAGGCCTGCATGTGGGTGCCAGAAAGCAGAAACACCAACAATTTTTTTTTTTTTCAGGATAAAATTTCAGATTTGGTCCCGTATTTCCTAATAATGAGTACAGTGACTATTTAAGAGGATGCCCATGAGTTCAATTTCACCCTGTATATACTACAACACACTATGTTCGAGATTTTTATCAGTAATGGCGGAAAATGAAAGTGTATTTAACTTTTTTGAATGGTCCTTGACCGCTTGTCACACATGCTATAATTATGGCTTTATGACCCATTAAACTATAATTTATCAAGTAAGTGTCAACATGGAAAGAACATTTTTTTAAATTATAAAGTGGGGGATTAACCCACTACGAAAAAAGACTGAAAGCATGAAACAGGAAAACATCTGAAATCGTAGCTATGGTCGAAAACTGTGGCGTTATAATAATCACAATCTCGTGGCTAAATAATATCAGTCGCACGCGTCGATCGAAAGTTAAGGGCCTTACTCCCGTTTAGTACCGTAACACGGTCACTTTATACATACTTACACACACATACTTACTTACATGCTAAAAATAATGTCCCGTAAAAACTTAAAGTAGTTGCGTAACAAATATCAGCCTTGCATTCCCTTCTGGAATCGTAGGCAAAAATGCCGCCCTACGTGCGCATCTCTGCGACCCTGCATATTCTTTGACATTCGTTTTAGTGTAGCGCGCCACCGCGCTCGCTTTACGTATGAACGGGGGTGGTGGTTAAGCTCCGCCCAGATGCGCAAGGTCATCGAGGCATCTATACACCTTAAGCAGCGCTTGCCGCGGATGGTTCTTGCCATCCCTTACATATCGAGACATCTCCGTGCCTCGGAAAGCACGTTACGCCTGATTGGTCCCGGCTGTCATTTGTGAATCTTTGACAGTCGTTACCGGTAGTCAGAAGCCCAAAAGTCTCTCTTACCAAGGGGTATCGACAATATCTGGGTTGTGGAGGTCAGATAGGCAGATGCTCCATGTAAAATACTGGTATTCAGGTGCATCTGGTTAGACTGGAAGCCAACCCCAACATAGTTGGGCAAAGGCCTAGGCAGATAATCACATAACGGCAGTCACATCGAGCTATATCATTTTCAAGCCACTTAAAACTTAAAATTCTTTAAAGTACATAAAATACATGTTTGTTCTTACTAACAAATATCGATTTTGCAGTATTCCCCAAACTTTTAAAACCACCATTTTGTACCTTATCTACAAATGATAGTTTTGTTTGTCATGCCTGCTCTACCCTTTCCTGTAGTCATAATTTGAGTTTTAAAGTACACTTTCAACTGAAAATATTATCGGGTTATGTTCGTTATATGACTTCGAAATAGTTTTACCTTACATTTTTATTGAGATAGTGATAACTTTACCGTACAAATAGACAGTAACGATATGCCATTTGAGTTTTTATCATTTATTGTGCTGAAATCGAAACACCACCCTGCGCTTCATAACTCAAGTAGAAAATGTTGGACAAAATATATCGAGACTGAAATAGGAGTGGGCTGGTCACGTTGCACGAATACACCTGGAAAGATTGGCAAAGATCGTCTTTCACTGGACTCCTGAGGGAAGACTTCGCCGTGGCGAAGATGGTTTGACGATCTAATCATGTATACGTAGCCAACATGGCCAGAGATCGCACAAAATAGAGAGATTTGGAAGGGAACAGGGGAGGCCCAGCATTGGGACACAACATAGGATAAGAAAAAAAATTTAAAATTTAAACGTTTTGGATGGTAATTGCATAAGAAAGTACGTAATATTCCGCAAACTTAAAAGTAATATCAGACAGTGTGTATAGTTTAATCATCTAGAATTTTAAGTACTTATGGATCTGCAATTCTGCATCAATCTGAATCAGTGGACCGTTGTCTGAATGTGTGGTACCATCAAACTGAACAACTTTCTCTGTGGGACCAACATCGTAATCGCGAAAAAATAATCGGTATTAAAGTTTTGTATGGGGCAGTGGATAATTTTTTCGCAATAACGATGTTGGTCCCATGGAGAAAGCTGTTCAGTTTAGATGGTCTGGATCACACCCATATACAGGGTTATTTGTAAAACACCAGTAACCTCTTAAGGGGTCATTATACTCATCATTATGAACAACTTTTACTATGGGACCAAACCTGAAATCGCGAAAAAAAAATCAGCTGCTCCCTACATTTTGACGAGTTTGATGTAGATAAATGTACTGAACAGCTGATTTTTTTTCGCGATTTCAGGTTTTGGTCCCATAGTAAAAGTTGTTCATAATGATGAGTATAATGACCCCTTAAGAGGTTACTGGTGTTTTACAAATAACCCTGTATAATGACCATACCTTTTTGATACGTGCTGTAAACAATGACGTTAAAATTCACGATGACGGCAAAAGGATGTTGAATGAAAGAGACGGGAAATAAAAGAACTACCACTTACGTACTGCACCTACCAATGTCGTAATAGGACAACAGGGTATATCGTGATGTGTCCCCCCCCCCCCCATTCCCACCTCCCCCCATAATCTTAACCAAGGACAAAACGTGACCGACTGTGGTAAGATTGGATTAAACACAGCACTATCGTGTACAGTCACGACCATTAAATACCTTACAAATTACGCAAGATTCTAAAGTGTTTTTTCCTAAAGTAGGTGTTGATAGAAATTTTTATGGTCTTTTAGAAACCATTATAATATGAAAAAACCGGTCAAGAGCGTCGAGAGTCGGGCTCGCGCACCGAGGGTTCCGTACCATCATTTATATGTATTTTTTTTTAATGATTTCTGAAAAACTGTGCTATTCAGAGACATCGTTTTATTTTTCCTGTAATCTATACTTAAACTTCTATCACAGAGAATAATTTCAGATTTTTCTCTATATCGTTACCCCCTTATTTCCGAATTTTGCATTCAGAAATAAGGGGGAACGGTATTTTTTTAAATTTTTCATCAAAAGTCGAAAACTATGCTGCCTAAAAACAAAGAAAAAAATGTTTGAGAATGTGCAAACAAACAGCGTTCTTTCATATTGCCTTAGTAGCCCAACTTCGAATTTTTAAGACCACTATTCAGTCCCTGTTGCAAAAAAACTATAAATTTTAATTCTTTCTTATTTGCAAAATAGTTGGGCAAACGTCATCTAAAACTGTTCCAAATTTCAAGTTGATAGCATTAGTAGTTCTTGAGATATCCAGCTGTGACAGACAGACAGACAGACAGACTGAGTCACACCATAAGGGTTCCTTTTTACCATTTTGGTACGGAACTCTGATAGATCTTTTCTTTCACAACCGTTATTTCACGAGAAAATTTCTTTGGAATTTTGCGTGTATGTAAGATATTTACGTTACTGACTGTACTTGGGTCCTTCCATTGTATGCACGGTTGTGTGCCACTGCTTCCACTTTTATAAGAATTAGACGGAAATAGAATGAACCAGCAGTTTCTTGGTAAAATGTGGTGTTTAGATGTGTTTCTTTTGAAAATGCAGTGAGGGTGTGGGTGGGTTGTGAATTTTGCGTGAATTTTAAGATTTTAAGGAGATTAGATTTATTAGCTTTGCAAGTTAAAGAAATAAAAAGGTTTATTTGGCACAGAAATGCTATATACTATAACTAAAATTTTATTGAAAACTAGCTTTTTCCCGTGGCTTCGCCCGCATGGACGTTTCAAGTCTATTAACTCAAGGAATAAGATTTTTCATACAAACTTTGGACCACCGTTTCACCCCTTTTTAACTCTATTTCCAAACTAACCATCATCATCTGCCTAGCCCTTATCCAACTATTTTGGGGTAGGCTTCCAGTCTAATTTGATGCAGCTAAATACCACTATTTTACATGGAGTGACTGCCTATCTGACTTCCACAACTTAGTCACTGGGTAATCCGATATACCCCTTGATAAGATCGGTTGTCAGACTTTCGGGCTTCTGACGACCCGTAACGACTGTCAAAGATCCACGAATAACAGCCGGAACCAACGGCTTAACGTGCTTTCCGAGGCACAAGTCTCTGAAAGCACGTTAAGCCGTTGGTTAACCCACCCACGGACTAACCTCGGCAGTGTTAGTTTTGTCATTACTTAGCCACGAGCTCCTTGGTCAAGTCTCCTACTGAGTCCAAAACTAATCAAGATCCCCTAATAATAACATAAGTAAAGTACACACGCATAAAACCAAATACAGAATAAAAACTATATCGCAAGCTCGTGTACGCAGCCCCTAATTTACATACACATGTTAATGACTGCCTTTCACGAGTTCCCTACTTAATAAAACCCCACAAAAGCTGTCATTTACCCCCCAGGTATGCGGTAAATACCTGTCCAGTACCTCAATACCGCTTGAATACCGCACATCTGTTTACTTGACATACAAACGTCGCATGATATGGAATAATGACGTCGATTTAATGGCAAGCTAAATATTTTTGTGATGGCTTCTTTTATAAGTCGGAATTCTAAGTGTACGGAAGTGCACAAGGATGTTAAAGTATCCTTGACATGAATTTAGTGTGACATTGTTATGACACTAGTGGTTTTTGTAAACTTCACTTCGAATCGTTTAAGGGTCGGCACAGGAAAAACACAGTATTTATGTACCAAAATATAGAGAGTTTTCTTTATATACTTTGTTAAGTTATAAAAGTTCTGCATCCGTCAACCAACAAGTGTGGGCAACGTTCACCATTTTGTACACGCTTTACAAATTGTAGGATCGGCTCTCGATCACAATGGTCCATTGCTGGTATCGACAGGTTTCCTACTCACTGTAACTGGAATCTTTCAGTACATACCTTCAATGTTTCGCTCAATTTGCCCACCACAACAGCATCTTATACAGAATTACTTCTTGAGATAAGACTGCAAAGGGAAACTACGGGAGGATGGATGAAGGACTATTTTGAAGGAAAAATTAATTTAATTTTAAGAAAATATACGACCTTGTATTTTCTTCTGAGCATTAGGGCCTGTTTCACCACCTACAATTAAGTTCCTATTAACTTACTTGGCAGATAAATTCATAAAAAATCTGTTCCATTTTTGAATTTATTCGGTAAGTAGTGGCTACTCGGACATCGTTAAATAGGCCCTTTTAAGGCTGATGCAAAGTTATGTTAAAAGTAAAATCAAAGGATTGGATATTATTTTTTTTATCACCCAATTGACAATTAATGTATTTTTATGTTTTGTAGGTACGCAGATACGTCTACAGGTTGAAATTGATTTTTTTTTAAATCTGCTGTTCCCTACATTTTGACGAGTTTATGCGAACATCAATGTAGGGAACAGCTGATAATTTTTCCCCATTTGAGGTTTGGTCCCATAGTAAGTTGTTCATAATGATGAGTACAATGACCCCCTGAGGATTCCCATGAATTCAATTTCACCCTGTTTATTTGTAGGTACACACTTATTAGTTTTTGAATCCTAGATTCAACACCGCATTTCAGCATACATTTTTAACACATAGGGCCTATTTCACGATGTCCGCATAGTCACTACTCACCGAATAAATTCAAAAATGGAACAGAATTTGTATGAAATTATGTGGTGGTGAAACAGGCCCTTACCAACAGTTCACAAAAGGACCGAGTTTCAAATAATCTACACGCTTATCATTTGTTTTCCTAAATGACAAAGTTTGAGGAGTGTTTTAGTGACATTGATAGTTTTGTAACAGCGATCTGTCATGTAAGAAAATGGTGTGAATGTTACAGCCATACAGAGTGTAAGGCCGCGTTTCCACTGACGCGGAGCTGGGCGGAGCGGAGCGGAGACGTGCAGGAATCGTCCAATTACAGACGAGACAAGAGACGCGATGAGGATTTCAGCCATTATGATTGGTCGATTCCTGCACGTCTCCGCTCCGCTCCGCCCAGCTCCGCGTCAGTGGAGACGCACCCTAAGGGACAGCCCTCCGCAAACTAACAGGGTGCATTCAGCTCCTCATTTTGAATCATATTCCACCGGAAAATTTCTCAGGAAATTTTTCATTTTTTTAATAGTTTCTCAGTTACATTTTCTTTATTTCAATGTAAAATTAATATTAATAAAAAATTTTATTCGCAGCACTGCAATCAATCAATCTGCCTAGCCTTTTCCCAACTATGTTGGGGTCGGCTTCCAGTCTAACCGGATGCAGCTGAGTACCAGTATTTTACATGGAGCGACTGCCTATCTGACCTCCACAACCCTGTAACTGGATAATACAATACCCCTTGGTAAGACTGGTTGTCAGACTTTCGGGCTTCTGACGACCCGTTACGACTGTCAAAGATCCACGAATGACAGCCGGGACCAACGGCTTAACGTGCTTTCCGAGGCACGGAGGAGTCTCGATATGTAAAGATGTTCACCCATCCACTGACCAACCCCGGCAAGCGCAGCTTAACCTGATGGATCGATCCGTACGGCTGTTATTACTTAGCCACGAGCTCCTTCCAATCTGGATTCGGTTCATTCACGAAGTATTCGCAGCACTGCATTTATGTAAAAAAAACAGCAAAAAAAAAACCAGCAAAGGATGTTGAAATACTCTAACGAACGACGCGTTAAATCAGCTGTTCACTTTCTGTCTAGCTACAGAGTTCATCGAACTCACCGCATACCTATTAACTACCCCTCCCAACGAGTAACAGACGCTCCGATTTGTGCACAAAAACACAAACAAACCAGGTTTATTGGATTCCCATAACTTTCCTGAAATAATTTCATCTATCGGTCATCTTAGTATGACATACTGAATTCACCCCATCAGTCTGCGGCTGCCTCCTTCCACTCTGTATATTCAACTAGCGACCCGGTTTTGATTCACACGGTTTTTACGACTTGACAAAACATCGATATTTTACATTAACACCAAACTACAACTAAACTGCACCTCACTAAGTTCACGAAACCGGCCTAACGTCACTGCTGACTGTGCTATGTCTTTGTTCTTAGGGTTCCGTACCAAAATGGTAAAAAGCACCCTTATGGTGTGACTCAGTCTGTCTGTCTGTCTGTCATAGCTGGATATCTCAAGAACTACTAATGCTATCAACTTTAAATTTAGAACAGTTTTAGATAACGTTTGCCCAACTATTTTGCAAATACGAAAGCAATTTTTTTTTTTTTTGCAATGGGATCTTAAAAATTCGAAGTGGGCTACTAGGGCATGTGGAGTATCATATGAAAGAACGCTGTTTGCACATTCTCAATTTTTTTTTATTTTTTTAGGCCGCATAGTTTTCAACTTTTGGTGAAAAATGTAAAAAAAATACCGTTCCCCCCCTCTTACCTCCGAAGTTTGCATAAAGAAAAATCTGAAATTATTCTATGTGATAGAAGTTTATGTAAAACTTACAGGAAAAATAAAACGACGTCTTTAAATAGCACACTTTTTTAGAAATCTGAACGGAACCCTCGGTGCGCGAGTCATACTCGTTCTTGACCGGTTTTTTATTTGGTCTGAGAAAAAAGAGTTAAAATATTAACTCCTAATAACTATTCACATAAATAAGGCTCCACGCAATTTTTCGCCGTTCGCCAAATTAGAGACAAACAAAATATTTTGAAGTGAGCCGAGCCCCTCATTTGTCAGTCTACAGAGGTCACACGAAATAATGAAGGCACGCAACGGCAGCCATTGTTGTGACAAACTTGTATTGACATAATCCTGCTAAACAGGTCTACTTTGGCAATTTGGAATTTTGACGAAGGAAAACTGTATTATACCACAGATTAATACAGATGGGACACTCCGCAGTTTAGGTATGAAGCTACAAGTACGCGGCGAGCCCCGTCCACGGGACTAATTCAGTAGAAATACCTCGCGCCGAAGGTATAAGAGTTACGCGATATAGAGAGAGGTGGGAGGGGTGTAGGTGAATATAACTGTAGGTAATTAGCGTTCTGCGAACTGAATTGCACTTTATTGTGTCGTAGGAAGAGTCGCTTTTTATTTAAATGATTTTGCGGAGTGTCCCATCTGTATTAATCTGTGGTTATACCAAGAATCTCAGGATTATATTGTTGGTCTTTAATGATGTGCACGATGAAAAGCCCAAAATATTCTCTTCTCTTTATCTCAATTTATTTAGGGTTGGCGCAGCATGTCTCCTTCACATCAAAAAGAGAAGTCCTGACTGACTGATTGACTGACTCATCAACGCCTAGCCCAAACCTTTGAACCTAGAAAGCTGAAATTTTGCACAGAGGTTCCCTTTATAATGTAGACAAGGAATAAGGAAGGATTTCCCGGTGGTACGTTCCCGTGGGATATTTTCCGACATCCAAGTGGGCGAAGCCGCTGGCAAAAGCTAGTATATAAATATAAAGAGAAGTCCTGAGCCTGACTGACTGACTCATAAAACGCCTAGCCCAAACCCTTGAACCTAGAAAGATGAAATTTTGCACAGTGGTTCCCTTTATAATAAAGACGAGGAATAAGGAAGACGGGATATTTTCCGACATACACGCGGGCGCAGCCGCGGGCCAAAGCTAGTTGTTAGGTAATATAATGTTAGAAGAAAAATTCTCTTTACTGAAAATACATATAACCTAAGTTGAGTTTTGGTAATTATGACTGAACATTACTACACTAAGGTACGAGTGCAAAATATAATTCGTTTCTTTTTATTATATTCTATTTTGTATTATTTTGACAAATATCAATGACATCATACTGGCTACACCCTTCAGTAATAACAAAAATATAATACTTTAGTAATAATCTCATAATACTCTTTTATTTTCTTGTGGTTACAGTCATTTGAAATTTTATTAACCTTTCCTTCATTCCCTCCACTGAAAATTTCTTCTACATTTCATCAGCAACAAAGCTCAGTGGATTTAAGCCCCGTAATTTCGTAGTTAAGATTGACCAAACGGACAGACGGGCAAATGAACAGGCGGCCTTCTTCATTAAGTCGGCGTGAGGAACTGTTTCCTTCACAAACGTCTTGAGGAAACGGTCGGAACGCTCTCAGTTAATGAAGATTTGTTACGTGAAATGGAACGTAAAAACATACGCACGGTTTTTTCCTGGGACCGTTTATAGATGGCAGATTGTGGACAATCTTTTAGTAAATTCAACCGTCGATGATTTGTTTTTTATCGTACTAGCGACCCGCCCCTACTTCGCATGGTTATTATGACTTGCCAAAATATCGAGATTTTTTCTTAAGTGTAAGTTTAATATTAATTTGTATGTAATATAATAATAATTTGTGTATGTGTTTATAATATAATAACATAAACCTTCCGAAATAAATTATCTAAATTATGGTGAAACCGCATTAAAGTTCCGTTGCGTAGTTTAGAAGAACAACAACAACAAAAAGGAGCTCGTGGCTAAATAATAACAGCCGTACGGGTCGATCCATCAGGTTAAGCTACGCTTGCCGGGGTTGGTCCGTGAATGGGTGACCATCTTTACACATCGAGACTCCGCCGTGCCTCGGAAAGCACGTAGTTGTCCCGGCTGTCATTCGTGGATCTTTGACAGTCGTTACGGGTCGTCAGAAGCCCGAAAGTCGGACAACCGGTCTTTTCAAAGGGTATCGTATTACCGAGTTACTGGGTTGTGGCGGTCAGGTAGGCAGTTGCTCCATACTGGTATTCAGCTGCATCCGGTTAGACTGGAAGCCGACCCCAACATAGTTGGGAAAAGGCTAGGCCGATTGATAGTTTAGAAGAACAACGTGATCACACAGACAGACACGACAATCAACATTGTTTTACACTATGTATGTATAGCTAGATAGGTTTAAGTCAAATTTATATAAGTCATCACATATTCAGACCATAATCAGCCTATAACGTTTCCACGGCTGGGAAATGCTGCCTCTCTGTAAGAGGGAGCGGGCCGTAATCCACCACGCGGGGCCAGTGCGGTTTGGTAGATGTCACATGTCTTTGAATGTTTGGTTCTAGGACATGTCGGTTTTCTTAATATGTTTCCCATCACCGTTTTGAGAGCAGCGGTGATGAAATAAACGACACAAAGTAATGCGCCGGCCTGGATTCGAACCCATGACAGGACCCACAACTCGTAAGTCAGGGCCGTTACCACTGGGCCATTCACATTATTATCATAATATATTCAATAAAATAAATACCAAATCAAACGATAATGATATTTCATTCTCTTGTTTCAATATTGAAAGCGAACCGATATTGCCAATTTAACGGAACTTGTGCGAATTGACAGTTATTGTAACAAATAATGCTATTAATCAAACGTATGATATAATGTACATAAACAATTTTAAGCTAAATAACGATGTACGTAGGTAGGTTATTGGAAACCTAGCAGGTACTGTAATTGCTATGTGGTTAATTGTAATGTAACTATAAGCAACTCGCTCTGTGGGGACGTGTCATACGAGTTACTCGTACTTGTGAATTAGACAGTAGCTCGCTGCCAAATAACTTCAACATATTTTGTTTTCGTGCGAGTTAGCGTGCAAGTCAGCCTACGGAATACGGAGCAGCAACTCGCACTGTGTAAAAAAAATATCACCACTGCTCTCAAAACGGTGAAGGAAAACCATCGTCAAACATCGTGAGGAAACCGGCATGTCCTAGAACCAATAATTTGAAGACATGTGACATCTACCAACCCGCACTGGGCCCGCGTGGTGGATTACGGCCCGCTGCCTCTCACCGAGAGGCCTGTATCCCAGCAGTGGGAACATTGTAGGCTGATTATGATGATGATGATGAGTATGTTTAGACTACGGCAGAAGTTTTTTAAGAGTTCTTTTATAAAATAAATGTGAAGTGAAAAGTATTTCTTGAAATAGATAGTTACATACATGCACACCATAAAAATACAATACAATCCAAAATACAATTAATACAATTTATTTGGTAGGAAATTAGCTCCGGTTCCCAGAGCTGCGAACTAATTAGATCCAAATTAGAGATAGTGTTGATTTGGGTTCGATATTGGTTAGTTCTAGCTATAATTAAGAATCAAACGAATTTACCTAGTGAAGTTTGATTCCAATTATGCGAGGGTCTCAACCGAAGACGATTACAAATTTACTTGCAGCAGTACATGATAATGTGCCGTCTTTATCACACTTTTAGATACACATAAAAAAAAAAAAAAAAAGTAAGGAAACAAAACTATGACGTAGTGTCCTGTCTCGCTCCCACTCCCGGCACACGGCGCGGTGCTGTGGCTACCGCGCTTTATTCATTAATTTTAGAGAAAGCTTCTAGCTGTTTACATATTTTTGTCTTTTCTTTTTTGTCTGTAGGGGTTCTCGTAGGGTTGGGTGGGATTGTAATCGTCTTCGGTTGAGACCCTCGCATAATTGGAATCAAACTTCACTAGGTAAGTTCGTTTGATTCTTAATTATACTTCGGGTCTCAACCGAAGACGATTACAAATTTACTTGCAGATGTTTAGAGTAAGTATCATCACAAAAAAGGGAAAGCAAACATTTCAATAGGTATTGTGATTCCTTTTACTAATCATTCAGGTTATCACAATAATTAAATATCTAAATATTCTTCTACTGATTAATCAGATTTCAATTGCTTGCTACATCCAGTGACATTTATCCTATTTTTTACAAAAACAGTAATTTCGATAGATTTACATGATTATACTTAACTTTAGTTTCTGCTTCTGGAGTAATAAAAAGGCTCATGCCCTATTACATGATAAAATGTTAGTGTACTATAGGTACGCCTCTGCCAAGCCCTTCGGGGAGACCCAGGCGTGATGTTATGATAATATGTTGTGTCTCAGTACAGGTAATTAAAGATCATTCAATATGAATAACTTCTCTGATTTATTATTTTAAGAAGACATTAGAAGTATTATTTTAGTGGTATTACTCCAACCTGTGGCCTTCCGTACCACTTGCAGGTTTACACCCAGTCTATGGGTGGCTGACGTGGAGATGTGATGAGTACTGTGGGCTCCGAATATCAATATGTCAATGCCGCTATCTTCTAAAACTTTTTTACTCAGTAAGCTAGTGTTTGCGAAAATAGGTAAGTACCTATGAGGTGTGGGTGTGGTGGATTTTATGAGGTCTTCGAAGGCTAATGAACAGGTGGTCGTTTAATTGATTGTGACGTAAGGATGCAGTTTTATCAATACTTATAAGCATGAACAGCAGTAGCTGGAAATATGCATCAATTTTTGCGAATAAAGGGTAGATTCTGATTAGTGGTTGGAAGGTTCCAGGTCTCGAGGTTTTAAATAAGTCATATATTTTAATTACAATCATATTATCACTGTAGGTACTCATATTTTTTAATTTAATTAAATAGTGTCTACATCTTTTGCGCAGAAGCTATTGCTAATAGAGAAATAGTGACAAACATTCAAGTGTTACACCTATCCGTCTACGTATACTAACTGGTTATAATGCCGACCGCAGGAAAACCATAGAAGGAAAGGTATTTCCAGTTGAAGGTGAAAGCATCTACATTTCAGAATGCGGATCGAGTTTTCATGAGGCGTATCTTAGACATTGATAGTTTTGTGAGCTAGCAAATAGGTCAAAATTGGGTACATCCAATTTATTTGTGATTTCCAAGAATGCACACTCAGCTAGCTCCCATTATGTATCCACATTAATTTTACGTGATTCCCAATAAGCAATAATATTATCCAAAGATTTAACATACCAAACAAATATATGAATTTTCCTAAGTTCAAAGAAGTCCAAATATTCCAGGCTATTTCAATTAATTGGATGTGTTGTATACCCCTGTTCGATCCATGTAGCTGATCGTCGTTATGTTATCGATTCTCAACCGTAGCTATAATGCAATTTCGAAGTTTAGAAGCGAATATTTTTAAACAATCCAATTCCTGTGTGAACCTTTATTACCGCAAGCTGTGAGTAACTGATGCATCGCTATATATTTCTACACAATAATAATTATTACGAGTACAAAATCTGAGTTTTTATTATTATTTATCCATCAATGAAAGTCTTGTTACAATGAATTTGACAGTGTCATTATCCTGTTATAGTCGTTACAGTTACCCAGAGCTAGAAATTTTCCCTTTCAAATAATTTTGTATAATTCATCCGTAACCGATGGCAAGGCATGTAGACGTCAGTAGGCCTATGAATTCAGCAAAGTACCGGATTGAATACTTATTTAAATTTAAAAATTCTATAATTTTGTCTAAAATATACGATGTTTTTTCTCTTCAGGAAGATAAATAGTGATATCTCCTAGCCTAACCTTTTCCCAACATGTTGGGGTAGGCTTCCAGTCTAACCGGATGCAGCTGAATATCAGTATTTTACAAGGAACGACTTCCTATCTGACCTCCACAACCCAGTAACTGGTTAATATTATACCCCTTGGTAAGACTGGTTGTCAGACTTTTGGGCTTCTAACTACCTACCCGTAACGACTGTCAACCATCTGCGAATGACAGCCGATACCAACGGCTTAACGTGCTTTCCGAGGCACGAAGGGGACTCGGTATATCGGATGGTCACCCATCCACGAACCAATCGCATGAAGCATAGCTGAATCTTTGATCGACCCGTGCCGCTGTTATTATTTAGCCAGCACGAGTTCCTTTCTACGGTATTGAAAATAAATCCTAAAAAATCACATTTTGGCGTTACTTGAATTCTATTACAAAACCTAAATATTGTAAAAGATTCTGTGTCATGTTAATATTGTAGAACCGTTCATCATAATGATTGTCCAATTTATAGAAAATCATCTAAGAAATTCGTAACTGAAATCAAACCTCTACCTTGTAGATACTGTAGCACAGATTTTAACAGTTTGGTAGACACAAATGGGCACCTACATAGAACAAAGGTGAGATGTGATCTCAATTCAAAACATAATTTCTTCCTTTCATGAGTACCTATTTATAGGTACTTATTAAAAAGTAGGCGTCTTTTAAATCTAAAGTTGCCATTAAATTATTTTTATCTAATAACCATAATGCTGTTCTGTTGAGGTCTCTATGGTTCCAAATAAAGCGATGTATGCCGTTAGCTTTTGGTAATGTAAATAATATGGGTGACATAAATTGTCCCTCGCCGGGCTCACAGGTTGTTGTAACTTTGATTTTAATAATCATGTGATACAATTATCTATAGTAAAATCTTGCATTTCGACATCGATTTACGGAAATATCGGGGAGGAATAGGTTCAACGGTATACCTACTACGTATAGTCTCGTATCCAAGATAATAGGTAATATAGGATCACTGGTAATACGACAGCAATTATGAAAAAAGTATTTCACTCTACAAGCGAGTGCTACCTTGGCTAATGATGTCAGCGTCCCCTGGTCCTATGGCACGCCGAGGTGGTCGTCGTCTGGCGGTACGAGTCTGGGTGGTGATCTCGCGGTGCTGCTGCTGGCCTCCGTAGGGCGGTGTTCCAACGCGGCTGGCCGGCTGCTGCTCGCGGAACCCCCCTCGCGTTTAAAGCCTCTCTTGGGTATTGTGTTGTTGGAGGCTTATACGGAGCACGCTGAGTAGTCTTCGTCTCCAGACCAGATTTAGAAATCGCTTTTGCTGATTTGAGATGTTCAGAAAGGTTGGAACCGAATAAGTATTGATCGATCTTTGTGCTCTTCACAATTTCTCGAGTCTCCTTATTCAAATTGTTAGTTACGGCGTATCGCCTCGACTGTGACACTGTAATTACAGTCACATGGTAGTCGTCCAGAATGTCATGGTTTTAGAATTTCCTGTGCTTGTGGGAGCGTGTCTTTACAAGCGAACACAGCCCGAATAAGGACTATACCTCTTCAGTTTTCACTGCCTCAGTGGCCACCAAAGTTATCGCTTCCTCGCAGCAGGCGGTACAATCGGTTTCGAGAGTGCCAGTGCGTCCTGTACATACATAATATGATTCCCTGAAATTGACTTGCTGTAAATGAGCATCGTCGTAGGAATTTAGTGTCTACGAACCTCAACGCGATTTACGCGGAGCAAGACAGTTAAGATCTCAACATGATTCACATGGAGGTTAGATAAATCTGTGTTACCTCAACACGATATACGTGGAGACAGGAGTAAAAGTTATATATGATTCCCTCAAATTGACTTCCTTGCTCGGGATTTCTTCACCTGTAAATGAGCATCGTCGTAGGAATTTAATGTCTACGAACCTCAACGCGATTTACGCGGAGCAAGACAATTAGGATCTCAACATGATTCACATGGAGGTTAGATAAATCTGTGTTACCTCAACACGATATACGTGGAGACAGGAGTAAAAGTTATATATGATTTCCTCAAATTGACTTCCTTGCTCGGGATTTCTTCACCTGTAAATGAGCATCGTCGTAGGAATTTAATGTCTACGAACCTCAACGCGATTTACGCGGAGCAAGACAATTAGGATCTCAACATGATTCACATGGAGGTTAGATAAATCTGTGTTACCTCAACACGATATACGTGGAGACAGGAGTAAAAATTATATATGATTCCCTCAAATTCACTTCCTTGCTCGGGATTTCTTCACCTGTAAATGAGCATCGTCGTCGTAGGAATTTAATGTCTACGAAGCTCAACGCGATTTACGCGGAGCAAGACATTTAGGATCTCAACATGATTCACATGGAGGTTAGATAAATCTGTGTTACCTCAACACGATATACGTGGAGACGGGTTTATATTAATTACCATTTCATTATAATCATAATAATAACACAATAATAATAATATCGTCATAATAATTCTGCAAGGCTACCGACGACTGATCTTGGTTTCCATTCCCAGGTCGGGCATTTTCTTTTTCCATCGGGAATCTGAGTAGGTACCTATACTACACAGTTCTGCCTGCCCCTTTAGGGAATACAGGCCTAATAATAACATCATAATAAATTATACCTTTTCCCATAAGTTATTAAATGAGGGTACACCGACAAGATTCATTATAAAAATGCGTTGAAGGAAAGTAGAACTAAGCAGTAACACCAGTAACACTAATGAATACTAATGATTAATAATATATAACTAGGCAAATAAATACCTTGTTCGTCCAGACATCCAACATCATTTTGCTCCTTCATAGCCATATACTTTCAAAATAAGAACGTTCCGAAGATGACGAATTAGTTCATCCGTATCTTTGCAGTGTACGCCTGAGTTTTTGAACCCTTTTCCGCAAACTACGATAATAATCATCACTACCTATCCTTAGATCGCGAACGCTTTCGTTTTCTCATTTTAAACTTTAATGTTCCTATAACAAACTAAAAAAAAATAAAATAAACTGTGTATAAGATAATGATTTTAAGCAGTGTGACTCCGACAACACAAAAACACGTAATGAATAAAGCGCGGTAGCCACAGCACCGCGCCGTGTGCCGGGAGTGGGAGCGAGACAGGACACTACGTCATAGTTTTGTTTCCTTACTTTTTTTTTTTTTTTTTTATGTGTATCTAAAAGTGTGATAAAGACGGCACATTATCATGTACTGCTGCAAGTAAATTTGTAATCGTCTTCGGTTGAGACCCGAAGTATAATAATAAAATTAGGTATAGTCTTACGAAACGCCTACATTTTGCTTAAAGTGGGAAACAAACTTATATCTTCACACAGCTTTACACTTAAGCTGATTCAACCTCACTCAAGTTAGGGATAATTTTGTTTCATTCTTTTTTTTTGCTGACTGGCCCCTGCTTTTAACCTCGGTTACACCTGATAGAAAGCAATGGATAAGGTCTATGATGGAACGAGCGTGCCCTGAAGATGCTGTTCACTCTTGCTTTGAAGGCTGACGGGTTATAAGTGGAAGAGAACGCAGACGCTGGCAGACAATTCCACACTTTGGCTGTGAGCATAATAAATGTGGAGGAAAAACGCTGAGTATGACTGGTAGGTATATCAACAAACTGCAGATGGT
The DNA here is from genome assembly GCA_905163495.3 of Cosmia trapezina. Lineage (NCBI taxonomy): Eukaryota > Metazoa > Arthropoda > Insecta > Lepidoptera > Noctuidae > Cosmia > Cosmia trapezina. The sequence continues at coordinate 22,363,154 of LR991032.1, read as the reverse complement.
ACCCTGCAGAATGTCTGGTAGTCCGGTAGTAAAAGGGCGATGGTGGGGTCCACGTTCACACGACACCATGGACATAATGCACGAAACCGACAAAATTACAGAAGGATGAACGTTCACCTTCTCATTTCATTTCATTTTTCGATCATTCAGTAGTCGAGTGAAAAATTACGAATCCGACATTTTTCACTCTCAATTCGTTTTGTGTTTGAGGTTTCAATTCGAGTGAAAGGTGCTGAATGACCAGTCAAGTGCGTGTTAGACCACGCACAATGAAGGGTTCCGTAGTTGAAAAGAATTTATCCCAAAAACAAACTTAACATTGTAGTTGAAAAACATGTTCTCCTATACATACATTGATCAACGTCAATTTATCCAACTGTAAAAAGCACAAAAAAATATATTAATGTGATAAAATTACAAATTAACAATTTTCGGACTGTTTCCATTACTTGTGCTGTGAGACCTTGCTTATTGCACCACTTAAGAGACCACAGACCTACGTATTTCATATTACTTTCAACTTGACACCTCCACGCTTCCTGAGAAAAAGAGTCTTAACATACTGACAAACAGACGGACAACGAAGTGATCCTTTAAGGGTTCCGTTTTTTCCTTTTGAGGTACGGTACCCTAAAAAGGATGTTCATTTGTTTTCCAGATACAATATTAGAGCAGTAATGTAGGTACAAAATAAACAGAACTTTTCTGATATCTGATAATTCAATCACACTAATAGGTACTATAAGGGCAAAAATTTGTGAGTGTGTTTGTATGTTTGTTACTTCTTCGCGCTCAAACGGCTGGACCGATTTGGATGAAATTTGGTATGTAGTTGGCTTATACCTTGTATTAACACATAGGCTACTTTTTATCTCGGTCTACGCGGGTGAAACCATGGGGCGCAGCTAGTATTCCTACTCGTAGAGGTGTGTAATATAATACATTAATATTATAATATAATACATATTATAAAACAATATCGAGAACGGGTCTTATCGCGATCTTCCTTTTTTACGAGGTAAACAGGTACCTACTTGTTTCCCGACGTTTCGACCGCCTTGCAGTGATCGTGGTCACGGGAGGACTAATGACAGCTCAGCGACGTCTTCGTAAAGTGCGGGTATGTCTACCCTCACTTGGTCCTCACTATTTTTATTATTGTCACTGTCGGTACTTCTAGACACAACACTAAGGACGTCTACACACTGGCGGACCTCGTCGGACGACCGGCGTTGCTTGCACTTGCTAATGACTGGATTCCAAGTTGTAGGCAGTCGGTATCCATCCTCTCTGTTGAAATTTTTATACCTCTTGATTTCAACCACTTCACGTACTATTCTGGAGTAATAGTAACGATCAGTGGAAATAACCTGTGGCTTGTGTAGTTGAATCCAATGGTTTGGACCAGCCTCCAGCAAATGCTCAGCTATCGCGGACTTGTTGGTTTGACGGTTTTTTACAGCTGCAATATGTTCTTTGACCCTTTCGGCTATCGTTCGTTTTGTCTGCCCTATATATGAACTACCACAGCTGCAATCCACCTTGTATACGCCAGGTGTCTGAAGGGGAATTACGTCTTTCGGAGAACGTAGGCACTTCGAAATGCTAAAGAGTGGACTATATACAGTCTTGATATTATTATTCACGATTACTCATGCGAACACTGTTCATATGAGCATTCTCAGAAAACTTCAGACAAAAATGTTCGGTCCAGCTGGTAGTTAAACATGTCATTTTTATCCAGTGACCTATTTACACCTCCATCAAGTAAAGAGAATTTATTTTCACACAATCACAATGCTTATGAATAAAGCATACTATTAAAAACATGCCTTTATTACTGGACTCCCTGGCAACATCAAAACGCGTAATTTATATACAACAATCAAACAATAAATGGGGCTAGCCTTTTCCCAACTAAGATGGGGTCAGCTTCCAGTCTAACCAGTTGCAGCTAAATACCAGTATTATGCATGGAGCGACTGCCTATGTGACCTCCATAACCAGTAACTAGGTAAGACTGGTTGTCACACTTTCGAGCTTCTGATAACGACTGTCAAAGATCCACTAATGACAGCCGGGACCAACGGCTTAACATGCTTTCCGAGGCACGGAGGAGTCTCGGTACGTAAAGATAGTCACACAACCACGGACTAACCGCAGCAAGCGTTAGCTTAACCTGATGGATCAGCCCGTGCGGCTGTTATTACTATAAAAAACATTTTCGCAAGAAAATTCGCATTCAGTCAAATTCATCAGTATCATCAGATCTGCCCAGCGTTTTTCCAACTATGTTGTGATCTGCTTCCAGCTCAACCAGATGCATTGAATACCAGTATTTTACACAGAGAGTCGCTCCATGTAAAATACTGATATTCCGCTGTTACTGGCAGTCAGTCAGTTTAGGTAGTCGCCTATCTGACCCTACCCAGTTACTAGGTAACGCGATATCCCTTAGTAAAACTACGGTTGCAAAATTTCTAACCGCAATCCTGTCGCTGCAATATTGATGAATGAAATATTCCGGGCAATAATTTCCCTGGAAGTGAACTGCTCGCCGCTAAATGAAAGTTGCGGGTGACTGGGCAATAATAGCACGCTCGATTTCCCCGCAGGGAGGCAGCACTTGGAGCAATGTTAACACCTTGTTTGGCATAATTTCTCAGTTGCATTAATTTGACAGTGAGTGTTAGATGAGAAGTGGGTTCCATACCTATTTTATAAAACGGTTTTGGAGTTAATAGATGCATTGGCTTGGTGAGGGCTTCGTGGCTAAGTAATAACAGCCGCACGGGTCGATCCATCAAGTTAAGCTATGCTTGCCGCGGTTGGTCCGTGGATGGGTGACCATCTTTACATACCGAGACTCCTACGTGCCTTAGAAAGCACGTTCGTACGCACGCGCTGTCTGAAATTTACTTAGCTTTTCTTTTGACAGCCTTTGGCTACGACACTAGTAGAAACTAGAGGGCCTGAAGGATCGCGGGGCAATGGGCACTTGCCCAGAGTGGCTAGATCTCCCGAGATAACGTAATGCGACGGTCATTGTTCGGTTTGTTTGGTTTTGACCGCTGGGCAGATAAGCGGATATTATAAACGCGAAAATAACTCTGACGGTCTGTCTGTCTACCTTCTCACTCCTCAACGGCTGAACGGATTTCGATGATATTTGGCACAAAGGTAGACCATGATCTGGGTTAGGACTTTTTGTCGCGGTATTACGTTCCCGTGGGATAATTTATTACCTACACGCGAACGAAGCCGTGTATAAAAGCTAGTAGTATGTTATAAGCCAATTTCAATACGGACATTTTGCAATGTAGGTATAGTTCATTTATTTATTTATAGCAACAACCTTATTTGACAGATCTATAAAATGTCTCGTAAAGGTCAGAAGTCAGAACAAAGCAAAATAAGGTCAGAGCAAAATATACGCGACATATTAAGTAAGAACACTAGGATCACGAAGTTTTAAGAATTTGAATACTGTCAGACATATATACAGCGTGTTTTCAGACATGTCGCCAACTGAACATATTCATAATAAATCGAGCATTGAACTTTTAGCTCAGAGATTTATAGATGGAAATAAATAAAAGAACGAACTTTATTTTCGCAAAACTAAAATCCCAATGTAATTAAAAACACTGCTAGCGTTATATTTTACACGCATATCTATAACTCACTAAAACCTAATACCAGATTATTACTGGCAGGTTGTAAAAGTCAGATAGGCAGTTGCTCCATGTAAAATACTGGTACTCAGCAGCTCAGAACAATAACAAAGCATAGAAGGAAGGCTAAAAACAGAATTCTGTAACTACCTTTATTCCCGTTCTATTATTAGGTACGATAAAGGATGTGGGAAAGAGATAAATGTTTTACTCTTTGTTTTACTTTTTTGGCATGGTCACAAGATCAATTGTCATTTGGTTAAAAAAGTTATAGTATGACGCGGCCAAATTTGATAGTACTTTGTTTCAATGCCTGACAGTTCGTTCATTGAACTACCTGACTTATTCGCGTGTTCATTGTTTACGTGTCTGTCGTAATCTTCCATGGTTTTGCGATGTTTTAATAATATTTATACTGTTAGATTGCATGAATTCTTTGTTTAACTACAAATAGTGAGTGTGTGGACGCTGCGGAGCAATTTCTTGTGTGGTTGGGGGCTGCAAGTCCCATTCACAGCGAAAATAAAATGAACAATAAATATTGACCTTCCATCGGTAAGTTTTTGCTCAATTTCTTGTTGCATATGATCTGAGAAACGAATATAAATACATAACAAATATTGCTGTGTCACTATATAGCTGAAACCAGTCGTAATATTTATTCCAATAGAAGTTATTAGCGAATATTCGGAAATTGTTTTGGGGTTATCTTGATCAGCCATAGTGACGTAAATAATGTTGTCGATATTTTTCTTTTACAGATTTCCTAGACGATGTCAAAAAAAAAATGGATAAATTGTATTGGTAGACGAAATTGGACTCCAAAAAGCACAGCCACATAATATGCTCCAAGCATTTTACTTTGTATTCATTTGGTAATGAACCTATGAAATGGATGTAGCATGTTCTTTAAGTTGTCACTTAGAAAACATGCTGTTCCTACATTATTTGTTATGGATAGAACAGATGAAATGGTCTGATATACAGGATGATTTTTTTATCATGCACCAAATTGAAATGGGAGATTGTACTCATCATTATGAACAACTTTTACTATGGGACCAAACCTGAAATCGCGAAAAAAAATCAGCTGTTCAGTACATTTTGACGAGTTTGATGTAGATAAATGTACTGAACAGCTGATTTTTTTTTTCGCGATTTCAGTTTTGTTCCCATAGTAAAAGTTGTTCATAATGATGAGTACAATCTCCCATTTCCATTTGGTGCATGATAAAAAAATTTATCCAGTATTATGATATAATGAAGGTATTTTATTGGCAATAAATAGTATTCCGTTCAAATTAAAACTTGATTTATTACATTACAGGAAATACTTATGGAAGTCTGCGAAGAAGGACATAGCGCAGTACTGCAAATTAAAAGAACCGCTCACTATCAACAGCAATCTAACATGAAGACAGGTATAACATTTCCGAAATATGTTCACTTGATATATGCGATACAATGATATTATATTAAAAATATCATTGATGCGATATCATTCTTCTAATTCTCCCAGTCGGAAATATAATCGTGTGCAAATTTATTTATTTATTTTTAATAAAAAATACGTAATTTTAGGATCCCGTAGCAATGGAAGTTGAAACAGGACCTAGTACATCGGTACAGATTAATGAATCGCCACTGATCTTGACATCTCGTGAAATCATCTCACATCAGTCAGGTAAGACATACAAATAAAACTATTTACCTAATTATAAATGTTGATAAAAAATCTTACATAAATTTTATTGAGAACTGTTTGTTTTAGGAATCCTTGACACAGATGACAATAACAAATTCAGAAATAATTGGATTCCATCCCGATTCAAGAAGACTGCGCTTTTGGCGAGTTCCTGGTCGCCAGAGCCGACTCCAGAATCCTCAGGAAGTTCATTCGTACCAGGGCGGAATGATTATGGTGTGGGCTGGAATTTGCCTAACAGATTATTAAAGTTGCTAGGCATTTTATTTTTTTATTTAAAATATTATCTGGTCGTTATTTATTTTTTTATGTACAAAAAGTTTTTGTCGCTTTGATACCATTTTGAATTTTCATAATAAATTTTATTTTTTCACTAACAACCATTTTATTTAATCAAATAATTCAAATCTCTATTAAATTACGCTTCACTGATTTAAAATAATACATCATTAAAAAGTATTAAAATAAAAATTATTAGGTACTTTGAATACCCTTGTTCCCTAGACTTTGTTGAGTAGTCTATGATGTAATCTAAAATTCAAATAAATATGAGAAAGTAAGTTGCTAAAAACATTTGCAAAACCGAATGTCTCCCACTTGTTTTCAATAAACTCATCAGTTATTATGGCATTTAAATACATTCTGGTTTAGCCGGGTCAGATTTAATACATGAAGAGCTGTCAGGAACCAAGGAAGACTTTGGTGATGATGATGACGAACTATTTAGTTCATACTTAAAGTATTGTTTCATTTTGAACGAATATATTAAGTATTGGGATCATAAGTATGCTTAGTTACTTCAAAATTTTTGGTACGCACGGCTACAGATCAAGCTATACATTTCCAGTATAACCTGATGTCGCATTGTATAGGATTTCCTTACAATGAGCGGTCAGTGTAAACTGGAAATGTATAGTTTGATGTGTAGCCGGGTGTACCTACGGTTATTATTCTTGGCAGTATAAGAAAGAATGTTATTGTAAATTCTATCGACGTTGAAATTTAGTGGGTACATCACTAGTCAGAATAAAATGAATGACAACCTACAAAATTTCGAAACGTCTTCTGTATACGTGTCCTTCTTTTACATCATAGCGGCTCCATAAGTCAAAATGAAACAAATGTATTGAGTTCAGTTGCTATTTAAACACTACTTCTATGCTTGTTGTTCTTCTGAGCTCAGCAGCATCCGATTAGTCTGGAAGCCGACCCCAACAGAGTTTGGAAGAGGCTAGGCAGATGATGACGATTACAAACACCCACCATTACCTACTGACAACAACAAAAAAACTAAATTATCATTATGTTCGTTCCATTTATGAAACACATTGATGTATAAATTAGGAATATAAGGTTCGCGCTCCTCGACGTGGACCGCATAAATTGTGTTAAGGCACACAATTGACCTTAGTCATAATCGAACTGGCGTTTGTGTAGCACGTTAAGTAAAATTACCGTAATTGTCTAAATAAGCAGAAACAATGTCTTAATGCGTTTTGAAAATTTGCACAAATAGTTCAAAAACCAAAAACAAGTTCCACGGGATTTTTTTTTCATTCGTAAGTAAAGCCAAAAATGTTAATTTGTTGAAAATTATAATATTATTATTTAATTTTTGCTTCGGTGACAGCGAGATAGACATGCAATGTCATTCATAATCGTAAACATTCGGCGGCTCATGCGATTTCCCTTGCACGACAGCGCCCGGCTCTTATCTCTATCCTTATCTAATCGGTAACTGTAGGTTTGCGACTGTAATCATAGATGTGCGAGTTTCGATGCATGTAGTCGTGCGCCGACTCCAGGTTTAGGGATTGCGATGTTAGCGAGTAACATATCTTCCTCTAATATATCAATGACTAGCACTTCCCGCGCGGCTCCGCCCGCGTGGATGTCGGAAAATATCCCACGGGAACATACTACCGGGAATTCCTTCCTTATTCCTTGTCTACATTATAAAGGGAACCTCTGTGCAAAATTTCAGCTTTCTAGGTCCAAGGGTTTGGGCTGGGCGTTGATGAGTCAGTCAATCAGTCAGTCAGTCAGGACTACTCTTTTTATTTATATAGATAGATGAAACAGAACTTATTTGTTCATATATAAAAATAATAATAGGTATGTATGATAGACGCTTGATTGCGTCGGTAATTTTCCGTCCAGCCGCAGTCACCTTTGACGCTATAACGTAATTTCATCGATAACTGTATGATGTCTGAGTAAAATAAGAAATTCTATAGTCCGTCAGTCAGATAATTAATAGTATATTATGCAATTAGTGAATAAAGGACGGATTTAAAGCGAGGGCCATAGATGAGTCACGAGCTAGTGAAGGATTCTAACGACTGAATCACGACCGTAGGGAGTGATTCATGATGATTGAATCACGAGCGCAGCGAGTGATTCAAGTGTTACAATCCTGAGCGACGCGAGTGATTCATGGCCCTCGATATAAATCCGTTTTATTCAAGAGTTGCATACTATACTTTATACCATGACTACGAGAAAAAGAAAGATTTAAGTGAAAATAGACATATAATGAAGAAAAAGGAAAGTTAAATTGGCTTTGATGTAAACCAGCCGTGATTTTTTGGGTAGCAATTTTTCCACTATATCGGCCACCCTCTCTTTCATAAACTCAGGTGTTAACACATCTTCATCACAAGAATGCATTTTTAATCGATTAGAACACCACTAAACAAACAAAAAATTAAAGATTAAAGTAACACTAAACTTTGTGTTGGTACAACTTACAGTATTCAAAATAGCGCCAAATTACTAAGGACAGCAAAGAACACAAAACAGTTTTTATTCTAATGCTAAACTCCTTGTCGAAAATGTCGACCAATCAAATTAAATTTAGAACATATCAATATAGGTCGAATACACAGATTACACTTACACTAGATACGGCAAGCCACGACCAAGCGTGCCCTGCATGTTCGACTGTTCGTACTAAAAAAAGTCTGTTAGCTCAGTGACGCTTAGCGATTGAAACAATTCTGTTTACTTTGAGCACATCACTAAATGGCTGGGGTGAAGTTATCGTAGGTATAAAAAAGATGACACGTTCGGTTTTCATACTATCTAATAACATGCCGTATCTAGCCTAGGTACTCTAAATCTGTGGTCGAATACATTGGTGTGTTCCATTTTCAAACATCAAAACAGTGAGTAAAAGTGCTTTTTATTCACTGTTTTCAGTGAATAAAATAAGCTTTTTAGAGGGGGAATGGTATAAAAAATATTAAACACGTTTTTTTGCTTGCAAATTAATAAAAAAATAATTAGATAACACGCATTAAAGTTGGGGATTAGGAGTTCGCTACGTCACTTCTACGTATACAATCTAGCTAGACGTGACGTCATGCCATATTTTAACTCAATGTATCGCCATAATGTTTTGATAATAAAATTGATACGTAAAAAAAGAAAAAATACGCGTCCAATACTTTTTAATAATCTAAATAAAGGACAAAAAAAAATGTTTAGTCGTCATCTCTATTTCCAAGTATCTTTCGTTATTTAAATTCATTACTTACCATATTTTTCGGATTTATTCACGTACATAAAACCGAATAACCGAACCTTAATGACCGAATATAGTATATTTTTATTTTTTATGTGTGATTATTATAATGGGACATTATCTAATTGTGTAATTTAATGCTTTTATCTGACATTTCCTGCTATTTATTTTAATTGTAATTATGATTATTATTGATATTGTTAGGTATTTTAACACCTACTATTTGTACACCATTAAGTGGTAGTATAGAGGCATGAGGAACAGGGTGTAAAGTTCACTCATCCTCCATAGAAAAGGGAGGATCATCCGACCAGACGGGTGTTGTGTCTGGTGGGCTACTGCCCGACGGTTGATGTCGGGTCATTGTATATATGCTAGTCGCGTTGTAAACTCTGCGCGATGCAGGATTGCGTGACGTCATGTCATTGATGCGTAGTTCATATGTGGCGATGTAGATGCCGCCACATCACTCCCCTCCGGAGACCGGAGGTCGATAGTGGGCTGAGTCTGTATCTTGCGATGCTTGCCAGTGCCAGTTGTGGTTCCAGTGAGTCGGAACCGGTTGCCGCATAGTTCACGGTGAGTCGGAACAGTCTGCGGTGATACCCCAGTGAGTCGGGGTGGCGCTGCGTTATGCTCCAGTGATTCGGAGTGTACAGCGCTGGGTTGAGGTTGAGGCTGAAGGTGATGACCAGGAATGCGCGTCCGCTGCATGCTGTGGTCAGGATACCCGTTGAAGCCGTGGATGCTGGCTGGCTGTGTGACTCGCCGCTCGAAAGCTTGAGGAAGTGATGCTGATGACGTCACGCCGAAGGATTTGCACGAAGGCTGCGCTGACGTTCATGCTCGGGGTCACCAGTATAGAGGCATGAGGAACAGGGTGTAAAGTTCACTCATCCTCCATAGAAAAGGGAGGATCCTCCGACCAGACAGGTGTTGTGTCTGGTGGGCTACTGCCCGACGGTTGATGTCGGGTCGTTGTATATATGCTAGTCGCGTTGTAAACTCTAATTGCGCGATGCAGGATTGCGTGACGTCATGTCATTGATGCGTAGTTCATATGTGGCGATGTAGATGCCGCCACAGTAGGACATAGAGATCATAACTTGACTGTAACACCTACTGTAACCTATGTTCACAAATAAATAAATTTATTGATTGATTGATTGATTGACATTTTATCGGAAAAGCAGTCGTGGACCAGTCAAAACGGTCGCGACTTACGAGTAGTAGGTGTAGGTTCGAACACAGGCAGGCTGCATACTTTGTGTAAATTATTTCATCACTACTCAAAACGGTGAAAGAAAACTTTACCTCATATGTTTAGAAACCATCATCCAATGGCCATCCAATGGTATTTGTGAACCTACGGGGTTCATAAGTATGTGAAGGGAAAATATAGAATGACAGATTTAAGTGTGAGAGACAAAGAGAGTTATAACATTATTTTCTCTCATGTAATGAAAAGTGTCTAAACGTGACGTGTCCTTGAAATTTTACTCTCAATTCTCGCCCAACTATCGAATTGCCGACTATGGGTCAGCGCACACCAAGAGCAGAGCATTTTCTGAGACTATTGAAAAATTAATCTTATGACAATTCCATACACTGCAAAATTAAATCGTCCAAACTTGATGCTCGATTACGCTCGAGCATGCTCGAGAATGCTTGGCGTGTATTTAATTTTGCAATTTATGGAATTGTCATAAGATTCATTTTTCAATAGTCTCAGAAAATGCTCTGCTCTTGGTGTGTGCTTGGTGGGTGTTTTTTCGTTATCTTAGGGTCAGCGCACACGCTGACCCTAAGATAACGAAAAAACTACTTCAACAACTTCAAATCTGTTTCTAAGTAGGTATGTACTCCCTCACGACGGGGGATGCAGTGGCCCGGGGTGGGGTCGTCTTGGCGGTGTCCCTAGACATCGCCAACGCCTTTAATACCCTGCCCTGGAGTTGCATCAGGGAGGCATTGCGGTATCACCGGATGCCGACCTACCTCTGTCGAGTGGTCGAGGCCTATCTGACGGACAGGGCCGTCATCTACCCCGGTCATCAGGGAGAGTGGAACCGGCGAGAGATGTCGTGCGGTGTCCCACAGGGATCGGTCTTGGGGCCGCATCTGTGGGACATCGGTTACGACTGGGTGCTGCGCGCCGACCTCCCAAGCGGCGTCAGCGTAGTATGTTACGCTGACGACACGCTGGTCCTGGCGCAGGGGAGGTCGCACCAGGCGGCGGCTGAACTAGCGACACGCGGGGTTGCGATAGTCGTGGAGAGGATCCGGCAGTTGGGACTCGAGGTGGCCTTGCACAAGTCCGAGGCCATGTGTTTTCATGGTCCTCGGAATGCGCCACCGTCGGGTTCCGAAATAACGGTGGGAGGGGTTCACATCGGAGTCGGGTCGACGATGAAGTACCTGGGACTCGTCCTCGACAGCCGGTGGAACTTCGTGGAGCACTTCCGACGTTTGGCTCCCAGACTGGCACGGGCTGGGGCTGCCTTGAGGCGGCTCCTGCCCAATCTGGGGGGTCCAAACGCCTCCTGCCGGAGGCTCTACGCGGGGGTCGTGCGGTCCATGGCCCTTTACGGAGCACCGGTGTGGGCGCGTTCCCTAAGGCTGGGACCAGCCGGCAGGTTGAACGCGTCCCAGAGGGTCATGGCCATCCGGCTAGTCCGGGGATACCGCACGGTCTCCCGGGAGGCGGCGAGCCTCCTTGCCGGATTGCCGCCGTGGGATCTGGAGGCAAAGGTCCTCGCGCACGTGTGGGAGTGGCGCGAGGAGGCGAAGCGCCGGGGCGTAACTCCGCTGCCGCGAGAAATCACGGTACAGCGGACAGAGCTCCGGCGGGATCTCATGGCGGCATGGAGAGCGCGACTGTCGCAACCCAGCGCTGGGCACGCCACAATAGCGGCGATAAGTCCCCTCTTTGAGGAGTGGTTAGAGAGGCGCCACGGCGTCCTCACCTTCCGCCTGACGCAGGTCCTCACCGGACACGGTTGTTTCGGGAGGTTCCTGTTTCGCATAAGGCGGGAGGAAACGCCCGGGTGTTTCCATTGTGTAGATCGCCCGGAGGACACGGTGGAGCATACAGTGGAGGTCTGCCCGGCTTGGGCAGAGCACCGCCGTGTTCTCACGGAGGCGATCGGCGGCGGCGATCTCTCGCGTCCGAGCCTGGTCCAGGCCATGGTGCGGAGCGAGAGTGCATGGGAGGCCGTCACCTCCTTCTGCGAAGCAGTGATGCTCGCGAAGGAGGAGGCGGAACGCGTGAGGGAGAGGCAGCCTCACGCCCTCAGTCGCCGCAGGAGACGCCCTGGGCGGCGGGAATCGCGGGGCGATTTCCGGCCACCGTAGGCGCGGGCCTGCGGACGGTGAGCAGCGGGTAGCTCGCCGTCCGGTAAGGACCAGGCCCGAGTCGACGGCGCGTCGTGTTCCACGCGCGCCTCAAAGAGATGTCAGCAAGTGACGGGGCCCAATAGGGCCGACGCCGCTGGGGTCGCGGGTTGTCTGAAAGGGTTACCGCGGCCCTGGCATAGGCAACTGAAGGAACACGGGTGGGTTTTAGTCAGTAAAAGTCTGACACGCCCTCCCGCTCCACCCAGAGCGGGAGAAGTTATTTGATGATTTCCCACCCTCAAAAAAAAAAAAAAAAAAAAAAAAAGTAGGTATGTACTATGTATGCATATACACACAATAAATCACGATCTCGAGATTTATCACATTCATACAAGTTGAAAAAGAATACTATCAAAGGTATCAAGGACAACAACTAAAAATTTTGTCGTCTTTTGAACTCTATACCGTCACATGGTTTCGCTTCCCATATAAATTCATACATCGCTAAGGTCAGCAATGTATGAGGGTGCGTCCTCGACTCAATACAAGAATATAATCAAGCAACTATCGACCGATACCATAATTGGATGTATGCGGCCTCACAAGTACTATTCAACTCGCGAAATGCTTCAAAGTCGACGAAACTTGTCAATTTCATATTGTAGTCTACTTTCTCATAAAAATTTCGACGAATGTAAACTTAAATCGACGAGATTTTTGCTAGACATAAGTATCTAGCAGAAATCTCGTGTAATACATAATATTGTGTTTATTTTTTTCATTTCTGAAATAAAGCGTACATAGATAAATTTATTGTATTTTAGATAAATTCTTAATTCCTCAAAAATATCCTCCGCATTATAAAATATATTATATTCGGCATCCTGAAGGCATTCACGCAGAGGTTCGATTGTCAATACCTGAACGATTGCTGTATGATTCACACACTGAGCAATTGACATTTGTAATTTCGTTGTGTGTGCTTTATTTTATTTCTTTTGTTTTATTTTTAAGACTATGATGCTTTGTTGGTCGAAATAAACGCTTTCTATTCTATTCTATTACAAAAAATATGAATGGGCAATTTATGTTAAATAAAGTCTTATTTTACATTTGAACAGCTGTAACGAATTCATCACACAAGCTTTCAGTTTTCAGGCTCTATTTATTTAAACGTATGTTTTCCTGTAAAGTAGAGTAATCTGCAAATGTTTACAGTATTACTCTAGTCTGTTAGCTTAACGTAATGTGAAAAGACGCTTATCTTCAACGATCTTGTTAACTCAGCTCTCAACGATAAACTAAGAGCGAGTTTCATATTATGCATTCGTAATGTTCAAAGCCTTGACTCTTGCTTCGGAGAAAAGTTTCCAATACCAATAAATCTTGTTCATTGAGAGAAATCCGCTGTTCTTTCCAGAAAAAAATATTAAAAAAAAAGTTTTTTGACTTCTTGAATAACACAGCTGTTAAATCCTGTAACAGTAATGTATAGACGCCAGTCAAGCTACTACAATCTGTCAAATTTCTTTATTAGATTTTCATCTATAATGCTAAATTATTAGGTTCAAGGTTGATTGGGAAATTTTTACAGTTTCGGGTGGCTTGACCTACTGGCGTCTGTACATAATATTTAAGTCTTGTATTCCAAATCTGCTTCAGACAACAATAAAAGTTCCCAAATCTTAATACCAAACCACAGGAAAATAAAAAACACAGGGTGTGGCCGGGAAATGACATTGATACGTCAAGACATCACAACCTGTAGAGCCTCCCTGACACAACCTGTTACACTCCGACAACCAACATCTTTTATATAAACAGATATACAGTTATATATACAGCTATATTGTACGTACCCTTCGCATCACCCGCAGGGAGAACGATGAAGTTTTCATGTTTATTTTTTTGCGGACACTAAACAAATCGAAATAGAAAAAGTGTTTCAACTAGTGCAAGTCACTACACTGACTTCAAACACTCGCGATTTTCAAGGATAATGCAAAAATAATTATATTTTATATCTATAAATATATCTGCGATTACAGATCAATTTTTTCTGTATATATTATATTAAAAAATATTTGAATATAGCTAGTATTTATGAATGTGTGTATATTTTTCTTGGCGGCCCGAGCGGGTTCGGAGCGGGCAACGCGGCGGACGGTATATTCGCGACTGATTACATGCCCCGTGGTAGAAACAGGGTGAGAAGGACACACTGATAACCTGAAACCTTAGTGACGTAAACGTGAAAACTGCTCTTGCAAAACCTGCTTTGAAACTGGATTATAAGGTTGAAATTCTATTGCAAATAAAGTTAAACTTTTGAAGGATCCGTGTTCCATCTTGCTCACACATTCATCTGGTTGGACGGAACACAGATACAGGATGAATTGAATTTATACCTCTACCACGTACTTCTACACTTCGATTTATTTAACGCGATTTGGTATATATTTCGATACAATGCTGCTTTAAGAACTACATCTTTAGTCAACGTGGAACAAAACGGGCGGTGGATTAAAAGTTATTGGAATAGATTTTCTGATAGAGCGTGTAGATGCGTACCGAATTTATTTCGTCTCATCTTACATGATTGTTCTTTCGGAATTCTAGATTATTTGTAACGGAAGACGTTGAAGATACTATTAAAGTGACGTGATAACAATTTTCTTTGGCCTTGACATTGCTTTATTCACTGCGGGTCTTATAAGCTTACTCTCGGTAACCTTGGATGGAGTTGAAAGTGTGCATTGGAATTGTAGAAATCTAATAAAGGCTGACATGACCGCTTTTGAGATTTGTCTACCTCTAGCATAAGCATAATCAGCCTATAATGTTCCCACGCGGGCCCAGTGTGGGTTGGTAGATGTCACATGTCTTCGAATTTTTGGTTCTAGGACATGCCGGTTTCCTCACGAGGTTTTCCTCACCGTTTTGAGAGCAGGTGGTGATGAAATAATTTACACAAAGTAAAGCGCATGTCTGGGTTCGAACCTACGACCTACAACTCGTAAGTCACGGCTGTTACCACTGCTCTCTGTTTAACAAACACTGCTCTGCTGACGTCTGTCTGTCTGTGTGTATATGTAAAAGGAATTTCTCACGAAAAATGTTGTTTTATTTTAAAGCTTTTACGAATTTAACATTTTACGTAATTTTTTTATCACAGTCCAAATGATATTAAATATTCTTCACTCATACATCGTTTTTCATTTGTTACAAGATGTGTATGTTTTCTGTTTATGAATATTTTTCGCTTAGTTTTTTTTTTCATTCGAATATTTTTTCTTCTTTTTTTTTCTTTATTATTATTTTACCTACATTTCAATGGCCATTGACCATGTAACAAAATATCAAAATATTCAAAAGGCTAATTATAGGTAACGACACATGTACATAATTATGTATGTACCTTTATTACCCGTACATAACTTTGTTTACTCGTAAAACGAGAACCTATTCGGACATCCACGAAGTAAAGTTTAGCAAGAAGTACCTAATTACAAGTAATAACATAACGAAGTTCCTGTAACTCTATCTGACTGTATTAGTAGGAATTTTTCTGAGCATTTCGCGTTTATAGCATTTTGAATTGTTTGTTTCATTATCTGTTTTTTCTTTGCCTTTCGCCGTAAGTAATAACAGCCGCACGGGTCGATCCATCAGGTTAAGCTACGCTTGGCGGGATTGGTCCGTGGATGGGTGACCATCTTTAGATACCGAGACTCTTCCGTGCCTCGGAAAGCACGTTAAGCCGTTGGTCCCGGCTGTCATTCGTGGATCTTTGACAGTCGTTACGGGTCGTCAGAAGCCCGAAAGTCTGATAACCAGTCTTACCAAGAGGTATCGTATTACCCAGTTATTGGTTTGTGGAGGTCAGAGAGGCAGTCATTCCATGTACAATACTGGTATTCAGTTGCATCCGGTTAGACTGGAAGTCGACCCCAACATAGTTGCGAAAAGGCTAGGCAGATTTTTTTATTTGTCTTTCAGCAGGTCGCGACGATAGGTACTAAATGATTGTATAACATTATCTTTGTTTTGTCCGCCTCATTACTGGGTTGGTTTAGGAAAAAACCAAAATTAGGAAAAAACAAAAAAACATTCGAACAGCCGAAAAATTAAAATTTTGACAAGACAACGTCTGACGGATCTGAACATTGACTTAGAATTCTAAGTCAATGGATCTGAAGCTAGTAGTTCAATGACATTATACATCTAGACGTTGCCATGATTACAGTGTGAAGTGTGGAAGTGAGACTCATATATACGAAATAATTAGGAAAATTGAGACAAAGCATCGTATCTTCTGTCCCTTACGGCGTGCCGTATTTTTTCTTTAAAAATGTTGCCAAACAAAGTACTTTCACTGTTAATATTGCTGTCTCATGACCGGCCACGCGGTGGCTCGATCTAACTAAGTTAATATAAGTCTGAAATCGCCAACCCGTGTTGAGCCAGCGTGATGATCAATGCTGGTACCTTCTCTGTATGAGAAGAGGCCTCAGGCCTCATTTACGGAGACGCGGGCAGCCGCGCGGCGCGGTGCGCAGGGCGGGCTGCGGGCCGTCAAGTGTAAGAAATCTTAAACGCTTCTCCGTAAACGCTCTCATAGAACGCCCTATGTTTGAGTTTAGTGCGGTCCGCCCCGCGCACCGCGCCTCCGTAAATGAGGCCTTAGCCCTGTAGTGGAACAGTAATAGGCTTATATAATTATTATTGGTCCAATATCCTGCTTAGACAGTCATAATATATTCATTGATTGTCCTATTTGATAAGTACTGTCGTAGAGATATGCCCTGAAACACAGTCACAGATTAATACAGGTGGGACACTCCGCAGTTTAGGTATGAAGCTACAAGTACGCGGCTGGCCCCTCTCACGGGGCCAATTCATTAGGTCAGAAGGTATAAGAGTTACGCGATAGAAAGAGAGGCAACTTGTAGTTGAATATAACTGTAGGTAATAAGCGTTGTGCGACCTGAATTGCACTTTATTGTGTCGTAGCAAGAGTCGCTTTTTATTTAAATGATTCTGAAACACAGGTTTAAATAAACTTAGATCGGGCAAGGCATTACCTTCAGAATTTAATTTTTTTGCAACTGTAATTTTTATATTTATCATACCACAGTTTTTAACCAGATTATTATAATACTATGATAGACCTAGATTAATATTTAGTACTGAACTATATACCTATGTATACTCTTTTGTAAACTTATTATTATTTCAATTTTTTTTTTATTTCAATAGAAAAACAACGAAATACGAAATTAACCAAAATCGTTCTACATAAATATTATATTTCGAGCGTTGATTACGCGCGAGCTGGCAACATCGCATTTCTAGAGGTTTTTCGTGATTATTTCATTTAAATCAAAGGACAATTTCCTCTGACAAATTCTTAGATCGTTGGTAAGATTGTGGCGTCATCTACATCGCCACATATGAACTACGCATCAATGACATGACGTCACGCAAACCTGCATCGCGCAATTAGAGTTTACCACGCGATTAGCATATATACAACGTCCCGACATCAACCGTCGGGCAGTAGCCCACCAGACACGACACCCGTCTGGTCGGAGGATCCTCCCTTTTCTATGGAGCATGAGTGAACTTTACACCCTGTTCCTCATGCCTCTAAACTGGTGACCCCGAGCATGAACGTCAGCGCAGCCTTCGTGCAACTACATCAGCGTGACGTCATCAGCATCACTTCCTCAAGCTTTCGAGCGGCGAGTCACACAGCCAGCCAGCATCCACGGCTTCAACAGGTATCCTGACCACCAGCATGCAGCGGACGCGCATTCCTGGTCATCACCTTCAGCCTCAACCCAGCGCTGTACACTCCGACTCACTGGAGCATAACGCAGCGCCACCCCGACTCACTGGGGTATCACCGCAGACAGTTCCGACTCACCGTGAACTATGCGGCACCCGGTTCCGACTCACTGGAACCACAACTGGCACTGGCAAGCATCGCAAGATACACGACTCAGCCCACTATCGACCTCCGGTCTCCGGAAGGGAGTGATGTGGCGGCATCTACATCGCCACATATGAACTACGCATCAATGACATGACGTCACGCAAACCTGCATCGCGCAATTAGAGTTTACCACGCGATTAGCATATATACAACGTCCCGACATCAACCGTCGAGCAGTGGCCCACCAGACACAACACCCGTCTGGTCGGAGGATCCTCCCTTTTCAATGGAGGATGAGTGAACTTTACACCCTGTTCCTCATGCCTCTAAAAGATAAGTATATTATTATGCTATTTTTGATAGTTATTTACAAACATCGATTCCATATTATATACCTACATACAATTCAGTTTCTATTCAAATGTCCGTGACCTCTCTAAAAGCAATTAACGATAATCAAATGGGATATTAATGTCTAACTTCATACTCTGTCTAATCTATCCCAGAAACGTTAACGACTTATTGGAATTAATAATTTGTAATAACTCATGATATTTATATCAGTGACTCACTGTCACCCTTGGTTTCACTTGCATGGAAATTCCAACGAAAACCGTTCGTTATTTTGGCAAAAAATAAGTAAATATTATGTCACTCAGGAATAGTGTTGCTTTCTACAGGGTCAAAATAATCTAAAATTTAAATCAAATTAATAGTAATAATATGATTAATTTATATATTACTATTAAATATTATATTAATTAATAATAATTTATTTTTGAATAAGTGAAATATTTTTTTTGTAATCTGATCTGAATTTAGAAAGATTTCGTTTTACAAAAAACAAACAAACGAATTACCTCTTTTTGTTTGTCGATAAAAAGTAACTTATGTACTTTTTCAGGTCATGGTCTACCCGTGTGCCAAACATCCAAATCTGTTAAGCCGTTTTAGCGTGAAAGCGTTACAAACAAACTGACTTTCACATTTATAATTTTAGTTAGGATTGATTTATTAAATTATCGACCCGTTTTTGGGGTCAATCCGCAGATAATTGGGCTGTTACAAAAAACAAAGTTTTAAAAATAAGCACCACTGCATTGCACTGCATTAGACCACTGCTCCAAAAACACAGGTAAACGCGTACAAATATAAAAATAAAAATGTTCTTCACTCACCCACACACAACGCCATTATTATTTTTTTAACCTGCACAGTCTTACTACTAGTCTGAGGCCTCCCCCAAATCCTTCCTACAAATGTAATTGTATTTAAAATCTATATAAATAAAAAGAGAAGTCCTGACTGACTGATTGACTGACTCATCAAAGCCCAGCCCAACCCTTGGACCTAGAAAGCTGAAATTTTGCACAGAGGTTCCCTTTATAATGTAGACAAGGAATAACAAAGGAATTACCGGTAGTATGTTCCCGTGGGATATTTTCCGACATCCACGCGGGCGAAGCCGAAGTGCTAGTAATTTATACTTTTCATTTATTTTTCAGTCAAGTATCGCGCAAATTTTATTTCAAGCATAGTTTGACGTTCGTAGCTTGCGTAGCACACTTGCTACGCTCGTAGCTGAGTGCTACGAATAATCGTAGAGCGTGCATTGCTGAAATAGTATTGTATAATGATAGCAATTTGCAGTTGTTTTGCTGCAATATAAACCTTCATTATAGCGACAACCAAGAGAAGACGTAAAGTAGCCAAAATGTCCCACTTTACAGAATTGAATATTGTTCTTTATAGCATTGGCAAGGTTCCAAGCAGAGCCTACGTGCGTTGGTTTTAAAAATACACAACAGGTTGCGAACCCAATTTCTTCACTTTATAGTTTTTTGTACTCGTAACTTACCTTTTAGTTTGAATAAATAATAATAAAGCACGTAAAACAATGTCAATATAAACTAAACCGAACAAAAGATAGTTTAATTTGTTCTTTGAAAGATTTCGTAGAAAGGCGAATATTTATGATACTTTTTAGGGTTTTGTACCTCAAAATTTAAAAAGGAACCCGTATAGGATCACTTTTGTCCGTCTGTCTGTCTGTCAAGTCCATTTTTCTCAGGAACGCGTAGTGGTATCACAGTGTATATGTCGGATCCGGTCAATAAGTACAGTAGTGGATCTGGTCAATAGTACAGTAGTGGATCTGGTCAATAGTACAGTAGTGGATCTGGTCAATAGTACAGTAGTGGATCTGGTCAATAGTACAGTAGTGGATCTGGTCAATAGTACAGTAGTGGATCTGGTCAATAGTACAGTAGTGGATCTGGTCAATAGTACAGTCAAACAGTAGTCGATCCGGTCAATAGTACAGTAGTCAGGAAACGAGTCGCAAGCGCGCCACTGGCGACATCACGTGGTCTACCCACACCACAGCGCGCTTCTACAGAGTCGTGATGTTTTGAACTCATGGCGAGGAGGACAGTCGAGTGTCTGATGGCGTCGGGTTTACTACGCCACGGAACTGTATTCGATTCGTTGTGCCCAGTAGTTGTGTTAATTTTAATTTGAAGTGATTGTGTTAGATTGTGATTTTAATAGGCACCCAGTGTGTTTTCATAGCACGAAACCCATGTTCCGCCCACATGGTATCTGAATCTAACTGAGTAAATCCTGGCGTTCCCGACATATACATAATTATGATGCATAGACTGTGGTGGTATCATGTTGAAATTAATATCAAACACGTAGGTATAATATATATACGGTCTCTTAGGGCTCTAAAAAAATTCAAAGGTCTCATAGCACAAGTAAATGAAAAAGTCCGAAAATCATTAAGTAATATGTAATTTTATCACATTTTTTTTTTGCGATTACAAACTAACATTTGCAGTTGGAGAATCGTCAATGACGTATATAGATGTAACACGTTTTTCAACTACAAAGTTGTTTGTTCTTGGGGTAAAATCATCCCAACTACGAAACCCTTTATTGTGCGTGGTCCGAGACGCACTTGGCCGGTTTTTTATATAAAACTTTGCCCCCATCTTGCAAATTCCAGGACAGAACTGCAGCATCAGTTCAAGGTTACTGTTATGTTATTCTATTAAGGCTTGTCCTCCCTAAAATACGGCGAAAATAAGAAACTTTGTTTCCATTTTTAACAGTAGCTATATCACCTTTTTTATAGAAAAAAATACACAATAATCTAGAAGACATAAGAAGTGATTTCATGTGTCCTGAAATCTATTTTAGTTTGTAGAACTAAAGAAAAAAAAGGCCCAGGTCTATCTCTGTCTATTTTTTCGAGTTTTTACCATATTACTCCTTCAGTTTTCATTAAAAGTGTTCAAAAATGTATACAGTTCTTTACAAAATAACAAGGAATGATTTCATGTGATTACTTTTTAGTCCAGTCCCTAGATTTTTTGTAAATCGGTAATTATTTCATATTTTGCAAGCGTTGTGTCATCGCGCTTCTCTTTCTTTTCTATGCAGTCCGACAGTGACCGCGCTTTTTACGGCGGACAAGCCCTAATAATCATTGAAGTAACAAAATACAAAATTTCGACTCTCAGGTCTGACAGGTCTGGTCTGGTCTGGTCAGGTGTGGACGGTGAGCATCTTCCACAGGTGGAACGACCGTCAATTCATCAACTAGGAAAGAACTGATAATCTTAAAACGGCTGAATAGATTTTCTTGAATCATAGCTAAGAACACTCTCGATCAAGTCATTTTTCAAAGACAAAAAAAAAATAATTGGTTCAGTCGTTTAGGAGCTACGGTGTACACCCCATCTGTTTCCGTCTCAGGGGTTAAAAAAATAATAAACCGGTCAAGAGCGAGTCGGACTCGCGCACCGAGGGTTCCGTTCCGATTTCTAAAAAAGTGTGCTATTTAGAGACATCGTTTTATTTTTCCTGTAATCTTTACATAATATAAACGTCTATCACATAGAATAATTTAAGATTTTTCCCTTTGCAAACTTCGGAGATAAGGGGGGTAACGGTATTTTTTTTTTTACATGTTTCATCAAAAGTCGGAAACTATGCGGCCTAAAAAAAAATAAAAAAATGTTTAAAAATGTGCAAATAGCGTTCTTTCATATGATACCCCACATGCCCTACTAGCCCCACTTTGAATTTTTAAGACCCCCTATCAGTACCTGTTACAAATAAAAATAAATCTTATTTTCAAAATAGTTGGGTAAACGTCATTTAAAACTGTTCCAAATTTCAAGTTGATAGCATTAGTAGTTCTTGAGATATCCAGCTGTGACAGACAGACAGACAGACTGCGAGTGACACCATAAGGGTTCCTTTTTTACCATTTTGGTACGGAATCCTAAAAATGGAAGCGCAAAAAATTTTTAGACTCAGTTTTTTTCTTATAAATGAATCCCTCTATAATTTAACATTCGCAATTTTACATTTAAATTGTGATTGCAATCGCTATTCCATCAACTAAATCGAGTCTTATTCACGCCATTTCACAATTATTTAGTTTACAGATTGATGATAAACGGAAAACGTTGTAAAACGATGTCTATTAAGATTATAAATGATAAATAACTGCCCTTGTTACTTGTTTGTTTTATTAACAGCTTTGTTGGAATCGTGTCTAAACATGTTGAACGTTTTGTAGGATTCCGTACCCAAAGGGTGCCAATGGGACTCTATTTCTAAGGCTCCGCTGTCCATCCGCCCGTCCGTCTGTCACAGGAAGCCTACTCCCTAAGTCCGTCCGTTCATATGTCCGTCCGTTTATCCGTCCGTCTGACTTAACGATCCATCGAAACAAGAGTAAAAATTAAATTTTTCGGACGGGCAAAAACACATCGGGAGTAGTGACAAACTGTCGTATCGTATTGCCATTCATATTTCGTTCGGTCCTCGAACCAATAATCCATCCGTAAGTGATGCGGAGTAGGAAACGCCCGAAACGAAGGCTGAAACTACGGACTTCGTGCTTAGGGAGTAGACCCCAGAGCTGTATCTTTTGAACGGTAATAGGTAGATACTTGGAATTTTCACAGAGTGTGTACAGTAGTACTCAAGTGATATGGCTTACCGATGTACCTGCGCAGAAGATGAATTTTCAAAGCGCGGGAAATGCTATTGACCAATCAGCACGCTCCACGCACCGTGTTTCTTTTTCCTGTACCGCTATTGGTCGGCCACTGCCGCCATGATGTTAGTCAGCCGCCATACTTGCGAGTGAGACAGAACTAACAGCTGCAGTGTATTATGAACCTTATTGTAGTTATCTAAGGTTGATTGTAAGTTTTAAGCATTCTCGTTAATCTTCGGGGCCATACTTTCTTTTCTGTGCGAACGAAGATTCACGACGCACCTTATTACTTGGTTACTACTGTACTACTGTGGCCGCTATGACAACAACAAATAATAAAAATTGAATAAAGTTAAACGTAAAACGCAGGTAATTGACATAAAAAGATCATATATAAAAAGAAAAAAAGAAAAGAAGAGATATCTTAATCTATACTAATATTATAAAGAGGTAAAATTTGTATGTAAGTTTGTAAGTTTGTATGTTTGTAAGTTTGTAAGTTTGTATGTAGGGGGTAAAATCTCCGGAACTAATTATTCAATTCTAAAAATTTTTTCACAAGTAGAAAGCTACATTATTCCTGAGTGCTATAGGCTATAAATTATATTTATATCATGCATATTAGCCGAGCTATCACAATTTTTGTCTAACAAGTCGGAAAGAAATACCTCTTTAAACAGACTTTTTTGCATGCGCTGCCTAAACGATTGTTTATAGTTGAGAACAATGTATGGCAGTCTGGTCCGTCTTAAATAATTCTACAAAAAAGTCCGCGACACCATATTTCTATCTTTTATATTTTATCTTTTATACATCTTTTATTGCTTTAAAAAAGTATTTTTTAGACATACTTACGTTTGGATGATTGTTTAAACAACAAAACATTAATCCTTATCAAAATAAGTTATTTTATGATCACAAGGACATCATGAAGATAAGATTTGGCCATTATGATGTTATTAATGAATTGGATTATCTTAATTAATTTGTAATGTAATGTGACTGTATGAGTGTTTTTGGTACTATGAGTCAGTGATACTCAAAATAAAATGATTTTATTTTATTTATTTACCGTATGTCAATTGGTAATACAGTTTTGGAGATAATATAAAATTTAATTAAACGCAAACTAACTTTAATTCATACCGGTCGCTCTTGAGCGAACATGTTTAGTGCGGACGTTTTATCAATTTCCCCATAGTTGGCGTTGTGCAAATAAGTAATTTTTCTGAATTGCGAGATTTTCCGCGGATTGACGACCCTCTCGATTTATTATTTCAATAATGTCGGTGGAATACAGCGGAAGAGTTTGTTTGAACGCGCTATCTCTGGAACTACCCCAGTCGGATTTGAAAAAATCTTTTTGCATTTTATAACCCAGTTCTTGAGGAGGGCTATAGGCTATATAACATCACGCTAGGGCCCTTAGGAGCCGAGCGCGAAGTAATAGCGCGGGCAGGCGATGCGGAAGGATATAGGCTATTTAACATCACGCTAGGGCCCTTAGGAGCCGAGCGCGAAGTAATAGCGCGGGTAGGCGATGCGGAAGGATATATGCTATTTAACATCACGCTAGGGCCCTTAGGAGCCGTGCGCGAAGTAATAGTGCGCGCACGCGACGCGGAAGGATATAGGCTATTTAACATCACGCTAGGGACCTTAGGAGCCGAGCAAAAAGAAAAAATGTCAGAAAGGATGCTTAAGCGCAAACGAAGTAATAGCGCGGGCAGGCGTTGCGATGCGATGCGTCGTTGGGGGACAAGAAATTTCACGCGGACGAAGTCGCGGGCAGAAGCTAGTATTATTTATAAATCCGCTAATTGATTATATTTTTCAAAAAAGCATCTTTTCATTTACCATTCTTAAAAATTTGGTCCCGTGTGAGCGAGAGAGGTGACAAAAGGCAACAGCACTCTTAAGCGGGATGAATGTATTTTTGTGTTCCATCGGTGGTTTATAAACCATCACTCATCCATCCATTAATCCATACTAATATTATAAATTCGAAAGTAACTGTCTGTCCTTTTCACGCCTAAACCACTGAATGGATTTTGATAAACGGAATTTGGCAAATAGGTGGTAATTCAAATTTATGCTTTTGTTAGGAATTAATGAAGTATGTGGTTCCACGTTTTTGTATTTTAAAATCCACAAAACTGCACGGATATCGGTACAATTTGGCAAAATCCTGGGGAAGGACATAGCCTACTTTTTGTCTTAAGCAATTATCCTACAGGGTGTCATACAGGGGATGAAAATTTGTATGTCAAACCCAGCATTTCTTAAGTTAAATTTATGCTTCTGGTAGGAAATAAAGAAATGTGTGTCCAGCGTTTTTATAAAAATCATCCCCTAAGGGGTTAAAATAGGGGATGATTTTAATCGGTGAGTTTAGTGAATTTTAAATTCACTAAACTCACCGATATCGATCAAATTTGGCAAGACTATAGATGCCATCTTGGGGATGGACATAGCCTACTTTTTGTCTCAAAAATAATCCTACAGGGGGTGAAAGTTTTATGAGCAACCCAGCATTTCTTAAAATTTATGGTTTTGATTTAGGAAAAATCATCCACTAAGGGGGTAAACTAGGGGTTGATTTTAAAATTCACTAATAATATTGAAAATTTTGCGTACCTCTTTTTAAGAGATTTAAGGTATAGGAAATGTAGGCATAGTTCGTACCTTGAAGCAACATTTAGTGTTAATTTTTTTTTAATTCCCACGGCATAAGGAATAAATAGGATTTATAAAAGGCATGCAAGTTGGTAATTTTCCGTTCGGTTATATATTTCGTTCAGTACATTCACGCGGGCGAAGTCGTGGGCAAAAGATAGTTTGTATGTTTGAACGCGTTAATCTCTGGAACTACGAATCGGATTTGAAAAATTATTTCTGCATCTGGTAGCCCTATTCTTGAGAAAGGCTATATATTATTTAACATCACGCTAGGATCCTTAGGAGCGGCGCAAAAAGAAAAAAAAGTCAGAAAGAACGCTTAGCAATAACGAAGTAATATCGCGGGCAGGCAATGCGATGCCACGGGGTGATTCGAGGGAGCAAGAAATTTTACGAGGACGAAGTCGCGGCCAGAAGCTAGTCATTTAGTATTGAATTAATATTGTTAACATTTCCACTTTATTGTGGAAAGAACCGCACCATACACCCATTAAATAAGCCATAGTCTACAGTATGAGTCATCTGTGGGTGGGGCCCATTACTTTTATTAAGTTCGTTTTAATTTAAATGTACCTCTCCCGGGGGTCACTTGTGCATTCGGTCAAGGACGGGAGAACTATATGCTGCTAAAGTACGACATAACTAAAAGGTTTCATCAGCAAAATTCATTCATAGACACGGTCACTATTCCACATATGTGTGCGACATAGTGTATTCTCATGACATTGACAAGAGGTCGCGGGAAACCACTGGAACAGAAGCACAAAAGCACTGGACTAGTCAATGTGTGACTCTAGTGTAGGACTCTGTCCTTATATTCAAAGATGTTCAAATACGTCATCAAACGGAGATGGTCAATCAATCTGCTTAGCCTTTTCCCAACTATGTTGGGGTCGGCTTCTAGTCTAACCGGATGCAGCTGAATACCAGTATTTTACATGGAGCGACTGCCTATCTGACCTCCACAACCCAGTTACTGGGTAATACGATACCCCTTGGTAAGACTGGTTGTCAGACTTTCGGGCTTCTGACGACCCGTAACGACTGTCAAAGATCCACGAATAACAGCCGGGACCAACGGCTTAACGTGCTTTCCGAGGCACGGAGGAATCTCGGTATGTAAAGATGGTCACCCATCCACTGACCAACCCCGGCAAGAGTAGCTTAACCTGACGGATCGACCCGTGCAGCTGTTAATACTTAGCCACAAGCTCCTCAAACCGAGATGGTCAATACTATGCAAAATGACATCAGTAAATTTTTTGACTTATTTGAGAAGGTGTTTTTTTTCCTTCTGGATGAATGAAATATTGAAATTATAATAACGGTATTGGAGAAGAACCAAGACATAGTACATACGGCTCGGGTGTTAATTCCGCCTAGAATGCAATAACAAATGTCCACGTGTATCAAACGACGTTTTTCAATACATTTTTAAAGAAATAAAATAAAATATCGGAAATATTTTTGTCATGAATTATTAGACTCAACGCACACGAGGCACATCTTCGACCAGTCGGCAGAACTGTAGGCTGTAGATAGGGACATAGACGTTATAGAAATCCCCCACTAACAAGTGCAGATTGCATACTAAAAGGTGTGCGCCGTCTGCGTTAGCGCGCATTGAAGCAAACGTTCTATTTTTTTCGCGCACTTTTGTGTGGCGCGGCGCGATCTGCCTGAATTACAGATTTTCTGTGCGCCGGACTTTTTGCGCGTCGTATGCGTTACTGCATACAATTGCTTAGATTCTATTTTCACAGACTAAAAAGTGCGTCACGGATAGTCTGTCGTCTGCGCTGCACCTAAAACACACACATGTTAAAGCAAAAACTAAGAAAAAAATCTATTTTGGCAGTAAAACGACTATCATAGATCAGAAATCTAGAACGCAGAAATAAAAGATTAAACTAAAAAAAATATTTCTTCACTACATTGTGAAGTAAGCAATGATATTATAATAAATATCATTGGAAGATATTTAATATAATATCATTGGAAGAAAGATTCTCTTTGAATGTCTTCTAGACAAAAACTTAATAAATTAATCATTCATACAAACAAACTTTCATACCGTATTCTATTCCCTTAGGTATGGAATTTCCAAAAATTCTTCCTTAATGGATGTTTACACTATATAAGGTATCCATGAGCAAAATTTCATGTCTCTAGGTCCAGTGGTTTGGATTGTGCGTTGATTATTATCAGTCAATGAGTCAGTCAGGACTTTTAATTTTATATATATAGATTTACAAGACCATAAACTTCTGATAGGTTTTCCAGTAATCTATAGGTAAAGAACTATTTTCTGTATTTTTTTCAAAATTTTAGGCTCAGTAGTTTCGGAGTTAAGGGGGGGAATGGTCAATTTTCGTCTATTTTCTTAAATAACTTTTAAAAAAAATATTTTAAAATTACAAAAAAAATATATTTGAGACCCTCACAGTAAGACCTTTCATTTGATATGTCACATGGTACAGTTTGCAAAACTTTTTTTTTAATTGTACTTATTTTCCCCCCAAAAGGGACTCCCACATTCAA
Source organism: Cosmia trapezina (assembly GCA_905163495.3). Taxonomy (NCBI): domain Eukaryota; kingdom Metazoa; phylum Arthropoda; class Insecta; order Lepidoptera; family Noctuidae; genus Cosmia; species Cosmia trapezina. The sequence goes on along the minus strand of LR991032.1, from coordinate 22,334,735 downwards.
AATTAATTTATTTACGTTACATGTCCGTGTTTGGGTGTACCAAGTTTCAAATTAATCAGTTCATTAGATTCGGAGCAAATTGGCTGTGACAGACGGACGGACAGACAGACAGACACACGAGTGAACCTATAAGGGTTCCGTTTTTTCCTTTTGAGGTACGGAACCCTAAAATAAGCGATTGCTGTTGCCGTGACATCACAGCGGGCCCTATCAGAATACCAGCGCTGCGACACTTATTTTAAGTGTCACAGCATCATGCTGAGATAGGGACCTTTTGGCCTCGTACAGGACTTTGTTTTATTTTTATGTTTTTTATATAATTTTGTTTCTTTTTTTTTTAATTGTTATCAATGTATATTTAGTTTTAGTTGGTGATCTTCCTGTGCGAGTCACAATAAATACTTTTTCTCTTTCATTCTTTCTTTCTGTTAAGGACTAATTTTCGTCGTTCGATGGAACTATCAATTTGTGTCGTACTGCACCTATTTGTTAGGCAAAACATGAACGTGAAGCCTTGTTAGTGGATAGTTAATATAATTACCATAATTATTTGACAAGGGCTCATTGTAAGTGCGTAATAAAAATATCGTACGTTTGTTCCGGATTCTTAATTCTGAATTTTATCTCCGAAGTTTGCAAAGAGAAAAATTTGAAATTATTCTATGTGATAGAAGTTTATGTAAAGATGACAGGAAAAATAAAACGATGTCTCTAAATAGCACACTTTTTCAGAAATCATATCGTGTATTTGACAGCTATCGGCAGTACTAATTTGACAGCTATCGTGTATTTGACAGCTATCGGCAGTACTGATTTGACAGCTATCGTGTATTTGACAGCTATCGGCAGTACTAATTTGACAGATATCGTGTATTTGACAGCTATCGGCAGTACTAATTTGACAGCTATCGTGTATTTGACAGCTATCGGCAGTACTAATTTGACAGCTATCGTGTATTTGACAGCTATCGGCAGTACAAATTTGACAGCTATCGTGTATTTGACAGCTATCGGCAGTACTAATTTGACAGCTATCGTGTATTTGACAGCTATCGGCAGTACTAATTTGACAGCTATCGTGTATTTGACAGCTATCGGCAGTACTGATTTGACAGCTATCGGCAGTACTAATTTGACAGCTATCGTGTATTTGACAGCTATCGGCAGTACTAATTTGACAGCTATCGTGTATTTGACAGCTATCGGCAGTACTAATTTGACAGCTATCGTGTATTTGACAGCTATCGGCAGTACTAATTTGACAGCTATCGTGTATTTGACAGCTATCGGCAGTACTAATTTGACAGCTATCGTGTGAAGTTGATAGCAAGCGCGATCTTATTCTTAGTTAGCTCGCATAGTACGTACTTACATTAGTGCGGGTATCAAACAGCACAATTATCCGGAAATAAGTATATAACACAAGTGACATCTATTGTAATAGTGAAGTTTAACAACTCGAATGGAATTTTGTTGCATCTGCCAAGAATGACAAAACATCAAAACAACTTAGTGCACAAAGAAATACATAGATGGCATTATTATCAAGTGTCGTCGTGCGTAGGTACTGTCGATCTACTGAAATCTATAAATATTAAAACGCGTGACGAGATCGTGATTATTCTGAGTATCACGAAAATAATACCGGATAAATTTCGTTTAAATTTTGCACAGATATTTCCTACAAGTCTGCTCTGGTCTGGTTTGGTGTGGCTATAGATTATCACGCTATTTGCTATGGGAATTCTTCAATAGTTTACCGCAAATTGTGAAAAGATGAGCCAAAATGGATATTGCAGATAGTTACACAAACTGACGACCTATTCTGTAGAAATATCATCGTGAAGACAAAGGTGCAGTGAGCTGTATAGTCTCACTCCTTAGCACAATTCAAGCTCATTTAACCTAATCTCCATCGGTTTAGTTAATTAAATAAAGATAAACAAAATAAAAGCACGTTTCACGACACAGTTGTACAAATGTGTAACGTTACTAAATTGAAGAGTACAACTGTGTCGTAGCATGACGACTGAAGTGACAGGTATTACGTTTAGTCGGTTAACCAGACACGTGTTTATTTTTGTTTACCTTTATTTAATTACCTACACCGATGGAGTATAAGTTTTCAGGGTGATATTTTTTACAGAATATACCGGCCGTACGTTGGTTTCTCCCGTGTTACCAGTCCCGACTCTCTTTATATTTTGTCTGCTGAGACCTTAACTACAAATGTAGTCTATGGGGAAGTTTTATAAAAATGTGGCTGTTATTTTAGATATTGTGGGGTCTTACGACTTCCACGCTAGTTGTGTAAATAATCAAGTACTTAATGACATCATCATCATCATCTTCCTGCCCTTATCCCGTGCGCCGATCCCAAGTAACATGGGATAAGCCCATGTTACTTGGGGTCGGCGCAACACGTTTTCAAGTACTTAATCAAATATTAAAATCACCATCGTACATTTTTGAATTTTCTCCAGTACAAAACTTTATTAGGGTGTAATTTTAATCACCGTTATCCTCTTAAGGGGTCATTGTACTCATCATTATAAACAACTTTTATTGTGCGACCAAACCTGAAATAGCGAAAAAAAAATCAGCTGTTCAGTACATTTTGACGAATTATGCGAACATAAATGTACTGAACAGCTGATTTTTTTTTCGCGATTTCAGGTTTGGTCCCACAGTAAAAGTTGTTCATAATGATGAGTACAATGACCCCTTAAGAGGATAACGGTGATTAACATTACACCCTGTAATACATTGCAGGTTTATTAACATAATTTCATTCCACCAATAAGTCACATTGAGTACAATTTTTCCCCCAATAATTTGCGACTTATTGGTAGCGTATTGAGATATTACATTTTTTTTTTAGGGTTCCGAACCTCAAAAGGAAAAAACATAACCCTTATAGGATCACTTCGTTGTCCGTATGTCTGTCTATCAGCCTGTCAAGACCCTTTTTCTCAGGAACGCGTGGAGGTATCAAGTTGAAATTAATATCAAATACGTAGGTCTATGGTCCCTTGGAGTCCTAAAAAATCAAGCTTCTAAGCCAACGCAATAAAAAAATGTGGCCGTTAATGCGACATATTTTTATACTCGCATGTACTAAAATGAAAACCTATAGGGTACTTCCCGTGGACCAAGAATCATGAAATTTGGCAAGAAGCAAGGTCTCACAGCACAAGTAAAGAAAAAGTCTGAAAATTGTTAATTTGTAATTTTATCACATATTTTTAGGGTTCCGTACCAAAATGGTAAAAAAGGAACCCTTATGGTGTGACTCAGTCCGTCTGTCTGTCTGTCTGTCTGTCTGTTACAGCTGGATATCTCAAGAACTATTAATGCTATCAACTTGAAATTTAGAATAGTTTTAAATGACGTTTACCCAACTATTTTGCAAATAAGAAAGAAATAAAAATATTTATATTTTTTTTTGCAACAGGGACTGAAAGGGGGTCTTAAAAAATTAAAGTAGGGCTACTAGGTCATGTGGGGTATCATATGAAAAAACGCTGTTTGTACATTCTAAAACTATTTTTTTTTAGGCCTTATAATTTTTGACTTTTGATGAAAAATGTAAAAAAAAAAATACCGTCCCCCCCTTATCTCCGAAGTTTGCAAAGAGAAAAATCTGAAATTATTGTATGTGATAGAAGTTTATGTAAAGATTACAGAAAAAATAAAACGATGTCTCTAAGTAGCACACTTTTTCAGAAATCGGAACGGAACCCTCGGTGCGCGAGTTCGACTCGCTCTTGACCGGTTTTTTTTTTTTGTGATTACAATGTTAGGTTTGTTTTAGGGATAAATTCGTTTCAACTACGGAACCCTGCATTGTGCGTGGTCCGATGCGCACATGGCCGGCTTTTTTTTAAATTTGCTGCTTTCTTATCAAACTGACTGTTTGAATTAAACAAGTGACAGGGTTATCGCATGTCAAGAACTTTGTGATACTATTTTTTACTTTGCACTGATAGAGAGAAGAGTTGGGATGCAAATGACCGCCACTATTTTGGGTTCTGTAAGAATACAACTTTGTTATAACACACATACACACAGACATAGTTCCTGATCTCCTACGCGACGATGAGGACATGGGCAGGTAGCGCAAGGCCCTGTCCAACAGAGCGAACATGTTAGCCCACAGGTCTAAACGCTGTAATGCTCCAGTGAAACACTGTTCAAAGCGCATTGCTCATCACTTTTTAATATAAAAAGTTTGGTAAACAAGACTATTACATTTTAATTTATGTAAATACTGGCTTTTGCCCGCGTGGATGTTGGAAAATATCCTATGGGAACGTACAAAATCATGCCCACTGGGAGCTTTAAGCCCACCATACACGTCAATGATATTATCATAGCGATTTGAGTTTGCACAGTTATATCGGACGACCCTATGTTCTCCACATGTACATTTGATATAGGGGATGAAAGTTTGTATGTGAAACCCAGCATTTGTTAGGGATATAAAAGTTCAAAATGCTTTTGGTAGGAAATAAAGAAATGTGTAGTAAGTACAGCTTTTCGAAAATTCATCCCCTAAGGGGGTAAAATAGGGGTTGATTTTAAAATTCACAAACAATATTAAAGTTTTGTGTACCTACCTCTTATTAAGAGAATTATGGGATAGGAAATGTGGTACTCATAGTTCGTATCTTGAGGTAACATTTAGTCTCTAATTCAAATGAATCAATACATGTACATGTGGAGAACATGGGCTGTCCGATATAACTGTGCAAACTCAAATCGCTACGATATATCGTTGCCGTGTATGGCTTAAAGCTCTCAGTAGGCATGATTTTTTACGACATCTTCAACAATCATTGTCATATCATTCATCATTCAGCCAATTTACACCAAAACTTAATGAATTATACACTGAATCACTCCATCCATTGGTGAACCGTATGAAAATCCGTTCAGTAGTTTATCGCGTTCAAACAGACAGACAGACGCGGCGGGGAACTACGTTTAGTTAACATTTATTATGCCAGCACGCTGTAAGCCTCAAGATACGAACTATGAGTACATTTCCTATATTTTAATATTAATTGTGAATTTAAAAGTCAACCCCTATTTTACCCCCTTGGGGATGATTTTTCAAAAACGCTGTACTTACCACATATTATTTCCTACCAAAAGCATCAATTTGAATTTTCATATCCCTAACTTACGAACCGCTGGGCTTCCCATACAAATTTTCATACAATATATCACCCCCTGTAGGATGATTTTTGAAACAAAAAGTAGCCTATGTCCTTCCCAGGATGCCATCTATAGCCTTGCCAAATTTTATCGAAATCCGTTCAGTGGTTTAGGCGTGAAAAGCTAACAGACAGACCGACAGACAGAGTTACTTTCGAATTTATAATATTATAATAAGGATTAATTATAGTCGTATGGATATAAACTTAGTTATTCTCGAGAGAAAAATAAATATAGCTGTATAAGGAATATACTATACTAGAAGTAGCATCTTTTTCATGAGACAGTTCTTTTTCAAAAGGTAAACTTTTTAGTATAAAAAAATCCGGAAACATCTAAATCTATTAATTGTAGCTGGGTTCCGAGGTATAAACCTAATTGCACTGGACTATACTGGCTATACCCTGGATGGAACCCTTCATTCCGTGTGGTCCGTCACAAACTTTGTGTGAGCGTGATCGATAAAAACCTATTTTTTTACAAACAAGTAAAAAATCCAGTCAAGAGCGAGTCAATGGCCTACTCCCTAAGTCCGTCCGTCGCCCCGTCCGTCCGTTCAGCCGTCCGTCTGACATTACGATCCATCAAAACAAGTGTAAAAGCTAAATTGTTCGGACGGGAAAAAACACATCGGGAGTAGGGACAACTGGCAAATCATGTTGTCATTCATACTTCGTTCGGGGCCCGAACCAATCATCCATCCGTAGGTGATACGGAGTAAGAAACGCCCTTAACGAAGGCCGAAACTACGGACTTAGTGCTTAGGGAGTAGGCCCCCAGACTCGCACACCGAGGGTTCCGTTCCGATTTCTGAAAAAGTGTCTCTAACTAGTTAGAGACATCTTTTTATTTTTCTTGTAATCTTTACATAAACTTCTATCACACAGAATAATTTCAGATTTTTCTCTATGCAAACTTTGGAGATAACCCCGGAACGGTATTTTTTCGGCCTAAAACAAAAGAAAAAAAAATATTTGAGAATATATAAACAGGGCTCTTTCATATGATACCCCACATAGTAGCCCCACTTCGAATTTTTAAGACCTTTCAGTCCCTGTTGCAAAAAAAAATCCTTCTTACTTGCAAAATAGTTGTGCAAACGTCATCTAAAACTGTTCCAAATTTCAAGTTGATAGCATTAGTAGTTATTGAGATATCCAGCTGTGACAGACAGACAAACAGACTGAGTCGCACCATAAGGGTTCCTTTTTACCATTTTGGTACGGAACCCTAAAAATAGGACTTATCAATGCATATCTATACTAATATTATAAAGAGGTAAAATTTGTATGTAAGTTTGTAAGTTTGTATGTAGGGGGTAATCTCCGGAACGAATGATCCAATTCTAAAAATTTTTTCACTGGTAGAAAGCTACATTATTCCTGAGTGCTATAGGCTATAATAGTAGATTATGCACCGAGGGGCTAAAGTTGTGTCTTATGTCACGGGCGTCATATTGAATCTCGAGCGCAATGAAGGATTCGGGATTTAACTCCCGAGCGTAGTGAGGGAGTTAAGAGTTTAACTCACGAGCGAAGCGAGGGAGTTAATACAAGAATCCTGAATGCAGCGAGGGATTCAAGCTAGCCCAAGGCAAAGACACCTTTAGCCCAGAGGAGGATACTCTACTTTTTACACCTACTGTGAGAAAATAATAGCCATAGTACGAAAAACAAAGTATTTATTAAATAAACAAACAGTAAGAATGACATATTTAGAACTAGTTAGTTATATGCACTTACATATTAATTGAAGTTAACGGCAACATTTGAGACATTAGTCCAGTTGTGCAAAGATAAAGTTAAGTTTTTATTTGGTACGTTTATAGATGTTGATGTGGAATTAAAAAAAAAATTAAAAAATGGTTCGTAGTTATCTAATTATTCTTACAATATTATGTCTTCGAAAACATGGCAACGATATGAAGAAGCAGTCGTTATGATTTTGTAGGAAATCGAGAATATCATCCACGCGTAGTAAGGGTTTCGAGAATAGCTTTCCTCTTTCTGGCACCAAAGGGTGTTTGTTAGTACTATACTGCCAATTTAGCTGAGCATGTGAGATTCCAAATTCAAATCACATTATTGACCAGCGGGTCATAATGAAATCCAGTACAACATTATTGACCGGCTGTGCCCCCGGCCACTAATGACTCACTTTAGGTTAAGGTTGCTTGACATATAATTTGACATTTTCGAGCAGGTGGTGTGAAAATTATATTTATATCATGCATATTAGCCGAGCTGTCACAATTTTTGTCTAACAAGTCGGAAAGAAAGAATTCTTTAAACAGACTTTTGTGCATGCGCTGCCTAAACGGTTGTTTAAAATTGAGAACAATGTATGGCAGTCTGGTCCGTCTTAAATAATTCTACAAAAAAGTCCGCGACACCATATTTCTATCTTTTATATTTTATCTTTTATACATCTTTTATTGCTTTAAAAAAGTATTTTTTAGACATACTTACGCTTGGATGATTATTTAAACAACAAAACATTAATCCTTATCAAAATAAGTTATTTTATGATCACAAGGACATCATGGAGATAAAATTTGGCCTTTACAGTATGGCAATTAGTCATACAGTTTCGGAGATAATATAAAATTACTAAAACGCAAAATAACTTTAATTCATACCGGTCGCTCTTGAGCAAACATGTTTAGTGCGGACGTTTTATCAATTTACCCATAGATGGCGTTGTGCAAATAAGTAATTTTTCTGAATTGCGAGATTTATTATTTCAATAATGTCGGTGGAATACAGCGGAAGAGTTTGTTTTTTTGTTAGTTTGTTTGAACGCGCATCTCTGGAACTACCCCCGTCGGATTTGAAAAAATCTTTTTGCATTTTACATTTCAGTTCTTGAGGAGGGCTATATGCTATTTAACATCACGCTAGGGCCCTTAGGAGCCGAGCGCGAAGTAATAGCGCGGGCAGGCGATGCGGAAGGATATAGGCTATTTAACATCACGCTAGGGCCTTTAGAAGCCGAGCGCGAAGTAATAGCGCGAGCAGGCGATGCGGAAGGATAATATAGGCTATTTAACATCACGCTAGGGGCCTTAGGAGCCGAGCGCAAAGTAATAGCGCGGGCAGGCGATGCGGAAGGATATAGGCTATTTAACATCACGCTAGGGCCCTTAGGAGCCGATCGCGAAGTAATAGCGCGGGCAGGCGATGCGGAAGGATATAGTCTATTTAACATCACGCTAGGGCCCTTAGGAACCGATCGCGAAGTAATAGCGCGGGCAGGCGATGCGGAAGGATATAGCCTATTTAACATCACGCTAGGGACCTTAGGAGCCGAGCAAAAAGAAAAAATGTCAGCAAGGATGCTATTAAGCGCAAACGAAGTAATAGCGCGGGCAGGCGTTGCGATGCGATGCGTCGGGGTTGGTGGGTGGGGGGGACAAGAAATTTCACGCGGACGAAGTCGCGGGCAGAAGCTAGTGTTATAATAAATAATGAGAGTTACGCACAAACGCGTTATTCATCTGTCGGCGGCGCACAAGTGAACACGTAACATGAAGCTGTTACTTATATTGTTTGTTGTGTTGACTGTACTCAGCACACTCTGTACGGCAAGTGTCCCTATTACTCAAGAGTGTCCGGAAAACATGCCCAGGCTTCCTGATGAAACGTGTCCGTGAGTACTTTGACTTTTTATTATATTCTGCTATACACCACTATTTTTAGGGTTCCGTACCAAAATGGTAAAAAGGAACCCTTATGCTGTGACCCAGTCTGTCTGTCTGTCTGTCTGTCCGTCTGTCACAGCTGGATATCTCAAAAACTACTAATGCTATCATCTTGAAATTCGGAACAGTTTTAGATGACGTTTACACAACTATTTTGCAAATAAGAAACAATTAATTTTTTTTTTTTTTTTGCCACAGGGACTGAAAGGGATCTTAAAAATTCAAAGTGGGGCTACTAGGGCATGTGGGGTATCATATGAAAGAGCGCTGTTTGCACATTCTCAAACATTTTTTATTTATTTTTAGGCCGCACAGTGTTCGACTTTTGATGAAAAATGTAAAAAAAAATACCACCCCCCCCCCCCCCCCCCTTATCTCCGAAGTTTGCAAAGAGAAAAATCTGAAATTATTCTATGTGATAGAAGTTTATGTAAAGATTACAGGAAAAATAAAACAATGTCTCTAGATAGCACACTTTTTCAGAAATCAGAACGGAACCCTCGGTGCGCGAGTCCGACTCGCTCTTGACCGGTTTTTTTAATTAGTACAAAAAAAATGGGGCTCTATCCGTACCCGTTACTGATCATAATTGCGTAGTCAAAAGTAAAAAAGCCAAAGTACCAAAATTGTCCACGAAAATTTCTCATACCTAACTGGTAAATTCATGATTATGATACGATAACTAGTTGGAGGCGGGGCAAGTTCGAGCGAGAGCACGCGAATGCGAGAGCGAGAGAATGAATACAACTATGAATGGCCTGTACAATAATACACATTGAGTGAAATTTTGGGATATAAACAAACGCCAATAACTTTACTGTTTATGAATATTATTTATTGAGACTTTACATATAAAAACCAGCCAAGTGCGTGTCGGACCACGCACAATGAGGGTTCCGTAGTTGAAAAGAATTTATCCCAAAGACAAACTTAACATTGTGTTGAAAAACATGTTTTCCCATATACATATACGTCACGGACAATTGCCCAACTGCATATTTAAGTTTGTATTCGCAAAAAACTATTCATAAAAATAACATCACGCCTTGTTTCCCCGAAGGCTTGGGTAGAGGTGTACCTATACGCCGACATTTTGCCAGAAAAAAAAACTAAAAGCCATTTTTTTATGTGATAAAACAACAAATAATAAATTTTCGGAATTTTTCCTTTATTTGTGCTATGAGACCTTGCTCCTTACCAAATTTCATGATTCTATGTCAACGGGAAGTACCCTATAGGTTTTAATATACTTGCGAGTATCAAAATAATATGTCGCATAAATGGCCGTATTTTTTATTGCGTTGATTTAGAAGCTTGATTTTTATAGAGCTCTAAGGGACTATAGATTTACGTATTGGGTATTAATTTCAACTTGATACCTCCACGCGTTCCTGAGAAAAAGGGCCTTGACAGATGACATACTTGAAAGTATTTTTTTATGTGAGAAAATTATAAATTACCAATTTTCGGACTTTTTCCATTACTTGTGTTAGGAGACCTTGCTTCTTGCCAAATTTCATGGTTCTAGATCAACGGGAAGTACCCTATAGGTTTTGATTTACTTGCGAGTATCAAAATATGTCGCATAAATGGCCGTATTTTTTATTGCGTTGATTTAGAAACTTCATTTTTTAGAACTTCAAGGGATCATATAGACTTACGTATTTGATATTAATTTTAACTTGATACCTTTATGCGTTCCTGAGAAAAAGGGCCTTGACAGATGACATACTTGAAAGTATTTTTTTATGTGAGAAAATTATAAATTACGAATTTTCGGACTTTTTCCATTACTTGTGCTATGAGACATTGCTTCTTGCCAAATTTCATGGTTCTAGGTCAACGGGAAGTACTCTATAGGTTTTGATTTACTTGCGAGTATTATTCTATGTGATAGAGGTTTATGTAAAGATTACAGGAAAAATAAAACAATATCTAAATAGCACAATTTTTCAGAAATCATCAACAAAAATTACATACATATAAATGATGGTACGGAACCCTCGGTGCGCGAGTCTGACTCGCTCTTGACCGGTTTTTCTTTTACTTGTTTTCGAGTATAACTATCGAATAATACCAAAGCATTATTTACTAGTGTTTGCACTACTTGGCCTACTGGCATTCACATCAACAAAAATTGTGTTTTACATATTTTTATTTTTCAGGCCAACAACAACACCTGCAAACGTACCGAAAGATGATTTTTTTGACAATGGTTATGATAATGAGTACGACATATTAGGAGCAGGTGATTTAGTGGAGAAATGGTAGGTATTTAATACAGTAAACATTTTTTAATTTCAATAGGCTATAGAAGTTGCGCGGTCATTGGGTCGGAATCGGTCCGTCCGTATCTATAGCGTCTGGATCTATAGTATAGTATAAAGTGCGTCCACTGCATTCGGATTTTGCATCGGTAATATCAATCAGTGTTTCCAATTTTATGGATTTCTCCCTTCTTGAGGGTAAAATTAACAATAATAGGCATGGCTTAGTTTTTTTATTTTGACAGGGATATTATGTACCTAGAGTTATAGTTATATTATGTCTGCATTTGGACAGGAAGTGCTCAATTATGACCAGTTTCTTGATCCGTAGTTAACTCAACCAATAGTTAGAAATAGTAGGTAACTAAAGGTTAAATTTTGGCAAAATGTGGACCAAATTTACAAACCGTCCCATATTAGTATTCGTTTGAAAGTAATTTTAATTAAAAATGTTTTTCGGTCATTCTCCAATTAGGCGTTCTTTGCCTAATTACCGTACCCTTTTTTATTTTTCACTGATTCTACTTAAAAACATTAAATTATGAAACACATCAAAGATACAAATTCAATAGTTAATGAGGCATTTGACTATTAGTGGTGGTTTTCTAGATAATGAGACTTAAAAAAATTATGTGTATGCTAATTAGATAATTTTAAAATTTAATGCAACGGTAATTAAAAAATGTCAGCAAGTCCATGTAAATTATTAAGACACTTTATCTTTGCTATAATTTATTAACAATTAAAAACTAGCTGACCCGACAGACGTTGTCCTGTCCCAATTTCAATAATTCAAAATTCGCATAGAAAATCCACTTTCAGTTTTCCCGAATTTTCCGTTTTTCCCGGTAACTTTTCCAATTTTTCTCACCGTTTAAACCTTCCCTGTACTACGACAAACATTTCAAAACCAAAATCAGCTAGACCGGCCCAGCCGTTCTCGAGTTTTAGCGAGACAAACGAACAGCAATTGATTTTATGTATAAATAGATATAATAGGTCGGGGAAAAGTTTTTCGTATTTTATAGGTATAAAGTTGTAATAAAATCTCTTTGGCTCTACTGTTTGTATCTGGCTGGTTTTGATACCATTAAATAGATGACATTTTAGAAAAGAAAAATAAAAAGTAAAAACGATTTCCCGCCATTTTTCAATTGTTTTTCTGCCCGCCAAAATCGTTAGATGCATAGAATGATGTACTATCATTCTATGCATCTAACGAACAAATTCTATACATTTTGAAGTCTTATTACAAAAAAGGGAAAATGCAACACAAACCACGAAAGAACGTACGAGCCGAGCGAGCGTAGCGAGCGGCGCCCCGGCAGCGGCCGGCGAGTGCCAGGGTCCGTTTAGGTACAAAAGAATGTAATTAGCCAGCCAGTGTAGGGTTTGCAGGGACGGGTAAATCCCGAATTAAAATTTATTCCAATTATTATTCGGACTTTACCCAAAAAGCTTGAGTAATTTACAAGATTTACTCTATCTTCTATCCCTTGACATACATATTATAACATATATATTTGCTCTGTACACACGGTTATATAACAAGCCACATACATGGATTACTTTCCAGTACAAGCTGAAGTCTCATCGTAAGGAAATCCTATACAATGCAAGATCATCTTATACTGGAAATTTATAGCTTAATATTATGTAGAGGTGTGCACAAGGCACATTATGACGACACAATATAAATACAAAACGAAAACAAAATAAAAACTTAATACAGTTAATAATTATGTGAAAGTAGCCAGCAAGATGCCTGAATAACTTATTGTATTTTATTTTCAGGAATAGTGGGTAATCTACAAGGACACATGCGAACGAAACATCACGATGACGTCACGGAAATCCTGCATCGCGCTAGCACAATTCTCCGCGCGACTAAATAGCATTTTTAAGTCAACTTATAGTTATTAACTTCGTTAGTTTATAAATAAATAAATAAAATAAATAATAACTTTATTTCGGGTGGCATAGACCCATATAGAAACCTTAACCTAGTATATATTTTTATTTGCTATAACTCGCCATACCTAGACAAGACATGGCCCACTCATGAAAGATCTTAATATAAAGGTTCCAAATATATATTTTTTTTATAATTGTAAAATAAATTGTTTTAATGTTATTTATGAAAATTTACGAAAATTGACCATTCCCCCTTATCACCAAAACTACTGAGGCTAAAATTTGGAAAAAAATACAGAATATAGTTCTATAGGTACCAATATATTACAGAAAAACTTACAAGAAGTCTATGGTCTTAACATAACATGGATCTCTCAATATTGTGCGTAAACTAACATTTTGCACTTGGAATGTATCGGAGAACATGTTTTTCAACTACAATGTTTGAATTTATCCCAATTACGGAACCCTTCATTGTGCGTGGTCTTACCACGCACTTGGCCGGTTTTTTATATTATTGCTTGTACATACTATTATTATTATTTTAAGACTTAGCTTTTTAAATTATGTAAATATTATCTTGGAAAATGAAATAGAAACTAACTGTGTACAATGGCCTTTGTGCGAGTTTTTATACTTACTCGATCGCGTTTACGTTAACGTTGACCTAGGTACGTCAATTTGTATGAAATAATTGTGTTTCCCATTACAGTCACCAGACAGCGCTTATTCAGTTTTAGTACAACTCGCACTAAGCTCTCAGTTGTTTTATCTCACGAAAGCGGGTGAGCCATACTTGTAGATGTAATACGTATAGACACGCGCCCTTGTGTGCGTACCTGCAGGTAGCGCGCTCCCGAGCTTACGCACACAAAGACAATGTGCATGTAACATTTACACATACAAGTATGGCTCGCCCGCTTTCGTGAGCTATAACAACTATAACTTATCTTTCAACCTACACATCTACTTAGATGTAATAAACTTAGGTAAGCATATAGTGGTACTGACTACGGAACGGAACCCTTCACTGCATGTCCGTCACAAACTTTGCCGATTGTTTTTCCTTATTTTTGAGTTTTGTGTGAGCGTGATCAATAAAGACCTATTTAATAAAAACTATGTTACATATCAGAGCATATTATAGAACGACGTTACTCATGCACAAACGCATTATTCATCTCTCAGCAGCGCACAAGTGAGCACGTAACATGAAGCTGTTACTTTTATCAATTGTTGTGTTGACTGTACTCAGCACACTCTGTAAGGCAGATGTTTATAAAAGAGCAGAGTGTCCGGGAAACATGCCCAGTATTGATGGACAGTGTGCGTGAGTAATTTGTGTTTTTATCATATTCTGCTACTAGAGACCCGCCCCTGACTGGGATGTACTGTAACTGAGATACTGTTATTTGTTTTGTATGAACCAAGAGGTATGCGACACAATGGTGCCGATTCTCTTGTCACAAATGCCTCTAAACTAACTAAAAATCACTAAAATTTAGTTTATTCCTGTCAAACGATGATTTCCCATTCTGATATTTTAGTTTGACAGCACTAAGATGGCACTGAGTTATTGATTTAGTGAAATTATGGTTAAGAATAAATAATGTTAAAAATGAATATCAAGTAAACAACCATACGAAAGTTATATGTGTCATGATTTCCAAATAATAATACATTTTGTTGATTTAAAATACTGAATTTAGAGTTGAAAGTATGTGATTTGACTCAGATGATTTTGTATCTGTGTTTTCGAGTAGTTAAAAAGTGTCTCATTTGACGTTTACCACCAAAAGTATTGGTATTTTCTAGCTGGTAGTTAAAAAGTATCTCATTTGACATTTACCGCCAACAAGTATGGCTGGAAGTTGGTAAAAAAACGTGATGTTTGGAGCGTCACCTAGTTTCTAAGTTATTGGAATTGGATCTTCGAAACCTAAAGGTTGTCTAGAAATCTAGTCTATACTGATACTTATTGAGTGCCTAGTTAAATAGTTTGTTAAATATTGTTACCCTGTACCAAGTTTATATGTGTGCAAGAAGATAAAATATAAATATTATATCAATGAAGAGGTTTATCATTACATATAATTACGGTTTCTTGTTTTTTTTTTAAATAAATTAAACCACATATTTAAGAAGTCGTTTCGATAGCATGTATCCGATTAGTTGTGCACTCCCGGATTTTCTGGAATCCTGGGATTTATAATTAGGTATTAAGAACAAAAATTATTAAGAAGCCGCTTACGCGCTTCCATAATTTCTTATATTAGCCCAATATTAACTTTAGGTAGATATGTACCTATCCGATTATCTGATCTCTAGTCAATAGTCAACGCTTGATAACATGTTACGTCTAGGAATACTGTAGTTAAAAAAAAAGTAATTAAAAAAACTAAAAAACCCGACTGCAGTAAAAAACTAAAACTGAAAAGCTAAAAACAAGCCCATTTTAAATTTAATAAAAGTTGGAAGCAGGCGGGACCCGTTTGAGTTTGAAAACATAAAAATGGAATGGGTCCCGCCTGCTTCCAACTTTTATTAAATTTAAAATGGGCTTGTTTTTAGTTTTTCAGTTTTAGTTTTTTACTGCAGTCGGGTTTCTTAGTTTTTTTAATTACTTTTTTTATTTCCAGCTTTTTAGTTTACAAATGTGAAAGATTTCGCAGACGATTTAGTTTTTGCAAAGAGTTTTGGCCCTGAGGGTTATTTAAAAGCTTTTTTGGATAAGTGCACAAACAAGCCTTCGAGGTCCAAACTCTGCTCAAAGCAATTTTTTTTATCAAAATTCGATTTGTCACTTCGAATTACTTTTAAACATATAAGTATATTTTTGTAATCACCTTTTAAAACCCTTCATTTTGATAACCCTCTCGATGGTATTAGAAGACAAAAAAAAATCGAACTCCACAATATGTCACCCCAAATCCGCCATTTTACTTTATTTTTGATGTTAACCAGTGACACTCGAGCCACCAAGACAAATCTAAAGACGTATAATTTATCCAAATCCGTTCATTCGTTTAGGAGTTACGAGGGAACAAAAACCGGACATACATGACATACTTACATACAGGTCAAATACATAACCCTCCTTTTGAGCTTCGCCGCAGTCGGCTAAAAAAGTAATGAATACATAATGATTATTGATGAAGTATTTATTTATTTATTTTATTTTATTCATTACGAAAACTTACAGCTGAAAGATACAATATGTTGGTATTTACTTGTATTTCGACATTCATATAGGCGGAGTGACATGCACGCTGAGTCTGCTGATTTAATAGTTGTGTGATGCGTCATTAGACCAGGAAAATCGATTTTCCTTATTAAAAATAACTTATTATAGAGGTCCTAACTATAGGAGTTACCTACCTTGAAACATAAAATAAAGTAGGTATGCTAAATTATTGATGATTTATACTTCTGTGAGTAGGTTTGTACAAACACTTTTACACGTCAATCATGTTTTTTTAATGAAATAAAGAAAAATTCTTTTTAAATAAAAGCTTTCATTGAACCAAAAAGTACTTTAATATCTTCTTAAAAGCTTCACGTCTTAAAATTGATTGAAATCTCTATCATATGATGCAACTGAAAAAAACTTAAAACTTAACTAGTCCAAGCACGTGTGAGTCCTTCACTTACACGTGCTTGGACTAGTTGAGTTTTAAGTTTACACAATTTTGTGTGATTGACACACCCTTACCACCTTACCACCTACCTTACAAGAGCACACTGTGCACCTAGCGGTTCTCAATAGCTTTTTAGTAACCTACTGCCGCTGTCAGGTCTTTTTTTTGTTATTTTCACTACTAAAGTTATAAGAATAATAATATTTATTTCACTAAAAATTATTAGTTTAGTTTATTAATTATTTATAACGATAACATTAATATTGGTTTTAAAGCCTCGTTTTAGAGAATTCTAATAATTATTTTCAGAATTCTCTAGTTTTGTGATGAGAAGGTGGTCCCAGGTGCTCCATCTATCCCTATCTAGTAGAACAGTTAAAGGGCCGATTCTAATGGTAGAAGTCTAAAATGAACAATTTACTGCAGATCAGATCTTCACCAAATTTTTATGAGACCAACTTAAAGTTACTTCGTTTCAAATAAAAAAAGACCCTTCGAAATCGGATCTCTTAGGGCAGAGATATCCAGTAGCCCCTTTATATCACTAATGGGTAGTTCTTCGAGGTCCCTCAAAACGCGGTCACACGGTCTTAATTCCTAACCTATGAAATATTCAGTCTTAGGACCAAATACAGATTACTCTTTGTTTATTTATGTGTACAATTTCAACAATAAACATCTAAAATTATTTATAATATTTATTTTTAAAAATATCTAGTGTCCAAAATGGGAGCAAAATCGGTGTTCTTCGCGCGTCACACTCTGTTCGCGCTCACGGAAAACTTTGATAACTTTTGTATTCTATTCATAAGCATATAATGTAATACATCAAATTGATCGTATTTAATTAGGCATCATAATGATCAAAGAATATCAATTATATCTCTTAATGTACAATAGTTAATAGGCATTATGTCTCTGTCACACGATTTTCCTACTTTCGCGAGGGCGCAACAGAACTGCACCTATCTTCCAAGAGGGGCAACTTGTCGCTACACTTTTTAGATGCGCGGACGCTCAGTAGTGTCCCGGCATCAGTGGGGGAGACAAATACATTAATTGCTTATAAACAAAAAAAGTATGAGATAAGTTAACCTTTGAATATTTTCAAGTAGCCTTGGTCAAGAAACTTTCATGCGCAAATTTTGAAGGATAATGTTTACAATTTTCCAACTCATTTTGAATGAAGGAATAAGATAGATCTTCGAGATTATTTCCAAGTACTTTGTTCGTTAATTTACCTGTAACTTTAATAGTAATTCTCAAAAATGTGAAATTTTCGTAACTATCGTGGCACAACTTTCGTGGTTATTTGTCCACGAAAGTCAGCTAGCGCACCATGAAAGTTTTATATCTCCATTAAATAATGACTTCAGATGTTTTGTGACGCCGCTGATGCCTTTACTCGATTGTCGCGAATCTCAAAATAAAGTTGTTATGTATTTGTATAAGTATTTATGCGTGTACGAGTATGTGCTTCAATTTTTTTCTTGTAACGACTCGTAGTATGTGTTTCTGTTTGTATGTTTTCTCGTAGCCAAATTAACAGCTTACTTCACCTCAACCTGTGCTGTTTAGCCAATGGGCTAATTGACAGTAAGAAAATACCTTATGAATTTTATTATGTAGAGTGCTTGTCAGACAAAAGTATAAAAAAACCCGTTCTTAAGGCCCTCCAGAAGCTGTTTGATTCCGTCATACTCGAGGGCAAAACGCCGCAGGCATGGTACAGAGCTGTGGTGGTATTGTTCTTTAAGAAGGGCGATAATCTTCTTCTTAAGAATTACAGACCCGTCTCACTTCTGAGCCATGTCTACAAGCTTCTTTCAAGAGTCATCACGATCTGTTTCGCACGCAGGTTTGATAACTTCCAGCCTCCCGAAAAAGCCGTCCGACTCCAGGAACGGACCTCGAAACCTATCCTTCTGGCGAGGGGGAGACAGAGAGAGGTTATCTCTCCGAAACTGTTCACCGCTGCACTGGAGGATGTCTTCAAGGTTCTGGACTGGAAAGGGCTAGGGATCAATGGCGAGTACGTCACTCACCTTCGGTTTGCAGACGATATAGTAGTCATGGCTGAGACTATGGAGAGGCTCAGTACACTGCTCGATGACCTCAGTAGAGCTTCAGAAAGAGTCGGCCTTAAAATGAAAATGGATAAGACAAATGGCATCTCAAATGCACATGTAACACCCACTCTCATGAAGATCAGAGACACTACACTGTAGGTTGTGGACGAGTATCTAGGACAAACTGTCCAGTTAGGTAGGTCCAACTTGAAGAAAGAGGTCAATCGTTGAATCCGACTCGGCTGGGCAGCGTTCAGGAAGCTTCGCCAATATCTTCTCGTCTCACATACCATAGTATCTCAAGACGAAAGTCTTCGACCAGTACGTGTTGCCAGTAAAGACCTACGGCACTGAAACGTAGTCGCTCACAATGGGCCTTATGAGAAGGCTGAAAGTCACCCAAAGGGCAATAGCGAGGGCTATGCTTGGAATTTTCCTATGTGATCAAATCAGAAATGAAGCGAGCCGCAGTAGAACGAAGGTAACCGACATAGCCTGAAGAATTGCTTAACATAAGTGGCTGTAGGCAGGGCACATTGCTCGAAGGACAGATGGCCGATGGGGCCAAAATGTTCTAGAGTGGCGGCCGCGTACTGGAAGACGTAACGTTGGAAGGCTTCCCACAAGTTGGACAGATGACCTTGTAAAGGCCGCAGGAATCTGCTGGATTCCGGAAGCACAGAACCGGTCGAAATGGCGGTGCTTAGGGGAGGCCTATGTCCAGCAGTGAAATGATGATGATGATAATGATGTAAATTTTACAGTTTAATTACTGGACCAAAGCTAAATTAGCAACCAAAGTTACTAATAAGTAATAATAAGCTGATCTCAAAACACTATGTTGATCTCAAATACAAGTTGATTCATAAATAATAAGTATTTCATTTTTTAAACTTCAATCCACAGGAAATTTATGAAAAAATAAGGATTTAAAACTGTATTTTGCTTACAGAAAATACGTTTGTAACTTTTGTGGCGTCTTTCGTAACTTTCGTGGGAACCGAAATTTCAAAATAGAATATCTCTGTACTTTATGCACCGATTTACATATAATCAAAATTGCACTTATTATTTTTAGAGCATCTTAAATGTGTGTCCATTTATTTGAAGATTACTCTATAAAAAAAAAATTCGCCACGAAAGCTACGCGGAGAATAATTTTTGAAGAACTACTCTAATGCGAGAAAATTACAAAAAACAAACTATATAGGTACATAGTTTAAAAAAAAACCGTCTAGCTAAATGGAATGGCAATGAAAAATACCTGTTCTGCGTAATCACATTTTGTGTTGTTGGCCTGTATTTTATTTTTACTAGCAATATCTATGGAAAAATGTGCCTTTCTTATAATTGGTGAGTATACTAAACTCTTATAAATTGGTATAAAACCGCTTAAATTACAGAACATTTGGTGTTATTTTAAAAACGCGCTGGCCAGCAAGACGACCGCACGAAAAAATAATCGAAAGAAAAACAATTAGCGCCAAGCAGATTTTCTTGTTAAAACCGTTATTGAACATAATTTTACTTAAAATATTATGTGTTCAAATGATGATAATTGATTTGACGCCGGAATCAGTAAAACTATGTAAAGGCAAAGGCAATCGGCGAAAATCTGTTACCTCCAATATCAAAAAAGAAATGTTTCTAAAATAGCATCTTAGAGCAACCTGTAGCGCAGAAACAAACGAGAGAGAAAAAAAGGCCACACCACTCGAGTTTTTTTTCCATCAAACTGCTGGGTCAGAACAATAGACAAACGATGAACAAAAAAAAAGTGTTGGGTCAACGACCTTTTACCAGCTGGCATACTACAATAGCTTCATGAATGAGTCTTTTGCATAGTGATCCTAATTTTGCTTATTATTTTTAGGGTTCCGTACCTCAAAAGGAAAAAACGGAACCCTTATAGGATCACTTGTTTGTCCGTCTGTCTGTCTGTCAGTCTGTCAAGACCGTTTTTCTCAGAAGCGCGTGAAGGTATCAAGCTGAAATTAATATCAAATACGTAGGTCTATGTTCTCTTAAAGTTCTAAAAAGATCAAACTTCTAAGTCAACGGAATAAAAAAATACGGCCATTTATGCGACATTTTTTGATACTCGCAAGTAAATCAAAACCTATAGGGTACTTCCCGTCGTCTTAGAATCATGAAATTTGGCAAGAAGCAAGGTCTTACAACACAAGTAAAGGACAAAGTCCGAAAATTGTTAATTTACAATTCTATCACATAAAAAAATATTTTCAAAGTTGTCAGTCGTCAAGACCCTTTTTTTCAGGAACGCGTAGAGGTATCAAGTTGAAATTAATATCAAATACGTAGGTCTATGATTTCTTCAAGTCCTAAAAAACTCAAGCTTCTAAGTCAACGCAATAAAAAAATACGGCCATTTTGCGACACATTTTGATATTCGCAACTGTCGCAAGTAAATCAAAACCTATAGGGTACTTCCCGTTGACCTAGAATAATGAAATTTGGCAAGAAGCAAGGTCTTCCAGCACAAGTAAAGGGAAAAGTCTGAAAATTGTGATTTTGTAATTTTATGACATAAAAAAAATTTTTTTGGTATCCAATGTTAAGTTTGTTTTGGGATAAATTCTTTTCAACTACGGAACCCTTCATTGTGCGTGGTCCGACACGCACTTGGCCGGTTTTTTTTGGTTTAAAGTTTGTTTGATTTTTTTTTTCAATTTACGAATTACGAATCTTATTATATTTTTTTTATTCTGGCCACTCAACCGCGTGTTGAAAGAATGTCGCCATTGCGGCGGCACGTTATAGGTATATATAGGCCGCAGTTATCGTTGTCGTTGACTTATGATCTCGTGACATTTCGATAGCTTATGTCAACCCCATACATTTTTTGGCTTTGCTACTAGCGTCAATCGCTAAACGAATTGTTTTTGTCTAGGACCACTGATCACGGCGGAGACGCTCAGTTCGACAATGACGAGTTATTGCTGCAGCAACCAAGTGACGACGATGAAGAAGGTAAAGGAAATCAGCACATTAAATTATATTACCTGATCATTAAAGCATAGACCAAGAATGTATTTGATTGTGTTTGTTGTATGTAATCCAATGATTTATATCGATGATGTAACCTAAATAGGTTACATATGAGTACCTAATAGCAACATTCAACCAAAATTTGTATTACCCCAGGACGACTGCATGGTTATTAGCACTACACTGCTGAATTTAAAACTCCTCAACCTTTCGTAATTTTAGGATTTTATTAACTCTTTGAGTCACACTTTAAGGTAAACAAAGATAGTGATTTTTATAAATTATTCTCGTATTAATTAACATTTCAGTAGCATAGAAAAATAGGAAACAAAAATAGATTTAAGGCATTTACGGTGTTAAAACTTGAAATGTCAACCTGAAATGTCATTCATTCAAAATATCGCCAATCGGTTGCAATATGTCAAGCAAATTACTTTTGTTTATGATACTTCAACCATTAGATGGCGCGATCTTAATAAAAAAAATCTGAAAGAGGTGGTTAATAACACTAACCATTAAACCAGAAAGAGACTAATTTTTTGCTAATACTTACATGATACTTCAACCGTTAGATGGCGCGATCTTAATAAAAAAAATCTGAAAGAGGTGGTTAATAACACTAACCATTAAACCAGAAAAAGACTAATTTTTTGCTAATACTTACATTTCAGGACCTAAAACGGGCACAAAGGTGGCCAAAATACCTTATAACCGTCCAGTAGTGCCACCAACTATTACTACCACGACGACCACTACAACTACCAGCACGACCACGAGACAGCCGGTCCTTCATCATCACCACAACAGACATCCAAATCCCTATCTCAACCGGGGACACACCCCCTACCCGCGATACCCTGCATACTATCCCAACCGCCGTCATCACAACGCGAGCCACCACACCTACCACCCAAATGAAACTATCACCCACCCCACCATGTACCGCCCGCGTTACCCCGACGTGCAGCCCAAGTATCCGAGTAATCCTAGACCTCAATATCCGAATGATCCGAGACAAGACAATCCGAGGAAGCCGCACTACCCAGAGAAGACAACACAGCGAACGACGACCACGACTCCTTCTGACAAATCCGACACGTGTGATATGAGTTACGACGCAGTCGCGCTCTTACGAAACGAACTCTTCATATTTAAAGATAAAGTAAGTTCCTACTAATTATTTAAATCATATTCTTTCGATCCTCATAGACTGCTACAATTAAGGGTAAATTGACAGGCAAAAATGCTGCTCTATCTAAACTTCCAATTTATTTTTCAGTACCATTGGAGGATAGGATCTCTAGGGCGTTACAGTGGATATCCTCTGGAAATAACAAGGATGTGGCCTAGTTTACCAAATAACCTTACACACGTCGACGCAGTTTATGAAAGACCGGATCGGAAAATAGCTATTTTCTTAGGTACGAGACTCAGTAATACAGTATTTTTAGGTCTCGATGAAATAAATCTGATTAAAGTTTCACTTTCTACGATTTATATCTAAACTAAGGTTAACCTTATTATTAATTTCAGGTAAAGAGATGTACCTGTTTGATTCACTACATTTGGTGCCGGGATACCCGAAACCATTATCAACGTTTGGTCTGCCTGAAAGTTTGGACAAACTAGACGCTGCCATGGTTTGGGGGCACAACGGCAATACCTATTTTTTCAACGGCACTATGTATTGGAAGTGAGTTAATTTTTAACCCCCGCCGACGGAAACAGAGGGGTGTTTTATGTTTAACATGTGTATAGTTGTTTTATCTCACGAAAGCGGGTGAGCCATACTTGTAGATGTAACGCGTATAGACACGCGCTCTTGTGTGCGTACCTGCAGGTAGCGCGCTCCCGAGCTTACGCACACAAAGACAATGTGCATGTAACATTTACACATACAAGTATGGCTCGCCCGCTTTCGTGAGATAAAACAACTGTATCTGTGGCATCGTAGCTCCCAAACAACTGAACCGATTTAGATTGTTTTTTGTTTTGTTTCAAGAAAATCTATTCAGCCGTTTGAAGATTATCAGCTCTTTTCTAATTTATGAATGGATATGAGCACCTTCCACAGCTGTGATCGATCGAAATTTGGTATTCTGTTACTTCAATGATATTAGAATAACATAGTAACCTTGAACTGATGCTGAAGCATTACCTGGAATTTGCAGGATACCTATCTGCCTCGCCGCAGAGGTATAGTGTTTAGGCTCATTGAAATGGTCTCAATTAATAAGTTATAGATAGATGGCAATCAGTACGTCGATTCTGTAAAATTCAAACAACAACTCGCATCTCACATCGCTATTCACTCTCACTTGGCATCACTTCTTCTCACTTGTTTTTTATTTGACACTTTGAATTTAGAACGCCAATCAATAAACTCTCAGTCACAGCGGATTCAGATTCGGAGTTTAGAATGAGGTCTTACAGAATCACACGGCTGGTCTGAGGATGGACTACAAATAAAATTTGGGTTCGGGGGTTTTTTTTAATTTAACTTTT
The DNA here is from genome assembly GCA_905163495.3 of Cosmia trapezina. Classification (NCBI taxonomy): domain Eukaryota; kingdom Metazoa; phylum Arthropoda; class Insecta; order Lepidoptera; family Noctuidae; genus Cosmia; species Cosmia trapezina. The sequence continues at coordinate 22,310,413 of LR991032.1, read as the reverse complement.
AACTTGTATTTTTTTAAATAACATCATCATGCCTGTATCCCTGAAAGCATAGGTAGAGGTGTATTAGGTAGCCCAACATTTCACCAGCTAGGCACCTATGCTTAACTTCCATTTACCAGGCATAAATCCAGACTAATTTAAGTTTCTAATCACAACTTTATCTAACGTTTTTAGGGAACGATATCGACACTACTTAGCTAAAACAATTAACTTGTTTTAGGTATGATGAAGAAAATGATCGCGTTGACTACGATTACCCTCGTGACTTGGCTATGTGGAAAGGGGTGGGATACCATATCGACAGCGCGTTCCAATGGAAAGGTAAGGATCAACCGCTTTTTCAATATTTTCCACCGAAAAAAGAAACGCCTTCTTAATTCCATTTTTGAATGAAAACCTATCGGCGCCTATTGGCACAGGCATCTATATACTTAAAAGGAGATGCCTCCAACTATATACAAACCCCCTTATTCATAAAAAACCGGTCAAGAGCTAGTCGGACTCGCGCACCGAGGGTTCCGTTCCGATTTCTGAAAAAGTATGCGATTTAGAGACATCGTTTTATTTTTCCTGTGATCTTTACATAAACTTCTATCACATAGAATAATTTCAGATTTTTCTCTTTGCAAACTTCGGAGATGGGGGGGGAACGGTATTTTTTTTACATTTTTCATCAAAAGTCGAAAACTATGAGGCCTAAAAAAATTTAAAAATGTTTAAAAATGTGCAAACAGCGTTCTTTCATATGATACCCCAAATGCTCTAGTAGCCCCACTTTGAATTTTTAAGACCCCCTTTCAGTACCTGTTACAAAAAAAACATAGATATTTTTACTTCTTTCTTATTTGCAAAATAGTTGGGTAGGGTAAACGTCATCTAAAATTGTTCCAAACTTAAAAGTTTACAGCGTTAGTAGTTCTTGAGATATCCAGCTGTGACAGACAGACAGACTGAGTCACACCATAAGGGTTCCTTTTTTACCATTTTGGTATGGAACCCTAAAAACTAAAACGCTCTATAAACCTATTTTAGTTAAAATATTGTTTTGTCTTCTTCTTTCAAAATCAAATCATAATTGTAATGAAATTGACAAAACACTATTTTAACTAAATTAGGTTTGTAGAGCGTTTTAATTTTTAATCTACACGCATGCTATAAATCCTCTATAAAAGTTTCTGAAACAGTTAGCTTATTGCCAACATTAAAACAGCCAGTGTCATAGTAACCATAATATCATCCAAACGGGTGTTATATAATGTTTACTGTACTGAATTTCATTATGCAACTCACGTGTTTTTTGAATTTCTATCTCATCAAAATGTAGGGAACAGCCGATATTGTTTGGTTTTGTTTGTGTGGGTGAAGTGGTGAGTGAGTGATTGGGGTGAGTGAGTGAGTGGTGAGTGAGTGGGTGAAGTGAGTGAGTGGGTGAAGTGAGTGAGTGGTTGTGAAGTGAGTGAGTGGTGAGTAAGTGAGTTGAGTGAAGTGAGTGAGTTTGGTGAGTGAGTGAAGTGAGGGTGGTGGTGAGCGAGTGGTTTTCGCTATTTCAGGTTTGGTCACATAGTAAAAGTTGTTCACAATGATGAGTGCAATTACACCTTATTAAAGGGTTGTGCGTTTAAATAAAATTCTATTATTACCTAGACCTACATACTTTGTTTGTATTAGATACTCAACAATTAAACTTTCCATGAAAATACATATAGTTCTTACAAGATTGTACAATACCTACCCTGTGGTTTCAGAAACTTTTATAGAGGATTCATGATAGGTGTAGATAAAGTCTTGTATGCAACTGTACATAATTAGATATTAAAACACTCATGTGATACTATAATTAAACCCACATTTGTGTTTTAATACCCCTTATTATACAACAGTTGCATAAATAACTATTATCTACACCCATGCTATAAATCCTATATAAAAGTTTCCGAAACAGTTAGCATATTGCCAACATTAAAACAGCCAGTGTCATAGTAACCATAATAGCATCCAAACGGGTGTTATAATGTTGTACTGAATTTCATAATGCAACTCGTTTAAAAAAAAAGGACATTGTAATACACGCGCATTTCACTACAACAGCGCCGTAATTTAAAAAAAGAACTTATTCGAATTCCCGTCGTATACTATGACGCCGGCCACCATGTTCGATACTAGTATTAGTATTGCAAAAAACTGTTTCAGAACCTTTTATAGAGGATTCATAACATGGATGTAGATAAAGTCTTGTATGCAACTGTACATAATTAGGTATTAAAACACTAATGTGATACTATTATCACACTTGGCTTCGCCTTGTGTGATAAACCCACATTCGTTTTTAATACCCCTTATTATGCGTCAGTTGCATAAATAACTATTATGATTATGGGGGCTAATGTATGTACAACGTGTAATAACGAAATAAAACATTTTTGACTTTGACCTATTTTATTTTTTACTTTTTCAGGTAATACATACTTCTTCAAAGGCAAAGGTTTTTGGAAATTCAACGACCTCCAAATGCGCGTTGAAAATGAGAAGCAGTTTCCATCGGCTCCGTTCTGGATGGGATGCGCCATGGAGCACTCGGGACGTCGCACAGTTAACGGCCCGCTAGTCGGTCATTCTTCCATACAAACGTAGTATGGTGATGGTGGTCGTCTGTTTGACGGCGTACGTTTAAAACTAAAAATTATTTCAATTAGTCTCGTCATTATCTAGTAGCAATAACAGGGGGTCTACTCCCTAAGCACGAAGTCCGTAGTTTCGGCCTTCGTTACGGGCGTTGCCTACTCCATATCACTTACAGAGAGATGATTGGTTCGGTGCCCGAACGAAATATGAATGACAAAACGATACGACAGTTGTCCCTACTCCCGATGTGTTAATTCCCGTCCGAAAAATTTTACTTTTACACTTGTTTTGATGGATCGTTATGTCAGACGGACGGACGGACGGACTTAGGGAGTAGGCCCCCAGAATCGTGATAGTAATAGTAATACTAGTAGTAGCAAAAAAGTACTACCAGTAGCAGTAGTAGTAATAGTAATAAAAAAAAAAAAAAAAAAAAAATTGTTTATTCTCACCAATAACGTTATAGTAAAACAAGTAGGTACGTGACAAGTGTGTGGTGGTCATAAAAGGTGCACAAATTATTGACCCTAGCCCCTTTTTTTTTTTTTTTTTTTTTTGAGGGTGGGAAATCATCAAATAACTTCTCCCGCTCTGGGTGGAGCGGAAGGGCGTGTCAGACTTTTACTGACTAAAAACCCACCCGTGTTCCTTCAGTTGCCTATGCCAGGGCCGCGGTAACCCTTTCAGACAACCCGCGACCCCAGCGGCGTCGGCCCTATTGGGCCCCGTCACTTGCTGACATCTCTTTGAGGCGCGCGTGGAACACGACGCGCCGTCGACTCGGGCCTGGTCCTTACCGGACGGCGAGCTACCCGCTGCTCACCGTCCGCAGGCCCGCGCCTACGGTGGCCGGAAATCGCCCCGCCATTCCCGCCGCCCAGGGCGTCTCCTGCGGCGACTGAGGGCGTGAGGCTGCCTCTCCCTCACGCGTTCCGCCTCCTCCTTCGCGAGCATCACTGCTTCGCAGAAGGAGGTGACGGCCTCCCATGCACTCTCGCTCCGCACCATGGCCTGGACCAGACCCTAGCCCCTGAACTAGGCGGGAACCTGTATCTCAGGGGATAGTGTTCAGCTATTGTAATACACTAATTAAGACAAAAGTCACTAATGCAACAATATTTCGACTTATTACTTACACAAGAGTGGAAGGGTGTGTTGGTGAGATTGAAGATTTTAGGTGTGGATGTGGGTATTCGTGATAATATGAATGGTGAAATAGAGGAATGTGTGTTAATGATGTAGTGGTGAAGTAAGTGAGGAGTGTGTGTGTTTGTGTGGGAAATAAGATTATACCTGAAGGGTCAATAGATTTTCAGTGTCTTCGTAATCCAGTTGTAGTAAGTACATTTTTACATTATTTTTAACTTCATGTCTGCTTAGTTTTGCAATATTCGTTTTTTCGTTTAATCTGTAAAACTACATTCATACAAATAAAATTCAATTCTATTCTATTCTATTCTATTCATTCGGAGTGGCTTGGGCGGGTGAGGTGTTCAATCTTCTTTTCTTCCTGCTTTTTTGCCGTATCCATCCTGTTTCTCGAGCTAGTTCTTCTTCGTCCGTGGTATATTCGACACGCGGCGGGGGAGAAGTCTCAGTGGCGGTTGTAGTTGCTGATTTTGGTGCGTTTTCCGCTTGAAGTTTCCGCTGTTGCTGGAGATATTCTATTTGACCTGTTAAGTCATTTAGGTTTTTTTGCAGCTCTTCACGCTGTTTTTGTTCTTGACATAGGTACTTGTACAACAGATGTTCAGTTTCTGTTTTTAAGTTTACTCTAATAGTGTTCAGTGTTGGCCTTTCCGAATCCATTGTAGAAGTTAAGCGAGTATTAACTTCGCCTTAACAATAACATTCGCTGACAGCCGTCAGCATTACGCAATAACTAGGTCATTGCGGTGCATCCGACTGGACGGCGTTATTTTGATGCGTAAGCACTTTTACACTGCGGTACGCGCGCGGTCGCATGTAACACAACTGCTCTCAGCAAAAATCGAACGCTGTATCAGAACTTGAAGATACACTCCTTTGCAAAAAAAAACGGGCGGTTTGGATTTTTCTACATTATTGGTAATCATTTAGTTCTAAAGAGGTTTTAATAGACAAACTATGTTACTGGCACTTAATAAAGAGTCTGGGTATGAAAAAAAAGTTAATTTCAAATTCGAAACTGTTGTTTTTAAAAGTAATAATCCCTTTTTCAGTTTATGACTTTTTACTTACTATTCGCGGGTTTGCGGTTAAAAGGTTATCAGGCAACTAAAACTAACTTCTCGTTATTTTTATTAGAATAATTTTTGTTTATCGCACAATCCTGCCTTATTGTGACTTAAAACAGATATCTTTGTGCCGATTGTAATGGCAGAAAAAGCAATAAGAGCTAGTAAAATTATAGCACTGCTGGGAGAGGGATGTAGCCAATGTTACGGCTCACAGCGGTTAAACGTGAGTCGTTCCACCGTCCAAAGAACCTGAACTCGATACCAAGATACAGGTTCCGTTCAAAGAAGGCAAGGTTCTGGGAGAAAACGTTGCACACAACCACGAGACGACCGCTTTTTAGTGGCTCAGGCGCTGAGAAACCGCAAATGCAGTTACATACACCTCAAAAGAAACCTCGAAGAGGTACGAGGAGCACATGTTAGCCTATAGACAGTGAGGAGGAGTCTTTTAGCGGTTGGTATACGCAGTCGACGATCAGCGCGGGCCCCCAAGTTACTCCGTGAGCACCGGATTGCTCGATTGAGGTTCACTAGAAATTGTCTATCTTGGACACTGGTAACTGGAGTAGCGTACTCTTCTCCGATGAGGCTCGAATTTGTCTGTATGGTAAGGACCGACGTCGGCGAGTGTTACGAAGACCAGGGGAACGCTATGCCGGCGTGTGTATTGAAGATATCACCCCTTATGGTGGAAGGTCCGTTATGTTTTGGGCGGGCGTAACTTCCAGCTATCGTACCGAGATAGTGTTCATTGAAAATGGCTCACTAAATGCGCAAAGGTACATAACAGAAATAATTTGTCAACATGCATAGCCCGCACTGACTGTAATTGGTGAAGATGCCATTTACATGGACGATAATGCTCGGAACCACCGTTCTGGCGACGTAGATGCTTATATGCAAGAGGTCGGTATTCGGCGTCTGGATTGGCTAGCGCGGAGCCCCGACCTTAACCCCATTGAGCACGTCTGGGACCTCCTAAAAAGGCGAGTACGATCTGTCCAACCCCTTCTACAAAACATCAGGGAGCTTAAACGTGTGATCTCAGCTGAGTGGGAACACATTCCACAGGACACCATCAAAAGCCTGGTGGAAAGCATGCCAAGACGATTACATGCCGTAATCGCTGCAAGGGGAGGTCATACTCGTTATTAATTTTAATTTTTTAATGTCTTTTTTTTATTAAAATACCATAAAAATACTCGCAGTCTTAATTTAATTATACCCTAAAAATTTTCATTTTTACACGACTCTCTCTGTTTACATTGACTAAAATACTGATTCCAGGATCTAAGCGTTAAAGATTATATTTTCAATGATAATAAGAAATTTCTAGTCATTTATGCTAATGAAATACTAAAAATATTAAAATTATCCATAGAAAAGCCAATGACTGTAAGGTGCCCGTTTTTTTTTGCAAAGGAGTTTATTTACATGCGACCATCTCAGGAGTACACCATTTACCCCTTATGGTGTGACTCAGTCTGTCTGTCTGTCTGTCTGTATATCTGTCTGTCTGTCTGTCTGTCACAGCTGGATATCTCAAGAACTACTAGTGCTATCAACTTGAAATTTGGAACAGTTTTAGATGACGTTTACCCAACTATTTTGCAAATAAGAAAGAAATAAAAATATATGTATTTTTTTGCAACATGGGGTGAAAGGGGGTCTTAAAAATTCAAAGTGGAGCTACTAGGTCATGTGGGGTATCATATGAAAGAGCGCTGTTTGCACATTCTCAAACATATTTTTTTTTACCCCGCATAGTTTTCGACTTTTGATGAAAAATGTAAAAAAATACCGTTCCCCCCCCCCCCCTTATCTCCGAAGTTTGCAAAGAGAAAAATCTGAAAATATTCTATGTGATAGAAGTTTATGTAAATATTACAGGAAAAATAAAACGATGTCTCTAAATAGCACACTTTTTCAGAAATCGGAACGGAAGCCTCGGTGCGCGAGTCCGACTCACTCTTGCCCGGTTTTTTTTTTAAGTCACTTAAAGTGCTACGCGGCGGCTACGACGTAGCTGATGTCTACGACGTTAAACGCCTACGATGCTATAGACTAAGAGGTCACAGGATTTTTCGTAACGATCATGGATACGGTTAGATTTACTTCGATGGGTTGTAGAGTAGTCCCCTAATGTGAATGACGTCGGTCTGCCTGCTCTGAGTGGTTGCAACTTCGAGATATAGCGCTTACAAGAGGCGTGATTGTTGCGAAAAAAAACGATCAGGGAAATGGTCAGTTTTGGTACACATTCAAAGTATGGCGTCTCCGCAGATGAAAAAAGTTGGTCTGCCGGCTCTCACTGGTTGCATTTCAGAGCTATGATGCGCGCAACATTGTTGCAAAAATAAAACGATAAGAGAAATGGTCAGTTTTAGTACCCATTCGAAGTATGGTGTCTCCACAGGTGAAACGAGTTGGTCTGCCAGCTCTCAGTGGTAGTATTTCAGAGCAATCGTTGTGTATGCAAGACGCTTATTTTTGGAGAAAGCCTAAAAAATACATCAAGAAACGGGACAATAGGCGAATTTTTCAAATGCACGCCGGCCGGTGTCGTACCCCCACCCTACACCTGCGCCCGCTGCGTGACCGTTCCCCCTGCAAAGGAATAGGGAAAAAGCTAGAGGTGTCAAGAGGTGTCAATAAGAGAAATGGTCAGTTTTAGTACCTATCCTAAGTATGGTGTCTCCACAGGTGAAAAGAGTTGGTCTGCCGGCTCTTAGTGGTTGTATTTCAGAGCTTTGTTATACGCAAGGCGCTTAGTTATAGAAAAATTCAACTTAACGGTAATCAATAAAATAAAGAATGAAATCGAACAAATCCAATTTTTAATGATTCAACTTGTTACTTTGGGTAAATCACAGATTAATCATTTTGTAGAGTATTCGGCGTCTGGATTGGCTAGCGCGGAGCCCCGACCTTAACCCCATTGAGCACGTCTGGGACCTCCTAAAAAGGCGAGTACGATCTGTCCAACCCCTTCTACAAAACATCAGGGAGCTTAAACGTGTGATCTCAGCTGAGTGGGAACACATTCCACAGGACACCATCAGAAGCCTGGTGGAAAGCATGCCAAGACGATTACATGCCGTAATCGCTGCAAGGGGAGGTCATACTCGTTATTAATTTTAATTTTTTAATGTCTTTTTTTTATTAAAATACCATAAAAATACTCGCAGTCTTAATTTAATTATACCCTAAAAATTTTCATTTTTACACGACTCTCTCTGTTTACATTGACTAAAATACTGATTCCAGGATTTAAGCGTTAAAGATTATATTTTCAATGATAATAAGAAATTTCTAGTCATTTATGCTAATGAAATACTAAAAATATTAAAATTATCCATAGAAAAGCCAATGACTGTAAGGTGCCCGTTTTTTTTTTTTGCAAAGGAGTTTATTTACATGCGACCATCTCAGGAGTACACCATTTACCCCTTATGGTGTGACTCAGTCTGTCTGTCTGTCTGTCTGTATATCTGTCTGTCTGTCTGTCTGTCTCTCTCAGCTGGATATCTCAAGAACTACTAGTGCTATTAACTTGAAATTTGGAACAGTTTTAGATGACGTTTACCCAACTATTTTGCAAATAAGAAAGAAATAAAAATATATGTATTTTTTTGCAACATGGGGTGAAAGGGGGTCTTAAAAATTCAAAGTGGAGCTACTAGGTCATGTGGGGTATCATATGAAAGAGCGCTGTTTGCACATTCTCAAACATATTTTTATTTTTTTTTAGGCCGCACAGTGTTCGACTTTTGATGAAAAATATAAAAGAAATACCGTTCCGCCCCCCCTTATCTCCGAAGTTTGCAAAGAGAAAAATCTGAAATTATTCTATGTGATAGAAGTTTATATAAAGATTACAGAAAAAATAAAACGATGTCTCTAAATAGCACACTTTTTCAGAAATCGGAACGGAAGCCTCGGTGCGCGAGTCCGACTCGCTCTTGCCCGGTTTTTTTTTTAAGTCACTTAAAGTGCTACGCGTCGGCTACGACGTAGCTGATGTCTACGACGATAAACGCCTACGATGCTACGTGTTTTCTATCGCTTTTATTGCGTTACCTTATTTAGTTCACTAGTTATCCATAAATTGTCCATGTGCGACTCGGACTCGCACACGAAGGGTTTCGTACCACCATACAATATTTAACACTACGTTTTTTGCTTCAGTAAAAAAAAAAACACCAACAACTTTTCTTGAATGGGGACTTTCTCTTTAACTTTATTTTATTTTTATAAATTTTTGTTACACCTATAGAAATACAAAATCTGTCAAAATTTCAACTGTCTACCTATTATGGTTCATGAGATACAACACCTTGACAGACTGGTGGACGGACGGACAGCGGAGACTTGGTAAAAGGGTTTCACAGCACTTTTAGGGTTCTGTTCCCGAAGGGTGGCACCCTTCGGGAACAGAACCTACAAGTGCTAAAAATAATCTATCTATATCTATAATCTATAATAAATATAATAAAACAGTAACGAAAGAAAAACTGTACATTGAGAATTTTCGAGAAAAAAATTTAGTGGCTTTTGTTAGAAAAACGTAAATGATGACAAAAAGTGACTTTTTAGAATTTTTGTCTGTTTGTCTTTTTGTCTGTGTGTATGGTACGGCTTCACGCCAAAACTACTGGATAGATTGAATTGAAATTCTGCAAAAATATTCTTTGTGAACCAAGGAAGGCTTTAGGCTACATATTATCACGCCGTATGTTATGGGAGGTAAGCAATATTGATATTAAAAGGTTTTTGATCGTAATTGAATGCACAAAATTTCATGTTATTTAGTTAATAAAAATTAACTCTGGAGCATAATAAGCAAGGAGCGGGGCAGTAATATTATAAATTGCAAGGGAACAGCTATTCAACAATATGTCAATGGAGAATTAAGCGGTAAGGTCAGGCGACCGTTTACCGCACTAAATGGTGCGAGTTCAAATCCCATAATATTGTTTTAAAAAATCGTAAAATCCTTTTTTAGTTTTTGCATTTTTTATGTGCATTAGGAACGATACTGTTATGAAATCTGAGAACTTTACATGTCCTATCTAATTGTATGGAGAGTTTCACACCAATATTACTAAACAGATTGATTGGTGGTACAACAAGCTACACTATCATGAAGTCAAGTCAAACTTTTGGTTCTAAGTTATATCTTACCAAGCATAGCAAGCATTTGTTGTAGGTAATTTATTTAAGTATGTAATTCTTAGTTTTGTTCCTTGCTGCTGTTACCCTATTTTTTTTAATGCAAAAATAATGTAGTTGTCTGTTAAATTAAAGACAATTTAGTTTTATTCATAATTTAATTTGGGTAAATAATATGTAGTTTCCGTTTTCTAACTAGATGGCGTTGGCGTCGAGTTAGATCGCGCTATGGTTTCGTTCCCAAAAAGTGATGTTGTAGGTGCCGATGTGCCGCTCTCATCCTCATGAAACGGAGGTTACCTTTGTTGTCTCTGTTGGTTGATGTGTTTAATTTTCCTGCGTCCCTGCGAATAATTATTATTTTTCTAGCAATTCTTACGTACTTATTAGATTACTTTTCAATTTGAATATCGTTAGTATCGGATTAAGAAGGAATTTTAGCTATGCCTTTTAGAAAAAGATCAAATCTGTCTCGAAACTCAAGGGTTTCTAAGATGTGCAGGTTAGTTCGATTACTCGAAACCGACGCAGAGCGTGAACAACGGCTAGGTGCTAACCGTGAGCGTAAAGCACTAAGTTTGTCCGCAGAAAAGTTTGTCCGGAAAAGCTGAACAGCATTTTCTGCTGTGAGAATAAATTTGAAGATCTGGAACGCCTGTTGTGGAACTCCAAAGCCCAGCGACACTATAACATATAATTATAGGAATGACGTCTTAGCAAAAATTGTTTAGTCTGATGGGCATTTCCTGTTGACTTACAAAAATTAAAGATCTGGAACGTCTCGAATCGTCTCGCGCATCACGCTGTTTTCCCGTCCCCGGGCTCTTAGAATTCTACATCAGACGTTTCAGATCTTCGATTTTGGCGACCCCGTTGTCGCTAAGCAACAGGATCCGCGTACGAAGTCGCGGGCAGAAGCTATAATAAAGTCTATAATATCTGGCTTTTTCTTGAATTATAGAGATGTCGATCTTGATTTTGCACACTTACATAACTATTACTGGAAGATTGAACAAGAAAGTTATGTTGAAAGATGATGTTGGTTTTTTTTTATTTTTACTACGTTAGTATAAACATATTGCATTTGATTGATTAGTTACTTACGTTAATTATGTGGTTCTAGACAAACTTACAAAGTGAGCCTTACTGTGCATTTACAAAAGGCCTTGTTCTAAAGAAACTTGAAAACGACGAAACTACAAATTACGAAAATTCTTTTAACTTTTTTAATGTGGTTTAGGTTTTCCCTTGAGTATCATTAACAGTGACGAAGAGTCTAAATAACCTAATTTTCCTTAATTTTTTGACCGCTTGGCTATCAATAAATTGCCGTGCCTATAGCGCGGGTGCTACAAATCGATAAAATAATACCTGCAATCAATTATAGACTATGACGAAAATAGAACGAAAAGTCATGCATGTTCTCTGTCGCAGAAATACGACACGATCGGTAGGGGCATGGAAATATGTGTCGCATAAATGAGACACAAGCGGTCAAAAGGTTAAAAGCCTTTTAGCCCCAAAAAATTTAGTGGATTAAACCACGGGAACTAAGCTTTTGCCGCGGCTTCGATCGCGTGGAGTTCGGAAACTAACCCATGGAAACTTACTACCAAGATTAAAAGTAGCCTATGCTATTCCAGACTTTAATTCTATCTCTATGCCAAATTCCACCCAGATCCGTTCAGCCGTTCTGATGTAATTGAGTAACAAACATCCATCCATTCAAACTTTCGCATTTATAATATTAGTAGGCTAGTAATAGGATAAATATTTCATTTCAAAATCATGTCTTTATTTCCATGGAAGGTGGGAAGGTCTTTGGTGTGGGACGCAACTTGTGTCGATACTCTTGCGCCATCCCATCTTCCTGGCTCGGCGTGCTGTTCTGGCACAGCTGCTGCGGCTACGGAAAACCTCAAACAGCGGAAGTATAATAACCTTATCGGTAATTATATTTATAACACATTTGCTCGTAAAGGGCCTCTTATTTCACCAATTTCAATATTGTGCGTAATCGTAAAGTAAAACGCACGAGTTTCTTTCTAATAAGGTAACACGTAGGTAGGTTTATCATGCTCCGTCTAAAACCAACGGTACTTTTTTAAATCTTAAGAAAAAAAAGCAAAGAAAGCAAAGCAAAGAGTTTTTATGTCAGAAAAGTGGTCAACATTTTATGAATAAAATTAACTGTGGGATGAAATAAAATTAAAAATTACTTAAATGTTAAACATTTAATTCTTTGATTTAATTAATTTTGGCAATAAATTACAACCATTTATCTGTAACAAAAACAAAACAATATTAATTTACTTTAATAATACTGGCTGTTTTTGTGCCTTTGCCTTTAAAAAAAAACCGGTCAAGTGCGAGTCGGACTCGCGCACGAAGGGTTCCGTACCATATTATATGTTTAACAATCGCAAAGATAACTTTTTACTTATTTTATAATGAGACTGTGAATTACAAGGTTATTTTTTGCAGTTGCAGAAAATCACCCATGTTTAAACAAAATACCTTATGAATCGCCGTTTTCAGTATTGTTGATTAAATACAGTATTCATGGTACCTAAATGGTATAAAGAATTTTTAGAATTCCTAATTTGTTGAATTGTTGCGCTAGAGCTCGTACAAAAATGGTCTAAAATTTACAACTTTTACAAAAATTTTTTAATCTTTTAAAATTAAGAAATAGGGGATTTCTTAATTTTAAAAGATTAAAAAAAATATGTTTGTACTCTACTCAATGAGTTCTAGACGATGACACACATGCTAGATTAAAATTTTTATTTTTTTCTAAAATGAAAAGTTTATTGTATGGGGATCGACCCCTTACATTTTTAACTTTGCTTTATTTTTATTATTTGTTGTTATAGCCGTAATAGACAGCGGAGTCTTAGTAAGTTTGTACTGGACTGTACGTGGTTGTCTGATTTCATGGATTTTAATTTTCTTGCGCGGAACCCTAATTATTTTTCTAAAATAAAAATAGCCTAAGTTACTCCTTAAAACATCAGCTATATGTCGTCAAAATCGGTGAAAATTCGTTTGGCAAGTTTCCTAACTTGACTCAAAGTACCATTTTTTTAATCGGACTGCGCTTTAAAATTCTTCTATACAAACTTTAACATCCCTAACCTCATTTGAGGCGTAGTTTTGAAAAACTAATAATGACAAACATTATTAATTACTTATGCAAGTATTTGTGCTAAGTTTCAAGTTCATTAAACAAATTAATAAGATTTTTCATACAAACTGTATCTCTGTTTTCACGAACACAATTAAAGAATTTCAAAAATCGTCTGGTATGTTTCCATAACTTGACTCAAACGTTATTTACACCAATTTTAGAGTTAATCAAGCCCCCAATAAAATCCTCCGCTATAAAATTAACTTTTCACCCCTTAGGGGTAGATTTTTGGAAAACCCTCATACACGTTAGTCTTAATTTTTGGTCTCAAGTATAAAAACTGAGTTTTGAGTTAATCGGACCGCGTGTTAAAGTTCTTCCATACAAACTTTGACTCCCCCAATCCCTCCTTAGGAGGTAGTTAAGGAAAACTAAAAATTATAAACTTTATAATTTACTTAGATGAATATTCGTGCTAAGTTTCAAGTCTATTAACTCAAGGGATAGGATTTTTCATACAAACTTTCATCCTCTATTTTACCCCCTTAGGGATGGAATTTCCAAAAATCCTTCCTTAGTGGATGTTTACACTATATAAGGTATCTATGTGCAAAATTTCAAGTCTCTAGGTCCATTGGTTTGGGCTGTGCGTTGATATATTAGTCAGTGACTCAGTCAGGACTTTGATTTTTTTATATATATAGATTTACCATGTTATTTTAAGACCACAGACTTCTTATAGGTTTTCCTGTAATCTACAGGCATAGAACTATTTCCTATATTTTTTTCAAAATTTTAGTCTTAGTAGTTTCGGAGTTAAGGGGGGGGGAATGGTCAATTTTCGTCAATTTTCTTAAATAACTTTAAAACAATATATTTTAAAATTATAAAAAAAATATATTTGAGACCCTCATAGTAAGTCCTTTCATTTGATATGTCACACAGTACAGTTTACAAAACTTTTTTTTTTAAATTTCTTATTTTCCCCGTAAAAGTGACTCTCATATTCAAAATTCATATATTTACTTTAGCTGTACGTGTTTGGGTCACAGAAATCCATATGTGTACCAAATTTTAACTTAATCGGTCTATTAGATTCGGAGCAAATTGGCTGTGACAGACGGACAGACGGACAGACAGACAGACACACGAGTAATCCTATAAGGGTTCCGTTTTTTCCTTTTTAGGTACGGAACCCTAAAAAGCGCTGATGCGTGCGCATCGCTAATTTGTGAACAAGTAAAAATTATTCCGCGCGCTTTTCCTTTTCGCTGTATTGTTTTTATTTGAAAATGTCGCCAAGTAATGATGAATTTATTCATTCGACACCGCCAGAAGTCTCAGAGGCAGCGAAAAAGGCTACTGCCCGAAAAATCGACCGTTAGATACTTACAAGCGGATCAAAATTTCATCGTATGGAAAACAAGCAAAGATGCAAATTCATTTTCAGAAAGTGTGTTTTTAAAGATTTATTCGTTTAAGAAAGTCCGAGTTTTATTTATTTTCTCGCAAATATGTTATAAAACGTCGTATGACATACGTGCGCTTTGATAATTACAGCCTCTGCTTTCTTGTAGCCCTCGCCTATGGCTCGGGCTAGCAATATCGCCTCGGCTGTAATTTTCAACTTACCGCACTCATATCATAATGTACTATTACGAGCCGTTTGGGGTTGAAACCCTTGGACCGTGAGGTCCGACTCCGAGTGCTCATGGTTTGTTTAACGAAATCTCCAAATGGCTGGTTGACACTTCCCGTGACCCAAGGGCTGGCTTTTACTTTGGCCAGAGGCTTAGCATTGTCATACAACGTGGCAATGCCGCCAGTCTCTTGGGTACTTTACCAGTCGACAGCGATGTGGAGGAATTTTCCGACGCCATATTTTAGTTTTTTAATAGTTTTAGTTTAGTTTTAGTCGGACTTAGGATTTAATATTTTTAACTTAATTAGGTATACTCTTTATGTAGGATAAATTAGATATGGAAGTAATGAAGGAGTTTCTAGAAACTGGAGCAGTCGGGAAGTCAATGTCAGACCTGAGGCTGCAATAAATAATATTATCGAGAAATGTAGCTTGTAGGAGTTAATCTACGAAAAAAATGCCGTTCTTTCTATACTGTATCTACTGAAACTGAAAGATACGAAAATAATATTGAAAACATTTACTAGGTCTTAGGTTCGATCTTCAGGGGTTTGTGGCTAAGTATTAACAGCCGCTCGGGTCGATAGATCAGGTTAAGCTACGCTAATCCCGGTTGGTCTGTGGATTCGATAGGTAGCCATCTTTACATAGCATGACCTCTTCATGGAAAGCACGTTAATCCTTTGGTCCCAGCTGTCATTCATGGATCTTTGACAGTCGTTATGGATCGTCAGAAGTCTGACAACCAGTCTTACCAAGGAGTATCGTATTACCAAGTAATTGTGGAGGTAATATAGGCAGTCCCTCCATGTAAAAAACTGGTATTCAGCTGCATCCGGTTAGACTGGAAGCCGACCCCAACACAGTTGGGAAAAGACTAGGCAGATGATGAGGTTCGATCCTCCGGCTAGCCGAAGCGTTGTTAGGTATGTTAATTGACTTGGACTCACCTCATGTTACTTAAGACCTAACAGTATTACCTACACACCTCTGCCGCCCTTACTCGGAAGTTTTTACTATCAAACTATAATAATAAGATGTCTTGCAAACTGAGGGGCAATTCTCGTACCTAAAAACGTTCACAATCTCATGCCAGCGTCAATCAAATGTCAAAAATTTAGGTAAACGCTATACAATTTTTGACAGATTGAGTCTTGAGATGATATTGCGAACGTTGTTAAAAATACGAGAATTGACTTGACAACTCTGGTCTTCTTCGCCTAAGCTTCAGAATATTTAAACAGACCACATCAATTATTATTATTTAAACTAGCTCAAACTACCTAATGCAATAGCTCACATAGTTCTCCACCAAAACACACTATTACTGCACTAATTAATATATTTCGTAACGATATACCGGTGAAGTATGGGCAAAGTTCGCAGCTCTATTACTAGGGTTGTCTCCGCTATACTGAAGATTTATGCCCGCTTCCCTGCCGTTGGAAAAGCACGTACTTCGAAAGTTGTGCACTTAACACCCCTGAAGTATGGCTATCGGGAAAAATTGGAAGTGGTTTCTTGTAAGTAAAGTAGGCAGATATAGGTACTAGGTACCTAGACAATGATTTTTCAAGGTTGTCATGTAAAATGCTTGGATTTATTTGATGTTTTGGTTTTAAAAAGTAATGTACCGAACTCTTAAAATGTCGATTGCACACCATGTGTACGGATAACAATCTGCTAATTGGCGTGCGACGGGTTAATGGGTAAAATATAAATTAACTAGATTTTGCCCGCGGCTTCACCCGCGTGGATGTTGGAAAATATCCCACGGGAACGTACGCACGGCTACAGATCAAGCTATACATTTCCAGTATAAGCTGATCTCGCATTGTGTAGGATTTCCTTACAATGAGAGGTCAGTGTTAATTGGAAATGTATAGCTTGATGTGTAGCCGTGTGTACTACCGGGATTAAAAGTACCCTAAGTCGGCGTTCCCACGAGCGTAATAAAATCGCGGCGGGATTTTATCGCGCACTGGATTTTCAACTCTTGTTGTTGAGCCGAGCGTTGAGAATCCAACCTAACAAAAACAGAGTGCATCCCAGCGCGACGAAAAACACACTGTTGGATTTTCAACTCCCGGCGCTTAGCAGAGAGTTGAAAATCCAGTGCGTGATAAAATCCCGCCGCGATATTTTTACGCCCGTGCGAACGTCGGCTAGACTCGCTAGAGGAGCTCGTGGCTAAGTAATAACAGCCACACGGGTCGATCCGTCAGGTTAAGCTACGCTTGCCGGGGTTGGTCAGTGGATGGGTGACCATCTTTACATATCGAGATTCCTCCGTGCCTCGGAAAGCACGTTAAGCCGTTGGTCCCGGCTGTTATTCGTGGATCTTTGACAGTCGTTACGGGTCGTCAGAAGCCCGAAAGTCTGACAACCAGTCTTACCAAGGGGTATCGTATTACCCAGTTACTGGGTTGTGGAGATCAGATAGGCAGTCGCTCCATGTAAAATACTGGTATTCAGCTGCATCCGGTTAGACTGGAAGCCGACCCCAACATACACTCCTTTGCAAAAAAAACGGGCAGTTTGGATTTTTCTACATTATTGGTAATCATTTAGTTCTAAAGAGGTTTTAATAGCCAAACTATGTTACTGGCACTTAATAAAGAGTCTAGGTATGAAAAAAAGTTAATTTCAAATTCAGAACTGTTGTTTTTATAAATAATAATCCATTTTTCAGTTTATGACTTTTTACTTACTATTCGCGGGTTTGCGGTTAAAAGGTAATCAGGCAACTAAAACTAACTTCTCGTTATTTTTATTAGAATAATTTATGTTTGTCGCATAATCCTGCCTTATTGTGACTTAAAACAGATATCTTTGTGTCGATTATAATGGCAGAAAAAGCAATAAGACCGAGTAAAATTATAGCGCTGCTGGAAGTGGGGTGTAGCCAATGTTACGGCTCACAGCGGTTAAACGTGAGTCGTTCCACCGTCCAAAGAACCTGGACTCGATACCAAGAGACAGGTTCCGTTCAAAGAAGGCAAGGTTGTGGGAGAAAACGTTGCACACAACCACGAGACTACCGCTTTTAGTGACTCAGGCACTGAGGAACCGCAAATTCAGTTACATAGACCTCAAAAGAAACATTGAAGAGGTACGAGGAGCACAAGTTAGCCTATGGACAGTGAGGAGGAGGCTTTTAGCGGTTGATATACGCAATCAACGACCGCCACGGCCCCCCAAGTTACTCCGTGAGCACTGGATTGCTCGACTGAGGTTCACTAAAAATTGTCTATCTTAGACACTAGGTAACTGGAACGCGTACTCTGCTCCGATGAGGCTCGAATTTGCCTGAATGGTGAGGACCAACGTCGGCGAGAGTTACGAAGACCAGGGGAACGCTATGCCGACGTGTGTTTTGAAGAAATCACCCCTTATGGTGGAAGGTCCGTTATGTTTTGGGCGGGCGTAACTTCCAGCTATCGTACCGAGATAGTGTTAATTGAAAATGGCTCACTAAATGCGCAAAGGTACATAACAAGAATAATTTGTCAACATGCACAGCCCGCACTGACTGTAATTGGTGAAGATGCCATTTCATGGACGATAATGGTCGGGACCACCGTTCTGGCGACTAGATGCTTATATGCAAGAGGTCGGTATTCGTTGTCTGGATTGGCTAGCGAAGAGCCCCGACCTTAATCCCTTTGAGCACGTCTGGGACCTCCTAAAAAGGCGAGTACGATCTGTCCAACCACTTCCATAAAACATCAGGGAGCTTAAACGTGTGATTTCGGCTGAGTGGGAACACATTCCACAGGACACCATCAAAAGCCTGGTGGAAAGCATGCCAAGACTATTACATGTCGTAATCGCTGCAATGGGAGGTCATACTCGTTATTAGTTTTTATTTTTCAATGTCTTTTTTTTATTAAAATACCATAAAAATACTCGTAGTCTTAATTTAATTGTACCCTAAAAATTTCCATTTTAACACGACTCTCTGTTTCCATTGACTAAAATACCGATTCTAGGATTTAAGGGTTAAAAACTATATTCTCAATGATAATAAGAAATTTCTAGTCATTTATGCTAACGACATACTAAAAATATTAATATTTTCCATAGAAAAGCCAATGACTGTAAGGTGCCCGTTTTTTTTGCAAAGGAGTTTAGTTGGGAATAGGCTAGGCAGATTGATTGCGAACGTCGGCTAGACAATATCTTCTCACACTGCTTATACAGGATAATTATTTAAGCAGTGCGCAAATTTTCACAGGTTGTTCTACCCATGTATATGAACAACTTTCACTATGGGACTAACTCTGAAATCGCGCAAAAAAAATCAGCTGTTCAGTACATGTATCTACACCAAACTCGTCAGAATGTAGGGAGCAGCTGATTTTTTTTTTTGCGATTTCAGGTTGGTTCCTATAGTAAAAGTTGTTCATATTCATGAGTAGAACATCCTGCGAAAATATGCGCACTACTTAAAAAAATATCCTGTATAGTACTCGAGGAGCGGCACGCAGAATGATATAGGTACCTATGATTGCTGGAGGATAATAAATCTTAAAACCAAATAATAGTAAACGGAAAATTACCAACTTGCCTTTGAAAGCAACTTTAAAGCGAAAGTATAAATCCTCTTTATTCCTATTTATTATGGGAATTAAAAAAATATTAAGACTAAGTAACTGTTACTTCAAGATACAAACTACCCAATCCCTCTTACACAAAAATTTTAATGGTGTTTGTGAATTTTAAAATCAACCGCTAGTTTACTAGCGGTTGATTTTATCATAAATCAAAACCATAAATTTGAATTTTCATATCCCTAAGTTAAGAAATGCTGGGATTTTCATAAAACTTTCACCACCAGTAGGATTATTTTTTAAGACGAAAAATAGGTTATGTCCTTCCCCAGGATGCCATCTATAGTCTTGCCAAATTTTCTTCCCCTTCTTTACTCCTTAGGGGATGATTTTTCAAAATCGCTGGACCACACATTTCTTTATTTTCTACCAAAACCATAAAGTATTTTCATAGCCCTTACTTAAGTGATGCTGGGTTTCCCTTACAAACTTTCAGCCCCCATATGACCCCCTGTAGGATAATTGTTTTAGATAAAAAAAAAGGCTGTGTCCTTCCCCAGGATGCCATCTATAGCCTTGCCAAATTGTATCGATATCCGTGCAGTTTTGGAGATTTTAAAATAACCCCTATTTTACACCCTTTGAGGATGATTTTCCAAAAACGCTGAACCACTTATTTCTTTCTGAACCACTTATTTATTTTTACACGGAGAGAAAGACACCGATATATGCCTGTTTCCTCGATGTGTCAAAAGCTTTTGACACAGTGGCCTATGACATACTGTGGCGGAAGCTGGAGGAAACGGGTATGCCATATAGCGGGATTCTTAAATTCTGGTATAAAAACCAGACTAACCAGGTGAGATGGGTGGATACACTATCTGACGAATATATTTTGGAATGCGGGGTGAGGCAGGGGGGCCTCACGTCGACCGGCCTCTTTAGCCTATATGTGAACCAGTTGATCGAGGAGCTCAGCAGGACACATGTCGGATGCTACATTGACGGAACTTGTGTGAACAACATAAGTTATGCTGATGATATGGTTCTGCTGGCCCCCTCGGTCAACGCCCTGAGGACATTGGTTCAAATATGTGAACGCTACGCATCCGAGCATGGTCTCAGGTACAACACAGGGAAAAGTGAGGTACTGATTTTTAGTGCCGGTAAACAGAGACCTAGTGTGGTGCCTCCGATCATGGTCGATGGGGCGGCCCTGAAAATTGTGCGGAGCTTTAAATATTTGGGTCATCTGGTCACGGAGGACTTGAAGGATGACCCAGATATAGAGAGAGAACGTAGGGCGTTGGCGGTAAGGAGCAATATGCTGGCCCGTAGGTTCGCTCGATGTACTAATGAAGTTAAAATAACACTTTTTAGGGCATATTGCCAATCTTTTTACTCGAGCGGCCTGTGGGTTCGGTATACGCAGCGAGCCTACAACGTCCTACGGATTCAGTATAATAATGCTTTCAGAATGCTGTTGGGGTTGCCGCGACATTGTAGTGCGTCACAAATGTTCGCTAATGCGCGCGTGGACGGTTTTCACGCTATAATGCGTAAGAAAGTGGCGGCATTATTTCAGAGACTGCGCGGTAGCACCAACAGCATTTTGCAAATGATTGCATCCCGCCACGACTGTCCCATTCTGGCTCACTGGGTGGCAATAGCTACGGGAAGATTGTGATTGTATTTCGTACCTACTAACATAGATCTTAAGAAAATTGTTACTAACACTTACTTATATGGATTATGTCCGAAGTAAATAGAAATAAATAAAAATAAAAATTTCATTATTTCCTACCAAAAGCATAAATTTGAATTATCATATCCCTAACTTAAGAAATGCTGGGTTTCCCATACAAACTTTCATGCCCTATATCACCCCCCGTAGCGTTATTTTTGATACAAAAAGTAGCCTAAGTCCTTCCCTAGGATACCACCTTATACCGCCTTCCCAAATTTTATCAAAATCTGATCGGTGGTTTAGGCGTGAAAAGGTTACAGACGGACATAATTATTTTTGTATTTGTAATATTAGTATGGATAATTGTTATTTTCCTCGCTAGAGCCAATGATATATTACCTTTAGATGCGTTACCCGGGCTCAAAAATGGGAAATTAAATGAAGGGTAATTGCCCGGCGTGATATCAATCACGCACGCGCGCCAGTGAACATGCAGCAGCTAGTGACGTAATTAAATAAGTATATTCATCTCTTTCTTACAACAGGTATCGGCATGCGTCTTTCCTTTTCTTTGCGGCCAGTATATACTGGTATGATGGTACATCATGGCTTACGCTGTTTTTGAAAGCACTGATGTTCGTGTATGACGCGTCTATCTATAATACGTCATTGGCTAGAGCGCTCCGATAAACGCGTGCGATCTCTGCTAATCATGAAGCGCGGCGTTCGACGCGCTATTTATGTACCGCCGCCCTGCATTTTAAATCTGTAATATCTTCGAAAATATTCATTTAAATTACATACTGTAAAGGGCTTTATTGATCTATAGTAAATGCACAATTTATTTAATGTACTTAATTGGATAAGGATTAATGCTGTATTGCTTAAAATCGCTTCGTAAATAAGCCATTATTTCTCGTGAAAAGAAAAGGATAAAAAATGGTTATTGTGGGTTATCCCTAAGAGATAGACATATGCCATCGCGAACTTTTTTGCAGAACTTTTTAAGGTGTACAATACTGTAGTACCTACATTATTTTGATCTATCTCATTGGGTTCAGCCAGCGTTTGCAATGTAAGCGCAAAAAAATGTGTTTATTTACGACATCACATTAGAAACCTCTACAATTATTAGTGTTCCTCTACTACATTATGCATGTATTATACATATAAACCTTCCTCTTGAATTACTCTATCTATTAAAAAAAACTGCATCAAAATCCGTTACGCAGTTTTAAAGATTTAAGCATACATAGGGACAGACAGACAGCGGAGCGACTTTGTTTTATAATATGTAGTGATTTAGTTAGTAAAGAAAATAAAGTAAGGTAAAAATTTATGAGATTGTACCACCCATTTAATTAATGTATACAAAACTGGCCTACCTAGTACCGGTAGAGTTTCATGCCCATTCTTCTCCATATGAAACAACCTTTTGGAAGATTAAATTCTATAATATTTTCTTGTTAATTTTTGACGTTCAAAAGAACCTTGTGCCCGTAGCTTGTGACTATTTGAAATAAACGATTTGACTTTGACTTTGAAATTGTAAACTAAAAATGACACTGATAATGCAGAACTGGGTCTCTTCACAGGAGATTTGATTAACTTCTGGAGGGAAGTGGGCTGGTTGGAATAACCCCCAACTGGTTCACATGAAGGACTAAGTGCGGAAACCAAATCCTAGATGCAGAACTAAAAAAACAAGAAACATTAAACATACATTACTATTTTGTATGTAAGACCTAATTGTATATCTACCTATGTTTTACCAATAAACATTATAATATGATATGAGAACTGTGTTGCTGGCACAATTCAGATTGCTATGGAGTTTCTAAAAAAAAACCGGCCAAGTGAGTGTCGGATCGGACCACACACAATTAAGAGATCCGTAGTTGAAAAAAAATCCCAAAAACAAACTTCAAATGTTCTTCCAAACATTAATTTACGTCACAGTCACTTCTCCTGCAAAAAAAATGTATGTGATAAAATTACAAATAATCAATTTTCCGACTTTTTCCTTTCCTTGTGCTGTGAGACGGAAAAGGGCCTTGATAGATGACATACTTAAAAATATTTTATTATGTGATAAAATTATAAATTACCAATTTTCGGACTTTTTCCATTACTTGTGCTGTAAGACCTTGCTGCTTGCCAAATTTCATGATTCTAGGTCAACGGGAAGTACCATATAGGTTTTGATTTACTTGCGAGCATCAAAATATGTCGCATAAATGGCCGTATTTTTTATTGCGTTGACTTAGAAGCTTGACTTTCTTAGAGCTCTATATAAAGGAATAAAGACCTACGTATTTGATATTAATTTCAACTTGATACCACCACGCGTTCCCGAGAAAAAGGGTCTTGACAGACTGACAGACAGACAGACGGAGAACGAAGTGATCCTACAAAAGTTCAGTTTTTTCCTTTTGAGGTACGGAACCCAAAAAATAAGATAAGGCTTCACGAAAGTTCACTAGTAATTAAACCAAATTATTAATGCAACACCAAATCGTTTAATTGTTCTATTTAGACCCTTTGTCACTGGTCTTTATAATTCAAGACAAAACCTAAACCGCACTTAAAAAAACCGGTCAAGTGCGAGTCGGACTCGCGCACGAAGGGTTCCGTACCATATTATATGTTTAACAATCGCAAAGATAACTTTTTACTTATTTTATAATGATACTGTGAATTACAAGGTTATTTTTTACAGTTGCAGAAAATCACCCATTTTTAAACAAAATACGAATCGCCGTTTTCAGTATTGTTGCTTAAATACAGTATTTATGGTACCTACATGGTATAAAGAAGTTTCAAATTCCTAATTTGTTGAATTGTTGCGCTAGAGCTCGTACAAAAATGGTTTTTAGAAGATAAAAAAAAGTGTGTTTGTACTCTACTCAATGAGTTCTAGACGATGAAACCCCATATGCTAGATTTTTTTTTTTTTTTTTCAAAATGAAAAGTTTGTTGTATGGGGACTGACCCCTTAAATTTTTAACTTTGCTTTATTTTTATTATTTGTTGTTGTAGCCGTAATAGACAGCGGAGGCTTAGTAAGTTTATACTGGACTGTACGTGGTTGTCTGATTTCATGGATTTTAATTTTCTTGCGCGGAACCCTAATTATTTTTCTAAAATAAAAATAGCCTTAGTTACTCTTAAAACATCAGCTATATGCCGTCAAAATCGGTGAAAATTCGTTTGGTAAGTACCATTTTTTTAATCGGACTGCGCTTTAAAATTCTTCTATACAAACTTTAACATCCCTAAACCTCATTTGAGGCGTAGTTTTGAAAAACTAATAATGACAAACATTATTACTTACTTATGCAAGTATTTGTGTTAAGTTTCAAGTTCATTAACCAAATTAATAAGATTTTTCATATAAACTGTATCTCTGTTTTCACGAACACAGATAAAGAATTTCAAAAATCGTCTGGTATGTTTCCATAACTTGACTCAAACATTATTTACACCAATTTTAGAGTTAATCAAGCCCCCAATAAAATCCTCCGCTATAAAATTAACTTTTCACCCCTTAGGGGTAGATTTTTAGAAAACCCTGATACACGTTAGTCTTCATTTTTGGTCTCAAGTATAAAAACTGAGTTTTGAGCTAATCGGACCGCGTGTTAAAATTCCTCCATACAAACTTTGACACGCCCAATCCCTCTTTAGGGGGTAGTTTAGGAAAACTCAAAATGATAAACTTTATAATTTACTTAGATGAATATTCGTGCTAAGTTTCAAGTCTATTAACTCAAGGTATAGGATTTTTCATACAAACCTTCATCCCCTATTTTACACCATTAGGGATAGAATTTCCAAAAATCCTTCCTTAGTGGATGTTTACACTATATAAGGTATCTATGTGCAAAATTTCAAGTCTCTAGGTCCATTGGTTTGGGTTGTGCGTTGATAAATTAGTCAGTGACTCAGTCAGGACTTTGATTTTTTTATATATATAGATTTACCATGTTATTTTAAGACCACAGACTTCTTATAGGTTTTCCTGTAATTTACAGGTATAGAAATATTTTCTATATTTTTTTCAAAATTTTAGGCTCAGTAGTTTCGGAGATAAGGGAATGGTCAATTTTCGTCTATTTTCTTAAATAACTTTAAAACAATATATTTTGAAATTATAAAAAAAATATATTTGTTACCCTTATAGTAAGCCCTTTCATTTGATATGTCACACGGTATAGTTTACAAAACTTTTTTTTAATATTTTCTTATTTTCCCCCTTAAAGTGACTCTCATATTCAAAATTCATATATTTACTTTAGCTGTACGTATTTGGGTCACAGAAATCCATATGTGTACTAAATTTTAACTTAATCGGTCCATTAGATTCGGAGCAAATTGGCTGTGACAGACGGACAGACGGACAGACAGACAGACACACGAGTGATCCTATAAGGATTCCGTTTTTTCCTTTTGAGGTACGGAACCCTAAAAAGCTACAAGAATTTTCTTTAGCGACAAGATTTCAGCCGAAAGACGTCCACTGCTGGACATAGGCGTCCCCCAAGCACCACCACTTCGACCGGTTCTGTGCTTCCCGCATCCAGCGGATTCCTGCGGCCTTCACAAGGTCATTGGTCCACGTTGTGGGAGGCCTTTCAACGTATTCAATATATATCCAATATTATAAATAGGTAGTAAGTTTGTAATTAGGGGGTAATCTTTGAAACTATGCTCGAACTTTAAAAAATTAACTGCATCAAAATGATAATTCTTATCAAATATTAGATTCGGAGCAAATTGGCTGTGACAGACGGACAGACGGACAGACAGACAGACACACGAGTGATCCTATAAGGGCTCCGTTTTTTTCTTTTTAGGTACGGAACCCTAAAAAGCGCTGATGCGTGCGCATCGCTAATTTGTGAACAAGTAAAAATTATTCCGCGCGCTTTTCCTTTTCGCTGTATTGTTTTTATTTGAAAATGTCGCCAAGTAATGATGAATTTATTCATTCGACACCGCCAGAAGTCTCAGAGGCAGCGAAAAAGGCTACTGCCCGAAAAATCGACCGTTAGATACTTACAAGCGGATCAAAATTTCATCGTATGGAAAACAAGCAAAGATGCAAATTCATTTTCAGAAAGTGTGTTTTTAAAGATTTATTCGTTTAAGAAAGTCCGAGTTTTATTTATTTTCTCGCAAATATGTTATAAAACGTCGTATGACATACGTGCGCTTTGATAATTACAGCCTCTGCTTTCTTGTAGCCCTCGCCTATGGCTCGGGCTAGCAATATCGCCTCGGCTGTAATTTTCAACTTACCGCACTCATATCATAATGTACTATTACGAGCCGTTTGGGGTTGAAACCCTTGGACCGTGAGGTCCGACTCCGAGTGCTCATGGTTTGTTTAACGAAATCTCCAAATGGCTGGTTGACACTTCCCGTGACCCAAGGGCTGGCTTTTACTTTGGCCAGAGGCTTAGCATTGTCATACAACGTGGCAATGCCGCCAGTCTCTTGGGTACTTTACCAGTCGACAGCGATGTGGAGGAATTTTCCGACGCCATATTTTAGTTTTTTAATAGTTTTAGTTTAGTTTTAGTCGGACTTAGGATTTAATATTTTTAACTTAATTAGGTATACTCTTTATGTAGGATAAATTAGATATGGAAGTAATGAAGGAGTTTCTAGAAACTGGAGCAGTCGGGAAGTCAATGTCAGACCTGAGGCTGCAATAAATAATATTATCGAGAAATGTAGCTTGTAGGAGTTAATCTACGAAAAAAATGCCGTTCTTTCTATACTGTATCTACTGAAACTGAAAGATACGAAAATAATATTGAAAACATTTACTAGGTCTTAGGTTCGATCTTCAGGGGTTTGTGGCTAAGTATTAACAGCCGCTCGGGTCGATAGATCAGGTTAAGCTACGCTAATCCCGGTTGGTCTGTGGATTCGATAGGTAGCCATCTTTACATACCAAGACCTCTCCATGGAAAGCACGTTAATCCTTTGGTCCCAGCTGTCATTCATGGATCTTTGACAGTCGTTATGGGTCGTCAGAAGTCTGACAACCAGTCTTACCAAGGAGTATCGTATTACCAAGTAATTGTGGAGGTAATATAGGCAGTCGCTCCATGTAAAAAACTGGTATTCAGCTGTATCCTGTTAGACTGGAAGCCGACCCCAACACAGTTGGGAAAAGACTAGGCAGATGATGAGGTTCGATCCTCCGGCTAGCCGAAGCGTTGTTAGGTATGTTAATTGACTTGGACTCACCTCATGTTACTTAAGACCTAACAGTATTACCTACACACCTCTGCCGCCCTTACTCGGAAGTTTTTACTATCAAACTATAATAATAAGATGTCTTGCAAACTGGTCTTCTTCGCCTAAGCTTCAGAATATTTAAACAGACCACATCAATTATTATTATCTAAACTAGCTCAAACTACCTAATGTAATAGCTGACATAGTTCTCCACCAAACTATTACTGCACTAATTAATATATTTCGTAACGATATACCGGTGAAGTATGGGCAAAGTTCGCAGCTCTATTACTAGGGTTGTCTCCGCTATACTGAAGATTTATGCCCGCTTCCCTGCCGTTGGAAAAGCACGTACTTCGAAAATTGTGCACTTAACACCCCTGAAGTATGGCTATGGGGAAAAATTGGAAGTGGTTTCTTGTAAGTAAAGTAGGCAGATATTAGGTACCTGATTTTTCAAGGTTATCCTACAAACTGCTAGGATTTATTTGATGTTTTGGTTTTAAAAAGTAATGTAATGAAAATAAAGCAAGAAAAATTTATGATATTGTACCACCCATTTAATTAATACCACAACTTGCCTTTTTACTTATCTATACTTATAATAAATCTGTAGAGAGGTCAATTCTGTACATGATATATATTTTCAAAATAACTATCAGGGGGTAATTAGTGATCGATACTGATGCCAAAAATGCAATCAGTAAAATTTTTGTCTGTCTGTCTGTCTGTCTGTCTGTATGTTCCTTATAGAAACAAAAACTACAAGACGGATTTTAACGAAACTTGGTACAATTATTCTTCATACTCCTGGGGAGGTTATAGTATACTTTTCATCACGCTACAATCAATAGGAGCAGAGCAGTGAAGGGAAATGTTGGGAAAACGGGAGAAGTTGCTCCATTTTTTAAGCTTCCGTCGCGTGTGCAGCCTTAATGGTTAAAGCTACATAGAAATCATTTATGATGGAAATGTTCTACATAAAATTATCTAAAAAATATCCCGCAACAGCATATGTCTATCTTTTATGGTTGACTCACAATAACACGTGTAACTCCCGATAGCTTAGCAGTCCAATACATTAACTTAATAACATACAAGGAGTTACACGCTGACGGAGTCGCGGGCACAGCTATTAATAATAATATTCTGTGGTTCCTTATTGCGATATTTTTCAACAGTATTGTGGATTGACATATTATATTTCCCTACTAAAATACGAAAGTTAATCTGTCTGTTACATCAAAACCACTGAACCGTGAGGAAGGACATATGGTACTTTTTTACGAAAAACGACGGAAACGCGGACGAAGTACTAGTACAAAATATTGTAATGAATTTTAAAAGTGTACCTACCTAACTGTGGAGTTTGATGCCCATTATTCGCCATATAAAACTACGTTTTGGAAGGGGTAACTAGAATCAATTCTATTTTTAACCGACTTTTCAAAAAAAGAAGGAGGTTATCAATTCGTCGCGGTTATATATATATTTTTTATGTATGTACACCCACCGAATTCTCCGTCAATTGAGGACCGATTTTGACAATTTTTTTGTTTGTTTGAAAGTGTGTGCTCTCGAGGTGGTCCCATTGTCACCAAGTCAGAATCTGATGAGGGCATCCCATGGAAATCGAGGAAAACCCTCAAATTTTATAGGCACAACTATAGCGATTTGGGTATTTTTTAGGGTACCGTACCTCAAAAGGAAAAAACGGAACCCTTATAGGATTACTTGTTTGTCCGTCTGTCTGTCTGTCTGTCTGTCAGTCTCTCAAGACCGTTTTTCTCAGGAACGCGTGGAGGTATCAAGTTGAAATTAATTACAAAAAAAAAATAACGACTTCCAAAAAAATACTACAAAGTGAAAAATAACTAATTTTGGAAGTCGGTGGCAAAAAACTAAAATACAGATCCACAGACACCGACTTCCGAAATTAGTTATTTTTCACTTTGTAGTATTTTTTTCGCTGGTGTCCGACAGGGGTGCATACTCTCTCCACTCCTTTTCAACATCTACACGGAATGTATTATGAGAATCGTTCTGGATCAATGGGACAAAGGCATTTCAGTGGGAGGTCGGAAGGTATCTAACTTAAGATATGCCGACGACACTACTCTTCTCACACAAACAAGAGAAGACATGGAACACTTGCTGACCCGTCTAGAGACAACAAGCCTCTCCTTCGGACTAACGGTCAACAGAGACAAGACCAAGATGATGATCGTGGACCGAGCTGAACTAAACCATCCTGACATCTCTATGGTTGGCAACTGCGAGGTTGTCCAATCTTATGTGTACCTCGGTTCCACCATCACAAACACTGGAGGATGTGAAGACGAGATTCGAAGGAGATGTGCTATCACACGATCTGCCCTTGACAAGCTTAAAAGAGTCTGGTGCAACCGTAATATCACCAAAGCCACAAAAGTCCGCCTAATGAGAAGCCTAGTCTTCCGGATTTTCCTATACGGCGCAGAAATGTGGACGGTTCGCCTCAAAGACCGACGCAAAATCGATGCACTGGAGATATGGTGCTGCCGGCGACTGCTGCGGATTCCCTGGACAGCGTTTCGGACCAATGTTTCTATCCTGGAGGAACTAAAAGTCAAAGAGAGATTATCGTCGACTGTGCAAACACGAATTATCAAATATTTCGGCCACGTGGTTCGTAACGAACACTCCATGGAACGACTCACTGTCCAGGGCCAAGTGGAGGGCAAGCGGTCACGCGGTCGGTCACCTACGCGTTGGACAGACCCACAGAACAGATAATTTATCTGTTCTGTACAGACCTATGCGTATGCAAAACAGAATACTTCCAACTTCCAAGACTTGTAGAAACAAAACTTGGAAGGAAAATACTTGCATAGAACATTGATCCGTATTACAAAATGAATAAAGAGCACAATCGCTTTTACAAAACAAATACTTCCAAACCTATATATAGTAAAAATATGCAAGTATTTTTACTTTATATAGGTTTGGAAGTATGTAGTAGGAAATTGTTCCGTGTGAATAATATAAATAAGGAGCAGAATCGCGTTTACAACCATTTTTCCAACATTTAAAGTAAAAATACTTGCATAGAACTTTGATCCGTAATTGTAACATAAATAAGGACCAGAATCGCGTCGAGCGTCGATGCAGCGAGAATAGTAAAATACTTTAAAAGTCTTTGCGAGTATTTTGGGTCAGCACTTGGTCGGCGTACTTGCAAGTAAATACCTGGTGTAAAAAAACCTGGTCGCGTAAATACGCACCGTCCCTAGACAGACGACAGACAGACAGACAGACAGACTGAGTGACACCATAAGGGTTCCTTTTTTATCATTTTGGTACGGAACCCGAAAAATGGTCAAAATCAAAAAGCATCATATTTTATAGATTATATTTTATTACTTACAAACAATAATAATTGGAGTAACAAACGTCAACACTGTAACTTTTGATTTCATTACAAATATTTTGAAAAACCTTCAAGTATCTACAAGCAATAGATATTCGTTACAAAAGTGATTTAATATCACTCGAACATAACATGGCTATAAGTGAGGAACAGTTCATTCAATAGCTGTTATTTTAACGGTTATTTTCTCGTAAGGCCAGCACGGAGCATCAGCTATAACACAATGGTCATAGTCATTCACATTTTGAATCTTTACATTGTAACTTTTAGTACTAATAGTTTCCATTCGTTTGGGTAGCCGTTCGGTAGCACTGTCACTGTCTGTGATGTAGATGTTTTCTGTAGTTGTAGCTCCAAGAGTGGAATTGCTTCTGTCTAAATGACAATCCATAAGGTAAATGTCCCAGTTTTCACCCATGATTGTATAAGCAGGAATGATTCCTTGTGGTACGTTCCTAAATACTTCGGTTGCCTTTATTTCAATAATTCTTTTTTCTTTCGGCAAACATTGATCATCAGCTATACAACGATCACAGTCACGGACATTTCGGATCTTAATACTATAATGATTAATATTATTAAACCATATATCCACAAAACTAGGGTATGCTTTTGGTCGTTGCGTCGTAGCACTGACACTATCCCATACGTAGAAGTTCTCATTCACTGGTACAGTTGGAGCTTCAGGATCGGTATTTCTTCTACTAATTGTCTTAGTTTTCACTTCTCCGGGTTTCATATCACTTAAATAACAATCCGAAATGTAAATGTTCCCGGTTTTCTTAATATCAGTACCGTTCCTGGTGGTGCCTACGGCTCCCACAGCCGTGACGAGTACCAGGCACAGCGCAGTGGTTGCTTGCATTGTGAGGAGACAGGAGACAGATGAGTCACTTGTATTACCAACTAGTCGCAGTAACTGATGAAGTCAGCGAGCGTTGTGGGCATCTCGCTCTTACTATTTTACTGAGAACATGTAGGTACCTACCACATTTATATAGGTTCGTAAGTTATCATAGAGCAGCTAAATTAAGCTAAAGTACGCATGTCGATAAGCAATAATTGTGTTTACAAAAATACACTTTACCTCATTAAATCGAATGATAAAGAAAACCCAACTATATATGGCGGGTTTTATCGCGTCCTTATATTGTTATGGTTGAACACAATATACTTTTTGGATTTTTTACAGATGAAAAACGTTTTTTATGTGATGGATTGGCCAACAGTCCTAATGGAACGCGTTCACAGCGCTGACGTGACATACCTCTCCGCCTCCGTGGACATCCCGCATAGCATTGAAGCGACTCTTCTAGTTTAAAGGTGTCGGTGTCGAGGTATGTGCACAAAAATTTTAAACAATAATTCTACCTAGGTACCTACGGTGCTGAAACGTGGACACTAACAGTCGGGCTGGTCCACAAATTCAAGGTCGCTCAGCGCGCTATGGAGCGGGCTATGGTCGGAGTTTCTTTGAAGGATAAAATCAGGAATGAAGTTATCCGGAAAAGAACCGGAGTAATCGACATAGCTTACAGAATAAGCAAACTGAAGTGGCAGTGGGCTGGCCATGTTTGTCGAAGGACCGATGGCCGGTGGAGCAGACGGGTCCTGGAGTGGAGACCGCGTATCGGTAAGCGTAGTGTGGGACGCCCCCCAGCTTTATGGACCGACGACCTGAAGAAAGTGGCTGGGACAGACTGGATGCGGAAGGCGGAGGACAGGGTGTTGTGGCGCAGACTGGGAGAGGCCTATGTCCAGCAGTGGACTGCGATAGGCTGAGTTGATTCTACCTAGCCTTTTCCCAAAAATGTTGGGGTCAGCTTCCAGTCTAACCGAATGCAGCTGAATACCTTCACAACCCTATTGGGTAACACGATAAACCTCGGTAAGACTGGTTGTCAGACTTTTTGGCTTCTGTCTGACTACCCGTGACAAAGAAAATCTAAAGTTCAAAAAAGATCTTTGGTATGTATTCGTTGTAACCTTTCCTTAAAAACTATCTTACGCAATTTTATTACATAAAAAAATGCGTGAGTGTCGTGGAACACTCGGTTGAAACGAAGTTCGTCGAAGCCGCCATCTTGGATTTTCATTTTGACCTCAATATAATTTTCAGCGCCCTCGAAAATCACGGAAACGACACCCATGATGAAAAATTTAAAAATTTTCGCAGCCGCCATCTTGAATTTTAATTTTGATCTCGTTATCGTTTTTAGCGACCTCAAAAACCATGAAAATGACAACCTTGACGAAAAATTTTAAAATTTTCGCAGCCACCATCTTGGATTTTCATTTTGACCTCAATATAATTTTCAGCGCCCTCGAAAATCACGGAAACGACACCCATGATGAAAAATCTAAAAATTTTCGCAGCCGCCATCTTGAATTTTAATTTTGACCTCGTTATCGTTTTCAGCGACCTCAAAAACCATGAAAATGACACCCTTGACGAAAAATTTTAAAATTTTCACAGCCGCCATCTTGGATTTTCATTTAGGCCTCATTATCGTTTTCAGCGACCTCAAAAACCATGAAAATGATACCCATGACGAAAAATTTGAAAATTGGACTAAAAGTCCCCTATAATTTACCCAGATATCCTATTACCCATTTATTCTACACTAAAGCATCCAAAACAAATCTAGGACTAAACTCACCTCCCAATAGGCTCAGTCGAGAGATGAATTCTTATATAAAATCCTATCCTGATGTTGACATATATCATGACTCCGTAAATATCTTTAAACCCCAAATCTTGGGGTCCCTAAGCACACAACCTACGCCATCTAAAGATTAATTGTGTTTAGTATGTAGGTAGGTATTTCGTGCAAGCTCTGTAACTTATCTCTTTTATCATTTTGTTATTTCTCTTTATACAGTTTGTTACTACTTGATTTTTATACTTTTCGTTTTTACCTGTTATCATTGTATTTGAGAATGTTGGTTCACCTGTTATTGGCAACTGTATAAGCCTATTACTTTTTAGCTATTGATGTGTTGTACAAAGAAGCTGTTGGTGAACTGTAGCTAGACAGAAAGTGAAAAGCTGATTTCACGCGTCGTTCGTTAGAGTATTTCAACATCCATTGCTGGTTTTTTTTGCCGTTTTTTTTTTACATAAATGGAGTGTTGCGAACACACAATGTAATTTTACATTGAAATAAAGAAAATGTAACTGAAAAAACTATTAAAGAATTGAAAATTTTCCTGAGAAATTTTCCGGTGGAATATGATTCAAAATAAGGAGCTGAATGCACCCTGTTAGTTTGCGGAGGGCTGTCCCTTACACACTGTACGTACCTATACACAAGTAAAAAAAAAAGATTGCTGTTGCTGTTGTTTTTATTTCGTAATAATAGCAAAGTTTGTTATGATTATGATATAATGTTAAGTATACAATAAAAAAAATTGTATTGTTTTCTTCGCTTATATCACAGGTTTGTTATTACTATTTTATCATTACATCATAATATTATACTTTTTACTCTTATATAACTATACTAATAATTAATCTTTGTTTACTTTGTGATTAAATTGTATTTTAATTATTATTATTTTTTTTTTATATTAAGTCACCTTAACATGGCCCGTTAGTGGTTAACACAAAAAAAAAATAATGTTATGTTTGTTTTGGGATAAATTATTTTATACCATTCTCCGTCTAAAAAGCTTATTTTATTCAGTGAAAACAGTGAATAAAAAGCACTTTTACTCACTGTTTTGACGTTTGAATTTGGAACACACTAATGTATTCGACCACAGATTTAGAGTGCTTAGGCTAGATACGGCATGTTATTTGATAGTGTGAAAACCGAGGGTGTCATCTTTTTTATACCTACGATAACTTAACCCCATCCATTTAGTGATGTGCTCAAGGGAAAACGGAATTGTTTCAATCGCGAAGCGTCACTGAGCTGACAGACTTTTTTTAGTAAAAACATGCAGGGCACGCTTGGTCGGATGGCTTGCCGTATCTAGCTATCTAAATCTGTGTATTCGACCTGTATTGGCATGTTCTAAATTCAATTTGATTGGTCGACATTTTCGACAAGGAGTTTAGCATTAAAATAAAAACTGTTTTGTGTTCTTTGCTGTCATTAGTAAATTGGCGCTATTTTGAATAGGTACCTACTGTAAGTTGTAAGAACACAAAGTTTAGTGTTACATAATAATAAATCGATACTAAAAACTTTTTTACAAAAACAAAAACCGACTTCCAAAAAAAACACTACCAAGTGAAAAATAACTTTAATTTCGGAAGTCGGTGTCTTTGGATCTGTATTTTAGTTTTTTGCCACCGACTTCCGAAATTAAAGTTATTTTTCACTTTGTAGTGTTTTTTTTGGAAGTCGGTTTTTGTTTTTGTAAAAAAGTTTTTATTTTTCACTTTTTAGTGGTTCAGTTTGTAATTTATCTAAGTTACAATAACCCAATATCAGCTGCTCATCACGTTTTACAAAATGTTGCTTTTCCCGATGCAGGGCCGTTAATTGTTGAGGAGTTCTCCTAGTAAGAACCAGGAGAAATGGAGCTCATGGTGAAATCACCATTACCATTATTTTGACGAGCATTACTTTAATATGGTTTATATTAAAGTAATCTAATCGCAACCTGTTATATACTATGATATAATTGAGTATTTCCGATGGCCCTCTGTGGTCTTCATCATCAGTTCCAGCTCACCGAATGGTACTTTCCGAGAGCAAATGCACGAGTTACTATAAAAAATACCGAAATCGATATAGGTGTGCCCATAAAATTTGAGGGTTTCCCTCGATTTCCATGGGATCCCATCATCAGATCCTGACTTGATGATCACGGGACCACTTGGGACGTATACCCTTTCGAACAAAACAAGAAAAATTCAAATCGGTCTAGCCATTTTCGAGTAATCGGGGAACATACATAAAAAAAAAATTTTAAAAAAAAAAATGTTCCGACGAATTGAGAACCTCCTCCTTTTGGAAGTCGGTTAAAAAATGCATTCAAGTGATGAAGATGTGTTAACAACACCTGAGTTTATGAAAGAGAGGGCGGCCGATGTAGTGAAAAACTTGCTACCCAACAAATCACGGCTGGTTTACATCAAAGCCAATACTTATAGCTTTCCTTTTTCTTCATTAAATGTCTATTTTCGCTTAAATATTTCTTTTTCTCGTAGTCATGGTATAAAGTATAGTATGCAACTCTTGAATAAAACGGATTTACATCGAGGGCCATGAATCACTCGCATCGCTCAGGATTCTAGCACTTGAATCAATCATCATGGATCACTCCCTACGGTTGTGATTCAGTAGTTACAATCCTTCACTAGCTCGTGATTCATCTATGGCCCTCGCTTTAAATCCGTCATTTATTCACTAATTGCATAATATACTATTCAACTATCGAACCTTTCATTGTGCTTTACTTAGATATTAATAGATATAGCACAGAAATCTCGATGTTTTGACATGTCGCTACATCAGATCACACCCGCTCCCGTGCCAAGCAGGGGCGGGTCGTTAGTGAATATTCTGAGTTTGTTTTTGTGTTTCGTCTCAGAGTCGGATAGGAAGCACCGACCTCATCTACTATAACAGCACAGACGTGAAAAAGTGTTTGTAAAAAAAATTGTAAGTGCAGTTCTCCGCGGGTCGCGGATTGTCCGAAGGGGTTACCGCGGCCCTGGCATAGGCAACTGAAGGAACACGGGTGGGTTTTAGTCAGTAAAAGTCTGACACGCCCTTCCGCTCCACCCAGAGCGGGAGAAGTTATTTGATGATTTCCCACCCTCAAAAAAAAAAAAAAAAAAAAAAAAAGGTGCAGTTCTCCGCGCGGAAAACTATCACAGCAAAGTAGGCTTTTCAAGTTCACGAGTAATAGTCAACCAACCACGGAAGCCGTCATTGTGCGTGGTCCGACACGCACATAGCCGGTTTTTTATTTTTTTTTTATTTCTGAGCAGATTAACGGCCTATGTGAGACGACATCTGACATTATTTTGCTGATTTTGCTATTGTCAACTTACCCTATTTGGTCAATATTTCTGTTGTTTCTCTTAAGGTCCTGATAGTGCTTTGTGAACTCTTGATAAAGGCACCAGAATAACTGATCTAACTAAACACGTTTTTGCGCTATACGAATTGATATTTAGGTACCACAGTGCAAAGTCGGTCGGGTCGCGCGCACAGAACAGATAAACCTCTTTATGTGTTCTGTGGTCGCGCGCATGCTCGTGCACTCGCAGTGTAACGTCATACGCAAATCGTAAGCGGCCTTTAAAATTGTTATAAATATGATCTATCTTTTAAATGCATAAAAATTACTCTTGCATTAAAACTCTCGTAGTTATTAGCGGTTGAAATCTTATATGTTTTTGTCGGTCAGAAATATTGAACGTTTTCACGTGAAAACTCTCTCTAGAAAAACCTTATGGAAAAACACAAAAAAAATCCTCAAATAACGTTTCATGACGTCATTCGCTTGCGGACACTATGTGGTGATGACCACCGCTCTTCCTGGAAATCGTAACTTAATAGAAATAAACAATGTCACATCATCAGTAATTACACTACGTAACTAATTACTCGCGTACTGCGCGTTATTCATCTTTCGGCAGCGCACAAGTGAACACGTTCTTAAAATAATGAAGCTCTCACTTACATTGTTTGCTGTGTTGACTGTACTCAGTACTTTAGGTACTGGTGCAATAAAACGTATAAGTATACTCAGTAAAACTTCTACTGCTTCACCGTCTATCAGTAACCGTTTTTTCTCTACACTAATTTGTCCCGGTGGCGGCTCCAAAACAAAGTCAGGAAGATGTCTGTGAGTAGCTGTGTGTTCATTTAATTTGATGTTCGTACTTTCATACATTATGTACTTAGTGGCGTACCTACTTTTATTTATACATATTTCCTCTAGCCCGCGGCTTCGCCCGCGTGGATGTCGGCAAATATCCCACGGGCGTACTGCCGAGATTCAAAGTAGGTACCCAATGTGTTGATCCAGGTTATAAACTATCTGTGTTTTCATAGATATTATGTAACTCTATAGGTTTGCGCGGCGAACGCCAATAGGTACAGTCAGCAACAAAAGTCGATTAACACTTGTGTTTTCTAAATCTTAATTATTGAGAAATGTAAATTTTAAAGAAAATTAACTCTTAGCTAATAAATGAAATGCTAAAAAGCAGTTAATCGTACCATTTTGTGTTAATTTAGATAATGTCAAAAAGTAGCCGTGTTAACCGACTTCTGTTGCTGACCGTACAGCTCTCAGTCGGCATGATTTTTTTCCGAAATCTTCAACAATCATCGTCATAATATTTCCGCCAATTTACACAAAATCATAATACACTTAAATCTTCCTCCTTCCATCTGTAAAAACCGTATGAAAATCTGTTAAGAAGTTTTCGTGTTTAGTACGGTCAGACAGTCAGATGCAGCGACTTTGTTTTATGATATGTGGTGATAATGATATTTTTTCCTGTTATTGTATTTTGACCATATCACATTAACTAGTTTGTTAATGTAGTTGATTGTATCCTTCACGGATCGTAATAAAACTTAGTTAATGAATTGTGTCCCATTACTCATTATATTAGTCAACGCTTGATACGTTACGTCATTGAACACTGTAGTTAAAAAAGTAATTAACCCCTGAGATGATGGTTGGTGAAGGTTGACCATAAAATGATGATTGGTGAAGTACCTATGTTGGTGTTCGTTGTATTCCGACATTCACATACAGGTGGAGTCACATGCACTGCATAGCTGAGTCATCTGACTAAACATTAACGGCCATATTATAAAACGAGGTTTTTCTTCTGTCATGGTTTAAACCACCGACCCAGTTTTTGTAATTAGAACCTATCTGTGATAGAAATACAGTTCTTTATACAAAACTAACAACTTAGTCCGGTACTAAGTTGTCAGTTCTAAAACTGGCATCTTAATGTGTCGGAATAAAGTTTGAAATTCAAAAAAAAAGGGTCCATGGTTTAAACCTGGGTTTGATGATGAACCTTGTTTTGTAATAAGACGGAAATTGATTGATGCGTTATTAGACCAGGAAGAATCGCTTTTACTTATTTAAAAATAACTTGTTAAAGGTATTCCTAACATTCGGAATTAATCCTACCTTCATCCATAAAATAAAGTACGCTTAATTTATTGATGTACCATTAAAAATATTTTTATAACAAAAATCAATCAATTTTTTTAATTTCCAGGCCTCCAACAGCAACGGAATCGCTCGAATGGATTTGGGAATAGCGTTAAAAAGGTTTAAAAATGTTTTTCAGAAAGCAGTACATTAATGCTGCTGGTCAGTTATTACTGAAAATGAATATGTTGTCACGTGCACTAACTCTGACACACGAAGATTGCCGAGGTGCATAACTTTAATCGTAATATTGTAGATTTATTAACAATAACTATTGAAACTGCTAGTTCGGTTTAATGACAAGAACAGCTTTGCCTCGATAGTTATCTGGCGAACATCATAAGTTGTACATTTATTGAATTATCTTCTTTATAACCCTATTTTTATGTTAAATATTAATTAATTAGTTATGTCTTTGTAAAATTATAGATAATAAAATATGATTACCAGTTACATAATAAAGTGAGCTAAAATAAATATAATACAAGATTATTTCTCTTATTAAGGAAAGAAAATTAATTTAAGTTTCTTTCCTTATGATAACTCAATGAACGTAATTATTGTTGCATGTATTTATAGTACAGTCGAACAATCTATTTGGTATACAGGCAGCTAACTTGCAACCACTTTATACTGAAGAGCAATTCTCGTATTTTTAACAACGTTCGCAATCTCATCTCGATCTCAATCTGTCAAAAATTGTATAGCGTTTACTTACACTTGACATTTGATTGTCGCTGGCATGAGATTGCGACTTGAATTTGAACGTTCTTAGGTTCAAGAATTGGCCTTCTGTGTTGTTAGTGTGCTGTGTAATCAATTCTTCTACAGCACTCTCTTAAGTATGTATTTATACGTTTAAAAACTTGTAATTTTATTATAATAACATAAATACTAGTAGTTCTGCGAACAGGTAGACCTCGTGAGCAGAAAAAAATAAAGAGAATGAACGAGGTGAACAAACGGAGGAGCTCGTGGCTAAGTAATAACAGCCGCACGGGTCGCTCCGTCAGGTTAAGCCACGCTTGCCGGGGTTGGTCAGTGGATGGGTGACCATCTTTACACACCGAGATTCCTCCGTGCCTCGGAAAGCACGTT
Organism: Cosmia trapezina; assembly: GCA_905163495.3. NCBI lineage: Eukaryota > Metazoa > Arthropoda > Insecta > Lepidoptera > Noctuidae > Cosmia > Cosmia trapezina. The sequence continues at coordinate 22,270,478 of LR991032.1, read as the reverse complement.
AAGCCGTTGGTCCCGACTGTTATTCGTTGATCTTTGACAGTCGTTACGGGTCGTCAGAAGCCCGAAAGTCTGACCAGTCATAGCAAGGGGTATCGTATTACCCAGTAACTGGGTTGTGGAGGTCAGATAGGCAGTCGCTCCATGTAAAATACTGGTATTCAGCTGCATCAGGTTAGACTAGAAGCAGACCCCAACATAGTTGGGAAAAGGCTAGGCAGATTGATGGAACGAGGTGAACAAAAACCAGTTTTATTTTTTACGAATATATGTCATATTCACGCATCTCATTATACAGCTAGACGCTGTTGGCAGTGATAAAATTGACGGTGTTCTAAACCCAGTCTCTAAAGGAAACAGATCGATAATTATGCTTCGTGATCTCGTCCTCATTGTACACATGTAGTTTGTACTTCTCATACTCGCTAACCACATTATTTAAAGATGAAAGTCTTCATCATAGAAAAAATATTAAAAAATAAAAATATTTTATCTGTGGTCGGTCGTTGGCGCGTGCTGTCCTGGCATCTGTCAATCATTGTACTTTTTTGTGCCGCGCGCTGATCACGTTTTTCGTTAAAAAGTTAAGAAAAATTTTAACGAAATGGAAAAATATCGAAGAATCCGAGACAAGAAAAATCGAGTGGAAAAGCGAAACCGGAGTCGTCTTGAAACTCGAGTAAGTTTCTTAATAAACCTAACAATTTGTCTTTATTTTAAATCATTTGCCTAAAGTTTATTTACCTTGGGTGCCGCAATATGCACATCAGTCTCTAGAGGTTTCACGAGAGGTTAACCATGAGAATTAACTGTGCCATATACTTACGAAAGAACGACATCACACGAGCCGATGGCCTATACTTTCAGTGTTAAAAACACGTCCCTCCTGTATGCTTAAGTCTCGTAAGGGTTTTTACGAAAAGTTAACTATGAGAACAGTAACTGTTCCGTATACTTAATAAAGAACGACATCACACGAGCTTTCACGAGAGGTTAGCCGACGGTATATACGTTCAGTGTTAAAAACACGCTTCTGTTGGATCCCTAGCAGTCTCTTAAAAGTTTTCATGACAGGTTAACCATGAGAAAAATGTGTGTGCCGTATACTTATAAAAGAACGATACTACACGAGCTTTCACGAGAGGTTAGTCGATGGTCTATACGTTCAGTGTTAAAAACACGTCTCTGCTATTAGACCCCTAGGAGTCTCTAAGAGTTTTTACGAGAGGTTAACCATGAGAACATGCTGTATACTTGCAGAAGAACGACACCATAAGAGCTTTCACGAGAGTTTAGCCAATGGTATGTTCAGTGTATACGTTCAGTGTTAAAAACACGTCCCTGCTGTGTCCCTAGAGCTATCACGAGAGCTTAGCCGTGGATTTAGATTTATGCAGTCTGGAACTGAACTTCAATTGTTCTTTGTAGATGAGTATGAAGCTCGCTCCCGTGGAAGACGCTACAGTCGAACACGTTCAAGGAGCTATGTGTCACTTGACCGAATCCGCCGCAGACGGACTCAATGCCGCCAATTTTAATTCTTTTATTTACCAGATAACTTCCAGTTGTTTTTCAAAAATTCCAAAATACTTACAATTCTAGATGTTGTATACAATCTCACTTAATTATGCTATGTTAGTACTTAAATTATACTACAATACAACTATAAGGAGGCTGTGATTGTAATGGTATCTATACCACAGCCATGTAATCTCATGTCATTGTAATGTCTTACCTCCAAGTAATGAGAATCTACTCAGAGAGGAGGGGGGTGGTACAGTTAGCTACCTTATCTATGGAACAGCACGGCAGTCTGGCCACATGGTGGTCCGGTGAGCAATTATAGATAGCAATTAAGAAGCAAACCATTTAAAAGAAGTATGAAACACCTGTAATCTAAGTGGCAGAAGCAGTAAATGAAAGAGGAATCAACTGCAGCGGATTATAATGGCCGTTGCCATTACATCCTCTGGCAAAGTCCTTAACAGTTTTATAGTCTCACAAGGGAGTGGATCAAATACAAACGTTAAGTGACTCAGCTAGACAACTGTGACATTTATCATGATAGTTACATCACACGGAGATCCGTAATGCTACCCAGCCTTAATAAGGAAATGAAAGAATGGATGAAACAAACAAATATTGATTATCTGATTACCTGGTCGGGCTATAAGCTTCAAGATAAATTCAATGACATCAAACGGTACTGAAACAGAACTGAAACTAGCTCAGATACACAATGGTAGATTGCAGTATTTTTCTGAAGTATGGAATAGTATTACTACTAATCCAACCATACATGAGTGAATCAAGGACTATAAACTACCTTTCACTGAGTTTCCTTTTGAAACTTCTTAATAAAAACTTCATTCCGAAATAAAGCAATCTTATATCCATACAAATTTTCCTAATAAATCAGATAATTTTATGTATTTTATCTAGGGGCCTAGTTGCCTGATGATAAAATAGTTATTATTATTTTATTATTATTAATAAATAATAATAATATTTAATTTTTAAGAGATTATTATCTCTTACAGTTAGGTGCCATAGAAACATGTTCTCCTGTCCATAATGATTTTTTATAATTTTCCCCAAAATTAAATGGCACTTGGAGATACAATAAGTATGTTCCCACACACCATTTTAAACTGGTAGATTTAAGGACAGTATAGTCTTTGCCGACAAAAATGGATATAATAAATGCATACTATTTATTACCCATAGGAAAATATCTTAGAGGTATCTCCAGTATATATTTGTATTTACAAATCATGGAGCCAGGTGGCTGTCACCTGAAGTTATTAGTATCACTTTCTGTCACATATATCTTGACAATATTCTGTGACTTGCCGATTCAAATATGTAAAATGTTAGAATGTGTTTACCACTCAAACTGCGTTAAAAAATCTAAGATTTATTATTAATACTGAAAAGAGTGTCCTAGAACCTAGACAGTGCTGACAGTATCTAGGATTTTTGTTAGATTCAGTCCAGTTTGCCATTTTACTTCCTCAGAAAAAGATTTTATAGTTTATCCCTTATTCCATAAAAATGAGATGCAATTAATAGATTTTGCGTAATTATTAGGTATTCTTGTTGCTGAATGCCCAACTGTAAAATATGGTGGCCTTAAAAACAACAATGAGAATAACAAGGCCAGAACTAGATTCAAATTAAAATTCAAAATCATTTAGGTATTTGCAAGTTCAACAAAACTAGAATCAAATTCAAAATCATCTATTTGCAAAGTTGGTTGTTTCACATTTCAACAAATCACAATAGGATTAAACTTTGCCTTTGTCCTGGAAATATTCTCTGATGCTTTTGAAACTGGCTGGGGACGGGTATGTTATGATATCAAAAGCCATGGGCACTGGACTGCTAATGATAGAAAGTTCCACATAAATTACCTTGAACAGTGTTCAAACGTTTGTAGGGCTCAAAACATTTGCAAGCAAACTCAGATAGGTACTGTGAGGAATTACTTAGATATCACAATGTCATAGCTCCGCCTATATCATTATAAGATGGGTGGTACTTGTTTTACTTATCTAAATAGACTAACTAGCCTTTAATTGTAGCAATGGTGCGAGGAAAGACAAAATATATGGGTTTATGCATCTTACATTAGTCCAAAGAAAACTCTATGGCAAATGTAAAATCTAGAGCTAATCTGCTAAGTTGCTAGCATAAAAATTGAATGGAAGTGACGTGATATAGCCCACAAGTCATTTGTTGTTAAACTGTGTCAGCCCCGCATTGACCCTGTTTGCAAGCAGATCCACTACTAAGTGTCAGAATGACACATCATGGCTCCCTGACCCAGGTACTTACATGCTCTGTAGATGCACGGTCTCACACCGATTGCCGCCATATTATTATCAGGGACGCTTCCTGAGAAGAGGAAGTCTGATCATTTTAATTGATAGCTTCCTTGTTTAACAAAACAAGAAAACAATATGAATCTACTGTAAATCAGCGGATTCTCTTTTGGAGGAATCAAGATATTGACCCCTCCTAGGCTCAGTCACCATGGTGATATTATTTTTGACCACTAAGTTTCATTGAAGGATTGTCATATGACTCACTCAATACCCTAATGTGTGCGCTGTATAATAATTGTAAACAATTTTTCTAGTTTTAGGCATTGGCTCATATGGTAGTGTCAAGATTTCTTTGGGGTGGGGGGGTGAGGGGGAACGGGGCTGGGTTTTTTATATTTAAATTAAGACCAAAGAACCCTAAGTATGAAATAGTTTGGGACCCCAGTATCGTTGGGTTATTTAATTTATTTCATAACTAAACCCTTAGTTTAGAATAAGTAACAAAAAATTAGTAAGTACCCATTTAGCTCTTGTAATAGCACATAGAATTCAAACCTTGTCACTCATTAGTATTGATAACATTCGATAATGAGGATAACATTTAGCTAAAGATTCCAGAAATAATTAAAACTTCTTCACCTGGCAGATCTCAACTCAACTTGATATTATCATTTCTTAAAGAGAATGTATCCTAGCCTCTTTTTTCCCTATCTAGATTTTACTAAGAGTATAAGATAAGATTGTAAATAATTAATTAGAACTATGAGAAAACCTTTTCATGCCACCTCTTCTGCAACCATTAGTAGATGGATGAAACAAAATTTAAGTAGTAGTGGAATAGATATTTCCAAATTCACATAAACAGACATGCCTCTACTTCAACTTAAAAGACTTCTGAAGGAGGTATCAACATTGAAGTCATAAGAAAAGCTGCTGGTTGGAACACAAAATTATCAACCATTAGTAATCCTTGTGGAATCTAGAGCTTTTGCACAATCTGTGTGCTCTATACATAGTGGTTGTTACATTTTAATGTCAATGTTAAATGTCTGATTATAAGTAGATAATTGATGTGTGCCATATTAGATTATTAATTAGACTAGTTGATTCAGGACTGAACAAGAATTCCAGGAACTAATAGCATTTAGAGAATTTTAAATTAAGTTAAGGTAACTGGAAGACTGGTTCATAAATAGAAATACATTTATAATGAATGAGTAAGTAACAAACTTAGAATAACATGTTAAATAGAACTGATCCAAATTTCAAGTTGATAGCATTAGTAGTTCTTTAGATATCCAGCTGTGACAGGCAGACAGACAGACTTAGTCGCACCATAAGGGTTCCTTTTTACCATTTTGGTACGGAACCCTAAAAACGAGTGAACGATAAACTATATACGCCTAATTTACAACAGCCAACACTGATAATATTAGATAACGCCCCATGTCAAGCAATTGCATAAACATAACTCCTGATGGAAAATAATGTAGAATAATATAAAATACAATAATAAAACCACAACTCTACGAACTCATTGAAAGTTGCGAAATAGACGAACTGTGGAAAAACAATTGACATAGCGTGTTAAGATTACCGCCATACCATTGCGACTTAAATGCATTAGATATGATTTGGAGCTCGATCAAACGAAAGGTAATCAGAACATTGATAAATCAAATTCTGAAATACCTACTTTGATTGCAGAAGCCTTCAATAAGATAACAGTGAATGAAAGGCAAAAGCACTGCAATAACGTAAAACAATTTAAAACGAGTATAGAAGTGGATCTACGAATAAGTAAAAGTGGATGCAGTAAAATGCTGTAACATTGCCTTTATAGCTCAACATTGCCTAAATTCAAAAAAGTTAAATTATTCCCGCTGCGAAATGTTTTTTATTGTCTATGGTATTACTAAAAGCAAGTCGGCAATCTGTATGGCAATATTCGATCATACGTCACTCCAAATTTTAGTTAACAAACTGTCAGTGTCAGTTTCATTGTCAGTGCGGATACTCGCTAGGCAAAGTTGTGCTAATCTGCACAACTTTGCCTAGCATTGTAAAAAAAAATGTCTTGTGCTATTCAAGATTCAGTGAAGTCTGACGTTATTCAAGATTCAGTGAAGTCTGACGTTATTCAAGATTCAGTGAAGTCTGACGTGGAAAAGAACTTCATGGCAATATGGGTGTCAAATCCGTTACCAAAATACCTACATTTAAAAAGATATTTATGACAGGCAATGTTGTAGTTTTTACCTCAACTTTGCCTACGTTTTCAAAGCAATTTTTTGGTGCTTTATAGGTGTTTTTTTTACTAGTAGCAAATGTATTCCTATAGCTTAAAGTCCAATATTGGACAGTAATTGAAAAAACATACGACTTTCTTAACGATTAAAGATTTATCGAAGAAAAACGTCAAAATCCGTGCAAAGTTGCAGCAGGTACTTAGACGAGCCTTTCATCATTAATTTGGCCAGTGACAGTGAAACCGAAAGTAGTGATCATGAAGTGACTGATGAATCAAATAACTCCGGTAGCTTAGGAATACCTGGAGTATTCCCGTTAAAGAACACTCGTCGAAAAAGTTAACATCACCCGTTTGCAATACGTGTAACGAAGATGAGGACACGTATCATATTTTGATGAGATGTGTCCGGAATCAATCGCTCAGAACACAAATTGGCGTAATATAACATAAATCTATCAATACCGTTTTCGGATAATATAATTCCCATAATAAATATGGTTAAGTTCGCTTTGAAGAACAGACCCAGAACCTAGCCGTAAAATATTCTAATTTTAATTAAGTACTAACCTTTTGTATGCCTACAGAGTGTCATATTCGCATTTAGCGAAAAAGCTCTTTAAATAAAGAAAAAAAAAAAAAAGGACACTCGTCATACATTTTATGTAGATGATCATAATTATTGTGTTAAAATATAAACATTTCCGAGGAATATGTTTATTTTTGTTTTTTAAGTACCTAATTATCATTTTACCAACGTTCTTTCAAATCTTGTGTGCATAATTTCATATTTTTAACCAACTTCAAAAAAGGAGGTTATCCATTTCACATGTATGTAGCTAGTAATTATAATAAAGAAATCACAATGTATTGTCAAGTAGCCAAAAGTTTTGCGAAGCAGGGATGGGTCCCTAGTATCCAGCCCTTATCCCATGTTACTTGGGGTCCGCGCAACATGTTTTCTTCTTCCATTCTCCCCCGTCAGCCGTCACGCTATCATTCACTCCCTTCTCTTTCCTATCATTCCTCACACAATCCATCCATCTTTTCTTCGGCTTTCCTCTGCCTCTCCATCAATCAACATACATATTCATCACTCTTTTAGTCACATGCGTCTCATCTCACCTCATCGCATGCCCATACCAACTAGGTACACAGGCCAAAGGAGTTAAGTAACCAGACACGCACACTACAAAACTATATCGCTACTGTACGTACTGCTCACAATGACAGCCTCGCACACATCCCATTGATAGAGTGAGTGCGCTGACGTCTTTTAAATGATAGTCTAACATGATTTCGCAATGTAGGATAGTTGCTCTCGTGGCGCAACAGGTAAGCATTCAACCTACAGTGACAGAATGATCTGAGTTCGAGCCGCGAGTTTACTAAAATATTATTTTTGAGATTTTGTAATTTAAAATGAATATACTAACTGAATAAAGCGATATTCTGACCAGTTTGAGAATCTACCACAAGTTTCTCGCCTACTTAAAATTATTTCCCAGTTTAGAAGCTAACTACCCGCTTTAAAAATATATTCCTGCCTTTAATTGTGAACTTATGTAGTCAGTCTGCATTAGCAACTACACATTATACTCTTTCTTTTGCACTTGAAGTTTGTGATTGTGATATATTGATTAATTTAGACCATGCATCATTTAACAAGATTTCAAAAAGCTCAGATTATTGTTTTGCATGAGCTAAAAATTATTTCTATTAGTGAAATCGCAAGGCACCCAATGCTATCGGTGAGTGAAATTATTATTAGAATGTATTAATTTATTATGTCACCGTGATCCCACCCAGTAGTTTTATTATGATTGTCTGTTGTATCTCATTTAACGAATTGTGGATATGAATAGTTGAATCTAATAGGAAATGACACCGGAATAGTTGAATTTAGTATAATGAGTGGCTATGCAGTTAACAAATAAACACATTTTTGTTAACTGTATAGCCACTCATTATATCGATAATTATTTAATCATTTCCATTATTGGTTTACACAGTATTATAGTAATAGTGTTTTATCTGTGTTTTGTAATAAAATATTAAAAAATAATGAATATGTTTGAAAATGATTAGATAATAATAATAAAATACAATTTTAAAAGAAATCATTTTTTTTTTCTAAAATATTTAAAAATGTAAATTGCATGTATGGTAATTAAACAAAGGATTTCTATTCTAAATAAATTATAATAATATTGTTTAATACTTTTTAGAATATTGTTTAAAAATAAAAAAAATACATTTTATATGTGCACTAATGAATAAAGTAAATAATAAGTGTCATTATTATATTATATTATTTTTTATTTTTTATAAGTATGATATTATGTACTACCTAGGTCACTCGCCCTGCCTTTTTATTTCTATTTTATCGTATTATAATTTTCATTATTACTGACCACTAGCCTTATATATCAATTGTATTTAAGTATATAAATATATATTCTCTGCATTGTATTTATATTGTGTAACTTTTATTTCCTAATTTATAATTTGGGAGGTGTATGTTTAGACCTAATATTTTCACTTTTTTTTTGTAGAGAAAAACCGTTTGACTGTGGGTGCATTGTCACTGAGACAAGCATAATAAACCGTCGCCTGCCTGGACCGACACCATTGGCTTACACAAATGTTTCGCCTCGGCACCGTGCGTGAGATTGTTGCCACCCATACATCAGATCCATTCGCTTAGACCAGCATAACAGCAGCAGCACACAACGTCATTATGCAAACTGTACGGAACCACCTGCAAGCGGACGGTTTGACATGTTGCAGACCGACGCGTAAAATTTTATTATATACCGTGCACCGTCAAAATTGCGGAATATCGGCACTTCGATTGACAAAACAATGTCGTCATAATTACTGATGAAAAATGTCTTCGTCGAAAATCACCACCGACTTATCGTAACATACATTATACTACCTTTAAATTTCAGACATTTTAACGTTTTTAAATCTATTATTTTCCTAGAAATAATTAATAATGGTTGGTAATAATTACATACCTACTGTTCCCGATACAGGTGGTAAATGTTTTTATTTTAATTTTAATTTTCAAAAATGTAGGTAATTCATATCTGTATATAACTGAACTAGCGACCCGGCCCTGATTCGCACGGTTTTTACGACTTGTTAAAACATGAAGATTTCTATAATATATATGTTAAATATTTATCATGATAGTGAAAACCGCATCAAAATCTGTGGCGTTAGAAGAACAACGCGGCCACACAGACAGACACGAAAAGCGACTTTATTTTATAATAGATACCTAAACGAAATACTTAATACTTTCACAGCATATTTAGCCATAATAAATTAAGTCGGCGGTACTGTGTAGGTAGGAGTGTGTGAGTGATGTTATTTTTACTGGATCAGATTATATTTGTTATCTATGTGACATGTTTATTCACTCCGCCTATTGTTGTATACATATTATATAATGGTATAAAAAGATGTAATAGCATGTTCTAAACATATTGTTGTATTTATAATAAAATATGTTCACTTGTGATGTTCTTTTTTTTTTAAATAAAGATATTTATTAAAAATGGTTTTATTTATTTAAGCAATTTTAAATAAATAAAACATTTTCTTAACAAAAATTGTTCTAATTGCAGTAGTATTCAGAAGTATGATGCCTTATTCGTTGGGCTGCCGTTCGTAGCCCACACACACACATCGCACACATCACACGCACCCATCGCGTTCATAGTGACACTTAAGAGCGTAGACGGGCTGCGCGGGAATTGAAAAATAGGTATTTGAAGAAACTATTGCCGTCGCGCTGCGCTCTAGCAACCGGGCGGTATCAATATGTGAGTGAAGTCTGTATTTGTGTGCGTAGCTCAGTAGCGCGCATCTCCCGCCCGCTCGCGCCAACCAAACTACCTACGTTGCGTTCGTTTCTGTCTCAGTCGGATTGAAAATATCGGCGTGCGCAGTGTTTCGTGTGATCGTGCTATTTATACTAAATTTTTCCATGAATGCCTTCTCCCTGAAATAATTGACGGTCGGATACCAAGAAATTTACCTGTAAGAGAAAGGATGGAAATGACGACAGAATAAATGTACATATTATTATATAACTTTTGTATTATTTAAAATACCCACAAGCACCTTTTCTGCGTCTTCTGCATAAATATTAAGAACTAGCTTTTGCCCACGGCTTCGCTCCCGACAACTGACTACTACCCTACTTACCTAAAAAAATAATTAAAAAAACTTATTATCCTATTTCGGACGACGGCGTCGGCTAATCCAAAAACGCAAAAAATATAAAAATCGGTGTAATTAACACGATTGTCGACTTCCTTTTATATCAATAAACAAATGACTACTTTTGGAAAAAAAAATCCATGTTTTTAAAATAAACTTAATTTGAAATTAGAATTCTTAGCCAAACAAAAATTATTTTGATTTGAAATGGCCAGTACTGCAGAACGGCAATTTCATAGGTAAAGACCTAATATTAGGTCTTTATTGATTAGTGTTACATTTTCATGGCATTTCAATCTTTTTCGTCATCATGGATACGTTAAAAATTCGAGTAATTATGGAATATGAGTACCGTCGTGGCAGCAACGCGGCACAAGCGGCACGCAACATCAACGACGTTTACGGAGCTAACACTACAAACCAACGCACCACCTGTTATTGGTTTGCTCGCTTCCGTTCTGGAAATTTCGACCTGAAAAATGAACCTCACGGTCGTCCGAAGACTTTGGTCGACAATTACGAATTAAAGACGATTGTGGAAGCTGATGATACACAATCTACGGCTGAATTAGCAGCAGCTTTCGACGTTAGCGTCAAAACAATATTGGTCCATTTGCGTCAAATTGGCAAGGTAAAAAAGCTTGACAAATGGGTGCCCCACGAACTCAATGATCGCCAGCGCGAAGTACGCGTCGAGACGTGCCTTGCACTGCTCAACAGACACACAAATGAAGGAATTTTGAACCGCATTGTTACCTGCGATGAAAAATGGATTCTGTTCGATAACCGCAAGCGCTCAGCAAGTTGGTTGGATCCTGGTTCAGCACCCAAACAATGCCCTAAATGAAAACTTACTCCTAGAAAAGTGATGGTCACTGTTTGGTGGTCTAGCGCCGGTGTGATTCATCACAGCTTCTTACCAAACGGGGTGAGCATTACTGCAGCTGTGTACTGTGAAGAACTGAACACAATGATGGAGAAGCTGGCACATCTCCAACCAGCATTGGTCAATCGCTCGTCTCCGCTGCTCCTGCACGACAACGCGCGACCTCATACTGCACAGCAGACGGTCTCCAAGTTGCAAGAACTGGGGTTGGAAGCTCTCCGTCATCCACCCTACTCACCAGACCTTGCGCCTACAGACTACTACTTTTTCCAGAATTTGGATAACTTCTTGGCGGGAAAAAATTCAATACCCGAGAGGCAGTCCAAATGCCTTTGAAGAATTTGTTGCCTCCCGACCAGCTGATTTCTTTAAGAAGGGCATCAATAAACTGCCACTGCGTTGGCAAAGATGCATTGATTGCATGGGTGATTACTTCGATTAATACAAATAAAAAATACATGAAAAAAATTCGTTTAAATTTTTTCATACAAAACTGCAATTTCATAGGTAAATCATAGGTTTCATAGGTACCTATTATATAGATTTACTTGATAAGAGCAGTCATTATTTTATAAAATCCCCTGTAAATATTTATGTCAAGTCAAAAGCAGAATTATCACACCAAGCAGTATAGTGCAAACTTTAGTTACGTATTATACCTAATGCTTACGGTTTGTATTTTTGTAAGAGACACTTCGCTAAAGTTCATTTCAATTATTAGTTAATTATAAACCCTAAAAATGTCATTGAATTGTTACTTCGTTGTCTCTTAAAAAAAAAACAAAATGAGCATCAAACACTATTCAGTAAATCAGTATAGGATAAACGTCGATATCGACTGACATCACTATGATTTCGATAAAAACTTCGACACTAGTCACTTCCCTAATTGTGTACATATTAGTCTAACCCTCCCTCACCTCTCGTCTCCCCCCGTAGAGTGCGATAGAGACAACTGCAGCTCAGAACGATTTTACCTATAAAAAACCTTGACCGATCGACGTTTCGTATTCTCCTGTTTTCTCCTCGAAACCTAAACCAATTAAATTATATTTGGTATCAAAATTTAAAGGAAGAATAGATCTATGCCCCTATTACTTGTTTTTATTTTAAAAACTTTTCAATTTTCTTTGGTAGTCGTCTGATTACGTAGGTAAAAACGGGGTATTTTTTTAGGTTTTTGGTAAGTCATATTTATTTTTGTAATAATTTTTTTGAAAAAAAAAATGACAGGGGCATGCCTTCAATAGACCTGGATTTTTATAAATAAAAACGATTACTCTAGAGGCATTATCCAGGAAGAGAATAGGGGAATACATTTGTATGGAAAAATGCAGCCCGTCTACGCTCTTAAGGAACGCTTAAGTTTTCAATGCGAAATTATGTTATACTATAATTGAGAAGACATTAGCGCACTCACTATGAACGCGATGTGTGCGTGAGGGCATTGTGTGCTGTACGTAATGAATAGTTTTAACAGTAGCGATACAGTTTTGTAGTGTCACGCACACTACAAAACTGCAGTGCGATTCTGTAACCATCTCACCGTGAAAACTTAGGTGAAGTGAGCGTGGAGAGAGCTGTCAATAGTGTCAATTCCTAGCAAAAACAAACTCACTTCACCTAAGTTTTCACGGTGAGATTTTTACAGAATCGACCGGCTGGTTACTTATCTCTTTTGCAGAGTGTACATTAATATTTAACTTAAAAAAAATGTAACAAATCGTAAAAAACACGTACTAAGAACTAAATCCCCTGCGAAATCTTTAATTCACATTTGTAACTCATTAAATAATAAAACTAAAAAATAAAAAGTGTAATTAAAAATTTTAAAAACCCAACTATTATTTAATGAGTTACAAATGTGAATTAAAGATTTCGCAGGGGATTTAGTTCTTAGTACGTGTTTTTTACGATTTGTCACTTCGAATTACTTTTAACCATATAAGTTCTACATATTTTTGCTATCACCTTTTAAAACCCTTTATTTTGATACCCCACTCGATAGGTTTTGAGGAAAAAAAAAAATTTTTAAGACGTAATTTGGCGCCAAAATCCAACATTTTGTTTTTTTTTTTATTTTGATACGAGTATACCCAGTGTCACTCTCACAGTAAATACGAATCTCACCTCTCAAGTTAAAATCCATCGAGCCGTTCAGGCCGCAGATCGTGCCAAACAACTATACATACATACATACTCTCGAAAAACATAACCGTCCTTCTGGCGCAGTCGGGTAAATAGATATAGCTCAGCAATCACGATGTTTTCACATGTCAAGAGATCGCTCGGGCGGGTCACTATTTTTCTATAAAGTACATAGTTACTTCATAATTATAAGTGACTAACTTCTGTCCGCGACTTCGACTGCGTGTTTCTTGTCCCCGCGACCCACTCGTGAGACTCGTCGCATAGGTACGTTTCCGCTTAGGGTTCTTTCTGACTTTTTTTCTTTTTGCTCGGCTCCTACGGTTCCTAGCGTAATGTTAAATAGCTTAAAGCCTTCCTCAAGAATAGGGCAATAAAATGCAATAAGAAGTTTTTAAATCGGTTAAGCATTTTTCGAGTTAAACAAACATACAAAAAATCAAACATTTTCTCTTTAAAATAATATGTATAGTAAATCAATGTTAAAAACTAAGGTTAAAAGGCTATCTACAATTTTAAGTGCGACGTTACTCACAAACGCCTTATTCATCTGTCGGCAGCGCACAAGTGTCATGAACATGAAGCTCTTACTTACATTGTTTGTTGTGTTGACTGTACTCAGTACTCTGTGTACTGGTAAAACTATATCTAGAGCTCTATGTGAAAAAATTATAACTTGTAAACAGCGTTACTTCCCTACTCCTGAGCCTACTCAAGAACCTGTTTGGCTTCCTCTAAATGATGACAACAATGACAGTACCCTGAACAATAACTGCCGTTCAGGTAGAGAAGAAGCATGTATTCCACTATTTCAACCTGAGTCACTAATGTCGTCATTACTTTGTCCGGGTGGTGCACCCAAATTGGCGTCAGGAGGATGTTCGTGAGTACTTTTTTATTTGCTCTAAGTACCTACTATGAATATATATATATATATATATAGATATACCCATGGGCACATTGTGGCTCCATCGTGCCATATAGGTAGTAATTTGTTGATCCGTTTTCACTTGTTGATCCGGGTGGTATTTGTTGATCCAATGCTAGTCAAACCATACCTAAGTGGCTCTGTTTGGAGCCACAAGTGTTACCGCGAGTAATAATAATAATTAAGACATTTTTATACAAATCCACCTTTTTTGCATTTGAGCACTAGTTGATCCGATTCAAATGGGCCAATCAGAGCACACCATTTTTCACGGGCTTTGTCATTGGCTACTACAGATAGATAGAACATGGATGGTATTCAAACAAATTAATTCTTGCATTATACAGCGTGCCGCCGCTATCGCGACATTAACTTCAGACGCGAACATGGTTCCGCGTTTTCGTTTTCGGAGGGTTTGGTGAGTACTGGTGAGAGGGGAACGGGAGAGGGTGGTGAGAAGGGGGGGGGGGGGTGAGGAGTGGAGGGGGTGGTAAGGGGGATAGAGGGAAGAGTTGTGAGAGGGATAGAGTAATGAGGGGGAGGATGTTGAGGGGGAGAGGGATTTTTTTTTTTTTTTTTTTTTTTATTCAAATGGAAAGGGCTTTGTCGCACATGCGATTATGCCGCCCTGGTTGGCTTAACAAAATCATACTAATAACTATTTAACTTATTCTTAGGATAGCTAGTTTGTAAAGTACTCTAGCTGCATCAGAAAGTGGCGCAGCTAGAACACTATTACAGTAACCTATCTCTCTAATCCTACAATCTAAGCTATTTCTAAATTCCTCGTTGCGGACACACTCGGTTAATATGTGATAAACATCATCAACGGAATTGGTACAAAAATCACAATTAGAAGTTGTTGATTTTGCCATTAGGTATAAGAACTTATTACACGGAATGTGTCCGGAACGAAGTCTTAATGCTATAACAGTATCACATCTGTTCAACAGTTGGTTATCTATCCACGGTGAATTCAAGGGATGTGGTTGGATCGTTTTGTACCAGATTCCTTTTTCTTGTGATCTTTTGTTGAAATATTCTTTCCAAAGCGAATAACAATCCTGTTTGATATTAGGTATAAAGTTAGTAAAGTAAGGAGAAAAGTTAACAGGAATTCCATCACATATGGCCTGCTTGGCTAATAGATCCACAATATCGTTGCCTCTTATTCCGATATGTGATGGAATCCATTGAAGAACTACCTATGTGTTTTCCATCAGATTGTAGCTTCAAAATAATTTTCAGTACAGTGTAGGCTATCGGTGTTCCTCGAAATGTCGAGGTACACCGAGCCAAATGTTGGAGCGCACTTCTTGAGTCCGTGAAAATGACAATCATGTTTTGCTGGATTGATTCTCCATACGACAGAGCTTCTGCGATCGCAATCAGTTCCGCTTCCATTATACACACACTGGCATTAATTCGAAACTTCATTGAATTTCCTTCAGACTCATAAAAGGCGGCCCCCATACCCTCACCGTCCTTAGATCCGTCTGTAAATATTTTAAAATAAGTCGAGTATTCGGAAGTAATGTAATCAATAAATAAATTTCTTAAGCTAACAGGATTGTATTGCCTTTTTGGTCTGCTCATAAAAGTTACGTCATATTTTATAACATTGTTGCTATCTATACTGCTGACCCATGTATTCAGGGAAAACATACCTAATTTATTACTGCAATGAACTTTTAAAGTGTGAAGTGAGTCGTGAACCAAGATTAACAGGGGGATTCTTTTGTTTCGCCAATATGAAGAATTATTACACAATGTGGACAGCTCGGAAAGTAAGTTAATACCTCCAGTATTTGCCTGCAAGGCTTTCATTTTAAGCCAGAATTTACTAGCCAAGAAACGTCGACGTAGATATAACGGTTGTAGGCATAACTCGCTCTCCATCACGTGAATGGGTGTAGTTTTAATAAAACTACCCACTACCCTCATAGCTTGGTTCTGTAATTTATTTAATTTTTCTAGGTAAATTTTTGCACTATTGTCATAGAAAAAGCTTCCATAGTCAATACGGCTTCTGATTAAAGATATATAAAGTTTTCTTAAATATTTTGGGTGCACACCCCAAGTCGAACCGGCTAACACTTTAATAATTTTAATGAATTTTAGAACTTTTTGGCAAACCTCATTGATATGCTTTCCCCACCTGAGAGAACGGTCCAACCACACACCAAGGTATCGAACCGTGTCAACAACCTCCAATCTAATACCTCCGATTGACAAGTTAACTGAAATTCTCCTATAGCCTCTGTGAAAGATGCAAATTTTACTCTTATCTGGTGATATATTTAGATTAAGGGTGTCTAATTGAGTACACAAGATATCCAACGCTACCTGTAACTCAGCAGCTGCTTGATCGGAGTTATTAGAAGTTACGTAAAGTACGTAGTCATCGGCGTACTGCGAGATAGATACGGATCTAGGTATTGCTTTACAAATATGAATCGTCGCAACATTAAATAGCAGTGGTGATAAAGGGTCACCTTGGGCCAAGCCCATTTTGGCGACTCTAGTGACCGTATTATCTATGCCAGTAATCGTTAAACATCTTTCTTTAAGAAACTCCCATAGATATCTGCAGTATTGTGCTCCCACACCAAGTTGGTCCAAGGTTAACAGAAGAGTTGTGACGCCAACATTATTGTAAGCGTTTTCAATATCAAGGAAGCATCCAATCGTGATAAGCTTTTTCGAGAAACTAATTTGTATTTTTGATGTTAGTAAATTTAAGTTATCTAAACATGAGCGCGCTTTCCTAAAACCTATAGTTTCGTCAGCAAAAAATCCTCCACTTTCTAAATACCACTCAATTCTTTTATTGATAATGGAATGAAAGATTTTACATAAACAAGACATTAATGAAATAGGTCTTATTGCTGAAGCGGAAGTCAAATCTCGACCTGGTTTGGGGATTGGTACTATGCGTACTTGGCGCCATTGCTCAGGAACGAAATTTAAAGACAAAAATAAATTATAAAGTTGAATCAAAATATTTTTAGCAAGGTCCGGAAGATTTTTAATCATTGAAAAGGAAATATCATCGCAACCCGGAGCGGTATCTTTAGATTTAACACATTTGTCAAGCTCCTGTCTTGTTATTGCAGCTTCCAATGTATGATTTTGAGAACAAAAAGTTGGTAATGGGGGGCATGTAAAATCAGGAGCTAAATTAAAAAGGACTTGTTCCGCCAACAACTTGTCCACTTGGAGTCCGGCAGATCGGTATCCCTTCAACCAGCGCATACGTCGCCACATAACACTAACCGAAGTGACCTCGTCCACTGAAGAACAAAACTTACGGAATCCCTCATCACGAGCACCTCTAGTTAGTTTTTGAGCTTCTCGGGTTTTGTCTTGTAATTTTTGCAAGTTATCGGGAGTTGGGTTTTTCCTAAAGTACGTTAATGCCAATCGTCATTCCGCAACCGCTTTAGATAATATTGGAGACCAATAAGATTTCGGTTTAAATTGACTACTGGGATTTTGGTTAAATTTAAAATAAGGAACAACATCAACAAAGCCGCTGATGCAAATAGCATCAGCGGCTTTGTTGATGATATCTAAAAAGAAATTATACGCTTCTTGGGGAAATACAGGCAATGTACACTCAGCCAGTGTTTCTTGAATATCCTTACGATATTTTACCCAGTCAGCTTTTTTAAAGTTTCGTTTTTTAACGATGCGTGGTACACAATTATCCAGCGTCTTTAATTTGATTATCATGTGGTCACTGCCTAAGGACTCATTAGTTACGTTCCAATCAAACATTAATGACAAGTCTGAAGAAACTATAGATAAATCTGGGGCCGACATTTGTAAAATTCCATTAACTAGCTTTACACGAGTCGGCTTCCCATTATTCAAAGTAACGAAATTATGGTCAATTAAAGAGTCAAAAATTTGAGTACCTCTTTGATCTGTTTTCGTGGACCAACTTGAGTGATGACCATTATAATCGCCTAGAATTATAGTTTTAGAGTTAGCTATAGCAAACAACGAGTCCCAATCATTTTGTGTAGTACGGACGTTAGGTGGGCAATAAATTGAAATGACGTTTTGAATGAAAGAACAATTACTAATCTTAACATGGACCATCTCAATACGCGAATTTGAAATAGTATTATGACATTGTTGAGCCTTGATGGATTTATGAGTTAGAATTGCGACACCTCCATAAGAGTCAGGTCTGTCGCAGCGAAATACGTTATAATCTTTTACATTAAAATAACGGTCAGAGTCCAACCAAGTTTCGCATAACGCCGCAATATGATATTTTTCTAAAAACAGAATTTGTTCCAAATCGAGTTTTTTGGGTAACACGCTTTGTGAGTTCCATTGCAGAATGTTTATTTTAACTGTCATTGCGGAAATACTTTTTAAAAGAGGTAGAATCTTTAGGTATTATCTTATTTAGGAAACTAGATATTGCCCACTCAACGCTAATTTGAACAACAGTTATAATTTTGACCTTGAAGGTATCATTTCTCACAAATAAAATATATTTAATTTTATCTACCAGCCATCCAAATGAATTATAGTCTTCTGAATCTCCATTTTTACTATCGTCCTCTTCCTCAGTAGCGTCTCCCCTGCACGTATCCTCCTGAAAGTCCATATAACAACCCTGTGTATCGGATGCTTCAAATTGGGGTGTTTTCTTTTTTTGTTTTTTCGTCTTACTTTTCTTTATTGTTGCTTCTTCTTTCTCCGTCTGTGTTTGGTCCCTTTGTGGTGCATCTTTGGTTTGTTGTTCGTTTGTGTTATCTCTTTGCGTAGACTCTGTTTCTTTACTTGGTACAGGGCGTGTTGTTTTTTGTGCGAATTTAAGTGTCGACTGTGGCACGGATGACATAGGTGTACTGTCTGACTGGAGTACTGGGACTGTCTCATAAGAAGGTGTAAGTGTCTGCCTATTGAGGTCTGTCTCATTGGATGGTGCAGGAGGTACATATACATCCATTGCGTTTCTGTAAGAAACATTAAACTTACTCATAATACTACGTATTTTCCTTTCCTTAATGTACACTGGGCAAGTTTTGTCCAATGCCATGTGATTTTCTGTGCAATTCACACACTTAAAAGATGTTGTTTCGCAGTTATCGTGTTTACCTCCGCATTTCGGACATACAGCTTTCGTTACTGGACACATTTTAGAAGAGTGACCGTACCTCCAGCACCTGGAGCATTGCGTAACAGGAAAAACATAAGGTTCTACCAGTACTCTCATTTCGTAAATGAGTACATAAGAGGGCAACGATGGTCCTTCAAATCCTATTCTCCATGTCTCGCTTTCGGTCCAACTGGCTGCTTCTCTGTCTCTTCGTTGTAGGCGTCTCACATTCACGACATTGCATGTACTTGATAGACATGAACGTAGCTCGTCCTCAGAAATGTCTAAGTCGATATTTTTAATGACTCCATATGATAAAGCAACTTCAAAAGGCCGCTGGAACCTCCATCCTAATCCTTTAAAATGTTCGGAGTTCACTAAATTCTCAGCGCTATCGGCATTGTTAAGTTCAACAGTAATTTTGTATGGATTTATATGTTTTACTTTTGTTATATTCATAATTTTTTGTTCTTTAAATAATTTAGCAAGTGCAAATTGTTTAGGAAATTTATCTTTGCAAGTAACACGTAATTCCGTAATCCCTCTTACTTGTCTCATCCTGGATTTATTACTCCTAACTTCATTCCATCCATCATCTTCTTCTCTTCCTTTCTTCATAGGTCGTGATCCATCTTTTGACGTCTCATTACCCTCAATCTCAACTAATTGTGTTATGTCTTCTAAATGTGTATTTTCGTCGTCCTCCATAGTAATTGTATCCATTATTTCTTCATTATGATTGTCGTCCGTACTCATTACGCATAAGGTGTAAATTCACTCGAACGATAACCGGTACGGCCGAGCGGCCGACCGATTACTGCACAATAGGTTACGATGTAATTAGCTAATCACCGCAAAAACACGTCTAAGCAACACCGCGGGCGCCTCGACACTCGGGGAGAGGGATAGGAGGCACCACTGTGAAAGGCAGAGGGGGAGGTTGGGGAAAGGGGATGCGTCAGGGGAACGGGTATTAAAGGTGAGATAAGGAAGGGAAGGGGGCGAGAGGGGAGGAGGATACAGGGAGGGGGAGAAGGGGAGGGTGTTGTGAGTACTGGTGAGAGGGAAGAGGACGGGGGAACGGGAGATGGTGGTGAGCAAGGTGGGGGTGAGGAGGAGAGGGGATTGTGAGGGGAGGGGTGAGGAGTGGTGGGAGGGATAGAGTAATGAAGGGGAGGATGTGGAGGAGGGATGTTTTGAAGGAAAAGGGACGGGAGGCAGTAGTGGGACGGAGATGCAGGGGAAGAGTGAGGAGGAAAGGGAGGGGAGGCAGTGTTGAAAGGCGTAGGGGGAGGTTCGGAGAAAGGGGATGCGTGAGGGGGTCAGAGTGAGAGGGAGACGTGGGGGGTGTGAGAGGTTAGAGGGAGGGGTGAGATAGGGAGGGGAGGGGGTTGGTGAGAGGTGGGCAGAGAGGGGACATAGGGAAGGGGTTAGAGGTGGGGTGAGAGGGACGAGCGCCTTTACACGTTAAAGTTGATTTTTGTATAGCACTGATTCATTGAAGAAACCCTGCATGACAGAAGTGACAAATAGAAAGTCGAAACGGCACAAAAAACAGAAGTTAACTCCAGTCGTGCGTCGGAGCTAAAACACACACTTTTTTTTGTAAATGCATACTTTTATAGATAACTACACCCAGACTGAGGACATACAGACATGTGCTTGCACACAAATACTTGTCCTGGATGGGATGTGATGATATGAAATCGAACCCACGACCTGCGGCATGATAGGTGGTATTTTAACCAAATACGCCATTGTGGCCTGTCACTGTCAGAATGCTTCACTGTTAATGGTGTTGTCACATGTAACATCAGGTCACAAAAGCGCACAAAAGCTTCTCTATTATCTTCTATACCTCATCATCATCATTTCAGTTGAAAGACATCAACTGCTGGACATAGGCCTCTCCCAAGCACCGCCACTTCAACCGGTACTGTGGTTCCCGCATCCAGCGGATTCCTTCTTGCGATCTTTACAATGTCATCGGTCCACCTTGTGGGAGGCCTTCCAACGTTACGTCTTCCGGTACGCGGCGCTTCTCCAGAACCTTTCGGCCCCATTGGCCATCTGTTCTGCAAGCAATATGCCCACTGCCACTTAAGTTCGGCAATTCTTTGGACTATGTCTTCCCGAACGCTGCCCAGCCGAGTCGTATTCGACGATTGACCGCTTTCTCGAAATTGGACCTACCTAACTGGATAGTTTGTCCTAAGCAACATACTCGTCCACAACTTCGAGTGTAGTGTCTCCGATCTTCATGAGAGTGGGTGCTACATGGGCATTTGACGTGACCATCCATCCATGTCTTATCCATGTTCATTTTAAGACCCACTCTTTCGAAAGCTCTACTGAGGTTATCGAGCATTGTACTAAAGTCCTCCGTAGTCTCAGCCATGCCTACTATATCGTCGGTAAACCGAAGTTGACTGACGTACTCGCCATTGATGTTGATGTCTAGAGCTTTCCAGTCCAGATCCTTGAAGGCATCCTCCAGTGCAGCGGCGAACAGTTTCGGAGAGATAACGTCTCCCTGTCCCCCTCGCTGCAGAAGGATAGGTTTGGAGGTACGGTCCTGGAATCAGACTGACGTAGTGTCGTTTTCGTACAGACACTTCGGCCGCCTAGACCGCTAAACGTAGAGAACTGAAAAAACTCCTTGCAGTAATGCATACTTAGGTTGATCCACTCGATTTTATATTCGCATTACTTCATACATTGTTGGATCCGCCACCATACTCGAGGTGGATCTTACAATGTACGAAGCATTACGAATATAAAATGTACTAGATCAACGTACGTATGCATTTCTTCAAGGAGACTATAATACGGAACCACATAGTACTTATAACCAATCGAGGTGGATCTGACAATGTATGAAGCAATGCGAATATAATTAATCGAGTGGATCAACGTATGTATGCATTTCTGCGAGGAGAGTTTAAAATGGAACCACATAGTACATATAACCTCATGTTCGAGGTGGATCTAACAATGTATGAAGCAATGAGAATATAAAATCGAGTGGATCAACGTTTGTATGCATTTCTGCAAGGATAGTATAAAACGGAACCACATAGTACTTATAACCTCATATTCGAGGTGGATCTAATAACGTATGAAGCAATGAGAATATAAAATCGACTGGATCAACGTATGTATGCATTTCCGCTAGGAGAGTATAAAACGGAACCACATAGTATGCTGTGCGTGGTGCCGCACCTCTTAGTAGAGGTGGATCTAACAATGTATGAAACATTGCGTATAGAATATCGAGTGGATCAACTTATGTAGGTAGAAAATTATTATCATTTTTATGCAAGGAGTGTGTAAATCAAAAATATAAATGTTAGAAGTATCTGAATATCACTGTATATGGAGCCAATAAGTATTGGTGTTCAGATAAAATTCGGAGCCAACAAGTATTGTTGAGTATAAAAAAATTGACCGTTACGGATCCACTTTTGTTTAGATGCTAGAGTAAAAAAAATGTTGAGTATAAATATATTTCTGAAAATATATTTGGCAACATCGCCAAGCGGAAGGCGACGTTGCCACTCCGCTCGAAAAATATGAAACCGGAGTCAAGTTATTCTGCTCTAAAGGTGGAGTCAATAATGCATTGGCTCACTGCTGGATCAACTAAGTGTGGGACAGGGTGTTTATATATATATATATATTTAAAACTGCCCAAACCGACACCCCTGGGGCAGTGTTAAATGTGTGGCAGTGTGTGTGTCGTTCTTTCCGGACACGAATCCAGACTCCTGCCGCTGGGGTCGCGGGTTGTTTGAAAAAGATACCGTGGCCCTGGCATAGGCAACTGAAGGAACACGGCTGGGTTTTAGTCAGTAAAAGTCTGACACGCCCTCCGCTCCACCCAGAGCAGGAGAAGTCATTTGATGATTTCCCATCCCCAAAATTAAAAAAAAAAAAAAAAAAAGGCTGCTACTGAGAAATTCCAGATCGAAAAACCCAATAACACTTTGCCCGACCCGGGATTCGAACCCGCAGGACCTCATGCTCAGTAGTAACGCTTCCGACCACTAGACCAACGAGACAGTTTCTTCAAAATCATAAATTATGTTAAAGTATGAAATTGCCGATTTGTACTGAAAACTTGAAATTCGTTTTTTTTTTACTTAACATAGATTTATTTAATCACAATAATTACCATTATTATCTATACATTGCTGCCATCTAATAGGAAGGTCATTTATGCCTTTGCGATAGAACTCTCGTGATCTAGATTCGACAAACTGTGTGAAAGCATTTTGTACTGCCTCCTGAGAAGAAAACTTTTTATCACGTAGAAAATTGTCCAAATCACGAGAAATGGTAGTCCGTTGGAGCAAGGTCTGGCGAATACGGAGGGTGACGAATAGTTTCTAATTGCAGTTCCTGTAGAGTTTCCACCATCTCTTTCAATTCATTGTTATTCACTTGTGTGCGCGGGCTTCCACGTGGTCCGTTCTTCAAATCAAAGTTTCCATCACGAAAGCGTTTAAACCAAAATCGCACGCATGGTACCTATGTATGTGGCGGCATCTACATCACCACATACGAACTACGCATCACAAAGACTTGACGTCAGGCAATCCTGCATCGCGCAATTAGAGTTTACCACGCGACTGGCATATATCGACGCCTTAGAGTGAAAACCTCGTAAGTGTAAAAGAAGTAACTTTTCATGAGGAAGAAAAACTGCGGGATGTAAAATTTTTCTACGGCGTCTTTTATGTTTTTTTTATTAATTAATGTGGAAATTTAACCCGCTTTATATCGAGAACTGTTCGATTCTTTATGATTGTCCGAAATGCATAAAATGTTACTTACGAGGTATTCGTACAAAAAACTTGACCTAAAGCATACAAATACTAGGTACTGTCATAGATGGCGCTACGAGTATCAAATGAACAAATTAGTCGGATCAGGATGTGCGTTGCGAGGTTTTCCTCCTAGAAGCGCAATAAAATTTTGAGCAAAAATGCATTCCCGAGGTTTTCACTCTAAGGCGACGATATACAACGTCCCGACATCAACCGTCGGGCAGTAGCCCACCAGACACAACACCCGTCTGGTCGGCGGATCCTCCCTTTTCTATGGAGGATGAAGTGAACTTTACACCCTGTTCCTCATGCCTCTATATGTATAGATAGTGCAATCCACGAAGACGCGCCCCACTACTCCCCCTAACCGTATAAAGTATATGTGTGCAACGGTTAGGAGGAGTAGCGGGGCGCGTCTTCGTGGATTGCACTATCTATACCATGGGAAAAAAGTTTCACTCAAAAATCTCAAACCATGAAGGTTCTATGTCAATTCGAAGTATAGGTACTTCGAATTGACATAGAACATATACAATAAAACGGCAATTTCATACTTTAACCCCTATTATTAAGGCGTAGATATACGCCAATGGCCTTGAGTGGTTATCTTACGTGTTCTGTGCTGAGCTCACGCAACACTTCATAGGTACTCCACCCAGTAATAGGATTGGCCCATCAAGGAGCGCTGTCCCAAATTAGACGCATTATTAATTTATTATACATAAAACTAAAGGTATTATATTAAAAGACGCATACTAAAAGATAAATAATTAAATTATCTTTTAAATTGTGAAGATTTTATAAAAATACGCTTGATAGTTTTTGCGTGATTCTCAGTTTATTATCCACGTTAGACATAACTCAACAAATTAATTACACTATGTAATATAAACATAATCTAAAATATTCACATATTTACTTATTGTGAAAATGCTAAATAACAGCAATTTTCACAATAAGTAAACATATATTTTTTCCAAATTATTAACATTACTGGATCTTCTGTTTAAAATCATTAAAAGTCGGTTACCTTCGCCTTAATTAAATATTTTGATTTTTCAGATATGCAACACCAATTCCAACATCATCGAGATTGATCAACGATTATAATGATATATTTTATGATGACGTATAAACATTTGGGACGTGGTGGGTACCTAGGTACATAATACATAAAAACATTTGGATTTTAAAAATGTGCAAAATATCTTAGACAGCTAAAGTTAAATGTTTCATTGATCCCTATTTCATAATCACTACATAGTATAAAACAAAGTCGCTTCCCGCTGTCTGTCTGTCCCTATGTTTGCTTACATTTTTATAACTACGCAACGGATTTTGATGTGGTTTTTTTTAATAATACCTGCGCGGGCGATGCCGTGGGCGATGCCGCGGGCATAAGCTAGTTCAATAAATAAATAGTTAATGAGTATAGATCAAGTATAGATGTACAGTGGGCTGCATCAATTGGGTACCCCAGTAATTGTATTAACATTTTAATACAACTGGGGTACCCAATTGATGCAGCCCACTGTACATACAGTTATTGTGTCGTAACATCAAAAAAGGGTCCGATATGGTTTCTTCATTAGTTAGTATTAGGTACACTATTGGAAGTGTACCTAATATTAATTACCAGATTAATCATGAAATTATTTTATTTTCAGGGACTAATACACACTATTCAACAGGAAGAATATATACTACTATAGCACTATAGCAAAAACAATACTAAATAGGACTATAGCAAAAACAATACTAAATTTACAAATTCCAGCAACTGTTAAAATTATTATTTATTTACACATTAAATTTTTTTTTAAATATTCGTTTGATCTTCTGAATTAAATTTTAGGTAATTAATAGGTAGTTTTATTTATTTAACACTTCAAGCACAAATGTACACAGGCGGACTTAATGCCATAGGCATTTTCTACCAGTCAACCTTTGGGTGATGCAGAGACAAGCAGTGGCAGGTGCAATTTCGAAAAATTAAGGAATAAATATTTATTTAAATATAAAGATACACATATACCTATTAGAAACGATAAATACAATAATATATATCTAATTATATATAAATATAAGCACAAATATATATACAATAACTTATACAAATTATAAAAGCGAGAAATAAAAACTTTTTAACAAAAAAAAAACCGACTTCCAAAAATCACTACAAAATGAAAAATAACTTTGATTTTTGGAAGTCGGTTTTTTTTTTGTTAAAAAGTTTTTATTTTTCGCTTTTTAGTGGGTCTGTTTATAATTTGTATAAGTTACAATAGTCTAATGTCAAGTAATCGAATCGCAACCCGTGATATATTTATAATTGAGTAGTTCCGGTAGCCATCTGTGGTCTTCATCATCAGTTCCACTTCGCCAAGTGGTGCTTTCCGAGAGCAAATGCACGAGCTACTATAAAAAAATACCCAAATCGCTATTCGTGTGCCTATAATATTTGAAGAGTTCCTTCGATTTCTTCAGGATCCCATCATCAGAACTGGATTTTGACAAAAACAAAAATGGGACCAATTGGGAAGTATACCCTTTCCAACAAAAAAATAATTTTTCAAATCGGTTGGCAAGCGACGGAGTTATGCGCGAACAAACATAAAAAAAAAAAATACAAACATCCGAATTGAGAACCTCCTCCTTTTTTAGAAGTCGGTTAAAAATACACCAATACACTAATACAAGTAATACCAACAATGGGGAAACATTAATAATAATTAATGTGTATATGTTAAAAATTGTGCGGAGGGTGATTGGTACTAACACTAGATAGTAAGTTGTTTTAATATTATGTTACTAACACTCTATGGATTACTTATTCCGAAATAAAAATCATTTAATTTAATTTTTTTTTAATTAAAGAAATCAATCAATCTGCCTATTGATTGATTGTATAATTAGCTTCATTCCTGATTTTATCCTTCAAAGAAACTCCGAGCATAGCCCGCTCCATAGCGCGCTGAGCGACGTTGAATTTGAGGACCAGCCCCACTGTTAGTGTCCACGTTTCAGCACCGTATTTCATAACGGGCAGGACGCACTAGTTGAAAACCTTGGTTTTCAAACATTGCGGGATGGGTTGCGAAAAGACTTGACGAAGTTTTCCAAACGCTGCCCAACCCAATTGGATCCTTCTGTCGGCTTCTTTTTCAAAGTTGTGTCTACCGAGCTGGATGACTTGCCCTAGGTATACATACTCCTTCACAACTTCAAGAAGCGACCCCTCGATGCGGATTGGACTCGGCAAGACGAGTGAATTGTACATGACTTTCGTCTTGTCTAAATTCATACCGAGGCCAACTCGCCGAGAGGCTCCATTTAGGCTGTGCAGCATCTGGCCTAACTGTTCCAGCGTCTCTGCTAATATGACGATGTCATCGGCAAAGCGCAGGTGTGAGATGTACTCGCCGTTCACATTGATACCCTGTCCAGTCCAGTCCAGCGTCTTGAAGACGTCCTCCAACGCATTGGTGAACAGTTTCGGGGATATCACACCCTCATGTCTCATCCCTCTGAGCAGTTGGATGGGGCTGGTTTTCTGATCTTGGATCTGGACAGTCATCGTGGCAGCGTCATACAGACACCTCGACACTTCAATGTAGCGCCAGTCAATTCGACATCGTTGCAGAGAGGCCAGAACTGCCCATATTTCGATGGAGTCGAAGGCTTTCTCGTAGTCCACGAATGCCATACACAGCGGCTGATTGTACTCCTCGGTATTCTGTACAATTTGCCGAACAGTATGGATGTGGTCTACGGTACTGAAGCCTTTTCGAAAACCAGCAGCTTGTAGACGTGTCTCAGAAGAGAGATGGGTCTGTAGTTCTTCAGCAAGGTTCTGTCACCTTTTTTGAAGAACAGAACCACCGCACCTCTGCTCCACGCCTCTGGCTCATATACTTATGCAAGAGTTTTATTTGCTTATAATTACCTACGTAGGTATATTTTGGTTTCAATCTTTGCCACCCACTCCTCCACTGCCACCTCTCATAATTATATTCCTTTATTACTTACTTACTGACTTTTATTTCTTTTATTTTTTAGGCTTATGTTAAAAACTAAATTCATGTATGTGCGTCATTTTTCGCGTGAATAAATAGTTTTTTTTTCTTTCTTTCTTTCTTTATGTCCGATTTTTTTTTTAATGGAAAAATATATTTTATTCCGAGGTAGAGCCATCAGTGCGACAGTCCGACTCGCACTTAGCCGGTTTTATAATTAACAGCCTATGATTAAACATCATACACGGAAATAATACTTCAGTATCGCAGGAAGTAATAAGGATAAAGGTATTTAAATGCGGCAAATAACTTGGAGCAATATAGTAGCATCAATAGATGAAGAAGGATCATAATCGCGTTCTCTAGCGTTACTGCGACTATAATTACATTAATTAGTCAATCTACAACCATGAAACAATCAACTATACTGTACTTGGTACTCTCCGCGGCTGCATTGTCAGTAGTGGTCCTCATACTTTTAATGACCTTGGGAGCAGAGAGCTCTTCTAGTCACACCAACAACCCGCCAGAGAAACCAGTAGCTCTTCAAAATGTTAATACTTCAATTAATGGAACCAAAGGAAAAGGGGCTGGTCCTGCTACTAGTAAAAACAACGCCACTCAGATTACTACAAGCACTCCGAATTCCAAAGCTACAAGTGCAGCAAAAACCAAGGAAAAAATAACGGAAGGAACCATACAAAATACTAATGCCGGAAGTAAAAACAACGCCACTCAGATTACTACAAGCACTCCGAATTCCAAAGCTACAAATGCAGCAAAAACCAAGGAAAAGATAACGGAAAGAACCATAGAAAATACTAATGCCGGAAGTAAAAACAACGCCACTCAGATTACCACAAGCACTCTAAATTCCAAAGCTACAAATGCAGCAAAAACCAAGGAAAAGATAAAGAAAGGAACCACAGGAAATACTAATGACGGAAGTAAAAACAACGCCACTCTGATTACTACAAGCACTCCGAATTCCAAAGCTACAAATGCAGCAAAAACCAAGGAAAAGATAACGGAAGGAACCACAGGAAATACTAATGCTGGAAGTAACAAGAACGACACTCTGATTACTTCAAGTACTCCGAATTTCAAAGCTACAAATGCAGCAAAAACCAAGGAAAAGATAACGGAAGGAACCACGGGAAATACTAATGCCGGCAGTAATGACAACGCCACTGTTATTACTACAAATAATATTATTAAATATTTAGTAAAAGCTGCGGTAGAACTAATTACATAAATGGTTGAGTTCCAACTAGTTCTCGCTCATGAGATGTTAGCGTCCGATGACCGCTTTTGTAATTAATGATTACAGATTCTGCACTATAGGTACAATATACAAGGTGTCATTCATTTAAAACACGGGATCATTGTACTCATCATTATGAACAATTAATAGAGGACCAAACCTGACACCGCGAAAAAAACTATTCCCTACATTTACGTTCGCGTAATTCGTCAAAAAGTAGAGAATAACTGATTGTTTTTCGCGATTTCAAGTTTGGTCCCATAGTAAAAGTTGTTCATAATTATGAGTACAATGATCCCTTAAGAGGTTGTTAGTGTTTTACCTATAAACCTACAGAGTTTACGTAAGTAATGTTTTTATTGATATTTTTTAATTATATTTTTTTTTGTTTCCTTATTGGTTTAGTTTTATTTCTTTGATTCAACCTCGTACAGTCGTACCATTTGCCCTGTATGTATCTATACAATAAGACGTTGCTTTAATCACCGTCATCGTCAATATCGTCATTATCATTCAGCTGGAAGACGTGCTCTGCTGTGCAGCTCGCATTCGCGTATCAGTCAGACACTGCGGTAGATCTGACTGGAAAATTATTTCATGTGAACTAAAATTATATTATTATATTAAAATGATATTAAAACAACTTGCACTTTTTACAGTATCTGAGTTAGCCACGGTTCGCTCAGACGTAATTTTATCGCGGCGATTTTTTTTCGCGCACTAGATTTTCAACGGTCTGCTTAGAGCCGAGAGTACAAAATCCAACAGTGTATTTCTTGACCGGCTGTTGGATTTTCAATGCTCAGCTCAATACCAAGAGTTAAAAATCCAGTGGCCGCAACAAATAACACCCGTGCTAACCTGGGCTTACACATGGCATATCATCACGCCTGCTTTTTCCAAAGGATTACGCCGAGGTATTTACCATGCGCACATTTTGCCAGTTATAAATTACATTTAGAATTCAGGCATCATCGAACGTCTATATAAATAAAATGAGAAGTCCTGACTCATCAACGCCCAGCCCGAACCCCTAACAGGCGTTGCACAGAGGGGGTTTCGGATAATTTTTTTGAGAGTTAACGGTGCCCCCTTCCATATGTACAGATTGTGACTTCCTAGGTGGTTTTAGTGAGGTAAAAATCCCACACAGTCAGTCCTGTCTCCATAGCCAGGGCGCCTTTTGGAGGTTTCCCCCCAAAACAAACGAATAAAACGAGATATTCCTACACTTTAGTACCTAAGTATACAGTAAGCCGACGTTAGCACAGACGTAAAAATATCGCGACGGGATTTCTTCGCGCACTGGATTTTCAACGCTCTGCTTAGCGCCGGGAGTTGAAAATCCAACAGTGTGTTTTTCCGACGCGCTGGGATGCACTCTGTTGTTGTTAGGTTGGATTATAAATGCTCGGCTCAACACCGAGAGTTGAAAATCCAGTGCGCGATAAAATCCCGCCGCGATATTTTTACGTCCGTGCGAACGTCGGCTAAAGGTAAGCTATAAATCGCAATCCAGATTTCTGAAGCTTTTATTACAATATGTTGTCATTAATATTAGAGTATGGTTATGGTATGGCTGGAGTATTAGGAGTTAGAGTTATGGAGTAGCTAACACTTTCGTATCCCGCAGAAGTTATAATACTTACGCATACTTAGGTAGGTAGCTGTACACAGTGGCGAATAATGTTGTCACATTTATATGAAACCACGGATGCTGTACTCTCGTTGAAATTTTTCGATAACTGATGAAAAATTTCAATGCAGGGGGGTTCAGAATCATGTACGAATACGTGGTTTCAATTAATGTGATAACCTAATCGCCACTCTGTATAAAAGCTGCAAATATGGTGATTATAACAACAGTGCTCACTGGTTGGTGTTACTGCGCCTCGTAACCGGGCATACTGTTTTTTTAAATCCATGGGAAACGTAAAAATTCCGAAAAAAAGATATAATATCTTATATGGATCTGGCGGATAGCCAATCGCTTTTAATATCACGATTAGATTTACTTTGCTGGATACAAAAAAACTCCCGAGGTTACCACTTTTCGTAAGAATAAGATTTATTTCCTTTATTTTTTTATTGATTGCATTTTTTTGTAATATTGAATCATAGCTACAAAACAGACAGTTTTTTTCTTATTTTTTAAATAAATGAAAAGGTGACAGGTCATGAAAAAACGACCTCGTATTTAAATTATTTTAAATTATAAATTATAATTATTAATTAATCTCTTGAGCATTGACTGCACATACCATTACATTTATAAGTAATAGGAAATAATATTATTATATTTTATCCAGCTTTTGCCCGCGGTTTCGCCCGCGTGGATGTTGGAAAATATCTCATGTCAACGTACTACCGGGTTTAAAAGTACCCCATGTTAATCCAGCCGTCGAAGACGTCTGGACGGAGGACCCGACGACGCCAGGGCGTCTGTCACCCGGCAACGGTTGCCAGGGCTGCGTCGAAATGCATCGTCGGCGCGGCGCCCTAGGCCGCCAGCGCGACTGCGCCGCTTCGGTCATCACTGTCATCAGTGACAGTTTCAAAGCGTCAAATAGACTTCAGTGTTTTTTTATTCATTTAGTTTGTTTTGTTATAGTTATTATTTTTGTTAAGGCATAAGTTAATAAGTATAAATATATTTTAATAAATGCTCAGTGGCAAAGTGTGGTGGGTGATAGTGGTAGTGCCTGTCAACCTTCATCATCGCAGAGCATCCTGGAGAGATGTCCGCTGTGTACCCAAGCACGGTTTTTTAAAGGTAAGCGGGGTCTGAATGTGCATATTGGAAAGATACACAGACCACAAAATGCACTCACCTCAGACCCTGTCTCAACATCTACACCCGAAACACCGACTACATCTACTTCTGACCCGTTTTGGAAAACACTTTCAAAATTAAAAAACTCTGTTCCTGTTTTGAAGCGAGTTCCCCGCGGCGCTAGACCTCTAGTGGCACAACACCTAGCAGGTTGCGTTCGTCTTGCCGCCCGGGAGAACTCGCAAAGTGCTTGGGAACAGCTTCTCACCTTCCCTTACAGAATTCTACATGTACAAAAGAATTTGGCAACCAAAAAGACTTTAACTGCCCAAATTAAAGAAAACTGTAATATTTCGACTCATAATTTAGATTCCAAATTACAGACACAGACATATACCTCTTCAAGAGGTATATCTCATTTGGTAGAATCTAAGTTAGGGGAAGGTGACATTAGCGGAGCAGCCAGGATTCTTTTTAGCAGTGATGTGGTGGCACCGTGTTCTCCAGAAACGGTGACATTACTTTATTGTTGACATAAAGAATGCCTTCAATTCTGTTAATAGGGACACCTTGCTGGCAGAAACTAGAAAAGAAATACCCCAAATTTATAGTTTCCTTTGGCAATGTTACAGACACCCTTCTAAATTACTGTATCGGGACAACCTTCTGGAATCTGTTGTTGGCTGTCAACAAGGTGACCCCCTCGGGCCAGTGATTTTTAGTTTAGACATTCACCCAATTATTCGACATCTAAATTCCAAATTTAACGTTTGGTATCTTGATGATGGAACCTTGGGAGGCGATGTAGAAACTGTTTTAAACGATCTTCAATTTTTAAAAAATGAACTTCATTCCATTGGCCTTGATCTCAACCTTTCGAAATGTGAACTATTTTTAGCGGACAGTACTGACAGACAACTAACCCTTCCTAAATTTAATGCAATAGCCCCAGAAATCAAAATTATCGAAAAAAACTCTCTTCGTCTCCTCGGGTCTCCAATCTATGAAAATTCTTTTCCTCTTTTTATTGAAGAAAAAATTCAAAATTTCAATGACGTTTCGGAAAGATTATTCCAAATTAACATGCATTCGGCCATAACATTAATTCGTTACTGCTGTTTTGGCCCTAAATTAACATATTTCCTTCGCGCTTCCCATTTATGGAAGCACACTCACCTTTTAGACGAAATGGACAAAATTATCCGGCATACTTTAACTTTGATCTTAAATGTGGCCTTGGACGACCGTGCTTGGGCACAAGCTACTCTTCCCATCCGTATGGGAGGCCTCGGCGTCCGCAAAATTTCTAGTATTAGTTTACCGGCGTTCATATCCTCGGTCCACGGCGCAGAAAAATTAATCAGGAAAATCCTAGCCTCCACACTGGTTAATTTTGATGTGCCTTGTTTCACCGAGGCTATGGATGCCTGGAAACTCGCTTGCCCGAATTCAGACCCACCCGACAATCCATCTTCCCAGAGACGGTGGGATGAGCCGCTCTGCAGAGTAGTACAGAACAATTTACTTGACACGTCTGCTACTACTGCGGAGCGTGCGCGCCTGCTTGCTGTGGGCAAGTGGGAGTCGGGTCTGTGGCTTCATGCGCTACCGTCGTCGAACATTGGCACTTTGTTCGACGACACTTCTTTCCGCCTCGCTGCTTCCCTGCGACTTGGAGCTCCTTCGTGTTCTCCTCATCGCTGTCACTGTGGCGAAGTTGTCAGCAGCCTCGGACACCACGGCCTGTCTTGCAGCCGAAGTGCGGGTCGCTTAGCGCGGCACGCTAACATCAATGACATCATCCGACGAGCCCTTGTCACCGTCGGCGTTCCAGCTGTATTAGAACCCAATGGCTTGGCACGCGACGATGGCAAGAGACCGGACGGCATGTCATTATTACCATGGAAGGTGGGAAGGCCTTTAGTGTGGGACGCAACTTGTGTCGATACTCTTGCGCCATCCCATCTTCCTGGCTCGGCGTGCTGTGCTGGCACTGCTGCTGCGGCTGCGGAAAACCTCAAGCGGCGGAAGTATAATAACCTTATCGGTAATTATATTTTTGAGCCGTTTGGGGTTGAAACCCTTGGGCCGTGGGGTCCGAGTGCTCATAGTTTGTTTAAGGAAATCTCCAAACGGCTTGTTGACACTTCCCGTGACCCAAGGGCTGGCTTTTACCTTGGCCAGAGGATTAGCATTGCCATACAACGTGGCAATGCCGCCAGTCTCTTGGGTACTCTACCAGTCGACAGCGATGCGGAGGAATTTTTCGACGCCATATTTTAGTTTTTTATTAGTTTTAGTTTAAGATATTATATTTTTAAGTTATTTTAGCTTATTTTTAAGTATATTGAAATAATAAATAAAGGAGTATCTGTTAGCACATCTCCATGTATCCTATTAATAAATGAAGAGGTAGTATTGTTTAGCACAATTCGCTGAGTTTGTCGTGATAAAATGATTAAAATAATTACTATGTTTCAATGTAGGCTACCAAATGCGCGAGGCAACCACTTGCGACTTGCGAGCCTACTTTAGCTCAGTACGCGGCTCGAGCGGTGCTCGAGAGCGATCATACGCCTTAATAGTTTATAAATCTTCTGCCTCTCCTTCATAATGCAAGGATTTACTATAATGTGCGTGCTTGTCTTCGTGACTTCACTGTCAGCGTTATGTCTTATACTGTCTGCGACTGTGAGTTTTGTGTCCCTTGAACCCACACGACACGGAAGATTTCATGCTGTCAGTGCTGCTAACGATATCATCACCGGAGATGTATGTATAAGTGCTAAGAAAATAAGAAAAATATTGATAAAAAACAGAGTATCTGTGAAACGGGTACCGATTCAAATGAGAGTTGGACCATTTTGGCAAGATTTTCACTGTCCTGATAATGCTGTAAAAGTTGGCAATGAATGTTGGAAATTTTATTAAGTAAGTAATAAATAATTGATATTATGAATTTTTCATTTACATTTCTATTCCTAACAGATTTTTTCAATAATATTTTACAGTAAGTATACTTAACAATATCGAGTAAAGAGGTGTACCTACCTTCATTAATAAGAAACATCAAAGATATTATTATATTATTATTATATTATCTATTTAAGTCGTGTGAAAAGTATAGAAACATTTAACATTTATTTTTCAGTAAGTACTACAGGTTTTATATTAATGTCGATCGTGATATTTGGACTTGTCGTAAGGGCAGATTGAATTAACTGTAGGTACCAATGTTTTTCCGTAGCAACAAAGGTTAACATACCTGCCCTTATAAGGCTATGAACTCACGGAGCGATTTTCACCCGCGTCCGCCGCGGTTGCGGGCCCGCAGCTTCTGTAGAATGCAGATATACTTATATGTAAAAAATTAAAGCACAACTCACGACGCGTTTTACGCCCGCGGTGTGCGCGGTTGTTTGCGGTTCCCGCTGCACCGGGGGGCAACTAGTAGAATCGCGCGGGCCGCGGTCACCCGCAGCCTCAGCGGGTGGCGCCCGCGGTACAGAAATCCAACGCCATCGCAACCGCGACGGCTGCGTAAACCGCGCAAATAACCGGTCTCGTGAATTTAGAAATAAAACCGCAGTTCCACCACCGCGGCGGTCGCGGGTGAAAATCGCTCCGTGAGTTCTTAGCCTTAATCTTGTAAATTTTAAAAGTAGGTATTATTGTTCTCAAAATTTCCGGGTCAGATTTGGATGCCCATTTGCATAATGGTATCCTACACAAATATCAAAACCTTTGCGCTATTGGTCCATATACTACTTCCCATACAAAGCCCAGCCTCCTTTATATGGGATCACCCATATGGACCTACCACATACCCCAATAAAAAAGAATCATCGAAACCATGTTCGACTGGAAAACGGTCGACGTCGACGTCGAATTGTAGTTGAACATTCAATAAAAAAAATGTTTCCGACGAATTGAGAACCTCCTCCTCATTTGAAGTCGGTGAAAAACAATTATATTAATAATAACTAGGTGACACGACAAACGTTATATCCTGTCTAATTTTCAATAATTCGTAGTTTTTCAGTTTTTCCACAAAAATCCCGTAGGAAAAAGGACGTGCAGTTTTTCCCGAATTTGAAAACTTTCCGGGAAACTTTTCTAATTTTTCTTTCCTTAAGAACCTAATTCGGACAATTACAAACATTTTAACACAAAAAATAGCCAAATCGGTCCAGTCGTACTAAAGTGATGCGCTTATCAACGAACAGCATTTCATTTTTATTTATATAGGTATAGATAGATAATTATGTAAGTATAATAGAAACCTTGCTTGCAAAACTACTTAAATTATTACCAACCTACGGTCCAAGGTCATACTTATAGGTAAACCTAGTTATATTTAAAAAAAAACAGTACAATTTATAAAAATCCCATGTTACAATCATGAGGAAATATCCATTCTTCCATATTTAATTATACTTATCGGAACCTTATGTTATTATAATTGTTAGGTGCCTGAACTAACGAACTACGATCTTGGGGTTATCCACGAATAGCAACGGGTTTTCCCTAAAATAGGTAGTCATTAAAAGTAATTAGTTAATCGAGGGTAGATAACGTTTGAAGTTTTGTTGCTAACCAGCCTTAGCACTATTTGTACTTGTACAGTTTTACTTTTTATTTTGACTAGCTGTTGCCCGCGGCTTCGTCTGCAATCCAGGATGAACAGTAGTCTTTTCCAGGTGGTCTACTCATGTGCTTTTCATCCAAACCCGTTCAGGTTGTTTAATCCGTCACCGCCAGCCAATGACGTATTATAGATAGACGCGTCCGCGTCATACACGAACATCAGTGCTTTCAAAAACAGCGTAAGCCATGATGTACCAACATACCAGTATATACTGGCCGCAAAGAAAAGGAAAAACGCATGCCGATACCTGTTGTAAGAAAGAGATGAATATACTTATTTAATTACATCACTAGCTGCTGCATGTTCACTGGCGCGCGTGCGTGACTGATATCACGCCGGGCAATTACCCTTCATTTAATTTCCCATTTTTGAGCCCGG
Organism: Cosmia trapezina; assembly: GCA_905163495.3. NCBI lineage: Eukaryota > Metazoa > Arthropoda > Insecta > Lepidoptera > Noctuidae > Cosmia > Cosmia trapezina. Next base: position 22,233,178 of record LR991032.1, on the reverse strand, counting down.
GTAACGCATCTAAAGGTAATATATCATTGCCGCCAGCTAAATTAAGTTATTTTAGTTTAGCTCGCATAGTTGAGCCAGTTTTTCATACATGTGCGTCCACCCCTAAATATGCACATGTATGAAATCCTGGCTCAACTATGCGAGCTAAACTAAACTAACTTAATTTAGCTGGCGGTAGACGATCGGCTTAAAACAGCTGAACGGGTTTGGATGAAATTCTTGTTTGTTTGTTTGTATGTTTGAACGGGCACTACCAGTCGGATTCGAAAAATTATTTTTGCATTTGACAGCCAAATTCTTGAGGAAGCTTATAGGCTATTTAACATCACGCTAGGACCCTTACGAACCCAGCAAAAGGAAAAAATAAAACCCATGAAATTGTGAACAAGTCTGATTTGAAAAATTATTTTTGCATTTGGTAGCCTAATTCTTGAGGATGGTTATAGGCTATTTAACAATAAGTCTGGATATATGGAACATTTTGAAATTTCCTACGTTCGTAGTTTTAGTCAGATGAGGTAGAATCTTTTAACAATGTGAGCATTAAACCACTATAGACCGATTTCGTCTAGGGCTTAGGCTCTAGGCACACGACTCACCACTGCGGGTCGAGGGACGAAGAAAATACATCGGTTGTGATTGGCCGGTGCAACAATGTCAGGACGAATGTTCTAAACATAGTGATGCACTAGTCAGTTTTGCAACAGTAATAATCGAAATCGATAAAATCGACGTATATTAATTCTACATTTTTTTAACTAATCTGAGAGGGCGTTAACTGTGTGAAAATAAAACACTGACGTAACAATTAAAATTTAACTTTATTCAATTAAGTCAATCAGCTAATTTAATCGGCTGAAAGTATGTCTAATAAAAATAATAGTAATTTCAATCCCTGTCGAAAAGAACAATAAATTAATTGTAATATTTAGAACTTATTAATGAAGATATGTTGTACTGAATTACAATAAATTCTCATAAATGAAATTCTAAACAAAAAATTACAATATATTTGAAAAATAATATATAATTTAACTTTGGTTTGTTGAATCAATTGTAACTAAAACTATCTAAGACAGGTTTACTCCAAACTCCATACAAATGTAATTCAACGTTCGCACGGACGTAAAAATATCATGGCGATTTTTTTCGCGCACTGGATTTTCAACGCTCTGCTTAGCACCGAGAGTTGAAAATGTGTGTTTTTTCGACGCGCTGGGATGCACTCTGTTATTGTTTGGTTGGATTCTCAATGCTCGGCTCAACACCGAGAGTTAAAAATCCAGTGCGCGATAAAATCCCGCCGCGATATTTTTACGTCCGTGCAAACGTCGGCTTCCACATCCTAATTACTATTTATTAAATATTAGTTGCTAGTCAGCAGATAGTCTCAGGACTAAACCTTATTTACAGCAAAAATACAATGATTCGTTTAAAAAACACAACAAATATTTTATTTGTGACATTTCTTATTTCCATAGTTAAACAATACCTATACATATATTTATACAAATTGGTCTAATACTTACAAGATATAACTATTGTACTTGTACATAATACATTGAAACAAAAAGGAATGTACTCTAATATCAATACATACGAATATTACTTTTATATACAGTGTCATAATTCCAGTTAATTAAATTATATTTTTGTGACCATATAGAACACATTCAGAATAGCATAATCAGCCTATAATTTTCCCACTGCTGGGACACAGGCCTCCACTCTTCGAGAGGGAGCGGGCTGTAATCCACCACGCGGGCCCAGTGCGGCTTTGTGGATGTCACATGTCTTCGAATTTTTGGTTCTAGGACATGCCGGTTTCCTCACGGTGTGATCCTTCACCGTTTTAACCCGTCGCACGCCAATTAGCAGACACAATAAATTTTCTATTGTTATCTGAACAACTTTTTTTTTTTTTTTTTGAGGGTGGGAAATCATCAAATAACTTCTCCCGCTCTGGGTGGAGCGGAAGGGCGTGTCAGACTTTTACTGACTAAAACCCACCCGTGTTCCTTCAGTTGCCTATGCCAGGGCCGCGGTATCTTTAAGAACACCTGGGTGTGCAATCGACGTTTTAAGAGTTAAGAGCAGTGGTGATGTAATTATTTACACAAAGTAAAGCGTCTGCCTTGGTTCGACTATAATGGTAAAAACCCGAATAATTGTCACTTTTTTATAGAATCCTTACATTTACCAACTCATGTTGGTAAATCCTAAGATTTACCAACATACCGCTTTTACGGTAACTTAAACATAAATATGTATTATGTTTAAAATGAAACATACGGGTTATAATATGCCTCAAATAAGTCAATAACCAATAATATAAACTTTACCCCTGTAATTGATACGACTCCTAAAATAACAATAATCCAATACCTAAATGGCGCATGCAAGCGTAATAATAAAAACAGTTTTCTGAATGAATTTCATACATTTTGCAGCAGAAAAAAGCATTCAAAGCAAGAGTGAACCGGCTTCTTCTGGGACCCGGACCACTCGTTCCATCATCGACCTCATCCATTTTCACAGGCGTGATCGAGGTTAAGAGCTGCATTTCTCAATAAAAAAAAACATTAAAAAATTTTTTTAAAAAAAAACATAAATGGCCGTATTTTTTTACTGCGTTGACTTAGAAGCTTGATTTTTTTAGAGCTCTAAGGGACTATAGACGTACGTATTTGATATTAATTTCAGCTTGATACCTTTACGCTTTCCTAAGAAAAAGGGTCTTGACAGACTGACAGACAGACGGACAACGAAGTGATCTTATAAGGGTTCCGCTTTTTCTTTTTGAGACACAGAACCCTACAATAATAAAAAAGTGTTCTTCTTCAAGATGTTTGAAGCTAGACACATTTAGTGCTAACTTGTGTAAACGAGCACTAAATGTGCATTAAAATAGTACTGAAACGAACTCATTTTTACACTGTAAACTGTATGAAAATCATATGAAAATACAAGTTGATGATAACCTTTTTTAAAAAATGTTAAGTTAATGAATACCTGCTAGAATTAGCTAGTTATTGTGTAAGAATCAAGATGACTGTATAAGCGAAGAGGCGAATATCTGCTGCATGATCTGAGGCAGCGACGCGACGTCCATGCATACGTGCGCGTGACCCGCTGGCAGGCGGCGCAGGAGTCTGCAAGAAACGTGAGGATTATAGAAAGATGGATAGTTAAAACATAACCCTTTTTTGTAGTCGGGCACAGATTAATACAGATGGGACACTCCGCAAAATCAGTTAAGTAAAAAGCGACTCTTACTTCGACACAATAAAGTGTAATTCAGGTTGCACAACGCTCATTACCTACAGTTATATTCACCTACAAGTCACCTCTCTTTCTATCGCGTAACTCTTATACCTTCTGACTAATTAAGGGTTGTCTTCTTTTACGACGCGGCGCGTGAGTGAGTATCGAACTAACGTGCGAGCCGGCCGGCGCGCGGCAGCCCGCACAGAATTAGCCCAGTGAGATGGGCCCGCCACGTACTTGTAGCTTCATACCTAAACTGCGGAGTGTCCTATCTATATTTGACGACACAGTTGGCGCAGTGGTTGAGCGATTGACTGCTGCGCAGCATGTCGCGGGTTCGATTCCCGCACGGAACAAATATTTGTACGACCTACAAGTATTTGTTCCGAGTCTGGGTGTTTTTCTATCTATAATATGTATGTATTTACAAAAAAAAATGTATATAAGTAGTTTATCAGCCATCTCGTTACCATAACACAAGCATTAGGTTGCTTAGTTTGGGGCTAGATGGCGTTGTGTGATATGTCCAGACATATTTATTTATTTATATTAATCTGTGAGTCGGGTAAAAAGGTACGTCATAAAGGTGAAAATGGAGTGTTTCGCGTGATCGTACACAATGTGGAGACGACAATCCTAACTAATATTATAAATGCGAAAGTGAGATTGTTTGTTTGTTACGCTTTCACGCTAAAACGGCTGAAGGATTTGGATGAAATTTAGCACATAGGTAGAACATGACCTGGAGAACCACCCTGGATCGCAGACGAAGTCACGGGCAACAGGTGGTCAATCAATCTGCCTAGCCTTTTCCCAATTATATTGCAGTCGGCTTCCAGTCTAACCGGTTGCAGCTGAATACAAGTAATTAACATGGAGCGACTGCCTATCTGACCTCCACAACCCAGTTACTTACTGGGTAACACGATACTCCTTGGTAAGACTGGTTGCCACACTTTTGGGTTTCTGACTACCCATAACGGCTGTCAAAGTTCTACGAATGACAGTATGAACAGTCGTAGATAAACTATTAAGCACGATATTACAAATGGGTAGTCAAATCATTACTTTTTTACACAAAAGTATGTTTATTAAATAAAATGCTTTGCATTCTTAAAATGTTTTTGGCCGAACTGTTGATAAATGTGCAAGGTACGATTCTGAAGTATAAACATAATTTTAGATAGGTACAGTTTCTCAATAAATGTACCGAAGTGAAAATGATTACTTCGGTACATTTATTGAGAAAAGCAATCCTGCTGACAACTGTCAGTTGGACAATTTCTAGCAGTAATAAGGATCAAATTCGCAAAACACATATTCGTTAGTAAGAAACTGACAGGTGTCAAGAATGTACTTACGAGTTAGCTTCGTCGCCCAAGCTGCCTATGAATATCACGTGCGCCTGCACTCTGTGGTCCGAAGTCAGTATAGTGCCTAGTTGTTCCGGCTGGATGCCGTATCTGTAGAAGAAAAATATTATACAAAACATAGTTTTTTTTTTTGTTAGTTTTACCGAAAAAATCTAATAAAACACCAGTGTTTCTTGTAGGTAGTTCTTTCCCTTCATCTATAAATAGTATGAAACAAAGTAGCTTTTCGTGTCTCTCTGTTTGCGCTCAGTTCTTCTAAACACAATGGATTTTGAGGTTTCACTATCATTTAGCCGATGCTGGCCTCTCATTGTAAGGAAATCCTATACAATGCGAGGTCAACTTATACTGGAAATGTATAGCTTGATCTGTAGCCGTGCGTACGTAAAAATATCGCGGCGGGATTTTATCGCGCACTGGTTTTTCAACTCACGGTGTTGATCCGAGCTTCGAGAATACAACCTAACAACAACAGAGTGCATCCCAGCGCGTCGAAAAACACACTGTTAGATTTTCAACTCTCGGCGCTAAGCAGAGCGTTGAAAATACGGTGCGCGAAAAAAAATCGCCGCGATATTTTAACGTCCGTGGGAACGTCGGCTTAGAGAATCTATTTCCAGAACATTTATGTGATTTGGATAAAGCACAGAAATTTCTATTTTTGACATGATCTACTGATGTTGACCAGTAGGTCACATCCGAGCGACGCAGGGCGACTCACTTGTTTACAAATGTGTTTGTAACTTATTATAAAACAATATGTTTGTAACTTCTTTTTGTTTGTGTTTTTTCTTTGCGTTATATTTTACTGCAAAAAACGTATTTTTTTTCTTTAAATACAGTATGAAATTGAATTCATGGGCATCATTTTAAAGGGCCATTTTACTCATATTTATAAGCGAAAAAAACAGCTGTTCCTTACATTTATGTCCGCATAATTCGTCAAAATGTAGGGAACAGCAGATTTTTGTCCGCGATTTCAGGTTTGGTCCCATAGTAAAAGTTGTTCATATTGATGAGTACAATGGCCCCTTAAAAGAATGCCCATGAATGTAATTTCATACCGTTTAGATACTGATCATCTTAGGTTAGCGTCAGACAGTATGAACACAATGTCCTCGTCAGCGTCTTCGGTGGCGATGCTTGAGATGGCGTGTTCGGCTGCAGCAAGCTATGTTTTACAAATAAATGTGTTTCTATGTAGATACTGACCGTCTAAGGTTAGCGTCAGACAGTATGAGCACAATGGCCTCGTCGGCGTCTTCGGTGGCGATGCTTGAGATGGCGTGTTCGGCTGCAGCAAGCTATGTTTTACAAATAAATGTGTTTCTATGTAGATACTGACCGTCTAAGGTTAGCGTCAGACAGTATGAGCACAATGGCCTCGTCGGCGTCTTCGGTGGCGGTGCTTGAGATGGCGTGTTCGGCTGCAGCAAGCTATGTTTTACAAATAAATGTGTTTCTATGTAGATACTGACCGTCTAAGGTTAGCGTCAGACAGTATGAGCACAATGGCCTCGTCGGCGTCTTCGGTGGCGGTGCTTGAGATGGCGTGTTCGGCTGCAGCAAGCTATGTTTTACAAATAAATGTGTTTCTATGTAGATACTGACCGTCTAAGGTTAGCGTCAGACAGTATGAGCACAATGGCCTCGTCGGCGTCTTCGGTGGCGGTGCTTGAGATGGCGTGTTCGGCTGCAGCAAGCTATGTTTTACAAATAAATGTGTTTCTATGTAGATACTGACCGTCTAAGGTTAGCGTCAGACAGTATGAGCACAATGGCCTCGTCGGCGTCTTCGGTGGCGATGCTTGAGATGGCGTGTTCGGCTGCAGCAAGCTATGTTTTACAAATAAATGTGTTTCTATGTAGATACTGACCGTCTAAGGTTAGCGTCAGACAGTATGAGCACAATGGCCTCGTCGGCGTCTTCGGTGGCGATGGTGGAGATGGCGTGTTCGGCTGCGGGGAGCGTGTTGTCGCCCGACCAGCAGAATTGTGCGTGCGCGTGCATCGTGCGGATTATCTGCACACACAAGTGTGAAGTTGAATCGCCATTTTCAATACTTGCGAGGAAAGAATAAGTAAATACTCATTAACATAATATTTTGTTACAAATACAGGGCGTGAAAAGATCCATCAGAGAGCCGTTATCTACGTATTTTGTACATCAAAGTAAGCTTTGAAAAAAAGTTATTGGTGTGAAACAACTTTTATTTTTGGTGTGTAAATCGCTGTTTACTGCAGCGCGCAACGTAACGCACGCAAAAACTTGTTTTCCAGAAAAAAAAAGATGGAACTTTGACCTTTAATATATTGAACGACTGCCTTTCTGCCCTCCACAACCAATTTACTGAGTACTATGATACCTCTTGGTAAGACTGGTTGTCAGACTTTCGGGCTTCCGAGGACCCATAACTACTGTGAAAGATCCACGGATGACAGCCAGAACCAACGGCTTATCGTGCCTTTCCGAGGCACGTAGAGGTCTTGGTATGACTTTACATCCTGTATAAATGAATATTAAATGTTACCTTTAGCCGCTCCTTCTCATTCTCAGGTGGTCTGTCGACCGTGACGAGTCGCAGCGCGTGTTCCTCCCCCGAGTGGCCGAACATGTCGTAGCGGATGCGCGCCTCGTAGCCCGCTAGCGCCTCCGTCAGGAGCACCACAGCCTCCATCGAACGCTCTAGGCGACCGTCGTAGGAGTTGAACCTGGGAATTGACGATTCGTTTCATAATTGTCTTATTTGGACAAGCAGATTTTTAGGTTCTACTAACTATATTTTGTGATTGCGATAGCTGAGTCCGGTTCTGAAAGACATAATTAAATACAGTAATATTACCCAAGATCAGTATTAAAAGTCAAATTCAACTACTATACTATTATACTAATTTAAAAAATATATAGCTCTAAAAAAATATGAACATAGAATGAATTAGCATTGCCATCCAGCGTGGCAATGCCGCCAGCCTTTTGGGCACTTTTCTCACTGACGGCGATGCGGACGAATTTTTTGATGCCCTATGAGCTCTACCACCACTTTTTATTTTTTATACTTACCCACTTGTACATATTATAAATAATTTAGTAATAAAAATAGTGAACATAGTAATAAGGTCGAAAAGTGGTTCACCGCAAATGTCCGCGATTCGAAGTCGGCGGCTCGAACTCGTTGGTGGCGTGGCTAATATGCATGCTATTTAGTTACTTTATTTATTTATTTCGGTTTATTTATTTAGTATGTATTTATTTAGTATTTATTTATTTAGTTTTTATGTATTTAGTGAAATAGACGATGATATATAACGAAAACGAGCGCATAAAATTTCATGAACAGACCTTTGGGCGTTTAGATATCATAAAAAATTACTGGATTATTAATGGTATTCCTTTTAAGTAAAGTTATTTGAATTCTTCAATAAATTATCTATGCCTGTACGGTAATAATTTTACCATTTTCATACTCCGGGAGCTATTTATTTACGACCAAAAATGCTTTAAAATTAGTGTTAAAATGTGGAAGTTTCGACGCTCATAACTTCCAAACCAATATTTTTTTCCAATTCTGCTTCCATACAGGCCTAGATAATGACGAGAAAAATTGAAGTAATTTTTAGTTCTGAGCGTACACAGTCAAACAGACGAGTAATCACCAAACTACGTTTGTATGGAAGAATGAGCGACTAGCGTGCCCTTAAGCGTACAAATCACAGAGAAGACATCTTCATTTAATTAGCTATCTAACGAGGTACAAAAGTTTAAAAATATATCGATACTGCTAGCAAAGGTTGAATGTGACTCATAAATTCGACTGCCTCTTTGATCTACTGATTGCTAGCGCTACTGCTAACTAGAGCTCCTGCGTTCGACTCCCAGGTCGGCCAAAATATTATTGGGTTTTCTATCTAGAATTTCTCAGTAGTAGCCCGGAGTCTGGATTTGTGCCGGTTGATGGCAATAGTCTCGCTCCCTATTACATGGGACTTAAACAACCGGCGAAATAAGGGTTTACTATATAGGTACACCCCTGCCTAACCCTTCGGGGAATATAGGCGTGATGTTATCATACTATCACACTTCACATCACATCACATCGCGTCACATCACATCACATCACACTATATTATAAAGGCGAAAGTTTGTGACTGGGTGTCTGTGTGTTTGTATGTTTTTTACTTCTTCACGCTCAAACGGCTGGACCGATTTGTATGAAATTTGGTATGTAGATAGCTTATACCCTGAATTAACACATAGGCTACTTTTTATCCCGGTCTACGCGGTTGAAACCTCGGAGCGCAGCTAGTGTTATCATAAATGTCTGGGTATTTTTCTATCTATAATATGTATGAATTTACAAAAAAAAAAATGTATATAAGTAGTTTATCAGCCATCTCGTTACCATAACACAAGCATTAGGTTGCTTAGCTTGGGCCTAGATGGCGTTGTGTGAAATGTCCAAGGATATTATTATAAATCCGCACATACCTGTACATACTGCCGGACACGTCCACTACTAGTCGCAGCCGCTTGGGCTTGTCTGGCGGCGCGCCCGGGGGCGGCTCCTGCTCCGTGCGACGCCGGTATATAGAGCGCTCGCCTGCCAGACCTGGTGCACATACAACATTGTTTCACCAAAGGATTGTTATCATAATAAACTAGCGAACCATCGAGAAACATCGAGATTAATAATACTTACAGGCCGCGAGGTCTAAGCTGAGCTTTTCGTTTGTGTGAGTGCACATACACACATCAAAAAAAGTTTATGATCTGTAGAAAAATCTGATCAATTTTTAAAATTTAAATTTATCAAATAAAAGTGTTTACGTTACATACAATATAATACACTGTGTATTTCTGTTTAAAAAAGTTCTTGATAAAGTTAAATTTTAAAAATATATCAGCTTTTGCTAGTTATCACAAACTTGTTTTGATATGTGTAGATAGTGTAGGTGTGACGTCGGCATAGAGCGCGACGCGTTCTTAGCTTGGTTTAAAACCGGTTTATACTGCTTTTTGGCAATCGGCCTGAGGCGCGGTGCGTTCCTCGCGCGACGTAACTCCGCTTTGGTGATCACTCACACAAATGCAAAGCTCAGCTTAGGCCTCGCGGACTGGACTTACATATAATAATATGTAAGTAAGTCAATCAATCTGCCTAGCCTTTTCCCAACTATGTTGAGGTCGGCTTCCAGTCTAACCGGATGCAGCTGAATACCAGTATTTTACATGGAGCGACTGCCTATCTGACCTCCACAACCCAGTTACTGGGTAATACGATACTTCTTGGTAAGACTGGTTGTCAGACTTTCGGGCTTCTGACGACCCGTAACGACTGTCAAAGATCCACGATTGGCAGCCGGGACCAACGGCTTAACGTGCTTTACGAAGCACGGAGGAGTCTCGGTATTTATAGCATACCTTCTATAATCTTGCCGTCATCGAGTTCGCCGCTGGTCTGGTGCCTGCTCCAGTGCCGCTCTTTCTTCTTCGCTTGAAGTTCAGCTAGCACTCCACGTAAGGCACCTATCTGTAACATTAACAATATTGTACCTAAATTACAGTCACTTTTCTAGTCTGTCTGTGTGACCGCGTTTTTTTTTTTAAACTTTGCAACGGATTTTGATGCGGTTTTCGCCAACATTTGAAGAATTTATTCATTTATTTTTCATCTGCATATTTTAAATAAATTAAAAAATAAAATGCTTTCGGCTTCTAACGACCCGTAACGACTGTCAAAGATCCACGAATGACAGCCGGGACCAACGGCTTAACGTGCTTTCCGAGGCACGGAAGAGTCTCGGTACCTATGTAAAGATGGTCACCAATCCACGGACCAACCCCGCCAAGCGTAGCTTAACCTGATGGATCGACCCGTACGGCTGCTATTACTTAGCCACGCTAGTTAAGAATATTATACTAAAATTAAGAGTTAAGGAATACGTCCTAGACTCTAGTAGACTATCAGGCATATAAGACAGTCCAGATTACGGTACCATATGCTTCAGATATAGGTACACACGGCTACATATCAAGCTATACATTTCCAGTATACGCTGATCTCGCATTGTATAGGATTCCGCTCAATGCCGTTCAATGAAAGGTAAGCTTATACTGGAAATGTATAGCTAGATATGTAGCCATGTGTACAAGAGAGATCTCGCTAATAAGTGGAAAAACCGGAAAACTGTGAGTCGGAAACTGAGAATTCACTAAGAAATTAAATAACAAAAAACCTTTTACATGTTTTTGTGCCATGATGAAGATTATGGAAAAAGTGAAAAAAAAACAACAGGCTAACTATTATGGTCCAAAAGATACAGCTGTGACAGACAATGTAGGCTTACAGCCGAACCCAATAACGTACTGTCACTAAAAGACAGATCGCTACTGATAATAACAATATAATTCTATCTGTCCTTTTCTTACGTTCCTTTCGTTCGTTTGTGTTCCTTTGTTTTATCCGTCTTAGGTTATTATTGGGACGTTAATTAAAACCATAGATAGATAGGTTTTTCTATCTCCAGTATGCCAAAACTGGTGACAAATCAGAAGACAGACTAGTAATCACAATTGGCAAGAAGTTATCCAAATTTCAAGATGGCGGCGGCGACAAAGATAAGAATAGGAGTTAGGGAGGCACAGTCCGTGAGGTTTAAACTGAGCTTTGCATTTGTCTGAGTGCACATAGATAGTATAGGTGTGACGTCCGGCCTAGAGCGCGATTCGCCCTTTGCTTGTTTAAAACCGGTTTATACTGTTTTTTGGCAATCGGCTTTTGTTCTTTTAGTACGAGAGGCCCATGACCAAAACCATGTCGCATCGTTGTAAAACGTAAAACGATAAGACGATTGAAGATTTCGTGTTATGTAAAACGATAAGACAAAAATTTTGGTCATGAGCTATTGTACCATTTTGGTGATCATTCACACAAATACAAAGCTCAGCTTAGGCCTCGCGGACTGTACTACCTCGCTGGTCTAGTGGTCGCAAGCTACTGCTGAGCATAAGGTCCTGAGTTCAATTCCCGAGGCCGACAAAGTGTTATTGGGTTTTTCCATCTAGAATTTCTCAGTAGCAGCCCGGATTCTGGATCTGTGCCCGGTTGATGGCAATATGCTGGCGTCAATGGTCAAACGGTTAGGAATCCAACACCCTAATATCGTCACCTGTTGTTGCACTGCTCTATGGAACTGACCATAGAGCTTGGCATCGAACTCGCTCATATTGATCTCCTTGAGGCGCTCCTCGAAGGCTTTCCGGTTCATCTCCCGCGCAGCCTTCTTCACGTGTTCCGGGACGTCGTCCTTTTCAGCTTCTGAAAGCTACGACATAATATTTTGCATTGAATTTAACAGATTTAAAGATTTTGTAAATACTAGACTGATATCTATAAACCGTACTTTTACTCAAGCTAAGTATAGTGAGCGTTTCACACGAATATGAACAATAAAAATATACAAATAAGGTTCATATTTGTATGAAACCTTAGTGTACCTAGCTTGAGAAAGTCTATGTTAATGCTATACAGGGTGTAAGAATAAACAGCGGCAATCTTTTAAGCTTTTAAGGGGTTTGAAATAGCGAAGAAAAAAAAAACAGCTGTTCAATACATTATTATGTTCGCATAATTCGTCAAAATATAGGGAACAACTGATTTTTTTTCGAGATTTCAGGTTTGGTCCCATAGTAAAAGTTGTTCATAATAATGAGTAGGTACAATTACCCCTTAAAAGATTGCCACTGTTTACACCCTATATAGATCTCGTACGTTAATGCAGCTGATCTCTTATTCGCTGTTTTTAGTATGTGATCATGGATCAGTAAATCGGATGTGAAATCTCGTAAAACTGTTGTGATTGATTGGTCAGGCTTTCGTAAAATTATTCGGGTCCAACTCCAAAATCTCAGTCATTCTATCACGTTTTTTTATTTACTTGACCTAGTAGAGCATTAAAGAATTTTCAAACTAACGATTGCAAGTTTAGATTAAAAATGAAGTACAAATTATTTTTTCCTTTGATGAAAAGTCTCAGTGATTATTAATAACTTCGATAGTAATTATCTTCAATAGGTCCACAATCATTTATTGCATTCCACAATGTGTACTTAGGTGTTAAGTTGTTAACTGAAAATTCAATGAGATCATTATGGGCCCTGTCGGGCGCAGCAAAATAGTAGAAGAGGAAGCTTTTAAAGTTAACTAATCTCAACTACAGTCCGCGCGCGAGCTCCGAGGAATCGGTGGCTGAGGAAGTGGTCCGTTTTCAAGCATATACTATCCTCCGCGCACGCAGAGAGAGTGTAAGTGGCTGTGTTCTCGGGGGTGTTGGAGAGGTGGATGCACCTGGGGCCGTACTATGACGTGAGAAAAGATCATGGATCCATCATGTTTCCAGTGTGAGAGTGACGGAGCTATATACGACCTATAGCACCATCCTTTTTTCTCAACGGATCCATGATGGATCCATGATCTTTTTCACGTCATAGTACGCAGCATGCCAGTTCGTCACCATTTATTAAGTGATAATTGTTTTATCGTTATAATTGAATGTATCTAATCAAGTGAATTTTATCCAAATAACTATAATTGTACAATGAATCCTTATGTATATTTATTTTATTTGCAGTGATAATATGGGAGTAATTTCCTGAAATAAATTATTATGTAATTATAATTTAAAAGTTTCAAAAAATTATGAAATAATTCTATGAGGTTAGTATCTGCTTGAAAACCACCCGCTTCCTCAGCCCCCGATTCCTCGGAGCTCGCGCGCGGAATGTCTAATGTTTTTTGTTTGTTTTCTAATGTGTATGAATTATCAAATAAATATTATTTCTGTACTTATAATTAGATTATTATAGCATTTATAGTTTGAGAATATGAATGAAAGGCGACTAACAAAAGGTATTGAGTGGAAACGCCGGGAGGGGACGCCCTAGGAAGACATATACTGACCTTATTGGTGATGTTCTTCAGAAAGGTCAGGTGCGTAGTGCTCGCCACCGGCGTGAGTATTATGACAAAATGTATGAAGTAAACGAGGCAAAATGAATATGTAAGGATCGTGGCAGGTTGCGTTCTGCAGTTTCTACTTACCCCCATGGGAAGAAGGCGTGAGTTTATGAATGTATGTTATAGTTTATCGTTTTTGCCCCTACCTGATGAACATCATGTCCCTTATCCAATCTATAAGGCCCACCCTTGCCGCCCAACCCGGCCGTGTCCCGGCCGCCGGTTCCACCCGCCCAAGTGTTGCCACCCACGTGAGGCTCATTTTTCGGATCTTCCTTGCCGTGCTTAGGAGAGGATGTGTCTTTACTGGAAATTTTAATTTTTAGGAGTCAGTGAGGATCTACAAATATGTTGGCTTTCTAAGATGATAGATTTTAGCTTGAATTCGTTATGTCGCGGCCACATTAACGGGATGTGCCGTTGATTATCGCGTTGAAGGGCGTTAGTCGTAGGTGTAGCCACCGCTTACCGCGATAATTTGACCGAATCTTGACCGAATTTAACTACCGCGATGTTTATGGCGATGATGGGCATTGACGTTGGATGTTAATATGGCCGCGGCATTAGATGCCAAACTTAATGACAGAAAAAAATTACACACAGGCTATATCAAAAAACCAGTTGATGCAGAAACAACGCTAGGACGTGGAGTTACACAAAACATAGGTAATTGCAAAAATATGGTACTGCTAGAGTTTTATCAAAGGCGAAAAATTGAGTCTTGATTTCCATTTCTACTATGAAAAGTGTAAGCCCACTATTTTTCCATTAAAGTAGTCATTGAAGGTTGGCTTTCAGTCTAACCGGATGCAGATGAATACCAGAATTTTACAAGAAGCGACTGCCACCTCCACAACCAAGTTACTGGGTAAAACGATACCCATTGGTAAGACATAGGGCTTAGTATGGACATAGTAAGCCCCCAGGTTGCCAGACTGTCGGGCTTCTGACGACAATCGAAGATTATATTATTAGGCTGGTAAGGTTAACTCACCCACTATGCCTGTCTATGGTCATCTGTATCCTCTTGAGCGCGTCCTTGGACCGGCCGTCAAGCACGCCCTCTACCGGCAGTCCGCTGGCGTGGAGCACCTCTAGTAACGTGTCGGCCAAGTCTTTGCTGTAGCGGTCGAAGTCGAATACGTTGCCGATCGCAGTCGCCAAGTCTTCGTTGGGATATTTCTGCAAATACAAAACTTGCAAGGTTTCAGGTATCTAAAAAGTCGGCAATGTTTGTAGAACTAAGAACACACTCTCTTATTCGTTAGAACTAAAATGTGTTTTAGCGCAAATGGCGTTTTAACTTAACTGTTGAAACCTACTTTGTAATAATCATAACACTGGCCTGTTTAGAAAGATATTTTAAATATTAGTTTGACTTTTCTATTCCCTATTGTTTTTCTTACTGTCTTGTCAATTGTGGTTAATACATGACTGTGCATCTGGGTTTACCCGTTTTTAACTCATAAAACCTACCTGAATAAAGAAAGAAAAGAAGAAAGTAATACCTTTATTTGTGGTAAACATGACGCAAAGCTCAACAAAATTAAATAACAATTTGTAAAACAAGTTTGGGGAAAATATGCGTCACATCTACGCAAAACGGCTACCGCTCAGCATAATGCCGCGACCCCATACGAAACGGAGCCCCAGCGCTGGTTTTCAGCGATAGCCGGCGTTGACGCGATGACGTCGACCGGTGCAGCATGTAACAAATAATATGAAATTAAAAATAAATAAAAATATAAAGTCAATTCTAAAAGTATAGATCTTAGGTATACTAATCCAATATATCTAATATATATCTAATATATATCTAATATATCTATATATCTAATAGGTAGATATTAGGTATGGTAATACTTCTGCGACTCTGTGTGGGCTTCTAAAAGCCCACATTAACACTGGTTCACAAATTCAGAAATGAGCATCTCTCAAGATCTATCAGTTAAACGTATCCCGATTTACGTTCTCCTAATCAGTCGATAAAAAGGGCTCAACTTCTACAAAAAAAAGCCACCAAACCCTCCTTACCTACAGTTCTTTCATCCAGCTTAAAAACTGGAAGGATGGGCGTTACGGATGACAAAAGTTACAAAAAACGGGGCGCCTTTTTAACCAACGAAAAAAAGGAGGAGGTTCTCAAGTCATCACGTTTTTTTTTTATATTTGATCACGCATAACTTTTTACAGAAAAGTCCGATTTGAAGATTTTTGTTATATTCGAGAGGGTACCTATACCTCAAAGTTGGTCCCATATAAAATTATATGCGTGTGGTGTGAGGGCCACTTTATTGAAACTCTTTGAAAATATGCTTAGGATTTAGTGAACATTCCCAAACAATTGTGAAAGTTGGAATCAGATTTTGTGAAAGTCAACTTTGCGAGATATGGACTGTAAAGTGGGGCCCTCAGTTCTCACATAGAGGATTGAGGGCCCGCCTGTACCTGACAAACTATGGACACTACAGATAAAGTCTTTATGCCAAAATCTAAGCTTATACCAAACAAAATTTGTGAAAACAAGATATTATCGCAAAACACTGTCCTACTTGGTATATCTTCGTTCAAAATGGGCCCTCAATCCTCACACACGTAAAAGTTTATCACGCAAATACAATGAAACCATTAACTTATAGCTATTGTTTGTAATCCTCTAAGATACTAAATAAATTGTGAAAATTTGTGAAAGCAAGAGCAGGTCACCATTTCTTGTTGTTTGAAAGTTATGACCTTGACAAAATCCGGGCCCTCAATCCTCCATTTATTTTGTTTTCCGTTTGAATACGCTTATCGTATGAAAGATTAGACAAATACAAAATAGTCTCTTTTTGTGAAAAAAATTGTGCAACAAATTGATGTTATTTGTTACTAATAAGAATAACGATTAAACTAAAAATCTTAATAGATACCGAAATCAACTATTTTTGAAGTGTGTAGCAGGGTAGGGTGACAATACTTTCATTTTAATACCTGGATTGGTACAAACGGCACAAGCAGATGGCCTGCGAGATCGCCAGATCTCACCCCATTAGATTTTTTTTTGTGGGAATATGTAAAAAATCAAATTTACATGAAATCTTATGCGAATGACAACGAGTTGAGAGTTGAAGTTCAGAATACGATTTATAATATTCACCACAACACTTTATTAAAGGTTACTAGAAATGAATTCGTTAAAAGAATAAATTTGTGTATCCAAGAGAATGGAGCCCATTTCGAGCAACTAATTAGTTAGTTTACCATTTTTTGTAAAAAATTAAATTAATTTAAGATTTCCTGGTTTTGACATTTTGCGAATTGGACATTCTGCGAACTGGACATGTTGCGAATTGGACATTTTGCGAATTGGACATTTTGCGACCGCTGGACATATTGCGAATTGGACATTCTGCGCCTAAACGACGGGAATGGATGATTTGTTTATGGTTCCAAATTCAATTTTCTGTTTTTTTTTTTTTTTGTTAGATTGGCAGAACTGTTTTCCATTTTGGTGCCAAGTTTGAGTTATTTAGATTAAATACAGTGCTGTTTTTAGTTAGATCATTATCTAGTGTGTATTGCGAATTTCATAATGGACAAAAACATCGAACAAAGAGTTTGTCTTAAATTTTGCATTGCCAATGGAATTTCTGTTCGGAGTCCCTGAAAATGTTACAGAAGGCTTACGCTGAATCGACTTTATCAAAAACACGTGCTTATGAGTGATTTTATTTTTTGCATGTGTTTCATTTGTTTTTGAAGATTTGCCTCGCTCTGGTAGGCCATCAACGTTTTCATCGGAAGTTAACATCGCAAAAGTGAAGGAAATAGTGACTGACAATACTCATTCAAGTTTGAGAGAGGTATCCGCTGAACTTTCTGTGTCTCACAAGTCGATCCGTACCATTTTAAATAATCACTTGGCATGACCAACGTTGCCGAGCGGCAACATGGGTCTTACCATGGGTCGGATTGGAATTGACTTGTTCTAGCATGTCCTCAGCGACTCTTGTGCGATTGAGTTTTTGGAGAAAATTGAGGACTTTTGGGACTAACCGAGCGGCATAGTCCCAAAAGTCCTGAACTTTCTCCAAAAACTCAATCGCCTAAGAGTCGCTGAGGGCATGCTAGAACAAGTCAATTCCAATCCGACCCAGCATTCACGAAACGCATTGTTACTGGTGACGAGACGTGGGATTTCGAGTTTGACATGCAAACTAGTCAACAAGCTTCAGAGTGGCGCCATCCAACTGAACCGAAACCGAAAAAACCACGCCAAAGTCGATCAAAAGACAAAGTCATGTTGACCGTTTTCATTGCTTATCGCAGTGTTGTGCATTCGGAATTTTTGTTGGAAGGTCAAACAGTAAATAAAGAATATTATTTGAGCGTTATGCGGCGTTTAAGACAGCAAATTCTACGAAAAAGGCCAGATTTGTGGAAAGAAAATTCTTGGATTTTGCACCACGATAATGCGCCTTCGCACAAGGCCATTGGTGAAAGAATTTTTGACCAAAAACTCAACAAATACCATCGAGCAAATACCTTATCCACCAGATAACTGACCCCTATAGCCACACCCGCAGATAGCCGACTTCTTTCTTTTTCCTAAACTCAAATTACCACTTCGTGGCACCCGTTTTGTTCGGTAGAACACATAAATAAAGGAGAATTCGCGGTGAGAACTGAACTCAATTCCGGAAAAAGCGTTTAAGAGCCATTTCACAAAATTTTAATATTGCAGTCGTAGTAAAATAATGCGTTCACGATACGTGAGCTCGGACATCAGGAGGCGGGAAAAAATGACACAGGTCCTTCCTCGATGGGCACTCGCGCTGTAATAATCGGTGTCCGCTTATGCAACGTAATTTATTCTAATTTAGAGTGATGTTAATAACGTTATTATGTCTAAATAAATGAAGGGATTTTAATAAAACTTTAGAATTAGTTTTGTACAACATAGTTTATTTTGACATGTTTTTTTATATGTAATTACGCGTTATTCAAACCAAAAAATCGTGATTAAATTGCGGTATAAAACGTAAAAATTGCCCCGAGACTTTATTTTTTTACTAATTAATGTTATTAATAATCGATATTCAAGTACATTAAAAGTCAACAAAATTATAGGTATTTCTGATGCTTTATGTATTTTTAAAAGTAAAATTTATGAATGTTAATGATAGATTTATGAGTCTGAAATTGACTCTACGATGATTTTTCTGCAAACTAGTTGTGGGAGATTAATCGCCACAAAGTAAACAAATAAGTTTTTGTAAATGTGTTACAATAAGATTCAATACGAAAGATTGGTCTTTCTTTTAAATGTATTCAACAATGTCAGAGTTTTACCTAAGATGGTAAATTAGGCGACTAAATTTAAACTTTAGCGAGCGTGACGTACGCTCCCGCGTTAGTTTGTCCACTGGCGGGCTAGTGCGGGGGCGCGGGCGGGGGTGTATACTCCCGTTGCCGCGCTTAAGTGCACGTTCACACACATTATATAAGGCCGCGTTACGTAGGTAATTAATTATTTTTATTGTTAAAATTATGTAAATACATAATTATTAATGTCGCGAATCATATTTTGACTAAGATACAACCTTACACTGACCTTAACGTGTTACCACGAGTGCCCAAAAATAGTTTTGTTTTTTTTTATTAGGGTTTTAGGATTTTTTTTTTTATCTAGTAATTTATAAATAGTGAATAAAAAGTTTGATTTTCACATTTGTTGTTTTAATGCTTGTAACATCTCCATTCTAGCCTGTTACTTCTTATAATACACATGTGGCGGCATCTACATCGCCACATACGAACTACGCATCACAAGGACATGACGTCCCGCAACCTGCATCGCGCAATGAGAGTTTACCGCGCGACTAGCATATAGGTATACAACAACCCCACATTAACCGTGGGGCAGTTGCCCACCAGAGAGACAACACCCATCTGGTCGGAGGGTCCTCCCTTTTCAATAAAGGATGAGTGAACTTTACACCCTGTTCCTCATGACTCTATACACACAATACGTATGGACGGTAAAGATTTTGATTTTAAAGTGAAAGCTATACCTGCTCTAAGAGATACACTGATCAATTAATAGTTGACACTTTTTTAATTCACACAGCCGAATGACGTCATAAAATGGCGGCTACTATTTCATGGTTTGAGAAAACATTAAAAAAACCTGAAAACTTTGAATTTAATTTTAAAATTTATATTGTTATTGAACTAAAACTAATATTTTCCGACTGCTTTTTGCCTAATCTATCTAAATAATATATTTTAAGATTTTTTCTCATATAGAGTAAAATACCGTATCGTGGTCACCCTATTTCCTAATTCAGGGAACAAAAATAAAACTCGATTTTTATTTACAATAAAGGGTCTTTTAATTGTTTTCTAGTATCAAATTTGTTGCACAATTTTTTTCACAAAAAGAGACTATTTTGTATTTGTCTAATCTTTCATACGATAAGCGTATTCAAACGGAAAACAAAATAAATGGAGGATTGAGGGCCCGGATTTTGTCAAGGTCATAACTTTCAAACAACAAGAAATGGTGACCTGCTCTTGCTTTCACAAATTTTCACAATTTATTTAGTATCTTATAGGATTACAAACAATAGCTATAAGTTAATGGTTTCATTGTATTTGCGTGATAAACTTTTACGTGTGTGAGGATTGAGGGCCCATTTTGAACGAAGATATACCAAGTAGGACAGTGTTTTGCGATAATATCTTGTTTTCACAAATTTTGTTTGGTATAAGCTTAGA
The DNA here is from genome assembly GCA_905163495.3 of Cosmia trapezina. Taxonomy (NCBI): domain Eukaryota; kingdom Metazoa; phylum Arthropoda; class Insecta; order Lepidoptera; family Noctuidae; genus Cosmia; species Cosmia trapezina. Next base: position 22,212,762 of record LR991032.1, on the reverse strand, counting down.
TTTTGGCATAAAGACTTTATCTGTAGTGTCCATAGTTTGTCAGGTACAGGCGGGCCCTCAATCCTCTATGTGAGAACTGAGGGCCCCACTTTACAGTCCATATCTCGCAAAGTTGACTTTCACAAAATCTGATTCCAACTTTCACAATTGTTTGGGAATGTTCACTAAATCCTAAGCATATTTTCAAAGAGTTTCAATAAAGTGGCCCTCACACCACACGCATATATAAAATTTATTAACATTGCTTTGGTACTTTTTTACCCGACTGCGGCGAAGCCCAAAAGGAGGGTTATTTGTTTCAATAATACGTATTTTTTCCCCACTTTTATTTGGATGATGTTCTAATTTCTTTTGCAAGTAGTGGTATTACAATTTGTGTGGGGTAGGTACCACAGCTAAAAAGTGAAAAATAAAAATTTTTAACAAAAAAATACAGCCGACTTCCAAAAACAACACTACAAACTGAAACTAAACTTTAATTTCAGAAGTAGGTGGCAAAAAACGAAAATTCATTTAACCAGACACCGACTTCCGAAATTAAAGTTATTTTTCACTTTGTAGTGTTGTTTTTAGAGTCGGTCGCATTTTTTTGTAAAAAAAGTTTTTATTTTTTACTTTTGTAACTTTGACGTTAAAAATTAATAAGTAATTTAATGGTTCACAAACTAACCTGCAAATGTTTAACAATATTGACCAGCTCCCTGGTAGAGTATGGATACGTCAGCTGTCCCTGGTCAGCCTTGTCCCTTAGTATCGCGAACGCTTGGACCAGCTTCTTCATAACGTCCTGCGGTACATCCGGCCCGTAAGAACGCAGGAGTTCCATCTCAGACTCTACGGACGGGTTGTCGACGGCGTGGCAGGAGAATAAGTCACCTGGGTAAAGAGAGAATATATTTATAACGATATTAAAACTAATATATTATTATAATATTAATTTTAATATTTTAAACTATGTAATAATTTGCACGCCGTAAGGTAGACTGTAGCCGATCTTTTTAATTTATCTATAACATCTTATACCTGTACCTACATCCTTAGCAAATAAAGTTCTCATTCATTCATTCATTCATTCATTCATTCAAGACCTTTTCTAACAAACATTCAATTAGACCAAGAAAAGTATGCGTCACCGAATAGGCTAGTTTGGTGACGCGTAATTTATATCCTATATACGTTGAGATAGAGGAGCTCGTGGCTAAGTAATAACAGCCGCACGGGTCGAACCATCAGGTTAAGCTACGCTTGCCGGCGTTGGTCCGTGGATGGGTGACTATCTTCACATACCGAGACTCCTCCGTGCCTCGGACAGCACGTTAAGCCGTTGGTTCCGGCTGTCATTCGTGGATCTTTGACAATCGTTACAGGTCGTCAGAAACCCGAAAGTCTGACAACCAGTCGCACCAAGGGGTATCGTATATCTCCACAACCCAGTAACTGGGTTGTGGAGGTCAGATAGGCAGTAGCTCCATGTAAAATACTGGTATGCAGCTGCATCCGGTTAGACTGGAAGCCGACCCCAACATAGTTGGGAAAAGGCTAGGCAGATGGTATACGTTGGGATATAGGAAACTGGTTCCAAAATTGACTTGTTACATACCAATCAATCTGCCTAGCATTTTCCCTATTATGTTGGGGTTGGCTTCTTGTCCAACTGGATGCAGCTGACTGTCAGTATTTTACATGGAGCTACTGCCTATCTGCCCTCCACAACCCAATTACTGGGGTTATACGATACTTCATACAGACTTTCGGGATTCTGACGACCCGTAACGACTGTCAAAGTACCACGAATGGAGCCGGGACCAACAGCTTAACGTGCTTTTCGAGGCACGGAGGAGTGACTTGTTGAATATCAGGCAGACACTAAACAAAAACGTTTAATAGGAGGCAATAGTCCACGGGCAAAATAAAGGAATAACAATAGTTCATGAGTTGCACTATTGACGCTTACAAAGTTACTTATATATTTAAAGAATACTATAAAAGAAAGGTAAACGGACAAAAATTTAAATCATTGAAATAATATCTTACCCAAAGACGCGAAGAAATCATTCCCCAAGAACGGGAACCCAGGTCGATTCGCCAGCACAATCATTCTAAAATCATCATGTACTGGTATAAAACTGGACACATCGCCTCCAGAACTTTCCAGCATATGCTTAGGCACTATTCTACGACCATCACTGAGAATCATTTCACCATTTTCCACTAAAGTTTTTAATATACAAGTCACGTGTGTCGGAGCCTTATCAGCCTCATCAACTACTAAAACATGGCCGTATTTCACTGCTTTTACTAAAGGAGAATCTTCGTAGACTACTACACCATCTTTGACTGTCGGTTGCACAGTCAAAGACTGCACAGTGGTATCTCTATGCAGTTGTATGTACTCTCTAGGTCGGTTTAGTAATTGTAGCAGTCTATCGGCAATCTTGTTCTTCCCTACGCCTTGGTTCCCGACGAGGAGTAAGTGGTTGCCAAGCAAAAAGTCCTGCAGCAACCATTCTAACAATCGCATATGTTGGGGTACGTCGTAGAACAAAATATCCGGGACTTTGGTTAAGGCATCAGTTTTGAAGATTTCTGTGCTTGTGTTACCAATAGTTAGGATGTTGTTATTTACAGAGCATTTCACTTTGGTTTCTGAAGGATTGTTTCCGAAGATACCGAAGCGTTTTGAAGGGTCAATGCCTAACTTTTGAGAAGCGCCATCTAGCGCTCGTCTGGCTAAGTTAGGCAGGAATTTGGCCAAAAAGGTTTGTTGTACGGTCTCATAGGCGGAGTCTGTGGGGTACTTGGACATCCTGCCGGCGATCCTGAGGAGTTGACGAGTGGATAGAGAGGATGACAGGTTCTTTAGAGTACTATCTTCTGATTTTCGAAGCTGGTCTGCTAGATTTATGATGGAGTGGAGTGGTTGAGATATTTCGCCGTACTGAAAGCAAAAAAATAATGTTTATTATTTAACGTAATTTTCTTTGGGTGGAGCAAAGTCAGAATTTTTTTTATACCAGATAGCTAAAAGCACTACAACAACAACTGAGGTATTACAGGCATATAGCAGCATCTTTTTTTTCCATCACATGATTTATCACTTCACAATACGGCACCTTATAACTATCTTAACATAGAATACAATAACGGTAAATTTTCACCGACTTCAAAAAAAAAAAAAAAAAGGAAGAGCATTTCGCGAGATTTCTTTTTTGTTTCATGTATGTACGATTTCTAGTGTTTACTGGGCCGATTTCCATGTTTTTTTTTTTCATTTGTTGCAGGAAGTTCGCGCAGTGGTCCCTTATAAATTTTATTAACTTGGGTAGTTTCTGGGTACTTAGTTTTTTTTTTAGTATACGAATTTGTGTAAAAAAGTGAAAATTAAAAAATATTTTTACAAAAGTCACTCACCAAACTGTTAATAATGAATATCTCCTCAGATTTGCTCAAGTTCCTCATCTCATGGAAGATGAAGAGGCTCAATATCTCAGGGGATAGCCACTGTTGTCCGCGACCGAGAACTGGTGGCTCTGCTAATGCTACGATCCTGAAGGCGAGCGTCAATCATTATAATTAAAACCATGTCAATGGTCATAAGGGTCACATCATCGAGGCGTTGAGCACGAGCTACACGATTACTTCCACTGACTGGACAGGTCCACTAAAATCTGTGTCGTTATTTTGTCTGGACTTTAAAAGAGACTGTGATCTCTGAGTTTGTTTCGATCTTTCTTCTAAGTGTAGTCGGATAGGAAGCACAGAATTCACCCCGTTTTTTTTTTAAATTTATTTTTGACGTGTAACTGTTTTTTTTTTTCAATTTACAGAAATAAATGTAATTTATCACATACTAGCTGCGCCCCGCGGTTTCACCCGCGTAGACCGGAATAAAAGTAGCCTATGTGTTAACCCAGGGTATAAGCTATCTATATATAACAAATTTCATACAAATCGTTCCAGCCGTTTAAGCGTGAAGAAGTAACAAACATACAAACACACCCCCACACACACACTCACATACTTTCGCCTTAATAATATTAGTGTAAAGAAGGTGCGCTAGTAAAATGCACCAGCATTAATACAGATGACACATAAACATACAAATACACCCCCATACACTCACTCACATACTTTCGCCTTTATAATATTAGTGTAATTAGTGTAAAGAAGGTGCGCTAGTAAAATGCAACAGCTTTAATACAGATGACACATAAACATACAAACACACCCCCACACACACTCACATACTTTCGCCTTTATAATATTAGTGTAATTAGTGTAAAGAAGGTGCGCTAGTAAAATGCAACAGCTTTAATACAGATGACACATAAACATACAAACACACCCCCACACACACACTCACATACTTTCGCCTTTATAATATTAGTGTAATTAGTGTAAAGAAGGTGCGCTAGTAAAATGCAACAGCTTTAATACAGATGACACGTAAACATAAACTCATGCCTTCTTCCCACGGGGGTAGGTAGAAACTACAGGCCCCCAAGTCTGCTATTTTGTACATTCCAACACGATCCCATTGTCACTGCATTGTCATTTTGCTAAAAGTTCGTAATCTGCTAAATTCATAATTTCATACAATGGAGTGTTTGCCGCGGTTGACCATTGGAAAGTCATAATGACGCCATTATATTAGTAGATTACCAAACTTGTCAAAATCAACAATTATCAAATCAATGATAGACCATTCTGACACTATTGTAATAGCAGACTTGAGGCCCAGAACGCCACCAGCTACGATCCTTACATACTCCTTTTGCCTCAGATGTATCATGTTATACAAATACCTAAAACCCGGATGTATCTTCTTGACCCCATTTTTCTGGAGCTGTTCCTCTGTGATCCCCGACTTCAGCAGCTCGTCGTAACGGTCGTGTCGTAAGAGTCGCGTGCCGTCGTGTAGCTGCAACTCTCTGTCGTGCACTAACCTAAAATCGGAGGAAATATCACAAGCATAACTTTACGTTTGCAAGAATCTCTTTGACTGGAATATATAGTTACACACACACACACCCTCGTAAGGCCCAGGTCGATATACATTACGACACAATAATTAATTAATTGGCGGGATTTTTTAAGTCGCGAGCCATAATTTAATAATTTTAAAAACTGTCTTGGGCCGGAGTGTCAACATATTTTTGTCATTAAATTAGGTCGTTGGGCCTTATGAGGAGTTTGCACTTTATATGTATGTTATACGTGCGGCTGAATGTTGTACAAAACATAATATCCCTATTATGTTTTGTACAACATTCAGCCGCATGACGTTCTTCTTTTCTACCGACAATACTCCGTCACATTTTTGTATATTATGTCTCAATTATTATGTAAAAAGAAGTAATAATAAAAACGGAAGTGTAAGACTATTTTAATGGTTGTATCGTCGAAAGAATTTTTGTAAAACGCAATATTTAGGAAGAAAAACGATTTTATTTCGGAGGGGACACGTCTTTGTCGATGAAAAAGAAGGACGACCCAATATTTGAATATTCTTTAAAATGTTCTAATTTGTCATCGATACCCTAACAAGTAGAAGTGCATTATTCAAAATCCAGTTGGAATAAAAGTGTTTTTGTTAAAAATTCCGTTCCTTCCTCGTGGTCAAACTCAATGGTCAAACTGATTTAACCACGAGGAATTCTGTTCCGGATAGTCAAACTACTTAGTTTGATGAAAAATGTACACCCTTTGTTATAGTTCGTAAATATACTTGTACAGTCATTAACAAAAATAATTATCTTAGTTTATTTAAAAAGTACCCAGCACTTATACCGCCATGCATTAATTGCAGCTGACACTTCATTATGAAATCCTTTTAAAAGAGATACTTTTTCATTAGAACATTTTTCTTTTTGTAGTTTCACGTAAACAAGCAATTGTAATTGGATTCTGACATTTCATGGATTTGTTTACTTGGCCGTTCCAACTTTGGACCACATTGTTTGTGCGATGTCTCTGGCCATAAACAGACCATTGTTTTCGGAATAATTTATTGTTATTTATTAATTTTCTTTCTTATTCTATTTAAATTTTTAAATATTTCTTAAAAAAGCATATTAAAAAAAACAGTTTAAAATATAAAAAAATAGCGGTCCGCCGGTGTCGGGAGTGGAGTCCAAGCTACCCGCAGTTAGGGCTGCAGAGATAGGCACCTCTTCACAATACCAGCCGTATCGAGGAGTACTGCCTTCTGAATCTGGCCCTTGATCCAACCGCCTAACGAGAGCCGCGAAAGATGTTGGTCGAGGCTTTTGGCTATCATGCCGTTGGCCGTTACTACAATCGGCACAATGACAGCCGAGCTCACACTCCACACGTCAACAACCTCGTGAGCTAAGTCGAGATATTTTATTTGTTTTTTTTTTTGCAGCTTTCACGAGGTTTTGGTCATGTGGAATGGTAACATCGACAATCATTGCGCGGCGCGCTAATCGATCTATCACCACTATATCGGGCTTATTGGTGACAATAGTCCCGTCAGTCATGATAGACCGATCCCAGTACAACGTGACATGATCATTTTCGAGAACTGGGTCGGGCACATACTTGTTTTGTAGGATGGAAGAATTGGTTGGTTTAGCAGAAATAAACACCTTCTAATTTAAATAAATCAGCTTTTATTTTTGCACACTTTTCATCTTTACTACCGCCTTTTATTTCTGCTAAACCAACCAATTCTTCAATCCTACAACTTATTGTTATCATTATTATTTATTTAATTTTTTTTTAAATAATATTTCTATTTATTTATGTAAACACTTGATTAAAAGTTTAAATAGCCACCATTAACTTTGACCACGAGGAAGGAAAGTACTTTTGTTAATGACTGCACAAGTAAACAAAGGGTGGATATTTTTCGTGAAACTAATAAAGTTTGACTATTGGAAACAGAATTCCTCGTGGTCAAATTAGTTTGACCATTCAGTTTGACCACGAGGAAGGAACGAAAAATTCATGGATGAGTTTCATCATTGTTCTAAAGCCCTCGCCGTAAAAAAATACGTAGTTACTATTAATAGTGGCAAAACTGCAGGTACATTATTGTCAACTGTATTTGGCGTGACTATGAAATGCATTGCGCTCATGTTATCGGCGAAGTGTGTAGCGAGTGAATAAGAAATATGGCCCTAATAAATCAACAGTGTCATAAGTTTGTCTATTCTATGCCTAATCAATTGAGTCATTATTATTCTAGACTCTAGTCAAATATTTAGTAGTCCGTCAAAAACCAAAACCATACATTCTACATTTGCAACATATTACAACTCACCTATGCAAAACAGCGAGAGTACTAGCATGTATCCTATGAAGTCCATCTAAAACAGCCATATGCCCCTTCAATGCTGCTTCGACCAGAGCCGAGTTTCTCCACACGGTGTCCCCGTTGTCCAGGGTAGTTCGCTGCTGCACCAGATCTCTAGCTGTCATGTCCTGGTACAGAACTATAGGCTCTATTGTATAGCCTAGTAAGGACGATAACTGCGAGACTAGGAGGCTTTTACCACAACCTTTTGGACCTGTGAGCAGAATTTGAAAACGTTTAAAGCCGTAAATTTGACGGAGCATGCTCATTATATTTTTATTTTATAATACCAGACCATTATTGTCCCACTGAATAGGGCAAAGGACTCTTCTCAAGACGGGTTGGTGATTTTAGACTTAAGTATATTAACTATACGTTCAGGACCTTTTTCAAATGAACTGTTAAAGACTCATTTTTATTTTGCATAATCGAAAATTGTAAGCGACAGAATATTTCGGTAATAATATGAAAATCACCGGAGTGTGAGAGCGACGACGGTAGACCCAAGCTAGTGTTGCAAAAAACTCGAGTCTTCGAGTCCTATATAAACGGACTCGGATGATGAATTACAAGACTCGACTCATTACAACAGGACTCCAAGACTAGAGAACTAAGTTCTCTACGAGCCCTTGTATGTGACATGAGAGCTCGAGTCTCTTTGTGCGCTCGAGTCCTTTTTATGCGGCGAGTCGTCGAGTTTACCTTCACATCTCTATTTTAATAGAAGTGAGTTTTAGCTGATTTGTAATGATTTTGTCTTGTCAGTTTTTTTTTTAGGGCAGAATTACATAACCACTAATATAAACTTAACACCTATTCGGGTCTTTTCGAATGATGAGTTTCAAGTCTCATCTTCATGCTTCGAGTTTTTCTTGAGACTCGAGTTCATTTTAAGACTCGAGTCCTTTCGTAAGACACAAGTGGTTGTTAAATGACTCGGACTCGGCTTGGCTCTAGACTCTGAACCTTTTTAGCACACTGAGACTCGAGTTTTTTGCAACACTAACCCAAGCGCCCGGTGTTATGAACATAAACGCCAAAATTTCGATTGATTGACTAAAATAACTGAAAATCACATCATCGGCCTAGCGTTTTCCCCACTATTTTGGGATAAGCTTCCAGTCTAAAAGGATGCAGCTGAATACCAGTATTTTACATGACGCGACTGCCTGATCGATCGATCGACCCACGGGTCGATCGATCAGGTTATTACTTAGCCACATAAGGGGGGCTCCCCTTATATAACTGAAAATCTACTAACCAATAATACAGAAGTCTCCAACACTATGACTCAGCAACAATTCGTTCAGCAGTTCACTCTGGTAGTCGGTCTTGACCACACGCCTATCTTCAACGCCCTGCTTCCTACCACCATAAGGCACGCTAAATTGAGACTTAGCACCATCGATTTCCATAGTCACTAAGGCCTGATTTCCTTGTACCACGACGTCTTGCAGCGATATATTCCAGTTTTTTCCAGTATTTATGCTCAGGTTGTGAAGAACTGCTTCTACGTTCTTCACGTGTTCTCTGGTGAGGAATGAATGGTAAGGATAGAGGAGGTAGATTAGTTTATGTATTGGGATGTTTGGGTTCCGTTCCTGAATAAAGAGAAAAACATATTATTATTATTTTATAAATTGTTCATTTGTTCAGGATGCTTCCAATAGCTTCCATACATAAGAAGTTCACTAAAATTGAGAGTATACCTTAGCTCTTTCATAACATAGTCACTAATTCTATCAACTCTTTGAATCCATGAGGATTAAGAAACATTAAAAGAAGCAAGATATTCACCAGTTCCATCGTTAAATAAAAATACGAACAATTTACAATAAAGAAGTTTCACATTAATTTATTTAATTACAAGCTAATAACTGCATTGAAAGCAGTGGTGGCCCAGTGGTAACGGCCGCGACTTACGAGTTATAAGTCGTAGGTTCTAACCCAGACAGGCGGTTTAATTTTTGAAAATAATTTCATCACCACTGCTCTCAAAATGGTAAAGGAAACATCGTGAGGAAACCGGCATGTCCTAGAGCCAAAAATTCGAAGACATGTGACATCTACCAACCAGCACTGGGCCCGCGTGGTGGATTATGAATTTATGACAGAGCACCGAGAGGAACCCTGTGTCTCAGCAGTGGGAACGTTATAGGTTGATTATGCTAAATAGTAGATTATTAACCAAGGGGATAAAGCAGTGTCTTCTGTCGCGGGTGACGATTTAAATCGCGAGCGTAACGAAGGACTCGAGGTTTACTCCCGAGCGTAGCGAGGGTGTTAAAAACTTAAATCACGAGCGAAGCGAGGGATTTAAGATGAGTCCTGAGTGTAGCGAGGGATTTAAGTTCACCCAAGACTAAGACAGCTTTATCACCGAGGAAAATACTCTACTTTTCGTACGATTTGCGAAAAGAACCATACCATGTGCATACCATTTGCGTAACGTATTTTTAGAACATTAACTTATTTATAAAAATAAATTAAATTTGAAGAAAATAAAAACGCGGCAAATTCCTAGAAATCCTAGACTAATATTTTTTTGTCGGAAAAGCAAAGGCATCAACAACGCTCAAGCTCATACGGCCTCGTCGGTTGTCGTATTTAATAAGTAATCATCTGCATAATAAATGCGTATTCCTTTTTCAAAAAGATGTATAATGCTTTATATACAAACTCAATGGTGTAAACACAGATGTAGTTCAGTATAAATTTCGGTAAGTATTCCAAATTTAAATCACATTCTCCCCCTAGAGGATGAATGAAATTCAGTACTTACAATTTTCTTTCCCTGTTTTTAACAGATTAAAAATGACTATTGTTATGTTCGCTTTTTGTGGCATAGAATGTCACTTTTTTGAGCAAGTGGTACGAAAAGGATTATATCAAACACAAATCTCAGAAGCAAGGTAAACCATACACAATAGAAGGAATATAGCCTCCCCATTTTATGTGACAAGCGACATACATTTGACCTTGATCGACCCCATGATATGCACGCGATTCCATCATCAGAGTAACTTGCCACCAAGGTCAAGATGGGGGGTAAATGTTTATAGTTTTAAGTTTTGGTGTCACTTGGTTCTTTCCAAATGTGTTGCCTTTTTCGTGGGGTGAAAAAAGGGCTATTAGGAATTAAATTTGTGAATGGCATGGGGTTGTGTGTATTTGCGGAGAGGCTAGAAGGGCCAACAATGGATAGGTTTATCAAGCTACATTTCTTGATTAATCTTGCTGTGATTGAGATGATTTAGATTTTGTAAGGTTTTTTTTATTGTACATACGTGTGCTACTAATACAGTTTTAAAGTCTAGGATGTTTTTAGTGTTTTTTCTATATTTTACGAGAATAGTCTGTCTGTAGTTCACGACACAGGGAATCAGTGTGGAGGCTAGTGTTATTTGAATATTGTAATGCTCTCATAAACAACTAGTTTTTATTAGTTATTATTATTGTAATACTAATACGCTATGAACTTTTGAAGCCTGAAAATAGTTTTTTCGTACCACTTGCTCAAAAAAGTGACATTCTATGCCACAAAAAGCGAACATAACAATAGTCATTTTTAATCTATTAAAAACAGGGAAAGAAAATTGTAAGTACTGAATTTCATTCATCCTCTAGGGGGAGAATGTGATTTTTTGGAATACTTACCGAGATTTATACTGAACTACATCTGTGTTTACACAATTGAGTTTGTATATAAAGCATTATACATCTTTTTGAAAAAGGAATACGCATTTATTATGCAGTTATGATTACTTATTAAATAAAATTACGACAACCGACGAGGCCGTATGAGCTTGATGCCTTTGCTTTTCCGACAAAAAAATATTAGTCTAGGAATTTGCCGCGTTTTTGTTTTCTTCAAAATTACATAAACGTTAAGTTTATTTTAATTTATTTTTATAAATAAGTTAATGTTCTAAAAATACGTTACGCAAATGGTATGTACATGGTATGGTTCTTTTCGCAAATGGTACGAAAAGTAGAGTATTTTCCTCGGTGATAAAGCTGTCTTAGTCTTGGGTGAACTTAAATCCCTCGCTACACTCAGGACTCGTCTTAAATCCCTCGCTTCGCTCGTGATTTAACTTTTTAACACCCTCGCTACGATCGGGAGTAAACCTCGAGTCCTTCGTTACGCTAGCGATTTAAATCGTCACCCGCGACAGAAGACACTGCTTTATCCCCTTGGTTAATAATCTACTATTTTTCCTCGTGATTTTTAAAATGGCTTTTGTCATATTAAATAAATAAATCCAGTAAAGCTACGCAAACCGTTGTTTTTTCGTTCCTTCCTCGTGGTCAAACTGAATGGTCAAACTAATTTGACCACGAGGAATTCTGTTCCCGATAGTCAAACTACTTAGTTTCACGAAAAATATCCACCCTTTGTTTACTTGTGCAGTCATTAACAAAAGTACTTTCCTTCCTCGTGGTCAAAGTTAATTAAACTATTTAAACTTTTTATGAAGTGTTTACATAAATAAATAGAAATATTATTAAAAAAAAAAAAATAATAATAATAAGTTGTAGAATTGAAGAATTGGTTGGTTTAGCAGAAATAAAAGGCGGTAGTAAAGATGAAAAGTGTGCAAAAAAAAGTGCTGATTTATTTAAAATAAAAGGTGTTTATTTCTGCTAAACCAACCAATTCTTCCATCCTACAAAACAAGTATGTGCCCGACCCAGTTCTCGAAAATGACCATGCCACGTTGTACTGGGATCGGTCTATCATTACTGACAGGACTATTGTCACCAATAAGCCCGACATAGTGGTGATAGATCGATTAGCGCGCCGCGCAATGATTGTCGATGTTACCATTCCACATGACCAAAACCTCGTGAAAGCTGCAAAAAAAAACAAATAAAATATCTCGACTTAGCTCACGAGGTTGTTGACATGTGGAGTGTGAGCTCGGCTGTCATTGTGCCGATTGTAGTAACGGCCAACGGCATGATAGCCAAAAGCCTCGACCAACATCTTTCGCGGCTCTCGTTAGGCGGTTGGATCAAGGGCCAGATTCAGAAGGCAGTACTCCTCGATACGGCTCGTATTGTGAAGAGGTTCCTATCTCTGCGCCCCTAACCGCCGGTAGCTTGGACACCACTCCCGACACCGGCGCGGCGGACCGCTATTTTTTTATATTTTTAAATGTTTTTTTTTAATAAGTTTTTTTAAGAAATATTTAAAAATGTAAATAGAATAAGAAAGAAAATTAATAAATAACAATAAATTATTCCGAAAACAATGGTCTGTTTATGGCCAAAGACATCGCACAAGCAATGTGGTCCAAAGTTGGAACGGCCAACTAAACAAATCCATGAAATGTCAGAATCCAATTACAGTTGCTTGTTTACGTGAAACTACAAAAAGGAAAATGTTCTAATGAAAAAGTATCTCTTTTAAAAGGATTTCATAATGAAGTGTCAGCTGCAATTAATGCATGGCGGTATAAGTGCTGGGTACTTTTTAAACAAACTAAGATAATTATTTTTGTTAATGACTGTACAAGTATATTTACGAACTATAACAAAGGGTGTATATTTTTCATCAAACTAAGTAGTTTGACTATCCGGAACAGAATTCCTCGTGGTTAAATCAGTTTGACCATTAAGTTTGACCACTAGGAAGGAACGTGTTTTTTTTGTATAAAAGCGGTTATTGTATTTTCTAAGGTAAATAGTTCAAACATATGTTAATTATTGCAAATACAGTTATCATTATTCACTATTTGTATTATTTTTCTGTTCCTTTTTTCTTGCCTGTTTGTGAAGCCTTCACGACTTGTTTGGGAAGCCGAAAGGTACGTTCGTATACCAACTAATTCCGTACACATACAAACAAACGTTCACAGTAGTAGCAGTAGACAGTTTGCATTTCTAATTTCTCTTGACTACAAACTTTACTCATTAACGTATCAGATTAGTAACTATCGTGTCCTGTGGCGATTAATACCTCCGCCAAGGTCGTTCGTTTGCATTTTAAATAGAATTGCTTTTTCAAACCTTACCTACTGTTTACAATAATACAATGACATTACTTAATTAACAAACTTTTCAAATTATATTATCAATGTCAGAGGATTGCAAAAAAAGTTTAAAAAACTGTAACCCGACTACGGAAAAATAAAATTGATCTAAAAAGTTCAAAATATTTATTTACTTATACAATAACGACATAGGTAAACATATTTGTAATGTGCTCGTCAAGACCTTTCTTTTGATACCAAACATGTCATGATTATCTAAATATAATTTTTTTTTCGAGGTCACAAATTTACGTGTAAAGTCCACTATATTAAATTTAGGGAGAATTTATATAGCCTATGTCACCCGGACCATTATTTCGAATCTACTGATACCTCATTCATCAAAATCGGTTCAGTAATTTAGGCGCTACGGTGGAACACACGTAAATACATACTTATATACATACTTACATATTAGGCCGGGGAAAAAGTTCCTTCGTATTTTAATACAAATTCAAGACATTTTTTTTTTCATAGTTTATTATTTAGTTATGTGTCATTTGCCAAATGGGTCAAAACTGTTTTGTGGTCAATTCCTAGTTCTTCAGCTACGTCGTAACTATTGATATGCCGATTTTGCTACACTTTTTCAAAAATTGCATCCATTTTAATCCGTAATAGGGCGACCAGAGCGACGTGCATCTTTGACATCAAAATTTCCGGATTGAAAACGCTTATACCAAATTTGTGCTACTCTCAAGCCTCCACTACACTACTCGTGAAGTTGCTTCGACGAAGTACTCGTCGAAGTTGATCGAAGTCCGAAGGACGTGACTACACACTCGTGCAACTTCGCGAGGAGCTCAGTCGCCCGGTGGCACCCGCGCGCTTTGCATCACAAACTAAGTAGTATTCTTTGCACCATGGATAGTGTTGAAGTGGCAGCTGCCGTTGCAATGTGCAATCTCGCATATTATAATTACGTGCGAATTTGCCGCGCGACAATTTGAAGTGAGTCAAGTAGTGTAGTCAGACGCTTCGTCGGGGCACTTCGGGCCCTTTGACTCGGGCGCAAAAACCGACAATGATCGGAAGTCGCGCGAGGCGAGCCGAGGTTGCACGAAACGAAGCGAAGTAGCCGTCCACACTATCGTATTCGCCTAACTTCGAGCAACTTCGCGAGTAGTGTAGAGGAGGCTTTACGGACACTGCACTAGGTCCATAAACATCGCAAATTTTTTTCGCGGCTTGCGTTGCATTTTTACCTTTTTTGTAGTATAATTTTAAAATGTATCGAATTTCTTCATTAGATTCACTCATCTTGGCAGTACGAAAAACAAATGAAAATCACACATTTTCCTCATTTGAATTTGGAATTATGTTCTTTAAAATTTAAACTTTCAATGATACCAAAACCAGCCAGATACAAATAGATTTTATTACAAGAGATTTTATTACAAGTTCATACATACGAAAAAACTTTTCCCCGACCTATTACTTAAATAGACTGCTAAAATCATAACCCTTCCTTTTGGGTTTGCCGTAGTCGGGTAAAAATGGTAACACGCGATTATTTTTATTTAATTTCCTTGAATGTTTTGAACTTTGAAGAATGAAGTTGTATAAAATACGTAGATACCTACTCATTCCCTTTCATTCAAAGTCTTTTTATTGTGTTCCCAAAGTTTATACCTAGTTTAAAAAATATCACTTCTCTGTCACTTCTTCTTTTTCTTAATCTTGAGAACCTGCTCTTTTTTTCGTCAGTTAAAAAATATAAAAAGTTTATGTTCAGAAACATTGAAACTCAGAAAAAAAATTGCCCGTGTCTGATAAATAACCTTTTGGTTGACTTTAAAATATTTAGAAGTCTACTTTTAACACAGATGCCTCCTCCACAGGATCCTCCTTTTATGCAAATAAGCCTGTGTTAGGAGATACCAAAATTTTGCGAAATTACGCTAGATGGCGTCACTGAGACAAGGATTCACAGTTTTTCTATGACATTTCTTCTGATAGCCTTTCTATTATGAAATCTCTTTGCAGGCAAGCTAACTTGCTGCACCTCGGCGCTTACATAGCTGTCAAGAGCTGCTCCAACTTGAAGAAGTGTCTACTTAAGACTTACTAGTATAAGTGCAGCCGCCCGCAGGCTGTCCACAGGGAAGTCAGGCAAGTTGACCTGCTGCAGCTCGGGACTAATCAACGCGTACGCAGCCGACAGGAGCTGTTCCAACTTGGCGCCATCCACCCGGGGAGCCTCCTCCCTTAACACGTTGAGGTGTTCCTGGGGACAAAGGAGTTATTAGATAAAATTATGTAATACCGTTTTACGCAAATAAAAAAGATATCTTATCTTATCTTATCTTATCTTATCTTATTATAAATGTATGACCGTGAATTTGATATTCACGGTCATACATTTACCACGAAGTAATATTTATTTTAACCGACTTCCAAAAGGAGGAGGTTCTCAATTCGTCGGAACCTTTTTTTTTTTTTTTTTTTTTTTTTTTTTTTTTTTTTTTTTTTTTTTATGTATGTTCCCCGATTACTCGAAAATGGCTAGACCGATTTGGATTTTTCTTTTTTTGTTCGAAAGGGTATACGTCCCAAGTGGTCCCATGATCATCAAGTCAGGATCTGATGATGGGATCCCATGGAAATCGAGGGAAACCCTCAAATTTTATGGGCACACCTATATCGATTTCGGTATTTTTTATAGTAACTCGTGCATTTGCTCTCGGAAAGTACCATTCGGTGAACTGGAACTGATGATGAAGACCACAGAGGGCCATCGGAAATACTCAATTATATCTAAGTATATAACAGGTTAGGTTGCGATTCGATTACTTTAATATGGTTTATGCTCGTCAAAATAATGGTAATGGTGACTTCACCATGAGCTCCATTTCTCCTGGTTCTTACTAGGAGAACTCCTCAACAATTAACGTCCCTACATCGGGAAAAGCAACATTTTGTAAAACGTGATGAGCAGTTGACATTGGGTTATTGTAACTTAGATAAATTACAAACTGAACCACTAAAAAGTGAAAAATAAAAACTTTTTTACAAAAACAAAAACCGACTTCCAAAAAAAACACTACAAAGTGAAAAATAACTTTAATTTCGGAAGTCGGTGGCAAAAAACTAAAATACAGATCCAAAGACACCGACTTCCGAAATTAAAGTTATTTTTCACTTTGTAGTGTTTTTTTTGGAAGTCGGTTTTTGTTTTTGTAAAAAAGTTTTTATATTATGTAAGGTTAACTGCACGACATTGTAGGTATAGTCCGTGAGGTTTAAGCTGAGCTTTGCATTTTTGTGAGTGCACATAGATAGTGTAAGTGTGACGTCCGGCATAGAGCGCGTTTCGCCCTTTGCTTGGTTTAAAACCGGCTTATACTGCTTTTTGGCAATCGGCTTTTGTTTTTTTAGTACGAGAGGCCATGACCAAAACCATGTCGCATCGTTGTAAAACGTAAAACGATAACACGATTGAAGATTTTGTCTTAAGTAAAACGATAAGACAAAAATTTTGGTCATGGGCTCTCGTACCATTTTGGTGATCACTCACACAAAATAAATGCAAAGCCCACCTTACGCCTCACGGATTTGTAATAACAGTTGATCTACGAAAACTGAACTGCTACGAAATAAAACCGCTATCGAAGTTTATTTTTTACCATGGACGTACAACAATCGTCCGTATGTATGGGCACAGATGGGACACTCCGCAGTTTAGGTATGAAGCTACAAGTACACGGCGGGCCCCGTCCGCGGGGCTAATTCAGTAGAAATGCCGCGCGCCGAAGGTATAAGAGTTACGCGATAGAAAGAGAGGCAATGTGTAGGTGAATATAACTGTAGGTAATTAGCGTTCTGCGAACTGAATTGCACTTTATTGTGTCGTAGAAAGAGTCGCTTTTTATTTAAATGATTTTGCGGATGTTTCCATCTGTATTAATCTGTGGTATAGGTCAAATTAAATTATCTATTGAAACTCTGCAGACGTGATAGGTATAGATAACTAAAAAATATAATATTATAAAATAAAAAGATTTGATGTTTTTATTTAGGGGGTCAACGACTGCTGGTAGTGTTGTTACTTGAAGTATGATGTTGAGATATCGATACCAATCACGTCTGTGAAGTTTACACAAAAAAAAACTGATGTTTAAACTGATATTTCAAGTAACTACCTACACTAACTGCGGTCGACAAAGCCACAAAAAATATACCACTTTATTTCCGTACCTAACACAAACGAAAAAACATTCCACATTCTACGTTTTAGCACCAAACTTAGCATTTTTTACCGAACCCTTTGACTACCCGAAAAGTAAACAAAGACATAAAAATATCTTATTCTCGATAAAAAAGCAACAAAATTAAGCAAACATAAATCATGAGAATTTACTTTTGCAAAACGTTAAATGATTCAGTTAGGGTTGAACATCGCGGCAAATTAATTTCTGTCGGGCAATTATGATAATGAACAGACCAAGTCACGAAACTATGCGATGTTTTGATTATGCTATACTTTTGATGGATCGCTTTAACTTTGTAATGTGGTGCGGTTTTAGTGAAAATTGTTTTGTTTTCGCTTTAAATTAATTGTAAATCGTAATGTTGTTTAAATTTTAGTTTTCTAAATTAGAATTCGAAGACAAATCGAAATCAGAGACAAAACTAAGGTTCAGGACATAACCCTAAAAATAAGAAGATTTAACGTTGATGCGCCACGGTAGCCCGCGAAATTCAACATTTCTTACGTTTTTTGCAATTTGTAGGTCAGTGTGAGCTTGTATGTTGATTAAAATATGATTGGCGGCCGTAGCTAATATGGCTTTACAGAATTATAATCATTAGAATCAGCAACACAACTCCATAAGTTAGCATTTACCTCAAATCTGGCGATTTCATGAAATCATGAGGTTTGAGGTAAATGCTAACTTATGGAGTTGTATTGCTGATTCTAATGATTATAATTCTGTAAAGCCATACATACAAGCTCACACTGACCTACAAATTGCAAAAAACGTAAGAAATTTTGTATTTCACGGGCTACCCTGGCGCATCAACCTTAACTTTGTAATGTGGTGCGGTTTTAGTGAAAATTGTTTTGTTTTCGCTTTTAATTAATTGTAAATCGTAATGTTGTTTAAATTTTATTTTCCTAAAGTAGAGTTCGGGAATTAAATGCATTATTATAACGCAATCGAAAATCTGATAAGCGTGGCGATTACGGCAGAATCTTAAATCACCATTTATAGTATAGTGGTTATTCAAACACATTTATTTTCAGGAAGGTTCAAATTCAATCGCAGATTTAAGGTTAAATCTTTTTGTCCTCGCGCAATGCATGTTATCTCGTACAGCCAGTACCTACTTATTAATTTTAAAAAACCAATCATGGGAACTGCCGACAGAAGTGAAAACTTAACCGTAAAACCGTATGCATAGCATGTCGCGGTGTCGAGGTGTCCCGGTGACGCGAACCCGAAAGATTTCCCCCTAAAGCCTAAAGAAGTTTTCACTTCATCAACTAAGCTCCGAAACACATACCTACCTAGATATTTTTCACACTTCATTCCGCGAGACACTATCAGTTCTACACTCCACCGACATTTTATAAACGATGCTAACTTTTACGTTCCAAAATACCATTCTGTGGGTGTAAAAATAAACAAGATTTGACTACCGTAGGCTAGGTCCCTGCGGTAGTCAAATCTTGTTTATTTTTATATGGAAAATATTCAAACACGCAAGGAATGAATATACTTACTTAATATTATAGAATCGTAAGACCGATTTAGTGCGAACAGTTCTTAGGTCATACTCATACTTCCCTTTATTGGCCTTTAATTTTCGCGGTTTTTTATGGCAAGAGCGACTAAAAATAGGTACTTAGTCGGTTTATACGATACTATCGGCGAATTGTTAATTTTAGGGTGAACGTGAAGCTATTATTAGGTTCAATATATGTATTGTCCTTTAGTAGTGACGGTACACAATAACAACTGAAGCAAAAGCCATTTTTAGGCTTCCGTAGTCAACAAAGAACCCTTAGAGCGGTTTCGCACTACGTCCGATCCGAATCCGAATTCAAGATCGGAGTTCAATCCGAATTGAGAATTTTCTAAATTCGGACGGAAATTTCTCGGATTCGGACCGGACGTAGTGCGAAACCGCTCTTATAGTTTCGCTATGTCCGTCCGTCTGTCTGTCCGTCCGTCCACAGCTTAGCTCAGAGGCTGTTAATACTAGAAAGCTATAATTTGGCATGGATATACATATTCATCACACCGACAATGGTAAAATAAAATCATGAATTTTTTTTTTTATGACAAAAATAAAAGAAAACATCCCCACTTTACGCACACGTAAAGTGGGGATGTTTTCTTTTTTCTCGTCTACCCCATGGTGTGGGGTGTTGTTGGATGGGTCTTTCAAAAATATTGTGGGTTTGTTAAAACAATTTTTCGATTTAGGGATCCGTTTCTGAAATACTAATTTATTTAACTGCTAATTTTTGTTAGAGTCAAGTGTCCCCCCTGCCAGCTAAACGGTTAGTTTTGGATGGGTGAAAAAATTCACGGCAGTAGTATATACAACAAAGTTAAAAGGAAAACTGTCACAGCTAAGTAAGTAGGTTTTTCAAGTTTACGAATAATAGTAATTTATTCATAAAACAACAAAAAGCTCTCTTCTTAGTCCGCATTATTGTGCAATTACGGAACCCTATTACTGCGCATGGCCCGACACGCACTTGGCCGGTTTTTATTGAAGTCCGTTTTCGTATTTGAAATTCCTCAAAACTATCTAACTTCATTAACGTAAATATGTTTTTCTAAAAAAAAAATATATTTATTTATTTTAATCTTCTAACTAAGCTCTAAATTACCATAAAAAGATGCAGTCGCTGCTGCCAAAATCAGCTAGAAGGCATCATCATCAATATTCCTCCTAAACTAAAGATATAACCTGAATATCTTATCATATTATCACACCAATCCATGACGACTGTAAGCTACCACAACTATTTCAGTAAAAAAATCAGCGAAACACCGTATTTAATTACCTATCACATCATTAAAACCTTAAACCCAAATCCTACCAAAATCCTATAAGCCAAAATACCATGTTTGCCATTCATTATTTCCGTGCAACCGTAGGCAAACTGTTCAGCCCATGATGATTACCACATGGAACATGGCATGGCGTGTTACCACCACATTACCGCGGCCGGCACGGAAACAATTCGACCACAATTAATACACACTGAGCTTAACGTTCTGACGACTCATTAGTAAGTTAAACGTTAGTTTCTATCAATTTATGGAGGCATTCCACCCCTTTGTATGCTAAGGTGTGGTAGAGGGGTAACCATCGCAGTTCCAAAGAAACATGATTATCTATAAGGTATTAGCAGCGCGCCGCGGTTTCACCCGCGTAAGTCTCGAACCCGTAGGAATATCGGGATAAAAAGTATTATAAGTTAGTTAATTTCATCAAAATCCGTTCAGTAGTTTTTGCGTGAAAGAGTAACAAACATCCATCCATCCTCACAAACTTTCACGTTTATAATATTAAGTAGGATAGGATAGTAGGATAAGGAGGGAGAGGGAGGAAGGAGGAAGGGGGGATAAGGGGTAGGAGGGGGGAGGTAAGGTAGGATTGTAATAATTTAATTGTACTTTTGTGTGTTATGCTGTGTCTTTTGTGTGCACCGAATAAATGTTTTATCTATCTATCTTAGAAGTAGATAGGATGACTAGACGATAACTATTACACCGACCTCATCTAGTCTTTAAAATACTAATGACCTGTAAAAGTGTTTGTATAAAGTTACTTACAAAATAAAATATAATTTATCATTATCATACATTGTTTTAAAATGTAAAAGTCGACCTTTCCAAGTTTTGCCTTGTAACTGAATGGCAAGTAAATCACATTTTATACATTTTACTATACGATTTCAAAACCAACAGTCATATTCATGGCCATATTAACATACTAGCTTCTGCACGCGACTTCGTCCGCGTGAAATCATAAAATATACAGGGTTATTGGTAATATTTCGGAAATCCATTAAGGGTAGGGCATTTGCAACCAAGTAAACCCTTATGACCCCTATGCTATGCAAATATCAACCATTTTAGAGTAATTTGACATTTTATATTTTTAGGGTCCGTACCAAAATGCTAAAAAGGAACCCTCATGGTGCGACCCGTTCTGTTTGTCTGTCACAGCTGGATATCTCAAGAACTACTAATGCTATCATCTTGAAATTTGGAACAGTTTTAGATGACGTTTGCCAAACTATTTTGCAAATAATAAAGAAATAAATATACATTTTTTGTTTGCAACAGGGAGTGAGAGGTGTCTTAAAAATTGGAAGTGCATGGCATGTGGGGTTCATATGAAAGAGCGCTGTTTGCACATATTTTTTTTAGGCCGCATAGTTTTCGACTTTTGATGAAAAATGATTTAAATAATACCGTCCCCCCTTACCCCCCCTTATCTCCGAAGTTTGCATAGAAAAAGATCTGAAATTATTTTAAGTGATAGAAGTTTATGCAAAGATTACAGGAAAAATAAAACGATGTCTCTAAATACCAAACTTTTTCAGAAATCGGAACGGAACCCTCGTTGCGCGAGTCCGACTCGCTCTTAACCGTTTTTTTTTTTTTTTTTTGAAGATATCTGTGGTGTACAAGTTTAAAAATTTGTAAAAATAAATCGTTTAGCATTTGCATAGAAGTCATAAATGGTAATTTGGTTGCAAATGACCGCTCCTACATCCCCATAGTGGATTGCCGACATATTAGCTTATTACCCCTGTGTATGACACTCCTAGGCTCCGGTTACTCCCTACATACAAACTCTATTACCTCTATTACATTCCAGTCGGTCTACAGAAAACTGACACACATTCAACTCACTTTTCAGCAATGAATTTTTCATATATTTATCATGTATGTAGGTAGTCGCGACATAACAAAAGTTTGCAGACAATACCGGTAACACATTTTATATGTCACCATATAAGCGATGTCATGAACATGAGTAATAAATCGCTGGCTTTAGGCATAACAATACGATTTCAAGGTATTCGACATACTTACTGGAAAATCTAGAAAATCTACAAAATACCTACGATTTTACAACCGACACTCAGTGCGGATGCGGTGCTCCTGACCAAACCATGTCCCATAATTGTGTTGGAGTGTCCAAAGTGTCCATAAACCTGCACTTCTGAGGACCTAAAAAACGCCACTGATGCCGCGATTGGCGTGGCCACCTACTGCCCAACTTATGTGCAAAATTTCAGCTTTCTAGGATCAAGGGTTTGGGCTGGGCGTTGATGGGTCAGTGAGTCAGTCAGTCAGGACTTCTCTTTTTATGTATATAGATAATCCTAACTAATATTATAAATGCGAAAGTGAGTTTGTTTGTTTGTACTTAACGCTTTCACGACAAAACGGCTGAACGGATGTGGATGAAATTTGGCCTTGAATCAATTTTTTTTTTTCAATTTTTGACAATGAATCAGTTTTTTAATCTACATTAAATTATTATATTTACATACCATCAGTATTGTACCTATGTTAAACAAATGAGTAAATTACTTATAAGTCTGGCAAATTAATTTCCCATGGAATGTTTCAGGCCACTATGAATTAGTAACTGTCTCAGGGGTATGTTTTCTCACTCATTGTAACAATCTTAAACCATTTTACTAAAGTGTGACTCTGTGACCCATAAAACGAAAGAAAAGTGTAGCTCGATTGCCATCGTAAACCCAACGAGTTTCTATATATGGCTCTTCGTGCCTACCAAATGTTGGTACCGGTTCCAACGGTACCTACTTAAAAGCACTAACCTATCCATTTGACAGGCTGTGGTGCCTTCGTAATAAATTACGTCAATAGATACGTGATCGCAGGAACACAAGGCACACATAAAGTTACGTCTGAGCTAGGTATCTGATGGATATTTGCATAGCACCGAGTTAGGTAAGCGTTCGTGAGTCGAGTGCCTCAGTATAAAGGGTGTTGCTTCATCGAAGAGCAAGATTCTGTTTAGATGGAAAGTTGTTCGAGGAAACATTCTTAAATTAAAATTATTTATTGAACATACATAACATAACATCACAACTGTATTCTAAGAAGGGTTAGGCAGAGGTGTGCCTATAGTAAGAATAAGAATAAGAATTATTTATTGCGTAACTGTGTACAACCACATTTCGCCAGTTATGTTTGAGTCTCATGTAATAGGAGTCGAGCCTATTCCCATCAACCGAGCACAAATCCAGACTCCGGACTGCGGCCTGGTTTGTCGAAGCTGAAAAAATCCGTTCTGCCTTACGGCGATGAAAACCTGGGCATGAAAAAATCCGTTCTGCCTTACGGCGATGAAAACCTGGGCATGAAAAAATCCGTTCTGCCTTACGGCGATGAAAACCTGGCCATGAAAAATCCGTTCTGCATTACGGCGATGAAAACGTAGGCATGAAAAAATCCGTTCTGCCTTACGGCGATGAAAACCTGGCTATGAAAAATCCGTTCTGCCTTACGGCGATGTAAACCTGTGCAAATGGACTGAAATCGCCCACACGCAATGATGTAACGGGTCTCATTATTAATTGTAGGTATTATGTTTAACATCTTTCACTTACATAAATGTGTAACTGTTTGAACATAGAGAAACCATAATCTAACACCGTTGTTACCTATGTTTACAAATACAGACTATTGATTGATTTGGAGTTCGAATATTATGCGAAATAAGTAGGTGTTGGCATTTACACGAC
Organism: Cosmia trapezina; assembly: GCA_905163495.3. NCBI lineage: Eukaryota > Metazoa > Arthropoda > Insecta > Lepidoptera > Noctuidae > Cosmia > Cosmia trapezina. Next base: position 22,188,644 of record LR991032.1, on the reverse strand, counting down.
ATTTCGTTCACTAGACCGACGACGACTTACCCATTGCACTATGGCCGCGTCAATTTAAAGAAAAAAAATGTTTATTTCAGTTACAAAAATAAAACGAAAGATTTTTTGTACGTAGAAACTGATAAACACCTTCAAACCACCTATCCACACAAAACGAATGTACAACAGCTTTCTACAACACATTAAAACATTTTATAGCTCTGTAGTAGAATCCCCTCAAAAGATGTTATCAGCACCCTGCTATTAGCACAAACTTTACATATCGCCAAGTTCACCAAACTACTTATTTACTACCATAAAACTTAATGTTCCGTGCTTCGAACAGTTTGGATCATGTCTCCCCGAAATTATGCAAACCTTATTCAAAATTTACAATACTACAATATTTCGGAATAAATTACTAACTATCGCACGATACGACGAATAATTACGGAAGCTTACCGTGGTACGGGGCGTACGCTAAATATAGAATTAAACAGGTACAATCTCTGAGACTGAAAGGGGCTTGTGGCTAAGTAATAACAGTAGCACGGGTCGATCAATCAGGTACAGGCTACGCTTGCCGCGGTTGGTCCGTAGATGGGTGACCATCTTTACATACCTCTCCGTGCCTCGGAAAGCACGCGCTGGTCCCGGCTGTCATTAGTGGATCTTTGACAGCCGTTAAGAGTCGTCAAAAGCCCGAAAGTCTGACAACCAGTCCAAGGGGTATCGTATTAGGTATCCAATAACTGGGTTGTGGAAGTCAGACAGGCAGTCGCTCCATGTAAAATACTGGTATTCAGCTGCATCCGATTAGTGGAAGCCGACCCCAAGATAGTTGGGAAAAGGTTAGGCAAATGATGAATCTCTGGGACTGAAAACTAAAAAACGTAAAAACAAGGTTTGTTGTTACACTATTCATGAAAGAAATTATAAAGCCTCGTGCAGAAGATGTTTTTTAACTTAAGGTAGGTAACGTTAAAATTTAAACATATAATTTTTTAACATTCTCTATAAGCTGGGCAACTAGTTTAGCAACTTTCTGACTAATTGACTCCTTGACAATTATTCAAAAGTATCTCCAACAGTCTGCTGAAATCTGTAAACGCACCTACAATATAGAATGTACAGACGCCAGCACATCAAGCCTGTCATATTTCTTTAATAGATTTTCATCTTTATCGCTAAAGCATTAAGGTTCAAGGTTGATTGGGAAAATTTGACAGTTTCGGGTGGCTTGACCTGCTGGTGCTGGCGTCTGTACATATATTATAGGTGCGTTTACGGATACAAATATGACAAGAACAAGACCACATTAAATTAATTAAGTATTAGATAGTGGTATGTTGTGTTGATTTAATAGTGTTTTAGGGTATCAATATGTGCATGATTCAAACTGAGATGTGTTGATCATGAGGCACACGCAACTAACTTTTACGTAAGGCTTCTAAAAATAAGTATAAAAACAAATCTTAAGGAATTCAAGTTTCGCCAACTTATTTGTTGTAAAGAAACCGCAGATAGTTTAACAACGGCAAAAAATTCTTATAATTCTAAAGAATTAATCCTGACAACTTATTATTTGTTAAGTTTACAACAAAAAATATTGCAATTAAACACGCCACGACGGAATAACGTCTAACCAAGCATTCGGGCAAATGATTCACGAGTTCAACTTGACACATGTTTCTAATATATTCAACCTTAAACCCGAATCGTGTCATCGCGTGTGTAACCGGCTTTAGTTGACGACAAAACCGATCGCAAGCGGGGAGCGACGACCAGTCACTGCTTACAGGGAAATAAGTAACGACGCTTGCGATTGCAACAATACTTACGAAATAACAAAATATATTGCCAAATAAAAAATTAAATAAAAGTGCAACCGAACCTGGCTTAACTTTTTGACAAGTGATCATGTGAATGCTACGCTCGTAGATCAAGGCTACGCGTCGTAGCTATATTCTGCTACGAGATTGCTACGGATTCGTAGCCGATGCATTGACTTGATATGGAGTATTGATTGTAAGTAAAAATAATAATGTATGTAATATTTAGATAAAATTTAGATTCGGATTATATAGGGTGACTGGTAATTAGTGACCGATACCTAAACACATGATTGTGCTCATGATAACAAACAACTTTTACTATGGGACCAAACCTGAAATCGCGAAAAAAAAAATCAGCTGCCCCATACATTCATGTTCGTATAACTCGTCAAAATGTAGGGAGCAGCTGATTTTTTTTTCGTGATTTCAGGTTTGGTCCCATAGTAAAAGTTGTTTGTTATCATGAGCACAATCATGTGTTTAGGTATCGGTCACTAATTACCAGTCACCCTATATACAGATAAGTAAGTACACGAATGTAGCATTTTCCAGCATGACTTCAAATATTTTCTTTTCTCAAGTATATTTTTGGCGGTATAATTTTTTAAGTATAAATCCGTAGTAAAACAACAAGGCCTCTTTTGTTACATAAAAGAGAAAAAGGCACTTCCAATGAGTTATCGAGACATTCGTTACTAGTGCAATAATTCAGTTTTTTTTTTTTTAAATCTTTATTTAATTTAGAAATATATTATAATTTTTTAGAAGCTTGATTGCAACTCGACAACCTCGCGCAGTGACATACACATAAGTTTTAAAGTCATACGCGTTATGCTGTGGAGATATTAGCACTCCCGCTATCTTTTAGAAAAGGTCAAAGTACGAGATTATTATAGACCATGACTAACTAATCAAATATTTTGTAATTTTAGGGCTGATTCATATTCATTAAAATGACAAAAAACAAAATTATAACTATTAGTAATACTTAGGTATAGTAAAAATAAAAATCTAGGAATTTAAATTAATTACAAAATAAAAAAAAACCTTTTACAAAAAAAAAACAACCGACTCCCAAAAAAACACTACAAAGTAAAAAATAACTTTAATTTCGGAAGTCGGTGTCTTTGGATTTTTATTTACTTTCGTTTTGTTTTGTCACCGACTTCCGAAATTAAAGTTATTTTTCACTTTGTAGTGTTTTTTTGGGAGTCGGTTGTTTTTTTTTTGTAAAAAGTTTTTATTTTTCACTTTTTAGTGGTGCCTACCTACCCCACACAAATCTGAATACCACTCTGCAAAATAAATTAGAGCATCATCCACATAGACTAAATGGAAAAAATACGTTAAGTCGTGTCAGAAGTTTGGTAGGCGTAGTTTTAGTTGACGGAGGTAACGAGGCTACGAAATCTGCCTTCTGACAATCAAGGCCACACATAACATACAACTCAAGTAGCGCAATTTGAAGCGGCATATAGTTACCATTAAATCATTTATAGCCAGAGTGCACCTCATGACAATTCCAATAAGCCCAAACACGGCTAGGGTACATTGTTTTATTACTGAGTTCCGATGGCTACCTTCCGGCTTCTTCATCAGATCGGTTCGATGGTACCATTTTCATCAGAACCATTTATTTAAAGCTTCGTCATAGTCGCTTAACTATTTTAATCTTATCGCTATCCGTGAAATACTTATCATCGTTAAGGAGTTTCCGTGGCCATCTGTGGTCTTCTTCATCAGTTCCACTTCACCAGATGATACTTTCTGAATGCAAACACTTGATTTGTTGATGAAAATACCATAATCACTATATGTATGAAGTATATATACACTTTCAAATAAAAAAAGAATTTTCCGAATCGGTTCATAAGTGACGGAATACTGAGAGGTAACAAAAAAAAAAAAAAAAAAAAAAAAAAAAAAAAAAAAAAAAAAAAACCGAATTGAGAACCTCCTCCTTTTTTGGAAGTCGGTTAATAAGGCCATAAATAGTTATTAAGACTATCAATATTACAAAAAACAAAGAAATTGCTTTGTTTTCAAGCAGAAGAAATTAATATTACAGTTCGACATATTTTCTGTACGAAAGCTGTCAATACGCAATATCTATTCCTTAGATATAAGTTACCTGACTATTGAAAAATCTGCCTAATAGCTAACTAATAAATTGTACTTTTAATTTTAATTTAAACTTTGTTTGTTTTTAGTTTTGTTTGTGCAAAATAAAAAAAAAATAAAAAAATCTTATAAGAAGAATATCATCGGCACAGCTTTTTCACTTGCCAGTTGATGGAGTGTCCTAAGTGCTCTTCACTTCCAACTTAGATGATCTAAAGAATGCCACTGATGCCGCAATGAACGTTGCCACGAACTGGGCTCAAACAATATAACAGCAAAGTAGGTACGATGCTGGGCTCAAACAACATAAGCAAAGAACCTACATCATCACCTGCCTAGACTTTACCCAACTATGTTGGGATCGGCTTCCAGTCTAACTGGATGCAGCGGAATACCAGTATTCACATGGAGCGACTGCCTATCTGACCTCCACAACCCAGTTACTGGGTAAAACGATACCCCTTGGTAGGACTGATTATTCTGTCGTACCGTAACGACTGACCACGAATCACAGCCGGGTCTAAAGGCTTAACGTGCTTTCCGAGGCACGGAGGGGTCTTAGTATGTAAAAACCGGCCAAGTGCGTGTCGGACTACGCACAATGAAGGGTTCCGTAGTTGGGATGAAATTATTACAAGAAGAAACTTAACATTATAGTTGAAAAACATGTTCTCCCATACATTCCAACAGTAAAAGTTTGTACTCACAATATTGAGAGATTTACCATGTTATTTTAAGACCACAAACTTCTTATAGGTTTTCCTGTAATATACAGGTATAGAACTATTTTCTGTATTTTTTTCAAAATTGTAGGATCAGTAGTTTCGGATGTAAGGCCCCCCCCCCCCCCCTACATCCGAAACTACTGAGCCTAAAATTTTCCTCTATTTTCTTAAATAACTTTAAAACGATTTATTTCAAAATTACAAAAAATATATATTTGAGACCCTCATAGTAAAGCCCTTGCATTTTATATGTCACACGGTACAGTTTGCATAACTTTTTTTTAAATTTTCTTATTTGCCCCCTAAAAGTGACCCCCATATTCAAAATTCTTTTTCTCAAACATGCATGGAAATGTTGTCATTATTTTCGAATAAAGAACACGCGAAGTATCGAATTTACGGTCAAAGAAAATCAAATCCATTGCAGGAGCGTTTTTTGAATTTGGAACATTACAGCGCTCCAGCAATGTCAACATTGCTGGAGCGCTCCAGCAATGTTGTATGAAACGGCGTGCTGGGTTAAATACTCTTTCATTGGATCTCTTTTATCATTCTTGGCATACCAATGGCAGTCTCTTTGCTTAGTATAAATTGCGTTCAAGTGGCTGTATAGATAGCCACAAATGCCTTTCGGCACAGATGTTAGATAGAAAATTGGCGGCAAAGCTGAAAATTCATCTTGATTTGAAAATTTATATTTAAGTATTATGTATGTAAATAACAAATTTACATTCATAATAAATATAAAGTGAAATGAAGATTGATTGTAGGTACTCCACAGATTTAAGATCAGAAGCCAAATTGGCAATGGAAAACCTGCTTCCAGCGAAGTCAAAAGAAAAATACATGAAACTAGGTAAGTATTTGATAATTTTATGATTTGGAAAAACGAGAAAAAAGTGAACATTTTCTCTGAAACAGTATTTTTGTCGTATTTTAATGAGATTGCTAAAACTAAAAACCCATCTACATTATGGACAATTTATTCCATGCTGAAATGTACAGTTCACATTAAAAACGGCACTAACTTGAAAAATTATGGAAACTTAACTACCTACTTTTATTTCCCTGCATTCTTTTGAGAAAAGCACTATATATGCCTCGGCGGAAATAGCAATTGCCTGTCTCGTATTAGTGAAGTCCTCGCCTACGGCTCGGCCTTCAAACTCATACTCGACCTGCAATTGCCTATTTCACGGCCTTTGCAATAATGTACTATTATTAAGGCGGGGTGCAAGCAAGCGCCGTAGGTATTAAACGCTTACCGCAGCCCCCGCAAGGAGTAGCGATACGTAATAAATTACGATGCGCGGGAAACGCGCGCCAAGCGCACCGCTCATGAGTTCATGAACTCGAGTAGGTACTATGTTGCGTCACAGAATAGAGCAATGCAGTAGATAAACTTGAACTGATTAGTATACAAGTTTATTTTGTTTTATTTTTCTAGTAAGTATTTTTGAAAGTTTTAGACAGATTATTATTTCATTGTAAACTTGAACAGTTAAAATAAATAAAAATAACTACTTATACTTATTTATTTTTGTGAATAAGGTGGATTTAAAATCTGACTGACACGAAGACCTTTACCCGTACGATTCAAAACTAAGCGCCGCGCACCATTTTACTTTACGTTCATTCCCCACGACAGCGACACCACTGAAAACGATACCACTGGTGTGGTATCGTGGGGAATGACAGAAACTACTATTCCCCACGCCATGCGACACCACCGACTGTATTGTGCTGTTAGTGATGTCCAGCTACATAACAATGATGTGTTACATAACAATTTAGACCTTATTGACATTCATGTTTTCTTGTTAAATTTAGCTTCCAGACCATTTACTAAGTATCTTGGACCAAAAAAACAAATGGTTTGTAAAATGTCTATAAGGTCGAAATTAGCTTGACACCCTAGAAATGATGTGCATAATAATCTAGACACTTTCTGAGGTGGCAAGCGAATTTAGACCTTATTGACATTCATGTTTTTTTGTTAAATTCAGCTTCCAGATCATTTACCAAGTATCTTGGGCCAAAAAAACAAAGGGTTTTTAAAATATCAATAAGGTCGAAATTAGCTTGACACCCTAAAAATGATGTGCATAATAATCTAGACACTTTCTGAGGTGTCAAGCGAATTTAGACCTTATTGACATTCATGTTTTTGTGTTAAATTCAGCTTCCAGATCATTTACCGAGTATTCTGGACCAAAAAAACAAAGGGTTTGTAAAATGTCAATAAGCTCGAAATTAGCTTGAGACCTTTATCGTTTTCAGCGAACTTAAATACTACGAAATGACCGTTCATTCCCCACGACACCACTGGTGGTGTCGTCGGGAATGACAGAAACTAGTATTCCCCACGACACCAATGACTGCATTGTGAGTGATGTCCAGCTAATTTTTAAACGTAACAATGATGTGTTATTTTTAAACGACTTAAAAAACGGAGGAGAATATCAATTCAGTTGTATTTTTTTTTTTTTTTATGTTTGTTACTGCAGTACTCCGTCATTTAGAAGCCGATTTGGAAAGTTCTTTTTTTATTTTATTCGTTATGTCAACACACAAAAAAAAAAACGGAGGGGCATAACTTCTTATGCTCTAGTTTTTTTTTCTTGAGAGGACGTGATTAAGGTCAAAATGAAAATCCAAGATGGCGGCTGCAAAAATTTTCGAATTTTTCGACATGGGCGTCAATTTCGTGATATTTGAGGTCGCTGAAAACGATAATGGGGTCAAAATGAAAATCCAAGATGGCGGCTGCGAAAATTTTCTAATTTTTCGTCATGGGTGTCATTTTCGTGATATTTGGGGTCGCTGAAAACGATAGTGGGGTCAAAATGAAAATCCAAGATGGCAGCTACGAAAATTTCCAAATTTTTCGTCATGGGTGTCATTTTCGTGTTATTTTAGGTCGCTGAAAACGATAGTGGGGTCAAAATGAAAATCCAAGATGGCGGCTGCGAAAATTTCCTAACTTTTCGTCATGGGTGTCATTTTCGTGATATTTTAGGTCGCTGAAAACGATAGTCGGGTAAAAAGGAAAATCCAAGATGGCGGCTGCGAAAATTTCCTAATTTTTCGTCATGGGTGTCATTTTCGTGATATTTTAGGTCGCTGAAAACGATAGTGGGGTCAAAATGAAAATCCAAGATGGCGGCTGCGAAAATTCCCTAACTTTTCGTCATGGGTGTCATTTTCGTGATATTTTAGGTCGCTGAAAACGATAGTCGGGTAAAAAGGAAAATCCAAGATGGCGGCTGCGAAAATTTCCTAATTTTTCGTCATGGGTGTCATTTTCGTGATATTTTAGGTCGCTGAAAACGATAGTGGGGTCAAAATGAAAATCCAAGATGGCGGCTGCGAAAATTCCCTAACTTTTCGTCATGGGTGTCATTTTCGTGATATTTTAGGTCGCAGAAAACGATTGTGGGGTCAAAATGAAAATCCAAGATAGCGGCTACGAAAATTTCCAAATTTTTCGTCATGGGTGTCATTTTCGTGTTATTTTAGGTCGCTGAAAACGATAGTGGGGTCAAAATGAAAATACAAGATGGCGGCTATGAAAATTTCCTAACTTTTCGTCATGGGTGTCATTTTCGTGATATTTTAGGTCGCTGAAAACGATAGTCATTGACCCCATTATCGTTTGCAGCGACCTCAAATATCACGAAAATGACAACCATGTCAAAAAATCTGAAAATTTTCGCAGCCGCCATCTTGGCGGCTGCGAAAATTTCCTAATTTTTCGTCATGGGTGTCATTTTCGTGATATTTTAGGTCGCTGAAAACGATAGTGGGGTCAAAATGAAAAGCCAAGATGGCGGCTGCGAAAATTCCCTAACTTTTCGTCATGGGTGTCATTTTCGTGATATTTTAGGTCGCAGAAAACGATTGTGGGGTCAAAATGAAAATCCAAGATAGCGGCTACGAAAATTTCCAAATTTTTCGTCATGGGTGTCATTTTCGTGTTATTTTAGGTCGCTGAAAACGATAGTGGGGTCAAAATGAAAATCCAAGATGGCGGCTATGAAAATTTCCTAACTTTTCGTCATGGGTGTCATTTTCGTGATATTTTAGGTCGCTGAAAACGATAGTCATTGACCCCATTATCGTTTGCAGCGACCTCAAATATCACGAAAATGACACCCATGTCAAAAAATTTGAAAATTTTCGCAGCCGCCATCTTGGATTTTCATTTTAACCCCACTATCGTTTTCAGCGACCTCAAATATCACGAAAATGACACCCATGACGAAAAATTAGGAAATTTTCGCAGCCGCCATCTTGGATTTTCATTTTGATCCCACTATCGCTTTCAGTGACCTAAAATATCACGAAAATGACACCCATGACGAAAAATTAGGAAATTTTCGCAGCCACCATCTTGGATTCTCATTTTGACCCCACTATCGTTTTCAGCGACCTCAAATATCACGAAAATGATACCCATGACCGAAAATTAGGAAATTTTCGCAGCCGCCATCTTGGATTTTCATTTTGGCCCCACTATCGTTTTCAGCGACCTCAAATATCACGAAAATGACACCCATGTCGAAAAATTTTAAAATTTTCGCAGCCGCCATCTTGGATTTTCATTTTGACCCCACTATCGTTTTCAGCGACCTCAAATATCACGAAAATGACACCCATGACGACAAATTTGGAAATTTTCGTAGCCGCCATCTTGGATTTTCATTTTGACCCCGAAATCGTTTTCAGCGACCTAAAATATCACGAAAATGACACCCATGACGAAAAATTTTAAAATTTTCGCAGCCGCCATCTTGGATTTTCATTTTGACCCCACTATCGTTTTCAGCGACCTAAAATATCACGAAAATGACACCCATGACGAAAAATTAGGAAATTTTCGCAGCCGCCATCTTGGATTTTCATTTTGACCCCACTATCGTTTTCAGCGACCTAAAATATCACGAAAACGACACCCATGACGAAAAATTAGGAAATTTTTGCAGCCGCCATCTTGGATTTTCATTTTGACCCCACTATCGTTTTCAGCGACCTAAAATATCACGAAAATGACACCCATGACGAAAAATTTGGAAATTTTCGCAGCCGCCATCTTGGATTTTCATTTTGACCCCACTATCGGTTTCAGCGACCTCAAATATCACGAAAATGACACCCATGTCGAAAAATTTGAAAATTTTCGCAGCCGCCATCTTGGATTTTCATTTTGACCCCACTATCGTTTTCAGCGACCTAAAATATCACGAAAATGACACCCATGACGAAAAATTAGGAAATTTTCGCAGCCGCCATCTTGGATTTTCATTTTGACCCCACTATCATTTTCAGCGACCTAAAATATCACGAAAACGACACCCATGACGAAAAATTGGAAATTTTTGCAGCCGCCATCTTGGATTTTCATTTTGACCTTGAAATACAAAAAAAATAAGAAGATACCTAATTAGAAAAAAAACTTAATTTAAAAAAAAAAACTTATTTATGTAGGTATACAGAAAAATACATTTGAGGGCCTACTTATTTTCTGAACATCCCTGCCCAACCCTTTGAAAGAATTCAGGCGTGATGTTATGAAGAAATCTCATTTCCTATCCGATATTCATTATAAAACCACCCGTACTAACTTTATTCTGTGACACCTACCTATTTGAGATTTGAAAATAGTGAACCAAAAATTTGCGCGTCAGGCGGCTTTATAAGCTCCAGTGTAGGGTTCAAATTCAACTGTTTTACACACTTGATGCGATTGGTAAACATAGGCCGTGATAAAAATAAATACCAATAAAGCTTTTGCGCGCGTGACGTCTTTATTTACATAGGCATAGCGTTCAAATTCAACTGTTTTCAACACATGCTAATTTGTGCCGGTCGCAGCCGGTGACAGAAGTTAGCGGGGTGGCGGGTTCGAAAAATTGGCACACGTCCGACCTCCGTCACGTTCCGCTCGGGACTAAACGGCTCAGGGCGAGCGTTTGCGAAGCTGAAAACACTTGTCATTGGAATTAGTGATATAAATATTTTGATATTTCAAATTATGATAGCCGTTATAAATTACATTTTTTACGACCTTTATTATGGCATAAGTTTTATTGTTCAAAGCCTAATATAAATCAAATGAAATAAGATATAGATCATAATTTAGACTTGTCTTTGCGATTTAATTGGATGCAGTAAAGTGCAAGTAATCGTGTATCGGACGGCCGAAATTTCTAGATCGAAGTCTGAACTAAGTAATATATTTTTTTCAAAATTTAAATACGTGTTATCTACGAATAAAACACTAAACAAAACGACGTTTTTACGGCTCTCACCGCCTTAACTTTAGCCGTACGTGTTTGGGTCACAGAAATCCATATGAGTACCAAATTTCAACTTAATCGGTCCATTAGATTCGGAGCAAATTGGCTGTGACAGACGGACAGACACACGAGTGATCCTATAAGGGTTCCGTTTTTTCCTTTTGAGGTACGGAACCCTAAAAATGGTCACACATCCACGGATCAACCGCGGCAACCGTAGCTTAACCTGGTCGATCGACCCGTGTGGCTGTTATTACTTTGAGTCAGTCACATCGATATGAATAGAAGACTTTCCCAATTCTATGTTAGGATCGGCTTCCACTCTAACCGTGTGCAAGTATTTTTGTCTGTCAACAAAATATTTTGGTTTACATGCAAAATGAATTCATAAAAAGCCAAAAATAGTAATTAATTAGTTCCCCGTAGATTCCGACAGCGGCGCCCCCATGTTACGTCGCGTCGCATTTAGCTTACAATTAATCATTGCTTTAACGGTGGGGTGGCTAGTAGAGAAGCCATCAAATAATGTCAGTTTTGAGACTTTCGGTATAATCTGCGTGTTTCTATGACAAATAAACAATGTTTCTTCATTTTTAGGGTTCCGTACCTCAAACGGAAAAACGGAACCCTTTTAGGATCACTCGTGTGTCTGTCTGTCCGTCCATCTGTCACAGCCAATTTGCTCCGAATCTAACTGACCGATTTAGTTGAAATTTTGTACACATATGACTTTCTGTGACCCAAACACGGACGTGTAACGTAAATAAATGAATTTTTAATATGACACAAACTTTCGCGTTTATAATATTAGTAGGATGTCTCGTTTTTCTAATAACAAGTGCACAACCTAGCCCTAATGCTTGTTAACAACGAAAACAATTTTCAAGCAACAGGCAGAGTGCATAATGAACGTCTACAAACTGTTTCAAAGTTTACAGATTCATTTATTACTTCCTTTTCAGCTGTCCAGGGGTTTTTGATTCCCCATTTTCTTTAATCAGTAGGTACTGACAAGTATAAGTATCTTTTCAGAAAATTTATTCCGTTAGTAGGAGCAATTTCTTACAAAAACCAAAAATTGCTCCTGAAAAGACAACATTACGTAGTGTTTCCATAATACCACCAAACCAAATAAAAAGTATACATTTCATTTTCTACTAAACTTTAAGCATTCATTCATAAAAACTATCAAATAAAACTCCACTATTTGTTCGCAGAGCCGTCGAAAGCCTCGCGATATATAATACGAATCAATTATGAGGACTCTGCCGACTCGCGCACGCACTAACAGAATACCTCGCGTGACTCCATGCGGTAGAGCGTAGCGTGGAGTGGAATATGGTCCTGTGGCAGTCCTCGCAGCGGCCTATGTACGTCAGGACTGTGTGGGTGGGCGGCTTCCGACACGCCATCCTCACACACGACGACCCCTACCTGCTCAGGCTACACTCCAAGCGCCGCAGACCCAACTCGTCCGCCAGCTGCACCACCAACACCAACAAGAGCTCCCGCTTCAGCCAGCACTCCGACGACCTGCAGGACTGTGTAAGGAAACTGAACCAAGTGCTCACCAGCGACAAGTCACGCATCAACCAGCGGCCGGCCACCTCCGGCGACATCGAGCACCTCAACCTCCGTGACGTAGACCGAGACTTTGACGACGAACTCATTGTAAAAGCAACTCCGCAACCCTTGAACGAGACTAACCGAAGCAATTACGATAGTCTCAGCATCAACATGAGGAACTTGAGAGCTAATAAAACGTCCAGAACCGACGCTAAGGAGAACACCGAACTTTCCGAACGTGTCCTACAATGGCTTGACCTGGCGGGAAAAATAGATTTATTGGCGCCAGAAAACGTTGAACGAATGTCGCAGCCGCGGCACAGCTGGCCAGAACTGCAACGTCGAAGCCACAATTTGTCGAAATCGAAAACAGCAATCGAAATACATAAGGAGGCAGGGCGAACATCGCCGAAAGGTGGGGACAGTCCAAAAGCGCAACAAAATGGGACTATCGATCGGCACGATTTTTATGTGCCGACGTCTGCGAACACGATTGAGAACTATGCGCGACAGTCACGGAACGCCAAGAGCACGCCACGGCACGAGACGAGCGCCAAAATAAAAGACAACCACAACAAAACAAAGTCCAGAGACATACGAACGAACGTCTCGGAGACGCGGCTCAAAGTGATCAATGAGAAGAACGCCGTTGAGAAACAATACGCGGAAATGTTGAATAAAAAGCTGATACCGGATGTGAGTAAGAACCCTAAGCGACAAGTACATATCTTCATGCCTGAGCTGCCCAAGAAACTAGAGTCCATTCCCGCTAGTAGAACTGAAAGTCTACTATCACAAACCACGTATAAAAGTTTGAAGTTTGACACAACAATAAAAAAGTAAACAGCAATCTGTATTTGTCAATTGTTTCTTATGAAAAGAAACATACCGAATAACAATAGTACAATCAATCTGCCCAGCCTTTTCCACCAACTATGTTGGTGTCGGCTTCCAGTCTAACCGGATGCAGTTGAGTACCAGTCTTTTACATGGACCGACTGCTTCTGACCTGCACAACCCAGTTACTGAGTAACACGATACCATTTGACATAGTACAAGGTAATCATTATTTTACTGAACATAAACATTTGTCTATCACTTTTATTTAGCAAAAGTGCTGTCTATTCGATTCCTAAGACATGGCTGCTTCACTGCGCGGTTTTAAACCGAATGCCACCTGCAAATAACTAACAAATGAAACTTTATAGTACCTGATTATGACAGCATTCCTTCATCGTGAAATATAACTATTCGTTTATTTAATTTTATTGTGACCTATTTGCTGCTTTAACAAATGCGTTCTTTCAACTTTGTACGAGTACTTTGTAATACCAAACAAATAATAGGTCTTTACCTATGAAATTGCCGTTTTGTATGAAAAAATTTAAACGATTTTTTTTCATGTATTTTTTATTTGTATTAATCGAAGTAATCACCCATGCAATCAATGCATCTTTGCCAACGCAGTGGCAGTTTATTGATGCCCTTCTTAAAGAAATCAGCTGGTCGGGAGGCAACAAATTCTTCAAAGGCATTTTGTACTGCCTCTCGGGTATTGAATTTTTTTCCCGCCAAGAAGTTATCCAAATTCTGGAAAAAGTAGTAGTCTGTAGGCGCAAGGTCTGGTGAGTAGGGTGGATGACGGAGAGCTTCCAACCCCAGTTCTTGCAACTTGGAGACCGTCTGCTGTGCAGTATGAGGTCGCGCGTTGTCGTGCAGGAGCAGCGGAGACGAGCGATTGACCAATGCTGTTTGGAGATGTGCCAGCTTCTCCATCATTGTGTTCAGTTCTTCACAGTACACATCTGCAGTAATGCTCACCCCGTTTGGTAAGAAGCTGTGATGAATCACACCGGCGCTAGACCACCAAACAGTGACCATCACTTTTCTAGGGGTAAGTTTTCGTTTAGGGCATTGTTTAGGTGCTGAACCAGGATCCAACCAATTTGCTGAGCGCTTGCGGTTATCAAACAGAATCCATTTTTCATCGCAGGTAACAATGCGGTTCAAAATTCCTTCATTTGTGTGTCTGTTGAGCAGTGCAAGGCACGTCTCGACGCGTACTTCGCGCTGGCGATCATTGAGTTCGTGGGGCACCCATTTGTCAAGCTTTTTTACCTTGCCAATTTGACGCAAATGGACCAATATTGTTTTGACGCTAACGTCGAAAGCTGCTGCTAATTAAGCCGTAGATTGTGTATCATCAGCTTCCACAATCGCCTTTAATTCGTAATTGTCGACCAAAGTCTTCGGACGACCGCGAGGTTCATTTTTCAGGTCGAATTTTCCAGAACGGAAGCGATCAAACCAATAACAGGTGGTGCGTTGGTTTGTAGTGTTAGCTCCGTAAACGTCGTTGATGTTGCGTGCCGCTTGTGCCGCGTTGCTGCCACGACGGTACTCATATTCCATAATTACTCGAATTTTTAACGTATCCATGATGACGAAAAAGATTGAAATGCGATGAAAATGTAACACTAATCAATAAACAAATGACTACTTTTGGAAAAAAAAATCCATGTTTTTAAAATAAAATTAATTTGAAATTAGAATTCTTAGCCAAACAAAAATTATTTTGATTTGAAATGGCCAGTACTGCAGAACGGCAATTTCACAGGTAAAGACCTAATACTTCTTTTTATGTATAACAAACGTAATCTTTGTGTTTGTAGATAAAGGCGCTTATGAACTAGCCATATGTTTCTACAGTGTACATCTGCAGTTTCTACTTTCTAGTAATATTTTAGGTGCCTATGGCCCGGAAATACTTTACAGTACTCAGTAATACCACAGTCTATAAATCATACAGTCGACCGACGAAGCCCGAGCTGCATACGAAGTTCGACGAACTTCGCTCACGAACAGATCAGGGCTCTCGTCTCGTCTCTAGACTGTGGTAATACTATGTATGGCTCAGTTACCATAGACCTACACAATAAGGCACAATCAATATTTTATTATGGGGACACAAGCAAATCTAAGCTAACTGAATAGCACTAGATTTGCCTGTGTCCAGGTACATCTCTGGTTTGAAACCTGGGGGCCTACTCCCTTAATCCGTCCGTCCGTCCATCCGTCCGTTCATCCGTCCGTCTGACATAAGGATCTATCAAAACAAGTGTAAAAGTTATTTTTTTCGCCCGTAACGGAAGCCCCTAGACCGCAACTGCAGGTCGAGGGGTCGCCCGCTATACCCGGGTACTGGCATACCCAGTTCTATTCACCCTACATGGTTAAACTCAGCGAGTAGCCAACGGTGTCGACATCTTTTGCATGGAACCGGGACCGCAGCGGCGGGTCGAGGGGTTGCCCGCTATAACCGTGTACTGGTTGACCCAGTTCTATTCACCCTATATGTTTAAACTCACCGAGTAGCCAACGGTAGCGACATCTTTGGCATGGAACCGGGACCGCAGCGGCGGGTCGAGGGGTTGCCCGCTATACCCGGGTACTGGCAGACCTAGTTCTATTCACCCTATATGCTTAAACTCACCGAGTAGCCGACGGTGGCGACATCTCTGGCTTGGAACCGGGATCGCAGCGGCGGGTCGAGAGGTTGCCCGCTATACCTGGGCACAGGCAGACCCAGTGCTATTACTCGGAAGTTTTCGTCAACCCGCACTAAACGCCATTTAGATACTTCTTCAGCACCGTGTTCCTGAGAAGATGGAGATTATAGAACCTTAATCACGTTCAAACTGTAAAATAACTAAAATACAATACCAATAATCACTCACTGTATGGAAGCACGGAGTGATTGATAATTTTAAAAAAAATCTCAATATTACCTCCAACAATTTGTCATATCTAGCAGCCGGAACCAAAAACCGTCCATCTTCTAAGTGCATCTCCCTGTTTTCCAGCAAATTATTTAGCACTGGCAACACATTACGTTCTGCCTTCTCAATTCCTTCTAGCACGAGCACTCGACCTTCTACGGCTGCGCGAACTGCACTCTGTGGGAGAAACGTTTCTATTAATGGTATTCCACCACCCTAATTTACTAACGGTAAGATTTACACAGACCACAATTTGACTTTACTTTGTTAGGTAAGTGTTTCATAAGAATATGATCATTAATTACATTAAGTTAATGTTCATATTCGTAAGAAAGACTCATTCACATTTGCTTATACGAATATGAACATTACGAACATAATCTATATAAATAAAAAGAGAAGTCCTGACTGACTGACTCATCAACCCCCGGCCCAAACCCTTGAACCTCACAATGAACAGTTACCGCTTTCAGGTTTAGAATTCTTATAGCATGATAATAAGGAAGTTACCTGGTCAAAATATGTGGCAGTGGAGCTCTGGATCTCTCGCCTCTGTTTGAGGTCAGCCTCTGTAGTATCTCGTGAAAGAGCCACATACTCCAACTCCCTCTGTGTCAGCTCTAGGTACTGCAGAGCCACTTTCCTCCTAAAAGTAAATTAGATAGCTGATTATCATAGTTTGCATACAACTGATTATGATAAGTTAGAGAAGTCTACAAACTTCGATTCTACAAATGAGTTCAACAAAAATAACATGATGGGTACACAGTGTACAGGATAATTGCAAAATACCTTAGCAATTAAGAGGCCGGCAGTCCATTTAAGGTCAAATTACTAGTCATTTTAATTTGAACTTAAATGATGATGTGTGGTAGATCTAGATGTAAAGTGCTAGAAGTGTTCTCTACTCATGCTTGAGGTAGATTCACTCCACCAGTATACATTACTGTAATAGGTATACCGACGTAAACTTGGCCCTCCCGATGGTTTCCGGGGCGCGGGCGTGCGCTCAACCACCGACCGCGGACAGCGACACACTAGCCGATTGTTTGAGCCCACTCCCGCCCGCGTCCCGCAAACGCAAACCATCGGGAGGGTCAACTTTACGGCAGTTTAGGGGGGTTTATAGTAGATTTCCTATTGCCAGCCTGTTGGAGTATAGTTCCAGAATTTCGATAAAACTCTATTTATTAATATCCAATTTTATTGTAACCAAATACTCAATTAGAAGATTTCTATTTAGATTCTTGTTCTTCCTCATTACTAGAAAATGCCACATAATTATCAGCATTGCAGTAATAAAATGTTTGGGAAGCATTGTATTATACTTTCATCAATGCAAAGTTCAAAGTCCTTACCTAAGCTACCATGTTACCAAGATTGGAAATCAGTATAAAAACATTTGTGAATAAGATCGTGTTTTAGGTATGGTGTGTTCTTCTTGTTCTCTTATATTGGCACAAACTATACATTATGAAATGTAGCTCAGTGTTTGTTACAACCATATCTTAATAGGCTGTATATGGTAAACATGTTAATTAATACAATAAAACTAAACTCAAATGTTGAGCCCCAATGGTGTACCACACTTTCTTGCACAATCCAAAGATTTTTTTATTTTTTATTTTGTACCGTGTTTTTCTCTGAACTGAATAAAGTTTTTGTTTATTTTTACTAAACTAAATAATGTGTAAAAACATACCTGCTTGGCCCAGGTCTGCCAAGTAAGAACATGTCTTGGCCAAGTAAATCTTTCTGCATCATCCATCTTAGGTTCCTGAGTGTACTTTGCGATAAAGTCTTAATTTCTGCATCTTCTATTGTCACTGTAAACATACATTTATTGATAGATATGCAAGGAATTTTGTAGATTTACATATATGCAAATATTTATAGGGATTATAAAGAAATAAGACCATATTATACCATAGCCCTTGTGCAAAACATTGAGGAGTTTGTTCTACCTTGCCACAAAAACATTTCCATCTAAACAAACTTTTCAAAAACAACTTTTTTCAAGTTTTAAGATATATTGTACTTAAAGCTATAAAATTACTGCAGGAAATCCATGACAAACTGAATACCAAGAAGCATTGATACTTCTTTATCAATTTGCATTCCAACTTATAAACAACAAAACTTATACCATTCCTGTTGGAATTATTTCCGTTAAACAAAAACTATGGAAAAAAATAAATGTTTGTATTTTTATGTTTACATACATACATAAACTCACGACTTTTTCCCATGGGGGTAGGCAGAAACATCAGAATGCCAACTGCTATGATCCTTACAAACTCATTTTGCCTCGTTTACGTTCATACATCTGGTCATACACGCACGCCGGTTGCAAGTACTGCGCACCTGACCTTTCCTTTCCTTTTTTAAGTTTATATTCATCAAATAACTATAGAAACATGGTCTAAACTATGTTTTTTGAGGTTATAAACTAAAGTTTCAAGATAAACACTTACGGTACTTCCGAGGCACATATTCAACTTTTTTAGGGCTCTTGATCTCCTTACTGACATCTCCTATAGTCACTTTATCTTCACTAGAATAACTTCTCACTGGGTTAGCCGCTAATATTGCTTTACGATGGCCTATAATACGAATCAAAACATCGATTCTTCTAACCGTCACCGCTGGGTTATACATGGTTTTATGTACAAGGAGTCCACACTAGGTAATTGAATTAAGTATATATATTAATATTTAAGCCATTACGTAATTTTTTACAGCTTATTTAATACAAAAATTGCAATAATCTACAGGTCAAAGTCTAAAACATGTTGTGTCAAACTGACGTTTCCTTGTTTTCTGTATAACAGCTGATGCTGATATTATGAGTGCGTTCCAGAGCTTTAATATTGTTTGAATAATCTTTTGCATAAATGTTTGGCAGAACTTCCTCTTTGCCTCTCTCTCTCTGCTCTCAGATGCTGAGGAGGGTCCACGGGTGCTGTGATAAGATAATGCTGTGCAATGACATTGAACCTTATGCTGTGCTATTTACTGAACAAGGCTTCTTAGTCTTGCTGACTCTGTGACTGTGTGGCATGGCTGGCATCTCAAAAACAATATTTCAAATAATTATTTATTTTCATACAAACTTTATTATGTACCTATCCATTTTCATCTGTTCTATTCCCATGGGCTAATATTGAGTTTTGCCACTGTTGATCAGGGTTTCAATGTATTGTGCATAGCATAGCCCCTAGTTATAAATATAACATTGTTTTAGTGAGTACCTACTTTGGCTTTTCTTCAATAAACATTTTTTTATTTTATTTTTTTTATTACGCGGTTTAGCTTGTGTGGCTGACACTGGCTTGGCCACCATCAGGGATTTTACTTTTGATAACACAAAGATTTAGTCGTTAATTAGTCGAAAGAACATCGGCCAAATTTCTATAGAAGCTGGACCTGAGGTTTATTTTCAGTGTACAGAAGCAAATTATAGTGAGATTTGATTGTTTTATGTAGTAAACACCATCCCTTTCGAAAATAATATCTAAATAGCCAAGATATTTCAATAATGCAAAAAATACTTTTGAGGTTATCGGTGTCCGGAAATCAAAAGCACAGAATAATCGTCACAAGCGGTACCTAGTTATCAGTCTGTAAAACAATGCCAAGGTCAAACAACAGAAGGAAATCCAAAACAGTACAGTACGTATCACAATATTCACACTAACAACAACAACACAACAATGCGAGATCGCCGGGTGCAAAGACTACACACTACAGTATATTAGTGTCAAATTGACACCCGTTGTAATTGACAGTATTGACACTGTCAATCCATGGCGCGCGTCGATGACATATTATGACGTTCCGTTGTACACAATTGAACAAAATGCTGATACTTACTATGAACCCACATAATTATTTTTATGACAAGAATCCAATACATAATAAAAACAGCACTAGTTGGTTTGATACACAAGTATATAGTATTGAATTACATCTAATAACTATTCAGAAAAACGTGAATAATTATAATCTTTGAGTACTAAATCATTTCTTAAGCAAAATGAATCGTCAAAGGTGCGTTCTGAACATGTTACTCTAAATAATTTGCAAATTATGCTATTAAAAAAAAATGTGTTTGTGCTTTTTTTTCTGACGAATTAAATATCTATTTCTTCTGTTTTTTAAGACCTTAAAAAATACTAGATTTTTTTATATATATGGCATATCTGTACACCACCGCCTCGTGGTCAGGTACGATTTGGCCGTCCTTCTTTGTCGCCAAATATCAGAATTTGTCGGTCACTGGTTCAAAAGTTATAAGGGGTCATTGGTGGCCGATCTGGAGAGTCTCCCCAGCTTGGCCACCTTTATCTCAAAAACTAGGGCACCTAGCAAAGATCTGTTTTCTCCCAGATTTAGTCGCTAATTAGTCGAAATTAGTCGCCAAGTCACAGATTTAGTTGGGTCTTAGTTTAGAAGATATAATGAGTTCAATTTTTAAGTATAGTTCAAGAGCTAGATTGAAGAGTTTACGATAAAATCTTTGATCTAGCTCTTGGTCTATACTTAAAAATTGAACTCATTATATCTTCTAAACTAAGACCCGACTAAATCTGTGACTTGGCGACTAATTTCGACTAATTAGCGACTAAATCTGGGAGAAAACAGATCTTCGCTAGGTGCCCTAGTTTTTGAGATATAAAGGTGGCCAAGCTGGGGAGACTCTCTCCAGATCGGCCACCAATGTCCCCTTATAACTTTTGAACCAGTGACCGACAAATTCTGATATTTGGCGACAAATTTCGACTAATTAACGACTAAATCTTTGTGTTATCAAAAGTAAAATCCCTGATGGTGGCCAAGCCAGTGTCAGCCACACGTTTAGCTTACGTGAAAATGATTAGGCATGTTTCAAATAAAATACAAATTCTGAACGAGAGAAATTAGTTTAATAAAGATCGACAACATTTAACTATTCGTAACTTATCGTACGTTATCTACTAGCAAAGTAGCGATTAAAGCATTTATTAGAAAAAAAAATAACATAGGTAAGAAAACTTTGTCTATTCTTTATTTGTGATAAATTTTAATTACAATATACAAGCTAACACTAAAATATATATAAGTATATCTTATTATATTATTTACAAAATATAAAATCCTAACTAATATTATAAATGCGAAAGTAGGTTTGTTTGTTACCTTTTCACGCCTAAACCACTGAACCGATCATCCAGAAAATTAGCATATGCGTTGTCAGGTGGACAGAAACGGACATAGGGTACCTTTCGGCCGGAAAAAAAGTACTGTTCCCGAGGAAAACGACAGTAACGTTCTTAGGATAACGCCGTGTCAAGAATCAAGATGATGTTTGGACTTTAAAAGACCTCGCTCGTTCGTTTCGGCCTTTTTTCTCAGAGTAGTCGGATAGGAAATGTCGACCTACATATCTAGTTTAGCCGGTTCAGAGGATGATTAAATTTTTAAAATTAAATCAGCTGTTGTTTGACATAATTATCTGACCTTAGGAAATGAACTTTGTCTTAGCACAGATTAATGCAGATGGGACACTCCGCAGTTTAGGTATGAAGCTACAAGCACGCGACGGGCCCCGTCCGCGGGGCTATTTCAGTAGGTCAGAATGTATAAGAGTTACGCGATAGAAAGAGAGGCAACTTGTAGTTGAATATAACTGTAGGTAATAAGCGTTGTGCGACCTGAATTGCACTTTATTGTGTCGTAGCTAGTCGCTTTTTATTAAAATGATTTTGCGGAGTGTCCCATCTGTATTAATCTGTGGTCTTAGGTACTAATATCAGTTAGTATTTTCTCTAGAAGAACATTTACTATTAAAACACTACAAATATTTACAAGCTATCACTGTGGTATCACCATTAGATTTGCGCAGGCGCCGGAATAGTGAACCCAGCACGACTACTACGAATCTTGAATTTATTGCAAAGATAAATCGTATACCCGGCCCAGTTTTTTTCGTCGAACAATCAAGTAGTCTTCTGGCAGCATTTAGTGCAAAAACTTGCAACTTAGTCTATTCAATTCCTTGTTTCCAATTGATGTAAATATCAACTTTATGCAAAAAGAAAATTAAGTTGGTTTCAGAATGACTTCCTGACTTCTGGGAGTTCCTGGAACATAAAATCGCATGATGACTGATTGTGTCGTTATGCATGTAAAATTTGCATGCTTATGTCTATTAAGCAAAACATGTTTGTTCACATTACCTACTAACATTACCATCTTTTATACCATGTTTTTAGCAAATAAATGATATTTTGATTTTGATTTTGATTTTGACTATTAGGTAGGTACTTAACGGAATCTGATCTTTATATGTGGGTATTAAAGTTATTATTAAATTGTCATGTAATCCGGTCTACTCCTCCCCATCATGCTCATCCATTCTATTCTATTCTATTCCTCCCCATCATGCTCATCCATTGGTTCAATTTTAACGCTAACAAAGTCAGTTGGTTCCAGCTCCGCAGCATTGTGTTCATCTGGTTCTTCAGCTTCATGCTTTATAACTATTTTCCTTCCGTCTGATACATTATTATCTGTATCCTTGTTACTCTCCCTAGACTGTTCATCATCGGACTGAGACTTCTCATGTTGTGTGTCATTTGTATCTGTGGTCTGACTTTCTCCTTTTTCTTCTTCTATTGGTTTTGGTGGTTCTATGTTAGTAAGTGTGACGTAATCTGCTACTAGGATTTCATCCAGCGGTTTCTTTGGAGGAGGTCCAAATATGCTGGTCATGATTGGCTCGTCGAGACCTAGGTTACACTCTCTAGGGTCCAATCTAGTGTAGTACTCTTTGAGGTTCGGTTCAGTACCTTTGAAGCCATGTCGACGACGGAAATGTTTGATCATTGTTCTTTTTACTGAGTAGGCTTTCGGACACATTTTGCACTGTAACAAGGAAAAATAATAATAATAATTAACTATATGACTGGCTTTTTAGGGTTCCGTACCAAAATCGTAAAAAGGAACCCTTATGGTGTGACTCAGTCTGTCTGTCTGTCACAGATGGATATCTCAAGAACTACTAAGGCTATCAACTTGAAATTTGGAACAGTTTTAGATGACGTTTGCACAAGTATTTTGCAAATAAGAAAGAAATAAAAATATTTATGTTTTTTTTTGCAACAAGGACTGAAAGGGGGTCTTAAAAATCCGAAGAAAGGCTACTAGGGCTAGTTTTCGACTTATGATGAAAAATGTTTAAAAAAATACCGTCCGTCCCCCCTTTCTCCGAAGTTTGCATAGAGAAAAATCTGAAATTATTCTATTAGACCGAGAGGTGACAGGATTTTTCATAACGATCGGCAGACCAACTCGTTTCACCTGTGGAGACACCATACTTCGAATGGGTCCTAAAACTGACCATTTCTCTTATCGTTTTTTTTTCGCAACAATGTTGCGCGCATCATAGCTCTGAAATGCAACCACTCAGAGCTGGCAGACCAACTTGTTTCATCTGCGGAGACGCCATACTTTCAATGTGTACCAAAACTGACCATTTCTCTGATCGTTTTTTTTTCGCAACAATGACGGCTCTTGTAAGCGCTATAACTCGAAGTTGCAACCACTCAGAGCAGGCAGACCGACGTCATTCGCATTAGGGGACTACTCTACAACCCATTGAAGTAAATCTAACCGTATCCATGATCGTTATGAAAAATCCTGTGACCTCTTAGTCTATATGTGATAGATGTTTATGTAAATATTACAGGAAAAATAAAACGATGTCTCTAAATAGCACACTTTTTCAGAAATCATCAACAAAAATTACATATATGGTACGGAACCCTCGATACGCGAGTCCGACTCGCTCTTGACCGGTGTTTTTAGTGTGCTAAACTTGTTTTTATAGAAACTGAGCTACAACAAGCTAGAAGCGTGAACGTGTGTATTATGTGCTGACGCTACTCGTCTTCACGCACACATTCACGGCGTGTTTATACACTTGGTAAACACAAGTAAAGCGCGTGTCGCACACAGTGCTGTCCTACGCCCAGTATAAACGACTAGTGGCCGACGCAGACCTAGCGTTGCGCATCGCAGCGTGATTTTCACTGGCAAACAAATATCAACCTAGCCACAGTCGAAATAAAGTGTAAAATAGATAAACTTCCATTAGACCGAGAGCATCAACGCGGACAGAGGTAGGCGATTAAGGTTATTTATTTTCGACTTTATTTTAAGAGACGCAATACTGATATTTGTTTGGCAGGGAAACCGCGCTGTGCTCAAGCGTAACTCAATCTAGAGTGCTACAAGGTTCTTTTGGCGTCTGACTGACATTGCGTTGTTGGTAAACATTTGTGAAATTGCCAAAGAAGTTGTTTTGAAAAACAAAATGGCGGCATTAGTTCCGATTTTGGCCACGCGCCAAAAGAACAGCGTAGCACGTTTGGTAGCGTTGTACAGTCAGCAACAAACGTCGATTAACACTTGGAGTTTTCTAAATCTTAATTATTGAGAAAAATACTTAATTAAAATCGGAAAAGATGTCAATTTTAAAGAAAATTAACTCTTATCTATGAAATAAAACCGTCTCTTATAAATGAAATGATAAAAAGCAGATAATCTATCATTTTGTGTTAATTTAGATGATGTCAAAAACTAGCAATGTTAACCGACTTTGGTTGCTGACCGTACATCGTAACGTATTGCTGACTGTCAACTTACCCTAATGGTCTTCAAGGTACTGTGAGTGATGACGTGGTGTCGGAGCCCTGCGGCGCTGGTCAGCGTCTTATTGCAGATAGGACACGGGTGACTCGCGTGCGTGTGTGATGTACGTAGGTGACGTAACATGTAGCGCTCGTCTTGGTACTTGCGGTCTGGAAGGTAATGCAGGTCAGTTTGTGGCGCTTGAATATATACGACGACACGGTTGGCGCAGTGGTTGAGCCATTGACTGCTGCGTAGCATGTCGCGGGTTCGATTCCCGCACGGAACAAATATTTGTACGACCTACAAGTATTTGTTCCGAGTCTGGGTGTTTTTCTATCTATAATATGTATTTATTTACAAAAAAAAAAAAATGTATATAAGTAGTTTATCAGCCATCTCGTTACCATAACACAAGCATTAGGTTGCTTAGCTTGGGACTAGATGGCGTTGTCTGAAATGTCCAAGGATATTTATTTATTATTTATTTATATTATGAACAGTGGCATAAAGGGAAACTTGGCTGTTTACAAAATCAAACGAAACAAAGAACTGTAAATCGGTTCAGTCGTTTGGGAGCTACGATGCCACAGACAGATACACTGTTACCGCTTTTTTTTTTTTTTGTGGATAGGAAATCATCAAATAACTTCTCCCGCTCTGGGTGGAGCGGCCCGGAAGGGCATGTCAGACTTTTACTGACTAAAACCCACCCGTGTTCCTTCAGTTGCCTATGCCAGGGCCACGGTATCTTTTTTAAACAACCCGCGACCCCAGCGGCACACTGTTACCTCTGTTTTCGTAGGGGGTTAAAAAGGAACCTTTAGGACTTTAATAATGTTTTTAGGATGCTGTTGCGACTGCCTCGTTATTGCAGTGTCTCGGAAATGTTCGCGGTAACCCATACAGATGGGTTTTATGTGATTATCCGCAAAAAGACAGCCTCACTCCTGAGCAGAATAAGGGGCAGTCGCAATAGTATCCTGAAGGCTGTGGCGGCAGACACTTCATCTAGGACAATTTGTGAGAAGGCTGATACCATAGTGTCCATTTCTCATTATGTAGGTACAGTCTTGTCATTAATTGTCTCTTGTATTTAATTTGTCTTTAGCTTAAGTTACTAACAATAGTGTTTTAATTTCTAATCCTGTTACTAACAATTTATGGATCTTTAGTTATCCGAAATAAAATGATTTTATTTATTTAAAAATTTCTTTAAACACGAAGAAATTCTTAACATTTAATATGCTATTAAGCTTAAAAAAAGGAGTTTGCAAAACTCACCACACAGCGGGCACTTAATTTGCTCCTTCTTAGGGCCGTGTATTTTCATGTGTTCTCGCAGAGAACACGCACTTGTGAACAACTTTGAACACACTGTGCACGTTTCCAGATCTGAAAGTATGAAAGGATACAGTAAATACTGACGTCAAAATAATGTCAAAATAACCTAAAGAGAAATCGCATGGAACCACGCTACCCTTGATGTACAGACAGCAGCAGGTCAAGTTACTACAAACTGACAAATTTTCTCATTCGATTTTGAACTTAATCATGAACATTTTAAGGTTTAAAATCATTTGGACAAATTTGACAAATTGGTGTAACCTGATGTGCTGTTGTCTGTACAGTATATTATTCTTTACATTGTCATGTCTTTTTGAATAAATAAACACGGTATATAATTTTTATCTCACGAAGCGACACGCGCTTTACTTGTGTTTACCAAGTGTACAAATACGCTGTGAATGTGTGCGTGAAGACGAGTAGCGTCAGCTCATAACACACACACACTTCCGACTTCGCCATTGTCTCGGACGGTACCGAAAGGTCCTGCGCTGTGTCGCGTGTCGCTTCGTGAGATAAAAAAACCGGTCAAGTGCGAGTCTGGCTCGCGCACGAAGGGTTCCGTACCATATTATATGTTTAACAATCGCAAAGATAACTTTTTACTTATTTTATAATGATACTGTGAATTACAAGGTTATTTTTTGCAGTTGCAGAAAATCACCCATGTTTAAACAAAATACCTTATGAATCGCCGTTTTCAGTATTGTTGATTAAATACAGTATTCATGGTACTTACATGGTATAAAGAAGTTTCAAATTCCTAATTTGTTGAATTGTTGCGCTAGAGCTCGTACAAAAATGGTCTAAAATTTACAACTATTTCTTAATTTTAAAAGATAAAAAAAAATATGTTTGTACTCTACTCAATGACTTCTAGACGATGACACCCCACATAAGACATAATCAGCCTATAATGTTCCCACTGCTGGGACACAGGCCTCCTCTCGGTGAGAGGGAGTGGGCCGTAATCCCACGCGAGCCCAGTGCGGGTTGGTAGTTGTCACATGTCTTCGAATTTTTGGTTCTAGGACATGCCGGTTTCCTCACGATGTTTTCCTTCACCGTTTTGAGAGCAGCGGTAATTAAATAATGACATGACACCCCACATGCTAGATTAAAATTTTTTTTTTTTTTTCAAAATGAAAAGTTTATTGTATGGGGACCGACCCCTTAAATTTTTAACTTTGCTTTATTTTTATTATTTGTTGTTATAGCCGTAATAGACAGCGGAGGCTTAGTAAGTTTGTACTGGGCTGTACGTGGTTGTCTGATTTCATGGATTTTAATTTTCTTGCGCGGAACCCTAATTATTTTTCTAAAATAAAAATTGCCTAAGTTACTCCTTAAAACATCAGCCGATGTTTTAATGAGTAACTGCCGTCAAAATCGGTGAAAATTCGTTTGGCAAGTTTCCTAACTTGACTCAAAGTACCATTTTTTTAATCGGACTGCGCTTTAAAATTCTTCTATACAAACTTTAACATCCCTAAACCTCATTTGAGGCGTAGTTTTGAAAAACTAATAATGACAAACATTATTACTTACTTATGCAAGTATTTGTGCTAAGTTTCAAGTTCATTAACCAAATTAATAAGATTTTTCATATAAACTGTATCTCTGTTTCACGAACACAGATACCTAAAGAATTTCAAAAATCGTCTGGTATGTTTCCATAACTTGACTCAAACATTATTTACACCAATTTTAGAGTTAATCAAGCCCCCGATAAAATCCTCCGCTATAAAATTAACTTTTCACCCCTTAGGGGTAGATTTTTGGAAAACCCTAATACACGTTAGTCTTAATTTTTGGTCTCAAGTATAAAAACTGAGTTTTGAGTTAATTGGACCGCGTGTTAAAGGTCCTCCATACAAACTTTGACACCCCCCAATCCCTCCTTAGGGGGTAGTTTAGGAAAACTAAAAATGATAAACTTTATAATTTACTTAGATGAATATTCGTGCTAAGTTTCAAGTCTATTAACTCAAGGGATAGGATTTTTCATACAAACTTTCATCCCCTGTTTTACCACCTCTAAGGTGGATGGAATTTTCAAAAATCCTTCCTTAGTGGATGTTTACACTATATAAGGTATCTATGTGCAAAATTTCAAGTCTCTAGGTCCATTGGTTTGGGCTGTGCGTTGGTATATTAGTCAGTGACTCAGTCAGGACTTTGATTTTTTTTATTTATACAGATTTACTATGTTATTTTAATACCACAGACTTCTTATAGGTTTTCCTGTAATTTACAGGTATAGAACTAATTTCTATATTTTTTTCAAAATTTTAGGCTCAGTAGTTTCGGAGATAAGGGGGGGGAATGGTCAATTTTCGTCTACTTTCTTAAATAACTTTAAAACAATAAATTTTAAAATTATAAAAAATATATATTTGAGATTCTCATAGTAAGCCCTTTCATTTGATATGTCACTCGGTACAGTTTACAAAACTTTTTTTTTAAATTTTCTTATTTTCCCCCTAAAGTGACTCTCATATTCAAAATTCATATATTTACTTTAGCTGTACGTGTGTGGGTCACAGAAATCCATATGTGTACCAAATTTTAACTTAATCGGTCTATTAGATTCGGAGCAAATTGGCTGTGATAGACGGACAGACGGACAGACAGACAGACACACGAGTGATCCTATAAGGGTTCCGTTTTTTCCTTTTGAGGTACGGAACCCTAAAAAAGTGTACGAAGTTAGTGCATGCACCACACACTCTCAAGTTGTGTATGTAACACAAATAATATGTGGAATTCATATTATTTGGGTTTTATACCCAACTTGAGAGTGAAAAACTGCTTAGAATACCACTTTTTTACACATCAGTTTTCTGAAAATCGTGGCATAGGTACTGAGATTGACTAAATGCCTACACCATATTTAAGTAATAAGTAATTCGCGTAAATTTGCAAATAAGGGTGAAACCACAATTTAGTAAGAAGGAAAGTCTTGCAAATTCTATATCAAAGCTATGAAATCTTTTGTTAGCAAATATTGAGTACTCACTCTCTCCAGTATGCTTTCTGATGTGATACGTGAGCTTGGACTTCTGCACAAACGTCTTCCCGCAATACATACAGGCGTATGATGTGTCCTTCAAATGAGTCCTGCAAAACATAATTAAGTACTCATGATAAAAAATTCATTCACTTTCAATTCATCTTTCATGAAAATATTCCTAAAAATGAAGAACTCTATAGGATCAACTCTGAAATGGTGAAAAAAAGCATCTCTTCAACACATTTTCATTGGGAAGAAAAATACATGAAAAGTATTGCAATTTCGTATGACACTGCCGATTTTTTTGTCAATAATTATGAAGTGGTCTTTACTATTAGCCGACGTTCGCACGGACGTAAAAATATCGCGGCGGAATTTTATCGCTTACTGGATTTTCAACTCTCGGTGTTGAACCGAGCGTTGAGAATCCAACAGAGTACATCCCGGCCATTCCCAGCGCGTCGAAAAAACACAGTGCGCGAAATAAAATCGCCGCGTTATTTTTACGTCCGTGCGATTAAGAGGAAGTCTAAAAGTGGCACCGGTAAGTGAAAAGCAGTGTGAAATTGGTTGATGCGGAGGAATGAGGAAAATGTCGTGAGAAAAGTTTTGAGTATATATCTGGGTGGCTATAAGAGTAGAGGAAGACCAAAGAAACAATGAATGGACTGTGTTAAAGATGAAATGGCTAAAAAGGGGATGACTACTTAGATGACGACTAATAGAGAAGTATGGATGAAAAAGACATGTTGCGCCGAACCCAAATAAATTGGGATAAGGGCAGGAGAATGATGATGACTGGTCCCAATCAGGTCATTTACCTGGTGTGTGAGTTACAGGCTCCTTTGTCAGCGAAGCTTCTAGGGCAGTGCGGACAGGCGTAGGGCCGCTCGCCGGTGTGACGGCGCTCGTGACGTAACATATTGGAGCGTTGCACGAAGCGCATTGGGCAGTACGAGCACGCGTGACGGGGGCCCTCGTGGATTTGGACATGTTCGCGGAAGGAATCGCGTTTCTGCACATAATGTAAATCACTACAATTTGAACCTTATACATACAGGGTGTAAGGGACAGCCCTCCGCAAATTGATAGGGTGAATTCAGTATGTCATACTAAGATGACCGGTACATGAAATTTTTTCAGGAACGTTAAGGGAATCCAATAAACCTGATTTGTTTGTGTTTTTGTGCACAAATCGGAGCGTCTATTACTGGTTGGGAGGGGTAGGTAATAGGTATGCGGCGAGTTCGATGAACTCTGTAGCTAGACAGAAAGTGAACAGCTGATTTCACGCGTCGTTGGTTAGAGTATTTCAACATCCATTGCTGGTTTTTTTTTGCAGTTTTGTTTACATAAATGGAGTGCTGCGAACACACAATGTAATTTTACATTGAAATAATGAAAATGAATTTTTTTTTTTTTTTAATTAAAATTTTCAATAATTTAATCATTTTTAAGTGGAATATGATTCAAAATGAGGAGCTGAATGCACCCTGTTAGTTTGCGGAGGGCTGTCCCTTACACCCTGTATACATAAACTCACGTCTTTTTCTCATGGGTTTAGGCAGCTTATATTCTTCTGTTTAAAGAATATATATACCAGTATATTCAAATAAATCATACAGCTTTAAGGTCAGATAATGACTCCGTGAGTCGATAAAAAAGAATAGAATATTTCGTCGGTTTAAAGGTAAAACTCATTAAGTGACATAATAATTTTTTTGCATTTAATGAATTTTACCTCTAAACCGACGATTTAAAAGTAGGCTTGTATATTATAGCGCGCTTGTATATTCTTTTTAACAACTATTTATTGTACCTATGTTAACAAATGATTAAATGACTTATGACTTATATTATGCAATTAGTGAATAAAGGACGGATTTAAAGGGGGGCCATAGATGAATCACGAGCTATTGAAGCATTCTAACGACTGAATCACGACCGTAGGGAGTACTATACTTACTACCATGACATATTTCAGACTGTCAATTCAAAAGTGCCTGTAAATTGCATAATTAAAATAACAGAAAGGCTTTAAAACCGACTTCTCGGAAAGCTAACCATTGCACCTATACTCATTACTACACTCCTATTTTTCTAATATGCGGACAATGGTGTGGGTTACGTGGGGGAGGACCTCGTGGCTAAGTAATAACAGCCGCACGGGTCGATCCATCAGGTTAAGCTACGCTTGCCGTGATTGGACCGTTGATGGGTGACTATCTTTATATACAGAGACTTCTACGTGCCTCGGAAAGCACGTTAAACCGTTAGTCTCGGCTGTCATTCGTGGATCTTTGACAGTCATTACAGAAGCCCGAAAGTCTGACAACCAGTCTTATTAAGGGATATCGTATTACCCAGAAACTGGGTTGTGGAGGTCAGATAAGCAGTCGCTCTATGTAAAATACTGATATTCAGCTGCGTCCGGTTAGACTGGAAGCCGACCCCAACATAGTTGTGAAAAGGCTAGGCAGATTGATTGGTGTGGGTTATGGATTTCTTGTATTTTCTTTAGCATT
Source organism: Cosmia trapezina (assembly GCA_905163495.3). Taxonomy (NCBI): domain Eukaryota; kingdom Metazoa; phylum Arthropoda; class Insecta; order Lepidoptera; family Noctuidae; genus Cosmia; species Cosmia trapezina. Next base: position 22,156,782 of record LR991032.1, on the reverse strand, counting down.
TATCCGTTTTTTGTCCCTAATTAAATTACAACAATAACAACACATCCTATCTCAATTCCTAATTTAACGGCACGGTTGGCGCAGTGGTTGAGCGATTGACTGCTGCGCAGTATGTCGCGGGTACCATTCCCGCACGAAACAAATATTTGTACGACCTACAAGTATTTGTTCCGAGTCTGTGCGTTTTTCTATCTTTAATATGTAAGTACTTACCAAAAAAGTCTTCCCACAGAAAGTACAAGTATAATTCTGCTTGTTAGGCAGATGGTCCTGTTTGTGCATGTACAGTGACGACTTGTACTGAAACGACTTGCCGCACTCCGAACACTCGAACGGATGCTGTCCAGGGTGACTTATGAGGTAGTGGAGTTTTCTGTAACAGATACTAGTGCTTTAGCAAAGAGCAAAGATTGAATAATAGACTTTATTGTCAGTGGCATAAATTATAAATTAGAGCGATAGTGAGGCCCCCAGGGATGATGATGTCTGCCTTGTTTCTTGTACAATTTTGCACTTTATGGTACTTATTCTAAAGTTCAAAGTTCAGTGTCAGAAATCTGATTTGTGCTGCTCTCGGTCTGTGCTAGCCATTAACGGTCTTATTACAAAACGAGGTTTTTATTCTGTCATGGTTTAAGCCATCGACCCAGTTTTTGTAATAAGAACCTAGCTGTGATAGAAATATAGTTCTTAATACAGAACTGACAACTTAGTCCGGTACTAAGTTGTCAGTTTAAAACTGACATCTTAATATGTCGGAATAAAGTACGAAATTCAAAAAAGGGTCCGTGGTTTAAACCTGGGTTTGAAGATGAACCTTGTTTTGTAATAAGACGGTTTGACTTTATTACGGCAAGCTGCTCAATCAGGATTTTAACAGCATGAAACCGTGAGTCTTCTAAAAAAAAATAAACCAGATGGATTCACATAAGAAAAAAGCTCGTTTTACCATTGAACAAATGGATAAATAGTTCGAGTCACCTTTCAGTCTAACTAAAGTCTCACCTCTCATCCATAGTGTGCAGTATCTCCCTGCAGAGCTTGCACTTGAACTTGCCGGGGCCGTGCGCCTGCGCCATGTGCGCGCCGCACGCCCGCGAGCTACCGAACTCGCGCCCGCACACAGCGCACTCCATTGAGCGCTCCGGACGTGACGTACGAGCTGTGTGCATCGTCTGTAATAAAGAAAATGTTGAGAAGGTTAAAGGTTGTGGAAATTTGTTGGTGGGGGTTGTTTTTAACCGACTTCAAAAGAAGAAGGAGGTTCTCAATTCGAATTCGAAAGTAACTGTCTGTCTGTTACCTTTTTACGCCTAAACCACTGAACGGATTTTGATAAAATCTAGCAAGGCTGTAGGTGGTATCGTAGGAAAGGACATAGGCTACTTTTTGTCTCAAAAATAACCGTACAGGGGGTGATATAGGGGATGAAAGTTTGTATGGGAAACCCAGCATTTCTTAAGTTAGGGATATGAAAATTCAAATTTATGATTTTGGTAGGAAATAATGAAACCTACAGGGAGTGATATAGGCCGCCGGGGTCGCGGGTTGTTCGAAAGAGATGCCGTGGCCTTGGCATAGGCAACTGAAGGAACACGGCCACGGGGTTTTAGTCAGTAAAAGTCTGACACGCCTTTCCGCTCCACCCAGAGCGAGAGAAGTCATTTGATGATTTCCCATCCACAAAAAAAAAGGCTCAAAAAACATACATCTTACCCGCACATGTAACTTAAAAGACTTCCTATGGCTCAAAGGCTTATACTGGCAAGATTCGAGGGAACAGAACACCTTCCTAGCTTCAGCGTGCTCACAGTTGAAGTGTGCTCTCATCTCCTCAATACTTGGCATCACCACACAGCAGAGGGAACATTTCAGGAGGTATAGAGGTGTCTGATCTGGAGTGCTATGCTTCTCTAAATGGTGGTGAACGTACCAGACCTATGGATAAAGTGAAGTAATTTTAGTATTTAAAGGTTCTGAAGATCCATGATGTTTTTACTTTGTATTGTATACAGCTTTGTATTTTTTCAGATTAGACTAATCTTTTCATGAAAAATCAGCTGGCACCACTTTGACAAGAGGTCTTCCGTATCAACAATTAAAAATTAAAAAAACGGCCAAGTGCGTGTCGGGCCACGCGCAGTAATAGGGTTCCGTAGTTGCACAATAATGCGGACTAAGAAGAGGGCTTTTTGTTGTTTCATGAACATTTGACTATTACTTGTAAACTTGAAAAGCCTACTTAAAAGAGATAGTTTTCCATTAAACTTCGTTATTGTATATACTACTACCGTGAATTTTTTCACCCACCCAAAACTAACCGTTTAGCGTTGGGGGGGGGGGGGGGGGGGCACTTGACTGTAACAATTATTAATCAAAATTAGCACTTTTAATATTTCAGAAACAAATCCCTAAATCGAAAAATTGTTTTCACAAACCCGCAATATTTTTGAAACCCTCCATCACCAACCATCATCTAGCAACCATCTAGCAACACCCCACACCTTGGGGTAGACCAGAGAAAAAAAAAACATCCCCACTTTACGTGTAGATACAGAAGGTACCCTAAAAAAAATTTTTTTTTCATGATTTTATTTTACCACTTTGTCGGCGTGATGAATATGTAATCCATGCCTTATTATAGCTTTCCAGTACTAAGAGTGTCTGAGCTAAGGTGCAGACGGACAGACGGACGGACATAGCGAAACTATAAGGGTTCCTTGTTGACTACGGAACCCTAATAAAATATATGACGCCGTTCATCATTCATCTCGTCCATTCGTTCATCGTTCAGTCATGACTAAAGAAAATATAGACACTTTTAACACTTTTGACAGATGCCCGGACCTGACGTCTCAGTGCTGCCCTTGGACTATTTTATATAAGGAGCTGCCAAAAAACCCTAATTACCGCCTTGGTAATGAGGGTTTTTTCAGGGTTTATTAATTAACTTTTACTGATAAAATAAATAATTACCTTATCACTAAACATTTCATTGCATCTCTCACACTTGTAATAAGCGTCTTTATGATTGAAGAAATGTGCTCGCACTTGATGCGTCTCTCTGTCCGTTTCATGCCAGAACAGCGTCGGACAATACCTGCATTTGAAACCTAAATGTGGACTGAAACAGTTGTCATATTCTACTAGTTCCCAATGTTCTGTCAAATGTCGCCTCGTTGTCTCTCTGTCGTCAAACTCCTTATCACAAAACTGACATATCCATAGATCCTCAAACTCTCCCAACTCATTTGATACATGAGTCTCAAGCTCACTATGAGTCTCAAAAGTAGTGGCACACACTCTACATGAAAATATTGGCAATGACTTAATACAATGTATTTTGAACATATGAGTGGTAAAACTTGACAAAGTACTGTACCGGACACTACACAGTGTGCAAACTATATCCATTGTTATTTCAGTTGTCAGCTTCTTATAGTCAACATCCGAATATTGAAAAACGGAATTAGCGTTAATATCTGACAATATGTCACATATGTAATCATGGTAACATTTCTGTACCACTATCAGTTCCAATAAAGTAACATCAAAATCATCAATACCATTGTAGTTTTTGTAAACATCGTCATTCTCATCATCCTTTGCCTTAGCAGCTCTGTCATCATTCTTGGCTTCATCAGAAGTAAGGACTTCTTGTTTAATTTCTGGTATGAGGACTTTGAGTAAATCTCTAGTTTCATTTGGGTCAGCTTCTATAGCACAGTCAGTAGGTTTCAATTCAGAATCAACGTAGCCGTATCTTTCATGGTGTTTCAGTTGTTCTTCAACAAATTCAGCTCTGAGATCAGCACCATACACTGAGAATTGTACATCTCTTCCTGACATCAGAGCAGTGAAACATTTTAAGGTAAAATGATGATACCCCATATAATGGTTGAAGAATGTTCTAGTTGAGTTGTTAGATTTATTACAAAGCAAACAGAGAAAGTTTGAGGTGCCATCATATTCTAACTCCCAAAGGTCTTCTTCATCTTTATTTGACACATTAGAAACATTGTGTTTTTGGAACAAATGTGAGTGGTACAGATCACCGTCAAGTACACGGAAATGACAAAGTCTACAATGTACTAGATTGTGAAGAGTCTTGAGATGATGCCGGAGCTCTATTTCAGTTTCAAAGTTCTCAACACATTGTGAGCACGGCCAGGGAGTATGAAACTTCACATGTTTCCACCAAGCATCTCTATCAGGTACAAAGTATCTAAAAAAATACTAATATTATAAGTGATTAAACTTTAAATAAAAACATTAAATATTCACATTCACAATTTCTCAAGATTCAATCATTCAAGATGAAAAATATTACATAGTACTTACCTACAAATGCCACAGAAATCTTTCTTATGATTTAGGACGTAATGAACAATGATTTTCGATCTATTTATGAACCAGTCTGGGCAAAGTAAGCAGCTGTAGGGTCCCGAAGGATTAAGATCTTTTAGGTAGAGCCACACGTCTTCCGGCCGTTCAATCACCGGCGGTTGCTGACCAGGCTTGTTACGTTGAAGCTTTATCGTGATCGAGAACCGTTTAGGCGGTGGTAACTTCTTTTTCTTCTTATTTGGAGACTCCGAAGAATCTGATGTTGTCTCTACATATTGTTCTGGGTCTAATTTCTTATTTGCCGCTATAACGGATAGCGGTTCATCATCAGACTCATCCGAAGACATCTTCTTGTGTGTATTGTTACTTTAAAAAGCGAATTATATTATTCTAAGCAAGATAATCCTAGAAAATCGGTAAAATACTCAAAAAGTATACATTGATTTAAACAACTTGACATTCGTTTGTTGACAGAGTTGATAGACGTCAGACCATCAGACAGACAAAATCACAGATTACTAATATTATGTGCAAGACGAAATGACGAAAGAGCTCAAAGAGCCTTTCGCTTTCTCTTTCAAACATCAAATTCCACAATATTTCCATGATATTTCCATAGAAATGAAAAGGGACGAGTATGTTTCATTTCTCTTCAGTCCATGAGTGAGATGCTAAATAACCACCGTAATGCTACAACCTTCAACACAACTTCTAGTGTTGAAAGATGAAAATAGATGAGCCCCGTTCTCGATAGTTCTAATAGTCTCTCTAGCCAAATCCAGCTACAAAAAATGCATCAGGTTCAGGAGCACCACGGGATGGCGTAAATTCTGTGGCAGCATTGAATCCTGTCAGCAAGCAAACAGGGTAAGGAAAGTACTGGCGCAACAGCAGACACCTGGGCCCGCTATCCTCCGTAAGCCTGATAATACACTTACTTCCTCGCCAGAAGAAACGAGACGCGTCCTTATTGAAACTCACTTCCCTGGATGTGTCCTTACGCAGGTAATCGACTGGCTAGATGTAATTCAAACGCCATCAGACAATGATTGGCTTTGTGCAGGCAGGGTGGTCACGTTGGAAAGGATCCAATGGGCCATTCGTAGTTTCCATCCTTTTAAGGCAGCTGGTCCTGATGGAGTTTTCCCCGCCTTACTTCAGTGGGGAGGAATCTCTGTTGCAATAAGACTGGTGCCTCTAATGAGAGCGTGCCTGGCCTTTAGATACGTTCCAAAAGGATGGAGGGAAGTGAAAGTTATATTCATCCCTAAGCCAGGTAAGGGTGACTACACAAACGCCAAATCCTACCGTCCCATCAGTCTGACCTCCTTTCTATTAAAAACTCTGGAAAGGCTGTGTGACAGGGAGCTAAGGGACGGCGTTTTAAAAACGATACCGCTACACGGTAATCAACACGCATACAGCTCAGGTAAGTCGACCGAATCCGCTCTTCATCTAGTAGTCAGTCAGATAGAGGAAGCGATCTACCAGAAAGGCAGCTGCCTGGGCACGTTCATAGACATCGAAGGAGCCTTCGACAAAACTTACTTCTCCAGCATCAGCAGCGCCCTCTCCAGACATGGAGTAGAACAGGTACTAACGGACTGGATCACAAACATGTTAAGTAAACGAGTGGTTCGCCTTGAGGGTGAACAGCAGTTGGCCATGATAGCCAAAGGCTGCCCCCAGGGAGGGGTGTTGTCGCCCCTACTGTGGAATCTGGTGATTAACGACCTTATCACCAAACTCAACGCCAGCCGCTTTTATACAATAGGGTATGCAGACGACCTCGCAATCCTTGTGCCGGGGAAGGTGACAGGAACGATCTGCAACCTCACTCAGCAAGCGCTACGTATTGTAGAAAGATGGTGCAGGGAATTTGACCTATCAGTGAACCCCACTAAAACTGAACTAGTCATGTTTACCCATAAACGAGTTTTAGGCCCATTCCGCCTACCAAAACTGTTCGATACAGAACTCCAGTTGACCAATGAAGTCAAGTATCTCGGCGTCATCCTAGACAGTAAGTTAAACTGGAGTAGTCATTTAGACAGCAAACTAAACAGGGCCTGCATCACCTTCTGGCAGTGCAGGAAAATGATAGGTAAGAAGTGGGGCCTATCCCCTAAAATTATACTATGGCTGTACACCGCAGTGATCCGCCCCATGATCACCTACGGGGCTGTGGTCTGGTGGCCCCGCACCAAACTTGTTACAGCCTCTAATAAACTACAACATATGCAAAGACTAGCCTGCACGGCGACTACGGGTTGCATGAGGACTACTCCGACTGCAGCAGTTGAAGCCATGCTGGGATTACCACCGCTCCACCTGTTCATACAGCAGGAAGCAACGATGGCGGCGGTACGTCTTAATGCACTAAATCTCTGGGGTAAGAGTAATATACCACACACCGCGCTGCTTGAGGAACTAAACAAGGAGTTCCCCATCACAAGAGCTGTAAATGACCGGGTACCTAAACAATTTATTTTTGATAAGAAATACAAGATCCAGCTGCACGAGGATCGCCGATGCGAGGGGTTGTGCCCCGCAGAGCTGCGTATCTTCACGGATGGATCCAAAACAGGTAGTGGCACAGGTGCTGGAATCTTCTCGGACGATTTCAACATACACATAGCTACACCATTGGGGGCCCATAACACAGTGTTCCAGGCCGAGTGCATGGGCATTTCTTTGGCCGCTTCAGCCATCATGGCCAGGGAAGTTAAGGACCACTCGATCCGCATACTCTCAGACAGCATGGCTGTTCTGCAAGCGCTAAGTAGTCACACTGTGGACTCTGGGCTAATATACGAGTGCCACCAGCGTCTTAACCAGGTGGGTAGACTCAATAATATAACCATTCAATGGATCAAGGGACACAGCGGCTCGCTAGGCAACGACGCAGCCGACGAACTTGCCAGAAGGGGGTCGAGCATGGCACCAGTGGGACCTGAACCCATAGTGCCGCTCCCTTTCGGGTACTTGCGCACTCTGGTAAGGAAACGAACCAGGGATCAGCATCACAAACTATGGTCGGACCAAGGTGAATGTAGGCAGGCTAGGGAAGCACTCCCTGCCATTGATGGCCGGCTCACGAAACAGGTTCTCCGACTAACTAAACAACAGCTGCGTACAGTTACAGCGGCTATAACTGGCCATGGGTCATTTAATAAACACCTCTTTGTCATAGGAGTCACAGACAGTCCGCTGTGCAGGGCCTGCGTGGAGGACGACGAGACAGCAGCTCATGTGCTTCTAAACTGCCCGGTTGTCGCCGCATACAGGGCAAAGTACTTCGGTAACCCAGGTACCCTCCGTGAGGTTGTCAGTAAGATCAAGGCGCTGCTGGCCTTCTTTGAGGAGCTGGGGTGGATCGAATGATCGATTTTCCCACCCATACGCAAAATACGCGCATTGACGTGGAGTTGCGGATACCAGCCCGTATTACCTATTACCTATTACCTATTAGTCTCTCTATACTTACTTTACTCTTTGTCTAACAGTTAGTTAATGGTTAGTTATTTTTAGATCTCATCATCTCAGTCATAAGATTATTTTATTAGGAACGTAAAGTTGGTTTCCGTCGTATTGTATTGGTATTACATTTTTACATAATTTTTTTGAGAAACAAACATTTTGCATAGACAATGAAGATTTATTATTTAACGTTCCATTTCCCCTAACATTCAAAAGTAAAAGTCTCAATAAGATGAGCTATAGGTATAGGTACCAATAATGAGAATAAAAACTTTCACTTGCTCGCTTCAGATGTCGCTACTATCTCACGCTCGCGTCTAAGAAATTGGCATCTAGCTGTCACTATCCATTTTTAGGGTTAAAATTAACCCTTATAGGATTACTCGTGTATCTGTCTGTCTGTCCGTCTGTCACAGCCAATTTGTTCTGTATCTATTGGACCCAATAAGTTAAAAGGTACACACGGCTACACATTTCCAGTTTACACTGACCTCTCATTCGAAGAAAATCCTATACAATGCTAGATCAGCTTATACTGGAAATGCTTGATGTGTAGCCGTTCGTACACTTATGAACTTCTGTGACCCAAACACGGCCGGGTAAAGTAAATAAATGAATTGTAGATTACAAGAAAACCTTTATGAAGTCTGCTGTGGTATTAAAATAACATGGTAAATCTATCAATATTGTAAGTACAGACACATCAAGCTATCTATTTCCAGTTTACACTGACCTCTCATTGTAAGGAAATCCTATACAATGCGACATCAGCTTATACTGGACATGTATAGCATGATCTGTAGCCGTGCGTACAAACTTACATTTACAGTTAGAATGTATGGGAGAACATGTTTTTCAACTACAATGATAAGTTTGTTCTTGGGATAAATTCATTCCAAGTACGGAACCCTTCATTGTGCGTGGTCCAACACGCACTTGGCCGGTTTTTTTAAACAACCGACTTCTTATTTCGTTGCGCAGCTGTTGACTGCAAAAATATGGGGACCCGTGTATTTGCTAAAGATGATAAAAGACGAAAACTGTGGGAAAAAGTTTTCTGAAAAAAAATTGGAAACACTAAGTATTTCCAATTATTACCCAACTGCGGCGAAGCCCAAAAGGAGGGTTATGTATTTGACCTGTATGTATGTATGTATGTATGAATGTCCGTTTCTTTGTTGCCTCGTAACTCCTAAACAAATGAACGGATTTGGATGAATTTGTCTTAGTAGCGCGAGTGTCACTGGCTACATTAAAATCAAAAACAAAGTAAAATGGTGGACTTGGGGTGCCATATTGTGGAGTTAAAATTTTTTTTTCTTCTCATACCATCGAGTGGGATATCAAATTGAAGGGTTTTAAAAGGTGATTACAAAAATATATACAACTTATATGGAAAAGCAGTTCGAAGTGACAAATCGTAAAAAACACGAAAAGAAATCAAAATAACCCTCGAAACTCCTTGCCAGAACTAAATCGTCTGCGAAATTTTTCACATTTGTAAACTAAAAAGCTGGAAATAAAAAAAGTAATTAAAAAACTAAAAAACCCGACTGCGGTAAAAGTTAAGTTAAAAAAAACTGAAAAGCTAAAAACAAGCCCATTTTAAATTAAATTACTTAAATTTGGAAGCAGGCGGGACCCGTTCCATTTTTTATATTTTCAAACACAAACGGGTCCCGCCTGCTTCCAAAATTAATTTAATTTAATTTAAAATGGGCTTGTTTTTAGCTTTTCAGTTTTATTAACTTTTACCGCAGTCGGGTTTTTTAGTTTTTTTAATTACTTTTTTTTATTAATTTTATACCTGTCTTGAGCAAGCTTACTCATGAGTGACGGGTTAGCGATTTTCGACTTATTTTAGCTATTACTTCAGGTTTCCTGACGGTATTTTCTCTGAATGACAAGAGGCCTTCGTCCTGTAGTGGGACAGAAATAGGCTGGTTTTTATAATCGACCAAATGCTTCTGTTTCCATTTAAAACATTAGATAATTTACATTAGATAAGACAAAACACCGATAGTCAGCATACAACTACACGACAATATCATCTCACAGTAGGTACTCCAAACATACTTTGACCAAATCTTCTTCCGTGAGGTCATCACAAGTCACGGTCAGGCTTAGCGTCCAAGTGAGCGTTGAGTGCAGAACTGCAGAGTGTGCCGGACAGGGGACTGGGCTAGAGCGACGGTTTGACTCTCCAGACACGGCGAAAAATAATGTGCGTTTCAAAATCCACATTTCTCCTAAATATTGCACTGCATGAATTGAAACGTACCGCAAAAATATCCTTTCGTGGCAGCCATTTTATAGAATTCAAGTTTGTCTATGGTGAGCCAAAGAAAGGCGAAGCTAAACAAAAGGCTAGCATGTAGATAGCGTTTACTAAATTAACAGTAAAATTTGCGTAAATACTGACTCAAAAGACTTATTTTTATGATATACTGAAGTGAACTAACAACTTTTATTACGTGTGTATCATATAAGTTCATAAAATGAAGCACAATGCATCGTGTAATGGTGGCCATTAGAAGTAATAATTATGTATATTGGCATACTTACTGCTTTACGGACCAGCAAATAAACATTTAAAGGATTACACTGACTGGTTTATCTTTAAATATAACTGAACAACATGTAAACCCAAGTGATATTTGTGATATGTGAGCAAGGAAAAGTGCCCAGTGTAAATAGACCATTTGGCACGAACCATGGCCCAGAATCAGGGGGAGGTTCAAGTGGGGACACCGAACCAACCCGTCAAGGAGAAAGATATTTACGCCTGTTTGCCTGATATGCGGACGAACGGGCCGCTTGGACCCGACGAATTGTGTTCCGGAGGTGAAGAACTCCGCTGGCTGCCCGCGCAGGCCACAGACCGAGATTTGGTGATGTACTTGCGAGCTGCACGCTCTATGGCAGCATTCGCTGGTATGTGTGACGGGGGCTCCCCGGACGACGGCTGTGTAGCCGCCAGCCGCGATGACACCACTATCAACGCTTTGGATGTGCTTCATGACTCGGGCTACGACCCTGGTCGTGCTCTACAAGCTCTTGTCAAATGTCCAGTCCCCAAAGGAATTGAGAAAAAGTGGACGGAGGAAGAAACAAAAAGATTTGTCAAAGGAATTCGGCAATTTGGTAAGAATTTCTTTAAAATTAGAAAGGACCTATTGCCTCACAAAGATACTGCTGAGTTAGTTGAGTTCTATTATCTGTGGAAAAAGACTCCTGGTGCTAGTAGCAATAGGCCACACAGGAGACGACGCCAGGCATCTCTGAGACGTGTGCGCAATACACGAAATTCCCGCGCTGGTACTCCCAAAGAACAGACCCCCGAGGCTACACCTACAGTACCAGAAACCAATGGTTCAAGACCCTCACCTAATCCTAAGGAAGCAGGGGAGATGAGTTCAGTTACAGAAGACGAAAATTCTGAAGAAGATAGTGATTCTAGAGATGCTGGTGATTTAGCTAAAGTTGACAATGTAAGACCAGATAACCCTGATGACTCGCCAAGTAGAATGAGAACCAGAAATAAATCTAAAGAACAAAATACACCTACAACACCTAATGGAAAGAAGGGTCAAGATGAAAGTGATAATGATTCAAAGCCTAAACCTAAACCTAGTAAACCTATTGTACAAAGTACTGTCACCTCTACCATCACCAACATTATTATACCTGAAAAAGTGCTTTCATCTCCAGTTAGCAAAGATATTAAGAAAAAGGTGCCGCCAGTGGCAAATGGTGTAAAAGTTGATGTATCAAAAGTTAAGAAACGTCTTCCAGATGAAACAAAGCCAGAGAGTATTTTGGATGGTGATGTGCAGATGAAGAAGAAAAAGCCAGTAACACCTCCCGATAGTCCAGCTGAAAGTCTTACTAATGACAGTTTTCCTGCAATGGATGAAACAGAAACTCCGGAGCCTGAGCCAGAAGCTTGTGACTTCAGTTTTAATAAGACTGACAAAGAGAACAGTGAACAAAATAAAGAACTGGACCCTGAACAGCTTGCAAAATCTGCTGATCCTCCAGTTAAAATTGAGAACAACTCTGAACCTGTTATTAAAACTGAGAAAGATCCTTTACCTCCAATTTTCCAATTGGCTAATGAGAAAGATGATAGAAGTGCTCTTGATCTAAAAACAGATTCTAACATGACCACAAATAAATTACCTGAAAACATGGAACCAAGACCTCTTGTACTGCAAAATCCAATGTTTCCTAAAACCGAACTCATTATACCTAAAGTTACACCAATGTGTACAGATCCTATTGAGAAAATTAAAATCAAAGAGGAAATAGATACAGATGAGACAATGAATCTACAAAAAGATGATTATCCAAAAGATCCTTTATCACACAACTTCCCTGGACATCCCGTGAGCCAACCCAACAAACCACTTAATTTGGAGAACACAAACTTTTTTGTAAAAGACATATACAATCCAAAATTAGGTCACAGTATTAAAATTGAAAATGTGCCTAATAATATTTTCAATCCTTTAAATATAACAAAAGACTGTTCAATTATAAGAAGTGCAAAAGACTTTTCATCTGGCATGCCACCATTTTATCCACCTAACATGAGTTTTGCCAATGATTCTTCAAAACATAATCCACATATGAATCCTCTAAAGACAGTAATAAAATTAGAGCCTAGGGATGAAACCAGCGAAATGAAAAATCAAAATACACCTGAAATCTTTACTGCTACTATATCTTCAGGCAACAAAGTTGATTCTCCGAATGCTCCTCGGTTAGACTCATTACAGAGAATGAGTCCAACACCTACTAACCCACGTGGATCATCACCTCCTCCAATGGAACATCCTACAACTTTGAATACAGAACCAATTTCACCAGCAAACTCACAAGAAAACAAAGAATCTGATGCTGACGATAAACAACCAACAGATCTAAAGACTCAGCCAATGCCTAAACTAGATGCTCAGAATAGCAACTTGAGGCCACCCTCATTTTCACATCCAGTGAGACCAGAAAATCTTGGCATTAGATCAACAGAAGCTTCTATTACACCAGTTTCTGTCCAAAACATGCCTCCACCACTCAGTCAGCCTTCTATGGCTGGCTTGCTGCCTCCAGGACCAATTATATCTGTTGGAAGTGGTGCAAACATTGGACCTTATGGGTTTATGCCTACTGCATTGTATGGTCATACAAACCATCTTGGGCATCCTGGGCATCCAGGACATCCAGGACTCGATAAGCCTGCCTCAATGCCACCTCTCATGCAACAGCATCCACCAACCCACAGTTTACAAGGAAGTAATCTTATACAAAGCTCTAACAATCAAAGTGATCCCTCAATGCCACAAGATCTGAAAATCAAACAGGAGGTACCTGACAATGTCCCAGCTAATTTGTCTACCCAGCAAGTTGATCCACTTCAATCACTCAAAGAAGTCAAAGTGCCAGGATATCCTATTGGAAGTGCAATAGCTCAACATTTGAATACCGAGAGGGACAGAGAATCCATATCTAGTGTTGAAAATAACAGTAGGCCCCCGAGTCAACCTACTAATGAGAACACCAATATGGGCTCCAGTGCTTTCCTTGGTCCAAGGATTGAAAGTATAAAGAAAGAGCCTGACTTCTTACATCAACCTCACCTACCACCTACTTCTACAAGTCAGAGTAGCAGTTCAGAGTCTTCCAATCACGTTCCTCCGGTGAAAAGCCCACACACGCCGACACCTATCAAGAGTCAACCAGGTCACAATGGAACCCCAATGCATATTTCTCACTCATCCTCTACAACATCGCCTTTCTCTAGGCATATGACAAGCCCCTCGCAGCCGAGGCAAATCTCAGCGTCGCCCGTTCAACCGAACACTCCAGTGTCGCATTCGGCGCTTAACTTGATGAATCCTACGCCATTATCAATACCAGCTACAATACCTGGCCCTGTCATGCACTCTGGACAGCAACATCCGTTTGCGTCGCCTCTGCACCACCCACATTTGCTGCATCCGTCTATCTTTCAATTATCTGCAGCGGCGGCTCACGCTATGCACCCGTATTATCCACATCCGCATCCTGGGTATTCAATGCCTTATCCATATCCTTATGGACCACTACCTCAACCTCACCCAATACCGCCGATGCACCCTGCTGTAAGCCAGGCAGGACGACATGAGCCAGTGAAACCGTCGACCATAGAATCTACGACGATGCTCAGCTCACATCACAGTCACAGCACCAGTTCCTCAGTCACAACAAGATCACTTAGAGAAATTTCTGAAAGTTCTGAGGATCCAAGACATGCCAGTGTGACCGCTGACAGACATCAACTGCACGAGACAACGATGACACACCATCATTCGACTAGTCATCACAGCGCGGTACATACCAGTACCGAAAAGCAGCCAAGTCATGTAGGAGGTGGCACCAACCACACGCTATCTATATCTCATTCGACTTCGAGTAGCTCGTCGCAATCGATCCAGCACAAAATTAATACGCAGCAGAAAAGTAGTTCTCATTCAAACTCTCCACATCACTTATCGGCGAGCTTGTCTCAGACCACGAGCTCATCGTCCAGCGTCAACCTCAACAACCACAACCACACGCATCATCACACGCACCACTTGGCGCACCACCCCGAGAGACTCTCGCCAGCTGACTCTATGCTTATGCGTCATCATCCGAAAATGCTTCCTGGCAACCCCAGTCATCTGATGATACAGCCGCCATCGATGGGGCATCCCATGGGGCTTGGTCTGCCACCAGGACCTGGGCCAAGTTCTATTGAAAGCCTTCGTTTACACGCGCAGGCTGCAGCTGGACTTCAGGCATCACATCCTAGACCCGGCTCGCCTCACCAGCTTCCTCATGGTCATTCACACTTGCGAGGTCCTCCGCGACCGATGCCAGATGAGAATCCTGAGCTGAAACTCGAAACCCAATCGCAGCCCGAGGAGGAAGAAATCCCGAGCCCAGCGAACATACCACATGGGCCGAGTCCCGAACCGAAGATTGAGGATACCGAATGTCACAGATCTCAATCGGCCATTTTTCTCAGGCATTGGAATCGTGGTGATTATAACTCGTGCACAAGAACAGATCTCATCTTTAAACCAGTGCCAGAATCCAAACTTGCTCGAAAACGGGAGGAACGTCTTAGAAAGCAAGCTGAACGAGACAGGGAAGAAAGGGAAAAAATTGCCCAACAAGCACACAGAAAGATAGCAACACCGGAGAAGCCAGAGACAAAGCCGCCATCAAGAGGTGCCATCGAAACGATATCATCTCCATACGATCGATTCCCGCGGCCGCCTGGGTACCCGGACACTCCTGCACTCCGTCAGTTATCAGAGTATGCTCGACCGCACGCTGGCTTCAGTCCGGGCAATTTGCCGCGCCATTGCATGGACCCGATGCTGCAGTACCAGCTCAGCTCTATGTACGGCGCCGCCGGCGCACGAGAAAGGCTCGAACTGGAACACCTCGAGCGTGAAAAACGAGACAGAGAGATTCGAGAGCTACGTGAAAGAGAGCTTAACGACAGATTGAAGGAGGAGCTGCTGAAAAATAACGTCGGGCCGCGAGCACTCGACCCCCACTGGTTGGAGATGCACCGGCGGTACGGCATGCCGCCGCCGCCGCCGCAGGGCGCCATCCCCGTGCAGTTCGGGCTGTACCCGCCCGGGCACGGGCCGGCCGCACTCTCGCAGCTGGAGCGCGAGCGACTCGAGCGACTCGGTATCCCGCCGGCAGGGGGCCAGCAACAGTCCGTGCCCACCACCATGTCGCAGCAGCACCACCCGCACCACCCGCACCCCGGCGTGGCGGCGGCGCAGCTGGAGGCGGCCGAGCGCCTGGCGCTGGCGGCCGACCCCATGGTGCGGCTGCAGATGGCCGGCATCAACCCGGAGTACCACGCGCACACGCACGCGCACACGCACGCGCACTCGCACACGCACCTGCACCTGCACCCGGGGCAGCAGGCGGCGGCGCAGGCGCAGCAGGAGGCGGCCATGGCGCTGGGCCAGTACCGGCCGCTGCCCCACCCGGACCTGCTGGGCCGGCCGTACGCCGAGCAGCTGGCGCAGCAGGCGGCGGCGCACGAGCAGCTGCAGCGCCAGCTGCTGCTGGAGCGCGAGCGCGGCTTCCTGCACCCGGCGCACCACGAGGACTTCCTGCGCCAGCAGCGCGAGCGCGAGCTCAAGGTGCGCGCGCTGGAGGAGGCGGCGCGCGCCTCGCGGCCCTAGTGGCCGCGCCGCGCGCCCTAGGCGCTAACTAACTCTCCAAGTGTTCACGCGCCGCCCTCCGGAACGGGCGACCGATATTTTCGAGTGTGACGATACCTGTAATTTATATTTATGATGATAGGGCCGTACCTTAAGTATTTAAGTTTTTATAATATTTTTTATAGTTGCATGGTCGTGTAGTACGCTTATTTTCCATGCTCAAATTTATTTCTTACCTACTAGTCATAATTAAAATTTTATTTGTGAATGAGTTAAAGAGTCACACGTTTTTACGTAGGCTATTTAGATTAAATTATTGTTTATTTTGAATAACATAAAGGCCTCGATCGCTACTGCTGTGGCCCGATTTCTTACTTAACGACTTAAAGGAACTGTGTCACGTTACGTTACTGAACGGAAGCCGCAGTCGTGCTACACCAGTAGCTTTCGAATGAAATCATAATGCAAATAAATAAGGGTGCTGGTTAGCATTCATGTGAATGGACCACATGATTACAGTAATTATGTTCAATGTAAACTACATTGCTTTTTATGTTCATGACATAATAATATATATAACTATATTTAAGTGTTTATTTAAGTATGAGACAGAGTAGGGACTGTGTGGACTTGCCTTTCTAATCAACTTGCCTTTACGTATTGTCCCGTAGTGACTTTCTTGCTCTGTATAATCCTAAGGAACTCCTATTTCACTTAAATTATTTACATTTTAAATAGAAATATATATTTTCAAATAGTACATAACCAGCTCTCAATTAGACGGAATGAATATGATAAATGTAGAACATACAGAGTGGCATGAGAGGCAATCGTTTGTGAAACTAATTACACTCACATATCAATTATAAGATTGAGGTATCGCCGTGAGAAGATTGTTATTAATTGATGTTGCCTTCAAATGTTGATATTGGCCGAATGCAATAATTATATTAGCTATGAAAGGTAATTATGGCCTTGGTGTTGTAAAACATCGTTTTGTACAGATTGTGATGGAATATTTTATTGAATGCAATTTCGTTCTTTTATGTTCGCTGTTGTATGGGATTCGTTCTCAGTTATGACTGCTAATAATACGGTACGCGCATAACGCGCGCGTTTTGTATAATGAGCGAAAATAACCAATGTCGGTCCGCACCATTATTACGGATAACGCTATGTTTATTGCATTTATTTACCCCAGTTACTTCACTGATATCCAATTTAACTTAATGTCTATTTCAACTAACTCTTACATGATAAATTATGTTTATTTCGGTTTCAGACACATTAAAAGAATCGGCACTTCAATCGAAAACTACATACTTAAACGGGTTTGCGTGTAATCGGAAATATTTTTCTGGAATCTCATCCAGTGATTTGGTTGTCTCTATTACCTAGGTCTTAGTCCTAGATCTATTAAAAAATAGGCCCATAATATTTTCGATCTAGATCTGAAAACTTGTACTGAATTAGCAGTCAGTAATTAAGAACTGAATGCCACATGCACACTGCAAATTTATTTAACTGAGCTTGCAGTGGGGTAATAGTAATATTTATCAACATAACTAGGCAACACTATCGAACTCTGTCTTTCGTTCTGATATGTAATTCTCGTTCTCTCTCTTAAGTGTTAAGAGAAAGTAGGGTGACAGGTCAGCCCCAATGCCTGGGATAAGTTGGAGAACCGACAACTTTAAATTCTTGACTGAAACTCGCCAAAGTCCCTTTATTTCGCAGATACATAAATTGTGAAGTTAACATGAAAATGTACTTTATGTCTACGAAATAAAGGCCATTTGGTGCCCTAATAATGTGTTTATATTGTTTTAAAGATATTTATTTCGATAGTAGATTAACACTAACACAAAATTAAGTACTTATACTTACAATTGAAATTATTTTGATCTTGACTATTCTGTGTAATAATAATACTAATGAGTGGTTAAAATATTCTTGTAAATTTTAAGAGATGATGTATTTAGCGCCCGTTGTACACATTCAGTAACTCTGCACTATATGTAATATAAATTCCCTTTGTAAGAAATAGGCGCTGTTAGAAACAATTCTAAAGTTATATTGATTATCTAGAGTTAACTTTCACAATGTCGCTTCGTAGGTGTTATGTTGGTAATACCATAGTTACTTTCTGATATCTAAAAAAGAGAAAATGAGTATTATTTTTAGAGACAAATTATATCTTAATTAATTAAGAGGTTGCGTGTCGGTTTAAAACTTCATTTATTTAGACAATAAGGTTAAATGGATGTCTTAGTGCTTTTGTGTAAATTTTTTTGAATAATATATGTGAAAAAATTCAATTTTGTTTTTTTTTTTTGTTTTTCGACCTTAATCCATTTTTCCATTAGGTAGGTAATAACGTTTCAGTTAGATAGGTAGTCATTACTGGCTTTAACCGTGGTAAGTTTACAAACAATACTTGTTTTGGGGTACATTTGCGTAGTCTCCAGACATTTTCAAAATTCTATCCGATTTCACAACTCATTAAAATGAAATGATTTATAAGGTATTCTTATCATAACAAAGCATCAAAATCAAGTCTTGAATTGAAGGAAAAGTCGTTCAGTTCAGTTACGATAAGGAGGACGGGAGGTTTTTTGGGATTGAGTATCAATGAATAAAATTATGAAATGCTTCTTTCTGTATATGTGACGTCGGTTTTTGGTCACCTATGTGCAGCTCCAAGACCCTATTAAATAGCTGAAAGAAGTAGACGAAACAGATCGGTTATTTCGGTAGGCATATTCGTTGCGTTGCCTCCTTTGGAAAAGTCGAATCGGCCGGAAGTCAAACAAACTTCTTTCTTGCATGAAGGTCAAGGGCAAGAAAAGAAAATGATAAACATACTTGTCAATTTTCGTTCCACTTCTGGCAGATTTTCTGTCAAAACAAACAATTTTTTCTTAGTTTAGAACAAGGATTTTAATACTTAGGTATATGTTTTATAATCGGGATTTCTAAAATATGTTTTTCCTGCCTAGGTAACTAGGCGATAGTTGAATCGATAGACGATAGCATACCTACGACTTCTTACCTACATGCTACGCTACAGGAAATAAATAAAAATAATATGAATAATGGCTCAAGTGAGCAATACTGGCTTACTGGCAGTTATTTCGAAACCTGCGTTTATAAGGCAAAAGGTTAGTAGAGCAGCCTTTTAAGTTTTCATTCAACTTAAGTAGGTACCAAACGAAACAGCACCCCTTTGTTTACAGTAAACAAAACCAAACTTCTTTTTGCGTAAGTTCCAGGAAAAATCTGAATAAAACTCAAAACGTTACCTTTTTACGAAATTAATGTTTACGGTTTACGTAGGTACTTACCTCCTTAAAGTTCATGTTTATTTTGTAAACAGTTTATACAGCTTCATCAACTTGAACCTAATTAAAAGATGTTGTGGTTTTGTTGAAGAATTTCCTAAGAAAACACAAGCCTTAGGTTGGTACCTACTGGTATAACTAGATTTCATTAAATTTTTTTTTCTTTTCTCTTTAGATCTCCTATGAATTATAGATTAATAATACATTTCAGAGCACGATAGAACTGCGATGCGACGTGTCTCCAGCGCCGTTCATGCTACGTCCCTACGCTGGCCTCTACAACCCGTTTTCTCACGCGTGCTCCGTGCTCTGCAACCACCCTGCTGACACCGAGGCTAGGGATGTCGTCAAGCGGGCTAAAGACAACTGGGTATGTTGATTTAGTCAATACAACTCGTGTGCTTCCCCATTGACAAAAATTACGAACTTCCATACAAACTGTTAAGTAACCCCTTTAGGGGATGAATTTTGAAAAATCCCTCTTGGGCTCACTTTCGTTTCGTTATACAGCGTGTAACAGAAAGGTGTCAGACCATCAAACTGAACAACTTTCTCCATGGGACCAACATCGTATCTACCTAATCAAGAAAAAAATATCAGCTGTCCCGTAAAACTTAGAAAGGTGTGGTAAAATAATCAGCAATCCCATACATTTGGGACGAGTAGGTATTGAACCTACTCGTCCCAAATGGGATATGATGGATGGCATGGGATATGTATGGGATAGCTAATTATTTTACCACACCCTTCTAAGATTAGGCTGTGCGTTATCTGTCAGTGAATGAATGAATTTAAGATTTTTAATATGTAGATAAGTAAAGTACCTACACGACCTGACGTCTTACCGTTAGGTAATACGAGCTGGTATCCGCAACTCCACGACAATGCGCGTATTTTGCGTATAGAAATGACGTCTTACCGTTAGGGGGTAGGTAGAAACGATAGTACGTACTCACTTGTTAGATTAGGTATACCATACGTTACTACGTCAATCCATTTTCTCATCTTCATTGTAGTCTCGGGCCTAGCAGAAGCTTGAACGGATCGTCAGAAACCTTTAATGTGTTCCGTAATACACGTGTGTACCTACGATTGCCAATTAGCATGTTCACATCCCCACAGATGTAGGACGTTTCTACATAGGTTTAGGTACCTACTCAACGAAATCCTCGCATCTACAGGGTCTTACAGTCTTTCAGCGGGGCAGTAAGGGGAAGTACCTTATCCGTTGCAGCTACGCGAAAATGGTCTTGGAAGACTATCCATAATTTTTTATTGAATTTTGATCCCCATTCACAGATTTTCAAAAAAAAAAAATACAGGTAGCAAGAAAATAGCCATTTTACACAAAAACATTTTTTGATGCCAATCGATCCTGTTTCTAATACTGATCAAAAACTTTTATGGGACCAACCATCGTTGGAGTACCTACTCAAAAAGTCACAAATTGCAAAAAACTTTTCTCTTACATTTTGTAAAGAATTTGTGTAGGTAACTGAAATATAAAAAAAAATTAATAAAAGACAAATGATCACGTAGAATTTTACACATATCAAAAAGAAGGCGTATTAATTTTCTATTTTTATTATTAACTAACATAACTTGATGATGTTATTCTTGCTGTTTCTTGCCCTACGATATCAAGTGCTCGAAGTGACCGCCATTTTGACGAATACATAAATTGATTCGTTTCTGTACCGACCTAGTGGCTGCTGAAAATTTATTTGTATGAATTCCATAGAAAATTGTGGTTAGTGAGTCTTTAAGTTCTTTAGCACTATCGTATTGCTTTTTGTAAACCTGTTTTCAGGTACAGCCCCACAAAAAACAAAAGATCTCAACCGTCACTAAAAAAGCTTTTGCGTAAAATTTGCATACAAAATGTACGGGAAAAGTTTTTTGCAATTGGTGACTTTTTGAGTACTCCAACGATGGTTGGTCTCAAAGAAGTTTTTGATCAGTATTAGAAACAGGATCGATTGGCATCAAAAAATGTTTTTGTGTAAAATTGCTATTTTCTTGCTAACTGTAATTTTTTTTGAAAATCTGTGAATGGGGATCAAAATTCCATAAAAAATTATGGATAGTTCCTAAGACCATTTTCGCGTAGCTGCAACGGATAAGGTACTTCCTCTTACTGCCCCGCTGAAAGATTCCACCCTGTATATCCAACCATACATGAATGCTACAGTCAATACCAATAACTCTACCTATCACGTGCTATCACATTAATATTATAAAGGCGAATGTTTTTGGTGGTGGGTGTGTGTGTGTGTGTGTGGGGGCGGGTGTTTGTATGTTTGTTACTTCTTCAGGCTCAAACGGCTGGACCGATTTTGATGAAATTCTGTATGTAGAGTAGAAAGCTTACACCCTAGATTAACACATAGGCTACTTTTTATCCCGGTCTACGCGGGTGAAACCGCGGGGCGTAGCTATTAAATAAATAAAACATTTATTTTCGAGTAACATGGGCCCATAGCGTTAGTAACAAACAATTACAGTTTAAACTGTGTTAGTAGTATGAATATTTTTTTTTTTACAGATAGAAGGAAAAGGACACTATTTTCAAGAAGATTTATCTAAGTTCCAAGATGGTGGAGGCGACAAAGATAAGAATAGAACACCACATGATATTTTTACTGAAGACATGTTTAGGAGGTAATTACCTACTTTATTTTTTTACATACTTACATAAGCTCAACCCTGTATTCCGCAAAGAGGTAAGCAGAGGTGTAATACAGCCACATTTCACCAATAGATATGATGCCTGGGTAAAAAAAAACTATTTAGTCCGTTAGTAAAAAATATTAGACACGTATTTTTTTGCTATGACTTAGATAAAACGCAACAAAAGTGGGGAGTGAGGGCGGGCTCGCTACTTCACAATAACAAACTACCTATAGTTCGTTCGCGTTAAGGCGAAAGCGCCAGGGTAGCCCGCGAAATTCAAAATTTCTTACGTTTTTTGCAATTTGTAGTAGTAGTTGTTTTTTGTAGTTTGTAGTAGTTGTAGTGTGAGCTTGTATGTTGATTAAAATATGATTCGCGGCCGTAGCTAATATGGCTTTACAGAATTATAATCATTAGCCCAGCTTCATCATTGACGACACGGTTGGCGCAGTGGTTGAGCGATTGACTGCTGCGCAGCATGTCGCGGGTTCGATTCCCGCACGGAACAAATATTTGTACGACCTACAAGTATTTGTTTCGAGTCTGGGTGTTTTTCTATCTATAATATGTATGTATTTACAAAAAAAAAAAAAATATATAAGTAGTTTATCAGCCATCTCGTTACCATAACACAAGCATTAGGTTGCTTAGCTTGGGACTAGATGGCGTTGTGTGAAATGTCCAAGGATATTTTTTTTTTTTTTTTTTTTTTTATTATTTATTAGAATCAGCAATACAGCTCCATAAGTTAGCATTTACCTCAAACCTCATGATTTCATGAAATCGCTAGATTTTAGGTAAATGCTAACTTATGGAGTTGTATTGCTGATTCTAATGATTATAATTCTGTAAAGCCATATTAGCTACGGCCGCGAATCATATTTTAATCAACATACAAGCTCACACTGACCTACAAATTGCAAAAAACGTAAGAAATTTTGAATTTCGCGGGCTACCGTGGCGCATCAACCTTAAGAATGCAGTGAGTCATCATTGTCAAAATATGATATTAATGGTTTAATTTTGATTTTAAACTTTTAAGTGTATTTTTATAAATTCATTAAACTGAAACTTTTAAAATATAATTTGTTTGAATTTAACACCACTGTGAATACACCTTTATCTTGCAGTTGCACTGATGATTCACTGCATTCTTAAGAGGAAACGTGGGTGCTCTATTCTCCATACAAAAAGATACAAACGCTCTCGCCTGTTTTCTTTCTGGTTAATGACCATAAAGCAATGATTTTTTACAGAAATATAAATATCAGTTACTTGTATGCCCCTATGTTTTCCTTTTTGATGATATATTATTTTTATAAGAACTAGAACCCTCAAAAAATGCTCGAAATTGCCTATTCAGACCGCTGTCAACAGACGCCTAGTGTACCAATTTGACAACTATTAACGAAAAAAAAAACATAGGGGCATAGTATATATCCTTCTTATTCAGTTTATGAAATATCTTTTAAATTGGTCCAATATTGGAGGAGGAAATGTGTGCGTACGCGCAGCGGAATGTTGTTGAATTTAAAGATTTTAATTATGCAGATATTTAGTGTATGACGTCGTATAATTGTGTATGGTAAAAAAAAATTTGTGCACGCAACCATTGTGGAGAAATTCACCAAAAACTGATTCCGCTGGGCGAACGTTGTCCTGGCGGAACTTTTTTTAATCCATAGACTTTAGAAGAAAAGAGATGTGTCCAAAAATTAGTGTGTATTTGTGTGTAATTGTGTATGTATGAATAAAACTAGTGCATGCATAAACTTTGGAGAAATTCAAGTTTCCGCTACGCGAACGTTTGGCCATTAGCTAGTTTTCATATAAAGCGCTTACATAGAGAGCTGTAGATTTTTACATACGTTGTTTTGAATTTGTTTATATTTGTTTAAAAAACAGATTTAGAAAAAATCGTAGGCTTAAAAGATAAAAATATAAACGTAAAATACGCTTATTAGGTCTTAGTTCTTAAAGTATGCACTTTGGGGTCTAGATTTTCACGTTTATACAAACCTTGTAAGTGTCTGCAACATGTTGCCAAGTATCAATGATGTTCCGTTAGTAACTAAAGAGTTATAGGACAAATTTACCATGAACAGATCACTGTTTACAAAGCAGTCAAATATCACGACGTTCTGAAGGAATTGCATGGTAATATGTATGTCAATAATTAGTGTATTCATTCAACTATTCTTATGCAAAATTTCATGTCATTAAATTCAGTAATTAAAGAAAAACAATTATAATACTGACGAAGCATCGAAAACCTACATAACCCAACCAAGTTCGGATGGCTACCAAAAAGCGGCCGTGCCTTTATCTTAGAAACGTTCTTAACCTTCCAATATAGTATTTATTAATATGGTACAGTTGCGTACACAAGCGTTAGGAAAAAATAAAACAATTGCATTTCTTGAATGAAAAATATTTTTTTAATAATAACGCCACTATCTACGATAAAAACAAATCTTCAATTAACAAGTACTTCTCTATTTAAATACCTTATTGGGTGGTCGACCGGAAAGTAACGCCACTGTACTTACATGATTATATAGTTTAAATATTATATAATTTCAACATCATGGACTCATGGTGGGCTATCGTCAAGATGTACCATCACTTTTCGACCTTATTACTATAGGAATAAGGGTTATTATGATTTCATTGAAAATAAAGATATCTAAAGAAAAAACCTTTGTTTAATTTCCAGAAAAACATTATGTTTTGTCTTACACAGGCAAATTAACTATTCTAACTTAGTAAAAAACCCAAATATATAATTATATAATATAATATAATATATATAATATAATATAATATATATAATACATATAATACTCGCTCTTTTAGGGAGTGCAGGAGTGATAAATAGCATGTTCGAGTTCTTTTGTATCTCACACTAGCGAGATAAGCCGAAATGCTTATCATTTTACGACCATTATCTCGCTACAATGGTACATAACTTGGTTTTTTCCATTGTAATTGTCTTTACTAAAACATAGCTATATACTGTAAAGCTTCTTATTTTGAATTCTGTCGTTATTGGTAGGTTTGATAAAAATAACATTTTGCCTTGTGAAGGCAATTTAAATAGGTTAGCCACTGAAATCGAAAAAAGAAATACCTGATAATTGATGTACTTAAAATAATGAAAAAACTAAAATATGTTCCGTTCGCGCCGGGCCTGGGTAAATTTAGTATGGAGCGTGACCCTTCTTCTTTAAGTAAATAGATATAGAATTAGATCAATCAGTAGATATTAACTTGGGTTTATGGTGTCTGTCCAATGTTAACATAACACAATTATTATAATTTATCTGCCTAATAAACTACCTACGTAAATGAATAAGTCTATAGCTATTAATTTATTATAAAATCTTACCTTATATCTGTTATCAGCTTCTCACTATCATTCACTCAATATTCCTACTACATAATTATGTTATGCTTCACTGTTACACTATAATATTAATAACACACTTTGTCAATATTATTATTACAGAGAATTGGCGATGCATAGCAAAACAACAGCGCATACGCACATTGTCCTTGACTGCACATTTATTTGTTTGTGACTGGGGATGAAACAAAATCAAGTTCAACAGCAAACGAATACGCGCGAAAACATATTGCCCTCTCTTTTCTTCAAGGATGACAGTACCGTTTCAAGCGGGAAGCCGCCTATTGCTCGTTGCGCGCAGCGCGTTGTCTATTTTTGCACACAAGAATATTTTTGATTAATTCATAACTACAATACTTAGACTATTTAACTAAAGGATTAAGCGTACCGAACTTCGAACAAAATAATTCTGCATATTTTGGTGGGGTGCGGGGGACCTAAGACCTTCACATACATAAGAAAAATAAAATCGATTCAAGCAGTAGTTTTTTTTAAGTTATTAGATTGTTTGATCCACTAAAGTTGCAAAGGGGAACGCTCGTGCATGCCTAGTCTATTGGTTAAATAGTGTAATAAGCTACAATATGATAAATATTTACCTAAACAGTAGTACATACTTACATGTGGTAAATAATTAATTTCCCTAAGGGGTCTATAGTTAGAATCCTGATCCGTGAAATCTTCAATAGAAAGCTGTATGAATTTTATTTGTCTTAAATAATATATTTAGATTATATCTCAAGTCTCAAGCGCATACTTAAATAAAGTACCTACGTAAATAGTACCTACTTTCTGTCATAGTCAAATACATTTAAAAAAAGTAGGTGTACAAAAATAAATGACCTATAAATTATATCGAAACAACAATTGTGTTATCACCTATACCAATTCAATACCGGTATTATGCTGTAAATTTTGGGATGTTACCTAAATATATTGCACGGTCGCTTTTTTGTAGCCATCCGAACTTGGTTGGGTTATGTAGGTTTTCGATGCTTCGTCAGTATTATAATTGTTTTTCTTTAATTACTGAATTTAATGACATGAAATTTTGCATAAGAATAGTTGAATGAATACACTAATTATTGACATACATATTACCATGCAATTCCTTCAGAACGTCGTGATATTTGACTGCTTTGTAAACAGTGATCTGTTCATGGTAAATTTGTCCTATAACTCTTTAGTTGATACTTGGCAACATGTTGCAGACACTTACAAGGTTTGTATAAACGTGAAAATCTAGACCCCAAAGTGCATACTTTAAGAACTAAGACCTAATAAGCGTATTTTACGTTTATATTTTTATCTTTTAAGCCCTACGATTTTTTCTAAATCTGTTTTTTAAACAAATATAAACAAATTCAAAACAACGTATGTAAAAATCTACAGCTCTCTATGTAAGCGCTTTATATGAAAACTAGCTAATGGCCAAACGTTCGCGTAGCGGAAACTTGAATTTCTCCGAAGTTTATGCATGCACTAGTTTTATT
The DNA here is from genome assembly GCA_905163495.3 of Cosmia trapezina. Lineage (NCBI taxonomy): Eukaryota > Metazoa > Arthropoda > Insecta > Lepidoptera > Noctuidae > Cosmia > Cosmia trapezina. The sequence continues at coordinate 22,129,823 of LR991032.1, read as the reverse complement.
CATACATACACAATTACACACAAATACACACTAATTTTTGGACACATCTCTTTTCTTCTAAAGTCTATGGATTAAAAAAAGTTCCGCCAGGACAACGTTCGCCCAGCGGAATCAGTTTTTGGTGAATTTCTCCACAATGGTTGCGTGCACAAATTTTTTTTTACCATACACAATTATACGACGTCATACACTAAATATCTGCATAATTAAAATCTTTAAATTCAACAACATTCCGCTGCGCGTACGCACACGGAGGAAATAGGCGAGAGCCAAACCTCGAAATGTGACTATTATACACATACATAGGCTATTTAGTCGGATCTGCAGTTGTCCTTATCGCACGAATTCGAGGGCGGAGCGCTCGCAGAGCGACAGCAATACCTTCTTAAAATAGCTAATTTTCAAAAGTCTGGCCACCTGCCTTTCCTCTTAACGCGAACGAAATAGACGTAGAAAATGTAGCTAGGAGTGACGTCATGCCACATTTTAACTCATTGTTTCGCCGTAATCTTTTGATTAAGTAGGTACCTACGTAAAAAAAGCAAAAATTGAATTATCCAATATTTTTTAATAATTTAAATGACGGACAATTTTTTTTTTATGTCTTAAAGACCCACAATAGAAAGCCTTTGGTGAACAAATCTAAAATAATCCTGTGATTACCTGTCTTCTTATTCCCATCTCTAGATCCAGCGCATAGATACCTGGTAAAGCGAGGTTTTACCTGCCGAACAAATATCAACCTTGTGCTAGTGGAAATAAAGTTGAAAATCATTTAAATCTGTAGATACGCCGAGACAGACTCAAGACCACTCACTCCAGCTCCAACGCTTGCTAGCGGCAAGTCCAGGGGTTCCCGGCGATGCCTCACACCCGACCAGCCTCATCAGAGAACTACCATTGTGTTGGATCTGAGAAGAAGCCACAGTCAGGTAGGCACCGAATGATTTGACGTTTACGAGATTCCTTATGATTTTCAACTGGGCCTGCCTACAAGAGTATTTGTCGATCTTGTCACCGTAGCGTAAATTATGAAGTCCCACATAAGTATCCCAACCATTTATGTAATAATATCTCGGTTATACAACGTGTAACGTTAAATGCGCAAAACCTCTTAAGGGGTCATTGTACTCATCATTATGAACAACTTTTACTATGGGACCAAACCTGAAATCGCGAAAAAAAATCAGCTGTTCAGTACATTTTGACGAATTATGCGAACATAAATTTACTGAACAGCAGATTTTTTTTTTCGCGGTTTCAGGTTTAGTCCCATAGTAAAAGTTGTTCATAATGATGAGTACAATGACCCCTTAAGAGGTTTTGCGCATTTAGCGTTACACGTTGTATAAAATTGCAAGACTTTATCAACTCCATAAGGTTCGATATTAGGGTTTGCAATAGGGGTGATGCTTGGGTAAAAAAAAAAGACTATTTAGTCTTTCAGTCGTTTAATAAGAAAAATATTATACACGTATTTTTGCTTTACCATATTAATAAAAAAATTCTTAGATAAAACGCATTAAAGAATGATGTCAGCTATTGACCTGAGAGCGTCCAGTGATATACAATATCTTAAAAAATTGCATTTTTTTTGCTTAATTCGTATCAAATAATGGAATTTTAAATTAATAATAGGAAAAAAATAATATTACTACATACGTTTACCATTCTCAATAGACTTTTGGAAATGGAACGCGTCGGAATCGGAACGCGTTTTACACACGTTTCGTTATAAAGAATACGAAAAACTTGTTCGTTCGTCATGTGGTTAATGAATGTTTAAATAACCAATTGGTATTTTTTCTTTACATTACTTTTATGAATAATATGATTTTTACGCGCAAAACGAACTTCTAGAACGCAACCTTAAGTGAATGACAGGCTGTTATTATAGTGTATTATCTATGGTGTCATTCTTTGACGTTTTGCAGGTGTGCGATTTTTTGGATTTTCTGATATACTTACAACTTCTGCATTTTTCACGGACTTTGATACCTACCGAAAGTGCTTTTTGAACAGGATCCAAGACGTCATCGCTCTTGTTGGAAAGCGTTATGGAGCCTTCTACGAGATTGATTTGTATAAACTGCAACATTATGCGTTATTACGCCCTTCAGCTTGATAGCAGAGTCATCGCTAATTAGCACTTCGATATCTTCAGTAATAGTAAGTAACAATCAAGTACCTAACGATTCAGTATCCAGTCAACGGACTCTAGTACAGGGGCCGCCTCCACGAGTGTGAAAATCGCGGCGATAATCTCGTCGTGCTACCAAATTCAATAGAAACTCTATGAATCAATCTCCACACGGCGATAATTTGAAGGCACAGCGTGAATATCGCCGCGATTCTCTCGCTCGTGGAGGCGGCCCCTAAGTGATTGTTTTTTTTATAAAAAAGATTGATATTCAGAAGTGGTAAAGTATATTTTTTCAAGTTACATGATAAATAGAACTAGTACCTTCTACACTTTTAGACAGCTGTTTAAAACAGAACATGTAAAAATACAAATTAAATATATTTATTTCCATTGTAGGCTTTAAAATCTCATAATTGATTTATTTTTCAGATAACGGAAGAAGATTACATCTGTGAATGTGCTTTGATGTATCCATGCAGACTATTAATGCTCAGATTCATGGAAACAATGAATGTGATCCATCTGCTGGTTCATCTCGCCATGGTCATGCTCATGTATGCCCCGTTTGTGGACATCATTGCTCAATCATAGAGGTAAAGAAAACCCATCAAGCCTCACACTAAGGATGATCAACTTAATTCGAACTACTGTAGCACCTCGTCAGGTTTGTATTTAAATATTCAAACTCAATTTAAATTGCATGCAATTTTTTCTATAAATATCACGTTGTAATCCATGACGTTATTATACTCCATCGGTTTAGGTAATTAAATAAATGTAAACAAAAAAAAAAAAACATTTGTAACATAATACTTGTCACTTCAAGTCATCATGCTAGGACACAAATTGTACTCTATAATTTAGCAATGTTCAATGAAATATAAAGTTGCTAAATTGAAGAGACACATGGTTTTTTTGTTTACCTATAATTACCTAAACCGATGGAGTTAGGTATTTCACTGCATTTATAACAAATATGTTGTTTTTTGTTCACAGATATCACAATCTAATTGTGTATGTCTGTTGGTTGCAATTCAAAAGACAAGCTCTTTCAACTCAGCAACAGGATGAGAGAAGAGGCTTAGGCGGTGACAAGACTGCATGGTGAAGCAATTGAACAAGAAGTGGCACAGTCTGCTGATCCAGTCCATTTCCCAGAAATATAACCTCCCCCGCCTCTTGTAAGTACAGATGAGGGGCATGAAAGAGAACCATCTGTTGAATCAGTTCCAGCTCCAGAGGTTCATTCCCAACAATCTATTCAAACCCAACCAGTAAGATACAGCTCCCAAGTGCATTTTATGTGTGTGAGAATGAGAATATGCATACTGTGTCAGATACACTGCGGGCTACCATTTTGTCCAACTACAATTTTTATATTCCTCACTAAAATGCTAATATTGAGTTCCCCCGTCTAGACTTCAGTGAATTAATATGATTCGCCTTGGGAACCTACCAAATTCGTCAAACACATTCATATTATGGTGAACACATACTTTTCCATGGCGGATACAGAATAGAAGTTTAGTACATTTTGATAGCAAATGGTATTAATGGACAAGAAGGCATTATAGAGTATTGCTGCAACTGCATTGTAGGATGTCGCACTGTACCTAGGTTGTTGTGCACATGTTATGACTTTGGTGTGGTACTTAGGTTGGGCCAGGCATGAAACCAACATTGTGGCTCCAGCATTTTTAGGTGAAGTTGTTGTATGAAACAACATTGAATAAATAAAAATAAATCAAATCCTGTTTTTTATTTAATTTCCGTCCTCGCTGAAAACATGTAAGTATGGACAGTTTTTTCCGTTATCTATTTATGTTGTGATGGCCCAGAGGTTAACTCCTCGCCTCTCATGCACTAGGCTGTGAGTTCAAACCCGGGCAAGTACCGATGTGTCTTTTTCAATGCGTAGGTATTTACATTCTAAGTTAATTTTGGTCATCAGTGAAGGAACACATCTTGAGTAAAAAAAAAAAAAAAAAAAAAAAAAAAAAAAAAAAAAAAAAAAAAAAAAAAAAAAAACCTGCACTTATATTTATATAATAATCAATAATAGTCAAAAATCGCCAACCCGTCTTGACCAAGCGTGGTGCCTTCTCTGTATGAGAAGAGGCAGCAGTAGCACACTAATAGGCTGCTATTATTATTTACTCTATGCACTTGTCTGTCTATCAGTCTTACGAGTTCGATGGTTAAAAGCACCGTCTATGAAGCCGACTCCTGGAGTCTGGCCCGCTTCGACGACAGATTTTGACTGATACTTCAATGTTCAATTAGGTACCTAAATTGCTCTAACTTGCACACAGTGTAGAATGGCATAACATAACACGTGAAGTCTAAAACTCTGCATCGGCGGGATATTACGAGAATATAACTGCTGTTTGCGACCGCGCGCCGATTTGATGATGATATTACATTGAAGAGGATTTATTTCTGAGTGATTGTAATTTGTAACTCAGCCCTATAAGTAAAAGTACTCTGTGAACTCAGCGGAACACTTTGATTTTAATTATCGTACTTACAATAGTTTTTGAGGTTGTAGCAGCTGTCAGCTGTCAAACCTTATCTGACAGCTGTTATTATGTCAAAAACTTATTTGTATTTTTCCCTTTTCCCTGCCCTTTCTAAGAAAAGATGATAAGTACTTATGTTATTAAAAACAATAATTGTTTTTATACAACACTAGTTGTAGGTGGACACGACCTGTTAAACGAATCAAGTGACAGGTCAATCAATGTATGGCCCATGGTCATGATTCTTTGGGGAATGGGGGCTCGATACGTCACAACTATAACAAACTACGTATATAAAATCTAGCAAGAAGTGACGTCATGCCGCATTTGAACTCAATCTTTACGTAATCTTTTGATTACGTAAAAAAAGAAAAAATAAGTGTCCAATATTTTTAATAATATACAAGACTGAATAAAATCATTTTTTAGTCATCATCCCTATTGTGCTGCCTTTATAAGAGTCGAAAAGAAGGTCAAAACAAAAAGTAAGCTACATTTTTTTATTCATCAGGAAACAATCTACTACCACGGCTACGCGACTTCTGACGTGACTGCCGGTCAGAACACCAGCCCGACCAACGACAGGTCCACTTTACCCTCACTAAACCTATCAGACGGGGCCCACAACCGTCTACTCAAGGGTCAGAGTGAGCAGCTTCCCCCTCTCGCCTCCCCCCTCGTGTTGTCCAAGAGGTCTATACCAGTAAAGGAGCCGCAAAGCTCCAGGAATGTGAAAAAGGTAGGTCATTTTCATAAACCGAACAGTTTGGACTTTATGTCAACGTAACGTATGTTGATATTTGTTTGGAACTGAAAACCAGCTAACTTTGCGTCGACTTGCCGGTTGCCTTTCCTATAGTAAAGTCACGAGCACTTTATATAAATACTTAGGAAAATTCAGAAGATATTTTCTCGTAGAAAAAAACTTATTTCACCGGTGAGTTCCCCCGCACCGAGAGGAGGCCTGTGTCCCAGTCTCAGCTAAGGGAATATTACAGGCTGATATGTTGTGTGTGTATGAGTTCCAAAATACTACGTTCAAAATTACAATCAATACAGTTGGAGAAAATCACTTTTGCTGCTAAGGTTCCTAATCCTAATAGTTGCTATGTGTTTAAGTTACCGACCAAACCCGATTTCAGGCCAAACTAGTTTGTCCTAGGCTAAACCGTTTTATTATGGGCGCTATTACAAGTGGGTAGTCAAGGAAAATCATGGGTAGTAAAAATTTTCACTTCCGTGCATTTATTGAGAAACTGTACCTATCTAAAATTATATTTATAGTTCAGAACACATTTCACATCTATCAACAATCGGCCAAAAAACATTATAAGAATGCAAATCATTTTATTTAATAAACATACTTTTGTTTAAAAAGTAATGATCAAATCATTACTTTTCGTGTCCTTAAGCCGGGGCACCACGGCCAAATGGGTTAGGTTAGAATTGTGACCAACCGCGCTACTTCTAAAAAGGCTAGGCTGTTAACTAAACGGCTAATAAAGCTAGTTGGCTGCGACATACGCGTAGGATAAACCGGTTTGGCCTAGAACAAAGTAGTTTGGCCTGCAATCGGGTTTGGCCGGTAACATTTATACATATAAGTGCACGTGACTGTCCCTACAATTTGTCTTAGGGCCTGTTTCACCACTTTTTTTTTTTTTTTTTGAGAGTGGGAAATCATCAATTATCTTCTCCCGCTCTGGGTGGAGCGGAAGGGCGTGTCAGACTTTTACTGACTAAAACCCACCCGTGTTCCTTCAGTTGCCTATGCCAGGGCCGCGGTATCTTCTTCAAACAACCCGCGACCCCAGCGGCAACAACCCGCGACCCCAGCAGCGGCCTGTTTCACCACCTACGATTAAGTTCCGATTAAGTTACTTGCCAGATAATTTCATACAAATGTGAAAACTAAGAAGAATTTAACTGTGCGAACTGTTAGTACTGTTACGTATAACAAAATTGCTATTTAACGTATAATAACTTACGTTTCATACAAATTCTGTTTCATTTTAAATTTATTCGATAAAAAGTGGCTATTCGGACATCGTGAAATAGGCCCATAAACTTTTAGTTGGGTTACTGACATATCTAGCAACGTCGTGCGTGCTACGCATCTAGTAGTATTGCACAATTCTAATTACATCTACACTAATTTAGTATAGATAGTAATAGACGTTGACGTTGAGGAGCTCGTGGCTAAGTGATAACAGCCGCACGGGTCGATCCGTCAGGTTAAGCTACGCTTGCCGCGGTTGGTCAGTGGATGGGTGACATACCGAGATTCCTCCGTGCCTCGGAAAGCACGTTGGTCCCGGCTGTTATTTGTGGATCTTTGACAGTCGTTAAGTCGTCAGAAGCCCGAAAGTCTGACAACCAGTCTTACCAAGGGGTATCGTGTTACCCCGTTACTGGGTTGTGGAGGTCTGATCGGCAGTCGCTCCTTGTAAAATACTGGTATTCAGCTGCATCGGTTAGACTGGAAGCCGACCCCAACATAGTTGGGAAAAGGCTAGGCAGATTGATTGATTGAGTAATGGGCGTTTGACTGATTCAACAACAAATCCATAGAAAAGCGTATCGTAGGTATTAAGTTTTAGATTGAGTTAATAGTCGAAACTTGCTATCATGTATCCAATCCCAGAAACCGTGATGTATCGCATTATTAATAAACGTGGACAAAAGTTGTATGGCAAACTTTATCCTCAAAAAAACCGGTCAAGAGCGAGTCGGACTCGCGCACCGAGTGTTCCGTATCATTATTTATATGTATTTTTTGTTGATGATTTCTGAAAAACTGTGCTATTTAGAGACATCGTTTTATTTTCCCTGTAATCTATACTTATAATAAATCTGTAGAGAGGTCAATTCTGTACATGATATATATTTTCAAAATAACTTCAGGGGGTAATTAGTGATCGATACTGATGCCAAAAATGCAATCAGTAAAATTTTTGTCTGTCTGTCTGTCTGTCTGTCTGTCTGTCTGTCTGTCTGTATGTTCCTTATAGAAACAAAAACTACTCGACGGATTTTAACGAAACTTGGTACAATTATTCTTCATACTCCTGGGGAGGTTATAGTATACTTTTCATCACGCTACAATCAATAGGAGCAGAGCAGTGAAGGGAAATGTTGGAAAAACGGGAGAAGTTGCTCCATTTTTTAAGCTTCCGTCGCGTGTGCAGCCTTAATGGTTAAAGCTACATAGAAATCATTTGTGACGGAAATGTTCTACATAAAATTATCTAAAAAATATCCCACAACAGCATATGTCTATCTTTTATGGTTGACTCACAATAACACGTGTAACTCCCGATAGCTTAGCAGTCCAATACATTAACTTAATAACATACAAGAAGTTACACGCTGACGGAGTCGCGGGCACAGCTGTCTATACATATAATAAAACAGTAACGAAAGAAAAACTGTACATTGAGAATTTTCGAGAAAAAATAAGTGGCTATTGTTAGAAAAACGTAACTGATGAGTGATGACAAAAAGTGACTTTTTAGAATTTTGTCTGTTTGTCTGTGTGTATGGTACGGCTTCACGCCAAAACTACTGGATAGATTGAATTGAAATTCAGCAAAAATGTTCTTTGTAAACCAAGGAAGGCTTTAGGCTACATAATATCACGCCGTATGTTATGGGAGGTAAGCAATATTGATTTTAAAAGGTTTTTGTTCGTAACTGAATGCAGAAAATGACATGTTATTTAGTTAATCAAAATTTAACTCTGGGAACATAATAATCACGCTATTTTTATAAAGGAGCGGGGCAGTAATATTATAAATTGCAAGGGAACAGCTATTCAACAATATGTCAAAGGTCAGGCGACCGTTTACCGCACTACATGGTGCGAGTTCAAATCCCATAATATTGTTTTAAAAAATCGTAAAATTCTTTTTTTTTAGTTTTTGTAATATAATATAATACGAGTACCTAATCATAACAACTTTTAAATCAATCTGGGTTTCACTTTGTATTTATTGTATGCAGAGCGAGCTTCGAGTTTAACCACTGTATCCGATAGATGGCGTTCAGCAAATGTCGTCTTTTTCTGAATGGTTTTTCGCAGAAGAGTGACACTCTTTCGGTCTTAGAATTAAATAAAATATTTTACAATAATCTTAGTGAAAATTGAAAATAGTTTCGGTTTCGGGTAGATCATGCATTGCTATTCTGGTCTCTGGACAGGTCCGGGCCCAGGGGTCGCGAGCGCCGCCGGGGTCGGGGGTTGTTCGAAAGAGATACCACAGGAGATACCGTGGCCCTGGCACAGGCAACTGAAGGAACACGGGTGGGTTTTAGTCAGTAAAAGTCTGACACGCCCTTCCGCTCCACCCAGAGCGGGAGAAGTCAAGTCAAGCGGATGATTTCCCATCCACAAAAAAAAAGTCTCAGGGGTCTAGGAATATTTGGTTCTGAATTTCTCTCTACAGGTCGAGACGAGATTGTTTGAAGCAAACCGACTTCAAAAAGGAAGAAGTTTTCAATTCGTCTGTTTTTGGTACATAAACGGCACATAGGAAGGGAACTCTTATCATTTCGTCCTATCCGTCTGTCCGTTCGTATGTCACACCTTTACTATGGTGAAGATCTGACACTTGAACTCATTAATAATGTACAGTAGGTAAACGTACTGTGATTTAGTTATTGTACAAAATCAAAGAAAATTACTGGTTCGGTAGTTACTATCCGTGGTAAACTAATTATGGACTTCGAATATAAGAAGGTAAATACCTAGGTACTTAACCCATGGAACTCCAGTAGTACATTATTGTAACCGGGTAACCGAACGGAAGATGAAACACAGTAGGTTAAGTACCTAACAGTGGTCAACTGATCATGGACTGCTAAGAAACCCTACTGTCACGGAACTCCTCAATGACGAGCAGTATCTATACCTACCTACATATTGTGACATGGGTTATCGCGCGGGATGTGAAAAAAAGTTGCTGAGTATCAATTTAGAGAAGTAGGTACTTACGCGAATTAGTGTGAGGTAGGTTGGTGTAATACGCGCCACGAAAGATGAGACTTGACGACTAGGGTGGCGGCGTACCGCGCCTCCCGCGCTGCGCGATGAGGCGACGACGCCCGATCCCTTCCCGTCTCTTCCTCATACCGCTAAAGAGACCTATAAGTCGTCTACTGCGCAAGTCAAACCAGGTGGTGTGTCAAGTCTCTTAGTGGCACGTATTGTACCATAATGCAAAATAATTATTAGTATTTATTAAAGACCGTTAAAGTTTCGGTAATTCGCACGGAAGTAAAAATATCGCGGCGGGACTTTATCGCGCATTGGATTTTCAACTCTCGGTGTTGAGCCGAGCTTCGAGAATCCAACCTAATAACAACAGGGTGAATCCTAGCGCGTCGAAAAAACATTGTTGGATTTTCAACTCTTGATTAATGCGCAAATTCCTTGATATTTATTTATTTTCAAAAATCAAAGTGACACTTCGTCGCTTTGTCATTATAAACCGCAGTGACTGCATTCGAAAAGGCTGTGGTAGAGAAACCCGGGAATGAAGAATCTTCCGATCTTGCCTGGTGGGAAGCACTACGTCCCACCAGGCAACATCGGAAGATTCTTCATTTTCATTGGAGGGGTTATAATAGGTTACCTACACCTTATCTAAGTGATACATTATTGTTTTCCGACATGCCCGTGAACGAAGTCGCGGGCACAGCTAGTCTTTACATAAACTTCTATCATATAGAATAATTTCAGATTTTTCCCTTTGCAAACTTCGGAGATAAGGGGGGGAACGGTATTTTTTTTTACATTTTTCGTCATAAGTCGAAAACTATGCGGCCTAAAAAAAAATAAAAAAAATGTTTAAGAATGTGCAAACAGCGCTCTTTCATATGATACTCCATATGCCCTAGTAGCCCCACTTTGAATTTTTAAGACCCCCTTTCAGCACCTGTTACAAAAAAAACATTAATATTTTTATTTCTTTCTTATTTGCAAAATAGTTGGGTAAACGTCATATAGAACTGTTCCAAATTTCAAGTTGATAGCATTAATAGTTCTTGAGATATCCAGCTGTGACAGACAGACAGACAGACAGACAGACAGACAAACAGACAGACTGAGTGACACCATAAGGGTTCCTTTTTTACCATTTTGGTACGGAACCCTAAAAATGGTGATGAAACCGTAGTCACGTTGTAACTTTACTCTGCATTTAGGGCCTTGGGGGATACAGCCGATCTATTCTGTATATTTCTCACCGTGAAAACTTGGGTGAAGTGAACTGTCATTCCACCTGATGCTGATTGACACTACTGACAGCTCACTTCACCTAAGCTTTCACGGTGAGCTTTTTATAGAATAGCACAGCAGTACGCAGAAAGGTGGTCCTTATCTTCTGGAACAGCAAGACGATTGAGTTACTCGATCCTCAAAAATTTTAAGTTTTATACTTAGGTATGTATGTCTTTGACCTCATGAAGTTCTAACTATTTGTCACCTGACATCATTAATGATACCTACTTTTTCACAATTAGGAATTCCAGATTGTGCCAGAACACGGATTTGCTGTAAAAATCTTTGCACATCTTGATAGAATTATACTTCGTTGCTTCGTCCTTCAAGATTAGATAATATTGTAGTGTACTACGTCTAAGATATCGCCTTTCACCCACTAAGTATGAGTTTTTTTTATGGGTGGGTACTTCGTCTTCTTTCTCGTGTTGCCTGCTGTAGTATCATTAATTCCGGTTTTAGTGCGTCGCCGATCATTATTTTATAATACTTTCTACCAGTTTCTGTTGAAAATTGAAAATAGGATGCCGAAACGTCACTTAGTCACAAAAACGACGACAGTAATTATTTGAGAAGTTAAAATAAAATTAATAAACGTGCCAAACGGAAAAAGAAAACCATTTAACGTGCCGAATGGTCGCGAGTTCGAATTTGTTTCGTAAGCAGTAGCTCATCGGCGAGTATCGCCTGACTTATCGGATCATGAACGTAAGCTGAAGTGTTTGCATACCAATGTTATTTTAATAACAAAAAACTTTTTACAAAAAAAAACCGTCTTCCAAAAAGAACACTACAAAGTGAAAAATAAGTTTAATTACGGAAGTCGGTGTCTTTGGTTTTGTATTTTCGTTTTTTGCAACCGACTTCCGAAATTAAAGTTATTTTTTTTGTAAAAAAGTTTCTTATTTTTCACTTTTTAGTTGTGGTACCTACCCCACACAAATTCGAATACCACTACCTGCAAAATAAATTAGAACATCATAGATAGTGGGGAAAAATACGTATTATTGAAGTTAACTCAAAAACTACACAAGCAAAATTAATAAATTTTACATGGGACCAATTTCGAGATGTACCCTCCCGAATAAAAAAAGAATCGTTCAATCGGACTACTCTGTAAAAAGTTATTCGTGTTCATACATAAAAATAAAAAAATATACGCCTCTACTTGAGAACCTCCTTTTTTTTCTGGTGCTTTCCGAGAGGAAATGCACGAGTTCCTATAAAAAAAATACCCAAATCTCTATAGATGTGCCTATAAAATTTTAGGGTTTCCCTCGATTTTCATGGGATTCCCTCATCAGATTCTGACTTGGTGACACTGGGACCACCTCGAGAGCATACTCTTTCAAATTAAAAAAATAATTTTCAAAATCGGTTCACAATTGACGGAGAAATCAGTGTTCATAGATAAAAATATATATATATATATATACTTGATGAATTGACAACCTCCTCCTTTTTGTGAAGTCGGTTAAAAAGCCACTTAGTTTTAAATTGCATCATACCGCTGCTATCAACGCAAGTGTTTTAGCGCCAGTCATGAGCTCTTATCACTGATATGGAAATTTTCCCCCCAAGCCTGTCCAAGAGTTACTAGAGCGTTACTCCAAACATTATTCCACTGTTGATAAACATAAATCGATACATTCGCTGATGTTAGTCCGATACGCCGATTTCCACGGATTAGTCGTCAAAGGGAGCAATATCAAAAACGAAATTTTCCATTTGAAACATGCTACCGTTCTTAATATCTAAGACAAAACTTCTACCTGTAAGGAGCAAACATAAAGATACAGCGAAAGATAAGAAGACGAAAGAAAAGAGTTTCTTCGTGACGGGTGATAACTTGGCGACTTTGAAAAATATTGTGACGAAAAGCCGACGTGTGAGACGAAACACACCGAAGCTTCCTCCTCTAGTAAAACCAGGGACTTGCGACTGTAATTTGATGCACCTCACCAAAATAGTGATTACCTACGCACCAAAGAGCAGGAAAAGAGGTGCTTCCAACATTGTGTTGTCAATGACCGCGTGGGGCACGACTGGGCAAAGGAAGCGCATGAAACTGCCAGGTGTTAAATTGACGAGAAAATTGGTTAAAGGCGAGAAATCGTTGACACACAACACTGATGAGTTCTTTAAGAAACTCGAGGTATAGATGTCGTTGTATGAACTTGATTGTTTTAGTGTGAAGTGGTACTTATAACTTTGCTAATAAAGTACCTCATTCAGACTGCTTTTATGTACTTAACGCATAAGAATGACCAGTACCTACCTTGAATTGGGGTGATCGAATGCTTTCTCAGCTGAAATAAAATCAATATTTGTTCCAGAATCAATTAAAGGCGCTAAACCTGGGTAAGCCAGCGAAAAGTAAGTCCAATAATGGCAAAGAACCGCCTGCGTCGCAGCGATCTAAGGCAGAGAAAGAAGCAGCCAATGAGGGGAACGATGCTGCGTCCAATGGAGAGGAAGGAGGTGCGTCACAAATTTAGACATTTTTAACTAAATTAATACAGCAGCTCCATTTAAATCAAACGTTTGAACTAGTATTTTTGACAGGACTCTCCGTTTTTACTTCTAAACTGTCACGTGGGAGTCTCGACCATGCCCATAAACACTTCCAAACAGTATTTTCTCCACATTTTGACTTTTGGGTAATCTTTTTCTTTCTATACCTCCAGGTAGTGGTGAAGGTCGAAGGCGTGGTAAGAGAAGAAAGAAGGGAGGTCGAGGTGGTAGTGACCGACTGACATCTGCAGGACTTGCGGCGCAAGCGCAACAGGATCCTGAGACTCAGGTATGTACCTTACTTTAACTTATCTATTTTTGGTGTTTCTTTGTTGTGCAGGGTTATGTGTGCCCGTTCTTATTATGTAATCTAAATCAAAAGCAAAAGAAATTATTTTATGTTAGAAAAAATATGACCACACATTAAAAAGACATTGTCCATATGTGCTCGCCCATGTGGAGGCCGGAAATTATCCCCCGGGAAAGTACTACCGGGATAAAAAGTATCCTATGTCCTAATACGGGTCATGGTCTACCCATGTGCCAAATTTCATCCAAATCCGTTCTGCCGTTTTAGCGTGAATGCCTAACTAACGAACAAACAAACTCACTTTCGCATTTATAATATTAGTTAGGATTTCATTGTTAAAGTCATTATTGATCCAGTAAGTACAAGAAAGAGATGGAGTTATATAGAACACCAGCTCCTTTTCGTAAGGAAACACTTGTTTTTTTTTTAATTTCTATGCACGGCCACAGCTGTGTTAGGATAGGGCTTACCCTATCCCATTTAAAGCATAATTAAAAATTATGTAATAATTTATTACATAATTTAAAAAAAAAAACTTATTATTATTTTTTTTAGATTCTTTTACCTATCTTTACATACAACTCTTCAGACCGGTGAGCAACCCAACTGCCAAACCTGTTTAAAATCTTCTGTTATATCTATTTTCATAGATCGCCGGCATTGGCACGGACTCCCAAAACCCGAGTTCCCGCGGCTCGATAGCGCCGGCACTAGAAGATGACGTCATTGTGCTGCCGGTTATCAGACCACTAGTGGTCCCTAAGAAGACAGACTCGTTCCTCGATGATGACATGCTCAAGTATTTACATAGAGAGGTCGATGAAGACGCTATTGAGACTGAATTTGATACAAAGGTTAGTTTGTTCTCTCTATGCAAATTACTCATTCATGAAGCTATTGTTCTATGTCAGTTGGTAAGGTCTTTGACTTTGAACCTTTTTTTTTTTGGTTCATCGTGTGTCTATTGTTCTGACCCAGCTGTGAGTAGCTTAATGAATGATTTTTTTTTCACAACCCCCAGAAAAAATCTGGAGTGGCTTGACTATTTCTTTCTCGTTCGTTTTAATTTCATTTCTGCGCTACAGGTTGCTCTAAGATGCTATTTTAGAAAATTGTAAATAAATCAATAAATAATAAAGTTTAATGAAATTAAAATATCTTTACAAAACGAAGACGCGGAACCAAATACGCGTGTCAAGTTAATGTCGTCAAAGCAGCGGCACGTTGTATAGTTGCTATCATCGGTGCTTTATTTGAATTCAGAATATCAGATTATTAATTATCTAGTTTCGGGAACATAAACTCAAAGTCAAACAAGACAAAGTTCATTTTCCATTGACTTCTTTAGGACCTTTTTACTACAAACCTTGTACTTATCAAAAATCAACATATAAGTACTACATAACGCTAAAGTAACTAGATGGTTGATTAAGAGGCAATACGATTTGCAAATTATTTAAGATGGGGAATAATTTTATTTATTTATTTCTATTGAATTCTGATATGGTTGAAGATGAAAAAAATGTACCTGCCTAGAGAAGTGATAGTGTGTGTCTCTGTGTGCTCAAAAAGACGTCTAAAATTAATCTATTGCTTTTCATATTTTTGTTTGATACAATAGGGATGATGAGTAAATTTTTTTTTGTACGACGACAACAAAAAAAAAGACATTTCGTGGTGTGTCAGTGTGTGTCGACGTGTCTATATGACGGACAAATAGTATATTATGCAATTAGTGAATAAAGGACGGATTTAAAGCGAGGGCCATAGATGAATCACGAGCTAGTGAAGGATCGACCACTGAATCACGACCGTAGGGAGTGATTCATGATGATTGAATCATGAGCGTAGCGAGTGATTCAAGTGTTAGAATCCTGAGCGACGCGAGTGATTCATGGCCCTCGATATAAATCCGTTTTATTCAAGAGTTGCATACTATACTTTATACCATGACTACGAGAAAAAGAAAGATTTAAGTGAAAATAGACATATAATGAAGAAAAAGGAAAGTTAAATTGGCTTTGATGTAAACCAGCCGTGATTTTTTGGGTAGCAAGTTTTCCACTATATCGGCCGCCCTCTCTTTCATAAACTCAGGTGTTAACACATCTTCATCACTAGAATGCATTTTTAATCGATTAGAACAACACTAAACAAACACAAAATTAAAGATTAAAGTAACACTAAACTTTGTGTTCGTACAACTTACAGTACTCAAAATAGCGCCAATTTACTAAGGACAACAAAGAACACAAAACAGTTTTTATTCTAATGCCTTGTCCTCCTTGTCGAAAATGTCGACCAATCAAATTGAATTTAGAACACACCAACACAGGTCGAATACAAAGATTACACTTACACTAGATACGGCAAGCCACGACCAAGCGTGCCCTGCATGTTCGACTGTTCGTACTAAAAAAAAGTCTGTTAGCTCAGTGACGCTTAGCGATTGAAACAATTCTGTTTACTTTGAGCACATCACTAAATGGCTGGGGTGAAGTTATCGTAGGTATAAACAAGATGACACGTTCGGTTTTCATACTATCTAATAACATGCCGTATCTAGCATAGGTACTCTAAATCTGTGGTCGAATACATTGGTGTGTTCCATTTTCAAACATCAAAACAGTGAGTAAAAGTGCTTTTTATTTACTGTTTTCAGTGAATAAAATAAGCCTTTTAGAGGGGGAATGGTATAATAGTATATTATGCAATTAGTGAATAAAGGACGGATTTAAAGCGAGGGCCATAGATGAATCACGAGCTAGTGAAGGATTCTAACGATTGAATCACGACCGTAGGGAGTGATTCATGATGATTGAATCACGAGCGTAGCGAGTGATTCAATTGTTAGAATCCTGAGCGACGTGAGTGATTCATGGCCCTCAATATAAATCCGTTTTATTCAAGAGTTGCATACTATACTTTATACCATGACTACGAGAAAAAGAAAGATTTAAGTGAAAATAGACATATAATGAAGAAAAAGGAAAGTTAAATTGACTTTGATGTAAACCAGCCGTGATTTTTTGGGTAGCAAGTTTTCCACTATATCGGTCGCCCTCTCTTTCATAAACTCAGGTGTTAACACATCGTCATCACTAGAATGCATTTTAATAGATTAGAACAACACTAAACAAACACAAAATTAAAGATTAAATTAATACTAAACTTTGTGTTCGTACAACTTACAGTATTCAAAATAGCGCCAATTTACTAAGGACAGCAAAGAACACAAAACAGTTTTTATTCTAATGCTAAACTCCTTGTCGAAAATGTCGACCAATCAAATTGAATTTAGAACACATCAATATAGGTCGAATACAAAGATTACACTTACACTAGATACGGCAAGCCACGACCAAGCGTGCCCTGCATGTTCGACTGTTCGTACTAAAAAAAAGTCTGTTAGCTCAGTGACGCTTAGCGATTAAAACAATTCTGTTTACTTTGAGCACATCACTAAATGGCTGGGGTGAAGTTATCGTAGGTATAAAAAAGATGACACGTTCGGTTTTCATACTATCTAATAACATGCCGTATCTAGCCTAGGTACTCTAAATCTGTGGTCGAATACATTGGTGTGTTCCATTTTCAAACATCAAAACAGTGAGTAAAAGTGCTTTTTATTCACTGTTTTCAGTGAATAAAATAAGCTTTTTAGAGGGGGAATGGTATAAAAAAAATTTTAGGTTGTTAAAAAATATTGGACACGTAATTTTTCGTTTTTTACGTAAGTAATCAAGAGATTACGTTGATACATTGAGTTAAAATGTGGCATGACGTCACTCCTTGTCCTTACTAGATTTTATACGTTGTGACGTAGTGAGCGAGACCCCCACTCCCCAACATTGTTGCGTTTTATCCAAGTATTTTTTTATTAATATGATGAAGCAAAAAATACGTGCCTAATATTTTTTTATTATCTGACGGACTAATTTTTTTTTTTTTACCCAGACATCATCCCTATTCAAGCAGGTGTAACGTGTATCTCACAATTTGCCTTCCTTGAAATAATAACCTTTTTCCAGCGTCGTTACGTCTTGGAAGAGGCAATGCGAACTCGTCCGGAACGAGCGTACGGACAAGAAATGCAGAAGTTACTGCGAGAGCTAAAAGTACCCGCTGTCAGCCTCGGTGACTGGCTGCACATACCACGAGTCTTCTCCCGGCAGAACTCACAGTTCGCCTTGCCCATAGACACGTATGAATTAGAGAGTAAGTACCACAGACTATAGCTGTAAGGATAATCGTTTCAGAGATTTCCGTTGCTATAAGGTTGCTGTTGCATTGCTGGTAGGGCTATTGTCAGGACTGTAAGAGTCGTCTCTTGACAGAAGTCACAGTTCGCCTTGTCATTCGTAATTCTTTGACAGTCGTTGCGGGGTAGGCAGAAGCGCGAAAGTCTGACAAGCAGTCTTTCCAAGGGTTATCGTGTTACCTAGTAACTGGGTTGTGGAGGTCGGAGGCAGTCGCTCCATGTAAAATACTGGTATTCAGCTGCATCCGGTTAGACTGGAAGCCGGCCCCAACTTACATTTTAAAGTGGCTGCATGGTCTGAGCCATCACGACAGTTTTCCTTGTAACAAAACAGTTTTCTAAAAAATTTGTGTATATCTAAGAAATTATGGTCACATTATTTTTGTATGGTCAATAAATCACGTTATTCTTATTGATAAATGATTTTAGTAAGTATACAAACACTTTTAGACGTCAATTTATATTATTAAAATGAAAACCGGCCAAGTGCGCACAATGAAGGGTTCCGTAGTTGAAAAGAATTTATCCTAAAACAAACTTAATATTGTAGTTGAAAAACATGTTCTCCCATACATCGATATAGGTCACGGTCAAATCTCCAACTGCTTTAAGTTTCTAATCCCAATTTTTTTTTTATGTTATAAAATTACAAATTAACGATTTTTGATATGCGTGTGGTGTGAGGGCCACTTTATTGAAACTCTTTGAAAATATGCTTAGGATTTAGTGAACATTCCCAAACAATTGTGAAAGTTGGAATCAGATTTTGTGAAAGTCAACTTTGCGAGATATGGACTGTAAAGTGGGGCCCTCAGTTCTCACATAGAGGATTGAGGGCCCGCCTGTACCTGACAAACTATGGACACTACAGATAAAGTCTTTATGCCAAAATCTAAGCTTATACCAAACAAAATTTGTGAAAACAAGATATTATCGCAAAACACTGTCCTACTTGGTATATCTTCGTTCAAAATGGGCCCTCAATCCTCACACACGTAAAAGTTTATCACGCAAATACAATGAAACCATTAACTTATAGCTATTGTTTGTAATCCTATAAGATACTAAATAAATTGTGAAAATTTGTGAAAGCAAGAGCAGGTCACCATTTCTTGTTGTTTGAAAGTTATGACCTTGACAAAATCCGGGCCCTCAATCCTCCATTTATTTTGTTTTCCGTTTGAATACGCTTATCGTATGAAAGATTAGACAAATACAAAATAGTCTCTTTTTGTGAAAAAAATTGTGCAACAAATTGATGTTATTTGTTACTAATAAGAATAACGATTAAACTAAAAATCTTAATAGATACCGAAATCAACTATTTTTGAAGTGTGTAGCAGGGTAGGGTGACAATACTTTCATTTTAATACCTGGATTGGTACAAACGGCACAATCAGATGGCCTGCGAGATCGCCAGATCTCACCCCATTACATTTTTTTTTGTGGGAATATGTAAAAAATCAAATTTACATGAAATCTTATGCGAATGACAACGAGTTGAGAGTTGAAGTTCAGAATACGATTTATAATATTCACCACAACACTTTATTAAAGGTTACTAGAAATGAATTCGTTAAAAGAATAAATTTGTGTATCCAAGAGAATGGAGCCCATTTCGAGCAACTAATTAGTTAGTTTACCATTTTTTGTAAAAAATTAAATTAATTTAAGATTTCCTGGTTTTCCTTTCATTTAATTTATCATGTTTGTTAGAGAGATTTCATCCTTATAATTGACCCTAACGATCGATGCAATAAAAGTACAGGGTATAATTGTTTCAGATTTTAGCCGGTTCGATTCCCGGTTGTGGGAGAAGAGAAATTTCGAAAATCTTTGAATGCAGTTTGCTTTCTATTCAAAAATAAAGGAATGTTTTGAGTAAAATTTTCTATCTGCATTATTAAGAGTACTTCCTTCCAGGTGTCATTACAAAATTCCACCCTGTATATTATAATACACATAGTTGTATGGGTATCTTGGAGTAGTGAATGTTGATATTTAATTTTATTTAAGGATTATTATGTTCCAAACATTTTCACATAAAATCGAGGAGTTTTGGATTAGAAAGATAAAGATAAAAGATTTTGATTTTAAAGTGAAAGCTATACCTGCTCTAAGAGATACACTGATCAATTAATAGTTGACACTTTTTTAATTCACACAGCCGAATGACGTCATAAAATGGCGGCTACTATTTCATGGTTTGAGAAAACATTAAAAAAACCTGAAAACTTTGAATTTAATTTTAAAATTTATATTGTTATTGAACTAAAACTAATATTTTCCGACTGCTTTTTGCCTAATCTATCTAAATAATATATTTTAAGATTTTTTCTCATATAGAGTAAAATACCGTATCGTGGTCACCCTATTTCCTAATTCAGGGAACAAAAATAAAACTCGATTTTTATTTACAATAAAGGGTCTTTTAATTGTTTTCTAGTATCGAATTTGTTGCACAATTTTTTTCACAAAAAGAGACTATTTTGTATTTGTCTAATCTTTCATACGATAAGCGTATTCAAACGGAAAACAAAATAAATGGAGGATTGAGGGCCCGGATTTTGTCAAGGTCATAACTTTCAAACAACAAGAAATGGTGACCTGCTCTTGCTTTCACAAATTTTCACAATTTATTTAGTATCTTATAGGATTACAAACAATAGCTATAAGTTAATGGTTTCATTGTATTTGCGTGATAAACTTTTACGTGTGTGAGGATTGAGGGCCCATTTTGAACGAAGATATACCAAGTAGGACAGTGTTTTGCGATAATATCTTGTTTTCACAAATTTTGTTTGGTATAAGCTTAGATTTTGGCATAAAGACTTTATCTGTAGTGTCCATAGTTTGTCAGGTACAGGCGGGCCCTCAATCCTCTATGTGAGAACTGAGGGCCCCACTTTACAGTCCATATCTCGCAAAGTTGACTTTCACAAAATCTGATTCCAACTTTCACAATTGTTTGGGAATGTTCACTAAATCCTAAGCATATTTTCAAAGAGTTTCAATAAAGTGGCCCTCACACCACACGCATATGATTTTTGGACATGTATAGATTACAGGAAAAATAAAACGATTGTCTCTAAATACCACAGTTTTTCAGAAATCACCAACAAAAATAAATGTGGTACGCCGAACCCTCGGTGCGCGAGTCCGACTAGCTCTTGATCGGTTTTTTTTAAATTACGTTTCGACTTCTAAATCACTTCAATTGTCTACAGACTTGACGCCAATGAACTACGCAGCCCGGTTCGTGACTGTGAAGAAATCCAAGCAGCTGCTTTACCTCACTGTTCTCAGGAAGTTCAGAGAACATGGATATAGGATGCCGATTAAGGTAAATGAAAACTTCATACATAAAGCAAACTTTTCACATTATTTTTACATAGAACTGTTTATTAAACCAATACAGACACTATGCTATTCCGATTACGTACAGTATTTCTATCTCACGAAGCGACACGCGCTTTACTTGTGTTTACCAAGTGTACAAACACGCTGTGAATGTGTGCGTGAAGACGAGTAGCGTCAGCACAATAACACACACCCTTCCGACAATGCCATTGTCTCGGACGGTAGCGGGAACTCCCGCGCTTACACACACATTTACAGCGTGTTTGTACACATCGTAACCTCAAGTACAACGCGTGTCGCTTCGTGAGATAAACATACTATACCAACGGACATTTTCAAATCGCCAGTTTTTGAATACCTTCAAAAAATGCAATGTTGGACGAAATACAGATTGTAAAATATGGATTAGATAGATAAGTAAATAAGGTATCTAATAAGTACCTTATTTACTTAGGAAATCTAATAAGTTCATAGGTTCATAGGTACTACCTATGAACTTCACTTGTTTTCCTCATCCTAACTAATATTATAAATGCGAAACTGATTTGTTTGTTTGTTACGCTTTCACGCTAAAAATTTTGATGAAATTTGGCACATGGGTAGACCATAACCTGGATTAGGACATAGGATATTTTTATCCCGGTAGTACGTTCCCGTGGGATAATTCCCGACAGCCACGCGGGCGAAGCCGCGGGCAGTAGATATTTTTTTTTACGATTCGTATTTTAAAGGAGAACAGTATACTCTCTTTCGGAAATAGCAACTGTTCTTGTATACCCTCTATATAAGGGACATGAATTTATACCTATGAACTCATAATATAATTATTTTTTATCTTTTAAAAGAACTTAGAAGAAGGCTTAACAATGATGATGGGTGGCGGTTTATCTACGATGGAAGCGCAAAGCTTCAAGAGCCTCATGGACTGGCCCAGCTATGAGGAGCAAGAGAACATCCCTGATGAGATCAAGGTCACCCTTATTGACAATGGGTACAAGAGGCCCCCTATTAGTACTGAGTGTAATGGCAATAATGGAGAGGTGAGAGTACTGTTTTTATTACTGTTGGAAATGAACAGATGATTGCCTTGAAAACAAAGATTTAAATCGTTAGATGTGCTCTCATAGTACCTACTTACCTTGATTTTAGTATTATGAGTGAGTGAGACAATACTATTCAAATGACATTGTCACCGAAACAGAAACGTGATCAACTTTTGAGACGGTAATTAGTAGCGAATCTAACGATTTAAATTTTTACATGAAACTTGTGGTTAAAGCTGCATCCACACAGTTCCAGGTTAGGGGCCTTACTATGAGCTCTTATAGCAGGGCAGAAGTTGAAAGATTCCAGTGAGAGAGAGTGACGGTGCTATAGGTCGTATAATAGCTCCGTCTCTCTCTCTCTGGAAACGTTCAACTTTTGCCCTGCTATAAGAGCTCATAGTAAGCCCCCAGGGCCTTCCGGACTCGCCCAACCGCACATCAGTAGTAAGGGCGAAAATACACATGCCTGCAACTGGTACAAAACTATGCAAGTAGTTGCCATGCCATTGTGACATTGATCAATCAGAAGTTGTTATGGCACACGGCATGCCAGCTACTTGCATAGTTTTATACCAGCTACAGGTATGTGTATTTTCGCCCTAACATCTAAACTTCGAAAGCCAACCTTTACTGCTACGAAATAAAGACGCTGTCAATGTCAAATCGTTGAACGTGGTTGACAGTATACGTCAGAGCAGAGCATGCTCTTGCTTGATGGACACTGAGCTGAGAAAGACATGGAGCTAAACATCCTATATAGCTCCATCTCTTTCCCACACTGAAGTTAGATTAAAGTAATAAATACTCCAAGAGGTAGCGGTAGGCTAGGCCCTCTGTCGATAGACCCTTGGGTACTTTAAAAATAAAAAGAATACACAATAGATTCTTATTTGTTTCAGTCTGACGAAGATACGTTGAAGTTTCGCACTTGGTGCGGTCTATGCGCGATCTGCGAACGAATGTATGGACGGTTTCCGCCCAGAGACAAGGATCCACCTGATGGGGTGTGTATTGTCTTTAAACAGGGTGTACCAGAAAGATGTGGTCAAGGGTCTGGTACAGACCATCAAACTGAACACCTTTCTCCATGGGACCAACATCGTAGTCGCAAAAAAGTTATCAACTGTCCCATACAAAACAATATCTACTCGACCCAAAGTGGGACGGATGAACTTTTTTTCGCGATTATGATGTTGGTCTCATGGAGAAAGTTGTTCAGTTTGATGGTCTGTACCACATCCCTAAAACTTTAGGACTGTGCTGGGTGGTACAAAAAGAGATGGAGCTTTAAGGACGTATAGCGCCATCCCTTTTAGCACTGAAACAATGGCGACAGTTTGACACTTCAATAAATGGCCCCAGTTACAACGCTACAAGCTTATTTTGGCGCGTGGCCAAAATTGGAACTAACTCTGCCAAGGTGGCAGAGTTAGTTCAAATTTTGTGGTGGATTTTGTCAATAATATTTTGTTACCAAAGGGGTTGTTTACCGGAAGGTTCGCCGCGAGAGAGTGCTGTGTGTTTGTCACTTGTCAAAGTCATCTTGAAGACAAAGCGACCAATCGGCGACAAGAATAAAACACTTAACACCATCTTGCGGCAAAGTTTTCAGCAAGGAACTCCATTGGCAGCATATTGAAAGTAACAAAACAAACATTTAGCTTCATCTACGCGGCACTAATTTGGCAGTTTTCTTCCCCCTTTTTCATGTTACCAACAACGCCCCCTTGTCAATGTCATTCAGGCGCCAAAATATCCTAATATTCCTAGCTATTCAATTGTGAACTCTATTATTTGTTACAGATTGAGTTAAGTGACTTCTCAATGGTGGAAACAAAAATAGTTACACTCAAGGTACACAGTGGACTCAGAGTAATTTTGAATATTATAAGAGAGCGGTGATTTTTGTAGGATCTTTAGCTATGTATGACAATTTAGGAGTTCTTTAAAGTAATATATTTTGTTAAAATGTGCTTAGTCTAGTATTTTTAAACCTTTGTATTTGTAGATAATGAAATAAAAGAGCGTGTTATTCTGAAATGGTTTGTTTTATTATATTTTGTTGGATCTATGTGTTGAATCCAGCCCACAGGGTCCAGACTCCAGCTCACGTTAGTACTACAGCTACAACTACGAAAACCAACCAGCACCTGACCCACCCATGGAATTAGTATGTACTCCCACCACCGACGAGGAAGCGACTAGCGCATGCTCCCCAGACAGCCCTTCATCTATTTTGCTGTTTATAAATAAATTCATATAACAATTGTACGGAGTATGTACTGAATTAGTACATACTTAATAGGTAATACGTCAAACTCCACGACAATGCGCGTATTTTGCGTTGTACACACGGCTACAGATCAAGCTATACATTTCCAGTATAAGCTGATCGCGCATTGTATAGGATTTCCTTACAATTAGACGCCAGTGTAAACTGGAAATGTATAGCTTGATGTGTAGCCGTGTGTACATACATACTTAAAAAAAATAAGTACCATAACAGGTACAAACAACAAACAAACTATCGAGGATTAACTAGTACAAAAGATGTTAGTCCCGTGCATGGAGAAAAGAATGAACTTCTTTCTCTACTCCGTGGTCCCGTGTAAATAAAAGAGATACAATAGTTGATCGCTGACTGTTCACACCAGTCAGCGACAAAAGCCATCAAACCATCGAAACGAGTAGATCGCTCGCTTGGCGAGTAGAACACTCGCTGAGAAACTCGCATGCCCGCCAGTACCTAATCGCTACTCTCCGTCGCGCACTCGCTACTCGTTGCTTGCAACTAGTTTCCAGTTGCTAGTTCTACTCGTATCTAGTTGATCGCCGGCTCGCCGCGGCGGTGGGATAGGTGCCTTACAGCTACATACGTTTCATTGGTGCAGACGCCAGCAGGTCAAGCCACCTGGAACTGTTCCCAATCAACCTTGAACCTAAAGCTTTAGTAAAAGAGATGAAAATCTATTGTAGTAGCTTGATGTGCTGGCGTCTGTACGTACGTAAATTGATAGATACCTAAATGTAAATGGACTTTCGGTTCACTGTACCTATGTTCGGACATCGGTAGCTAGGCCGTGTCGACTGTCGACCCAGGGATTCTGCTACTCCTATCAACCAACAAGGACCTCGGGGGTTGGTGCCTGATGCCTGTGTACTTTCGACAGACGACGTGCGACGTTAAAAAAAATGGAAAGTCAATGGGAAGGTACAAAATTCTTCGGAACAAAATTTTGTAAAAAAAAAAAAAGCTGACTGGTTTGGTGGTTTCTCATTCCTTTGATTTCGTATATTTTTTTTAACAAAAAATACAGTATTATTTATCTACTCAAACTCAACGAGTTTTAAACAACGATACCCCACTCGATGACCCCATCGTTGTTTTACGAGAACCCTCAGAACAATAACATATTGTTCTGAGCGAGAACCTATGTAATGTCTATGTAATCTTCTAAAATAGATTTGGTGCATGTATCCGAACATAATTTCATTGACTTTTATGTGACAGTAGTGCGTCTAGTGAGGTCTCATATTTTCTCTTTTTTATATCGAAAATGTAACCAGAAAAATATTTTACATCAAATGAAAAGGCATTTTAGAAAAAATAACACCAGAGTGTTGGGGTAGTGAACGTATTCTCGAAAATAAAATGAAAATAACGATGAAAACACGTAGTTGGTTTTGTATAAATCTCTAAAAATAAGTTTGTTATAATAACAACAACAACATAACAACAACATATTTATGGACGTAGTCTGAAATAAAGTTTTATTTATTTATTTATTTATTTTATAATGGAAAATTGCAAATAATTATTTCGCCAGTATTTTACCAATATGACAAAAAAACGCTTTAATTTCTAACCTTACAAGATCACGAGTACAGTGTGTTAAGGTTTAAGAACAACTTTATTTCTCATAAGAATTGCATAGGTACATAATTCACTTACTGAGAAACAATGTCTAAAACTATGATTATTAATTAGGGCGCACAGATCTACGTATATAAAATAACAATAACAAAATAGCAAAGAAAAAATAAAAAATGTGGGTAAACAGATAAGTACTTAACTTAAATTCGATTGTCAACCAAACACAACATAGATGTATGAATTTGATTTTTACTAGATGCAGCATTGACGGCGGCGTTATTAGCATATTTGTTATTAGAAGATTATTTTATTTTTAATTTATTGTTCTATTTTGGTTGATAAATGAATATTTATGATGTTTTTAAAGTTTAAGATATGAAATTTAATTGAAACTACAACAGCACATCAGGTTATACCAAACTGTCAAACTTCTCCAAATAATATCCTTGGACATTTCACACAACGCCATCTAGTTCCAAGCTAAGCAACGTAATGCTTGTGATATGGTAACGAGATGACTGATAAACTACTTATGATTTTAAACCTTAAAATGTTGACAGCTCAAAATCGAATGAGAAAATTTGATTGTTTGTTGTAACTTGAGATGCTGTGTCTCTAATCTTACAATGCGTACATTGTAAGATTCAAGCATATTCGCTCAATCTTTTTTTCACCTTAGTAAGTACCTTTTTTGTCAGAAATTGGTGGGATACCAATTTCTGACAAAAAAAGGTACCTTCAACTGTCAAGTTACTGAAAAGATGTAAAAGTCTAAGTAAAATCCGTCTCTGGGAGCCTACTCCCTAAGTTCGTCCGTCTTTCCGTCCGTCCGTTTATCCGTCCGTCTGACATTACGATCCATTAAAACAAGTGTAAAAGTTAAATTTTTCGGACGGGGAACAACACATCGGGAGTAGGGACAACTGGCAAATCATGTTGTCATTCATACTTCGTTCGGGCCCCGAACCAATCATCCATCCGTAGGTGATACGGAGTAAGAAACGCCCGTAAAGAAGGCCGAAACTACGGGCTTCATGCTTAGGGAGTAGGCCCCCTGATCTGTGAAAATGTGTGTGAAATCTGTGTCCGTCTCACGAAAGAAGTCTCTCGAACGGGGCGCTACAGTCATGCGACGGTCCACTTCGCTTATTTAGTATTTAGTTGCCGGCGGGACAGAAAGTACAACAACGAGCTACATAAGAATGAAGTATCGATATCTATAAAATTTGAATTAAGGTTAAGCGCACATCACTTCAAATGTTAAACGGTTTTATTGGAAACTATTTTTGTACTGCGCTCTAGCGTAACGAATTATTCTGCTAATGAAAAACAAACATTATTCTTACTGACCGTTAGCGCACCCGCGTGTTGTAATTTATGTGCAACTAATAAATAACTTTATTATTTTTGTGTAAAATCATTTGTATCTTGACCAAACGACACAATGGATTTGGATAGATCGGGACTGAGTGCGGACGGTAAATTAGTTTATAATTAAAACACCGCGTTGGTGCGAGTTTACAGGAATATTTACTAATTATAGTCCTTTTCCAGAGTATTACGAGACGGCGCTGCACATATTTGATTGTTGTGGCGCTGAGAGTACGGGCACGCTGCGTGTTGACGCTTTGATGGACAAATTCGCACCTTTCGTGAAAATTAACAAGTGAGTATTATTGTTAACGTTCGAAGTGTGTACTGATTTTGTTTACGTGATGAAAGGTCATCTGTTTATGTTTGAAAATAGCCCAGTAAGCTCTGGATTTAGAACTTCCTACACCCCACATGTTGTCTGATCATAAAGGTTGTAATTTGACTAACGCAACGAAATACTATCGTACTGTTTCGATTCCTTGAAGCCTGTTGAAGTGATTGATAAAAACAAGTGTTTGTATTTTGTATTATTAATCTGTATGCTCACTTATTCCTTACCTACTTTATCAACAAATTTTATTTTCCTTGTACAGTACACTGGTAACAGTCATATTATTATTCAATTAGGCCTTTGTTATGGTTTATCAACTGTGTTGCTTGAAATTACAAAGAGGGTAAATTAAAATAAGAGGCATGTTTATCTTAAGTTTTATTTTATTTTATTTTTATCTTATCTGTGTTGTACTTTTTGCAGGGCTGAATGCTTCTTGAGGTCTCTATTAGATCCAGAAGAAGATAATCCAGAAATTAATGTGTCAATGTTAGCTAAAACCCTGCACAAATACAGTGAGAGCCAGAAGTCTAAATTTGACCTGGATGAGAGGTAAGCTAGCACTGTTGAAATATCTCTCTCTTTTATTTATCATTCAAATAATATTTTTTTTAATGTTTAGTAAAATTTCCCTAGCCGTTGTGGGAAGTAGTTGTAACTGATAAATTACTTATGACTTAGCGATTTTTCATTAGTTCCAACCCTCATTGGTAAAATCTGCATGTATCAATTGCTGTGTCCATAAAGATTATTTGTTTTACACATTATTATCATTATTTTCTAAAAACATTCAGAACAAGACCAGCTACAATGTATTTTAACCCGGCACACGCCAATTAGGAGACACAATAGTTTTTTTATTGTTATCTGCACACTTGGGTGTCAATCAACATTTAAAGAGTTAATGTACTAAAAAAAATTAACAATGAATCATGTACCTACTTATTAGTTGAAGTACCTACCATAGCTTTGTTGAAATGCATAAACAACTGATAACTGGAACTATTATGAAACTAGTACATCCATACTAATATTATAAATTCGAAAGTAACTCTGTCTGTCTGTCTGTCTGTCTGTCTGTCTGTTACCTTTTCACGCCTGAACCACTGAACGGATTTCGATAAAATTTGGCAAGGCTATAGATGGTATCCTGGGGACGGACATAGGCTACTTTTTTTTTCAAAAATAATCCTACAGGGGGTGATATAGGGGATGAAAGTTTGTATGGGAAACTCAGTATTTCTTAAGTTAGGGATGTGAAAATTAAAATGTATGCTTTTGATAAGAAATAAAGAAATATGCGGTTCAGCGTTTTTGAAAAATCATCCCCTAAGGGGGTAAAATATAGTAAAATAGGGGTTGATTTTAAAATTTACAAAACTGCATGGATTTCGACAAAATTTGGCAAGGCTTTATATAGCATCCTGGGGAAGGACATAGGATACTATTTTTTTCAAAAATAATACTACAGGGGGTGATATGGTGATGAAAGTTTGTATGGGAAACTCAGTGTTTCTTAAGTTAGGGATGTGAAAATTAAAATGTATGCTTTTGATAGGACATAAAGAAATATGCGGTTCAGCGTTTTTGAAAAATCATCCCTTAAGGGGGTAAAATAGGGGTTGATTTTAAAATTTACAAAACTGCACGGATTTCGACAAAATTTGGCAAGGCTTTATATAGCATCCTGGGAAAGGACATAGGATACTTTCAAAAACAATACTACAGGGGGTGATATAGGGGATGAAAGTTTGTAAGGGAAACCCAGTATTTCTTAAGTTAGGGATAACAAATTTATTCTATTGGTAGGAAATTAAGAAATATGCGGTTCAACGTTTTTGAAAAATCATCCCCTAAGGGGGTAAAATAGGGGTTGATTTTAAAATTTACAAAACTGCACGGATTTCGATAAAATTTTGCAAGGCTTTATATAGCATCCGGGGAAAGGAAATAGGGTACTTTCAAAAACAATACTACAGGGGGTGATTTAGGGGATGAAAGTTTGTAAGGGAAACCCAATATTTCTTAAGTTAGGGATAACAAATTTATGCTATTGGTAGGAAATTAAGAAATATGTGTTCAGCGTTTTTTAAAAATCATCCCCTAAGGGTGTAAAATAGGGGTTGATTTTAAAATTTACAAAACTGCACGGATTTCGACAAAATTTGGCAAGGCCTATAGCCTTGCCAAATTTTGTCGAAATCCTGCATCATCATAGCATCCTGGGAAACGACATGAGCTACTTTTTGTCTTAAAACATAATCGTACAAGGGGTGATATAAGGGATGAAAATTTGTATGGGAAACCCAACATTTCTTAAGTTAGGGATATGAAAATTCAAATTTATGCTTTTGGTAGGAAATAAAGAAATATATGGTACAGCGTTTTTGAGGGGATACAATAGGGGTTGACAAATGTTTGTGTACCTACCTCTTTTTAAGAGATTTAAGGGATTGGAAATGTAGTCATAGTTCGAATCTTGAGGTAACATTTAGTCTTTATTTCATTCGGCGTTTTTACGAGGAAATTATTTGAACGAGTGGACACTCGGACAAAAGTTATTTGTTATTAGAGCGTGACTGGCATAATAAATTTTAAGTAATTAACAAAGTCCCCCCGCCGCGTAAGTCTGTTTGTTTGAATGCGATAATGTGAAAAAGTACCGAACGGATTTTCATACGGTTTTCTCCAATGAACGGAGTGATTCAGGGCAATTCATTATAGTTTTGTGTAAATTGGCTGAAATATGACGACGACTGTTGAAGATGTCGGAAAAAATCATGCCGACTGGTAGCTTTATGCCTACTATACACGGTAACGATATATCGTAGCGATTTGAGTTTTCACAGTTATATCGGACGGCCCTATGTTTTCCACATGAACATTCCCATGAGATATTTTCCGACATCCACGCGGGCGAAGCCGCGGGTAAAAGCTAGTTCTATAATAAATTTTAATTAAAATAGGTTGTATAACAATATCCTTAGAAGTGTTTGATAACACTGCATGACGCCATATGCAAAGTCTGTGTTTTGTTTGTTTAATATCAACTAGGTTAAATCTACAGACATAGTTTAGATTTTTTGCAATTTGGACTCTTCAAACATTCCTTAGAATAGATATTTGTTAAAATAACTTCATGTTTGAATCCCCTATTTTTTCTTCCAACTTTGTTTTGATACAGAATTAAATAGAATCTTACAAGTACAATTTGTTACTTCAACTACAATAATAAATTTTAATACATTAACTAGTTGAATGCCGTAATTACAGAGACAATTAAAAAGCCATTGTGTCTCGTGTGAATCCACGTTCTGGCACACAAAGTGTTAAAACACAAATACATTATAATACATTATTATTATTTTTTTACATAATACATTTTTTTTACAGTTTTAATCTGAAGACTGGAGCACCACAAGACTCGGACTCTGGCATCTCTAATGATGGTAAGAATGCAATTAATAACAGCTTTCAGTAATTTATTCCTTACATATATTTTTTCAATCACACATTTTTGTGGTACGAACTTGAACCAGCCTATTACTGCCCCACTGCTGGGCAAAGGTCGCTTCTCATACAGAGAAGGCACGAGCATTGATCACCACGCTTGCTCAAGACGGGTTGGCGATTTCAGACTTGACTGCATGAGAGAGGCTTTAACCGCTTGGCCATCATGACACTGAACTTCATAAACTTTGCAGGAAATATGTTTGCTAAGAACAATTTCTTTCAATATCAAAAAAGTCTTATCTCAAAATCGAATTCCCAGTATGCTATTAATTTATTTAGCTAATAAGACTAGTTTAGAAGAAGACACTTTAGGTAAATTAAACTGTATCACAATTTGGAAACTTAGTTAAGTCATACTAAGACGGAGCTCTTGTAATTACGGTTTTATAATCAACTAGCTGCGCCCTGCGGTTTCACCTGCATAAATCTCGAATCCGTAGGAATATCGGGATAAAAAGTATTCTATGTGTTACTCCAGGTTATAAACTATGCCAAATTTCATCAAAAGCAGTTCAATAGTTTTGTTTTTTCGTGAAAGAGTAGCAAACATCCATCCATCCTCACAAACTTTCGCGTTTTATAGGATTGTTGAGCATACGGCTTATGGCTAAGTAATAACAGCCGCATGGGTCGATCGATCAGATAAAGCTATGCTTACCGCGGTTGCTCCGTGGATGGGTTACCATCTTTCAGACCCCTCCATGCCTCGGAAAGCACGTTAGCCGTTGGCTATCACTTGTGGACCTTTGACAGTTGTTACGGGTCATCAGAAGCC
This sequence comes from Cosmia trapezina, assembly GCA_905163495.3. Taxonomy (NCBI): domain Eukaryota; kingdom Metazoa; phylum Arthropoda; class Insecta; order Lepidoptera; family Noctuidae; genus Cosmia; species Cosmia trapezina. Next base: position 22,097,523 of record LR991032.1, on the reverse strand, counting down.
CGAAAGTGTGACAACCGTATTACCAAGCCAAGGGGTATAAAGGGGTATTACCCAGTAAGTGGGTTGTGGAGGTCAGACAGGCAGTTGTTGGTTAGACTGGAAGCTGACCCCAACATAGTTAGGAAAAGGCAGGCAGATTGATTGAGTCATACTAAGAAGTACAATTTGAAAGACGCCTGCTATGATGCCGAATAGATATCCAGATGCTGAGTGGAATACATAAACAATTGCTGTTTGGAATATCAAGTGACAGATTTGGTTATAAAATTGTTAGTTGAATAAAAATAAAACTACCTATTATAATATTCCTGGCAGTATCCATTGAATAGTTTCATGTACAGTAGCTATGGAGGTATTTCAAGTTTCTACATGCTATCACGTATACACACGCACACGCACGGCACGGCACGGCATTGCACGGCTACAGATCAAGCTACACATTTCCAATATAAGCTGATTTCGCATTGTAGGTATAGGATTTCCTTACAATGACAGGTCAGTGTAAACTGGAAATGTATAGCTTGATGTGTGCTTGTTGTGTGTGTACTACATCAGTAGTGGAATGAACTCATCCGTCATCAGCTCACAATGTAAGCGTCTTCGTCGCTGATAGTACGTTTAAATTACGGTTTTATAATCGATTGTTGAGCATACGGTTAAAGCAAACGCGAATCGGGAGTCGTCGAGCCATATGATGCGGCAGCGATCATTAAAAAACAATTAATGACGTATAAAAAAAGAGGACTCCGCGACACGCATATCGAAAGTCTAGATTCAATTAAGAAATACACCATAAAATGACTTTATTATTAAATTAAGAAATTTTTAACACTTTTCTTGCTTCAATTCATGCTGATGGTTAAGTGTTAAGTACTTACTTATGGCATTTCATCTTTCACTTCACACTGGGGAACTTAGAGAGGAAACCTGTACGTAAGTACTTAATTATCGGAAACCGCAATAAGTAGCAACTAGCAAGTGATTTATGCTTGTTACCCGACTACGGCGAAGCAAAAAGGAGGGTTATGATTTTGACCGGTATGTATGTTCATCTGTTCCCTCATAACTCCGGATTTTTAATTTGTCTGTCTTTTTATAATTTCAGATGAGAATATTTTCTTGTTTCATACTTTTTAGACCGTGATTTTTCAGTAGTCGCGTTTTAGTTTTTCAATATTCAAGATTATTTATTTGTTATAACATGAGTATACATACAGAGCATGCAAGTTGTTCAATTACAAATACACTTTTTTAATTCTATGTGTAAAATTTACAAAAAGAGGCATTGACCTGCAGAATGCTTCTAACACACTAGTTTCTTTTCAAAACTACATTTGGCGTATTATAATCAACCTATAATGTTTGAATTTTTCGGTCTAATAAGACATGCCGGTTTCCTTACAACGTTTTTCTTCACAGTTTTGAGAGCAGTGGTGATGAAATAATTTACACAAAGCAAAGCGCCTGCCTGGGTTCGAATTCGAACCTACGATGTGTACAATATAACTCGTAAATTACCACTACTCTCAACTCCGAATTCTGATATAGTGCTGTTCCGTTTTGTCATCTAGTTCTTATTTCATCTGCCCAGGGTCCCACCTGGTAGAAGACTTGCAGTGCGAGCTCCGTGAGAAGGCGCATCTGGCGCATCAGCTGCGCTCACAGCTCGACTTCACCGACCGACAGCACGAGGAAGCACTCGCAGCACTCACCGCTGAGCGGGACACGCTTAGAGTTCACCTTAACATGTAAGTTTATCTTTGTTACAAGCCCATTGTGCCACATGACGAACTTCCATACAAACTTTCATCCCCTATACCCCTTCCCCCCTTCCCCCTTCTCGCCCTTCCCCATTCCCTTTACCTTTATACTTGTCAAAAATTCTTCCTTAGTTACTTATTCTCACCTTCATTATCTTCTCTTCTTCTTGGTCGCGTACTTCATTACTAAAGGTCGTGTCCCTGAAAGGCGTTCGTGGCTTTATGTACTTATGATATTCTTCCACTTCGTTCGGTTCTCCGCTTCTCTCAGGGCAGAAGTAACAGAGAGTCCAGTGAGTGTGGTTACTTGGTCTGACCAGCGGTTATGTGACCGACCGCGAGGTCTTTTCCCATCTACTTTACCCATCACCACCAACGTTTCAAGGTTATCTGGTTCCCGACGGGCAATGTGACCAAAAGTAACCGAGATTCCTTTGGATCCACCAAAGTATTCCAGTTACTTCTATGTCTATCTCTTATGCGCAGTTGTTCGAGTCTAAAATATTAGTGTAGAATATTTGTTCGTTCTCCTGGCGGTCCATGGCATGCGGAGCATTCTTCGCCACCACCACATCTCAACATTCTCACCTTCGTTATATCGGGTGTTTTTAGCGTTCCGTACCTCAAAAGGAAAAAAACGGAACCCTTATAGGATCACTTGTTTGTCCGTCTGTCTGTCTGTCAGTCTGTCAAGACCGTTTTTCTCAGGAACGCGTGGAGGTATCAAGTTGAAATTAATATCAAATAATAAATAAAAAGAAAAGTCCTGACTGACTGACTGACTGATTGACTGTCAGTCAATCGACTGACTCGTCAACGCCCAGCCCAAACCCTTGAACCTAGAAAGCTGAAATTTTGCACAGCGGTTCCCTTTATAATGTAGACAAGGAATAAGGAAGGATTTCCCGGTAGCATGTTCCCGTGGGATATCTTCTGACATCCACGCGGGGGAAGCCGCGCGGGAAGTGCTAGTATCAAATACGTATAGGTCTGTGGTCTCTTGAAGTCCTAAAAAACTCAAGCTACTAAGTCAATGCAACAAAAACATACGGCCATTTATGCGACATATTTTGCATACTCGCAAGTAAATCAAAACCTATAGGGTACTTCCCGTTGTTCTAGAATCATGAAATTTGGTAAGAAGCAAGGTCATGCAACACAAATAAAGGAAAAAGTCCGAAAATTGTTAATTTGTAATTCTATCATATAAAAAAAATGTTTAAGTCTGTCAGTCTGTCAAGACCCTTTTTCTCAAGGACGCGTGGAGATATCAAGTTGAAATTAATATTAAATACGTAAGTCTATTGTCCCATAGAGAGTTTAAAAAAAAACAAGTGTCTAAGTCAAGGCAATAAAACAATACGAGCATTTTCCGACACATTTTGATACTCGCAACTGTCGCAAGTAAATCAAAACCTATAGGGTGCTTCCCGTTGACCTAGAATAATGAAATTTGGCAAGAAGCAAGGTCTCCCAGCACAAGTACAGGAAAAAGTCCGAAAATTGTGAATTTGTAATTTTTGACATAAAAAAAAATATTTTTGGGATAAATTCTTGTCAACTACGGAACCCTTCATTGTGCCTGGTCCGACATGCACTTGGGCGGTTTTTTAGAGGCAGAAAACTTTTAAATTGAAATAAAACACCGAAAAAGCGTGAGCGTTAGTCGTTTCTCGCGGTAGTGACGCATATTTTCATCTAGGATATTGTTATTTTTTTATGTATAGATTATAAATACCCATTTGTATTGTTTTTGTTTTTAGGCATACCTAAGTTAAAAAACAATTTTATGTATGTGCGTCACTTTCACGTGAATAAACAGTTTTTCTTTCTTTCTTTCTTTTTATTTCAAAAATGTTTTTAATGGCCATGAAATTGGCTTTATTTGACAGATAATATTATTGCATTAATGTTTGAATGATGTCGGGCATGTGGCCGCCGCGCCTGACGCGAAGGCCTAATCTAAGACTCAGAGATCACAGTCTCTTAACGCTTTCAAAGACATTAAACGAGACACCTTCCTTGAAAGCATTCAAGTCCAGACGTAATCTTGGTCAGATAATGTGAGTATCATGTAGATTAGTGTCTGTGTGCCACATGCGAACTACGCATCAAAGACCTGACGTCACACAAATCCTGCATCGCGCAAGCAGAGTTTACCGTGTGACTGGCATATATATCACATCTGCAATTGTCTTTTGAGGAACAAAGGTGTAACAAAGGAAAGGGGCACCAGAGATCTTGGAACCTTTCTCCAGAAAACTATGTAATTAAAAAAAAAAAAACAACCGACTCCCAAAAAAATCACTACTAAGTGAAAAATAACTTTAATTTCGGAAGTCGGTGTCTTTGGTTTTTTATTTACTTTCGTTTTTTTTTGCCACCGACTTCCGAAATTAAAGTTATTTTTCACTTTGTAGTGTTTTTTTGGGAGTCTGTTGTTTTTTTTTTTTGTAAAAAAAATTATTTTTCACTTTTTAGTGGTGCCTACCCCACACAAATCTGAATACCACTCTGCAAAATAAATTAGAGCATCATCCACATAGACTAAATGGGAAAAATACATATTAAATTATTGAAGCTAACTCAAAAGCCACTCATCAGAACTTGAAGATATTTTTATGCGACCATCTCAGGAGTACCTAAACCATTTCAAATAAAATTCAAATTCAAATAGTTTATTGTGGTACACAGGTAAAAATATGGTGTTACAGTTTACATATTACAGTACATCTGTGACCCGCCTTTCGGCATACAATAATTTAAAGTCTTGCCACTATAATAAATCAATAAATAGTCAGTAATTGTAGTCAATAATTCGTTAATATTTAAAACAATAGGCAACAATTTAATATTTAATAACAATTATGGAATAAATTCAATAAATTAAAATCTGTCATCTAGGTACTCATTAACGGAGTAATATACCTTCTTATATAGTAGTTCCAATAAAGCTTTTTTGAACTCCGGTATGTCATTTAATTCTTTGATTTGAATAGGAAGCTTATTATAGATTTTAGGTGCCATTCTTAAAGACTTTTCGAAAATAATGCAGTTTTGTGTGGAATGGTACATATCTCTCTGTTGCGACGTTTGGATTTCAGTGTATCAAATATATGAAAGTTAGATTTAACAAATACTGCTATTTCAAAAATATACATACAAGGAAATGTTAGGAGTTTAAATCTTTCAAAATATGGGATACAGCTGTCAGTAGGTTTAAGTTTAAATACAGAACGCACACATGTCTTTTGAGCTTTGAACACAGTTGACCTCTCTGTGGAATTTCCCCAAAATATAATTCCAAAACGTAATGTAGATGTCACATATGCTTTGTACGATATGAGAACAATAGACTCGTTTGCCATTTTTGCAAGATTATAGAGTGCATATGAGTATTGGTGTAATTTTTTACAGACAATCTCTACATGACATTTGCAGGTCAAGTGACTATCCAGCTGAAGGCCTAAAAATCTGGCATTGTCCGTTTCAGCTATTTTTTGGCTATCATATGTTATATTTAAATTAGGGGTAACGGTTTTTTGGTTAAATGTCATAAGTTTTGTTTTTTCTATGTTTATTTTTAATTCATTCATAACTAACCAATCTATAATGCAATGGATGGAGTCGTTTATATCATTTTGGTAAGTTTCAATATGTTTGCATGGTATAATGAGTGTGCTATCATCAGCAAATAAAACTGTTTGAAATTTTGTGCATTTTGGCAAATCATTGATATAAATGAGAAACAACAGAGAGCCAATGACACTTCCTTGCGGTACTCCACATGATGTATACAGGGTGTAAGGGACAGCCCTCCGCAAACTGATAGGGTGAATTTAGTATGTCATACTAAGATGACCGGTACATGAAATTTTTTCTGGAACGGTAAGGGAATCCAATAAACCTGATTTGTTTGTGTTTTTGTGCACAAATCGGAGCGTCTATTACTGGTTGGGAGGGGTAGGTAATAGGTATGCAATGAGTTCGATGAACTCTGTAGCTAGACAGAAAGTGAACAGCTGATTTCACGCGTCGTTGGTTAGAGTATTTCAACATCCATTGCTGGTTTTTTTTTTGCTGGTTTTTTGCAGTTTTTTTAAATAAATGGAGTGCTGCGAACACACAATGCAATTTTACAATGAAATAATGAAAATGTAACTGAAATTTTCTTTGAAAAAACGAAAATTTTCCTGAGAAAATTTCCAGTGGAATATGATTCAAAATGAGGAGCTGAATACACCCTGTTAGTTTGCGGAGGGCTGTCCCTTACACCCTGTATCTAGGTGATGACATATAAGTTACCTCTACTTTAGACTTTGAGCATATTCTTTTCAGAACAGTAATTTGCGTAAGGTCACTGAGATAACTTTTAAGTAAATTTAAAATAAAACTTTGCAAAAAGCAAATACGTCGCGCTAAGTCGTGTCAGAAGTTTGGTAGGCGTAGTTTTAGTTGACAGAGATAACGAGGCTACCAAATCTGCCTTGTGACAATTAATTTGAATCATTTATAGCCAGAGTGCACATCATGACGATTCCAATAAGCCCAAACACGGCTAGGATACATTGTTTTATTACTGAGTTCCGATGCCTACCTTCCGGCTTCTTCATCAGATCGGTTCGATGGTACCATTTTCATCAGAACCATTTATTTAAAGCATCGTCATAGTCGCTTAACTATTAATCGAGATATCTTATCGCCACCCGTGAAACAGTTATCATCGTTGAGGAGTTCCCGTGGCTTTCTGTGGTCTTCTTCATCAGTTCCACTTCACCAGATGATACTTTCTGAATGCAAACGCTTGATTTGTTGATGAAAAATTACCAAAATAGGCATAAGTGTGCCTATAATATTTGAGGAGTTCCCTCGATTCCTCATGGATCCCATCATCAGAAATGAATTTTGATAAAAATGGGACCAATCTGGAAGTATACCCTTTCAAATAAAAAAAGAATTTCCCGAATCGGTTCATAAATGACGGAGTACTGAGGTAACAAACATAATACAAAAAAAAAAAATAAAAAAAAATACAACCTAATTGAGAACCTACTCCTTTTTTTGAAGTCGGTTAAAAAGCTACAAAGTAGTTCACGTTACAAACAATCAAAATACACCTGCTGGATATAATGGCCTCTGCTGCCGATCCGTGCTTGACCTGGGGGTCTACTCCCTATGTCCGTCCGTCCGTCTGACATAACGATCCATCAAAACAAGTGTAAAAAAGTTTTTGAATGGGCAAAAACACATCGGGAGTAGGGACAACTGTCAAATCGTGCTGTCAGTCATACTTCGTTCGGGCCCCGAACCAATCATCCAGCCGTAGGTGCTACGGAGTAGGAAACGCCTGTAACGAAGGCCGAAACTACGGGCTTCGAGCGTAGACCCCCTGTAGTATTAAGGCAGGCTAATTCAGACATTTGAATTTTGACTTTCATTGTAGGAATGATGAATGCTCTCTATAACAATCGTATTTTCTCTTTTTGCACAGGTTACGTGATGAAAACATGACTTTGACGAACGTACGGCATGACTACGAGGAGGCGTGTGAGCGACTGTGCGGCAGCGACCGAGCGCTGGAAGACACACGGCGCGAGCTCGACGCTCTCAAGCGGCGGTCCAAGGTCACGGTGGAACAGGTCTCCACACTAGAGAATGAGGTGAGAACGAAGAGTAACAGGTCACTCGTCGGAATGGACTTGTTACTCCAATAGGCTGGAAGGAACCTAAGGTTGATAAGGTTACAGTCCGCGAGGCTGAGCTTTGCATTTGTGTGAGTGCACATAGTGTGACGTCCGACCTAGAACGCGACGCGTCCTTTGCTTGGTTTAAACCAGTTTATACTGCTTTTTGGCAATCGGCCTGAGGCGCGTTGCGTCTCTCGCGCTCTACTTTTGGTGATCTCTCACACAAATGCAAAGCTCAGCTTAGGTCTCGCGGACTGTACCTCAAGGGCTATCCATTGTCCTAATTCTTCTCTGGTTAAATCAAAAAATCAAAATCAAAAGTCCTTTATTCAAATTAGGCTGAGAATCAGCACTTTTTGAACGTCAAAATTACAGTAAGACAGTCCCCACAAAACGCCCGCCCTTCACCACTTCCTAGTGCTTTAGCTGGGAAGAAGAAGTAGCGGAACAAACTCCCCAGCAGCACAGCTGTCTGTTCAGTTAGAAGAACTAGATTCTATACAATAGTCAATCAATCTGCCTAGCCTTTTCCCAACTATGTTGGGGTCGGCTTCCAGTCTAACCGGATGCAGCTGAATACCAGTATTTTACATGGAGCGACTGCCTGTCTGACCTCCACAACCCAGTAACTGGGTAATACGATACCCCTTGGTAAGACTGGTTGTCAGACTTTCGGGCTTCTGACGACCCGTAACGACTGTCAAAGATCCACGAATGACAGCCGGAACCAACGGCTTAACGTGCTTTCCGAGGCACGGAGGAGTCTCGGTATGTAAAGATGGTCACCCATCCACTGACCAACCCCGGCAAGCGTAGCTTAACCCGATGGATCGACCCGTGCGGCTGTAATTACTTAGCCACGAGCTCCTCTTTCATTCTATACAATAGTACCTACGCAAAATAATTTACGCAACACAATACATTAAATTATATTTTTGTCAAATAAAATAAACAATTTTAGTACTTAACTCATGTAACCTGTCATTATGTAAGCTGATCCTGGAGAAAGTTAAGAGTATAGAAACATATCTGTGTATCCTGTCTGCGAGCGCCACAATTACTCAAATACGGAAGGAGAGATTTGTTGTAAAGCAACGTTATTATCTTTCCAGAAACTAACCCTTCAAGAGCTTCTAAGCAAATCTAAGGCGGAATGCCACCGTATCAACGAGATGTATGCTGCAAGACAATCAGCGTTGCTGGAACAGAACGAAGCCCTGCGGACTGAACACGCCGACTTGTCCTCGCGGTTACAGGACCAGGAGGAGTTTGTGCAGCAGCTGATTAAGGAGAAGGTAAAGGAAGGATAAAGGTTCAGGCTTATGTACACCGGGTGCTTTGGTTTTCACGTTGAAAGGACCCATACAATACATATAGAATCTCCTTTAGCCCTAAAGGAGACGATTCAGATTCTATATATAAAATAAAAAAACTGATGCCCAAACGTTTTGTATCTCAGATTATAGAATATAAGAAGAGTAGTAATACAATATACCTACCATTACCTTCGCTCTATCGGATAGTATACAAATCATTAACTGAGTAGATTATGAATCGTCTCCTTTGAAATAGAATTTAAAAAAAGCGGTCAAGAGCGAGTCGGACTCGCGCACCGACGGTTCCGTTCCGATTTATGAAAAAGTGTGCTATTTAGAGACATCGTTTTATTTTTCCTGTAATCTTTACATAAACTTCTATCACATAGAATAATTTCAGATTTTTCTCTTTGCAAACTTCGGAGATAAGGGGGGTGTGGGAGGGGGACCGTATTTTTTTTACATTTTTCATCAAAAGTCAAAAACTAATTTGGAAAAATTTTAGATGACGTTTACCCAACTATTTTGTAATAAAGAAATTTTTTTTTTTTTTGCAACAGGGACTGAAAGGCGGTCTTAAAAATTCAAAGTGCACTAGGGCATGTGGGGTATCATATGAAAGAGCGCTGTTTGCACATTCTCAAACATTTTTTAATTTTTTTAGGCCGCATAGTTTTTGACTATTTTTTCCCCCCGGAAAGTTCCGTACAGTGAAAGGTTAGCTTATACTGGAGATGTATACCTTGATATGTAGCCGGTCCGGCACCGCTGCGGCTCCGGCGCGGCGGCGGCGTCGTGTACATGAAGCATTAATTATTATATTTTGTTTACCCAGGTTCTCCTTGAAATGGAGCTAAAAGACGTGCTGAACAAGTCAAACCATACACAGTTACGTATGGACCGCAGTATCGACATCAGCTACACGGATGAACAGATGCTCACTGCACTTGATAGCCTCAACGCAGACACCAAGTTCTCATCAGGTTACTAACTAGACTATGAGAGAAACTGAGATTGATAAACGTTACCTAGCATGTACAATGCGTGCCACGAAAGATGAGACTTGACACACCGCGTAGTTTGACTTGCGCAGTAGATTATAATTCTCTGATTCTGATTATTCTGATTTATGGGTCTCTGTAGCGGTATGAGGTCTGAGACGGGAAGGGCCCGAGCGTCATCGGGCGGCGGAAAGAGCTCGGGAGACGCGACACTGCGCTCGTCAAGTCTCATCTTTCGTGGCACGCATTGTACAGTCAAGTCTTTTATATTTTCGTCAGTTTTCTAATTCTTTCCTTTGTCAAGTTAGGACACATAATACATTTTGAAGCTACGGCACAGAGTGTTGCCTAGAAAACTTTATTTAATTACTTGACAATAAATAAATAGCCAATATCTTTGACCAATGTTGACTTGACATTAACACTGAAGGACACTACCATAGCAGTAATAACAATAAAAAATTTTATTGTTATTACTGCTAGTGTAGTGTCCTTCAAAGCGTTAAATGGGCTGGCCATTTTATGTAATACTAATAATTAATCTTTTTTTTTTCTTTTTATTCCTTTTCGGTCTGACAAAGAATATGGCTGAATGTCATTCTGTGGCATTGACACTACGACGCAATAGTATATTATCCTGTAAAGCAGATTCTATTGTTTAATGAGCAGACAAAAATAAGGTGACGAACATATTTTGGATGTGACTGTACTTTAGCTTAGATTATGTTCCTGTCTCTGTCATGCACTTGTAGTCTGACAGTTGTGCGAAGATAAAATAATGCTCGGCCAAAGCGTGTGCTAAGTAACGTTTATCAATCTCGGCCTCAATAATCCTAAGAACTTTTATAAGCTTATTTATTATCGGCTATAGCCGTCATAACAATAAAACTTCTATTGTGTCTCGTTTACCGAGCGTGAATCTGTGAAGCCGATACTAAAGACAGATCCACACCAGCGCACACGCACGAACCGTGCGCACTACGCACTTCGAACGGTTATGGACGCGTGCTACATTAACTGATTTAATATGGATGCGTTCGCGAACAATATGTGCACGTCGTGAGCGAACGAATCGCTAATTGCTCGAACATTTCCAAAGGTGACCATACTATGTTCCTAAGATGCACACGAACCGCACTGTTCGTGCGCGTACGCTGGTGTGGACCCGCCTTGAAACAGTCGAACGTTGTAGTCACTGCAGGGGCTACTATGACATGAAAAAAGATCATGAATCCATCATTGTACCACTGATAGAGAGAGACAGCTATATACGACGTATAGCACCATCCCTTTTTCTTAACGGAATCATGATGGCTCCGTGATATTTTTTCACGTCATAGTATGGCCCCTGAGATAAATAAGTGCTTTAATTTATTTGATGCTAATCAATATAATCTCATCAGCTTTTCCCACACCATTAAAGAAATAAATTGAAAATTGCGGCGCTAATCATGCCTTCTCACTTGTACACTCGAGACACGAATAATGTGTGAGTGAAAGGGCATGATAAGCACCGGTGTTTTTGACCGCCATGTTCAATTTGATTCTTTAATGGCACAGGTTATATACAGGCGGACACGGATGTAACTATGAATGCGCTTTTGAAGGAAGCTTTGTAAAAAACCTTTTAAATCCAGTGAATTTAATTTAGTTCTCCATTTCGACACGTTTATGTAGATCCATGTCGCTCTCTACGTCTAACATACTCATTCTACCTTTATTCCCGCATTTTCCTAGAAAATCGTATCCTAGATGAAGAGTCATTCATAAATGCTTTAAAAGAAGACCAGGGGAGGGGAACGAACATGTCGTTATTTGACGAAATACGTTACAGTTTCTGTAACTTATCCCGGCTTAACAATACAGGCAACAGTATTACTTATGATAATTACAAGAACTTTGATTACTCCTACATTACTGTAGGAACGCAAACAGATGAATCTAAACCCCATGAACATGTCAACAAAGCTCAATTTAAAACTACAAGTATCTCACAAACTCAGACGGAAGAATTAGAATTCATAAACAATAACAATGTCAACTCTAAATGTCTGGAATGTGAGAAAATAAATAGCTACACTGAACAGTTAGAAAGAGACGTCAATATTTCTCACCATAAACTGACAGAGATGCAAGTAGAAATAGAGAGTTACGAAGGTAATTTGAACTTGCTTGAGAAGTTTGTGGCTGATGGGAAAGAGAGGAATAGAGTATTACAAGCTGTTATCAAGAGTTTGGAAGCAAAGATCTGCATTCTGGAAGTGGCTTGTGCTAAGCAAGGGGACAGACTTGACAGTTTGTCGCCAGACTGTTCCGCTTGCACACAAACCCAGTGGGGTATGCTTTTACGAATTTCGTCCGATATTTTTTCTCACAGATTACTTACTAGACAGAGTCTAAGTTTCTGTATTTTTAGTCTGGCACGCACACATTCATATAGCTAATTTACATAATAAATTTTATCTGCTCTCATAAAGTGACATTCGAATTAAGTATAAACTTCAAAACGAGTTTATATTGACATACTTTATAAACACAATACCGTAGAATCATATTATAACACTTATTCTCTAAGAAAATAATATTAAAAAACATTTTTTTTACCAATACGATTTGTATCGCGAATGAGTGGGTTAGGTAGCATTTTCTGTAGCGGCAGTGAAGAAATAGTCTTGCAAATCAATGTAGCATAGATTTGATGAATACAGACAATCCTTCATTTGGTTAAGTCAGACTGTCTTAATTCCACCTGGCTTAATTACCACGGTTGTAGCTGAAAACCAGTGCTGTCTCACATAATTATGGTCACAGCATTATGCTGAGCCATGGCCGATTTGCGTGGATTTGACGCATATTTTCCCCCAACTAGTTCATTTTATATTTTTTTCTTTGCGTCATACTTACCGCAAATAAACGTATTTTCTTTTACCTCAGCATTATAAAAGCCTTTCTATTCAGTTTTATCAGGCTTTATGAATGAGTGCATACTCCGGTCAAAGTTCTTTGGACGGCAAGTACCTCTGTATAGTATGAAATCTGTGGTTATTACAATGCGTGTGTTGTTTACTCGTGGCGTCATCTGGTGGCGGTTTATGTTTAGTTTACATGTTTTTCATCATTATTATTGTAATTTGGAACTTTATGTGTTGTGTTTGTGTTGTCTTTCGGTAAGAATTTATTTGTTTTGGAATAAGTAGTTTGATTAGATTATTGTAAGTACTCAATTAGATAAAAAATGTAGTTTGGAATAATTTTGTACCCAAAGTCATAAAATTAGGTAGAATTTATTGTGTAGTCTAGTTAGCACACTAATTTTGTTTTTCCAGGTTGTTTAAATATCATAAACTTAGATATAGTAGTTAATTAGTTAGTAGTAGACTAGTTCATTACTTTTTAAAGTATCATAAGTATAACAATACCCGATTTATTGCAGACACGGCGAATGTCTCGACGCAAGCGGACGTGGCATGCGTCGACTGCGAGAAAAGAAACGCCGTCGTGCCACATCGCAGCATTAGGAAATTCTTCTGGTACATACAACTTTTTTATTTTTCGTTTTTGTCAAGTTCTTAAAACTGGGCAGTTTTTGTCAAAGTAAAGATTAAAATCCTCCTATAGCTGCTTGTATGTACACTACGGAATTTTACTATCCGACGAAAACAGACCGTCAAATTCTGTGTAATGCACAAGCAAAATGGGTGGAATATTAGAAGATTGAAGACGTGTAGATAGAGTTGACAGCAACATCCAAAGATTAGTATAATGGTAGTTGGCTCGTCTGAGCATTATGCTCTTCGCTCTTCATCTCATTATTATTTTATTTTGTGACGTGGAGCATTATTTTTGCCAATTAATTATTACTAACACTAGTTTGTAAGCTCGCTATTGTACTAAAAATATGGTTGTAATCGTGTAATGTGCGATAAATCTGAAATAAATGATTATTTATTTATTTATTATGCTGTGATGTGATTGATTCATTGTAATCTGTGGTGGGTTCAGCAATGTGTACTCATTACAATACTTAATTTATATTTATTGCATTCCACAGTGTGCTAAAGAAGCAGAATCAGAGAATTGCTGAAATATTTCATTAAATATATTCTTTTTCATCAACTTTTGGTTGAGAATAATGACGGCGGTTGAAACGCTCGAAGATTCGCCCTTTTACCTTGTGTTTTTACTATGGGACCAAACCAGAAATCGCGAAAAAAAACTGCTGTTCCCTACATTTATGTTTGCACAACTCGTCAAAATGTAGGGAACAGCTGATTATTTTTTTGCCATTTGAGAGTTGGTCCCATAGTGAAAGTGGTTCATATTCATGGTTTTTCACCCTGTGAAAAATTAGCTGGTCATTGAATCGTAACCCTGTATACCCTGTATCTTAAAGAGACATCACTGTGTTCCATCCTTCACTTCCAATTCACCATACTTCATCTCCTACCTCTTCCCGTCACCTACCTGAAAGCATCTTCCAGTTTGCATTACCAATTTCCCATTAATCCTTCATCTCCTACCTCCAAACCTGACAGTATCATATAATTCCACAGTGTATAATTGCAGGGAGCCACTCACATGCCTGTTCCAAGTGTTCGTGGTGGTATGCTTCATCAGCGCGGTGTCAGTACTGTACGGCGTGTCGGGGAGGTCGCGCCGCCTGCCGGCCTGTCGGGAACCTCTGCCCTGGAGGTGGATAGATGCACAGGATATCATGGACCTGCTGCTCAGGATTGACTATGTCGGTGATGTGCCCATGTGAGAAGTTATACGAGATTTTGCGGTAGCTATGTCCAAAATTATTAGCAATGTGTTGCTGGACACGTTTTTAAATTACAAAATAATTATATAGGGTCAAATTGGGTTAGCTAGAGAAGTGATGGGTACTGATATAAAAACATGATAAAGCAATTTTCTAAACTCATAATCAAGTAATCACACTATCAGCGGCCTTGGCCCTGTAGTCTGCTGTAGTTTCTTGATACACCATCTGTGTAGTTTCGTTAACTAATTTCATTTGACCTTGTATACAGTATCTGGCTATACAGTACGACAACGATCAAAAGTTCCATCGTTAACTTCGGAAAAGCCGAAATATAGCGAATATAAAGCTACTATTGACTAATAAAAATTGATTTATATTCATACCTAAATTATTATAGACTAGCTTCCGCCCACGGCTTCGCCCGCGTGGTATGTCGATAAAAAGTTGCTTATGTCCTATTCCAAATCATGGTCTACCCGTGTGCCAAATTTCATCCAAATCCGTTCATACGTTTTAGCGTGAAAGCGTTACAAACAAACAAACTCACTTTCGCATTTATAATATTAGTTAGGATTGACGCACTAATTCCGTCACTTCCTGGACCAGTCACATTTAATTCGACAAAGTTCGGTTTTTGCCGAAAATAAACGATGAAACCTTTAAACATCGTACACATGGCTACACATCAAGCTATACATTTCCAGTTTATACTGACCTCTCACTGTAAGGAAATCCTATTCAATGCGAGATCAGCTTATACTGGAAAAATATAGCTTGATCGTGCTATAATATAGCACATCAAGCTTTAAAAAAAGTTCGACTTTGTAGAGCGTCGTCTCAAGTGACAGTATCTTTTAAAAACTTGTTGTGATATATTAATGCCCTTTATAGATACAGACCGTTCATAGTTATTACTTTTACCTCGGATTATCACATTGATCTTTATTGTTGATGCAATAAGATTGCTTATGGGTTGCTGCTGTCAGAGGTCAACGGTCTGTAGTTGCTGCCTCCAAGCGCGTTTGTCATTGTAATTTAAACCTTGTGTCAATGCTCATAAAACTCACATGACGCGCCATCGTGATTTGCAACGACTAATCGATTGATCATTGTCACAAAATCGAATAGTTTTACTTTCTTAAGGAAGCTTAAGTGCCAGTGTTTTGTAAAAAATGTGTTCACAAACTCCTGTAGCCAGCTATAGTCTGTGGAAATATCTGTAGATTTTTTACATAATGTACTCGGCAAGCGAAAGTATCGTATACCAGTATTGTAAAACGATGCATCTCGATGCGGAGCTGACAGATTATACATACTAATCGATTCTCAAATCTAGTTTGAAATGAGATTCTTGGTTGACACGGGCCTAGGGCAGGTCCCACCGCCGCCCGACGAGAAAGCGACTTGCTATCAACTATTTTCTCGTTCAAGAAACCTACAACCGATATAGGTCCCGTGTCAGTAAAAGAGATATCATTTATTAAGGCCTGACATCCAAGCGTGGTTTAGCTCGGTGTGTAAGTGAAATGGCGTTATGGCTGTCTAGTTTGACGCGCGAGATTGAAGCGCGCACCGGAATTATGTCGTAAAAGTGCAAATAAAATCGTATAAAATTAGAAACTAACTATATCCAGCACTGGATGCAGTTTGGCATTTTAAATTTTATGGTATATTTTTAATTATATTTGTTAATGAAGGTAATAAACTGCTCTTAAAGATTACTAAGAGGTATGTTTAAAGATTTTTTTGGTGCATTAAAGTATGTTTAATTATGTTTTGAGTTCCATCACTGTATGCGAAAAGGACTTCAAAAAAATATCATATTTTTTTATTTGTCAAAATTATTAACGGTTTATGAGATGCTTTAAAAAGTCACATTTTTGACCGTTTTCAAGAAATCTCCGCCTTAATAGTTAATCTGTGACTGTTCAAACAGCCGGCGGGCGGCGCGGCGGCGAGAAATCTGTCTATCGTTTGTTTCTTAAGCGAGAAAATAGTTGATAGCTAATCGGTTCCACGTCTGCAGTGGGACCAGGTGCCTAACACATAGAAAAAGAATAGCGGGTGCAAGTCTACAGATATTTGCCAAAGTTTTAACGTGTATTGCTGGTTGAAAGCGTTTTAGTTTGTCTATGTATCGTTTTAGTATGTATCTCAATTGGATCGGATTTATTGAGGCAAATAGTTGTGCCTAAAAAGACTCAATTTTAAAGTTTAATACTTTTATGGTCTGTTTCACGACAGCAGGGGGACAAGTTCCGGTTATTTATCTCATCAATAATTTTATACAAATTGGTAAAACTTTTGAGTTTATCTAGAAGAACGTGCCTATCTGGACACCGAAACAGACCTTAAATATTTCTTATTTAATATCTGTTTAATGTATCTAATTAGACCCCTATTAACATTGTTAATGTGTTTTTAAAATAATCGACTTAACTCGATATAAGGCTGATACAGAGTTTCATACTAGACATGGGACGGGTACCTGGTTTGGATCCGGTACTCGGCGGATCCGAGGATCTGGCACTTTCTTAGAATCCGGCCGGGTAACGGGCAATAATGCCGGCTACCCGGCAGTGCCACGTAATAAAAGTGGAAAAAAAAACAGGCGTTCGCTGACAATTGAACTTGCCGGTGTTGCTAAATATTTGGCCGCAATTTTTCGTTATATCGGATAGTGTCTTTTTTAGAAGAGTGTAAGTGTAAGGATTTTTAACCGACTTCTAAAAAAGGAGGAGGTTCTCAATTCGGATGTTTGTTTTTTTTTTTTTTTTTTTTTTTTTTTTTTTTTTATGTTTGTTCGCGCATAACTCCGTCGCTTGCCAACCGATTTGAAAAATTATTTTTTTGTTGGAAAGGGTATACATCCCAAATGGTCCCATTTTTGTCAAAATACAGTTCTGATGATGGGATCCTGGAGAAATCGAAGGAACCCTTCAAATATTATAGGCACACCTATAGCGATTTGGGTATTTTTTATAGTAGCTCGTGCATTTGCTCTCGGAAAGCACCACTTGGTGAAGTGGAACTGATGATGAAGACCACAGATGGCTACCGGAACTACTCAATGATAAATATTTCTCGGGTTGCGATTCGATTACTTTAATATGGTTGCTAAGCAATTTCCGCTCGTCACACAATGCGTGTGGTGAGTGATTGTTGAGGAGTTCTCCTGGTTCTTACCAGCAGAACTCCTCAACAATTAACGTCCCAGCATCGGGAAAAGCAATATTTTGTAACATGTGATGAGCAATTGACATTAGACTATTGTAACTTATACAAATTATAAACAGACCCACTAAAAAGCGAGAAATAAAAACTTTTTAACAAAAAAAAAAAACCGACTTCCAAAAATCACTACAAAGTGAAAAATAACTTTGATTTCGGAAGTCGGTGGCAAAAAAAAGAAAGTAAATAAAAAACGAAAGACACCGACTTCCGAAATCAAAGTTATTTTTCACTTTGTAGTGATTTTTGGAAGTCGGTTTTTTTTTTTTGTTAAAAAGTTTTTATTTTCTCTTATGAGATCTCTTCCGAGCTTATTAATAAATCAAATTCCGATGCGGCAGAATGTTTTGAACTATCTTTTGGTTTACCACTGGTGTCAATTAGTGGTGAACCAAAAAAGTTCTGCAAGTGCTAATAACGGGTCACTGTTATTAGCTTTAGCAGCACTTTTTTCCAAAATGCTGCCGGGTACCCGGTAAAAACATTACCCGTCCTATGTCTATTTCATACAATTGTAATTATAATGCTGTAAAAATTCAGCTTAAAAACTTAATCAATTTCAAGTTAATTGTATAAAAAATTTACTGATATAATTATCACAAATAATATTTGTGATAATTATATCAGTATTTTTTTATTAATTTTAATTTTAAATAAATTATTAATATTATTAATTATTAATAATTTATTTATATTTGTTTTTACTTACTTTCTTCCTAACAACTCGTTTGTCAAATAATTAACTGTAATCTGCATTTATTTAGATATACAATCGTTAATTAATTTACTTCGTTTTATCTTGCATGATAGTTTTATGAAATTAACTCATTCATTATTCAATTGAAACTTGTATCTTGAATTAGTGCCTTATTTCATGACTGTTAAGGTGTATGTTTAATTGACTGCCCTTAACCATTGAGGTATCGAGTGATAATTATAACTCAGAACAGTATTTTGCCAAAAATACGAGTTTTCTACGAATATTAAATAATTATTTAATTTTAATATGATCACTATATTTGGGTATATATGTTTTATCTCATAAATAGAGATCGGATATTCGGATGCATATTTACATAAAGTACATTTTTTTACCGGCAAAGCATTGCGGGTAAAAAATTTTCTTTATGTACCCTTTGCAAAGGGTACAAAGTATGGAAGCTGCTTCTTGAAATATATTTTTCCTGGGATCGCGGTGTTTCATAGATAACAGTGTATAAAATTTAGTATTCCTAAGCATAACAAATATTTCTTATCTATTTAAAACTAGGCAAGAATGTTGTGGAAAATATAACACGTAAAAAAACCGACAATTTTATCGTTTTTCTAAATAAAAAAAAAAATAATTTCTTCAAAACTTTTAAATCTAAAATGAAATATATATATTCGCCTTCATACACAGTACAAAGAGTAGTTCTTCAAAATTCATCGGTCCAGGGCAGGGCCCCAAGTCTGCTATTTTTTACATTCCAACACGATCCCATTGTCACTGCATTGTCATTTTGCTAAAAGTTCGTAATCTGCTAAATTCATAATTTCATACAATGGAGTGTCAGTGGTTGACCATTGGAAAGCCATAATGACGCCATTATGACGCCTTTATATTAGTAGATTACCAAACTTGTCAAAATCAACAAATAAGAAATCAATGATAGACCATTCTGACACTATTGTACTAACAGACTTGAGGCCCTAGAAACCGACACTTTCCCCGTACCCGAAGCGCACTTCATACTAGTCAACTCTCAAACTTTAGTTAAATAGGTAATAAGTATCCGATCACTACTCATAAAACATAGATGCTGATCAAGTAAATAAATTAGAAGTTTTATCATTCAAGTATGCTATGAAGAAATAATTTATATGGGCATGGCAGATGCCTCGCCAAGTTCTCACCTACTTAACACTACTAGTTTTAATTCTTATTTCTAAACGGATTTCTATTCAAATTAGAATTTGTAAAGCTAAGCATGAAACAAACCAATTCTGTGATAGAGCAGTGCCAGTGAATTAGATAATAGAATTTTAGCATTTATACAACCTAAGACTATTTGGTATTCTCTAATTTTGGTATAAGTTTTAAAGTAATGTGACATTTTTAAATTAACAAAAATATTTACCAAAAATTATATTTTATTTTGTCTTTGTATTGTTTTTCAAGTAATGCATAGTGTAATCTTAATATTTGATTAGAGTTTTGTGGACCTTTTATTAATAAAAAAAAAACATTCGTCATTACTATTTTCTTAAGATCTCTCCATCCAGAAATTGCTACTGATTTCGAGTAGGTATAATATAATAATTATTATTTTCGCAGACTTCTTCAACATGGCTAAATTAAAAAAGATGACAAAAGGCCCTGCGCGCACAGCCGTGCGTTTTTCTAACGCATAATCTGTCAAGTATGGAATGTCTTTGAAGTGCGCGCAGTGCGGTGAAAAAACGCAAGCGTTTTAGTCACCGTAGCGTAGGCACCACCGGTGCGGCAGAACTAACGCAACGCATTCCACCGCACGGCAGTGCGCGCAGGGCCTAATAATTGGTTGTATGTAGTGTCCGACCGAAGCTTCGGCTTCGGCTTCGGCTTCGGCCACCTTCGGCCAAAAAAGCACCTTCGGCCAAATCTTCGGCTTCGGCCAAAAATTTGCCGAAGGTTTGGCCGAAGCCGAAGGTTTATTTTTGTTAAAATTACTTTAAGTAAATAAATATTTAATTAACATTGTATATTTGAAACTTTAATTTTAGACAATATTTTATTACCTACTTGTATATGTTGGTCACTCGGCTCGTTATTGGGCTAAATCTCTAAAGCTCTCACAATATGTATCTAGTATATTCTGAGATCAAAGTAACTATCGTATTTCTCAAGGTCAATGACACCTTCGGCTTCGGCTTCGGCTTCGGCCGAAGGTTTTGGTGAATACCGATTAATCGGCTTCGGCTTCGGCTTCGGCCAGAATTGCACCTTCGGTCGGACACTAGTTGTATGTTTCATTCGTCGTCCTATTATTCAACTCTAGACTCATGCTGAACGATTTTTATTAATAAAAGGTCGTATATTAAAAAAAAAATAGGTATACCAATTTATAGTATTGCGAGAATATTATAATGTTCTTATAATCTTGCATTAATTTAACTAACTGCATTACGCATAGCATTTACGATGCATTTATTTTTAGTAGATCTGTATTTACTTCCGACTTTTCCGACTCGTGCTTGAAATTTTCGACATTACAGCTTAGTCGGAAGTCGGTGTATTTATTTTTAGTTAAGTTTGTGGAAAGTGCGTTCATCGTACAAAATATGTTTAGAATGTATGATTTTATTGATTTTATTCATGGAGAATCATTAGTTGTGATCGTAGTAAATACCCACTTAACATCGTTATTAGTAATAACATATACTGTTGCCAGTTTTCTTGCTATCGTGCGAGCTTGCGATATTGTCTGTGGTTGTGAATAAAATAAAACACCTTTTATTGCCACTTCTTAACCACGTGAAATAGGTTTAGTTTAGTGTGATCACAACTTTTGGTTATTATTATTATTTTTGTTTAATTCTATCAATTTTAGTCACTTATCGTTCTGTATAGCAATAAACAAGATCTTCCAATTTCATGTTTTATTTCTTAAAGCCTTTTTCATCCTTGGGATAAAGAGCATTCGCTGATCTCAGGGATCAGAAGGAATTATACCATCACTCTTACTAAAAATTTAGGCAGAAATCAGTAAATCAATATCATTACAGTGTCTTCAACGGCGTCACATGCCAGAGACGGCAAAAATCTCCGATTTTGTTGAAATTTCGCGATGAAATAGTTTCCAAATTGTTCTATTTTATGAACGAATACCGTAGTGGACGAGATCAAAAACGTTACAAAAAAACCGGCCAAGTGCGTGTCGGACCACGCACAATGAAGGGTTCTGTAGTTGAAAAGAATTTATACCAATGAAAAACTTAACATTAGAGTTGAAAAACATGTTCTCCCATACATTGATATACGTTACAATTCTCCAACTGCATATTTAAGTTTGTATTCGCAAAATGCTATTCTTAAATATAACATCACGCCTTGTTTCCTCGAAGGGTTGGGCAGAGGTATAGTACACCCACATTTTGCCAGAAAAAGAAAACTAAAAACTATTTTTTTATGTGATAAAACTACAAATAATCAATTATCAGACTTTTTCCTTTACTTGTGCTGTGATACCTTGCTTCTTGCCAAATTTCATGATTCTAGGTCAACGGGAAGTACCCTGTAGGTTTTGATTTACTTGCGAGTATCAAAATATGTTGCATGTATGCTTCGATCAATTTATTGATCGAAGCATGTATGGGCGTATTTTTTTATTGCGTTGACTTAGAAGCTTGATTTTTTTAGAAATCTAAGGGACCATAGACTTACGTATTTGATATTAACTTCAACTTGATGCCTCCACGCGTTCCTGAGAAAAAGGGTATTGACAGACAGACAGACGGACAACGAAGTGATCCTAAGGGTTCCGTTTTTTCCTTTTGAGGTACGGAACCCTAAAAATACCAGGAAAGACTGGAAAGGCACCCCCTAACGATCTGGCCGCTGCGCGCTGCACTGAAAACAAGGAGTTATAGGAAAAGACAAAAGGAAAAACATTGTGTAGTCCACCCACACCTGTGTGTGGAACCAAGCACGAATACGGAGTAGATGGCTCGCTGGAGTCACGCTCTTCCTGCTAATGTTACCTACAACTCATCCGCTAAACTTAACTGATCGTGGATTGCCGCTATCAGTCATCACTCGATTTTTTTTCCTTCTGTGGAAATCCACAGAAGGAAAAATAAATTGTTCTATTTAGTACCCCCGATGGAAAATAATTGTACATCGGTGGCCGCACATCTGACGGAAGATTCGTCGGGCGTGATGACTTCGTTAGCTTCCAGTTAGTACGCTCGACGCACTAACGCATCATCGGTTGAGTGTGTAAGGTTGAACGTTTTATTATCTACTTATCTGTTCTGGTGTTCGCGATGCATCTTCCGTCAGATGTGCGACCATCCTAAATCTATACTAGTATTAGTAAAAGAGGTGAGTTTGTATTTTTAGGGGAAATTAATCTTCGGAACTAATAATGCGAATCCGAAAACTTTCACGAATGGGAAGCTACAATAATTATATCAATACTTACTGTTTTTTAAATAACGCCTCACAAAGCGCATCCACCTTGTGCGTGTATTGTCCTCCCTGAAGCAGATGAACTTCCCGATGAGTACCCTGGTTCATTAATACGACGCTCACTCCTGCACTGCCAGGCTAGTGCGGCAGGTTACGGCCGTGCAGCTCGGTCAATGTTTGGAAATTTGACACGAGCTATACGATATGCCGCAACAGCCGTGCAATACAAGATTGAGTGTGTATCGGAAAGGTCTGCGCTGCTTTCAAATCATGCTGGTTTGCCAGCACCTCGCACCACCTCGGCAGACGCATAGACGGACCAATTTGGGCTACAACGGGAGAAATTTAAATCATATCAGATTCGCAGATGACCTAGTCCCGAGGAAAACCCAGAATGATGCAAGAACTAAGCAAATAAAGTGAAAGCATAGGACTATTAATGAACTCGGACAAAACAAAACTGATGATAAACTCAATTGCCTTGGAGATTAAAATAAAACAACAACAACAACAACAAAGTTGACTTTGTTGTTGTTGTTGAATATGTCGAGGAGTATGTTTATTTAGGCCACCTTATCTCACACAAAGATCAAAGTCTAAGGAATTTGGAAGACGAATAACAAATGGGTGGAAAAAGTACTGGTAATTGAAGGAGGTCATGAAAATCTATTAAGTATTGGATTAAAACGAAAGGTATACTTACTGCCTTGCATTCCATATGGTAGCGAAACTTGGTCTCTTTCAAAACACCACAGAGAAATGCTGGCACATTGCCAAAGATCAATGGAAAGGAAAAGGAGTAACTATGATTGGTATTTAAAAAAACAAGACAAGATACGAAATACCTTGATTAGAGAAAAGGCAAAAGTTATTGATGTGCTTACCAAAATAGACCAACAAAAGTGGAGATAGACAGGCCACATGTTACGAGGCATTCAAGATAAGTGGAGTAAAGTTGTGACAATGATCCCCCAGAGATGGCATAAGGAACAGGGAAAGACAATACAAAAGTTGGGAAGATAAATTGGCTCACAGCGGGTCCAAATTGGAGAAGATTTGCGAGAGATAGGACTCAGTGGAAGTTGTTAGAGGAGGCCTATGCCAAAACGCACACTGAACTAAGAAACCTTTTTTTTAACTACTGAAACTACCACAACGCAAAGATGTTCAGAATAAAAAGGGCTCATTATTATCATGCCGGGAACGTGTATAATATATCGGCGAGACACAATGGCTTTTTAATTGTTTCTGTAAATGCGAAAGGTTAAACCTTACCTACCAAAACATCTTTAAACGGGAAAACCGTACATTTCGTTTTTAAGCTGCACCGGGACGACAGTTGCTCTTCTTAATATGCAAAGTGCAAACCCTTAGAGCTAGGTACTAAAACCCAATAGATAGGTACTGTGGGAACAAAAATCTTCCCGATCATCTACTTCAGTACAGAATAAAAGCAGAACAACAACTAAATACACATTAAAAATGACTCCCACAATCAATCGGAGCAGTATCCGCTTACAAAGGAACC
Source organism: Cosmia trapezina (assembly GCA_905163495.3). NCBI lineage: Eukaryota > Metazoa > Arthropoda > Insecta > Lepidoptera > Noctuidae > Cosmia > Cosmia trapezina. Next base: position 22,073,083 of record LR991032.1, on the reverse strand, counting down.
GGTAATCTTACCTTTTGTGGTGTTAACAAAAGAGTGGCTGTCAAGGTGCGAGTCAACAAAAGATGTATTGGTTCTCAACTGAGAAATGCGTTCGCGAAAACTTCCCACAAGAACGATTTTTTGCATAAGGGTCAGTGATGGCGAGAAATAATTCTGTCTACGAGTTTTTTGTGGCGCTGCTCGCCGAGATGCTTAATCTTAATAATTAATTTTGAAACATCGGTGTTGACGACACTTGAGATTTTGGACGATTTATGTTTTTGTTTGTATTTGGTCACGCGCTGTTTTAAAAGTGGGAGAACAAGAACTGCAGAAGAAAAGAGTTTTCGGACTGAACATGATGCATCAAAGTGTTATTTACCTACCTACTGTTACTGAACTCATACCTAATCGTTAATTTGGGTGTTTTTCTGCGTAATTCGTAAAAAATAACATGACTGAAGAAGCTTGAAGTTTCAGTCATATTATTTTTGTTTAGCTTGCTGAACAAATAAAAGTTACGTTTCCAACAACCCCTATTCTAACTGATATACTTAGGTAGTTACCTATAATAAGCACCTTTATTTAACTCTTTAAACACGTAATAGTTAACTAGTTATATCGCACATTAAACTAGCTAGGGGCTAGCAAAGATAGTGGTCACTGCCACTCAGAGCGAAACTAACCTTAAAAACTTACGATAAAGTTCATTTTAAATCAGCAAGTAGGAATAGGAGCCCCGGTGCACACCTGTCACCATTCGTGGGAATATATTTAAAAGGAAGGACATTGTGTGATGGAATTGAAACTGCAATTTATTTATCGGTACGGTAATGTATAAAATATAGGGAGATTGACGGTTGGCCATTTAAAATAAAACAACTTTCTGAAAAAATGTCTTGCAGGCTGCCTATTTGTTCTCAAACAAGGTAAGGTACCTTATGAAAGTACCTAAATCTGTAGTTTATTGCAAATTGTACGTAAAGCAGATGGTGTTAAAATCATAAGAGGTTGTATTGTACCTAATAAGTCGCGTCTCTCTCTAGTCTCTAGGAAGGTACCTACTATAAAACTGCACGGCCTTCCAATGCTTGTTGCATATAGGTACACTTTTCAAATGTTTGTACTTATTGAAATTTTAGTGGAGTGGCCTGTAGTTATATAATCTTGATTACAGTTTAAAAAAACTTAATTCAGAAACGAAAAATTGTTTAATTACCTATACTTAAGTACAGATTAGGACGTTCTCAACTTCAAATTCTCAATTCAGAAACCAGGTATTAGTACAAGATGTACTATAAGTAAGTACTTACCAAGATTTTTTCTTGTGACCTAAATGTTACACCAATTTTATTGTCTGCTAGCTCTTTAATCGTTCAGCCTTCATATTAAGTAGGTACCTACTAACTTCGTAGTAACTTATTTCTATCAGTGTAGAATTGTAGATCCTTTTAAATACTTACTTACGGACCGGTAAAGCCCTAAAATTAGCCAGTTTTTCTCATTTGACATCAGAAATGTGTAAATAATAGTGGTCTAGCCGGAGAGAAACATTAAGAAAATAGGTATTCGACCACTCAAAAAACTGTCAAAGTTCCTCCAACATTTCTCACGCAGTAAGGTGAACTACTCGTAACATTGACCCATCAATCTCGCACATAATAAACTTTTTTGTGTTCCATCTCCTGTGACCCGGAAACAGCCCCGGATACGAAGGTTTTTTCTACATCTACACTCAAATAAAAACGAGTTGATAGTCAAAAGGAGCAGTTTTTGTAAACACCTGTTTCCATGGGAACTCTTGGGACACAAAAACATACACAGATTTTAAGCGGAAGCATTGTGGCAAGTTTAATGAGAATGTATCGACGTTTTTTGGTTTGAAGAGAAAGAGAGAGTCTATAGAAAGTAGGCCTAAGTGTTACTTTTTTTGGATATTTTTTGATTAATTACCTACTACTTACCTAGTTAAATGTGATAGGTACCTATCAGTTTTAGTATTTTTACATAGGTATTATAGGTACCCTGACCTAAGCACCTAGGTAGACTAGTGACCAACAAGAAAGAAGAGCTCTCACCGCTCCTTATTACCGCCTAGCCGTTAGCCAATTCAGGATTGTCGACGTCTTAGGTTTGTGAGCATGAATATTTGTCTTGTCGCTTATTTGCTAGGTTTGCACACCAATCACCACACTCTTACTAAACGTTAAATATTGACGACTCCATAAAAGTTTGTTTTTCTCCTTTCAAAAATGTTGCCTCAGCAAAATCATCCCCTCATTTATCTCACAAACAGATAAATTATCGATTAAGAAGACAAGCTGACCGGCCGTGAGAAAGCGAAGTTCCTTTAGTAAAAAATCGAGGGTGCGCCGTCCTGAAGATTTGTGTATAATACAGCACGCCCCTTGTTTCGAGCCTATGTCCGGCCGCGGCGGAAGGAAGAGAGCCTGTTGTAATGTTGTTGTATTTTGTTTGTAAGAGGTGTATCAAACAACTGTGAAGAGAATGGAGAGATTCACGGGTATTTTCAAAACTTCAGTTTGTTTATTTACTTCTACCTATGTACCTAGGTAGTTGAGAACTGAAACATTTTCACATTGCCCTCTTGAATCTTGATACAAGTAGGAAAAATGCTTAAAATCTTTAAAGCTGTTTCTTACTTTCTTATTTTATTTGGGTAAATCTTTATCGCTCAAAACAACTGAATTAAGGATATAATTTTATAGAAGCGTGGTTTTTCTCGGTGTGTACCTAAGTGAAATGGCGTTATGGCTATCTAGTTTGACGCGCGAGATAGAAGACCCATGCTCACCGGAATTTAAACGCGCTTCGTTTTAAATGTAGATTTATGACAAAAAAATATTAATTAAACAATCAATTCTTAGCTTAGTACGTTCTTAACATATTTATATACCTTCGATTTAAAGCAAATTTTACTGCACTTAGGGAAATGTTTACGTATAGTCGTATAAAACAGAAAATAGACGGTGCTACTTTGCATTTTTTTTCTATAGAAAAAAATAGGTAATCATGTTTCGGTTTTAGTACCTACAGCAGTAGATAATATAGTCAAATAACACATAGAAAATCCAAATGATTTAACCATATAATATACCTACCTACTTTTGTTTTTATCTAGAATTAAAAACACAAAATTATCGATGTATCCCCTAATACCTTAGTACGGTCTACCCATAGACTTATAAAAAAAGTCTATGGGTCTACCTATGTTAGTTCCTACCTATCTCACAAGTTTATTGTAACTAAAACCGAAAGACGTTTTTAATCTTCATGTACCTAGTTACTTCAGTAGGTATGTATTGTATTGTATAGTCATAGTTAGGTACTATGGTCATAGTCACCATCACAAGTCCACAGCGCAGACCAAATCGTGAGAAAACGCAACCTTGTGAGGTAAAAAATGAAGGGTGCTTGATCCCACATAATAAAAGATTAATCTTTACAATACGTAAGAGGGGCGAACCCTCTTCATAGTAGAAGATAGTCGGAAGGAAGGAAACGACTCCGTTACTTATATAGTTTGTGTTAATACTTGTGGATAAGTATAACAGCCGCACGGGTCGATCGATCAGGTTAAGCTACGCTTGCCACGGTCGGTCCGTGGATGGGTGACCATCTTTACATAGGCACCAAGAGCCCTCCGTGCCTTCACGTTAACGTGATTTTCACGAATGACAGAAGGGGTCTTAAGGCCCTGGCTGTCATTCGTGGATCTTTGATAGTCGTTACGGGTCGTCAGAAGCCCGAAAGTCTGACAACCAGTCTTACCAAGGGGTGTCGTATTATCTACTAACTATTGTGCAGAACTGTTGGAGCAGGACACAGTGCAGTGGTCATTGCGTGCAGATAAATCGGCAGATAGGGAGTTTTGGAATAAATGATAGATACGAATCTGTATGCACCTCAGTATATTTACTATAGGTACGTAGTTTGAATACAATTTTACTTTAACAACAGGAATAGATTGATTTAGATTTAATTTAGAAGAGCAAAATCTAACATACCGTGATCGGTCTAAAGAGGAAGTGACAGACACAAAACAGAACATACAAGTCCATAGATTATAACATAGACAATACTATCCTACGCTATGGTTTCTTACTCAATGTTAGGAATACAAGACGACATATTCACAAATCATAACCACTACTTCCCCACTGCTCAACTAGATTGCTCAACTGCATAAAGTTGAGCAGTGTGTAATACCGACAGCTCAACTGGTAACTGCTCAACTATGAATAGTTGAGCAGTGGGTAATACCCGCTGATCAACTAAAACTGCACAACTATATATATAGACTAGAAATAAAAAACTCCAAATCTCATAATTAATAATATACTTCACCAACTGCTAAGAAATCTTAAAATTATTTTTTTTTTAACATTAAGTTAAAAAACTTAGAAAAACACTGTACCCCTAATATACGTGAAATTATATGAAATAAAATTGTTTATTCCGTAAATAGGATAAGGGAATCACTTTTACACGTGAACACGTCATATTAAAAAAATAAAATAAAAAATAAGCTAGATGAAGTCGACATTTCCTATCTCGACCCTGAGAAGAAATGGCGAAACAAACTCACGGGTTCAAAGTCTCTTTTATGTCCAGACATAATCTTGGTCAGATCATGTGAACCATGTAGATCCATATCTGAAATGGTTTTTTGAGGAAAGAACCATACCTACCAATTTGAGTGGACCTGCCCAGTCAGTGCAAGCATTTGTCAACAATCGTGTAGCTCAACTCAGGATATAAGGAGCTTACTCTATGCATGCTTGTCCCAGATCCTCTATTCGGTCCCACAAAAAAACAAGTTTTTAAATTAAAATCAACGCAATCTAAGGAGTCCGTTTGGACGTTTCTCATTACCATTAGACATGCCGCGATAACTTTGTATGAGCGTCTACGAAGAAATCAAAAAATCTAATTCGTAATCCTAGTTAATTACTATGTTATCCATACATTATTACAATGAGTTTCATTCGTAAGCACCAAGTTTTACTTTATATTGGAAAAATGCGCTCAAAAACACGAATTAATTGTTGATTAATATTCCGACAAGACGTTATTACAATGTCATGTCTTTGGGTTCGGGGCCGCAGAGTTGTGACCGTTCTAATCTGTTCTAATCCTCACTAGTCAATCATTATCAATTAGAATTAGTCAATCATTAGTCTACATTATCAATGTCAATTACAAATAAGCAAATAAGTGTATTAAATAGGTATTATCAATAGATTAGTGGCCAGTGCCACCAGAGCAGTTGAGCAGTAGATTATATGTTTGATTTTATAACAGGATGACCTGTTGAGCAAAAAATAGTTGGGCTATAGAGCATAAATGTCCGGTAATACAAACTATGTCCTACAGCTCAACTGCTCAACTAGTTGAGCAATCTAGTTGAGCAGTGGGGAAGAAGTGATCATAACACTAACTGGTCTGTGAAGGTCCGATAGGCAGTCGCTCCATGTGAAATACTGGTAGGTAGGTACTTATTCAGCTGTATCAACATCGTTGGGGAAAGGCTTAGGCAGATGATGACCTACTTGCGTATCTAGGACTTTTGGTCAAAGTTGGACATTAGGTGTTTCAGGTGCAGAAAGGTACTTATTTATAGATTCCTTTCTGCACCTGGGGGCCTACTCCCTAAGCACGAAGCCCGCGCGTAGTTTCGGCCTTCGCTACGGGCGTTTCTGACTCCGTATCACCTACGGATGGATGATTGGTTCGGGGCCCGAACGAAGTATGAATGACAACATGATTTGCCAGTTGTCCCTACTCCCGATGTGTTTTTGCCCGTCCGAAAAATTTATCTTTTACACTTGTTTTGATGGATCGTAATGTCAGACGGACGGAGAAACGGACGGACGTAAAGACGGACGGACTTAGGGAGTAGGCCCCCTGAAAACCAATATTGACGGGGACGAGTTAGTTATCGGTAGTCGCCGTTAAACCAACGCGTCAACAAAAATTTGCACTATCAACATAAAAGTTTTGCTTCAAAGCCTTGCTTCAATAAGTTCATCTTTTTGAGCTATTGTTTTTGCATTTTCCGTTTCTGTCCATTTATTCTAGATCTTTATTGACGAAAAGAACGAGTTCATTACCTATGACGTCAAACAATTTAATTTTGCATCTCTCTTGCAAATTATTAAATCAGATTGACCGAATCGTGAGAAAACCTGCAACATCCTGAAGCAAAAAACGCACGGTTGTCCTAAAGATGCTATTCTGTATAATACAAAGTGAACGAGCCCCTCTTCAGAGGGCGGAAGGAAGGAAGCGGCCCGTTACGATTTATGATTTAAAGTCCTAATTTATAGGAGCAGTTCACACGCCCTGTTAGCGATTGTAATACGGAAAGGATATGACAGTTTCTGTTTAATACGACTTTTATTAGGATGTGGTAGGTACCTACTTGAAATTGGGAGTTAAAGAGATTTAATGCAGCGTAAGTTTAGTAAACGTTGCAGTTTTGTTGACTTCTTTTGGTTCCATTTCATAATACAAAGTGTAAGTGTAATAAACAGTGGCAATATTTTAAGGGGTCATTGTACTCATCATTATGAACAACTTTTACTGTAGGATCAATCCTGAAATCGCGAAAAAAATCAGCTGTTCAGTAGGTACATTTATGTTCGCATAATTCGTTAAAATTAGGGAACAGCTGATTTTTTATTCGTGATTTCAGGCTTGGTCCCATGGTAAAAGTTGTTCATAATGATGAGCACAATGACCCCTTAAAATATTGCCACTGTTTACACTTACACCCTGTATACCTATTTACCTCTAAGTATTTCAATATTTTAGATGGTATGGTGGTTTCTGAATTGTATCTATAGTGCGGACAAAATTTGACTACAGGGTTTGGCTTCCATTACGAAGTAAAGGTCGCTAATCTCCTCTTGTCGTAAAAAACACGAGATCTATTCATGGAGATGTTGGTGTTCCGTCTAGCAGGCTTGAAGCTAGGTCAGCTACAGCGCTTTATTTTGCTAGTTTGGGAGACTATTTAGCTATAAGTAGTAGTCGATGCACGGGCAAATGTAAGGAAGAATTCATGAATATAATTTCCCAGATAGGAACTCACCCAAACTCTTGCACCATCTGGTCCATCCGATCCCTAATTCCCAGATCATCATGTTAATAAATTAATTATAATACAGACAAACTGATGTAAGTTCTCACCGCCACCCCCGAGGCTCAGGGACGTCAGCGACATGTGACATTCTAATTATTCACCATTCATTAGGCTCATCACGCGATTGCGTGGAATATCGTCACACTTGGCCAGTCCCATCACTAGCCATTTGCTGTTTATGACTCGCAATGCTATTGGAAACTCAACTTTATATTTATCAGAAAATAAGGTCGGGCATTACATTTTCTGAACCGCACTCAAAATTTTATTTTCAAATCCAGGCAAACTCACAGATGCGTTTTTATAAACACTATCACGATGGAATAGGGTTCATTTTTAAACAGTTTCTTCCAAGCGCACCTGTTTAAATAAGTTTGTAAATATGAAAGGCTACCGTGGGAGAAATGGTTGGCGGTCTAATTAAATATTTATCAGGTTCCATCGCGGACAATTGCGGTGAACCACTCTTCGACCTTATTACTATGGAAATAAGGTTCAAAAGTTCACCACAAATGTCCGCGATGGTACATACGTTAGGAGGGAGTTTGGAGAGAGTAAAGGTCAATGGAACACCTGGATGAGTTGTTTACGGAAATAACTATTTGAGCATTTTAGAACTATGTACCACCTTTTATAGATAATATTTGTATAGGATATAAGGATGTTACTTTATCTATTTGAAGGCACAAGGCAGGTATTGTGTTTGTACTTAGACAGCTTGGCATTTGTAGGGGATCCGGTGGTAGGTAGGTACAGGTACGTATATGGGTCAAGGATTTCTCCAGTAGTTACCTACTACTAGTAAATATGAATAGGGTTTCTTACCATTCAAAGGGGCACCCATATAATTGTTACGCAAGAAGTTTCTTACAAAATGACGTCGGCTGAGTCGTTGACGTCATAAATTGATTTGACCTAGTTTTTTCAAAAGTAGGAAGTAACAATTTTTAGCCTCTGTAAAGAAAACCTGTCGTGTGAAAACACTGAAACAGAAAAAAATAAAGAATAATAATTCTTAAATTAAAACAAAATTACCACCAAAAAATTACCCGAGTTGCAAAAACATTGCCTGATCCTGCTAAAAACATAAAAAAAAATTTAAAAAAAAAGAAGAAAATATGACCACCAAAAAATAACGTAAGTTGCAAAAACTGAAGTGCATAGTAAACAAACGAATGGAACATAGCGTCACAACGAACCCTTTGCACCTATCACACATTCCCACACTCCGTGGGAAAACACACTCACCCCCTACCATAAAGTACCACAATTACCTGCGAACACACGACGACAAAAAAACTGGATACTTCATACTTTACCTTCCCTTTACGCTACGTTACACCCATGAAGTTTCGAATAAAAAGTACAATTTATAGTGAAAATAATTATGGGACTTTATGGAAAGGTGTGAGTTTATGAAGTACGGGATTTTTTTGTGAGGGTCTGGGACGAAATGATTGCGGTTCTCGATGTGCGTGCGTACGGTCGCATTCCCATAGTATACAGGAAGGGCGCGCAGGTGTAGCTTCACTCAATAAGTTCTTGTTTAGTTTTATATTGCAGTCTAATGTGTGTAATTTGCGATAGTAATTGGTGGATAGAAGGTAGCTATCTTTAAGTAATATTATAAATGCGAAAATGAGTTTTTTTTTGGATAAAATTTGGCACATGTGTAGACCATGACCTAGAGAAGGACCATAGGCTATTTTTTATCGCGGGCGAAGCCTTGGGCGGAAGCTAGTGCCTGTATAATTATTTTTTACTTTAATATGGCTTATAGGTATTACAAATCTACTAGGTGCTTTAATTTGCACATTTAGGTAATTTCAGTAACTTTCTTGAAATTGTACTAAAAACATTTTCAGGCTCAGAATGGTTTTTATACCAATTATTTTTTTTATCATTTTTCATCATTTACCTTTTACCTACACATCTCTAATGAATGTTTACTTTTACAACGTTCTTCATTAACAAGTAAACATTTCAAAAATTATCACATAAACATATCCACCCGGAATCAAACCCAAAACAACCGATACAATAAGCACTGCACTCAAACTCTCCATTCACAACGTTCCCCATTAGAACGAGAGGGCACGAAAACAAAACATTCCGACACAGTTCCCAGCGCTCCAACCGCTGAGAGAGAAAAAGACAGGCATATTTTCTTCTTTCAATTCCTAAACGGGATAGCAGGATACAGGGCAATTGAAAAATTTTGCTTGTACAGTTGCGTGTGAGTATCCTGAATCCTCATAAGGTGATCGGCCACCGTCCAGTGAGGACGTGTCGTGGAGTGAAGGAAATTAAAGTGAAGTGACAAAATGCCGTGCAGTGAGGATGACGACTCTCAGACCGGGTTCTCGGAGTCCACCCAGGGATTGTCCAAGGCGGAATTGCGAAAGGTGAATAACATTACATTATGATTTTTTGCTGTAAATTCGGTTTGAATTGGCAAGAAAATCATTGAGCAATAATAGCAAAAATAATTTGTGATGTTTCGTATTCTTTGGTGAAATGTGTTAATTGGATGTTCTTGATTGACTATCTTTAATTTCTTCTAGTTTCCGTAACACAGTAATTAATTTCGGACAGTAACAAAAATTATATATCTTATTTATTTAAATAACAAGAGTATTAAGTAGGTACCTACTAAAAAAAACAAGCTTTTATAAGTCTGGATATCATCTAGAACCAGAGTCTTTGTCAAAACGAATCAAACGAGGCCAAACTCGATAGGGTTGCGTCGTTTTATTACTGAGTTCCTGTGGCCACCTTCCGGCTCCATCATCAGATCAGCTCCATGTCATAATAATATTGCATTGTAATTCGATTTACATGTAAAATTTTAGCTCAATCAGAAACCGGGAAGTTGGTCAAATTTAACTTGCAAGATTAGATTACAGACAGACAGACACCGGAATATTTGAAACTAAATAAAAGCTTGATTAATAAACTTGTTCTCATAAACTAGAAGTATCTTACTAGTTAAGTTATCTCAAGGCTATTTTAATAGTGTGATTTTCCATAATTTCCAGACGAACAAGCCGATTATGGAGAAGAAACGGCGCGCGCGCATTAACAACTGTCTCAACGAGTTGAAGGATCTGCTTGTTGATGGCACTGATAAAGACGTAAGTTACAATTAAGTTTAGCAATTTACTAAGTGACCTACAGTTGTAGGTACGAATAAACGTAAGTATATTGCAACTTCTAAAAAAAAAAACATCAGGTATTAGGTAATATGACTCTTGAATGAAAACCTTAAAACAAATTGATTTCCATCAATTTAATTATCTTTCCAAATATAGAAATATTAGAAACCAATCATTTTGATGTCTATCAGATTTCAAAATCATTAAATCACTAATCCAAGTTCCAATAAGAATCCAGTTAGACATAAAATTAAAAAAAAAAATTTTGCTCCTTTACAGCCAGCGCGCCACTCCAAACTAGAGAAGGCAGATATTCTGGAGCTGACCGTGAAGCACCTTCAGAAGATGCAGCGGCAACAGCTGGCAGCCGCCATCGCCGCCGACCCCGCCGTGCTGCACAGGTTCAAGGCCGGCTTCAGCGACTGCGCCGTGGAAGTCAGACGATACCTCTCACGACTTGCCAGCGTGCCCACGGGGCTAAGACACCGGCTCGGAAACCATCTGACGTCCTGCGTCGGGGGCATGGAAACCCTCCAGCCAAGAGACTACGCACCTCTCGTCCCCGACCCCCTAAGGCTAGATGATGAGAGACCCAGCGCCTTCCATTTCGTCAGGTCCACCAGACCCACTAGTCCACCTCTCAGCCCTCTGTCCTGTGACTCTGCTTGCGACTCCTCAACTGAACTCGAAACTCCACCGCGACCAGTACAGACATTCCCCTTCCCCACGCCACCGAGCAGATCAGCATCAGACCAGGACTCCAGCCCAGAAACACAAAAACCAACAGTATCCTCAACAACTATATCCCCAGAAAATAGACAAGAATCTTTAAGGAACAAGAAATACATGGAGCCGTTGTCAATAGTGATAGATGTGGAAAACTATAAAATTGGGATCGACGCATCTCCCAAACGAGCGGTAGACTACTCCGTCAGACATAAGTTAAAAAGGCCTATAGTGGACCTGACTGGACCTGCCCCAAAGATCATTAGGACAGAGGAGAAAATCGTTCCCGAAATCTACAAAACACCAGAAAAATCAGCGTTTAAGAGGGTATCAGAAAGGATACCAACGCTTCCTCTTAAGAAGCTTACGATACCTGAAAGTATACCGTGTGTGGGTGAAAGACCTTTAGAAATTCTCCCCTTCCGGCCATTAGCCCCTCGGACTGTGATAAGCCACACTGCGGCGTCGCTCGCGCAGTCCTCTCAAAGAGAACCTCCTAAAGATGTCAAGGTGGAAGCTGATACCAGTTCCAACTCACCAAAGCAGGGTTCCTCGACGAGTTCAGAAATGTGGAGACCTTGGTGATGACAGATTATGGAAACAAAGAGAATATAAGTAATGCATTTATTATGAGATATTAAAAAAGCTCCCAACCTGAAAAGTTTAGGTCGGTTTACCGACTTTGACTAAGAACAGGAACAGCTGATTGCAAGTGGCCAGCACCAACCTATTGTTTATATTGATTTAAGAAGAAAACATTAGCTTTAAAATTCCTTTTATGGAAAACTACTGCTTTCAAAAATTGATCTTAATAATATTGTTTGAAGGTTTTAGATTTTAGAGAAAGATTTATTTGGATATGTTTGTTTTTTATGATTAGAGAGGAACCTAGGAGCACCTATAACCTCGCATAAGTGCCTACATATAGCTTTAAGAATGTACCTGTTGGTATAGTTTTTTTACGTGATATTAAAAAAAAAATATTTGTTTGCAATTTTAAAGTTTGCAATTAATTGTTTAATTTTTAACCTACGAGGCTTTATTTTTACCTATTGACAGCTTGGTTTTATATCAATTGCCGTCCGGGATTTTTGTCGGTATCCGAGGGTTCCGTTCCGTACCATCATTTATATTTAATTTTTGTTGACGATTTCTGAAAAAGTGTAGAGAAATGTAGAGAAATCCTTTTATTTTTCCTGTAATCTTTACATAAACATCCGTATCATATAGAATAATTTCAGATTTTTCTCTCAGCAAACTTCGGAGATAAGGGGGGAACGGTATTTTTTTAACATTTTTCATCAAAAGTCGAAAAACATGCGGCCTAAAAGAAGAAAAAAATTGTTTAAGAATGTGCAAACAGCGCTCTTTCATTTGATACCCCACAATGCCCCACATGCCCTAGTAGCCCCACTTCGAATTTTTAATACCCCCTTTCAGACTATGTTGCAAAAAAAAACATATACAGGGTGTCCCGTAAATAATGGATAATCTCTTAAGGGGTCATTGTACTCATCATTATGAACAACTTTTACTATGGGACCAAACCTGAAATCGCGAAAAAAAATCAGTTGACCAGTACATTTATCTACATCAAACTCGTCAAAATGTAGGGAGCAGCTGATTTTTTTTTCGCGATTCCAGGTTTGGTCCCATAGTAAAAGTTGTTCATAATGATGAGTACGATGACCCCTTAAGAGATTATCCATTATTTACGGGACACCCTGTATATTTTTATTTCTTTCTTATTTGCAAAATGGTTGGCCAAACGTCACCTAAAACTGTTCCAAATTTCAAGTTGATAGCATTAGTAGTTCTTGAGATATCCAGACAGACAGGCTGAATCACACTAGAGAGTTCCTTTACCATTTTCGTACGGAACCCTAATTAACAACTTTTACCATGGAACTAAACCTGAAATATGACATAAAATCAGCTGTCTCGTACATTTTGATCGCGTAGGTTTTGCACTTTGTAGAGAACAGCTGATTTTCTTTTATCTATACTACTTCTATATCTATAAAAATCAATGTCACTTTTCGTTGTAATTTTATAACTCAAGAACGGCTGGGCCGATTTAGCTGATTTTGGTTTTGAAATGTTTGACGTAGTCCAGGGAAGGTTTAAACGATGAGAAAAATTGGAAAAATTGCCGGGAAAATTGGAAAATTCTGGAAAACAGAAAGTGGATTTTATATGGGAATATTGAAATTGGGACAGGACAACGTCTGTCGGGGTCAGCTAGTATATATATATAATAAAATAAAGCTGAAAAGTTTGTTTGTTTGACCGCGCTAATCTCTGGAACTACCAGTTGGATTTGAAAATTTATTTTTGTATTTGATAGCCCAATTCTCGAGGAAGGCTATTTAACATCAAGCAAAAATAAAAAAAAAGTCAGAAAGAACGCTTGCTTGCAGGCAGGCAATGCAATGCGACGGGTTGGGTCGGGGGAACAAGAAATTTCAAGCGGACGAAGTCGCGGGCAGAAACGTATAAGTAGTATATTTAACCAAACACGAAGTTCAAAAATAAGATACTTTATTGGCAAGCACATCACATGGCGTAGTCATTACAATAAATTAATTAAGTACCAAGACGAGACCAAAACCTTTAAAATTAAAAACATTAAAAAAGCTTATCATGCAACATACAACATTGATTTTTTCCTTCGTTTAAATTAACCTCAATATTGTTTTAATCATAATAAGTTAACATAATTGCTAAACAATGTAAAGCCAGTGCAACCCAGGCCGCGGTCGATGGACCATTTGTCATATTTTTTTACCGACGGAAAAAAGGAGGAGGTTCTCAAGTCGAAGCGTATATTTTTGAGATTATGTTAAGACACTACTACACGGATCTTTAGGCGCTCAAAATGACGTTGACAGGAGGGCGCTGTTGTGGTAAACAAAAATATCGTCGACCGTAGGTTCAATTGAGGTAAGGGACAAAATACGATTTTCCAGGAGAGGCCGACAAAGTTTTTTTTCGGACTAAATCGCCTATAACTTTTTTTCTTATTAACCTTTTTCGGGTCTGATTTCACACATAATCTTGTATTTTAGTGCTCTATCTACACGTGTAACATTTATTTAAATAAATTAGCTATTTAAGAAAATAGATGTCCCTTACAACAACGTATTTTGTTAGTAATGTCCCTTACTGACCAAGTATCTTGTAGTCTCGTCCCTTACATTAAATTGACCTCTGCGTTGGATTCAATTTTAATGGTAATTCGTTGATTGGGAAGACCCTTACCCTATTTCAAGTGGATTGGCGGCAATAATTACATCATTTCAAGTTCCTATATTGCATAGTTTTTCAGATACATTGTTATTATGGGGCTGATTCGAAATTTGGATCCAAAAATCATTAGGGTAAGGGACATTTTTCTTAAGCTAGAATTTTTTCATATACACCATTCGATAGAGCGAAAAATTCTGAACAAAACTGTATACTTAACTCATTTTGGGTATTTTGTCCCTTACCTCAATTGAACCTACGGTCGACGATATGTACAAAAATCGTTTTGTGAAATGTAAATGGCGCCATTAGTTCCGATTTTGGCCACACGCCGAAAGAACATTGTAGCGCTGGAACACAATTGGAGTCGACGCCAGTTGTAGCCTTCGATCGAAGGCAGTCTAGTTGCAGTTTACACCCTTAGACATTTGGGAGAAGTACCATTGTTATTCAGTAAGAAAACAGAATTATTATTATAAAAATATAACATTGTATATTATCTATAGGTATTAGAAAGGTTTAGGCAGTTAAATAGAGGTAAGTAAATAATTTTGATGTATCTTTTAAAAAGTCACATTAAGATTGTTTACCTTTATTTAACTACTTATACCTTTCTATTACAGAGTCTGTTCGGAAAGAGAGCCGTCGTCGTGGCCAAAATGTGAACTAACAAACTAACTATAAATAGGAGCTGGTTTCGTTCAACCGGTAGATATCCGGAATCATAAACTAAAATAAATTGTTATAACGATCAAGATGGCTCGGGTGCGCTATTATGTTGCTCACTTAAAAAAAAGTTTGAGCACCACGTTAAAATATTGATTGGTGCTCAAACGGGAACACCTTGGGTGTTCAAAAAATCGGTGCTCAGAAAATAGGTGCTCAAACGGGTCAAGCAAGCAAGCAAGCCCTCAAATCCCACGACAGCTCTCTTTCCGAACAGACTGTAACACCCAACCTGTGTACATAACTTCCTACTTGCCTCATATTCTAAGCAATTGCAAAAGTTTGACTAGAGATCACATAATTTGGATGGGTTCATAAATAATCTAAGGACTAGGATATTGATCACAAAGGCACAAACACAAACCCATAACAATTTTTTTAAATACATATTAATATGCCTTGACATCATTCGGCTACTAATGTACGTACTATGCGGACGTGGTCTTAATAGTTTAGAAATAGTCATTATGATACAAAAATAAAATCTTAATAAATTGATCTACGTGCATAAAATTTAGATTTAATAAAGACCTAATGTCAAAAGCTGGCCAGTCAGGAATTCAGGATAATTTATCTTTTTTTATCGACAATGGTCAGTAGGTACGCAGTTTCTGCAGCGGCAACAGCGGGTTGGCAGGTTTCCATAAGTATTCACTAAGAATGTACCTACTTCGCTATAGGTTTAAAAGTAAACAACTTTTAATAATATCTATAAAAATATAGGTAGGTAAGCAGTTTTTAAATTACTAGCACTTCCCGCGCGGCTTCGCCCGCGTGGATGTCGGACAATATCCCACGGGAACGTGCTACCAGGAAATCCTTCCTTATTCCTTGTCTACATTATAAAAGAAACCTCTGTGCAAATTTTCAGCTTTCTAGGTTCAAGGGTTTGGGCTGGGCGTTGATGAGTCAGTCAGTCAGTCAGTCAGGACTTCTATTTTTATTTACATAGATAGATAAGAAAAATAAGCATATTAACCTGTTTTTTATATTTCTATGATACTAACATACCTAGAGTACCTAATAAATAAATAATTTAGCACGAAGACTTTTTGGTCTTAGTGTTGAGTGTTGTCAACCATTTTTCGACACTCTTTGGTATAAGGTATTTGTTGTAAGGGCCCTATCTCACCAGTGGCCGCGCAACCATGGTCGCACTGCCAAAAATATATCGTTGCTTGTGCAACCGATAGGACGCCTGGTGAGTTACCCAACATAAAGTATATGATATATTTTGTTGGCAGCGCGACCATGGTTGCGCCACCATGGTGTTCTATTGAGATATAAGCCTAAATGTTGCCAACAGAAAGCGATACGTTTAAGCATTTTTCCTCATGAGCACATTTAAATCTATTAATTGGACATTTTCATAATTACTGTAAGTAAATATAAAATAATAAGGTCGTTTTTTACTATGTTTTTGTATTATGCCTGTGACTGAGGCCCGATTTTGACTAAAACGGAGAGTACTGGGAACAAATAATAAGTTTGCATTATTTTTGACATCTTTCCGCTTAGAATCAACGCATCACAACATGGATTATTTGCTAAACTACGAGATATAAGTCTCTGGTGGAGACTGGGCATAATCAAAGGCATTGTACAGAAACATCACTTTTCTCTAGGATGAATACTCGTATCGTAAAAAAGTTCAATGAAGCACGAAGTATTCGTGAAAAATACAAATACTAATTCCAGTCTGTTTCAAAAGTATCTGATAGAAATGTAAGCAAATGGATCAAAAAACTGTGGATGCCAATTTGTAGTGCCACCGCAGATTAATACAGATGGGACACTCCGCAGTTTAGGTATGAAGCTACAAGTACGCGGCTGGCACATCTCACTGGCTGGTGTGGGCTGCCGCGCACCGGCCGGCTCGCACGTTAGTGCGATACTCACTCACGCGCCGCGTCGTAAAAGAAGACAACCCTAACGAGTCAGAAGGTATAAGAAATACGCGATAGAAAGAGAGGCAACTTGTAGGTGAATATAACTGCAGGTAATTAGCGTTGTGCGACCTGAATTGCACTTTATTGTGTCGTAGCAAGAGTCGCATTTTATATAAATGATTTTGCGGAGTCTGTATTAATCTGTGGTGCCACTAACAAGTTGAGTGCTTTGATTTGATTATTTGAATAGGTATTTAACCAGAATTCTAATTTTAAATCACCCTAAAGATGTTTTTCATTTGACAATTATCGAAGTTAATTTTATGACCTCAATTTTCGTAGATGATTATTCAATTAAAATTTATTAGTCAAACAATAAAAGTTTAAACGTTCTAAATACAGATGTAACGTGTTACTAATTCCCTTCAGTGAGTGATTGTATAAGAATTTACCCTAAACGGGGTTTGTTTACACTTTTATCAGATACTTCTTGAACAGACTATACATTCTGTATAGTATGTTTACACTTTTCGTGTATATTTACTTTTTATTGAGGAAGTCTTTTCTCTGCTGCTGTAGTTTCTGCTCCAATAGTGTTATCTTCTCCTGGTACTTGCCGGCTTCGCGGGTCAGAGCTTGGATGGCCGAGTCCTTTCGAGCCACCGCTACTTTTACCCTAGATATAACAAAATATCTTATATTTTATAACATAACACGTTTCCCTGAAGAATTAGGTAGAGGTGTAGGTACCTATAGTAGACCCCACTGACGCCATATTTCACCAATCATGTTTTATATCTTCGCATATAAAACCTCTATTTTATTAACACAAGTTTTGTTTATATTCAAATATGTATGTTTAGGTTAAGGTATTTATATAGGGGCCTGTGTCGCCTGAAATAAATAGTTTATTTATACAACATTAGTTTTTGTTTACACTAAACCTCTTAAGGGGTCATTGTACTCATCATTTTGAACAACTTCTACTACGGGATCAAACCTGAGGGCCAATTCTCGTACCTAAAAACGTTCAAATTCTAGTCGCAATCTCATGCCAGCGACAATCAACTGTGAAAAATGTAGGTAAACGCTATACAATTTTTGACATATTGAGACTGAGATGAGATTGCGAACGTTGTTAAAAATACGGGAATTGCCCCTCAGAAATCACGAAAAAAAAAACAGCTGTTCAGTACATTTTGACGACATTGATGTAGATAAATGTACTGAACAGCTGATTTTATTTTCGCGATTTCAGGTTTGGTCCCATAGTAAAAGTTGTTCATAATGATGAGTACAATGACCCCTTAAGAGATTTCGTGTATGAATAGATGCACCTTATATATGCGAAGATATAAAACATAACTGGTGAAATGTGGGGTCAGTGGGGTCTACTATAGGTACCTACACCTCCTACCTGTTATGCTTACTGTTTTACTTGGACAATAGACTTTTTTCTATTTCTATTTTGTATTAGTTTGTGCTTGTCAATATATAAAACGCATACTAACTTGGCATATAGCTGGTGCATCTGCTCCTCGTGCGTCTTCTTCATATCTTCTATCTCTTTCTTCAGCGCGTCCACCTTGCCCTTCCAAGTCTGCTCGCAACTCGCTCGCACTTCCTCTGCGCGAGACTCCAGTTGCGAGTTCTTCTACAGTAGCAATAAATTATCTTATTTATTAATTTATTTATTTATTTATAAAGGCTTACCAACTAAATACAACACAGCATTAACCCAGCGTCTTTGTCATAATCACATTATCGCATCGGGTGTTATGATAGTGTAAGATTGTATAAATAAATAATAATAATGATCTCGCATGTATCTAAATTATAGGACAGCACGGCAATATCTTGAACTAGCCGTTGCCCGCGGCTTCGCCCGCGTGGATGTCGGAAATTATCCCACGGGAACCTTCTACCGGGATGAAAAGTATCCTATGTCTTAGTCCAGGTTATAAACTATCTGTATACCAAATTTCATCCAAATCCGTTCAGCCGTTTTTGCGTGATTGAGTAACAAACATCCAAACATACAAACTTTCACATTTATAATATTAGTAGGATAGTAGGATTAACTTTTCCATGGTTTCTCAAAAAACTTTCTGAACTCGGAAGGGTCTTAGATACTTCATAATGCATAGGTAATGATGTCAAATTATTGAAGTCTTAGGGCACCATACACGTGCCTGTAGCTTGTACAAAACTATGCAAGTAGCTGGCATGCCAATGTGACATTCACCAATCAGAAGATATAGTGGTACAGTCAGCAACAAAAGTCGATTAACATTTTAATTAGGTACTGAGAAAAATACTTCACTAAAATCGGAACAGATGTAAATTTTAAAGAAAATTAACTCATAATCTAATAAATGAAATGATAAAAAGCAAGTAATCGTATCATTTTGTGTTAATTTAGATGATGTCAAAAAGTAGCAGTGTTAACCGACTTCTGTTGCTGACCTTGCTGCTGATACATTGGCATGCAAGCTACTTGCATAGTTTTGTACAAGCTACAGGCACGTGTATTCTATAGTCAAAGTCGCATTTCTACCGATATAATTTAAACTGTCATTTCAATGATTGTCAAACTTTCAATTCGATTGTTCTAGAGATGTTTCAGAAAAAACCGAACTTTCAGAAATCAGAGGAAAACACACAAAAATACACTTACAAATACAAAATACACTTACCTCAGTCAAAACCCTGTTACGTGTCTCCAACTGAGAAATCGTCATTTCTAATTCTCCACCTAAAATTAATTTAAATATGTCATCACATCACTAGTCGACTAAAACTGAAAATGTCATAAAAAATTGAGCTCCTACTGGTGTATATTTCACCCACATTATTTCTTGGATCAGGCTGTGTAATAAGGTTCTTAAGGTTTTGGGTCAACCTGTATAATACGGTCCCACCCCATTTCTAGGAACAATCTGGTAATACGGTCCTACATAGTGTTTTGACCAACTTATACAACGTGTAATGCTAAATGCGCAAAATCTCTTAAGGGGTCATTGTACTCATCATTATGAACAACTTTTACTATGGGACCAAACCTGAAATCGCGAAAAAAAAATCAGCTGTTCAGTACATTTTGACGAATTATGCGAACATAAATGTACTGAACAGCTGATTTTTTTTTCGCGATTTCAGGTTTGGTCCCATAGTAAAAGTTGTTCATAATGATGAGTACAATAACCCCTTAAGAGGTTTTGCGCATTTAGCATTACACGTTGTATATTATGATCCTACACTTTCTTGGATCAACCTGTGTAATACAGTATTATCCTGAATAATATACTGTTTCTTGTATCAATCGGTATAATACAGTCCTGCACTAAATAATGCATAATGTGGTGCTACGCAGTTTTTTCATCAACCGGTCCAATACGCTCCTACACTATTTTTTAATGAAACAATAATATAAGAGTTAAAATATCATACATTTATCTTCAGTCTGTCGTATCCTAGCCTGGGAGTCCTGGTATCTCTTCAGCGTAGCTTGCTCGGTCTCTGCGAGCTCCTTCAATTCAGCCTCGTATTGTTCCTTGGTCCTCCTGCAAAAAAGGTCCACGTTAAGGACAGGCACTAGGTTACACTGCAATTTTATTTCATATGCTCGGAGAATACAATTCGTAGCAGGCCAAGTGAGTATCGAAAAAAATACGAGTCTTCGAGTACAGAATTGAATCGAATATAATTTCTCGGATAATAATATAATAATAATGTCCTTGGACATTTCACACAACACCATCTAGTCCCAAGCTAAGCAACCTAATGCTTGTGTTATGGTAACGAGGTGGCTGATAAACTATTTATATACATTTTTTTTTGTAATTCCATACATATTATAGATAGAAAAACACCCAGACTCGGAACAAATACTTGTAGGTCGTACAAATATTTGTTCCGTGCGGAAATCGAACCCGCGACATGCTGCGCAGCAGTCAATCGCTCAACCACTGCGCCAACCGTGTCGTCAAATGGATATTGTATTATCTCTCAGATATTTAACCTACCTTTGCCCTGTTACTTTATATTTAAGCATGTATTCTTCAATTAATATTTGAGTTAATTATATTATTGTTGGTGAACTTTACAAAATAAGGTACCTGAGTGCGTCCTGTAGCTCCCTTCTGCCCGCCTGTGCCTCCGCGTCCATACTCTCAATAGCCCGCTCGATCTCTTTGTCTCTTTCCTGCTTATGTTGCGCGGATATCTCAGCAGTTTTACGCTTTATTGCTAGTTGCTGTTCTACTTCTAACTTCTTCTTGTATTCTTCTAGTTGCTCTGCCATTTCGAATTCTTTTAGTTTTATTTGTTCCTGTAAAATGGAGTTACGCGATTTTAGTAAAATGACATTTTTTTTTTAATAAGTACATAAGTAATTGCGTCTTTTTTTTTTGTGGATGGGAAATCATCGAATGACTTCGAAATGAAATTAAATTGTTTATTCTGTAAATAGGATATCGAAATCACTTTTACACGTCATATTTTTTTTTTTAAATAACCTAGATCAAGTCGACATTTCCTATCTGACTACCTTGAGAAGAAATGGCGAAACAAACTCAGGGGTCAAAGTCTCTTTTAAAGTCAGTGAGGACCAGGTAAATCCATGTCTGAAATGGTCTTCTCCTGCTCTGGGCGGAGCGGGAGAGCGTGTCAGACTTTTGCTGACTAAAACCCACCCGTGTTTCTTCAGTTGCCTATGCCAGTGCCACGGTATCTCTTTCGAACAACCCGCGACCCCGGCGGCACATAAGTGCGTCTGTCTTTACAGTTTTGGCTATGTTGATCGGAACCACCATTTTTTTATGTATCAGCTTCTTCAATTGTGAAGAATCCCCATAATTTGAAGAAGCTGACAAATAAAAATTGCTAAATATATGCTACTGGCCATAGACAGCTTACCTCCATTTTTTCCCGTTCCTTTAACATCTCTTGTTCCATTTGCATGCGCTTCTCTTTCCTTTCCTTCTCTTGTTCTTCTCTCCATTTTTCTGAATCACAAAAAATGAGTAATATTACTTTAAAGAATATGCAGTTCATTTAAAAAAAACATTACATTACATTTATTATTAAGTATTTGTTGTTTTTCTTTTTAAGTTTAAAATTTAGCTACCCAATTTTTTATTATTTTTTAGGATTATGTAAAAAACGAATGTATGTGCGTCATTTTTCGCGGGAATAAATAGTTTTTCTTTCTTTCTTTCTTTATTACCTATCTACTACACCTACTTATCTCTGGCTTACGGTAACTCATCAGGTTCAAGTCGAAACTAATTGGAAATGCTTTCGATTAACAAGTGATGGGTATGAATTGCTAGAAAAAAGCTATTGCTTTTATATTAGATATATTTTTATAGTAAAATTGTAGTAACTTCTGCCCGCGACTTCGTCCGCGTGATATTTCTTGTTCCTCCCCCCTATCCGCCACCCACCCCGCCGCATCGCGTCGCCAGCCCGCGCTAGTAAATTCGTTTTCGATTAGTGTTCTTTCTGACTTTTTTTCTTTTTGCGCGGTTCCTAAGGGCCCTGGCGTGATGTTAAGTAGTCTATAGCCTTCCTCTAGAATCGGGCTATCAAACGCAAAATAATTTTTCAAATCCGACTGGTAGTTCCAGAGATTAGCGCGTTCAAACATACAAACTCTTCAGCTTTCCACAAAAGCTCGTCTCTCTATCCTGTACAACTTGCTCTGCTACTCCCATATTAAAGACCATTTATTAAAAATGCCACACTCACCCATCTCTTCCCTCTGCGCCCTCTCTTTAGCGGCAAGCTCAGACGCGACCCTCTCGTTTTCAGCCCTCATCTCTGACACCAAGCGTGTACGCTGTTCTTGGTACGTCAGTTCGATCTCCAGGATCTGTTTCTCTAGCCTGAAAATAATACAATTTAAGCCACGGTTTACCCATCTAAAGGCGCTTTGCAACGGCTAGCATTTTGATAGCAGGCATCAGGCTAATAACAAATAAAACAATTTTAACCGGAAAAGGCTAGGCAGATTTGATATTTATATCTGTAATTTATATGGTGTACATAATAAAGAGTATTCTATTCTCTTTCATAAGTCTCAATCTGCCTAGCCTTTTCCCAACTAGGTTGGGGTCGGCTTCCAGTCTAACCGGATGCAGCTGAATACCAGTATTTTTCATGGAGCGACTGCCTATCTGACCTCCGCAACCCAGTAACTGGGTAATACGATACGCCTTGGTAAGACTGGTTGTCAGACTTTCGGGCTTCAAAGGGTCTCGGTATGTAAAGATGGTCACCCCGGCAAGCGTAGTTTAACCTTAAGGATCGACCTATGCGGCTGATATTACTTAGCCACGAGCTCCTCGTGCAATGTAAAAACAATAATATAAAATAGCTTACCTAGAACTGGCTATATGCCTCTCTTTCACCAGCGCAGCCTCCTTCTCCTCCTCAAGCATTCTCCTCAACTCCTCAAGTTCCTGCGCGTGCTTCGCTTGTATCCGTCCACTCTGTTCTGCGTGCGACATCTTCAAGTCTGATATCTCTTTCTGTTGACGTTCTGCCATCTCCCGGAGCTCGCCTTCCAAGCCTTTTACTGTTAACTCCTGGATTTTTGCAAGCATAAATAATTTAGGTTTTACATTTTGTACACAAAAATTACAGAGCCATATTTTTACAGCATATATTACAATATTATTACGGCTGTATGTAACATACCTTGATTTTTTCAGCTTTCTGCCTTACCCAGCGCTGCCTTGCCACCTGTATGTATACACAATGATGAATAAGTGCAAGCAGACAATGTATGAGTGCAATATGATGCAAAACACTTTACAAAATCCTCCAAATTCTAGGAAGAGATTTTTGAAGTAAAAAAAAAAGAAATTAATAAAAATGGCAATAGGCTAGCCGATTACTGGGACTTAGAACTTAACTGGCGCAATATTGGTGTACAGTCCGTGAGGCGTAAGGTGGGCTTTGCATTTGTGTGAGTGATCACCAAAATGGTACGAGAGCCCATGACCAAAATTTTTGTCTTATCGTTTTACGTAAGACAAAATCTTCAATCGTCTTATCGTTTAACAACGCTGCGACATGGTTTTGGCCATGGCCTCTCGTACTAAAAGAACATAAGCCGATTGCAAAAAAACAGTATAAATCGGTTTTAAAAGCAAAGGACGAGTCGCGCTCTATGCCGGACGTCACACCTACACTATCTATGTGCACTCACACAAATGCAAAGCTCAGCTTAAACCTCGAGGACTATACTGTACCCTTTTGCTAACAGTGCCAACCACTGTAGTATTTAAATACAGGCGCGACCGAGAAATATAATTCAAGCATGGCATTCTAGTACAGAATATTAAATACCTAATTAAAATTGATAAAGGCTAATCAGATTTTTTGCCTAAACTGCTATTAACATTATTTTGATAAAGCAATAACTAACAAGATAGTAAAAACTAATAATATAAACGACTTTTCCATCACATAAGATTTTTGCGCTAACCTGTTGCGCAGCTTGCATCTTGTCATGCTGGTTGCGCAGTTCCAGCTTGTACCGCTCTTCCAGCGCCTGCGCAGACCGCTTCCATCGCTCCTCGAGCGCTCTTCGCTCGTCAACTAGCTGCTCGATACGGTGGTTTAGTGTTTTCTTGTCATTTATCAACTACAAAGAGAACAGAGATTAATCTGAAACTGCGATTTTTTTTTTAAGTTAAATGGAATACTATCACATCTAAGTAGGCTTTACAAGTTACGAGTAATAGTCGACCAACTTACATTTGCTGTTGGAATGTATGAGAGAACATGTTTTTCAACTACAATGTTAAGTTTGTTCTTGGGAAATTCATCCCAACTACGAAACCGTTCACTGTGCGTGGTCCGACACGCACTTGGCCGGTTTTTTTTTTGTTTTGTTATTATTTGACTTTGGGTCAGCCGATCACCATCTACTGCTGGACTTAGGGCTACCCGATGTGAACGTAATACTTCCTCGTCCTAAGCCATAACGCATCCACCATTCGTGTCTATACTTCAATGGTGAAAGAGAGCCATACGTTGACGTAACAGACGTCTAACCAGACGTCTGTAACGCCTGGACAGGAACGGCCTGCGCCTGGTGACGGGGACCATCACAGGACACTGCTCACTAAATAAAAACTTCCACACAATAGGAATAACGGACAGTCCTCTGTGCAGGGCTTGCCTGGAGGCTGAGGAAACCGTTACGCACGTGCTCTTTGAATGCACAGGCGTCACCCAGATTAGACCAGAAACTCTTGGAACACACAGATCCTACACAGATGTTCTGAACAGACTAGGAGACTTGATCGACTTCTGGAGTAAGGTGGGCTGGTTGGAGTAACCCCCAATGGCCGCCATGGCGCCAAGTGGCGCCATGGCCCACGGACAATGGTCCACATGAAGGACTAATTGCGGAAACCATACCCTCTAACTAGAACTAGAACCTCAAGTTGCTCTATTCCACTTTTAGGATATACGGCAGCAAAACAGCTATGTTCTACCTACATTATACCTGATCAATGAAGGTCTGATGTCTCTTGATTGTCTCCTCACACTCCTGCTTCACTTTGTTTATGTTGCGGATGGACTGCTTCTCCAAATTGCTCACTTTGTTGATCATCTGAAAGCAAAGCAAGATATTTAAAACCTTTTTTTGCTCTTTCAAGTCTTACACACTGCTTCCAAATATCTTTAACACATAGCATCATGCTTTTTTTTTTTGGATGGAAAACCATTAATGACTTCTTCCGCTATGGGTGGAGCGGGAGGGCGTGTCAGACTTTTTCTGACAAAAACCCACCCGTGTTCCTTCAGTTGCCTGTGCCAGTTGGAGGGGCCTTGATATGTAAAGATGGTCACCCATCCACGGACTAACCACGGCAAGCATAGCTTAACCTGATTGATCAACCCAATTAGCTGTTATTACTTAGCCACAAAAAAGTAAATAACACCTTGTTTAACAGTTAAACTTGGCATATCATGCACCCAACTGGCATGGCAAGGGATTTTTATGCAACAAATAGGAATATAAATTAATAGTATGACGATTAAATTATATTAAATTTCAACGATAGTCATCATAGGTACGAAAACAAAGCTGCAGTACAGTCCGCGTGGCGAAAGATGAGCTTTGCATTTGTGTGAGTGCACATAGATAGTGGAGGTGTGACGTCCGGCATAAAGCGCGAAGCGTTCTTTGTTTGGTTTAAAACCGGTTTATACTCCTTTTTGGCAATCGGCGTTTGTCCTTTTAGTACGAGAGGCCATGATCAAAACCATGTCGCATCGTTGTAACACGTAAAACGATAAGATTTTTGAAGATTATGTCTTACGTAAAACGATAAGACAAAAATTTTGGTCATGGGCTCTCGTACCATTTTGGTAATCACTCACACAAATGCAAAGCTCATCTTACGCCTCGCGGACTATATGCTTAGGCATGCCGTGTCGGCAGTGTTCGGAATGTTTCGGCATCCCTCGGGATGCTTCAGCAGCCTTCGAGATGCCGAGGTGAGTTACGAATGTTGTGAAAACAATGCGCGAGCGTCGGTCGGCGGGCCTAAGGACGCAGCGACATGCCTAAGGATACGCGCATAGTAGGTATGCGCTTTCATGTAGATTAATACAAATGGGACAATCCGCGGTATGAAGCTACAAGTACGCGGCGGGCTCATCTCACTGGTTCAATTCAGTGTGGGCTGCCGCGTACCGGCCGGCTCGCACGTTAGTGCGATACTCACTCACACGCCGCGTCGTAAAAGAAGACAACCCTAACGAGTCAGAAGGTATAAGAGTTACGCGATAGAAAGAGACGCAACTTGTAGGTGAATATAACTGTAGGTAATAAGCGTTGTGCGACCTGAATTGCACTTTATTGTGTCGTAGCAAGAGTCGCTTTTTATTGAAATGATTTTGCGGAGTGTCCCATCTGTATTAATCTGTGGTGATACCGCAGGATCATCTGCAGTGCCGTGCCGCTCTAGCTAAGGCCCTAAGCTGTCTAAATCCGCGATTTTAAAAGCACTCGTAAGCTAGTTTCCTTTCTATGCAAAGTATTATTTCTATTTCAGTGCATGCCAAGCACAAAATAATGTTTGCTCCTACTCACCTGTTCTTTATGGTTGGCAAGACTCTCTTGCAACAACGCGATGCAGCAGGACCGTTCCTCCAGCTGTAGGGAAGCTGTCACCAGCCTCTGTGCCAACTCCGTCTGTGGCAGCTTGAGTAACAACTCTAGTCTGATAAAACAAACATGTTAGGGCAGTTACCATATTATTATACTTTCAGCTTTTAGTAGTCAATTTTAGGCAAAAATTGAAGTGTCAAGCGAATTTGGACCATATGCGGTGTAACAGTGTCATAACGACTTGCTCTACAAATGATTATAGTTTCCTGTTCCGAAAGGCATCAGAGCGGCAATTCCCATGTGTTTTTTAGAAAAATCGCATTCTAAATTATAATCTCAGTCTCAATCTGTCATAAATACTCCTAATTTTTTTTTTCATAAATTTTTGACATTGGTGTCGCTGTGATGAGATTTCGACTAGATTTTGAACGTTTTTAATTACGAGAACGAAGGTTTTCATGAAAATTCACGCTACCAGTTGGCGCCACTTTGACAATGAATAAAAAATAATTATGATGACGTTCATCATTCGTTTCATTCACTCCTTCATCGTTCAGTCACGATTAAAGGAAATATAGCGCTTTGACACTTTTGACCTGACATCTCAGTGCTGCCACCTAGTGAACGTCATTTCAGAAAACCCTCATTGGCCTTTGAGTTTTCAGTCGAACAAAAACGTTGTTAACATACTCACTTAGGCATAGTTTGCGGGTTAGTGTTAGTAACAACGGAGAGAGCGTCGTTTGCGCTTTGTTCAACTTTCTCCAGGAACTCAAATATTTCCCTGAAAAAGTTTAAAACGATTGAATGGTTAAAATTTTAGTCAAGTTAATAATGACGATTTATTTTAGCTGGGCACATAACAAGGCACAAAACTAGGATCCTTCACCAAATTTTCAACTCACATAAAATTATCTTTGGGCGAGAAACTTTCTTCTGTTTCTTTCTTACTTTCAGGTTCAGATAGAATGGTATTAGTAACTGCTGTCACGGGATTCTCTCCGTAACTCTCAATTTCTTTCAGCATCGAGTAAATATCTAACACTGTAGACTGAGAACTTAGTTCCTTGGCCGCTTTGGGCTCTTTGTCTTCAGTAGCGACAGGCGACTGAGGCCTCGCCGGTTCGACCTTGTCTACAGGCCTCGAAATTTCAGATTTCCGTGGCTCCACTTCTGTTTGCTCAATTTCGAGTACCCTAGGAGAAGGTGCAGATAGAGACATCCACGAATCAACATCTTTATCATTCTGAACGCTGTCGATCCTAGCACTCATAGGAGTACTAATCGTATACATATTCTTTTGAGTCTGGTTCCTTACATTTACCGGAATCGGACTTTTGCCACCGTTTTTCAAGCTTTTATTATTCCATTCCTGCTTAAACCCTAAACCACTTTCTCCTGAACCACCATTGCTTACTTTCCTATCAAATTTCTTTGCGATTTTAGGTGCATTACTATAATCTCCTTCTTTGACTTTTAAATAATTTTGTATCAGCTCTTTTGTCGAAATCTTCGATACGTCTCGTTTAATGTCCAAAGAATTGTTGTTATTTACTTGCGATTGGTCTGTAATATTGCTCTTCTGGGAGCTTTCGCTTGTGTCCTTCTTATCCTCAAAATTAGAAGCATCTTCGAACATTTTGTCTATGTTTAGAGGAGTGGGAGATACAGCATCTGTCTGTATATCTTTGATGGTAAGATCATGCAGATTGTTTATAGCTTCTAATTCTTTTTTGTAATCTTCAATAACTTTAGACGTATACGCTTTAGTGGTACTATTAATAAGATATGGTGGGTAATCTAAATTGCTATCTGTATTGTCTGATTTGATTTCATCTGTCCCTTCACTACTTCCAAGTGTTATGGGGATGTCACTCTTGCTTGGCGAGTTCTGTGGAGGCAGAGCAATGTGTCCCTCCTTCTTTAGAAAGAAATCTTTGTACAACAAGCGGCTGTGGTTCAGTGGTTCAGCCCATTGACCCTTCTTATCTGATGGAAACGTTTTGTGGTACCCTTTATCGTTGCTGTTCGTTGACACACTATCCAAACTCTTGGGCTGCTCTTCAATTTTATCGCGGGAGCTAGATTGCTTTAGTACCGACGTATTCGGCAGTGAGTAATTCGGTCCGTAATACCTATCATCATTTGCTCCGCTGTCAGGATAACCAGAGTCTTTTGACGACGAATCTGTATGCACTATGGTACTAGATAACTTAGTCTTGTATGAATCAATAGGGTTCTTACGGAAATCGTCGTAAAAATTCTTGTAAGTCCGTGGTTCACACATGTAGCTCTGATTTATTTTATTGTAACCATCGTGTTTGAAGTCATCAACATAAGTATTCCTTCCGTCCATATTACCATCATGATCACCTTTATTGATTTTGTCTTCTATGGACATTTCTGGAGATAAGCTTGACATGTGCTGTGAAGGGACACTTTCACAGTCCTGTGCAGATTCTTCTTCTACTAAGGACAGCTGTTGTTTGGATACAGTCAGTCGGCGGGAGTACGTGTCTATAGCCTTCTCCACCTCTGACTGTATGCTATTATCACTGTACGACCCATGCCCAAACTCTGTCTCTTTCTTCTCTGAGTCAAGAGGTATGAAATATGATTCATATGCTCGCGTTTTGAACGAAGGCGATAAACATCTCCCATGAAAGATATTTTTGTTTCTGTTTGGAGACTGACCCCTCTCAATAATTTTCACTTCTAATCCATATTCTTGACTAGCAAAATTATCATCGTTTATTGAGTTCTCCATAGGCTTTCGTGTTTTTTTAGCTATGTTCCTGTACTTAGCAAAGTTCTTTGAATTATTGTTTTTCTTTGTGCCCAGTTGAGCTTTAGCTTTGATTTTAGTTCCTAAACTAATGAAAGTGTCTTCAGAACCATAGTCTGAAGCGTTGCTGCATATTTCTTTGTTTCTATGAGAATGGGGTTCAATAGCTTTTGTATCTCTGAGTAGAGTAGTCGTTGGTGCTACTATTTTTATAGCAGTTGAAGAATCTGAAAATAAAATTGTTAGGGAATTAATTAACAACACGTCTGAGTTGGCAAAAAAAAAATCAGTTTAAGGGAAATAAAACAGTTTTATACTATTGTAAGACTGCAGTAATTCAGCACTGAATGCTTTTAAAAAACTTCTGGTTGATGGAGCTCGGTCTTTTGTATCAGCTGAAAATGGTCTCTTGTATCTCTCTGGAGGGTCCTGAAATGAAATATTTGCAAAGTAAAATAACAAATAACAAAACGTTATAATCAAAGTGGTGGACCATGAAATAACCACAAGTAACTTATTATTTGGACTAATAAGTCAAGAACCTATACTACCTCAAATGGTCATGATCCACCGTTATGTCGAAAATACTGCAGCATTAATTTTGAAATAAATATAGGTATGTACTTATGATAAAGTTAAGGAATAATTTTAAGTAATATGTTTGACGAAAACACGATTCCATAAAATTTTCTCGATCGAAAAAATCCAAAGTTACCTCCAAACCGAACCATAACTGCTGGTATTTAAAAAATACTTCAAATTAGGGCATGAAACTTTGCATACTAACTGAAGCAACTATAAAGCGGGTCTTATGTTTTTTTTATTTTCACCGTAAAAGCAATTTTACCTAAACTATCAGCGCCCAGCACCACACTCAGTCTCGCTCTCACTCAGTCCGCGAGCAGTATCGTGCGAGCGACATAAAAAGCTGAGGTACAATTTATTTAAGCCTGGGATAGTTTTTACAATTTTCATCCTGTGTTAAAATAAGCATTATAGAAAAAGGAGTCATATCAACAAAATACATTCGCCAAGCATAATAATCATGTCGAAATGTAGCATCAAATAGCTATATTGTCTACAGGTATGCGATGAGGCCAAAATAAAATGATTGAATAAATAATTTGTATAGCAAACAAATGTTTGTTAAATTATCACGGTAGGATGGTAGTTACAAAACCGATTATGGTGGTCAAACTAAAAAAACACTCAAAATCAAAGCATTTATTTCAAATAAACCAATTACAGGCACTTTTGAATTGTCAAGGGGTCGGTCTTGAGTTGGTCAGTCAGAAAAATGAAGCTAGTTGCCCATTCCAAAGCATAGATCCTGGAGAAGAACGGGCAAGAAACTCCACGGACACTCTTTTAAATCAAATATTTTACATAATATTGGTTACATTGTTCATATTGAAAATATAGATGTGAGAACAATGTGGAAAGACGTGCACGAAGATAAAAACTAAAAACAACTAAATTAAAAATAAGCCGTGGCAGCTAAGAGACTACCAGTCCCAACTGATGGCGCCCGTTCACGAACATGACGCATGGATCAGCACCAATTAGCTCAACCATTTTGAAGGGAACTTAATGATCCAACACACATGCCACCACCAGCGAGACATTTGAGTGAGCATGGTAAATATGAAGGTTATTAAATGCTCAAATTTTACCTGCACTCTCACTCTCCCTTGTGTCTATCACAGCAAAAACATTGTACAATTAATTTAAAATAAAATGTTTGCATTACAATTCCTAATATAAACAATGTTCATAACATTATTCTTTTCAAAATTGATAATTTGGTATGCGTGTCAATAGGGTGCACGCAGAATTTGAAAACGGGAAAGAGAAAGGTCACCATGGCTACAACGTTTGTTTAATCATAGAGATGAATAAGCATAATAGTAATTGGCGCCCATTCTATTAATATTTCAGGGATTTGCGAGGTACATAGACATATAAATTAGCAGGACAAACAAAAGACCATATTATTAAGTACTAGTTAAGTAAGTTACATAGAATTATACAGACTGATAAACTATAATTACCGGTGTAATGCAAACAGTACTTTGTAGCGCAGATCTCGGTCGATTCCGAATATTCCTTTTGTCGTCCTTCTTCTTACCTCTATACGATAAGTTTACAGGTGAACCTAGCAGCCGCAAATTATTATTTTCTTTCGACATTGCACACACCTAACAACGACAAATTAATAAAATTATCGCTCCACGAACGAATAAACTGACAAAATCTGTTGTTTGTATAATAGTTGATATTAGTTGTCATTGTCAAGGCGTTTGTTGCTAGGCAACCGTCACGTTCCAGGTACTTTTGTCGTTGAAATTGTTTATTTATTTATTTTGTTGTTGAGCATAACAGCTGTTGATTTTAATTTGATTATAATTTGTCTTGTTTGATGTTTTATTTTGTTTGTGTTGTATGTATTTTATTTTCACCAATTGTAATGCTCAAATCATGTTTCTTTGGTGTACGTCCCACGTTTGAAAAGTTAAAAAATCAGAAAAGACTTAACCGGAAGTTGTATTTTTTCTGAAAACAGTGTTATATGTAAAAAAATGTTATGTGCCATTTGGTAGTAATTGGTAGTAAAACCAACGTGATTTTTTTTCTTGTTTTTTTTTTTTTTAATAATTTATGAATATTATAGGGTAGTTTTAATAAAAATCATTGTGAATACGCTACGAAGTTGTAACTGCAAAAAAAAATTGTTAGTTCAGTGAGGTATTAGGATAAACCAAACGCGTAGGTATAGCATTGACGTCATCGATAAAAATACAGTCGGTTCATATATCATCCGCATGGAAAATGTATCTTTGAGTTCGGGACTTCGGGCGGTCAAGTCGATTTTTGTTGAGTAGAATAGAACCTTGAAAGGCATTGCAATCGCAACGCACTTCGTAAACGCGTTCCGTGAAAATTATATGGTGCAAATTGTTCATAAAAATATTGGTCGTGATTACGCATTGAAGATTCTGTGTTTTTAAATTGTGTTAAAAATATAAAAATCAAACAAAATGTTCAGCGGAATAGCAGGTGTGTATAAGTTTAATCGTTCTTTTGTTATACCTAATACTTATTGTATGTACAAAATATGGGTGTTTATTTACTTACGATAAAAATAAAAAATGAAGATTTACAAAAACTTTTGCATGTAGGTACTTATCCGTATTTTTTTTTGTAATTAGATAAAAATGCAACTGTAGATTATTGATTGGCCACTAATTATAATTCCAATTTAGCACTTTTGTAACTAGTCTGTAGAATTATTTTTAACACTGCATGCTCAGTAAGTACCTACCTAATTTTATTTATCTAAAATAGCTAATTAGCTATACTTACTTACCTAGTGTATAATTATTTCATAGCATACATAAACATATGCATTATTACTTAATCAATAGCAACCAACTGCGAAAATGACTATGGTCATAGGTACCTACCGCCGTAGAGTCGTTCACTGTCTCATACTTACAATACCTACATAATTATGTACATTCTCATCGTAATTACCTACCTACCATATTAGATAGAGTAAACTAGATTAGAGAGACTCATGGGTCATTTTCTATAGGAATAATGATCCATGTAAGTAGTACCTAGGTGAGATTTTGTACTAACTAAACAATAGGTAGGGTAGTATACATACCTCGCTTAGTTAAGCCAATTATTGTTCTTTAGTCAGTCAGTTAATATTAGGTACAAACATTAGTCATTCATCTTCAAAGTTACTATAATTATAATTATATTTACTAAGCCGGCTGTACGTACGTCTACCTACCTACCAATTCAAATAATATTCTGGTTGATCTACGTTTTGATAGAAAAAATCACCTATGATTAAGACTTTAGATGTATAACAATGCCGCAGACCTTGACTGATGATCTTTTAAGGTCGGGAGTTCGACTCCCACCCACCCATTGTGTGTGGTAGACTCACGGAGTAGGTACATTTTTATAATGTTTAAAACCACTCGTTTCGCGCACGAAGATCCAATAAGCACTTATAAGAATAGACACAAAATATGGTTTGGACATGATCTCTAGTTGATGCCAGCAAGATGCCAGTTTGTTACCGCTTGCAACTTGCAAGCTTAGGTACACTTTGTCTATGAAAAGACAGCCTGGAGCTCATGGCCTGAGAAAAATCCGCATTAGCCC
This sequence comes from Cosmia trapezina, assembly GCA_905163495.3. Classification (NCBI taxonomy): domain Eukaryota; kingdom Metazoa; phylum Arthropoda; class Insecta; order Lepidoptera; family Noctuidae; genus Cosmia; species Cosmia trapezina. The sequence continues at coordinate 22,039,089 of LR991032.1, read as the reverse complement.
GCAATCCTCAATAAGCATCACGTCATTTTACGCTGCGTGGTCGGGAAAAATTGCGACATAGGATGAGTCAATCTGTAAACTCTGGAGAAAGATGAAAATAATCAAATTGGCTAAGTTTTGATTATTTTTAGCCATAGACTTATAAAAAAAGATGGACTCCGCGCCACGAATATCGAAAGTGAAGCACCGTACCGATCTATGTGTGCATGATTTGAGTACCTGCAAAGACGGCGTCGCTCGTGTCACGTAATGGCGGCCGGTCGGCATACTATGATGTAAATGTGTGCGCGAGGCGTGTTTGTACAAACGGTCCGGCATACTTACTGTGCTTCACTTTCGATATGCGTAGCGCGGAGTCCATCTTTTTTTATAAGTCTATGTTTTTAGCATAAATATGTATACAGATTTAATCGCGAAAAATACATCTTACTTACTTATAAAAATAAGTCCGCATCTCGGAAGAAGACAACTGCATTGCAGTGCTATTAATAAAACGACAACCCCTTCCGTTTTGGCTTTGCGCGGTTGAAGAAAACTCGAAAGAACACCCGACTGGAATCGAACCCAGGACCTCGTGCTCAGCAGTAACGCATTGCGTCCACTAGACCAGCGAGGAAGTCCCTTACTTTCACTTTCTAAACCAAGAAAAGAAAACCAGAAGAAAACAATCAATCAACCATTTTATTTTCAGGCAACTGAAAGCCCAAATGCAAAAAAAAAATGTCAAATGCAAATCTATAAAAAAAAATATATTGTTGTTTTGTTTTGTCAATGGCAAATGTCTGGCTTCATCGACATAACTTAACCTAACCGCTTGTTGATTCTCAACTGAGGGAACCGTAAGCGTAATAACTAAATGCGTCTCTCGCATCACAAAACATGAATCATTTACCTAAACGAGAAGAATGAGGATTAAATACTTCCATATTGACTTCTTGTTGAGTCATTGTTGCACTCGTAAGTCGTGCCTAACCGATGGACTGATGTCATTGTCGATAATTTAAGCGTACAGTGATTCTAGAACACCAATGATGAGGAAAGAAAGCTTAACAAGTGGTACAAAATGCATTTTCTATTTGGTTCTGCAATACGGCAGTGAAGCGCCATCCATTATTAGTGTGCCAGACTTGTCTTCAAGACTTCCTTTGGCAAAGTTTTTGGGTTAATATAGTCCCCCGCATCGCAAGGTTATTGCACCTAAAATATGTCGCGGTCTACTTGCTAGATTGATCACATTATTAATCATAATAATTTTCCTTATTATGTCAACTACTTAAAGGTGGGTAACCATCTTATTTTGAAGTGACAGAATGTAATAAACTACTTATGTAAGATTCTGAAACAATTTTTTTGTACACAACAGCACCCTAATTGCGTAACACATTATCAATCTGAGTTGGTTTCATTTTGACAGTTCAACAACATTCATTGCAGACAAATTTTTCGAACTTAAGAGCGTAGACGGGCTGCATTTTTCCATACAAATGTATTCCCCTATTCTCTTCCTGGATAATGCCTCTAGAGTAATCGTTTTTATTTATAAAAATCCAGGTCTATTGAAGGCATGCCCCTGTCATTTTTTTTTTTCAAAAAATTTATTACAAAAATAAATATGACTTACCAAAAACCTAAAAAAATACCCCGTTTTTACCTACGTAATCAGACGACTACCAAAGAAAATTGAAAAGTTTTTAAAATAAAAACAAGTAATAGGGGCATAGATCTATTCTTCCTTTAAATTTTGATACCAAATATAATTTAATTGGTTTAGGTTTCGAGGAGAAAACAGGAGAATACGAAACGTCGATCGGTCAAGGTTTTTTATAGGTAAAATCGTTCTGAGCTGCAGTTGTCTCTATCGCACTCTACGGGGGGAGACGAGAGGTGAGGGAGGGTTAGACTAATACGTACACAATTAGGGAAGTGACTAGTGTCGAAGTTTTTATCGAAATCATAGTGATGTCAGTCGATATCGACGTTTATCCTATACTGATTTACTGAATAGTGTTTGATGCTCATTTTGTTTTTTTTTAAGAGACAACGAAGTAACAATTCAATGACATTTTTAGGGTTTATAATTAACTAATAATTGAAATGAACTTTAGCGAAGTGTCTCTTACAAAAATACAAACCGTAAGCATTAGGTATAATACGTAACTAAAGTTTGCACTATACTGCTTGGTGTGATAATTCTGCTTTTGACTTGACATAAATATTTACAGGGGAATTTATAAAATAATGACTGCTCTTATCAAGTAAATCTATATAATAGGTCTTTACCTATGAAATTGCCGTTTTGTATGAAAAAATTTAAACGAATTTTTTTCATGTATTTTTTATTTGTATTAATCGAAGTAATCACCCATGCAATCAATGCATCTTTGCCAACGCAGTGGCAGTTTATTGATGCCCTTCTTAAAGAAATCAGCTGGTCGGGAGGCAACAAATTCTTCAAAGGCATTTTGTACTGCCTCTCGGGTATTGAATTTTTTTCCCGCCAAGAAGTTATCCAAATTCTGGAAAAGTAGTAGTCTGTAGGCGCAAGGTCTGGTGAGTAGGGCGGATGACGGAGAGCTTCCAACCCCAGTTCTTGCAACTTGGAGACCGTCTGCTGTGCAGTATGAGGTCGCGCGTTGTCGTGCAGGAGCAGCGGAGACGAGCGATTGACCAATGCTGGTTGGAGATGTGCCAGCTTCTCCATCATTGTGTTCAGTTCTTCACAGTACACAGCTGCAGTAATGCTCACCCCGTTTGGTAAGAAGCTGTGATGAATCACACCGGCGCTAGACCACCAAACAGTGACCATCACTTTTCTAGGAGTAAGTTTTCGTTTAGGGCATTGTTTAGGTGCTGAACCAGGATCCAACCAACTTGCTGAGCGCTTGCGGTTATCGAACAGAAACCATTTTTCATCGCAGGTAACAATGCGGTTCAAAATTCCTTCATTTCTGTGTCTGTTGAGCAGTGCAAGGCACGTCTCGACGCGTACTTCGCGCTGGCGATCATTGAGTTCGTGGGGCACCCATTTGTCAAGCTTTTTTACCTTGCCAATTTGACGCAAATGGACCAAGTTTGTTTTGACGCTAACGTCGAAAGCTGCTGCTAATTCAGCCGTAGATTGTGTATCATCAGCTTCCACAATCGCCTTTAATTCGTAATTGTCGACCAAAGTCTTCGGACGACCGCGAGGTTCATTTTTCAGGTCGAAATTTCCAGAACGGAAGCGAGCAAACCAATAACAGGTGGTGCGTTGGTTTGTAGTGTTAGCTCCGTAAACGTCGTTGATGTTGCGTGCAGCTTGTGCCGCGTTGCTGCCACGACGGTACTCATATTCCATAATTACTCGAATTTTTAACGTATCCATGATGACGAAAAAGATTGAAATGCGATGAAAATGTAACACTAATCAATAAAGACCTAATATTAGGTCTTTACCTATGAAATTGCCGTTCTTCAGTACTGGCCATTTCAAATCAAAATAATTTTTGTTTGGCTAAGAATTCTAATTTCAAATTAATTTTATTTTAAAAACATGGATTTTTTTTCCATAAGTAGTCATTTGTTTATTGATATAAAAGGAAGTCGACAATCGTGTTAATTACACCGATTTTTATATTTTTTGCGTTTTTGGATTAGCCGACGCCGTCGTCCGAAATAGGATAATAAGTTTTTTTAATTATTTTTTTAGGTAAGTAGGGTAGTAGTCAGTTGTCGGGAGCGAAGCCGTGGGCAAAAGCTAGTTCTTAATATTTATGCAGAAGACGCAGAAAAGGTGCTTGTGGGTATTTTAAATAATACAAAAGTTATATAATAATATGTACATTTATTCTGTCGTCATTTCCATCCTTTCTCTTACAGGTAAATTTCTTGGTATCCGACCGTCAATTATTTCAGGGAGAAGGCATTCATGGAAAAATTTAGTATAAATAGCACGATCACACGAAACACTGCGCACGCCGATATTTTCAATCCGACTGAGACAGAAACGAACGCAACGTAGGTAGTTTGGTTGGCGCGAGCGGGCGGGAGATGCGCGCTACTGAGCTACGCACACAAATACAGACTTCACTCACATATTGATACCGCCCGGTTGCTAGAGCGCAGCGCGACGGCAATAGTTTCTTCAAATACCTATTTTTCAATTCCCGCGCAGCCCGTCTACGCTCTTAAGAAGCAACAGCACCATAATTGTGTAACAAACTATCAAGCGGAATCGGTTTCATTTTGACAGTTCAATAACATTCATTGAGTTATTTACGTTGTCGAGCAGACAAATTTTTCCAACATATGAAGCAATGGATTAGCTATTTGCTTCAAAATGATTCAAATTCCTATTGATAGTGTGTTACGCAATTAGGGTGCAGACAGTGGCGTATTTTAAGATTCAGCGCCCCGGGCCTGTAAGGTTTGCCGCCCCATGAATAAACGGAATATAACAAAAACTTTTAATTAGGTATAAAATAAAATCCAGCAGTGCGTTGATGCGGGCTGAGAATGGTGATAATGAATCAATAAACCGGCCAAGTGCGAGTCGGACTCGCACACGAGGGGCTTCGTACCACCGCACAGTGTTCCAATCGATCAAAAAATTTCCCAATGCTATTTATGGTATTTATGGATCAAGGGATGCATTTAAAATGGACGAGTAAAACACCCACGTGTCAATTTCAAATATTTTTTTTTTATAAAAATGATGAAGTTTATGTGACAATTTCATGAAAAAAATTAAAATAAATTCTCAAAACGTAACTGTCCAAGATATTTATTTTATATAAATAAGGTCTGATAAAGCATCTTTGGGCACATATTTTTCTGTTTTTATTTTTGGAAAATCACCTCCGTATACCGAGTAAAATTTTTTTGTCAGATTTTTGTTTTTATTTTTTTTCTCGCTAAAAACTCATCTCAACTCGTGATTTTTTATCAGTGATAGGCCTTGTTACGAGAAATATTTATGTGCCAGTGACAAGTCGCACTTTTGAGGTTTTAAGGAGAAAAAAAAATAAAAACGAAAATCAGAAAATAAAATATTTCTCGGTATCCGGACGTGATTTTCTAAAAATATAAACTGAAAAATATGCACCCAAAGATGCTTTATTAGACTATATTTATACAAAATAAATATCTTGGACAGTTACGTTTTCAGAATTTATTTTAATTTTTTTCATGAAAAGGTCACCTTCATCATTTAAAAAAAAAGCATTTGAAATTGACACGTGAGAGTTTTACTCGTGCATTTTAAATGCATCCCTTGATCGATAAATTTACCTTAAACAGCAGAGGGAATTTTTTTTGATCGGTTGGAACACTGTGCACTGTACCTACAATATTTAACACTAAGTGCAACGACCATGGGTTATGTGGTCGTTGCACAAGTACCTAAATGATATTTAAAAAACAAAACGAAACAAAAAATATTTTACATCTTAAATTTTAACAATCGCAAAGATAACTTTGTATTTCATAATGATACTGTGAACTACAAAGTTATTTTTGACAGTTGCAGAAAATCACCCATATTTAAAGAAGTACCTTATGAATCGGCGTTTTTAGTATTTGTTGATTAAGTACAGTATTTAACTACTTACATGATATACAGAAAATTTAAATTCCTATCCTATCTTGTAGCAATAGAGCTCGCACAAAAATGGTCTAAAACTGACAACTTTTGCGGCCCCCTATTTCTTTATTTTTGAAGATAAAAATATGAAAATTATATTTGTACTCTACTCGACGAGTTCTATAATGACTATGCCGGGTACGGGTCTTGGGAAATGACCCTATCGATAACTTTTCACTTTTTGGAAAAAGTGCCCATCTTTGACTAGCTATACCTATCTTTGCTACCAATAGACCTAGAGTGCTTGAGTTAGGCTCAAATTGTACCCAATTTAGTTTGCTTCACCAAAATAAAGAACAAAGATTTATTAAAAAAATAAAATTAAAAAAAAACGGATGCAAGTCCCAGAATTTCGCAGTTTTTCGAGCACCATGGGAGTAGCACAAGGTTTTCAGTGTTGCAAACTTGGCTATAGACAACTTTCAGGGGACCTAACAACATATAAAGGAAAGGAATCGTAGTCAGGTACACACGGCTACACATCTAGCTATACATTTCCAGTTTACACTGACCTCTCGTTGTAAGGAAATCCTATACAATACGAGATCAGCTTATACTGGAATTGTATAGCTTGATCTGTAGCCGTGCGTACATGCGCGTTTGCGATGTTTACATTTTTTGTGTCTAAGTCGGACTACCCCTTTCATTTTTTAATTTAATTAATTAGTTAGGTAGGCTTTTTAAATTTCTTCAGTCATATAAAGTCTAAAAGAAAGGCGGACAAAGTTGAGCGCCAGGTGCGGCTTGCGCCGCTCCTCGCAGCCTGCCGCCCCGGGCCATGGCCCTTTTGGCCCTATGGTAAATACACCCCTGGGTGCAGATCAGCAATTTGTTTCAAAATGATTCAAACTCCGATCGATAATGTGTTACGCAATTAGGGTGCAGTACAATACTATTAGTTTAAGTACTTACTAAAACAACTATCGACTGGCCGACTGTAAGTATGTAGGTACTACGGAACCTGGCGGTCTACTTCCTAAGCACGAAGTCCGTAGTTTCGACCTTCGTTACGGGCGTTTCCTACTCCGTATCACCTACGGACAGATGATTGGTTCGGGCCCCGAACGAAGTATGAATGACAACACGGTTTGACAGTTGTCCCTACTCCCGATGTTGTGTTTTTGCCCGTCCGAAAATTTTACTTTTACACTTTTTTGATGGATTTATAAGTCGGATGATGGATGAACGGACGGACGTGTGGACGGACGGACTTAGGGAGTAGGCCCCTGGGCCGGCAGTCTCGAACTCTCGACATTTGTTACGTCGTTACGACATTCGAATTACATGCTCTGTGGTCCTAACTAGCTCCCCTAGTCGGGCAAATGGTAATAGTTCGGTTTTATTAAAGACACACAGATGACACAGACACATCTTCGAGCCCGTTCCTTAAAATTTATCAGACCACAGAGCATGTAATTAGGACTTACCGAGTGATTTCGCAACGTAACGAATGTCGAGACTGCCGGCCCAGGGGGTCTACTCCCCAAGCACGAAGCCCGTAGTTTCGTCCTTCGTTACGGGCGTTTCCTACTCCGTATCACCTACGGATGGATGATTGGTTCGGAGACCGAACGAAGTATGAATGACATCACGATTTGACAGCTGCCCCTACTACCGATGTGTTTTCGCCCGTCCGAAAACTTTAACTTTTACACTTGTTTTGATGGATCGTTGTGACAGACGGACAGACTGACGGACGGGCGGATGGACGGACGGACTTAAGGAGTAGGCCCCCATTATTTTTGATTCGATATAATTTAATGAAGTGGTAAGTTGGTCCAAATCAGGGGTCCTAGTCCCTAAGCACGAAGCCCGTAGTTTCGGCCTTCGTTACGGGCGTTTCCTACTACGTATCACCTACGGATGTATGATTGGTTCGGGGACCGAACGAAGTATGAATGACAACATGATTTGCCAGTTGTCCCTACTCCCGATGTGTTTTTTCCCGTCCGAAAAATTTAACTTTTACACTTGTTTTGATGGATCGTAATGTCAGACGGACGGATAAACGGACGGACGGAAAGACGGATGGACTTAGGGAGTAGGCCCCCAGTTTTAACATCCAATATCGAGTCTAAAATAAGCGTTAGAGGTTTTTGACTATGACCATAAATTATTAGAAGAAATATTCCTAGAAATACTAAATTCCTGAATTTTCTGGATAAAAGAACGCGGACAAGAGTTTCCGTCATACTCTATTCCCTTAACGAATTAAAACGAATAAAATATGACGGAAACTCTTGTCCGCGTTCTTTTATCCAGAAAATTCAGGAATTTAGTATTTCTAAGAATATTTTGCTCAGAGCCTCAGATAATTCAGTTAGTGACAAGTGGCTAGCAAGCAGTAGGTAACACAGGATGCGCAGTTGTAGCCCGCGAAATTATTTTTTTTTTTTGGGTTTTTTGCAATTTGCAGGTCCGTGTCGGGTTGTATCTTGATCAAAATATGATACGCGGAAATAAAACATATGTATTTAAGTACATAATTTTAACCATAAAAATCATCAACACATCTCTCTAAGTTAGGTACCTACATTTCGTGCAGATTCTTCGATCGAACGAAATCTAACGGATACATGTAGGTCTAAAAAGTTAGTTATGAACATTTTCGAAATGTCTTATTTAAAAAAAAGTAATTAAAAAAAACTAAAACAAGCCCATTTTAAATTTAATAAAAGTTGGAAGCAGGCTACCCATTCCATTTTTATATTTTCAAACTCAAACGGGTCCGCCTGCTTCCAACTTTTATTAAATTTAAAATGGGCTTGTTTTTAGCTTTTCAGTTTTAGTTTTTTACTGCAGTCGGGTTTTTAGTTTTTTTAAATTACTTTTTTTATTTCCAGCTTTTCAGTTTACAAATGTGAAAGATTTCGCAGACGATTTAGTTCTTGCAAGGAGTTTTAGCACTAATAGCCAAACCTCCGAGGTCCTAACTCTGCTCAAAGCAATTTTTTTTTATCAAAATTCAATTTGTCACTTCGAATTACTTTTAAACATATAAGTTGTATATATTTTTGTAATCACCTTTTAAAACCCTTCATTTTGATACCCTACTCGATGGTATTAGAAGACAAAAAATTTCGAACTTCACAATATGTCGCCCCAAATCCGCCATTTTATTTTATGTTAACGTAGCCAGTGACACCCGCGCCACCAAAACAAATCTAAAGACGTATAATTTATCCAAATCCGTTAATTCGTTTAGGAGTTACGAGGGAACAAAGAAACGGACATACATACATACAGGTCAAATACATAACCCTCCTTTTGGGCTTCGCCGCAGTCGGGTAAACAAAGATAAATGGAAATCTCTGTTTTTAGGGAATATTAAAAATTGGTCCAATTTAGCTGCAACATGGCTGCAACACTATTTTTCGAAAATGTTCCTAACTAACTTTTTAGACCTATGTATCCTGCGTATGAAGTTTCATTAAAATCGGTTCATTCAGTTCGATAAAAAAGGACTTGAAAGTTTGTATGAAATGCCGTACCGAGCCAACAAACGAAGACAAAAAAAACCGGTCAAGTGCGTGTCGGACTACGCACAATGAAGGGTTCCGTAGTTGGGATTAAATTAATTATCCCAAGAACAAACTTAACATTATAGTTGAAAAACATGTTCTCCCATACATTCCAACATTAATGTAAGTTTGTACTCACAATATTGAGAGATTTACCATGTTAGTTTAAGACCACAAACTTCTTATAGGCTTTCCTGTAATCTACAGGTATAGAACAATTTTCTGTATTTTTTTTCAAAAATATAGGCTCAGTAGGTTCGGAGATAAGGGGGGGAAATGGTCAATTTTCATCTATTTTCTTAAATAACTTTATAACCATTTATTTTTAAATTATAAAAAAATATATATTTGAGACACTCATAGTAAGCCCTTTCATTTGATATGTCACACGGTACAGTTTGCATAACTTTTTTTTTAAATTTTCTTATTTGCCCCCTAAAAGTGACCCCCTTAATCAAAATTAATTTATTTACTTTAGCCGTACGTGTTTGGGTCACAGAAATCCATATTTGTACCAAACAACTTAGTAGGTCCATTAGATTCGGAGCAAATTGTCTGTGACAGATGGACAGACGGACACACGAGTGATCCTATACGGATTCCGTTTTTTCCTTTTGAGGTACGGAACCCTAAAAAGAGTTCGGTCTATTTTTAGTCTGTAACTGACATCGCGCATATAATAAACGGTACCTAATGAAAGAAATGTCAATAGTTGAATGTCCTGCATTGCCTGACTTTATATTACTTATACAGAGTGGTCCAAATAGTGACGTCCAAAAAAAGAAATGTCAATAGTTGAATGTCCTGCATTGCCTGACTTTATATTACTTATACAGAGTGGTCCAAATAGTGACGTCCAAAAAAAGAAATGTCAATAGTTGAATGTCCTGCATTGCCTGACTTTATATTACTTATACAGAGTGGTCCAAATAGTGACGTCCAAAAAAAGAAATGTCAAATAGTTGAATGTCCTGCATTGCCTGACTTTATATTACTTATACAGAGTGGTCCAAATAGTGACGTCCAAAAAAAATCTGCTTTCCTCATACCCAGCGGTATTCGAACGAAAATACCCCATGAAAGTTCCGCGAATTTTTGAAAACAAAAATAACTCGAAAACACAAAAAATCGCGGAACATAGGTACATGGGGTATCTATTTTTGTATGTAGGTATACCCTGGTTACATGAGGAATTCAGATTTTTCTTTTGGACGTCACTATTTGGAGCACTTAGAAAGCTATCTGTGTGCATTGCTCCAGTACGTGTTCATGATAACACGTTATACCTACCTACGATATTTATTATGGAGCGTGACTGCATGACCCGCAGACCCTCGACTGTCACGCTCCGGCGGCACGGGTGACGGAGTGAGTTGTCATTCTCGCGTGAATCACTGCTATATTGGACATGTTTGTTTACGTGTATTTTTTATTATTTTGGCTCGTCATTCTCACCATCGTCCTTGGTGAGGTCAATCTTGGGGTCTGTTCAGACTACTGCACGAAGCTTTATTTCTGATTTTTTTAGTGCTCAATAGTGGAGGTCTGACGTGAGGCCTCTATCAATGAGAAAATCGATACTTACTTACTACTTATTCAATTGTTATGTCAGATTTCAAACTTTGTTATGTAACCATTCAATATACTTGTGGATGGATCAATCTCCGCGTCTCCGTTCTTCTCCAGTGAATTTTTGAAAAGACTCCCCAAGAATATTGACTCGTCAAACTTAAAAAACAAAATCAATTAAATATTTCAGGAAACGGAGATGGATGTTATGAAGGTACATAAATAAATTCCGAACTGTGTCCTAATAATAGTACCTACTTAAAGTTAAATAATAAAATAATTAATATTCAAACATAACAACCAGTTTTGTGACGCAGAATCAAATAAAATCTTTGTAGGTAAAGCGCAAAGAATCAATATGGCAACTTGGCAACTACGCAGCAAGTACACCTCGTCCAATTCTTGCACAAAGTTGTTAATGGCGTTCTAGCGTTTTAAATAATTTAACGCCCCAAGTCACGTTCTCATTCGACATTGGCGCCAAAACTATAAAATAATAATGGATTGCAGTGCTAAGCTAGTGCTGTACTCTTAAAAACTTTGTAGTTCGGTATGAAAAATATTAGTTCAAATACGTGACCTATCCCGCCTCTATCTCGTTCACTACTATTACGTATCATTCGTTCTGCATGCATGTTCAAAGATTACTCACAGATTAGATAATGGTATGTATTACTTTTAGTGTATTATCTATGTTCAAAAGTGTAAAATATTTTATTACGATCGTGTCGTTGCTAAAAATTAATGCTCGCCAAAAAGATGATAGGTATTATATCAATGTGAACATCATAAATAATTTGATCGATGAGCCAAATGAGTGTGCAAAATGTGAACCGAGTGATTCAATATCCGTGTTCCCGAAAATTAAGACGTTTTTATTCGAACTTCTGCACTGCGCCATTTCACCCTATTCCGAAATCTTATAAAGCAAGTCTTTTGTTCCTTAGATTCCTTCCTTTTTTGTTCCTTAAATGTTAGTTAGATGGAAGATTTTAAAAGTGTTTCTTTAAAATCATTGTTTGAAAAAGTATCGAATAAGCAGCATTGACTATAGCAGAGTATTCATTACCGATGAATAATGAGTGAAGCCTGCTAGTAAGATTGGAAGTGGAACGCAGAACAATGTCTAGTCAACAAGGAGCGAATTGACCGAGGGCATGTGTACTGAGCAGCACCCTAATTGCAAAACACACTATCAATCGGAATCTGAATAATTTTAAAGCAAATTGAATGAGAGAATAAGAGAGCTTATGTACCTACTCATGCTTTATGTAAACAAAGTGATAAGAGATTAGTGAATACAGAAGTGATTATCCGTGATTGAATTTCCTGGTTTTCTTTTGGTTTCATTCAATAAACTGTAGAATACTTCTTGACGCAGTTGCGGTGAAGTCATATTTAAGAAATGCAGTCTAGAAACCTAGCATATTATTTGTATGCAGTATAATCTCAATGAAAAGGAGCACGCTCTGAGATTTGATTTCAGGGTCAGTAAGACGAATCGAAGAAGTTATTAAATACCTAAATTATGATTCATTCGCGCGAACTGCGGAATGGTTTGCGCGGAATGTGCTTTGTTTACGTGCCAGATATTACGTTACTTAGTATCGGAGTATATTTAGCGTATGCTAGTACGTTTGGTGCAATGTTTAGGTTCGACAATGACTTGCAGGTTACGGGCTGGCAACTAGCAACTCTAGCAAGCGATTACCAGCAATCGGGCAATCGAATAGATCACAGGTTGGAGTCTACTCGTCAGTTCCAATGAAAATATTGAGCAAAGAGTGTATTTGTACGGTAGTCGAACAAACGGAAGATTGCGAAATCTTTAGGAACACGGCTGATGACCTATTGTGGAAAGGTTGATTTGAAAGGTGGAAAACCAGGTGCAAATTATTAGTAGGCAGAGGCCAATCCAAGTGTTGGACACAATTTCAATCAAGCATAGGCAACTGAAGGAACACGGGTGGGTTTTAGTCAGTAAAAGTCTGACACGCCCTCCCGCTCCACCCAGAGCGGGAGAAGTTATTTGATGATTTCCCACCCTCAAAAGGGGCCTAACCGTTATACTAAGGAATTTCTTACAATTGCACCATGTTCAATCTGATCCAAGATTTCATCTTATGCCCAAGCGTCGCGCTAGCAACCAGTCTAGACTAACGAGGGAGGGGCTAGTTAAGACAAAGATCAGTATTTACCCGCATAACAGTGTTCTATAGTAATCTAGATGGGTAGGTAGGTACCTCGTTGTTCGATTTGTTCACATCCAAAATCTTTCGGAAAATAATTTTAAACTGAAAATGTTGTGTCGTAGTGGATGCATCCGACTTTTCTAAAGTGGTGATGGCAACGTAGAACTCTGATATTTTATAGAAATACAAATAGTGAAGATACCTACGCAGTTTAATTAATAACTACCTATATTTTCTTATCTGGTTCTAAAGTCCAGATTGAGAAACAATAATGGATCATACGTTTCTTGAACTCCAAACGAGATACGGTGGATTTTGAAACCGTTAATACCGCTCGTTCAATATACGCTCTGGCATCCCTCCGAACAATGAGTGCATACAGCAGTCAAAGTTCATAGAACGATGACTACGTAGGTAGCAACATAAATTATGTTGATTCGAGGAATGAATTATTCTCTGCGAGTAGGTGTCGCACAACATGCTGCCACTCTGTCGTGCTCCTCAATTGTATTAATCAGTTGGTTTTGGCTCCTCCCGAGCTATCCGGGACGCTATTGGTCGATTTATGAGAGCACAATCTGAATCAGAACGGATAAAATTACACGCGCACCCAGTGTGCGAGTAATATGCCCAATTTAGTGTAGACGGAATTAAAGTAACGTAACGTGAAACAACGTTGGTTTTGGTCGATATTTGTTGGTGTTCATATCGTCATGGTTTGAGGCCTCCTCTTCCTCTGTCCAATAGTCTAGCACAGGAGATGAAAATTCTCTCCTAAATTAATAAACCTAACCTATTTTGTGAACCTCACTGGCACTAACAAGTCCAAATATTTTCGTTTCTAAATTAAAATGTTTAAATTCAGATTTGGAGAAAATATGCCCTCGAATACCCAAAGCCATTGACAGATAAGATATACAAAGCTTATCTTTTAAACTCATAAGTATTAGGTAATCGATAAGGTCTGAAAGTACCACGATTGGTGTGTGATCATCACCCATTTCGTGGTCATTATTGACATACTTACCATGGTTTGTTATCTCCCTATCGTGTTGACCTCGCTATTGCTATGCCATTTTTGGCATATTTCAGGTAATCTTTGGTAAGGATCCTCATGATTTGCTGGCGAGCTCCATGCACGTAAAAATAATGCAAACCTACAACAAAACTCCGAAACGAAAGAATCATCCATCCATCAGACCCAGTACCTACTTACTTTTGGAAACTACCACAAACATTGGTTGTTTGTCATACAATTTAGATACCTACTGTTTGAAAAACGTATTCGTAATAGGTAGGTACCCTAAATATGATCCTAAAATGTTAATTTTCTCTAAGACGCATGTACGCAATTTGTATTATTATGTTTACCTTCCTTGTTAATTCAAATTGGCTTTATTCCCTGTGTTGCAACATTTCCATGTTCTCCGTGACTCGCATTTACTTAGGCAAAGCGCGCTCCTTAATCTTACCTGAGAGTCGCTCGTCCTTGCTTGAATTCAGATTTCATCTGTGGACAGCAGTAGCGTTAAATGATCTGACGTAGGTACACATAGTTGGCTATGTGAGTAGGTATCAAAATTCTGAAGCCGTGTAAAATTAGAGTAACGGTGCTTATTGATCTAAGTGGAAGAAACAACTAGGAAGCGGATTTGAAGAAAAATAAAATTGCTTCATTTGTTTGCTGATATTCACAATAGGTAATCTCTCTAATCGTGTCTTTGTTCAGATATATTTAAAAATTGTTTAATGATACAATACAAATGATAGAGCCACTTTTTCCTTGTTCCTTTAACTATTATAATTTTCCACTTACGATAGTAAAGTTCAAGGTATTAGGCATCAGTACCGGGGTGGTTGAAGACCTTTCAAAGTCACATAACCAGTCATATTTAGGTAAGTAATAGGTTCCGTTTACAAATCACATTCCTGCATAATATCGACAACCTGTCGTACATAGTTCCGTCGAGCTCATCGCGTCCGTCCGAGCGAGATAACACGTTTCACCTCCGTCAAAACATTACCTATATTATTATCAATAGGTTAGGTATATAGTTCAATTCAAATAGCGTTGAATATGCATCGGTTCTTTCGGTAAACAATGTCAACAAATAAAATTCAACGTAACAGAGCAACGAAAACAAATCTCGCCGGTTGCACGATGACATCATCAAGGTCAGCCAGTGCCGGGGCCCGCCATTATATTAATATCCGAGGCTCCTCGTACTTCTCCTAACATACCGCGATATAAACAAGTGTGAAGAGGACAGACATATTAACGAGATGGTTCTTACGCAAGCTGCGCAGGAATTCTTTCTTGGCGTTTGCAGTAATTAAGCCTTTGGGCATCAACAGGAATGTCGGTACGAAGTTACGAACGATATGTGAGCTCAAGAAAAACTAAATTAAGTACATTATAAAGGGTTAATAAAAAATGAAGAATACGAAGTATCTACATAAATCCACCCAAATAAGTTGAGCTTGGCAAAATTTGATTTGTTACCTCTTCTTTTCATCTCTTCTCAGGTAAGTAATAATCTAATTTTGTATTCAACAGGCATAAACAAAAAATCAAAAATCTTGATTATCATAAAAGGCCAAGCAAACCGGTTGAAAAAAAATAAAGAAGTAAAAATTTATGTTATACTTACCACTAGCAATGTGGGTTAAAAGTTGTGTGTTTTTCCCGCATTAGAACTAAAAGAAGGAATGAAATAAAAGTACTGGTTAAGTAGCTCCATTGCCATTTGCTTAGGTTTGATAAAAAATACAAGCTAATGCATTGGCTGCTTTGAATATCAACAGGGACATGTTTTTCAACTTTAATGATGTAATTAAGTAACTCATTAACAGTGTCCATCTAGAAGTGTGCGTAGAAGTGTTTATTCTTGCTAGACCTTAGATTATGAAATGCATAATCTAAGTGCTAGACAATGTGCACTAATCGTCATAATAACTCATAGACATTGATAGTACTAGAAACAAGACTCTTTCATCTAATTTATAACCAGTCACATAATAGGTCGAAAATTTTAAATATGTTTGATAGTCATGAGTTGATAAGACACGTTGAACGAATGATAAAAAAATATCATTCGTTCTTTCATAGGTATGGCGTAAGATCGATAGAATAATGTGACACTATTAATCGCGTATTTCTCAGGTGTAAAGTAATCCTTTGTTTCAAGTGACCTTGCGGTCGGTCTGTGGCCGACTGTACTTTATGTATATGAGTACAACAGAATGACCAAGTAATAATTATTTTAGTACAATGACCGACCGTTAATTAATTAAAACATGTATGTACCTACTGCGTGTTTCTATTACATTTCAAGTTAATCTCGTGTTTGATCTATTAATTTTTTTTTAATAAATTGACCTTTTTTTTGTTCTAATTGTTTAATTCGTAGGTTTCAAAAAGGAAGTAGGTATTTATAGTCACGGTAGACATAAGTTAGTACTTTAGTACTAATTTATATAACGTATATTTTCTGAGAGTTCTAAATCTTGTAATGACATCACAGATTCACAGAGGCAGTAGATGGATGTGAATGTGATGTCACGTTGCTTCAGACCGGATATTTATCTCAATTGGTTACAAGCTTGTATCGGCGAAGGAATCTGTAATTCATACCTACACAGTTCTGCGATAATGACAGCTAAATTAGATTGGACGCGGTCCAGAGATTACGTCTAATACATTCAGAGGTAATGATGGTGCTTATTAGTGATAAAAACCATTAAAAATGCAATTTGCCATGGAGTGCTTTATAATGTTTCGAGTGTGTCATTCTATAGTAGACTTAGCAGTATTCGTTTCGACTGATAACATCTGGTTCTGGCCATAAAAAAAAATATAAAATATGTGAGAGCACGTATTATAAAAACGCGGGACAGAACGAGAACGCTTCACGTGGGCGGGTCGTGACTCGTGTCCTAGGTCACAAATGCTGCCGCAGTGCTCATAAAACCAGTCTCATGGCGCAGACCGATCGATACCTGGATCTAGACTTTCAGGGCTTGCGAGGCCGAGACCTAGACTAGCAGGCGACTAATAATATTTATTGCTTTATTCTAGGAAATTGAGTCAGTTAGCGCGTGGGGTAAATTTTTATAAGCGAACAAACACGTGCGCTAATTTTTTATTCAGTCCATGTGATATGTTTCAGCTGTCTGTATGTAGCCTGCAACCTAATTGCGCAACACACTATCAATCGCAGTTGGTTTCATTTTGACAGTTCAACAACATTCATTGCGTTATTTACGTTGTCGAGTAGACAATTAGACATGAAGCAATGGATTAGCAATTTGTTTGAAAATGATTCAAACTCCGATTTATAATGTGTTATGCAATTAGGTGCTGGCCGTAGCTTCGATTACAATTGCAATTCAAAGTAATATGATGTCGATCAGCGTCATCCTTGTAATCTGTTATTGCACGTGGAATTTCTCCAAGATCTAATACAACTTTTGTAGCTATTCCAGACCTACACAACTTTCAGCTTTAATAATTTTATTTAACTGTATCTACAATCTATACTAATAATAAAGCTGAAGAGCATAGACTTATAAAAAAAGGAGGACTCCGCGCCACGCATATCTAAAGTGAAGAACAGTAAGTATGCCGAACCGTTTGTACAAACACACCTCACGCGGCTCACGCACACATTTACATCATAGTATGCCGACCGGCCGCCATTACGTGACACAAGTGACGGCGTCTTTGCAGGTACCTACTCAAATCACGCACACATAGATCGGTAGGGTGCTTCACTTTCGATATGCGTGGTGCGGAGTCCATCTTTTTTTATAAGTCTATGGGTAGGTATCGTAAAATTTATTTGTTCGGCTTTTTCTATGATGTAAAAACCACATAAAAATAAAAATTGCCTTTACAAGTAAAGATAATTCAATTGAAAAATAAAAATGCATTTAAAGAAAAGAAAAAAAAAATAAGTATCGCCTGTTCTGTCTGACACATTGCTGTATTATTACCACTTGAATTGAAAGCTATTTGGCCCATCAATCAGCGGGAGTTACGAAACAGCCGGGAAGGCGAGCGAGCGATGATCCCGAGTTGACCGACTCGCCACGCACTACTCTATTTTCGTTCGGTCAATCGGTCGAGGCATCGGCCGACAGTATCGATTGACTTCGATTTATCAGTCTGTCGAGAGAGAAGATAGTGACTGAAATTATATAACTAGAGCCAATGATATTATATAAATAAATGCTAGGGCGGAATTTATAAAAATTAAATGATAAAGCTAGGTCCGGTCTAGTCTAGATTATTTTTCTCATTAAATTGTTATCTTAATTGCATCTCAGTTATTACTCGTATTAATGCAAATGTTCCGATGGTTGATTTGATAACCAACTGATTTTTATGTACCTAAGTTGATAAAACCTCTATAGGTACTTACCTAACTTATCTTCATTCTAAACTAAAAAGAAAGACATCACCACCCACAAGGTCATTATCGAAAAATCATGAATATTATCATGTCAAGTTACACAGATAGTTATCCACAGCCGTTATCTTACAAATTAGAAGTCTTACACATAATCAATCTTGTTTTCGCAGATAATTTTGTATCATATTGTACCATTTACATTTGCGGTGAACCACTTTTGAACCTTATTACTAGAATAGTAAGGTCGAAAACTGGTTCACCACAAATTTCCGCGGTGGTACCTATTCATGCCGTAGAAATTAGTAAGTAGTCATGAGAAATCTCCATGTAACATCATGTTATTTAAACCTAGTATTTTGTAAAACTAGTATTATTAGATGCACGTAATCAAACAAGTACCTACCTAATGTCTGGTCACCCGTCTCACTACACTATCACCATGTTCGTCGTATTGTGTTCTAAGTATTAAGTAACAGGTATTTAGTGACAATGAAAAACATCACAGTTCACGTCACCATTTTAGCTAGAGGTAGAACTAAAAAGTAAAGCATGGATTTAGTTAATTTTATTGACCATTGAATTTAAATTTGTTAATATGAATAATTTTTAAATGTATTTCCACGCTTTCCGATAGACAAGAACCTTGGTGAGTTCTTTTAATGTATTTATGGACTTTTTCTATTTTTCACACGTTTATTAAATTGTAAAAATGTTATTTTGTATTTAAGTAAGTACTTTGTTCTAATTTGCAACAACGTAACAACTTATTATTTTGTAAGGTATACATACACGATAAATTATGATGACATGTTATTTTTAGTTCAGGTTAATTTATCATGATGGATTTGCCTTCCTATGTTTACAAAAGAAGCAAAACATTGGCAGGAAATATGTTGATACTAAAGCTAAACCCACATACCCCATGAATATGTCGAGTGCCGTGGGTGTACCATGGCTAATTCGTGTCTCTACCCACTGTAGAGTTACTGTCGGCCCTCCTGCGAACTGCGAAGTATTCCTGATGAAACTGGTTATAACAACCGCTTTAGTTGATAAAACATGCTTTGCGATAATATATACTCTATGTAAAGGCATACTCAGCCACCTTGACCGGGCTAGTTCTGCTATGAAAATCAATAAAAAGGCGGGCGGCGCTCTGTCGCGCGAGCAATATGGAACATACCTAATGGTTTTAAAAGCAAATCGATAAGTGAGCTTTCAGTTGTGTGACACGTGAAGTTTAGCCGACTTATTGTGTATCAAGTACATTTATATTATTATATATTTTAGAAAAGCCTTAAGATAAGAAACGGAACAAAATAATCTTAGATTGTATCTAACATTAAGTGGCAGTTCTTTCTTCTGAACTAAAATAACAGTATTTTAGTAAAATACCTGTTATTTTTGGAACATTTCTGCGTATCCTATCAATATATTGCTCTAAAGAATAATAATATTATTCTTTAGAGCAACATGATAGGTACCTATTATAAAGGAACTATAGTGTCTTTAATTGAGAGACAGAATCAATTTAATCTGAAACACGTAATAAATATTACTCATTCAAAGAAGAACAGCGTTTGTTTACGAGTTAGGTCCCTTTCTATCGTTAAAGTTTATGTTATGGCCCATCCGATTCCCATTAGAATAAGTATATTATCAATTTATCACAAAGCGTTGCTGGAAGTTGATAAACAAATATTTTACGACGTAGCAGTTACTCTAGTTTCTCCAAACCACCGTGAACTTAAACTCGGAAGGATTGAAGATCAAAGTCTTTGAGAATGATTCAATGAATGAATGAAAAACTGTTGGTTATAGCAGTCAATTATGAAATGTCGCAAGATATCGTAATTGGTAAAATTAAGAGACCAATCTACGAGACGAGCCTTTTTTAATAAAATATTAGAATTAGTTTGTGGAAATATTGTCATGTAAACATCGATATTGATTATATTATTTTTATTAGCACTATCGAACCACACACTAGTGCTGAAACATTACTAATCGACTAAATTTCCAGGGGCTTTCCGAAGCATCGGCGAGAAGACTGCTTCCCTCTTCGACCGCAAGAAGAAGGATGCCGAGCAAGTCGCCTCAGAGAAGGCTCAAGAAGCGGCCCATGTGGTAGAAGATCAGGTCAAGAAGGCTGGTGAAATCATCGGTGGGGCTCAGAAGACCGCCACTGATGCTGCGGGCACAGGTTTTTAATGTTCCTTATTTTTTGCCTGTGGTACAATTCAGAATTTTCAGTTGAACTACAATTACATTATACATTGGCTTTTAGAAGATCAGTTTTTAGAATTCACTTTTCTTTTCCTTTTCTTTGTTACTTACTTTATGTTAAGACGTGGTGTTGGTTAGGTTTAAAATCATAGATTCTATAAATAAATCCAACGGGCTAGCCTACTTGCATTATAACATTTCCGTCCGTTGACCCTTATCTTGTTCGTATTAATGGCTCCTTTCCGTACTTTATGTTGGTATAGGTACCTTCTTGATATCCTGCAATCCTAGACGCACATTACAGTATTTTTCCGATTGTGTGGTTATAACTAGTGGGAGTAAATAAAACGTAGGCCCGTTGTACCGTTATATTATTGACTTTCACCATGAATGGAGCATAGGAGACTAAATAGTTTCGCTTGCACCATATATCCTGCAATCCTAGACGCATATTACAGTATTTTTCCGATAGTGTGGTTATCGCTAGTGGTGGTTAATAAAACGTAGGTATAGCGCCAAAACATAACACACTACTCTATAAGACGTCAGTCACCGTATGATTATGAACTTCGTTAGTTTATAATCCTTCACGCAACGAATTAAGTATCATTCTTAATTCGTTGCCTTCACGCGAGATTATAAACCTATCGAAAAATTGTAAACTGCAACAAACCATTTAAGTAGGTACAATTTATCGCATTATTTTTCGACACTTTATAATCTATCCATGGCAAACTGAACTGTGAACTGGTATCAAACTTGCATACGACGAACAGACCTTGCGCTAATACGACATAGCCAAACAACTGCTACCAACTTGGAAAGATGCGCTTGCCAGCCGCTGCCGCGGCACCGCTCGCTTGGCTTGTTCGGTTCCATCGCGGTTGGTCACAGTTCTAACCTACCATTTGGTCGGGGTTCCCTGGCGTAGTTACTGCGACTAATTCGGCTACCGCCAAGAACCAATCAGGGACGGTTCCAATTTTACGAGTGATAAAGTCAAACAGATTGTGAACCCTGTCGGTAAGTGCAGAGTCATTCACAATTTGACGTTTTGATATGGATAGATTATAAGCTATCAAAAATAAATACGTTATAATTATTGTAAGCAGTAGGGTGCAGTGCAATTTACAATTTATTTCATTGATCTTTAAAGCTTCATGAGATAATTATTATATTCATATCACTTCATGACAAATGATTATATTCTTTCGTGTACAGATTATTATAACGGCGCGTTGCGACATAATTAACCACGCATCATTGCGCTCGTTTAGCGTGTTGTGGGGTAAAACGGTATCGTCTCGCTCACAGTATTTCGTCTAGAACAATCTAGGTGGACAAAACCAACATTAACATTTCCATGAAACGTTAGTGAAGGTATGTACAACATTAGTTGGTGATTACATCGGTAAATATTAAGTTTTATCATTTAAACATTGCTAATGAGGGTTAGTATATAAAACAATCGGGTGAAATACATCAATTAGTTGCATTCTAGCTTCCAAGTCGATAACGTCTTTTAAGTTGTTTTAAAACGTTTTGGTGAATAAAGATGGATTCGGTTACTAAGGGTAAGTTCTATTTTTAACAGTTAAATTTAAATTAAGTAGGTTTAGTCAGCAAAGTATGTCATAATCGCAGAAAATCGAAAAAAAAAACATATTTTAATTTTTTGGGTTAATAAATAAAATACTACGCCTTCTACCGAGCCAGTTATTTTTCAAGCGCTAGTCACAACACTTCAAGAAGGGAGAAGAGAGATTGTGACAAAATGTTCGTACAGTCTATATCTTGCCCGTATTTGCACATTTTTTCTTGGAGGCAATTTCACAATCTCAAAAATGGACTTTTTTAAAGAATGGATTAAACATCCAAAGGATGACTGAAATAACGCCATCTTCACATACCCTAAAAACGAAACAAGATGGATCATTCTGTCAAAGAAAACAAGATGAAGATAACCCGATTTCCTTCAAAATTCTCGTAGAGGGTGGTACCGCTTCTTAGCGACTAACACTAAGTGACTGCGGGACATAACATTTCATGTGTCTTACGATCTTGCATGGCATGTACTTCGCAGGCTCCACCTGACCCTGGAAGACCCGCAATAGACATTGCAAACGCAAATGCCAAGATGAAAAGTAGACGTATTGACGATTTGTCAAGTCCCGAAGTGCTGAAGGACTTATGGTTGCTGCAGAAATATCATTTAAACTGTCAGGGCAGCAAAATGTGGCTAAACTGTTACGAGAGGTCAGTGAGAGTCCTGAGAAATTGAGTGATCAGAAGCGCAGTGATCAGAAACAGCAAAGGTTCATGAAAAGTGATGAGGCTTTGGCCTACTCGTAGTACGAGTAGATTCCAAATCTACGAGTCACGCCTACAAACTGACACGGAAGTGGAGTATGCTTGCTGGCCCTAAGGTATTTCCGTCATTTTATAGCTTACAAAAGCCAAGAAAGCTTGATTACCACCACGGAACGAACACGTGATAATAATCGAAACGCACGCTCAAATCAAGCTTCGAGCTGTATTGGACAATTATTGTGTAGAGGATTCTTCTGAGGATGACCACGGTGATGACGAATGAATTACGAAGTACTTCCTCAGACAAATCCAATTAAGAGTTGCAGTTATCATTATGCTTAAAATTGTGTAACAAATGAGTTGCAAAGATCATGGTAATGAATATCTTCTCGTGTCTATTAATCCTATTTACTTTTCTTTGAATTGTAGGGATCCAAGTACTTTGAATGTAAACGTCTTTCATATTAGAATTAGTCAGACCTTTTAGAAGCTAAATACAACAGAAAATAATTTTGGCCAGCTAGCTTGATCTGGACGAAACACAGTGCGTCTCCGCGTTTAGTTGCGGCTGAGTTTTTGTAATAACGTGATAAAGTATCTATATAACGGTAGCATTTAAAACAACGCGCTATAATAGTTATTTATACAACTGACGTATAATAAGAGGTATTAAAACACGAATGTGTGTTTATCATAATAGGATAGGATAGGATAGGATAATAGTATCACTTGAGTGTTTTAATACCTAATTATGTACAGTTACATACAAGACTTTATCTACATCCATGTTATCAATCCTTTATAAAAGGTTCTGAAACAGTTTTTTGCAATACTAATACTCGTATCGAACATGGCGGCCGGCGTCATAGTATACGACGTGAATTCGAATAAGTTCTTTTTTTAAATTACGGCGCTGTTGTAGTGAAACGCGCGTGCATTAAAATGTTCTTTTTTTGAAAACTAGTTGCATTATGAAATTCAGTATAACATTAAAACACCCGTTTGGATGCTATTATGGTTACCATGGTTACTATGACACTGGCTGTTTTAATGTTGGCAATAAGCTAACTGTTTCAGAAACTTTTATAGAGGATTTATAGCATGGGTGTAGATAAAAATATATTTTGTAGTCTATAACGCGTCTATTAGTTTATAGCGGATTTACATCACTAGTTATAATATTTTTCCATGCTACTTAAAATAAAAAAGAAAACAATAGAACTAGACACAGTTTATCGGGGTTTAGCTTAACGGGAAACAGCGAGTTAATTACATATTTCCCTGTGGTTAAAAATTATGAAGCGCAGTAAAAAAGTGGAAAATTAGAACGATTGATGAAATCAAACAAATGATTTCATAATGCGTTAGAACTTAGATTATTATGTACCAATTAACCTCTTTTGAGTAATGCCACTGTTGCATCAGAGTTGTCTAATCAAGCAGATACAAAGTCACTAATTAGTGCGCGTTTATTTAAATAAATAAACGCGCACTAATTAGTGGACAAAACAATTAATACACAGGGCTATCTGTCTATTTATCTGGCCGCAAGTTTTCTCCAACATGAGCTACAAATCTGAGGTCATTTAAATCTATTTGCAGCTCTGTTATTTATTTACGGAATTATTTATGATAAGAGGAAAGAGGAAATATTAGATAAGGCGACCCGGGCGACCCAAACAGTGGCAAAGTTTCGACGTTTTGCCGTGACTGACATCACGTAGGTATAGATAGAGTATGAATGTACTGACAATAGGAACGATGCCACATTTGGACATCCGAAAAGTTTCCATCAAGCTCTTCATGCATTTTAAGATGAGTCACGAACGACACAGTTTAGAAAGTCGCCGGAATCCGCTGGATGCGGGAAGTGTAGGACCGATTGTAGTGTGGATGCTTAGGGTGGCCTATGCCCAGCAGCCCAGCTGAATTCGGCTAGTGAGAATGACGATTATGATGATGTGACCCATGATGTGTGGTGGTGGGTCATATCATCATAATCGTCATGTCATGTGATGGTGTGTTCCCATTTTAGTTTTCGTGTGAAGTTTTCTACAACCACCTTTTAGGCACCATATACCCTGGACCGCTAATCAATCCTGTTATATTTTTACTAGCTAATGACGCGAAACACTCCGCCATCGATGCCCTGGACAAGGAGTTGTCGAAGGTGTCCCTGGCTGCCGGAGAGGCGCAGGACGCTGCCAGCAAGGCTCTCGCTGATGGCAAGAAAGTTGTAGACGTCACTAAAGGTAGGGGTGTTAATTTAATCGATTTATTTTGTGGTTAATGTGGTTAGTCGATTTTTTAAATAATTTTATTTGAAAACCTTTGCTTTTAAAAATATTAAGGTCGGGCGGGGGCTATTCTAACTAATGACAATAATCTTACATATTTTTTAAAGTTTGGTTTAGGTAAATTGATTTTTGTAGACTACATACAGTATGTGTGTGTAGAGTAGTTTTAACTGCTTGTAAGTATATGTTAAGTTTTTCGAACTATTTTTTTATCTGTATTGTTCTAGTATCGTAGTTGTATTTTCTACCATTTTAGTAGTTTGCTAAATCCATTTTTTACAACCCCTCTATCCATAGACACATTGGCAACAACAGCTGACAACACGAAAAAGGCGGCAGAATCTGCATACAACACAACAAAAGGTAAGTTCTTCTCATAAATTACTTTTCAACCCTTCTTCTCTTCTTTTTCTGTCTGTCTGCATGAACTAACTTTGCACTATTATAGATACTGTGAACAGTACTTATGAGAGTACAAAGAACGCGGCTAGTTCAGCCGTTGACACCGGCAAAGCGTACGCAGACTCAGCAAAAGGTAAACAAACCTTCTTGTCATCATGCCTTTCTTGAAAATGGTGGGCGGAACGGTATTAGGTTTTGGTAACTGTTGCCAAAATCTGCAACAGTTATTTTAGGGTCTTTGTGCTTTGCTTTGTTGATATATTAAATGTTTATGTGTTGAACAAAAACAAATGAATTTAGGAAGTATTTTTTTAATTTTAAACCCGAAATAACAAATTAGTTAATGCTTTTTTGACTAGTTGTATAATAGTTTTTTGTTGCTAATTTATTTATTTTGATCATTTTACAATTATTGTTTTGTAGATACAGTATCAAGCACTATTCAAAGTACTGTAGATATGTCACAGAGAGTTGCCCAATCGGCTATCGATACCGGCAAAACGTATGCCACAACCGCTAGAGGTAGGTTTCACACACATCAACACATGCGATCATATATTTATCATTTTTATTTTCATTTTTTTTTACTTTTTTGTGTATTTTTAGATTCAGTCGCTAATACAGTGAATAGTACCGTAGAAAATACAAAACAAGCTGCTCAATCTGCTGTAGACACGACAAAAACTTATGTAGATAGTGCCAAAGGTACTTATTCATTATTTTTGTTTTTTTTTTGTTTTTTTTTTGTCGTTTTTTGTGCCTTGTGACTAAAAACCGTGTGTTTTTGCAAATAACACTAGATACAGCCCAAAGTACGTTCCAAATGGCCTATGATGCATCTATGGGTGCCGCAAGCTCGGCTTATGGCATGGGCTTGTCCTATTTAGAGAGCGCTAAAGGTATTTATTTGCAAGCAGTTGTTTTTTTATTTCCGATTTTTGTGTAACATTCATTTCCTAGTTTTGTTTGTTATTTCATTTTTATTTTACTACATTCAGTGAACTTATTTTACGTTATTTTTGCGCCGTAGATACAGTAGCAAGCACTGTAGATAGCACAAAGAAAACTGCACAGAGTACATTCGATACTGGGAAAACTTACGTCGATTCAGCCAAAGGTAAATACAACATTATGCTCAATAATAATAATGTTTGGCTTTAAATGTTTCATAAAACTATTGTAATTTTAGACACGGTTCAGAGCACAATTCAAAGCACAGTAGATACAACGAAAAATGCTGCTCAGTCCGCAGTTGAAACAGGAACAACATATGTTAACAGTGCCAAAGGTAAATCAAAACTGAATCATGCATAATAATATTTAGCTATAGGAAATTTTAAAAAAAAACGGTAGCAGTTTTGATAAAAATCTACAAGTATACCTACTGCCTATGTCAGAGCTATAAATGACAATATTATTTTATTAACTCAAGAGCTATCGCAAAGGCGATGAAAGTCAAACTAATAATAACACTGTGTTAACAAGTTTAGAAAATACCGCAAGTATAAACTGGGACAGAGAAAACTCGATGATATTGCGGTTCATTTAAGCGTACGTAACATTTACCTAAAAGAGTACCCATATTAGAGATTTTAGCATTTTTATTATAATTTTTTGGTTCATCTATTATAATTTTGAATACCTACCTATTTACTTAATTCAATATTTTTAATTCCACAATTTTTTTATGTAAGTTGAGATACGCTAAAACGCACCGTAGCCCGAAATGACCGCTTAGAACTGTATTTAATTTTTATTTCTCATTTTTATTGTTACATGAAATAGCTCGGCTAATAGCGCAATATTTATTCCACGCTACATGAACATTGTCCACGTGTACATTTTGCTTTTAGTGTTCCATTAAACGTTATCGTTAATGCATTTTTATAGATTCTGTAGCGAACACAGTTCATACTACTGTAGATACGACGAAAAATGTAGCTGCAGCTGCTATGGAAAAAGGCACTACAATGATTGGCGCTGCAAAAGGTATAAGAACACATATTTAGAAATCACAATTATGTCGTACATTTTACTATTGAATGCTTGGTGGTCATATTTTTCTTTTGATTATTTTAGAAACCGTAGCAAACACTATCAGTACAACAGTAGATACAACTAAAAATGTGGCCGCTGCTGCAGTCGATAAAAGTTCTACACTTATCGGCACAGCTAAAGGTAGTTTTGCTTTGAGTATTCCATATTGAAATGAAACTATTTCATAAATAGATAAATAGATAAATAGTTTCATTTCAATTCATGATTCTATGAACTTAAATATTCAACATTATTTTGAGAAACGAATCTCCAATCCATCACTATTTAGAAAAATATATACCAAAAAATTGACAATTTACTATCGCCATATTAGGTCAATATTTTCCTTATATTGTTAAATTCTGCTATTTACATACATGTTTTGGTTAATTATCCTTGTTTTCATTAGATACGGTAGCAAGCACAGTAGATACTACTAAAAGTGTTGCGGCTGCCGCAGTCGATAAGGGCACTACATTCATTGGCACAGCTAAAGGTAGTTTACACATCCTTATTAGAAATCCTTTATCATTATCCTCGGTAGCCCATTTTGATTTTGTTTATTTTTCATGATTAGATACAGTAGCAAGCACCGCACAGACTACAGTAAACTCGACTAAGAACGCTGCAGCATCAGCTGTAGATCAGGGAACCACATTCGTTGGCACGGCCAAAGGTAGTTTACACTTAAGTTTATTTTATTTAAGTTTTTACGTTTATTTTTGTAAATAACTCACACGTCCATATACTTTACTGTTATTATTTTTAATAGATAATGTATCGAGCACAATGCAATCAACAGTAGACTCTACTAAAAATGCGGCGTCTGCTGCAGTTGACAAAGGCACATCACTTATTGGTTCAGCCAAAGGTAGTACACATCCATAATATTGCATAATACATGTACACTGTTGTAACTTTATTGGTCACATTGTCACTAATTTTATTTATTCGTATGTAGATACGGTAGCAAGTACAATTCACACCACAGTAGACACAACTAAAAACGTAGCCAGCACCGCTGTTGAGAAAGGCACTACCGCGTTTGGCACAGCTAAAGGTAGTTCAAACACATCTTAAAAGATACATTTGTTTTGCTTTGTGTTGTAGTTAACGTTCGTTTTTTGTCCTCCATGTAGATACCGTAGCAAGCACAGTTCATACTGCAGTAGACACAACCAAAAACGTAGCGACCGCCGCTGTTGAGAAAGGCACTACCGCGTTTGGCACAGCTAAAGGTAGTTCAAACACATCTTAAAAGATACATTTGTTTTGCTTTGTGTTGTAGCTAACGTTCGTTTTTCGTCCTCCATGTAGATACCGTAGCAAGCACAGTTCATACTGCAGTAGACACAACCAAAAACGTAGCGACCGCCGCTGTTGAGAAAGGCACTACCGCGTTTGGCACAGCTAAAGGTAGTTCAAACACATCTTAAAAGATACATTAATTGTTTTGCTTTGTGTAGCTAATGCTCATTGTTCGTCCTCCTTAAAGATAACGTAGCAAGCACAGTTCATACTGCAATAGATACAACGAAAAATGTAGCGGCCGCCGCTGTTGAGAAAGGCACTACCGCTATTGGCACAGCTAAAGGTAGTTACAATATTTGCATAAATCATCTTATTTGTTTGCTTTGTGTTGTCGCTAATATTTGTAATTCGTTCATGTAGATACGGTAGCAAGCACAATTCACACCACAGTAGATACAACAAAAAATGTCGCTGCCGCCGCAGTAGAGAAGGGCACTGCATTGGTTGGCTCAGCTAAAGGTAGTCTTGCATTAGTTTTATTTTTCATAAAGCTTATGACTTTACACTTGTGCTAATCCTCGCTATTCATATGTAGATACCGTAGCAAACACTGTCAATACAACAGTCCAGACTACTAAACAAGTTGCCTTCGCTGCCGTTGAGAGGAGCTCTGCCATGATCGGCACCGCTACAGGTAGCTGATAAATGATAAATGATTTATTAAATGATAAATGATAAATGATAAATGATTTATTTTCTGTAAGTAGGTTTGTACAAACACTTTTACACGTCAAACATATTTTTTTTTAAACTAGATGAGTTCGACGTTTCCTATCTGACTACTCTGAGAAGAAACGCCGAAACAAACTCAGAGGTCACAGTCTCTTTTAAAGTCCAGACATAATCTTGGTCAGATCATGTGAAGACCATGTAGATTGCAGTCTGAAATGGTCTTTTGATGAAAGAACCACACAGATTGAGTGGACCTGTCCAGTCAGTGCACGTATTTGTCAGTAATCGTGCAGCTCAACTCAAAACTTAAAGAGCTTAACGATTCGACGAACAATACCAAAGAAAAGACATTTGGATAGGCCGCATAAATTACTCAAACTGTCAGACTATAACTAAAACTGAGAAAAGGATAAAATAAATAAAAAACAATGATCCACGTAGTCTTCACATTCACAATAATTAAAAATAGTATAAGTAATACTTTACAAAGTAAATATTCATGTCATTGTATTGCTGACTTTCTGTTGCTTGGTTTATTTATCATTTTCGTTGCCATAGTTGTGCTAATTTTTATGTTTTTTTATTGTTATTTATTTGTTTAGAAACTGTAGCAAATACTGTACACTCAACTGTAGATACTACTAAAAATGTAGCCGCTGCTGCGGTTGAAAAAGGTACTTCAATAATTGGCAGTGCGAAAGGTAGTTTATTAGTTTTCTTTTTTTCTTGCACTTATTTTGTTTTATCTTTTTAATTTTTGTTTTTATTTTCATTATTTGTAGATACAGTAGCAAACACAGTTCACAGCACAGTAGATACGACAAAAAGTGTAGCTGCTTCGGCAGTTGACAAGGGCACGTCATTGATTGGAAGTGCCAAAGGTATCTTATGAAATATATCATATAGTTAAAGCACCAGCTATTTAAATATTTTCACCAAAAACATAATTTGAAAATATCTTTTTGTAGATACCATAGCTCATACTTATGATTCAACGAAAAATGCAGCAGCTTCAGCTGTAGATACTGGTGTATCTTATGCTACTAGTGCCAAAGGTAGTTTGTTATATTTTTTTTTTGTTAAGTATATTTTTACATTTTTATGTAGTTGTTATATTTTTTATTTTCTTTTGTAGACACGCTTGCTAATACTGTTCATAGCACTGTAGACACAACAAAAAATGTAGCATCATCAGCTGTAGACAAAGGCGTATCTTTCGTAGGAAGTGCTAAAGGTAGATATTTTTGGGTATTTTCTGTCTCATTCATACATTTTGATTTATTATTTATTTTGTTGCATTTTTTTGTAGATACTGTAGCCCAAACTTTTGACACAACGAAAAACGTAGCAGCTTCAGCTGTAGGTACTGGTGTATCTTATGCAACTAGTGCCAAAGGTAGTTTACAACAATATTTTTTTGTTTATTTTTTTTTAATTATTCACGGTACATATTTAGATGTTATACCTATTTCTTTTTTCTTTCGTAGACACGCTTGCAAATACTGTTCATAGCACTGTAGACGCAACAAAAAATGTAGCATCCTCAGCTGTAGACAAAAGCGTATCTTTCGTAGGAAGCGCTAAAGGTAGAATTTTTGATTATTTTCTGTTACTTAACTCATTTTAGTTTACTTAAGTTCGTATACACTATTTTATTTCACTTCCGTTTTGTAGATACAGTAGCCCACACTTTTGATACAACGAAAAACGCAGCAGCTTCTGCTGTAGATACAAGTGTATCTTACGCTGCTAGTGCCAAAGGTAGTTTCTCACGCTATATAATTTTTGTTAATAAATTATAATTTTTATTTTCCTTCGTAGACACCCTATCAAATACTGTTCATAGCACTGTAGACGCAACAAAGAATGTAGCATCATCAGCAGTAGACAAAGGCGCATCTTTCGTAGGAAGTGCTAAAGGTAGATATTTTTGGGTATTTTCTGTCACGTACTTCTTACCTTGTAGATTTTTATTGATTTTGCATTATTTCACATCGTAGATACATTGGCAAGCACAGTAGATACTGCAAAGAATGTAGCAGCCGGAGCCGTAGACACAAGCGTATCATTTTTAGGAACTGCCAAAGGTATTATTTTGAGCTTGTGAGTGCGTTTTGTTTTTAATCATGACTCATCATTTTACGTTGCGTATTTTGCCTGTATTGTAGATACGGTAGCAAGCACTGTTCACAGTACTGTAGATACAACAAAGAGTGCCGCAGCGTCAGTTGTTGACAAAGGAGTATCTATTGTTGGAGGTGCTAAAGGTATAAACGATGTTATAATTGTAAATAAAGATGATTTTCTTGCCTCATTGTGTTTAAACTAATTTCTGTATCCTATAATTACTCTATACCATTGTTTTAATTGCATGGTTTTGGCTGCATGTTGCATTGCGCTTTCTGAACTTTACTTAATTTTTTATTTATTTTTCTGTTTTAATCGTGTTGCTAACTTTCTGTAGATACAGTATCACATACACTGTTTAACGTAGTGGATGCTGAAGCGGAAGAGTCGGACGATGCCGTAGAATCTGCTGAAGGTAACAAAACATTATTAACTTTTCTTTATCTTTTGCTTTTACTACCCACTTATCGTTTACTAATGGTGATTTGGTATGAACCGATCTTTGTGTAAGCTAGTGAAAACTAATTCAACTGTTTTCAGGGCTTTTTTCTTTCAGATTGTCTCCATACTGTACATAAAAATACTCGCATAAAAATACTGTGTGAAGTGTGTGCAAAATTATGGCTGTAATACTTAGGCCTAGAGAAATAACTTCATTTTTAAATTAAATCAATTCTTATAGGTTTTATTCAAACCAACTTGCAAGGCCCCAAAGAATCTTCAGAAAAAGCATTCGGCGTTTATGAAAAGACAGTTGAAGATACGACCGGTACTTAGTGTGTCGCTTAAGTTACGGCTTTTTGACACTTTAATCAAAGCTATTTCGTCAGAGTTTTTTGAGTGAATATTAACATTTATTAATCTGAATGCAGTCCACATCGATAGATAATCTTACACTGCCTATCCGCTAAGGGCAGCATTAAACACGACCCGAGTAATTAATTGAAAGTGGGGCTTGTCCTAAGGAGTCTAGACTATCTTTAAAAAAAAAAGTTTGCAGTTCTTATTGAGTCTGCTACATTCCTTCTTTATTGTATTTATACACCCATGATTGGTTGTAGTGGCAACCATCAAACGTCTCCTAGCATCAGTTAATGCTAGGTGGTCATAAAATGTAATGACAACGTTTTCTTTGTGTTATTGTGACTATAATCAATAAAATGCCACTTCTCTTTATGTAGCTTGCACTACATAAAAGGCTATCCCTTCTAGTTATGAACATACATCACTTAGATACAACACTAGATATCTATTAATAAAAATAAGTATTTTTACCGATGTGGACTAAGAAAGAATAAGGACGTGTTTCTCGCTCTAATATTTACCTACAATAACCTTTTGATTGAGGAAAATTGATTGAGAATCTAATTAAAACAGTACAATGTCACCGGTGACGACAGTAAATGGAAGTCCCTCATTGGTTAGGTACCTACCTACTTCATTTGTTTATAAAATGATATTATATTCTTCTCGGAAGGACAGTTCTATGAGCATGGACAATGTTCAGAGATCAGAATATTCTTCTGATTCAGGAGAATAGGAGGGCTAAATATTTGAAGTCATTATTTTAAAATAGGTTTCCCTACCGACATTATTTTCAAAACTACCTACGTTATTTTACTCAATAAAAGGTTCTTTCAAAGCTTAGGTGTGAAATATCACGCGAGATTGTATCCTTCACTGAACAAGGGTTTTTGTTCGACAGACACGGTGAACGCAACCGTGGACGCGACCAAGAAGGCCGCGGAGGATGCCAAGGCACAAGCCGCTAAGGCCGCTGAAGATGCCAAGGAAAAGGCCAGGCTCGCTGCCAAGGCTGCTGAAGATGAGGCCAAGAGAGTTGCTAGTAAGTAGAATATACAGGAAGAATATTTTTATAATCCCGTTTTTTTAAATAAAAACAGTGTTATTTTTCGGTACGTCTGTTTACAACACTGCCTAAAAGGGTTATAAAGTAAAGAAGTTGATTATACAGGAAGGATATTTTTATAATCCCGTTTTTTTATATAAAAACAGTGTTATTTTTCGGTACGTCTGTTTACAACACTGCCTAAAAGGGTTATAAAGTAAATAAGTTGATTTCTTGCCAGCCTGAGGTTACTTTAAAATGTTCAAGTTCAAATAACATTTGCTTTTTATCGGACTGTGCTCACAGCAGTATGTAAGCCAAGTTCGTATTCAAAACCCAATTTCCACAGACGCAGCCGTAGAAGAGTCAAAGAAGGCTGCGGAAAAGGCAGCATCAGACGCAAGCAACGCCATCAACAGCACTGTAGACAACACACTGAAGAGGGTGGAGACCGCCGCTGATGAGGGCATCAAGAACGCCAGCACCGTCGTCGACTCCAAGATCAAGGATGCCGACAAATACCTCAATGAGAAGAGGGATCATGTAAGAAACCTTTTACTTTTAGAAAACTAGCGATCTACCCATGCTCCACACGAGACATTCATGTGGGTCGGTGAAACGACATATCACTGACATTATATTAGTATTTGGTCATATCAGTACACATTTTTAGTGAGAAGACGTAATAAATAAGAATATTCGACATCTACCGTGATTTCGTGAAATCCCTGGTGTCATCGTTTTCCTACGACACATAATTATGTACCACCTTCCGAAATAAATTCTCTAAATAATGGTGAATACTGAACCAAAATCCGTTACCTACTTATATAGTTTAGATTAGAAGAACTAAGCGGTCAAACAGACAGGAAAGTGACTTTGTTTAGAATAGTTGAATCGTGACTGGCAAATGACACAATTTATTGGATGTTTTTGTGTTCACAAGGTATTACTACAGACGTAAATTGATAAAATAAATATGACAACAACATTGATATCTCTCAAAAATATAAACAAAATAATTTACTGCCCATATTATCATTTTCATGCGAAAAAAACCTTCAGTTTTTACTTCGGTTAGTTATACGTATTTAACGTATTATGGCCGACCTACTAAAACATTGCCGAACTTGCCATATGTGTGAAATACTTAAACATGTTATTAACGTTTCAGCTGCTGACAGGCCTATCCTCAGCCGTGAACGACGCTTCAACAGGCGCCACCGGTCTGCTCAGCAAGGGTCTGAGTGCCTTCCCTAAGTAAACGTCCAGCACAAGCCTCTCATCATCGCTACCTTCACGTGTCGAGTGGAAATGTAACAGGCTTCAACAGAGGGTTCATTACCAAAATGTTGAGTGTTAGGCCTAAATGTTGAGCTTTCAGAACCTGTAACTGCACAAGTTACAGGTTCTGAATTATTTCAAAATATAATGTATCTTGATCGTTTAGTATTGACAATGCTATACAAAATACCTAAGTATGTATGTCGGATAGAAATAATAAAACTGTATAGTTTTTGAAACCTAAGCTGAGAACTTGGTAACTTTTTAATTACCTGTAGGTACATTGAATGTCTAGGTAAATTGAATGTGTAGGTAAATTGCCTATATTACTATGATATTCCATGTCTATGAAACCTGTTATTTTTCCTGGCCACATATTTTGAATAGTCCATCACATTTTGTTTATAAACATGCACATTTTTCGTAAGTTTTGTTTTAATTAATAGTACAATATTGTATAGTTTCTAGTTAGTAAGTTTTACTAACATA
Source organism: Cosmia trapezina (assembly GCA_905163495.3). Classification (NCBI taxonomy): domain Eukaryota; kingdom Metazoa; phylum Arthropoda; class Insecta; order Lepidoptera; family Noctuidae; genus Cosmia; species Cosmia trapezina. The sequence continues at coordinate 22,003,769 of LR991032.1, read as the reverse complement.
AATGTTATACATATAAATTAACATTGTGAAGAACAAAATCGAATATTGTATTACTTATCGATACCTTTACACGGGTCTGTTGACGATTATGCATTTTATGCTTTGCAAATTTTATTACTTTAAAAAATAAATTTGCATTCAATATTTTATATTTAAGTCACAAAATTGCAATCTCATGTGTAGGCGTCTATAATATTTCTTAAGATAAGTTTAAGATAATTTAAGCTCATTTTATATTTTGCATTTGAAATGCATTTCGCATACACATGTCTCGAATTGCTATGCTTGGCTTATACCGTCCATGAATAGCCTTTTACAAATTAATAAAAATAAGAAACTGTTTCACCTTGTTCCTACAATAGTACTTTACACAGCATTACTGGATATAAAGTCTCGCATATTATGTAATAATGTGATGCTTACGAAGCCTAAAATATGATATAATATTTGTTACACTACTGCTTAGCAGTCTATTTTATGATACGAATATACGGAAGTTAAAATATATCTTAAGTATACACTTAATAGAATCAGTCATATTTTTGAAACGGCGCTTGATAATTGTTGCTTAGTGAAAATGTGTTTTATTCGTTATTAATTACATGTTTTAATCAAATTATTATTCATTGAAAGTTCTTGTTTATTTTCTATACCTGTTAAATTTATCATATTACTTGTACTATGTGTTGTTCAATAAATACATGCGATCCATACATTTCCGTTTATCATTTTGGATACCCAAACCATAATATTTTCTGTTGTAACTTGTCTTTAGTCGAACCAAAGAAAATAAATATACATACTATTAATACGCTCGTATAGGAGCCACAAAGAGCTTTTGTATGTAATGTTTTTATGACACTACTTCCCCACTGCTCAACTAGATTGCTCAACTGCATAAAGTTGAGCAGTGGGTAATACCGACAGCTCAACTGGTAACTGCTCAACTATGAATAGTTGAGCAGTGGGTAATACCCGCTGATCAACTAAAACTGCACAACTATATATATAGACTAGAAATAAAAAACTCCAAATCTCATAATTAATAATATACTTCACCAACTGCTAAGAAATCTTATTTTTTTTTTTTTTAACATTAAGTTAAAAAACTTAGAAAAACACTGTACCCCTAATATACATGAAATTATATGAAATAAAATTGTTTATTCCGTAAATAGGATAAGGGAATCACTTTTACACGTGAACACGTCATATTAAAAAAATAAAATAAAAATAAGCTAGATGAAGTCGACATTTCCTATCTCGACCCTGAGAAGAAATGGCGAAACAAACTCACGGGTTCAAAGTCTCTTTTATGTCCAGACATAATCTTGGTCAGATCATGTGAGGACCATGTAGATCCATATCTGAAATGGTTTTTTGAGGAAAGAACCATACCTACCAATTTGAGTGGACCTGCCCAGTCAGTGCAAGCATTTGTCAACAATCGTGTAGCTCAACTCAGGATATAAGGAGCTTACTCTATGCATGCTTGTCCCAGATCCTCTATTCGGTCCCACAAAAAAACAAGTTTTTAAATTAAAATCAACGCAATCTAAGGAGTCCGTTTGGACGTTTCTCATTACCATTAGACATGCCGCGATAACTTTGTATGAGCGTCTACGAAGAAATCAAAAAATCTAATTCGTAATCCTAGTTAATTACTATGTTATCCATACATTATTACAATGAGTTTCATTCGTAAGCACCAAGTTTTACTTTATATTGGAAAAATGCGCTCAAAAACACGAATTAATTGTTGATTAATATTCCGACAAGACGTTATTACAATGTCATGTCTTTGGGTTCGGGGCCGCAGAGTTGTGACCGTTCTAATCCTCACTAGTCAATCATTATCAATTAGAATTAGTCAATCATTAGTCTACATTATCAATGTCAATTACAAATAAGCAAATAAGTGTATTAAATAGGTATTATCAATAGATTAGTGGCCAGTGCCACCAGAGCAGTTGAGCAGTAGATTATATGTTTGATTTTATAACAGGATGACCTACTGATCAACTAAGTTGAGCAAAAAATAGTTGGGCTATAGAGCATAAATGTCCGGTAATACAAACTATGTCCTACAGCTCAACTAGTTGAGCAATCTAGTTGAGCAGTGGGGAAGAAGTGTTTTATGACCGAACCGAACACGATGAACAAGTGTGAGATTCTTCAAATTACGCGCTCATTTACCGGAAGTGAATTTTTGGTGGCCGGACTTGCCATATTAAAATGGTTAATTCTACCATCCACCCAGCAGAAACAAAACGTTTTTTGACATTAGATCACTCTTCTCAATTTGTTAAATTGTCAGTCAGGACAGTGACAGTGACAGTCCACGTCCAGTCCTAGCCCGCCAGCCAGCCATCAGTCAGTTTGACAACGTGTCAAATTGACAGATTATAAAATAAATAAATATGGCGGGCCTGGTTCGAGCTGGGTTTTCTTTTACAAAAAGTGCAATTTTCTCTACATCCGTACGCTCAATAGCGACAACAAAACCATTGCATTTAAAAGAGAGTAAGTACCTATAAATTTCTGATCATAATTTTGGATTTTTAAACATAACCTCAAAACACTTTGATCTTGTCTTTTCTCCAAAATTTTAAGTAAAAGTATTAGTTTTAGTTTTAATGAATAATTCTTTCTATTTTCAGTACGCGAACGCACTGAGGGCTCAACAGTGGTCATAGAAGCGGTTACTGTGCCCTCGCCCCGAACTGAACTCTTGATTCGGGCGGAGAACCTTCCGTCGCAAGACGCTGATATCAGCACATCAGAAAAACCTCCTTGCTACATGTGTGCTATTGGGCTCGACGTCAAACATACCGATGTACTGATCCTGAGCCAGTTTGTGAGGACAGATGGCTGTATGTTACCTCGAAGAATAACTGGGTTATGCCGACGACAACAAAAGAAAATGGGCAAGTTGGTGACTATGGCGCAGAAAGCAGGTGTGTATAGAATTAGTACAATTAGCTCATACTATGATATAAAACACACAAGCTGTTTATCCCAAGGGCTAACAATCTCCATTCAACTTATCAAGATTCTAAAGCAGGCAGCAGAACTAATATTTTTCTTAAATTAAAAAAAAAAAAAATGTTGCATAAATGTCAGGTGCAGCAGCACCAGCAGATGGTGTAAAAAACTAGGTTTAGGTTCTTGATTCTGATTAATATTTTCCATACTACACAATGCAATCTCTCAGTTTGTATGAACCATAGACAAATAATGGACTGACTGACTGAGTGTTAGCCTCACAAAAGTAACAACTCTCTAGAAAGAGACAAAGCGTCTTTGCGGCCAATACCTAGTGTCTCTTTTATGCAAGCTATGGCTTGCACTTGCCTTGTCTGCAGGCAAGGTGTAAAAAGAGACAACTACTGGCCCCAAATTTGCTTTCTCTCATACTTTCCGGTCTGTATTCACTGCACAACTGAATATGTAAGGCTCAGTCCATTCTCTATGTCGGTATAAACTGGGCATCACCTTTATTATAAAACAATATCGAGAACGGGTCTTATCGGGTCGGGTCCTCCCGTGACCACGATCGCTGCAAGGCGGTTGAAACGTTGGGAAACAAGTAGGTACCTGTTTACCTCGTAAAAAAGGAAGATCGCGATAAGACCCATTCTCAATATTGTTTTATAATGTGTACAAATCGCGAAAGTTTAAAAAGTTTAATCTCCTTTATTAATCTGTCAAAAATCGTCTACTAGAAGCCATTTGCTCAACGGTTTTCACAATTATGTTTATTGACATTTGTGAGTGTATTTTGCTTATGAACAATGGCTGGTTCATATGCCATTTGTCAGGTGAAATTAAAATGACTGTCCTCTAATTTATTTTGGTCTTCATGTTCCAGGTCTTATGATCAACTTGACTCCAGCAAATTGCAAAAAGGATCCCAAGAAAAGGAGAGATTATAAAAAGTTCAACACATATTTTGATGAGCACACTATATTCATGAAGAAGATACCCAAGCCAGTAGACAGATTCAAGCGATAATTATTTATACAATGTACATTTCACTGTTCAAATATAATAGATGTAATTAGTTGTATGTAAAATTGTTTTTTTTTCACTTGCTGTATCGTCCCTGGCTCCACTCATCATCTGCCTAGCATTTTCCCAAGTATGTTGGGGTCGGCTTCCAGTCTTAACTGGATGCAGCAAATACCAGTATTAGTTCCACTCATGTATACTTAAAATGGGTGTAAGTTGATTCACCATAAGTAGTCACAACCATAGAAATATAAAAAACAGTTCTTCAGTATAAAAAGATTAAAAAAACGTTAAGAACTAAGATTTCATGGTTTATATCATTTACTTAATTTATCAAGTTTGTTAGAGAGATTTCATCTTTATAATTGATCCTAAGTACAGGGTGTTGTGGCGGCATCTACATCGCCACATAAGAACTAACCATCAATGACATGACGTCACGCAAAACCTGCATCGCGCAATTAGAGTTTACCACGCGATTAGCATATATACAACGTCCCGACATCAACCGTCGGACAGTAGCCCACCAGACACACCCGTCTGGTCGGAGGATCCTCCCTTTTCAATAGAGGATGAGTGAACTTTACACCCTGTTCCTCATGCCCCTATACTGGTGACCCCGAGCATGAACGTCAGCGCAGCCTTCGTGCAACTACATCAGCGTGACGTCATCAAGCAGCACTTCCTCAAGCTTTCGAGCGGCGAGACAGCCAGCCAGCATCCACGGCTTCAACAGGTATCCTGACCACCAGCATGCAGCGGACGCGCATTCCTGGTCATCACCTTCAGCCTCAACCCAGCGCTGTACACTCCTGACTCACTGGAGTATAACGCAGCGCCACCCCGACTCACTGGGGTATCACCGCAGACAGTTCCGACTCACCGTGAACTATGCGGCACACGGTTCCGACTCACTGGAACCACAACTGGCACTGGCAAGCATCGCAAGATACACTACTCAGCCCACTATCGACCTCCGGTCTCCGGAGGGGAGTAATGTGGCGGCATCTACATCGCCACATAAGAACTAAGCATCAATGACATGACGTCACGCAAAACCTGCATCGCGCAATTAGAGTTTACCACGCGATTAGCATATACAGGGTGTCCCGTAAATAATGGATAATCTCTTAAGGGGTCATCGTACTCATCATTATGAACAACTTTTACTATGGGACCAAACCTGGAATCGCGAAAAAAAAATCAGCTGCTCCCTACATTTTGACGAGTTTGATGTAGATAAATGTACTGGTCAGCTAATTTTTTTTCGCGATTTCAGGTTTGGTCCCATAGTAAAAGTTGTTCATAATGATGAGTACAACGACCCCTTAAGAGATTATCCATTATTTACGGGACACCCTGTATACAACGTCCCGACATCAACAGTCGGGCAGTATTCCAACTGCCCTCTGGGTGCAATCCATGTGGGGGCGACTGGGACTATTCCGTATTTTAGTCGGTTTGATTCCCGGGTGTGGCAAGCGAATTTTCGAAAATCTTTGAATGCAGTTTTCTTTCTATTAAAAAAATAAAGGAATGTTTGCTTTAAGTAAAATTTTCTATATACAGTTTAAATTTTATGTGTTTGTGTTATCAAAATAAGAATGGCCACCATCAGGGATTCTTATTTTCAGTCATATTTCTTCTTAGTCACACTGCAGATCAATGTAACTTGCTAGTAGAATTTCTCGTGAGCGTGACTTCGGATTATCACGGTTAACTTTTGCGGTTTAGAGGGTAAAAGAAACAAATAAATAAGAGAGCATTTTCAATAATAATTTACTTTCATTTTTCGTTGTTTTAGTGATGTTCAATGATATTTATACAATAAAATTATCCAACACTAAGCTGCTTCCCGAATAAATGCATTTGTTATGTGGTACGGCAAATTATTTAATGAAAAAAATTGTATACAGTTATACAGGGTGTAAGGGACAGCCGTCCGCAAACTCACAGGGTGCATTCAGCTCCTCATTTTGAATCATATTCCACCGGAAATTTTCTCAGGAAAATTTTCATTTTTTAATTTTTTTTTTCAGTTACATTTTCATTATTTCAATGTAAAATTGCATTGTGTGTTCGCAGCACTCCATTTATGTAAAAAAAACTGCAAAAAAAAACAGCAAAAAAAAAAAAAACAGCAATGGATGTTGAAATACTCTAACCAACGACGCGTGAAATCAGCTGTTCACTTTCTGTCTAGCTACAGAGTTCATCGAACTCACCGCATACCTATTACCTACCCCTCCCAACCAGTAACAGACGCTCCGATTTGTGCACAAAAACACAAACAAATCAGGTTTATTGGATTCCCTTAACGTTCCTGAAAAAATTTCATGTACCGGTCATCTTAGTATGATATACTGAATTCACCCTATCAGTTTGCGGAGGTCTGTCCCTTACACCCTGTATAATAGTGATCGGTATATTTTTATGTATCAGAAAAATAATATGCAGCTTAGTTAACATAAACGTTTTACAAAAGTAAAGGAACACGAGACTCGAGTGCAATAATCACACGCAAATGCTGTCATGTGTCGTCCTAAGCGGTCACAAGGATTATTTCTAATTCATAACTACACATCATAACTGTCCAACTACAAAACAGATAAAAAGTCTTACGTAAAAATTGCAACACAAAAGCATTTTCTATGCAAAATAATTAGATAATAAATTTTATTAACCTAATTTAATTTCTTAACAATTTGTTTCCTTCTATAAAATAAATATCGCCTAAAAGTTGTTTTTTTTTTATTAAAATCTCTTATTGTTTAGATAATACAAACGCAGTCTAACATAGAGGTTCGTATCCCATACAACCGTGCCAGCGATTTTTGGTACAAACAAGTCATATTTAACATGATCATCACAGCCTTTCGTATAGATACAGGTAGCCGAGATCTTTGGGCGGGTTTTCTGATAGGGCAACCTGAAAGGAAAGGAAACAAGGTATATTATTTGGTTACATAAATAACAAGTCTCGTGGGTCTAGTGCAGGGATGTTGCGGATGCAGTTGTTTTTTTTTTACATTCGCGGATGCGGATTCTTACCGGCTCGCATCCGCGGTTGCGGATCTCAAGTTTTTTTAACCGTCAAGGCGGCAAGGCGAAATTCAAAATTTAATTCTTGATCATAATTCAATTCGCAACAATTATAGTAAAATAATTAAGTACTAAATTATAATCATTTAAAAATCATTAAGAGCTCTCGCATTTTCCTTTTGCGTAACAACTATTTTTAACACAAACTAAATAGTTACACTAGATACTAAATTAAAATGATATGAGACTGTTTATTATTATTTCCATTTTGTTTTATTATAAAGGGTGTAAGTGTAAACAGTGGCAATCTTTTAAGGGGTCATTGTACTCATCATTATGAACAACTTTTACTATAGGACCAAACCTGAAATCGCGAAAAAAAAATCTACTTCGTTTCTGTCCCGGGGTCACACTTTTTATTTTATTTTTAACATAATCGCAGTACTAGTTTTCATTAAAACACCATCACTTCTAAAACTGTATCTGATTTCATAGTGACGTATACGCACCTTGTTATCGTTGAATATAACCCATCGGCCCTCGTGCAGTATGTGGCACACGTAGTGGCCCACCATGGACGACGTTCCCATGTGCGATATGAACGCACACAGCCTATATTCTGTAAACACAACATTATAGCGTTCAGAACATTGTTTTATTTTAGCTCTTTACCAGCGGAAGAATAAAGATTAACGTGCTTACAGTAGCACAAGACTTTGACCTTACAACCCAGTCTGGAAATTGAAGATCAGAATGATCAAACAGTATAGAAAGAGACTCGTGGCTAAGTACTAACAGCACACGGGTCGATCGATCAGGTTCCGTGCCTCGGAAAGCACGTTAAGACGCGGACTGACTACGATTTTAAACGGCACTCAACCGCGTAATCTATTGTCACCATTAGCTGGCTTGAAATAAGGTTGAAAATAATATTTGTGTTGCCGACCTGTGACTAAGCTGCGAATGTGCATTTATTTTCCGGGTTTTCTTTAGATTATTCAGAATATATACAATATCAGAATATATACAATAAATTAAATAATTATCCGGTTAAAGTTTAAAAAAAATGCTAATTCTATTAAATTCTTAAAAAAATTAATGTTGTTATCTCTGAAAATACAGAGATGTTCAACGCCAAAGTTTATTTTTGTGGAGCAACTTCCAATTTTTTATTGGTAATATCAAACTATGTTTTACTATTCTATTCGGTTAACATTTTTCTTTAAACCCTTCTCTGTCCACTGTATTTTTTGCGTCGGATAATTTCATTGCGTTACGACATACTCGACAATCCAAGAAACCAATTTTTGTGATGATTGAGCTAACACCGCGCCACGGCTGTCATTCGTGGATCTTTGACAGTCGTTATGGGTCATCAGAAGCCCGAAAGTCTGACAACCAGTCTTACCAAGGGTTATTGTATTACCCAGTATCTGGGTGTAGAGGTCAGATAGGCAGTCACTCCATGTAAAATACTGGTATTCAGCTGCATCCGGTTAGACTGGCAGCCGACCCCAACATAGTTGAGAAAAAAGCTTGGCAGATGATAGTTGATCAAAGAGTATAATCAAAATAAAAGGTCTTAATTTTCACACATAACTCTAAAAAGAGATCTTTTTAGTTATGTGTGAAAATTAAGACATTTTTGTAACAACAAACTGCGATGACCGCTTTACCAATGAAACAGTGCATGGATGAATTGTGTAAAAGATAATATAGCTAGAAAGGAGTACACGGGTAAGGCTGGGACGTTGATGATGAAATTTCAATCACCATGTCAATCATATCAACCATTTTGCCATAGTGAATACAGGAATCCCTCTCACTCATTAACTGGCTTTCGACGTTCGTCTTATCATCAAAATTGGGATAAGGGCGGAAGGAGTCATTCTCCTGCCCTTATCCCAATGTATTTGGGGTCGGCGCAATATGTCTTTATCTTCCATACTTCTGTAGTAGTCGTCATCTTGGTAGTCAACCTCTTTCTAGCCACACTCTTTCATACAGTCCATCCATCGTTTCCGCTACTCTATACCAGTAGTAGCCATCCACTTTCGACGTACGTCTACGGCCTGGGGGTTTACTATGAGCTCTTATAGCAGGGTAGAAGTTGAACGGTTCCAGTGTGAGAAAGAGACGGAGCTATATAGGACATATAGCACCATCATTTTTTCTCAACGGATCCATGATGTTTTTTCACGTCATAGTACGGCCCCAGGTATAACAAAAGGTTAGGACTCACTCTCAGGCCCGTCCCTGCAGCCCAGCGTCCTGTCGGTGTCGGGCGGCGGCGCGGCTACATCGGCGGCGTCCAGCTCGTCGGCGCGGCTGAAGATCCAGTCGAGCGCGCGCGCCACGTCGCCCTGCGTGGCGCCGAGCGCTCGCGCGGCCTGCGCTCGCGTGAAGCCCATACCCATTATCTGTTCTACGCTCGCTTCGTCTACGCTTGCTGCGCCGCTGTCTGCGCCTAGGATTAGATGTTTAGTTATAGCATTTTGTTTGAACATAATTAGCTAAACAAGATTTTAATTTTACACCAAAGCACACTTGCACTACAAATTACTAAATGCTTTTAACGATAAGAGTATTTAGGCACAGATTAAAACAGATACGATGAAGCTACAAGTACGGGGCGGGCTCATCTCACTGGGTCAATTCAGTGTGGGCTGCCGCGCACCGACTGGCTCGCACGTTAGTACGATACTCACTCACAGAAGACAACCCTAACGAGTCAGAAGCTATAAGAGTTAAAAAGAAGACAACCCTAACGAGTCATAAGGTATAAGAGTTACGCGATAGAAAGAGAGGCAACTTGTAGGTGAATATAACTGTAGGTAAAAAGAGTTGTGCGACCTGAATTGCACTTTATTGTGTCATAAGCAAGAGTAGCTTGTTATTTAAATCATTTTGCGGAGTGTCCCATCTGTATTAATCTGTGATTTAGGGTAGATCCACAGTGGTTGCCCGCCAAATTCAAATTTTCTTGTGTTTAACAAACCCCCTCCGTTGTTAAGCGTCCCTTGTATAATTTTATTGCAAAGGGCAAAATACTGCTGCATGCCTGTCAGCGCAAATAGCAACAGACAAACTATTATGGTTCTAAATATACAGAACAACCGTTGCCCATGTGCTCTTTGAATGCACAGTTCCAGATTAGAGCTGAAAACCTTGGGGCACCTATATCTTTTGCTGATGTTCTGAACAGACCAGGAGACATGATAAACTTCTGGAGGGAGATGGGCTGGTTGGAATAACCACCGACGGCCGCCATGGCTCACGTACAATGGTCCATTTACAATATACAGAACTATGACAAACAGATGGCACGACTTGGGGCCGATTTCTCAATCATCAGATTACTTTTAACTGATTTCTCAATCATCAGATTACTTTTATCTGATGTCTCAATCATCAGATTACTTTTATCTGATTTATAAAATATGCGGTTTCCCTTTAGATAAATTATACAGAAAAATAATAAGTGTTGTGTACCTGCGCTACCAGGCGGTGTGAATTTATTGGCAAAGTCCCAGTCCGTCATGTGCTCCATCAGCCAGTTGGAGGCAGCCTCCATGCCGCAGTTGTTCGTGTAGTAGAGCGCCCTTTTGCATGCCTCCAGCGGGAAACCCATGTCTAACTGTAAAATATCAAAAAGTTTACATAAATATTAAACAAAGAATTAAAGTTAGTGTTGTGTGCACTTTACAGGAACTTGTGAAATTTGGTATGGAACTGGAAAGTACTTTCCAAGGGTTTAGCAAGGTGAGATGTCAGATGTTACACATATGCGACTACTGTAATGCCCGGGCCAGATTAACGTCAACGTCAATGCTCATAAACATCGCAGTAATAGTTAAATTCGGTCAAATTACCGCTGTAAGTGGTGGCTACACCTACGGCTAACGCAATTCAACGCGATAATCAACGGGACATCCCGTTAATGTGACCGCGGCGTAAGGCTCGCTCGTTTTATTTTTCTTCACTAAAAGTTAATAGCTAAGTTTATTATTGTTAGTGCAACTTACAAGTTGTGAGAGCAGCGCCTCGTCATAGACAGGCGCGGGAGTCTCAGGTGGCGCCTCGGGCAGCTGCGTCTCGTCGGGCTGCAGACCGCGCCCGCGCAGGCAGCTCAGATCCATCTGTAAAGCAACAATATAACATGTGGCATAAAACTAGTAATTATGCAGGATACTAGGTGCAGTTTCTCGAACGAAAATTATCGCAACATTAATGTGACAAATTATCTAGCGCACGGCACTGGCTGTGATTGGCTGTTGGTAAATAATTCAACCATTCACAGAAGTTTACGCGCGCCTTTTTTATTGCGATATTAAAAAGTGGATGCAGCGTCTCTCGTGGGACGTGAGGTCAGATAGGCAGTCGCTCCATATAAAATACTGGTATTCAGCTACATCCGGTTAGACTGGAAGCCGACCCCAACATAGTTGGGTAAAGGCTAGGCAGATGATGATGCAGCGTCTCGTCGTCTCTATTCACATCTCGTTGTGAATTGACCCTAGAAAGTGTGAGTGTGTACGTACCTCCCAGGGCATATCGACTGCGACGTCTAATTTGGCGGGCGTCCAATCCTCTTTGATGGTGAACTTCTTCAGCTGAATCAACAGGAAGTCGGGGAACGTGCCTAGACGGGTGATTCTGAAATATTACAATATAATATTGCTTATAATTTAAAATGTTTGTCAGAGTCAAACTGTTTATTTTATTATGTTTTCTATGATACATCGAAAACACAAATGGCTGATAATCAATCTAATTATTTTTAACATTAATTAAAACAGCTAAAAACCAATTACAATAATTAAAGACACACAGCAAAAAAAAAAAAAACATAAAAAGTTATTGATGATCAAATACTCACTAACTTTCGGTTAGTGTTGTTCACAAACAAACTAAAATAAACTTTGACTGGATCCAACTTGAATTTAACACAATCCTACAAAATGATCTCTAATGGGGAGGAAAACTAACTTTTTATCACGCTAGGTGGCACATGATCGACTGTACTTTTTTCATTGATTTGACGCGAAGACAATTCTCTGTCTACGATTTGACGTAACGAACGATTGTCAAATTGTATGGATTTGTTTGTAAAACAATGTACAGTCGTTCAGAGCGCCATCTACAAACAGCTTTGCGTGTGGCTCCCCATTCGTAAATGCCTTACAATTTACAAAACGTTTTCAAATTAAATTTCTAACGTACATCCACACGGCGATTCGCCTATTTTGAACATGTTCGTTATTTTTCAAGATTTTTGAGCATGTGAAAATTGGGAATATGGTTCTACGATAATGAAAATAAGTAAATTATGATTCGTCCATGTGAGTAGGCTGGCAGTAATACTAACTTGTGAGCGGTGACCTTCTTGTTGACTGCGCTGCTGAAGAACTGCTCCACCGTCTCCTCCTTCATGAAGCTGTCCAGACACGCCTGGAACGGGATCTGTGGTCGCACCATCTGCGACGGGTCCCTAGAAATAAACATGACAATATAAAATTTTAGGAAAATCGTCTACACTTGCAATATTTGTAAATTTGTAAACACCGTGATCCGTCTGGATCTATTATTTAATACTTTGTACAGACGCCAGCAACTCAAGCCACCCCAAGCTGTCAAATTTTCCCAATCAACCTTGAACCTAATGCTTTAGCAATAAAGATGAAAATCTGACAGATTGTAGTAGCTTGATGTGCTGGCGTCGTCTATACCTATTGTAGTAAGCTAATTTTATTCCAAGCACACACACATAATATTAATGTATACAAAATATTGTAAAACATTTTATGAGTAACCGTGGAGTTTCTCTCCCTTTCTTCTCCATGATCTCCATCCCAAACTACCTAGGGGCAACTAGAATCAATTCTATTTTATTGTGAATTTTGACATTCAAGTGTCGAAATTGATGATTTTGCGACCCACAATTGGACACAAATCCAGACTCAGGACTCCGTATTAAAAAAGGGTCAGGCCCAGTGGCTTAGGCCTCGCCTCTCATACACGAGGTTGTAGGTTCAAATCCAGGCAAGTACCAATGTAATTCGTTCAATTCATTTATGTACTTCGAGTTATCACTTTATCTTGACTTAATGACATTGATGAAGGAAAAACATCGCGAGGGTTACCTGGAGGCTTACTATGAGCTCTTTAGCAGGGCAGAAGTTGAACGTTTCTAGTGAGAGAGGGAGACAGAGCTATACACCACTATTTTTTAATTAGTACAAATACTTAAAGGGCTTATTAGAGAAGGTCTTGTTATAAGATAATATGTAAAGTCTCAATAAATAATATTCATAAACAGCAAAGTTATTGGCGTCTGTTGATATCCCAAAATGTCACTCAAAGTATGGAAATATTGTACAGGCTATTCATAGTTGTATTTATTTTCTCGCTCTCGCATTCGCGTGCTCTCGCTCGAACTTGCCCCGCCTCCAACAGCTATTATCGTATCATAATCATGAACTTACCAATTATGACAAATTTTCGTGGACAATTTTGGTATTTCGTTTTTTTTACTTTTGACTACACAAATATGATCAGTAACGGGTACGGATAGAGCCCCATTTTTTTTTGTACTAATTAAAAAATAGTGGTGTATACGACCCACAGCACCGTCACTCTCTCTCACTGGAAACGTTCAACTTCTGCCCTGCTATAAGAGCTCATGGTAAGCCCCTGGACTAATATAAATATAAGTCTGAAATCGCCAACCCGTTTTGAGCAAGCATGGTGATCAATGCTCGTGCCTTCTCTGTGTGAGAAGAGGCCTTTGCTCTGCCGTGAGACAGCAATAGACTGGTATTATATTATAAGTCTTACAGTCTCTGCCCGGAGGCCTCGGCCTGCGCCCTCCTCTGCTCGTAGTCCGCTAGCTGCTGCGTGTTGGTGGCGGCGTGCAGCGCGACCGGCAGCGGCAGGTGATGCTCGGCGCGCCGCGTGTAGCGCACGCCGCCCGACGCGCCGCATCGCACTCGCTCTTCCACACAGAAGCGCAAGCAGTCCGCTGGGTTCGACTTGTGGCGGCTGTGGCGCTGTAAATCAATACATATACATGTTTTACTTCGTCGAAAACAGACACTGGATTCAGACAGTCAATTTCTTCAACAACAACAACCGAAGTAATCAGTAAAAGCTATAGGCAAAAGTAACAATAAAAAGAACAACTAAAATTGTGAAGAAACAAAATTAACTGTTACTTTGACTTTGTAACGTTACTTTGGCTGTTACTTTTGATGAAGAAACTGGCTGTGATTGACATATTGAGTGCTTGGTTTTATATCAATTGCCTTCTATAAATAGCCCAGCCCAGGGTCGTGTAATGAAATAAAACAAAAAACGAACATAGGTTCTCAGTCGCATAAATCCTACTGAGGCGGCACGGGCACGAAAACATTTGTCGTATTAATCCGACTGGGGCGGTCTGGGGTTAAATCTAGAACAAAGGAGCTGTTAGGAAGGCAGGCAGAGCATAGTTCCTATCTATAAAAACGATGAAGAGTGGCCAGGATTGCACTATTGAAAACACTCTAAGAATGATTCGTAACGGCTATCATTTTGATGGTCCTTATTAATGCAAGAAGACTTCTAAATAATGTAGATTCATTCAAGTCTCATTCATTTTAAATGTTTGGCCAGCACAGTCATAAACAGACAAGCCTAATGTGCCCACCACACTAGGGACATCACTCATTACTTAAAGACTTTAGACTTGAGAGCTCGCCACGAAGCTGTACCACAGATTAATACAGATGAGACACTCCGCAAACTCATTTAAATAAAAAGCGACTCTTGCTGCGAACCAATAGAGTACAATTCAGGTCGCACAACTCTTATTACCTTTTTTTTTTTTTTTTTGAGGGTGGGAAATCATCAAATAACTTCTCCCGCTCTGGGTGGAGCGGAAGGGCGTGTCAGACTTTTACTGACTAAAACCCACCCGTGTTCCTTCAGTTGCCTATGCCAGGGCCGCGGTAACCCCTTCGGACAATCCGCGACCCCAGCGGCGTCGGCCCTATTGGGCCCCGTCACAACTCTTATTACCTGCAGTTATTATTCACATACGAGTTGCCTCTCTTTCTATCGCGTAACTCTTATACCTTCTGACTCGTTAGGGTTGTCTTCTTTGACGACGCGGCGCGTGAGTGAGTATCGAACTAACGTGCGAGCCGGCCGGTGCGTGGCAGCCCACACTGAATTGACCCAGTGAGATGAGCCCGCCGTGTACTAGTAGCTTCATACCTAAACTGCGGAGTGTCCCATCTGTATTAATCTGTGGCTGTACAAAACTTAGCTTGTCATCTTTTGTGTCTGTGTCAGTCAAAGATAGAAGGATTGCTGATTATATATCTACATCTATCATTGATAGATTTGTCTCACAAATCTATCAATATCTTCAATAGCTTTTGCTCTATGACTAGATTTGTCTCAAAAATCTATCAATGATAGATGTAGATATAGAACTTAGTTCGCGTACCTGTAGCAGTGACAGTAGATGCAGGTAGAACTCGTGCGCGTCCTGCTGCCGCTTGCTCATGAACTCGGGATGGTCCTTGCCCACCAGGTTGCGGTACATGTGTGGGGACACGCCCGCTTGGAAGCCGCCTTCTGTGCTCGGGAATGAGTAGCGACCCGATACCAGGCCTACGCCTAGTTTGGCTCTGCAAGAGATGATGTTTTTGTTATTAAATCCAATAATCGCATTATAAATACAGTGGTACCCAACTAATAAGGCGCGTCGTGAATCTTCGTTCGCACAAAAAAGAAAGTATGGCCCCGAAGATTACCGAGAATGCTTAAAACTTACAATCAACCTTAGATCACTACTATAAGGTTCATAATACACTGCAGCTGTTAGTTCCGTCTCACTCGCAAGTATGGCGGCTGACTGCAGACCAATAGCGGTACAGGAAAAAGAAGCACGGTGCGTGGAGCGTGCGGATTTGGTCAATAGCATTTCCCGCGCTTTGAAATTTCATACCTCGGTAAGCCATATCAGTTCGGTACTACTGTACGAGTGTACAATAATTAGCCTATAATGTTCCCTCTGCTGGGATATAGGTCTCCCTCTCGGTAGAGTGAGTGGGCCGTAATCCACCACGCGGGCATAGTGCGGATTGGTAGATGTCACAGATCTTTGAATTTTTGTTTCTAGGACATGCCGGTTTCCTTACGACGTTTTCTTTCACAGTTTTGAGAGCAGTGGTGAATAGAAAAAAAAAGTAATTAAAAAAACTAAAAAACCCGACTGCTACAAAAACTAAAACTGAAAAGCTAAAAACAAGCACATTTTAAATTTAATAAAAGTTGGAAGCAGGCGGGACCCGATCGAGTTTGAAAATATAAAAATGGAATGGGTCCCGCCTGCTTCCAACTCTTAGGCCGTGCGCTGCGTTAGGCGTGCGCACGGCGCGGGCGCCCGCATGGCGTACTGTTTCATGTGTGCTGCACTGCGCTGATCTATGAGATTACATGAAAACAGCACGCCACGCGGGCGCCCGCGCCGTGCGCACGCCTAACGCAGCGCACGGCCTTATTAAATTTAAAATGGGCTTGTTTTTAGCTTTTCAGTTTTAGTTTTTGTAGCAGTCGGGTTTTTTAGTTTTTTTAATTACTTTTTTTTTCTATTCACCACTGCTCTCAAAACTGTGAAAGAAAACGTCGTAAGGAAACCGGCATGTCCGGTTTTTTCAATTCCGTGGGCAGTACTTACGTTTGCACATTGAAGTCATTGACGGGATCATCGGGGAAGGTGGAGAATATCTCGGGCGCTCCATCTACGAACCGACGCACGAAGTCAGGCATTCGGAACATTACCTACCAAAATAAAACAGCTATAATCACACGTAAAGTGGGCATCAGGTAGAGAATACAATCCCGGGATCCTGCCCGTTTTCTGACCCCGAAAATCCCGGGTCTGTACTTGGGTAATCTCGGGATTTTCCTAAATTATATTAATAGCATTTATTACATACCGCCAAAAAAAACAACGCATTGATACGCGTACGATACGTACTACATAGGTTATAGGTACAGCCCTAATAATATATTTGCCGTAGAACTTAGAAGGGACTTCCCCACTCGGGATACTTCAATACAATACTCTTATGGTGATTGCGCTGTGTAGCCCGCGAAATTCGTTTTTTTTTTGAGTTTTTTGCAATTTGCTGGTCCGTGTCAGGTTGTATCTTGATCAAAGTATGATACGCGGCAATAAACATATGTATTTATATAATTTTAACCATAAAAATCATCAATACATCTCTCTAAGTTAGATTTTGTGCAGAGTCGTCAAACGAACGAAATCTAACCACTCATACATTGACCAAAATACAACCAGACACGGACCTGCAAATTGCAAAAAAACCCAAAAAAAAAAATGAATTTCGCGGGCTACCACTGCGCATCATCCTTAAGGCAAGCGCCACGGTAGCCCGCGAAATTCAAAATTTCTTACGTTTTTTGCAATTTGTAGGTCAGTGTGAGCTTGTATGTTGATTAAAATATGATTCGCGGCCGTAGCTAATATGGCTTTACAGAATTATAATCATAAGAATCAGAAATACAGCTCCATTAGTTAGCATTTACCTCAAACCTCATGATTTCATGGAATCGCTAGGTTTGAGGTAAATGCTAACTTATGGAGTTGTATTGCCAATTCTAATGATTATAATTCTGTAAAGCCATATTAGCTATGGCCGCGAATCATATTTCAATCAACATACAAGCTCACACTGACCTACAAATTGCAAAAAACGTAAGAAATTTTGAATTTCGCGGGCTACCCTGGCGCTTTCGCCTTAAGGACGCTGTTACAAATGGGTAGTCAAATCATTACTTTTTTACACAAAAGTGTGTTTATTAAATAAAATGCTTTGCTTTCTTAAAATGTTTTTTGGGTTGATAAGTGTGCATGATACGATTCTGTACTATAAACGTAATTTTAGATATGTACAGCTTCTCAATAACGGTACAGAAGTAAAAAAAATCACTTCGGTACCATTATTGTGAAACTGTACCTATCTAAAATTATATTTATGGTTCAAAATAATACCATGCACATTTATCAACAATTTAACCAAAAAACATTTTAAGAAAGCAAAGCATTTTATTTAATAAACACACTTTTGTGTAAAAAAGTAATGATTTGACTACCCATTTGTAACAGCGTCCTTAAGGTAATTCTCCAACGGGCCAATAGGGTATTTTCAAAATTCTAAATAAGTTTTTTTTGTCTATATACTATACTTTGTAAGAAATAAAAATATTTCTTACATAGTATAGTTAGTATCTTTGTTTTGTCTTTTTCTTTTCTTACTATAGTGTGATTTGGGTTGTGCATGTGCAATAGAATTAAAAATATATTTCAAGAAATTACTCGTTTTTTTTTGCATTTCAGACCAATTAGAAACCACATAGTCTAATCCCGGTATAGCTCCGGGATCCCGGGATTACGCATCAAGAATCCCGTAAGTAATCGAATCTCACTCTATCAATCATTCTATTCAATCCCGTGATCGAAAAACATGTTCGGGATTGTATTCTCCTAGCATTCATTCATCATCAGGTCATTGGTATTGCTGGTGGTAATTGCCGCAGAACATGAAAGTCATAAAAACGAACCACTAAAAAAGTTTTAAGCAGCAAGTAGTAGAAGAAAAAAAAGTATGAATCAATTCATTGGTACAGCCCGAAGCAAACTTTACCAATTTTTTTTGTACCAATCTGTGCTAATTACTGAGTACAAACCTGCACAACGCTGTTGATGTAACAAGTGTTCCCGAGGTTGTTGAGCCCAGTGAGCGAGGGGCCGCATAAGGGTCGCAGTTCACTGCCCGACTCCTGCAGAGTGTTCCATTCTCCGCTGCGCTGGTTTAGTTCCAACTCCAATTCTATCATCGATTTGTCCGTCTGAAATGTGATGATACATTTATTTTGATTATAGAACTTGAGTCTGTAAAGCTATGCTTTGAGAAGAAACCCTAGTTCCACTTTTGTAAATAAGCACTAGTCTATTTATCTCTGTCTCTAAAATTTTAAGTGTCTATGTAATCTTGGGTTTCTTTTTTTTCAAAGACAACCTTTTGCTATGCATTCGTGGCAAATAATAAACAGAAGGAAAGCTTTTGATACAAGTGGAGAATGTTTGTTATTGCATTCGAGGCGGAATTAACACCCGAGCCGGAGGTTGTTTTTGAGCCGAGAACTGCAATTACAAATGTCCACGTGTGTCATACGACGTTTTTCAATACACTTCCTAATCGAAGTGCGATATGAACCAGTTTTCGAGGAAGTGTATTGAAAATATTTGTATAGTGAGCGCGCAAGTTCTAGTCACCGCCTGAGCTATGTGAGCGGTGAGACGGGGGAGGTAGACAAAGACTCACATACCTCAGACGGTGACTAGAACTTACGCGCAGTTGGCTAGTTACTTAACCGACGAAAAAGAAAGAGGTTCTCAAGTCGATACGTTTTTTTAGAGTTGTCCGATTTAAAATATTCTTGTTTTATTCGGACAGTATACCTCGAAGTTGGTCCCATGTAAAATTTATTAACTTTGCTTGGTTGGTTTTTGAGTTAGCTTCAATAATACGCATTTTTTTCCTACTTTAAATACAAAACCAAAGACACCGACTTCCGAAATTAAAGTTATTTTTCACTTTGTAGTGTTTTTTTTTTTGGAAATTGGTTGTTTTTTTTTTTGGTAAAAAGTTTTTTCTTTAAGTACTTGTATTAAGACTGATTTTTAAATAGTCCGATAACCTATATCTGAAGAGTATATAAGGTGTATCTATTCATACACGAAATCTCTAAAGGTGTGATTTTTTTTTCACGATTTCAGGTTTGCTCCCATAGTAAAAGTTGTTCATAATGATGAGTACAATGACCCCTAAAGAGATTTTGTGTATGAATATAATGTACACCTTATACAACATTAGTTTTTGTTTATACTAAACCTCTTAAGGGGTCATTGTACTCGTCATTATGAACAACTTTTACTATGGGATCAAACCTGAAATCACGAAAAAAAAATCAGCTGTTCAGTACATTTATCTACATCAAACTCGTCAAAATGTACTGAACAGCTGATTTTTTTTCGCGATTTCAAGGTTGGTCCCATAGAAAAAAATGTACAATGACCCCTTAAGAGGTTTAGTATAAACAAAAACTAATGTTGTATATATTATGATTTATGACATATTTATATATTTTGGCATATTTTCTATACAAAAGCTCTAACCGCTGAAATGAAAGTTATCTGACGATTGAAAAATCGGCTAGAAATAGTCTCCAAGTCCTCATAAATAAAAACTTTAATTTAACAGTACCTTCTGCAACTGCTGCACATTGATGCCGAAGTGCTTGAGATGGTCGGCGAGGAAGGGGTCTTCAACCATGTCGTCTTCAGCGTAGGAGAAGACATCTCCCTTGCCGTCCGCGGTGATGGTGCCCAGCTTCACGGCTAGCGGGAAACCCGACTGACGGTAATGCTCCACCTGTGGGGCATGATATAAACATTTTTGATATTTGTTTTGAATTCATGTTATCTATATCTATAGCTATACTATACAAGGTGTTTTTTTTTTATATCCCATAACTCTAGGGTATTAATAAGACCATCATTATGAACAACTTTTACTATAGGATCGAACCCGAAATCGCGAAAAAAAAAAAAACAGCTGCTCCCTACATTTTGACGAGTTATGCGAACATAAATGTATGGGGCAGCTGATTTTTATTTCGAGATTTTGGGTTCGGTCCCATAGTAAAAGTTGTTCATAATGATGGTCTCATTAATACCCTAGAGTAATGGGATATCAAAAAAAAAACACGTTGTAATTATGTCTACGTCAAAATCAAAATCAAAAATCAAAATCAAAAGTCCTTTAT
Organism: Cosmia trapezina; assembly: GCA_905163495.3. Taxonomy (NCBI): domain Eukaryota; kingdom Metazoa; phylum Arthropoda; class Insecta; order Lepidoptera; family Noctuidae; genus Cosmia; species Cosmia trapezina. The sequence goes on along the minus strand of LR991032.1, from coordinate 21,982,811 downwards.
TCAAATTAGGCTGAGAATCAGCACTTTTTGAACGTCAAAATTACAGTAAGACAGTCCCCACAAAACGCCCGCCCTTCACCACTTCCTAGTGCTTTAGCTGGGAAGAAGAAGTAGCGGAACAAACTCCCCAGCAGCACAGCTGTCTGTTCAGTTAGAAGAACTAGATTCTATACAATAGTACGTCACAGCCAACTGGTTTTTAATTAGCCATTAGTGGTTTAACTACTTGCCTAGCCAAGACATTTAAATTTAGTTCCATTTTCTGCCACCGGGGGCTTACAATGAACTCTTATAGCAGGGCAGAAGTTGAACGTTTCCAGTGAGAGAGAGTGACGGTGCTATAGGTCATATATAGCTCCGTCTCTCCCTGTCACTGGTAACGTTCATCTTCTGCCCTGCTCTAAGAGCTCATAGTAAGCCCCCTGGCGCTGAAATCCATACTGACAATATGCCGTCAACAACCCACAATATTTCTAGTGCTTCTCAGTTTAAATGCTTTTGCGCAAAACCGAATCGGGGCACCACGAATCCACGTAGTCTTTTCGCTGCTACCCCTAGAGTGTATATAAAAATCCGGAGGCGCGAAGGGAGGGTAGCTCCCGCCCGCTGTAACAAAGCATAGACACCCGTGCGAGTCGCAGAGGCCGGTGCTAAAGAGGTGTGCTATCTTTTGTTACGTAAGGGGAACGGATTGCACTTCCCACAGACGTTTCAGGAGCAGACGGCCTAAGCATCAGCCAGACAGTTCAGCCGATTATCATTCAGGCCGCTAGTAGAACGGTAGCCGTTTAGTGAAAAGGCTAGGCGGTTGACTAAACGGCTAATTAAACCATGTAAATCTCTTGTTAGAAAATAAAATTAGAATAACCTCTGAAAAAAAAGTTGTAGTATCCGCTATTACACGTCCGTAAGTATTGCGTACGAAAAACAAAAAAAACTAAAACTTACAGCATGATCATTTCCACCAGTTCCGTCGAAGAACCGGCGTCCACAGAGCACGGAGCCGTCGGTCAAGTTGAGCCACAAGTTGTTGGTGAGGTCGCACTTGTCGCACTTCCACCCCGATGGAGGGATCTTCACGCCGTTGTCCAGCTGCTTCAGGTCTACCGCGTGACTGCAATAGAGGGGAGGGCTTGAACAAAAGACCAGACACTAATCTGCATGGTCGTCATATGGCCTGACCAAGATTATGTCTGGACTTCAGTGACTGTGATCTCTGAGTTTGTTTCGGTCTTTCTTCTCAGAGTAGTCAGATAAGAAAAAAACCGGTCAAGAGCGAGTCGGACTCGCGCACCGAGGGTTTCGTTCCGATTTCTGAAAAAGTGTGCTATTTAGAGACATTGGTTTATTTTTTCTGTAATCTTTACATAAACTTATATAACATAGAATAATTTCAAATTTTTCTCTATACAAACTTCGGAGATAAGGGGGGGGATGATATTTTTTTAAACTTTTTTCATCAAAGTCGAAAACTATGCGGCCTAAAATAAAAATAAAAAAATGTTTGAGAATGTGCAAACAGCGCTCTTTCATATTATGATACCCCACATACCCTAGTAATTTAATTAATTAATTAATTAAATTTAATTTAATCACTTCGAATTTTTAATTTAGTATTTCATAGCATTAGTAGTTCTTGAGATATCCAGCTGTGACAGATAGACCGACAGACAGACTGAATCACACCATAAGGGTTCCTTTTTACCATTTTGGTACGGAACCCTAAAAACAGAACTCATCTCATTTTAAAATATAATTTGTTTGATGTGCAAAAGTGTTTTTTGGACCCATTTACATGATTTAACATAATGTGCCAAGAATTTATTACATAGGGTAACACAATGGGCGGTCTTATCGCTAAAAGCGATTTTTTTAAAGACAACCACCATTGGTTTACCATTAATCCAAATGTAGACAGAGAAACAATACAGGAAGGATTACCATAGTAAATAAAGAATGGCGACTCACACAGAGACTTCGCGTTTCTCCCCATCCCAGGTGCCTTGCAGGGCTGCTAGCTCGGCGATCTTGAAAGGGGATTCAGCGTCGATCACTCCTTGAACAGCCTTGTTCACCTGCATCAGAAGTGGTTTGTATTAGATCTAATTCTAGAAGATAGATTTTCTGAGAAGTCAAGATTAAAATGTAGAGAGTAAATAAATAAATAATAAGTTTAGGAGAAACACATAGAACACATAAGTACACTAAACATGATATTACAAGTATTAGTCAAAATCAGGTTGAACAGCTGGCTCCTGAACTAAATAAAAAGAAACTTGTATCTCAGGAGCCAAAGTTCCTCATAAACATTGAAAATGACAACTAAATACAATCAAGCTCAGTAATTACTATAATGCTTTTATATTTGTGAACATATAACATTTTTTTTATGCAAATATTTTAATAGAGAGAAACTGAAATAATACATTTAAATTACAGAAGATATTCCAACAATCACCCCATGAATACCTTTCTAAGGTACCTAATTATGAAGTGACCATTAGAATATCCTCTGGAGAAAGTTTTTCAAAGGCATATATTGAGGAAACATTTGAAATTCAATCCGCACCTTATTTACGTAACACACTATCATTATTTCGAAAGTTTCAATTTGAAGGAAATTGCTAATCTATTGATTTGTATGTTAGAAAAAAATAGTCTTCTCAGCCAACGAATTAAGAATGATATAGAATCATAACTCTCTTACGAAGCCCGCTAAAACATGGTCCCAAACTCATACTACTAAACTGATAATACTAATACAACACACGCACAGATAAAATATAATACTTTGCTAAATTTATTTTCCGTACATGAATTCGCCCAACCATTCATTTGGGGCGCAATTTTATTTAGTAAGATAATGTTAGAGTGAAACGGAAATATCGAAGCCAGGGAGTGGGGTACGAGATGGATTATTAAGTAACCATGGTAACATCACAGATAAAAACATAAGACTGTGGTGACATTGAGCATCGAGGATAGTGTAATGCAGTATAGTAGGAGTCAGTAATTTATTATGAACTCAATTATTATGAATTAATATGACACCTCTTTACCTTTAGTTTCCAATATTCCATTCTTTAAAAAAAGAAAGTAAATAGTTATTTTATTACTCACCAAATATCTATTTTAATTGTAGAGAGGAAATCATTATTTCCATCATAGTACAGGATCTATCGAATTTCGTCACAATTTTTTAAAGTAGGTACCATCATAAATGCAATTTCCTTGATGTTTAGTAGTTTTTTCTTGATAAGTAATCGTATGATTGAAGGTCATTTATTGGCAAACGCCATCAGAGTACGAGCCAAAACTTAAGGGGTGATTGTACCCGTGCTACTCAAAAACTTTAGGGAAATCCGTTTCCGGAAACGTGTTTTTTTTTATATCCCAGCCCTCCTATACAGTAAGGTATACTTGCAATCAGCAGATTGAACACAGTTGATTTTTAATCATAGCCTGAGTAGGTAATTTATGCGGCCTACCCAAATGCCTTTTCTTTGGTATTGTTCAGCGAATCGTTGAGGTCCTTAAGTTTTAAGTTGAGGTGCACGATTATTGACAAATGCGTGCACTGACTGGACAGGTCCACTCATTCTGTGAGGTTCTTTCCTCAAAAGACCATTTCAGACACCTATCTACAAGGTCTTCACATGGTCTTATTGAATTAAATGTCATTCTGATACTCTTGCCTGTATGCATGTATCTGTGCTTGTGTTTTAAAATGATGTGTAAGTTCCTATTTCTGGCACTTGATGTCTCTGTCGTCCCTTCAGTGGTTTTATTTACTGTGTCATGTACATTTGATGAACAAATAAATAAATTATTTAGTTCAAGCTATAGAAATCTTGTTTATTATATCTCGAAGTGATCTGGCCAAAAAGAGACTGTGACCTCTGAGTTGGTTTCGACCTTTCTTCTCAGAATCAGATAGGAAACGACGACTTCATCTAGTTTTTATTAAAAATATGATTGATGAGTAAGTTTTTACAAACCTACTTACAGAAATAAATCATTTATCATTTATCATTATGGTAGTATCAAAAATTTTCGCGTTTCTGAATAAAGTTGGTCAGTATTAAGGACAAAAACATCGAAATATTGGCTCGCTGTATTTATCAGCTCATAAATGAATGTCACGCAAATGCCACGCCATAATTCTCGTTCTGTATTCTACGATAAAACACCTTTTTCGTTCCACGGAAAATCACTAATCGATTTAGTTTATGACGATTTGAATTTTCAAAACTAAATCAATTAGTGATAATGTAATAATGTAATGTAATAATGTGTGTAATAATGGAATCGCCCAATTCAATATAGATAAATTTTTTGCAATGTAATGCAAACAAATTAATGAATTACTTTAATACTTTGTATGCAACCTAATCAAAATTTAAATCAAATCAACTCAAATCAGTTTATTGCAAACATGTTTTGTACAGAGGTTGGGATAAGATTGGTTGGACCTTAAATATTAACAGGACTAACTGTACAAATAGGTACAGCAGATTTTTTAAACATACGATTGCCTGTGCGTGACAAATATATATATGCTTTCATTCCTAAAATGTATACAGCATACCCTACTAGCACTAGTTGGTAACCACTCCAGTCATCCTCTCTTCTTTCAAAGCGGGCTGCTGTAATCCACTGTAATCATTGAATCTCTTTTTTGGGAGTGCTCTAAACTGAAGGATACGAAACACTAACAGGAAATACCATCCATCCATTTATAAAAAGTCTGTAGGTAGTAGCTACATACAAAATATTATATTATAGTTACTTAAAAACTGGCTGGTTATCTGGTTGCATAATACAGACAACAATATTTTTACAAAACACGAAATTATGTCACTTTCCTGTGATAAGGTTATCCCGGTTTGTTTTTTACTTCCTTCTTTCCGTCTTTTACACCACTTTACCAAACGGGAGGTCATTTTTGTCCTCGAGAAACTAGTTGTTTCTTGGATTTTTCACTAATCGAAACGATTTAGGCGTCTGTCACTGAGCGCGCGACAGACTGAGCGGTGAGTCGGTTGTACTTTTTTTCGTCCCGCCCACTCGGTTGGAGTTTGCGTGGAACCATTTTTGAGCGGAATTCGTATTCTATATCATTCTTAATTCGTTGTTCTCAGCAACGTAAATACTTGAAGCCTTGTCTCCTGCGCGTCTTTTTGCGAAACATTACACATAAACATTGTTTTCATACACAAGCTGTCTCATGCGTATTCAAATATGTTTAGTTACACATTTTGTGTATATGTCATAATGAGTTTCGACAAGGAAGACGTGCTATCAGTTTGACAACAGACGTGCGCGGCTGCGCGGGGAATGTTTTCCATGCAGTTCGGAAAACAAAAACATCGTGTTTGCATACACAAATGTGTATGGCCACGCCTCTTTTTTGCGATGTTTTTGTGTAATGTTTCGAAAAAACAAGCGTAGGAGACACATCTTAACGCGATGGATGTTGTTGAAATGTCAAAATGAAAGGCATTACCTGAGCTTAGTACCTAGTTATAATGACACTGTTCTAACATAAATGGATCATTGTTGTCTAAGCAAATAAATTAATTTAATTTCACTAATTCAGAAACAAATTAAACTTACAACTTCAGGCAGGGCAGGGTTAGGCCATGGGTATGTATGGAACCCAGGCAGGACCACAATACTGTAGTTGTCGGTGAAAGTGAACTTGGGCTTGCCACAAGCAGGATCAAACCCTCCCTCCACACCGATCGCTAACCGCGTGATCTTCTTTTCTGGACCATCGCCGGTTTGCTCTGGCTCTGGGATCTGGTTAATAATAATAATATGACATTGAAAATTAACATCTACTTACTTAATTGTTTATTTTTGATTCCGATTCCCGAAACACATGTCGGTTTCAAAAATCGCGATTATTTGACTTGTTTCAAAATCGATTGAAGCCTTATTCAAACATACAACATACAAATGTGTCTCAAGAAAGTTTAACCATTTACAGAGTGTAAAGGAAATTAATTTCCTTTACACTCTGTAAATGGTTATAAAGGAAATGAATTCTCTCTTTGTATAATAGTCTTTGAATACCAAGTGGGATTGATTTTATTGAACCAGTTATGTTTTGGTAGCCTTCTACCTGCAAGTTTTCATTGAAACATCTGCTTTTTTATGGTAGTGTCATCACTACAGCTGTGTGAACAGCTGTTAGTTATGGTATACATTTTACTGTAACTTACAGGTTTCTTGTCCCTCTTGATGTGCAGGAAGACATTGTTGCCGGTCTTCTGGAAGTACTGCTCGACGTAGTTGCGCCCGAAACCCAGGAAGCTCACCAGGGATATGTAGAGGCCTGTGTCCGACTCCTGAAACAAAACAAAAGGGTTCTCATTATGCCTCTTTTAAGAACTGTAAATTAATAATAGATAAGTCAATATTTTTAAGATACAAAATATGGATTTTATCAATTGAAAATTATGCTTTTCCTCTCTCAAAACATCTCTAGAATAGAAGCAAAAAAGTTATTCTCCAAAAACCCCTACATTTTACATACATAGATCAACTCACACCTTCTTCCCATGGGGGTAGGTAGATAATACAGGATACCACTTTATATTATAATCCTTACATGCCTCCTCCTTCCTCCTTTTGCCCCCTTTACATATATTTCATTCCATTCCATTTAATTTAATACTAATAAACACAATCAGTATTGATCAAGAGAAATGGAATTGAAATGGCACATGAATGTAGGTACCTAAGTAGCAAGTATATTTTATAAAAGTTTTCTTTTATGCTAACAACACGACATTTAAAAAGCGCCCCCATAATTTACATACACCTGATAACAGTTATCACTTTCCTGCAAAAAAATACATGGGGGCATGCAATGTCCCATTCTGCTCACAACACTGGCAAAATTAGTACTGTATTCAGTTGCCATTACATTAATAATATTAATGTTCAAAAAAATGTTCAACTCTGTGGATTTGTACCTGGGAAGCTTCTTAATACTGTGTGGTTTTACATTAAGCTTGTTCAATCTAAGGAGAATAGTTAAAGAAAGTAATGCATCTTTTCCCTCTGTGCTCCTATCAGAGAATATACTCCTAACATGCATTGGAATCGCTTTTATAAGTCGAGCTGTCTACAAACTAAGTCCGATTAACATGGAAATGGGTGACATGGAAGAGAGATCAGCAGTTATGATGAAACATGAAGACATCAGCTGCAACTTTACATCAATTCTTATGAGCTATGGTCCCTTTATTGTGTCCCTGGTGAACAGTTTCCTAAGCTTGATCATTGACAACTACATGCATTACAAAATGATAGCAGATGTGAAGAAAAATGAAGATGAAAGTACAGTGCGAGAACTGGGGGACAATTTGGTAGTAGAGGCCAGAAGCATAATACAAAGCCTGTTCTCATTCTGGAAAAAGTATTTCAGCTTTATAACTGTATCTATACAGTGGATTTTACCAGTTCTCATAACACTTGCCATGTATTCAATGGATGTAAAGGAAAGAATTATATCTGTGAGCGATGTCCGAAGTTTAAGTGATTCCTGTATGGCTCTCTTGGATGTCAGTGAGAAGAACTGTTCCACAATCATTAACATGAACAATACGCTGCAGTTACGAACACATATGCCAAATTATTTTGAAATGTATGAGAACTATCCAAATAACACAGGAGAAAAGTTTGACTCTATAGTAAATAATGTTTACAAGATTATTGCCAATTTACAAAATGAAACACTTTATGCTGATATCAATGTGACAACTGCTCCGTTGGTCAGAACACCAAAATCAGAGAATGATAATTGCATGAAAATATGTTTTTTAGATAACAAAAATCTACTATTGTTTATGTTTGTTATTACTGTTGTAAGTTATTTTGTGCCACTCACTATTTCAACTGTAATATTGACGAAAATTCATGTGATGGAACTAAAAAAGCAGAATGTAAAGACTTATGTGAGTAGAGAATTGTTTTACAACATTTTATTTTGGAGCCCAGTAATGCTTGATACATTTTTGTCTCTCACATTGTGTTCATACACTATGAACGGGATGAGGACTTCTATTTTTAACATTATAGCAAATGTGTATCAAGCTGTGAAGAACTTCATGAATACTAAATATTTTAAGGATAATACTGTTAGTCCTATTTGAATAGAATTGAACTATTTATCATGACAGAAAATGGAATTTATTTTTTCTGAATAAATAGGTAGTTAAGTACTGTTAAATTGAGACTAGTTTCATTTTTTTTTGTAGATTCCTGTTCATTCTCTAAACAATGAAGCAACATGATTTCTTTGAATAAATCTCAGGAACATTGGATACAAATGTGGATTCACAGGCTAGCAATAGCAGTAGTTTTTAAATAGTTTCATCACTAACAGTAAATAATATAATATATCAAGACGCGTTCCGCCCCAGTAGGGCTTGAGGTTTTCGCAAACATGATGAGTATAGAAAAGCTACATGTCTTACAATAATAGTTTGGTTTTCTTGTAGTGTAAATTTATCGATAACAGTGTTTTTTGGTCAGTGGGTCGTCTTAGGGGCGACGTCTACCACCTACACAAACAAAAAAACGAATTCTCATTACAGAGCAGACCAGATATTAAATTTATCAATGGAGAACACCTTAATAATGGCACGAAATGTGTGAATAGCCGATTTTAACATTTCAAAGCAAAATCGAATGGAGTTCATTCCTTTTAACATTTGATTTTGATTAGAAAAATAATTTAAAGGTTATAATTAAAATAAAAAGTGCAACTCACCGGATTGTCAAAAGAATACACACACTCATCCTTGTAGATCAGTTGCTGAGAGTTGGGTATTTTTATTTTAGTTATGTGAGGTGTTAAAAGATCTAACGACGCCATGTCGTAGTTATTAACTGGTAAAATAAATTTATAAAATGTATAATTTCCCCGAACAAGATCAGCGTTCAGCGTCACACAAACCAATACTACTTAATCTGTGCACAAACCAAAAATATACCCGATTTATAGTGATGTGTGTGCAATGCAGTCAGTCATGCATGCAGAATGCAGATGCAGAATCATAGATACCAACTTTCAATGAACCAACTTTCAATGGAGTGAACAATCGATCAATCGACTAAATGCAAAAGCGGGCGGGCGCATATTTTGACTTCGGCTTCGAAAGAAAACTTCATAATTAGCCGACATTTGCACGGACGTAAAAATATCGCGGCGGGATTTTATTGCGCACTGGATTTTCCACTCTGGGTGTTGAGCCGAGCTTCGAGAATCCAACCTAACAACAACAGAGTGCAGCGCGTCGAAAAAACACACTATTGGATTTTCAACTCTCAGCGCTAAGCAGAGCGTTGAAAACCCAGTGCGTGAAAAAAAATCGCCGCGATAATTTTACATCCGTGCGAACGTCGGTTTAGTGCTAGATAAACACACTGTACAATACACAATCAAAAGCGACAAATCGCCTGTCAATAAATACGTAATATCTCTATGCAGTCTGTGCTTTATTCCAAGTTCCAGGACGAAAACAATAAAGTCAGTCAACACCAACCATACTTCAACATCAACAGTCAGCAGACTGCAGCAGAGTTTTGTTTGCATGACGTTGACTTTGACATAAAGAAATTCCGAATAGCTGATACAAGTAATTTTTAACTTTAAAGCAAAGACACAAAAAGGTCAAATTGCTTTGCATGCGTCACTATTACTTGTCTTATCTAAATAAAAACATTCAAAATTACCAATAATAATTCCATGTAAAAAACAGAGTAGCAGAGTAGGTACAAAGTTCACTCCTAGAACCCACTTTTTTATTTCAATTTCAAATAAAATGTCCTTAAAACTGTATTGTGATCTTATGTCGCAGCCCTCAAGAGCTCTTTACATATTATTGAAGTCAATAAAATGTGATTTTGAGATGAAACCCGTCAATTTACGTGCAGGTAAGCTTGGTTGGATGTCTCATCCAACTTCCATACTTGCTCATTGTTAGACCTACACTGTTAATTCAAAAAGCTGTGACTATCTGTTGGTCTCTTCAATGAAAAAAAGTTTATCTCACTGTCATAAAAAAAAAAAGACACCAAAGTATATATCCAGACCAGACCACTGATGGCTGATGGTTATTGCACTGGGTATCTACCAAAGCAGGATGGTGACAATATATCCATTCACTTGGTGACACTGCTGGTGGTCTCAGACTGTAAATAATCGTCATCATCATAATTTGAAGCCTTTTTCCACCTACTGTTGAGTACTTGCTTCCTCCCTTTTGTGCCTAAATAAAATAAAAAAGATATTTCCCCCAGCTAAGTTTTATTTATATTTTTAAGCTGAACATTATTCAGAGGAGTATACTGCAATAAATAGACTGCAGAAGGTTCCTGTGATAGATCATAATGGATTCATTCTAACTGAAAGGTATGTTAAAGTCCACAAGATGTACTACTTACTTTTAAGTAATGTATGTATGTCTTAAGTTTATGTATTAGGTATGTGTATTGTGTATAATATACAGAGTGGCGATTAGGTTATCACATTAATTGAAACCACCTCATTCAGCACATGATTCTCTCTCTGTTTGATTGATTGAATATTTTGCTTGGTTATTAAAAAAAAAATAGCTGGTTCCTATAAAAATGCAATACCTTCATGGTCAAAATGTATGGAACAGCTGTTTTTTAATTAATAACTGACGAAAAATTTCCAGTACTTCCCGAATCCTGTAATACATGGTTTTAACCACTCTGTATATTTAATGTTAGGTTGTATATTGTAATTAAGATTTATAACAAAGTATTACATTAAATCCAAAACCAGGATCACGGACATTACACAGAAAGCCCCCTAAGCTCAAGTGGGGCTGGGCCGGACAAGTGTGCTGCATGGCAGATGACAAATGGGCTAAGAGAACCACCAATTGGGTCCCACTAAACGCACGACGAGCCAGCTTACGAAACTAAACACCGATGATGGCAGGATCGTATCCGCCAATCCTGAGCTGTTAGGGGAGATCGAAAGGTTCTATGGGTAACTCCCCATAGAATACTACACACCAACAAGTAACCCCGTTACGAATCTGGCAAACGACCCAAGAGCTACCCGACACTATACCGAACAAATCACGTCAGCTTATACGAGATTAGTTAGGATGGCTCAAAAACAAGAAGGGTGATGACGGAATTTTACGGCCGATTTCTTGAAGCCCGGAGGAAAACCCGTTGTTAAGGCCTTCCAGAAGCTGTTTGATTCCGTCATACTCCAGGGCAAAACGCCGCGGGCTTGGAAAAAAGGCGTGGTGATACTTTTCTATAAAAAGGGTGTTAATGCCCTTCTTAAGAATTATAGGCCCATCTCACTTCTCAGCCATGTCTACAAGCTGTTTTCGGGAGTCATCACGAACCGTCTCTCGTGCAAGTTTGACGACTTCCAGCCTGTCGTACAAACCGGATTCCGTAAAGGCTTTAGCACCATAGACCACATACATACGCTGCGGCAGGTTATACAGAAGACTGAAGAGTGTAACCTGCCTCACTGCTTAGCGTTTGTGGACTACGAGAAAGGCTTCGATTCTATCGAGACATGGGCTGTACTGCAGTCTCTTCAACGGTGCCAGATCGACTATCGGTACATTGAGGTGCTGAATTGTCTCTACGAAAACGCCACTATATCAGTCCGACTCTAGGACCGGACCTCGAAACCTATCCTTCTGCAGCGAGGTGTGAGACAGGGAGCCGTTATCTCTCCGAAACTGTTCACCGCTACACTGGAGGATGTGTTGAAGTCGCGTTACGTCACTCACCTTTGGTTTGCCAACGATATAGTAGTCAGGGCTGAAACTATGGAGGACATCAGTACAATGCTCGATGACCTCAGTGGAAGAGTGGATCTTAAAATGAACAATTGAACATGGACAAGACAAAGGTCATGTGAAATGCCCATGTAACGCCCACTCTCATGAAGATCGGAGAAGCTGCACTCAAAGTTGTGGACGAGTAAGTTTACCAAGGACAAACTGTCCAGTTAGGTAGGTCCAACTTCGAGAAAGAGGTCAATCGTCGAATCCGACTCGGCTGGGCAGCGTTCGGGAAGCTATGCAATATCTTCTCGTATATCATACCGCAGTATGTGAGACGAGAAGATATTGCATAGCTTGGTTGCTCACAATGGGGCTTATTACAAGGCTAAAGGTCATCCAAAGGGCAATGGAGAGGGCTATGCTTGGAGTTTCCCTACGTGATCAAATCAGAAATGAAGATATCCGCAGGAGAACCAAGATAACCGACATAGCCCGAAGAATTGCTAAACTCAAATGGCAGTGGGCAGGGCACATTGCTCGCAGAACAGATGGCCGATTGGCCGAAGGTTCTGGAGTGGCAGATAACCGACATAGCCCGTAGAATTGCTAAACTTAAGTGGCATTGGGTAGGGCACATTGCTCGCAGAACAGATGGCCAATGGGCCGAAAGGTTCTGGAGTGGCCACCGCGTACCGGAAGACGTTACGTTGGAAGGCCTCAAGGTGGACCAATGACCTTGTGAAGGTCACAGGAATCCGTTGAATGCGGGAAGCACAGAACCAGACGAAGTGGTGGTGTTTTGGAGGCCTATGTCCAGCAGTGGACGTCTTTTGGCTGAAACGATGAATTATGATGAAACGCACGACGACAGGCCGAGACGAAGATGGCGGGACGAGCTTGACTCCTACCGAAAGGACTGGCTGACACTAGCAAAAGACTTGTGTGGAAAAGAGAGAGGGAGACCTTTGCCCTGTAGTGGGACATTACAGGCTAGTTAGACGTGAAAAGGTAGCAGACAGACAGACAATACTTTCGCATTTATAATATTACTATTGGTGTGCAGAGGTAAATATCTATACTTAAATAAAAAAATCCTGTTGTTTTTCCAGTGTAGCTATTCTCAAGTATCTATCCAGAGAAAATATAATACCGGAGAGTTTGTACCCTAAGGAGTCAAAAGCGCAAGCTCGAGTTGAAGAGTTTCTAGAATGGCAGCACGCTGGACTGAGGTTGCACTGTGCTATGTACTTCAGGGTTAAAGTAAGTAAATATAGATAGATACTTAACACACTGGCTTCTGCTTAAGGGGACTACAGGACCTAAACGCAACTAAACGCAAGTTTTATAATGCCTAAAAGTGTATGATCTACTGCAGTAAACAAAATCAGAAAAATATATGATATTCTTCAGGATATATGCTAGTTACATAGTGTGTTGAAAACATAATACAACTAATTTGATACGATAGAAAAAAATCACGAAAATACCTCTAAAAATTTTTTTTAACAAATAAAAACTATACTAATATACATGCATTCATTCAGATTTTTTGTCTACAAGAAACAGTAACGTAATAGTGTTTTATTTTTTTAGTACAATCAATAGATTTTTTGTAAATCGATAATTGCTTCATATTTTGCAATAAATTACCAGGTTTGTGTCATCCCGCTTCTCTTACTTTTATATGCAGTCTGACAGTGACCGCGATTTAGGTCCTGTAGTCCCCTTAATTGAACATCACGAAGAGTCCAGACCGTACGCAATATATGCAATCAGACGTGGACTTGTGGATACCAGCCTATTATGCAATAAGTATAATACGGGAGACAAAATCTCTTATAGTGCATAAATCGTCGCCGCCGCCGTACAGTGAAGAAAGACCTCGAAAAGGAAAAAATATTATTTTGTTTTTATTTATTTGTTGTGTAGTATACTTCGTAATGCTTATTTAGAACAAACGTGCTTCTAATGCCTTCTATTATTGGTAATGAACATCGGTGAAAGTCAATGACGGCCATTTTTCAGAAATTTTTTATTTTCCTCTGTAAAATTAGGACTATACAATGCATTTGTTTACGGTGTAGCGAAAATTTTGGGTGTGGCATCAAATGCAAACTGAACAACTTTCTCCCGGGGACTAACATCGTAATCGCGAAAAAATTATCAGTCGTCCCATACATTTGGTCGAGTAGGTATTGAAGTTTTGTATGGGATGACAGATATTTTTTTCACGATTACGATGTTGGTCCCCGGGAGAAAGTTGTTCAGTTTGATGGTCTGTACCACACCCTTAATTTTCGCCATACCGTATACAGACACACTGTATACGAATTATTCTACTATATGAGAACAGGTTATGCCTATGAAACAGTTAAAAAATGCCTCGAGTGTGCCTTGTAATTTTCTGTAATATATCGATCCACCCCATTCTCTTCGATATGAAACGAGAAAATTTAACAAGTTTAATTAACAATAACCTAATATATTGTGTACTAAAACCTTCCTGACTGTATGTAGACTACGTAAGTGAAAAAAATATCAAAACTGATTCATTACTTTTTGAGAAAAACGCGAATTTAAAAACATACAGATCGAATGAAAAACCTCCTTTTTTTCAAGTTGGTTAAAAATTCAAGTCAAATGATCAATAAACGAACAGTAATAAACAAAATGAAGCTTATGTCAACTTCACTGACAAAAAAAAGTCACGCAATTTTTTCAAACAAAAGTGATTGATGAGAACATCAGAAGAATCGAGTCGATCTTGTCAAGAATATTGCTTTTATCAAAGTATATGTGTATGTGTAAATAAACTTTATCTTACCTACCTTCACACAGTATAAAATAATTAAAATAAATACATTAATATCTTTGAGCTATCGTCTCTCAAATAGAGAGCATGGGGTGGGCCAATTTTTTTGCACGCAAGTGTAGTTAACGCATTGTCTTCCATTACAGTATTTAAATCCTGTGATGTTTGGCAAGCCAACGGATGCAAACACTCTGGCAGGATATGAGAGTCGCATGGAGGCTGCTCTCACAGAGTTCAACACCAAATGGCTGGGCAGAGGCACAGACTTTATTAATGGCAACACTCCTACGGTTGCCGACTTGTTGGCGGCCTGCGAATTGGAACAGCCTCGTAAGTTATTTATTTTTTATAGAAACCCGGCCAAAGGTTCCATCGGTCATCTTCGGAAAATCCGAAATTTAACTAATAAAATGTGACCAGTATGTCCAGGAGAAGATAGATGGTCGAGCTTGACGCCTACGGACAGGATTGTTCTACACTAGAGAGTAGTGAATAGGATAAAAGGCCTCCCGCCTTTGTCTGCAGTGGAACAACAATCAATCTGCCTAGCCTTTTCCCAACTATGTTGGAGTCGGCTTCCAGTCTAACCGGATGCAGGTGAATACCAGTATTTTACATGGAGCGACTGTCTATCTGACCTCCACAACCCAGTAACTAGGTAATACGATACCCCTTGGTAAGGCTGGTTGTCAGACTTTACCGGGCTTCTGACGACCAAAGATCCAGTAACAACTGTCAAAGATCCACGAGTGACAGCCGGGACGCGTATATAGAAATGCTAATTCAGTACGTCCCCTCAGATGGAGACGAATACCTAGAGTTAGCGCATTTCCAGGCGTTAAACACACGGAAATGCTAGTATTCAGTAGCATTTACGCGGAATTAGCATTTACTAGCATCCCAAGTAGCACAGATCTGCATTATAAGATACCACATCGGTAACTTCAGCATTTATGAAGAGTTATTAGAGTTCACTCGAACTGCAAAAGCTGGAAATTACGCTTTCGCCTGTTTATTGTCTGTATTAACACCCACTGCAATGACATTGTAATGTTGCGAGCGTTATTATAGATGTAAAGGTCAGTGTTAATCAGCATTTAGCAATCAATAGTACTGTAAGCTGCAATGTAGCATTTTTGTGGACCTAAAAGTAGCTATATTCTGAATTGAAGGCCACAAACGTACCCATAAAATGCTTGCATTTTAAGACAGAACATGTGAACTACTATAATGCAATCAGCTATTCTGTGACCTCAATTATCAATGATATAATGCGTCTTGCTGAACATAATGGAACTTTTACAATGTTAATCAGCTTGTTATAAGCAATCTTATAATAGCACTTATCTAGCCCACGGGTGAATTCATATAATGCTAAATTACACCAAACTGCTGTAAATAAGATCATATGTAATCTTTGATCCTGGTTGGAGCTGAATACTTGTACTAGCATGGGCAATTAATCTACTATGTGCTGTTAAATAAGCTGTCATAGTGCCCCGTACGTATTATCACTATACGTCATTCCATTAGTACATACTGTTTAAGAAATAAAAAACAGAGTTACTGATGATTTTGTACTTTTATTTATTATTCATGTCCATTATAATTAGAAAAGAAAAAGTTTCATCTAAAACAAATACGAGTGGTTTAAAAGTAGCATAGCAGAATTTTGTCGTCGAAGTGCAACTATCGCTGCGTTGGTGGCCGGTTGTGAATTACCCTGTAAAATAAAGTAATTACATGATTACAATTAGCACATATTTTAATTTGTAATGCAGGTACCTACTCATAGGTGAAGATTGCAGCAGAATACAAATATTGATATCCCAATACAAAATAATTCATTGGGTACAATATTTGCGTAAATGATACCCACTATTAAGCTTTACATGGATCTGTGGCTGACTTGTTTGACACAAGAACTACTCGTGTCAGCTTGTTGCGGATTTACGTACCACGAGTGAACTACTATTCAGCCCATAGAATTTAATTGTGGTTAATGCGGTCCACATTGGTTATCCGCCATTTTTCAGGTGCTAACCTTTATGTTATAATAATAGTAACAATTTATTTTTGTTTAGTCAACGAAAATAACAACTACATTTGAAAAGGATACCAATTATTTATAAGTAAACAGCTTACTGTCAAATTACATGTCATTTAAAAAGAGATTCTAGCTTTTTTTTTATAGCATCAACCTATTTTATTCTATAAATTCCAAGTAAACAGTCATATTTAGATAGCGCGTGAAAATTTTCACCTATATTCATACGGTATTTGACCATGAACTTGCTTTCCCAACCAAATTTTACGCATGTATAAGAAAAAATCAAGGTTTTACTTACCACAAACACTTGTCACAAAATGGTTCGCGCACACAATACCAGAATAATAAATAAAAATGTATTCACAACTGTGCCAATTATAAATTTTCAACAACTGCATGATATCGAAACTTTAAAAAGATCCCCGTGTGTAGTTTGAGCTGAAAAATAGGTAACCCACGCCTAATACTTCAGCCATGTGCTACATAACAGGTAACACCCACTCTAATAATCAGTCAATGTTCAGCTCTTGGGGTGACTGTTACCATTATTAATGCTTAAATAATGCTAATATAATGCAATTAGTTACAGTTATTCAGCTAACAGCTGTTTAATTTGTGCCCAAATCAGAGTTATATCAGCTGAAACAGCGCTGCTAATGCTCTTATTCAGCAGGCTTGTACAGCTTAAGATTCTATGGTAGACAGTTATTCAGCTGATATAAAGCACTTTTGTGCTACTTGGGATTTACGTGTGTTTATTGCCTGGAAATGACTATCGTCACCGCCTGAGGGGACGTACTGAAGTAGCATTTCTATATACGCAGCCGGGACCAACGGCTTAACGTGCTTTCCGAGGCACGGAGGAGTCTCGGTATGTAAAGATGGTCACCCATCCACTGACCAACCCCGGAAAGCGTAGGTTAAACTGATGGATTGATCTGCAGTGGCCCAACATAGGCTGAAAATAAATAATAATAAGCCATTGACAGAATCAGGACGTCTCTGCATCGAAATCTTAATAATATTATAATACATTTTATATGATGGCTCATACGACGCGAAACATTTGCAGCACAAGAATCTAGATACTGTAAAAATAAGCCATTCATGAAAATAGTCTTCATTTTAGCGTATCTATGGCGTATAGTTCGAACATATTTGGACCAAAATTTAGCTGCGCGAACTCTGCTCACTGACGCTGCGCGAACTCTGCTCACTGACGCAGAGAGAAGAGTAATGTTCTTTTTTTTTCCTTCTAGGAATGAGTGGTTATGATCCAAGCGAGAATTTCAAGAACATTGAGGTATGGTGGAAGAAAGTTCGGCAACACTTCAACCCGTACTACGACGAGGGACACGTCATAGTAAATAAAATAATAAAGAAAAACTCGAAAGTAGCTTCTAAGATGTAAATGATTGTACTGATGTGTTTTTGTTGTCAGATTTCAATAGCTATACAATATACTCGTACTAGGGGTGCATCCGATACTACAAACCACCGATACTACTTTATTGCCGGTACAACGATACTTTTCAAATTTTGCGTTTCAAAAAAGGCGCGTGTTGTTTCGTCTATTTCGTCGTAAACGAAGCACGAACAAACGTCTTATAAACAAACTTGAAAAAGAAAATGACGTAAAAATACTTTACTTTCCAAATGAGTTTTGTCGCATCTGAGAGACTATTTTCCACCGCAGCTGATCTCATTCAAACAGTCTTGCGAATTTGCTTATCTCCGCAAAACTTGAGAATCAAAAATCTTATTAATGTTAATTTTAATTACTAACACATCAAATCAACCTTAATTATTAATTTTAATAAGAACCTAATACTCTAATTTTGTGTAATAGGCTTTATCTTTAGTGAATAAAACTGTACGGTCATGCTCTGTTATACGAGCCGCTGATAACAAGTTTGTTGTTAACTCTGGTGCATTCCCGTACCTTTAATTTCAGTGTTGTGATTTGATTCCAATTTCAACATCCCTTGCTCGGTTTCAATGTTTTGGAATTTTCCAGGCGGTACAGTCATGTGGGATGTGCACCCGCTATCCAGACACCAAACATTACCTGCAGCAGCATGGGTTGTATTTGCTGTCTCTGTAATAAAGAAATTTTTAGCATTTTTCTTTTTGTTACTATCACTCGATGAGCTTGAATTTTGGTTCTTGAATCTAGACCAGCATGTGGACGCTTGATGTCCAACTTCGTCGCAAAGAGTATTATTTAAATTAATTTCAGTGTTATTGCAATTTACTGAGACTATTCCCGTACATTTAATTTCAGTGTTGTGATTTGATTCCAATTTCAACTCCCCTTGCTCGGTTTCAATGTTTTGGAATTTTCCAGGCTGTCCAGTCATGTGGGATGTGCACCCGCTATCCAGACACCAAACATAACCTGCATCAGCATGGGTTGTATTTGCTGTATCTGTAATAAAGAAATTAGCATTTTTCGTTTTGTTACTATCACTCGATGAACTTGAATTTTGGTTCTTGAATCTAGACCCGCATTTGGACGCTTGATCTCCAACTTCGTCGAAAAGAGTATTATTTAAATTAATTTCAGTGTTAATGCAATTTACTGAGACTATTCCCGTACCTTTAATTTCAGTGTTGTGATTTGATTCCAATTTCAACTTCCCTTTTTCGGTTTCAATGTTGTGAAATTTTCCAGGCTATCCGGTCATGTGGGATGTGCACCCGCTATCCAGACACCAAACATCACCTGCATCAGCATGGGTTGTATTTGCTGTCTCTGTAATAAATAGTTTTTTAGCATTTTTCTTTTCGTTACTATCACTCGATGAGCTTGAATTTTGGTTCTTGAATCTAGACCAGCATTTGGACGCTTTATGTCCAACTTCGTCGCAAAGAGTATCTATTATTTAAATTAATTTCAGTGTTATTGCAATTTACTGAGACTATTCCCGTACCTTTCATTTCAGTGTTGTGATTTGATTCCAATTTCAACTTCCCTTGCTCGGTTTCAATGTTTTAATATTTTCCAGGCTGTCCAGTCATGTGGGATGTGCACCCGCTATCCAGACACCAAAAATCACCTGCATCAGCATGGGTTGTATTTGCTGTCTCTGTAATAAAGAAATTTAGCATTTTTCTTTTTGTTACTATCACTCGATGAGCTTGAACTTTGGTTCTTGAATCTAGACCATCATTTGGACGCTTGATGTCCAACTTCGTCGCATACTGTGCATTTGAGCTTATTTTTGTTGGAGTAATAAGCACTTTCACTCGATACATTGTGATTTTTGTTCCTTTTTCTTGCTTGGCTTTCCTCAATGATTTTTATTTTCAAGTCTTCTGGCAGAGGCAATTTATCCCGCGTCTCAATGGCAATCCTGAAATTCTCGAATGAAGATGGCAGGCTGTAGAGAATTATAATGCTCAGCAGATCATTATTTACTTTAACGTCCATGTTTTCAAGTCTGTCGACACAGAAGAACATGGCAGCTATATGATCCTGTACATCATCTGAATCGGTCATTTTCATTAGGATCAATTGCTTTAGCTACGTAGCCTTTCTTGCGAGGCCTTCACTTTGAAATATAGACTTTAATTTTTTCCGTATTTCAAATACAGACTTGCAATTTTTTACTTGCCTCAATTCTTTAGCTGAGATCAGGAGGTTGAGCTCTGAAAGTGCGAGCAGATGCTTTCCGGTATCTGGTTTTTCTTCGCCGATCGTGGCCCATAAATCGTTCTTCACAAGAATCGCCTGAGCTTGTATTGCTCTGTATCGTAGTTATCGCGAGTGAGCTGCTTACGTTGCGGATTTCGCATTGTCGTAGACATTGTGACCAAAATCGAAAATCAAAACCACTCTCTGCTACCAATTTGTTGGATACAAGGTTTGATTCGGTGGGTGATCAACTGCAACTGATCACACTAAAAGACGAATGAATTTTATCAAACACTATTGGTATATTCTTTAGAATACTTAGAAGCTTTTGAACGAGGTCATTTAATTACTACTTTACTATATTACCTACTTATTTTTTTTTTTTTTTTTTTTTTATCCTCGGACATTTCACACAACGCCATCTAGTCCCAAGGTAAGCAACCTAATGCTTGTGTTATGGTAACGAGATGGCTAATAAACTACTTATATACATTTTTTTTTGTAAATACATACATATTATAGATAGAAAAACACCCAGACTCGGAACAAATACTTGTAGGTCGTACAAATATTTGTTCCGTGCGGGAATCGAACCCGCGACATGCTGCGCAGCAGTCAATCGCTCAACCACTGCGCCAACCGTGTCGTACCTACTACTTTAGTACTTCTTTATATTAAATTGTATAATCTGTTTACTTTCTTTTCTGTCTCTTCCGGGCAGCCATTAACTTACCTCTATGTCCCGAAATCCTTCATAGCAAACATAGTATACTTGTGGCGTTCCAACATAACCCATCTTGAGTTTTATTTATTTTACCTTCATTTAAGTTCAATAAGCATATCGGTATCGGTATCGCCGATATTTTTATAAGAGTATCGGTATCATATCGGCAAAAAGGCGTATTGATGCATCCCTAAAATATACTTAGCATTTTACAGTTATTAACTTATTAAAGAATATTTTTTGATTGCACCTAGAGCAAGGTAATTAAGTACGTAAATTGATAGGTAATATATTTTAATAATGGTAGAGGCCACAAAGTGCATTTCCAATAATTTAAGGTGAAAGTTGGTATTACTTAGTGTTTTTTACATTGTAAAAAAAGTTTTTTTTCTAATGGCGTGAACGTATTTTGAGATTATTATTATGCAATAAAATTACATCACTGTATTAAATATTGTTTTTTTAGGGTTCCGTACCTCAAAAGGAAAAAACGGAACCCTTACCCTTACCCTTATTCTTCCTCCTCACTTTATTGTCCGTCTGTCTGTCAGTCGTCAACAAGACCCTTTTTCTCCGGAACGCGTGGAGGTCCAAAGTTGAAATTAATATCAAATACGTAGGATACGTAGGTAGAGCTCCACGTACTGTATGGTCCCTTAGAGCTTTAAAAATATCAAGTTTCTAAGTCAACGCAATAAAAAAAAAATACTGCATATGCGACATATTGATACTCGCAAGTAAATCAAAGCCCATTTATAGGGGGCCGTACTATGACGTGAAAAAGAGGGAGTGATATGTTACCCATCATGGTACCGTTGTGAAAAAAGGATGGTGCTATAGGGTCGTATTTAGCTCCATCTCTCTCTCACATTGGAACCACGATGGATCCATGATCTTTTTTCACGGCAGTATGAGAGAACAATGTTATGCTCGTTTTTGGGATAAATTCTTTACCTATTATGCGGATCCGATACGCACTGGGCCGGAGTTTTTAGAAATTGAAGTGAGCTGTCATTCCACCTGATGACACTAATGTCAGCTTACTTCACCTATGTGTTCACGGTGAGACTTTTACAGAATCGGAAATAAAACTTTTAAAAGTTGTTGAGAATATAGTAGGTAGGTACTTATCTAAAATTCGGGAAACCTAAAAGTGCATTTTCTAAGGGAATTTTGTGTGAATTATTGAAATTTTGACAGAACAATTACCTACTTCTGGCGGGTCAGTTGGTATCATAAAAGAGTAGGTATTGGAAAAATTTCGTCGTTGGTAGGTACCCGATTGTCTCTAGCAGTCGCGCGATGGCGTCAGCAAGCTTTAGAATGAGCGCCGGGCCGCCGCGGCGGCACTACTTACAGGTAGATACTGAGAAGTTTTACCGGCGCGCCGGTAAAACTTCTCAGTATCTACCTGTAAGTATATAAGCGTATTCAATATTTTCTTTTTACAGACAGAACAACGATGAGCCTCTATCATCACCCTAATAAACGTAGGTACCTACCTACCTACATAGAATTTAGTTTTTTTGAATACTTTTTGATTTCATTTCAAGAACGTTCAAATGTAAAATTTTCCATCAAATTATAGGTAAAGTGCGTTTGATCAAATAGTTTCTATGCCGTAATGTTGGCTCCACTGTTTACCGTTGTTAAAGCATGGACCCATGGACCTAATATACAAACATAGTATATGGATATTAGGTCCATGCATGGACCTAATAGGTCCATGTGTTAAAGTTTAACAATGGAGCCAACATTACGGCATAGGAACTACTTGATGAAACGCACTCTAGTCATGTTTTCACGTCTAAACCTAATTTAAAGGTGTTAACATCTTGTATCTACTTTATTATCTTGCAAAAGTAGGTATGGAATTTGTAGGTAGGTACCTACCGATGTTGACAAAAATGGGTAATACGCTTACAGTAGATAAAAATTAAGTCACCTGTCTCATGCCATTTGTCCCAATTCATTTGGGGTCGGCGCACCATCTCTTCTTTGTTCTTTGCCACGGATGCTCCAAGCTGAGCCCCGGCAGACCAAAGTTTTTCATACCTATTTTAGGTCTGCTTTTGGTGGAATGTGGTATTTTCCAGTAACTCGATGAGGTAAGTAATCGTGCGGTGGCCGCCCGGACGAAAAAATATTAAAATATTTCTCTATTATAATATAGTAATAAAATAATACCGTTGTTTAAATCGGGTAGTACATCTGACCCTACTAATTATAGACCTATTTCAGTGCTACCTACCTTTAGTAAAATTTTTGAAAAAGTTATTTTAGATCAACTGCAAAGATTTTTTAATAAACATAAATTATTACATAACAAACAGTTTGGTTTTACAAGGGGTCGTTCGATTACTGATGCCGGTGTTGAACTTTTAGGTCATGTTTATAATGCATGGGGATAAATGCGATGTTTTGGGCATTTTTTGTGATTTGTCCAAGGCATTCGACTGCGTTCTTCATGAAACATTAATCAGGAAACTGCATCACTACGGAATCCGGAACGCCTCTCTGGATCTTCTCACTTCTTACTTAAGTGATAGGATTCAAAGAGTTGATGTTAACGGGAAAAGATCACCCGGATCCGTAGTAACAATGGGGGTCCCCCAAGGCTCAATTCTTGGCCCGTTTTTGTTTCTTATTTATATTAATGACTTGCCTTACCTCATAAAGGATAATCATGATATAGTGTTGTTTGCAGATGACACTTCACTTTTATTTAAACTCAAACGTCAGCAGCTGGCTACTGACAATGTAAATAGCGCCCTCGCAAAAGTAGTTAACTGGTTTAATGTTAATAACCTACTTCTTAACGAGAAAAAAACTAAGTGTATTAAGTTCACTATACCTCATGTTAGACAAGTAAAAACTAGTGTTCTCATAAAGGGTGAAGAGTTGATTCCCGAAGATACCACAGTGTTCTTGGGCATAACTTTGGATTCCAAACTTCAATGGGGCCCCCATATAGATAAATTGTCGAAAAAGCTTAGCGCTGCAGCATACGCAGTTAGGAAAATTCGTGATTTAACTTGTTTAGAGACAGCCCGTTTAGTTTACTTTAGTTATTTTCATAGTGTGATGTCGTACGGTATGCTGTTGTGGGGAAATGCCGCCGATATTCAGACAATTTTTGTTTTACAAAAAAGGGCTATTCGTTCAATTTACAAATTAAGTCCCAGACACTCCCTCAGAGATAAATTTAAAGAAATTAAAATAATGACTGTGCCTTCTCAGTATATCTATGAAAATCTTTTGTATGCTCATAAAAATATCAATTTGTTTAAAAAATACAGTGACGTCCATAATGTGAATACTAGAAACAAACACAAATTTGTTGTTCCTACAACCAGGCTTAAGAAAATAAGTGGTTCGTTTAGTTGCCAATGTATACGTTTTTATAATAAACTACCTAGCCACATTCAAGAACTAAGCCTTAATAAATTCAAAAATTGTATAAAGCGGAAACTTTGTCAGAAAGCCTTTTATACTGTCAAAAACTATATTGAGGACAAAAAGGCTTGGGATTGAGCTGCTCCAATAAATTTACACTATTAATGTTGATTTAAATACCTTTTTACATATTCGATACAATGACATGAATATTTACTTTGTAAAGTATTACTTATACCTACTATTTTTAATTATTGTGAATGTGAAGACTACGTGGATCATTGTTTTTTATTTATTTTATCCTTTTCTCAGTTTTAGTTATAGTCTGACAGTTTGAGTAATTTATGCGGCCTATCCAAATGTCTTTTCTTTGGTATTGTTCGTCGAATCGTTAAGCTCCTTAAGTTTTGAGTTGAGCTGCACGATTACTGACAAATGCGTGCACTGACTGGACAGGTCCACTCAATCTGTGTGGTTCTTTCATCAAAAGACCATTTCAGACTGCAATCTACATGGTCTTCACATGATCTGACCAAGATTATGTCTGGACTTTAAAAGAGACTGTGACCTCTGAGTTTGTTTCGGCGTTTCTTCTCAGAGTAGTCAGATAGGAAACGTCGAACTCATCTAGTTTAAAAAAAAATATGTTTGACGTGTAAAAGTGTTTGTACAAACCTACTTACAGAAAATAAATCATTTATCATTTATCATTTATTAAGGCTCTTACAGACAGAGGCGATATCGCGAGCGATATTGCGATATTATCGCGTCGCAACACCGCTACGCGACTCGTCGCGACGCGATATCGCCTCTGTCTGTAAGAGCCTTTAGTCGTCATCTCGGTAGTCACCCCCTTTCTAGCCATATCATCTTTCACACAGCCCATCCAACCTTTTTTGGTCTTCCCCTATTCTTATATTCATCTACATTCATACTCAAAACTTTCCTCATTCCTTCGCATCACATGCCCAATGTGATGCGAAGGAATGAGGAAAGTTTTGAGTTCCATGACAATTGATTTCCAGACAACTTTTCAGTCACCGGTGCCGGTGCCACTTTCAGACTCACAGACTTCCTCCTATACAACGTGTAATGCTAAATGCGCAAAACCTCTTAAGGGGTCATTGTACTCATCATTATGAACAACTTTTACTATGGGACCAATCGCGAAAAAAAATTCAGCTGTTCAATACATTTTGACGAATTATGCGAACATAAATGTACTGAACAGCTGATTTTTTTTTCGCGATTTCAGGTTTGGTCCCATAGTAAAAGTTGTTCATAATGATGGGTACAATGACCCCTTAAGAGGTTTTGCGCATTTAGCATTACACGTTGTATACCTAATCATTTTTTTATCCTATCAAATGCTATCGACCAAAGCGACTGCGTCCTGCGAAGCGGGTAGCGTCAGTCGCGCGGCGCCGGCGGACGGTTGCCCGTGCTATCCTATGACGCCTTGCACACCTGCAAGACCACGTTTGCAAAGCGGGACGTACTCGGAGTACCAAATAAGAATAGGATCGCGCTTGTTGCCAACTTCACACGATTGCTGTCAAATTAGTACTGCCGATACTTAGCTGTCAAATACACGATAGCTGTTAAATTAGTTCGCATTGGTAATGAAGTTCGCGAGTATTGCGGAACAAAATGGCGTGTTGACAGTACTATTCTTTTTTGGAACGCATAGTACCTACCTACGCGTCTTTTGGTCAGACGCGTGTAGAGCTTGTCTACTCTGAACAAAGCGAGAATTTTATGAATACTAACTATCATTTGTACCATTCATGATTTTATGATGTTAATAGCGCTTTATAATGTCAACCCTCAAATATCACACAATTTTCGTGATTAAAATAGCCGGCTTTGCAAAAAAAAAAGTGTGTGTGTCAGTTCCGACGCACGACGAAAGCAAAGGGCCTATGGTTCTTTGTCAGGCGACTTTCTATTGTTGGACAACAATTTAGGTGTTAAACTAAGCTATAGCCTTGCGGCTTCAGTGACTATTCACTAAAAAGGTTCGCGGTTCGCGCTGTAGTCGCACAGATGTGTAAAAGTTTTCGTGCCTACAGCCTAAGCCGCTTGGTCTAGATCTAAAAGCTTGAAATATTGCACAAGAGTTCCTTATTTAGCGAAGGTGAGCACTGAGGAAGGATTTTTGAAAGTGCATTCCCTAAAGTGGTATAAGTGGGAAGAAAATTTGTATAGAAGTGCATCGTTTATACCGATGAGAAGTCTCATCGGGCACGCGGCTTGTAGGTATATCTGTCGCAGCATTAGCTGTTTAGTTAACAGCCTAGGCACGGTCAGCAACAGAAGTCGGTTAAAACTGCTACTTTTTAACATCATCTAAATTAACACAAAATGATATGGCAACCTGCTTTTTAGCATTTCATTTATTAGATACTTAACAGTTAATTTTCTTTAAAATTTACATCTGTTCCGATTTTAATGAAGTATTTTTCTCAATAGTTAAGATTTATAAAACTCAACTGTTAATCGACTTTTGTTGCTGACTGTACCTACCCTTTTAACTAAACCACACGGTTCAATTAGCGACCTAGAATGATATTTAAAGGTAAGGTTGGAACTGTGGTGCCCAACCACGCGCGAGCCGCATTAGTCGCAGTAATAAGCCGGGGCACCCCGACCAAATGGGTTAGGTTAGGTTAGAACTGTGACCAACCGAGCACAACTTCCTAGGCTAGGCGGTTAATTAAGACGAGTAGAGATTCCCAGTATCGCCACCATTGAGAAAAAAATAATGTGTCTGGAGATATGGAACATTTTGATTTTTACTATGCTTACTGTTGTGTACCTATGTGTGTTAACGTATATATGTGTGCGTGGCTGCGCTCACTCAAGGTTAACAGTGATCAATAAAGCAGTACGTCCATAGCGGTTGCGTATGTCACTTGTCTCCCTTCCAAACCATCTGTCCGTACTCAACAGTGGCGACGACGATTTACCCACATCTCAAAAAAGAATCGGAAAATGAACAGTAGGTATCGGCATTTTGTCTACATTCGATCACAGCGTACAGGAATGGAAGTCATACAAACAAAGGCCGAATTACAATGGTTTATTGCAACGACATCGTTCCTAAGAAAGATGAAGCCGGAGCCAAGAGACGGGCGATCCTGCTCAGAGCACTTAGCGACGGTAGGAACTTATAAGTTGGCAGCGGATCCAAAGGACACTCAGGAAGTACCATATGACGATATAGTGAAGTTATTAGATGAGCATTTTCTACCAAAGATATGCGGCTTCAGCGAGCGGTACAATTTTTAGCAGGGGGAGACATACACGCAAGGCAGCAAGGGTATGAGGACTTAGGGCACATTGGCACATTGATTTTTATTCTTAGTCAGATGAGACGACAAAAACTCCCGTTTTTGGAGTTAACTGCTCTTCAGACAGGGAGGTTTAGTGTTTTTTATACAAACATTTCTACCACTTCGGACTAAAAAATTAGCATAGGAAATTTCAAAATGTCCCTTACTCCAGACTTATCTGGGGGCACTCCCGTGCCCCCGAGACGAGCCAAGCGAAGCGCAAGGGCACTACCTACCTTTTCTCGAAGCACTTCGTCGTATTTTTGAACCTTCTTAACTTGGGTTTGGATTATACCAGACAAACAAAATTTTCAGGAAATGATGTCAATGGTTGACTTATTAAACCTATAAAGTTTCAATTGCATAGCTTTTATACTTTAGATTTTATTGATATCTAAAATACCCCGATTTCGTCACTGACTCACTGATGATCATAAAAATTCTTAGGGTACTTCCTGAAGTCCTAGAAAGCTGAAATTTGGTATGTAAGCTAGTATTAGTACACTAACAACAAAAAAATTCTAAAACTTGGAACTTTTACCCCCCCCCCCCCCTTAAACTAGGGGATGGAAATTTGTATGAGACTTCCGCAAATAATAAGTACTTATACTTACGAATAATATTAATACACTTGTATATAGGTACTTCGATAAGTGTTTATTAATCTCCTACCTATCAACCTATATCTACATATCATAAACGGCCAAGCCTCATATTTTGACTAAGGTGTAGTTTGTGAAGTCAGGGCTTGGAGAGTTAGGGCGTGTAGAGTTAGAAGCTTGGCTCTACATGAGATCTGATAGCTTTTTGTCACTGCGAGCTTTATGTGGTCTCGTCTTGGCAACATTTTACATGAAAATGTTTTTGGTGGGTTATTTTGTCTCAATGGTGGCGCAGTTCTACTCGCCTTAAAAACGGCTAAAATAATTAAGAGCTAGTTGGCTGCGACATATCGATAAATTCAATATGCTTGGACATGTTAGGTACCTATCTACCTCCACTTATATGACTGTGTAAAAAGCCAAGTATTTATATTATGCGTCCATCTACTTTACCACTACCTAACTACTTTACATGTAGGTACTGAGAAAGGGACGCAGCTCTGCAGTAAAAAACACAACTATATTTAATTAACAAGCATTGTGGCCAGTATAAAAAACCTTATATGCATCACCTTTAGGTATATAATGTGTAGTGGCGTAAAAAATTTTTTTTATCGTAGACAAAGGGTTGGTGCAAGCAGCGCGCGCAGTGCTCGCTTATTGGTCGAGAAAATTAGGGGGCAGTGGCTACCATCCCCTGTAGTATTCCTCTGGCTGTATAAAAGGCTTCCAGGTCTCCAGCTCCAGCAGTCTTCGGCGAACCGCGACTCCGAATACTTTGTCACCTCGGGACACTGAATTGCTCCGGAAGTCCGGACTCGCGAAACTTATTCTATCTTTACCGTATCACAAATATCTGCTCCAGTACTTCGCGTTATTTTATGTAGTATCTAAGCTTGTTTAAAAGTCTGTATGTTTCTTGTATTTTATTTAAATTTG
Source organism: Cosmia trapezina (assembly GCA_905163495.3). Classification (NCBI taxonomy): domain Eukaryota; kingdom Metazoa; phylum Arthropoda; class Insecta; order Lepidoptera; family Noctuidae; genus Cosmia; species Cosmia trapezina. Next base: position 21,953,509 of record LR991032.1, on the reverse strand, counting down.
TGATCACTGAAATTTTTTGATTGTGAATTGTGAAAAATTCAAAATATCTCCTTTATTTGTACCAAAAACAAGTCACAGAAAAAATAATAATCTTAGAATCGTACGAGATTTTAGGAGTCATTAAAAAGTAGAAAAATAAATTAAGAAAATCTTAAAAAATCAGAAAAATCGCCGCAGTTCGAATATCGCCTTGCTTTGTGTGAAAAAGTTAAAGAAAAACAGTTCAATCGGAGATATAAAAGATCATAAGTAATTGGCTAATTCAAAGGTACAAAATCCGTGACACGTTGGAGAAAAAGCAGCAGGACAGCAAATACATAGTAAAAAAAATGTAAGTTGGATACTAAAACGTTTTTGGTCAACATGGTCAGAATAACTGGCGCTAGCGCAGTGAGCGAACGAGTCCTGCGCTACGGGTTCGATTCCCACAAGAAACTGATATTGAATTTTGTCTGGCCAGTGCAAAGATTAAAAATATTTCTTTATTGTTTCAGGCAAAAAAATAATTTAGACAAAATTTTTGAACTACTTAAATAGGTACTTAATAGTTAGGTCTCGTTGAAAAAAACCTCGTCGGATGAAGTACGATCACCATAACTACAGTGTTGCCATCAAGCAGTCTTGCTTGAGACATCAGATTGAGGGACATTTAACGAGGCATAAACGAAGTGTTTCTGTTATCACATCCGTGGTCTGGGATGGCAACGCACCAGGGAGACGGTTCCATATTTTTAAGACTGTTCGCTACCTAATTTCAGTCTCAATTTGTCAAATATGCAGTTTAAGTACGTTTGTAAATAAATAATTTAGACTTGCATGAAAAAATTTTCTTTGAGATTTCCGACTTTTGTAGCGGTCAGTCTATCCATCTTATGGTTTAAATATTGGCACAGGTAGAATTATTCTGTCACCTATGAAGAAGCTGGAGTTATGCACATAATTATAAAGAAGTAAGTTGGAGTCTCATTTCCTACGAAATGTATGGGAAAAGTTTTTGGGATTTCTGACTTTTCTAGTACTCAAACTTAACTTACTAGCTTTTGCCCACGGCCTCGCCCGCGGATGTCGGAAATTATCCCACGGGAACGTATAACCGGGAAATCCTTCCTTATTCCTTGTCTACCTTTGTCTACATTATAAAGGGAACCTCTGTGCAAAATTTCAGCTTACTAGGTTCAAGGGTTTGGGCTGGGCGTTGATGAGTCAGTCAGGACTTCTTAATTGTGAAAGGACTGTATTGATTGAAATATTAGTAATGTATGCACGCAATAAATAAATTAATAAAGAAATTTGGACTTTTCGTTAAGTGGTAAAAACCGTGCGAAACAGGGCGAGCGGGTCGTTAGTTAAATATACAGGGTGTTTCTTTTAAGGTGTCAAGCCAGTGCGAGCTGATAGCAGAGTACCATACCTATCGATTTAAACCCCATGTATGTTCTACGATTTTTTGTAGTTTTCGAGTTATCACTTTTTTTTTCGATATTTTTCCTGACACAACGAGATGATGGCTTTAAAAAATTATATCTTTTTTTGGGTCAACTTTGAACAAGAATGTACTAAATAGGGCATTATTTGCTGAAATCGGTCGTTGAAAGTGGTCTATCTGAAATCTTGTGATTTTAATTTTTTATAATCTTTGCATATTTTTGTCAATCCTGATATTTACTATTCCTCTACGTTTAAGCAGAGTTCAGTTGATAATAAAAACATAAATTTTATACCTACTACTATCCTCCGTTGCTAAGAAATGAGGCATCCAAAATAACTCGAAAACTACAAAAAATCGTAGAACATACATGTGGTTAAATCGATAGGTATGGCACTCTGCTATCAGCTCGCACTGGCTTGACACCCTAAAAGAAACATCCTGTACATTTAACTAACGACCCGCTCGCCCCGTTTCGCACGGTTTTTACCACTTGACGAAACGTCCAGATTTCTTTATTAATTTATTTATTACGTACTTACATACATTATATTTCAATCGATACAGTCCTTTCACAATTAACGAAAATAAAACGTTCTGTTAAAATTGTAGCTTAAAAAGCATCCCACAGTTGCTTAACCTCAAGAATTCATTACTCAATACTCAATTCTTTATTGCATTCCAAATGTATTGAATAGATGGTGTAATAAAGTAAAACATCAATAAGGACCCTGTCGGGCACAGCCACATTTTTTAATTAATTCGTTGCCAAGCACTAAGAAGAAGAAGTATCCTCGACCAGTGGTGCTTATAGCAGCAACTCACCCGTAACAAGTCTTAGAAACACTGCGCGGCTACGCCATCGCCAGTATGAGCCACGAGACCGACAGGGCCGAGGGAACGAAAATGCTGGAATTTTTATATGCCAGCGGCATTAAAACACTCGATCAGCTAAAACATATCTTTAAGCATTGTCAAAATGAAACAGTTGATGAAGAAGTAGTATTTGTCAAAGAAATTAAACCAGGAGCTGCATCATGTATTAGCCAAGAAAAGCTAAACATGCTAATAGAGGCGAGCACTCGAAATAAAGAAATACTTTTGAACGATTTATCCAAGAAGTCTGTTAAAAATAAAGCAGAAATTTCCAATCCTCGACCAGTTAGCAACAACAACAACAACAACAACAACAATATGCACAACAACAACAACAACAATAATATGCAACAATATGGCACCGTTGATGTTCCTGGCCGCAGTGTCGTGAATGCTGGCTGCACAAAGGAAAATGTAACTTCGCTGCCCATGAGGTACGTATACGTCATTAGGTACCTACTCTTTTGCCCATACCATCGAGGATACAGAAATGTGATATATTTTTTAGGAGTAGGCATATTGTAATAAGTGGCGTAAACTGCCATTTAATAATCATATAAAATAAATTCACGATGAGATAGAAAGTGAACAAATAATAAAAATACCCAATGTATTGTTTCCTTCCTGATAGTAGTGTATCAGATCAGGTATATCAAAATTGGTTTCGTCAATTTTGAGAAAATCACGAACAATACAAACATGCCAATATGTACCGTACCGGTGTGCAGTGGGTCGAATACACTTCTTTTTTTTTTAAAGATGGATACAATGCAGGCCTTAATAATATATTTCAGGGACCCACAGTATAGGTTGACATGATTCCGATCAAATGTATCCACGGTGCAACCTCAAACTTCCAGCATAAAAACTCGGACTATGAAGTTGTATAAAATAAAATCTAATATGTTTTCAGATACCGACATAAACACACTTATCAAAACCACCCTTATGAAACAAAAAAAAGGTGCCAACAGCAGGAGGAAAGGTACCGGCAAGCTTGCCAAGGCAACGCTAATCAAGAAAACATCCAATACCAGTACCAACAACATAATTACCCCGTCCATAATCAGCACAGATACAAAGGGGTTGGACAGAACATCTCTGGCTACAATAATGGAAGTGACCCCACGATGGCCATGTGGTGGCCACGTGGTGGTGGTGGTGGTGGTGGTGGTGGTGGTGGTGGTGGTGGTGGCGGTGGTGGTGATAGTGGTGGTATCAATTCAATTAACCACACGATTCCGGTCTCTCAGACTTTGGTCTCAACGACTGTTTGTAACGTTATACCACAACAACAGTGGCCTTCAGCAACATCAATGGCCCAAGGACACAGTGGCTATAACAACTATGCTCAGTTTCACTTGGCCCCTCAAGCATTCCAACAACCAGACACTCAGTATTTGGTGGGAAACAGGGCATTATATCACCCACACTGAAGTGTCATGCGATCGACAAGGGATTTTGAACTACCTATGTGCGGTGCAGCTGTTAGTGTCAATTTTACCTGACCTGCTCTTTAAAATGCAAAGAAAAAAATACCGTGGGATTAAGAAGAAGTAAGATGTTGGAGTGCATCTCTGCTTAAAGATAAAAAAAAAAATATAATGAAAAAGCAGTCAATGAAGAGGTGGTATTGGTTAAAGAACTTCCACCAGACGCTGAACATAAAGTAAATAATGTACCTATCATGTAGCGAAGAAAAACTAAACATGATAAAAACTCACGAAAATTGAAAAACAAAATGACGTTGTTGAACACAATGTTGCCACCAAAGATTTTGCCGCCCCCTGATGAAAGCCCCCTGAGGTATGAATGAGGTAGGTACGTATACAACGGTTCAATTTTTGCCATAGGAACCATGCATAGGGGATATAGAGAGTTGTGATATACTTCATAATCATAGCAATAGTGAAGAAACATTAAATTAAGTTGTTGTATGTTTTCAGGTACACACAATATACCAATGATTCTGATTACGCAACCTTCTAACTTGCAAATCACTGCTTCCTGAACCGGTTATAGCAGCTAAATGACTTAGCTCAATTTGCGGTATAAAAGCTCTCGTGTAGCTTAAAATGATCTCCACAGACAATCTTATAAGAAGTTGTTTTTGTAAAACAAAACAACTTTCACTAGGAAGACACAGAACATAATATCAGCTCCTTACTGATGAGCTAGGTACGTATACAACGGTACGTTTCTGCCCATACCATTGGGGATACAGACTTGTGATATAAAAAAGTTATAACAAGACGAAAAAACCTTATTTTCCGTCTTGTTTTGAGATCAGACACAAAAATAAAATTTTAAATGCTTTCAGATCTCACAATATACCCATGAATCGGACGACGCAACATCTATTTTCCACAACACGGTTTCCAGAACTGGTCATACAGCGGCTATAACATAGCCTAAAACAGCTCAAAGCACGCGCTTTCACGGAATAGCAAAAAATTGTGAATGTTTTCCATTGCGAAATATTCCTGAAAATTATACTTCGTCAAGAACTTAAGATAGACAGACAAAAGATGTTGCTGACCGATGCCTGCAAATGGTGAAAGCTGCGGAAACAAAACTTATGAGCTGATGAGGTAAGTAAAGTATGCAACGGTACCCTTCTGCACATACCATAGAGGATACAGATTTTTGATATAATTTTACTTATAGATTGTTAAAAAACGTCATAATTGGTTTTGGTATTTTTTTTAGAAAATCACGGACCATACATAAATAATCACCAGTTAAATCACTGGGTGTTCTATTCTACCGATGAATAGAACATCTTTCACTATGGGACCAACACTGAAATCACGAAAAAAAAATCAGCTTTGAACTTTTGAACTTTGAATTGAACTTTTTTATGAAATAAGTAGCAGATTTTTTTTTCGTGATTTCAGAGTTGGTCCTATAATGAAAGTTGTTCATATTGTTGGGTAGAACACCCTGTGGAAATTTAGCTAGTGATTAAAAAATTGCCCTGTAAACTCTATGTAGGTACGGATTCAATACACGACCTTATGTTTTTGAAGCCGGACACAACATAAAACTTAACATGTTTTTAGGTACCCGTAGTATGTCCATGGAACTACGTACAATCACCATATATCAACCAGCTCCAGTTTCAATTCAAGTCCCTCAAGTAAGAAGAAGAATCTCCACGTTGGTCTCGGAGGTATTCCTAACTAATAATATAAATGCGAAAGTGAGTTTGTTACGCTTTCACGCTAAAATAGCTGAACGGATTTCGATGAAATTTGACAGATAGTTAGCCTGGGACCTGGAGAAGGACATAGGCTACGTTCCATCCTGGATCGCAGACGAAGTCGCGGGCAACAGCTAGTTTATAATATAGACAAGCCATGTGCCCGATAGGATCTCCCATCGCCAAAAATGTCGAAGTTCCATTATAAACTTTAATCCCATAAGTGATTTATATTTTAAAAAAATCTCCTTAGTGCTCACTTTTGTGGGAACGAAATTATAATTACCTAATTAAAATAAATTATAATATATAAAATAAAATTATAATATATAAAATAAAATTATAATAAATTAATATACTAAGAACAGATTGTTATTAGTAGACGACATAGAATAAGACGGTAAAATCTAGGTACCTCTATTGGTTTTGGTGAGCGCTAAACTTGAAGAATTATTGCTGGCCTTCTTTAATCTTATAATCACTTCAGAACGGCTGGACCGATTCAGTAATTTTTTTTAAATGTTCCTTTTATTCCTAATCAGGTTCTTACGAAAATAAAAATTGGAAAAGTTGCAGGGAAAATTGGAAAATTCGGGAAAACTAAGTGCATTTTCTATGAGAATTTTGTATGATTTATTGTTTGGACAGGACAACGTCTATCGGGTCAGCTAGTTAGATTTGGATTATAATTCCTATACTTAATTGTTTGTAAAAAATATTATATAGTATAGGATAATATATAATATATATAATATTATTAATAGGATAAGACAGTAAAAACAAGGTCTTGGTGAGCGCTAAATTAGAAATGTTGCTGGCTTTCTTTTAATTGCTAATAAATGTACTTATTGTTCCGTGTGGTGCCGGACACAAAGAATAGCACCACCCCTTTTCTTCCCGTGGGTGTCGTAAAAGGCGACTAAGGGCTTCAAATGAGGATGGGCAGCAGCCCACCTCCTCCTCCTCTCCTCCTCCTCCTCTGAGTGAAATGAACCATCACAAAGTACCAACATAATACCTAATAATATCTTTTTTAGCGCAGCAGGACCTTTATAACCAATCGGGTTATAGAGATATCGAAGGTCAACAATTTATTTAATATTGCGCCTCTGTGTGTTCCGAAGACAGTTGACGATCGCCGAGACGCATATCTTAAAAAGTAGCTGGTACTGTAATTTATTTATATATTTACTAGCTGACCCGATAGCCGTTGTCCTGTCCAAATTTCAGTAATTCATAAATAAAATACCATAGAAAACGCACTTTCAGTTTTCCCGAATTTTCTAATTTTCCTTCAACTTTTCCAATTTTTCTCTTCATAAGAACCTTCCTCGGACTTAAAGAATATTTGAAAAAAATAATTGCCGAATTGGTCCAGCCGTTCTCGGGTTTTGCGTTTAGCAACACATGTAGCCATTCATTTTTACTAATATAGATTTATAAGTATACTTTATTGAACGCCAAAAAATCATAGCATAATAATAAGTACCTATATAGCTACAATATACTTACTATAATAGATACATAAATACATACATACTTATATATAAGAATATAAACAAAACAAACAAAACAAAAACAAAAACAATGAAAATAAACGACTAGGTACTAATCTGTACCAAGTCGTTTATTTTTTACAGCAACGATAACAAGATCACTACAACAAGTAATGTTCCTTCACGATACAGATAACGATTGCGCTTGATTCGATTGCGATTGATTTTTAACCGACTTCCAAAAGGAGGAGGTTCTCAATTCGTCGGAACCTTTTTTTTTTTTTTTTTTTTTTTTTATTTTTTTTTTTTATGTATGTTCCCCGATTACTCGAAAATGGCTAGACCGATTTGGATTTTTCTTTTTTTGTTCGAAAGGGTATACGTCCCAAGTGGTCCCATGATCATCAAGTCAGGATCTGATGATGGGATCCCATGGAAATCGAGGGAAACCCTCAAACTTTATGGGCACACCTATATCAATTTCGGTATTTTTTATAGTAACTCGTGCATTTGCTCTCGGTAAGTACCATTTGGTGAGCTGGAACTGATGATGAAGACCACAGAGGGCCATCGGAAATCCTCAATTATATCTAAGTATATAACAGGTTGCGATTCGATTACTTTAATATGGTTTATGCTCGTCAAAATAATGGTAATGGTGACTTCACCATGAGCTCCATTTCTCCTGGTTCATACTAGGAGAACTCCTCAACAATTAACGGCCCTACATCGGGAAAAGCAACATTTTGTAAAACGTGATGAGCAGTTGACATTGGGTTATTGTAACTTAGATAAATTACAAACTGAACCACTAAAAAGTGAAAAATAAAAACTTTTTTACAAAAACAAAAACCGACTTCCAAAAAAAAACACTACAAAGTGAAAAATAACTTTAATTTCGGAAGTCGGTGGCAAAAAACTAAAATACAGATCCAAAGACACCGACTTCCGAAATTTAAGTTATTTTTCACTTTGTAGTGTTTTTTTTTGGAAGTCGGTTTTTGTTTTTGTAAAAAAGTTTTTATTATTCATAGTCTTTTACGTGTGCAACATTAAGTGTTAGGATTTTTAAAGTAAAAGTCTAACAGAAATCATCGACGCGTCTAAATTAAACGCAAGTCAAGTGCTGCAATTGGCTGTTGATATTAATTCAATCAATCACAGCGGTTATGCGCGCTTGATAATTTGTTAGCGATTTTTTGTGTTGATTTGCGTTCCAGAAATTTCCTAGAAACTTGTTTCTGCTCAATAATTTCTAGGCTTGTGATGGATTTTACTCCGTCTACAAGTCTCCTGCGATCACCAAACACATACACACCCACATCACACACATACACAACACACTCACATACACACCCCAACACACATCCATCCAACACATACACACACACACATATAAACACAGCTAATAGTATATACATCCTGTAGGAACACTTTCGTATCTTCTAGGTCACTTCTGCTCCTGTTTCAGAGAAATATCGGTCTGGTCTCCTTTTTCTCTTTACTTGACTCTTTGCCCAACTGAGTGGACAACCTTTTATCAATAAGTGAATGTTTAAACGATATTTTTTAATAGAGTTTAGCCTAAAATATAATTTGCAATGTTTTTTAAAATCGAAAGGGACAGAGCTTTAAAAAGTTGATGTGTTAATGTTTAGATTAGTCATTAAATATATACGTTAATAAAAAAAAAAAATAAAAAAAAATTGATAAAATCTTCTTTGTTCAGCGCTCTTTAAGTATATTAATGTAGATAGTAGTACGTATTTCATTATTTAGAAATGTAATCTTAAGTAAATTTTGCCCAGTGCGACATTTAATGAATAGTCTGTTCCAAAAGTCTTGGATGAAAGTGTAAACAAACCCTGCCTAAGTTAAATTCTAACGCAATCACTCACTATAAGGAATTAGCAACACATTTATTTATATAAATATTTAGAAGGTTTCAACTTTATATCTCACCACTTTTTCCAACAATTATTGTGTGAATAACATAGTATATAAGTAGGTATCAAATTGTAATTGAAAAAAAAAAAGATAGTCAGTCACAGAAGTGAAAACTTGACAGCGCAACACGTCACATTAATATGTCGCGTGACGTGTGACGCGAACTCATAAGATTTTACCTACCAAAAATCACTCAACGGGTCTAAAGAAGTCATCGACGAAAATTGAGGTTTCAGTCAACCTCAATGGGAAGGCACAGGCAAAGCTAATTATAGATGACGCCATTATCGCTGGTAACCGTCAGCTGTCTATCTGTGGAAGGTTTACAAGGATATTAAAAAGTAAACGCCATATCACCCTAAAAAAATGTGGTGTTTGATACCTATCAAGCACCATATTTTTTTAGGGTGACGACAAAGGAGATAATGCTTACCTAAGCATCACCTTTGTCGTATTTTTCTGTTACTTTCTTCTTGTCTGTTTATTTGTGTGTACATAAATTGATAAATAAATACACAACACCAGCGACGATGCGACTCCTAGCGGGATAAATTGGCAGTGTCTCTCCCCATTGTCAAATGAAAAATATCTTTAAGGTGATTCAAAATCAGAATTTCGGGTAAAGTATTCAAATTATCAAATCAAAGCACTCAATTTATAAGTGACATTACACATTGGCATCCACAGGTACCATCGCGAAATTTTCCGGAGAACCACTTTTCGACCTTATTGCATTAGTAATAAGGTCGAAAAGTAGTTCACCGCAAAGTTTCGCGATGGTACATACGTTTTCTGATCCATTTGTTTACATGTTGGTCACATACTTTTAGAACAGTCCATAATGCATATGTATAGTAATTTAGGGAAATTTATAATTAGGGATAATTTATGTGTGTACTAATATAGGGAAATGTAATCCTAATTTATAAATAAGTAGATACCAAATCTGGATGAATATATAAATTACAAGCTGAAATGTGATGCTGTAAGAAAAGTAGGCACTCAAGGAATACCAACTTCGAACATCAGTATTCAACAATGGTATCCCTTTATGTGCAGTAGTGTGCTTAACTTCGCTTATTTACAACATAGATATTTTGTTCTAAGGAACCGCGTCGACGACGATTTAAAGTAAAAAAAAAAAAACATAAACAACACTTTTTAAATTGTGTATATTTTAGGTATTATGTACCTACCTTTGACCTATCTAATTGCTACAGAATTTAATCAATGGATCACTGGTCAGAAACTCATTGTCTCGACGGCCGGACTCTGTAGGGATCTTATCAAAGTAGTACTCGTAGTAGAGTTCATAGTAAACCAGCTCGTTCGGGGAAGTAACTACTACCACCATAGCTATTTATGGCTTTGCTGTGTTGGTTTGAAGGGTAAGGTGCCTACAGGGTCTGTGTTTACAGGCACTTGAGTTGACTTGAGACATGTCAGCTTTGTCTCGGGGTTGGCATCGCACCTGCGATGTCTTCCCTATTGGCCGTATTGCATATGTCCGTAGGCTGCGTGGACCACTTATCATCAGGTGACCCACGTGGGTGAAGAATGTTCTTGAATTGAATGAACTTTTTGTCGCAGAAAATAATAGAATAAGTAGCATTACACGTGCGTGTGCGCCACCTAGTACCTTTGTGAGTAAAACTTATTTAGATTGCTGTATTTAGATATTTTTGCTTAGTTCTTAGGCCGCACGCAATTTGCGTGCGTTCCCGTAGGAAGTTCAGTCGCGCGAACGCGTAAGAAAAGACACGAACGATATAGCACCCTAATTGCGTAACACACTATCAATCGGAATCGGTTTCATTTTGACAGTTGAACAACACTCATTGTGTTATTTACGTTGTCGAGCAGACAAATTTTTTGAACATATGAAGCAATGGATTAGCAACTTGCTTCAAAATGATTCATATTCCAATCGATAGTGTTTTACGCAATTATGGTGCCGAACCTTCAAGGAATATGGGAGTGCTGACGCTGGACGACTAACTCGCATCTAGTGTGAGCACCCCATGGTACCTACTTGAAGGATCGGGATTGTTCGTGCCTTTTCGTAAACGTTCGCACCGAATTTCGTACCAAAACGTATGCAAAATGAGTGCGGTCTTATGCCGCGCGTAGCCTATAGGGACCTAGGACCTACTATTAAGGCTTTGACAATATTAGAATACTAGACTAGACACAACATTAAAAATGTTGTAGGTTTACATTAGAAATTATTGTCCTTATATGTGAGTTAAACTCACGGTAAGATAGGTATAATGTATAGGATGTGTGTGAGGGTGTGTGCATGTGTGAATGTTGTAGGTTTGGGTATATTTTAATTATTGTCCTTATGTGAGTTAAACTCACGGTAAGATAGGTATAATGTATGGGATGTGTGTATGTGTGAATGTTGTAGGTTTAGGTATATTAGAAATTACTGTCCTTAGATGTGAGTTAAACTCACGGTAAGATAGATAAAATGTATGGGATGTGTGTGAGGGTGTGTGTATGTGTGAATGTTGTAGGTTTAGGTATATTAGAAATTATTGTCCTTATGTGAGTTAAACTCACGGTAAGATAGGTATAATTAATGGGATGTGTGTGAGGGTGTGTGTATGTGTGAATGTTGTAGGTTTAGGTATATTAGAAATTATTGTCCTTATGTGAGTTAAACTCACGGTAAGATAGGTATAATTAATGGGATGTGTGTGAGGGTGTGTGTATGTGTGAATGTTGTAGGTTTAGGTATATTAGAAATTATCGTCCTTAGATGTGAGTTTTAAACTCACGGTAAGATAGGTATAATGCGTGTGACGGTGTGTGTATGTGTGAATGTTGTTGGTTTAGGTATATTAGAAATTATTGCTCTTAGATGTGAGTTAAACTCACGGTAAGATAGGTATAATGTGTGTGACGGTATGTGTATGTGTGAATGTTGTAGGTTTAGGTATATTAGAAATTATTATCCTTAGATGTGAGTTAAACTCACAGTAAGATAGGTATAATATATGGGATGTGTGTGAGGGTGTGTGTATGTGTGAATGTTGTAGGTTTAGGTATATTAGAAATTATCGTCCTTAGATGTGAGTTTTAAACTCACGGTAAGATAGGTATAATGCGTGTGACGGTGTGTGTATGTGTGAATGTTGTTGGTTTAGGTATATTAGAAATTATTGTCCTTATGTGAGTTAAAATCACGGTAAGATAGGTATAATTAATGGGATGTGTGTGAGGGTGTGTGTATGTGTGAATGTTGTAGGTTTAGGTATATTAGAAATTATCGTCCTTAGATGTGAGTTTTAAACTCACGGTAAGATAGGTATAATGCGTGTGACGGTGTGTGTATGTGTGAATGTTGTTGGTTTAGGCATATTAAAAATTATTGCCCTTAGATGTGAGTTAAACTCACGGTAAGATAGGTATAATGTATGGGATGTGTGTGAGGGTGTGTATGTTGTAGGTTTAGATATATTAGAAATTATTGCGCTTAGATGTGAGTTAAACTCACGGTAAGATAGGTATAATGTATGGGATGTGTGTGAGGGTGTGTGTATGTTGTAGGTTTAGATATATTAGAAATTATTGCGCTTAGATGTGAGTTAAACTCACGGTAAGATAGGTATAATGTATGGGATGTGTGTGAGGGTGTGTGTATGTTGTAGGTTTAGATATATTAGAAATTATTGCGCTTAGATGTGAGTTAAACTCACGGTAAGATAGGTATAATGTATGGGATGTGTGTGAGGGTGTGTGATGTGTATACGTCTTAGTTAGGAATAGTGAAGGTTAGCCCTAGTAGTGTACCTATTTGCATCAATAAGTACAAAAATCGACTAGTCAGACTTGCGGGGTTTGTGTTGCGTAGCGTTTTTGTGTAGTTGTACTAGTAGGCTGTTCTCGAATAATTTGCAAAACTACTTATAATTACATAAGTTTTTTTTTAATCTGAAAGATCTGAGTTTCGGCTAAGGATTAATTAGGTATGCCAGAGAAGGCCTAAAAATAAAGAAAATAAAAACATTGGCGGATAGGCGGACGACTCCGGCGGGAGTGATGCCATAAGTTTTTTTGATTTGCCTGTCTGTTTCGGTATGGGACATAAAAATGGGTACATTATTGGAGGTCAGCCATACCTACCTTATAAGATGTATCTGTAGTACCTACTCACCTTTAAGGTAAGTAGCTAATATGATACGATTTTGTCATAATTCATCACTCTTTTAAGTAGTTTTTAAATATTAAAAGTATAAACGGTTATGTATTAAAATATCTAAAGTTATTTTAACTATTTTCGATATAACAACGGTCAAAAGACCTACCATTTAAAATACCTAAAGATCGATTCACCGATTTTTGTAATAACTAATGAACGAAATACATAATGGAGAATTCACCTACGATTCATTCACCTACGATTTATTCAGCTACAATTAATAAACCTAAAGTTGATTAAACTAATGGACTATTCACCTACCTACTGTTGGATTTTAATCAAAAATCGGATTTTGTTTGTTTTGGTGTTCCATTGTTTTGCAGACAAAAAATTCATAGAACTTATTTTTCCATGGTATTTTATTTCAACGAAAATGTAAAAATAAACGAAGGGATCGGTACAAAATGCAATATTACTGTACTAAGAGAATTTAGGATGCAAGAGCTAGTGTAGCAAGCTCGGGATTTGGTGCACCCCTACTCCGACAGGTTAGGTTAGAAGGCCATCCCCTTAGTGGTTATTTTTTTTAAAGAGCCCCGCGCAGCGAACTGTAGGCGAACCGTCCATTAGGTATTTCATACAGTTGAAATATCCAATATCTTAAAAAATCATTAAATTAATCGTTCGTTAGTGCAATTGATTTTAGTTTGAAAAATTATGTACTTAAGTAAAACAGTAGTTCAGTCGAACCAATATGTGTTATGAACATATTAATTACCTATTTGAATCAACCGTAGATATTATAATACGTAACCGTATAACACTAATTAAATCTATTGTAGATATTTCTGCTTAAAGTTGTATTATTAATTCATTTGGTTTAATCCGACAGGATTTAGCTGTCAGTCTGGAGAATAATTTATGGTACTTAATATTTTTTGTATTTTGACTTTACACTTGGTATCATATTTTATTTAATAAGTGCATTTAGCTGACTGAACTGATTTTTCCTACGAAAGATATCTTTAACCGCTGTATATTTTTTAACTTTCGACAGAATTTCAATTCAAAATCTGTCAGACGTCAATAGGCTAGTAAAGTTGACAGTAAGAAAAATACCTTATGAATTTTATTATGTAGAATGGTTGTGTTGTGAGTTAAAAGTATCAACATTTATTTATTTATTTTTATTCATTAACACATACTTACATTTGTTTTAACAGGTACTACCCAAGCTAACAAAGTAGTCATGAAATTGAAAAAATGCAACTTGTATTGAAAATACAACAACACACACACTTATTACACATAACTACTACACACTACACACACACACACACACACACACACACACACACACCACACACACACACACACCACACACTACTACTACACACTACTTACACTTACTTATTTTTTCTTTATATACTTGTGTTGTTGTATTGTAAATGATTTTAGATTAATCAATATTTTTGAGAAATAATTACGTAAAAATATAGCCATTAGTCACGTAACATTGAACGCCAATCAGTGCGCGACACGTCTCACTTTTCAGTCATGTCACTTTGACAAAATAACATTGTTTCAGGAATAATAAAAATGTGTTTTTAATAATTAATATTTACTAGTTCAATAATTAATTACATTTTTCAAAAAAATCATCTTTTCATTTAACATTCTTAAAAATTTGGTTCCGTGTGAGCGAGATAGGTGACAAAATGCCCTCTTAACAAAATAATTTTAGAACTTACAGCTAGAACCTGTATTTTTTCCAGAGAATTAATAATACAACTTTAATTCTTATACCACGCGTACCTAGATTATTAGTCTTTTAAATGTTTTAGAAAAACATAAAAAAAAATCTAACTAAATGAGTAGGTACCAGTGTCAAAGACCTGGGCCGTTGTACAGATTATTATTCAACATCCTTAGGTGTGAGTTAAACTCACCGTTAGTTTACGACAGTGTACACTATAAGGTAATTAATAAAAAAATGGAACATATTTAATTCAGGACATCAATTATAGTTGTATAATATTAATTAAAAGTATCTATCTACAGGATGTAGGTAGATAACAGAAAGGTGTAGTAAAATTTAAGGGTGTAATGCAGACCATCAATCTGAACAACTTTCTCCATGGGACCAACATCGATCGCGAAAAAACCGCATTGAGATACTTTGTACTATAATTATATACAACATTCGTTTTTGTTTACACTAAACCCAAAAAGGGGTCATTGTACTCATCATTTTGAACAATTTTTTCTATGGGACCAACCTTGAAATCGCGAAAAAAAAATCTGCTGTTCACTTACATCGACAAAATGTATGGAACAGCTGATTTTTTTTTCGCGATTTCAAGGTTGGTCCAATAGAAAAAGTTGTTCAAAATGATGAGTACAATGACCCCTTTTCGGGTTTAGGGTAAACAAAAGCTAATGTTGTATAGTATCTCAATGGCCGTCCCATACTTTTGCTTCGAGTAGCTATGAAGTTTGGATAGTTGATATTTGGATAGTTGATATTTTTTTGGAGATTACGATGTTGGTCCCGTAGAAGTTTTTTTTTTTTTTCACTTTTTCTGTGGCTTAATGCACTACCGTCGTCGAACATAGGCACTTTGTTAGACGACACTACTTTCCGCCTCGCTGCTTCACTGCGACTAGGAGCTCCTTCTTGTTCTCCTCATCGCTGTCACTGTGGTGAAGTTGTCAACAGCCTCGGACACCACGGCCTGTCTTGCAGCCGAAGTGCGGTTCGCTTAGCACGGCACGCGAACATCAATGACATCATCCGACGAGCCCTTGTCACCGTCGGCGTTCCAGCTGTATTAGAACCCAATGGCTTGGCACGCGACGATGGCAAGAGACCGGACGGGATCTCTTTATTTCCATGGAAGGTGGGAAGGCCTTTAGTGTGGGACGCAACTTGTGTCGATACTCTTGCGCCATCCCATCTTCCTGGCTCGGCGTGCTGTGCTGGCACTGCTGCTGCGGCTGCGGAAAACCTCAAGCGGCGGAAATATACCTTATCGGTAATTATATTTTCGAGTTGAAACCCTTGGGCCGTGGGGTCCAAGTGCACTTGTTTTATTCAACGAAATCTCCAAACGTCTAGTTGATACTTCCCGTGACCCGAGGGCTGGCTTTTACTTTGGCCAGAGGCTTAGCATTGCCATACAACGTGGCAATGCCGCCAGTCTCTTGGGTACTCTACCAGTCGACAGCGATGCGGAGGAATTTTTCGACGCTATATTTTAGTTTTAGTTAGGATATAATTTTGTTGTTTATAGGTCCCATAGAAAAAGTTGGTCAGTTTGATGGGCTGTATATATACCACACCCTTAAAGACCAGACTTTTCTGGTACACACCGAATAAGTGTGTAATTACAAATTTGATATAGGTATAAAATATACTATGGTAGACTATAAGATCTTTGTAAATTATATAAAAGGCGGCCAAGCACAGGGTAAAGTAGTTACTCAAATAATATCAAAGAGTAGTAGAGTTCATAGTGAAAGAGCTCGCCCGGGGAAGTACTACCACCATAACCTATTTCTCCGACAAGCAGCGATGCTGTATTCCGGTTTGAAGGGTATGGTTGCCGGTGTGGTTACAGGCACATGAGACATGGCAACTCTGTCTTTAAGAAGGCAACGTGTCTGCGATGTCACTGGTATTGCAGATGGGTATAGGCGGTGGTCAATGGTTGCCCGCGAAATTCAAATTTTCTTGCGTTTGCGCAATTTGCAGGTCAGTGTCAGGCTGTTTCTTGATAAAAAATATGTACCTATTACTACCATAAGAATCATCAATACATCTCTTTTATTTATCGAATAAATATGGCGGTTTGACAGCTTTCGTATAGGAAATATGTCAAACTGTCATATTTATTCTTAGATAAAAGTTATCTGACTAATGAAAAATCAGTCCTAAGTTAGAGTTGTTCATAAATGTCATGATTTCCGAAATAATGACATTTTAGAACAAATGTAACTTAGAGATGTACTTAATGATGATTGTTATGGTTATAATTTATTCATTATAGTCACGATCGCGAATCATATTTTAAACAAGTTACAACTGGACAGTGACCTGTAAATTGCAAAAAAACTCAAGAAAATTTTAATTTCGCGGGCGCATCCACCTTAACATCAGGTAGACATTCGGTTCTTAACGACTTTTCTACTAACTAAAATAATAAGGTTGAAAAAAGGTTCACAGTAAATGTTCGCGATGGTACATAGTAAAAAATAAATAGTAATAAGTAAGTAAGTATGTCTTCAACGTATTGAGGAATAATCTTTTCCTTTTCCTGGGGTGGTCATGAAGGATATAGTGGGTCCTAAGGGATGATATTTTTGATGGCAGAATATTCAACATGGCCCCATTAACATTTTTTAGGATTAAACTCACTCGTACGATTTCATCTCATGTAAATCCGATGTACCTACATATCTGTATATTATACAAGGTCAAATTGAATTAGCTAGAGAAACTACACAGACGTGATGGATATCGAGATGTAAGTAAACGCGACACAAAAAAAACCGTCCAAGTGAGTGTCGGACTCGCGCACCGAGGGTTCCGTTCCGATTTCGGAAAAAAGTGAGCTATTTAGAGACATTGTTTTATTTTTCCTGTAATCTTTACATAAACTTCAATCACATAGAATAATTTAAGATTTTTCTCTTTGCAAACTTCGGAGATACGGTACGGAACGGTATTTTTTTTTACATTTTTCATCAAAAGTCGAAAACTGTGCGGCCTAAAAAAAATTAAAAAATGTTTGAGAATGTGCGAACAGCGTTCTTTCATATGATACCACACATGCCCTAGTTGCCCCAATTTTTAAGACATGTCAGTCCTTGTTGCAAAAAAAAATATGTATTTTTATTTCTTTCTTATTTGCAAAATAGTTGGGCAAACGTCATCTAAAACTGTTCCAAATTTCAAGTTGATAGCATTAGTAGTTCTTGAGATATCCAGCTGTGACAGACAGACAGAGTGACACCATAAGGGTTCCTCTTTTACCATTTTGGTACGCAACCTAAAAACGACACAAAAAAAAATTTTTTTTTTTGGTGGTGTACAACCGCTGCGCTGGTGTTGTTGCTTGAAGTATGAGTTGAGAAAATTTGTTTTTTTTTTGTGTTTAAGGCCGAACTATACGCCAATGACCTTGACTGCTTAGCTTGCGCATTCTGGCCTGAGCTCACAAAACGCGTCGTACGTCCAGCCAGTAATAGGACTCGAGGAGCGCTGTCCCAAATTAGACGCATTTTTAATTTAATATAATAAAAAATATACATGTTTTTAAAAAGTAGTTTGTATTGCAAAGTAGTAGATATTTTTTTTATATTCTTTTGATAAAAAATGAAGGAGTAAAATGGTTTCATCTTAACGATTTGGAGGTGATTTGGGGTTTTTTTTTCTTATTATGTGATACCGATAGAAAAATTATGGCTAAACCAAATTACGATTCATATCATGTAGATTACTAACAATTTTTTTCAGATGTAATTTCTCTGTAGGTTCCGGCGAAAAACTGCTTCATCTGCACGCTGTTTTTAAGCTTTTATCGAAAGAGTAGCCTTAAATATCGATCACGTCTGCGAAGTTTACACAAAGAAAACTGATTTTTAAACTGATATTTCAAGTGACACTACTTGCGGTTAGTGACCCCACAAAAAAACTCATCAAATTGCACTGATTCATATTAATTTCTATTTACACGACTGCCCAAAAAGGAGTGTAATGTATTCAGGGTTGATGTGTGTTTGTATGTATGTGTGTGAGTTCCTTAATTCCACCATAACTTTTAAATGCCTGAACAGATTTGGATGTATGGGGTATCGTTAGAATCCTTACATCATACCGAGTGACACTGGCTGTATTTAAAAAAAAAATCAATATGGCGACAGTATGGCTCCTTTTTGAAATGTGTTTTTTTTTTTGATATTCATGTTTAGATATCGATACCTAGACCTACCCATCACGTCTGCGAAGTTTCGATAGCCAATTCAATTTGAACCTGTATAGAGTTGAAAATCCAACGGTGCAACAATATTTAGACATAATTATTTAGGTGTCTTAAAGTGTTAGTGAAGTATCTTTTGTATTAGTATTAGTGTTTAATATAAGTAGTCCTAGTTTTTGTAAATAGTAGGCACTTAGGGTGCAAAATGCAAAACAACTAAAATTCAATTAATAATTAAGATAATATGTAGCCCATGTATAAGTTGTGTACATATTGTAAATGGGTTATATTTATAAGGCCAGTGTAGGCCGTGCGCACAGCAGGCGTCCAGCTTAGAGCTTATTGTCTAGCTACATCCAGCTGCTGGCTTAGAGACCATCCATAAATTACATAACACGAGTTTCATGATTTTGGAGCCCCCCGTCCCGACCCCGTGGTCATATTTGTGTGGGGCCACCCCTGGTGTGACTTCACATAATTTTAGAGTTGGAAATATTTTAGAGTTTCGTCCGTTGTCACACTTTGTTGACCCCCTCTCTCCCCCTTAACGTGTGACGCAATTTATAGCCTGATGCCTGGGCACCAAGTGCACAGTGCAGCGGCCCCCTTCTTTTCCTAGATGTCTCGCTAGACACCAGGTGCTCAGCGAGGTACCTGCCAGTATGTTGCGGCCTAACTGAGGTTTAAAACCAATCCAGATTTGATTAGTTAAGGAGGCTTTACTGAATCTAGTTGTGTAAATAAATATGAATTAAGATAAGTTTCTAAAAACATGTATGTAGTAGGTACCTACCTAATGTACCTAACAATGTATTCGTAATTTTAAGGACAAAAAAAAATATAAAAAAACTCTAAAATCCGAAAAAAAACTGCAAAAACATAAAATAAACAAAAAAATAAATAATGTTGTTTTGTTTTATTTAGAATAACAAACCTTACAAGTCACCCAAATGCTTTGCGCGAGCTGAGCAAGCAAAGCGACTGCGCCGGAGCAGCGGCCGGCGAATTCCGCTAAAGCGAATAAGTACTAATTTTATTGCGAAATAGTCTTATCATAATGCATTTTGTATACAACGTGTAACGCTAAATGCGCAAAACCTCTTAAGGGGTCATTGTACTCATCATTATGAACAACTTTTACTATGGGACCAAACATGAAATCGCGAAAAAAAAATCAGCTGTTCAGTACATTTTGACGAATTATGCGAACATAAATGTACTGAACAGCTGATTTTTTTTTCGCGATTTCAGGTTTTTTTTTTAAAGTAAAAGTTGTTCATAATGATGAGTACAATGGCCCCTTAAGAGGTTTTGCGCATTTAGCGTTACACGTTGTATAATAAGTCACCGTAAGATTGTGAGAACCGTTAGTTTAAAATACAGGGTGTAAAGACACATCACAAAGCCATCAACTATGCATACTGTACCTAACATCTAACTAAGTAGCTTTGCGCAAAAACTATTGCTGGGAAACGATTTTTATTTTTAGGTTTAAAAAATAGCAATTTTTTATTACGCGCAATGTAACGCGAACCTAGGCCCCGCCCCTTCGGTCTACGGTACGCGTAGGTACTTGTCGGAAAAAGTTTAGTAATAATTGGAATACGTATTAGTAAAAAAAAAAAATGCGACTTTGACCTTCAATATCTCCAGAACCAGTGGATTCCCAGGTATGGTGTAGTGGAAAAAAACGATCCAAATAATGGGTAGATTATGTGGCTTTCGGCTTCGGCTAGTGCCTGTTTACACCCGGTATATCGGTATTATTTCCATTAGATTGTATAATGTCGAAAATTGTGAACTGGGTAAAATGGGTTAGGTTAGGTTAGGCCTGTTGACCAACCACGCACGAGCCGAGCGAGCGAAGCGAGGTGACCCGGGAACCGCCGGAGAGCGTTACTTCCAAGTTGCTCGCAGCTAGGCAGCCTATATTAAATTGTAAATGGTTTGTTACAGTTCATAATTTTTCTACAGTTTATAATAATCTACCTAACGGAAATAATACCGATAGATTATTTAAACTAACGAAGTTCATAAATAAACAATGACGTATACATATTAATGTCTACGGTTATGGTGGTTTTGTTTCGAAAAAACGTGCAGGAGACACGGCTGTAAGTACTCACTACCCTGACAAGACAAAAGAAAAAGACACACAAGTAGACTGACGACTGACGTTGAACGCGGAATGCGGTACTCAACCAACCATTCACTTTGCTAACCATGCAGTCAACCAACAATGCACTTATTATTTGACCGAAAGCAGGCTAATAGGCATAAAGTGAGAATCATGCAAAATGTCAATCGATTTTGAACCTTGAGTGGTGCACTGCCCTGCAAATGATTATGGTACGGACCCTGTCCGACTCACTACAACATTCACCAAATTCAACACCACCAACGAAAATATTAGGGCTGGCTTCCATCTCAATCAGATGCGTTTAGCGACTTTTGTCTGAAATCCGCTACACTTAGGCAATTGATATAAATAAGTAGCCATATAAGTGGTTGCTAAAATGGACCATGGATTACATCGGGATTCGGAAGGCGAGCGCTGGGAGCGAGACAGTGATGGCGGGGCTGCGTCGGCAGGTCGGCACTGGCTGTTTCTTGCAACAACATACTAAGTATAATTGACCGCATAAACCAATATACACTCAACTGAAACTCCACAAACAGTGCAGTCACTCAACTGAAACTCGACCAAGAAATTCAACTAGGTACTTAGAGTCCGCGAGGTTTAAGCTGAGCTTTGCATTTGTGTGAGTGCACACAGGTGTAGGTGTGACGTTCGGCATTGCGCGCGATTCGTCTTTTGCTTGGTCTAAAACCAGTTTATACAAGGTGTTTCTTTTAAGGTGTCAAGCGAGTGCGAGCTGATAGCAGAGTACCATACCTATCGATTTAACGCCCATGTATGTTCTACGATTTTTTGTAGTTTTAGAGTTATTTTGGATCCCTCATTTCATATCAATGGTTGTGATGGTTATAAGGATAGTAGTAGGTGTACGAGTCATGTATTGTACATTACACGCGCCATAGCGTCAGCACTTTCCGTCGCCTTGCACAACTTATAGTGCAGCGCGACAGTACTCAATCAGTGTTCATATTCAGCTGTACTCATATCACACAACATTCATAAATTAGCATTAGTTACGTACTTTACCAGTCGACAGCGATGCGGAGGAATTTTTCGACGCCATATTTTAGTTTTTTATTAGTTTTAGTTAGTTTAAGATATTATATTTTTAACTTATTATAGAAATGTTGAAATAAATTCTATTACCTCCACGTGACGTGGTAGTTAAATATACACAATAAAACATAATCTTTGGCTATACGTGACTCATTCAAGCTAACATCCAAGGTGTGTGCGACCCATTCAGCAGCGCATACAGTAGGTATAAAATGTATGTTTTTAGTATCAACTGAGCTCTGCTTATACGAAGAGGAATAGTAAATATCAGGATTTCAGGATTCAAATAAAATTCAAATCAAATTTATTAAAAAATATAAGGACTAACGTTAAATACAGTTTTCCTTAAATCTATGGCAAATTCACCCATGACTTGTGCCTGAACTAGGAAATCCTGTGTTTCAGGTTTCAGGATTGACAGAAATATGCAAAGATAGTAGTAATAAATTATAAAATATGAAAATCACAAGATTTCAGATACACCACTTTCAACGACCGATTTCAGCAAATAATACCCTATTTAGTACATTCTTATTCAAAGTTGACCCAAAAAAAAGATATAATTTTTTAAAACCATTATCTTGTTGAATCAGGAAAAATATCGAAAAAAAAATTATAACTCGAAAACTACAAGAAATCTTAGAACATACGTGGGGGTTAAATCGATAGGCTGTATGGTACTCTGTATGCTACTCTGCTATCAGCTCGCACTGGCTTGACACCTTAAAAGAAACACCCTGTAATCCGGTTTTTTGGCAATCGGCTTTTGTTTTTTTAGTACGAGAGTCCATGACCAAAACCATGTCGCATCGTTGTAAAACGTAAAACGTTAAGACGATTGAAGATTTTGTCTTACGTAAAACGATAAGACAAAAATTTTGGTCATGGGCTCTCGTACCATTTTGGTGATCACTCACACAAATGCAAAGCTCAGCTTACGCCTCGCGGGCTGTAGCCCTAGTTGAATTTCTTGGTCGAGTTTCAGTGTGTATGATAGGGCCCTCGCCCACGGCGACTTTTTGTAGCGATGCTGTCGCGCGTTTACGAAATGCGCGACTGCATCACTACTAACGCGCGTTAGTCGCATTTGCAACGCGCTACAGAAGCGATGCCAACGCGCTACTAACGCGCTACAGTATCGCGACTGTATCGATGCAAACGCGCGACCGTGTCGGACGACATCGGGGAGAGAACAGTGGGAGGGTGGCGCGTGAGTGGAGAACCGAGCTTTCGTTGCCTACGCTTCGGCTGCTTACGTAAAAGCAGCACCAAAGAAAACGTGACTAATGTTGCCTCAACGGAGTCCATCTTGTAAACTGTAGCGATCGCAGGTATTTTTGTGCCGTTTCTGAACCGCGTTTGCATCGCGACAGAAGCGCACCAGTGTCGCGTTTGCATCGCGACTGAATCTGGGCCCGTGGGCGAGGGCACACAGCTAGCGACCGCTTCGCGACTGTATCGATGCGGACGCGCGACAGCATCGCTACTGCATCGCTACAAAAAGTCGCCGTGGGCGAGGGCCCTAATGTGTAAGTAGGTACACATACCTATAAGTCGACGAACGAACACATACAATCAATTCAGTTGTCGTCTGTCGTCAATTTTAGTTGAGACCTCAGTTTTCTGTCGTCAATCGACCTCTCGTCTTGCAGGCCTCCATCCATTCTAAGGAAACTCTTGGTCGCTGATCGACTGCTAGGTTGTGACTTATACAGGTGGAGTGGAGAGAATGCACTTCTGCTAGACAGAACAACTATTCCATAATCATTATAATATATTCCACTCAAAGAAATATAAACTGTCGGCGCACCACATCGGCGCGTGATTGACTCCGGGGACAGCGCGGGGTGTCGGGGTACCGAACCCGGTATGCGACGGCCGCTGCGCGCCCTTCAACACTCGGCTCACAGACGCGCGCCACTGCGGGCATTTCATTGTTCTACATATTCATAACGTTGATCATTGTAAATTACGGTATTACACCTATTTTATAAACTACAGTCCATTTCTTTCATTATCTCCGATTGAGCCCAATCACTGGTCCTTCTATCGCGCTAAAATAATTACCGGTTTCACCGTAATTAACGTCGTCAACGTGTCGTCGATCGTCGTGTTCACCTGTGCGGACTTTGACCGCTCGCGAGCGCCAAGCGGTACGACCACGAAGAAAGGAACAAAGGAGTCGTTCCCGAGGCAGCCTGCATCGTCATCGTGGGAGCTGATGTCATTCTTTGGGAGTATTTACTGTATTTGAGTGAGTCCGTTCCAATTAGTTATATTTCCGCTTTTTATTTCCATGCCGAAAATCGTAGATTCATCTTCCTATCTTTCAATTTCCATAATAATAATAAAGTTTGCATTCATAGTGTTTTCAATAACACTCCTTGTTAGAATACGCATACAATATAGCTCGGTCAGTAGTTAAGATTCGCACGTCGTTAACGCGTGTTGAGTCATTGACCTTGAACGATCCCTTTCACTAGCGCACAGCTGTTTCGCAGATTTTATAACAATTAAGTGGGTATATTACCATTAGTGCGCCGAGCTGTTTATTTAAAACTTCACAATGTCAGAAAATATAAGAACCTTGTCAAAGAAACGTAGTTCTATAAAAGCGAAGCTTACAATTTATAGCAACTATTTAAATACAATAAAAAGTAGTTCCATAAAATCAGAGTTGCAACGTTTAGATTTAGAAGAGCGTTTTCATAAATTCGAAAACTTACACACCGAATTTGATGCCTTACAGACACAGATCGAAGTGCTTTCCGATGACGACGAGCCTGCGATAGCTGAGCGCGAGGACTTTGACCGCCAGTTCTTCAACCTGGTGGCACTCACGCGCAGCCTGCTCGGTGTCTCGGCCAACGGTGCTGCGTCGGAGGCGGACTTCAGAGATGCTAACTCAGGTGCACATATTTCATTTAGGAATTCTTTTGTTCGTTTGCCTAAAATAGATTTGCCTCATTTCGATGGGAACTACCAATGCTGGCTTGAGTTTAGAGATACCTTTGCATCATTGATTCACGACAATACTAGCATAAGTGACATTAACAAGTTCCACTACCTGCGAGCTTCACTCCAGGGAAATGCGGCTTTAATTATTAAAAACATTGACTTTACAGCCGATCATTATATTCTTGCGTGGGACCTGTTGTGCGAACGTTACAATAACAACAAACTTCTAGTGAAAAATCATTTTCAGGCTTTATTTGATGTCGAACCTATTACAAAAGAGTCAAGTGTTTCCATCAGAAACCTTGTTGATATTATTAATAAAAATATAAGGGCACTAACTTCATTAAAAAAGCCCACTCAATATTGGGATGATATTATTATTTATTTTATGGTAAAAAAATTAGATTTAACAACAAGTCGTGACTGGGAAGAGCATAAAAATAATACGTTTACAGATGATCCTACTTTAACACAATTTTGTTCTTTTTTAAGCAGGAAAGCGGACTGGTTAGAATCAGTTGAGTCAAATCATAGTTCTTCTGATACGAATACTATTGTCGCCTTAAATAATAGTCATTCAAATAAAACAGATTCTAACAAAAAACAAACAAATAAAAAATTAGATAATATAAATAAAAACAGTAAATGTCCACTTTGTTCCCAAGCACATACATTATTTAAATGTGAATCTTTTAGAAAATTGCCAATAGAAAATCGCATACAAAAGGCAACTGAATTCAATGTTTGTATTAATTGCTTACGCTTCGGACATAATTCTAAGAAATGCAGATTTTCACATTGCAAATATTGCAAAACAAAGCACAATACGCTTTTGCATTTGGAAAGTAATGAGCCCAAACTTGTTTCAAGTCCATTGCCTTCTGCCATGCCTTCTGAACTGCCTTCTGCTTCGCCTTCTTCAAATGTTGTGCTTTCAGCCAATTCCATGCAGCTTGCTACTTCTGCGCATGTTTTACTGTCCACAGCTATGGTGAACGTGACTGGCGTGACGGGTAAGAAGTACACTGCGCGCCTGCTGCTGGACAACGGCAGTACGGCGAACTTTGTTACGCATAGCTTATCGGAGAAGCTGGGTTTGTTACGACGCGGTACGAGCACCAAGGTAACGGGTATTAATAATCACACATCCACCAGTACACAGTCTTGTCACCTCTCAATAGAGTCTTTATGCTGTGCCTTTACTGTAGATATCGAGTGTCACATTTTACCAGAAATCACTAAGGTTCTACCGTCTTCATTCGTGCATATCAATCACGTCCCTATTCCTTCAGGTCTTAAGCTAGCAGACCCGAACTTTAACGTTCCGTCGGTCATAGATATCCTGGTAGGGGCTGAATTTTTTTGGAATGTCTTAGGTAGCAAAACGATAGACTTAGGAAAAAACCTACCTAAATTATGCGAGACCAAATTAGGATGGTTAGTTTCAGGTAGTATTTCGCACCAATCATGTTTTTTCGCTAATCATTTTTGCCATCATTCCAATGTCACTCCCGACCTCACTCAATTTTGGTAGCTTGACAACGTCGCTTCAAAACATTCACTCTCACTTGAGGAGAGAATGTGTGAGCAGTCTTTTGCTCAAACCACCGTTCGTAATGATGGTGGGGGATTCGTCGTCACTATGCCTTTAAGAGGGGATCCTAGTACATTAGGTCATTCTTTTACTAATGCTAGAAATCGTTATCTTTCCCTTGAACGGCGATTCAAACGCGATCCATCATTTCATAAAAAATATAATGAGTTCATGAGTGAATATGAGCGCCTAGGTCATATGACGTTAGACTCAGACTGTACTCCATCACCAGAAAACTCCATGACTAAATATTACATTCCACATCATGGAGTCATTCGCAGTTCAAGCACCACTACACAACTACGCGTAGTATTCGAAGCATCAGCTTCTACCAGTTTGGGGGTGTCACTAAACGACATTCAGATGGTCGGTCCCGTAGTTCAAGACGATCTGTTTTCGATTTTAACACGTTTTCGTCAGCATAGGTACGTGGTCTCAGGTGACGTGGAAAAAATGTACAGGGCCATCGAGTTAAATCCAGTCCAACGACCTCTTCAAAAAATAATTTTCAGATTTCAACCTTCAGAACCTCTCAGGACGTACACTTTAAATACGGTTACCTATGGTACCGCTTCTGCACCCTATTTAGCCACTAAGTGTCTTGTAAGTCTGGCTGATAGCATTGAGGACAGTCGTGTCCAGTGCGCCATACGACGTGACTTCTACGTAGATGACTATCTTAGTGGAGGGGATACCATAGCTGAAGCCATTGACATTTCTAAGAAAGTACATTCCGTCCTATCATCTGCAAAATTCAATTTACGTAAATGGCGATCAAATAATCCTCAAATTCTCAAAGAAATTACACAAAGTAACGAGTTACATAATACTTTACATTTTTCAGAGCAAAATTCAAACTCATCACAATCAAAGACGTTAGGTCTTAACTGGGTTTGTGACTCTGATTCACTTACATATACTATAAATATCACCTCCACTACTAAAGTCACCAAACGTCATGTTCTATGCATTATCAGTCAAATCTTTGACCCACTAGGCCTCGTAGGTCCGTGCGTCGTCGAAGCAAAGTTAATCATGCATCGTCTCTGGCTAGATAAGTATGACTGGGATGACGAAGTATCGCATGAAATAAAAAACCTTTGGTCTACATTTGAAAGCACAATAATAGCATTAAATAACATCAAAATTCCTCGTTGGGTTTTACGTGAAAACTCATGCGTAATACTAATAACGCATGAAGTACATGTTTTTACCGATGCGTCCGAGAGGGCGTATGGCGCTTGTGTGTACATTCGGTCATGTAATGGCAGTGGAACTACTGGCGTACAACTTCTAGTCTCTAGAAATCGTGTAGCGCCCATCAAACCAACGACAACCTTTTGTCAGAAACAGAGTCAATGAGATACAGGAAAGTACTTGTGGTCATACCTGGAGCTACGTACCGTCGAAGGACAACCCGGCGGATCTTGTTTCCCGTGGCCTCAGGGCCGACGTCATCATAGACACACCTCTGTGGTGGTCTGGACCCACATTTTTACAGCATAGTGAAAATGAGTGGCCCAGCATGTCAAATAACGGGAAAGATAGTCTGCCGGAAGTAGTGACTCATTTCATTGGTAGTGATAGTGACAATCATTCATTTATTAGTAATCATTCAGATGCCATTCATTCATCAATCATTCATGATTTATTAGTAAAGTATTCTAGCTTAACAAAAATACAAAATATAGTTACATATGTACAACGCTTTATTAACAATTTAAAAAACAAAAATAAATTACAAGGTAATTTTTCAACAACAGAACTAGAAAATTCATTAAATTTAATTAAACATCATTCACAACTTGAAATGTTTCAAGAAGAGTATGATTTGTTAAAGTCTGGACAAAAATTACCACGTAAAAGTAGATTGCTTCCTCTGACACCGTTCATTGACAATCATAACCTCATTCGCGTGGGCGGGAGGCTCGATAACTCCCCCTACGATTTTAGTGTGAAACATCCCATTATTTTATGCAGTAAGCACGTACTTACAAAGCTTATATTTCAAATGCAACATTTAAAGCTTGTCCATGCTGGTCCACAGTTGTTATTGTCACATATACGACAAACTTATTGGCCACTTGGTGGCAGAAACTTGTCTAGATTTGTCGTGAATAAATGTCTCAAATGTTTCAGACATAAGGCACAGAACGTGCAGCCTATAATGGGTCAGCTACCTAACTCTAGAACAAATCTAGAGTTTCCTTTTTTAAATAGTTACGTTGACTATGCTGGGCCAGTATTGGTGGCCAATCGTAAAGGCCGAGGATGCAAACTTACAAAATCCTATATGTGCATCTTTGTTTGCTCGGCAGTGAAAGCCGTACATCTGGAGCTCGTCACCGACCTCACCACAGAGGCCTACATGGCCGCTCTAAATCGTTTCGTGGCGCGTCGTGGCAAGCCTCGAAGCATCACGTCCGATAACGGGACTAACTTTGTAGGCGCATCAAATGAGATGCGTAGGTTCTTGCAATCATCAAATGTTGTATCTGAAATGGCACAGCAAGGTATCGAGTTCATTTTCACGCCTGCATATAGCCCTCATTTTAATTCATTAGCTGAAGCTGCTGTAAAATCTTGTAAGCATCATTTAAAACGACTACTGCATCTTACCCATTTCACCTTTGAAGAGATGGCTACCT
Organism: Cosmia trapezina; assembly: GCA_905163495.3. Classification (NCBI taxonomy): domain Eukaryota; kingdom Metazoa; phylum Arthropoda; class Insecta; order Lepidoptera; family Noctuidae; genus Cosmia; species Cosmia trapezina. Next base: position 21,924,038 of record LR991032.1, on the reverse strand, counting down.
GTCTCACTCACATAGAGGCGGTTCTTAATTCACGCCCTCTTACTCCTCTTTCTTCAGACCCTAACGATTTTTCGGCACTTACTCCCTTTCACTTCCTAATTGGACGGCCATTCTTATCAGTACCACATCCTCAGGTGACTGAAGCCAACATCACGCGGCTGGATCGCTGGAAGAGAATCCAGTACATCAGGCAGCATTTCTGGCGACGGTTTCATAATGAGTACACTTCTCTGCTGCAGGCCAAATCCAAGTGGTTTCATTCCAGAGGTGAAGTGCAGCCGGGGTCCTTGGTCCTGATAAAGGACAAAACAACGCCACCTCTGCTCTGGTCCCTGGGCCGGGTCATGAAGACCTATCCCGGCGTAGACGGGGTCACGAGGGTGGCCGAACTGAAGACGAAGCGGGGCACCATTCGTCGTGCCTTCAACTGCATCTGCCCCCTTCCAGTCGACAATTGAAGAAATCCCTTCAACCCGGGGAATATGTCGGCGCACCACATCGGCGCGTGATTGACTCCGGGGACAGCGCGGGGTGTCGGGGTACCGAACCCGGTATGCGACGGCCGCTGCGCGCCCTTCAACACTCGGCTCACAGACGCGCGCCACTACGGGCATTTCATTGTTCTACATATTCATAACGTTGATCATTGTAAATTACGGTATTACACCTATTTTATAAACTACAGTCCATTTCTTTCATTATCTCCGATTGAGCCCAATCATAAACTTTACTTTAATTAAGTTGACTTCAGAATTATTAGACTAAGCCGACGTTCGCACGGACGTAAAAATATCGCGGCGGGATTTTATCGCGCACTGGATTTTGAACTCTCGGTGTTGAGTCGAGCATTGAGAATCCAACTGAGTGCATCCCAGCGCGTTGAAAAAACACACCGATGGATTTTCAACTCTTGGCGCTAAGCAAAGCGTTGAAAATCAAGTGTGCGATAAAAATCGCCCGCGATATTTTTACGTTCGTGCTTACGTCGCCTAATACCTTTTGAAGAAGTCATCAAAAAGTTTAAAATTTTACCGCAAGTTGAACTTCATGTGTGGGGTATTAAAGTTGTATTCCGAATACACATTTTTGTTTACATGTAAGTAGTAAGTTGAAAACGCAGGGTACATCACAAGCCGCCGAGATCGTGGGTTGTTCGAAAGAGATACCGTGACTCTGGCACAAGCAACTGAAGGAACACGGGTGGGTTTTAGTTAGTAAAAGTCTGACGCACCCAGAGCGGGAGAAGTCATTTGATGATTTCCCATCCACAAAAACAAAAAAAAGGGTACATCACAAGCTTATCATACATTAAATAATTAGATACAACGACTGCTTTGTTGGTTCAATGATCGCAAGTGTGTCTGCTGAGCATAACTTCTGGCTTCGATCGCCAGATCGGGCAGTGTTTTTAACGAGCGCCCCCAGCTACTGAATTAGTGCCCGGTTCACGGCTATAGGTTTGCCCCCTACAAAATGGGACTGAAACAGAACTGGCGAAACGTGGGGGTTGTTTAATTATGTCGCAGTCAACTAGCTTAATTATCTTTTTAGTTAACAGCCTAGCCTTTTACCTAAACGGTTCAACTAGCGGCCTGAATGATATACAATTATAGGTTAGGTTAGGTTGGAACTGTGACAAACCACGCGCGAGCCGAATTGGTCGCAGTAACTAAGTCAGGACACCTCGACAGCACACATATCAACTCGGAAACGGATCGTAACCGTATCAACTCGAGCCGTTTAGTATTCTTTGTATCAAACTCCCTACTGAAAAGCACACTAATCGGAATCGTAACGTAAACGATTCGCATCGGGACAAGCTCGACAAGCTCACGAACCGCGATGTGGCGCGTGGTCAACCAGCGGTCTCCGCGCTTACGGCTCGTCGTTCCCGCGCTTACGGCTCTCCGTCGCCTCGCTTGCGTCTCTTCGACCACCTTTGTCCATCTCACCTCTCCCGCGGCCTGCCTGCAGCTCACTATTCTCACAGAGTACATTTTTTGCTGTTGTAACCTATTCCACCTATTTTTTCTAGTTCGTATTTTCGCATTTGTCCGAGTTGATATGTGTGCTATGACCTTAAATGGGTTAGGTTAGGTTAGATCTGTGACTGAGACCAAACGCGTGCGAGCGGAGCTAGCACTACTTCCGAAGGCTAGGCTACTTTTTATACCGGTATAAAACCGCGTGGCGCAGCTAGTCCCTATAGTATAAAGGTCCTCTGTGGTCAATGAGTGCAGAGGATAAGAAGATATCACTAACATCAGCTGAATGTGTATTTTTTCTTACACAAGTTGATATTGAACACCATGTGTGTTCAATATCAACTTGTGTAAGAAAAAAAGTACACATTATTCGGACAATTAGTAGATATTTAAAACTGATGACAAAGCTAATCAATTTTACACAAGATTTTAATCCTATAACAAATTTTATTTTGTGTATTCTACCTTGAGCCCAGTAGCTCATAACGTAAACTATTTTGGAAGCAAAGTTATCAACCTTAGCATAAAGAAGATCAGTTCTTTTTAACTTTGTTAAAGGCAAAACGAGTATATATTTGGACGGTCATTTTAGACGGTACAGAAATTCATGTGCAGAAACCAAAACATCCTACTGCTCAGCAGGCATCATGCAGTAGCTACAAGCGTGGAAACACTCTACAGATACTTGTTAGTGCTACTCCAGGAGGCCTGTTGTCCTATTGCTCTCCTGCATATTGTAGCGAAATAAAAATGAAAATTAACTAGTTTAACAAGTAACTTCACTTTTAATTGTGAAACACTCCAAAATAAATACATTATAGATATAAAATTATTCGAAAACAGCAATTACAAATTCACCTAAACTTCCAAACAGAAACTCTACAAGGCCGAGTCGATGCTAGCGACATCTATGTCGCCCTTTGAGTTTTCTCCCCATTGAAGTACCTACACGCAGCAGCAGGTCCAGTTACCAAACTGTCAAATTTTCTCATTTAATTTTGAACTTAACCATTAACATTTTAAGGTTTAAAATTATTTGGAGAAAGACAGTTTGGTATAACCTGATGTGCTGTTGTCTGTACCTAATAATTTCAGCATAAATGTCAAAAACTTGTCAAAAATACTACTACTACCACTACTACCCTCAGAAGAATAAATAAAGCATATTCTTCTGAGCTACTACCTACTTGGTAACCTATACTTACTACTACTTGGTCTTTTTGACAGGTTGAGACCTAATTCGTAGGTTGAGATCATAAAGATACAGAAATTGCTCCTAAGGCTAATTCGTATCTGTTACGGTAAGTGTGATTAATTGAAAAATATTAATAATTACTTATCCATCATTATTAATAATAACCATGATTTGGTAAATGTGAATATAAAATTGAAATTCATTACTTTTAGCAATTGTTATTAACAATTCACTACTCTCGTCCGCCGAACTCCGCGAAGCGCAATCGCGATGCCGCGAAACCATCCACACTCGCGGTTCGCTGCCTTCGCAGGCTTTCGCGGCACGAGTGTAGAGACTGCACAGCAGTGCGCGAAAATCGTCTAAGACTTCTTTTGTGTCACTCGTTTAGTGTCCTTCAATGTGGAAAATGTCTCAAGCAAGTCTATTTGATGGGAAAAGTATATCTATTTTTGCCATCAAGCAGCCTCAAAAAAATACCTGTGGGGAAGTACATCTAGTCATGCTGGTAGACTTCCCCGGAGGTTTACTTCAACGAGCAGCTCTAGTAAATACTTAGTACCTACCTATCTGCGGGAATTACCTATCAGGCAGAAAAGGTAAATGTTGCACCACTAAATTAGTCAAACGAACCGCATTGAACGCATCACACAAAACACGAAACATAACTCGCATTCCCTCTACAATCGATACGATCGGCGTCCGTCAGGTAGTATAGGTAGATTGAAATTAATTGTGTAATAAGAGCGCAGTCAGTTCCCGGGCAGCCGGGATGCATCGAGCTCAGCTGTTGTCATGGAAACGACCGGGCGGTGGGTGCATCGCTGTACAGAATAGATAGATGCAGAAGGCGAACTACTTATGTTCTTCTTCGTCGTTCCCTCCATGCTGAGGATCGCGACCACATACGACGCGTCTCCAAGCTATGCGCTCTTCTGCAACGTGGACCGCTCGGTAAATGCTGCCTCCATCAGTCTTCTTGATAGCGTCTGACCGCGATCTTGCCGGTGCTCTGCCTTGAGGGCGTTTTCCTTCCACCCGGCCCAGTGTCAAAGCCTTTCCAGACCATGCTTGATGAAAGCATAATGTACAGGCGATCCATACAACGAGAAAAAACATAGCATAATACTTAGACGCTTAAGTACAGTGCGCTTTTTTTTTTTTGTGGATGGGAAATCATCAAATAACTTCTCCCGCTCTGGGTGGAGCGGAAGGGCGTGTCAGACTTTTACTGAATAAAACCCACCCGTGTTCCTTCAGTTGCCTATGCCAGGGCCACGGTATCTTTTTTAAACTACCCGCGACCCCAGCGGCATCGGCCCTATTGGACCCCATCATTTGCTGACATCTCTTTGAGGCGCGCGTGGAACACAACGCGCCGTTGACTCGGGCCTGGTCCTTACCGGACGGCGAGCTACCCGCTACTCACTGTCCGCAAGCCCGCGCCTACGGTGGCCGGAAATCGCCCCGCGATTCCCGCCGCCCAGGGCGTCTCCTGCGGCGACTGAGGGCGTGAGGCTGCCTCTCCCTCACGCGTTCCGCCTCCTCCTTCGTGAGCATTACTGCTTCGCAGAAGGAGGTGACGGCCTCCCATGCACTCTCGCTCCGCACCATGGCCTGGACCAGGCTAGGACGCGAGAGATCGCCGCCGCCGATCGCCTCCGTGAGAACACGGCGGTGCTCTGCCCTAGCCGGGCAGACCTCCACTGTATGCTCCACCGTGTCCTCCGGGCGATCCACACAATGGTGACACCCGGGCGTTTCCTCCCGCCTTATGCGAAACAGGAACGTCCCGAAACAACCGTGTCCGGTGAGGACCTGCGTCAGGCGGAAGGTGAGGACGCGCCGTGGCGCCTCTCTAACCACTCCTCAAAGAGGGGACTTATCGCCGCAATTGTGGCGTGCCCAGCGCTGGGTTGCGACAGTCGCACTCTCCATGTCGCCATGAGATCCCGCCGGAGCTCTGTCCGCTGTACCGTGATTTCTCACGGCAGCGGAGTTACGCCCCGGCGTTTGGCCTCCTCGCGCCACTCCCACACGTGCGCGAGGACTTTTGCCTCCAGATCCCATGGCGGCAATCCGGCAAGGAGGCTCACCGCCTCACAGGAGACCGTGCGGTAACCCCGGACTAGCCGGATGGCCATGACCCTCTGGGACCCGTTCAACCGTTGGGCTGGTCGCAGCCTTAGGGAACGTGCCCACACCAGTTCCCCGTAAAGGGCCATGGACCGCACGATACCCGCGTAAAGCCTCCGGCAGGAGGCGTTTGGACCCCCTAGATTGGGCAGGAGCCGCTTCAAGGCAGCCCTATGCAATTAAATTGTTCGGTTGTCGTGACGTCATAATGACCAAAATTTCTAGCTGTGCAACTTGTACGGGGATCTTCTGGCGCGTGGCCAAAATTGGAGGCAACGCCGCCTCATCTTGTTTTTTCAATACATTTCACAAAAAAACATACCTAATTCGGTATGTATCGGCGTGTGGTAGGACTGCCACCTTATATTTGGGGGGTTGTGGTTCCATTCTCGTGTCGCGGTGATCAAAGAATTGCTCCTGACAGTAGGGCGCGCGCCCCGTGGTGAACATGGCGCTCGCGCTGCACCACCGTAGCAGTCAATCGCACGCCACGTGTCGTTGTACTGCACTCGCAAATCGCTCAGTGTCGCCTTGTTGTAGGTTGTCCACAACTCGACTGTGTGTAGACTATTGTGCATTAGTTGGTAATGGGCCTTAGCAGCTACAGCGGCTAAACCGCCTCGCTAGCATATTGCCGCGCACTGATATGGCTCTTCGCTGTCTTTCTCTAACGGCGTGGTCTGAGAGGTTTGCTGTTATTACGTGACCCAAGTATTTGACGTCGTTGACTTTAAACTTGAAGTGGCGGCAGATCTGTCCGGGCAGATCAGTTTGGGCTTTCAAACACCATGTAGACTGATTTCTCCGGGTTGTTTAATTTCATGATGTTGTAGTCTTTAGCGTAGTATTCACATAAAGCCAATAGTTTTCGCATCTCCGACATCGACGGAACTAAAAGAACCACAATTATCATCTGCAAATGAAATGTGATTTACTAGATTCCCGTTAATCGAACAGCCTACACCTGTTTGGTTGAGTTTGTCCGATATAGCGCATCCATATAAGTAGATGTTAAATAGTGCCGGGTACATACTTCCACCCTGTCTCACTCCGCACTTAAGGCCAGAGGGCGTCAATAGCTCGTTCTTCCATCGAACACGATTTTCCTGCTGAAAAAGGATGTTTACCAACAGCTCCCCCCTGATGACAGCGCCAAATGCTAGTCACGAGTACGCTTGGCTTGCACTCGGTGTACGTAGACACATGCCTGTTTGAGTGCGTTTTCGCTTGTTGTATAGGGTCGACTCGACTTCTGTACGTCTATCTATTTTGTGGTCTAGGTCCCGGGCAGCGGGGATGCCTCGGGCTCGTTGCCATAGATACCGGCGGGTGGCGGGTGCATCGCAGCCTGGCCATATTTGAGTTATGTGTTTTCCTACTGCATGCACAGTGCACACAGTGTTCCGCCGGTGCTTGGCAGTGTTTTTATTATTTTTGTAAGTTACGGGTGCGTACGGTTAGCAAATTAATTTTGATACTTGATTTGATTTTTTACTTTACGTACCCTTCATGTACCCAGGTACGGTATTCATCAGCCCATTTGACAAAATATTCTTGAATTGATTTTTTTTTAAAATATTATTATTTATAATTACGGTAAGACGGTAAGGTAAACAACGGCAGCAATAAACTTAGTCTGTCACCACCGTGGTCTCCATAGTGCGTTTCCATTTGGTCCAGATCAATTTTCAACTATTAGTATCAAATTAATTAATTAATGTTACGTTTGACATACATTACACGGTTATGAAGTTCCTTATTTATTGACATTTGACAGGCAACCATAGACAAAAAATGCTATACTACATGGACGCTAAAGTAAAAAAAAAATGTTGGAAAAATTATAGATGCAACCTCAACAATAATAATATTATGCAAACTGTGCCATAAAATCAAGTTAAAAGTTTGTCTGTACAGCTCCGCCCGGAATGCAACAGGCTGGCTAACACACGTGTCGCTGTGATCCTGGTTCCAGTCAGCGAGAGGGTTTCAACACCCCCTTACCTCCCTCGAAAGCACACCTATTGTAAACTTTTTGTACTAAGCTCAAATATTACGAACATTTCCCTTTGAAGAGGTTTCCGTCAGAGGGTTTTCGTTGAGGGAAGTTGATGTGAAAATAAATGACAGATTTAATTTTTATTTTTATTCAAATCGTTTATTTCAAATAGGCACATAAAAATCACTTTTGAAAAGTGAAGAATATCTTTAATTTTGGAAGTCTTTGGATTTGCATTTTAGTTTTTTGTCACCGACTTCCGAAATAAAAGTTATTTTCCACTTTATAGTATTTTTTAGTCAAATCGTTTATATCAAATAGGCACATAAAAGGCACTTTTGAACGTCAAAAATTAACAAGAAAAGTTGTATTTTAGTTTTTTGTCACCGACTTCCGAAATAAGTTATTTTTCAATTTATAGTACATATTATTTTTGGTAGTGGGTGTTTTTTTTTGTAAAAAAGTTTTTACTTTTCACTTTTTAGTGGGCTGTTTTGTAATTTATAAAGTGACTAGCTTTTGCCCGCGGCTTCGCCCGCGTGGATGTCGGAAAATATCCCACGGGAACGTACTACCGGGATTAAAAGTACCCTAATACTTTTACTGTTAATCCAAGTAAGCCGACGTTCGCACGGACGTAAAAATATCGCGGCGGGATTTTATCGCGCACTGGATTTTTAACTCTCGGTTTTGAGCCGAGCTTCGAGAATCCAACCTAACAACAACAGAGTGCATCCCAGCGCGACAAAAAAACACACTGTTGGATTTTTAACTCTCAGCGCTAAACAGAGCGTTGAAAATGCAGTGCGCGAAAAAAATCGTCGCGATATTTTTACGCCTGTGCGAACGTCAGCTAGACAATATCTTCTCGCACTGCTTATGTATAGTGTTCGAGGAGCGGCGTGTAGATTGATATTTATGATTGCTGGAGGATGATTAAGTCTTAAAACCAAACAATAGTAAACGGAAAATTACCAACTTGCATGCCTTTGAAAGCAATATAAATCCTCTTTATTCCCTATCCCGTGGGAATAAAAAAATATTAAGACTAAATGTTACTTCAAGATACGAACTACCCAATCCCTTAAATCTCTTAAAAAGAAATACTTACACAAAAAAATTAATAGTGTTTGTGAATCAACCCCTAATTTACCCCTTGGGGGATGATTTTTTCATAAATCAAACCCATAAACTTGAATTTTCATATTCCTAACTTAAGAAATGCTGGGATTCTCATAAAACTTTCATCCCCTGTAGGATTATTTTTTTAAGACAAAAAATAGGTTATGTCCTTCCCCAGGATGCCATCTATCTGTCTTGCCATATTTTAGCGATATCCGTGCAGTATTGTGAATTTTGAAATCATCCCCTTCTTTACCACCTTAAGGGATGATTTTTCAAAATCACTGCACCACACATTTCTTTATTTTCTACCAAAAGCATAAAGTATTTTCATATTCCTAACTTAAGAAATGCTGGGTTTCCCATACAAACTTTCATCCTCTATATCACCCCCTGTAGGATATTTTTTTAAGACAAAAAGTAGGGTATGCCATTCCCCAGGATGCCATCTTAGTCTTAAATGAAATGATAAATGATTTATTTTCTGTAAGTAGGTTTGTACAAACACTTTTACACGTCAAGCATATTTTTTTTAAAACTAGATGAGTTCGACGTTTCCTATCTGACTACCTACTCTGAGAAGAAACGCCGAAACAAACTCAGAGGTCACAGTCTCTTTTAAAGTCCAGACATAATCTTGGTTAGATCATGTGAAGACCATGTAGATTGCAGTCTGAAATGGTCTTTTGAGGAAAGAACCACACAGATTGAGTGGAACTGTCCAGTCAGTGCACGCATTTGTCTTGCCAAATTTTATCGATATGCTTGCAGTTTTGTGAATTTTAAAATCGTCCCCTATTTTACCACCTTAGGGGATGGTTTTTCAAAAACTCTGGACCACACATTTCTTTATTTCCTACCAAAAGCATAAATTTGAATTTTCATAGCCCAAACTTAAGAAATGCTGGGTTTCCCTTACAAACTTTCATCCCCCATATTACCCCATATATGATAAAATAGGCTGTGTCCTTCCCCAGGATGTCATCTGTAGCCTTGCCAAATTTTATCGATATCCGTGCAGTTTTGTAGATTTTAAAATAACCCCTATTTTACCCTCTTAAGGGGTGATTTTCCAAAAACGCTGAACCACTTATTTCATTATTTCCTAAGAAAAGCATAAATTTGATAGGATGCTGGGTTTCCTATACAAACTTTCACCGCCTGTAGCGTTATTTTTGAGACGAAAAGTAGCCTAAGTCCTTCCCTAGGATACCACCCTATAAGCCTTGCCAAATTTTATCAAAATCTGTTTGGTGGTTTAGTCGTGAAAAGGTTATAAAATATTAGTATGGATAATTATTATTTTCCTCGCTAGAGAGCTCCGATAAACGCGTGCGATCTTTGCTAATCATAAAGTGCTATAGGGCGAAGCGCGGCCATCGACGCGCTATTTATGTACCGCCGCCGCCCGCTATGTCCCTGCATTTTAAATCTGTTATATCTTCGAAAATATTCATTTAAATTGCATGCTGTAAAGGGCCATATTGATCTATAGTAAATGCACAATGTATTTAAGGTACTTAATCGGATAAGGATTAATGCTGTATTGCTTAAAATCGCTTCGTAAATAAGCCATTATTTCTCGTAAAAAGTAAAGGATAAAAAATGGTTATTGTGGGTTATCCCTAACAGATAGACATATTATACCATCACAAATTTTTTTGCAGACCTTTTTAAGGTGTACAATACTGTAGTACATTATTTTGATCTATATCGTAGGGTTCAGCCAGCGTTTGCAATGAAAACGCAAAAAAAATGAGTTTATTTACTACATCACATTAGAAATCTCTAAAATTATCAGTGTTTCTCTACTATATTATGTATGTATTATACATATAAACCTTCCTCTTGAATCACTATATCTTTTAAAATAACCGCATCAAAATCCGTTGCGTAGTTTTAAAGATCTAAGCATACATAGGGACAGACACACAGCGGAGCGACTTTGTTTTATAATATGTAGTGATAGTGATAGTGATAGTGATGCCAAATACATAGCCTAATGTCAACTGCTCATTACCTTTTACAAATATTGCTTTTGCCGATGCAGGACCGTTAATTGTTGAGTAGTTCTCCTGGTACTCATCAGGTTAAGCTACGCTTGCCGGTGTTGGTCCTTGGATGGGTGACCATCTTTACATACCGAGACTACTCCGTGCCTCGGAATCCGGCTGTCATTCGTGGATCTTTGGCAGTCGTTACGAGTCGTCGGAAGCCCGAAAGTCTGACAATCAGTCTTACCAAAGGGTATCGTATTACCCATTAATTGGGTTGTGAAAGTCAGCTAGGCAGTCGCTCCATATAAAATACTGGTATTCACCTGCATCCAGTTAGACTGGAAGCCGACCCCAGCATAGTTTTGTTTATAATAATAATAATAAATCGAATGCGACAAAGTAACTTAAAATAAATTTTACTTAACTAGGTATCTATACCTTATATGCTACACAGTAGGTGGCCCTTGTGGACTCACCCAGTGCACAGGTGAATGTAGCTGGCTAGGCAGATTGAGTTCTCCTTGTACTTCACCATCAGCTCCACTTCACCATATGCATTAGGACGAGCATAAATTGCTTAGCAACCATATTCAAATCAAATCAAATCAAATTATTTATCTGCATAATACAGGTTACAAATAAATAGGAAGTACTCTGTATCATTACCTAATAAGGTGTGCAAAGGTTTATTATAGTTATTATTATTTTTTATGTCTTTGACATATCTCGGGACCCTGGGGTCCCGGACCTTTGGAAGTCGTACGAGGGGCCGAAGCCAACTCGCAGAGGCTCCTTAGACAATTTTAAATAACGAGGCGGCACCAGCCGACGATTGCACTATGCACGACTTTGATGTCTTGCGTCAGTTAGTTTTTAGTTTTTTTTTTTAGTTTCGCTATGTCCGTCCGTCTGTCTGTCCGCAGCTTAGCTCAAAGACTCTTAGTACTAGAAAACTATAATTTGGCATGGATATACATATTCATCACGCCGACAAAGAAGTAAAATAAAATCATGAAAAAAAAACTTTTTTAGGGTACCTTCTGTAGGGTAAAGTGGGGATGTTTTTTTTCTCATCTACCCCATTATGCGGGGTGTTGTTGGATAGGTCTTTCAAAAATATTGCGGGTTTGTGCAAACAATTTTTCGATTTAGGGATCCGTTTCTGAAATTCAAATCATAGCTTTAAAGTGCTAATTTCGGTTAGAGTCAAGTGTCCTCTGGCAGTTAAACGGTTAGTTTTGGATGGGTGAAAAAATTCACGGTAGTAGCATACATAACGAAGTTAAAAGGAAAACTATCACAGCTAAGTAGGCTTATCAAGTTTACGAGTAATAGTCAACCAACTTATAAAATGTACTTGGAAAAGTAAAAATTTCGTACAAATTCTATTAAAAATTACTTATATAGCGTTGTTAGTTGTGTAAAACAGGTAGTAAATATAAGTAAAAATATACAAAAATAAAATCATAACATTCTTATTAATAATGATTTCTAAATTAATAATATTTACGCTTGAATAACGACGGACGGCGGTTTGGAAGTACCGGTCCGCAACTACGGAACGTTTTTTATTTATTAAACAGGCACAAATCAGCTCTCACAGTACCTGATGTCGGAAATTATCCCACGGGAACGTACTGCCGGGACTAAAAGTACCCATGTGTTAATCTACGTAAACAATGTATTAATTCCGTAATACATTGTTTTCGTATAACTCTAGTGGTTTACTCGGCGCACGCCAGTGAAGCTCCCAGTCGGCATATTTTTTTCCGACATCTTCAACAATCACTCCGTCCATTGGTGAAAACCGTATGAAAACCCATTCAATAGTTCTTGAGTTTATCGCGTTCGGACTGACAGACAGACGACTTTGTTTAGTTATCTAATTACTAAATTATAACTTTTGACCGAGTGGAGAGATTTTAATAAAATAAAGACTAGATACCTCAAGATACGAACTATGATTACATTTCCGAGATAGGTACACAAATATTTTAATATTGTTTGTGAATTTTAAAATCAATCATCCCCAGGGGATGTCAGGACTCAGAAACGCTGAACCACATAATTCTTTATTTCCTAACAAAAGCATTAATTAGAATTTTCATATACCTAACTTAATAAAAAATGCTGGGTTTCCCATACAGACTTTCATCTCCTATATCACCCCTTGTAGGATTATTTTTGAGACAAAAAGTAGCCTATGACCTTCCCCAGGATGCCATCTATTGTTTTGTCAACTTTTATCGAAATCCGTTAAGGTTACATAGGTACAGACCGATAGACAGAGTTACTTTTGAATTTATAATATTAGTATGGATGGAATGTAATAGTTTATAATATTAACGAATATTATAATATTTGTGCTCACCGCAACACTAATGGCAAAGCTATTATGAAATAAAGGAAAAGTATGTTAAATAAATAAAAATTAGCAAAGTTCTCTAAAAAAAAAACGCACAAAAAATTGCTGTTTACCTCCCACAGTCAGATTGTCGAAGCTAAGAAAAATAAACGAACTATAACCGAAAGGAAATTAATCAAATAAACTTGCACTTCACGTGAAAAGCTCCCGGAGACACTCAATCTGCCTTTTCCCAACTAAGTTGGGGTCGGCTTCTAGTCTAACTGAATGCAGCTGAATACCAGTATTTTACATGGAGTGACTGGGTAATATGATACCTCTTGGTAAGACTGGTTGTCAGACTTTCGCGCTTCTGACGACCCGTAACGACTGTCAAAGATCCACGAATTACAGCCGGGATCAACGGCTTTTACGTGCTTTCCGAGGCAAGGAGAAGTCTCGTTTCGGTATGTAAAGATGGTAACCCATCCACGGACCAACCTCGGTAAGCGTAGCTTAACTTGATGGATCGACCCGTGCGGCTGCTATTACTTAGCCACAAGCTCCCGGAGAGGGTATAAAATTGTTATTGTCCTATACATTATTTGTTTCAGTTTTTTTCCGGTTTATTTGCCGGTGGTACGGCTCGTTTCGCCCGGCACGGTTTTTGTTCCATATTTCAATAGTGAGATATAAATTAATACATGGGGTGTCCGTCGGTTCGTCTGTTTTTAACAAGGGGATTGCCGCCGAAAGCCGCTTACCGTGTGTAATACGTCATAGGGCTTAAAACTGCAATAGTGTGGGTAGTTTAATAAAAGCGCCTGTTTGTGTAGCGGACGTCATCGGCAGGTTTCATCAAAGGCTGCGGGGTTATTAAAATGTTCCCTCTTTGTTGCGATAGTTCATTAAAGCATGTTGGGGAACGATTTTGTTTATTATGTATATTATGTATGCTTAAACAAAAACTGTTTCATTTATAGTATATATATTGTAGGTAATTTGTAATCTACCTTTTGTTTATCAAACTTTGAACTTAATAAACGCATTCTAAAGCTAAGCTGTCTTTTAATTCCTTAAAACGAATAGAACAATAGAGAGCTATCTACACCACTAAAGGTGTACCTTTGATGAAGAACAGTTTATAACTTAGATAATATACGTCTAGATCGAGCCACCGCGTGGCCGGTCATGAGACAGCAATATAGTACTTTTTCTAGGTTATGTGGTATGGAGAAATGAAGTTTATCGTACGAAATCTTCCATATTTTGGACTGAAACCCATGTCAATACATTCGCACAATGCAAAAACTGTCCAAAAAAGTTAAATAAATCGACGCAAGATAAATTTTGTAACAGTGAAAGCCCTTTGTTTGGCTAACATTCCAAAATTCGCCAAGCAAAAATACGGCACGCCGTAAGAGACAGAAGATACGATGCTTTGTCTCAATTTTCCTACTAATTTCGTATACAACAGCTGATTTTTTTTACGCGATTTCAGTTTTGGTCCCATAGTAAAAGTTGTTCATAATGATGAGTACAATGACCCCTTAAGAGGTTTTGCGCATTTAACGTTACACGTTGTATATGTGTCTCACTTCCACACTTCACAGTGTAATCATGACAACGTCTAGAGGTTTAATGTCATTGGTTTATAAAGATCAAAGCATGACTTGAAAGTATGATAATGTTTAAACAGACTTGACCTTGATTTAAATGAATTAAATCTTAATAAAGATAAAGTGCGTGGAAGTCCGCTGGATGCGAGAAGCACAGGACCTGTCAATATGACGATGCTTAGGGGAGGCCTATGTCCAGCAGTGAACATCTTTCGGCTGAAATTATGATGATGATGAAGTACGCTTAGAACAATAATTTGACAATGTTATTCAACACATAATAAAACTCTTAGGTATAAAACTCTAAGGTGATTGCGCAGTGTAGCCCGCGAAATTCAATTTTTTTTTGGGTTTTTGCAATTTGCAGGTCCGTGTCAGGTTGTATCTTGATCAAAGTATGATACGCGGCAATAAACATATGTATTTATATAATATTAACCATAAAAATCATCAATACATCTCTCTAAGTTAGATTTCGTGCAGATTCATCAAACGAACGAAATCTAACTTAGATAATGTTCATGGTTAAAATTATATAAATACATATATTTTACTGGCTCGTGTCATACTTTGATCAAGATACAACCTGACACGGACCTGCAAATTGCAAAAACAAAAAAAAAAAATAATTTCGCGGGGTACCACTGCCCGAAACAAATTCAAGAAAATCACATTTCATGGTTCACACATCAGCGATCTACGCTCGTAGCCGTCGCTGGTGCTACGCGCTATGAGCGCACGGGTGCGGCGCGGCGTACCGAAGTAAGTTGATTACAAATCGACGCGACGCCGACGGCAGCAATGTAGAAAGAGTCAAATGCACTTTTTACGAAATTCCCTTTTTTACATAATTCGACTCGGAATTATTGGTTTTATCATAGGATTTTTTTCTGTTTAATTCTCTATTTTTATTAATATTAAGTCACGTTTACAAAGACAACTACATGTATTTTTCACAAAGTGACGAAGTAGGCACGAATATACAGGGTGTAAGGGACAGCCCTCCGCAAACTAACAGGGTGCATTCAGCTCCTCATTTTGAATCATATTCCACCGGAAATTTTCTCAGGAAAATTTTCATTTTTTCAAAAAAAATGTCAGTTACAGTTAAAAAAAAACAGCAAAAAAATAAAACTGAAAACAAAAAAACCAGCAATGGATGTAGAAATACTCTAACAAACGACGCGTGAAATCAGCTGTGCACTTTCTGTCTAGCTACACAGTTCATCAAACTCTCCGCATACCTATTACCTACCCCTCCCAACCAGTAATAGACGCTCGAATTTGTGCACAAAAACACAAACAAATCAGGTTTATTGGATTCCCATAACGTTCCTGAAAAAATTTCATGTACCGGTCACCTTAGTATGATATACTGAATTCACCCCATCAGTCTGCGGAGGGCTGTCCCTTACACCCTGTATTCCATTAGTCCGTGTTACATCGGACAATCAGCGCGTTCACCTGTTGTAAACAAAGATATCAGTCACATAGTTATAATTATATTTCTACCAGTCACATAGCCGTTTTAACGTCGGTTTTTTAAACTTGCGTTATTTTAGTGCATCAACATTAGAGTCACGTCAGAGTTACATGAATAAGGAAAATGATTACATGATTATTATATCAATAAACATTGTAAAATACAAAAAAATAGTAATAACTGTCTTAATATTAATTTAATAAGCTTAA
Organism: Cosmia trapezina; assembly: GCA_905163495.3. NCBI lineage: Eukaryota > Metazoa > Arthropoda > Insecta > Lepidoptera > Noctuidae > Cosmia > Cosmia trapezina. Next base: position 21,907,949 of record LR991032.1, on the reverse strand, counting down.
GCAATTGTGTAACTTAAACAACGCACAACCACTTAAGGGGTCATTGTACTCATCGATATGAACAACTTTTACTATGGGATCGAACCTGAAATCGCGAAAAAAAATCAGCTCTTCCCTACATTTTGACGAGTTGTGCAAATAAAAACGTAGGAAACAGCAGATTTTTTTTCCCGCGCTTTCAGATTTGGTCCCATACTAAATGTTGTTCATAATGATATACACAATGACCTCTTAAGAGATGTAACTTAAATAACGCAAAGGAGTCATTTAAGTTATACCTATGGCAGTTAGTTCACTTTTTTGTACGAAGTAGTTATAGACATATTTTGATTAAAAAAAAAATATTACAGTAGTAGTTGGCGAATCATGTCATTGGCAATTCTCTATTAACTAAATGTTGTAAAAAAGAACAAGATGATAAATGATCGCACTCCTGTAAAATCATGATTTTGTTGATAACCGCCGTATATACTTTGGGGCCGTCAAAATAGCAGGGTTAACTAGATTAGGGCTTTCCTGAACGGTGAATGATGATATTTTCCGATGAAAATTTTGCGTTGCAATTTTCGAAGTGTGGGCTATCGACGGATTGGTAATGGAAACTATTGTATTATTAAATTCAGCTCATGTCCGCATTAAACTGTTTAAAACCGTATAGTGTTTAAAGCAATATTCAATGCGTAGAGAAATATTCTTTCTTCTGAAAAGATGATTGTCGAGAAGAACGATTTTCGTCAACTAATAATCAACATTTTACTGTAGAGATTTTGTTTTGAGAGCAATCACCTTATACCAGCAATTATTAAATACTAGCTTCAGCCCGCTGCTTCGCACGCATGGTATGTCAATAAAAATTAGGTCCTATATCCTTTTCCAGGTCATGCACCCTTTTGCCAAATTTCATCCAAACCCGTTCAGCCGTTTTAGCGTGAAAGCGTTACAAACAAACAAACAAATAAACGAATAAATTCACTTTCGCATTTCTAATATTAGGATTAAAGGAGACAACTTCTTTTCTATTATCTTAATCACATCGCGTTTTAAAAATAAAATAATATATTTTTTATTTTAAGTTATAAAATGAAAACATTATTTTATATCCACTCCACCAGAGCACAGATGATGTATTTCTGTTGCCGGTATAACAAAAAATATTAAAAAAAAAACAGAATAAAATAAATATTTAAGGGGAGCCCCCTTAAATATTTATTTTATTCTGTTTTTTTAATATTTGTTTCCATACAACAAACGTGATTTTTTGCCGTTTTCATAGACAATTTTACGGAACCCTACGTGCGCGAGTCCGACTCGCACTTGGCCGGGTTTTTTTCCCTGGCTGCCTCACGAAATCTGATACTCTATCGAGTGCAGACGCGGGTGCGCTAACATATTTAAAATATGTACAGAATAACAGAATGCACCACAGGAAGGGTGAAGCGTAACGAAGTTATATTCTACATACGTAGCCATACCGCGCCTGTTTTTGAAAGCGGATGTGTGGTTGAACAAAATACCTTCCTCTATATTATATTGTGTTATAAATACAGGATGAAATTGAATTGATGAGCATCTTTCTAAGGGGTCATTGTACTCATCATTATGAACACTTTTACTATCGGACAAAACTCAATTTCAGGTTTGGTCCCATAGAAAGAAAGAGTTTCATAATGATGAGTACAACGATCCCTTAACCCCATGTACGCATAAGGAAAAACCTTTACGTAATAGGTATATAAGCTTATATCACATATATATAAAAACCCCACCCCGCTGGGGTTTTGAGTCTAAAATTAGTATTATTCATCTCAGACATCTGAGGAGTTAAAGGATGCCCACGAATTCAATCCATGATTTCATTATATTGAGCAAGATCCCAGGGCCTCCAGACCTTACTTATTTTCTGATTAACAAAATGTATGGGATAGAGTAGTGTTACTATGTACTTTGAGCGTACCTGCTAGCTTGGGCTGACGGCCAATTTTCAGGTACCAGGTACCAAAGTTACGTAAAAATATTATTCACCTTTCATAAAGTCTGACTGCTGATTTTTATGTATGTTTTACAGAATATTAATAATAATTAATAATCAATACTCTCAGACACTTCCCGTGGGCGGTTTTTTCCTAATAAATATAAGTTATATGAAGCAGAATAAAAAATAGCCAAGAAACGGCAGACTTGTAAAGGAACTGTTGCTACGCCGTAGCTTCGTAGCTGCGACGTCGTAGCAGGCTCGTAGCGGATTCGTAGCACAGTGCTAAACTGTTAATACAATGCGTGCCACGAAAGATGACACTTGACACACCACGTAGTTTGTTTAATTATCTGATTCTGATTATTCTGATTTATAGGTCTCTTTAGCGGTATTAGGTCAGAGACGGGAAGGGACCGGGCGTCATCGGGGCGGTGGAAAGAGCGCAGCAGGCGCGGTACTGCGCTCGTCAAGTCTCATTTTTCGTGGCACGCACTATACATGGACCCGACAACAGAGTTCGTCTTGACGCCATACTCATTTATTCAACCTCAAAGTAATGGAAATGTGGGTGTATACCTCTGCCTAAACCTTCGAGGAAAACAGGAGTGATGTTATTGTTTTGTCACAGTTTTGAATTTGTCACAGTAATAGTTTGAATTTGTCACAGTAATTAATTTGTCGTAGTATTTGTTGATTTTTGGACGATAAGAGGAGTCTGTCTGTCACAGCTGGATATCTCAAGAACTACTTTGTTATCAACTTGAAATTTGGAACAGTTTCAGATGACGTTTACCCAACTGTTTTGCTAATAAGAATATAAGAATGAAATAAAGATATGTGCATATATTTTATTTTGCAACAGGGACTGAAAGGCGGTCTTAAAAATTCAAAGTGGGGCTACTAAGGCATGTGGGGTATCATATGAAAGAACGCTGTTTGCACATTTTAAATTTTTTTTTTAAACTGCATAGTTTTCGACTTTTGATGAAAAATGTAAAAAAAATACTGTTGCCCCCTCCCCCTCCCCCTAACGATGTCTCTAAATAGCACACTTTTTCAAAAATCGGAACGGAACCCTCGGTGCGCGAGTCCGACTCGCTCTTGACCGGTTTTTAACGAGGTATTCATACAGCAGATATCTGCATAATGGCTTGATATAGTCGAAGCTTTTTCAATATCAATGTTTTAAATTGATACACTGTATTTTACACTCCATTAATTTGTTATGTTCAGCCAAGCGTAACGTACAGCGCGAGTTTCAAAATGTGTAATTAAAACGTGCAATATTTTCCCGGAAAGAAGAATCGAAAATGTAATTTACTAACACAGACATAAAAATCATATTCAATACATACTCATGTGTGAGTGTTGCACGCATACAAAACTCCTTTGAGCGAGAAAAATAAAGTTTATTTCGTATTTCGAACGCGAACGGTTATAAAGCTGGTTACACAACATGTTTGCTATTTCGACCATGTATATGACATTTGCTTAGTGCTGGACTGGACTGTATGAAAATCGGACCATGTTAGAGTTTTCCTTTGAGTTGAATGTCAATAAATAACTTTTATAATTTACGTACAGTAAATACTCTCTCAAAGGGTAGGTAATGTTTATTTAATGCTCAGTATCGTTTTATTTACCACTAGCTGCGCCCCGCGGTTTCACCCGCGTAGACCGGGATAAAAAGTAGCCTATGTGCTAATCCAGGGTATAAGCTATCTACATACAAAATTTCATTCAAATCGGTTCTGCCGTTTGAGCGTGAAGAAGTAACAAGGTACAAACTCACACACACTAACAAACTTTAGCTTTTATAATATTATTGTTATGATTAGAGTGTTATAAAGTTTTACAGTCGGCAACAAAAGTCGATTAACACTTCAGTTTTCTTTAAAACAATTTTTGTGGGTATAGTCAGCAACAAAAGTCGATTAACACTTGTGTTTTCTAAATCTTAATTATTGAGAAAAATACTTCATTAAAATCGGAACAGATGTAAATTTTAAAGAAAATTAACTCTTATCTAATAAATGAAATGCTAAAAAGCAGGTTATGTTATAATTTTTTGTTAATTTAAATGACATCAAAAAGTAGCATTGTTAACCGGCTTCTGTTGCTGACCGTACAAGCGAATTAAAAATATGGACAGTTGTTAAATTCCGATGATAAAAACTCTTAGCTATGTAGTAGCTAAGAGTTTTTATCATCGCAATAATGCTGAAAAGTAGTGTACTAATAATTGGACCGACATAGTTATGAGTTAACATAGAGTTATTGTTATGACTTAACATAGAGTTATTGAATTAACATAGAGTTATGAGTCTTTGATATGTTAAAATATACCTTATTTGGAGTATAGGTCACAAAAAGTCTAAATTGTCGAGGTTGTGGGTTGGAACATTTTTGCTTAAATCGGTCCAATTTAGGGTCTATTAATTTCACATGTAAAATATTAATAGTTTTAATCTATTTCTGTTGCTGACCGTACCTACCGTACGCAAATCCGAATACCACTACCTGCTATATAAATTACAGTGACACGAAATTATTATAACATCCTGCACATATTGTTAAAATACACACTTATTGTTAAAATTTTACGGAGTCAACACTTGACATTATAATAGTACCTATCTATGGTTATCATTATGATATTATTATTACAATTTACAATTATTGATGTATTCTGACATTGTATTAAACATTATCTGTTGAGCTTTGACATGATTTTAATTAATTTGTTACGGATTTTTAATCAGCTACTGATTATTACTATTTTAATTAAAATTTAATTCAAATGTTGACATTGTAATCTCGTTCTCTGCTTTTTTTTTGTATTTTTTTGTCTAGTATGACTAATTTTGTACGACATAAATGGCAAAACATGTAGCTACCTCATATTAATTATAAGACCTGTATACTTTTACTCATGTTTCACAAAATAAATATATCTTATCTTATCTTATCTTATGCATAGACTAAGTGGGAAAAATACTTACGTATTATTGAAGATAACTCAAAAACTACAAGCAAGGTTAATTACATGGGACTAATTTCGAGGTAAACCCTCTCGAATAAAACAAGAATCTTTAAGATCATTCAACTCTGTATAAAGTTATGCGCGGTCATACATAACAAAAAACCGGTCAAGATCGAGTCGGACTCGCGCACCGAGGGCACATGGGACCAATTTCGAGGTAAACCCGCTCGAATAAAACAAGAATCTTTAAAATCAGACTATTCTGTAAATAGATATGCGTGGTTTTCCTTCTTTTTTTTTTCGTCGTATAAAAAGGAATGACACAAAAACACTTTTTATGAATGACCGCCTGCCGGCGGAGTACCAGCGGCCTGTAAATGTGTGGGGGCCATAAGAACTTACAACTAACTTGATAAACAATGGTGCCGATTCTCTTGTCACAAATGCCTCTAAACTAGACTAAAAATCACTAAAATTTAGTTTATTCCTGTCAAACGACGATTTCCCATCCTGAAATTGATTAAAGTGACACAACTTAACTAAATTTTAGTTTGACAGCACTAAGATTGTACTGAGATTATAATTTAGTGAAAATGGCAATTTTGCTATTCTGAATTTGACGTTTTTTACCTAAAATTTTGATTGTCAAACTAAATTAGACTATTTTAAATCGCGATTAAAAAGGTGTGGAATAAGATTAGTTGTCATGAGCTAAAATTCACACAAACACCTTGACTTCAAGTGCAAAAACAGTACTGTATTTTTTTTTTCTTTTCCATATATCTCGAAAACGGTGTGTCCTATCGCAAAAATAATGAAAATTTGGCCCCCCTTTATAAAATCCTTAAACCAGTAACCCTCAACACGTAGGTACCAAAAAAAAAATCCACAAAAACACGTTGAAGCTGCCCCCTCCCTGCCCCCCTCCAGCTCTAAAAAATATCTGACACGGTAACGGCGGCGATCTCGGATTGTCTGTAAACAAAATATGACAAGCCTTCTCACTTTTCATAGTGATTTCGTTAGTTCCAATTAAAGCCACCGGGTCAAATATACTACGAGCACTATACCACGCGGAGTCACGATTGTCAAACTCAATTTTAGTTGTCAAATTTTTTTCTAAATTTAGAGGTTTTTTTTTGCAGAATAGCTCTAAGATTCTCATAGAAAAAAGTAAGGAATTTTAGTGATAGTTTAGTTAGTTTAGTTCGGTGTACAACAGAATCGGCACCAATATTAGTATTAGTATAACCAACAACGCTGTCCACAGGTAGACATAAATGTTTAGGCATATTTCATTACATGAGAGAGAAGAAAGATTTAACTCTCTCTGTCTCTCAAACTAAATCTCACTTATTATTTTTTATTGTTCCGTACCTCAAAAGGAAAAAACGGAACCCTTATAGGATCACTTCGTTATCCGTCTGTCTGTCTGTCTGCCTGTCAAGACCCTTTTTCTCAGGAACGCGTAGAGGTATAAAATTGAAATTAATATCAACTACTTAGTCTATGGATCTTTCGAGTTTAAAAAAAAAACATGCTTGTAAGTCAACGCAATAAAACAATACGACCATTTATGCAACATCTTTTGATACTCGCAAGTAAATCAGAACCTATGTACAGACGCCAGCTGGGTCAAGCCACCCGAAACTGTCAAATTTTTCCAATCAACCTTGAACCTAATGCTTAAGCGATAAAGATGAAAATCTATTAAAGAAATTTGACAGATTGTAGTAGCTTGATGTGCTGGCGTCTGTACTTCCCGTTGACTTATAATCATGAAGCAAGGTCTCATAGCACAAGTAAAGGAAAAAGTCCAAAAATTACTTTGTAATTAAGTAAATAAAAAAGTCCAAAAACTTACTTTGTAATTTTATCACTTAAATTTTTTTTTTTGGATTACTAAGTTAATACCTATAAGTTTGTTTTTGGGATAAATTATTTTGAACTACAGAACCCTTCATTGTGCGTGGTTCGACACGCACTTGGCCGGTTTTTTAAGAAGAGTCACTTTTATCACGTGTACAGTAATGCATGCGCATTTTTTTTGCATGTTTCCAATGATAATTTTCCAATTAAATGTAGTGACTAACCGGTTTAATTGGCAACCATAGAAATATAAAAAAAAACAGTTGGCAACCATTCGAAACTGACCCTCGACTAATATGCTCGCACCACGCGCGTAATAACTTAGGGTGAGGGCTGATAATCCCTCGCCAGGGGCTATATTTGCATAATACACTCTAGTGCAATCAACAACTCTTCATTTATCGTAAAATTAATTTTGACCTTGGAAGGGTATTTTCGGAAATGCAAAGAAGGTTAGATCTACGTTTTGAAAGCTTGCCTTTGTCTCGCCCATTTTGCGGTTTACAATTTGGCGGGCGACCCAACTTTTTCACAGTTATTATTGCTGTTATTGGTGTAGGTAAGGGAGATATATTTTATAATCTATGTACTATAAACTATTCTTTGAAGCTACTTTGTTCAATAAGCTTAGTAGAAACTAGGAAGTACCCAAAATGGACCCAAGAGTTACATATGCAAGTTCTATCGACAAAACCCCCTTACAGTTGCTTTTTCAGTATACACTGAATTTCTTGAATCCTTTGAATGTCCTTCAGTTGCTGCTTGCAATCAAAATTGTTTCGAAATTGGAAAGGCATGGCGTTAGTCGTTAATACCTACCTACTTACCATAATTATAACGACCACAAATATAGATTTGTATAGCATAGTATATTCTTTTAAAATTTAGGTTCCAACAATACACGTAGGTATGTGGAAATGCACAAGTAATTAGGAAGTACACCTAATAATCAATCTGCCTAGCCTTTTCTCAACTACGTTGGGGTCAGCTTCCAATCTAGTCGGATACAGCTGAATACCAGTATTTTACATGGAGCGACTGCCTATCTGACCTCCACAACCCAGTTACTGGGCCACCCCTAATAACTTTTCGTAATGCACAGAACACACCTTCTTTCCAATTTGGAAAGATGTCTCCTACTTAGTAAAATGGCTGTATGATATCCGGACGGACGGACAGACTGAAATGACGGAACCCTAAAAATTATCAGAAACGAAATAAATTTCTTTACAGACGAATCATTTGCAAGGCTTCCATCAAATTACCAAGTGATCGCTCAAAGAAGGGAATTGGCAACCTACGATTTTAATATAAAAAAGGTAAGTACCAATACAAAAATGTTGCTTCCCTAAATGCCCGGGCAATTATCCTGTCTGCTGATATCAGATTACACCAATTAGAGTTCCCACATAAATATCGAATCATCAAGGACTAGACGCGTGTGTTCACCTGCGCCAAATCATTTGATACCTGGCAAATAATTTTCGTCTGTGAAAGGCCTTTGATTGACATAGATACTTTCATTTGGATTTAAGCTATAATCCATAACATTAAGGTTGGTTGTCTTTTGACAGTTGGGGGTTAGTTATGACTTATCGTGCTTTTGTAAACATCAGTCGGAAGGGGGTGCACTGGTTTGCAACTGATATCTCTCTTAATTAACCATCGATATTATTCGGTTCCACTCACTGTCCGTCAGTCAAAGCATGCAATATCCATTACTACTGCTGGTTGATTGATGGTATTTTGTTTTAAATTTCATTGTTTTGCTTTTTGTTTTGTCATTATGTTCGTTGTTGGTGTGTGCGAGCTATTTAGTCGGCACTCCCTGAAATATTTTGTGTTGGTAGGACCACAAAAGCCTATTGGCGTTCAGACTTTGAACTCCTACCAAAAATGTCTTAAGAAAAATTCCAATAACATTTTGCTCGACTCTGGTGTCGAACCTAGGACTACAGCCAAATAATAATCCCAGTGGGACTCGTTATCTTATAATACGACAACATCAGAGAATTAAGAACCCCTGTACGTTATTCAAACGTGATTCGGAAATCGCACTAGCAACCAATGCTGTCAAATCACATCACACAGTCACTCTATTTCGACGGCCGCAAAGTATAAAAGGTTATCTACGAAATCAATATTTTACAGGAGACCGTTTTTAACGCAAAACTGATAATTAATAGAAGAACAAAGCTATTAATCTGTTTTTACAACATTTAGTTAATAGGGCATTACCAAGGAAAAATTAGGTACCGTAATATTTTTTCCTAAAAACAGATATCATCGTCGTACAAAAAAGTAAACTAATTGCTTATGTTTATATAATTTTAAACACTATAACAGATATTACAATTCTTTTGTATTTTACATTGTTGATTGCTGTAGTAAATAATTTTCTCTATTTCATTATTATTTGTAACGCCGTCGTGACTTCATTGTTGTTGCACTAAAATAATGCAAGTTTAAAAAACCAGTCAAGAGCGAGTCGGACTCGCGCACCGAGGGTTCCGTACCATCATCTATATGTAATTTTTGTTGATGATTTCTGAAAAACTATGCTATTTAAAGACATCGTTTTATTTTCCCTGTAATCTTTACATAAACTTCTATCACATAGAATAATTTCCGATTTTTCGCTTTGCAAACTTCGGAGATAAGGGGGAGGGAACGGTATTTTTTTTTTACATTTTTCATCAAAAGTCGAAAACTATAGGCCTAAAAAAAAGAAAAAAAAATGTTTGAGAATGTGCAAACAGCGCTCTTTCATATGATACCCCACATGCCCTAGTAGCCCCACATTGAATTTTTAAGACCCCCTTTCAGTACCTGTTGCAAAAAAATACATAAACATTTTTATTTCTTTCTTATTTGAAAAACAGTTGGGTAAACGTCATCTAAAACTGTTCCAAATTTAAAGTTGATAGCATTAGTAGTTCTTGAGATATCCAGCTGTGACAGACAGACAGACAGACTGAGTCACACCATAAGGGTTCCTTTTTTACCATTTTGGTACGGAACCCTAAAAACCGACGTTAAAACGGCTATGTGACTGAAATAATTGTTTACAACAGGTGAACGCGCCGACACGGACTAAGGGCCCTCGCCCACGGCGACTTTTTGTAGCGATGCTGTCGCGCGTTTACGAAACGCGCGACAGCATCGCTACTCGAATCGAATCGTGTTGTAGGCGAGGGCAAACAGCTAGCACCGCATCGCGACTGTATCGATGCAAACGCGCGACGACATCGCTACTGCATCGCTACAAAAAGTCGCCGTGAGCGAGGGCCCTAATGGTTTATATGTCCTTATAAACTATACTTCGTCATTTTGTAAAAAATAGGTATAGATGTCTTTATATACGTGACATAAATATTAATAGTCAAAATTGGGAAAAAAACAGAAAAAATCCTATGATAAAACAAGAAATCCTGAATCGAATTAGGCCTACTATCCTTTTAAACTATGTTCGTGTCGGCTTCCATTCTAACCGGATGCATCTGAATACCAGTATTTTAAATAGAGCGACTGTCTATCTGACCTCAACCCATTTACTGGGTAACATGATACTCCTTGGTAAGACTGGTTGTCAGACTCATGCTTCTGACGACCCGTAACGACTGTCAAAGATCCATGAATGACAGCCGGGACCAACGGCTTAACGTACTTTCCGAGGCACGGAGGAATCTCGGTATGTAAAGATGGTCACCCATCCATGGACCAACCCTGGATATTAATTAAAATTATAATTATGGAAAAAAGTAAATTTCGTAAAAAGTGCAGTTGACTCTTTGTACTTTGCTGCCGTCGATCTAATCAAATCCGTTGATGGTTCAGTGAAAACAGCATCTGAATGCCAATATGTCCGGTCTGTCAACAACTGAGGACATCAAAGAGCCGGACGGCCGCCGGAACCTCTAGGTACCTGCACGCACTGTCGACTTTTCTGAACAACGTCGATATTGCAATTAGTGCTGCGTTTCTACATGGTTACACTTGTAATTCGACGTATTCCTTGCAGGACGTCATATGGGGTTAAAATGCAACAAATTAAGCCACCAAATGTTCTACCGAAATTCAATAGTTTTTGAGTTACTTTTTTTATGAAAAATACAATTAAAAAAATGATTTACGGCGCGACTTTACTGGAATTTTAAGTTATTATCATAGGTGATGCCGCAGCAGATCTTTGTTAAAAATTAAAAGTTGAATAATACTTGAAAACTTTGGCAAAAATCACTAATTAAACATTTTATTTTTCGTCATTTACATTTTTCTTAATTTACAAGTCCGTGATAAGGCCTGTCGTACTTTATGGATCGGAATACTGGGCAGTGAAGAAGACGGATGAAAAAGATTGCATGCAGCGGAGATGAGAATGTTGAGATGGATGTGTGGAGTGACTAGAATGGAGAAAGTAAGAAATGTAGAGGAAGTTTGAAAGTGGGGCCAGTGACAGGAAAGTTGAAAGGAAATCGTTTGGCTTAATATGGGCATTTGATGAGGAGGGAGGAAACGCATGTGATACAAGAGTGATGAATATACTTACATGTTGATGGATGGAGAGGGGGCGAAAGGCCAAAGAAAAGATGGATGGATTGTGTGAGCAATGAACTGAAAGAGAAGGTAGTGAATGATAGCGTGACGGTTGACAGAGGAGAATGGAAGAAGAAAACGTGTTGCGCCGACCCCACGTGACACGGGATAAGGGCAGGAAGATGATGACATTTTTCTTAGACAAAAATTACAAAAAAAATACCCACCAGGTGGAATAATGGAATGTGAAATTAATGCTGTTTTTAGGGTTTCGTAGTCAACAAGGAACCCTTATAGTTTCGCTATGTCCGTCCGTCTGTCCGTCTGTCAGTCCGCAGCTTAGCTCAGACACTCTGACGGACAGACGGATTAGAAAGCTATAATTTGGCACGGATATACATATTTATCACGCCGACAAAGTAAGTAGTAAGTATATTGCGGGTTTGTGAAAACAATTTTTCGATTTAGGGATCCGTTTCTGAAATATTAATATTTAAATTGCTAATTTTTAGGGTTCCGTACCTCAAAAGGAAAAAAACAGAACCCATATAGGATCACTCGTGTGTCTGTCTGTCTGTCTGTCTGTCCGTCTGTCACAGCCAATTTTCTCCGAATCTAACGGTCCGATTAAGTTGAAATTTGGTACACATATGGGTTTCTGTGACCCAAACACGTAAGGTTTTTGAATATGGGGGTCACTTTTGGGGGGCAAATAAGAAAATTAAAAAAAAAGTTTTGCAAACTGTACCGTGTGACATATCAAATGAAAGGGCTTCTTACTATGAGGGTCTGAAATGTATTTTTTTTATAATTTTAAAATAAATTGTTTTAAAGTAAATAACTTTAAAACAATTTATTTTAAAATTAGAGAATTAAAGAAAATAGACGAAATTTGACCGTTCCCCCCCCTTATCTCCAAAACTACTGACCCTAAAATTTTGAAAAAAAAAATACAGAAATAGTTCTATACCTGTAAATTACAGGAAAACCTATAAGAAGTTTGTGGTCTTAAAATAGCATGGTAAATCTCTCAATATTGTGAGTGCCAACTTACATTTACTGTTGGAATGTATGGGAGACCATGTTTTTCAACTATAATGTTAAGTTTGTTTTTGGGATAATTTCATCCCAACTACGGAATCCTTCATTGTGCGTAATCCGACACGCACTTGGCCGGTTTTTGTTAGAGTCAAGTGTCCCCCCACCCTGCCAGCTAAACGGTTAGTTTTGGATGTGTGAAAAAATTCACGGTAGTAGTATATATAACCAAGTTGAAAGGAAAACTATCACAGCTAAGTAGGCTTTTCAAGTTTACGTGTATTAGTCAAATATTCATGAAACAACAAAAAGCCCTCTTCTTAGTCCGCATCATTGTGCGACTATACGGAACCCTACTGCACGTGACCCGACACGCACTTAGCCGGTTTTTATTTTTCTATTATTGTGAATGTCGGAGATTTGTTGTCTTGTAGGTTATATGAAGTTTGCATGACAATCAAGTAGATTACTCACTTTGTCATACCTAGAGTTGATTTTGTTATTCACAGTTAAAGAAATTCCAAATGGAAAACCCAATACTTAACATTTTACATTATTTCTTAGTAGTAACCCGGAGTTTGGAAGCATAGATTAATATACCGGTAAGTTCAACTCAACGTACCGAATGAAAATAAAACCAAGAAAACACGAAAATACAAGAAAATTAACAGGCTATGCGCATACACATGAACATCAACCGAAAAGAATCCTGTGAAAGAATCTTGTGAAAAATTCAAAATAATGTCAAATGTCAACGTCACTTTAATGTCAAAACTCAAATGCTCAAATGCAGTGCAGTGGAGTGCAGTGCGATCCGCCGTTGCAATCGGACGCGCTTACACTGTAAGCGGAAATTATTTTTTGCGCTGAGCGCGGCAAATGCCGCTGCCACCATGCGTTCGGAAGAACTTGTGGCCAACGAGGTCCTGGCATTCCTGCAGTACCAGCTGGATGTCATGGATGAGGTCAGTGTGATCCAGATCTGCACATCCAACTTCGATGAAGAGGAGATACGCACAGCTAAAACACTGCTGTACACGTCGCTAGAAATGGCCGACCGAATGCCTTCCCGCAGGAGGGATGAAAAGGGAGAGAGGAGTCTCCAGGACATCATAAAAATGTTGAAGGAGACCGATCCGGACGACGTGCCGACTTTCGTGGCGAAGGATTTGCGCAAGCTGCCCCCCGTCACATTCGACCACGTCGACGTCACCAGGTTGCTGCGGGACATCACAACCCTAAGATCAAGCCTGGTCGAGATGCAGTTGAAATTGGAAGCATCGCAATCCACCATCAGTGATCTACGTTCTGAGGTAGCAGATTTACGCAACACGGTATGTAGGTCACGCGAGCCAGCTACCAACGTCAACACACGTCACGGCGCATTCAATGCATCGCCGCTGAGTGTCGAGTCTGCAAAATTCGACTCGTCGCCGGCCGCCGTCACTGCAAGCGATGCACAACCGCGCCCCGCCCTACCCGCGTCCCCCATTGTTGGGACGCCGACCAATATTAGCTCGTCAACACCGGGACGTGCTTACTCAGCTGCCGTTGTTAAAGCTCCCGCAAATCATCAGCGGCAACCTAATAATAAGAGGGGTGCCCAGGGGCCCTCCGAAGCAGTTCGAAGCTCGTTACCGCCGGGTCCGCCGGTAACAAGCCAAGGGCAGGCCGATGAAGAAGGCTTCATTCGCGTGGAGAAGAAGATGGTGAAGAAGAAGCCTGCTTGTCGCAATCAGTGCGGTACCGCATTGACTGGTCCCGACATGTTGCTGCGTCCCGCTATTCCATCGACGCAGCTGTACGTGTCACGTTTACATCACTCCACGAAGGTAGAGGAGGTCGTGGAGTACATCAGGATGAAGACTAAGTTCACCTTGAGAGTCGAGAAGTTGGAGTCGCGCCATAAGATTAACTTTAAATCTTTTGTGGTGCGGGTTCCGACTCATCACCTGGAGACTTTCATGAAGGAGGAATTTTGGCCGACGGGTGTCGTGTATCGGCGTTTTCGCGGAAGGCTACATGACACCACGACTCAGCGCAATACGTCGCCGACCCAACGTAGTACCTAAATAGATTTTGTAGTGATGTTTTTTATTATTTATTAGTTTATATTTTTGTAAGATTATTTTGTGTATTTTATGTATGGGCCCTAGTTGCCTGAAAATAAAGCAGTTATTATTATTATTATTATTAAATGTCAACGTTACTTTATTGTCATCGTTATTTCATTGCGTTTTGGATAAACTGCCATCTAGTATTAATGCTTTGTTAAAATTACAAACAGCATTTTGTTTCATGAAGCAGCCAATAGATGACAGTGCTTACAGCGTACCGTGCCGTTTGTTCTAAGATACCACAGCATGTTTGCAAGTAGGCGGTGTGCTACCCCCTGCTTCGGAAAGTACGTTAAGCCGTAAGGGTGCGTTTCCACTGACGCGGAGCTGGGCGGAGCGGAGAGGAGACGTGCAGGAATCGACCAATCATAATGGTTGAAATCCTCATCGCGTCTCTTGTCTCGTCTGTAATTGGACGATTCCTGCACGTCTCCGCTCCGCTCCGCCCAGCTCCGCGTCAGTGGAAACGCGGCCTTAGCCCTGCGCCTGTTCCCTCTCCGGTCGTATTGAGTTGCGTCCCATCGGACTATGAATGAATGAATGAATGTTTTATTTGCAAGAATATAGGTACATTGTTACGGTACAGTGGCATAGTTATGGTTTCACTATATTCGAATTTGCTAGTCGTGCAAATTTTTAAGTGACATTGTAACAGTAATCGAAACATTTAATAAAATTACAGTCTCCTTACATTATTAGTATACAAATATTACATTAATTATTCATTTTTAGTCAAAACTACGATTATACTGTTATACATTTAATTATGTTTATAAGATATACGGTAGACAAAATTCACTATAATCACTATGTCAAATACAGCACATATAATGTCAAAAAGATTTATGAGAGTGAGGGAAGAGACAGTGCTTCTGTGCCTGCGCACACACTTGTGCACTATAATATCTCCCGTGCAGGCTGGTCTCCGCTGATCCCCCGACCCTTGACCCCGCCCGCCCGCGCGGAGCAAGTAGCTATAAAAACCGTCCCTAATAATAAAAAACCGGTCAAGAGCGAGTCGGACTCGCGCACCGAGGGTTCCGTTCCGATTCCTGAAAAAGTGTGCTATTTAGAGACATCGTTTTATTTTTCCTGTAATCTTTACATAAAATTCTATCACATAGAATAATTTCAGATTTTTATATTTGCAAACTTCAGAGATAAGGGGGGGAACGGTATTTTTTTTTACATTTTTCATCAAAAGTCGAAAACTATGCGGCCTAAAAAAAATAAAAAAAGGTTTGAGAATTTGCAAGCAGCGCTCTTTCATATGATACCCCACATGCCCTAGTAGTCCCACTTTGAATTTTTAAGACCCCCTTTCAGTCCCTGTTGCAAAAAAAACATAAATATTTTTATTTCTTTCTTATTTGCAAAATAGTTGGGTAAATGTCATCTAAAACTGTTCCAAATTTCAAGTTGATAGCATTAGTAGTTCTCGAGATATACAGCTGTGACAGACAGATAGACAGACAGACAGACGGACTTAGTCACACCATAAGGGTTCCTTTTTTACCATTTTGGTACGGAACCCTAATAACTATCCGATGCTCCAAGTCCCCGCTTTCTCAGTAACCAGTAGCGCCCTATGCCTAGGTTCGAGTCCCACTATGGGACGCCCTTAGCTGTGCTACTCAAAATTTTATTAACACGGCGAGAAGGCCTTCTGGCACCGCCAATGCCCGGTTAAGCAATTAAGGCTTTCCGAAGCCAATTGCAATAGGTCCGAATAAAAAATAAATAAAAAAATGGTCTCCACTAAGATTGGTCGCCATGGCCGAAACTCGGTCTGGAGGACTGTTTTAGTATAAGCCAAGATAAGACGAAGTTTATTGCACTACTGGACATAGGTCACCCACTAAACCATGTTTCACGGATCCACCCTTTGGTCTGAAATGGTCTTCACTCGTCTACGCAAACGGCCCATTTAGTAAGTACCTCGATTTGCCAGCCTACTTCCCCTTCAGATTATTTCAATTTATGAAACTGTTGCATAAAGAGAAGTATTGAAACACGAGTGTGTGTATAAGGCGAGGTTTTTAATAGTATCACACGAGTGTTTTAATACCTAGATAAGTGTAGTTTCATAAACTACTGTATCTACTCTGATATAAATTAGGATTGAACTTACTAATTAAAAGATCAAAGTTACAAGAGTAAGTAATAGTTTATTTGGAATGAAAACTTTTTTATGTTATAAAAATGGCGCCCTTGCAAAAAAAAAATTCTAAGAGAAAAAGTGTGTAATAGGATTCTATTTTTTTTCGGTATTGTGTTTAGAAAATAACTCAATATTAAATTCGTTTTGAAGTTTATAATTAGAATTTAACGTAATGAGAGTAGATATAAATTAATATACGAAGAGCGATGCCAGTTTATTTATGCAGAATAAGTTCCTGTATAGTTGGCTCAACTAATTGCTGAGAAACTCTGATATCATAATCAAATAGACAGGTAAGTTACATTAAATGTATGTAGTTGAAGAGTTCATTTAGTTTGACTGAATGCTACCCATTTCACAGAATACACTAGGTACAGATATACAACAATTTACCTAGCAAAATGATTGCAATAATTAATTCTCGGTAACAGAATTTAATTTACAGAGAGGCAGCTTTTAATAAATTCGAAATAAGCAGAAGCTCTTCAACAGAGATGTACTCATAACATTCGAATAATAATCCCCTCGAACACAAAGCTGCAGTTCCGGGAAATTTGCAAGCAACAGCCAATGAAAGCCGTGCAGCTCAGATAATGGATCTCCCATTTCCTGGTACTCGGCCCGGGCGAGCTCGGCCGCTCGGTTCTCGGTACAAAGGTAGGGTCAACAAAAGAGTTGGCCATCCAGAAAAGAAATAAAAATCTGTTCACTAGGAACACAATTTTCTTTGTCATGAAAACTCACTTACAAGCAATGTTAAAGTAATTCGGCGATGTGCTACAACTGCCTAAGGATTGTTATGGCTTGGTTAGGAAAGCATTAGGATAGATAACGTGTGGTTCTGGTTTTTAGAAGTCCGAAATAACCTTTCTCTTTTGTACACGGAAAATATCCCCGCGGATTTTCGAATGAAGAAAAAGTTACGGGATACTAATACTTTACTTTAAAATATGTATATTTTGTAGACCGTACACCGCAACAAGTTTCATACAAAAATTGATCAACAAATTCAGTATTTCAATTTTGTAATATTAGTAATGAGACAAAGGATTCGCTGCAGCGCAGCACCAGCGCCATATTGGTCGGTTTCCCTTTGACAAGTCCTAGTGACGCGGAGACGGAATACCTATGTTGTCAATTAAATATTGCGAATGCGACCGTCCTTTGATGCGTTATTGGACAAATGTTATGCTCGTTTTGTGTGTGCAGGACGCTGGTATAATTGAGACTGCTATTTGCGAATTGGAAAAAGGAAGGGTGGTTGCTATCTACCTAGAGCGCGTGCTGGCGCGAGCTGGGTTCAGTACAGTCAGTGAATCGCTGGTACTGCGTTTGGAGTGTTCTAACATGGCACTGCGCTAGATTTTTTTACGATTCAAACAAAAATAACGGGTTTTAAATCGTACCACGTCGCAATTATTTAAATAAAATCAAAAAAACAAAGTCAAAGTCATTTACACTCCTTTGCAAAAAAAAACGGGTGGTTTGGATTTTTGTACATTATTGGTAATCATTTAGTTCTAAAGAGGTTTTAATAGCCAAACTATGTTACTGGCACTTAATAAAGAGTCTGGGTATGAAAAAAAAGTTAATTTCAAATTCGAAAGTTTCGAAACTGTTGTTTTTAAAAATAATAATTCCTTTTTCAGTTTATGACTTTTTACTTACTATTCGCGGGTTTGCGGTTAAAAGGCTATCAGGCAATTAAAACTAACTTCTCACTATTTTTAGTAGAATAATTTATGTTTGTCGCATAATCCTGCCTTATTGTGACTTAAAACAGATATCTTTGTGTCGATTGTAATGGCAGAAAAAGCAATAAGAGCTAGTAAAATTATAGCGCTGCTGGAAGTGGGGTGTAGCCAATGTTACGGCTCACAGCGGTTAAACGTGAGTCGTTCCACCGTCCAAATAACCCGGACTGGATACCAAGAGACAGGTTCCGTTCAAAGAAGGCAAGGTTCTGGGAGAAAACGTTGCAGTCAAACACGAGACGACCGCTTTTTAGTGACTCAGGCGCTGAGGAACCGCAAATGCAGTACATAGACCTCAAAAGCAACCTTGAAGAGGTACGAGGAGCACAAGTTAGCCTATGGACAGTGAAGAGGAGGCTTTTAGCGATTGATATACGCAGTCGACGACCAGCGCGGGCCCCCAAGTTACTCCGTGAGCACCACATTGCTCGACTGAGGTTCACTAGAAATTGTCTATCTTGGACACTAGGTAACTGGAGTAGCGTACTCTTCTCCGATGAGGCTCGAGTTTGTCTGAATGGTGAGGACCGACGTCGGCCAGTGTTACGAAGACCAGGGGAACGCTATGCCGACGCGTGTTTTGAAGAAATCACCCCTTATGGTGGAAGGTCCATTATGTTTTTGGCGGTCGTAACTTCAAGCTATCGTACCGAGATAGTGATCATTGAAAATGGCTCACTAAATGCGCAAAGGTATATAACAGGAATAATTTGTCAATATGCACAGCCCGCACTGACTGTAATTTGTGAAGATGCCATTTACATGGACGATAATGCTCGGGACCACAGTTCTGGCGACGTTGATGCTTATATGCAAGAAGTCGGTATTCGTCGTCTGGATTGGCTAGCGCGGAGCCCCGACCTTAACCCCATTGAGCACGTCTGGGACCTCCTAAAAAGGCGAGTACGATCTGTCCAACCCCTTCCACAAAACATCAGGGAGCTTAAACGTATGAGTTCGGCTGAGTGGGAACACATTCCACAGGACACCATCAAAAGCCTGTTGGAAAGCATGCCAAGACGATTACATGCCATAATCGCTGCAAGGGGAGGTCATACTCGTTATTAATTTTTATTTTTTAATGTCTTTTCTTTATTAAAATACCATAAAAACACTCGTAGTCTTAATTTAATTATACCCTAAAAATTTCCATTTTAACACGACTCTCTGTTTACATTGACTAAAACACTGATTCCAGGATTTATGGGTTAAAATCTATTTTCTCAATGATAATTAGAAATTTCTAGTCATTTATGCGAATGACATAATAAAAATATTAATATTATCCATAGAAAAGCCAATGACTGTAAGGTGCCCGTTTTTTTTGCAAAGGAGTTTATTTGCTATAAATGCGGTAATAAATATTCTTGTGCCATGAACCTTTTTGCCCTATTTTGGCATGCAAATATTAATTTGTAGGTAAAGTGCTTATTTAAATAAGCAATATGATAGCGGAACATGAAATTAAGTTTTCTAAGTTATACACTTACAGTTCGGAATTTAGCACGACCCTTACAATCGGGCTAGCAGCAAAGTTGTTTAATTTTTTTTTTGTTTTATTTTACAGACAATCATTGAGTAATTACCACATTAGTGGTAGCACTCACACTACGAAGCAGCAAGGATATTTCACCCCTCAAGTGTAAACTGCACCCCATGTGTGCACAAGGAAAAACCCTTTATATAATAGGTACTTATATAAGCTAATATCGTTTACACGTAAAAAAAAAAAATCATCATCGGCAGTTGTGAACCTATGGGGTTCGCAAGTAACCCCCCGAACCCCCACCCCACCGGGGGCTTTTGGGTTTATAAATTAGTACATAATTTACACAGCGCTGTCAATGTCAAATTATTAGCACTAGGTACTGTTGTGCTGTAGACTGTACTGTAGAGATCTTAACTTATTTAGTTATTATACATACATCCTTTTCTAAAAATTATGAGATAAACAAGAGATAAACGCTGATATTTGAATTTAGAATCAGAACTATGGAGATAGAAAAATTAACAGGTATCAACCCCGTAGGATAGGAGGAAGTGGTTTTAATTCAGCTTGATACCTATACAATGCAAGTTAAATAAAAGCTTGTAAAAAAACGGCGCAACTCTAAGAAAAATTTACGTGTCCAGAAGGTACCCTAAAAATGTTTTTTTTTTCATGGTTTTATTTTACCATTTTACCATCGAATCATCGAATCATTGGTTATTTAGACAACGATAACCGCGAGCTCTTACCAACTAAGCCAGTTAGGTAGTTAATAACTCAATGAATTATCAATCTACTTGGCGTTATAACTCTGTCTCTGTCTATGAAATCGTAGTGAATGAATAGTTTGTTATTAGAGGGTAGTTATGCATTATATTTTACTAACCTATAATGAAGTTACCGTCTGACGAGTCTAGTTTTGATTCACCTTTCGCATTTGTCTAGGAACCCGTTTGTCTCAGTTGGCAAAATATGTCTAAGGTAACTGTAAATTATCAAATCAAATTATTGTAAAATATAAATCTTTGTAGTTTTGTTACATAATATCAATATTAAATATTATTAAATGATTGTTAACCCGTCGCACGCCAATTAGCAGACGCAATAGATTTTTTATTGTTATCTGCACAGCTGGGTGTCAATCGACGTTTAAAGACTTACAGTGTTTTATTTTTCTTGTTTTAAAATTAAATAAAAAAAAAACAAAGGGGTACTTAAAATACAAAAGACTTTATAGTAAAAAAAATACATAATGTATGATAAAAAACACAATTCGTGCCTAAGATTTGAACCTCCAATCTTATGCACGGCGAGCGGTCTTGAAACCTCTGATCTATTTAGACGCATATAGACGTTGAATAACTCTTCGTAAATGTCAACCCTGTCGTAAATGTCAAATATTAGAAGTATTAGCGTTTTATTGAATAAGACAATAATAAAAACAGATTTAGTTAAAAATAAATACTAGCATAAACTTATTTATTCACAAAAACAATACATTAACTTATAATAAAATGTTTTTGAAAATACAAAAACCAACTTCGGCCTATCACGGATTTGAACCCACATGTCTTTTGAGGTACCTAATTGATGCAGCCCACTCTACCTAATATATGGAATCATGGTCACCCCATCAGTTATAATGCATGATATTTTAGATTCAATTTATCCTTTAAAGTACTAAAACAGCAGAATCGCAATTCAATTGGAATGAATGTACTCCTATACGTAATTCAGGAAGTCGAATTTTGTAAACAAATATGTCATATTTAAAAAGATATAGGCAACTATAGAGGGCCGTGCTGAATAAACTAAAATTGGTTTATTTTTCAAATTTAGCAAGTTGTATGAGAAACCAAAGCGGTACATATGTTACTTGCCGCACATCAATTATTTTCTAATAGTTTTTGGATAAATAAGGGTGTTTTGTCTTTTTTAGATATTTTCTTATAATTGTTTTTTCCAGCACGACCCCCTGTCCACATCTATAAATTATTTATTATTACGAATTCACAATGTCTGTTGCGGCACATTTAACGTGTTAATAGAGTACATTCCTTGAGTTTAAGAAACTTTTTAAAACGCTATATATTTTTCAAGTTACACGGGGGCCGAGCTGAAAACGTTTGGCTGGCACGACCCCCTTTTTTGCATATTTCTTCAAAAGTACAGAGGTACAGACGCCAGCACATCAAGCTACTACAATCTGTCAAATTTCTTTAATAGATTTTCATCTCTATCGATGAAGTATTAGGTTCAAGGTTGATTGAGAAAATTTGTCAGTTTCGGGTGGCTTGACCTGCTGGCGTCTGTACATTGAAAAAGAAACCGGTACATAAACTCCTAGAGGCGAGTACATTGCATTGGTGCACACCCAAAACGCAAATTCTGGGGGGCCGTGCGGGGCAAACGGACATACTTTGTCGGCGTGATGAATATGTATATCCATGCCAAATTATAGCTTTCTACTACTAAGAGTCTCTGAGCTAAGCTGCGGACGGACAGACAGACGGACGCGAAACTATAAGGGTTCCTTGTTGAGTACGGAACCCTAAAAATGATTGAAGTTTCACAATAATTATGAGTTAAAAGCAGTCTTTCATTGATTAAAGTCCCGGTACTATAATTATGACAAGTCCTTATATTCAATAGGCAATATCTCATTCGTAGTTATGATCTACTAGCTGCGCCCCGCGGTTTCACCCGCGTAGACCGGGATAAAAAGTAGCCTATGTGCTAATCCAGGGTATAAGCTATCTACATACCAAATTTCATCCAAATCGGTCCAGCCGTTTGAGCGTGAAGAAGTAACAAACATACACACACACGCACTCACAAACTTTCGCCTTTATAATATTAGTGTGATAGTGTGATGTGACGTAATATTTACCCTCGCAAAATCAAACGTTTTTAGTCAAAGTAAGCTCAAAATACGGTGAGCCGTTTGGCGACTCGAGCTCATCTTCGCTGGTTGCAACATTTCCGCGAAATATTGAAGCGGAGACAGTTTCCGTTTCATATTTGCGGAGGCCGGGTTGAAGGGAAAATTGTATAAGCGACTGACATTTTGTGGGAAGTGAATGAATTACACACTCGAATACTTGTAAAAATCGCGTTATTGGTATTTAACGGCTTAAATTGTTACTCGAGACCATTTTTGTCGTTATAACTGATAATGGAAAATTTTATTCCCCGCGCCTTTTACCACCCGCAACTAAAAAGGATAAAATATTAAAAAAAAAGATACCTATTTAAAAATTTAAAAACCCGACTGCGGTATAAGACTTAGAGAACTTTAAAAAAAAACTGGAAAGCTAAAAACAAGTCCATTTTAAATTAAATAAAAGTTGGAAGCAGGCGGGACCCATTTGAGTTTGAAAATATAAAAATGGAATGGGTCCCGCCTGCTTCCAACTTTTATTTAATTTAAAATGGACTTGTTTTTAGCTTTCCAGTTTTTTTTTAAACTTCTCTAAGTCTTATACCGCTGTCGGGTTTTTAAATTTTTTAAATATCTTTTTTTTAAAAAGGAAAAAAAAAGAAGATATTTAAAAAATTTTAAAAACCGACTGCGGTACTTTGAGAAGTTTAAAAAAAACTGAAAAGCTAAAAACAATCCCATTTTAAATTAAATAAAAGTTGGAAGCAGGCGGGACCCATTTGAGTTTGAAAATATAAAAATGGAATGGGTCCCGCCTGCTTCCAACTTTTATTTAATTTAAAATGGGCTTGTTTTTAGCTATTCAGTTTTTTTTAAACTTCTCAAAGTACCGCAGTCGGGTTTTTAAAAAATTTTAAATATCTTTTTTAAATATTTTATCCTTTTTAAAAAAAAGATATTTAAAAAATTTAAAAACCCGACTGCGGTATAAGACTTAGAGAAGTTTAAAAAAAAACTGGAAAGCTAAAAACAAGTCCATTTTAAATTAAATAAAAGTTGGAAGCAGGCGGGACCCATTCCATTTTTATATTTTCAAACTCAAATGGGTTTTATTTAAATAAAAGTTGGAAGCAGGCGGGACCTATTCCACTTTTATATTTTCAAACTCAAATGGGTCCCGCCTGCTTCCAACTTTTATTTAATTTAAAATGTGCTTGTTTTTAGCTTTTCAGTTTTCTTTAAAACCCAAGTCTTTTACCGCAGTCGGGTTTTTGAATTTTTTTAATTACTTTTTTTTTTGATACCCCACTCGACAGGTTTGAGAAAAAAAAAAACCGGTCAAGTGCGAGTCGGACTCGCGCACGAAGGGTTCCGTACCATATTATATGTTTAACAATCGCAAAGATAACTTTTTACTTATTTTATAATGATACTGTGAATTACAAGGTTATTTTATGCAGTTGCAGAAAATCACCCATGTTTAAACAAAATACCTTATGAATCGCCGATTTCAGTATTGTTGATTAAATACAGTATTCATGGTACTTACATGGTATAAAGAAGTTTCAAATTCCTAATTTGTTGAATTGTTGCGCTAGAGCTCGTACAAAAATGGTCTAAAATTTACAACTTTTACGGCCCGCTATTTCTTCATTTTAAAAGATAAAAAAAATATGTTTGTACTCTACTCAATGAGTTCTAGACGATGACACCCCACATAACACATAATCAGCCTATAATGTTCCCACTGCTGGGACACAGGCCTCCTCTCGGTGGGAGGGAGTGGGCCGTAATCCACCACGCGGGCCCAGTGGGGGTTGGTAGATGTCACATGTCTTCGAATTTTTGGTTCTAGGACATGCCGGTTTCCTCACGATGTTTTCCTTCACCGTTTTGAAAGCAGCGGTGATGAAATAATGGCATGACATGCTAGATTAAAATTTTTATTTTTTTTTTTCAAAATGAAAAGTTTATTGTATGGGGACCGACCCCTTAAATTTTTAACTTTGCTTTATTTTTATTATTTGTTGTTATAGCCGTAATTATAGACAGCGGAGGCTTAGTAAGTTTGTACTGGGCTGTACGTGGTTGTCTGATTTCATGGATTTTAATTTTCTTGCGCGGAACCCTAATTATTTTTCTAAAATAAAAATAGCCTAAGTTACTCCTTAAAACATCATCTATATGCCGTCAAAATCGGTGAAAATTCGTTTGGCAAGTTTCCTAACTTGACTCAAAGTACCATTTCTTTAATCGGACTGCGCTTTAAAATTCTTCTATACAAACTATAACATCCATAAACCTCATTTGAGGCGTAGTTTTGTAAAACTAATGATGACAAACATTATTACTTACTTATGCAAGTATTTGCGCTAAGTTTCAGGTTCATTAACCAAATTAATATGATTTTTCATATAAACTGTATCTCTGTTTTCACGAACACAGCTAACTAAAGAATTTCAAAAATCGTCTGGTATGTTTCCATAACTTGACTCAAACATTATTAACACTAATTTTAGAGTTAATTAAGCCCCCAATAAAATCCTCCGCTATAAAATTAACTTTTCACCCCTTAGGGGTACATTTTTGGAAAACCCTAATACACGTTAGTCTTAATTTTTAGTCTCAAGTATAAAAACTGAGTTTTGAGTTAATCGGACCGCGTGTTAAAGTTCCTCCATACAAACTTTGACACCGCCAATCCCTCCTTAGGGGGTAGTTTAGGAAAACTAAAAATGATAAACTGTATAATTTACTTAGATGAATATTCGTGCTAAGTTTCAAGTCTATTAACTCAAGGGATAGTATTTTTCATACAAACTTTCATCCCCTGTTTCACCCCCTTAGGGATGAAATTTTCAAAAATCCTTCCTTAGTGGATGTTAACACTATATAAGGTATCTATGTGCAAAATTTCAAGTATCTAGGTTCATTGGTTTGGGCTGTGCGTTGGTATATTAGTCAGTGACTCAGTCAGGACTTTGATTTTTTTATATATATAGATTTACCATGTTATTTTAAGACCACAGACTTTTTATAGGTTTTCCTGTAATCTACAGGTATAGAACTATTTTCTATATTTTTTTCAAAATTTTAGGCTCAGTAGTTTCGGAGATAAAGGGGGGGGAATGGTCAATTTTCGTCTATTTTCTTAAATAACTTTAAAACAATAAGTTTTGAAATTATAAAAAAAATATATTTGAGACCCTCATAGTAAGCCCTTTCATTTGATATGTCACTCGGTACAGTTTACAAAACTTTTTTTTTTAATTTTCTTATTTTCCCCCTAAAAGTGACTCTCATATTCAAAATTCATATATTTACTTTAGCTGTACGTGCTTGGGTCACAGAAATCCATATGTGTACCAAATTTTAACTTAATCGGTCCATTAGATTCGGAGCAAATTGGCTGTGACAGACGGACAGACGGACAGACAGACAGACAGACACACGAGTGATCCTATAAGGGTTTCGTTTTTTCCTTTTGAGGTACGGAACCCTAAAAAATTTTAAGACATAATTTGGCGCTAAAAATCCGTAATTTTTTATTTTGATATACCCAGTGTCACTCTCACAGTAAATACGAATCTAACGACACCTCTCAAGCTAAAATCCATCGAGCCGTTCAGGCAGCAGAGCGTGCCAAACAATTATACATACATACATACATACCCTCGAAAAACATAACCCTCCTTCTGGCGCAGTCGGGTAAAAATACCAATGTTGCAACCCACAAATTATTAGTTAAACAGTCGATTATCTTATTTCTATTTGAGGAATGACATTGCAGGGTTATCTGAACTTGTAAGAGGCGTTGCATCTCTATCATTAATATTTACGTAAGTATTCATTTTTTGATGTACACATGCGAGCACATCAAGCTACTAAAATCTGTCAAATTTATTTCATAGATTTTCATCTTTTTCGCTAAAGCATTAGGTTCAAAGTTGATTGGGAAAATTTGACAGTTTCGGGTGGCTTGACCTGCTGGCGACTGTACATGAGGTATAAGCAGGTATACTGCTGCAGACGAGACTACATTAATATGTTGTGCATTTGACATGTTATTTGCTTTTGCTAGTATCGCAATAACCTATCAAGAATATGAGGGCGAAATAAGTATGACATGTCTGAAGGAAAAATCTAAACAGGTTGATAAGTCTTATAGGGTTGCATCTGCAGCGGATGTCAAAGGGAAACTGTTCCGGAGATGAGATTAAATTGAAACACAGGCTAAAGTTACTTTTATTTAGACTCGGGTTACTTATTACAAAATTAGGTTTTTTTTTTGACATGGTTTTAAAAATCGAGCAATATTTTGTAATAAGAAAGACCCTATGTGTAAGAACCTGGCTGGGATCGAGATAGTCTATAAAGTAAACTGGGGGGCTAAAACGGCCATTTTGGCAGAATCATAATAGGATAATAGGTATTATGAATCATATTTGAAATCGTAAAACGGTCACACACTGACCACTCATAATTTATCTGCGTACAATTCATAGCACGCAATTCATCAGGGCCCCAAGTCTGCTATTTTTTACAATCCAACACGATCCCATTGTCACTGCATTGTCATTTTGCTAAAAGTTAGTAATCAGCTAAATTCATAATTTCATAAAATGTAGTGTCAGTGGTTAACCATTGGAAAGTCATAATGACGCCATTATGACGCCATTATATTAGTAGATTACCAAACTTGTCAAAATCAACAATTATGAAATCAATGATAGACCATTCTGACACTATTCCTAATAGCAGACTTGAGGCCCTGTTTGACAGTTTTGTATGGAGAATCGTAAAATGGTCCACAAATTATGAATTGCTTTATTGAAAGTTTAATGTCAAATCCGTCAATCGTAATAAACTGCTGAGAATTCAGGAAATTAATCGCTTTTAGAGGAATTGCTTAATGTGGCCGTTTTAGATCCCCTGACAATTTAGTCCGGTAAGTTATACAAACGCACACATACTCACAAACTTTTGCCTTTATAATAATAGGTCTTTAACTATGAAATTGCCGTTTTGTATGAAAAAATTTAAACGAATTTTTTTCATGTATTTTTTATTTGTATTAATCGAAGTTATCACCCATGCAATCAATGCATCTTTGCCAACGCAGTGGCAGTTTATTGATGCCCTTCTTAAAGAAATCAGCTGGTCGGGAGGCAACAAATTCTTCAAAGGCATTTTGTACAGCCTCTCGGGTATTGAATTTTTTTCCCGCCAAGAAGTTATCCAAATTCTGGAAAAAGTAGTAGTCTGTAGGCGCAAGGTCTGGTGAGTAGGGCGGATGACGGAGAGCTTCCAACCCCAGTTCTTGCAACTTGGAGACCGTCTGCTGTGCAGTATGAGGTCGCGGGTTGTCGTGCAGGAGCAGCGGAGACGAGCGATTGACCAATGCTGGTTGGAGATGTGCCAGCTTCTCCATCATTGTGTTCAGTTCTTCACAGTACACATCTGCAGTAATGCTCACCCCGTTTGGTAAGAAGCTGTGATGAATCACACCGGCGCTAGACCACCAAACAGTGACCATCACTTTTCTAGGGGTAAGTTTTCGTTTAGGGCATTGTTTAGGTGCTGAACCAGGATCCAACCAACTTGCTGAGCGCTTGCGGTTATCAAACAGAATCCATTTTTCATCGCAGGTAACAATGCGGTTCAAAATTCCTTCATTTGTGTGTCTGTTGAGCAGTGCAAGGCACGTCTCGACGCGTACTTCGCGCTGGCGATCATTGAGTTCGTGGGGCACCCATTTGTCAAGCTTTTTTACCTTGCCAATTTGACGCAAATGGACCAATATTGTTTTGACGCTAACGTCGAAAGCTGCTGCTAATTCAGCCGTAGATTGTGTATCATCAGCTTCCACAATCGCCTTTAATTCGTAATTGTCGACCAAAGTCTTCGGACGACCGCGAGGTTCATTTTTCAGGTCGAAATTTCCAGAACGGAAGCGAGCAAACCAATAACAGGTGGTGCGTTGGTTTGTAGTGTTAGCTCCGTAAACGTCGTTGATGTTGCGTGCCGCTTGTGCCGCGTTGCTGCCACGACGGTACTCATATTCCATAATTACTCGAATTTTTAACGTATCCATGATGACGAAAAAGATTGAAATGCGATGAAAATGTAACACTAATCAATAAACAAATGACTACTTTTGGAAAAAAAAATCCATGTTTTTAAAATAAAATTAATTTGAAATTAGAATTCTTAGCCAAACAAAAATTATTTTGATTTGAAATGGCCAGTACTGCAGAACGGCAATTTCATAGGTAAAGACCTAATATTAGTGTTCCTTAACCTACCGCACTGAAATGGTCGGTCATAAAAGTCGCTTTATGAAAAATTGTATTCAATTTATCATGACTCATGCACCACATATTTAGCCAGCACTTAGCCTGACCTAACTACACAAATAAAGGCGTCGGGCGCCGCAAATAGCAGACGTATTTATAACTGCAGCCAATCAATAACCCTACTTTCTGTTCCAATACGAAGGCGCTTAAATTATTCAACGATTACTTCGAACAAATAGACTGATGTAGGAACTGCCTGTAAATTTGGAAATATCAGACGCATTAGTCACCACCCAAATGCATTATGGGTGCTTTTCCACCAGAGATGTGATATACAGCTATGCTGCGAGGATGTGAAAGCTAAGCTACAAAACTATTTCACCGTTTCCACTAATGCTAAGCTCTGTCGCGGAGCGAGTAAGATGTGGTATGAAGATGCGCCGCCGCGATGTAGGTGTGCGAGGAAGATGCGCAGCTGGAGCTATGCTATGCGTCGACAATATAAGAAAGGCACGGGGAGCGGCAGCTATACACCCCTCGCGCATTCTTAGCTCCCATCCATAGCACGCGCACGCATCCATATCACGCATAAGGCCCGGATTGGCCATAGGCAATTCGGGCCAATGCCAGATGGGCCGGTTGCCCGAAGGTGGAAGGTGTGGCCATATTGGCGGTGAACTTTCTTTACGATTCAAATAACATCCTCTCGACAGCGTCGTTATTGTTTTAGTTTCGACTCGACACTTTTGAGCGAATATTTTCTATATCAAAGTATCAAAGACGCACATAAAATTAAAAAAAAATTGGTTCATCTTAATCCTTCGCAATATCGTCTCGTCTCACATACCGCATAAATAAATAAAATAAAATTCTTTATTGCCATAAAAAAGGTGCACAAGTAAATTAAAGCCCTGACTCCTGCGCTAGGTAGCAACACCTGTGTTACAGGAGCCAGTGTCTTCTGACAATCAGTAGGTAGGTTATGGATTTTATGCCTTATTAATCTTATTATACATTGTTTAAATTTATATTAAAATAGAAAATTAATATAACAATTTTTTACATTAGTGTGAGTGTGAAGTGTGAAGAGCGTGTGTGTGGTGTGTTCATGTGTGGAGTGTGGTGGTGTGGTGTATGGATGAAGGTTAATGAGAAGATGTGCTCACGGGTGATATGCATTGA
Organism: Cosmia trapezina; assembly: GCA_905163495.3. Lineage (NCBI taxonomy): Eukaryota > Metazoa > Arthropoda > Insecta > Lepidoptera > Noctuidae > Cosmia > Cosmia trapezina. The sequence goes on along the minus strand of LR991032.1, from coordinate 21,877,668 downwards.
TATATTAGAGGAAGATATGATACGCTCCAACATCGCTATCACCAAACCTGGACTCCGCACGACGATGTTTTTTTGCACAGATGTGTCAAAGGAAACGTGTGTGAAATTTATAATAATATAATATTAATTATATTATTATAATTTTCAACAAATTAACATTTCTGGCCGTACTTACGAGTGAAAAGCAATCCCGTGCGACTTGTTTTTGGTTTTTAACTATTGGTGCACATTTAGAAAACACACAAAGGTAGCTAGCTAGGTAGGTAGGTGGCTAGCTGATGACAATTTAGACGATTACGGTAATTTTAACCAACGTGCTACAAAAACGCTAGCTGGATTGTGTCTAAAGTCAATTTTGTGCGTTAACCCACTCATGCGGTCCACGTCGAGCAGTGTCTCAAGACGAAAGTCTTTGACCAGTGCGTGTTGCCAGTGATGACCTACATCACTGAAACGTGGTTGCTCACAAATGGGTCTTACTAGAAGGCTAAAAGTCACCACCTTCTTGTAGTTTCCCTACGTGATCGAATCAGAAATGAAGAGATCCGCAAGAGAACCAACCAATTGCCTAACTTAAGTAGCACTGGGCAGGGCACATTGCTCACAGAACAGGTGGCTGATGGGGCTGAAAGGTTCTGGAGTGGCGGCCGCGTACCGGAAGACGTAATGTTAGAAGGCTTCCCGCAATGTGAACCGATGACCTTGTGAAGGCCGCAGGAATCCGCTGGATGCGGGAAGCACAGAACCGGTCGAAGTGGCGATGGCGGTGAAGGGGGAGGCCTATGTCCAGCAGGGGACGTCTTTCGGCTGAAATGATGATGATGATGATGATGATGATGAATCATTTTAGTCGTTGCAAACATCTGCATTATCTATCCCAGTATCGAAGTAGTAATATTTAACTTCGTTAACTAGACAAGAATCATTACGTGTGTGTGAACTGAGGGTCCAGACTGGAATCCGCAAAATTTTAATCCTATGATTTAGTAGAAGTCTTAAAACAATTGTAGAACGAATCTGGGAATTTGTAAAAAAATATATTAAAAACTACAGCTCATAAAGTGTGGTCCCTCAATCCTCACACTGCTCACACAACATCAGCCAGATCTCGGAGAGTATCTTAAAAATGAAGGTTTTGTGATTACAGACATTTAGTAAAAAATTTGTAAAGATATTTACTAAATTACAGACCCCAGAGCATTAAAGATAAAAAAAAATATAACGTCTAAACTGTGGTCCCTCAGTCCACACAACAAAGGTAATTATTTTAGTGAATATTACCAAATGTAATCAATGAAACCGTTCTTTTTGTACCTAACGATTTAGTAAAAGTATTAAAACGTTCTGTAAGAAAGAAATGGAACAGAAATATCGACGCAATTTGGAAAATAGCGATTATTAAAACTGGTCCCTCAATCCTCACAACTCTACTGACATATGCGTGTGTAGCTGCTGAACGAAAGAAATATCACAAAGTCTAGTGTACTTAACTTTTAGTAAAAAAATTCTACTAAATACCAGAAAACTCTAATTGTGAATTGCTTTTCTCTTAGCTGAGATAATGTTATTTTAGTAATCCTACGAAAATAGATAGAGTAGTGTCACCACACAATTGAACAAAATGTAGACAGTACTTACTATTAAACTTTTTTTAATACTAGCTGTTGCCCGCGACTTCGTCTGTGATCCAGGATAAAAAGTAGCCTATGTCACAGAATAAATAATAGTACTATGCCTATGTCTATACTAAATTAGTTCTCTACAATAGCCTTATAAGAAGCATCCTGGAATACTGCAGTGTAATATGGAGGCCTCACTATGCAACCCACTCGCTGCGGATGGAACGAGTCCAAAAAAGGTTTATCCGATACCTAGGGTACTCAAAGGGAAGGCAATTTAAACATCTCAGTAGTATAGTATTGGGCATTCTGTCCCACCTGTCGCGCAGACGAACTATAGTTCGCCTGCGCTCCGTTGTGACAGAATGCCCCATACTATACGGATTCGGATAAATGAAGCAATATGAATTTCATCTATCGAATTCGCTGTCGCTCCGGACGGTGCTCCAGAATACCCAATAATGATCGTTCGACTTGATCGATCAAAATACATACGCTTGTAACATAAAATTATTTACAACGAATAATTAGGTAGCAATCGAATAAAAAAGTGTTAGGTTTGTTGTGTGCATATGTGTGTGTGCGTGTATTTTGTTATCGTTTACGGATTAACTGAATCCTAACACTGATTTTGAATGCTTACCTCATTTTATTTAATAAAACAAAACAAAAGTCTTTGAATTATTTAATTTTATTTATCAATAAAAAGTCTTGGATATTCTTCAAACAATTTGTCGGCCGAACGCACAAAATCTTGTAACTTACGCCACTGTGATGTATCCGTATCGGTTTGGAACTTGATACGGACAAGTGCCTTCTTCCATAACGTCATGGAATCGGTGCCACGCGCATCGCCTGTTTTGTAAACTTTACAGTCGACATAGTATTCGCCGTCGGTGTTTGCATTTCGTCTCTCGTTGCCATTAGCCACACGGTTTACGAAGAACGATGATAAAACCGGTTGCTGGCTCGATGACTTATCGTTGAACTCTGTGTCAGTTTCAGTATTCCGACTGATACCGAATACATCGATAGGACTGGTAGTTGTTTTCTTACTGAAACAATATAGAAAACAAAATGGGTAATCACATTATTTCTTACTCAATTAAAATGTCTCTGGAATGGAACGCAGTTAGTTGATCAACATAATGCAGCGTCGAAACGATCGAACGCTGCCAGTTACTAAAACATGATATTATACATAGCAACAATACCAGTCGCAAAATCATCAATCGCTGATGCTAAATGTAGCATGAGTGCTCGATCCTAAAGTCTAAAATTAATATAGCACTCGCACTTCGTTGTCTGAATATCAAGGTGAAGTCACTCATCATTGTTTTACAACAAAATTTTGATTACCTTGGATGTGATAAATTCGTTGATGATCCTGACTTGCGCTTCCCGTTGTTGTTGTTGATAGGCTGCTTGCGTGAGAGTTTAGCTTTCTTTTCGATGACCGCAGTTGGGTGATAGACCTCGCACTCAGATTCAGACCTGAAATAAAGACGTAATAACATTTAAGAAAACAAAATTAATGCAAATAGATCAACAGATTTGGTTAAAACATTCACAAAATGTTTTTTATCCAATACACGATACAATACAAAATAATAATATATTAATTATACACTGTTTTGTATGAAGAAATGCGAGACATTATTACGATTTATTTACATACAATGAGCGGTCTAGGCGATTTCTTTCAAACAACCTTAGGAGGGACAACATAATAATATAGACAAGTACAAAGACAGATAGTATACCATTTAAAAACTTATTACACTTACATTACTTATTATACTTACATTTTTTTTCAATCAAGCAACGCAACGGCGGTTTTTACGAGAAGGTAGCTTGATGAGTTGGTGACACCAGGCGGAGCGGAAGATGTCAGCGAGCAGCAGCTGGTCAGCAAGCAACACCGAAAGTAACAACGACTGGTAGTTGTATACTAATAAATTAGCGTTCACAATGTACTTCTTGAAGACTGTACCCACACTTGAATACATAAATTCGACTGTGTCTAGCTCTCCGAAAACAAGTAGTTTATAAGCCAAAATCGTGTGATAATCCAATAAATTAAAATTTGTTTCAAACAACTAAGTTATAATGAATAAATCAACCATTTTACTTATACGTATTATATCAACGCAAAAATGAAGAGTCGGGAATTAGAGCACAGACAGTTTTGTCACGCGTTAGTATCGATTGTCGATGCAGCGAAAAAACCTAGGGCTGACAAACTAAACTACGTTATTATTGAACAAACAACGATATTTACATCCACAAGGTAAATGTGTATGCGCGCCATCCTTACCTAAGACAGCTGATTTAGGTGAATATGACTTTGCTGACCAGAAAAATGTTTTAGGTTGACTAAAGTCCAATAAAACTGACAAATAAGTATTGTGAAATATTGAAATATGAAATGGTTACTTTATTGGAAAAAGATCATATGATTATGGTTAATACCATGCTTATATACTTAAATATTAAACTGATGAATAAATTGTGTTTCGTTTAAAAGCCGAATATTCTAAAACGTATACTTTCATTATCATTATAAAGCAACAGTACGGTGGTTGACTGATTCATTAACCCGAAATAAACGTTAATAATTAAGGAAAATAAAGGTAAATATTTTAACATTTTATCATGCGTGATAGGAGTATTATTACATTTTAAAGTATCTGATCTACTTAATTCATTTTTATGTATGTTTTCTTTCAGCGAGCGTTATTTACCTACATGGAATTGTATTGAAAAGTGTGGTTTGGAATTTGGTTTGCACTAGGTGTTAAAGCGAAATCATCGTCAATAATTTGAGGAAAATAAAAGGTAAATATACTAAACAATAACGAGTGTAATAATGTGATGTCTTAAAGTACTTATCTACTTAATTAAATTGTATATTATGTTTGTTATTTTCAGAAATCGTTTTAAAAACCTTTGGAATCTTGCGAAGCTGATTCCATACAAGTGAGGATTACACCGCATTACGTTGAGAAGTTTGGCTTGGAAATCAACGTAAATAATTTCTGAAAAATAAAAGGTAAATATAATACTTAGCACTTTTCTCACAAGAGATAAGCAGAGGAAATAGTATGATGTCAGGATAGACTTAATTAAATAATTTGTACGTTATTTTCAGGAAGCATCTGATTGACTTTCGGTTATGATTTTCTACTGAGATCATACAAGAATATTTGCATTTGCAGTGCTGACAGTACAGGTCAAGGAGCTAAGCTGGAAAATTTAACACAAATACTATATGCGTGTAGTACCTTCATTAATTGATATTTAAGGTATTTATTGTTCTGTACCAATTATTGAAAGGTTAAGTTTATACATTTATAATTTCATCAAAATGCCTCATTGCTCGGTTTGCGATATTTATGTAGATAGTCGTTGCTGGACGAGTCACTTACGAACTAATAAACACAAAAATAATAGTACAATTCCTATTCTTGAAAACGTTGAAATCTTACGTTCGTCGTTTAAGGGACGTATTATTAGTTACAGAGTTATTGCTTCCAAAGATGACGCAAATAATTTTCCGGAAACATTTTTTTGTAATATTCGCGAACAGGTTAAATCTTTAGTCGATGATTCACTTAAAAAACATATCGCAGTAAAAATTAATTTTGAACTTTTTTCTTTATTTCTATTGTACAAAAATGATTTAGAAGAAATCAAATCTTTTGCCACCAAAAATTTTGCCATACATTTAAATTATGATTTTAATATTATTTATGAAACGGTTGTCACGTCGTTGTTGAAAAAAATTGAAGAATTTGAGGAGAGAGACAGTGGATGGGCATTCTTGAGCAATTTACATTTAGAAGTCAATGTTAATAAGTATCAGCCACTTAGTGGATCTCATTTTATAGATTTACCTAAGTTTATAAAAAACAAAAAAGCGTGTTTGAATATTCACAATAATGACAATTATTGTTTTCTGTGGTGCATTGTGGCTGCCTTGTACCCAACAAATCGACATCCAGAGCGAGTAACATCTTATCCTCACTTTCGCGATGTTTTAAATGTTAAGGACATTTCTTTTCCCATGACTTTTTCAGATATAGTTATTTTTGAAAGAAATAATCCTTTTTTGAATATATACGTATACGGTTTAAAAAACAATAAGCTAATAACAGGTCCTCTGTACAGACCTGAATCGTGTACGGATAAATCTAAGAGTATTCATCTACTGTTCTTAGAAAATGATCGTTCATCCCATTATTGTCTTATCAAAGATTTGCCTCGTCTTGTTAAAACCCAAATCAGTAAACATCATAATAAATTATATTTTTGCGAAAGTTGCTTATTGTTTTTTCCTACTCCAAGACAAATCGATGATCATCTTTGTGGGGGAATCGTAACTATTTTACCTGAAAAAGGGTCTGTATTACAGTTTAAAAGTTATGATAGAAAACAAAATATTCCATTCGCCATATACGCTGATTTCGAAACATTGCTGGAACCAACATCCGTTAGTGAACCCGACACTGCTAATACATCATTTTTACAACGGCACGTGCCTGTAGCATTCGCCTATAACATTGTTTCTTCGTTAAATTATACTTTTAATGATGAGGAATTTAAAAGTTATCGCGGTTTTGACTGTGTTTCAAAATTTCTAGATTTTCTTTCTGCTGATGTTAAAAAGATTTACAAAATATTAACTGAGACCCATGTCATGACATTTACAAAAGACGACGCCCGTGATTTTCAACAAGCTTATAAATGTTACATATGTGAAAATCTACTTTGGACTAATAAAGTTAGAGACCATTGTCACATAACAGGTCGATACCGTGGCGCTGCTCATAGACATTGCAATCTACAGTATAAAATACCTAAATTCATACCGATATTTTTCCACAACTTATCAGGATACGACTGCCATTTATTCATAAAAAAATTAGGTGAAATGCCTGGAAAGTTGAGAATTATTCCAAAGACTAAAGAAAAATATATTTCATTTTCCAAATTCATACACATTGCTGATAATGAATACGTTCAAGTACGATTTTTAGATTCATTTAATTTTTTAGGAGCTAGCTTAGACAAACTTGCGAAAACTATGCATAAAGATGATTTCATCACTCTACGCTCTCATTTTCCTAATAATGATCAATTTAATTTGCTTACACGGAAGGGAGTATATCCTTATGATTACATGACTAACTGGAACTGTTACGAACAAACAAAGTTACCATCGAGGCAATCATTTTTCAGCGTTCTAACTAACCAAGCTATTTCAGATGAAGATTATAAACATGCTTGTTTGGTTTGGAAGGAATTCAATATAAAGAATTTAGGTGAATATACTGATTTATATTTGAAAACAGATGTTCTTTTACTAACTGATATATTCCAGAACTTTAGAAAAACTTGTAAACAACATTATAAACTAGACCCTGCATTTTACATAACCGCACCTAGTTTGTCATTTGACGCAATGCTATTGAAAACAGGTGTTCAACTTGAACTCGTTTCTGACTTAGCCATCATACGAATGATTCAAAAAGGTATTAGAGGTGGATTGTGTATGTGCTCCCATCGCTATGCAAAAGCTAATAACAAGTATTTATCAAAATGCGATGCATCAAAACCGCAATGTTTTATAGTTTATTTGGACTGCAATAACCTTTACGGTTACAGTATGTGTCAATATTTACCATATTCAGATTTTAGATTTTTAAATCAAAATGAAATAAACCAATTACATGTTGAATGTATTGATGATAATGCGAAATGGGGTTTCATACTAGAAGTCGATCTGGTTTACCCTGAATCCTTACACAGCAACCACAATGACTTACCTTTTTGCCCTGAAAAATGCATACCACCTGGTGGTAAAACGAAAAAACTGGTTTCAAATTTATATAATAAGTATAACTATGTGATTCATTATGTGCATTTAAAAAAATGTTTGGAGCACGGTTTGTTACTACGTAAAATTCATAGAGTCATTACATTTAGACAAAGTCCCTATTTAAAGCAATATATCGAATTAAATACACAACTACGACAAAAGGCAAACAGTACATTTGAACAAGATTTCTTCAAGTTGTTAAATAATAGCGTTTTTGGAAAAACCTTGGAAAACACTGAAAACAGAGTTTCTGTTCATTTGGTTAATCAGTGGAATGATGCGAATAACAAAACCAAAAAGTCTGCCTACGCTGAGAGACTCGTGAACAACCCTTACTTTCATAGCGCATCAGTTCTATCCGAGAATTTAGTAGCGATACAAATGAAACCAGATCAGTTAATTTTAGACAAGCCTATATATATTGGTTTTACCGTTTTAGAACTGTCTAAATCACACATGTACCACTTTCACTACAATATAATCAAACCTTTTTATAAGGAAAGAGTGAAATTATGTTATACGGACACCGATTCTTTTGTTTACGAAATATACACTAATGATTTTTATCGTGATATTAAACATCGGTTTTTGCAATACTTCGACACAAGTAATTATAATGTAGAAAATGAATTTATGCTACCTATAATGAATAAAAAAATTCCTGGTCTTTTCAAAGATGAAATGGGAGGAAAAGTTATAACAGATTTTGTTGGTTTAAGATCTAAACTTTATTCAATAAAAACAGAGGACAAAATAATTAAAAAAGCAAAAGGAGTGAAATCTTGTGTAGTTCGTGATATAAGTATAGCAGATTACGAAAACGTTTTATTTAATAGTGAAGTCATTCGTAAACAAAATATTGTGTTTAAATCCCTTAAACATGAAATATTTACGCAAAGTGTAAACAAAATTGCACTATCCAGCAACGATGATAAACGCGCGATATCTAGTTGTAAGATCGCAACCAAAGCATGGGGTCATTGCTCACTTTTTAAATAAGTAATTTAATTATATAATGTTTATACTGTTTGGCTTAATTATATAGTATGAGAATATTATGAATTAAAATAACAATAAGAATATTGGCACTTAGCATTTGTATTTCTTAATAATGTCCTAGTATAGTATAATTATTAAGTATAGTTACTATTCGGTATCTGTAGATTATAAGTACATAAGTGTAATTATTGTTAATTAAATGAAGTAAAATATTAGTTTATATTGTTTTATTTGTAAACACATTGTTTAATTATTGCTAACCATTAAAATTATGAACGAATTAGGTTCATATCAATAATTCGCAGGTAACGTCGCAGCGCGATGCTAGTTTACGATGACGAAATATGATACATTGCATGTCAATGACACTATAAATGCAAGCTTGCTATTTGTTGACATTCAAGTTCATACACGCTTCAACTCAATATTCGAACGACTTTTTGTTTCATGATAAGTCGGTGGTATTTCAGCTTTATTGTTATATAGATAAGATTTGCTTTCTTTTGTCAATATAATTAAAACCATTAGAATGCAATGCTCACAAAAATGCTAAGTTATCATTTTTAGAGCTGTTGACGTGATAAAAACTTAGGGCTCGTTCACACAGTCCAGTTAATGAATAATATCATATTATTTCAATGCTTACATAAAAATCTGTTATTAATGTGTGATCAATTATTGATCTCTGAACAGATTGTTTAGCAAAATTACTGTCCGCTTTAATTGACCATATATTAAAATCATAGTCATTAGTCCAGATGTGTGAAATGGATATAACCCAACACATTTTTGTAGTGTATAAATTCGCTAAACGGTTTAGTTCCCTGATCGTACTAAGACTTTATTTCAAATACTAACAAAATTGACAAAGCAAATAAGTATAATTATGTATTGTGAACGGATCCTAACTTATAATGTTGCAATGCTTGTTTCCGTTAAGGCATTAAACTATATATTTACCTAAATTTATGTTATTTACGAAATATTACTCGCCTCGAGTACTTGTACAATATTAGAGATATTTGATGTATCAGTGTGCGTCATTATCATGTCATCGGTGAGTCAAATATATATTTTAAATCTAATTTATAATTGTAATGTAGGTACCGGTTATTTTCACTGTTTATAATGCTAATCATTTGTTATCATTATTTGTTTCAGATTTGCGATTCAGAAATTGTATTCAGCCAGTACGCTCAGGATCCTTACGAAGGACTTTCTGAGATGATTTTCAACGAACCCCCGCACTGCAGTCAAGTTACGAAAGAAAAGAAATCCAGACGACAACGTCGAGAAAAGCCTACTCAAAAGAAACAACCAACAAAATCTTTCGTGATGAGTAAACTTCATCGACGCGGAATAAAACTGATAAAAATATCAGTTGTAGATCTTTGCAATAACAATACAAGTGACAGTGATAGTGATAGTGAGAACGTGATAATAAATGCACAATACATCGTTAAAGATGCTATTGATAGTGTTATGGACGATACGGAATCGTTAGTTAAGAAAATTTCAAAATCTTTGATAGACAGTGATTTTTAATATTTTTTAGGGTTCAGTGATTAATTTTAATTATAATTATGTTTATAAATTATTGCTGTATCTTTATGGTTAGGTAATTAAAGTTACTTTGTTATACTCTTTTAATATAAGTATTTTTATTGTGGAACAGTGTAATTAGGTAGGTAAACTATTGAAATAAACACAAGTTTAAGATTCAATGATTTTTATTTACTAAAACCTTGAATACACATTTCATTACAAATTTAAATGTTTTTTAATACACAATACATTTTTCAAGGCACAATGCTTTAAATGTTTAGTACAATTTAAATTATTTTTTCCATCACAGTACTTGCTATACAACACAGACAAATTAGGACAGTTTTTTTCACCGAGGTCAGACACATTACAATTCTCACAAAGATCCTTAATCCATTTCACTTTTTCCAAACCTTTTACAACGATATCCTTATTTTCTAGATACGGAACGATTATACGTCTGAATTCTCTGTAATCAATATGTCCTTCATTCCAATAAATTCCTTTGCTTCTTTGCAACCACTGAACATGTTTTTTTTCGTTATTTGTTAAATATTTAAAAAGGTATGGAGGTTTTATTAAAAATGTTTGCGTATAGTCAGAAGTGGAAAAAGCTAATTCCTTTACTATGAAATTGTTGTGCATGTCTTTAAATCCTTGAACATCTAATATGATACTACATGAATTCATGATATTTTCCTTACAATATTACTCAGTGGTTTATACTCAATTATACAATCGTTCAATATTAGACAGTAAGCTGAAGTTTGATCAGGTATTTCAACATCACTTTCCAGCTCTACTCTCACGTCGACTACTGGGCCTGATATGAGGTTATCAATTTGTCTAGAACAGTCGATAACGAACAAAGGAGCGATATCCTTAAACTCCTTGTCGTTTAACAACGGCTCTGACCGACGTCCATAGTATGACTGTTGAAAACGAGCATATTGCTCATAAATTAAAGCAAAATTGTTATTAGAGAAATTTACGTTTAGATTCTCATATGGGTAATAAGTTGAATTGAGATAAACTCTAACGTCACGCAAAGTACAGTGATCAAATCTAGACATATCTGCACTTGTATTATGTTTTTTGTTAGTCTGTAGACCTATAATTACATATCTTGGTTTTTCAATTTGGGATGAAGTTTTAATAGACCATGTATGTTTCGTAGTTTTGGGTAATAAAGGATATTCGTATAAATCCCAATTCCTAAATACTAATTGCAGCGCACGATCTTTTTCCAAAATCTTCAAAAGATGAATCTTTTCTTTGTCAGACACTTTTACATGTGGTACTCGCCATATAATTTTATTGATTTCCACATCGTTTATGACTTCTCCCGTATCAAGTTTCACAGCATTTGAGTTTGTATTACTCCTCAGTAATATTAATTCATGTTTACAATTCATAACAACTTTTTTGTGATCTTCAGCGAATCCAAGAATGTTACTAAGTGGTATAGATACAGCAAAAGCACCATTAGAACTTCTATGGCCATGGATGTCCCAACCCCAAGCACGACATGATTTTGATTCACTTTCATTCATTGATAACAATGACTTCATAGTAGTTGTTATGCCTGCGTTTTTTATTTTATCAATCTCAACGCCATTCAGTTCATATCTAATGTCTTGAAAGAGATACAGCATTGGATTATTCGTAAATGATACACCGGTTTTTTCTTTGGAATCGCGTTTCGTAACTTTTACTGTTCCTTCTAAATACAATGTACTAGCGGATGGTAAAACATACAAGTCTTTTTCATTAATAGGTATGCGAATTTCATCGTTTCTATTAAAACTTGTTATGTATGGTTTGTATGAATGGTATTCGATACCAACTATAGTATTGTCATGCAGAGGAGAAGATAAAACGTCTAACATACTCATTTTAGAAGTCCTATAGCTTTGAGAAATTGTTGATTTTCTTGATTAAGTTGCAGTTTTTTGTTCTTGTTTGGTGCTGTCTTGTGGATAGCCCGAGGAGCACTGTTTTGTTTAGTTCGGGTACAAGGGTATTTATTTATTTTACTGTAATCAATCATTTTCTCCTGAGATGTAAATAAAGCTGTACTTCCTCTCCACGTAGATTGAGCAAATTATTATTTATATCTAAAAGTCTAACGTTCACACTGTTAATGATATTTTGATTTACTGGAAAGTAAATAACGTTTTTAGGAACTTCTATAATTCTGTAACCAGGAGGTACATTTGGAGCAAATTCATGAATAATATGACTCGGATGGCCATTAATATATGATCCTGTCACTATGTCACATTCAACCCTCACCACGGTCGTTGATAAAATGTTCACTGGATACTGTGATTCATGTAATATATTTGCTTTAAGTTTTTTCTTACCAAAACCTAACAATCTGCCAATCGAATCTGCTTTCGTAAAATCAATATTTTTTGTGCAGAATATATTAGTTTTCAAAGTATTGTTATTGCACTGCAAATTAAAACTTGCGCTTTGTAACTTAGATCTTATGTAATCGTTGATGTCTTGCAGTTCGTATGCGCCTTCAGGTATTTCGATAACATCACGGTCATAATAAAACTTACAATTTCCATTATCAATATTTGGTATAGAATTAAATGTAGATAAATACAATAATGCACATTCATACTCTCCCTCAAACTGTAGAGTAGGTGAATAATAAGTAGATAATACTGATGAATTTCCCGTTATAGATAGTGAGAGAGACATCATGCAAATGATAAAAATAAAAAAAGTTATTCAATTTATACATTTATTCCAGAAATTATACAAAAATGACAAACATAAATGTCCGCAATTTACAGAGTTGAATTTTTGACATCGCGTATAGTTATAAAAAACATTACATTTTTTTAAGTAATTCAATAATTCTAACGGTGGTTTCAAATTACCATAGCTATCAAAATATACACAATAATTATTTAATTTTACATAGGCTACCCAGTGTGTTCCTTCGTTGTTAGAATTATCCAAATTAACAACACCACTTTCAATAAGTTTCGGTTTGTTAGGTAATTGATCTTTCATGTACACACCTCTAAAAAAAGGTACGTTATACGCATGATTTTGGATATCTATATTACTGAGAGCACGATTAGGTAACCTTTCACTTAGTTTTTTGAACATTTTACAAACAAACCATTTCCTTTCTTGTATGGTTTCACATACAAGCCTTTGCCTAACGCTATCGATTCCATGACTTTATTATGACGTTGCGACTCCTGTAAATTGTGTTTAGCAGTCTTGTAATCGTTAACGGTCTTTGCAATACCCGCTGCACCCCCAGCTAAGGTACCTAATGCGGACAGCCCAGCAAAGATTGGAATCAGCGGTAGAAACCCACCTGTTTTAGGTAGTGGTATGACTCTGGGTATAGGAATCCTGCAATTATTTGAATACATTTTTTTCGCAGCTAGATAGGCATATTTTATAGCGTCTTCTTTGTTTTTAGGTTTTAGCTTTTTAATTTGTGATCGAATTTTAGTTACTAAAGATCCAAACGTTTTCAAACCAGATCCCATTTTAAGTTTTGTCTTCATTGCTTTGGTAACTAACCATGAAGCAATTTTTTCTCTTTTTCCAGCATCTACTGCTTTTAACCGTTTGTTTGCCATATTCAGTAACTGGGTATCAGCTTGTTGTCTATTATACAAGTCTGAATAATTTGTATACGCTATATCATGTACTTTACAAGCTTCGTCTAATTGGTTTATGCCTTTGTCTCCTCGTAATAAACGCTTTTGTAATTTAGTGCCTGGTCCACAGTAATTATAACCTGGTAAATGTAGCTCGAACGGTAAATGATCTATTAGGTTATTAAGAAGTCCACTTCCTGGCATTGCTCGTGTTGCAATGTTAGGAAAAATAATAAGTTGAATTATAAATACCCTTGTATTAATTGACTACAGTTTTCTTATCGATCCAACTATTTTCACTATCATTCAAACCTAACCATTTAACAAATAGCTTACTACCTTTTCTCCTTAAAACTTTTTCAATGAGATAAACATCAGGATAAATTATTTTTTGAATTTCTTGCTTATAAAAAGTACCTAATATCGGTTGGTTTCGAAGATCTTCAATGTTATACGTTACTGGGACTGTTTCATTAATGTTTGTGATTTTAAAGATTTCTGTTGACCAGTTAGGTGTATAGCCTTTTTCAAAACAATTTTTATACTTACTTATTCGAACGTAATCCCCGACTTTAAATGTATTTATTTTCTTTGTGATCATTTTCCTATGTGATTTTAAAATATTTTTCCTTATAATGCTCTCATTTTCAATGCTAACATCAACAGGCTTACAATTAATAGTACGGTGTTTAGTATTATTGTAAGTAAATAAAGTATTTTCTATAGGTGTTCCTATCCATTTATAGTTTCCATTTAAATTAAACGTTTTGAATAATGTGTTTTTTAAAGTTTTAATTAATCTTTCCACAATCGAAGCTTTTTTAATCGAAAATGATGAATAGTGATTAATGTTATATCGCTTCATTAATTTTAAGAATGTATCGTTGTAAAACTCTGTTCCTAAGTCTGTTTGTAAATGATTAGGTGAACGATTACTTGTCTTTATGACTTCTTGAAATGCGTTTGATACTTCTACTTTTGATTTAGACTTCAAAGGCATAGTCCACGCATATTTTGAAAAGCAGTCAATCACCACTAAGATATAACTGAATCCTCTATTATTATGATTTTTAATGTTTCTTAAATCAATAAGATCTGCTTGCCACAAGTCGTCGATTCCTTTTAAAATAACACAACGACGAACAAAGTTTCTTCTTGCTGATTTATGTAATTCATTCACGATTTGTTGTTTTGTCATTATGAGATGGTTTGATCGTCTTACTCGTACCAGCGTTTGTTATTTTATGATCAATATATGACACCATACTTGATTTTAAGTGTTCTAATGAGACTTGAATTTCTTTTAAAATCTCTTTTTTTGTTTTGTCCAATAAAATTTGAACATCGCTTTTACCACACAAGTAATTAATTTTTTCATCTACATATTCTTTGTTAGCTACATCGTCTGCTTCAACAGGATTAATAACACCACGTAGTCTGTTCATTTGCAAATTAAACTCACCATTTGTAGTTTTTAAAATTGTTTTATCCGATATATCAAACATATCTAATAGTCTCATTCTTTTGTGAATATGATGACCAAATTTGTCTATATTCATTATGTATGTTCAAGTGGAAAGATCAAAGTAAAATGAAACAATATTTTTTTTATCGATATATTTATTACTTTATAAATTTTCCCTCGCGTAGTTCTTCTATGATGGATAATATTTCATTATCGAGTCCTGTATTTCCAGCTTCTCGAGAGGCTATGAGTAATTTTAATCTTTCAACTAATTCATTAGGGTCATCCCAATATACATATTCAGTATCTTTATTCATTTTTTTTAGTATTAGCAACCCTTTTCCTTTAGGCAAAGACATTTGAGCATCGTTAACGTTGCTATGTAACTTAAAAAGTGGTTTTATAAGACACATATATTTTTTTCCTTTATTGCTTTTTATAGGTTTGTTTGGATCATAATCGCGTCTATGAGCATTTGTAGCTAATAACATTAATTTGTAACTGTGTTTGTCGTTTTCAGTCACCAAACTTAGATCTGGATCTTTTTTAAATAAAAGTTCTTTTAGTCCTTCAGTATTTGGATATATACGATGATCTATAGTAATATTTTTATCATCGATAGTTATTTTGGCTGAACCGAGCATTAGTTTTCCTTTTTCAATCCTAACTCCAAAAGGAATATCATCAATTACTTCAGATGATTGAGACCATGATGAAACGTTTTCTTTCAGAGTATCGTTGATGTTGATAGATTTGAATGAGTCATCACTTTTCTCGAAACAATTATCACAATCATCATCCTCGGAATTTTGACAACTATCACTATTTTCTTGATCAATAGTAGACACTTTAGATTTAATAGTATTTTCCCAATCATTATCCGTATTGGCATAGTCTTCGTTAGTTAAGTCTTCGTTAGTTTCATGTTTATTATATTTAAAATCATCACTATTCTTATTTTTTACAGGAGAATTTTTGTTGTTATTTGCAATTTGATTAAGTGGATTAATCAAAGGTTTAAATACAGTTTGCAAAACTTTTTCATTATCATCTTCAATATTTCGCATTTTTCGCACTTTTTTTCTGACAGCTTCAACAGCATTAACGATTTGTCTTTTCATAGATGTTTCCATTGTAATACTATTTAGATGTTTCTTCTATTACTGTTTAATTTAGATTACCTGATATTTTCTTTGCAGTGATATATATTTACACAATGTAACCTCAATCAAAAACTACAAAGTTATCAAATTTTTTGCGATAGCCACCTTCATTTTTACGACATTCCTTATTTATAACTAAATAATTATAAGGATCGGTCCATATTTTAGAACACAATTCACGGAACTCGTTCCATTTCATATCTGTGTTAACGTGTTCCTCATAGACGTGTCGCATATTAATATCATCTTGCTTGAAAAGAATGATTACATTTGCATTGTCTCTGACAAGTTGTTTTGGTACCTTACTGTATGTTTGATTTAGATAAAAGCAGTCTATGTTTTTATGCCTACCCATTGCAAAATAATCTCGCATGTTATTTTGGTTCTCACACGCTACGTCATCAAATATCATTACCGAATCGCACCTAGCTTCTTCGGGACTAATTACTTCTTCGTTGTCTTTAAATTTTGAAAACGAAACATCGGGTACACTAGCTAGCACTTTTTCTAGAAACATGTACTTTGGTTGATATAGAGTCTTCGAGTATAGGTATACATTACGAAACTTCAATCCATTTTTATGCAAAAGTAAACCAATTACGAGATTGGTTTTACCACAGTTAGATGGACCGCAGATAATACATCTTATGGTGTTGGGTAAAAGCTTCCCGTGTCGAAAAGTACGACTTTGGGTTTCAACACAGACTGCATCAACAACTAGCGAATGGGGTTGTTTGACAAACTTCATTTTTGCAAACGTCTAGTACTTAACACGATTAAAATAACAATAATCAGTTACATTGATAAATTGTTTTAATATAATGTTCGACTTTAATTGATTTCTGTGCGCGTTTACTAACTGTATGGGTTAGTAGACAAAATTGTTTAGCTACAAATAAAATTTATTCCAATTCGATCATTTGATTAATGAACGATCAAAAATTATTAAGTAGGTACCTATCACCGTATGAGTATCGGACCGACGATGATGAGACATATTATTAATAATTGTGATGAATTACTTTTGTGATGTTAATATACTACTGTTTCCACAGTTGTAACCAGACCAGAGTAAACATTGAAGTTTGTTTTCAAAGTTTATCGCTCTGGTGGGAATCGAACCCACAACCTTCTGCACAGCAGTCTGATACACAGACCTTTGTACTAAACCTGGTCGTCATATTACAAACGAAAGAATAGTTGGCTACCTATCGATTAACGCTAGCAGTACCTTCTTTTTAATTATTACGAAACGCCTTATTTAATTAAATATACAGTTTAGGGAATGTGATAGTATGCTATGATTGTACTGAACAAAACAGTCAGGATTATCAAATGTACGATATACGCTCGAATGAGCGTATGTATTTTGATCGAACGATCATTATTGGATATCCTGGAACACCGTCCGGAGCGACAGCGAATTCGATGGATAAAATTCAGAATGCTTAATTTATCCGAATCCGTATAGTATTGGGCATTCTGTCACAACGGAGCGCAGGCGAACTATAGTTCGTCTGCGCGACAGGTGGGACAGAATGCCCAATACTATACTACTCATCTCTCCTACCTTGATAAACTAGGCTGCTACAAAATGAGTACCCTGGAAGCTCGAAGGGAGCTCTTGGATTTAAGATTCGCATATAAACTGCTCAATAACACCATTGACTGCCCACAATTGGTAGGTAAGTTCAATTTCAGAGTACCCCGCAGACCACCTCGCAAACCCATAACACCCTTAGCTCCACCTCTTCGCCGTACAGTGTTTGGTGCTAATTCGCCTATACCACGCATGTGCAAACTTATAAACGAACGCAGCGACCTGGTTGACGTCCACGCAGACTCAATGTCGATGTTTAAATTAGTATGATGTAATTAGTATGATAATTATTTTTTTTGTTTTAATTAGTATTGGCATTTTAATTTAAGTAACTATCTAGAATTTAAACTAAACTTTCTGACTAAATTATGTCTTTATAACTAAATTTATAATTACAAAGCATTTTGCATGTGGTGTTTGCCTGTAATTGGTTGTGCAGTTAGACATAAGACACAATTACTTATATGTTCCTATCAGTATAATATCTGTAACAACTGTTGGTGAACCTTAATTAAATAAATAAAATAAAATAAATAATGTCCTTCTCCAGGTCATGGCCTACTCATGTGCCAAATTTCATCCAAATACGTTGAGCCGTTTTACCGTGAAAGCGAAACAAACAAACAAAGTCACTTTCGCATTTATACCGCGTTTCACCGCGGCTTCGCCCGAATGGAAATATCCCACGGGAATGTTCTACCGTGATAAAAAGGTATCCTATGTCCTAACTCAGGTGCAGGTCTACCCATGTATACCCATGACGAAAAATTAGGAAATTTTAGCAGCCGCCATCTTGGATTTTCATTTTGACATCAGTATCGTTTTCAGCGACATCAAAAAGCATGGAAACGACACCCATGACGAAAAATGAGGAAATTTTAGCAGCCGCCATCTTGAATTTTCATTTTGACATTAGTATCATTTTCAGCACCTTCTCAAACTATGGAAACGACACCCATGACGAAAAATTAGGAAATTTTCGCAGCCGCCATCTTGGATTTTCATTTCGCCCTCAGTATCGTTTTCAGCATCCTCTACAAGTTCCATTATTTTCAGATTCATTCAAAATGGAACTAGTGGCAATAAAAAAATATCACTAGTTCCATCATGGAACAATTAATGGAATTAGTGGCAACGCAGCGACTAGAATTCATTCTATTTATTTTTTTAATTTTGACGTGCTTTTCAAATAAATGATTTTAATTAAATATTGATTTTGATTTTGACTTTGACAAGTAAGCACTTTATTAGTAGATGATGTCTCTGCCTCTCTGGTCTGATGATGAAGGCGCAAGGAGGCCACATGAACTCTGTAATAAAACAACGCAACCTCATCAAGTTGTGGTTGGTTTGATTTGTCACGTAAATAATGTCAATAATGTAAATAGTGTAGATAATCTTAATGGTCTGAATAATGTAAAAAGTGTAAGAGAGTTTACGGTATAACTAATGAAAATGCTTTATTATAGCATTTTTATTAAACAAAAGCGCGCCATCTAGTGAAACTTATTCAGGAAAAGTGTTAAGTACATAAATAATAATAATAGTATGTCAATATCTCCTTTTGAAGTTTATAATTCGAATTTTACGTTAGGACAGTAGCTATTTTTTTTACTTTTATTTAATCTACTTTTTCATTCTTTAACAATACACATACTTACGTCATTTATTATAATATAATAATAATTAAACCATACAACCTTTTTTCAGTCGTCCTAACTAAAAGTGAGTTTGTTTATTACGCTTTCACTCTAAAACGGCTGAACTTATTTGCATGAAATTTGGCTCATGGGTAGACCTACACCTGAGTTAGGACATAGGATACCTTTTTATCACGGTAGAACATTCCCGTGGGATATTTCCATTCGGGCGAAGCCGCGGTGAAACGCGGTATAAATGCGAAAGTGACTTTGTTTGTTTGTTTCGCTTTCACGGTAAAACGGCTCAACGTATTTGGATGAAATTTGGCACATGAGTAGGCCATGACCTGGAGAAGGACATAGGCATAGTACTATTATTTATTCTGTGACATAGGCTACTTTTTATCCTGGATCACAGACGAAGTCGCGGGCAACAGCTAGTATTAAAAAAAGTTTAATAGTAAGTACTGTCTACATTTTGTTCAATTGTGTGGTGACACTACTCTATCTATTTTCGTAGGATTACTAAAATAACATTATCTCAGCTAAGAGAAAAGCAATTCACAATTAGAGTTTTCTGGTATTTAGTAGAATTTTTTTACTAAAAGTTAAGTACACTAGACTTTGTGATATTTCTTTCGTTCAGCAGCTACACACGCATATGTCAGTAGAGTTGTGAGGATTGAGGGACCAGCACCCTAATTGCGTAACACAGTTTGTTTCTGAAATAGATTCCAAATTTAAACAAACCCCTGTCGTTTTTGACTATTACATTTGGAATTGTGACATAAAAAATTACCCGACGGATAGGAATTTTATAGAGATGTACTAACCAATTGCTCAAAATCTGTTTCGATGAAGCGTTTAGTTTCATCATATAGGAATTATTTGTTTTCGAATTATTGTGCTTAAATCTATTTTTGTTTTAATTACAACTGATGGTCTACTAATGCATATAAATGAAAACGTTCAATGATTGCCGAAAAATTAAAAACCAATTTTTAAAACACTTTCTACCAAAAACTACCATATTTGAAATAAGTAACGAAACGTTTTTCTTTTCACGTTTTTGTTATCTGTGGCCAATGAAAAAATCATAGAAAAGCAGTGTTGTCAACTTATTGGAATCTCCACTGAAACGGGGGGGTTTCGCCATCCCTACTGGCGGAGTAATTTTGCTTTTAGTGGACGGTGGTTTTGTGATAGTAATTATAATTTATCCAAATCTGTTCATTCGTTTAGGAGTTATGTGATATCCCACTGGATATCAAAATGAAGGGTTTTAAAAGGTGATTACAAAAATATATACAACTTATAATGTTTAAAAGTAATTCGAAGTGACAAATCGAATAAAGAAGACAAAAAAATTTCGAACTCCACAATATGTCATCTCAAATCCGCCATTTTACTTTATTTTTGATGTTAATGTAGCCAGTGACACTCGCGCCACCACGGCAAATCTAAAGACGTATAATTTATCCAAATCCGTTCATTCGTTTAGGAGTTATGAGGGAACAAAGAAACGGACATACATACATACATAGTTACATACAGGTCAAATACATAACCCTCCTTTTGAGCTTCGCCGCAGTCGGGTAAAAAGTTGTCTAGTTTATTTTTGGTAGTGTGAAGAATCGCCGCTAGCTAGTGGACTCGCGAAAGAGAAGTTGGCAACACTGATAAAGATTAAACTGCCTTGATTAATAAAATAAATTTTTCAACATACAAATTATTTATTAATAAAGCACAGAGTAGTTATATAAATAAAGGAACCATGGGCCTATGATGAATAAGACGGCCCACTGACCTAGTTCTGGAACATTTGTGGCTTAAAGTGACCACGTTAGGATGTATCTACATATTGTGGAGATTTTTCTGGTCAAGAACTAGCGCTCTGTTGATGATGCAGAGGGCTTTGTAGTGGGTGCACTACTTGAGTCAAGTTGAGTCTGTTTTGCTCAATAGCGAAAACTGCCTATTACTATTTCGATATCGGCACTACCTACAAGTAAGTAAACCAAGAATAACGTTTGTAGAAGCGTACCTTCGTACACATCTCATGCTGTAGGTACATTATTGGTCTGTCCACATAGGTACGGACAATCATTCCTTTGTTGCGTAGACACAAGCACCTTACGTGATGTACTTTTTTATATGTCCATGAGTGAGGTTAACTATTTTTTGTGGTTAAAATAATTTATTAGGTACATAAGTCTGTCAACCTCACTTAATAGCTACTCAAATAATTTGTTAATTGATATTTTTGGACATAAGTAGATGCTATAAATTTACTATAATAACCACTAAGTAATCAAAATAACAATTAACTACAAAACATTGGTCATAATATTTTCACAGACGGTGCTAGCTGAAAATACAAGAATGGAACACTGCCCACCCACATCAATCTAATATAGGAGGGATTTTGAAAGAAGTTGATGGCAAGGCATGAATATTATTGAACATGGATTTTTTATAAAAATCATTGAAGGTACCTACCCAAGCTTTTTGACACATAATTATTGAAACAAGTGTAGCAACTTACTAAGGGAGACAGGACACTTGATCCCTTGGGTGAACTTTCTACATAGTCACATTACACTATAGGTACACCCAACTAATGTTTTAAACTAAAGGATCTGTGGATGGGTGACCATTTTTATATACTTACAAAGATTCCTCCGTGCCTTGGTGAGCATGTTAAGCCGTTGGTCCCGGCTGTCATTTGAAGATTTTAGGCAGTTGTTACAGGTTTTCAGAAGCCTGACAGTCTGTCAACATCTTACCAAGGGGAATCGTATTACCCAGTAACTGGGTTGTGGAAGACTAGGCCGGTGGCTTTTGGTCCAACCATGGGCTGATAAAGGCATAGTGGATATGCCTAGTTTGCCACATTATAATTATTCAAGTACTTTATTCAAGCAGAAATAATGTGATTTTGTTTTCAAATTGTAGGAGAGTTCCCGGTGCGTTTCACCTACGATATGAAGGCAGCATAGATGTTGCCCGTTGCTGCTATACATGACATCACTGCACTGCTGCTCTGCAACTACTTCATTTTCAAAGTACAAAGTCCCTTCGGGGGTTATTACTAGAAAAGTGCTATTACAGTGTAGATGAATTCATAAATGATATTTTAGTTGTATATATTCTAATATTCTCAAATTAAATTTTGACATTTGAATTTTGACTTTGTAATTAAGTATAGATTACATTTTGACATTTTAATTAAAATTTAATTCAAATTGACATTGTAATCTCTTTCTTTGTTTTTTTTTTTGTATTTGTTTGTCTAGTATGACTAATTTTGTACGCCACAAATGGCAAAACATGTAGCTACCTCACATTAATTATAAGACCTGTAAAATTTTACTCATGTTTTACAAAATAAATATATATCTTGTATCTAGAAACTGAAGATTTTTCATAAAACATTGTCATTATTTTAGAAAACTGTTGAAGTCGTTCACAACAGCAATATAAACATATTATTATGATATTGTGTTAATTGATAAGTGTAAACTTTAATTATAAAGTGTTTCATTATGAACTAAAGGTACAAATAAAAATAATTTGATATTTTATGAAGTATTTAAAAATTGAGTACACACGGCTACACATCAAGCTATACATTTCCAGTATACACTGACATCTCATTGTAAGGAAATCCTATACAATGCGACATTAAGCTTATACTGGAAATGTATAGCTTGATCTGTAGCCGTGCCTACCTAGCAGGTACTTACTAGGTTTTTCAAAATAAAGAAGTGATTATTCTAGTGTTTAGAAAATAGTGGTGTTTAGCTAAATTAACTGTCATTCATTACTTTCTTTATGTATAGATAAATAGGTAGAAATAAAATATGGTAGGTACAAAAAACTGTCTTATTTATTATCAATACAATTACAACCACTGACAAGAGTGTTTAGACATGGGCAAAAAGAATTGGAACAAATATTTGTAGTGTAAGTTGAAATTTGGCATTTTAAGGCCCTGCACGTAGGTACTGGCGCACCGGCGGTGCCTACGGTGATTAAAACGCATGCGTTTTTCTCACCGCAGTGCGCGCACTTCAAAGACATTCCATACTTCACAGATGTAGTTAAGCCTGACACCTGCAATTTATAAAGAAAAGAACATAAGTACTTAAATCCTTATCCCTTAAACAATTCAATGCACTATCTATCAACTTTATAGAACAACAATATTCTGCTAGGTACCTATAAACAACGATTATGTGCCTTACAAGTACTGATGGATAGAGCCTTGACTAAAAAGTACACAAACAGAGTTATTTGATAACAGATAAAAGGTGGATGAACCTATGATATAATTATACAGGGTGTACCAGAAAGGGTGGTCAAATTTAAGGGTGTGGTACAAATCATCAAACTGAACAACTTTCTCCAAGGGAACAACAACATAATCGAGAAAAAATTAATAGCTGTCCGATTCAAAACTTCAATACCTACTCGACCCAAATGTATGGGACGGCTGATATTATTTTTTCTCGATTACGATGTTGGTCCTATGGAGAAAGTTGTTCAGTTTTATGGTCTGTACCACATCCTTAAATTTAACCACACCTTTCTGATACACCCTGTATATTGCTAATTATTGTGGTAAGTACCTTTCAACCAAAACCAATTCAGTGCAAAGGGCTCCATAATAAACTAACAATCATCTTCCTGCCCTTATCCCATGTGACTTGGGGTCGGCGCAATATGTTTAAATAAACTAACAATAAACATTAGAAATAACTCTCAAGTAGGTACCTAAACTACCATAATATTTAGAAAACCACCTTCAAGGCTATTGATTTTGAGGATTCACACAGGACATCCTAAAAGATACACATTTATAGTACACAATAATGACTTGGATACATATATTTAAAAAAAAATTAGATAGCAGATACCTACTTATGTACTTGGATATTATTCTCAATAAGTAATCAATACTTTTATTGCATTCCATAATTATGTAGGTATTCTTATCTATCTGCCTAGCCTTTTCCCAACTATGTTGGGGTCGGCTTCCAGTTTAACCGGATGCAGCTGAATACCAGTATTTTACGTGGAGCGACTGCCTATCTGACCTCCACAACCCAGTTACTGGGTAATACAATACCCCTTGGTAAGACTGGTAGTCAGACTTTCGGGCTTCTGACGACCCGTAACGACTGTCAAAGATCCACGAATAACAGCCGGGACCAACGGCTTAACGTGCTTTCCGAGGCACGGAGGAATTTCGGTATGTAAAGATGGTCACCCATCCATTGAACAACCCCGGCAAGCGTAGCTTAACCTGACGGATCAACCCGTGCGGCTGTTATTACGTAGCCACGGGCTCCTGTAGGTATTCTTATGTGGTAAAGTTATAATTAGATCATGTGGAGCCTGTCGGGCACAGCAAAACTACTTAGCAAACTACTATATTAGGTATAGTAATGATGTGGGTATTTATCTATTGAAAGATATAATAATAATTAATTTCAGTTGCCTACTACTTTCTTTATTTTAGTTTGTTGTTTTAATTTGCTAAGAAATATTCATAAAGGTAGGTTGTAGGTATGTATGTATGTATGGCAACTACATTTATTGGTGCCTTACCTACTTATATAATTTGTGTTCACCAGTAACAAGAAATATGTGTGTAACATTGTTGCTGTGCCTAACATTTTGAAGCTCAGACTAATTGCAAAACCAGTAAAGCGCTGTCAACAGTGATGTGAGGCCTCACATTTCGAGTATCCTAAACTTGTGCATGTAAGAACACTCTTACATGCACATATTTACACCAATCCAATCCAATCCAATTTTATGTACAGAACAAGGTGTAGTGTTGCACATGCTACACTGTATTGTTTGCAGTGCTATAATGTCTTGATTTTTTATTTAATCTGAGCTTTGCAGACACCACATTTAATGTTCAACAATAGAAATATTGATATTACCTACCTTGAACAGACAATGATGTGGAAATTGATCTATGTAAGTATGGTGGTATGTTTTCTGGATTGCCACAAGAAAAAAGAGGCCTATGCCCAGCAGTGGGTGAAGGCGGGTTGTGGATGACGATGATGATGGTGGTATAATGCGATTTGCATTGTATGTATGTTCATCAGTCCTTACATAATACATTGACATAAAATGCTTCAAACTGTGCTTTTTTGTTGTTCCTATAAATATTTATTGCTTTTTTCAATGAAACCCTGAAATAAAATGTTATTTCTTTATGCACATTTTTTGAAGACACTTAGGTACCATGTTTAAAGTTCGTTGTTTGCTTGGACTTTTTTGCTTTGTAATAATTTGATTTTAACAGTGTTCATGGAGTTTCATAACCATAATTTCTTCATTGTGATATAGGTAAGTTTTGGAATGGGCAAGTATCTTCACTTTCTGAGCTGACCAACTCCGTGCCTGATAATGGTTTAATAAAATTCAAATAATGCTTTGAATTAGCCAAAGAAAATACTTCCTCACAAAGCCATAAGAGTTGAGGCACTTCTCAAAAGTCTGCGGCTTATAATAAGCTCATCTTTGAGGCGTTGTTCTTCCGCGCTAAGCAACAAAAACCTCGGTATTTAAAATACCCTATATATTGATTTAGCGTTGCAGGCAATCGCGGTTCTACACAAAAACACATTCACTATTTATCAAGAAGATGTTCACTTACATAATTTCGTAACAATTATGGAGATTTTATGAGAAAATCGCAAACAAATTGCTAAGAAAAATGATTGCGGGCACGACGTTGCCTTCTGTTTCAAAAACGACTGCTCGTAAATTTCAAACAAACTTCCAGCTGTCAAAATAGTTTTACAATTCGAATATAAGCCCTTTTAGTAGCTTATCGTTCACTCTTTACTGTCTTCAAACTCCAAACCACGATTGGAGTTGGTTACACACGTTAACGTAGTTTCGCAATTCGAAAGACATAAATTAAAATAAACTGCGGTAGAAGCCAAACCAACTAGTCTGAATAAGATGACGAAAATGTGTTTCGCAATTAGGTAGCAGTTTTAATAATCGCTATTTTCCAAATTGCGTCGATATTTCTGTTCCATTTCTTTCTTACAGAACGTTTTAATACTTTTACTAAATCGTTAGGTACAAAAAGAACGGTTTCATTGATTACATTTGGTAATATTCACTAAAATAATTACCTTTGTTGTGTGGACTGAGGGACCACAGTTTAGACGTTATATTTTTTTTATCTTTAATGCTCTGGGGTCTGTAATTTAGTAAATATCTTTACAAATTTTTTACTAAATGTCTGTAATCACAAAACCTTCATTTTTAAGATACTCTCCGAGATCTGGCTGATGTTGTGTGAGCAGTGTGAGGATTGAGGGACCACACTTTATGAGCTGTAGTTTTTAATATATTTGTTTACAAATTCCCAGATTCGTTCTACAATTGTTTTAAGACTTCTACTAAATCATAGGATTAAAATTTTGCGGATTCCAGTCTGGACCCTCAGTTCACACACACGTGAATCATTAGTATATTGATGATTATAATTAAGACTTCCTCTTTGGTCTAGTAGTCGCTAGCGCTACTGCTGAGCATGAGGTCCCGGGTTCTATTCCCGGTCGGGCAGTGTTATTGGGTTTTTCCATCTGGAATTTCTCAGTAGCTGGACGGAGTCTGGATTTGTGCCCGGTTGATGGCAATGGGCTCGCTTCCTATAACATTGGACTTTGTGGGTGTACTATAATAGAAGTACCTGCACCTCTGCCCAACCCTTCGAGGAAATAAGGCGTGATGTTGTGTGTTCGATGAAGACTCAGCGTCTGCGGTCCAGCGACGTGCTAATGGCGTTCTCGAGTCACCAGTGGGGAGTCAGCAATAAGTTAAGATTCGCACCGCATAAGACGAAGGCAATGATCGTCACTATATAAGAAAGGTTTAGGTGGTGAAATAAAGGTAAACAACCTTGATGTGACTTTTTACACAAACACATACTAAACAATTAAACTACTGCTTAAACTAATGGTTCAATTGATTTAGTAATCATTATTGTTGTATTTACATTGGTTTTTAGTTGCATTTTATTTTTAAACTGAGGTTTTAAAATAAAAAAAAAGATAAAAGACACATCAAGGTTGTTTACCTTTTTTTCACTATCTAAACCTTTCTAGTATAGAAAACTATAATATTAAAGTGTTATAATAAAATTATCTTTCGTCATGATGAATTCCTACCCGACTAATTTATTTAGAGAGGTGTGCGTTTCACGGGTTATCAACATGAACGGCTTATCCCAATGACATGGAACTTGCATTCCAGCTGGACGAGTGTCCGACGCTCCCGATAATTCGGTTACGTCACCGCTCCCCCAAAGTCACGGTGTAATTGGCTGCGTGTGTCGAAATCCATTTACGAGGATTTTTAACCAAGTCAATTTTAACCCCGGAACCTATTAGTGCGAGATTTTTAAGGATTTTTTTTTTTGCTGCCGCTAATGGACGTTGCTAATATAGTTTCGACGTTTTTAACTATCGCCGGGGGCAGGCAATGATATTATAAAGGAAAGATACGCTACGTTCATACGGAGCTGCGGCGGCGTATCGTTACGTACGTTCATACGCAATAATATTGCGTTGTAATTACAAATGTACTTGCATTATAGGTGTATAGTAGTTTTTAACTACGACTGCGGTAGATAATACGGAACGTATGATACAGAAAGAGATAGCTTGGCTTTTAGATATAATAGGTCTTTACCTATGAAATTGCCGTTTTGTATGAAAAAATTTAAACGAATTTTTTTCATGTATTTTTTATTTGTATTAATCGAAGTAATCACCCATGCAATCAATGCATCTTTGCCAACGCAGTGGCAGTTTATTGATGCCCTTCTTAAAGAAATCAGCTGGTCGGGAGGCAACAAATTCTTCAAAGGCATTTTGTACTGCCTCTCGGGTATTGAATTTTTTTCCCGCCAAGAAGTTATCCAAATTCTGGAAAAAGTAGTAGTCTGTAGGCGCAAGGTCTGGTGAGTAGGGCGGATGACGGAGAGCTTCCAACCCCAGTTCTTGCAACTTGGAGACCGTCTGCTGTGCAGTATGAGGTCGAGCGTTGTCGTGCAGGAGCAGCGGAGACGAGCGATTGACCAATGCTGGTTGGAGATGTGCCAGCTTCTCCATCATTGTTTTCAGTTCTTCACAGTACACATCTGCAGTAATGCTCACCCCGTTTGGTAAGAAGCTGTGATGAATCACACCGGCGCTAGACCACCAAACAGTGACCATCACTTTTCTAGGGGTAAGTTTTCGTTTAGGGCATTGTTTAGGTGCTGAACCAGGATCCAACCAACTTGCTGAGCGCTTGCGGTTATCAAACAGAATCCATTTTTCATCGCAGGTAACAATGCGGTTCAAAATTCCTTCATTTGTGTGTCTGTTGAGCAGTGCAAGGCACGTCTCGACGCGTACTTCGCGCTGGCGATCATTGAGTTGTGGGGCACCCATTTGTCAAGCTTTTTTACCTTGCCAATTTGACGCAAATGGACCAATATTGTTTTGACGCTAACGTCGAAAGCTGCTGCTAATTCAGCCGTAGATTGTGTATCATCAGCTTCCACAATCGCCTTTAATTCGTAATTGTCGACCAAAGTCTTCGGACGACCGCGAGGTTCATTTTTCAGGTCGAAATTTCCAGAACGGAAGCGAGCAAACCAATAACAGGTGGTGCGTTGGTTTGTAGTGTTACCTCCGTAAACGTCATTGATGTTGCGTGCCGCTTGTGCCGCGTTGCTGCCACGACGGTACTCATATTCCATAATTACACTAATTTTTAACGTATCCATGATGACGAAAAAGATTGAAATGCGATGAAAATGTAATACTAATCAATAAACAAATGACTACTTTTGGAAAAAAAAATCCATGTTTTTAAAATAAAATTAATTTGAAATTTGAATTCTTAGCCAAACAAAAATTATTTTGATTTGAAATAGCCAGTACTGCAGAACGGCAATTTCATAGGTAAAGACCTAATATTATTGTCACGCCACGGACACGCTTGGTTTCGCTCGGTACTAGGTACTTATTTGTCGACCTAAATCAAATGACAACAATTTGCGCGCGCCAGTGCGTTATCTACCTCTTTATTTATATAATATCAATGGGGGCAGGGGGAATTATAGCAAAGTAAGTAAACAGAAGGAGTTTAAGAAGAAATGTTGGAAACTAGTTTACAATTTTCTTAATGGTTAGTAAACTATGAAAAAACTTTGAAAGAAAGAAAAACTTAAGTTTTGAAAAAGGAAAAAACTTTTTTACAAAAAAATACAACCGTCTTCCAAAAACAACACTACAAAGTGAAAAATAACTTTAATTTCGGAAATCGGTGTCTGCTTAAATGTATTTTTGTTTTTGCCACCGACTTCCGAAATTAAAGTTATTTTTCACTTTGTAGTGTTGTTTTTGGAAGTCGGTTGTATTTTTTTGTAAAAAAACTTTTTAACAAAAAAAAACCGACTTCCAAAAATCACTAAAAAGTGAAAAATAACTTTGATTTCGGAAGTCGGTGTCTTTCGTTTTTTATTTACTTTCTTTTTTTTTGCCACCGACTTCCGAAATCAAAGTTATTTTTCACTTTGTAGTGAATTTTGGAAGTCGGTTTTTTTTTTGTTAAAAAGTTTTTATTTCTCGCTTTTTAGTGGGTCTGTTTATAATTTGTATAAGTTACAATAGTCTAATGTCAATTGCTCATCACATGTTACAAAATATTGCTTTTCCCGATGCTGGGACGTTAATTGTTGAGGAGTTCTGCTGGTAAGAACCAGGAGAACTCCTCAACAACCACTCACCACACGCATTGTGTGACGAGTAGAAATTGCTTAGCAACCATATTAAAGTAATCGAATCGCAACCCGAGAAATATTTATCATTCAGTAGTTCTGGTAGCCATCTGTGGTCTTCATCATCAGTTCCACTTCACCAAGTGGTGCTTTCCGACAGCAAATGCACGAGCTACTATAAAAAATACCCAAATCGCTATAGGTGTGCCTATAATATTTGAAGAGTTCCTTCGATTTCTCCAGGATCCCATCAACAGAACTGGATTTTGACAAAAATGGGACCATTTGGGAAGTATACCCTTTCCAACAAAAAAATATTTTTTCAAATCGGTTGGCAAGCGACGGAGTTATGCGCGAACAAACATAAAAAAAAAAAAAAAAAAAAAAAAAAAAAAAAAAAAAAAAATACCTCCTCCTTTTTTAGAAGTCGGTTAAAAAAGTTTTTATTTTTCACATGTGTTTACCCCTTCACAGCATACCGTCGTGATGTTATGTTATGAACTGGTGTAAACAATAGACAGACATTAGATTTCAGCAATCCCAGTCCATTTGCTATCATTTATTGAGGCGTTGCCTATCTCCGAATTTCTTCATCAGATCTTCACCAAATTGAAATGTCGTCTCATTTAGATAAGAGAAGAAAAGACTTGGTTTGTATAAAGCCTCAAACTAGACATACTTTTATAAATATATTTTATGTATTTTTAGGGCCGTTTTTATATAATAAAATCAATAAGTCTCTTAGTATATATAGTATAAATTGTAAAAAATGTAGTGAAATACTGCGTGAATACTTAGCGACATTTAATTACTCAGACACTGAAAAATTGCTAGATGTAATGCAATAAGTTTAACAATGTTAGGTAATTTACTATTTTTTTTTTTATTTAAAATATAATTATAATGTATAAATGCTAGCTCTTATATGTACAGTAACACATTGTCCACTAAAGCACTCAGCGTTGTTAAGTGATGGCCTGAAACACAGGTTTTAATAGGACCGTTTTCCACCCCGAAGGGAAGAAAACGATTATTTCAGGTCTTGCCGAGGCTTGACCTTCGGAGATAACCTACCTTACCTATCTGTACTCACATGCGTCTACTTACGTCTTCTCATCTCTGAGCGTGTTCCAGGTGCGGGGGTGAGGCGCGGCGACGCGCCTTCCCCCCGCGCGGGGGGCGGCGGCTGCCGCGCATCGGGAGAGCGCGCGTTCTCGTTAGTATCTTACTCCGAAGAGCCGGCAAGGGCTTGCTTCGGTCAAGCCTCGGCAAGACCTGAAATAATCGTTTTCTTCCCTTCGGGGTGGAAAACGGTCCTATTTCAGTTCTGTGCCTTCGGCTTGACCTTCGGAGACGTGTCTATTTTCTGCCGGCGCCCTCTAACTATAGCGTACTGTGACAGAAGTGGGTGTGAAACATCCTTTAGCCAAGATTTGAGACAATCAAGCTATTTTTATTTCCCTTAGGAATCTTAAATTTAGTACAAGTCTTTGACTCAAAAATCTTAGGTCTAACTTACAGCGTTCAGTCAGGACAGTCAATAAGATAGAGACTATTAATGAAGTTCTGTCCAACAAAAAGAAAACAAGACCTTAAGAAATAAAATATTAGTATAGCACTATCCTTAAAAATTACAAATATTATGTGTGTCCAACGATATACTTATTGAGATCTTTTTCAGCCTTTCACATCTTAATTAAAACATAGGCAAGATTAACACAATATTAGCTGCTTAAACTGCAGAGAATGAATTATTAAGAATATTTAAGTTTTCGTTTCTAGGACGTTCTAGCGATTTGCAATAGTGCTTTGTCAGAACCTCTCACTTTCCTCTTTTTAAGATACAACGGCTGATCTTATTGAGCCCGGACTATAATTTATGCCTAAATCACGAAAAGGAACCTTTGGAACCAACTGGCAATTATTCACCACGTGTAGTGATAATTAGACTATGCAAATTAGATCGTGCACTTCTGCTACTTGCGGACAACTCAATCAAGCAATTCACCCATTTGACCAAATTTAATTCAGGGTCTCCTGAACAAGATAGCTGCCATCCAGACTGCCGATTCTTGCTGATATTATCGGTTTTAGAGCCAAATTTAGGCCAAAACGTTATCGAAGAGCTTGATCTATCGCAATGTTGATTGTCAATGCATGACAGTGTTAGGTCGTGAATACGACGACCTGAAGCTAACAATAACAGCAAGGCTACATGCCGAGAAACCTGAAATATACTATCTTCAGTTGGACAATGAGATCTCAACCATCTCAGTAGATCCTGAACATCTCAAATTTGTGACTATGATGATGAGGATGTACACTTTTTAATGCCTATAGCTTTGACTTTTGCTGAAACTAAAGGGTGTGTGGCCAACCCTTTTTCCTGCGTGGGATTTGTGGACCAAAATGGTCGAAACTGTAAGCTTTCTAACACGGGACAGGAACCCCAAATAGGTGGCGACATCCTGAGGTCGAGGACTACTAGGACTTTTCCCATTTTGTCTGCACCACGAGACCCACAGTGGTTCCAGGCAGACTCATAAGTGCGCCACGTGGAATCACGCCATGCGGACTGGACAAGATCGATATCTCCCGGATCCATATCTGCTATGAGTTCACTCCACCCCGTATCCTCCAAACCTCGAAAAACAGGTCTCCTGCGTTTGACAGAGGGCGATTGGTGGACAGGTCGACCAGACTCTTGCTGACATTGCGTATCTGAAAGGGGGCTTCCAGAGCTCTCCGTTTCAGATCGCCCTTCCAACAAAAACTGTTTCCCAGCGCGGAACCAGCAGCAGATAGGTTCCTGAGGACTGGTTGAGGTGTCGCAAAACTCTGAGTATTAGAGATGCAGGTGGGAAGATCCATGCCAGTTTGTAATGCCAGGTCTGACTGAAGGCGTTGATGAACGCCGCCTGCGTGTCCCATGCTTCTGTCGAAACATACGTCGAGACTACTTTCAATCGACTGGTTACGAGCAGATTTATCTGAGGAATACCCCACTTTAAAAACATTTTTGTCGTGACCTCGTTTACGACATGCCAATGTGGGAGGCTCTTTCCCCTCGACAAACAGTCGGCTATGGACTTGTAACGGCCTGGTAGGTAAAAGGAATGAATGGTTACCCCTAAGCTTTCCGCTAGTATCAAGATCTTTTTGGTCTCCTCTAGCAACGCCGCGGAGCGTGTTCCTCCCTGATTTCTCAGGTACGAAACCACCGTTCTGTTGTCGTATTGAATCATAATCGACTGTCTGGCATTTCTTTAGAGCTATGTATACGGTGAACAACTCCTTTCTGAACAGATAGATAGATAGAATACTCTTTATTATGCACACCATAAAAATTACAGATATAAATGTTGACGACCTAGGGGAGTCACCAGGGCTGCAAAACCCAGTCGACCTATTAGTGAAGTTCCTAACCGCCACGTCCATTGACCTTTCCGCATTATCTTCATCTTCTCTAAATCTTTCAGCAATAATCAATCAATCTGCCTAGCCTTTTCCCAACTATGTTGGCGTCGGCTTCCAGTCTAACCGGATGCAGCTGAATACCAGTATTTTACATGGAGTGACTGCCTGTCTGACCTCCACAACCCAGTAACTGGGTAATACGATACCCCTTGGTACGACTGGTTGTCAGACTTTCGGGCTTCTGACGACGATATCCACGAATGACAGCCGGGACCAACGGCTTAACGTGCTTTCCGAGGCACGCAGGAGTCTCGGTATGTAAAGATGGTCACCCATCCACTGACCAACCCCGGCAAGCGTAGCTTAACACGATGGATCGACCCGTGCGGCTGTAATTACTTAGCCACGAGCTCCTCTTTCAAGCTCCTCCTTCTTTCTAAATCTTTCAGCAATCGAACTATTTTCTCTTCCG
The DNA here is from genome assembly GCA_905163495.3 of Cosmia trapezina. Lineage (NCBI taxonomy): Eukaryota > Metazoa > Arthropoda > Insecta > Lepidoptera > Noctuidae > Cosmia > Cosmia trapezina. The sequence continues at coordinate 21,843,410 of LR991032.1, read as the reverse complement.
GAAGCCTTTTCTCGTTCATGTATGTGTTCCGCAAAACCCCTACAAATTCTAGATTTCTTGTAGCCTCCAGAACAGACTTTTCCAGATTTACACACCAGCCGAGACTTTGCAGAAGACCCAGTGCATAGCTCATCTGGCTTCAGAGTACATAAGGGTCCTGATGTGCCAACAGGAAATCGTCTTTGCTACCCATTTGCTGACGCGGGAGAAAGCTAACGGTGCGCTGGATAGACCTAAGGGAAGAGACGTCACGTCTAGAAGAGTTCGTTCGCATAGCCGAACGCAAGAAATCTTCGGTGGCTCACTTTTATTGGCACATGAAAGAAGGCTTGACTTATATCTAACTTCCCTAAGAAATCGCCGGGCTGCAGAAAATTGGGGAGCTGAGCCTGGTTTATCAGGCAAAACTTTCATGGGCTTAGATAACAATTCAGGCGACGGAGGTCGCAAATTTGCCGGAGCTTTCCGTTTGTTTTCGGAATTAGAAACATTCGCGACAGAAGCCCAGTTTCGGAATGACATCTTTCGACTACTCCTTGGGCTAAAAGCTCTCCGAGCTCTTTGGACCTCGTGTTCGAGGGTCTTGTCGCGAATCTTCCTAAATTTTCTTGCAGGGGGATGGAAGACGGTTTGGAAAAGAATGGTATTCTATAACTTGAAATTATTATTAGAATCGTGTTTGGGGCTCCGATTTTTTTCCCATACTGGCCGGAACTCGCACAGCTGTCCCCCTCGAAAACTGTCAATATGTACCACGGGACTTTCGGAACTTCTTGTCGCTTCCGCCCCTAACCCTGCGTTGGTTGTAGTTAGAAGGCTTTTTACCTGGCGGATTGCGGGGTGATGAGTGGTGAGAGGATGAGTGGTGGGGTGATGAGTGGTGGGGTGATGAGTGGTGGGGTGATGAGTGGTAGTTATCGGGGTAATGGTCGGGAGCGCCAAGTTGGTTTCGTGCCTTTAGATCTAGCAGATGGTATCGGTTTTCGAAAGGAATTCACGGCCATTTCCGTAGTCCTTGGTGAAATAAAAACAGCTGCCACTCCACCGTTATCCTTGAGCAAAGAACTCAGCTGTTTCTCGTCAAATAAATGTATAGACGAAGGAGGAATGTTGTGGAGCGCACCATTCAGAACCTCATTCCTTGTCTTAAAGGCCTTGCGACGAAGATCTATTGTTTCGGACCGATGCGCACGCACGAACTGCAGGAGCTGGTTTGATATTAATTTGAAGCTGGAGTCCTCTGCCAATAACTGCCTCAATTCGGCGCTGGCACTCGGTCACTTTTTAATTATAGCGTTCAAACTTTCAGCAAGGGCTCTGCATTGTAGCAGCAATCCGTGCGTGATTGTGCCTAACATACCTTCCTGTTTTGTTACCCATGGAGACGGTTACGAGACTAGAGTCCCCAGCTCAGTATTCACTCTAAGCGCGCTAAATACTGCCTTTGGTGCCTAATCTTTGGCACTCAATGCCCTCACTCTTAAGTTGAGCCGACGGCTCGGGTATGAGAGGGTCCGCTTCTTTAGTAGTGGGCAGAATTCGAGCTCCCTCTCATCATCCTCGACTTGGCAATCCAGATTGGGGTCCAAAGCAGGTCCTTTCCATGACGGAGACTCAGAAGTCTCCGAAATTGACTCTTCTTCACAGTCAGAATAGTGATTTTCCTTGTCGGATTCGGAGTCACGCTGTTGTCGCTGCTCGAGATCTCTCAGAGAACAGAAAACATGCCTTCAAATTTTTGTTCCATAGCTTTAGCATTCTGTGATGTGGAGGGTGAATTTGAGTCGCGCTTGTGCCTACGTGCCAGAAGTTCATGGCTTTGTGATGTCGAAGCCGATGTATTCCTCCTATTCCGACTAGTCTCTTCCGTTTCAGAAAGAGAACCGGAGAGAGGTCGCAGCACCTCGACTCAGTGCGCGCTGCCCAGCCTCGTAAGCGGTTTGCTACCGCTGGTAGTCCAAGAACAAGAGCCCTTGTAAATGCCCAATCCTGATCCGCCTCTGGTACAATGCGCGGGCTAAGCCCACGGTGGGCAGGGGGTATCCTAATTTGTTTAATATATTCGGTTTAATCTTCTCACCAAATACTTCCTCCTTTGTGGCGGTAGTAACTTCTCAGCCATCCGGGAGATGTTCCTGTGCCAAAACCTTCACCCGCTCCAAAATCTCCTCGTCTTGGTCCGTTCCCGCATGCGCGTTCAAAAGCTCGCCAAGGGTCACAGCAAAAGCGAAGCGGTCAAGCGATACCCAAGCAGGTAGTACCAAGTACTCATGGGGTTATTATAGCAACATTATACAATTTCTGAGCCGCGCCGCCCACATTATGACCCGCGCCGACCGAATTTTGAGCCGCGCCGCCCAAATCCGGAGCCGCGCCGCCCGAATTTTGAGCCGCGCCGCCCGAGTTTTGAGCCGCGCCGCTCAGTTTCCGGGCCGCGCCGCCCAATTTTTGAGCCGCGCTGCTCAATCTTCGAGCCGCGCAGACCACTACTCGGGCTATGGTTTTGACCAGGCGGACTGTGGCTGAATAGCCGACATGTCGCGCGAACGCCACTGCTGCGTCACGGTTAGGCATGCAGGTAGGTACGTAAAATGTGGATGGTATGTCCGACACTACGATAACTACATATACATATTTTGTGGATGGAATGTCCGACAAAAATTATGCCACCGGTAGTGCTTTATAGCATGCTAAGCTTATAATATGTTGCAGTCAAAACAAATTTTATTTTCACATCAACTCGCACCTTAGAACAAAACAACACAGAGACAAAAATAAAACATTTTAATGACTTACCCCAATATCCAACGGTAAATCACTCACAAAAACGTTACAACAACGTTGAAACACTAAACTTTTCGTAATGTTTTGATCGTAATCATTTACGTAAAAGAAACATGTGCGTACACTAGGTAATAGTAAGCGTACTAACGAGAACGCGCGCTCTCCCGATGCGCGGCAGCCGCCGCCCCCCGCGCGGGGGGAAGGCGCGTCGCCGCGCCTCACCCCCGCACCTGGAACACGCTCAGAGATGAGAAGACGTAAGTAGACGCATGTGAGTACAGATAGGTAAGGTAGGTTATCTCCGAAGGTCAAGCCGAAGGCACAGAACTGAAATAAACCTACATCAGGCAGGTCGCTATTGTAATAATTAGACCTTTATCCGATAAATATAAATTATACACTAGATTTTTAACATAGCTTAAGTTTTTCATACTAATATTACTATGTACTTTGTAATGATGTAACTTTTATGTAATTTAATTAATTAATGTGAACTTATGAATAAATATTCTATTCTATTCTATTCTATTTCATTTTCTCCGAAAAAGTACCTACTCTTCCAAAAACTACCCAAATCGCTTCAAGTGTGCCTATAAAATTTGAAGAGTTCTCTCTTTTTCTCCAGGATCCCATCATCAGATCCTGACTTGATGATCATGGGACCCCCTGGGAAGTCCCTTTCAAACAACAAAAAAAATCCAAATCGGTCTAGCCGTTTTCGAGTGATCGGGGAACATACATAACAAAAAAGGTTCCGACGAATTGAGAACCTCCTCCTTTTTGAAGTCGGTTAAAATAACCAAACGAAATTTTTCAACAAAGGCTTCATATAGGTACGACGCCGGAACCGAACCGGCGGACCGCATGCTCGTTGTTTTACTATAACTCGGTATCAATGGGGTGTACACGCGGCTTCGGTGCGGTGGCGGTGCGGTGCATGCACGATATTCATTCGTATACACAAACATGCTGTCCGGCGGCGTCATGTACATGATGCCTAGGGGTCTGTTTCACGACACCCAAATAGCCACTACAGACTGTTCACAGTTTTTTTTATCTCTGACAGCTCTGACAGCAGCAACCCAATAGCAACTTTATTGTAACGAGAATAAAGATCACTGATTATAACAGACTTGTCAATGGTAGCAACCCAAAAGCAACCTTATTGCATCGATGATAAAGATCACTGTGATTTTGACAATGATCTAAAATCACGAGGTAAAAATATATCTGTGGATGGTCAACCGCATAAATTCAAAAATGGAACAAACAGTAAAATATTAAATTATCTGCCAGTAAGTTAAGGGGAAATGGGCCCTAGTAACCATGTAGGTATTGATATCTCTTTGTGTGTGTTTATTATTGTACTTCCGCCGAGTGGGCAGGGGCAGAGACAACTCAATTACTCGTAAAAAAAAACAATGCTTTTCCGCTCTTACATCATAAGACGCACAGTTACTCCAATCAGTTATCCACATACTTACGACCTACTTATGTTGTATTATTTTATGATTTCGTTTATAAATTGTCTTTCTTATTTAATTTCATTTTTAAATATTTCTTAAAAAAAAAACATTTAAAAATATTAAAAAATAGAGGTCCGCCGGTGTCGGGAGCAGGGTCCAAGCTACCGGTAGTTAGGGCTGCAGAGACAGAAACCTTCTCACAATGCGAGCCGTATCAAGGAGTATTATACTGCCTTCTGAATCAGGCCCCTTAATCCAACCGCCTAACGAGAGCCTCGAGAGATGTTGGTCGAGGCTTTCGGCCATCAGGCCATTGGCCGTTACGACAATGGGCATAATGATAGGCGAGCTCACATTCCACAAATATTTCGAGAACCTCGAGATATTTTATTTGTTTCTCTTTCTCAGCTGTCACGAGGTTCTCGTCATGTGGAATGGTAACATCGACTATTATTGCGCGGCGCGCTAATCGATCTATCACCACTATATAATCAGGCTTATTGGAGACAATAGTCCTGTCAGTAATGAATGATAGACCGGTCCCAGTACAAAGTGACATGATCATTTTCGAGAACTGGGGCACATACTTGTAGTACGGTACCTCAGAGTCCACTGTTGGTGCTTGCTGGTGAATAATCCAATAATCCATTTTATGATTATTATCGCTATTTGTTTTAAGTTATTTTTTATCTTATTTTAATTTATGAATGGAAATGATGACAAATTAATTGTTCTCACCATATCCTGTATTATACCATCATGAAAGTGAACATGTTAAAGTAGAGGTTTGTTTATAAATGTGTGACAATGTAGCACTTTAAACTATTTATAAGTATTGCTGCTGCACAGCAATACTTATAACCCTAGCAGGGTTCATGTCGTCGTTGCAAATTTAAAATCTCTGATGTGACATTTTTGTCGAAAATGAGTTTTACAGATATTTGAAAAGCGTTTTAAAATACTTAGCAAAAACTCCCATGTGAATATCTTATCATACCGCTAAAGCACGTATCTTTTAAAAAAATATTTCAGGTGTGACCGTTCCGATTTCTGAAAAAGTGTGCTATTTAGAGACATCGTTTTATTTTATTTTTTACTTAGACTTCAATCATATAGAATAATTTCAGATTTTTCTCTATGCAAACTTCGGAGATAATGGTTTTCGTTTTTACATTTTTCATCAAAAGTCGAAAACTATGCAGCCTAAAAAAAAAAATGTTTGACCATGTGAATGTGTGTACCCACTTTCAATTTTTAAGACACCCTTTCAGTCCCTGTTGCAAAAAAAAAAGAGTATTTTTATTTCTTTCTTATTTGAAAGATAGTTGGGTAAACGTCATCTAAATCTGTTCCAAATTTCAAATTGATAGCATTAGTAATTCTTGAGATATCCAGCTGTGACAGACAGACTGAGTCGCACCATAAGGGTTCCTTTTTACCATTTTGATACGGAACCCTAAAAACCGGCCAAGTGCGTGTCAGACCACGCACAATGAAAAGTTCCGTATAGTTGAAAAACATGTTCTCCCTTACATTGATATAGAATCTGTCTATAGCCTTTTCCCAACTATCTTGGGGTCGGCTTCCAGTCTAACCAGATGCAGCTGTATACCAGTATTTTTTTTACATGGAGCGACTGCCTTTCTGACCTCCACAACCCAGTAACTGGGTACTACGATACTCCTTGGTAAGACTGGTTGTCAGACTTTCGGGCCTCTCACGACCCTTAACGACTGTCAAAGATCTACTAATGACAGCCGGGACCAACGGAGGCACGGAGGAGTCTCGGTATGTAAAGCAGGGACCATTGAAAGGGTTTCCGATAGGGTTTTTCTAAGCAGTTAATAAACCCATTCGACGTCGTCTATTTACTTAAATAACTTTAAAACTATATATACTATAACTATATATACTTACTATAATAATTCATTTACGGTACGGTATTTTACGCTATGTCCGTGTTTTGTTAGCGTCAGAATGGCTGGTTGCCTATGGCAAACACCTCTGAAAGTATATTCAAGAATTGCTACACAATTGCTTATATTTGCTACATTTCTTCAATAATTGCTACATACGATGCATTCAGAGAAATATGAATATTTTTTTGACCAGCCATTCTGACGTCAGGATGGCTGGTCGCCTCCGTGTTCAGCATGAAGGATGCAGAATTTCTAAAAGTTTGTTGTATCAATAATTGCTACATAATTGCTACTTTCACGAATTTCAGTTTGAGCTTCATACATACATTAGGTAAAAAGATATAGCTTTTATTAATTTTTTTACGAAGAAGTGCCTAATCATTTGGAAAAGCAACAGATTTTATCACTTCAGCGCGCGTCTTGTTTAAATCTTGCAGGCGTTCACCATGGGTATGGGACACCCACCCCAGATCCCCAGATCTGTTGACGCGGAATCGACTTAGATATTTGAAATTATTAATGACCAACAAAAAAGACAACATACTATTAATCATGCAGCACAATCTACCTACAAAAGCATAAATATGAAACACGGGAAATGTATGAATGAAAAAACCGTAGTACATCGATAATCTTTATTTAATATTAGCTGTGCCCGCGACTTCGTTCGCGTGCATGTCGGAAAACAATACATAATGTGTCGCTTACATATGGTGTAGGTATCAATCCTCCAATAAAAATGAAGAATCTTGCGATGTTGCCTGGTGGGAACCGCTACCCGCGGTTCTCTACCACAGCCCTGCAGTTACTGCGGTTTATGATAGAGGGGTTTATGACACTGCAACTTTTATTCGAAACGACTCATATTCGTGCATTGACAATATCATAACTAATGTGCCTCAATATTATATAAAGGAATGTGAAGTAGACCATAATGGTCTAGCTGATGGACATGGAGGTCTTTTAGGTAAATTTTGGTTGGAATCTCTAACAAGCAAGTCAAGTAACAACAACCAGCACATTGTTATAAATAAGAGAGTTTTTAGTTCTAATAACGGAGCATATTTTAAGCAGGGAATATTGAGACATAACTGGAGTAAAATGGGAATTAATGCATTTATAAACAAGTTCTCAGAGGTTTTTAAAAATAGTTACAAAACCAAGAAACGCAAAATAAACCTCGTAAAGAGTACTAAAATTAAATGGGTCACCAAAGGAGTGAAAATCTCTAGTAAAATGAAACGGATGTTATGCGCTACTAATGGCAATAATCTTGAATCTAGCATTCTAAATTACAAAAATAAATACATCAGAATTTATAGAAGGGTTATCACGAAAGCTAAGAAAATAACAGTAAGGGAAAAAATTAAGAATTCAACAAACTCTAGCAAAGAAATCTGGCAAGTTGTTAACAATTGCACAAATCGATCTAAAGTTATGCATTCGGAACATCTACTACTTAAAATCGACGACAAAATAATTGATGATCCTGAAGAAGTAGCTAATACCCTAGCAAAATATTTTGATAATAAATGCCTCACTAGTGAAAATAAAAATGGGGAAGCGACTTTTTTACTACAGCAGAGTACACAACGGGTCGAAAACGAACTTTGTTTCACTCTTACTACTCCAAATGAAATTTCTACTATAGTCAGAAAGATGGACAATAAACGTTCTTGTGGATATGACGAAATTCCTATCTCTGTCATTAAAGATCATTTAAATATTCTTGCCGAACCGCTTTCTAGCTTCTTTAATAAGTGTATTAATGATGGGATATTCCCAGAACAGCTAAAAATTGCCAAGATAATACCAATTCACAAAAAAGGCACAAAGACCGATCCTAAAAATTACAGGCCAATCTCTTTGCTACCAACGCTTTCTAAGATATTCGAAAAAATAATTAAATCTCGGCTTGTACTTCATATAAACTTAAACAAAGTCTTACATAAAAGACAATTTGGATATCAAAAAAAATTTGGCACAGGAGACGCTATATATACTCTTGTTAATGATGTAATCAATAAATTAAATAATAAAATGAGAGTAGCTAGTGTATTTTTAGATTTGAGCTCAGCATTTGACACTGTTGATCACGATCTACTTATAACTAAACTAAATCATTATGGAGTGAGAGGCAAAGCCTCCCAGCTTTTGTTTTCCTACTTAAAAAATAGAAAAATGTTTGTAGAAATCAGTGAGATGCAAGATGGACATAGAAAAAATTATAAATCACCTTTTTTAAATATTTCTGCCGGCGTTCCGCAAGGATCGATATTAGGGCCCATATTGTTCATTTTGTTCACCAATGACTTAATAAATTATATAAACAAAATTCTACCCGACGTACAACTTGTGGTATTTGCGGATGACACTAATGCCATTATTGGGGCGAGTGACTCAAAAGAACTTACGGAGAAAGTTAATGCAGCTCTAAGTTATCTTTATTCATGGTTTACTGTAAATAAGCTAAAAATTAATAGTACAAAGACCAAAATAATGTTATTCAAAACAACTGCTCGTAATAAAGACACCATGGAAATTAGACTAAATGAAGACAAAATTGAACTAGTGAGAGAAGCTAAATTCTTGGGAGTACACATAGATGACTCATTAAATTGGAAAAAGGAACTAGCCACCATAGATGCTTCTATATCATCTGCGTGTTATGCGTTAAGAACCCTTCGAGACGAAATTGACATTAAACAATTAAAAATAGTATACTACGCGCTAATCGAATCTAAATTAAGATATAGTATACAGCTTTGGGGGAACAGCTATAATTATAACTGCCAAAGAGCTTTTGTCCTTCAGAAAAGAGCTATACGTACTATTGTCCGTATTTCACAAAGAGAGAGCTGTCGCCCACATTTCTTAGATTTGAACATCCTTACGGTACCCAGTCTCTACGTTCTAGTACTCCTGACTAATCTTAAGAAGTACATACATGAATATGAGACAGATGAGGAAAGACTGGTTAGAGAGAGCACACGTAGGAAGTATTTGAGAAATAAGATAAGTCCTCATTTAAATGTTGTGAAGCACAGTTCACAATATCAAGCAGTGAAAATTTTCAACAAGTTGCCACTACACTTAAAGAGCTTGTTTTATACATCTGAGTTTAAAACAAAACTTCAAGCATTCCTACTTGATAAGTGTCTTTACTCCGTTGACGACTTGTAAATTTATGTATGACCATGTTTTTCTCTCCTGTCAACTTGTGAGTAGGTATAGGTATTACTAAAGTCGACTGAAATTACTGTTTGTTTTATGTACATGATAATTATGGATATTATTTTAATGACAAGTGTTCCATTCCCTTTATTTTTTTTTTAAATTAATTATTATTATACTTATTATTATTATTTTTAAAGTTGACATTGAATAATATTGTATTTTTTTTTATGTGTTGTATTGGTAATTTTTAAATTGTAATTGTATGTGTATTTGTGTTTTTTATTTTTATTATGTAAAATTATTTCAAACACAATGTAAATTGTTAATGAATAAATTGAATTGAATTGAATTGGTTTAAGACGTATTCGGACTGCTGGAAACACAACGCGCCATTCCAAACTATCGTTTCGGAAAGAACGAATAGCGGGGTTTACACGTACTTACCTACAGTTTGGACCACGGATCTGTGGACTACGTTCCAAACCGCGGATGGATCTGTGCGGTTTGGACTGCGCATCAAACTGTCTTTCGTTTATACCGTGAACATTCATGTTTATGGAGGCAAAACTTTTAAAAACGTTCAAAGTTCATAATTAGTTGACCACGGACAGCCAGTGATTTTCTTTGATTTCTATACCAAATCACAGTACGTATACCTACTGTGCGTTATTGAGGAGTTCAATTGTCAGATCTTCACCATCTCTGGAGAAAACTCTTTCAAACATAAGGTGTGTGACATACGGACGGACAGACGGACAGAGGGCTTACTATGAGCTCTTATAGCAGGGCAGAAGTTAAACGTTTCCAGTGAGAGAGAGAGACGGTGCTATAGGTCGTATATAGCTCCGTCTCTCTCTCTCACTGAAACGTTCAACTTCTGCCCTGCTATAAGAGCTCATAGTAAGCTCCCAGGACGTAATGATAAGACTTCCCTTTCTATGTACTATGTGGCTACGGAACCCTAAAAACAGAAGAATTGAAAACTTCTTTCTTTTTGAAGTCGGTTATAAAGATGCCTCAAATAATCTCGACCATACAAATAAAAAAAAAAATAACTTACAAAGGGAAACCCAGTTTGATTTAAAAAAAAAGTGTGTGTGTCAGCTCTGACGACGACTGGCATTTACTGCTTTTTTTTTCGTGCCGTTCCGACTTTCTATTTTTCGGTCATTTCTGTCGGGTTTCTGCAATGAATCCAGTGCTACACAAATCCAAACGCGGACGGGTAAACTAAATAAATGGATTTTGAATATGGGGGCCACTATTGTGGGGCAAACAAAAAAATAAAAAAAAATAATTGCAAACTGTACACACTGTGACATATCAGATGAAAGGGCTTAGTTAAATGAGGGTCTCAAATAGGTATATATATTTTTTTATAATTTTTAAATAATTTTTTAAAAAGTTATTTAAGAAAATAGATGAAAATTGACCAACTAAAATTAATCGATCGTTTTTAAAAGTTTTGCGTCCATAAACATGGATGTTCACGATATAAACCTTAGATAATATACATCTAGAACGGCACGCCGTAAGGGACAGAAGATACAATGCTTTGTCTCAATTTTCCTAATTATTTCGTATATATGTGTCTCACTTCCACACTTCACACTGTAATCATGGCAACGTCTAGATGTGTAATGTCATTAGTATAAACGAACAACAGTTTGATGTGCAGTCCAAACCGCACAGATCCATCCGCGGTTTGGAATGTAGTCCACAGATCCGTGGTCCAAACTGTAGTTAAGTACGTGTAAATCCCGCTATTCGTTCTTTCCGAAACGATAGTTTGGAATGGCGCGTTGTGTTTCCAGCAGTCCAGATACATGTTAAACCCCGCTATCATAAACCGCAGTAACTGCAGGGCTGTGGTAGAGGCCGCTGGGGTCGCGGGTTGTCTGAAGGGGTTACTGCGGCCCTGGCATAGGCAACTGAAGGAACACGGGTGGGTTTTAGTCAGTAAAAGTCTGACACGCCCTCCCGCTCCACCCAGAGCGGGAGAAGTTATTTGATGATTTCCCACCCTCAAAAAAAAAAAGGGCTGTGGTAGAGGACCCCCGGCTAGCGGTTCCCATCAGGCAAGATCGCAAGATTCTTCATTTTTATTGGAGGAGTGATACCTACACCATATCTAAGCGACACATTATGTATTGTTTTCCGACATGCACGCGATCGAAGTCGCGGGCACAGCTAGTATTAAATAAAGATTATCGATTTACTACGGTTTTTTCTTTCATACATTTCCCGTGTTTCATATTTATGCTTTTGTAGGTAGATATGTGCCTGCATGATTAATAGTATGTTGTCTTTTTTGGTGGTCATTAATAATTTCAAATATCTAAGTCGATTCCGCGTCAACGGATCTGGAGTGGGTGTCCCATACCCATTGTGAACGCCTGCGAGATTTAAACAAGACGCGCGCTGTACCTAGTAAAAAAATCTGTTGCCTTTCCAAATTATTAGGCACTTCTTCGTAAAAAAATTAATAAAAGTTATATCTTTTTACCTAATGTATGTATGGAGCTCAAACTTAAATTCGTGAAAGTAGCAATTATGTAGTAATTATTGATACAACAAACTTTTAGAAATTCTGCATCCTTCATGCTGAACACGGAGGCGACCAGCCATCCTGACGTCAGAATGGCTGGTCAAAAAAAAATTCATATTTCTCTGAATGCATCGTATGTAGCAATTATTGAAGAAATGTAGCAAATATAAGCAATTGTGTAGCAATTCTTGAATATACTTTCAGAGGTGTTTGCCATAGGCAACCAGCCATTCTGACGCTAACCGTGTTTTGATCACATCATATGTGTTGGTACGAAACACGGAAGGTACCAAACAACTTAATCAGTTCATTACATTCGGAGCAAATTGGCTGTGACAGACAGACAGACACACTAGTGATCCTATAAGGGTTCCAATTTTCCTTTTGAGGCACGGAACCCTAAAAAGTAGCGTTGATAAAAATACCTAATATTTTTTTTTTATAAAAGCCACTTGACTTCTTCAAATATTGAAATATATTTAAATGCATAATAATTGGTTGGTTGGTGCATTTCACACCTGCACTGCATTTTAAAAATGAAAGTGCAAGTGATTTAATTTACTTTATAGCTGACAGTGTTTGGTGTTTGGTTCAAAACTAAGAGTACGGAGATAAATAAACAAGTACTAAAATTTCTCTCCTATCGAAGCTACAAGATAAAATGTGTTCAGAGTTTTCTAACCCCTTCAAAACCTTTCCCTTGTAACTTCGTCTTCTTTCAATCGTGTTCTATGGTCACATTTCCTGAACAGTCGCTAGTATGTCGGGGACTTACGGCAAACACACTTAACCCATAGGGGCCGCCTCTACGAGCGTGAAAATCGCGGCGATAATCTCGTAGTGCCACCAAATTCAATAGAAACTATGAATCAATCTCCACACGGCGATAATTTGTAGGCACAGCGTGACTATCGCCGCGATTCTCTCGCTCGTAGAGGCGGCCCCTAAGACTGTAAACTATGTACTAATTTATAAACCCAAAACCCCGGTGGTTGGTTGCGAACCCCATAGGTTCACAACTAATGATGATGATTGTATTCCATCGGATGATGTTTTTTTACGTTTATATACTGGATGACTTTTTTTACCGTCTCGAAAAAAATTGGGTATATTAGGTGAACGGAGTAGAAGCCTATGGCATACCTAATTTAAAAAGATCAAAAATTCAAAACATATGCTGGCTGCATATGATTTGAATTTCGATATTTTTAAACGATTTATTTTTTTTCAAAATTTCTGTTTCTATGGTACAAAAATGAAAAGTTTACATCGAATTTGTAGTATTTATTGGTACTTAGATATTTTTTTCTGTCTAAGATATTAAAAAAAAAAAAACTAGGTATGCCATAATGATAGGCTTCTATTCTGTAAACCTAATATAACCAATTTTTCTCGAGACGGTAAAAAAAGTCGTCCGGTATTTGTGATATGAGCTTATATACCTATCATGTAAAGGTTTTTCCTTATGCACACACGGGTGTGCAGTTGACGCTTGAGGGCTTAAATAACTTCAGTTTTCAAAATTCAATAATAAAAATAAATAATAAGTTTATTGTACCTACAAGGAGAAACACAGAACACATACACTAAACATGATAGTACAAGTGGTAGTCAAAATCACCTGAACAACTGGCTCCTGAACTAAGTAAAAAGGTACTCGTATCTCAGGAGCCATAATATCAAATATCCCAATATCAGAGCTTCTTCTTGTCAATAGAAATAAGGGTGCATTGTATTGGAGAAGTCTGGAATAGGATAATTTGCAATCACCAACACAATAATAAAACTTTGAAGTTCACGATTTTAGCTGCAGGTAGAGGACCCTCAAATATAGGCACACCTATAGCGATTTGGGTATTTTTATAGTAACTCGTGCATTTGCTCTCGGAAAACACCATTTGATGAAGTGGAACTGAGACCTTATTAAGACCGCAGATGGCCATCGGAACTACTCAATTATATCTAAGTATTTCACGGGTTGCGATTCGATTACTTTTATAGGGTTGCTAAGCAATTTATGCTCGTTACTATTCACATAGTGAAGGAGCTGATGGTGACTTTACCCTCAACTCTAGTTCTCCTGGTTCTTACAAGGAGAACTCCTCAACAATTAACATCCCTTCATCGGGAAAAGTAATATTTTGTAAAAGGTGATGAGCAGTTGACATTTGGCTATTAACTTAGATAAATTACAAACTGACCCACTAAAAAGTAAAAAATAAAAACTTTCTAGAAAAATAACTATAATTTCGGAAGTCGGTGGCAAAAACTCAAATACTGTGGGCTTAGTGCGAGTTTTTATACTTACTCGATCGCGTTTACGTTATCGTTACCTTATGTCAATTCGTATGGAATAATTGCGTTTCCTATTGAGTAAGTATAAAAACTCGCACTAAGCCCTCAGAGGGCTTAGTGCGAGTTTTTATACTTACTCGATCACGTTAACTTAAACGTCAGTTTGTACTAAAAATGAATAAGCGCCGCCTGGTGACTATAATGGGAAACAAAATTATTCCATACGAATTGACATACGTCAACGTTAACGTAAACGCGATCGAGTAAGTATAAAAAACTCGCACTAAGCCCTCAGATCCAAAGACACCGACTTATAGACACCAAAATTATGTTGAATATTTGTCACTTTGTAGTGTTTTGTTTTTGTCAAAAAGTTTTCTTGTTAATTTTTGAGGTTCCAATGTACTTTATGTGCCTATTTTAAATAAATGATTTGACTTTGAGTTTGACAGGTAAAAAAAAATACATACTTTTTTTTTTATTATTATTATTATTATTTTTAAGTGTCTTGACAATTCTCGGGACCCTGGGGGTCCCGGACCTTTAAAAGGCATACGAGGGGCCAAAGCCAACTCGCAGAGGCCCGTTAGACGCTTGCAATGAAATGAGACACCAACCGACGATTATCCCTGTACGCACCATGCAAGTGCACCCAAGGACAACCCCCGGTTGGTGTAGGACTATTGCAGTATATGGAAACAAAGACATTGGACTATTGATTTGAGTGGCTAAAGTGGACTGGTTGCCTAGAACTATGAAAGGACTATGGCCCCTGCCGGATCAATGTTTTATAATACACGGATAAAATGGCAGGGGGTGACTTGCACACTCAATAATGGGCCCCCAAAAACGGTCGCTAGCACATAGTGTCGTAGCGGCAAGGGGGCAACATGTCCTGAGGTGCTTGTGAGGAGTGGAGAGGTATCCCACGGTTCTCAGAACAATCCCAGAGCCCGGAAGATGGTCAAGATCCCTACAAACACTTACTGGAATACTTCCTTCCTCCGAGCACGTTTGCTCTTGCGAATCTCCACTCAAGCCAGCCAATAAAGGCAAGAATGAGGTGGGAGCTCTGTTCCCGTCATTGTTCACTCCAGCCGGCCAATAAAGGCAAGCGAGAGGTGAGGAACAAGACTTCTCCCGGGAGATAGGGTCCGTGGGGTCGCTACTGCCCAACAGCTCGCCACATGCTGCCCTGCGGGTTTCTGTATCTCTCTTGGTCTGGCTCCTCATCCTAGACCTATTCCGGCAGAGTAACTCTACAGGCACAGACCTAGAATTCGGAGCACGCAAGCCCCACCACGACGTCAACGTAGAGATACTGCGGTGGGGTTATTATTATTATTATTTTTAAAGTGTCTTTGACATATCTCGGGACCCCGAGGTCCCGGACTTTTGGAAGGCGTACGAGGGGCCGAAGCCAACTCGCAGAGGCCCCTTAGACAATTTTAAATTATGAGGAGGCACCAACCGACGATTATCCCTGTATACACTATGCAAGTGCACCCAAGGACAACCCCCGGTTGGTGCAGGACTATAGCAGAACATGGAAACAAAACACATTGGGCTATGGGTTTGGGTGGCTGTGGACTGGTTACCTAGAACTATGAAAAGACTATGGCCCCTGCCTGATCAATGTTTTATTATACACGGAAAAAAAAATGGCAGGGGGTGACTTGCACACTCAATAATGGGCTCCCGAAAACGGTCGCTAGCACATAGTGTCGTAGCTGCAAGGGAGCAACATGTCCTGAGGTGCTTGTGAGGAGTGGAGAGGTATTCCACGGTTCTCAGAACAATCCCAGAGCCCGGAAGATGGTCAAGATCCCTACAAACACTTACTGGAATACTTCCTTCCTCCGAGCACGTTTGCTCTTGCGAATCTCCACTCAAGCCAGCCAATAAAGGCAAGAATGAGGTGGGAGCTCTGTTCCCGTCATTGTTCACTCCAGCCGGCCAATAAAGGCAAGCTAGAGGTGAGGAAGAAGACTTCTCCCGGGAGATAGGGTCCGTGGGGTCGCTACTGCCCAACAGCTCGCCACATGCTGCCCTGCGGGTTTCTGTATCTCTCTTGGTCTGGCTCCTCATCCTAGACCTGTTCCGGCAGAGTAAACTCTACAGGCACAGACCTAGAATTCGGAGCACGCAAGCCCCACCACGACGTCAACGTAGAGATACTGCGGTGGGGTTATTATTATTATTATTATGTGTCTTGACAATTCTCGGGACCCTGGAGTCCCGGACCTTTAGAAGGCGTACGAGGGGCCAAAGCCAACTC
Organism: Cosmia trapezina; assembly: GCA_905163495.3. NCBI lineage: Eukaryota > Metazoa > Arthropoda > Insecta > Lepidoptera > Noctuidae > Cosmia > Cosmia trapezina. The sequence goes on along the minus strand of LR991032.1, from coordinate 21,826,943 downwards.
GCAGAGGCCCGTTAGACGCTTTCAATGAAATGAGGCACCAACCGACGATTATCCCTGTACGCACTATGCAAGTTCACCCAAGGACAACCCCCGGTTGGTGCAGGACTATTGCAGTATATGGAAATAAAGAGATTGGACTATGGATTTGAGTGGCTAAAGTGGACTGGTTGCCTAGAACTATGAAAGGACTATGGCCCCTGCCGGATCAATGTTTTGTAATACACGGATAAAATGGCAGGGGGTGACTTGCACACACAATAATGGGCCCCCGAAAAGGTCGCTAGCACATAGTGTCGTAGCGGCAAGGGGGCAACATGTCCTGAGGTGCTTGTGAGGAGTGGAGAGGTATCCCACGGTTCTCAGAACAATCCCAGAGCCCGGAAGATGGTCAAGATCCCTACAAACACTTACTGGAATACTTCCTTCCTCCGAGCACGTTTGCTCTTGCGAATCTCCACTCAAACCGGCCAATAAAGGCAAAAAAGAGGTGGGAGCTCTGTTCCTCGTCAGTGTTCACTCCAGCCGGCCAATAAAGGCAAGCGAGAGGTGAGGAACAAGACTTCTCCCGGGAGATAGGGTCCGTGGGGTCGCTACTGCCCAACAGCTCGCCACATGCTGCCCTGCGGGTTTCTGTATCTCTCTTGGTCTGGCTCCTCATCCTAGACCTGTTCCGGCAAAGTGAACTCTACCGGCACAGACCTAAAATTCAGAGCACGCAAGCCCCACCACGACGTCAACGTAGAGATACTGCGGTGGGGTTATTATTATTATTATTATTCATTTATTCAAGTAACAAGGACTCATTAATACACACATAATTCACCATATAAATATATAAAACACACACAATACATTAAACATTCCAATACAAAACAATAACTACACAAGACATAAATTCATGTTGATAGCCGACGACTGGAGGTGACGTGCAAGTCACTGCAGCGCCTGATGTACGGACAGTCCAGCCTGTCTGCTATCATCATCAGACTTTTAAACGTTAATTTATCGCCTGTATGTTTAACTTTTATGCTATTTGTACACTAACAGATCAGGCAGTCTATTATCTGTTCTGTGGTCTAATCAGTGGTCGGCATTTGGTTATTATGCAGAACCACTCCAATCATTTCACACGGAGGGCCTGTAGTAGCTGTGCCATGTCTCCATCAACTAAGCCAACGTTAATTAAGGAAATTCCCGGAATTATAATTGAACATTTGTGCAACAGGCCTTTGTGGATGTCTTTGACGCATGATCGTACTATAGAATATCAAAGCGTTCCTGTATTGATTATTGTGGGTTGCGGCTGCAGTGGTCAGTTTGCCTTTGTATTGGTCACTGAATGGAATAATAATCACATAAGTAACATTACATCATCGGATTTGCATCGACACGTAAATAACAAGAAGAATCTTTAGTAACGAAAGTTTTAATAGAATTACTTTTATGTTCTCGTAACTTCCTATTCTCAAAATCACGTCTGAAACTCTAAACTGTGTTTGCACATTCGTAGTGATAACAAAGTTTCAACATTGACAACTGCAGCTAGAGAGTTGTGATAACCATAGGTTAGTTGTTAGTTCTGGGGATAAATTCATCTCAATTGCGGAACCCTTCTTTTTGCGTGGTCCGACATGCACTTAACCGGTATTTTGAACATCATAGCGCATTCTTCGTTATTTTAACCGACTTCACAAAAAGGAGGAGGCACTATGTTCGGCTGATTGTATGTTTTTTTTTTGTATGTTTGTTTATCGAATACTCCGCCAATTGTCGACGGATTTTCAAAATTCTTTTTTTGTTTGAAAGGGTATACTCTCGAAGTGGTCCCTTTGTCACCAAATCAGAATCTGATCAGGGGATCCCATGGAAATCGAGGGGAACCCTCAGATTTTATAGGCACAACTATAGCGATTTGGGTATTTTTTATAGTAACTCGTGCATTTGCTCTCGGAAAACACCATTTGGTGAAGTGGAACTGATGATGAAGACCACAGATGGCCATCGGAACTACTCTACTAATTTATAAGTATTTTACGGGTTGCGATTCGATTATGGTTGCTAAGTAATTTATGCTCGTCAAAATGCATAATGGTGATGATGACTTCACCATGGAGTTCTCCTGGTTCTTACTAGGAGAACTCCTCAACAATTAACGTCCCTGCATCGGGAAAAGCAATATTTTGTAAAAAATGATGAGCAGTTGCCATTGGGCTATTGTAACTTAGATAAATTACAAACTGACCCACTAAAAAGTGAAAAATAAAAACTTTAAAAAAAAAAAACAACCGACTTCCAAAAAAAAAAACACTACAAAGTGAAAAATAACTTTAATTTTGGATGACGGTGGCAAAAAACTAAAATACAGATCCAAAGACACCGACTTCCAAAATTAAAGTTATTTTTCACTTTGTAGTGTTTTTTTTTGGAAGTCGGTTGTTTTTTTTTTGTAAAAAAGTTTTTTAGAACTCTATTAAACGAAACCGGCCAAGTGCATGTCGGACCACGCATAATGAAGGGTTCTGTAGTTAGGATGAATTTATCCCTAGAACAAACTTAACATTTTAGTCGAAGAAATGTTCTCCGATCAATTCTCCAACTGCAAATGTAAGTTTGTAATCGCAAAAAATGTTTTTTAGGGTTCCGTAGCTCAAAAAGAAAAAAACGGAACCCTTATAGGATCACTTCGTTGTCCGTCTGTCTGTCTGTCAGTCTGTCAAGACACTTTTTCTAAGGAACGCGTGGAGGCATAAAGTTAAATATGGTTAAATAAAAATCTTCTAAATGTCAATAAAACAAAATATATAACATTTTCGATTTCGATTCTCGGCACTCAAATAGATGATACCCTTTCATGGCATGCACAACTAGATATTCTGACAGCACGTACTCGTAAAATGATATGGATTTTTAGAAAGCTCAGAAAAGTACTCAAATTGAAGATGTTAAAAACGGTTTACTTTGCCTTGGTTCAATCAATCTTGGGTTATTGTATTCCGGTATGAGGGGGGGGGGGCTGCAAGACAAAAATCATAAAAGTTGAACGCGCACAAAGGTCAACTCAAAGTAATGCTCAGAAAACCCTTTCGTTATCCCACAATGAGTCTATATAAGGACTGCAATGTCTTGACAGTGAGGCAACTATTCATCCTTCACACAACACTTCGCAAGCATAAAGAACTAACTTAAGATGCTAAGTTAATATATACTGCACGAAGAAATAACAGAATATGCAAGGCAACTAAAACACAAAACTGGTTTCCTCAGAAGACACTCATGTTTCCTTGCTCCTTATTTATATTATACTAGCTTCTGCCCGCGACTTCGTCCGCGTGAAATTTCTTGTCCCCCCTCCCACCAACCCCGACGCATCGCATCGCAACGCCTGCCTGCGCTATTACTTCGTTTGCGCTGAATAGCATCCTTTCTGACATTTTTTCTTTTTGCTCGGCTCATAAGGTCCCCAGCGTGATATTAAATAGCCTATATCCTTCCGCATCGCCTGCCCGCGCTATTACTTCGCGCTCGGCTCCGAAGGTCCCTAGCGTGATGTATTAAATAGCCTATATCCTTCCGCATCGCCTGCCCGCGCTATTACTTCGCGCTCGGCTCCGAAGGTCCCTAGCGTGATGTATTAAATAGCCTATATCCTTCCGCATCGCCTGCCCGCGCTATTACTTCGCGCTCGGCTCCTAAGGGCCCTAGCAAGATGTTAAATAGCCTATATCCTTTCGCATCGCCTGCCCACGCTATTACTTCGCGCTCGGCTCCGAAGGTCCCTAGCGTGATGTATTAAATAGCGTATATCCTTCCGCATTGCCTGCCCGCGCTATTCCTTCGCGCTCGGCTCCTAAGGTCCCTAGCGTGATGTTAAATAGTCTATATCCTTCCGCATCGCCTACCCACGCTATTACTTCGCGCTCGGCTCCTAAGGGACCTAGCAAGATGGTAATTAGCCTCCTTCCGCATCGCCTGCCCGCGCTATTATTTCGCGCTCGGCTCCTAAGGGCCCTAGCGTGATGTTAAATAGCCTATAGCCCTCCTCAAGAACTGGATTATAAAATGCAAAAAGATTTTTTCAAATCTGACTGGGGTAGTTCCAGAGATAGCGCGTTAAAACAAACTAACAAAAAAACAAACTCTTTCGCTGTATTCCACCCACCGACATTATTGAAATAAAAAATCGAGAGGGAAAAAAAAAAAAAAAAAAAAAAAAAGAAAAAAAAAGAAAGAATGAAAATCTCGCAATTCTGAAAAATTACTTATTTATACAACGCCATCTATGGGTAAATTGATAAAACGTCCGCACTAAACATGTTTGCTCAAGAGCGACCGGTATGATTTAAAGTTATTTTGCGTTTTAGTAATTTTATATTATCTCCGAAACTGTATGACCAATTGACATACTGTAAAGCCCAAATCTTATCTCCATGATGTCCTTGTGATCATTAAATAACTTATTTTAATAAGAATTAAGGAAGGAAGGTTTTGTTGTTTAAATAATCATCCAAACGTAAGTATGTCTAAAAAAATACTTTTTTAAAGCAATAAAAGATGTATAAAAGATAAAATATAAAAGATAGAAATATGGTGTCGCGGATTTTTTTGTAGAATTATTTAAGACGGACCAGACTGCCATACATTGTTCTCAATTTTAAACAACCGTTTAGGCAGCGCATGCAAAAAAGTCTGTTTAAAGAGGTATTTCTTTCCGACTTGTTAGACAAAAATTGTGATAGCTTGGCTAATATGCATGATATAAGTATAATTTATAGCCTATAGCATTCAGGAATAATGTAGCTTTCTACCAGTGAAAAAATTTTTAGAATTGGATCATTAGTTCCGGAGATTACCCCCTACATACAAACTTACAAACTTACATACTTTACCTCTTTATAATATTAGTATAGATGTATAATAAACTTAACTCTCTTTTAAATATATTCCCAAAAATCTCGCATGAATGTAAATCTATTATCCAAAAATATCTTCTAAATTTAAATTAAAATGACACGGAATCCTTACTTATAATTCCTAAATAACTTCTCCGTTCTGTCTGCAGTGAATCAAGAGCAGTCAAAGCTCACTCATCCATACCACGCATACATATATATTTACATACTCCCACAAACACAGATGCGCGCAACCATACTCTCACTCACTACAAACACAACACACGCACACACACACACACACACACACACACACACACACACACACACGAACACACCCCAACACACTCACAACACCCACACGCACTGACACATACACACACAATCTATGTATATTAATAAATAAATTGTACCAACTTACTCGCCGCGGGAGGAAGACCTGGAGTCCTGAAATACAGGGCTGCCCTAGTTTAGGCTCCAGTCCACTCCTACTTAATGTCTATACTGTTTTGATTAGTGTGGAAAATAAATGCATTTGTACTTTACTTTATTTTACTTTTTAAGTTGAAATTAATATCAAATAGGTACGTGGGTCAGTCCCTTGGAAAAATCAAGCTTCTAATCAACGCAATAAAAAAATACGGCCATTTATGTGACATATTTTGACACTCGCAAGTAAATCAAAACCTAAAGGGATAAAAAGACCCATTGACCTAGAATCATGAAATTTGACAAGTATCAAGGTGCACAAGTAAAGGAAAAAGTCCAAAAATTGTTAATTTGTATTTTTATCACATATTTTTTTTTTTGTTTGGGTTTATAATGTTAACTTTGTTTTTGAGATAAATTAATTTTAACTACGGAGCCCTTCATTGTGCATGGTCCAACACGCACTTGGCGCTTTTTTTTTGTACTTAAATTACCTATTTAATGTAGTATCATGTGTAAATAGCTAGCTGTACAACAACATAGTTTATTGCTAAGCAACTATCCCATAAGCTTAGGTTGTCTTCCCAGCAGGTTATTCAAGAACCTCATGTTTCTCGCCTTGTACCTAAAGCGGCCCTTCTTCTTCAGTCTGCCCATGTGCTGCAGGGTCCTGATAAGGGGCAGGAACCGGTACAGGCCGTACAGTTCATCTCCCAGGCAGAACACGAAGGAAGCTTCCTGGTACGCTGGAAATATTACAAATTTATGCATGCATAGTTTTTAGTAATGTGCAAATACGCGTGGCCCTACAGTCCCTCTCACAGAATGAGGAGGCCTGTGTCCCAGCAATGGGAACATTATAGGCAGGTTATGAGCATAACCTCCCCAAATCCATATCATAGATAGTTGTATCTGAAGACCCAACGACACATCAACATGAAATTAACTATACGCTATCATCTATAGTTAACTGGTTTTTAAATGACTCTTAAAAATAAACTTCATTAAAACGTTTATCATGACTTTCAAAAATAAAAATTCAAAATACATAATTTTGAATTTTTATTTTTGAAAGTCATTATAAACGTTTATTAAAATTTTAGTACAACTGGGGTACCCAATTGATGCAGCGCACTGTACCTACATTCAATATAAATTATGACCAAATAAACATAGAAAAAATAAACACTAGGTACAAAATTTCTTGGACTACATGACATTGAACAAGTAATGTATGTACAAAATTAAGTCGGTATTCATATGCCATTTATATGCTTCGTAAAGTGGTAAATCAAAGTGCACTTCTATCTGCTTACCACTCTTACATTGATTCGACACTAAGATGTTATAATGTTTTAGAGGGAATTCCACTGAGAGAGTAACAGTCTTCAAAGTCCAAAAGAAATGTATCCGGGCAATATGTGCAAGCACATAAATGATTTGATTTGCTACGCAAATACACGGCGCTGTGTTTGTGCTTAATTTGTTAAAAAAAAAAACATATGTATCAGTAGCAAAATAAGAATAATATAATATCATGTCATAATATCTTAAATATTACATTTTAACAATTATGCTACCCACTAATACCTTCTCCACAGATTACCATTTAAAGTATTTTTCTCAAACATGCATGGAAATGTTGTCATTATTTTCGAATAAAGAACACGCGAAGTATCGAATTTACGGTCAAAGAAAATCAAATCCATTGCAGGAGCGTTTTTTGAATTTGGAACATTACAACGCTCCAGCAATGTACAACATTGCTGGAGCGCTCCAGCAATGTTGTATGAAACGGCGTGCTGGGTTAAATACTCTTTCATTGGATCTCTTCTATCATTCTTGGCATACCAATGGCAGTCTCTTTGCTTAGTATAAATTGCGTTCACGTGGCTGTATAGATAGCCACAAATGCCTTTCGGCACAGATGTTAGATAGAAAATTGGCGGCAAAGCTGAAAATTCATCTTGATTTGAAAATTTATATTTAAGTACATTATGTATGTAAATAACAAATTTACATTCATAATAAATATAAAGTGAAATGAAGATTGATTGTAGGTACTCCACAGATTTAAGATCAGAAGCCAAATTGGCAATGGAAAACCTGCTTCCAGCGAAGTCAAAAGAAAAATACATGAAACTAGGTAAGTATATGAAAATTTTATGATTTGGAAAAACGAGAAAAAAGTGAACATTTTCTCTGAAACAGTATTTTTGGCGTATTTTAATGAGATTGCTAAAACTAAAAACCCATCTACATTATGGACAATTTATTCCATGCTGAAATGTACAGTTCCGATTAAAAGCGGCACTAACTTGAAAACTTATGGAAACTTAACTACCTACTTTTATTTCCCTGCATTCTTTTGAGAAAAGCACTATATATGCCTCGGCGGAAATAGCAATTGCCTGTCTCGTATTAGTGAAGTCCTCGCCTACGGCTCGGCCTTCAAACTCATACTCGACCTGCAATTGCCTATTTCCCGGCCTTTGCAATAATGTACTATAAAACTAGCTGGTAACGCAGATAACAATACCTAATACAACACTCATTGTCCTAGAACTATCTGGATTTTTTAATTTATAAAAGAAAAAAAGAAAAAGTAAATTTATGCGCGTACATTATTAAAGATTACGTTATTATTAATTATAATTATAGGTAAAGTGCCTTGGTTCTCAATTAGCTTTCAAAATATCTAGCATACTTAGGGCATAATTGAAGAAAATGTTTGTTATTTTATAGGGAAAGCATAGCTAATAGGATTAAATTCCTTTTAGAAGAAAATGCGGCATCTTATTGCTTTTCCTAGGACCAGCATTCTTTGCTCAAGTATCACTGCATCCTGTCTGAAAATTACTTGAAGGTACCTGGAATTTTATTAAGTTATTTCTCTACGAAGTCTACTTAGGTATTTTACTAAATGAATTCTTAGTTTTAAGAAGATACCGCGGCCCTGGCATAGGCAACTGAAGGAACACGGGTGGGTTTTATTCAGTAAAAGTCTGACACGCTCTTCCGCTCCACCCAGAGCGGGAGAAGTTATTTGATGATTTCGAACCCTCAAAAAAAAAAAGGGGCAACGATGCACAGCTATAATGTATTTATGTAGACGAATAGGCTTTTTTTAGGGTTCCGTATCTCAAAAGGAAAAAACGGAACCCTTATTTCATTTCATTTCGTTGTCCGTCTGTCTGTCTGTCAGTCTGTCAAGACTCCTTTGCTCAGGTACGCGTGGAAGTATCAAGTTGAAATTAATATCAAATACGTAGGTCTATAGTCCTTCGGAGCTCTAAAAAATCGTGTTCGATTCAACCACGCGGCCATGGCGTTAAAAAAAAAACTATGCCAACATTTTGTAACAATTTTTAAAAGTTGACTCCCAAAACCACAAATTTGTCAAAGCTATGGTTAAAAAGTTAGAAGGGTTTGAACGTGGCCGCGCCATCGAAACGCGGAGAACCGTGCGGCCACGGAGATCTCAGAAACTAAGCGTTGCACAGACCTGAAATTTTGGTAAATAACAGATTCAATTTGTAAATAATTTGTAAAAATATAGAAAAAAATCCTAGGTTAATATTTTAGAGCTGTGAGACTAAAACCATGGCCGCGCCATCGAAACGGTGAAAAAAACGTGATAGCCGATATCTCGCTGAAAAAGCATCGCAGACGTCTAGAGTTTTTTGTAAAACCCAGATTTGAATTTGTCAAAACTTACAAAAATGCAACAAAAAATCTAGGATTTTTGATAACGTATTTTTCACCGTTTCGATGGCGCGGCCATTAGGTTCTAGTCTTACAGCTCCTGAAATATAAACCTAGGATTTTTTGTTGCATTTTTGTAAGTTTTGACAAATTCAAATCTGGGTTTTACAAAAAACTCTAGACGTCTGCGATGCTTTTTCAGCGAGATATCGGCTATCACGTTTTTTTCACCGTTTCGATGGCGCGGCCATGGTTTTAGTCTCACAGCTCCTAAAATATTAACCTAGGATTTTTTTCTATATTTTTACAAATTATTTACAAATTGAATCTGTTATTTACCAAAATTTCAGGTCTGTGCAACGCTTAGTTTCTGAGATCTCCGTGGCCGCGCGGTTCTCCGCGTTTCGATGGCGCGGCCACGTTCAAACCCTTCTAACTTTTTAACCATAGCTTTGACAAATTTGTGGTTTTGGGAGTCAACTTTTAAAAATTGTTACAAAATGTTGGCATAGTTTTTTTTTTAACGCCATGGCCGCGCGGTTGAAACGAACAAAAAAATCAAGCTTCTAAGTCAACGTAATAAAAGGATAGGTATGGTAATTTATGTATACTATAATATACATATAATATAATATTATAATCTATACTAGTATTAGAAAGATGTAAAATTTGTAAGTTTGTATGTAGGGGTAGGGTAATCTCCGGAAGTAATGATCCAATTCTAAAAATTCTTCCACTGGTAGATAGCTATAAATTATTCCTGAGTGCATAAATTAGTATAGGCTATAAATTATATTTATATCATGCATATTAGCAGAGCTATCACAATTTTTGTCTAGCAATCCGAAAGAATTACCTCTTTTATCAGATTATTTGCATGCGCTGCCTAAACGGTTGTTTAGAATTATTGAAAACAATTTAACGCATCCTGGTCGGTCTTAAATAATTCTGCAATAAAGTACGCGACACCATATTTCTCTCTTTTATACTTCTTTTATTGTTTTAAAAAAGTATTTTTTTGACATGCTTACGTTTGGGTGATTATTTAAACAACAAAATATTAATCCCTATCAAAATAAGTAATTTTATAATCACAAGGCCATCATGGAGATAAATAAGATTTGGCCTTTAGAGTGAGTCATATACCTAGTTAGGTACGGAGATTAAAATGACTAAAAACGCAAAATAACTTTCATTCCATTCATCCATTTACTTACTCATAGATGGCATTGTACAAATACGTATTTTTTCTGAATTGCGAAATTATTCGCGAGAGTTTGTTTTTTTGTTAGTTTGTTTGAACGCGCTATCTCTGGAACTACCCAAGTCGGGTCTTAGAGATGTGCCCTAACAAGCGTTTCACAGAGGGGTTTCCGGATTGGCCTTTTGAGAGATAACGGTGCCCCTTCCGTGTGCAGATGATGACACCTGAGTGGTTTTAGTGAGCTAAAAATCCCACGCACCCCGGTATTTTCCCCAAAGCCCGGGCGCCTTTTGAAGGTTTTCCCCCGATAACAAAAAAAAAGGCCTCTTCTATTATCTATGGCTAGACGACTGTTAATGCAAAATCCCGTGTTTTATAATCTGCTGTATTTTAGTGATAACCGTTCGTCAGGAATATATCTGCAAGAGACGACGACGAGAAGTTTTTGCTTTGCCAAGGATTCACACAATCCGACGGGATACTGGAAGTGCACGGCTCTTTGAGGAGTGCCGACATACTTTGCGTTCCCTTTCACGACCGAGGAGAGAATGTGGATGACACGCTTAATAACTTTACTGGAAGTGACTTTGAGCGTGATTTTAAACGGTCTTGAAAATATTTCGGGAAAACTCGGAAAGACGGAGTAAATGACAGAGATTCCATTTGTTCTCTCAAACGGCACTATGAACTCGTGTCGTTTTAAATTCTACTTGTTTTTAGAATTTATTGCATAACATAATTAAACTATAATACATGACTATTACACGGATTTTGAGGGATCATTTTACTTAATGTACCTATTACATAATATGCATTAAAGTGCACTCTTCCAATTAGCCAGCTGGTCAGTCAATGATAATCGGATGCTAAAAGCCACCCTCTGGGAGGCTCTGCGGCTAGTAGCGTTAATGCGTTCCACACCCGGTTGATGGGATTAGCGAAAATTGACTATGGTAAGCCATTTTGAATTTGTTCTTTTTATTTAGAATGCACACACTATTAAAACTTTAAATTTTCGCTATTTTTACACAACGTCGACAGCGACAACGTCGTTCAACGTCGGGAAACAAGTAGGTACCTACTTACCTCGTAAAAAAGGAATATCGCGATAAGACCCGGTCTCGATATTGTTTTATAATGCACATAATATTATTTTAAACCCAGAATCATTTTTAGGGTTCCGTACCTCAAAAGGCAAAAACGTCATTGTCCGTCTGTATGTCTGCCTTCTGTATGTCAAGACCCTTTTTCTCAGGAACGCAGGTATCAAGTTGAAATTAATATAAAATACGTAAGTCTATGTTCCCTTGAAGCTCTAAAAATATCAAGCTTAGGCAACGCAATAAAAAAAGGGAAATTATAAGTGCAGCATCAAAAGTTTTCTTTAGCACCTGCAACCTAACATCTTTTTTTGTATGTAAGCAACGAGTTAATAGAACAGCTTCTATTATTTATATTAATTCATCATCTTCACTATTCCAACAAAATATATCAAAAGACCAGCCTCAAATTACCAACGTAAATTAATATGACTCAGCGCTACCAATAAATATATTGACTTCTGAATTAATAAGTCAGCGACTAATGTTATAAGTGGGCTACTTTAAATATTTCAGAGATTCAACATCTGTCTGCTAATAAAATCAAATTCCAGCCTCAAAATAAGCCATCAAACTGTTTTATTCAACAACTAAATTAATTAATGATATTCATAATTCATGAAAAGTAGCAACACAAGCGCGGGAGTGAACCTAACGCTCGCTGGTAATGAGAGAGGCCAAGTAATAACAGCCGCACGGGTCGATCCGTCAGGTTAAGCTACGCTAGCCGGGGTTGGTCAGTGGATGGGTGACCATCACTACATACCGAACTCCTCCATACCTCGGAAAGTACGTTAACCCGTTGGTCCCGGCTGTCATTCGTGGGTCTTTGACAGTCGTTAGCGGGTCGTCAGAAGCCGGAAAGTCTGACACCCAGTCTTACCAAGGGTATCGTATTACCCAGTTACTGGGTTGTGGAGGTCAGATAGACAGTCGCTCCATGTAAAATACAGATATTCAGCTGCATCCGTTTAGACTGGAAGCCGACCCCAACATAGTTGGGAAAAGGCTGGGCAGATTGATTGTGTGTCCAAATACAAACAAACACAGAGTTGCAGATGTTTGTTTTTGATAACAATAATTTTTGTATGTTCAATTCAATTCGGTAGGTATAATAATATTCGAGTTATCAAATTACTTATGATAAAATTATAAATAGATAGGTGTCTACGTGAAATTAGAGCTTTCATTGACCATTATTTGATGACAATAATAAGATAATTTTATGTTCAATTATAGTAGATTCACTCATCAATTATGTATGCCAAGTTTAAAAATATGGGTGACTTTATGAAATTAGAGTATGTTGAAATTATTTTATAGATGCACTTGATACTCTTATTAGAAGCTGTCAATGCGTAGTCATATCACAAATTTTGTTGCTTAATAATTATCTCCAGGCTGAGTCATATTAACAGTAGCTTGTTTTACAATATTTATGGTCGCTTGAAAAGCATTTATTAGACGCAAAAGATTAGTCGCTGACCTATTAATTCATTAGACAACTAAATATATTTGAAGACGAGAATGAAATTTTAAAGAAGCTGCATTAATTAGCACCCATACAAAAATACGTCCATTTATGCGACATATTTTGATACTCGTAAGTAAATCAAAACCTTGTTCACCGTGGGTGCTTTTCGTTGACAAATTTGGCGAGAAGCAAGGTCTCACAGTGCAACTAAAGGAAAAAGTCATTAAATCGTTAAATCGTTAATTTGTAATTTTATCACATGATTTTTTTTGTTTGGGGATTACAATATTAAATGTGTTTTTGACATAAATTCTTTTCAACCACGGAACCCTTCATTGTGCGTGGTCCGACACGCATTTGGCCGGTTTTTTTAATGGACATCTAGAAGGGGCAGGTGTTGATTTTTAGAAAGTAGTTTATTTCTCTAAATTAGTTGAACCGTGGTAAAAGCAGAAATCTTTCGTAGTAAAAACTACGAATTTGTTTTATTCGTTGCAAAACAAGATTTATTGCCTACAATAAACTTCTCTCCGTAAAACCAAAGGGTTTCCAGGTAGTTTCAATAAATGTTTGTGTCTCTACACCTTAAAACAATTTTCATCCATTCATGTTTTTAACATGACTTAGTCAAATTAGTATTCTAAAGAAACTGGATTTCATAAAGCGAAAAGAGCTTAAAACAATATTAAGTCAATAATTATACTTGTTTTCAAAATGTTAAAGAAAATATTAAAATGATATAAGGCACAAACTATACAGACTATAGAATATCTTCTTTGTTCAGGTAACAAAGCTTACTCAGCAATTTAATATTTCATCAGTCTATAGAAGGTTTCTTGGAAAATTATTTCTTGGAAAATTTTCTACTCTTGCATCCTACGCAGCTTAGAAAAAACATGGATTATGAAAGAATGGAGCGCTAATGTGCAGATCTACTTAGTAAAATCTTATTTTATTTTATTAGGATCTCCAACAAAGAATACACCTTACATGCTATATTATAAAGGACAAGAACAGAAATCTATGTGCCCCCTCAATTATAAGGTGACCACATCATGCAATAAAAACAAACAAAAATTATTTATTAATGTTGACCATTTCAATCTAAATTGAATAAAACTATAGATTAAAAAGCAAAGAAGCAAAGAAAACATAAATAAATAAAAATAGCAAATCTTAAATTCATTCACAGCATACGCCAGAATCACACGGCCCCCGGCGAACCGGAGTCCGCCGCCAGGGGTCGTGTTGCTCTATGGCCAGAATCATGAAATTTTGCACAAGATTTCTTTATCGCTTTGAAGGATAAAAACGAGACACAACAGAAGTTTTATTGTTATTACTGTATAATAATAATTTTTGATTGCAGACAGAATATCCACACTTGTGTTAGTAATTATACTGAAGATCTATGTTATTAAACCACAAAAATACAAATAAACAAATTAAAATCAAATCAGACACATGGAGTGCGATCCAATGCCTATGAAAAGGACCGTCTAACCGGTCCGCTATTGCCCTCAGAATGCTGTTGGAACTTGCTCGGATACGGTGCAATATGGAGGCCGCTCATGGCAAGAAAGCCGACAATCTGAGCCTCCATATACATACCAGAAGCACTACAGCTTCTCGGCAAGCGTTAAAAGCGTTATTATTATGTTGTATAATTATTTTCCTTCAAAGTGTTAACCATATACCGTAAGTAGTACTTAGTTTATAAAAGGATTTAAAAGTTAAATAGGGGAGTTCTATGGAATTTTGTCATTTCTGAAGATGGGAAATTCCATTGGGCATACGGTTTGTATAGTATACATGGCTAAAAAAGTCTGTAAGGCACGGTACAGTTCGCTGTGACAATCGTTGAATCGTTATTATGTTACTGTCGCAGCCAACTGGTCTAATAAGCCAATTAGTTAACCGCCTAGCCTTTTAACTAAACGGTGACCGTTCGACTAGCGGCCTGAATGATATTCAACTATAGGTTAGAACTGTGAACGCAATTCCAAAATAAAAAAAATAAAAAACTTTTTTTATAATCTATACATATAATAATACATATAATAAATCTGTAGACGAAGCGTTTCTGTACACTACAAATATTAAAAAAAAAAATAGTTGGGGTGTTAAAGAATGACCAACAGATGCCATTTCTACCATTTTTGTAATTTTTGTCTGTTTGTCTGTTTGTCTGTTTGTCTGTTTGTCTATTTGTCTGTTTATCTGTTTGTCTGTGAGAGTTCATTTTTTTGTTCAAGTATCACGTCAAAAGTACAAAACCAATATGGTTAAATGTTATACTCAAATATTGTGTGTAACTCAGAGTCATATTTAGTTTTTGTTTCATCGCAATCGCTTCAGTCTTTCAAAAGATATATGAATTTAAATTGTTCAAGAAAAACTTTTCATTACGGTGTCTAAAGTTCATACGTACACGTAACGACATCTATTGATACCAAATGGTACTAACAAAATAAAATATTATAAACACGTCCTGTGTCTGTGTTATTTCAATAAAAATCACTCTCCACTGGTGGTTAACCTGATGGGTCGATCCAGCAGGATAAGCTACGCTTGCCGGGGTTGGTCAGTGGATGGGTGACCATCTTTACATACCGAAACTCCTCCGTGCCTCGGGAAGCACGGTAAGCCGTTGGTCCTGGCTATCATTCGTGGATCTTTGACAGTCGTTATGGGTCGTCAGAACCCCGAAAGTCTGACAACCAGTCTTACCAAGGGGTATCGTATTACCCAGTAACTGAGTTGTGGAGGTCAGATAGGCAATCGCTCCATCTAAAATACTGGTATTCAGCTGCATCCGGTTAGACTGGAAGCCGACCCCAACATAGTTGGGAAAAGGCTAGGCAGATTGATTCTATTGGTGGTTGATTAGTAACGCTAAAAGAATTTCAAATATAAAAAACCGGACAAGTGCGTGTTGGACCACGCTCAATGAAGGGTTCCGTAGTTGGGATGAATTTATCCCAAAAACAAACTTAACATTGTAGTTGGAAAACATATTCTTCCATACATTCCAACTGTAACTGGAAGTTTGTACTCACAATATTGAGAGATGTACCATGTTATTTTATGACCACAGACTTCTTATAGGTTTTCCTGTAATCAACAGATAAAGAACTACATAAATCTGTATTTTGTTTTTCAAAATTTCAGGCTCAGTAGTTTCGGAGATTAGGGGATATATTGGTCAATTTTCATCTATTTTCTTAAATAACTTTTTAAAAAAATATTGTAAAATTATAAAAAAAATATATATTTGAGACTCTTAAGCCCTTTCATCTGATAACACATGGTACAGTTTGCAAAACTTTTTTTTTCATTTTCTTATTTGCCCCACAAAAGTGACCCCCATATTCAAAATCTATTTATTTACTTTACCCGTCCGCATTTGGGTCACAGAAATTCATAATTATGTGTACCAAATTTTAACTTAATGGGTCCAATAGATTCGGGCAAATTAGCTGTGACAGACGGACAGACAGACAGACACACGAGTGATATTTTATGGGTTCCGTTTTTTCCTTTTGAGGTACGGAACCCTAAAAATGGGGATATAATAGTAAGATGATAGTTAATACTAATAACTGATGTGGTGTTCTGAGTGCAAAAGAATGCAATGTCAGATAATAATCCTATCAACTTTTTATACATAGAGAAGGAGCGGGCGAGGGGTTGAGAGGGTAGGGGGAGGGGGACGTGGTGAGGGGGAGGGGGAAGCAGTTAGGAGGTGTGAGGGGGAGGTAGGGGGAAGGGGATGCGGTGACGGGGAAATAGAGGGGAACGTGAGAGCGGGATGGGGAGGGGGACGGTAAGATGTGGGTGAGAGGAGAGTTAGAGGAGGAGGGTTGAGAGGTTGGGTGAGAGCGGGGGTAAGAGCGCCTTAACACCTTAATGTTGCTTTTTGTGTAGCACTGGATTCATTGAAGAAACCCGACAGAAATGACCGAAAAATAGAAAGTCGGGACAGTGAAGGGTTCCGTAGTTGGGATGAGTTTATCCCAAGAACAAACTTAACATTGTAGTTGAAACATGTTCTCCCATACATTCCAACTGTAAATGTAAGTTTGTACTCACAATATTGAGAGATTTACCATGTCATTTTAAGACCACAGACTTCTTATAGGTTTTCCTGTAATCTACATTTAAAGAACTATTTTTTGTATTTTTTTCAAAATTTTAGGCTTAGCACTGTAAAACGATTTATTTTAAAATTGTAAAAAAAATATAATTGAGACCCCTATATAATACATAATTATATAGTAAGCCCTTTCATTTGATATGTCACAGTACAGTTTGCAAAACATTTTTTTTTTAATTTTCTTATTTGACCCCCTAAAAGTGACCCCCATATTCAAAATTCATTTATTTACTTTAGCCGTACGTGTTTGTGTCACAAAAATCCATATGTGTACCAAATTTCAACTTAACCGGTCGATTAGATTCGGAGCAAATTAGCTGTGACAGACGGACAGACAGACAGACACACGAGTGATCCTATAAGGGTTCCATTTTTTTTCCTTTTGAGGTACGGAACCCTAAAAAGGAGTAAACGCCAGTCGTCGTCAGAGGTGACACACACACTTTTTTTTTAAATGGGTTTCCCTTTGAAATATAGCAGTTTCGTATATGCTGTCCAGGAATTCCGGTCTCTGGACCTGGATTTCTCTAGAGGTCGAGATTATTTGAGGCATCTTTATAACCGACTTCAAAAGAAAGAAGTTTTCAATTCTTCTGTTTTAGGGTTCCGTAGCCAAATAGTACATAAAAAGGGAAGTCTTATCATTACGTCCTGTCCGTCTGTCCGTCCGTATGTCACACACCTAATGTTTGAAAGAGTTTTCTCCATAGATGGTCACATTTACTATGGTGAAGATCTGACAATATTGAACTCCTCAAGAGCGCAGATACAGTACCTAGGTATACGTACAGTGATTTGGTTATTGTACAGAAATCAAAGAAAATTACTGGGTAGTTGCATCCGTGGTCACTAATTATGGACTTCGATCGTTTTTAAAAGTTTTGCCTCCATAAACATGGATGTCCACGGTATAAACGAAAGACAGTTTGATGCGCAGTCCAAACCGCACAGATCCATCCGCGGTTTGGAACGCAGTCCACAGATCCGTGGTCCAAACTGTAGGTAGGTACCTAAACCCCGCTATTCGTTCGTTCCGAAACGATAGTTTGGAATGGCGCGTTGTGTTTCCAGCAGTCCGAATACGTGTAAAACCCCGCTATTATAAACCGCAGTAACTGCAGGGCTGTGGTAGAGAACCCCAGGTAGCGGTTCCAACCAGGCAAGATCGGAAGATTCTTCATTTTATTGGAGGAGTGATACCTACACCGACATGCACGCGAACGAAGTCGTGGGCACAGCTAGTACTTAAATAAAACTTTATAAAAAAAAAAGCTAGACCCTAGGCGGTTAACTAAACGGCTAATTAAATTAGTGGTCTGCGACATTGCAATGACGTTCAATGTTACGAAAAATCATTTTCCACTTTACAAGACCCTTTTGTCGGTTTTGTTTTATTTTTCAATTAATCGTTTCTTGATGAAGTAGTAAATAGTTTTACTACTAAATTATTTTGTGGTGTAACGCTATTTCCTAATTTTTGGTGTGAAATTGGGTATAAGGCTGCGTCCTACCCAACGCGATTGTTCGTTAAACCCGAACGCGTGGTCACGTCGACAGAGGGCACCTCCCGGTTTTCCAAACAAATGAGTGACATAAAATCATGTCATAAAATTATGTCACTCATTTGCTCATTCGAGCAAATGAGTGACATAAAAATGTCACTCATTTGCTCGAATGATCACTCCATTCTTACTCCATCTTTGTCTGAAAATAATAAAATACTTGAATCTATACCTACAAGGCTACAAAATATCTATACCATACGTCAGGTAAGCAGATTCGCAGACTCGATAGTCTGTGTAAAAGCAACAGATCTCTTTGAATGGACTTAAATGAAGCTGTTCATGGAATTTGTAACAGGGATCATTATTATTGTTACTGGGAATTCAGGGATCATTATTATTGTTACTGGGAATTAGTGTTGCAATTATATAGGCATTATCATTGTGTTGCAGTTCAATAGGCTTAAATGCCTCTTGTTAAGAGTATATATTGAAGCGTGGTTTAGCTCGAGGTAAGTGAAATGGTGTTATGGCTGTCTACTTTCACGCGAGAGAGATAGAAGAAAGAGAGAACGCGCGCACCGGAACTAAACGTGCTTAGTTTAAATGTAGATTTATGACAAAATGATATACATGAATTTTTAGCTTAGTAAGTTATTCTTAACTTTACAGCACAGTAAGAAACTGTTTACGTACAGTCGTATAAAATAGACTGAAATAGATAGGAATTTTAACCATCGAAAAAAGTTCGAGTAATCTTATTTTGGTTTTAGTACAACAGTAGAAAATATAGTCAAATAACATAAGGAAAATCCAAATGATTTAACCATATACATTTGGTTTTTGGTATTTAAAAAATACAAAATTATCGTTGTATCCCCTTAACGCAAAAGTGGTCTGTTACGTTACTAATATGATGCCACCCTATTGGGGTGTTATTCACTCCCTCCCAGCAGTGGGAACATTATAGGCTGATTATGTATTTATATAAAGCCAAAATTCCGAAGCAAGTTTTTCATAAAATGCGCGACGGCATTTTTTCGAGCTCGTGGATTGATCTATACCTATATGTACAGAAGCAATTAAATGAAAAATATATAAAAATATCTTTTAAATAGTGGTTTAGTTCATAGAGGCCTCAGAATTTTGAAATATATCTATAAAAAAATCCCATTCAAAACCATAAAACTACTAAAAACGCTCAGAATCAACAGTAAATTTCTCCTTAATAATATTGTAAGTATTATATCAGAATAAAAGCTACTTCATAAAAAATTAAAATTTCATATACAGGGTGATTTTTTAATGACCAGCCAAATTTTCACAGGGTGTTCTACCCATGAATATGAACAACTTTCACTATGGGACCAACTTTGAAATCACGAAAAAAAAACCAGCGGTTTCCTACAAAAGTTCAATACCTAATTACCTACTCGATCAAAATGTATGAAACAGCTGATATTTTTTTTGCGATTTCAAAGTTGGTCCCATAGTGAAAGTTGTTCATATTCATGGGTAGAACACCTTGTGAAAATTTGGCTGGTCATTAAAAAATCACCCTGTATAAAACTCAAAATAAACGTAATTACATCTGCCAAATTGCTACATAATGCGATGCCTTGCCGTGCTTCCATATACCTAATACAATGTCAAAACGCAACTTTGTGATATTCATAACAAAAGACTTGCTGCACCAGAACCGTAGCGTAAATAGACAGCAAAATAATATACCGTAGCAATTCGTAGCCGCAGTCTACGCCGTAGCAAGGGCTGCTACGGCGTAGGCTGCGGCTACAAGTTGCTACAGTATTGCATTGAGATTTCATACAACGACAACCCTTAAGCCCGATGGAATTTCTCATCGACAAAAATTACGAACTTCAATACAAACTTCCATCCGTGAGGATTGTTGTTAAAACATTATTTTCACATTTTAGGGTTCCGTAACTCAAAAGGAAAAACGGAATCCTTAAAGGATTCACTTCGTTGTCTGTCTGTCTGTCAGTCTGTCAAGACCCTTTTTGTCAGGAACGCGTGGGGAATAAGAATAATTTATTTGTCAAACATGCGTTTACATAAACTGACTAATCAGACATATTGCAATGTATCAAGGTATCTAGTTGAAATTAATACCAAATAAGTACATCTATGGTCCCTTGGAGCTCTAAAAAAATCAAGCTTCTATGTCATTTGTTTTCATTATTACAAACTTAAATTTGCAGTTGAAGAATTGATGCTGAACTATGTTAAGTTTGTTTTACTTTTGGGATAAACTCTTTTCAACTACGGAACCAATCATTGTGCGTGGTCCGACACGCACTTGGCCGGTTTTTTATTTTGTTATTTGTATTTCGTATTTCACGAACTATTCTCCAAATAAGCGTCATTCTTTCTTCCATCCCCTATGAACTGCAATTCAGAAATAAATATTTTTCTGCAAATGAAATGGAACTTGATATTATTTTATACGATTTCTTCTGTGCTCTATTCAATTTCTGTTTTATACTAACTTCGAAAATTGTAAGTTCTTAAGGATTCAGGTGAAACTCAGTGGTTGCACAATAGAAAGTTTAAGACTTTTTTTTAGCTTCTTCGTAAACTTTGCAGACTTTCCGTAAGGGTTTTATTTTCATCTGACTTGATTAGAAGGAGCGTCTTTAAAAGGCTTCACAATAATTATAATTTATAAAACGAAGGCGACGAAAAAAAATGCTGCTTGACCATGAGTCAAGCAGCATTTTTTTTTTTTTTGTAAAGCATAGTTTGAATTAAAACTACAGCTGTTTATCTATACAAAATATACACGTCTAAACTTCAAGTTTACGGTTTAAGTTTACACTTTAGGAGACAATGACATGACCTCTGAGTTTGTTTCGGCATTTTTTCTCAGGGACTCAGATCAACAAAAAAAGGAAGATGGAGCGCGTCGAACATCATAACTAATCATAAGTCATAACCATAACTCATTTATTTCTTCACAATATACATTAGAAAGTGTAAAATAGACACAAAAACAACAACAATACATAACAAACAGTAAATAATAACCTCTTATTAATTAACAATAGTTATCAAAAGTCAAAAGGGAAGGCACAAAACCGTACTCCTGCAAGTAAAATACACGCTCACGCACACACATACAACTAAAACCACGCTCACCGCTCTTAGTATGTGACGAGTCATCGTCTAGTTAACATAGTTAAAAAAAATAAAACTATGCCTTCCTGTGCAGTGAAAACTTGTAAAAAAAATAGCAAACCACATAAAAATCTCACGGAATCACTTTTCACTTGCAAGTACTTGAAATGACATCGTTTTTTTATTAAATAAACTAAGATTTTTTGGAATAAAAAACCTCAACGAACGAACGCAGTGACATAAAGGCAACCCTTGCAGGGTTGCCATAATACGATTTAAAATTTCCCGATTCGATTAAACAAATTTAAACATGATATCTTAGCCATACAATATTATTCCCCAAATTATAGGGAATCAATTTATCCTTCAAAACACATAGATAAAAAGGTGGCTTCACTTTTGATCTTCGAGGCGCTTCATCTTCATTTTTTTATAATTTTAATTTAAAAAAAAGGTACACCAACAGAGACTCACAACTCACTATCTGAGCTCAAGGATTTTAAAATATTTACCAAAAACTTGACTCATTAGGCTTATACGATCTACTTACAGAAATAAACATCTTTTTATTTGTCGCCACGACAAAATAACATACTAATTATATATCATGAGAACAATAACAACCAACGGAAGCCTAGTCCACTACAATAATAGTGACTAATTAAAAAAATCATTGCTCACAATAACACAAAGAGGAGCTCGTGGCTAAGTAATAACAGCCGCACGGGTCGATCCGTCAGGTTAAGCTACGCTTGCCGGGGTTGGTCAGTGGATGGGTGACCATCTTTACATATCGAGATTCCTCCGTGCCTCGGAAAGCACGTTAAGCCGTTGGTCCCGGCTGTTATTCGTGGATCTTTGACGGTCGTTACGGGTCGTCAGAAGCCCGAAAGTCTGACAACCAGTCCTACCAAGGGGTATCGTATTACCCAGTTACTGGGTTGTGGAGGTCAGACAGGCAGTCGCTCCATGTAAAATACTGGTATTCAGCTGCATCCGGTTAGACTGGAAGCCGACCCCAACATAGTTGGGAAAAGGCTAGGCAGATTGATTTTGCTCACAATAACACCAAAAATAACCGCATTTTTCAAAAAAAAATATCAGTTTCAAGTCCCTTAAGCATTAGCTTAAGGGACTTACGCTAAGTCGCTAGGTACGAGTAGGTATGAGAAAAATATCGCTAATTGGTCATCGATTAGATTAAAAATAAAAATACTCATACCCGTCTCGTGGCATCGATCGTATTCTGTAGCCTAGCAACGCACCTAGGGGTGTAAAATGTATTGCGAAAAGTCAATTGTTATTTTGTTGTGACTATAATTAGAGAAAATAACACGGGAAATGTAAAAGTTTACCTTTTTTGGGGCTGTCTGTCTCACAGGCTAACTATATTAAATTATTAAATGATGCTATTTATAGCCTTTTTCGTCGACATCACCTTTTGGCCGGAATTCAACCCGCCAAAAAGTTTTGTTACCGAGAAGAATATTCGACAGAGTTTTACTTAAGTTGTGAACCTCTTTTGAGGATACTTTTTCTTTGTTTTACTTTTAAAATGTTTTACAGTCACGACTTGTTCAGTTTTTTAATCTAGCTAGGTAAATAAATCAAATTGCAATGTTGTTCACGTTGTTCATTGGTAAGCGCATCACTTGAAAACGGCTGGCCTGATTAGGCTATTTTTTGTTTTTAAATGTTCGTAATAGACTGAATTGGGTTTTTTTTTCAAATTCGGGAAAAAACTGAACTTTTTTTTTTATTTTTTCAGTGGAATTTTTGTATGAACTATTTGAAATTGGGTCAGGACAACGTCTGTCGGGTCAGCTAGTTTAAAATAAAATTAACATTAGGTGTGTGTCTCTCTGTCTAAAATTAAAATGGAAAGCGTTGCCGTGCCGTGCCATCTGGCCGTTGTGAGTCGGGAGGCATTTTATTGAGTCGTCGCCGACGGACGCGGAAGTTATATTAATTTACCCTGTTATTTATAAACGTTTGGGCTTGTGGCTAAGTAATAACAGCCGCCCGTGTCGATCGATCAGCTTAAGCTACTCTTGCCGCGGTTGGTCCGTGGATGGGTGACCATCTTTACATACTAAGACCTCAGAAAGCACGTTAAGCTGGTGTCTTTAAACTTGAATCTATCTTTTTTTATTATAAAAAAGAAGAGTCCTGACTGACTGATTGACTGACTCATCAACGCCCAGCCTACACCCTTGGACCTAGAAATCTGAAAGTTTACACAGAGGTTCCCTTTATAATGTAGACAAGGAATCAGGAAGGAATTCCCGGTAGTAAGTTCCCGTGGGATATTTTCCGAAATCCACGCGGGCGAAACCGCGGGCCTCAACCCTCCGTCCTCCAGTCAACCTCTTTAATTCTTTAGCTAGCTACCCCCGTGTGGTTTGAGTCCTCCACCTTGCGTCTTAACTCTGTAAGTACCTGAACTGATAGCCGTGTCACTCTTGGATTCCCTACGCATCTTGCACTGCGCGACGTCCATGAAGCAGTGGTTCTGAAACATGAGTGACGGCTCTCTGGCCAGTGTGCCGGGCAGCCCACACACTGGTGCGTACGTGTTAGGACATTTCTGAAAAAAAAAAACATACAATCGTCCCTCCCCTCGGAGGAGCTCGTGGCTAAGTAATAACAGCCGTACGGGTCGCTCCATCAGGTTAAGCTACGCTTGCCGGGGTTGGTCCGTGGATGGGTGACCATTTTTACATACAGAGACTTCTCCGTGCCTCGGAAAGCACCGCAGTCCCGCCTGTCATTCGTGGACCTTTGACAGTCGTTACGGGTCGTCAGAAGTCCGAAAGTCTGACAACCAGTCTTACCAAGGGGTATCGTATTACCCAGTTACTGGGTTGTGGAGGTTAGATACAGCCGCTCCATGTAAAATACTGGTATTCAGCTGCATCCGGTTAGACTGGAAGCCGACCCCAACATGGTTGGGAAATTATTGACAATCGTACCCCTGCTTAGCATGACTTGATAAAACATGGAGATTTATTTATTATAGTGTAAGTTGACTAATTATGTAGTATGTACAGGTACACGTACAGTGAGCTGCATGATCAATTGGGTGTTAAAATTTTAATACAACTGGGGTACCTACCCAATTGATGCAGCCCACTGTACATAAACCTTCAAGAATAAATTCTCTACATGATTGTGAAAACCCAATAAAAATCCGCTGCGTATTTTAGAAGAACGCGGTCACACAGACAGACACGAGATGTGATTTCAATGTATTTATCGCGCTTCACCGTTAGTTGCACCTGTTTCTTTTGTTGTGTTTGTAATTGTCAGGACAAGGTTTGCAGGACCGATTTTTTTTAAAAGAAAATTCACCCGAAAACTCGTTTTTCAGGCTTGTTTACCTCAAAAGAAAAAAACGGAACCCTTACAGGATCACTTCGTTGTCCATCTGTCAAGACATCTCAAGAACGGGTGGAGGTATCAAGCTGAAATTAATATCAAATAATAGGTAGTCCCTTTGGAGCTCTAAAAAATCAAACTTGTAAGTCAAGGCAATAAAAAATTAGGCCCATTTATATGACATATTATATTGCTGCATTTATTTTTTTTTTGCATTTTATATTTATTGCTGTAATGGTAAATGTAAGTAGAATAAATAAATATTTTGATACTCGCAAGTAAATCAAAACCTATAGGGTACTTCCCGTTGACCTAGAATCATAAATTTTGGCAAGAAGCAATCTCTCACAGCACAATTATAGAAAAAAGTCGTCACGAAAATCGTAACAAAAAAAAAGCGATTACAAACTTAACTTTTCAACTACAATGTTAAGATTCTTTTTAACTACGGAACCCTTCATTGTGCGTGGTCCGACACGCACTTGGCCGGTTTTTTTAGTTAGTTTGTTTGAACGCGCTAATCTTTGGAACTACCCCAGTCGGATTTGAAATAATGTTTTTGCATTTTATAGCCCAATTTGGTTCTTAAAAAACCGGTCAAAAGCGAGTCGGACTCGCGCACCGAGGGTTCCGTTCCGATTTCTGAAAAAGTGTGCTATTTAGAGACATCGTTTTATTTTTCCTGTAATCTTTACATAAACTTCTATCACATAGAATAATTTCAGATTTTTCTCTTTGCAAACTTCGGAAATAAGGTCGCCCCCCTTATTTCCGAAGTTTGCAAACGGTATTTTATTTTACATTTTTCATCAGAAGTCGAACTATGCGGCCTAAAAAAAAGAAAAAAAAATTGAGAATGTGCAAACAGCGCTCTTTCATATGATACCCCAAATGCTCTAGTAGCCCCACTTTGATTTTTTAAGACCCCTTTTCAGCCCCTGTTGCAAGAAAAAATATAAATATTTTAATTTCTTTCTTATTTGAAAAATAATTGGGTAAACGTCATCTAAAACTATTTTAAATTTCAAGTTGATAGCATTAGTAGTTCTTGAGATATCCAGCTGTGACAGACAGACAGACAGACTGAGTGACACCATAAGGGTTCCTTTTTACCATTTTGGTACGGAACCCTAAAAATGTTACTGAGCAGCCTTCTACGTGAAGTTCGGACTTGCCAAGATATATCGGCCGTACTGTACAGGCGAAGTTGGAGGATAATATTTTTGTATGAAAACATACAACACACAGCCTAAACGGGGCATGAATAAAAAAAACTCGTGTCAGGTGGTCACACGAAAAAGGAAAAAAAAAGAGAAAAAAAAGAAAAAAAAAAGAAAAAAAAAGAGAAAGGAGAGAAAGGAGAACAACTGGAGATAGAGACATGAAATTCATCCGGGCGACACCGGGCACGAACTACTATGCTCGGACTTGACGGCTAATAAGTGTCATTTTAACTGCAGTAAAATGACACTTCTTAATCGTCATTTTGTTAAAAAATGAAAATGTTTCCATTTAAGTATAAGTTACCGAAAAGTTGGAGGGAGCTTAATAATGTACAATTGAAGAAACAACTTAAGTCATTTCTAACTGACAAAGCATATTATAATATTAAGGAATTTCTGACAGAAGCATTTATTTTGACATAGATTTTATTAATTATTTTTATTTACTGTTGACATTTATGATATAATTTCATTACTGTATGCTAAATTCAAGGTAAATTAATGATATTGTCTCTATTACTTAAATTATTAACAAACATAAATTATTCATATTAGCACGCCATATTAAGTGGCAAACATGTCTGAACCTATTGTTTTTATTGTTATCCTGCATGCACGTTTTTATTCTTGTATGTGTACACAGGTTTGAGCAAATAAATTTATCTTATCTTATCTTATCTTATCGTTTGATAGCGAAATGACAGTAAAAATGACAGTAGGAGTGTCATTTTACTGCAGCTAATTAAAAGTCCGACCATAGTTTGTAATAAATGTATAAATAAAGAAGATTTTTTAACGATAAAAAAAAATATTTTATTTATTAAGAAAACAAAATATTGAAGTAAAGTAAAGTAGAGAGCATCATACTTTTGCTTTTCTACATTATTAGATAGAAAATATTTTTAAAAGCATCCAACAATTTACTGATTTCAGTATCGGTATCGGTTTCGGTGTAATCCAATCTTATTAGATCGGATTACCGTAAGAAAAATACCGATCCGATCCGATCTTATTAGATCGGATTACCGTATTCCCTAGCAGTAACTATTTTGGTTTATTATTTTTCTGTGAATTATTTAGAACAAAAAAATTAGGTACCACCTAATTAATTTTTATTATTATTGTGTTATGATATGAGAATGATAGAAACGTTGTGGATGCCATGGTAACTGTTCAATTTACAAGCACAACACAATATGATTATCAAAATGAAACTTGTATTTTAACGAAGTTATGTAAGTAGGAATGACTTTGCTATAATAATATGGTCTATAGTCTATATACCATTATGAAATATGTTTTGGGACGATTTCATCAATATAATTGCTACGGTGTCCGCTCTGGCGCTTACAGGCAACCGGAGATACTGTTAGCAATCTACTTATTATGGACACAGATAATGTGTGTCTAGTTTCCTGTATCTACCTACTTACTACTTAATGTGTCTTACTTACAGTTGGACATTTATGAAAGCAGGATTCCAACGTCGGACTGTGATCATAATCCTCACTAACATTCTTCGGTATCTTGACCCAAGGTGTGTACACATTGATGGGACCGAAGATCTTGATCATTCGCTTTCGTGTGGACTCGTTATACATCGACTGTATGTCCCTCATTGGTAAATCTCGAACGTGGGTTTCGGCAAAGAATTGTCTGATACTATCGTTAATATTTCGAGGGTCAAACATTGATCCATCGACTATGACAAGGCTCTTTGTTTTGTTGGGATTATTTGGTGCATTCACTTTGGTTGTCACAAGAGATTCTTCCTCATCAATTATTTTGCTGTTACCGTCTCCTTCTTCTGAGCCTGGATCATTTGAACAGATAAAGAAATCAGTGACGGTAAATTGTAGTTCCTCATGTTCCTCCCAACAGTTATGTCTTTTGAGCCGGCATTCATTCGCGAACGTTCTGATTTTGAATCCTTCGCCATCTGGTCGGATTCCGCACACTGGGTCACCAGCCTCTTTGCAGTCGGCACAGGTATTGACAAACTGAACATGTTCAATCTTTTCTGACTCTGCCGTTGATTTAACGGTACAATGTTTCATACTTGTTATGCCGTAAGCTGCAACAATATTATAGAGGTACTTAGTACTGTAGCGAAATCATAAAATATTCTTTGTGAGGCATTAGGCGAGGACTCCTGCGACGCGACGGCGGCCGCGCTAAAGCTTTAAATAATGGACGCGATGCCCGTATCGATCGATACAGTACAGTTGATAATTTGTAGCAAGGTTTTGTAAGCTCTACAGCACTTACAATACGTATTATACTTAATTTACCGAGTGAGCGAAGCGTCTCTGCTTCAAGTCTAGCAAAATTTGCTTTTGTCTGTCGACTTGTTGGTATTCCTCTCTCTACAGGTCGTATTTTACAACCGATCAACTTGGTGTAAAGGTTTTACAACTTTATATAACTTTTTTAATACCTAGCAGATGTTGGAGAAAAAACAGCTAGGCTGAAGTGGGAGTGGGCCGGACACGTCGCACGAATGCACCCGGAGAGATGGGCAAAGATCGTCACTTACTGGACGCCTGAGGTAGGACATCGCCGTTGAGGCAGGCCGCGGCGAAGGTGGTGTGACGATCTGATAAGGTTTGCAGGCCCAACATGGCCAGAGATCGCACAAGACAGGGAGGGTTGGAAGGAAAAAGGGGAGGGCTTTGCCCAGCAGGGGGACACAATGTAGGCTAATAAAAAAAAAACTTTTTTGTCTTCGGGGATTTTTGATTGAGGGGTACTCCTCCAAAAAGGAGTAAAAAAGGGTTCTCCGCCTTATGAGATCCGATTTCTATAGTTAGTATTTTATTTGAAAGGTAGTAACGTTAAATAATTGGTCTCATAAAAAAATTGTGAAGATCTGATAAGGATCTTCGGCGTGATGAGCAGAAAAGCTTCTCGAAATACAGTAAATTGCTCACTTTTAAAATTCTATCAGTGGAATCGGTCCTTTACTACGAGGTAGGGATTGATGGAGCACCTGGGACCACCTTCTCATCACAAATTATGAAAATTATGAGAATTTTCTATAACGAGGCGTTATAAGGTCACTATATGACGCTATTGTACACCGCTAGACGACTGATATATTAATAATAATTTTTCGATACCTATATTTACTGTTCTTAGAACTACTAGTAATATTTGTTTAGACTTCAAGACCTCGTTAGTTAGAGCCATGAAAGACATTGAATTTCGACAGCGATGTTTATTTCTGCAAGCCGGGATAGCTTTTGTTTTGCTACCTTTAGTTTATACTTAACTCTGTGTTGTATACTTCTGGCAGCATCATAATATGTCTATATACCCTAAAAGAACCGGTAGGTACAGCTATGTCAGAAAAAAACTTTTACTGACGTAGACATAACCTATTTAGAAGTAGGATTTTTAATAAAACAATAGAAATCTCATAAAAGCCAATATGAGCCAAAACCATCAAAATCAGTTCAGTAGCTTAGGAGTGAGGAGGGTGCATACTTAAACAGACAAACGGTTTGAATCGCCCCTTGCTTTGAGATGATCCCTGACGGCTAAATAAACGGCGGAAATCCTTTAAGACCCTCGTTTATCACGTCAACGAAGTTACCCTCGGCTCGGCTCTCTTACTGAGTTGCTCAACTTGGGAACATAGCAACAGGTTGTGACCCGATTGTCTACCGTTGCTATGATAACTGATAAACACTTTTGTTGTCAAGCTAAGTTTGTTTTGTGTAGCGTGGCTGAAAGTTGGAGCAGGCGGTGGGTATAATATAGTTATAGTTATAGTTCAGCCATCTCGTTACCATCATAATACAAGCATTAGGTTGCTTAGCTTGGGACTAGATGGCGTTGTGTGAAATGTCCAAGGATATTATTATATTATTATTATTTTTTTCCTTTATTTCATTTATGTACATATATCATTTATATTTTTAAATATTTTTATAAAAACAAAAATAAAAAAAAAACATTTAAAAATATAAAAATAGTAGCCCACCGATATCGGGAACAGGGTCCAAGCTACCGTTGGTCAGGGCTCTAGAGAGAGGAACCTCCTCACTATGCGTGCCGTGTCCAGGAGTACTGCTTTCTGAATCAAGCCCTTGATCCAGCCGCGCAATGAGAGCCTCCTGAGGTGTTGATCGAGGCTCTGTGCCATTAACCGTAACGATTATCGGTACAATGATTGCAGAGTCTACGTCCCACATGTCGACAACCTCGTGTGCTAAGTCAAGATACTTGATTTTTTTATCTTTCTCAGCTTTCACGAGATTCTCGTCATGAGGGACAGCGATATCAACAATAATTGCACGGCGCTCTCGTCGATCTATCACCACAATATCAGGCTTATTGGCTACAATAGTCCTGTCTGTGATGATAGATCGATCCCATTACAATGTGGCTTGGCCATTCTCGAGAACTGGGTCGGGCACATACCTGTAATATGGCACTTCGGACTCCACAAGGTTGTACTGCAAGGCAAGTTGCTGGTGGATAATCCTAGCCACTAGATTGTGTCTGTGCAAGTATTCGCCGTTAGCAAGACGAGAACAACCGGAAACAATATGTCGGATTGATTCACCGGGACGGTGGCATGCCCGAGAGATGTCAACCGTACTGTCCTTGACAATGTATTTTCGATAATTATTCGTCATGATAACTTCATCCATAATTGCACACACAAAACCTTCGGTTTCCCCGAAGAGGTCGCCGAAACGTAGCCAGGATACAGACGCCAAAAAGTCTACATCAGGCCCATGGAGGGCCCGGAAAAAGCGTCCGTGAAGCTCTTTGCCTTGCCATACTTCCTTACGATCGTTAGTATCAAGTACTGCAGGTTTGCGCCAGTTCTCTTTCGCCAAGGAGAGCGGGGTGAGGCCCTTGTCCACCGCGACTACATCTCGATGCATCCCCACGTCGTCTTCTAGGAAATATTCCCTGAGACTGCATAATTATCTCGCGATTGTGGAGGGTCTTAGCATTTAAAAAGCCTCGACCTCCACACTTTATTATTATTATTTTTTTTTTGTCTTTGACATATCTCGGGACCCTGGGGTCCCGGACCTTTGGAAGGCGTATGAGGGGCCGAAGCCAACTCGCAGAGGCCCCTTAGACAATTTTAAATGACGAGGTGGCACCAGCCGACGATTATCCCTGTATGCACTATGCATGTGCACCCAAGGACAACCCCCGGTTGGTGCAGGACTATTGCAGAACATGGATACAAAACATATTGGGCTATGGATTTGGGTGGTTCTGGACTGGTTACCTAAAACTATGAACTGACTATGGCCCCTGCCGGATCAATGTTTTATAATACACGGATAAAATGGCAGGGGGTGACTTGCACACTCAATAATGGGCCCCCGAAAACGGTCGCTAGCACATAGTGTCGTAGCGGCAAGGGGGCAACATGTCCTGAGGTGCTTGTGAGGAGTGGAGAGGTATCCCACGGTTCTCAGAATAATCCCAGAGCCCGGAAGATGGTCAAGATCCCTACAAACACTTACTGGAATACTTCCTTCCTCCGAGCACGTTTGCTCTTGCGAATCTCCACTCAAGCCAGCCAATAAAGGCAAGAATGAGGTGGGAGCTCTGTTCCCGTCAGTGTTCACTCCAGCCGGCCAATAAAGGCAAGCCAGAGATGAGGAACAAAACTACTCCCGGGAGATAGGGTCCGTGGGGTCGCTACTGCCCAACAGCTCGCCACATGCTGCCCTGCGGGTTTCTGTATCTCTCTTGGTCTGGCTCCTCACCCTAGACCTGTGTCGGCAAAGTGAACTCTACTGGCACAGGCCCAGAGTTCGGAGCGCGCAAGCCCCACCACGACGTCAACGTAGAGATACTGCGGTGGGGTTATTATTATTATTAATAGTAGTCTATGCGGTGGAGGACTTATGATGCCGCGGCCACATTAACGGGATAATAATATGCCGTTGATTATCGCGTTGAAGAGCGTTAGTCGTAGGTGTAGCCCGGGATAATTTAACCGAATCTTGACCGTTTTTTTTTTTTTTTTAAATTTATTTAAAGGGCTTTGTCCGAAAACATTAATTCTAATTATTTTCGTTCCGGACGGAGTTTGATGGAGTGTCATCAAAATATGACAGACATCATCAGCCACTCCACAGTCATCACAATTTGGAGACAAAGCTTTCCTCATTAAGTAATAAAAGTTATTTGATGGAATATGTCCGGAGCGAAGTCTTAAGGCTATAGTAATTAGGTTTTTATTTAGGTCACAAATTTTAACTACCGTGATGTTTATGGCGTTTATGGGCATTGACGTTGACGTCATCAAATCAAAAATCAAATCAAATCAAATCATTTATTCGCATAGAATGTAGGTATTGTTATGGCGACACGGTTGGCGCAGTGGTTGAGTGATTGACTGCTGCGCAGCATGTCGCGGATTCGATTCCCGCACGGAACAAATATTTGTACGACCTACAAGTATTTGTTCCGAGTCTGGGTGTTCTTCTATCTATAATATGTATGTATTTACAAAAAAAAAAAAAAAAAAATGTACCTATATAAGTAGTAGCAGCCATCTCGTTACCATAACACAAGCATTAGGTTGCTTAGCTTGGGACTAGATGGCGTTGTGTGAAATGTCCATGGATATTTATTTATTGTACAAAAGCCGGGTACATTCTGCCTGAGTTTTGGCATGCAAAGTTTAACAAATAATGATGCATAATAATGAGGCATGATGAGTGATGTAAGTTTGTGTTGGTTGAGTTTACACATCGCCTTATTAACAAGAGAATTGTTTCCAAACTCATCATAATTTCTGCCTTTTCTTAAAACATTATAAAATTAAAGGCAAGTTTTCATTCAAAAACACTTTTGAATTTATAAAGGTCCTGCTAAGTTTTGTTTTAGATATTTTCGTTATCGCAATCATGTATTTTAGGCTTGTGTGTGTTTATTTTGTTTTATCAATAGGGGTGTTGACTATTCAGTATATTTTTTTCTTCGTCATTTAAGGCGAAAGCGCCAGGGTAGCCCGCGAAATTCAAAATTTCTTACGTTTTTTGCAATTTGTAGGTCAGTAATACAACTCCATAAGTTAGCATTTACCTCAAATCTAGAAGTTTGAGGTAAATGCTAACTTATGGAGTTGTATTGCTGATTCTAATGATTATAATTCTGTAAAGCCACATTAGCTACGGCCGCGAATCATATTTTAATCAACATACAAGCTCACACTGACCTAAAAATTGCAAAAAACGTAAGAATATTTGAATTTCGCGGGCTACCCTGGCGCATCAACCTTAATCCTAAAGTCGTCTTAACTTCTATCTAGTGAAATGACAACAAAATTAAATATGTAAAAAAGCTGATAATGCCGGACACCATCTAATTTAGCCGGACGTATCCAAACAGCCTAACAAAGTAATGTCCGGCTTTATCCGGAAGCCTGGCAACACTACATACTAAAGTCGTAAACTAAAACCGGCCAAGTGCGTGTCGGACTACGCACATTGAAGGGTTCCGTAGTTGAGATGAAATTATCCCAAGAACAAACGTAACATTATAGTTGAAAAACATGTTCTCCCATACATCCAACAGTAAATGTAAGTTGGCACTCACAATATTGAGAGATTTACCATGTTATTTTAAGACCACAAACTTCTTATAGGTTTTCCTGTAATCTACAGGTACCTATAGAACTATTTTCTGTATTTATTTCAAAATTTTAGGCTTAGTAGTTTCGGAGATAAGAGGGGGGAATGGTCAATTTTCGTCTATTTTCTTAAATAACTTTAAAATTAGTTATTTTAAAATTATAAAAAAAATATTATTGAGACCCTCATAGTAAGCCCTTTTATTTGATATGTCACACGGTACAGTTTGAAAAACTTTTTTTTTTTAATTTTCTTGTTAGCCCCCCTAAAAGTGACCGCCATATTCAAAATTCATTTATTTTCTTTAGCCGTACGTGTTTGGGTCACAGAAATCCATATGTGTACCAAGTTTCAACTTAATCGGTCCATTAGATTCGGAGCAAATTGGCTGTGACAGACGGACAGACAGACAGACACACGAGTGATCCTATAAGGGTTCCGTTTTTTCCTTTTGAGGTACGGAACCCTAATAAACCGACTTCAACTTGAACTAAAAGTCCCAACTAACATGGCTTGAAGCTACACTTTCTAATAACGTAATGGATATCAAGATGTCCACTGACAGTATTTCTACATCTCACAAAGAGTTTACTCTCTGGGTTTGTTTTGACTTTAGTAATAACATCTTTGAATATGTAGGTACTTAGGTAGGTACTTACCATCTAGTATAACTAATATTTGTTTTGATACCCTTGCCCTTTTCGTATTACTTAGTCAATCAATCTACCTAGCCTTTTCCCAAAAATGTTGGCAAAACCAGTGTTTTACATGGAGCGACTCCCTATTTGACCTTCACAACCCAGTTGATATTATAATTAATCTATCCATTTATTTGGTACACTACAATCGAAAGCGGCTTTGAAATTCAAAGCCGTTTATAGAAGTAAAAAAAAAAGTAAACAGATATGGAGAGTAGGTATAGCTGATAACAGGCAGTGCCACTCTGCGCCATTATTGAAAAATTAATAAGTCTAGAGTTAAGAAACATTTTCAAACTTAGGTAGAATTTTTTGTATTAAAAAAATCAACACTAAACCGTATAAAGTTCGAAGATAAAGCAGTTAACACCAAAAATGCTGAAATGTCAAAAAAGTCAAAATGTTCCGTATCTCCTGACTTACTTATTACTTTTTTAGGGTTCCGAACCTCAAAACGAAAACACGGAACCCTTATAGGATCACTCGTGTGTCTGTCTGTCTGTCTGTCCGTCTGTCACAGCCAATTTGCTCCGAATCTAATGGACCGATTAGTTGAAATTTGGTACACATATATTTGGTATGGTTTGGTATTTGGTATGGATTTCTGTGACCCAAATACGTAAGGCTAAAGTAAATAAATTAATTTTGAATATGTGGGTCACTTTTAGGGGGCAAATAAGAAAATAAAAAAAGGTTTTGCAAACTGTACCGTGTGACATTATATCAAATGCAAAGGCTCTCAAATATATATTTTTATAATTTTAAAATAAATCATTTTAAAGTTATTTAAGAAAATAGACGAAAATTGACCGTCAATTATCTCCGAAACTAATGAGCCTAAAATTTTGAAAAAATATAGAAAATAGATATATAGGTAACTTAGGTAAGTACCTGTAGATTACAGGAAAACCTATAAGAAGTTTTGGCCTTAAAATAACGTGGTAAATCTCTCAATATTGTAAGTACAAACTTACATTTACTGTTGGAATGTATGGGATCGGAGAACATGTTTTTCAACTATAATGTTCAGTTTGTTCTTGGGATAATTTCATGCCAACTACGGAACCCTTCATTGTGCGTAGTCCGACACGCACTTGGCCGGTTTTTCTCAATGGTGGCGCTGTTAGCAGCTACACAATAGAAAAATTTAAAAAAATCTATCTGTCTGAGTTGACCTTGACGTAGGTATTACATTTTTGTACTATGTTCTATAAGCTCTTTCAAAGTTCAAACAGGCGCGCCACGCGCCGCAAATCGTGCGCGACACAAAGGCACCGCCCGTCGCGCGACACGGGGTGCCTTTGTGTCGCATTCGATTAGCGTCGCCGCGACGCTTAGGTGCGACACGCGACGCCGTCGCGTGTCGCACCTAAGGGTCGACAAACCAAACACTGTCTACATTCCTATCTCAATAAACATCTTAATATAATAGAATTTGAGTACTTACGCGTTAGGTTCATAAAAGAAGAGAAGGAACAAAAACAAACTCATTCACTCAATAAAATGGGAATGCTGTTCTTAATTTCAAAATCTGTCGTACATTGAAAGCAAGAAAGAAAGAAAAATTATGCGTTTATTGGCATTAAGTAAGTACAGTAAAAAATACACCTTATAAAAAAAAGAAAACAATGATCATGATTTATTGTGTTTATGATGATTACGAGATGTTACGAGTTTATCAAAGCCAAGGATCTTCACATCTTCAATACATAGAGCCTACCATACTGATTCCAACTTCTTAAAGTACCTTACTAATTCCATGATCAAAGCATAACTTATGCTAAAAAAAATGACACCATCAGAATGACCCTTTGAATTTCAAAATTCGAAACCAACAAAATACATTTTCTTATTGCATGCCAGTGGTATTCCGTTTTGCATTGTGATAAGTCAAATTCGTCAATACATAACTACACCTCTATCTCGCAGTAGTAATTTTGCATGGGGCTTCGGGGGAAATTGGGGTGTTATTGTTATGGAATATTGTACCTGTCTGGTGCCTGGGCAACGGGGAGATGGGTAGGCTTACATCTCCCCTTGCCGCCTGGCTGCAGCTCCATTAGAGGGTGTCCTATGGAACACAAATATATATACAACAATATTACTTGATTGAACGGGCTGCTTCGGGCGTTAACAATTTACTTACAGATTAAAGTTGCAAGCTCTGGATTATTACCTTTGTATCCAGATGGGCAGTTAATCTTTTATCTTGATGATTTTCTGAGTTGATGTTTATTGGTGGAGTGTTTGAATGTATTTAAGTACAGACGCCAGCAGGTCAAGCCACCTGAAACTGTCAAATTTTCCCAATCAACCTTGAACCTTATGCTTTAGCGATAAAGATGAAAATCTATTAAAGAAATTTGACAGATTGTAGTAGCTTAATGTGCTGGCGTCTGTACAATGCGTTTCAAATAAGAATAGGAACGTCAATGACCTCTATCTGTCAAATGGTGATTGAAAAGTACGGTTTGCAAAGAAAACTTATTTTCGTATCAATACCATTTTTTGTTGTTTAGCCGAGTCTTAGTTAAATCAAAGTGAAAAAGACATCAAAAAATTATTTATAATTAGTTTTTTATAAATTATACTTCTTTCTTTCATATTTTCATTGTTGGCAACAATTTTTTTCATTTTTTACAAATTCTTCGTTCATGGTTCGTAAATAAATGTTATTTAAAAAATATCTTGTTTTGCTCACCCTACCCAATTTATTCGATTTGACAGCTATGACGTCACAACATGGCGCTAAGTCGATAGTATTCTTATTTGAAACGCATTGTAGTTTATAAACAGTAATTTTTAAAGAAGAAACCTAATTAAACTAGTAGTTCTGCGAACAGCCGGTCGATTCTGTAAAAATCTCACCGTGAAAACTTAGGTGAAGTGAGTTTGTTTTTGCTAGGAATTGACACTATTGACAGCTCACTCCACGCTCACTACCTAAGTTTTCACGGTGATATGGTTACAGAATCGCACTGCTGTAAACTTAGCGAGCACAAACTTTTTTGCAACGATTAATACACCAATATTCAAGGTCGCTCAGCGCGCTATGGAGCGGGCTATTCTCGGAGTTTCTTTGAAGGACAAAATCAGGAATGAAGTTATCTTAACCGACATAGCTTGCAGAATAAGCAAACTGAAGTGGCAGTGGGCTGGCCATGTTTGTCAAAGGACCGATGGCCGGTAGAGCAGACGAGCCCTGGAGTGGAGACCGCGTATCGGTAAGCGTAGTGTGGGACGCCTCCATGCAGCTAGATGGACCGACGACCTGAAGAAAGTGTCTGGGACAGACTGGATGCGGAAGGCGGAGGACAGGGTGTTGTGGCGCAGACTGGGAGAGGCCTATGTCCAGCAGTGGCCTGCGATAGGCTGAGTTGATTGAATACACCAATAAAGTTATTTAACGGGATTTTACCATGTTTTTTTTATTCTAAAGTACATAACTACCTATCAAATAAAAAAAGAACCATCGAAATTGGATTTCTTAAGGCGGAGATATCCAGTAGCTCACTTTTTGGAGGAAGTAGGTAAATTCAATCAAAAATCCCCGACGACAAAAATATATCTGTAAATTCGTAAAATCTGTACTTAGGGGCAGTTTCGTCCAGTCGGTTGTAAAATACGACCTACAGAGGAATATCAACAAACTGACAAATGAAAGCAAATTTTGCCAGACTTGAAGCGCTTCCCTCGATATGCTCGCTCGGTAAATTAAAATAATAAAAAAATATATATTTCGGAACAATAACACAAAAAGTAGGTACAAAAGTAAAACCCCTCATGAGCCAATCACCAGATTCTCAACTCACCAGATTCGCAACTCATCAGCTATTGTACTATCCAACACATAAATTATATATAACTTTCAAATAAATTATTAACTGTGAAACTCTGAAAAGGTCTTTTGAGGAAAGAACCACACAGATTGAGTGGACTTATCCAGTCAGCCATTACCTAATCGTGCGCACAACAATTTGACGAACAATACCAAAGAAAGGACATCTGGATATATGCCCCGCGCAGCGGGACTCTGTCGACCTAGCCCAACAGCCGACGGTATTTCTTCAAGTGACTAATTAGGCCAAGAACGTAGTATGTAATTAACCATGTTGCGCATACCTGCATTATAAAAAAAAAAAAATATATAATTGTATTTTGGCCTCATAATGCACCTAGGCGAATATGAACTCAGGTAAATTATAGTAGATTATGCACCGAGGGGCTAAAGTTGTGTCTTATGTCACGGGCGTCATATTGAATCTCGAGCGCAAT
The DNA here is from genome assembly GCA_905163495.3 of Cosmia trapezina. Classification (NCBI taxonomy): domain Eukaryota; kingdom Metazoa; phylum Arthropoda; class Insecta; order Lepidoptera; family Noctuidae; genus Cosmia; species Cosmia trapezina. Next base: position 21,788,153 of record LR991032.1, on the reverse strand, counting down.
GAAGGATTCGGGATTTAACTCCCAAGCGCAGCGAGGGAGTTAAGAGTTTAACTCACGAGCGAAGCGAGGGAGTTAATATAAGAATCCTGAATGCAGCGAGGGATTCAAGCTAGCCCAAGGCAAAGACACCTTTAGCCCAGAGGAGGATACTCTACTTTTTACACCTACTGTGAGAAAGTAATAGCCATAGTACGAAAAACAAAGTATTTATTAAATAAACAAACAGTAAGAATAACATATTTAGAACGAGTTAGTTATATGCACTTACATATTAATTGAAGTTAATGGTAACATTTGAGACATTAGTCCAGTTGTGCAAAGATAAAGTTAAGTTTTTATTTGGTACGTTTATAGATGTTGATGTGGAATTAAAAAAAAAAAAAAAAAAAAATGAAAAATGGTTCGTAGTTATCTAATTATTCTTACAATATTATGTCTTCGAAAACATGGCAACGATATGAAGAAGCAGTCGTTATGATTTTGTAGGAAATCGAGAATATCATCCACGCGTAGTAAGGGTTTCGAGAATATTATAGCTTTCCTCTTTCTGACACCAAAGGGTGTTTGTTAGTACTATACTGCCAATTTAGCTGAGCATGTGAGATTCCAAATTCAAATCACATTATTGACCAGCGGGTCATAATGAAATCCAGTACAACATTATTGACCGGCTGTGCCCCTGGCCACTAATGACTCACTTTAGGTTAAGGTTGCTTGACATATAATTTGACATTTTCGAGCAGGTGGTGTGAAAAGTATTTTTCACACCACCTGCTCGAAAATGTCAAATTATATACGCGTAGTAAGGGTTTCGAGAATATTATAGCTTTCCTCTTTCTGACACCAAAGGGTGTTTGTTAGTACTATACTGCCAATTTAGCTGAGCATGTGAGATTCCAAATTCAAATCACATTATTGACCAGCGGGTCATAATGAAATCCAGTACAACATTATTGACCGGCTGTGCCCCCGGCCACTAATGACTCACTTTAGGTTAAGGTTGCTTGACATATAATTTGACATTTTCGAGCAGGTGGTGTGAAAAATACTTTTCACACCACCTGCTCGAAAATGTCAAATTATATGTCAAGCAACCTTAACCTAAAGTGAGTCATTAGTGGCCAGGGGCACAGCCGGTCAATAATGTTGTACTGGATTTCATTATGACCCGCTGGTCAATAATGTGATTTGAATTTGGAATCTCACATGCTCAGCTAAATTGGCAGTATAGTACTAACAAACACCCTTTGGTGCCAGAAAGAGGAAAGCTATTCTCGAAACCCTTACTACGCGTGGATGATATTCTCGATTTCCTACAAAATCATAACGACTGCTTCTTCATATCGTTGCCATGTTTTCGAAGACATAATATTGTAAGAATAATTAGATAAAGTAACTACGAACCATTTTTTAAAAGGAATGGAATAACATTAAAACTGGCATTAATAATAACAAATACCGTACCGCGCCGTAATACCGTAATAGTAATTGGCTGTAACATTAGTTAATTTATTTTTCTCAAACATGCATGGAAATATTGTCATTATTTTCGAAAAAAGAACACGCGAAGTATCGAATTTACGGTCAAAGAAAATAAATCCATTTCAGGAGCGTTTTTTGAATTTGGAACATTACACCGCTCCAGCAATGTTGTATGAAACGGCGTGCTGGGGTTTTTAAATACTCTTTGATTGGATCTCTTTGCTTAGTATAAATTGCGTTCACGTGGCTGTATAGCCATAAAAGCGTTTGCCTTTCGGCACAGATGTCAGATAGAAAATTGGCGGCAAAACTGAAAATTCATCTTGATTTGAAAATGTATATTTACATACTTATTAAATATAAAAATACTTAATTAAAATGAGTTCCAACGGTTCAGAGTGAAATGGAGTTTGATTGTAGGTACTCCACCAGATTTAAGATCAGAAGCCAAATTGGCAATGGAAAACCTGCTTCCAGCGAAATCAAAAGAAAAATACACTTTCATGTATTTTAGGTTTAGGATTAAAATTTTATGATTTGTAAAAACGAGAAAAAATGAACATTTTCTCCGAAACAGTATTTTTGGCGTATTTTAATGAGATTGTTAAAACTAAAAACCCATCTACATTATAGGCAATTTATTCCATGCTGAAATGTTAAAAACGGCATTAACTTGAAAAATTAAGGAAACTTAACTACTTTCATTTCCCTGCATTCTTTTGAGAAAAGCACTATATATGCCTCGGCGGAAATGGCAATTGCTTGTCTCGTATTAGTGAAGTCCTCGCCTCCGGCTCGGCCTTCAAACTCATACTCGACCTGCAATTGCCTATTTCACGGCCTTTGCAATAATGTACTATTAAGTAAACTGCGCTAAGATTGCTGTGGATTTTGTGAATACATAAATAAATAATAAAACCTATCTATACTACAGTCGATTTATCACATGTTATCAAAAATACTCTATTTTCACGAGCGTCTCCAATGACGTTCTAAATTCAAAATGCATACAGCCAATCATCCAATATGTTATTTTTACTGTTTGGTTATTTAATAAATACTTTGTTTTTCGTACTATGGCTATTATTTTCTCACAGTAGGTGTAAAAAGTAGAGTATCCTCCTCTGGGCTAAAGGTGTCTTTGCCTTGGGCTAGCTTGAATCCCTCGCTACATTCAGGATTCTTGTATTAACTCCCTCGCTTCGCTCGTGAGTTAAACTCTTAACTCCCTCGCTACGCTCGGGAGTTGAATCCCGAATCCTTCATTGCGCTCGAGATTCAATATGACGCCCGTGACATAAGACACAACTTTAGCCCCTCGGTGCATAATCTACTATAAGTAAACTGCCTAAATCAAGAATTCGGTGTGTTATTTTGGTATTGTTTCGATTTACTTATACTTTTTTTTGGTGAATAAAGTACCTACCTACCTATTCTGTTATTTTTTGTGATTTTGTGTTTCATTGTACATCTGGTGAGTTGCGAATCTGGTGAGTTGAGAATCTGGTGAGTTGCTCATAAGCGAGTAAAACGATGATAGCGGTAAAAGTATAAACTGTAGCGCAGCTGAAATTAAGAAATGTATCGGTGATAAATAATGAGTAGGTATGCTCATTATTAATTAGAAAAACTGAGAGTAGCCGATTGTGACAAAAACAAAGACAAAGACAATTCGTAGGATATGGTAGCAAAAAAAGTTGGTATATAAAATAATTTTGTTCAGGACACATCCGCCGCTGCAAGCGGAATACGAATATTTACTATTACAATAGTTTGTAAGTGCACATGGACATAAAACGTAACTTATATTCTATAAACTCTACAAAACAATACAAAACACTTTCACAACTATAGACATAAAGACATGACGGCGCGTCTAAAAGTTTTACGACGAAGTTGATTTTAGAACGATCATGACAGCTGTCAACTTGACGTAATCCCAGGTACTAGGAAGGCGGCCGCCCGCTAACAGTTTTGAAAGTTTTTTTCACGTGTGTAGTGGTGAAGGAATAACACGTGCTTCTGTTTGTGTTAAGAATTTTTTCGATTTTTGTGAATTTTATAAGCGTGAACTTCAATCGAGAATATTCTTTGTGTTTGTGTTGTAGCCTAAGGTTTGTTGTAAGTAGTTTTAACACTAATTTTTTTATATTTTAAAAATTTTACCTCCTACCCACCATGGAAAACAAAAAACCCCCTGACCCTCCTGATCCCTTTGATTATACTCCGGTTTTAACGATTTCGCTCCCCAATGACAATGTGCAAAATGATTCCGAATCTACAAGTAGGAAAAGAGTGTCTGATTCTTCCCCGGCTACTGTAACGGTTCCCCCCAAGTTACCTAAAAAAGAAATTGGAAGACAGTCTTACACAATAAGGGATAATCCGCCCATAGACTTATAAAAAAAGATGGACTCCACGCCACGAATATCGAAAGTGAAGCACCGTACCGATCTATGTGTGCATGATTTGAGTACCTGCAAAGACGGCGTCGCCCGTGTCACCTAATGGCGGCCGGTCGGCATACTATGATGTAAATGTGTGCGCGAGGCGTGTTTGTACAAAACGGTCCGGCATACTTACTGTGCTTCACTTTCGATATGCGTGGCGCGGAGTCCATCTTTTTTATAAGTCTATGAATCCGCCATACATTGTACACGTTTCTTTAAAGGATGGACAGACCCCGGGTACAGTTCTGCACCCGGTTAAATTTGGTATGTTTCTGACAAAAAATAATTATAGTAACATTCTCCTAGGTAGTGTAAAACGCTTAGGAAGGAACCGGGTGTCAGTCGAGTTTCGGTCTCACCAGGATGCAAATAGTTTCTTAATTAGTCAAACATTAGTTCAAAAAAACTTTGTTGCAACAATTCCACAATTTAATATTACGCGCTTGGGTCTAGTTAGAGACATACCAACTGAATGGACAGAAGATGAGGTAATTAGCAATATCAAGGTTCCTGTTGGATGTGGCCCCGGTATAAAGGCTAGGAGAATGAACCGTAAGGTGTCCTCTCTTGGCGTTACAGAATGGAAACCCACTCAAACCGTTGTTCTGACATTTGATGGACAAGTCCTACCTAAGCGGGTTTATTGTTTCTATTCTGCTCTCTCAGTGGAGAGTTATATGTACCCGACTATCCAATGCTATAATTGTTGTCGATTCGGTCACACACGTACAGTATGTCGCTCGCAGCCCCGCTGTTTTAAATGTGGTCAAGACCACCCAGGCGATGGATGCCAAGTTTCTACTGACTGTGCCATTTGCATATCTTGTTCTGGCAATCACTATGCCAATGATAAGGCTTGTCCTGAATTGGGTCGGCAGAAGGCAATAAAAGCTCTTATGGCCGAGAAATCTGTTTCGTATGCGGAAGCAAGTCAGGTTTTTCCTCGAGTCACACGATCATATGCGGAAGTGTCAAAAGTATCACAAAAATCCAAACCAACGATCAATTCACACCAATACCCCAGCCCAACTCCTCAAACTCCAAAATCATACCGTAAAACAGTATTTCTCAAACCTAAATCTCATGCTCCTCTTTCACCTAGCTACGATAGGCAGGCTCATCAAGCCCTTACTCAAGATTACTCCTTCTCTCCTTCCCATAACGGTTGTGCCTTCCCTAGGGAAGGTGCTAGTACTCCTGATAAGCCCGAAAACATTCTAAATATTATAGCCAATATGCTGATAATTGTATTAGCCAACCCTGCACAAGCTTTACCTGACCACGTTGCCAATAAACTGTCTTCAATTGTCCAATATATTAATAATGTTCCATCCCCTGACATTCCTGCAATGGAACGTGAGGAGTATTTCTCCCAGGAAACCTGACTTACTCTTTTTAATTAATAAATTTAAACCATCGGTATGTGGCATCGCTGAGACGTGGCTTCGTCCTGAAAGCAATTTCAGGATCCCGTGTTTCAGTGGTGTCCGACATGACAGAACAGATGGATATGGAGGATGTGCTTTGTTCATTAGTAACAAAGTATCATTCTCCCAGATCCCTCTACCCTTCGTTGGCGACAACATAAATGTTGTTGCTGTTAAGGTTGAAGGTATAAATGTTTTTTCTTTTTATATTGCTCACCCTCGTTTTGAGGATATTGTTTTAATTAGAAATTTGCTAAGTAATGTAAACGGCCCATTGCTTGTCATGGGAGATTTTAATTGTCATCACTACCGGTGGGGATCGGATTCCTGTGATGGTACTGGTGTAGGCCTAGTGGATATGTTGGATGATCTTGATTTATGTATTATTAATGATGGCAGTGTCACACGTAGGTCCGGCTTAGGACAAAGTAATAGCTGTGTCGATTTAACATTTTGTTCATCCAGCATAGCCAGCCTGTTTATCTGGAGTCGTTTAAGTATGACCTATGGGAGTGACCACTATCCCATCACTGTTGAGATTCCTTCTAAATCTCTTCCTGATAAAACCTCCCCTCCTCTACTAAAGTACCAGCTGAACTCTGTGGATTGGGATTTTTATTCAAAAATTTTAGATTTACGTATCTCCTCCCTTCCTCCCATCAATACTGAAAATGCTCCAGAATGTTTTGTGTCTTTTTCCAACATTATATCCGCAACAGCTGATGACTGCTTCCCTACTAAAAAAAACACCGACAGGCAAAGTCCCTTCTCCGCCTTGGTGGGATAGGGAATGCACTGCCATGGTCAGAGCTAGGAATGAGGCGGAAGAGACTTTTAACCTTGAAATGAACCTGGATAATCTTCTCTCCTTCAATAAGATATTGGCTAAGTCCAGGAAATTAAATAGGAAAAAGAAAAGAGCAGGCTGGATATCGTTTTGTAGTTCCCTGAGTCCATCCACACCAGCGTCGGTGGTGTGGCAAAGATTGAAAAGTTTTAGAAACAGCTTAAAACCATCTCCCACGAACATTCTATCTGAAGATTTGGGGTACCAGTTTTTCAATAAAGTTGCCCCAGTCTATGTCCCTGGTGCAGACGAAATAATCCTTGCAGGATCCGTAACTTCAAACGATCCTCTTGATAAGCCATTTTCCCTTGACGAACTTAAGACGGTTCTTACTTATGTTAAGGATTCCGCACCTGGCGTGGATGGATTCCCTTACTCTTTCATTTCAAAAGCGGGTGTAAAATGTCACCAATATTACCTGGACTTGGTCAATTTTTGTTTCATCTCAGGGTATATTCCTCCAGCTTGGAAGGTTCAAGTGGTTATTCCTCTGTTAAAACCTGGCAAAGATCCTAGTGATCATTGCTCTTATCGACCAATTGCTTTATCGTCTATTCTTATTAAACTTCTTGAACATCTAATCAAAAACCGTCTAGAATGGTTGGTTGAAAATAGAAAAATACTACCAACGACTCAATTCGGCTTTAGGAAAGGTCTGGGTACTACTGATAGTGTAGGTATCCTCACATCAGAGATCAGGCTGGCCCTTAGTAGAGATGAGTCTGTGGTTGCCGTTTTTCTAGACATTTCAGCTGCTTATGACTCTGTCCTCCTCCCCGTTCTCAGGCAAAAGCTGCATGAGCTGAGAATACCGGTTAGGATTATTCAGATCATCTGCACTATTCTTTCAAGCCGCACTCTTCAGCTGAGGATACCGGGGGAAAACTCTGAGCAGAGGATGACCTGGCGAGGCTTACCTCAGGGATCTGTTATTAGTCCCATACTATATAATATTTATACTTCAGATCTACCCTCATGCTTAAATTATAATTGCAAAATCCTTCAATATGCGGACGATATTGCATTATTGGTCTCTGGCAGTTCCATAGAGGATGCCGCTCTATCTTTGAATGTCTCTTTATCTTCATTAAACCAATGGCTGCTCGATCACGGTTTGTCTTTGTGCGCTCCTAAGAGTACAGCAGTTATTTTTACTCGCAGACGTCTTGTCCCCCAGGTAGATATTAACATAGATGGTCAAGCTATCCCGATCAAGGAAAAGGCCAGGTTTCTGGGAGTTACCCTGGACTCCAAAATGTCAGGTGTGGATCACATCAACAATGTTGTTAAAAAATGTGAACGCTCAGTATCAGTTCTAAAGGCGTTGGCTGGAGTTTGGTGGGGCGCCCACCCATACACACTAAAATTAGTGTACAATGCTCTGGTCAGAAGTGTGATGGACTATTGCTGCTTCTTACTTGAGCCCTGTAATAAAGAGGCGCTTCGTAAATTAGACGCCATTCAAGCCAAATGCCTTAGGATTGTCGTAGGAGCAATGAAATCCTCCCCTATCAATGCTCTCCAGGTAGAATGTGCAGAGCCTCCCCTTAACCTTCGTAGACAATACTTAGCAGATCGCTTCCTGTCAAAAGTTTTCGCCCTTTCATCCCATCCCTTACTTCCCATCCTAGAACAAATCCACCTATCCTTAGAAATATGCCCTTATTGGAAACATAAGTCTCCTCCCCCAGTGATGAATAGGTACAGAGAGCTTAAAAACCTCTCATCACCTGTTTGTCAGTATCCCATCCTACCAGTATTTTCTTCCGTATACGAGGTAGTCCACTTTAAACCAAAGGTCGTTTTGGAACTTGGTATTTCAAAGAATTCCGAGGACGTAAAAGGCGACTTTGATCGGGCCATTGAGAGGTACTGGAGGGGTTGGAATTTGTTCTACACAGATGCGTCTAAATTAACTCCAACAGGATGTACAGGAATTGCAACATACTTCCAGAATTCCAGGATTGCCCTTCTTTTCCAGTGCCCCTCAGAGGTTTCGGTATTTACGGGGGAATGTATTGGCATTTTAGAAGCAATTAATTTCATTAAAACGCACAATATTCAAAATTCGGTAATTTTTTCAGATTCTCGCAGTAGCATTCAGGCTTTAAGACAGAATCAACTAAAATCAAAGATCCATAGTAAAATCATTACAGACATTCAAAATTTACTCTTCACGTGCTCTAACAACAATTTAAACATTGAGATAGCTTGGATTCCCAGTCACTCGGGTATAGGTGGCAACGAGTGCGCCGACTCGCTGGCTAAATTTGCAACATCCAACCACGTTGATCAAAAGCATTATGTTGTCCATAGTTATGACCTACGGGCTGACACCAAACTTAAAATGCATAACTCGTGGTCAGCAGTATGGCAGCTAAGTTCAAAACTCAAGGGGGCGTACTACGCCAGTATCCAACCCGACATCCAGCGGAAACCTTGGTTTTTTAAGTGTACCAAATTATCGAAAAGAACTATTTCATCTTTGTGCAGACTGAGACTCGGTCACTGCTGCAGTCCAGTATTCCTAAATAAGATTCGTATTCGTGACAGTTCCTTGTGCGAATGCGGACTTGACGAGGGTACTTTGGACCATATTTTCTTCTCATGTCCTTCAAACTCACAATCTTTTGAATTGTACCTTATGCTTCCCAAAATTAAAATCTCCCTGCCTACTAACTTCCATTCCCTCCTAACTAACTTTTCCCCTAAATTAATCCAAGTCCTAGCTAAATTTTTAAATGACAATGATTTAAAAATGTAGTCTGGTGGGTGTGTAATAATCATAATCATAAGTTTGTAAATATTTGTGTCATTTTGTAGTAGAATAATAATTTAACAAAACTAACAACCTACAATTAACAAAACTTGTGTTGTCCTTGCAGCTAACATTTAACAAATAACAACTACCACAAAGTGAAAAGTTCGACGGCTCAACTCGCTCTACCGCCGTCCCAACATGACGCTGGCAGAATAGTCGACATCGGCTCAGTTGCCAAAAAAAAAAAAAAAAAAAAAAACAGTTTTGAAAGCTAAGCGTATTGCGGTAGATTTATAGAAAAGCCGGTGGGATTGATTATTGAGATTGTGATGTTACTAATGAGGGTGCTTACCATGGCAGAGCAGTGAGGTGAAGGATTTGCGCACGCGCTTACGTACCTGGGAGAACGTCGTTTACATTGAGAATATCATTGACTTTCATTTACTTACCCACAGAGTACATTTATATAGGAGGATAGAGACGTCACTCGAACATTTCATAGCGCCCTCTAGCAACAAGTAAATACAACATTCCGTGAAGCAATATGGGTATATATATAATATATATTTATATTGTGCTATTTTCTTTCCTTTTATTAGACGTGATACCTAGTTACTAAAAATAAAACATTAGATACAATGTCGAATACTTTATTTCAATCTTTTTGTACAATAATTGAAGGCCAACTCCTGAATTCTGTCTTCTACATCGTAATCTTTACGTGATCCACTTAATAATTTATTTGTGTCTTTACACCAATTATAAATGAAGAAATTAATACACAAATCTTCAATTTTTGAAATTAATTGCATTTTGTGGTCGTTGCATTTAATAAAACTATAATCTAATATAACTGAAAATATTGTTTTCATATATTGTCGGATGTTTTTCTTTTTACAATCTTTTTTTAATAAACTAGTGACAACATCTTGTATATTTGAGAAGCATTTGATAAGTGAGATGGAAGGATATGTAAGGCACGTTTTATTTCTAAAATATTCTCTAAAACGAAGGTAACTATGTTCTTTATTTTCATTATAAAATGAATCCTTGCAATTTTTGCATTTTTTTACTTTTAATTTACGCAATACATATCCTGTAACAAACTCTAATTGTGCTTTTATCTTTGGGTCTTGGGTCTTTGTTACAAGATCTACAAAGATATTGTCACTATTCACATCATCAAAATCAACTTCCATAATATAACTTGACGTCTCAGGTTTCTTAAAAAAGAGGTTTTTGAGGGATTTAAAATTTATGCAGTTATCAACTTCACAGTTGGCCCCCGGCGAATGCGTACTACTAAAATTATTAATTAATAAGGAAGCATAGGCTGCTTCGAAGCCAACACACGAAGGCGACGTATTACGATAACCATGGCTTCGAATGCAGCCAAAAAAATTTTCTAGGGGGTCTTGGTTGAAATGTCTCATCCATATAGACGTCAGGTTATACTTTTTAGATAAAACATTGACAAGATATTCAATATTTTCAATTGTCTGCAACCAATTGGTAATTGATGGTACAGTACCAGATTTGCCATTACCGCAATATTTCATACTACTTATAATTTTCTTTGCTTCAGCCCACACTGTTTTGTGAGTTGAATTAGGAGTTACTGGTCCAAGCAGAGGTTTCCCTGCCCTTTTTTTTGAATTTTCGTAGCTCCCGTTAACGGAGTCGAACAAATCGTCGAAAAATAAAAGTAAATCTGCTGTTTCTTGGCATTCATTTGGCAGAATTCCCATACCTGGAAAAGAAAGATAAATTCATCATCATCAACTTAATTAATCAATTTGTTAAATTATAATTACATTATTTTTTATTTACATTTATAAATTAGTTAACTATAAATGATTACATTACGGGCCTGTTTCACCACCTACGATTAAGTTCCTATTAACTTACTTGGCAAATAATTTCATACAAATTATGTTCCATTTTTGAATTTATTTGGTGAGTAGTATCTATTCGGACAAAGTGAAATATGCTCTTATTGAATCTAAATGACAATATTTTATTTTTATAATTTAATTTTAAAATTTGTCAAGGAGTCATTTAGTGCTATTTAAATTAACATATATAAGAAATATAAATTTTAATGTGTACTGACTTGCGAGATATCCCATATTTGCTGCAACAGAGCGACTGAAAACCTGTGTGGCGCATTTGACTTTCATCTTAGAAATTTTGTTTGGGACAACATGTCTGTCGGTCAATTTAGGCATCAGCCTTATCCCCTTATAAGCAGGATTTTCATTATATAGTTGTATAACATGATCCCATTTAGCAGTCTTTTCTTGGCCATCTATTTTAAATTTTAAATTTTTAGTAATTAAATTGTTTCTTATTCCTTTAATAAGGTGAGGAGGATCATAAAGAGGAATCACTTCTTCTCCGTCTACCTCAAATATTTTATTTTTCTGCACTTTTTCTTGTCTAAGGTATCCTTCCATTGTGTCTCTGATAAGCCAATTAATTGCACTTACATTTGTAGCACCCTGGTCACATACAGTTGCTATAACTTTTAGCCCAATTGCATGCAATCTTCTTATTACAAGCTTTATTTGTGTTGCCAACTCCAAAGCTGGTGTGGTGCTTGCACAAAATGTGTACGAAATTGGCTGCTTATAATTCCTTTGAACACCTCTCACCATGAACACCAGGGCATGGTCTGCAATTTTTTCATATGTTCTAGTGCCATTATTAACGAAACCACTCACATAATCGGTTCTTCTATTATAGTCGAAGTGTGGGGTAAGTGCAACTTCGTCAAAAAGTAATATGCATAGCTTTTCTGCTGCTTTCATTTTTTTTACTTTTTTTTCTAACTGGTTAAATAAATTTTCGTTGATACCTGGGTGTAATGAAGCCCGTGATATCATCCTGGTAAGTGTTAGTGGGGAAGGTAGTACAAAAAATTTTCTTAGCCATCTGTAGGCTCTAGGTCCCTGCTTATATAGGGCTAAGGACATAATTTTTTCATTCTTCGTGAATCTGCAACCTAATTTATGTTTCCCTGCCTCCCGGAATTGTAGCATTGTGAATATATTTGCTGCTGACGAAAATTTGCTGAGTGCTTTCTTGAATGTAACATTTTCTGACAGTTTTAAAGCTTTCTTTAATCTTGTCATTGCAGAATCCTTTTGTCCTTGCAATTTTTTAATCTTATTCTTCAGCATAATAGTGTCGGAATCAAAAGTTCTGAAGATCGTTCTCTTGACATTTTGTTTGCCTGGAAATACAAAATTATGACTTAATTCTACTATAAGTATAGATAACTGTTTAGTATAGGAAAACTGAATAGTAGTGATGGTAATAATAAATAAATAAATAAACTATTTATTTCAGGCGACACAGGCCATAAACAAACTAAACAACCAAAAACAACAATAAAAAAAAACTGAAATTAAACTGAACTGTTTGTAATAAACTGAATGATAGTGTGATGGTTAACAGGGAAGAGTGGAAGAGAAAAACATTTTGCGCCAACCAAGTAACATGGGACAAGAACAGGAAGAAGAAGAGTATTTTTAAGACCCCCTTTCAGTCCCTGTTGTAAAAAAAAAAAATTATTTCTTTCATAATTGCAAAATAGTTGGGCATCATCTAAAACTATTCCAAATTTCAAGTTGATAGCATTAGTAGTTCTTGAGATATCCAGCTGTGATAGACAGACTGAGTCGCACCATAAGGGTTCCTTTTTAGCATTTTGGTATGGACCCCTAGTAAAATAGTTACTGCTAACAGCTGTTAGTATGGAACTTACACTGAAATAGCGAAAAATAATCATCTATCTATCTATAGTAACAATAAAATAATTCTAATGTGTACCTTTAGATGTTGATGGGGCAGGTTGCTCAAGTATTGAAGGAGTAGGCTGATTTTGAGATAGAACAGCTGGCTGCAACACTTTTACACATCCCTGACCCGAAAAGATATTTTCCGGATTGGTTGTTATATTGGTAACATTTTGTAACTGCAAAGAAGAGCGGATACCTGAAATAGAATTGAGTATAATTATTAAAATATTAGCTTCTGCCCGTGACTTCGTCCGCGTGAAATTTTTTGTTCCCCCGACCCACCCCGTCGCATCGCATCGCCTAACACTAAAAGTTTTTCAAAAAGAACCAGTAGTTGCTGAGACTAGCGCGTTCAACCAAACAAACAAAGTAGTAGTAGTAGTGGCACTGAGTGCAAAAAACGAACAATAAAGAGGGTAGACCGATATTTGTCTGCTCATAAAACACAATACAGTGTTTAGAATTATGGAAAGAATACTTTGATGAGAGGTCGCTAAGTAAGGGAATTTGGTATAGAACCATTCAAGTTAGCCTGTCCAGACTTCCTTGGTTTGTGGGTGCAGATATGCATAGAAATGAGACTGTGACTGCTTTCAGACTACGTTCAGGAATATTCCGTTGAATAGCTTCGCTTTTCTAATGAAAAAGAGTGATTCGCCCAATTGTTCTGAGTGTGGTAAGGTAGAGAATACTACTCATATTTTAGCGGAATGTGTCCGGAACGAGGTTGAGAGGAGTAGCTATTTCATAGAAAATGGTTTTAATTCTATTAATGTTGGTATGTATAATACATAGTATCTTGGCTGCTCCCTTGTCCAAATTGTGCATCTAGGATTTAAGCGTAGATAGACATAGGATGCCCCTATGAGGGTGACATGGTCATACTGATCAAACCCTCTATAAATTTATAAAGATTTAAAAAAAAAAAGTTGATAGCATTATCATTAGTAGTTCTTGAGATATCCAGCTGTGACAGACAGACACATAGACTGAGTCGCATCATAAGGGTTTTTACCATTTTGGTATGGAACCCTAATAAAATAGTTACTGTTAACAGCTGTTACTATGGAACTTACACTGAAATAGCGAAAAATAATCATCTATCTATTGTAACAATAAAATAATTCTAATGTGTACCTTTAGATGTTGATGGGGCAGGTTGCTCAAGTATTGAAGGAGTAGGCTGATTTTGAGATAGAACAGCTGGCTGCAACACTTTTACACATCCCTGACCCGAAAAGATATTTTCCGGGTTAGTTGTTATATTTTGTAACTGCAAAGAAGAGCGGATACCTGAAATAGAATTGAGTATAATTATTAAAAAACATACTAATTATATATATATATATATATATAATTAGTAGTAGGGTTGTCTTATAGTTTTAGTTTGTGAATGTGAATATGTGAGGGGGCAGCTGATGTGCACTAGGCATACATGAAAGACTACGGGCCTACAAGAAGAGTTTAATATTTTATGAGCAATTTAAGTTTTAAACCATTAGCGGGTTTCTGCTAACAGTTTATCTAGAAACAGTTTCATACTGCATAAAATGATTATCATACCTGATAAAAACAATGATGGAACTGCATTTTTGCTGAGTCTTTTGCTTGCAGTGTTGAATTTGGGATTAAAATGTGAGTGGCAGACTCTTCCATTCTTAAAGACAGACTTGGGGTCTATCACTAATATATTCCCACCAATTGCATATATCCACCTATTGAATCTATCCAACTCCTTTTCTGGATCGGGGAACTTATGCAAAGTAGTATCTGGACCTGAAAATAGACCAAAGGTTATATTATTTCCTGCTAGGTAGGTACAAGCTTTAGCTAGTAGCTGTAGCTTTCCTCTATGTTGATATTCAATTGGTAATGTAGTTAATTCAGTGTGCAGTTGTTAATAGGTACCCATATAGTTCACATATGGCGCCACCACAATCTCTTCCTTGTTGCTGTTCTGCTTACTTGAGGTAGAAGGAGGCAGCGTGCTTTTATTTTAAAGTATACCCACATGCTGAATGTTGTTCCACATGTTATCATACTGCCGTACAGGACGTAGTGATGTTGTTTATGGTAGGTAACTATTTGTACTTACGAGTGTTTTTGCAGTTCAGCACACAACATTTGCTCGCGTTCATGTTTTTAGACAACACAATATCAGTGCGTTTCGCAAACAAGTAAACAGTCCAGATTTTCATGCAACGGTCAATCAGATATAGCGATGTCGTCGGTATCCAATACTTTTCCAGGTCAACGTTTAAAAGCAGAATCGTCAATGTCCATACAAGCCAAGTCGTCAAGAAAAATCCACAAATATATCGAAGCGCATCCATTCACTCGGAAAGAGAAAAACGGACAACGGAATATTTTTGTTTAAAAACAAATTTGACGTTTACGCGAGTTGTGATCCTTTTTTCCACTTAATGAAAACAGTTTAAAAAAATAATGTTGCGTTAATGGATGATTTTAGCCATAAAAACAAACGCTGTATGTTAACACAATTAATTTAAAACCCCTTAATTGTTTTTATTTGTGAAAAAAAATAGTTGTTATTATAAGAAAATCTGAGTAAAATGGAACATAAGTTTAGACTAAACCCATGAACATTTTGAGAACAGCGCTATCTGTCAATAAGTAAGTTTAACTTTTGATATTACTATTCGAGTAAATTAAAAATCTATCTATTTGAGTAGTGTATCTCCAAAAGCAGAAGCCCACCTAAACTGACCGGTTATGCTTCCCTTACTTTTGTTCTAAGCTATACCACCGTGTACTTACCATCCCCAAGCCCGCATACCCACGCAATATTAGGACCTCTTCTGGTAAAGACTATGTAATGCCTTTATCCGAAGTGGGATTACGAGGGCAAGGTAGTGGGGAGACCAGTGAAATAACTAAACATAAAACAACCAGTGATCAGTGCAAGTTGCCAATAAAGACGTAACGGGAATTCCTCGGAAATGGGCATTCTTATAACGCTTAATCTTTGTAAGTACAACACTTGAAGCAGTGCATGTAAGTCATCTTTCATTAAACTTGGTTTGATTATGAAAATTCCAAAGCACACATTGACTGATTGGAATTATTGTTGCTAGTAGAAGTTTGTGTGGCCTTGATATATTAGGTAGGTCCCTACTGGCCTTATTTAATTCCTTCCTTGAAGGTATACGCTGTTTCTTTGCTAAGCAAACTAAGAATCAGTATTAACATGACCCGTAATTACTTAAAGAAATATTAACATGACCAGTACCTAATTACTTAAAGAAATTCTACTTGCTAAGTTTTGGACACCCCATGCAGATTCAGAATTATTTTATGACCAGTAATTACTTAAAGAAATTCTACTTGCTAAGTTTTGGACACCCCATGCAGATTCAGAATTATTTTAATGAAATGTTAAGGTTTCGGCTAAGGAATTAGTGAAACAGCATCTCAACCTGCTATGTGACCGTCATGGAGGGAATAATCAATCTTGATTTTAACTATTTTGGGTTTTATCATGTTTGTCCGTTCACAATGGTAAAGTAAGTAAAGCTATATCAAGATAATTAAATTCACATATCATTTCTACTTGGACCTTGATAATTTAAAAGTGTCTGTGAGTTATTTGAAATAAAATAATGTTTTGAGCTCTTTAGCTCAACTCTTTAGTTTCTTTGAAGAGACTACGAGGGGATTCCAATACTTTTCAAACAAAAACCAGAATCTAAAAAATAGGCCTAAACTTAATGACACATGGGTCATTGGGAGTGATCAGTATTGTGGAATCAAGTTGGGATATCACGGATATCAAGCTTGAAGCATCCTGTCAACATCGACTGGGAACAAGTTTAGAGGAGAGTAACTCGCAAGTTCAAGTTTGTTTCTAATTCCAGGTATGATACTTGTCACTAAAATCTTTAATTTTTGTGCCTGATCACACTATTAATTACCCAATAATCTTAAGCAGATATGTGTTTCAGCGGGTATTCCTGTTGAAATTAATAGTGATGATTGTATGTTTGATGTGTGATTCTTAATTGTTTGACTGCCTCATTGGTCTGGTGGTTGACCAATCAGCCTGACCTCCTTTCTCTTATGGAAAGGCTGTGTAACAGGGAGCTGAGGGACGGCGCTCTGAAAACGATACTGCTACACGGTAATCAACTTCTCCAGCATCAGCAGCGCCCTCTCCAGACATGGAATAAAACAGGTACTAACGGACTGGATTACAAACATGTTAAGTAAACGAGTGGTTCGCCTTGAGGGTGAGCAGCAGTTAGCCATGATAGCCAAAGGCCCAGGGCGGGGTGTTGTCACCCCTGCTATGTAATTTAGTGATTAACGACCTTATCACCAAACTCAACGCCAGCCGCTATTATACAATAGGTTATGCAGATGATCTCGCAATCCTTGTGTCGGGGAGGGTGACAGGAGCGATCTGCAACCCCACTCGGCAATCGCTACGTATTGTAGAAAGATGGTGCAGGAAAATGATAGGTAAGAAGTGGGGCCTATCCCCGAAAATTGTACTGTGGCTGTACACTGCAGTGGTCTGCCCCATTGTCACCTGCGGGGCTGTGGTCTGGTGGCCCCGCACCAAACTTGTTACAGCCTCCAATAAACTACAACATATGCAAAGACTAGCCTGCACGGCGACTACGGGTTGCATGAGGACTACTGCGACTGCAGCAGTTGAAGCCACAGGTACTGGGTTTACCACCTCTTCACCTGTTCATACAGCAGGAAGCAACGATGGCGGCGGTACTTCTTAATGCACTAGATCTCTGGGGTAAGACTAACTCACCACACACCGCGCTACTTGAGGGCCTCAATAAGGAGTTCCCTATTACGAAAGCTGTAAATGACCGGGTACCCAAACAATTTATTTTTGATAAAAAATACAAGATCCAGCTTCACGAAGATCGTCAATGCGAGGGGTTGTGCCCCGCAGAGCTGCGCATCTTCACGGATGGATCTAAGACAGGTAGTGGCACAGGTGCTGGAATCTTCTCGGAGGACTTCAACATACACATAGCTACACCATTGGGGGTCCATAACACGGTGTTCCAGGCCGAGTGCATGGGCATTTCTCTGGCCGCTACTGCCATCATGGCCAGGGAAGTTAAGGACCACTCAATCCGCATACTCTCAGATGGCATGGCTGTTCTGCAAGCGCTAAATACTCACACAGTGGACTCTGGGCTACTAAACGAGTGCCACCAGTGTCTCAACCAGGTGGGTAGACTCAATAATATAACCATTCAATGGGTCAAGGGACACAGCGGCTCGCTAGGCAACGACGCAGCCGACGAACTTGCCAGAAGGGGGTCGAGCATGGCACCAGTGGGACCTGAACCCATAGTGCCGCGCCCCTTCGGGTACTTGCGCACTCTGGTAAGGAAACGTACCTGGGACCAGCATCACAAACTATGGTCGGACCAAGGTGAGTGTAGGCAGGCTAAGGAAGCACTCCCTACAATTGGACCCATTTTTGCAAACAAGAACCAACCCACAGCAGATTACTTTCGAGAAAATGAAACTTTTGTAAACAAAGTGTGCAAAATGCATACTTAGTATATTAATGAATGATTACTTGTTGACCATATGTGGCATACTGTAGGCTATCTAGGAATATCAGATTTATACATTTTATGAAGTTATGGTATAAAGTAAATCGTTAAAAACCCGGTTGGTTCTTTCTAGCAAAAACATATTTTGTTGCTTAGTTCCTACTTGCAAAATGGACGTAAGATTCAATTGTTGTGATATTTCTAAAAATAAAAGTAATTACTTATAATATACTTTTTAATCATTTTCAATACAATATTACAGAACAATGGAAGCAAGAACCCTTAAAACTAAACATCAGTATTATCATCATCGCCTTCTACCTCAAAATCGATAGGCCCGGTAAAGCCATCGATATCGTCTTCTATGTCTGAACTTGTCAAGGTTTTGTAGAAATCTTTTGCGTCGTTTGGTATTAGATGCAGAATACTTTTTATATCTGATAGCTTAGCCTCAGATATGGCTTTGCCTGTAGGCCAAAGTAAGTCCATATCACTTTTGGTTATCACGGTCCTGCTTCTGATATTTTTCTTTATACTAACTTCCTTCAACTCATCGTCCAGATTGTTTCTCATAAAAATAGAGTACATTTCTTCTTTTTTAAGCACTATTTCTTTGGTATCCAGCCAACTTATTTTAGATCCATCTACTGCCTTTTTTCTGTTTGTGATTTTTGTCTCTAAATTGCGTGACCACAAAAAGTCTTCTTTGGTAAGCCTGTCTACAATCATTGGTTTAATTTTTCTACAGTTTTTCATGATCTCTATGTAATCATCTGGGGTGTACAATCGTTGCTGGTGTTTAAGAGAGCACTCTATCCGGCCAAAATCCGTGTCATTTGGTAAAAAACTGTGGCCAGATTCTAAAAATCGATGATGTATTTCTTTTAGAGTGGGATGATCATTCAATTTTAAAAAAGGAAAATCGAAGAAGACCACAAAAAGCATATCGACAAAGCTAAATTTTTGCAACAAGAACTCAAAAAAGATATGAAACTGGCAAAAGATGACCCAACTATAGAAACTATTACTTTTGATCTTCAAAAAACGTTGCCTCTTCCGAGGATACCCACAAATATTGTTTTTTATAAAATACAGCTATGGGTATATAATCTGGGTATCCATACAGGCAGTAATGACCAAGCACATTGTAATGTGTGGGTGGAAGGGGAGGCAGGCAGAGGGTAGCAGGAAGTCGGTTCGTGTTTAATAAAACATATCACAGAAAGATTAAAAGATGGTGTTGAGAGTTTATTCCTCTGGAGTGACTCATGTGGGGGTCAAAATAGAAATATTAAACTGACCCTAATGTTGAAAGGATTATTGAATGATCATCCCACTCTAAAAGAAATACATCATCGATTTTTAGAATCTGGCCACAGTTTTTTACCAAATGACACGGATTTTGGCCGGATAGAGTGCTCTCTTAAACACCAGCAACGATTGTACACCCCAGATGATTACATAGAGATCATGAAAAACTGTAGAAAAATTAAACCAATGATTGTAGACAGGCTTACCAAAGAAGACTTTTTGTGGTCACGCAATTTAGAGACAAAAATCACAAACAGAAAAAAGGCAGTAGATGGATCTAAAATAAGTTGGCTGGATACCAAAGAAATAGTGCTTAAAAAAGAAGAAATGTACTCTATTTTTATGAGAAACAATCTGGACGATGAGTTGAAGGAAGTTAGTATAAAGAAAAATATCAGAAGCAGGACCGTGATAACCAAAAGTGATATGGACTTACTTTGGCCTACAGGCAAAGCCATATCTGAGGCTAAGCTATCAGATATAAAAAGTATTCTGCATCTAATACCAAACGACGCAAAAGATTTCTACAAAACCTTGACAAGTTCAGACATAGAAGACGATATCGATGGCTTTACCGGGCCTATCGATTTTGAGGTAGAAGGCGATGATGATAATACTGATGTTTAGTTTTAAGGGTTCTTGCTTCCATTGTTCTGTAATATTGTATTGAAAATGATTAAAAAGTATATTTTATAAGTAATTACTTTTATTTTTAGAAATTACACGTGAAAAAAAAATACTACAAAAGTAAAATCACATTTTGTTATTTTTTATTATTATCTGTATTAACGATACCCGCGATTAGAATGGTTCTTTTATTTTTGATTAAATAATGCTGAATTTTAACACCATTAAGAACTATGCTACATGGTTCCTTCAAGACTAACATAATTTGCATTATGCAAACAAGAACCAAACTCTCTTGGTTCTATTTAGTTATAAAAATATTATAACTTTTTATGCTAGATGGAACCAACGAACATTGGTTCTGGTTTGCATAATTAAAATGCTTAAGTTGAAAAGGTACCAAGGATCATGGGTCTGTTTAACAATTAGTTTTAATAAGTGTTTAGGGGACCATGCCGTATAGTTCTTTACAGTTTATTAAAAGGTGGCCAAAGTGGGTTGGTTCCGCAAGTGACAGTGTTGTATCTCTGTTGTTAGTCGGTGAAAAGGAACCATTTTTTTAGAGAAGCTAGAATGCGTGATTTGAGCGCCATCTATGTACTAAACTCAATTTCACTCAAACTGTGGGTTGGTTCTTGTTTGCAAAAATGGGTCCAATTGATGGCCGCGTCACGAAACAATTTCTTCGACTAACTAAAC
The DNA here is from genome assembly GCA_905163495.3 of Cosmia trapezina. Classification (NCBI taxonomy): domain Eukaryota; kingdom Metazoa; phylum Arthropoda; class Insecta; order Lepidoptera; family Noctuidae; genus Cosmia; species Cosmia trapezina. The sequence continues at coordinate 21,767,194 of LR991032.1, read as the reverse complement.
AACAGCTGCGTATAGTTACAGCTGCTATAACTGGCCATGGGTCATTTAATAAACACCTCTTTGTCATAAGAGTCACAGTCGGTCCGCTGTGCGGGGCCTGCATGGAGGGCGGCGAGACAGCGGCTCAGTGCTTCTGGGCTGCCCGGTGGTCGCCGCATAAAGGGCAAAGTATTTCGGTAACCCAGGTACCATCTGGGAGGTTGTCGGTAGTGTCAGGGCGCTGCTGGCCTTCTTTGGGGAGCTGGGGTGGATTGAATAACCGGTTTCCCCACCCAAGCGCAAAATACGCGCACTGTCGTGGAGTTGCGGACACCAGCCCGTATTACCTATTACCTATTGGTCTGGTGGTCGCTGGTACGGCTGCTGAGCGTGTGATTCAGGGTTCGACCCCTGTGTTGGCCAAGGTGATGTTTGTTTTTTTGTTGTTTATCTTGATTTTCTCAGTGCTGTACCCAGGGGCTATGAAGGCTTAGTAAATATAGCCACTACCTTAACTAATAACTTGAAGGAGGCCAAGACGGCGGTCCTCCATTGGGGAGCGGAGCGGATATCATCTGGTAATGACAGTGATACCTTGTCAATTTGTAGTTCACTTACGATAATGCCAGCTCTGGAACCCTCTCGGTCTCCAAGAGTGAAGAGTGAAGAGTGAAGAAACGTAATTAAAGGTAACACTGCTACTAATGTGTGAGATTAACTGTGTATGGTGTGTGTGTGAGGGACTGGCTCATACGGGTCGACGTCCTATGGTGTGTGTGTGTGTATAAGTGTGAGGGACTGGCTCATGCGGGTCGACGTCCTATGGTGTGTGTGTGTTAGAGGGACTGGCTCATGCGAGTCGATGTCCTATGGTGTGTGTAGCGGACGTCGATTGGATGATCTAAGGAACAGGCTAAGGCAGGCCGATGTTCCGGATCGTATTATTGCACCGATCGTATAGTCTGAGAGGCTATGAGATCAATTGAGAAATGTGTGAGACTAGTGAGTGATCGGAGGGATGCTGATTGGTTGTCCGGTCCATGTTGCCATATGAGATGACGACTGGTCGAAGGGATGCCTATTACAGTTGTCCGGGTCAGCTCCTATTAGGTGTCGTCATATGAGATGATGCCTAGTCAAGGTCTAGGTTGTCCGGTTCAAGTCGTCATAGGAGTTGACGGCTGGTCGAAGGGACGCCTTAGCCAGTGTTACGAGTAGTTTGCATGAAGTCAAATGTTTTGTGTTTGTGTAGGATTTGCTATGCGTGGTCGAAGGGGCCTAGTACGCCCGGTCCACGGCGCGTGTTGTTTAGGTGGCTGGTCGAAGGGGCCCAGTACGCCCGGTCCATGCCGCATGTTGTTTAGGTGGCTGGTCGAAGGGGCCCAGTACGCCCGGTCCACGCCGCATGTTGTTTAGGTGGCTGGTCGAAGGGGCCCAGTACGCCCGGTCCACGCCGCATGTTGTTTAGGTGGCTGGTCGAAGGGGCCCAGTACGCCCGGTCCACGCCGCATGTTGTTTTGGTGGTTGGTCGAAAGGGCCTTGTGCGCCCGGTCCACACCGCACAATGGGTTGGTGGCTAGTCGGAAGGGCCTAGTACGCCCGGTCTACGCCGCATAGTGAAGTTGGTGGTTGGTCGAAAGGGCCTTGTGCGCCCGGTCCACACCGCACAGTGAGTTGGTGGCTAGTCGGAAGGGCCTAGTACGCCCGGTCTACGCCGCATAGTGAAGTTGGTGGTTGGTCGAAAGGGCCTTGTGCGCCCGGTCCACACCGCACAGTGAGTTGGTGGCTAGTCGGAAGGGCCTAGTACGCCCGGTCTACGCCGCATAGTGAAGTTGGTGGTTGGTCGAAAGGGCCTTGTGCGCCCGGTCCAAACCGCACAGTGAGTTGGTGGCTAGTCGGAAGGGCCTAGTACGCCCGGTCTACGCCGCATAGTGAAGTTGGTGGTTGGTCGAAAGGGCCTTGTGCGCCCGGTCCACACCGTATAGTGAGTTGGTGGCTAGTCGGAAGGGCCCAGTATGCCCGGTCTACGCCGCATAGAGTTGGTGATTGGTCGAAAGGGCCTTGTGCGCCCGGTCCACACCGCATGGTAAGTTGGTGGTTGGAGGTGGGGCCTAGCACGCCCAGCCCATGCAATGTGTAATCGCTGTGTGTAGCCTGTGCTGCTACTAAATGAGAGATCCTTACGTAGCATGTCAGGAATGGACGAGCTGATGCAACTGGAATGTTGTTGCTTCTGGTATTTCAGAGAGACCATATTATCAGGATGACTAAGCACACGAGGACGTGTGATAGTCAGGGTGGCCGTGACGGCGCGTCTAAAAGTTTTACGACGAAGTTGATTTTAGAACGATCATGACAGCTGTCAACTTGACGTAATCCCAGGTACTAGGAAGGCGGCCGCCCGCTAACAGTTTTGAAAGCTAAGCGTATTGCGGTAGATTTATAGAAAAGCCGGTGGGATTGATTATTGAGATTGTGATGTTACTAATGAGGGTGCTTACCCTGGCAGAGCAGTGAGGTGAAGGATTTGCGCACGCGCTTACGTACCTGGGAGAACGTCGTTTACATTGAGAATATCATTGACTTTCATTTACTTACCATCCCCAAGCCCGCATACCCACGCAATATTAGGACCTCTTCTGGTAAAGACTATGTAATGCCTTTAGACACATTATTATACTCTACAATATAAAATAAACAATAAAAACACAACAATAACATAAACAAACAACCTAACAACAATCTAATTATAAATCTAAATAAATCTAATTTAAGCCTTATAATAAAAAAAATCTTTTAAAGTATAAAAGTTATTTTGGAGAAGCCATGTTTTTAGTTTTTTTTTTTTGTAACAATTAAATGACAGTTCTCTTATTAATTTTGGAATGTGGTTGTAAAAACTTTTAACGTTAAAACTTTTAACTTTTTAAAAATTGGTCTACAGCTCTCATATGGAGGCGCCCCAGTTATTGCTCTCAAGCATTTTTTTTGCGCTATGAAAGCTCTTTGAATGTGTGACGAGTTACCCCATAGAAGTACGCCATACCTACCTCAATACAGGCGCTACGTAGCCGTGATAGGCGTTGAGTGCAGCTTCTTCATTCGCTGTTTTGCGTAGCTCTCTTAGTGCGTATACAAATCTGTTGATTCTTTTAGAAAGATTTTCAATATGTATTCCCCAGTTACAATTTTCATCTAGTGTTAGACCTAAAAATTGAATACTATTTTCTTTGGTAATTATTTCATTATTGTGGATTAAATTGATTTTTGGGGGATTTTGTTTGTAGTTTGCAAATTGAATGAATTTTGTTTTAGATAAATTTACTTTTAAGTTGTTTTCATTAAGCCAGTTATTGTTGATAGTTTGATTTACTTCTTGTTGATGTAATGTTTTATTATTTTCCGGTATTATTACTGATACATCATCTGCAAATAGTACGCACTTATGGTTTGTTACATTTAATTTTGGTAAGTCGTTAATACATATATAAAAGGAAAAGAAGAGGCCCAAGGATGCTTCCTTGGGGTACTCCAGACCTATTATTGTGTCTGAATAAAGATTTGTATGACATTGCAACAAGTTTATCATTAATACGGAATACTTCAACACATTGTTGTCTATTGCTGAGATAACTTTTCAGGCATTGTGGTGGACTGTGATACGGATACGGAGTAATGAGGAACATGTGACAAAAAAAAGTGTTAAAAAATGTAAGCATACATTATAGTGGTCCTACGAAAAGATTCAGGCCACAGAAAAGACGTGTGAAAGATGGTGAGGTAATTAAACGGACTCACCTACAGTTCGTCTAATTAATTAATTTTATAATATGTAGAGAAATCAGTTAAAAAAGTAGTTTTTCATTCGTATAAGGCTAGGAAGTTAATACTGATATGACGGCTGATAGAGATTTATGGAATAAGGTTCTCACAGCCCCTAAATAAATAGGGACAAGGTCAGGAAGGTATGAATCGGGAACGGAAAAGGGATGAACAGATCGTCGTTGATTCAAGTTCAAGTTCATTACTTACGCCACAACAATATTGTCTTTCAAAAGGACCTTTTTAATAGCCTTATTGAAATAAATTAGTTCTTCTGCACTTATATTTAACTAGCTTTTGCCCGTGGCTTCATCCGCGTGGAGGTCGGAAATTCTCCCACGGGAACCTACTAATCAATCAATCTGCCTAGCCTTTTCCCAACTATGTTGGGGTCGGCTTCCAGTCTAACCGGATATAGCTGAATACCAGTATTTTACATAGAGCGACTGCCTATCTGACCTCCACAACCCAGTAACTGCGTAATACGATACCCCTTGGTAAGACTGGTTGTCAGACTTTCGGGCTTCTGACGACCCGTAACGACTGTCAAAGATCCACGAATGACAGCCGGGACCAACGGCTTAACGTGCTTTCCGAGGCACGGAGGAGTCTCGGTATGTAAAGATGGTCACCCATCCACTGACCAACCCCGGCAAGCGTAACTTAACCTGATGGATCGACCCGTGCGGCTGTTATTACTTAGCCACGAGCTGCTCGTTCCCCACGGAACATGGTCATGTTTTAAACAGTCTGGCGAAGTGTGGGTGGTGTACTATATAGGTACTACATCTGTCTGTCTATCCCTTCGGGGGTTACGGACGTGACGTCATATTATGTTATGTCTAAATGACTTGATTTTGACTGAAACTGAACTTTTTTTAGGGTCCCGTAACTCAAAAGGAAAAAACGGAACCCTTATAGGATCACTTCGCTGTCCGTCTGTCTGTCTGTCAGTCTGTCAAGACCCTTTTTCTCAGGAATGCGTGGAATTATCAATTTGAAATTAATATATCAAATACGTAGGTTTATATGGTCCTTGGTGTTCTAAAAAATAAAAAAATAAAAGTCATAAAAGCGAAGTATTTTGATGCTCGCAAGTAAATCAAAACCTTAAGGTACCTACTTCCTGCTGACACCGAGTCATGACATTTGGCAAGAAGCAAGATATCACAGCACAAGCAAAGGAAAAATTTTATCACATAAAAAAATATATGTCGTCACAAACGATAGTTTAGCGATAGTACGTCACTCAGTTGATTTCTTAGTACAAGTCAAGCTTAGCTCTGATTGGTTGTTCGTTTAGTACGTACGGTGAACGCCGTGTGGCGCCAGTATCGTTTGGTCGCCGCATGTGGACGGGGTCGTTGGGAGGTGTGCGAGCATACTCTGTGGAGAGACTGGATCGAGAGCTCGAAAGAGGCACACGCTACCATCGAACCTATCAAGTTCACAGTACCTATACCTAGTCATTACTTCTGTATAGGTACTCTTCAGTAATAGTCCTGCCACAGCATCATATTGGTTTGCCTGAGTAACCCACGCAATGGAACCCTTACCAAAGGGTCGGAGAGATGAACCACCTATCTCTGTGCCCACGTTCCCGCCGTCATATATTTTTGGGATTGCAATGTTAAGTTTGTTTTTGGGATAAATTCTTTTCAACTACTAACTACTATTCATTGTGCGTGGTCCGACTTTTTCAGTTTATTGATGTTCCTGTGACTCAAAGGTTGCAATCATAGAAATCTTCTTTCCTACAGGTATCTGTGGTTGCAGTAATTATGTCTGTAGGTATCTACAATTCGATAGTTTCTCTCATATCGCTAATAGGATTGAGTCCATCGTTACGCCACATTGTTCCGTTGTAACAGGGAAGTAGAAGAGACGCTATTGTGAAAATATAAGCCCTATTGAGACTTCCATCGAGGCAGGAATAATTGAGAGAGCTTGCCGATGGCAGTTGCGATCAAATAGAATTTAAGCACCTTCATATAATGTTAGTTCTTGTGGCTAACTAATAATAGCCGCACGGGTGGATTGATGGGGCCCTAGACAAAATCCCTTTTCTGTAAGCGTTAACACCAACGGAAAGATCAAATTGTATGGAGTTGACAGCAGCAGTCACGTGACGCCGCCGGGGTCGCGCGTGCCGCCGGGGTCGCGAGTTGTTCGAAAGAGATACCGTGGCCCTGGCACATGCAACTGAAGGAACACGGGTGGGTTTCACACAGAGCGGGAGAAGTCATTTAATGATTTCTCTAACATTTTGCATTATTAACATCCTTTTTTTTTTTTTTTTTTGAGGGTCGGAAATCATCACATAACTTCTCCCGCTCTGGGTGGAGCGGAAGGGCGTGTCAGACTTTTACTGACTAAAACCCACCCGTGTTCCTTCAGTTGCCTATGCCAGGGCCGCGGTATCTTCTTCAAACAACCCGCGATCCCAGTGGCGTCGGCCCTATTGGACCCCATCACTTGCTGACATCTCTTTGAGGCGCGCGTGGAACACAACGCGCCGTCGACTCGGGCCTGGGGGCCTACTCCCTAAGCCTGTCCGTCTTTCCGTCCGTCCGTCGATCCGTCCGTCTAGCATTACGATCCATCAAAACAAGGGTAAAAGTTAAATTTTTCGGACGGGCAAAAACACATCGGGAGTAGGGACAACTGGCAAATCATGTTGTCATTGATACTTCGTTCGGGCCCCGAACCAATCATCCATACGTAGGTGATACGGAGTAAGAAACGCCCGTAACGAAGACCGAAACTACGGGCTTCGTTCTTAGGGAGTTAGGGAGTTCTCCGGACGGCGAGCTACCCGCTACTCACCGTCCGCAGGCCCGCGCCTACATCCTGTGTTTAGTTATAAAAAATTAATTTCATTTGAGCTTAAGCTAGAAGAACATCTGTTAAGAAAAGCTTAACTAGGTTATCTTATAAAAACTAAAAATAATTTTAAAATACACCAGTTACCTACTTTTATTATCCTCAACTTGACACCCATACTTCAACAATCTACACTCGTTATCAAACTGCTTGAATATAACACCTTCTTCTTCATACTTTACGCCACAAACTTTTTCGTCGATGCTGTCATCACATTCCAGGTTTTCACAAAACTCCACCTTTTCATGATCCGGTAATTTTCCATAAATTGGCAAGAAAATAAATACGAGGTGGAATATTTTCATCTCGTTAAGCCTGTTGTGGGCTTAGAAACCAAATTAAGGAAATTGAAATTACTGATCGTTAAAGATTTATTACCAATTAAACGGACATATTTCAACTACGATTCTGCTAGCGATTGGTAATACGTACATAAGTAATAACGTGTAGGAAGTTAAGAGGGCTTAATATTTTCATTTAACAGTCTTAAAAATTTGGTCCCCTGTGAGCGAGAGAGGTGACGAAATGCGACAGCCCTCTTAAGTAGGTAGGTACCTACATCATAGGTACTCAGTGACGACGAAGAGCCTAAATAGCTTAGTGCCTGCCCTAAGTAGTGCTTGCGCGCACTGCCGTGCGGTGGAATGCGTAGTTCTGCCGCACTGGGCGGGGCCTACGGTAACAAAACGCATCCGTTTTTCTCACCGCAGTGCGCGCACTTCAAAGACATTCCATACTTCACAGATTATGCGTTAGAAAAACGCACGGCAGTGCGTGCAGGGCCTTAATTTTGCGTTTCCGTAAGTTAGGTAAGGTAGGTACTAGTTACACACGTTGAACGCCATGTGGCCCACCGGTGGGCCTAGCGTAGTCTTCCGTTCGGGCCAAGCCAAAATCAGGTAATCGGTAATTTTCATCAACTTGAGATTTTCATTCCAAAGTTTATAAAATGCGGTAATTTGTATGGAAAATAAATATTAGCGACTTCTACCGTCTACTTTTTAAGATATTGTAAAAGGCTCACAGGTGGGTCCCGTGGCCTCGTATGTACATACAAAGGACTGTGTATATTTCCGTTCGCGGGGGCCACGGGGTCACGCTACGGCCCACCTGGCGCGCGCGCTTCGGGAGTAATCGGGAGTAGTGATATACTCGATATACTCCGGCCGATCAATATCGCGCGCTGCGTCGACAAGTGAGGTATCGGTTACGCTTTTCCCGCCAAAAATGGATGATTTTGAACATTTTTAGTTGAATAACCCTAGCATCTTGCAATAACCTTGATAAAAAGTACAAGTTTATGTTGGATTTGAAAACCACGCCGCGGCGTGGTTTTCAAATCCAACATAAACTTGTGAACCGGACGGCGCGCCGTCCGGTTCGGCTACAGGGCCTCTATACTTACTTTACTCTTTGCACACGGAAAAAAAGGATGTCTTACATTAAGACAATATCCTATTGGTCAAGACAAATATTGATTCATATATGGGGAAAACAATATATTTTTGAATGAAGTAAAATATTGTCTTAGTTTTATTGTCTTCCTCGAAGACATTAGACTTAAATGAAGAATTTTTTATGTTTAATTTTAAGAATATTATTTGTCTTAGTAAAAGAGTATTCTCTCTTAGAATCATTAAAAATTTGATTTGTCTATTTTCGAAGCAAGACTCATCATGTTTCACACTAAGACAACATATTCTTGAACGAAGCTTCTACTATTCTTAGCTGAAGAGATATTTGTTTTAAGACAAGACTAATTTGCTTCACACTGAGACTATGTAATCTTAGGTGAAGCCTCTACTATTGTTAGCTGAAGAGATATTTGTTTTAAGACAAGACTTGTTTGTTTCATACTGAAACTATGTAATCTTGGGTGAAGCCTCTACTGTTGTTAGCTGAAGACATATTTGTTTTAAGACAAGACTTGTTTGTTTCATACTGAAACTATGTAATCTTAGGTGAAGCCTCTACTGTTGTTAGCTGAAGACATATTTGTTTTAAGACAAGACTTGTTTGTTTCATACTGAAACTATGTAATCTTGGGTGAAGCCTCTACTGTTGTTAGCTGAAGAGATATTTGTTTTAAGACAAGACTTGTTTGTTTCATACTGAAACTATGTAATCTTGGGTGAAGCCTCTACTGTTGTTAGCTGAAGAGATATTTGTTTTAAGACAAGACTTGTTTGTTTCATACTGAAACTATGTAATCTTAGGTGAAGCCTCTACTGTTGTTAGCTGAAGAGATATTTGTTTTAAGACAAGACTAATTTGCTTCACACTGAGACTATGTAATCTTAGGTGAAGCCTCTACTATTGTTAGCTGAAGAGATATTTGTTTTAAGACAAGACTTGTTTGTTTCATACTGAAACTATGTAATCTTGGGTGAAGCCTCTACTGTTGTTAGCTGAAGACATATTTGTTTTAAGACAAGACTTGTTTGTTTCATACTGAAACTATGTAATCTCAGGTGAAGCCTCTACTATTGTTATCTGAAAATATTTGTTTTCATGAGAGAGTTTTAATGTTCGATTTAATAAAATACAATTTATTTTTAGATATTTATTAATAATACTGAAATAAACATAAATAGGCAATTTTTAACAAAATATACCTAAATATACAGGATATTAAGTTAAATGAGGGACATACTTTAACGGAGTGCATAGTACTCATGAAAATTAACAACTTTTAGTATGGGACAAAACCTGAAATCGCGAAAAAAAAATCAGCTGTTCCCTACATTTTAAAGACTTATGCGAACATAAATGTACTGAACAGCTGATTTTTTTTCGCGATTTCGGGATTGGTCCTATAGTAAAAGATGTTCATAATGATGGGTACTGCACTCCGTTAAAGTAGATCAGCCACTCGTTTAACCTAAGACCCTCTATATAATACTACAGTAATAATCTTACGGCTAAACCCAATCTATGGTTGTAACGTCCCAATAATCTAAGACATAAAACAAAAGAACACGAACGGACGGAGTGACGTAAGGAGAGATAGAATTATATTGTCTGTCACCAGTAGCGATCTGTTTTTACTGGCAGTAGGTTATTGGGTTTGGCCGTTAGACTAAACTATGAAGCCTGCCATACATAAATGATATTATTTCAATATCAAATGAATCACTTACAAGTTACGTTTTAAACCATGTTAAAATATGAAAGTTATAAGTTCTATTATCACGCTATTATTTCAACAGGGTACTAATAGCAGTGTATGATCAACATTATGAAACATTTTAATATTACTTATTTCTATGTGTTTCTGTCCAGCTGGACCCCGCGAGCTAGGCTCATAAAACTAGTAGCAATGCTTTGTTTGTTCAATGTACCTCATGAATTTATCAACAAGATCCAATGTACCTCGATCATTTTGATAGAAATCACGATAAAACGCCTCATCTATCCAGCGGGACCCTCAGCTATAGTAGGTACTGCGCTCGTAATGCAAAAATAAAAATATTGATCGCATCTACTCTTAATTTACCTCTCGATTCATGTATTAAATTTTATGAAATTTTGATAGAAAGGAGAAATTCAGCATGAAAGTTTTGTCTTTTTCAAACAAAACATTCATGCTGAATTTCTCCTGTTCTATCAAAATTTCCTAGAATTTAATATATGAATCGAGAGGTACATTATGAGTAGATGCGATCAATATTTTTTTTTTGTATTACGAGTGCAGTATAGCTGAGGATAGATGATAGATAAGGTGATTTATCGTGATTTCTATCAAAATGATCGAGGTACATTGGATCTTGTTGATAAATTCATGAGGTACATTGAACAAACAAAGCATTGCTACTAGTTTTATGAGCCTAGCTCGCGGGGCCCAGCTGGACAGAAACACATCTTATTTCTAGTGTGACCTTACAATTATTATTTAGTTTCATTCTGCTGTCCGGTCTTGGCATCATTGTGGCCTGTTACCAACAAAACACTTCTCAACGATACAATAGTGCGGATACCTTTATAAAGGTCCGTCTTTAGGTTCAAAAACAATGCTTTTACAGAAATATATTGAATCGTTAAGGGTAGTCATCATGACAAACTACTCTGCTATAAAAAAAAATTACCACCCCTTTAGGGTCCACAGTATTTGCCATGATGACGCCAAATAAAATCACATGCACACAACTGACACAAACACAATACACTTTTTAGTCACTCTTACACGTAGGTACACAATAACTAAATTTGAATGGACGATAGTATAGCTGCATGCAATGCATCCAGGAAGAGCGAATAAATTATATACATACACTTTAGAATTAATTTATCGAAAAGGTTAAGTATAGAAATAAATAAAATTAACTTATTTATTTTTAAAAGCAAGCTTTTAAACTAAAAAGTAACAAAATAATATTTGGTGTATGAACTTCACTTACATATTTGTATAAGTAAATACAGGTGGTATCCAGGTTTCGGATAAGACACATGGAGTGCGTGATAGATAACACTTGAATAGTGTGTCAAAGGCCTTAAAGGCCGTTTGGAAAACATACCTGACCTTATCTATAATAAGATAATATGTTCCACCAACATCTATTATATACGGCTGTACCGTTTTTTTTTTCCCATATGCATCCGTAGAAACTTCGTCAATTTTTGATTGTATATCGCCAGGTGACTAAAAAAAGAAAAATAACGTTAAGTTTCAATTTTTTTTTTATAAATCAGTCATATATAATGAAACTAAAAAAAAAACAATGCTGTCTAAAAAAAGGTTTGCACTCCTGACTCGATGGTCTCACTTTGAATTTTTGCAATTTTTTGGGTTCGCAAGTTACAGGTGACATGGGATAAACATTTTAAGACACAGTTTCAGCAACCTTAGTTGATGAGAACTAATCTCAGTCAGTCAATTAAAGTATGGATTTAATGTAAAGTACCCTGTTGGTGTAATTACCTTGACATTTACAATGAAGCTTTCTACACACTCGGTAGTTGAAAATTTTTGCCTCCTGTTTAGGCGTCCTTTCGGTGGCACCAAATTGCAAAGCAATTTTATTTGTGATGGAAGTTTTTTATCTAGAATAAAATAAACTTTACCTATTAACATTAACATAAATAGTATAAGTAAGTACATAATTCTCACATTTATTCTGTCAGAAAATATCAAGGAGCAAGCTCAAGGCCCTCAATAAAAACTTGTATATTATTTAGCCTCATTTCTAAAATAAAAATGGCATCATATAACTAAATTACTATTTTGTACCAACCATTGTCATCTAATGCATTAATATACTCGATCAAGGCCACCACTTCTTCGTTAGTATTTGTTTTTTTATTTCTATTATCTTTTTGATAAATTCATTCCAATTTATGTAGAATTTATTCGCTCTTCCTGGATGTATTGCATCAAAGTCTAATTGAATCTGAAAATAAGTTAATGTGAGTGAAAGAGTAATAATGTACGTGGTAATACAAAGTAAAAACTAAATTAATAGGTACTTACCGATTTACAACACGTGTAAAAATACGTCTGGAGATAATGTCTGTGAGTGTATTTCTATGTTTGACTGTCAGTTGTTTATTTGTTTCATAATATTTGAGTATGCTACTTCCAGAAGGTGATGTGGTAAGTAATGTTCTCAAGTCAAATTCGGGAAATGCTGGCCGACATCCTATCATTTCAAGAATATTATTTTCTTCGAAATCTGATTCCAGTTCACTGATGTAATTGATTTCTGTTTCTGTGTTTTGAGAACAACTGGGCACAGAAGTGACCGTTGATGTTTTATTCTGAAATGAGAAATAATTAAATACCTACTTTAGCATAATATGGCTTTAATGGATTAAAACTGTACCATGAAAAAGCCATCAGAAATCCAGACTAATATTATAAAAGCGAAAGTATCTCTGTCTCTCTGTAGCTTTTTACGGCTGAACGGCTCAATGGGTTTTAATGAAATTTGAATGAAGATAGCTTGAACCCTGAGGAAGGACATAGGGTACTTTCCGTCATCATCATCACCAATTTTCATCATTATTCACATGGATGGAACCGCAGGGCGCAGCGAGTCATTGTATAAAATTTAAGCCTTGTCAGCACTGCTTTATTTTTGTTATTTTACTTAAGTAACATCCTGCAAAATATTATTTACTAGTAAATCTACATAGGTATAATAAAGATATGCAAACCTCTGCTGTTAAATATTCGTCAATTTTGTTTTTCAGAAATATGCGCGTGGAAATTTTTGGGCTCAGCTCTTTTAATAACTCATTTGTTAAGTCTTTAAAATGACTTAAATCAATGCCATTGTCTGAAAATAATAAATAAGTACCAAGAATTTTAGTCTTGAATCAAGAGAACAGAATTAAAATTGTTTCGGGTAATTGTCCTACTACATAATATACCTACCTATCAATAATTATTATCAAATTAACAAATTGGTTAGACACCGCGACGTGTCGTGTCGTAGTAGGTAGGCAGGTATAAATACATAGTAGGTATAAATTCGTGAGCGAGCTAGAAATACGGACATAATTAGGTAGGTACTTATAGTAACATAATTTTCTAAGCTTCCCTAGTCACGTAGGCGCAGGTATGTAGGGTAGGCACGAGCTATTCTACCATGATTCTAATTGGTTAAATGCGATTAAATAGTTGAATTCAGTAATTAACATTATCAGAGAGCTGCTTACTTAGAATTAAGACTAGGTCTTTATGCCTACATCCATCGAGATATGTACCTATTAGCTGAATATCTACATACAAATACATCAAATAAATAAAAAGCTTAGCAGTGTCTAGTGTACAGACTAGAGGTACTTACCTGTAAAATTTTGAATTATTGGTTCTTCGATGCCCCAGCTTTTTAATAATTGACACGTTTCTAATTCTAACTCTGTCATTCTTTTTACAATAATGCAAATCAGCAAAGGTTTAAGGCCAGCCCAGTCAGTAGTCTTAACAGTCCAGTCCTTTATATTTAATTTAAGCTGAGCTAAGGGAGTCGACCATGAGTAGACGCACAACGGCACAAACGATATGAAACGAAATGGGATTGTCGGGCGCAGCACGGCAGCAGTTGAAGTACTCGTGCCACGCTTGCTCATTATTGGCTGTTTATTTTTATCTTCCGATGAATTGTGGCCTCTGATTGGTTGCGTGGCGCGCGGAATATTTTAACAGTGTTGCCATCCCACAGTATTGTTTTTGCCTCGAAAAACGGACATCCCCTTTTTATTAGCTTATTCGATAAAACAAGTTATTAAGAAAATAAGAGTAAAATACCCGTGAGCCAATTTTACACCAAACACGTCTATTTAGTCCGTCAATCAAATAGTAAAAAAATATTAGACACGAATTTTTTGCTTTATCATATTACCCGTCGCGCGGCAATTAGCAGACAACAGAAATTTTATTGTTATCTGCACACATGGTTGCAATCGATATTTTAAGAGTTAATAAAAACCGGCCCAGTGCGTGTCGGACCACGCACAAGGTCCCGTAGTTGAAAATAATTTATGTCAAAAACAAACTTAACTAGACTCCGTTTACATTACGATTAGATATTCAAAGAAAACTTTTTACAGTCCGTTACTGCAGCTGCCATTTGTCATGTCCCCAACGCAATAGAAATCAAAATCGGTTGAACTGACTATAAAAAAGGTTTCTTTAAATGTCTTCTTGTGAATGGGGTATAGTTAATTTTAATTTGTTTCTTTTATTTAACTTCGCGGATGTCGGAAAATAGGTATCCCACGGGAACGTGCTACCGGGAAATGCTTCCTTATTCCTTGTCTACATTATCTATGGAACCTCTGTGCAAAATTTCAACTTTCTAGGTTCAAGGGTTTGGGCTGGGCGTTGATGAGAGTCAGTCAGGACTTCTCTTTTTATTTTACAGTAGCTTTTGCTCGCGGCTTCGCCCGTTAACGCCATGGAGCCTGTTCAATATTATTTTAATAATAGTGTAACAGCGAGTCTTAACTGTTATATAAAATATAAAAATACAAAAATGTAAAAGGAACTAAGGCAGATTATTTAAAATTTACTCCAATCAACAAAAAAATGTGGATATTATACGAGTAGGTACACTCGAAAACTACGGAACAGATTTTCATTGGGTTTTCAACTTTTGGAAGCTTACCTAGTTTCCCAAATTCGAGGTATTTTTCATTGCTATGTGTAAACAGTTTTTAGAGAAGTAAAATAAACTACGCTAAACTTTTCTATTTCCCTGCCTATTGTTTTTCTTGTAAGGAAAAAAATATAAACTTGGTTTTGACAAAAAAAGCAACTCGATTTTTTTTTTGTGAAAATATTTTTTTTTTGCTGCTTGCAGCACTGCGTCTGAGCAAAATGAAAAGAATTTCTAAAAATGTGTCTTCTTGTATTAAGACAAAAAGTCTTGGTTTTAAAATCATAGGTAACGTCTGAGCAAAATGAAAAGGATTTCCAAAAAAGTGTCTTCTTGTGTTAAGACAAAAAGTCTTGGTTTTAAGATCATAGGATCATATCATCTACTTACCTATCCAAAGTTGTTTTATAGGTACCTTCAGGTTACAGTTCAGTCCTACCTAGGTCTTTTAGTTTTAGAGAAAATACCTACCTAAGTAAAAAGTACCAAAGGCAAAGTGTGCCTACCCTGCCGCGGCTGTCTGTTCACGTTTTTCTCCGTAACTAAGTAGGTCCTACCTACTCCATGATTACCTATTCAAGAGGAAGGTTTATATGTTGATAACTAGCTTACCTACTTATATTCATTATGCGTAAATAGGTATAGGTACCTACCTACCTAGCCATACTAAAAGACTTATCACGATGAACTCCGGGGAGGTCGAAAAAAACAATCGTCGATCTTCGTACCTACCAAAAAAACGGGCGAAGCCGGGTAGAGGCGCTAGTAAATACTATAGGTTTCTATCTAGATAAGGTTAATTAACGGTTAAATCGCTAGCTTAGTAGGTAGTTATTGTGAACATGATGTGGGTAAGTAGGTACCTGGTTAGTTAACAACGAGTGGTTAAATGAGTGTAACTTATAAAGTATAAAAGAATTTATGGATAAAAAATGTTGATGCCATAGAAGGGTCACATTTTCAAAAACCCAAAGATTTTGCATGCTATGCTATGCTATTTTTTTGTCCTAGCTGTACCTGTTTATGCCTTTTTATTAATATTTAACACCATTGTATACCTACTATGTTTTATGCAAATAAATGATTTATTATTCTTTGACATATCACGATACCCTTGGGTCCCGGACCTTTGGAAGGCGTACGAGGGGCCGAAGCCAACTTGCAGAGGCCCCTTAGACCATTTTACATTATGAGAAGGCACTAACCGACGATTATTCCTGTATGCCCTATGCAAGTGCACCCAAGGATAACCCCTGGATGATGCAGGACTATTGCAGAACATGGAAACAAAACATATTGGGCTATGGGTTTGGGTGATTATAGTGGATGGAGTACCTTGTATAGTTAATAATACAAGGTAATCAATCCACTATAACCACCCTTGAGTACCTTGTATTATTAACTACTAGCTTTTGCCCGTGGCTTCGATCGCGTTGGCAAAAAGATTTTTCTTTCCTTGCACATAGTTTGCGCAATCTGTGATGAGTGAGCGCATCCATACTTACTAATATTATAAATTCGAAAGTAACTGTCTGTCTGTCTGTTACCTTTTCACGCCTAAACCATTGAACGGATTTCGATAAAATTTGGCAAGACTATAGATGATATCCTGGGGAAGGACATAGGCTACTTTTTTATTTTATATAGGGAATGAAAGTTTGTGTGGGAAACCCACCATTTCTTAAGTTAGGGACATGAAAATTCAAATTTATTCTTTTGGTAGGAAATAAAGAAATATGCAGTTCAGGATTTTTGAAAATTCATCCCCTAAGGGGTAGAATAGGGGTTGATTTTAAAATTCACAAAACTGCACAGAATTCGATAAAATTAACGGATGAAAGGATGTGAGAAGTATATGTGCGAGTGAGAAAGTATTTATTATTTATTTATTGGAGTATTTATCAAGCAGTATTTACAAGGATTCTGGTCACTTATTTTGCCATACAATCCCACATACATCTTATTAGTACCTATAACCAAAAAAGGCTTGGTTTCAACTAAGTCAATATTTTCCAGTTAAAAGTATTCTTGAAATGAGATTAATGTATTCTTCAATTAATAATATATTAACTACATTTTTTAAATTCTTAATTGAAGGAATCTGAACTTCTTCAACCGAAAATACATTATTCTTGACATGCAAATCAATATTGTTTTAAATTGAAGAATTTTGAGTTCTTGTAAGAAAACAAATAACATTTTAGAAGAAGATGTAGAAACTCTTGAACTAAGAATAAAGTGCTTCTTGAGTCAAAAATAAGCGAAATCTTTGAATCAAGAAAATAGACTTTATTGGTACAAGAAAAAAAGTGTTGGTTTCAAATAAGTCAATATTTTCCAGTTAAAATAAAAGTATTCTTGAAATGAGATTAATTTATTCTTCGATTAATAATATATTCTTAAGGTAAGTATATACAACTACATTTTTTAAATTCTTAATGGAAGGAATCTGAACTTCTTCAACCGAAAATACATTATTCTTGACATGCAAATCAATATTGTTTTGTATTGAAGAATTTTGAGTTCTTGTAAGGAAACAAATAACATTTTAGAAGAAGATGTAGAAACTCGTGAACTAAGAATAAAGTGCTTCTTGAGTCAAAAATAAGCGAAATCTTTGAATCAAGAAAATACACCTTATTGGTACAAGAAAAAAAGTGTTGGTTTCAAGTAAGTCAATATTTTCCAGTTAAAATAAAAGTATTCTTGAAATGAGACTAATTTATTCTTCGATTAATAATATATTCTTAAATTAAGTATATTACAACTAGATTTTTTAAACTCATAATGGAAGTAATTTGAACTTCTTCAACCAAAACTAACAATAAAAAAACATTGGTTTAGATTACCCACCTTTCTATTCTTGAATCAAGAAACAATAATTTAAATGAAATATTCATAATAAGAGTATCATATTCTTATATTGAGTAAAAGTTTTTTAGATTAAGAAAATGTATATCTTAGGTCAAAAATAATGTAACTGTTTTAAAGTAAATATAATATATTCTTGAATGAAAACACCATTATCTTGTTTTGAAAAGTTTTTAAAGTCTTCAGTAAAAACTAGATATTTTCTTCAATTAAGATTGTAATAGTCTTGAATCAAAAATATTTGCTCAAGTCAAGAATTAAAACCAAGTATTTATTATTCTTAATTTGAGTAAACGGGTTTTCTTCGACTGAGTACATTTACTTAAGTTAAGAAAATATTTACTTGGACTGAAACAATTTTTCTTAGAATATTGATATTCTTCGCAGAAGAAATCCTTTTTTTCCGTGCACGGGGCTCACTTCCATACGCGTTTTGTATGATAGCTGCAATCTGTGGCTTGTAAGAAGCGTTTCCGTAATACCTGTCACGCGACTCACGGGTGACCCCCGTGGCTCGAATGGTTCAGTAAGACAACGGACAAGGCTCACTGGTGAGCCCCATGGCCTGAATGGAAATACCCGATTTTTCACATGGCGTTCAACGTGTTAAATAAATTAAATTAAATTAAATTAAATTTCATTTAATTCGGACAACAGTGATCCATATTGTGTTAGTATTACAAAGACTTATAATCTAGTGTTAGTAGTACAGGTACAAATAAAACAAAAGTAACATAACGCACACTCCATACAGAGGACGACCAGATAAGAAAACATGTTTCCTACCTGATCAGCCTCCGCACAAAATGCCTAATATTAGGACTATAGCTCTCCGCCACAGCTCTCAGGATATAGTTGCGACTACCTCGCACTCTGCTCAGCAGCGACGCGGTTTTTTTGCGAATTATAGCTTGAAAGCCATCTGTGTGAGCTTCAGCAAACATTTCCGAGGCGCTGCAGAACCGAGGCAGTCGCAACAACATCCTGAAAGCATTATTATACTGTATGCGCAGGGCATCCAGCGATCTCTTGGTATAGCTGACCCATAGATTGCTCGTGTAAAAACTCTGACAGTAGGCCTTGAAAAGAGTAATTTTCACTTGGTCAGAGCACCGAGCAAATCTACGGGCCAACATGTTACCTCTGACCGCCAGCGCCCTACGCTCTCTCTCAATATCTGTATCATCCCTAAGGTCTTCGGTGATGAAATGCCCGAGATACTTAAATTTTGGCACTCTGTTTAATGGGAGCCCATTCAGCCTTATTATTTCCGGAACAGAGTCAGGACACCTACCACCGGCCTTAAAGACCATATATTCACTCTTGGTGACATTATAAATCAGTCCGTGTGAGGCAGCATATGTCTCACACACTTTGAGCAATTCTCTGATTGCCCCAGCAGTTGGGCCCAGCAGCACCATATCGTCGGCATAATTGATGTTATTGACACTCACTCCATTTATTCGACATCCAATGCTCATGCTACTGAGCTCAGTGATGAGGCCATCAACATACAGATTGAAAAGCCTAGGGGATGTCAACCCCCCTTGTCTCACACCGCATTCCAATCTGTATGCTGAAGAGAGAGTGTTAGACCACTTTACCTGGTTCTGTTAATTGGCATACCAGTAACGGAAGATTTTCAACAGTTCAGCAGGTGCACCCCTGTCCCTCAACTTGTCCCAAAGCACATCATAGGAAACAAGATCAAAAGCCTTTGAGAGGTCGAGGAAACAGGCGTACACCGGCGTCTTACGATCAGTATAAAAAAAGTTATAAATTTTGTTTATTAGTAATTCCAAATTCGCTCGAATAATCGAATGCAACAATAGTCAATTCAATGGGGAGCCACACGCAAAGCTGTTTGTAGATGGCGCTCTGAACGACTGTACATTGTTTTACAAACAAATCCATACAATTTGACAATCGTTCGTTACGTCAAATCAATGAAAAAAGGACAGTCGATCATGTGCCACCTAGCGTGATAAAAAGTTAGTTTTCCTCCCCATTTTCATAAGGTCACCTTTTGCATGAAACCTTCATAGTTGGTAGGTAGGTATACCTACAGATCCTTTTTAGAAATGCCTAACTGATCTATAGCGTTATATTACTTGTACCTCTTTAAGTATAGTGCAAATAGTGCCACAACACAAACTTCTGACCCGGTAGGGGGCGCGGCGGCGATGTCGGGGAACAGAGTATGACAAGCCTTGTCACTTTTCATAGTGATTTCGTTAGTTCCAATTGAAGCCACCGGTGCATATAATTTTGTGGCACTTCAGTATTTATGCTTTGACACTTTAAAAGTTTGACTTTCTAACTAAGTATGTACACACGGCTACACTGATAGATCAGCTTATACTGGAATTGTATGGCTTGATCTGTAGCCGTGCGTACTTGGTTTTATACAAGGAATCAATTTACAAAGGTGGTGGTCTTTATCTCTTCCTTTAGGTACAGACGCCAGCAGGTCAAGCCAAAGCTCTCAAATTTTCCCAATCAACCTTGAACCTAATGCTTTAGCGATAAAGATGAAAATCTATTAAAGAAATTTGACAGATTGTAGTAGCTTGATGTGCTGGCGTCTGTACTATTGAAGACAAAAGTGCATGAAGAGCCTTTTTTTTAATTTTTTTTTTAAGGTCGACTTTTGACTGTGAGGTTTTGCATTACGTTTCATTACTTTTCAAGAGACGACTAGATGGCGCTGTTGTAACATGAAAATAACACTGCAAAGCTATATGCAGAGGCACATAATAAGGTTTTTAATACCTAAAATAATTACTAAGAAATAATAATACTAAGAAATATGAAACCCTGTACAAACGATTTTGGTTTGGAATTCTCCATGCACTTCTGTCTTCGTTAGTACATATCTATTTCAAAACCAATTTACTAAAGTGTCTGCAATCTCAAACTCTATTTTTACTGGACTAAATAGGGACTTACACTCTATCGTAGAACTGAAAATAAACATGGCAACACCATCTGTTTGTATGTAAAAATTCATTGAACAACATCAAACAACAAACAACAACATGATCGATTACAGTGCAATCCGGAACATACCGTTGCTTGTCTGTGAACAAAACTGTCAACGTCAAGTGTCATTGTCAAAATGTAAATTTAAGTAAATTACGATTTTACAACTACGATCGGCACGATCCCAATTTATTGCACAATATTACTTAGATTATACATTCTTGATCGTGGCCACGTTGAGGGCCGACATGTAAACAAGGAGTGTGTTGTATTGTAAACTGAAATTATAAAAATAACCTACAATGGCGTCTAAACCCGAGTACATTCGCAGTAGGATTGTAAAAACTTACGATTTAGATGAAATCGAGAAGCTGATCAAAGATGCTAAAGTTGCACATTGCATGCTTACGGACCCACCAGCAGTTGGTAAGTAAATTTATTAACTTAAGTAAATCCTTTTGACTGTGTACAAAAGACCGCGAACTTTATTCAAAGTGTACAAAAATCTGCTATTTCAAAAATATTCAATGTTCAGGTGTAATTTTGTAATTTCTAAATAACATCCTTAGTCCATAATATTTGAGTATATTAATAATTTTTAATGTAACTGTCTTTTCAGCTAAGACCATTCTGGGTTTAGAATTAAAATGTTGCACTTAGTTGAGTAATAGCGTAACAATGTATTAAATCTAAATAACATTTAGAAAACACCCGTATTAAAATGAACATTGGTCATTTTGCTGCTGCAGTCCCTCCTTCTTTTCATGATCCCCTGCGGTGACCCACTGACCGATTATTTGCCTACTTACAATACAATATTATGCAATTAACAATATTATGTCATTGTAAAAAATCTATTTCCAACTCATTATTATGTCAATATTATAATAATATGTAAAAACAAAGCATGCTAGTAATAATTCACTCCATAATATAAACTATGAATTTATTAAAATAATAATAATAATTTTTAGTGGATGAGGAGAGTGTAATGACCCGCCTCAGTGCGCTCACATTACGAGGATCTGATGGCATCAGTTGTTCATGCTGCGGTGTTGGTCCGTTCACTACCAGAGCTCAACAGACCGCCCACTACAAACACCATTGGCATACGCACAACCTAAAGAGGAAACTGTTTGGCAGGAAACCTATTTCGCTGGGAGATTATAATTCTCGTCAAGGTTAGTAGAACATTAACTCCTTAAAGTTTTTCCAGTCAGGAAAAGCACATTGTTCACAGACAATTGTGTGCACCGCAGTCTATAAAAGTGGTATTAGGTATTTTGTAAAATAATGCCTCCTTTTTAATTTGTTCTTCAAATGTTTTCTTGCATTCCAGATGACAGTTCTAATGTGTCGGCCAGTGACTCGGAAGGTGATGACAGCCCTAACACCCCTGCCACAGACTTATTTGCAGCTGCCACTCGGCACTGCAAAGCTTTCTACACTAACCCCAAGGGACAGGTGTTCTGTATCTACCGCTGCTTGCTGCATCATCGGAAGGTAATGTGATCAAATAGAGAATATTGTCAGACAGATTTATTATGATAAATAAATTAAGTTAGTGGTCTTCTTCTTAGTGTATCAAGCAAATAATTCAAACATGATTGGCCCAAAAATTTGTTAAACAAGAAAAACAATACGTTGTGTGCAAGTATGTAAAAGTCCTTAGTTAAAAAAAAATCCTAAGTAAGTGAAGTCCTTGTAATTTCTTAATAAGACAATTATCTTTGACCATAAAATTAAGCTACAGAACATGTTTGAAGTTAACGTAAAGAACTGGTTGGTGGTTGTTGTTTTGAAGAAAGAACTGGTTCAAACCATGTCTTGAAAAGTTACACTTGAATTATAATTCTGTACATCTAAATGCAAAAAACTTGAACTGACAACAAATACAATTTTCTTTTTCTGTGGATAAATAGAACCTTCAAGGTACCTTCATCTTCATACTTACATATTACTAACACAATGTCATGTTTCACAGGAGGAAATGTCACTGGATGGCGAGGGCCACGTATGGTCTCGCCGGGTCAAGGAACTTTTAAGCCCTGGCTACGGCCGCTGGGCCGTTATCATGGTCTCTGGTGGTCACTTCGCTGGCTGCATCTTCACCGGCGGCAGCGATGCCATCCACAAGACCCTACACTCATACACCACGCGGCGGGGCCAAGGAATGGCACAATCAACAAGGGACCAGACGGGCAATGCTCCAAAGTCAGCAGGTTCTAGCTTGAGGAGATACAACCAAGAGCAGTTCCTAGCGGTAAGTGTACTACTGACCAATCAGTTCCTAGCAGTAAGTGTACTGCTGATCAATCAGTTGTTGGCTTTTTCAAATAATTAATTTGGGGTTTGTGACCGCTGAACCGCCTTTTACACCATTCGACTAACACAAATATGAGGTAAACCACAAATATTTCTCAATGGTAAGTCTGATGTAACCCTGCATTTATCAGCCAAAGTCGGTGATAAGTGTCATTTATACCAACAAATATGAATTGTCAAGTAAGGATCTTCTACAAACAGCAGTTGCTATAGGGTCACACAGGGTTCAATTCTAGATCCATGTTTGTTTGTGATTGTAATCATTTGACTAACATAAGCTACTAAAAATTATTGTTTAATTTTTTGGTAAACTTGGATTTTAAATGCTTTATGCAAAAGAATTTTCTGAAAACCCTTTGCAATGCACTTGAAATCCAAAGTTTCAATAACATTTTGTGGATAGGTACCGTGTTTATTACGCGTTTCTACATGGTAAGTAGATTCTCATTTATAGGCCAACTAGCTTCTGCCCCTGATTTCGTCCGCGTGAAATTTACATCGCATCGCCTGCTCGCGCTATTATTTCATTTACGCTTTCGTGATCATAAATAGCGGGTCATAGCGTGATGTTAAATAGCTTATAACCTTCCTCAAGAATTGGGCTACCAAATGCAAAAAAAAAAACTAATGCGACTGGCAGTTGCAGAGATTACACCCTTGTTCTGTGTCCCTAGATACAGTGCGATTCAACTACGAATAGGAACGTCAATGACCTCGAACTGTCAACTGTAACTTATAAAGATACGGCTTGCAAAATTTTGTAGTGTTATTAAGTGTTATCCTTATCCATTTCAGTTGTTTTTGAAACTTGTTTTTGTTAAAATATGTCATTAACTTTGCAAATGTGTAAACGAGGTGCTGTTTTGCTAAATCTTCACAATATGGCGCAAGGTCATTCCTATTCTTAGTTGAAACGCATTGTACAAACAAATTTTACCTCTTTATAATACTTATTGGTATCATTGTATACAGGTCTAATAATTATTATAAGTAACCATGTTTATAATTCTGTATGCTTTTAACTCCCCGAAAACATTGAATACAGTATCAACATATTAGGTCGGGGAAAAAGTTCCTTCGTATTTTATATACAAATTCAAGGCTTTTTTTTTCATAGTTTATTATTTAGTTATGTGTCATTTGCCAAATGGGTCAAAACTGTTTTGTGGTCATCCCCTAACTCTTCAGCTATGTAGGAACTACTAATACGACCTTGCTCCACTTTACCAAAAATGGCATCGGCTTTATGCGTAACAGTCACCCTGTTACGCATAAAGCCGATGCCTTTAATGACCAGAGGCGACTAGAACGAGCTGCATCTTTGACATCAAAATTCCCGGACTGAAAACGCTTGAACCAACTTTGTGCTACTCTTACTGACAATGCGTTAAGTCCATAAACGTCACAATTTTCATTCGTGGTTGTGTTGCATTTTCCCTTTTTTGTAATAAAACTTCAAAATGTATCGAATTTGTTCGTTAGTTGCACTCATTTTGGCGGGCAGAAAAACAATTGAAAAATGGCGGGAAATAGTTTTTACTTTTTATTTTTCTTTTCTAAAATGTCATCTATTTAATGGTATCAAAACCAGCCAGATACACACAGTAGAGCCAAAGAGATTTTATTACAACTTTATACCTATACACCACTATTTTTTAATTAGTACAAATACTTAAAGGGCTTATTAGAGAAGGTCTTGTTATATATGTAAAGTCTCAATAAATAATATTCATAAACAGCAAAGTTATTGGCGTTTGTTGATATCCCAAAATGTCACTCAATGTATGGAAATATTGTACAGGCTATTCATAGTTGTATTTATTTTCTCGCTCTCGCATTCGCGTGCTCTCGCTCGAACTTGCCCCGCCTCCAACAGCTATTATCGTATCATAATCATGAACTTACCAATTATGACAAATTTTCGTGACCAATTTTGGTATTTCGTTTTTTTTACTTTTGACTACACAAATATGATCAGTAACGGGTACGGATAGAGCCCCATTTTTTTTGTACTAATTAAAAAATAGTGGTGTATAACAAAAAAAAAAAACAGACTTCCAAAAAAAAAAAAAAAAATACAGACATCCGAATTGAGAAGGAGTAGAAGAAAAAAGGAGGAAGCTCCTTTTTTAGAAGTCGGTTAAAAATACGAAAAAACTTTTTCCCCGACCTATTATTTACAAGATTACAGCTATTGGAAATTTGCAGCTAAATAAATAAATTATTGTAAAAGAAAATCCGAGCGAGCGTAGCAAGCGAGGCTTTAAGTCTGGCAAAATTAGGTTTCGTCTGTCAGTTTGTTGTTACTCCTCTACAGGTCGTATTTTACAACGAAACTTGGTACCTATACAGGTTTTACGACTTTGTAGATATTTTTTGTCGTCGGGCATTTTTGATTGGAGGGGTACTTCCTCCAAATAGGAGCAAAAAGGGGGCTACTGGATATCTTCGCCTTTTTTATTTGGTCTTTAAGTTGGTCCCCCATAAAAATTTGGTGAAAATTGATGAAAAAAAAATTACATGGTAAATATCTCGTTTTATATAACTTTAGTCGTATATTAATTGTTGCAAGAAAGTTTGTGCTCGCGAGGTCTACTGTTAGCAGAACTACTAGTTGTACAGCCTATTAACAACTTAGGCGGCTAAAGTGTGAAAGCAAGCAACTTGCTTATCGCTCAATGCTATAAAGTGGCTTGTTCAATTACCACATTGCGTGGCATGAAGTGCAATTTATTAACTTCTTAATTTGGATTGCTCTAACAAAGTTATCATGTATGTACTTACATACATGTCATGGTAACAGTTTGGCTTGCTTGTGAGTACTACTCTTATCTAACCAGGATGATACGACACGACGCCGATGGGTGTTTCAACTATCGACTAATCTTTGATAGTCGTTACGGTCGTCAGAAACCCGAAAATCGGACAACCAGTCTTACCAAGGGGTATCGTACCTATAAGGGGTAGTAACTGGGGAATCAGAGTTTTAGAGGTCAGATGGTAGTCGCTCCATGTAAAATACGGGTATTCAGCTGCATCCAGTTAGACTGGAAGCCGACCCCAACATAGTTGGGAAAAGGCTAGGCAGATTGAGGCAGATTGATTCGTTGCAGTCCGTTGAAGGTTCTTATGAAGAGAAAAGTTGGAAAAGTTGCCGGGAAAATTGGAAAATTCGGGAAAACTGAAAGTGCATTTTCTATGAGAATTTTGTATGAATTATTGAAATTTTAACAGGACAGCGTCTATTAGGTCAGCTAGTTATGTCATAAAAATAATTAAATGGTGCCTAAATTATTGTCGACTTGACTGTACTTGCACTCGGAGCTAGCTTCAAAGCCGCCATTAAGTATGAATCGTACTGTACCTATATGACTACGGCGCTGAACGGCTGAAACTCATACGGAAATCAGCTAGAAGCTTGCTAGTACAAAAAATAACGTGTAAGGGTTCATAATGATCACTGAATAATGTCATCATTCATATTTCATTCACTCATACATTCACTGGAGCAGACTACCAAAGCGCCTCGGACGGCTGGTCCAATTTTGAAGCGCTTTAAGTACAACAAAGAGGATTTCTTGATGGTAAGTGTGGATATGCTTTCTTCGAACGTGCTATTGGCATAAGCAAGTGTTAGTGAGAAGTGAGCAGGCAGCGAGCGTAAATGAATGTACAGACAACAAAAGAGATATCTAGGTTGGACACACTAACATATTTGTGTGTGTATTGGTTCATGTTCAATCTATATAAAATAAAAAGAGAAGTCTTAACTGATTGACTGACTCATCAACGCCCAGCCCAAACTCTTGGACCTAGAAAGCTGAAATTTCGCATAGAGGTTCCCTTTATAATGTAGACCAGGAATAAAGAAGGAATTCCCGGTAGCACGTTCCCCTGGGATATTCTTCGACATCCTAGTGGGCGAAGCCGCTGGCAAAAGCTAGTTTTATATATATTACTTTGTTTTTGCAATACACTACCACAAAATTGTATATTGTTACGAAATTGAACATGCAGCAATATACATGCAAATAATGTTAGTATGCCCTGCCTAGATATCTCTTTTGTTGTCTGTACAAGATTGGCTGAATGCGTTGCTTTATGGTCGGTGATTGCTGTATCATCAGTTACGTCTCTATTTTCGATGTGAGATTGCTGTTGATTAAGCTCCGTACAATCCACGTATGAGAAGAAACATTTGGCTATTGGCTGATAGAAAACTTCAACTAAAAGGGAACATTTGTTCCTGATCTCCAAAATTCGTATCAAAAATTAGGTGTAAGTAGTATACTCAGGAGTTTTCTTACAGACTCAATGTACGTTATATACAGTGTTACCACGGTGAAATTATCTACTATAAAGCCAGCACATAATCGCCGTTGTTTCTACTCTGCTTATCTTGATGATGGAGCTCTTTTGGAGCTGCTTATTGTTGTCTGTATCTATACAAGGTGTAAAATAAATAACCCACAACCTCTTAAGGGGTCATTGTACTCATCATTATGAACAACTTTTACTATGGGACCAAACCTGAAATCGCGAATAAAAAATCAGCTGTTCAGTACATTTTGACGAATTATGCGAACATAAATGTATTGAACAGCTGATTTTTTTTTCGCGATTCCGCGAAAATTTTTTTTTGTAATGTGTTTGTTTTTCGATGTCGAGTATGTGGACGAAGTTCTTGCAGTTAATTTTTTTACACCTAATATAATAATGTTAGCTGCAGCTTTTGTCAGTCTTCTTGCTTCTTATTGAATCTTTTTAAGATGGGATGCCTCGTGATTTATCAGGAAAATTCATTAGGGCTGGCTCTCAATCGTTTTCGAGAAAACTATTTACATCTTCAAGCGATCTGTAATGTAACTTCGTAGAATGAAACACATCGACTTGTTTCGGGAAGAAATATTTGGAGTTATTGAAAAATTATTTACGTTGTGAAGATTTGGATTTTAATTTGGAAATTAAAGAAATGGCTCCCAATCTAGAAATAATTAATTAATTTTACTAACTCATGTAGTATTAATATAATGCTGTCTATAGTGCATGCATGAGTGTTAAAATATGTACATAATTATAATATGTATTTGCACGTGTGCATATTTATGTGTGAAGCACGTACGTTGCACGTTAAAAAATGTATAAGGTAAAATAAAAGAAAAAAAAACATATATCTTTCGTTGTTTCATTTCAGAATGTTTTATGTGTAGTAGTTAATATCAGCAATTATTTTGCGAAATCTTTTGTGGTAGACGGAGTATTTCATTATTCTTACAAAAAGTATTTTTCTTTTTATAGCATGTCCAAAACGTGTTAGTGGGTTGGAATGATGACCTGAAAGGCTGTTCCCTGATCTTCTACCGTGCTGTTGGGGCTATCAACCAGGCTGCGATCTTCGGCAAGCCCTCTCCTCTAAGGAAGGAGGACCCGAGGGTCAGGCAGCTGCCCTTCCCTACCAGGAAGCCCACATTCAAGGAGGTGAAGAGGGTGTTCCAGACATTGGCTGGTATTGAAGTTTATGGTGAGTTGATGAAAAGTTAAGTTATTATGGACCATATGCCTTGTTTCCATGGTGTGATTTTAATTGCCTATGGCATGCCATAAGTTGAAGTAAAAATAAAAGTTGCATCGTCTAAACGTCATTTAGACGATGTAAGTAGTTTTGTTGCTTTAATTGTACTGTATGATACAGGCAAGGAACTTGTATCTTGTAAGTGGGGCTTTAGGTGTCTTCAGGAGCGCTCGGTACATTCTTGTCGAGTAGGTAGGTATTGAACTTTTGTATGAAACAGCTGATTATTTCGCGATTCCAGGTTTGGTCCCATAGTAAAAGTGGTTCATAATGATGAGTACAATGACGCCTTAAGAGGGTTTGCGTTAATTACGGGACATGTTGTAGACAGATGACAACACACAAAAAATATCAGAAGCTTATAAGGTTAAACCTATTCTTTGTGACAAAAAAAAAACGCGCCTCACTAAAATAACAAAATTGTAACCCACAGATACGTTGCAAGAGTTCCAAAAGGCGTTGCTTATGGTGACGGGCGGTAAAGCGCCGTTGAAGACTAACTCTGACATCAGCATCGCAGAGAGCGCCAAAAAGGCGCAGAAACCACCACCAAAGGTCCTACATGACAGGGCGAAATCAAGGTAGGAATTAAAACTATTTTGTTTATCAGGAACAAACGAACAGCAGGGTTGTAAGTTGGAAACGATCCCCCTGACGCAGTACTTTCATGATTTCGTAAGTTAATTAGAGATCGGATAATCCGATGCCTGATATATTTAGATTTATCTAAAGTTGAAGTGTTGTCTAATATGGAATGGGCTTTTGTATCGAAAAAATCCCAGAATACCGAGATCGACCAATTTAGAGTTCTGATTATAGAATCGAAATGTGTGTCCAGGTTTCCTCACGATGTTTTTCCATCACCGATGTCAGTGATGTTCAAGATAAACTCAGAAAGACACATTAATTATTATGAATAGAAAAAGTTACATTGGTTCTTGCCCGGATTTGAACCCACAACCTCGTGCACGAGAGGCGAGGCCTTAACCACGCGGCCATCGCTGCCATGCTGCCATGAAACTCAAAATGTGTATAAGCAATTTATATTTACCTCTTGTCAGTAGTAACACAGACTAATACAGATGGGACACTCCGCAAAATCATTTAAATAAAAAGCGACTCTTGCTGCGACACAATAAAGTGCAATTCAGGTCGCACGACGCTTATTACCTACAGTTATATTCAACAACAAGTTGCCTCTCTTTCTATCGCGTAACTCTTATACCTTCTGACCTTCTGAATTGGCCCCGTGGACGGGACCCGCCGCGTACTTGTAGCTTCATACCTAAACTGCGGAGTGTCCCATTTGTATTAATCTGTGGTAGTAAATAATCGTTTTTATTGCTTGATGACGTCAACATTTTATGTTACGTATTCCAGAGAACGTGCGCCCCGCGAGTTACCAACCCAAGTGACCTCAAGCGAGGACGAGGGTCCTTGCTACATTGACTCCGAAACACCACCGGACTGGATCAAGACCTTATCAGAACAGAGTAGCAATGGCGTCATCACCAACTCAAGAAAAGACCTCCTTAACGACTGCGCACTGGCCAGTTGTGTCGAGTCGGACAGTGATACGGAAACCGTGGGGAAGAAAGAAATTAAGAAAAAAAAGAAACCTAGTAAAAAGGTTGAAAAGGTAGAAGAGAAGACACAAGTTACGACTGTTAAGAAGGGGCCGGTGAAAATTCCTGCCAGTGTTAAAAAGGTTAGTTGTTTGTGCATGTTTTTTTTTAGTTTCATCATCTGCCGGCTAGGCAGCCATCATCTGCCTAGCCTTTTTAACATACTTCAAAAAAAGGAGGAGGTTCTCAATTCGGCTGTATTATATATATATATATATATATTTTGTATGTTTGTTACCTCAGTACTCCGTCATTTATGAACCGATTAGGAAAATTCTTTTTTTATTTGGAAGGGTATACTTCCAGATTGGTCCCATTTTTATCAAAATCCAGTTGTGATAATGGGATCCATGAGGAATCGAGGGAACTCCTCAAATATTATAGGCATACATACACCTATTTTGGTATTTTCATCAACAAATCAGGCGTTTGCATTCAGAAAGTATCATCTGGTGAAGTAGAACTGATGAAGAAGACCACAGAAAGCCAGGGGAACTCCTCAACGATGATAAGTATTTCACGGGTGGCAATAAGATATCTTGATTAATAGTTAAGCGACTATGACATCCTTGCCGTGTTTGGGCTTATTGGAATCTTCATGATGTGCACTCTGGCTACAAATGATTCAAATTGCGCTAGGTACTTGAGTTGTACGTTATTTGTGGCCTTGATTGTCAGAAGGCAGATTTCGTAGCCTCGTTATCTCTGTCAACTAAAACTACGCCTACCAAACTTCTGACACGACTTAGCGCGACGTATTTGCTTTTTGCAAAGTTTTTATTTGAAACGAGACTCCTGAGATGGTCGCATGAAAATATCTTCAAGTTCTGATGAGTGGTTTTTGAGTTAGCTTCAATAATTTAATACGTATTTTTCCCATTTAGTCTATGTGGATGATGCTCTAATTTATTTTGCAGAGTGGTGTTCAGTTCAAAAAGTGAAAAATATTTTTTTTTTTACAAAAAAAAAAACAACCGACTTCCAAAAAAACACTACAAAGTGAAAAATAACTTTAATTTCGGAAGTCGGTGGCAAAAAAAAAACGAAAGTAAATAAAAACCAAAGACACCGACTTCCGAAATTAAAGTTATTTTTCACTTTGTAGTGTTTTTTTGGAAGTCGGTTGTTTTTTTTAACATACTATGTTGGGGTCGGCTTCCAGTCTAACCTCCACAACCCACGGACCAACCGCGGCAAGCGTAGCTTATAACCTGATCGATAGACCCGTGTGGCTTTTATTACTTAGCCACAAGCCCCCTTATTTTTTTTTACTTTATTGCTCAATAAAAATAAAACTTTATTTCAGACCTTGAAATATTTTTTTAAATGCTTTTAGCACGTGGATGTTGAAAGTATTAAAAGTTAATTACCTTTATAGGTTATACTATAGAGTATAAATATTTTTATTTGATTTTTATGTCATAATCATGACTTTAATATTGTTTTTCTAGTAACGATTATTCGTTTGTTCTATTATTAGAATGTAAAAAAACAATAATTAAACTAGTCGTAAATACTATAATCTGAAGGTTAAAATGTAATGGGTCCACCATCTCTATGAACTATTTTCTAGATATACAAATACACAGATATATTACCGACTAGAAAGTTAAAACACACATTTTTCTTAAATTTTGCTATACACATATAGTCAAATTTTATTCCACCAATCTGAGACCTCTTCTACTATACTTTCGCCAGATGTGGAGAAGCATCTCGGACAAAGACAACATCACTCTGGAGCCGATCCTAGAAGGATGGGAAGGCGACATTCAAGCGGCTTGCAACACTCAAGACCCTATTGATGGCAACACTGCCTTGCACAAAGCTGCCATTGCTGCTAAGCCGGATATGGTGACGTAAGTGGAGTAATCATTAACATGTTTAGATTTGAGTAGCTGAGATAAGAATTAAGATGACATTGAATAATACACTTTAGGCTCAGCATCTTAAAGCGCAAAGTTGTACCATCAATGAAGAGGACATCAATCGCCTAATCAAGCGCGGTCGAGCGTGTTTATGTTCAGTGTGTATGTGACACTGATATGAGGAGGTCGTGGCTAAGTAATAACAGCCGCACGTGTCGATCCATCAGGTTAAGCTACGCTTGCCGGGGTTGGTCAGTGGATGGATGACCATCTTTTCATTCCGAGACTCCTCCGTGCCTCGGAAAGCACGTTAAGCCGTTGGTCCCGGCTGTCATTGGTGGATCTTTGACATTCGTTACGGGTCGTCAGAAGCCCGAAAGTCTGACAACCAGTCTTACCAAGGGGTATTGTATTACCCAGTTACTGGGTTGTGGAGGTCAGATAGGCAGTCGCTCTATGTAAAATACTGGTATTGGAAAAGGCTAGGCAGATTGATTGATGTGACACTGATAACAAGGATTATTAATTACTCGATTTCGCAATTCTATGATTGCGGAATCGTTACTGTTATATTCACTACTCTTATACCTTCTGACTCGTTAGGGTTGTCTTCTTCGCCCTGGGCGGCGGGAATCGGTAGCCGATTCCCGGTCACCGTAGGCGCGGGCTTGCGGACGGCGAGTAGTGGGTAGCTCGCCGTCCGGTAAGGACCAGGCCCGGGTCGACGGCGCGTTGTGTTCCACGCGCGCCTCAAAGAGATGTCAGCGAAATGATGGGGTCCGATAGGGGCGATGCCGCCGGGGTCGCGGGTTGTTCGATAGAGATACCGTGACCCTGGCATAGGCAACTGAAGGAACACGGGTGGGTTTTAGTGAATAAAAGTCTGACACGCCCTTCCGCTCCACCCAGAGCGGGAGCAGTCATTTGATGATTTCCCATCCACTGTCTTCTTGTACGACGCGTCGCGTGAGTGAGTATCGAACCAACGTGCGAGCCGGCCGGTGCGTGGCAGCCCACACTGAATTGACACAGTGAGATGAGCCCGCCGCGTACTTGTAGCTTCATACCTAAATGTGGTGTCCCATCTGTATTAATCTGTGGCACAGGGTTAAATTAAATTAGGTAACGAAACTGCAGACGTGATGGCTATCGATATCTATACAGGGTGTAAGAGACAGCACTCCGCAAACTAATAGCGCGCATTCAGCTCCTTATTTTGTATCATATTCCACCGGAAAATTTCTCAGGATTTTTTTAAAATCGTTATTTTCAGTTAATATTCCTTTATTTCAATGTAAAATTACATTATCTTTATGCAGCACTCCATTTATGTAAACAAAACAGCAAACAAAAAAAACCAGCAATGGATGTTGAAATACTCTAACGAACGACGCGTGAAAACAGATGTTCACTTTCTGCCTAGCTACAGAGTTCATCGAACTCACCGCATCATCGCATTACCTAAGTAGGATATTATTGGGCACGCTAATCCACATTCGCTTCGCTCGTGGAGTTGCGTGCTCCAATAATATAAATGAAAGGGACTGAGCATGAAATCCTACATAATGCAGTAAAATACTGGTTCGGCGCGTATTCCACACGATGAAACAGAAATATTTTTCAGTGTGGTTTGGGCGCTACTCCGCATTTTGAATCTTGTATAAATGAAATCTTACATAGTACAGTAAAATACTGGTTTAGCGCCTATTCCACCGATCGGAAGGTGAAATATGAATTCCTACATCGTAAGGAAGTATAATACTGGAACGGCGCCTACTCCATTTCGGCGCCTATTCCTCGCGATGATACAGAAATATTTTTCAGTGTGGTTTGCATGTAACACATTAATTGACTCATTATTATTAGCAGGGAAGGTGTTATAAATAATTGATCGCAGTAATTTAACGCTACATTCGATCTTTACTACTGTAGTGAGAAGGTTGAATTATCACGAAACTAAATACACCTGTCATAACTAAGTTAACTACAATGCATGACTCAGTGAAATCTGATTTAGAAGATATTTGTAATAAACTTATTATCAAGAATTCTAGTGGCGAGGTTATATTTATTCAAGATTTGCAAATTGGTCAGAAAAATACAGATAACGGTTCTTCAAAACACCAGAATAGCTATACAGCCCAAACAGAAGATTTGTTCCACCGACAGATACAAGATTCGGTTAAATCTAATTTAGAAAACACTCACTATCTTATATTGAAGGACAACCATGGTAAGGTTGTTCGTACATTTGCTCGAGTTAGCGACAATGAGTTATAAATGTCAACGTAATACAATAATTAACTCATTATTAATATAACCGTTCAAGCAGTCGTCATGAAATTTGTAAAACAACCACAATCGTTACACGTAAATAAGCTTTGTGTTCATTCTCAGGAGACTGGTTTACGTCATGGAGAATTATTACCTAAATCGGTACGATGCATCATTTGTGGACCGTCAAATTGTGGAAAAACTAATTTATTAATTGGTCTTCTTATACACGAGAATGGCTTAAGATTTCAAAATGTTTATGTTTATTCGAAAACCTTGCAACAACCCAAGTACGTTTTTTTAGAAAAAGTCTTGATACTGGTTTAGCGCCTATTCCACCGATCGGATGGTGAAATATGAATTCCTACATCGTAAGGAAGTATAATACTGGAACGGCGCCTACTCCATTTCGGCGCCTATTCCTCGCGATGATACAGAAATATTTTTCAGTGTGGTTTGCATGTAACACATTAATTGACTCATTATTATTAGCAGGGAAGGTGTTATAAATAATTGATCGCAGTAATTTAACGCTACATTCGATCTTTACTACTGTAGTGAGAAGGTTGAATTATCACGAAACTAAATACACCTGTCATAACTAAGTTAACTACAATGCATGACTCAGTGAAATCTGATTTAGAAGATATTTGTAATAAACTTATTATCAAGAATTCTAGTGGCGAGGTTATATTTATTCAAGATTTGCAAATTGGTCAGAAAAATACAGATAACGGTTCTTCAAAACACCAGAACAGCTATACAGCCCAAACAGAAGATTTGTTCCACCGACAGATACAAGATTCGGTTAAATCTAATTTAGAAAACACTCACTATCTTATATTGAAGGACAACCATGGTAAGGTTGTTCGTACATTTGCTCGAGTTAGCGACAATGAGTTATAAATGTCAACGTAATACAATAATTAACTCATTATTAATATAACCGTTCAAGCAGTCGTCATGAAATTTGTAAAACAACCACAATCGTTACACGTAAATAAGCTTTGTGTTCATTCTCAGGAGACTGGTTTACGTCATGGAGAATTATTACCTAAATCGGTACGATGCATCATTTGTGGACCGTCAAATTGTGGAAAAACTAATTTATTAATTGGTCTTCTTATACACGAGAATGGCTTAAGATTTCAAAATGTTTATGTTTATTCGAAAACCTTGCAACAACCCAAGTACGTTTTTTTAGAAAAAGTCTTGCAACGAGTACCAGGCATTTCATTTCAGAAATATCATGAAAATGAGCAAGTACTGAGTGTTCAGACCGCAAAACCGAATTCAGTAATTGTATTTGATGATGTTGCTTGTGAAAATCAAAGTAGTATGCGTGATTATTTTGCTATGGGGAGACACAAGTTCATCGATTGTTTTTATCTAAATCAGACGTATAGTAAAATCCCTAAGCAGTTAATAAGAGACAACGCAAATCTAATCGTACTGTTTAAGCAAGATGAAAGAAATATGAGACATGTTTATGAAGAACACGTCAACACTGACATGACATGGATTGAATTTCGTGAAATGTGTTCTAAAATATGGAGTATACCTTTCAATTATGTTGTAATTAATAAAGATTGTTCCAAAAACAAAGGATGTTACAGAAGTAAATTTGACACGTTTGTAGTCTTTGACTAAGAACACGAATACATATAAAAGGCTGTTACCTGCTTGACATTATTATTCAACTTACGACACTACATCAATAACACACAACCACAATCATTACAACCTATTTTACCAATATGGAAAAATCCTTGAAACGACAAATTGTTGATGCGGCAAAAGCTGTAAAGATAAAAGTACGAAAAATGAGAGATGCTGAGATTAACAATAAACAAGCACTGGAGTCTGTTTTCAAACCTGTAACAGAACCTCTAAATCTAATTGCTAATGCTAGTAAGCAAACTCCTCTACTGCGTGCTAGTGATGATTTTGCTGATGTTCCGTTTATTAACGAATCTGTGCAGAAAGAAGGAACCGGTAGCGCAGAAAGTAACGATAATAATACTGATGAAGACAAATATGAATCCGATATCAGCAGTGCCTCTTCTTATGAATCAGTAGTTGACAGGAATCAAGATTGTGATACGTCATCCTGGTCATTATCTTCAGAAGCGTTGGTAGATATTCCATTTGGGGTTAGAGCAGAGCGCGGGAAACTGATGTTAGGTTCTGCTTTCATAACGATCAACGATCAATACATCACCGTGGCTGGATGTAAATACCGAAATACACCTGGTTTAAAACAGTTATTGCTTAAGAAAGA
Organism: Cosmia trapezina; assembly: GCA_905163495.3. Classification (NCBI taxonomy): domain Eukaryota; kingdom Metazoa; phylum Arthropoda; class Insecta; order Lepidoptera; family Noctuidae; genus Cosmia; species Cosmia trapezina. The sequence continues at coordinate 21,730,613 of LR991032.1, read as the reverse complement.
TGTAGACTTAAGTTTGGTTACAGATAGTGATATGCAAAATTATAAGTCGATGCTAATTGATACAAATGCACATCGTCGAGACTATGAGCCAAGTAAGCCAATAAAAAGTAATAAAGGTCAAAAATATTTGCAAGTTATTAAACCTCTTTTTAAATTGAAGAATGCAGTTCAGGGAAAGGGTCTACCGTTACTAAAAAAGTGGAGAAAAAACGTTGATTTAGTGTACTGGGATGATCCTAATGAATTAGTGGAAAGGTTGAAATTATTAATTGCATCTAGAGATGCTGGCAACACAGGATTAGATAATGAAATTATATCTATCATTGAAGAATTGCGTGAAAGTAAAGTTATAAATAAATAAAAAATAAAAAATGTGTTTATTTTACTATCAGCCTCTCAATACAATACACCTTAAACATGAACGTAGACAAATTCGGACACTACATTCACAAAAGACTGCGTTTATCAGAAATATTTGAGTTTAATGAGAATGCATTGTTAAAATCAGAAAATGGAGATTTTGATTTAAAAACATCAAGACTGAGAGGAATTAGATCTCCAGTAGAAGCAGACGATGCTGTGAACAAGGATTATGTAGATCGATTGATTGCTAACACGTTAAAAGAATTAAATAATCAGGTTGTGAACAAGGATTATGTAGATCTATTGAATGCTAACACGTTAAAAGAATTTAATAATCTGGCTGTGAGCAAGGATTATGTAGATCGATTGAATGCTAATACGATTAAAGAACGTAATAATCTGATTGGTGCATTGCGTTCTCAAATCATAAAAGATGCAAAGGCGACAGTTCAAGCTACTTTAAAAGATAAGATACCTGAGGTTTTAACTCATTTGCAAGATAAGTTTTATACTAAAGCAGAGTTACATAAATTACCTCAAAAAACCCCGTAATGGTAAAACAGCAAATTGTAAATGAAATACACAAAGCTGCACGAAGAAATTTCTTTCGACGTTCTGTTATTCTGAAAGGAATCCACGACTTATGGCAAGCAGATTTGATGGATATGCAAAACCTGAAAAAGTATAACAAAGGTTACAGTTTCATCTTAGTTGTGATTGACTGCTTCTCAAAACGGATCAGTCGTAAACCTTTTTTCTTCTCATTGTTTAGAACGTATGATTCACATGTAGGCAGAGATGACTTCTGTTTTAGACACTCCCTTCTGGCTCTAGGTCTCTTGTTGGCGGGTCCGTAGTCTCGTCTTCTAGGTTCCATATTAGCAGGTGTTTGTTGTTCTGGCAAATCTGGGATATGCCAGCTTAAACTCGGAGTCGGAAAACCTTGAGCGTATTGTGAGAAGTCGATAATATCTGGAGAATCACACATTATCAATGATCTGAAACAAATGAAATAATAATTAATTATAATTACATAATCAACATGATGCAATAATGTTATAAATACATGGGTACTTGTACAATACTTACAATTCGTTTCGTTTTTATTCAACGTGATATGACTGCTCCGGCTAACTGCCTTGTGATGTATGATCAAGTAGTTATATTAATAAGAAATGCAAACTCCTAACATTGCACTGTAATCAATTTCATGTTTTATCACGTTCAACCTGATGGGCAACATGAAGCGACAAGTGTGCGAACGGTATTGTATTACACAAACCAGTCATCGCAATGCGCTTTGTCAGCGGGAGTGGAAATGAAACAGATTTATGAACTAAAATATTATATTTATTTAAGTACATGTTTAGTAGGTACATACATTTTTTACAGTTCGTTCAAGCGATTTTGACTTGTATTGCGTTGGTTGCGTGAAAAATTACAGCTGCAGTGAACGGTAACCACGTTTTTTGCTTTTAATACCATCCTTATGTCTACTGAATAGAAGTCAAAATCGGTTGAACAGACTGTAAAAAGTTTAAATTAATTTATGTCTAATCATATTTCAAATAGAATATACACTTAAAATTATGGTAATGCATTACATAAATATATTTGCATTACCCCAAGCTAAAGTAGATACTTTATCAAATGATAGCAACCGTTTGTCATCATTGCTTGAAAGTGCAATTTTATTTACGTCCTGAGTGAATATTTCATGTTTTATTGACCTAAACAATACATTTTTTTTGCGAATAACATTGCAATTATTGTACAAAACATTTTTATAATCTAACATATTAAAATTTTTGGTTATACATTTTTTTGTACCTTTTGCCTTTTTAATAGTTTTGTTTAACGTTTTAATACAATAAAGCTTTGAGCGCAGTCCTACGAATTCTTTGATAATATTACCACCCATTTCATCCTTAAACAGTCCTGGAACCTTCTTATTAATAATTGGTAAGTTATAGTCATTGTTACAGTCATAATTACTGGTATCAAAATATTTTAGAAAATGGAGCTTGAAGTCTTTATAAACGTCATTGCTCTGTACATCATATACTAGACTATCTGTGTCAGTATAGCACAATTCAATTCGGTTACCATAAAAAGGTTTTATGATAGAGTAGTGAAAGTCATACATGTGAGTCTTAGATAATTCTAATACTGCAAACCCTATGTATATTGGTTTATTAAGTATAATACGCACAGGTTTCATTTGGATTGCCACTAGATCATCAGAAAATACAGAGGCGCTATGAAAATATGGGCTGGCTATCAATTTTTCAGCACAAGTAGTCTTTTTTGTTTTATTGGTCGAGTCACACCACTTGTTTACTAACTTAACGTCTATTCGATGTTCATTATTTTCCAGCGTCTTTCCAAAAATACTATTGTTCAATAATTTGAAAAAGTCTTGTTCAAACGTTGACTCTGCTTTTTGCCGTAACTGAGTGTTAATATCAATATATTGCTTTAAAAAACAACTTTGCTTAAATGTAATAGCGCGATGGATCCTTCTCAATACTAAACCGTGCTGTAAACATTTTTTTAAATGTATGTAATGAATAACATAGTGATATTTATCGTACAAATTTGGTATTAACTTTTTATTCTTACCACCAGGTGGCAAGCATTTTTCTGGACAAAAGGGAAAGTCATTGTGTTCCATGTGTAAATTCTCCGGATATATTAAATCAACTTCAAGAATGTATCCGTTTTCTGCAGTATCACTGATATCTGCTAAGTTCAATTGTAAAAAATCAATTTCTTGTCTATTCATAAATCTAAAATCGGAATAAGGTAGGGATTGACACATGCTATAACCATATAAATTGTTACAATCTAAATAAATGATAAATGAATTTGGACGAGTTGGATCGTAAGTATCTAAATATTTATGATTGGCTTTGACATGTCTTTTGGAACACATACAAACTCCTCCTCGAATACCTTTTTGTATCATTCTAAAAATTTCAACATCACTAATCAATTCTAATTGAACTCCTGTTTTTAAAAGCATTGCATCAAAAGATAGACTTGGTGCTGTAAGATAGAACGCGGGATCGAGATTGTAATGCAGTTTACAAGTTTTTCGAAAATTTTCAAATACATCTGTTAGCAACAGAACATCTGTTTTGAGATATAAATCTGTGTACATACCCATGTTTTGAATATTAAACACTGACCAAACAGACCGAGCGTGCTCATAGTCTTCGTCGGTAATTGTCTCATTAGTTAAGGAGTTGAAAAAATATTTTTTAGAGGGTAAACACGTATCTTCATAACGTTCCCATTGAGACATATAGTCATATGGATACACTCCTTTACGAGTGAGTAGGTTAAATTGTTTTTTATTAGGAAAATGAGATTTCAATTGCTTAAAGTCTTGGTTTTTCATTGTACTAGCCAACTTTTCTAAGCTAGTTCCTAAAAACTTGAAAGAGTCTACAAACCGAACCTGAATGCTTTCCCCAGCAGAAATCGGAATAAACTTAGTGAATGAAATATAGTTTTCTTTTGTTTTAGGTATCACTTTAATAGATCCAGGAGCTTCACCTAATTCTTTTATGAAAAGGTGGCAATCGTAACCGGACAAATTATGAAAAAATACTGGCAAAAATGTTGGTATTTTGTATTGTAAGTTACAGTAACTATGAGCTGCGCCACGATATTTACCAGTCAAGTGACAATGATCGCGAACCCTGTCGCCGAACAAGAAGTGTTCACAAATATGACATGTTATCGCGTTTTCAAAGTCACGAGCATTATCATTTGAATAAATCATAGGAACACTATTTTGTAAAATATCGTAAATTTTTTGTGCATCTTTATAGATAGACTTTACAAAATTTGATACACAATCCGAACCGCGATAAGAAAAGTAACGATTGTGGCATTCATCTAGCGTACACGTTATATGATAAGCGTAAGCTACAGGCACATGTCGCTGTCGTGTTACAGTACTCGCCTTAGTGGGGTCAGGGTCACAAGATTCATACCGTTCTAGCATTGTTTCAAAATCTGCGTATATAACAAATGGTACGAATTGCTTTCTATTATAATTTTTAAACTGTATGAAAGAACCCTTTGGAGGTAGTTCAGTGGCGACACCTCCACAACTATGTGAATTAAGATTATCACATGAATTAAAAAACATTAAACAAACGTCACAAAAGTACAGTTTACTGTGGTGTTTTGTTATTTGATTCTTAACAAGTCGCGACAGGTCTTTAATGAGACAGTAATGTGACAAATCATTTCTTTCTAAATAAAGTAAATGAATCACCTTTCCGTTCAAAGCTTTTGGTTTGTAAAGCGGTCCTATGATAGTATTGTTTTTTAAACCATAAATGTAAATGCAAATTTCTGGGTTATTCACTTCGAACCGCGCAATATCTGAGAAATTCACTGGAAATGACATGCCCTTTACATTTAACACGTTACGAAAATCAGGGTAAGAAGATACTCTTTCAGAATGAGTCTTAGCTGGATATAAAGCAGCTACAACAGACCATAAAAAACAATAGTCATCATTATTGCGGATATTAACACATGCTTTTTTAGATTTTATTGCAGAAGGCAATTCGATAAAGCCTGAACCACGCAAAGGTTGATATTTGTTAACATTGACTTCCAAATGAGAACTGCTCAAGAACGTCCATCCACTGTCTCGATCCTGAAATTCTTCTATCTTTTTTTTAAAAGTATTTTTGACTTGAGACAATAGTGAATCAAATTCATAATTCTGATGTAGAGTTACGTTTTTTGTGGCAAATGATTTCATCTCCTGAGAATCATTTTTAAACATTAAAAACAAAGCAAAATATTCGAAATTAACTTTTATACAAGTATGTTCTTTAAGAGACATGTCAATTAAAGTTTTAATTCTGTCCAAATTATTATTAAGAAATGGTTCCAGAGAACAATTCTCAGACGGATCGGTAATTCTATAAGAAGCTATACGATTACGAAATGCAGAATGTATTATTTCAACACCTTCACAAAAATGCGAAATGTTTTTGTTTTTATGATTAGTACTACGTAAATGACCTATCCAGTGACTGCGCTCAACTGATGTGTTACAAACGGTACAGAAAGGCATTTTAGATTATAATTACGTCAACTAATTTTGTACGCTTAATTAGGATTAGATTAACAATACTAGTAGATTCTGCAATAATCAATACAATTAATTTGGTGTCCCCAGCAATTTAAAGCCAACTTATTTTAAATTCACACTATCCCTATAAAAGACAGGCTCGGAATTGTCAAATAATTCGTGAGTTCGTCTCATAAACCTTTGCAGCCCGTCCCACTGGGGAGTGTTGCGATCTAGTTGTACTTTTAACGCGACCTGGGCTTTCTTCCATCGTTCTTCCATGGGGGTAGAGACAACTTCGTCTTTCGAAAATACCTTGATTTCCACGTAGAACTCTCCTGTAAGGTCTGCCGCTCGCCGTACTTTGCCGTTGGCAACACGGGTGATGAGCGATGAACCAAAGTCCCCGCTTGAGGTCTTCGTCTTTTGATCGTCCTCCAAACCAAAGAGGTCCGTGCTCAAGATGCCTCTTTTACTGTAAACAATTACACATTTTATTTATAAAAATTTGCATTTATTTCTTAAATAACGAAATTAAGGAGTATTATACACCTCTGTTGAATTCTATGGGGAATTAATAGCGTAATACATATTGGGATATAATAATTTCATGTAACTGTCATCATTCCTGCATTGAATATGATCGGAAATTGATTTACAGTTCTAAATTCACTAACCATCATGTACCAGTGCGTATATCATTTTAAATTACCATAAACACCTAAACATAGAAGCAGCAATATAAATTACCTTGACTTAGAGTCTGATGAGTAGTCGGCGCTTTCAGGTGCTTGGCGCTTCACCACATTTTTCTTAGGCTGTTTTTTCGTCACCTTGGCTGCTGCAGCAGTAGGCCTTTGTGATTGGTATTCTGATTCCGTGTCAGACCTTAAATAGAACACACTAAGATTAATTTTTTAACTGTAACCAACCTCAATAATTATGGAGAGGAGAATGTTAATGGAATATAGATTACTAGAAGATGGCATGGATGGTATGATGGGGATAGTTACGTCAGCCAGCAGGCAAGAACCAGGTCCGTAGCTGACTAGCGATTAATCACATTATCAAATTAATTTGATGATAGTTAGACCAGCCGGCAGGCAAGAACCAGGTCCGTAGCTGACTAGCGATTAATCACATTATCAAATTAGTTTGATGATAGTAAGATCAGCCGGCAGGCAAGAACCAGGTCCGTAGCTGACAACTATGTTAAACTTAGTAGGTAGTACTTACTCACATTTTATAGTTGTAGGATGATGTAGATCACTGGAAGATACTGGAGCGAATGTAATTTTATGATTAAAATTCGTTGGTTTTATACATAAAAAATACCATTTCAGCAATATTTACCTCATAACAAAATTAAACCTTAACTACAATATTCACGGTTGTATGAGTAATTTATGATACTTACGTCTAATTAATCCGTAGTGATTGAAAACCTTTCTGTCAAATTGCAATTTTCGTGAGAAATGAAATACAAAACTAGCTTCTTACCTCGCCGACAAAGGTGAAGCCGATACCATGCTGTTACAATAGGTATTATTATAAAGTATGTATGTTTGTTTAATTAACCTTGATATAAAATTTTGAATGACATCACACTCATGAAAATAATAAAATGGCATTTTTGAGAGCCAGAAATCAGGATATACATAAGTATGTAAAATCCTTACAAAATTTGTTGTATGCAGAACAATCAACGTGAGCAAACTCGCGTTAAAAACTTAGTTAATTTTATGTTGCAGTTAAACTCAAAGCGAGTGTAAAATCGTCATACTACTAAAACTAACAAACTTTAATAAATCCTTTCATGCAAAGGATGTCGGTTTCTAAATTCAGCAATGGGAATGGGATGGGCTTTTCAAAGATTTCCTAGACTATAACCAGCTAATTACAAAAAAAAAAAAAAAAAAAAAAAAAAATAAGGAAAGAATCACTCATTTATAATAAGCTAGCGGAATTGGTAATATTCTTATTTAAGAAACACCCCCAGTTTGACGAAAATCATTAGGTATAGGAAGTTCGCGCAAACTCGAATTTTAATTACGGACTACAACATGTACAGCGATCGTCTTACAATACAATAAAGTTCGACTAAGCAAATTAATGCATGATGCAATGTTGCTGACTTCGACATTGTAAATGATAATGTATACACACACAACGGCTGCCTGATACGTTTATCGTCAGGCGGTTCACGAATGAGTACAGTGCAGCGGCGAACCGTTGAACGGCGCAACACCGTTTTGACATTGGCTATACGGCAGTTTAGACGGGAAACGGCAAGTGTATAAGTATGCGAAGCCAGCAGTATGCTCCGACAGCAGAATGTGAGAGAACTACTCAATACATTATTTGTATGTACGGGTAAGGTTGTATCGTCTGTTTGAATTTAATTTTAAATTAAAATTTGGATGTCCTCGAGCCAATCTGGTCACTAAAATAGAATGTGCGTGCGTGGATGCCTGTGCGCTATTTCTTACTTTCGTGGAGAGACGTGAGACAAACTGTCCCATATTTTAGTTTAATGTTTACGGTATCCTAAAGTTCAGATATCCTTGGTACCCCAATCTGGGGTCATAGAAATAGAATGTGTGTATGCCTGTAGGTGTATGCTTATTCTTGCTTTATGAAGAGACATGAGGCAATCTGTCCTGAATTTTAGCTTACTATTTTCATATAGTTCGATTAGTTAACAAACTGTGTGTGAAACTTCTTGTTATAAAACTTGACAACCAAAGTAGTGGCTTAGTGCTCAATCCGAGAATCTGCTGTAGTTGATCGAGGTAAAACATCGGTATTCATTAGTCACTATAAACAAATAGTTCACTTTATTAAACTTTCAGACCAACAGCTAAAAGAGTTTAACTTTTAGTTACATAACGGTAAACGGTAGATTCGCAGGGATCGACCTAATGCAACCAAATAAGATTTTAAAAGTGGAATAGGGCTTAAACCGCAAAGTTTGTAGATCCATCATTTATGTTATTAGCTATTTCTAAACCACTTTCGTTCCATTCGCAACCAAAAGTGATTCAAAAAGTGGAGTAGCGCCCAAACCACACTGACAAATGTTTCTGTTTCATCGCGACGAATAGGCCGAAGTGGAGTAGGCGCCGTTCCATTATTTTACCTCCATATGATGCAGGATTTCATATTTCACCTTCCGATCGGTGGAATAGGCGCTAAACCACATTAGGATTTCATTTATATTAGTGGGCATTCTAGCCCACGGAGAGTGACGAGGCGAACGGAGAGAGCCGCGGAACCGGGGGCTAGAATGCCCAATAATATCCTACTTACCTACCCCTCCAAACCAGTAAAAGACGCTCCGATGTGTGTACAAAAACACAAACAAATCAGGTTTATTGGATTCCCTTAGCGTTCCTGAAATTATTTCTTGTACCCGATGGGGTGAATTCATCAAGTATATCATACTAAGATAACAGTCCTCCGTAGACTGATGAGTCTGTGGAGGACTGTCCCTTACACCCTGTATTCGATTTAGCAGACCGGCTGTGCTAAATCATGCAGAACGGAAGAATGTTGCAACCCTTCACGATCAAGACCCTGCCCTGCTGCATACCAAACCTATAAACCCCCTTATATATTTTACAGTCAGATCCTGTCAGCGGGCGGGGACCCGTGCATCAAGAACCACGAGCTTCAGACGCCGTACGCCGCCACCCCGCACGCCGACACCAGGATCGCCTTCAGAATGTTCCAGGCGCAAAATCCTGACAAATATAATTATTCTAAGGTAAAATGAAAATTTAGTTTTTCTCCAAATAATTGAATATATTCTTCTTGTCGTAACTGTGTGTTGAACGTTAATACACGAAATCAATAGGTAAACCACATGAAATGCCAAATAATTGTTATGTATTACACCCTACCTATGGGTAATATTCATGTGGCGGCATCTACATCGCCACATATGAACTACGCATCAATGACATGACGTCACGCAAACCTGCATCTCGCAATTAGAGTTTACCACGCGATATAGCATGTATACTACGTCCCGACATCAACCGCCGGGCAGTAGCCCACCAGACACGACACCCGTCTGGTCGGAGGATCCTCCCTTTTCTATGGAGGATGAGTGAACTTTACACCCTGTTCCTCATGCCTCTATATTCATAAGCCCCCGATAGAGAATCTTTTTAATATTTACCTACACCAAAAAAATCATACTGCCTAGCCTTTTTCCAACTATGTTGGGGCCGGCTTCCAGTCTAACTGGATGCAACTGAATAACTGTCTTTTACATGGAGCGACTGCCTATCTGACCTCCACAACCCAGTAACTGGGCAATACTGGTTATCAGACTTGGTAATAGACTGGTTATCAGACTTTCGGGCTTTTGACGACCCGTTACGACTATCAAAGATCCACGAATGACAGCCGAGAACAACGGCTTATCTTGCTTTCCGAGGCACAGTGGAGTCTTGGTATGTAAAGGTCACCTATCCACAGACCAACCCCGGCTACCGTAGCTTAACCTGATGGATCGACCCGTGCGGCTGTTATTACTTAGTCACGAGCTCCTGCTTGCTGCCTGACTTATACATAACTGTCGATATGTGGGTGTACTATAGGTACACTTCTGCGTAATCTCCGGGGATACAGACGAGATGTTATGTTATGTGGAACTAGCTGCGCCCCGCGGTTTCACACACGTAGACCGGGATAAATAGTACCCTATGTGTATATCCAGGGTGTCTGCTACCTCCATACATACCAAATTTTTATCAAAATTAGTCCAGCCATTTGAGCGTGAAGAAGTAACAAACATACACAGTCGCAAACTTTCGCCTTGATAATATTAGTGTGATATTAGCTTTTGCCCGCGGCTTCGCTCGCGTTAATTTAGAATTTGACAATCAATTCGGGTTGTACTCTGCTTGTAATACTAGAATTAAATCATGATTCAAAAGACACGTGGCGCCATCTATTATCATTTCTGTTGTGGTTATTGCTATAACATGCTCATTGTTCAATTCTATTTTCCATGTATCAGTAATTTAACCTATAAATAATATTACCTCTTCTAGTCTCAAATACCCGGGCCGGTGACATCCGAGCAGTTAGAACAACAGAAGGAGAAGAAAGCTCAGCAGAAGAAAGCGAAGAGACAACGTGAGAAAGAGAAACAGACAGACAAACTAAAGGCGAACGCGTTCTTACAACTTACAGACGAGAAGAAGGTAACAATAAATCTCGTTTTTCATTAGTCCATTCGTTTCTTCTCCTTTTTTTTTTGGCTCGAACAAATGCACTTCGCAATAAGGCGTAGAACGCTACAAGGTTCTTTAGGCGCGGGGGGGACGGGGGGCAAAATAGGAACTAACGCCGTCACCTTGTTCTGTCAAAACAAAGGACAATTTAACAACGCCCCCCTAACCTTGTAGCACTCTATAATCTTTCCAAGTGTTTATTTCACTTTAGCGTCCATGAGATGATTGTCGTCTATGGTTGCCTACTTCATAGCCCGTCCATGAAGTATCGCATTTTTTCGTCTATGGTTGCCTGTCAATAGATAAATAAATTCACAGCGTCCATGAAGTATTGCATTTTTTTTGTCTATGGTTGCCTATCAATAAATAAGGAACTTCATAGCGTCCATGAAGTATTGCATTATTTTTGTCTATGGTTGCCTGTCAATAGATAAATAAATTCACAGCGTCCATGAAGTATTGCATTTTTTTGTCTATGGTTGCCTATCAATAAATAAGGAACTTCATAGCGTCCCGTCCATGAAGTATTGCATTTTTTTTTCTATGGTTGCCTGTCAATAAATAAGGAACTTCATAGGCGTGATTTTGTCAAGTGAAATAAATGGTTATGTAGTGGTAATTTAAGGCTTCCTTTATATCGACCTTCCCTATGTTGAAATTAAGTCGAGAAAGAAACTTTACTGCGTAGCTTCGTCCGCTTTGTTCTTTTTGGACGAGGTTAAATTTACGTACTTACTACTTTATTTGAATGTGCGCAAGGTTGATATTTTATTGACAGTGAAAACCCCGCGCCGTCATTAGTACTCCACATAGCTTGCCTAGTGTCGTTCTCAGTAACCTTTTTAAATAATTATATTTTGTCCTTTCACAGAAAAAAATACCAGTACACGAACAACGTTGTTTCTCGTGCGGAGCTCAGCTACCAAAAGTAGCCTTCGAGTATGACGACTGCAAGTTCTGCCAAGTCCCCTGTTTGCACGTCCATAGGAAGATCAGGCCTCTAAACATGAGTGTCTAATCCACCTCGGTTGTTTTACGTACAAGCTACACTAAGAAGATAATAAGGAATATGCATGTGGTTCAAATAAAGTTCCCATTTTTTTTATAGACTTCAGAATTCCATCAATATTTTTGACTATAATTTCTTTTTGTTTTGAGCAAGAATTTAATTTTTAAAAAGTGCAATAAAACTGGGGATATTTCAAATATTTGAAAAGAGACGCCATTGTTCAGAGCTATTATAATGTGACATAAAAGAGACGCCATTGTTCAGAGCTATTATAATGTGACATAAAAGAGACGCCATTGTTCAGAGCTATTATAATGTGACATAAAAGAGACGCCATTGTTCAGAGCTATTATAATGTGACATAAAAGTCTATGACAACAGATATCCATGTGTTTTGTAGGAGTGTTTGCGATTTCTTGTATGTTTGTTTGTTGTCATAGACTATGACGTCACACCAAGCGCGCCAAAATGCCCGTGCAATTTAAGGTGCCTGTGTCGGTTGGCTTTTTTTTAAAGTACTTTCAATTGCTTTTTTTTGGCTTTGAATATTTTTTTACTATTATATGGCGATGTAAATTATCGAACAAAAACATTTATAAAATACATGCATATTCCTTATTATGGGGATTTCGATGCGTATCTACTAGGTGATGAGATATGAGTTTATGGCGATACAAGATGTTATTGAAATCCAACTTTAAACCCGACAAGGGGTAGGGGGGAACACAAATCAGAACAACTTTAACTAAGTATGGGATAAAAGCTGAAATGTGATTTCGTGAAAATCACTGAAGCTGAAGAACAAGATATAATAGAATGTAATTTCATGTTGTCGCCTAGTGATATGCAGATTAGTTCTCATTAATCAAATCTTATTTCCGGGATTTATTTATTGTACTTATATTTTTAATTTTAAGTGGACAAAATGTAATTTTGTTTTAATTTATACTTTTGGTTTCTATTTACGTTTTAATACTAAGGGCCTATTTCACGTCGTAAGAATAGCCACTACTTACCGAATAAATTCAAAAATGGAACATAATTTGTATGAAATTATCTGCCAAGTAAGTTAATAGGAACTTAATCGTAGGTGGTGAAACAGGCCCTTACTGTTTTAGTTGTCGCGGTATGTTTTCCTTACTGCAATGAAATTTTAGCCGTCATCATTTTTAGATAACGCGACTTTTTTACATAGTTTTTGTAAATTCGTTGACTTCTTGCTTTTTGGTTAAACCATTGCAGTAGGTATCTACCACAGATTTTTCCTTAATTATCAGTAACTTGGAATATTTTGTGAATCACGTAGAAAGTACTGATTCATAATGAGCTATATCTGCACTAGCTACTTCGTTAGTCATTGTTTTGAACGGTCGGCGCCAGCGCGTTTGTCGTTATGTCCATGTGTAAATCCTTTGAGTATTTTTTCTACGAAAGATAAGCACCCACAGTCCGCGCGCGAGCAGTCAAGGAATGTTGACGTAATGAGCTAGAGTTGTGATTTAGTCGATAATACGTTATCGATACTAACACATCTCTTGCCTCAGCGCACCGCGATGTAATAGTTGTATGGATAGTAGGTGCTTGAAAACCGCCCGCTTCCTCAGCCCCTGATCCTCTGAGCTCGAGCGTGGACTGTAAGTACTGAAGATATTCAGCGCTATAATTCTGGAGAAGTATGCCCGTTGTCCCGCGTTAACAGTGTCCCCCGTCCGTTTTTTAATTTATTATTTGTTAAACGGGGACACGGCCTATGGCGACAGCGGAAAAACATCTAAGATAGAATAGAATAGAATCAAAGATAGAAACAACAAAACTATGTTGAAATGTCATAGTGTAGAAGTGTGTAAATAACTAATATTAATTATTAATGAGTGTTCATCAAAGATGCACGCACAATTTTATGTAGTTTATCCACGACGGAATCGTTGGACATTGATGTTTTAGGATTAGTCGGCGGCCATTTTAGTATTATGAGTAGCTAGGTATACAGCTGACTGCGGTATGGAGGCTGTGTTAATATTTAATTTTAATGGAATTAAATTCGTGATTAAAATTTGGGCACCTGTGCCCACGGCCGACGAGGAAGTGACTATGATCGACTATATTTTTGTCTATCAAGAAACGTACAAAAAAATTGTAGGTCCCTACATAATATAATTATGTACCTACATAATATAATTATGTACTAGTAGCTCTGCGAACAGTACACCTCGCGAGCAAAAACTTTTTTGCAACATTTAATATATCACAAGTTATTTAAAACGGGATATCTACCATTTTTTTTCTTTTCTATCAGATCTTCACCAAATTTTATGAGACCAACATAAGGTACCTTTCAAATAAAAAAAGAACCATCGAAATCGGATCTCGTAAGTCGGAGATAGCCCCCATTTCGCCAGACTTGAAGCAGAGGCGCTCCGCTCGCTCGGTCAATTTAATAGTTGATTGCTGACTGCGTGTGCACACCGCCCCGGTGAGAGCTCTGTCAAACAAACAACTCGTTTTTAGACGCTAACTCTCTTCGCTTCTCGCTAATCGCCAGCCGTTGGGACAAGTGCTTAAGGCTAGGTTAACTTTTAAGCCGATAAATTATAAAGGTGTCTGCCTAATTCTACCGGTGCAGGTGTGTTCGACCACTCAACCATGGTGCTCAAAATTAAGTAAATACCTCCTTTGCTACGCTCCATAAGAACAATAATAATATGACAAATTATTATTGTTCTTATGGACAACAAAACAGGTATGTGTTGAATAAGACACACAGTGTTGAATGTAAAGAAAGCTGTTGTAAATTCAACTTTAGTTGGTTATCTATGGTTAAAACTTACCAAATTGTCCATGGTTTTATACCGGTCTCTCTCATTCACCAGCGAGCGTCCTCTTATAATCGAGAAGGATGTTTGTCAAGAAGCTGGCAGTGTCATAAGTCTTCAGCTCACAAGCAACAGAATTGCTGCAACGCTGTGTGTCTTATTCGACACATAATACCTGTTTTGTTGGAATGCAAGTCATATTATGTGCTTTCCTAAGACACAGCGTTGAAGGTGAAGACCTGTTTGGTATCTGCTGGTGATAAAAACGCGCTATGATGAATGAATTATAATACTGTTCTAAAATATGAATCAGTTTTAGTATAACTCAATGTAACACAAATTATAACATTCCTTACTTGATTGTAAATTTCTTTAAAAATCATCAACAAAAAAATGTTAGTTACAAGGCAATCATTCTTAATTAAATCTTTATCATGGAATTGGTTATTAAAATCTTTAATAAGTTATATTTTCAAAATCTTTCAAATTTAATCAATATTAGAAAAATATAAATGCAATAAGCCAACATTGGAGTTGGCATTATCAATTTTGTTTACTGAACGACAGTAATATTTAAAATATTATAATACTCTTCCAGTTTCCTCTGTCAAGTATTTCTTGTAAGTACAATGCTTTTCAAATAAGAATAGGATCGCCTTAGCCCCATGTTGTGACCTCATAGCTGTCAAATCGAATAAATTGGGTAGGTTGAGCAAAACAAGATATTTTTTAAATAACATTTATTTACGAATCATGAACGAAGAATTTTTAATCTAATAAATAAATTGTGCTGTTTCTCGCTCTCAAAGTACTTGTCTACATTGCAGACAATCTCTCCTGAGCCCTCCTATGTAAAACAGTGCCTCTTTTACTCATTTTCGAGCAAAGTCAATGATGTCGTCGACCTTAATTGGTATTCAGAACAAACTGGACACTGGCCTGCAATTGCGAAAAACGCAAGAAAATTTTAATTGCGCGGGCTGCCACAGCGGATCCCCCTTAACGGCCGCAGTGACGGCTGTCATGAAAATGATGGCAAAGATTTAAATCGGTAGATTCGCCCTACATACCGCATCAAAAGATAGTTGCGTTTCTGTTTCTGTTTGACACACAACGATGCAGTGACTTGACTTGATTGCCATGGAAACGTTATATAGTAAGTAGATGTGTGAGGTTGCTCTTCTCAGTAAGTACTATGAGGACAAATCTAATGATTTGACAGATTTTCATGACGGCCGATAAGGCCGCTTTCCTAGAAAACCGCAGCTTTAGGAAAGCACATAATATCACGTCACGCACGATCCTTCAGTTTTCTACCCACAGCACCAACTATTAAGCGGAGCATTGGTGGCGCCCTCTAGATTCATATCACATCTCATCATGAACGAAAAATGACTGAAATGCCATTCATAATTTAATGGTATTAATTAGACCAATCCAGGGGCCGTACTATGACGTGAAAAAAAATCTTGGATACCTAAATCATAATTCCGTTGAGAAAAAAGGATGGTGCTATAGGTCGTATATAGTTCCGTCTCTCTCTCTCTCTCTCTCTCTCACTGGAACCATGATGGATCCATGATCTTTAGTCAGATACGAGTACGGCCCCAGATATTATGTAAGTATGTATTCAGAAAAAGTTATCATTTTATATTCTTTAAATGCAGTGCAAAACACCGTAACAGGGACAGAGGTCATTTTAAATCTAAGTAGGTACAGACGCCAGCACATCAAGCTACTACAACTTTAATAGATTTTCATCTTTATCGCTAAAGCATTAGGTTCAAGGTTGATTGGAAAAATTTGCGATTTCAGGTTTGGTCCCATAGTAAAAGTTGTTCATAATGATGAGTACAATGACCCCTTAAGAGGTTTTGCGCATTTAACGTTACACGTTGTATATACCTACTTAAGAGTTTTTAATCAAATGTTTTTCATTAAGATTAAAAATAATGTATTTATTTTTGAAGTGAAACTTCTTATGCGGCAATTCGGTGTGTTCAAGGACGCGTCACGTTTTGGCACATTTCGTTACATGAGAGAGAAAAAGATTGTCTCGTACTAAATCTCTCTTATTTCTATTAAGAAGTTTCGCGCATTTTTTTATACATAACTAGCTGCCCGACAGACGTTGTCCTGTCCCAATTTCAATAATTCAAAATTCCCATAGAAAATCCACTTGCAGTTTTCCCGAATTTTCCAATTTTCCCGACAACTTTTCCAATTTTTCTCACCGTTTCCCGTGTCCGTTCCCTGGACTACGACAAACATTTCAAAACCAAAATCAGCTAAATCGGCCCAGCCGTTCTTGATTTATAAAATTACAACGAAAAGTGGCATTGATTTTTATATACAGGGTGGAAGGGACATCGACGCACAAACGGTTACCACGTATTCAGTACATCATTCTGAGCCCCCTTAAATAGAAATTTTTCATCGGTTATTGAAAAAAAAATCTGCAGTTTCCTACAATAGTGCGGTGAAAATGTATGGAAGAGCAAATTTTTTTTTCAATAACCGATGAAAAATTTATATTTAAGGGGGGGCTCAGAATGATGTACTGAATACGAGGTAACCGTTTGCGCGTCGATGTCCCTTCCACCCTGTATATTGATTGATATATTTAGTAGTAGGTACCTACAGCAATGAATATTTATTTTAAGGTTCCTAATTTAAAAGTCTGTAATATTTTATTTGAAGCAGTGGTAATGCCCGCGAGGTCGTGAGTTGGAACCCAAGCAGGCACTTTACTTTGTGTAAATTTATTTCATCTCCACTGCTCTCAAAACGGTGAAGGAAAACATCGTGAGGAAACCGGCATGTCCTAGAAAAATTCGAAGACACGTGACATCCGGCAACCCGCACTGGGCCCGCGTGGTGGATTATGGCCCATTCCCTCTTACAGACAGGAGGCCTGTGTACGCACGGCTACAGATCAAGCTATACATTTCCAGTATAAGCTGATCTCGCATTGCATAGGATTTCCTTACAATGAGAGGTCAGTGTAAACTGGAAACGGTATAGCTTGATGTGTAGCCGTGTGTACCAGCATTGAGAACATACTAAGCTGATTATGTATCTGATTATTATATGTAATATCTCATGTTTTACAATTTTTGCGTGACATAATCTGATGATTTGTGCATCGTTTTGTTTCATTTCAAAAAAAGGAAAAGTACCTAGGTAAATTTGTTAGGTACCTAACTAGGTAGGTGCTTAATTATTTTATTGAAGTTTATAATATTTGAATTCTATGTCAGTCACGAAAACAGTGATAAAAGTGTTTTTTTACATTTTGACTACCTACCTAATCGATGTTTGTGATTTACTACATAAACTTTTACATGAATTTAAACAATTTCTTAATAACACATATGGTTTAATATTTTTGATTGAAACCTGAACTGCCATACCCGCTTATTTTCCTGTGTACCTACCCTTGGTGGAAGATCAGTTTTAACCGCTGTAGGTACCTATAATAATATGACGACCAAATGTGGTGCTGACAATTTCATAATCTAAGGTGGTGCTGTGGTGCTGCAATGGAAGAGGATTTTTCCTGTCGCTGGACGGGCAGATTACGTTCCAAATGCCTGTTACTTACACATTTGTGGATCGATTAGCATAAAATTACTAAAGCGAACGCCTGGATTAGTCACTGGCACACGAAGGCGTTCCGGAATCTCCAGTGAAATGCTCCGGTATACCTACCTCCACGCAGCCTATGAGCATGACACCGGAAGAGACTTAGGTCCGTATTACAGAACGTCACTCAATACTCAAGCATGACTTAAAACTAGATTCAAGCTATTTGATTGGTTGAAACTAGTTTTAAACTTAATTTAAACAAAGATCAGTGCTTGAGTTTCCTTCTGTAATACGGAGCTAAGTGAGAGAGTAAGTTAGAGACAGACTGTTCAAAAAGTAGGTAAGTTTTATGCGGAATATTTCTCTGCAAGCTGTTACAGGCACCATAATAGAGTGCGGCTTGTTTAGTTGTCTGGTTATACTTTACAGTAAATACTAATTCCATGCCTGCACTAAAGAGACGTGACAAGCAAGACATGTCTGCGAAGTGCAATGGACAGCTTTAAGAGCCTATAAAGGTACCTACTACTTCAAATGGCTTAGCTAAGTCGAAAATAAATATAATTATGGTAAAGAGGATTAATGTTAGACACGGTACTATGTTTGACGAAAACACGATTCTATAAAATTTTCTCGATAGAAAATAATTCCACAGTTCCAAACCGAACAATAAACCGCTGGTATTTAAAAAATAATTCAAATTAGATCATGAAATTTTGCATACTAACTGAACTAACTATAGAGCAGGTCTTGTTTTTTATTTTTTCAAATTAACATTATTTTCACCGTAAAAAGCAATTACTTACCTAAACTATCGGCGCCGAGCACCGCATTCAGTCTCGCTCGCTCTCCCCAGTCCGCGAGCAGTAGGTAGGTACCTATCATGCGAGCGAGATAAAAAGCTGAGGCAGTATGGGCTCTTAAGCTGAGTTGTCCGATTTAATGCATATTTATTCATTTAATCAGTGCACACCTACTCAAGTCTAAGCACAGCTTTATCAGCATGCATTTGCATTGACCTGATTGGTTGGCAGATTACACTTCTGGAAAGGTTTTATGCGTGGCATGCTGATGTGTTGCCTGCCAGCTTCTAAAGCTCGAGACGTGTTAACCCAGGGTATAAGCTATCTACGTACTTACAAAATTTCATCCAAATCTGTCCAGCCGTTTGAGCGTGGAGAAGTAACAAACTTACAAACACACACACACTCACAAACTTTCGCCTTTATAATATTAGTGTGATGAGTGGGTAGATTACAAAGAAACCATCAGTTTTTGCTCGTGCCGTCATGACTAGGTACCTACAAAAGTCGATTAACACTTTGTGTTTTTTAAATCTTAATTATTGAGAAAAATACTTCATTACAATCGGAACAGATGTAAATTTTAAAGAAAATTAACACTTAACTAATAAATGAAATGCTAAATAGCAGGTTATCGCATCATTTTGTGTCAATTTAGAAGATGTCAAAAAGTAGCAGTGTTAACCGACTTATGACCGTGGCCGTACTTATTTAAAATTGATGATGATATTTCGATGGATGGAGATGGTTGAAGAAAATATTCTATCTCAACAGGGAAAAGAAAATCAACGCAGAACAGTAATAATATTATGTGTCTAAAAACGGACGTCGTCGTCATCGAGGCAAGCCTAGGAAGCACTGGCGTAAGGACTTGGATTCATTCATGACGGACTGCCAGAGAAGGCAGCAGAAACAAAGAAATAGAAGTTCATAGGAGCATTAACTTTCACTATTCTCAACCTTTTTTCAAGACTACTTATACATAATGGACATTGATCCACCTTTTTGGTTAAAAAAAAATCACACAACATCTCATGCAGCATCGGTGACTGCTGTTCAGTACATCAAACTCGTCAAAATGTAGGGCGAACAGCTGTTTTTTTTTCGCAGTTTCAGGTTTGGTCCATAGTATTAATCTGTGCCCATAGTAAAAGTTGTTCATAATGATGAGTACAATGACACCAGACCTTAAGAGGTGTTTTGTTTTGGGTTTGTTTCTTTTGTTTGTTTGTTTGTTTGTTGTGTTTGTATGTGTGTTTGTGTGTGTTTTACTAATAACCCTGTTTAAATACGCGTGGTAACATCACCCTTTTTTTTTGTGGGAAATCACCAAATGACTTCTCCCGCTCATGAGTGGAGCGGAAGGGCGTGTTAGACTTTTACTGACTAAAACCCACCCGTGTTCCTTCAGTTGCCTGTGCCAGGGCCACGGTATCTCTTTCGAACAACCCGCGACTCCGGCGGCGGCGCTAACATCACCCTGTCTTTGTAATCGGGTAAAAATTAAAGTTTTAAGGCGAGTATTGCTGCTAACCGGCAGCGAACGCGCCACCATTGAAAAATTAATAAGTCAGGAGTTAAGGAACATTTTGAAATTTCATAAGCACACATTTTTTTAGTCAGAAGGGATTTTTTTTGAGAAGGATGTATCAAAAAAATCAACACTAAACCTCTTCCGTCTTATTACAAAACAAGGTTCATCTTCAAATCCAGGATTAAACCATGGACCCTTTTTTGAATTTCGAACTTTATTCCGACACATTAAGATGTCAGTTTTATAAAACTGACAACTTAGTACCGGACTAAGGTCCGTATTACAGAACGTCACTCAATACTCAAGCATTACTTAAAACTAGATTCAAGCCATTTGATTGGTTGAAACTAGTTTTAAACTAAATTTAAACAAAGATCAGTGCTTGAGTTTCCTTCTGTAATACGGACCTAAGTTGTCAGTTTTGTATAAAGAACCGTATATCTATCACAGCTAGGTTCTTAGGTATTATAAAAACTGGCTCGATGGTTTAAACCATGACAGAAGAAAAACCTCGTTTTGTAATAAGGCGGATTAGGTTTGAAGTTATAGCAGTTAACGCCAAAAACTGTTGTTTTCTCCTGACTTATAATTTTTTTTCTCAATGGTGGCGCTGTTAGCAGCTATACTCGCCTTAAGTAGTACTTACTTTTTTTTTCTCTTGCATCTGCAATCAGCCCTTGAGCAGAATCAGAATCAGATCTTCTTCTTCTTCTTGAATCAGATTGGTTGTTTGTTTCTTCACTGACAGTTCGAGATTGTGCACATCCTGCGATGCGTCATCTCGTTATTTTTCATAGTGGTCATGGTAATTGACATTAAGGGTAGAATAAATAACAATAATTATAAAAAAATCAACATTGCTTATTGTTAACGTACATTTTACATAAAATTTTTATCAAAAAAAAAAAAAAAAATAGTACATTTTGATACAAGTGGAGAACGTTTGTTATTGCATTCGAGGCGGAATTAACACCCGAGCCGTAGGCGAGGTTGTTTTTGAGCCGAGAACTGCAATAACAAAATGTCCACGAGTATCAAACGACGTTTTTCAATACACTTTTGAAGAAATAAAATAAAATAACGGAAAATATTTTTGTCATGCATTATTAGGACACTATGATTTAAATTTTCTTTTTTTTTCGCGCTTTGCTTTCGCCAGGTTGAAGGAGAAGCAAAGGTATAAAGCCGATAAACAGCCTAATACGAAAAATAGGAAATTCAAATATTTTCGAGTTTAGAACACAAATAAAAATGTTAATTTGTTCATAAACGTTTTCTTATTGTAATAATCATAGTTTTTGATGATATTCTATTTATAAACATTATTTAAATATTCAAAAAATATTAACGCGCCATAAATACGCATAAGACGCATAGGGTACCTCTTTGCCGAGATTAAAAAAAAAACATTCATCTCCGAATAAAGAGTTGTGAATACAGGCATTGAACCAATTTGGACTAAGTATAGGTATACGTTATCTGTAGCAATTTTTATTCCCGCACACGTGCGGGGAAATGAAAAATCGCACGCGTGCGAAATACATTGCATTGTGAACCTGATCGTAGTACGTTAGGAATCAGTTTTCGAGGAAGTGTATTGAAAAACCTATTTTTAATCTTCATCGATTACAATGTGGGCATCCTGGTAATCTTGGTCTTTACAATTAAAATAAATAACTATGAGTTTCTCTATATTTTCTATTTTCAACCTACCACAACCAATATAATATTGCTCATTTTAATACAATTCCTACCTAAGTTCCGGTTTTTTTTAAATAACTAATCAACCAATTCCAAAATTCCGGAGGAATGTCCATTAATATATAGGTTTCGGATCAATGACCCCAATTTAATCTACCTACTTCGATCATTACATATTTTAATACCTACCCCAAAAAAAAAAAAAAAATACATCATAAAATACAAAATACCGGTGAATTGTGAATTTTTTTGCGCTATCTTAAAAAGTCTCAGGCAGAAAATAGTCGGTAAGTACGGAAGTTTTCATCCTCTTCCTTTATTTATTCCTGCCCTACTAACCCCTTGACGCGCAGCCTCCAACCTTCCTTCCTAGCATTTCCATGAAAAAGTTTGTTACTTTCCAACTTTTAAGTATAAGTTACTTACTTGTTGACTGACTTGACTGATGGGTACTCCAAACCCCTTTGTCTCAGTAGGGATTACCGATCAGTCCTTTAGATTAAAAGAGGATTTTATTTTGTATTCTTTAGAAAACCATTTAAAAAAAAAAGATTATGCTAGACTTTTTATTTAATTTATTAATTTATGTAGGTACTTACACACAAAACACTTAAAAGAGAAATATATCTATACTAGAATGGTTTAGATATTTAAATAAAGGTAAGCAATCTTGATGTGACTTTTTACACAAACACATATTAAACAAATAAACTACTTAAACTAATGGTTCAATAGATTTAGTAATCATTATTGTTGTATTTACGTCATTGGTTATCAGTTGCATTTATTTTTAAACTGAGATTTTAGATAAAAAAGATAAAAAGACACATCAAGATTGTTTACCTTTATTTAACTACTTATAACCCTTCTAGTATACGAGTACATAAAGTGAAATGTGTGAAATGTCCAAGTATATTTATTTATTTATTTTATTTATTTAAAGTTATAAGAAAAGTAGGTGCTGCTTATTTCATTAGAAATTTCGTCTAGCAGACATGTGACAGGAGAGTTGAATGAGAGACACACAGTGTACAGTACGACACAACTTACATGTAGCATCGGCAAAATTCGTAAAACCGATCACGATCCGAACTGAGTGCACCTTCGACATCACCAATCCTTATTACTGCTTTAGGCGGAAATGATCTTTACGCATACGCAATAACTTGTAAAGTCGTATACCTAACCAATTACATTCGTAAAATTGAAATGAATTAATGCTTCAAAGCTATGCTACAATCTAAGTTGTACCTGTAGGAAAAGTAAAAGGACTAAGTATAGTCATAGATAATTCTATCGTTTTAAAAGAAATAATTACATAATAATAGACAGGGTGTTAGGTTAAACGAGGGACATACTTTAACGGAGTGTAGTACTCATCATTATGAACAACTTTTACTATGAGACCAAACCTGAAATCGCGAAAAAAAATCAGCTTTTCAGTACATTTTGACGAATTATGCGAACTTAAATGTACTGAACAGCTGATTTTTTTTTCGCGATTTCGGGATTGGTCCCATAGTAAAAGTTGTTCATAATGATGGATGAGTACTACACTCCGTTAAAGTATGTCCCTCGTTTAACCTAACACCCTGTATAGGGTGTATCAGAAAGGGTGGTACATATTACAAACATTTGCGGTGACCGGTGAACCACTTATCAACCTTATTAACTTGGCAATAAGGTAGAAAAGTGGTTAGGTACTACTCTCCTCTATGGAGAGATATTATCGGTCTATTGGTCACAAACTCGGCGCTTAAACGAACGTTAAACATCTTACGTCGTCATTATTTGACGTAAGTACGTATGTTACGTTAACCAATCGTTTGAACAAACCGGCCCTAAGGGCTGTGTTCACCAACATTCAAACCGCCGCCGCCGCCGGTTAGGTGTTTAAACAGTTGGTTTATTTCAAACTTCCTAAGGAAAGAACTGATTAAATGTCTAAACAGCGTTTTAAAAGTTGGCGAACACAGCCCTAAGCGTTCTTCAAATTCAAATTCAAATTCTTTATTGCAATCCATAATGTACATATACAGGTGTTAAAATACAATTAGAAGAAACAATTATGGACCCTGTCGGGCACAGCAAAATTATAAAAAAACTTTTTAACAAAAAAAAAACCGACTTCCAAAAATCACTACAAAGTGAAAAATAACTTTGATTTCGGAAGTCGGTGTCTTTCGTTTTTTATTTACTTTCTTTTTTTTTTGCCACCGACTTCCGAAATCAAAGTTATTTTTCACTTTGTAGTGATTTTTGGAAGTCGGTTTTTTTTTTGTTAAAAAGTTTTTATTTCTCGCTTTTTAGTGGGTCTGTTTATAATTTGTATAAGTTACAATAGTCTAATGTCAATTGCTCATCACATGTAACAAAATATTGCTTTTCCCGATGCTGGGACGTTAATTGTTGAGGAGTTCTGCTGGTAAGAACCAGGAGAACTCCTCAACAACCACTCACCACACGCATTGTTTGACGAGCGGAAATTGCTTAGCAACCATATTAAAGTAATCGAATCGCAACCCGTGAAATATTTATCATTGAGTAGTTCCGGTAGCCATCTGTGGTCTTCATCATCAGTTCCACTTCACCAAGTGGTGCTTTCCGAGAGCAAATGCACAAGCTACTATAAAAAATACCCAAATCGCTATAGGTGTGCCTATAATATTTGAAGAGTTCCTTCGATTTCTCCAGGATCCCATCATCAGAACTGGATTTTGAAAAAAACGGGACCATTTGGGAAGTATACCCTTTCCAACAAAAAAATAATTTTTCAAATCGGTTGGCAAACGACGGAGTTATGCGCGAACAAACATAAAAAAAAAAAAAAAAAAAAAAAAAAAAAAAAAAAAAAAAAAAAAAAAAAAAAAAAAATACAAACATCCGAATTGAGAACCTCCTCCTTTTTTAAAAGTCGGTTAAAAATAGGTAGAAGGTTCTTAGTTTTCTCATTAGTTTCTTAGTAGCACCCCTGAGTCAGGATATATTTCTGCACGGTTGATGGCAATAGGCTCGCCCTGTAAACATAACTGACGAAAAGTTGGTGTTAATGTAGAATACACTTCGGCCGCTGCCTATCCACACGGTTAAATGACGTCGTTAAAATAGCTATGACAAAAGTCCGAGAGGCCGAGTCCACGTCGTTATTTTTAGGCTGATAAGGGCTATTTTGCATACCAAGCTACATTTTTTCATTGTTCCGGCCGGCTTCCGTTTTTTCTAAAGACACATGCTGCTGTGGTCCGGCCATGTGCGAAACCATAAATAGCATGTGTTTTTACTAACACCTGACTTCCTCAAAAGTTTGTACACTAAAATGTTAAATACACTGAACGAAAAAGGGTATTTAACCCTAGTCATTTTATATAATTACCTATGTATATAAGTAATTATATTATATAAAATGACTTAACCCAGAGTCTTTGTCATATCTCGCATGTATCTAAATTATAGGAAAGCACGGCACTATCAATTAGCGTAAGTACTAAAACGTCTATCTATCTTCTATACAGGGTGTAAGGGACAGACCTCCGCAAACTAACAGGGTGCATTCAGCTCCTCATTCTGAATCATATTCCACCGGAAATTTTCTCAGGAAAATTTTCATTTTTTCAAATTTTTTTTCAGTTACATTTTCATTATTTCAATGTAAAATTGCATTGTGTGTTCGCAGCACTCCATTTATGTAAAAAAAACTGCAAAAAAAACAGCAAAAAAAAAAAAAACCAGCAATGGATGTTGAAATACTCTAAGCAACGACGCGTGAAATCAGCTGTTCACTTTCTGTCTAGCTACAGAGTTCATCGAACTCACCGCATACCTTTTACCTACCCCTCCCAACCAGTAATAGACGCTCCGATTTGTGCACAAAAACACAAACAAATCAGGTTTATTGGAGTCCCTTAAAGTTCCTGAAAAAATTTCATGTACCGGTCATCTTAGTATGACATACTGAATTCACCCTATCAGTTTGCGGAGGGCTGTCCCTTACACCCTGTATAAATAAAAAGAGAAGTCCTGACTGACTGACTGACTCATCAACGCCCAGTCTAAACCCATGAACCTAGAAAGCTGAAATTTTGCACAGAGGTTCCCTTTATAATGTAGACAAGGAATAAGGAAGGAATTCCCGGTAGTACGTTCCCGTGGGATATTTACCGATACCTACGCGGGCAAAGCCGCGGGCAAAAGCTAGTTACACATAAAATAAAAAATTAAACACTAAAACTAATTAAAACAATTAAAAAAACCGGTCAAGAGCGAGTCGCACCGAGGGTTCCGTTCCGATTCCTGAAAAAGTGTGCTATTTAGAGACCTCGTTTTATTTTTCCTGTAATCTTTACATAAACTTCTATCACATAGAATTATTTCAGATTTTTATCTTTGCAAACTTCGGAGATAGGAGGGGGGGAACAGTATTTTTTTTTACATTTTTCATCAAAAGTCGAAAACTATGCGGCCTAAAAAAAAATAAAAAAATGTTTGAGAATGTGCAAGCAGCGTTCTTTCATATTAGGTATATCCCACATGCCCTAGTAGCCCCACTTTTAATTTTTAAGACCCCCTTTCAGTCCCTGTTACAAAAAAAAAAACATAAATATTTTTACTTCTTTCTTATTTGCAAAATAGTTGGGTAAACGTCATATAAAACTGTTCTAAATTTCAAGTTGATAGCATTAGTAGTTCTTGAGATATCCAGCTGTGACAGACAGACAGACAGACAGACAGACTGAGTCACACCATAAGGGTTCCTTTTTTACCATTTTGGTACGGAACCCTAAAAAGAATTTGAATACCTACACGAATAACGAATAATAATATAATAACGAAATAGCGCGCTTGGTTATTTAATGGCTACAGTAGAAGCTTTGCATTAGGAAGCTATGTTTCTGCACTATCCTCGTTACAGCTAGGTTTCGTACTTAATAAAAAGTTTTAAGTGCGGTATATGTACCATAAAGGTAGGTACGGATGTAGCCAAGTATAGTACGACTATTTTTTTAATGCTCCTCGGCAAACTTCGTATTTCGTCAGTCGTCGGATTTCTATCAATTGCCCTTTGCACTTGGTACAGACTGGACGCTCTTAATCGACTTCCAAGTCGATAGAAATCTGACTACTGAGGAAACATGAAGTTTGCCGAGGGATATTAAGAAAATAGTTGTACTATACTTGGCTACATCTACATTATTATTAACACAAACGGGATATTTACCATGTTAATATCCCGTTTGTTTTAATAATAATGTTAGTGACCATGACAGTTTAAAAACTTATACATCTTAACTACCTATGAAGAAAATACATCCTAACTAGCAGAATTCTCAACTTTTTATTTTTATACAATACTCCGTAAGTACAGTAAGTAAGCAGGTAATTTTTACCTATACCTATTCGTACCTACCTACTACGTGAACATATTGAGATAAATGATACCCGCACTGCACATCTGAACCATATACATTACATAGTTAAGTTACTCAAACTACTGATATTCGAGCTGTGAACTCTATGCACAAATTGCACAGTATTATCATGTCCGTATGCCATCCATAACACGCTCACCGGACAGGTGTCACCGTGTATAAAAAATGATTGCATTTATTATGTCATTGGTTATTGCCATCAAAAACAACCGCTCGTCAGGTACGCAATCACAGGCTTCAGTTAAAAATGTAAACAATGACTAATAAAAACTGCATTTATAGTATTTCATTCATTTGTAATGCGCCCAACGCATTCCATTTTACTGCGTAAGTTCTTTATGTCTTTATCTACCATTTTTTTTTTCGACGAGTCTTTGTTTTTCCAATCGCCTTCCGTAACAATACCTTCAATAGGGTGACAGAGTTTCTATGCGCGTACGCTCTACAAAACTACGAACATTATCATTAACCGTAGGTTCTATTAAAAGTAGATTTAGAAAATCAACTTTATTGCTCACAAAATAAGAGCCACGTAACAGCAAACGTTAAGTTTGTTTTAAGTTACGTTTCGGTGCGGTGCACATGGAGTCGGCAGTCGCGCGCCCACCGACTGTGGTTCCGGTGGGGTCGATCACCACTGCGTAGTGTATGCGTGCCTTTACACACTACGTTCCGAACTTTACTCGCGAGCACAGTGTATACTTCGCGCCAAATTTTTTGTACGAAATTTGAATTTTGACGATTGTTTTTTTTGGAAGCATAGACTTTTTTTTATTACTTTTTGTTTAGATATATAATTAAGGAAACAACAAAAAGTTTCGTGATTGTGAAGTGACTTATTATTATGAAAGACGAAATATTCGTGTGCAGATACTTGGGCAGTTAAGTAATAAAGTACAGTTAAGTGTTATTATTAATTGTGCAATGGTTTGTGAACAATAAAAATATCAAGATGAAGATGCGATGGAACCTTGTAGTACATTTATTTGTTTTATTTGTATTAGCGACGTATGTCGGTAAGTTATTTTTATTTACTTATAATATATATACACAAAATTCATTTAAGTTCACATGATTTTTTTATGCAAGAACTGCAGCCGCGAATCTCTTTTTAAATTAAATAATGAAAGTTTTTACTTGATATACCTATACTAACCCGGATTTTTTTTCAAAATATTTGTATCGTCGTATATAGTAGAACTGATGACAATAGTAGTTAGGTACCTACTTAGTTAATTACCGTACCGTGACATTTTCACTCGGAAAATTACCTACGTAGGTAGGTACTCATTGATGTGATGTGCGTATTACATGTAGATAGTTACATTTTCATTGCCACATCCGACAGCACGGAAAACTATTTTCTTGTATTAATTTCCTATTCGATGTAAGATTATTATTAAACACACTGCAAACATAAAGTAAACCGGTTATAAATCAAACAAAGATAACATAGTTATGCATTATTATTATAATTTTATGTACTTACATAATTATATAATTAAATTACATAAAATGCAACGATTTAAAAAAAATCCAGGACATTAATTTACTTAAAACAATCATAGCTCACGGTGTTTGACCATGCAGGCCGAATATTTTAACATTCATTGTCTCTGGTTAATTTAAAACGATTAGTATCTCCCGTACACACGGCATGAAAGGGAAACATGATAGAATTATGTGATGTATGAATAATGGCTGCAGTTTTGTGCATTGCAACACGTGAAGATGCTTGTCTTATTTTGTAATGTTTGATTTAGATTGTATTTTAATTTGGTGAACGTTACTGGCGAGGTAGTTTGTTGAGTATTGCGCTGACGTTTTTGTGTCAATCATCAATTTATGTTTGCTTTATTTAGAATAACTTTACCTTACTTATGTAACTTTTATATACTATTGCTTTAGTTTTTAGCTGGTAAAAATCTACCTAATTTTAGATTTCAGAATTACCCTTTTTTCTAGGACTAGGTACCTCATAGATCAATAAGTATACGACATGTCCCAGAATAGGGATGATGCCAGGGTAAAAAAAAAAGAAATTCTATTTAGTCCGTCAGTCAAATAATAAAAGTCAATGTATTAGACACATATTTTTTGCTTTATCATTAGATATTAGTGAAAAATGAGCTCTTTATCTAGCTATGAGTGAAGTCTAGACATTTTTTAACTCAATGAATCGCCGTAATCTTTTGATTATCTAAAAAGAGAAAAAAAAAACTTGTCCAATATTTTTAAATCCATCCAAATGACGGAGAAAAAAAATATAGTCTACGATAAAAATCTGCTGCTCCTACATTTTATGTAGGTACTGAATAGCTGATTTTTTTCGTTCGATTTCAGGTTTGGTCCTTTAATAAAAGTTGTTCATAATGATGAGTACAATGACCCATCAATTCTGGTAGGTACATGTTGTATAGGACGAAGGTACCTACCTACTATTTCAATTAGCTCATTATTATTAACAATCAGCTGCATAAAAACGTTTTGATCATCTACTTTAACGAATCTATCACCTAAACATCAGCAGCCATAGTCACTAAATAAACTTCAAACTTCCCACGCGCTCCGAAACCTCTAAAAAGGCGATAGCATAGCATTAGGAAAGGCTTTAAGTTTCCATCAAGCAAAGACATTAAACCTCTACTTTTGTTAGTCTATGAACTTTCAATAAATCGGTAGGGATCCGTGCCCACATATATTTGGGATATAGTCTCGTTATTCTTGGGTCTAAGGCCGGGCTGGGTATGAACATTTTATCGAATGCCCGCAGATATTTAATGCAACTCCATATGGGAATTAATGAAGGATAATATTGGGTAGGTTTTGTAAAAGAATTACCCTTCCGAGATGGTATATTATTCAATGTTTGGTTGCAAAGATTTAAATCGTTACATTCGCCCGACCGCGTTAAAAGATGGTCACGTTTCTATTTTGCTGACAGTGAATAGATTGTCTCGTTCACTTATACTGAAAATCGTATCTGTTGTTTCTTGCGGGATGTGTGAGCTCTCTTTTCAGTAGCTATGGACATTTTTTCGCGCCTAACCTAACCTAACCTAACCTAACCTAAGTACGGCGAGAGCCAATCTAACGATAGGTATGAATCTTTGTTTGGTTGCTATTCTCTCGCGAAATAATCATCACGAGTTGACATATTATCTAAACTTACATATTGCACTTTTAAATTAATAATTAATCCACATTAAATTGTATCAGTAATTTCTTTAGGAGCAAAAATAGCTCAACGATTAAGGCTGTGATTTCAACGTTAAGAGGTTCTTATCTAGGCTATTAGGCTGGTTGGCCTAGGTGTTGTCGAAGAAACGAACATCTATTACACCATAAGGACTATTCTTGCTTGCAGCGGTCGGCCGCTATAGTGTGGCTATAGTAACCCTTGCTAACTGATGTGGTCATCGTGTGCACGCGATTTTGTTATCAAATTGGTCAGATGTAAGTTTTCTTGATGGTATATTTAAATTAATGAGAACCCACTCCTAAACAGAACTTTATTGAGGTCTGACTGCTAATAAACTCTAGATAGATAGAATACCACCATAAAAATTACAGATATAAATGTTGAAATTTTACATAGGGTGACACAATGGGCGGTCTTATCTGTGGATGGATTAAGGGGAGAAAGAGAGAATACTGTACGTAGTTGTTTTTTTGTATTGAAAAAAAAACTAAGTCATCTATTGTTCTAAAACAAAATTCGTAGTCTAGCCTAGTATATCCTCTTTAAGAAACAGTCATTGGTATCCTATCCATGCATACAAATATTTTGTGTACACGCCGTGTATATTGCTAGTCGTGTGGCTAGGCGAAGAAAGAAAAGCAAGGAACTATACATGTAATGATGATGTTTAAAGAGAGAGGAAGTGTTTTTTTACCAGAATTTTAAAAATGGACAAATATTGAGCACGCCTTATCGATACGGGCAAAGGCATTCCATAATCGTACTGATTGAACTGTGAGAGACTTGTCTTAGAAGCTGGTGGAGTGCATCGCATCTCTAGTAACCTCAGATATCTATTATGTGAAAAACAAAGCTGCATTGCTGCCAGAATTTCTCATATTTACTTATCTACGTAAACTTATCTGCTAAAAATCACTGAACAATGAGTCTTTCCGACTCATTGTACTAACAGATAGAGCCTAGAACCCTAATGTTCTAGGCTCTCCTAATGGACTGCCTGACACGACATCGAGTTATTAACGTATCGACGTCCGACTTGCCTCTGCTATATTTCTGAACATGGTACTAAACAGGTCGTATGACAGCCAGCAGGTACCTTATCATTGAGCTTAGTCACTTGATGATTATGTCTGAGTTATTCATGTCATTATCAGATCGTAAACGCTAGGTTTTTTCAATACTTATTCCTTTTTTCCAAGTTATACAGTGTGTCTGTATACGGACTAGCGAAAATTATGGGTGTGGTACAGACCATCAAACTGAACAACTTTCTCCAGGGGACCAACACCGTTATTGTGAAAAAAAAAAATCAGCCATCCAATTTTAATACCTACTCGACCAAATGTATGGAACGACTGTTAATTTTTTCACAATAACGGTGTTGGTCCCCGGGAGAAAGTTGTTCAGTTT
This sequence comes from Cosmia trapezina, assembly GCA_905163495.3. Taxonomy (NCBI): domain Eukaryota; kingdom Metazoa; phylum Arthropoda; class Insecta; order Lepidoptera; family Noctuidae; genus Cosmia; species Cosmia trapezina. The sequence continues at coordinate 21,698,414 of LR991032.1, read as the reverse complement.
GATGGTCTGTACCACACCCTTAATTTTCGACAGTCCGTATACAGACACACTGTATAGATACTTTTGTTTGTTGTAATAATCTTAATCATTAATAATGTTCGTGATGCTTCCTGCGCCACAATCGCAATTTGAATCGGAGTTTTTTTTAAATTAGCTAACACTAGCCCACTGCTGGGCAAAGCCTTACTCACATTACCTTCCCTAAATTCTTCCACGTACCCTTCTCTTGAGCCATCTCGAGCCAGCCCTTGCGGTACGCGTCTTACCCCGATGTCTTACTTTTCAGGAAAATAGTTGTGAAGAAGACATAGTTCGTATCTAGTAGAAAGTTCAGTGGCGATAATTTAGCTAGCAGGGAGTCCGTTGATCGTATAACTTACCAAAGAATATATTGCTAGCCAGTTTAGTTCTAGTAAACTTACAAGTATAACTAACATTAATTTGAAATAAGTTTTTAATGGCCCTTTCCACACCTCCAATTCAGACACATTTTCTGGCCGTTAATTTCATAAAAATTCTGTTTCATTTTTAATTTATTTAGGGCAAATTTTTCAATAGTCTGACAACGTAATTGAAACATCTAAAAACTTCTCAAAGGGTGTAAGGTACTCATCGTTTTGAACAACCATGAAATCGCGCATTTTGTCGAGTTATGCGAGCATAAATATATTGGGCGGGTGATTTTTTCATTTTTGTTCTTCCGATGAAAGTTATCTGACTATTGAGAAACCAGCCCTGAATCTGGTACCTAGATGCTGCCTAGCCTATCCAGCCAGGCATTTGAAAGGCCCTAAGTGAAATAAATGGTTTTCAATAAATGAAAAGGATCCTGTCCTGCTAACCCTATTTATATAGCATGTTTACATTCTTCTACTGATCTACTGTACCTAAGGGTCTACAAAATCCGCTGTACCTAAAGCGTAGATAGTAAAAAAGTTTCGAGTACAAATGACATATTTCGCCAAGTTCCAATGTCCCCGAGCCGAGTAGAAGTTCTCTTGCTTCTAATAAAACTTTTTATTAGACTTTAGCCCCCTGACTCCCCTTCCCTATTGCTGAAAGCTGAAATACTTTGCATTTAATAGTCCTCCAGACCGAATTTCGACCATGGCAGCCAATCTCTGTGGCTATAGCTATCTCAATCAATCAATCTGCTTTCAGTCTAACCGCATGCAGCTTAATACCCGTATTTTACATGGAGCGACTGCCTATCTGACCTCCACAACCCAGTGACCGGGTAATACGATACCCTTTGGTAAGACTGGTTATCAGACTTTCGGGCTTCTGACGATCCGTAACGACTGTCAAAGATCCAGGAATGACAGCCGGGACCAATGGCTTAACGTGCTTTCCGAGGCACGGAGGAGTCTCGGTATGTTAAGATGGTCACCCATCGACGGGTACCAACGCCGGCAAGCGTAGCTTAACCTGATGGATCGACCCGTGCGGCTGTTATTACTTAGCCACGAGCTAGCTATCTATGGGGGAGATATTATAGTGCACTATACACATGTGCACTCTTCCCGACGACGATGAGACGGCAATCCGACGAAAAATAAATTATGAATGAAGCAAGATTAGTCTTTGGTCGAAGAATGCCAGTGGCCCTGGTTCTACTGTCTTCATTTTGCAGGACAGTTGATGTGCAGAGCAAGTCAAGGTGATTGTTAAAAGTTCACCGCACATGGTACAAAATCGCTTGGCACTTCTATTTTTCATTAAAAGGTACCGTCGGCCGAAAAACAGTTAATTTTTTTGTTTATAATTTTTGTAGTCTTTTAACTTTTGTTCTTTTTTAATTTTAGTGTATCTTTATTCTAATTAATATATCTTTATAAAATGAAAACGCGGAACTGTATACGCGTCTCAAATTAATGTCGTAGTTGCGGGATCACGTTGTATATCTACCACTGTGGTCAACCTGAGTATTTATTACTTTGAATAAATAAACATTAGTAAGTATTATACCTTTACCCTCTTATGTTTAAACTTGGAATAACTTTATTCTGTGTTTATTAGTAAGACGGTTAATGTATAATATTGACCTGTTAATAAAACTCTATGGCAACCCCCAGAAGGCCTAATTCATGTTCCACCCTTCTTCAGGTAATCACGCAACGTCTGTTGATGGCAGCGTCAATTGGACTTGTCTGATTCGACTGTCATTTGCGTTCCATAAAACAGAGGGCTTACTGCGAGTATTTATACTTTCTCGATCACGTTAACGTAAACGTAATTGTGATTCCTATTATAGTCACCAGACGGCGCTTATTTAGTTTCAGTACAAACTGACGTTTACGTTAACGTGATCGAGTAAGTATAAAAACTCGCACTAAGGCCTGTGGGCTTAGTGCGAGTTTTTATACTTACTCGATCGCGTTTACGTTAACGTTGACGTATGTCAATTCATATGGAATAATTGTGTTTCCCATTATAGTCACCAGGCGGCGCTTATTTATTTTCAGTACAAACTGACGTTTACGTTAACGTGATCGAGTAAGTATGAAAACTCGCACTAAGCCCTCTGTGTAGCCTTAGTGCGAGTTTTTATACTTACTCGATCGCGTTTACGTTATCGTTGCCTTATGTCAATTCGTATGGAATAATTGTGTTTCCCATTATAGTCACCAGGCGGCGCTTATTCATTTTCACTACAAACTGACGTTTACGTTAACGTGATCGAGTAAGTATAAAAACTCGATCGCCGTTACCTTACGTCAATTTGTATGGAATAATTGTGTTTCCCATTATAGTCACCAGGCGGCGCTTATTCAGTTTCAGTACAAATTGAAGTTTACGTTAATGTGATCGAGTAAATATAAAAAAACTCGCACTAAGGTCACTGTAGTTGATAAGTCGATTACGGTATTACGGAATGATTGCTTGTAAACAATGAAGGTATAGAGATCAAAACAATCCAATGTTAATTACAATCTCCGAATACGTGTGAGCAGATTGTAGATAGTTTCCTTATCCGGAAAAATCGGATCTATATAGTCTGAAGCTATGCAGTATAAAAAGAGAAAGTTTATTAGTTTGTTTGCTCGCCTCTACGGCACCCATACGATAGTTTTAAATCGATTTCAAAGCTTATTACCCGAAGAGATAGCTTAGATAGCTTGCCGTGGCTGTAATATACTAGGGTTTCGATGTGACGTTTAATTACCGTCTTCTTTTAGTCGACTATTTTTAAAATCGACTAAATGTCCACGGTAATTTTCACGATAATTAGATTTAAGTATCGGATTTCTTTCTAATAGTCGAAATTAATTATAAGTAAGTAGTAGGTAAACGTATTGATTGCTCTAATGGCATTACGGTACGTTTCTATTAAAGTGCTGTCGATTTGACCCAATTCTTTATTGTTGTTTTTTAATCCAACAATTACATAATTTGGTTCAAAGTTCAGGATATATAATTATTTTATAAATATTATAGCACTACGGTTATGCTTCCAATAATAATCTATATAAATAAAAAGAGAAGTCCTGACTGACTGATTGACTGACTTATCAACGCCCAGCCCAAACCGTTGGACCTAGAAAGCTGAAATTTTGCACAGAGATTCCCTTTATAATGTAGACAAGGAACAAGGAAGGATTTCCCGGTAGCAAGTTCCCGTTCCCGATATTTTCCGACATCCACGCAGGCGAAGACGCGCGGGAATTGCTAGTAATTACTTATATAATTTTATACCCGTCCTTCTGCTATCTCTAGACAAAACCATAAAAAATAGTTCCTGTAATATTACAATAATGTACTCGTAGATTCTAGTATCTAGAAAGTTATCATGAAAATGCAATCTTCTATGATGCAGGTCCAGACGCTTTCCAAGTCAGGAATCGCAATAATTAGTTCAGGGATTTGAGTTAACTGCACTGAAACTAATTTCTCTTGACATGCCCTAGATTACCAATACTAAATTCTATACATTTTTAATCTATCTTTAAGCTTTAAATGTAGGATAGTTTCTAGTTATTGCTAAATTAGATTTGTACATTTGTACAAATCTATTTTTCGTTAAACACCATCCGTATTAAGGGGATATAAGACATCGATATTTTTTTTTGTTTTTATTTTCCTATGAAACCAAATGTATATGGTTAAATCATTTGAACTTTTCATATGTGTTATTTGACTCTATACTGCTGTACTAAAACCGAAACATGATTAGGTACCTACTTGAAAAAAAAAAATTCAATGTAGCACCGTCTATTTTCTGATTTATACGATTACCTATACGTAAACAGTGCCTTATTGTGCAGTAAAATTTGCTTTAAATCGAAGGTATTTCAATATGTTCTGAACTTACCTGAAGCCTACTAAGCTAAAATTTTATTTAAGTATACATTTAAACGAAGCGCGTGTAGTTCCGGTGCGCGTGACAGAGATAACTCCATTTCACTTACACACCGAGCTTACACGCTTCGATGTATCCTCTTAATGATAGTTTACGCTTAGACTTCATGTGCATTAGGTTCCGATTTTCTTGACTAGTTTCGTAAAATGGTCTCACAAGACAAAAATAACCTATAGTTAAAACTACAGGGGCCGAGTACTAAAACCATCATTTTTCCATTGCCAAAAAGGGATGGTGCAATCGGCCTTCTTTAGCTCTGTTTCACTCTCACACTGGAAAAATGGTGGCCGTACCAGAACGGAGAAGTCGTGAATCGTGATCAAAATTAATCAGACAAAACTGTTAACACTATAAAAAAAACATTACCTGGATTTTTTCTTTTAAATTCATCTATAATAGTGCTTTTAGATTTACATAAAATTTCTTATGATGCGTGAAAAAGCGGAAGAAATCATCACAAAAAGTGCAAATGAAAATATTACAAAATCATTGAGAAATCAGAATCTGTAATCGTATTTCAAATGCACATTTTTTGCCGTTTTCCAATATTTCCAATGGTTTTAAGGCGGGGTGAAAGCAAGCGCCGTAGGTATTAAATGCTTACCGCAGCCCCCGCAAGGAGTAGCGATACGTAATAAATTACGATGCGCGGGAAACGCGCGCCAAGCGCACCGCTCATGAGTTCATGAACTCGAGTAGGTACTATGTTGCGTCACAGAATAGAGCAATGCAGTAGATAAACTTGAACTGATTAGTATACAAGTTTATTTTGTTTTATTTTTCTAGTAAGTATTTTTGAAAGTTGTAGACAGATTAGACATTTTAGACAGATTTTAGACATTTTAGACACATTTTAGACATTTTAGACAGATCCAAGATGGCGGCTGCGAAAATTCCCTAACTGTTCGTCATGGGTGTCGTTTTCGTGATATTTTAGGTCGCTGAAAACGATAGTGGGGTCAAAATGAAAATCCAAGATGGCGGCTGCGAAAATTTCCTAATTTTTCGTCATGGGTGTCATTTTCGTGATATTTTAGGTCGCTGAAAACGATAGTGGGGTCAAAATGAAAATCCAAGATGGCGGCTGCGAAAATTTCCTAATTTTTCGTCATGGGTGTCATTTTCGTGACATTTTAGGTCGCTGAAAACGATAGTGGGGTCAAAATGAAAATCCAAGATGGCGGCTGCGAAAATTTCCTAATTTTTCGTCATGGGTGTCATTTTCGTGATATTTTAGGTCGCTGAAAACGATAGTGGGGTCAAAATGAAAATCCAAGATGGCGGCTGCGAAAATTTCCTAATTTTTCGTCATGGGTGTCATTTTCGTGATATTTGAGGTCGCTGAAAACGATAATGGGGTCAAAATGAAAATCCAAGATGGCGGCTGCGAAAATTTTCTAATTTTTCGTCATGGGTGTCATTTTCGTGATATTTGGGGTCGCTGAAAACGATAGTGGGGTCAAAATGAAAATCCAAGATGGCAGCTACGAAAATTTCCAAATTTTTCGTCATGGGTGTCATTTTCGTGTTATTTTAGGTCGCTGAAAACGATAGTGGGGTCAAAATGAAAATCCAAGATGGCGGCTGCGAAAATTTCCTAACTTTTCGTCATGGGTGTCATTTTCGTGATATTTTAGGTCGCTGAAAACGATAGTCGGGTAAAAAGGAAAATCCAAGATGGCGGCTGCGAAAATTTCCTAATTTTTCGTCATGGGTGTCATTTTCGTGATATTTTAGGTCGCTGAAAACGATAGTGGGGTCAAAATGAAAATCCAAGATGGCGGCTATGAAAATTTCCTAACTTTTCGTCATGGGTGTCATTTTCGTGATATTTTAGGTCGCTGAAAACGATAGTCGGGTAAAAAGGAAAATCCAAGATGGCGGCTGCGAAAATTTCCTAACTTTTCGTCATGGGTGTCATTTTCGTGATATTTTAGGTCGCTGAAAACGATAGTCGGGTAAAAAGGAAAATCCAAGATGGCGGCTGCGAAAATTTCCTAATTTTTCGTCATGGGTGTCATTTTCGTGATATTTTAGGTCGCTGAAAACGATAGTGGGGTCAAAATGAAAATCCAAGATTGCGGCTGCGAAAATTCCCTAACTTTTCGTCATGGGTGTCATTTTCGTGATATTTTAGGTCGCTGAAAACGATAGTCGGGTAAAAAGGAAAATCCAAGATGGCGGCTGCAAAAAATTCCTAATTTTTCGTCATGGGTGTCATTTTCGTGATATTTTAGGTCGCTGAAAACGATAGTGGGGTCAAAATGAAAATCCAAGATGGCGGCTGCGAAAATTTCCTAATTTTTCGTCATGGGTGTCATTTTCGTGACATTTTAGGTCGCTGAAAACGATAGTGGGGTCAAAATGAGAATCCAAGATGGTGGCTGCGAAAATTTCCTAATTTTTCGTCATGGGTGTCATTTTCGTGATATTTTAGGTCGCTGAAAACGATAGTCATTCATTTTGACCCCATTATCGTTTGCAGCGACCTCAAATATCACGAAAATGACACCCATGTCAAAAAATTTGAAAATTTTCGCAGCCGCCATCTTGGATTTTCATTTTGACCCCACTATCGTTTTCAGCGACCTCAAATATCACGAAAATGACACCCATGACGAAAAATTAGGAAATTTTCGCAGCCGCCATCTTGGATTTTCATTTTGAACCCACTATCGTTTTCAGCACCCTCTAAAACCATGGAAACGACACCCATGACGAAAAATTAGGAAATTTTCGCAGCCGCCATCTTGGATTTTCATTTTGATCCCACTATCGCTTTCAGTGACCTAAAATATCACGAAAATGACACCCATGACGAAAAATTAGGAAATTTTCGCAGCCGCCATCTTGGATTTTCATTTTGATCCCACTATCGCTTTCAGTGACCTAAAATATCACGAAAATGACACCCATGACGAAAAATTAGGAAATTTTCGCAGCCACCATCTTGGATTCTCATTTTGACCCCACTATCGTTTTCAGCGACCTCAAATATCACGAAAATGATACCCATGACCGAAAATTAGGAAATTTTCGCAGCCGCCATCTTGGATTTTCATTTTGACCCCACTATCGTTTTCAGCGACCTCAAATATCACGAAAATGACACCCATGACGAAAAATTTGGAAATTTTCACAGCCGCCATCTTGGATTTTCATTTTGACCCCGCAATCGTTTTCAGCGACCTAAAATATCACGAAAACGACACCCATGACGAAAAATTAGGAAATTTTCGCAGCCGCCATCTTGGATTTTCATTTTGACCCCGCAATCGTTTTCAGCGACCTAAAATATCACGAAAACGACACCCATGACGAAAAATTAGGAAATTTTTGCAGCCGCCATCTTGGATTTTCATTTTGACCCCACTATCGGTTTCAGCGACCTCAAATATCACGAAAATGACACCCATGTCGAAAAATTTGGAAATTTTCGCAGCCGCCATCTTGGATTTTCATTTTGACCCCACTATCGTTTTCAGCGACCTAAAATATCACGAAAATGACACCCATGACGAAAAAATAGGAAATTTTCGCAGCCGCCATCTTGGATTTTCATTTTGACCCCACTATCGTTTTCAGCGACCTAAAATATCACGAAAATGACACCCATGACGAAAAATTAGGAAATTTTCGCAGCCGCCATCTTGGATTTTCATTTTGACCCCACTATCGGTTTCAGCGACCTCAAATATCACGAAAATGACACCCATGTCTAAAAATTTGGAAATTTTCGCAGCCGCCATCTTGGATTTTCATTTTGACCCCACTATCGTTTTCAGCGACCTAAAATATCACGAAAATGACACCCATGACGAAAAATTAGGAAATTTTCGCAGCCGCCATCTTGGATTTTCATTTTGACCCCACTATCGTTTTCAGCGACCTAAAATATCACGAAAATGACACCCATGACGAAAAATTAGGAAATTTTCGCAGCCGCCATCTTGGATTTTCATTTTGACCCCACTATCGTTTTCAGCGACCTAAAATATCACGAAAACGACACCCATGACGAAAAATTGGAAATTTTTGCAGCCGCCATCTTGGATTTTCATTTTGACCTTGAAATACAAAAAAAATAAGAAGATACCTAATTAGAAAAAAAACTTAATTTAAAAAAAAAATCTTATTTATGTAGGTATACAGAAAAATACATTTGAGGGCCTACTTATTTTCTGAACATCCCTGCCCAACCCTTTGAAAGAATTCAGGCGTGATGTTATGAAGAAATCTCATTTCCTATCCGATATTCATTATAAAACCACCCGTACTAACTTTATTCTGTGGCACCTACCTATTTGAGATTTGAAAATAGTGAACCAAAAATTTGCGCGTCAGGCGGCTTTATAAGCTCCAGTGTAGGGTTCAAATTCAACTGTTTTACACACTTGATGCGATTGGTAAACATAGGCCGTGATAAAAATAAATACCAATAAAGCTTTTGCGCGCGTGACGTCTTTATTTACATAGGCATAGCGTTCAAATTCAACTGTTTTCAACACATGCTAATTTGTGCCGGTCGCAACCGGTGACAGAAGTTAGCGGGGGTGGCGGGTTCGAAAAATTGGCACACGACCTTAGTTTATTATGTTACAGTACCTGTTCGACCGAGCTCTGCTGATTTTGGATTTGTAAGTGTTGGGGAGTTGAAATAACGTACTCCTTTTGTTCTTGATGATTTCTTGTTTAATGATGGATTGCTTTTACAACGAATAAAATACAAAGAAATGACAATGTGCAACGTGTCTTCAAAATTTTTCTTTTTTGGAAGTGATCGAGAGGGACCGGCCGGAACTCACTCGCGGTTCCTTATTTTGACAGATGACAGATAACGAATGACGAATGACAGTGACTGCTATGTGACAATGACGTTGACAGCTTCTTCCACTATGGCGAGCAGTGGCGCCAACATCCTCCCCCCTCTGAAAGTCCTTGGTGTTAGGACTTTAAGTGGCTTCAGTTGCTGAACCAGGCATCTCGACAGGTAGAGGACATATTTTTGAAAAAGAACGCTGCATGTCTCCGGTGGCTGTTCGGATGGTGGCAACACGTGCAACTCCATCCCTTCCAGTGTAGACTCGGATGACTCGCCCGAGGCGCCATTTCAATGGTGGCACGTTGTCTTCTTTTATGAGGACGAGTTGATTGATAGTGACTTCACTCTTGTTGGACTTCCATTTTGTTCTAGTCTGGTCCGACCTCCGTCACGTTCCGCTCGGGACTAAACGGCTCAGGGCGAGCGTTTGCGAAGCTGAAAACACTTGACATTGGAATTAGTGATATAAATATTTTGATATTTCAAATTATGATAGCCGTTATAAATTACATTTTTTACGACCTTTATTATGGCATAAGTTTTATTGTTCAAAGCCTAATATAAATCAAATGAAATAAGATATAGATCATAATTTAGACTTGTCTTTGCGATTTAATTGGATGCAGTAAAGTGCAAGTAATCGTGTATCGGACGGCCGAAATTTCTAGCTCGAAGTCTGAACTAAGTAATATATTTTTTTCAAAATTTAAATACGTGTTATCTACGAATAAAACACTAAACAAAACGACGTTTTTACGGCTCTCACCGCCTTAAAGCGGCCAGTTTTTCTGAGTTAAATCATTGCGATTAACTCTTGTGGCAAAGACTTACCTACTTGATTTTGGATTTTTAAATAATTTCACGTTTATTGACCTTTTTCTGTAAAGGTTTTTGTACATTGCATTTGGTAATGTTTAAAATAATGTAAAAACAAAACAAACATGGGATTCTCTGTGAATTTTTAAAATTAGAACGTACACATTACATCTTCTAATGAATTAAAGGTTTTCAAATGAACAAACCACAGATTAGTGAAAGAAAAACAGACCACCCCACATTTATTGTAATACTACTTACCTACGATACTTATAAATCTGGATCGATCCAAATGTGATGTGCGAAGGTTACTAAGCTTATTAAAACTTTGAGCGCAAGCTAATGTCCATCCATTAGAACGCGACTTATTACATAAAACCATTAAAAAAACTATCAATCGGTTTATTTGACAATCAAAAAGCTTTTAAATACAAATTAATCATGGCGGTCCCTCTCACAGAGATTTATAAGGCTATTAATATCATTAGCGGAGGAAAGGAAGATGAGCATTCTTCACACCTAAGTTTTACCGCTTCATTAGTGGGCGGATGAGAAATGATTAGTGATCATTATCAAGATAAATAAATAATAAGATGAATCGCATATAAGTGGAAGTTTGAATAGAGATCTTTATACAAGTTTTTTTTTGGTTGCGCTATGCTTCTATTTTTAAATTCCGGACTGTCGGTTCGAATTCGGTCGGATACGTTCGTATTTTAAAATCAATACCCCTGATTGGTTTAATTTACTATCACTTATTTTGTATGTATTCAATGAGCCTGTTAACTGGATTAAGTTCTAAATACTAAAATGTTTGTCTTACTAATTAATTCATCATAGATAGATCATTACATGAACGATTGATATTCAAATAACACTAAGCCGTTTGTGTTTATTGAAGCCCATGTAATATTTCGAACTATACAAGGAGCTTTGTAAAAGGACCAACACAATTTTTTGAGGGATTGGTGGTGTCATTTGCTAGCACTTAATTGTTCATTTAATTATTTTACGCTATAAAATTAATTTTAAAATTTTAATTTTTCCTACACAGCACCAAGTAATTCTAGAACCAATTTAACCGTACATCATGCAGATAACACCAAAATTATTGCGTTTTATTACATACATAAATATAAACAGTTGTGACGGTATTTCGGGTACATAGCTAATTAAGAAAAAGCAAATTATTATATCCATTACTCACCGTGACGCCTGACACCTAAGACAGACTTTATGGGTGATATTATGATGCTCCCTATCCCTAAGAAAATTATGTCAGTCCTTCTACGAAATACCCTGTAAGTATATAATTATGTACTCACGGTACTAATTTTAATAGAAAATTTTGATTAATTTTGTGTCTGTCTGTTTTATCCAGCTAATCTCCGAAACGGCTTGACCGATTTTGACGGGAATTTCACTGACAGATAGCTGAAGCAGTAACTAAGGCTTCTTTTATTTTAGGAAAAACATGATTTCCGCGCAAAAAAATTAAAACCCATAAAATTGTGAACAAAATCCTAATCCTAATGAATGAGAATGAGAACATTATTTGGTATGAATGTAGGTACAGGTATAAGATGTTATACATAAATTAAAAAGATCGGCTACAGTCTACCTTACGGCTTTATTCAAATGGGGAAGTTTTTTTCCGACATCTACGTGAACGAAGTCACGGGCACGTCTAACATTAACATGGGGCATTCCATATAACAGACGTTCTACTATAATGGGTTAATATATTTGTAATGATTTATATTATTGCCAGTATTCTGTGCCCGTTGAAATGGATCCAAAAATTAAAGCTTCCGTTGCAATGGCACAAAACAATAAACGTCAAAAGCATATCGCATGATTATTGCAACGCGCTGTAATTATAAATTGATGTAGGTATGGTAGAAATAAATTTTACATTTCACTGAAAAAATAAGTTGCGTTTACGAAAATGTTACCTACTTGATTTTAATTAATTTAGCTGTATTAATTAGGTAGGTAGTGCCATTCCAATTGTAACATTTTAATTAAAAATAAGTAACTGGTAGGTAGACAGTTCAGACATTTGTAATTTAATTTTTTAATTGAAATTAAATTTTAATTTTGAGAGACTACCAAAAGAGCTTTCGATTCCGGTAATTGCATTTGCATGCATCTGCAGGATTTTCTCGGAAATCTCTGAACCGTATTGAGTGAATGTTTTTGCGTAGAATCAGTGTTATTTTAAAGACCCGAGAATGGTTCTTAATTAATTCATGTTTTTTTTACTTTTGTTACAAAAACTGGCGGAATAATGCACATACAATGTCTACAATTATACGGAAATTCGTCGGTGTTATGATAGTTTTATAATTTTGTTCGACGTCATATTTTTCTGCATCTTTCTTGTGATTAATCTTAATAATTCTTCATCTTTTCCTGTATTTATTTATTTATTTATTAGGTACACCAATAAAACAGAGTAAAAGATAATAAAAGTACTGGTATGTATGCCTATTACAGGTTCCTACTTCCTGTAGTTTTATCTGCTCTTGGATTGACTTGTCTTGAGATCGCTCTCCTTGTTCGCGTCTTCGGTTTTTACCGCCATAGGTTCGGTAATACAGGGTTATTGGTAAAACACCAGCAACCTCTTAAGGGGTCATTGCACTCATCATTATGAACAACTTTTAATATGGGACCAAACCTGAAATCGCGAAAAAAAAAAATCAGCTGCTCCCTACATTTTGACGAGTTTGATGTACTTAGAAAAATGTACTGAACAGCTGATTTTTTTTCGCGATTTCAGGTTTGATCCCATAGTAAAAGTTGTTCATAATGATGAGTACCTACAATGACCCCTTAAGAGGTTGCTGGTGTTTTACCAATAACCCTGTATACAATAACTACATTCATTCCATATTACACAGTTGATTGATTGACTGTGACGTCATCAGCTGAGCTGTAGATTTGAGTTGGCACTATACTCAAATCTACTGCTCAGTCAATAAGGCGCAGGTAAATTATGTCAATCACTGTCATTTGGCAGCCAGGCCCGCGTGGTACCTGACACGGATTGATCCCTCGCCAGGTGGATTTGGCAGACTGACGAGAAACGATACCCATAGGAATATACGATGGTACCTTTTCGTATTGATGAAATTTTTGAAATATGGTCACTTTGTTAATTGAATATCATGAATGGGTCTGTTCTGTTATTCATTATTCAGCCAAAAATAACAACAATAAAACTATACATCCAATAAAGTATAAGTACTTATGGCCGATTCCTATAATTTACGGACCGTTATTTGTTAAAATTAACTCTTGTATCTTTATTAATATACAGGATGTTAGGTTAAACGAGGGACAAACGGAGTGTAGTACTCATGAAAATGAATAACTTTTACTATGGAAGTAACCCTGAAATATGAAAAAAAAATCAGCTGTGTCGTACATTTTGATCGCATAGGTTTTGCACTTATTAGAGAACAGCTGATTTTCTTTTTCATATTTCAGGGTTAGTTCCATGTTAAAAGTTGTATATTTAATGATTTTAAAACAATTAAGTACTTACTTACAATTTTATTAATCAGCTAGGTTCTGATGAAGTTTAAAAAAAAAAGGTTTTTATAACATTGTTATTTTAATTACAATATGAACAGATGTTGTTTTTCTACTGCCGATGAAATATTCAACACCGAAGAGTGTGTTTTCACTGTTTTTAATAACCTATTATTCTAGACTTAGTTAGCACAAGTGCACCTGTAGGTAAAGCAAACAAACACTTTTCTTATAAAAAATATAAAACACTTGTGCAAGTGCTTTATAATTTATAAGAAAAGTGTTTGTTTTAAGAAAGGCGTTAGCATGAGTAGGTATGTTGTATACCTACATGTACAGTGATAAGAGGTCTCTTAGTAAGGGGCCTCTTATATACAGGGACCTCTTATATTCTAAGGGACCTAAAAGACCTCTTAAACTCTCTTGAGTCGTCTTTAGCACTCACTCTCTTGAGTCGTCTTCTGGCTGCATCAATTGGGTACCCCAGTTGTATTAAAATTTGAATATAAGGGTTACCCAATTGCTGCAGCCCACTGTACAGACGCCAGCACATCAAGCTACTACAATATGTCAAATTTCTTTAATAGATTTTCAACTTTATTGCTATAGCGTTAGGTTCAAGGTTGACTGGGAAAATTTGACAGTTTCGGGGGGCTTGACATCGGGGTAGCCAGAAAGTATGGAATGCCACCTGCTACGATCCTTACATACTCCTTTTGCTTAGTTTACGTTCATATTATGTATAGCCACGACCACACAACCACACGACTGGTTGTCGAATCTAAAATGACACGTTTTCAATTACAGTAGTACTCAACTAATATGGCTTATCGATGTACTTGCGCAGAAGATGAATTTTCAAAGCGCAGGAAATGCTATTGACCAATCGGCACGCTCCACGCTTTTTCCTGTACCGCTATTGGTCGGTAGCTGCCGCCATGTTAGCGCGCGCCGCTTGACAGCCGCCATACTTGCGAGTGAGACGGAACTAACAGCTGCAGTGTATGATGAACCTTATAGTAGTGATCTAAGGTTGATTGTAAGTTTTAAGTATGCTCGTTAATCTTCAGGGCCATACTTTCTTTTCCGTGCGAACGAAGATTCACGACGCGCCTTATTACATGGGTACAACTGTACTAATTTGCCTTGCCACCGACAGCAAAATGGCGGTCGTCTATGACAAAATTTTCGAGTTTTGGATTATAAGACAGCCTGAGGACTCTTTTGCGATTCGGCACGGAAGCGTATCGAACGGTTGTGAATAGCTATGATGGTCATACACGCACGCCAGTTGCGAGTAGGTACTACGGACGGTACGCACCTGACGTTTCTTAAGGGGATACGTCGATCAATTTTGTGTTTTTTAAAATTCCTACAAAACCAAATATTTGTTGTTGTTGTGTTTATGGTTAAATAATTTGGATTTTCCTTAGTGATATTTGATTATATATAGTCTACTGCTGTACTAAAACCGAAACGTGTTTAGGTACTTGAATTTTTTTCGACAGAAATAAAATCCAAAGTAGCACCGTCTATTTTCTGTTTTATGAGTATACGATTATACCTACGTAAACAGTTCCTTATTATGCAGTAAAATTTGTTTTAAATCGAAGGTATTCTCTCAATTCTCAATTCTTTATTGCGTTCCATAATGATAACAGTTGGTAAGCTTAAAAATAATGTCACAATTATGGACCCTGTCGGGCACAGCATAGTAGGAGAGAGGAGGAAGAGCGCTTATTTTGGGCGCTTATTATTTATTTACTTATAAATGTATTTTGATTTCATGAAATACTATTTTTCCTTTTATTATTTAATTTATTTAAGCAGTTAATTCAGTAAATATATATATTTTTATTTCCTTAATCAGTTGTTCAATATTTGTATAAACTAAATATATTTGGTTACTGCAGGTACTCAGTCTATTGCACGATTATTTATTTGTTAAATGACTAGAATTTATTATTATATTTGGTTACTGTAGGTACTCAGTCTATTGCACGAATTATTATTGTAAATGACTAGAAATTATTATTAATTATATTAAGGTGATTAAGTATTTATATTAAATGTAATATTTGTATAATTAAATAGGTATTTATTATGTAGTATTATTTAGATATTGAAGTATTTATAATAATTGTTTTAATTGTTTAATAATGAATGTATTATAAAAATATAGTATTAAATGTAAATTTTATATTGTTAATTATAATTTATCATCATATTCTTTTATACTATATTAGCTTTTGTCCAATAAAAATAGTTTCAACTTATTAATAAAAATGTTATCTTTATTTATATTTTTTATGGGTTCTGGTAACTTATTATATATTTTTATAGACATGACAAAGGCACTGGAGGAGTGCATTTTTAGTCGTGAAGTGGGTATGTTTAGTCTGTTTTTAAATCTAAGTGTAAATCTACTTTGAATATCTTCTCGTTTAGTATAGAAATCCGGGTATTTGCGAACAAATTTACATAATTCAAAGATGTAGAGACAGGGTAAGGTTAGCATTTTCAGTTCTTTAAAATGGGGTTTACAGCTGACGGTTTCATCAATATTTACTAAGATTCGTATCAATTTCTTCTGTAAAATAAATAATGTGGGCGCGTCTGTACTGTTACCCCATAGGATGACTCCATATTTGAATGTATTGTATTTAAATATGTTAAGCTATAAATTTATTAAAGTATAGCATTTTGTCAACGCGTGAGAGTATTCTATCTCGCGCGCCAAACTAGACACTCATAACACCATTTCACTTGCACACCGAGCTAAACCACGCTTCGATGTATTCTCTTAAGAACATCATCAATAAGGTCACTATTATAATAAAATATCCTTCTAGCGTCCCTCTCCCGGCGTTTTCATAGGCATAAAAAATAAAGCACTTACTTTCTCAGAAGTAAAACAGAGCCTCTTAAATTACAAATGTTCGCACTCACAGGTATTCAAATCGATCCTGATCGTGATTGATGACGCCTGAAAAAAGGTGTAACTGTTTACCGGTCTTTGTCGAGTCCTTGACTCAGTTTTTTACACTTATCACTATAAAGGTTTGACCTTTCACGTTCTAATAGATTTCTTTATTTTATTTTGCTTTTACGGGTTAGATACATATTTTATTAACCATTTTAGTCGAGTTTCTTTTTTTTTTTAGTCGACTGCAATGGTATTGTTTCAATCCGTTCTACAAGGTACCTACTTGAATGAAAGCCATTGATAGGTTGAATGAAAGTAGGAAACACTTAGCGCCATCTACGCGAAACAAATCTGACAGTTTTCTTCCCCAAGGGGTATGCCCATTGGGGAAGAAAACTGTCAGATTTGTTTCATCACTGTCGCAGCCCATCAGCTTAATTATCTGTTTAATTAACCGCCTAGCTTTTGGAACTACTTTGTCACAGTTCTAACTTAACCTAGTCGGGGTGTCCTGACTTATTAGTTACTGCGACCAATTCGGCTCGCGCGGGGTTAGTCACAGTTCCAACCTAACCTTTAATTGAATATCATTCAGGCCGATAGTTGAAAGCCGCCGTTTAGTTAAAGGGAGCAGTGATGGCCTAGTGGTAAAGGCCTCGACTTACGAGTTATAGGTTGTGTGTTCGAACCCAAACAGGCGTATTACTTAGTGTAATTTATTTCATCACGGATGCTCTCAAAACGGTGAAGGAAAACATCGTGAGGAAACCAGCATGTCCTAGAATCAAAAATTCGAAGACGTGTGGCATCTACCAACCCGCAGTAGGCCCGCGTGGTGGATTACTGCCGACACCCACTCGCAGAGAGGACGCCTGTGTACCAGCAGTGGGAACATTATAGGCTGATTATAGTTTAGTTAAAAGGCTAGGCGGTTACAGTAGTAGGTACCCAAGTAATATGGCTTATGGATGTACCTGCGCAGAAGATGAATTTTCAAAGCGCGGGAAATGCTATTGACCAATCGACACGCTCCACGCTTTTTCCTGTACCGCTATTGGTCGGTAGCTGCCGCCATGTTAGCGCGCGCCGCTTGACAGCCGCCATACTTGCGAGTGAGACAGAACTAACAGCTGCAGTGTATTATGAACCTTATAGTAGTGATCTAAGGTTGATTGTAAGTTTTAAGTATTCTCGTTAATCTTCGGGGCCATACTTTCTTTTCTGTGCGAACGAAGATTCACGACGCGCCTTATTAGTTGAGTATTACTGTAACTGAATGGCTAATAATAACTAAGCAGTTGAATGTCACTTGCATTGCACATCATACAATGACAAACAAGGTTTATAGCGCTACAAGGTTACTGTAGCGCGCGGCCAAAATCGAAACCGCCATCTTGTTTTTTTAACCGACTTTTTTTGAATATATATCAAGTGACGTTTCACAAAACTATCTCAGGGCTCGTGGGCTCGTGGCTAAGTAATGACAGCCGCACGGGTCGATCGATCAGTCGGGTCGGTCCGTGGATGATGACCACCTTTGTATACCGAGACTCCTCCGTGCCTCGGAAAGTCCTGGCTGTCATTCGTAGATCTTTGACAATCGTTACGGGTAGTTAGAAGCCCAAGTCTGACAACCAGTCTTACCAAGGGATATCATGTTACCCAATAAATGGGTTGTGGAGGTTAGATAGGCAGTCGCTCCATGTAAAGTACTGGTATTCAGCTGCATCCGGTTGGAAGGTTGGCGACCCCAACATGATAATTGGGAAAAGGCTAGGCAGATTGATTTATCAATCTTAGCGAAGAAACTGTCGTCAAAGGTATTTAGGTAGTTCGGTCTACTTCGCGGAAACTGGGGCCGTAGGTACAATGACGTGAAGAAAGATCATGGATCCTTCATGATTCCGTTGAGAAAAAAGGATGGTGCTATATGTCGTATATAGCTCCGTCTCTCTCTCACACTGGAACCATGATATATCCATGATTTTTTTTCCTGAAGATGTGCTAAAATTGTTCCATGGAAAAAACTTAAGTTCCCTTCACGTATAGAAATATCTGAGAAAAGAGGAAGCAAATTATCGCAGCGTCAGTCAGTACAATCACCGTCAAAATTATGTGAACTTTGAACAATTTCAAAAGTGTTTCAAGAATTTCAAACTTGCTTTGAGTTACGTTTTCCACTTCCTCTGACTTAAGTAATAAAAAGAGCCCGCGTCTTTTTAGTAGTGAAAAACATTTTTTTATCCCAAAAGATTTGAATCGTGATATTTTTCTGCCCCTTTTCCCTTTCACAATAGATTAATTCCTGTTCATAATATTAATCCATGTCAGTGAGGGTAAACATGAACATTATTTTGTCTTAAAACACTGGGTTTGTCCTTGTTAATAAAATATGTATAAGGGGAGAGTGGGGTTAGATGTGTCCAGAATCACCCCGTCATGTACAGGGCTTAAATCAGAAAATATTGTGGAGCGGGACGAAGATTGGGGTTGATTTTGGGTCTAACATTATTGGATGATGAAGCTTAATATTTTTTCTATCATGTTTTAGTTGTATTACAATGTTGTAGATATATTTCTTATATTGAAATCATTCTTGGAATATTGCTGAATGTTGAGCATAACTGAAAACTCGAGCCAAACCTACTTGTCTGTCGATATTTTTTTAAAGTTTTTAAAGGATAATATCAATAAAGAGAATTCAGTGTATTTAAAAATATACTTACATTTCTATCCTATTTTTAGGGTTTTGTACCCAAAGGGTAACACGGAACACAATTACTAAGACTCTGAGCTGTCCGTCCGTCTGTCTGTCCGTCTGCCACCAGGCTGTATCTCATGAACCGTGATAGTCAGACAGTTGAAATTTTCACAGATGATGTAAGTATTTCTGGTGCCGCTATAACAACAAATACTAAAAAACAGAATAAAATAAATATTTAAGGGGGCTCCGATACAACAAACGTGATTTTTTTGCTCGATATTGATAACGGCAACAGGTAGGATACTTAAAATATTATGTATATTCACTTTAAAAGTTTGCCGTTTTTATAGATAATGGTACGGAACTCCATGCGCGAGTCCGACTCGCACTTGGCCGGTTTTTTCTTGACTTTTTATTTTAATATTTTTCAAAACCTTTTTTCATTTGTCCATTCAGTAAATCAACTTTCCTAAAGCATCGACTGAGCATATTATTTGTAGCCCGGTCACAAGGAGTCCCACGGTCACAATTAGCGCATTCCTTGCGCTGCGGTGCGCGCGCGCAAGCAAATCGAGCCACAATGATATTTTGTACTCCTTTGTTATTGATAACCCGATACCCATGTGATAATGACGTGCCACTGTTTTGTAATGCAAGCGGATTTGACTGACGCTGTAGAAAGTATGAGTAAACCTTAGACTAAACAGAGCAATCTCTTGTGACATCGTAGTCGGGTAAAAAAAGCTTGCAACTCTAACCCTACCTAACTACCAAATATGGATTGTTTTACAGTAATAATCTGTATGTGTTTTTGACAACATTTGAGTTTGATCATGCTAAATTTCATACAAATTTTGGACGAAAATACAGACTTGTTTGGGACCTCAAAAATGACCTATAGTACAATAGAACCTCTATTGTACTATAGGTCATTTGATTGTGAGATTTTTGGGTTCCGTAGCCAAAAAGGAAAAAAACGGAACCGTTATCCTATAAGGGTTCCATTTCTTCACTTCATTGTCCGTCTGTCTGTCAGTCTGTCAAGATCATTTTCTCAGGAACGCGTGGAGATATCAAGTTGAAATTAATGTCAAATACATAGGTCTACGTTCTCTTGGAGCACTAAAATAATCAACCTTCTAAGTCAACGCAATAAAAAAAAAACCGGTCAAGAGCGAGTCGGACTCGCGCACCGAGGGTTCCGTTCCGATTTCTGAAAAAGTGTGCTATTTAGAGACATCGTTTTATTTTTCCTGTAATCTTTACATAAACTTCTATCATATAGAATAATTTCAGATTTTTCGCTTTGCAAACTTCAGAGATAAGGCCCCCCTTAACTTTTTAGGGAACGGTATTTTTTTACATTTTTCATCAAAAGTCGAAAACTATGCGGCCTAAAAAAATAAAAAAAATGTTTGAGAATGTGCAAACAGCGTTCTTTCTTATGATACCCCACATGCTCTAGTAGCCCCACTTTGAATTTTTAAGAACCCCTTTCAGTCAATGTTGCAAAAAAAATATAAATATTTCTATTTCTTTCTTATTTGCAAAATAGTTGGGCAAACGTCATCTAAAATTGTTCCAAATTTCAAGTTGATAGCATTAGTAGTTCTTGAGATATCCAGCTGTGACAGACAGACAGACAGACAGACAGACTGAGTCACACCATAAGGGTTCCTTTTTTACCATTTTGGTACGGAAACCTAAAAACGCCCATCTAAGTGAAATTTTGATACTCGCAAATAACCAATAGGATTGACCTATAGCTATAATCTAAAAGCTATAAGCTAGTCATGAAAAGGAAAAAGTTCGAAAATTGTTCATTTGTAGCATTATCACATTTTTTTTTGTGATTAAAAAACCTACATGTTTTTCAACTACAATGTTAAGTTTGTTTTTGGAATAACTATTCATCCCAACTACGGAACCCTTCATTGTGCGTCACGCACTTGGCAGGTTTTTTTAATTAGGTAAGTAGGACATTATCCACGGGACGACCACAGGCTTCGACTATACTTCTGGCATCGATGAGTTCGTGTGTCCCCGCAGTTCTCTTGACTACCTTATAAGATGTCTAAGGATTATATATTGAAAGGATTGAACAGCACAGTACCGTCATGGAGCTAATTAATTACGTAGATATTAATACTAGACGACCAATAATCCGCTTGTTACACATAGGTATATTAACTTAGCTTTAGACAGTAATTTCAATAGTTATAAGCAGATTATTACAAATTGATTTGACGATGTTCAGCAATCTTTAGACAAAACGAAACACTGCCAAGGAGATTGATACAAGTCAGTCTTTTTGGCCTGTTGAAAATGCAATCAGCCTGGCTGTAAAACTCAATATCGAGTTCATTTCTGTAGCGACACGGTGTAGAGCAACACGGTCCGCCGGTGGTCCGTTGCTCTATGAGCCACGATAAGAACAGAGAAGACGCTGACAGTATCATTGAACAAGACGTTCACAAAAATGAGTTCCATTGTGATTTATTTTAAATGTCGCAGCATCATGCTGAGATAGGGGGGTCTTTTGGCCTCGTACAGGACTTTGTTTTATTTTTTTATGTATAATTTTGTTTTTAAACTTATATCATTGCGTTTTTAGTTGGTGATCTTCCTGTACGAGTCACAATAAATACTTTTTAGGGTTCCGTACCACAAAAGGAAAAAACGGAACCCTTATAGGATCACTCGTGTGTCTGTCTGTCTGTCCGTCTGTCCGTCTGTCACAGCCAATTTGCTCCGAATCTAATGAACCGATTAAGTTGAAACTTGGTACACATATGTATTTTGGTAACCCAAACACGGACATGTAACGTAAATATACGAATTTTGAATATAGGGGTGGGATTTTGGGGGAAAATAAGTACAATTTAAAAAAAAGTTTTGCAAACTGTACCGTGTGACATATCAAATGAAAGGTCTTACTGTGAGGGTCTTAAATATATTTTTTTTTATAATTTTAAAATAAATTGTTTTGAAGTTATTTAAGAAAATAGACGAAAATTGACCATTCCCCCCTTATCTCCGAAACTAATGAGCCTAAAATTTTGAAAAAAATACAGAAAATAGTTCTTTACCTATAGATTACAGGAAAACCTATCAGAAGTTTGTGGTCTTGTAAATCTATACATAAAAAATTCAAAGCCCTGACTGACTCATTGACTGATTAAAATCAACGCACAGTACAAACCACTGGACCTAGAGACATGAAATTTTGCACATAGATACATTATATAGTGTAAACATCCATTAAGGAAGAATTTTTGGAAATTCCATCCCTAAGGGAATAAAATAGGGGATGAAAGTTTGTATGAAAAATCTTATTTCTTGAGTTATTAGACTTGAAACTTAGCACGAATATTCATCTCGAATATTCATCTAAGTTAATTATAAAATTAATCATTTTTAGTTTTCTTAAACTACCCCCTTTTTTGTGGAAGGGAAATCATCAAATGACTTCTCCCGCTCTGGGTGGAGCGGAAGGGCGTGTCATACTTTTACTGACTAAAACCCACCCGTGTTTCTTCAGTTGCCTATGGCAGGGCACGGTATCTCTTTTGAACAACCCGCGACCCCAGAAGACGGGATTGGTGGATGTCAAAGTTTGTATGGAGGAATTTTAACACGCGGTCCGATTTACTCAAAACTCAGTTTTTGTACTTGAGACCAAAACTAGAGACTAACTAACGAGTATCAGGGTTTTCCAAAAATCTACCCCTAAGGGGTGAAAAGGGGTAGCAATTTTTACAGCGGAGGATTTTATTGGGGATTGATTAACTCGAAAATTGGTGTAAATAATGTTTGACCCAAGTTATGGAAACATCCCAAACGATTTTTGAAATTCTAACCCTGTGGGGTTAAAAACGGGGATACAGTTTATATGAAAAATCTTATTGTTTTGGTTAATGAACTTGAAACTTAGCACAAATACTTGCTTATGTAAGTAATAAAGTTTGTCATTATTACTTTTTCAAAACTACCCCTCAAAGGGTGTTTAGGGATGTTAATGTTTGTATGGAAGATTTTTAAAACGCAGTCCGATTAACTTGAAACTCAGTATTCAGTATTTTATACTTTTGATGAAAAGTAAACAATAATAAGAAAATTAAAACCCATGAAATCAGACATCCTCGCCGGGCAAAGCCACGGGCAGTATAGCTAGTATCTCAATATTGTGCATACAAACTTACTAAGCCTCCGCTGTCCGTTCGTCCGTCCGTCCGTCTGTCACAGGGCTGTATCTCATGAACCTTAATAGGTAGAGAGTTGAAATTTTCACAGATTGTGTATTTCTATTACGACTATAACAACAAATAATAAAAATAAAGTAAAGTTAAAATTAAAGGGGCTGCCCCCTTTAATTTTAACTTTACTTTTTTTTTCCACATACAGAAAAGTTTTCATTTTGAAAAAAAAACAAAATAACCTGTGTGTGGGGATGTTATTGTGTAGAACTCGTCGAGTAGAGTACAAAGATATTATATTTTTTTTTATCCATACTAATATTATAAATTCGAAAGTAACTCTGTCTGTCTGTCTGTCTGTCTGTCTGTCTGTCTGTCTGTCTGTCTGTCTGTCTGTTACCTTTTCACGCCTAAACCACTGAACGGATTTCGATAAAATTTGGCAAGGCTATAGATGGTATCCTGGGGACGGACAAAGGCTACTTTTTTTTTCAAAAATAATCCTACAGGGGGTGATATAGGGGATGAAAGTTTGTATGGGAAACTCAATATTTCTTAAGTTAGGGATGTGAAAATTAAAATGTATGCTTTTGATAGGAAATGAAGAAATATGCGGTTCAGCGTTTTTGAAAAATCATCCCCTAAGGGGGTAAAATAGGGGTTGATTTTAAAATTTACAAAACTGCATGGATTTCGACAAAATTTGGCAATGCTTTATAAAGCATCCAGGGGAAGGCCATAGGATACTATTTTTATCAAAAATAATACTACAGGGGGTGATATAGGGGATGAAAGTTTGTAAGGGAAACCCAGTATTTCTTAAGTTAGGGATAATAAATTTATGCTATTGGTAGGAAATTAAGAAATATGCGGTTCAGCGTTTTTGAAAAATCATCCCCTAAGGGGGTAAAATAGGGGTTGATTTTAAAATTTACAAAACTGCACGGATTTCGATAAAATTTGGCAAGGCTTTATATAGCATCCTGGGGAAGGACACAGGCTACTTTTGGTCTTAAAAATAATCCTACAGGGGGTGATATAGGGGATGAAAGTTTGTATGGGAAACTCAGTATTTCTTAAGTTAGGGATGTGAAAATTAAAATATATGCTTTTGATAGGAAATAAAGAAATATGCGGTTCAGCGTTTATGAAAAATCATCCCCTAAGGGGGTAAAATAGGGGTTGATTTTAAAATTTACAAAACTGCATGGATTTCGACAAAATTTGGCAATGCTTTATAAAGCATCCAGGGTAAGGCCATAGGATACTATTTTTTTCAAAAATAATACTACAGGGGGTGATATAGGGGATGAAAGTTTGTAAGGGAAACCCAGTATTTCTTATGTTAGGGATAACAAATTTATGCTATTGGTAGGAAATTAAGAAATATGCGGTTCAGCGTTTTTGAAAAATCATCCCCTAAGGGGGTAAAATAGGGGTTGATTTTAAAATTTACAAAACTGCACGGATTTCGATAAAATTTGGCAAGGCTTTATATAGCATCCTGGGGAAGGACACAGGCTACTTTTGGTCTTAAAAATAATCCTACAGGGGGTGATATAGGGGATGAAAGTTTGTATGGGAAACTCAGTATTTCTTAAGTTAGGGATGTGAAAATTAAAATGTATGCTTTTGATAGGAAATAAAGAAATATTCGGTTCAGCGTTTTTGAAAAATCATCCCCGAAGGGGCTAAAATCGGGGTTGATTTTAAAATTTACAAAACTGCACGGATTTCGACAAAATTTGGCAAGGCTTTCTATAGCATCCTGGGAAAGGACATAGGATACTTTTAAAAACAATACTACAGGGGGTGATATAGGGGATGAAAGTTTGTAAGGAAACCCAGTATTTCTTAAGTTAGGGATGAAAAAATGTATGCTATTGGTAGGAAATTAAGAAATATGCGATTCAGCATTTTTGAAAAATCATCCCCTAAGGGGTAAAATAGGGGATTTTAAAATTTACAAAACTGCACGGATTTCGATAAAATTTGGCAAGGCTTTATATAACATCCTGGGGAAGGACACAGGCTACTTTTGGTCTTAAAAAATAATCTTACAGGGGGTGATATAGTGGATTAAAGTTTGTATGGGAAACTCAGTATTTCTTAAGTTAGGGATGTGAAAATTAAAATGTATGCTTTTGATAGGTAATAAAGAAATATGCGGCTCAGCGTTTTTGAAAAATCATCCCCTAAGGGGGCAAAATCGGGGTTGATTTTAAAATTTACAAAACTGCAAGGATTTCGACATAATTTGGCAAGGCTTTATATAGCATCCTGGAAAAGGACATAGGATACTATTTTTTTCAAAAATAGTATAGGGGAATAATATAGGGGATGAAAGTTTGTAAGGGAAACCCAGTATTTCTTAACTTAGGGATAACAAATTTATGCTATTGGTACCTAAGAAGTTAAGAAATATGCGGGTCAGCGTTTTTTTAAAAATCATCCCCTAAGTGGGTAAAATAGGGGTTGATTTTAAAATTTACAAAACTGCACGGATTTCGATAAAATTTGGCAAAGCTATAGATAGCATCCTGGGAAAGGACATGGGCTACTTTTTGTCTTACAAAATCCTACAAGGGGTGATAAAAGGGATGAAAGTTTGTATGGGAAACCCAGCATTTCTTAAGTTAGGGATATGCCCTATGTTTTCCACATGAACGTTCCCATGGGATATTTTCCGACATCCACGCGGGCGAAGCCGCGGGCAAAAGCTAGTCTTCTATAATGAAGAAATAGGGGGACGTAAAAGTTGTTAATTTTATACCATTTTTTTACGAGCTCTATTATATAATGTACCTTATACTGTACTTATTCAAGAAATACTAAAAATGGCGATTCGTAAGGTATTTTGTTTAAATATGGGCGATTTTCTGCAACTGCAAAAAATAACGTTGTAATTCACGGTATCATTACGAAATACAAAGTTATCTTTGCGATTGTTAAACATATAATATGGTACGGAACCCTTTGTGTGCGAGTCCGTCTCGCACTTGGCCGGTTTTTCTTTCTTTCTTTCTATTTACTATAGAAAATCACGATCACGACCACGTAAGGCCTGCCTCGTTGGGCTTATTGTCATCTCCCTACTGCCACTGCTAAGCATGAGGTCCTGAGTACAATTCCCGTGTCGGGCAAAGTGTTTCTCGGATTTCTCCAGCTGAAATTTCTCCGTAGCAGCCAGGAGTCCGCATTTGTGACCGGTTGAGTGCAATTGGCAACACTCGCTCCCTATTGCATGTGACCTAACATTTAAAACTGGCGAAATGTGTGTGTACTATAAGCTACACCTCTGCCCAACCCTTCGAGGAATACAGGCCTGATATTCAGATAGGCAGTCGCTCCATGTAAAATACTGGTATTCAACTGCATCCGGTTAGACTGGCAGCCAACCCCAACATAGTTGGAAAAAGGCTAGGCAGAAGATGTAGCTTTTGCCCGCGTTTTCAGTGGCGTTAATTTAGAATTTGACAATTAATTCGGGTTGTATTCTGCTTGATATAATTCAATCATGATTCGAAAGACAGGTGGTGCCATAAGAACGTTATTGTTTACTCGGGAACAGGGGCCGTACTATGACGTGAAAAAACATCATGGATCTGTTGAAAAAAAAAAGGATGGTGCTATAGGTCGTATATAGCTCCGTCTCTCTCTCTCACTGGAACCGTTCAACTTTTGCGCTGCTATAACAGCTCATAGTAAGCCCCCTGTACTTTTTTCGGGATGAAATGTCCGTTTTACACCTGACTACGTATGTGCAAAATTTCAGGATGATCGGTTCAGTAGTTTAGGCGTGAAAAGGTAACAAACAAACGGACAAACTTACTTTCGCATTTATAATATTTAGTTAGGATGTTACCTATGTTGTAGGGCCTTTATTAGTTCAGGGTCTAGCTGTTTGTGCATTGTGATTTGTGTTCGTAACATCATCTCCACCTACAAAAAAAGTGTGAAACTGTAAGTGTGAACGGTTTATTTATTATTTACTTAACTACTTAAGTGCTGACCGCGTAAAGTAGAATGCACTCTGAGGAGCCATTAGCCGCCAGATACTGAACTTTAACTCACATTTAAGTATTTTGATCGTAAATTGCCATACTCATTGGTACAACTTAATTTAAGCGCGAAGAGTTCTTATCAATACTTCTATACTAATATTATAAGAGGTAAGTTTGTATGTTACCTACCATACGGTAGGTAATCCCTGGAACTACCAGTCGGATTTAAAAAAAACTTTTTGCATTTGTAGCCCAATTTTTGAGGAGGGTATTATTTAACATTACGCTATGACTCTTAGGAGCAAAAATAAAAAAGCGGTAAAGGAAGTAATCGCATGGGCGGGCGATGCGATGCGAAGTTTTGGGTCGGGGGAGCAAGAAATTTCACGCGGACGAAGTCGCGGGCTGAAGTTATCACAAATAAAGTTAGAAAAGCAAATACTTTTTGCTTGTCCAATCCTAGAACAAACACAAGCCGACCATATTCAGAAATGGTTTTGTTCTTGTATGTATGAACTGTATAGTGCTAATCTATAAAGTTGACTTCGAACCTCATTAAAGTGATCAAGATCACACAATTTAAAAGCGAAGTCACTTGAGGTGTTCGAACTTCGAAGTGATCTTTAGAGAATATAGCCACTGAAGCGAATGTTAAAATTAAGCGCTTTAACAGGAGCGTTTTAGCGAGCATTCTATCGAAACGACAGTAAATTTGCTTCAAGCTTTTTGCAATTTTCAAGTCAAGTCTGACATCTTCGTGAGTTGAAGTTGAAAGTTTGTGAGTGTGTGTGTTTGTATGTTTGTTTCTTCCTCACGGTCAAACGGCTGGACTGATTTGGATGAAACTTGGTATGTAGCTTATACCCTATATTAACATATAGGCTACTTTTTTATCCCGGTCTGCGCGTGCAGCTAGTATGATAGTAAAAATACTGCCAATTTGTATCGATATGTTTTATTAAACACCCCATCACTAGAAGCTACCGCAGGTGCTCAAAAGGGAATAAAGTTGAATATTTTTTATTGTTCCCTTTTGAGCTCCAAGTTCAAATACTGATTGGTGCTCAAATGGGATACCTTTTGTGCTCAATACACAGGTGCTGAAAAAATAGGTGCTTAAACGGGAATACTTCAATATTTCGACCTACAACTTGCTATCTCTGATATTCTCAATCTTCCTTCTATATTTATGTTGTAATACCGGGCGATCAGTTTGCATTCGTGCGTAAAGATAGGCCGGCGGAGGAACCGAGTATAAACTACAAATCGTGAATAACTTATCTAGATATAGTAGGAGGTAGAATTCGGAAAATAAGTTCGGTAAACATTTGGGACTAGATTTGCCAGCGGCTACGTCCGACTCCGACCGAAAAGTTGTAATTTTTCGAGATGAAAAAGTTCTTAATGTACTTTTTCAGGTAGGCAAGATCTTTTCATGCCGAAAATCATCTAAATCACTTCGCAAACACAGAAGAACCTACAGACAGATTAGAGACTCACAGTCGCAAGTTATAATTGGAATTTATCTCTGTTAAAACTATGAGAAATAGAGAAAAGTGTCATTAGACTCATTAACTAGGTACTTTGACAATTTTTCTCTATTTCTCATAGTTTACGAAAAGGTTCCATCGTTTATCCTCGGAAAAACCGAAATATAGCGAACAAAATGTGACTATCGACCAATCGAAATTGATATAAATTCCCAACTAAATTATTATAGATTGACAAATTGACGCAATAATTCCGTCACTCAATACTAAGCGCATCCCCCGATGCGCTAAGGAAGCCCGCGAAATTCAAATTTTCTTGCGTTTTTTTGCAATTTGTAGGTCAATGTAAGGTTAAAAATCATCAATAAGTACATCTTAGATGGCGTATAGATACGAACAAAATGGCGTCTTGACAGTACTATTCTTATTTGGCACTCATAGTAAGTAATTAGATTTGCCGTAGTTTGGTCTGATTTCGTAAATCAGACCAAACCACGGCAAATCTAATTTAGAGAGATGTGTTGATGATATGGTTATAATTATATACATACATATTTCTTATTGTCGCGAATCATATTTTGATCAAGACAATGACCTGCAAATCACAAAAAAAAAAGGCAAAAAAATTGAATTTCGCGGGCTACCACAGCGGATCTCCCTTAACCAGTCACATGTTTTAATTCGGGAAAGTTCGGCTTATCCGAAGATAAACGATGAAGCCTTTGAACGTTGTCGTACTGTAACTTCGGTTCTCTAACTCCTATCTCAAAAATTGACCTTGTACAGTATATTGTCACATGAAAAATATTATAACAAAGTCGGAATTCCCTGCGTACGCATACAAAACTGTTCCCGAAACTACATAAAGCTAGTAGAATAGATATTTCACCTGGTACGGAACAGCGATCGCTGAATATCGTAAAACAAAGTTCTGGAACCCATCCATTTCTGATGTTTGGCCTTGTTGAGAATATCACGCCGCGCCGGGCAACCGCGGGCGGTAGCTGCGGTCGCGGGGGGGCCCTCGAGCAGCGAGCGTGCAGCACAGCTGACCGGCACCTAACTGCGTCGTCGTCCGCGCTACTGAACGACCTAAATTGATTTTCTCGCTACTTTTAAATTTTGATCTGCTTGCTATCTATCCTTGTAAAGTTCATACCTAGTATTACAGTCCATTATAAGAAGTCTCCAGTTTTATTTAGTCCTCGTACCACCAGGAGGATACTCCCAATCTTCTCCAGCCTAATCTCAATATCCACCGATCGGATTCACTACAGTTTTGTGACTACTAGTGCGAAAAGCACTTTTGAAAATGTTTCGGTTGTAATTTGTTGCCATATTTACTTATTTAGTGGAAAATGGTTTAATTTTCTGCACTTGTCTGTTGTGTACCTGTCGATAAATAATTAATGAAAATTATAATATAATGTATTATCAGATTTATCAATCATCTGCCTAGCCTTTTCCCAACTATGTTGGGGTCTGCTTGCAGTCTAACCGGAAGCAACTGAATACCAGTATTTTCATGGAGCGGCTGCCTATCTGATCTCCAATACCCAGTTACTGGGTAATACGATACCCTTTGATAAGACTTTGGGCTTTTGACTACCCGTAACGACTGTCAAAGATCTACGAATGACAGCCGAGACCAAGCTTTCCGAGGCACGGAGGGGTCTCTATATGTAATGGATGGCCATCCATCCACGAACCGACCGCGACAAACGTAGCTCAACCTCGACCCGTGTGACTTAGATCGACCCGTGTGGCTGTTATTATTTTGCCACGAGATATTATTATTTAAACACGTAAATTAGATAGGTCTTTTTGTCAGCTTTATCGAAGCCAAAGAATCGAAATAATTTTATACATCTTTTACCTGTGACACACGGCTAAATATGGAGCTATACATTTCCAGTATAAGCTGATCTCTCATTGTACGGAAATCCTATACAATGCGAGATAATAATATGTAGCCGTGTCGGTCTCAAGTTTCAATTCTCAAGTGGCTTGAGAAAGTTATATAAAGAAAGGAAGTAACATGTAGCATATTATTTCACTCTCTACGTTCCTCCCTAAGGAGGTGGCTTCAATACGAGTCCGTAGAGTATATTTAGGTACGTACACACGGCTACACATCAAGCTATACTTTTCCTATGTACACACGGCTACACATCAAGCTATACTTTTCCAGTTTACACTGACCTCTCATTGTAAGGAAATCCTATATAATGCGAAATCAGCTAATACTGGAAATGTATAGCTTGATCTGTAGCCGTGCATACAATACGCGCCACGAAAGATGAGACTGGACCGCGCCTCCCGCGCTCTTGCCTTCGCCCCGATGACGCCTCAGACCTCATACCGCTAAAGAGACCTAATTCTGATCGTCAACTGCGCAACAAACGTGTTGTATCAACTCTCATCTTTCGTGGCGCGTATTGTAAACCTTTTCAATAGTTGGTCAACATGCACGAAAAAACATGCACATGAAACGATGAACAAAAAAAAGGTTCGGTTAACGACCTTTTACCAGCTGACATAGAACAATAGCTTCATGAATGAGTCGTTTGCATAAAGTGATCCTAATTTTGGTTATTATTTTATTATTTAATTTGTTTGAAATTTTTTTTTCTCAATTTATTAATTCTTTTATCTTATTATAATTTTTATGATAACTGACCCTAGCCCTACCTGTGTGTTTAATTAATGTCGCTATAGCGGCGGCATATTGTATGTCAGGAAATGCAATATTAAAACCAAATATTGATATTTGAGGATGTTTATCAATTATTTGTCTATCAGTCAGTATTGACAATGATAAAATTGGTAATTATACTTGCTGAGTTATATAATGTGTGTACAAATGTTCTAAATTATAATTTACTAAACACACAACATACAACCACGCCTGTATCCCCGAAGGGTTAGGCAGAAGTGTACCTACACCCTTATTTCGCTGTAGTAGGGGCCAGTCTATTACCATCAACCGGGGACAAATCCAGACTCTGGTCTGCTACTGAGCAATTCTTTATGGAAAAACCCAATAACACTTAAATAATCACATCACACTAATCGCTCTATCGCTACGCATCGCATCGCATCGCACTAATATATGTATAAAGGCTAAAGTTTGTGAGTGTGTTTGTTACTTCCTCACAATCAAACGGCTGAACCGATTTGGATGAAATTTTGTTATGTAGATAGCTTATACCCCACTTTTTATCCCGGTATACGCGGGTGAAACCACGGGGTGCAGCTAGTAAATAATTAAAAAAGTAAAACTTAAATTATAATTTCAATCAATCTGCTTAGCTTTTCCCAACTCTGTTGGGGTCGGCTTCCAGTGCAACCGGATGCAGCTAAATACCTACCAGTATTTTACATGGAGCGACTGCATATCTGACCTCCACAACCCAGTTACTGGGTAACACGATACCCCTTGGTAAGACTGGTTATCTGACTTTTTGGGCTTCTGACTACCCTTCAAAGATCTACGAATGACATACTAAAATCTACTTCAATTATCCTTTACTAGCTTCCACCCGCGGCTTCGCCCGCGTGGTATGTCGATAAAAAGTAGCCTATGTGTAAATCCAGGGTGTCAGTATCTTCATACCAAATTTTTATCAAAATTGGTCCAGCCGTTTGAGCGTGAAGAAGTAACAAACATACAAACACACTCACAAACTTTCGCCTTCAAAATATTAGTGTGATTTGGTGGAAAAAGTATCAGATTCAGAGTAGTTAGATAAGAGTCTAATACTTTTACCGTGATGACTCATGATCATAGGTAGGTCTAATCATTAGACCTACCTATGATCATGAGTCATCACGGTCTGATGATAGACCAGTAAAAGTGATTTAGCACCACCCACTAGGTCCCCTGAAGCAATTTGGCTTAGGTACCTACTTGAAAAATTTCGTAACATGCCAGATTACCAAGCCAAGCCAAGCTATATTTATACTACGGAACGAGACTGGAACCATTTGCCAATAAAATCATCTTAGTACGATTATTGCATTACGAAGTTAACCATTGTCTTTGACAATCAACAAATTGTATACAAGAAAACTGAGTTAACAAAGCCCGAGTTTGGCTAACTGTGGTTTGAGAACTAAACGGCGGTTTAGCGATTTATGTTAGTTTAGACGTCCCTTCATTGCGTCTCCATTGTTAAACTGATTTTAATATCTGTATAAATTATTTTCGAAGAAAGTGTAAATTTATTAGATTTAAATGTTTAAGTATTGGGTACATATTTTATTGTGTATGCGTAATTTTTAATTTATGTTATGCACTTTGCCTGAAAAGTAAATGAATTATTTTGGTACCAGTACATCGATTCTGTAAAATTCAAAAAACACACTCACTTCGCATCACTTCTTCTCACTTGTTTTTTATTTGACACTTTGAATTTAGAACGCCAATCCAGAAACTCACAGCGGATTCAGCCGGTCTATTCTGTAAAAATCTCACCGTGAACACTTGGGTGAAGTGAGCTTAAAATGAACTGTCATTCCATCTGATGCTAGGGACTGTCACTAATGACAGCTCACTTTAAGCTCACTTCACCTGAGTTTTCACGGTGTGATATTTAGGTACAGAATATCACTGCGGATTCGAAGTTTAGAATGAGGTCTTACAGAATCAAACGGCTGGTCCACCGAGCTCTGCTCGGGGGAAAATAGAGAAAACGAATTTTCCCAGATATAAGACCTAGCTAGATCGATTTTTGCCCCCGTAAACCAATAGCAACTTTCATTGAAATCGTTAGAGCCTTTTTCAAGAACGTGATTACAAATATTGCTCATTCATCATCATTTAATAGTTTAAGCTAAAGGATTTCGATACAGTGAGTGCCAGTGAGTGTGAGTGAGAGAATGGAAAGTCACTGACGAGGTAGATCGGGAAAGAACTGGCAGGACGATTGAATTTCCTAAGATTGGCCACGAAGGCAATGGACAGATAAATATGGATGAGTATGAGGGAGACACCCAGTTGTGAGAAAGTAAAAAAAACCGGTCAAGAGCGAGTCGGACTCGCGCACCGAGGGTTTCGTTCCAATTTCTGAAAGTGTGCGTGTGTGTGAAAAGTGTGCTATTTAGAGACATCGTTTTATTTTTCTGTAATCTTTACATAAACTTCTATCACATAGAATAATTTCAGATTTTTATCTTTGCAAACTTCGGAGATAAGGGGGGGGACGGTATTTTTTTTTACATTTTTCATCAAAACACGAAAACTATGGGGCCTAAAAAAATTTTAAAAAATGCTTGAGAATGTGCAAACAGCGCTCTTTCAAATGATACCCCACATGCCCTAGTAGTCCCACTTTGAATTTCAGTCCCTGTTACAAAAAAAACAGAAATATTTTTAATTTTTTCTTATTTATAAAATAGTTGGGTAAACGTCATCTAAAACTGTTCCAAATATAAAGTTGATAGCTTTAGCAGTTCTTGAGATATCTAGCTGTGACAGACAGACAGACTGAGTCACACCATAAGGGTTCCTTTTTGCCGCTGGGGTCGCGGGTAGTTTTAAGAAGATACCGCGGCCCTGGCATAGGCAACTGAAGGAACACGGGTGGGTTTTAGTCAGTAAAAGTCTGACACGCCCTTCCGCTCCACTTAGAGCGGGAGAAGTTATTTGATGATTTCCCACCCTCAAAAAAAAAAAAAAAAAGGGTTCCTTTTTTACCATTTTGGTACGGAACCCTAAAAAAAAACACAGGAACAAAGTTTACACATTGCTTCCCAATTCTGTACCTACGTCAAAGGTCCCAAAGCGAAAAGAATCTATTTTTTATCAATACTGAGTTCATCTGGCTACCTTTTGCATGGTCTATTTTACATTTTACCGGGTCTGTGACCGACAAAATACCGAGCGGGACAGATATGGCACCCCTTTCTTTCCATGTTCAAATTTTGATTATAAATTGACTTGTATTTTTGTTTGTTGCTCTTTGGTAGAGTGAATCGAGCCTTCTGAGGCATTACACGGTGGTATGCAAGTATCGATTAGCTTGTATCCCATGAAATTGGCTCAAGCAGCCACTTAAGGAAGTAATTGATATGTTGTGGAATTGTTTTCTTTTTGTATGGTACTTTCACAGTTAGCGCATATTAATATCAGTCGACTCACTCCTTACCTGACAAAAATAACTTTCAGTGGCCAATATCATTAAATAGCTACTGTGTTACAGATACAAAATTAATAATAAGTAAACTTACAAGAACCAGACAAGAACACAGTGTAAATATTGCAGACATAGTTAATGATTAGTTTGTGTACTGGCCCAAATATTTTGATAATAATTACCAACTGTATTATTGTGGTAGCCCTAGCTTCAATTCAAACCCAGCAGGGTGTGGCTCTCATGAACTTACGACCTCTCGATTACCAGCAGTAGCTGTTTTTAGGCTACTGTAGGTTCTAAACTTAGCGTGACCAATGTCTATACTATCCAAGACGGACTCTTTCAGTATATCCACCGTATTACATAACTTTATAGAAAGCAGCTGGGAATTTACGATTTCCTTTCATCGAGATTAGTCCAGTAAATTCTGTATTTTTTAGACTTTCATGGCTTAATGAGCACGGTGGCCTGATTCGCGGTTAATTTATGGGGAACCAGGTTTTTATCAGTCCATATTTTAGTACCTAAGAATTTTGTTTTTTTCCACGCGAAAGAATATTCAGAACCTTTAATGATTTTAGACATCACATGAAGTACTTACACAGTATCCAATGTATTGTCACATTCTAATTAACACGCCAAATTGAAACATAAATATAGTTTTAGCTCTGCGTCAGTTTGCTAAATGATGTGATTTATGGTTGAACAGTAACATTTATAAAGCGAATTTTCATGTCATTCACAATTTGGTGTTTGTCTCTAAACTAGTCATGTTTGTGAGTGATCAAGGCGCCTGCTACCCTCACCCTAACATCAGTAACATCGTCAGGAGGTTTAACAGGCCGCCGGTACCAATCCGTACCGGTACCATTCCCTGATTTGTTTGTGTTTTCATTTTTCAATTTGTTAAACATGTCTTTGTCTTTAATGTATACTCCAAAGACAGTCGTGATTCGATCATTAATAAGTTTATGATTATCAAGTTCTAAGGATTAATTGACATGGATTTCAATTTGACCTCAAAAAACAAACTGCTTGTTTCCTGTTTTTGTAAAGAAACAATGTCAGGCGTAACGCTAGTGCTGTGGTTATCCACAACAAAGTGTATTTTTCTTTACCGCAAAAAGAAAAAGTAGT
Organism: Cosmia trapezina; assembly: GCA_905163495.3. Lineage (NCBI taxonomy): Eukaryota > Metazoa > Arthropoda > Insecta > Lepidoptera > Noctuidae > Cosmia > Cosmia trapezina. Next base: position 21,662,282 of record LR991032.1, on the reverse strand, counting down.
TCCACTCGCCATTTGCCGGATTATTATATAGAAAATATCTTATCTTATACCTTCGAAGAAAATTTTGATGTATCACGCGGAAGCCCCAGGAGTAATACAACAAAATATAACTTAGGTGCTTATTTTTGTACGTGGGTAAGTCTGTTGTAGATTCAGTTTCATGTTTTGGCGTAAAGCCAAGGTGAAACGGTTGGTTTTAACCAAAAGCCGAACGCTTAGGCATTTAGCTAAAAACAATCTATTGTGAACACCTGTGACACGGGGCGAGAGTTCAGCTTAGCGATGTACCTATATGTGGATATGTGCGTTCCTATCTAATATTTCGGGAGTGAACCTATTCAATATTGTTTGCATACATGAGTATAAAATGTTTTGCGATATCAATTTCCTCCTCAAATACATTTCATAAATATTTACGCAAGCAACGAGAATAGAAAATGAAGTGTTTTAGTCGCTTTCCGTCCATACAAAGTTATAAGTGGCAACTTAAAGACATGGCTACTTAATGGCACTGGTTGGCAGCTGGCCAGCTATCTGTCATCATTTGGTGTTGGTGGTTACAGTCATAACCTTACGTAATACGCTATAAATGGTGTCTCGATACGTCTTGTGAATGGTGCTGAAAGGAACTCTTCGATCCTTGGCAAGAAAGCTGGTAACATAAGTTTCATTGCGGATAAGTACGTACGTACGGAAGTAGGTACTGGCTGTGAAGACGGATTGAGTGGCAATGAAAGAAATAGAACTCCATTTTTGAAATAACGGCGGAATTGACGAATAACCATTGCTGACCATAAGAACAATATTTCTACAAGAATATTGCTTATACCAAATAATGTTAGGTAGGTATACAGAGGAATAGAGGTGCATATTTAGTTGAATAAACCTCGTCGCAGCTGTCTATCGAGTAAGAGGCAATATAGAACGTGTACATAACTATATTTACCAGAGATATTGGAAATATTCGAAGAAAAAAAAATCTTCCCTTATCCCTCTTATCTGGGGCAGTTGTATATTACATACGAACTTAGATACCGTGTAAAAATCCTTAATCTTTGTTGGAACAAATAATAGCATATCTATATTAAAAACTAATATTGACTCCAATATCAATAGGACCTTTCCCTTTTTCGTCCAATAGACTATTTTAAACAGAAAATACGATAAAGACCTTTATCGTAAACTTTGATGGATTGGAAGGCAAATAGGTTTACTGTTCATAGAACTTGAAAAGCAGTTTTGATAAGGAGGGTGCTTCGCCCTTTCCATTGAACCTTTGCGTCCGGTCGCTCGTCCGCCTCACGGCTTATGATTTCAATAGGGGTCTCACTCCGCTGGCTTTGAACAAACCCCAGATAGGTATAGATAGGATGAATTAAATGTTTGAAACTCGGTGATTTGACTAGTTCCTGCTGTCATTAATGTTTGTTTCCTTTGATCCGTTCGCAGCGCATTTGGGACTTCGGAGATGAAAAAGATATGATTCGAATAGGAAGTTTATTTACCGGCCTATTTAATAAAAAGGCACTTACTTAGCCCCTCCAATTTAGATCCAGCTATTTGATAACAATTTCTGTCTGAAATTCGGAATTTATCTCCAAATTGTAAATTATCTCCCAAAATCTTTGTACAGAATTCAGTTGCTTGCTTGGACTTTACGATCGCGTTCTATAGAGTCTATCTTTATCAACTCTTTGTTCCCATCTTGAATGTTTAGTCGATTTATTTATTCAGCGTTAATAGATATAATCTAAAAATCCATTGACATTTTTTGTGAATTCTTCAACATCGACCTTAGGCTGACAAAAAATGAATGTAGCAACTTTGCAAGTCATTGCCATGAAAATAAATGTAAAACGAATTAAGTTAGAAGTAAAAAGTGGTATCCCACAGGCGTCACGGGGTTATATAGCAAATATTTGTTTACAACGAGATTGAGTGTACGTGGGGCAGTCGCGCCTGGCTGCACAAGCAACGACACGGGCAGCGCGCGCGCAGGATGCCGAGCCAATTTTATATCGACTTAGCGCTCATTTTTATTGTCGTGTTCCGGATTCATTTCCTTTGCAGACATAGAATAAATAATTTCTTCATAATAAGCTATATTTAACACTACTTCATTCACTTGAACAATCCCCATTATATTTTGCTGTTCCATTTGGCGTGAATACCAAAAATTAAATTTCCGCCTCCATAAGTGTAAAATATCAGTTGCATATGATAGGAATTTGGCGAGTATCAGTTAATTCGATTGTTCTCCGCCAAATTGGAGTAGTGTAGTGTTAAACTGAGCTGACCTGAAAAACTGGGTTGTTTAGCACTTCAATTATAGTACGCTTTGCAATACAAATGAGAACTCATAATTAAGTTAAAGTCACTTCGTTTTCTAATTCATTGATGAGTTCCTTCGTTTATTCTTTATGTTAATTAAAATGTAGAATCTTCAATTTAATATTCTTTCTATTATCTTTCATTTAAGGTTTGAAATGCTAATCACGGTCTGTAAAAAATCCCGGAATGAAAACATCAAATTATTCTAAAACATTGCTAAAAAGTTATTCAATGTTGAATCCAACAAATTATTTATCAACGCTAAACACCCATAATTCATTTCGTCGCGCTAAACTGCCATAACTTATAAATCATCATAAATTCCAATTTCCAAGTTTGGGAACCGAGAGATGTATCATTAAGTTGGTCCGACACAAATCCATTTCAATAATTCATAATATCAATCCCTACCATTCCGTGCCCCATCCCTATACTTTCTCGTGGGTCCCTATAATTATCTGTTTATATTCGCTTTACTTGGTCCTGGGTTTGTTCATTGCTTTGGGCAAACTGAGCAATTATCACATCGCCGCCGGACAGTTCCCACGGGATGGTCAAATTTGTAACTCACATACAAACGTGTCGAACCTCGCGGCTCTCGCTTTTTGTAACATTAGGCTCGCAGTAGGATATTGTACTGCGGTCACTCTTGTTACGAAGCCTTAGAAAGCATCCTTGCCGGTCGTATCTCCACTCTCGTTTTACATTGCTGCCTTCCTTCCACTTTAAGTAATGTTGTTCCTCGAGTGACGAGAGATGGGTTGAGTGCTCAAGAAAGTGGGCGTTCGGGTTTCGGGTTACAATGACGCAGTACTGGTTTTGTTTGCTCGAGACGCGCGCGATCGCGTGAGAACCTGCGGAACTGCATGGGCGTGACATCGGACTCTTTTTGTCGTACTTTTTTTTAACTTATTTTCTTTTGTCAGGCTAATGCTGAGCTGTGAGTAGTGAGTATCGGTAATAGCTATACAGTCAACTTTCCGACGTGACTGTGACAATGCAACTCGTAAGATTGTACAGATGATTTTTATATTCCAAGAGTTAAACATAACGTCTTTCATACGTATTGTTTTCCATGAATAATTGTATTATGGAATTTCTTAGGAATTCGTTTACAAGCGAATGGTTATCCGCTTGTGTTTGTATTTCGTCACACGCTGATTTCACGGCTATTAGTTGCGCTTTTTTCAATTCTTTTTTCTTGCCTGCCTATCGTATCGACATTTATTCGAAAAAGTTGCCAAGTGAACCTGTTTGGGACAGGATTCTATAATTGATTGTCAGCGTGGCTATTAAAAAGACATTAGACGTGATCGTCCTGTTTGCTTTAGTCGTGTATGTATACTGCTGCAACAATACCTACAATGTGGATGGTCTGTTTTCAATTTCCGATGTTATCGGCCGTTATAGTTAGGTGGGCACTTTCCCCGGTGTTTGCGGCAAGCTACTGAATATGTATCGATTGTTTATTTGGAAATATGATCTGGCTGTACAAACTTTGTGGCGCGATATAACATTAGTCAACAACGCGGAGTTTGTTTGTAAACTATGGCAGATAATCTGCACAAGTTGGAACATTTAGTGCATGCATGCTTACGTCATTATGTGTAAGAGTAGCTGAATGTTTTTGTGTGCCAGAATGTGTTTTATACAACGTGTACTTTTGCATCCTCGTAAAATTTCAGGGTGTGATACAGAAAATCAAACTGATTTTAAAGCTACCTAAGGTGACTTATTTATACTAGGATGGTATTTAAAAGTACTTCAATTTATTCCCATTTCATTTACCTAATTAACCGTTAACTGGAACTGTTATTCCGGTAAGCGAGAAGGTTAAGAACCTTGGAGTTTGGATCGACAAACATCTTTCTTGGGGTCCCCAGCTACAGGACGTAAGTCGCAAAATTTTTGCATCTGGTAAGTCCCTGAGACGATTGCGGAACTTTCTTCCAACTGCCACTAAAACTGCGCTTGCGCAATCCCTTTTACTTCCCATCCTTGACTACGCTGCTGATGTCAGTTATCTCGATCTCACTGAGGCACAACTAGATAAACTTGAGCGACTTCAAAACTTTTGCATAAGATTTATATTTGGCCTGCGCAAATATGATCACATTTCTGAATTTCGTACAAAGCTCAAGTGGCTTCCCATACGTCTTCGCCGGAATTCTCATATCTTGTTTCAGCTCTACAGTATTCTGTTCAATCCTAAAACCCCTTCTTATCTTAAAGAGCGTTTCAAGTTCCTTCATGACACACATAATAGATATCTGAGGTCATCGGAAAACTTGAGGCTAGAGATGCCGCTACATTCCACCAGTTTTTATGACAGATCATTCACTGTTCAAGCAGTACGATTGTGGAATGACTTACCCGTGTCGATAAGGTGTGCACAATCTTTGTCAACTTTTAAAATTTTGTTAAAAAAACATTTCCTCTCTCTTTAAATATCGTCATTACGTGTATAGTTCCTTGCTCTTTTTCAAGTAGTATATATAAGTATATATTTATATAAGTATCTGTATTTATGTATGTATATATGGTACACCACAGACTACCTACAGTATTCTCTCCTTTCGCCCCATAATCCATCCAAAGGTTGTCTGTAAAAGATCGCTCTTAGCGATAAGACCGCCCATTGTGTCACCCTATGTAAAATTTCAACATTTATATCTGTAATTTTTATGGTGTGCATAATAAAGAGTATTCTATCTATCTATCTATCTAATTTTGCCTGTGTTCCACCAAATATACTGAATGTGCACCAAAATATGTTCATTATAATATGTCATAAAGAGCATCTATTGGATATGGCTCTCGGCGGCCGCTGCCGCAGCACCGCTCGCTTCGCTCGTTCGCCGTCGCGCGTTAAGGGTCACTGTTCTAACCTAACCTAACCTTTTTTTTTTTTTGACGCTGAGAAATGCGTTACGCATCCCCGCTCGTGAGGGACGAGACGGGGTATGTGGGACTCCTGTCGAAATGACAATATACCCACTAAAACTCAGCGGTGTTCCCACATCGCCGTGATGGGAGGGCCATGGGAAACCGGCTCAACCTTTACTTCCACAACCCTCCCGGCGCATGCCCGCCTAGCTGGCGGGCCCCGCATGCCCCCCAGGCTGGGGGGCTGTGGGAATGGCTGGGAACACCTGGCCATTCCCGTCCGACACTGGTGGAGGCCTGTGCAATACAGGCAAAGGTGCCCCCACACCTATTGCCTGCTGGCCTCCACCTGGGAGGAGTCGGAGATGACTATCATACTGACGTCTTCTTCGACCCCTCCTCCGCCGTCGGAGCAGCGCCGCGTGAGGATCGTCCTCCCGTGCGCGCTCCGCCGCCTCCTTCTGGGACATGACGTGCTCGCAGAAGGAGGCGACTGCTGCCCATGACCTCTCATCCCCCAGCATGGCGTTAACCAAGCCGGGAAGTGAGAGGTCCGGTCCGATCACAGTCATGAGACTGCGTCGCGCCTCAAACCACGACGGGCACACCTCCAGGGTGTGCTGCGCCGTGTCCTCTACCGCGCCACACTCGTGACACGACGGCGTTTCCTCCCGTCCGATCCGGTGCAGGTACGATCCGAAACAACCGTGTCCGGACAGCACCTGCACCAGACGGAAGGAGAGGAACCCATGCGACCGCTCGAGCCAGTCTCGCAGGACTGGCCCAATCGCGTCGAGGGTTCGGCGGCCGAAGGCTGCGGTGGCGAGGTCCCCCGTCCAATGGACGACGATGGCGTCCCTCGCCTCCCGCCGGACTGCCTCCCGCTCTTCCGGTGCTGGGCGTTCTCCTCTCGCCCTCCGCCCCGCCGTCCATTCATATACTCTGGCGAGCACCCACGCCTCGAGTTCCCAAGGAGGGGTGCTGGCCAGAATACATGAGGCCGCGAAGGCCACCGTGCGGTAGGCCCGCGCCACACGCTGGGCTATGGCCCTTTGGGGTGCCCGCAACGCGGCGGCGTTCTCCCTCCTGTGGAGGGAGTCCTCCCAGATAGGAGCCCCGTAAAGGGCCATGCTCCTCAAGATGCCGGCGTAAAGTTGCCGGCATCGCGCGCTGGGCCCCCCCGAGTTGGGAAGCAGCCACGAGAGGGCGCCCGCGGTCTTCAGCAGGCGCGACGACAGCCTGCCAAAATGCGGACCGAAGCGCCACCTGCTGTCGAGTACAAGGCCCAGATATTTCATCTGGGCCTTCACCTCAATTCTGACGCCCTCCACGAAGATGTGGGCATCAGGTGGGGGGCGCTGCCGAGGTCCGTGGAAGAACACGGCCTCGGTCTTGTGCAGCGCCACCGTTAAACCTAGGCGGCGGATCCTCCCCGCGACTAAGGATCCGCCCGCCGAAGCCAAATTGGCCGCCTCCCTGAAGTTCCCCCCCCGGGCGGTGAGGAGAGTGTCATCCGCATAGCAGATGACACTCGTGCCTCGGAGGAGAGTTCCCCGCAAGAGCCAATCATAGCCGATGTTCCACAGCAGAGGTCCTACGACAGATCCCTGCGGAACACCAGCTTCAACGGCGTACCGCCGGACTTGGCCAGTCCTATTTACCAGGACGATTGCCCGATCCTCCAGGTAGCTGGCCAGCAGTCTGCGCATGTATCGAGGCACTCCGTGGAATCGGAGCGCCTCCAGGATGGTGGAGTGGGGAACGGAGTTGAAGGCATTAGCTATGTCGAATGACACAGCCAACAATCCGTCCCCCACTTCCATCGCCCCTTTCACCTGTCCCTTAAGGCGGGCCAGCGCGTCCACCGTGGAACGCTCAGCCCGAAAACCGAACTGAGCGTCCGACAAGTCCGGCCCGATACTCCGCAGATGGCTCTTTAGGCGGGCGGCGATTATCCCCTCGAACATTTTTCCGACCTCATCGAGCAGAACGATGGGCCGGTATGCCGAGGGGGAGTCCTCTGGGCGGCCCTCCTTGCGAAGGAGGCACAACTGCCCCTCCTTCCACGGTTTCGGGAACCTCCCAGATGCAAGACATGCGCTGAAGAGGTCCCGAAACCTCTCTTCCATTTGAGTGGCAGCGATCGCCACCACTCTTGCCGGAACACCGTCGGGGCCCGGAGCCGTCTTCTTGGCGCGGATATGAAGAATCGCCGCGCCAAGTTCCGACTCAGTGACAGGAGGGGCCTCCTCGTCTTCCTCAGCAGGCGGAGCTATCCCCAGCGGCGGGCTCATCACTGGTGGGGTGAAGTTGTCCCTGCACGGGAACAGGGACTGAACCACCCCATCCAGAAACGAGGGCTCCAAGGTCTCGGCCACCGGGGGACCAACGGGGCGCAATTTGTTGCGCGCCGCCTTATATGGTCTCCCATAGGGGTCGTTGTCGAGACCCTCCAGCACCTCCGCTCTCGCCGAGTCTCTGGCGGCGGCGATGGCCCTATCGAGGACCATTTTTGCCTCTATGTATACCTCATAGAGGTGGTCCTCCTCGGCGAGGTCTCGTCGACGCCGCCGCCGGCTCCGCGTGTACTCCCTCCTTGCCTCTACACACGCTGTTCGAAGCCCCGCCAGCTCCACCGACCACCAGTATACGGCGCGTTTGGGTGGTGTTCGACAAGACCGAGGCATGCTAGAGTTGCATACCTCGGTCAGAGACTCCCTTAGGTGCCCCGCCACGGTGTCCACATCCAGGCCAGCGGAAGGTGGCGAAAGCCAGTCCTGGATGAACGCCGCCTCCACCGCCGCCTCCCTGTCCAGGCGGGTGACAGCCCACCGCGGGAACGGTGATCGCACCGAGGGGGGCCGCGTCTCTCCAGGGCCACCGGTGGAGATGTCGAACCGCACGTAGCGGTGGTCCGACATAGTCTCCACGAGCTCCACCCGCCAGTTCAACACGCGCGCGGCCAACGCAGAGGTGGCGAAAGTGACGTCCACTATTGAGCCACCCTGCCGCCGCACGCATGTCTGGACGCTTCCTCTGTTCAAGAGGGAGAGCCCAGAGGACGCTGCCCACATCTCCACTGCCCGCCCGCGTGCGTCGGTGGCCGGGTTGCCCCAGGTCACCGACTTGGCATTCAGGTCTCCCAGTATGGAGACCTGACGCGGCGCCGCCCTGCCAACCACGGCAGCCAGGATTCCGAGATAGTTCTCGAAGTCCTGAAGAGGGCGGTTTGGGGAGAAATAGACGCCCACAAGGGCTAATTCTCCCCACGCGGCGGCCACGTATCCCGGTCCCTTCTCTAATAGCGAGAGGGGAGGGGAGTCTGTGGAAGACCGCGCCGCTAGTGCCACCAAGCCGTCCTCGTCACCCAGCCAGCTGCCGGGGATTGAGTAGGGCTCGGCGACCACCGCTACGTTCACCAACCACTCGGCCATGACCTGCACCACCAGGTCCTGGGCCGCTCTGCAGTGGTTGGTGTTCGTCTGGAGGATGCGGTAGTCGGAAACCATTATTCCAACATCGCATCCCCCTCCTCAGCTACTGCCGATGCAGCTACAGCGGCGACGACGGCGGCGGCGGTGGTAGCAACAGGGCGAACCTGCGCCGGCACTATGCCCTTCCTCGCGGGAGGCTTGCAGCTCCTGCCCGTCATCCTGTGGTCCGCGGGGCGGCCACTGGCAGCACACGCCGCGCAGTGTGGCGTGGCGACGTGGCAAGCGGCACTCCTGTGTCCCTCCTGCCCGCATTGGAAACAAGAGTCTCCCCAGTCGAACTTGGAGGGACACGTGGCTCGGGTGTGGCCAAAAGCGAAGCACTTGAAGCAGCGCATAGGCTGGTCTTCAAGTGGCCGGACTACAGCCGAGCTGAGCCCCACAAGCAGCCGTCCCTTGGTCGCAGAAAGGACGGCCCCAGCCGTGGTGACTGGGCACTCGACGCGGATGGTACCCATGCCGCGGCGGCCGAGCCTGATGGCTCCACCCTTCACCGCGTCAGCGAGGCAGCCTCCAGCCGCCGCAACGGCCGCCACCACATCCTCTTTGGTGACCGAATCATCGAGATCGATCACCTCCAAGGCTGCGGTCTTTACAGGCCTGACGACCGTTGCCGCATCCGCGATGACCTCTTGCAACTTTGTTGCGAAGAGGTCCGCGTTTGTGCCGCGCTGCTCCCCCGAGAACTCGAAAATTCGAGCCCCGGCTATGGTTCGGCGGCACGTTATGCCGGCGATCCCCAGCCGGTAGGGATCCGCGTTGGTACGAGCCCGTCTTAGGACGGACTCGTACGTCTCGCCCCGCTCCACGGCCTCCGGGGTGATGGTCACCACGACGGCCGCGGTTTTGGGAGGAACCAGCTTCCTCCCGCCGGCTGGAGCCTTTTTGGCTGCAGGAGCAGTCGCAGCGGGCTTGGGGGTTGACTTTTTCCCCTTTCCCCCCCTGACCACTTCCGTCCACGGCTGGTTGCACGGGGTGGTGGAGGGAAGAAGGGCGTCTTCCCCCTGCGAGTTCCGGGGGGCTGCTGGAGTGGCAGACGACCCAGACGCTGCCTCCGCGCTTGTGGTGGGTGTTTGAGAGGCCACCGTGGTCCTCTTGCCCTTACCTTTGCCCTTGGAGGGCTTCGAGGCCTGGGGCTGCGTACCCGATGCCGGGTCTCCCAGAGGCGCAGGTTCCGGCTCCGTCGGCGGTGGTCTCTTATCTGCCGCTAGCGGCGGGCGGAGCCGCTTTTCCGGCAAGAGACGGTCCTCAATGCCTGCGAGGCAGCTTCTGATGAAGGCCCTCTCCTCCAGGATAATCCCGCGGATTATTCCCTCAAGGCCGGCAGGGGAGGAGGAGCCTTCTACCACCGGACCTGGGGCAGATTGGGCAGGCCGGGCCGTGGCCTCAGCCAGCTTCTGGTGTAGCTGGCTGACCTCCGCCTGCAGACGATCCACCCTCGCCTGCAGCTGCCGCGTCTCGTCCGTGGCCGTCCGCTTCGCCAGCTCCACGACAATGCCGTGCATGCTGGCGGCCCGGCATTTGAGGGCCTTCTGGAAGGTCCCCTTCAAGTTGGAGGACTTTGAGGCAACCTCCAGGACCTCCTCCTTGTCTTCCTGCGCCATGCGCTCCAATTCCGCCAGGGAGTGGTCAGCATATAACACATTGGATGCACCATAGCCAGCCCTCGACCGGGAGACTTGCGCCTGCTTCTCCTTGGCGGCGACCCTCTCCTCCAGGTCTTGTTGGAGTTGCTCCTTTTTCGCCAGGTTTAGCTGGCGCTCGGCGTCCACCAAGCCCACATCGTGAGCAAAAGCCGAAGAAGAAGTCGAAGCCTTTTTTGACTTTTTCTTCTTCGTCCCACCTCCGACCGACTCCGAGGAGACCTCGGATTCGCGCCTCACGCCCAACTTCCGCCTGCGGCGGTCGTTTTCGGCCGCCGACGTGTCGACATTGGAGTCGTCGGAGTCCGACAACTCGTCTGGCCTGCGGAACAAGCTGGCCGCAGACGATGCGCGGTCAGCTTCCGACGCCAAAGCGCCGCCGGCGTGGCCCTGAGAAGGGCCGTTAGATTGGCCCTGAGAAGGGCCGTTGGAATCGCCCTGGGAGGAGCGATTAGATAAAAAGCGCCCAGAGGCGTCACGGCTAGACTTTCTCTTCATATTCGCAGAGGACCGCGCCTATTTCTGCGAATCACAGCGCACTTTAGCCGCCGGTCTGCCACTCCGTTACGGTGGTCAGACACGGCGTTGCCCGGGGGAAACTACGTGGAAGTATGCGCTGTGGGGGAACCCCCAACCTAACCTAACCTAACCCAAATGAATCTAACCCAAATGATTCACCAATGTGAAGTTTCGGACGCGCGGATGTGTAACATTCAGGAATATTTGGTGCACGATCAGTATTTTGATGTACGGATAATATTTTTGGTGAACACAAAAATATTATCCTTTATACTATATCCAGGTACCCTCATTGATTGATTAATAATTTAATATTACACGGTCATATTTGCTCATGAGTCATGATAAATTAGGATATTACAAGCAGTTTGTTAGTGCATTACTGCATTAGTTATTCTGTGTAAAACATTAAGTAGTCATTTCCCTAATTATATCACAACTAATTGGGTTCTCAGAAAAGTTATTATCGATACTCCTAATAGCTATTGTACAATGGCGTGCAATCCATACATGCAAATAAGCTGTGCATACCCTGTAGTCCCATACATACATGCCCCTCTAAATGATAAATAACTATTTAAATTAAATAAAAAAACATGGTAGGTATTAAATGAATCTAATTTAAAATCCGTCATTTGAATTCCCGTGTTTATAATGCGATTCCGCGCCATCTATTTTTTTTTTTTGAGCGGCGAACACGCGCCCGCCACCGATTCACCGCGCAAGCAGCGCTCCCGTGTGAGCAAAAGCACTACTACGCATTGCTTATTTTTCATACAACGCATCTCGTGAATTCTCGTGTAGTACACAGCAAAAGTGTGACTGTGTTCGTGAAAATGTGTGCGCGTGTTGGAGTTTTAGAAGCAGAGCTTACATTGCAAACCGTCCAAATTGAGAAGCCGTAAAAGCACCGCTTATTCGTTGATTGTAGAGGATCAACTTTTTTTAGTCGGATTAATCAATTTATTTGTTCGTATTAGTTCGTAATTGTTATTCGCCATATTTATTGTTTCGATTGATTTAATATCATTGTTCAGTTGTATTCATAGATAATACACTATATAAAGTAATAGTTGTATTTCTGGGCGGAACTGATTGATTGTCTAAGTAATTATTCAGTAAGTTTATTGTAAAAAACTAAAAATTATACTCGTGAGACCTGTGTGTGTTCAAATAAATTAAAATCTGCCGCTTTTTCGACGTTATCTTTTGAAGAAGAAGTTAAATTGATTGTAAAGGGGTCCGTGTGTACGCGGGGTTTGGTTTAACACAAAAAAAGGTACAATGCTACTTACTCGTTATTTACATAAAAAGTATTATGATAATTGTTACTGGCTAACAGCTAAAGGTTCTGTACACACAAACATATTGTATTGTTTACCTTGCATTTTATTTACAAATCAACATAAAAATTATATATTTGGATCTACATATAACGGATGTTCAGATTTAAATAATTTAGATATTTTTGGTGGTCGCAAACAAACGCCATGCGAAGCCAATGGCGCCGTGTGGTAAGAGTCGGGTATGTAGGTAACTAGGTACCTACTGGGTAGGGTATCTAGTCGGTGGGACTCCGACCGAAAGAAGCTGAAACTGGTACTTAAGTTTTTTATTTTATTTTAACCGTGCATACCCTGTCTGAAATCTCTGTGCACGCCACTGCTATTGTACAATATAGTCCATGTGTGAATCATAATTACGATAAGCCTAACGAAACCGGTATACTATAAGGACAAACTATGTTTTTTGTTAAAAATATATAAATTAACCTGTATGTCAGAAGGTGCACGTTTGGCGCACCATGTGTCTTAGCACTAAATGCAGCTCTTGGTATGTATATTATCATAGTAAAGACTAAAACTTGAAACAGGACCAGAGAGTTGGATTCACTCATTTTCAGAGTAAAATTTCACATTTTCTCAATTAACTACCGAAACACGAGAGATAGAAAGAAATTTGTCAGCACAAGTTTTGAAGGCATTTGATAAGTAAATACGATGGCATTATTTGTTTTTCAAATTTAGACTTTTTTTCTCGGAAATGCCTAAGTCCAACCTCTCCCATACACTCGTTCCACTGTACGCGCCGCCGGAGAGGTGGCGAGACGACCTAGACGCGTACCGCAAGGGTTGGATCAAGGTGGCATAGGTAAACTGGCAGAGTCTGCCGCATGGGAGTAGCCGCGCCGTGCCCTCGTATCAGAAGTCGGAGCCGACCTGCCGCTACCGGCCGTCGCTCGTTCGATGGTCGGGAGCGCCGAGTCGTGGGTCGCGGTGGTATCCTTCTGCGAAACAGTCCTCTCGAAGAAGGAAGCTGCAGAAAGAGAAAGGGAGATCATGAGTGCTCTCCCGTCCCGCAGCAGGAGGGCAGATGATGCCTTCTTCCAGCCGCTTTAATTGGTTTCAAGGGCGACGGACTCGGGGACATCCATCGCCTGCCATTCCACAGGACCCGAGATGATGGCGCGTAGTGTTCCACGCGCGCCTCTCTAAGACGTAAAGGGGTAGTTGAACACCTCACTCCCCCCCTATGGGACGTGGCCCGCATGGCGCGGGGCATCACCAGTCCGGGGCAGCGGAAGTCACACTCGCACCCGCAGCCCCCGTCGCAGGTGTATGAGGGACATCGGGGTGGTTCTAGTCAGTAAGAGTCTGACAGACCCATCTGCCCACCCCAGGGGGAGGACATCCATGAGGATTTCCACCCCGACCAAAAAAAAAGGTGGTTCTGGAAAAGGTTGCTTGGAAGGATTTGGGGCAGGCTTTTGCTCAGCAGTGGCTGTGTTAGCACATATAGTAGGAACTTGCCTTACTGGAATGTTTGGAGTATGCAATGTGAGCATTTGATCCAATTAAAAGAAGCTAAATAAATAAATTACCTGCGGCATTTTCTAACAAAACAATTTATAGCTTTTTGCAACGTTTTTAGAGTTCCGTACCAAAATGGTAAAAAAGGAACCCATATGGTGTGACTCAGTTTGTCTGTCTGTCTGTCACAGCTGGATATCTCAAGAACCACTAATGCTATCAATTTGAAATTTGGAACAGTTTAAGATGACGTTTGCCAATATTTGTTGTTTTGAAATAAAAATTTGTATTTATATTTTTTTTTACAAAAGGGACTTAAAAAGGTGGGTCTTAAAAATTCAAAGTGGGGCTACTAGGGCATGTAGGGTATCATGTGAAAGAGCGCTGTTTGCACATTCTCAAAGATTTTTTTATTTTTTTTAGGGTGCATAGTTTTCGACTTTTGATGAAAAATGTAAAAAAAAATACCGTTATCTCCGAAGTTTGCAAAGAGAAAATCTGAAATTATTCTATGTGATAGAAGTTTATGTAAAGATTACAGGAAAAATAAAACGACGTCTCTCAATAGCACACTTTTTCAGAAATCATCAACAAAAATGAAATATAAATGATGGTACGGATCTCTCGGTGCGCGAGTCCGACTCGCTCTTGACCGGTTTTTTCTCGTGATGAAGGTAACTCGTAAACCCAATACAACAAGTTAAACTCGGTGCGGATCGCTTTACAAAGGAGATTGCCTAAAATCGTACCGGGCCGAACAAATAATTCTATCTACGTATTTCTCCGTAATGAAATTTACATATTTCATTTTATATAACTATCCAATATACTCTCCGGTCTGGTATATTGTTTCCGAGCGTGCTCCGTTGAATAAAACATAATATTTTTATTGCATGTTTGCGTCCAACGGTGCATATATTTTACATAGATCTCGATCTGGCACAACCGAATTGGCTGCATCTACATTTTTATCACATTTTTCTAAACGTATTTTTGTATGAAAACAAAAAAAAAACAATAATAAAACCATAAATATTGACGGCAATCGCGGTACTGAAAGTTATTAGACATTGCGGTGCAGAGCTTTCGTTATTTGAACGGTTATTCCTTGTTTTTACGACAGTAGCTATCTCAGGTAGCTACTAGCTATAACTACTACATCTACTATTTTTAACCGACTGAGGCGGAGGGTTATGTGTTTGACCTGTAATACCTATGTATGTATGTATTGTCCGTCTCATAACTACTCAACGGCTCAACCGATTTTGATGAATGATATGTCGTTAGATTTGTCTTTGTTGCGTGAGTGTCACTGGATATATTAAAATAATAAAAACCAAAATGGGGTGTTTGGCGCCAAAATGTATTTCCGCAGTCAGGTTACGGTTTTTTAAACTTAATTCGTATTCTTGTTCAGGTTTAGTAGTTAGGTAATTATGTCGTATAATTATGTCGTATAGTATGTAGGTAATTAGGTAGGTAATTATTCCAACCATTCTTATCAAGTGGTATCCTGTTACTCAGTTACTGGGTTGTGGAGGTCAGATAGGTAGTCGCTCTATGTAAAATACTGTTATTCAGCTGCATCTGATTAGACTGGAAGGCGACCCCAACATAGTTGGGAAAAAGCTACGTAGATTAGTATTAGGTACGTAGGTATTGAACTTAGTTTACGGGCCTATGATTAAACAAAATTTTCTGTTTGTAACTGCTTTTACTCTTCATTAAAACTTACGAACTAAAATAGTCCGGCGCTGCGGCGGCATTAAAGTCGGCTAATTAACTTCTTTAAAGTTCGCACGAATGCAGTCGCGAACAGCATAGAATTAAGATAGGCGGCAAAATATTCTCACTACAAAACGTAATTATGTAACCAAAACCAACGAAAAACTATTAACGGTTCCAAAAAATAATCATTCAATACACTTGGTACACTTCCCACGGGGGCTATTATCAAGATAGTCGATCACAAATCTAGCATTGCGTGTGTTTGAATATGGAACTACGGGATTTGTTAGGAGAAACGGTCCATTGTGTGCCCACTAGCGCCACTAATGACCGCAGACTTAACTTTGTAAGTTGTATAAAGCGATATAATAGAATAAGCACTCAGCCTCTGGGCAGTTGTCTATGGTTCGCCTTTTGTTGGGACAGGTGATTGATGGACCCTCATTGTCTATGTCGCGTTTAGTTTGAAAAATGGCGAATGTTTGCGTTTATTTGATTGCTCGTTCGAATTCGGTTTGATTTTTTTCCCGCGTTCATAATGGACGGTTTTATACGTAATGTTGAATGGAATTTTGATATTGTTGTAATTAGTTCAATATCATTCAATTTTTACTCAAAATCACACTATAATATGTACGTACACGATATTATTTATTATTATCTGACACAAACTTATTATTATTTTTTATTACACACGTAGCAGTATATTTATTTATTTATTAAAACTGATTTACATCCGTTACCTCACACTTCGGTCAAGTTGAAAACCAGCGTCAGACACGTCTAGTTGTCTGGCATTTTTGCTGAACTGGGCCTTTTTGGCGCAGCCGTCGGGCACACACTCATCGCTCTGTTATTTTGTTTTATTTTTTTAATATTTTTTATTTTTTATTAAGTAGGTACCTATTGTTATACCTATTATATTGTGTGCCTTTTAGTCTGTGCTAAATAAATGTATTTTCTTTCTTTCTTTCTTTCTTTCAGAGACTGAGTAAATAAATACGAAAATAGATTAACATTTTTTTTGTGGTTGTACCTTCTGCTGATATTTGAATTAAATCAGATTTTTTTTTTTAAGCTTTCATAACGAAGCTGTTTTTCTGAAGAGGTGTATTTTATAACAGCTAAACTGAGGTATGCCTGCCTGGTGCAAGAGAAAATATACTGTAAACAAAAAATAGAATTTAATGTCACAATAAAGATAAAAAAAAAATGATGCTGGCACCATCTAAAACTAGATAAGTAAATATTAACATCATTAACGTCCTTTTTCCCCCTCTTTAACATCCCCTTGTCAGTGTTTACAATACGAGCGCAGCATTCGATTCAATAACAGTAAGTAACGAATCGAGTATAAAAGCCCGCACTATTGTGAGTACGTAAACAGACGGACTGGGCCATTAAGTAATCGCTTTTCGCTCAATTGGCCGTAACTGGCGCAAAACGATACGCTCTCACTATATTTGCGTTTCGTTTACGGATCAAACAGTAAATATGAGGTAATCTGCAGCATCAATTACCGAGATAGTGAAAGATAAAAAAATGGTGACAATTATGTACCTTTTACTTTCTTTACTACGTTGAATTATTTTACATCTAATAAATGTAGATTATTGTACACCAAATTAATGATTGCACTACTAATTAACTAAATAAATATCAAAACTTGTACAAATTATAATTATTCGGCACCCCGAGGTTTGGTTTGGTTAGATTCCTTTCTCCCCTCGCAGGCCTGATGAGGCCTGCAAAGGCGGGGATCGTGGAAGGCACACAGTTCCCATGATCCCCGGTCCAAGTGTGGGAAGGGAACACCGGGGTGGTTTTCAGTCAGTAAGAGTCTGACAGCCCCTCCGCTCACCCCAGAGCGGGGGACATCCATGAGGATTTTCCACCCCGGAACAAAAAAAAAAAGGTTAGGTTCTTTTAAACCCTGTAGATTCAAATAGGCGGGGCTCCGACGGCCTGACGTTGTGTTTAATTTATTTAAATGTGCAAACAGTATTTTTGATGTACGTATTCTGTTGCGAAAAATGTGTACCTACCTAATGTTTGATGTGCGTTTAAATACTACCCCTAAACAAAGCCTTAGGAGATAGACTAGGGATATAAAATACTTTTCACACCACCTGCTCGAAAATGTCAAATTATACATATGTCAAGCAACCTTAACCTAAAGTGAGTCATTAGTGGCCGGGGGCACAGCCGGTCAATAATGTTGTACTGGATTTCATTATGACCCGCTGGTCAATAATGTGATTTGAATTTGGAATCTCACATGCTCAGCTAAATTGGCAGTATAGTACTAACAAACACCTTTTGATGCCAGAAAGAGGAAAGCTATTCTCGAAACCCTTACTACGCGTGGATGATATTCTCGATTTCCTACAAAATCATAACGACTGCTTCTTCATATCGTTGCCATGTTTTCGAAGACATAATATTGTAAGAATAATTAGATAACTACGAACCATTTTTAATTTTTTTTTAATTTATTTTTTTAAATTTTGGAACGAAGTTCCTTATCGCGCGTTGTGAAAGGGGGCTAGACGGAAAAAAGTCTCACGAAAAGTTGTCACGACACTTTTTGCTATAGGTAGCTATTGTAAGCCGTGCGGCGTGCGCATGTTTCTCTGTCTGTCTCTCTCTCTCTCTCTCTTATAGAAAGCAAGCCAGATATTTTCATTTCTATTTCGCATTGAACAGTGTGGTGTCGCGATGATGATGATGATGATGATGATGATGATGGTGATGATGATGATGATGGTGATGATGATGATGGTGATGATGATGATGGTGATGATGATGATGATAATGATGATGATGATGGTGATGATGATGGTGATGATGATGGTGATGATGATGATGATGATGATGATGATGATGATGATGATGATGATGATGATGATGATGATGATGATGATGATGATGATAAGTATAAAAATAAAATTTTGTTACAATTCCTTCACTAATTAATCGAAAGGAACATGGTGATGATGATGATGATGATGATGATGATGATGATGATGATGATGATGATGATGATGATGATGATGATGATGATGATGATGATGATGATGATGATGATGATGATGATGATGATGATGATGATGATGATGATGATGATGATGATGATGATGATGATGATGATGATGATATAAGTATAAAAATAAAATTTTGTTACAATTCCTTCACTAATTAATCGAAAGGAACTTCGTTCCATCCGGGTGTCCCTTGACACCTCTCAAGTTTTTTTTTTTTTTTAAATTACACATCAACATCTATAAACGTACCAAATAAAAACTTAACTTTATCTTTGCACAACTGGACTAATGTCTCAAATGTTACCATTAACTTCAATTAATATGTAAGTGCATATAACTAACTAGTTCTAAATATGATATTCTTACTGTTTGTTTATTTAATAAATACTTTGTTTTTCGTACTATGGCTATTATTTTCTCACAGTAGGTGTAAAAAGTAGAGTATCCTCCTCTGGGCTAAAGGTGTCTTTGCCTTGGGCTAGCTTGAATCCCTCGCTGCATTCAGGATTCTTGTATTAACTCCCTCGCTTCGCTCGTGAGTTAAACTCTTAACTACCTCGCTGCGCTCGGGAGTTAAATCCCGAATCCTTCATTGCGCTCGAGATTCAATATGACGCCCGTGACATAAGACACAACTTTAGGCCCTCGGTGCATAATCTACTATTTCACACCACCTGCTCGAAAATGTCAAATTATATGTCAAGCAACCTTAACCTAAAGTGAGTCATTAGTGGCCGGGGGCACAGCCGGTCAATAATGTTGTACTGGATTTCATTATGACCCGCTGGTCAATAATGTGATTTGAATTTGGAATCTCACATGCTCAGCTAAATTGGCAGTATAGTACTAACAAACACCTTTTGATGCCAGAAAGAGGAAAGCTATTCTCGAAACCCTTACTACGCGTGGATGATATTCTCGATTTCCTACAAAATCATAACGACTGCTTCTTCATATCGTTGCCATGTTTTCGAAGACATAATATTGTAAGAATATTTAGATAACTACGAACCATTTTTCATTTTTTTTAAATTTATTTTTTTAAATTTTGGAACGAAGTTCCTTATCGCGCGTTGTGAAAGGGGGCTAGACGGAAAAAAGTCTCACGAAAAGTTGTCACGACACTTTTTGATATAGGTAGCTATTGTAAGCCGTGCGGCGTGCGCATGTTTCTCTGTCTGTCTCTCTCTCTCTCTCTCTCTTATAGAAAGCAAGCCAGATATTTTCATTTCTATTTCGCATTGAACAGTGTGGTGTCGCGATGATGATGATGATGATGATGATGATGATGGTGATGATGGTGATGATGATGATGATGGTGATGATGATGATGGTGATGATGATGATGATAATGATGATGATGATGGTGATGATGATGATGGTGATGATGATGGTGATGATGATGGTGATGATGATGATGATGATGATGATGATGATGATGATGATGATGATGATGATAAGTATAAAAATAAAATTTTGTTACAATTCCTTCACTAATTAATCGAAAGGAACTTCGTTCCATCCGGGTGTCCCTTGACACCTCTCAAGTTTTTTTTTTTTTAAATTACACTTCAACATCTATAAACGTACCAAATAAAAACTTAACTTTATCTTTGCACAACTGGACTAATGTCGCAAATGTTACCATTAACTTCAATTAATATGTAAGTGCATATAACTAACTAGTTCTAAATATGATATTCTTACTGTTTGTTTATTTAATAAATACTTTGTTTTTCGTACTATGGCTATTATTTTCTCACAGTAGGTGTAAAAAGTAGAGTATCCTCCTCTGGGCTAAAGGTGTCTTTGCCTTGGGCTAGCTTGAATCCCTTGCTGCATTCAGGATTCTTGTATTAACTCCCTCGCTTCGCTCGTGAGTTAAACTCTTAACTACCTCGCTGCGCTCGGGAGTTAAATCCCGAATCCTTCATTGCGCTCGAGATTCAATATGACGCCCGTGACATAAGACACAACTTTAGCCCCTCGGTGCATAATCTACTATTATTAGGTCAGAGCTTAAACTTACAAAAAATTGCAAAAAATAAAGTTGACTTTGCGATGACGATGATGAAGACGACTTCACTTTCTAAAGCTCCTCAGTCCTCATACAGTAAAATAAAACTAAACTGCGTCTTTCCGTACTTCGGGGCTAATCTAGAAAATTACAGACTGGATTCTGGCACGGTTTCCGCCACTTAGACCGTTTTCCAGGGAAGGTTTTGTTAAATAAATTCATCGCTTGTAAGTCCTCTAGAGCTAGCTAAATGTAAAACTAAAGGTAACGACGTATCTGCGAAGTTTTATATGTTTTTTGTTGTACCTATAAGTCCATCTATATATTATATATATATATATATATATATATTTAAATAAAAAGAGAAGTCCTGACTGACTGACTGACTGATTGACTGACTCATCAACGTTCAGCCCAAACCCTTGGACCTAGACAGATGAAATTTTGCACAGAGGCTCCCTTTATGATGTAGACAAGGAACAAGGAAGGAATTCCCGGTAGTACGTTCCCGTGGGATATTTTCCGACATCCACCACGCGGGCGTAGCCGCTGGCATAAGCTAGTTTACAATATGATTAGACATACAAACCTTTTTTACAGTCCGTTCAACCGATTTTGACTTCTATCGCGTTGGTGGCATGACAAATGGCAGCCGCAGTAAACAGTTGGTATTGTAACCACTTTTTTGCCTTTAATGCCATCCTTAAGCCTACGGAATAAAAGCCAAAATCAGTTGAACGGACTGAAAAAAAGGTTTGTTTAAATGTCTAATCTTATTGTAAATGGAGTTATAAATATTATATTTGTATATCTACTAACGAGTGACGACTGTATACGAGTATTATTGAGTTCAAACAATCGGTACCTATAGGTAGATGAGAAGAGTAATAAATAATAACTTGTGGCTAAGTAATAACAGCCGCATGGGTTGATCGATCAGGTTAAGCTACGCTTGCCGCGGTTGGTCCATGGATGGATGACTCTCGTGCCTCGGCAAGCAAGTTAACATTCGTAGATTTTTGACAGTCGTTACGGGTCGTTGGAAGCCCGAAAGTCTAGTTTTACCAAGAGGTATCGTATTACCCAGTAACTGGGTTGTGGAGGCCAGATAGGCAGTCGCTCCATGTAAAATACTGGTATTCAGCTGCATCCGGTTAGATTGGAAGCCGACCCCAACATAGTTGGGAATTGGCTAGGCATATGATGATGAGATGGGGTAGATAAGAAGAGGGACCAGAGGGACTATTATAAAAACATGTTCGAAAATCCAGCTTTAGTATAATATCAGAATTTAAAGCATATAAATTGATTAATAATTCTAAAGGAAATACCTACCCAAACACATCTGAATTTATTTTTCAATATTATTTTATACATTTCGGCTCAACATACAGCCAGAAAAAACAAAAGAACACGTCAAACGATAGAAAAGGTTTTTCATATTTTCCGAACAACCTTTTTTTGTGGACCCTATAAACATGAAACAGAATATTTTTTCTTTTTACATTATCATTAAAGTTAAATATGGACATGAACAACATCGTTTGTTTTGTTATCAAAATACATAATACAGGGTGTTAGGTTAAACGAGGGACATACTTTAACGGAGTGTAGTACTCATGAAAATGAACAACTTTTACTATGGGACCAAACCTGAAATCGCGAAAAAAAAATTCACCTGCCCCATACATTCATGTTCGCATAACTCGTCAAAATTTAGGGAGCAGCTGATTTTTTTTTCGCGATTTCAGGTTTGGGCCCGTAGTAAAAGTTGTTCATTTTCATGAGTACTACGACTCCGTTAAAGTATGTCCCTCGTTTAACCTAACAACCTGTATATTGAGTCTAAATTTTTTACTAAAAATTCTCTAGCCTCTAAAGAAGCTGTTCATTTTCATCTCAATATTTTGTAGTGTTCCCAAGATATCGGCCAAAGAAATTGTTGCCATATTTCTAGATGAAGCGAAAACCAGCCATGTTATATTTAAAGTAAAGTGAGTGGAAAGAAAACTTATCTTTTTACATGAATACTTGAACAGTTTATCAAAGTAAGAAAAATATCCTTGTGAACAACCTAAATTAGTTGCGTAGGTACCATACCCAACTTCTAGAAAAACGAACCCTACGCTTCATATAATCAAGATACGAGTTTTTAGGTTTCCGTAGTCAACAAACACTTGGGACTGTTCCTATTAATTTACATGGCTGATAGTTTCATACAAATTCTGTTCCATTTTTGAATTTTTTCGGTGAGGTGTGGCTATTCGGACGTCGTGAAATAATGCCTTAAGTTTCGCCATGTCCGTCTGTCTGTCTGTCTGTTTGCGGTTTAGCTCTGATAAATAAGTACTAGAAAGCTTTAATTCGGTATGGGTACATATTAATCACGCCGACAAAAATGGTAAAATAAATCTTGAAAAAAAAAAGGGTATGTAGGGGACCTACATACCCTAATTTTTTTTTTTCAAGATTTGCACGTAAAGTGGGGATGATATTTTTTTTCTCATCTGTCCCATGGTGTAGGGCACTGGTAGGGTATCGTTATAAATTATTGCGAGTCTGTGAAAACATTTTTCGATTCAGGGATCCGTTTGCGTAATATTAAGCTTTAAAGTATTTACTAATTTTTTGTTAGAGTCAAGTCCCCCTGCTAAATGGTTATGTTTGAATATGTGAAAAAAACCTATAACCTTCCTATAACAAAGTTAAAAGGAAAACTATCACAGCTAAGTAGGCTTTACAAATTAACGAGTAACTTAGGTACATTTGCAGTTGGAATGGAGAACATGTTTTTCAATTACAGTGTTAAGTTTGTTCTTGGGATAAATTCATCCCAACTAGGGATTCCTTCATTCCAACACGCACTTGGCCGGTTTTTTACCTAAAATCGAACTTCACTAATCTACTTTGAAAACCTATTTTTTCAACGCTGCCTATTACGGAATGTAGACTGGGTTTAGACAAAAAATGGAGGTAACAAACCAAGACTTCATTGAAAATGTCTCACAGAAGTCGCTTTCCTAATTCTTGATAAACCAACTTTGTTCTTTGTTCTACACAAAAAGATTGAGCCGATCTAAATGAATTATTTCTGGGCATCATGTGTGATTTACGAGTTACTTACCAAACGTATGTAAATTCCCTCGAACTCGCTCAGTAAGTAAGTAAGGCGCGTCAAACATGTAGGTTGAGATGTACTTAGTGGCTCCGTTAACCAAAGCAGAGTAAATATGCCTTTATTTTGTGACAGACGACTCGGTATGGTTTGTTTTGGAGTTCATTGTAATACTCACTTCAAGTGACAAGCTTGGGTGTGGAAGAGAAACAGAATATTACATGTCATTCGGTATGGGAGACTTGGGAGTGTGGGAATCAGAAGTATATTCCACTGTTTTTTTGACGTTAAACCTTCTCTTCGCTCGATGTATTGGTGGAATTGGACATTTTGTGAACTGGACATTCTGCAAATTTGACATTTTGCGACCGCTAGACATTTTGCGAATTGTATATTCTGCGCCTAAACGAGTGTTTTTGACTGACAAAAACATGTAAGATTTCAACCACTATAACTACGAGACTTTTAATGCTAGAGTAGTGGTTGAACAATCAAAAGATAGCTCAATACTTGTGAAAATATTAAAACAGGATTTCATTGCCTATGACGTCACATCGCGAGTGCAGGCGAATGAACGCGAGCCTATCTTTTTCACTATGTGTCGAAATTCCAATTCGTATAGCGCAAAAACGTGTTTAGCTAGAATGTTGACTCTGACGTCATTGTCAAGAGTTGACAAAGCATAAGACAAAACACTATTAGGTCCTAAAGAGAAACAACAGAAATTTGGCCCAAAATAGGGTCAAAAGTATCAAAATGCATATTATGAAGTTGACAATAGCAGTAATTTCAGATTTCGTCTCATAACGTCAGTAAATCTGGTCAGAAATTAAAAAAAATCCAGGCGAGGAAAGCTTGCATCATATTGAAAGCAATAAGCTATAAAGTCCAGTGCCGAGCAAATATCTCTCACTAGGACACTAGGTTAGATTAGGTAGGTTAGGTTATGATAAGTGACCAAACTTTTTCACGAAAATAAACGGCGCGGAATCGAACTGCGCCTACTTTTTTTTCTGTAGAGTTTAGTAGCATCAAGGAATCCTACAAGACAGTAAATAAGAGTACTTATTCTGAATATTATTCTAAAGCAAAACTCTAAACTTTGGAATACTTACCATTCAATGATTAAAATGCTATTTTGTGTCGGTCAATAGACACAAACCGTACTGACGGCATTGATTGGCAAACAGTATTTGAGTAAGTATTAATTTATTTCCCAAAAAGCAATTTTACTTAGTACACCTAACAGTAGATAAATCAGATTCCAAAATTTGTTGGGAATTTTTCTTGTAACGTATGTATACTTATACGTAATTTTATGTAAGTACACGGAAAAAAAGGATTTCTTCTGCGAAGAATATCAATATTCTCAGAAAAATTGTTTCAGTCCAAGTAAATATTTTCTTAACTTAAGTAAATGTACTCAGTCGAAGAAAACCCGTTTACTCAAATTAAGAATAATAAATACTTGGTTTTAATTCTTGACTTGAGCAAATATTTTTGATTCAAGACTATTACAATCTTAATTGAAGAAAATATCTAGTTTTTACTGAAGACTTTAAAAACTTTTCAAAACAAGATAATGGGGTTTTCATTCAAGAATATATTATATTTACTTTAAAACAGTTACATTATTTTTGACCTAAGATATACATTTACATATACGTTCTACATATTGTATACGGATTTATGCCTATAGGCATAAATCCGTATACAATATGTAGAACGCAGAAATTAGGTCATGGTATCCTACAAATGGCTGGACACAATATAAATATGTTATGAGTAGTGATATTATCCTCCCAAGATCGTTAACTTAGCGGTCTACGGAGGAAGCTCTCCAAGAGGACAGCTATGGCCTATTACCGACTAACTAACCGCGTAAGTGTCCAGTGGCGAATTGATAAACTAATGTATAGGCATGATATACAGGGTTATTTGCAAAACACTAGCAACCTCTTAAGGGGTCATTGTACTCATCATTATAAACAACTTTTACTATGGGACCAAAACTGAAATCGCGACAAAAAAAACAGCTGCAGTAGGTACATTTATCTACACCAAGCTCGTCAAAATGAAGGGAGCAACTGATTTTTTTTTCACGATTTCAGGTTTGGTCCCATAGTAAAAGTTGTTCATAATGATGAGTACAATGACCCCTTAAGAGGTTGCTGGTGTTTTACCAATAACCCTGTATATGAAACAATGTCCCACAATCAGGCACGATGCGACACAAATACAACAATTTCTATGAAAACTTCACGGAAATTTTTCTACCAGAATCGTGTTGCACCGTCGCATCACGCCTGTCTGCGGGTGCCTTAAGCCCTTTAAGATGTCCAATCTCTAGGAATCTGATTAATATAATTTTGTTATCAACTCCTTTTCAAGTTCTTTATCAAGTTCCTTGTCAAGTTAGGATCTGTTTTTCGTCTTAACATTTATTATGTACCTACTTATGTGAAATCATTGAAGAAGTTCGTTACGTTACACCTTCGGTATTTTAAATCTATTTGATCGAACATGAATCGACCTTTTATATACCTCCGAAGTTTGCACAGAGAAAAATCTGAAATTACTCTCTGTAATAGAAGTTTATGTAAAGATTACAGGAAAAATAAAACGATGTCTCCTAAATAGCCCACTTTTCAGAAATAATTAACAAAAAATACATTTAGGTACGGAACCAGGTGCGTAAGTCCGACTCGCTCTTGACCGGTTTTTTATCACCGAAGTTCACTCCCAATGCTATTTGAAGGTCAGGTGATGCATGAGATCTGTGAATTTGTTTCTATGACAATAAAACTAATGTTCTTGCTTTCTTTAAATGGTGGAGGGTGAGAATCCGGGATCTGTCTTATAGGTCCTGAACCCAGTACCTCTTCACCTCTTACAAAGACAAGGACCTCTCACAAAGTATTATGTTATGAACAGACAATATAACTTTTAAGAAGAAATAAGAAAAAATATGATATTATTTTCTATTGTGTCCTCAAGTCCTTAGGTACCCAAAAATACAGTCGGTATATTTCAACTTCATATATGGATATCTGCTCGATATCCTATCTAATCAGTCGAGACCCATCCGTGGACCTCCACATCCTTTGC
Organism: Cosmia trapezina; assembly: GCA_905163495.3. Lineage (NCBI taxonomy): Eukaryota > Metazoa > Arthropoda > Insecta > Lepidoptera > Noctuidae > Cosmia > Cosmia trapezina. The sequence goes on along the minus strand of LR991032.1, from coordinate 21,635,590 downwards.
GATACCAACGTTCTAGTTCTCGAAACATTTCCCTGATAACGTTTTATTTGCAAAATTTTTGCTTTTATTCCTTTTATATTATCAGAACTATTTAGTTCTGTTCCTGTTTGCCAGGAATAGACAATGATAACTGATATAAGTTAAAATAGACGGAAAGGTTAATGGAAAGTGAAAATTATGTTCATGACTTTTCCATGAGTTACCTTTGTTATCAACAACAATAAAACAATTATACGTACCTACTGATATGAATCACAAAACACGATTAATGAGAATTCATAACATTTGTAGGGAACATTATTATTCATAAAACGTTTGACTTACGATTGGTATTGGAAATGACTGGGTAGAAAATTGATGAGTAATGAGGACTGTGTGTGTGTGTGTGTGTGTGTTAAATAATACTCACTGAAAATCAGACTATACAGGACTGTACCATATAATCAAAAAGCCATAAAAAAAAAGAACATAAATTCAAATCGTTCGATAAGTTTTGATTCTCAGCCGATTTTGTTAATACTCAAAATCGGCTGAAAATACTATTATTATTTTGTATAAGTACTATTATTTTATTATTGATCGTGTTGACAGTGTTGACACATTATAGGGGTATATTAAACTGCCATAATCACATTATCACACTAATATTATAAAGGCGAAAGTTTATTAGTGTGTATGTTTGTTACTTCTTCACGCTCAAACGGCTGGACCGATTTGGCGGAAATTAGGTATGTATATAGCTTATACCCTGGATTAACACATAGGCTACTTTTTATTCCGCTCTACGCGGTTAAAACCGGGGGGCACAGCTAGTTAATATTATAAAGGCGAAAGTTTGTGTGTAATATGTGTGTTTGTATATTTGTTCTCAAACGGCTGAACCGATTTGTATAAAATTTGGTATGTAGATAGCTTATACCGTGGATTAACTTTTTACCTCGGTCTACGTGGGTGAACCCGTTGGGCGCGGCTAGTTATATCTATAAGTACTCCATTTACAATAAGATGAGAAAATTAACAAACCTTTCGTCGTGGGCTCGAACACAGACAAGCGCTTTACTTTGTGTAAATTATTTCAAAATGGTGAAGGAAAACGTCGTCGTGAGGAAACCTAATCTATCTCCTAATCTATGTCCTAGAACCAAAAATTCGAAGACGCGGCATTCTACCAAGTCGCACTGGGCCCGCGTGGAAGATTACAGCCCACTATACCTCTCGAAGGGAGGAGGCCTGTGTCCCAGCAGTGGGAACATTATAGGCTGATTATACTAATATTTCCTCATAGAAAAGACTTACTAGTCATGGAAGACGATTAACATTTCTTAACTATGACATCACCTTAAAAAAAAGTGGCTAAGCAATTAAGTTTACACGTCAACTTAGCATACTTAACAATTAAGATAATCCTGGCTTAGCGGCCAACAACTCCTGCCGCCTCCTCCCGCGTTAAGTACGGTTAGGTAATAAATATCGGTTTTTAGGATCTATATCGATATACATATCCTATACTATTAAATCAGCAATATCTGTAATTTGAATGGTGTGCATAATAAAGAGTATTCTATTCTATTCAATATTTGTATACTCAAGGTCCCATTAAAATAGATGGACAAATTTTCACAGGTTGTTCTACCCATGAATATGAACAGTTTTCACTATGGGACTAACTCTGAAATCGCGAATAAAAAATCAGCTGTTCAGTACAATTATCTACACCAAATAACTCGTCAAAATGTAGGGAGCAGCTGATTTTTTTTCACGATTTCGGGTTTGGTCCCATACTAAAAGTTGTTCATATTCATGGGTAGAACTCCCTGTGATAATTTGTAAATTGTATATATAACAAGAAATTTCACGCGGACGAATTCGCGGGCAGAAGTTAGTCTATGATAGATAAACTTCGATTCACCCATGCATAAAATGGTCTCTGATTAATGGCGAATAACCACAGACCGAATGCGACTTTAAACCATATATCATTACTAGTGCTTAGCTTCCCCTCACGATAGCAAGCGTGACGGTTTTATGTACAAATCTATTTATCATCAGTATCACGTTCAGCACAGCGTTTCGGAGAAACAATGGCGTAATTACCATACTTGGCACCGGCACTACGGCGGCAGTATGATTCTGTTAGTAATGCAGGTGAAAGCTGACTGTCCTTATATTCCTTATGTTAGGAACTAGTGTATAATTTCATCCATCGTTTTAATTAATTGGAACGAAGTTCCTTAGCGGACGTTATACTTTGCACACTTGGCGAATGTTCGTGTTAGACGCTATGAATGACACTTGACAGCGAGCTTGAGTTGTCAACTCAAGCTCGCTCAGACCATATTCACCGCGAGATTTCTTACATGTTGAAGTTGTCAAGTCAAGCTCGCTCAGACCATAGTCACCGCGAGATTTCTTACATGTTGAAGTTGTCAAGTCAAGCTCGCTCAGACCATAGTCACCGCGAGATTTCTTACATGTTGAAGTTGTCAAGTCAAGCTCGCTCAGACCATAGTCACCGCGAGATTTCTTACATGTTGAAGTTGTCAACTCAAGCTCGCTCAGACCATAGTCACCGCGAGATTTCTTACATGTTGAAGTTGTCAACTCAAGCACGCTCAGACCATAGTCACCGCGAGATGTCTTACATGTTGAAGTTGTCAACTCAAGCTCGCTCCGTCCCGGTATCCGTTACCGGTGATTGTTGTAATACGCTGTTATAATCCCTTGGTTGCCTTTTCAGTTGATGTAAGGATAGCCTATTTCTTTGAGAGACCTACACGGGAGTTTTAAAAGTTCCGTATTTAGTAGAAATTAAAACAGTGCCTCCAGTAAAAAAGGGAACAACTCAAATTCGTCACTTTTCAGGAGAGGCAAAAAACAACACTTTTAATGTTTTTTAGTATTTCGCAATTAAAATCAGAACTTCTTTCGAATTTACATTGTAGATAAAAAATTGACCTTTCATTTAATGGTAATCACATCCACATTCAGTCACTCCTACTAATTATTTTAGTTTTTCTTCAGTTGTTTCCTTGTTAACGAAGTAATAATGGAATACCGTTATTTATACTAGTCAGTTTGGCTGTATTTAAAGTAATATTACGAGTTATTCCCTTATTTTTTAGATGCTTAAGACAAATATAACTACTTATTTCCTTCTGCTATCGATGTCGAGTATTTAAAATGACTAACAAAAAATGTATAATTAAAACAATAGTCTATGAAATCTTAAATATATTTAACAAATCAACACTTTATATAAAACATTTAAATTTTCCTCGCTGTTCTCTTCATTGCCCAGTACAAAACTTAAGTCAGGATCGTCGTAGGTATCTGAAATTCATCAGACGTGGATAGGAAATAACAAAATGAAGAAAAAAATCATATTAATACACCAGACCTCTGAATTAGATCATTTACGTCCTGGTTGCCAGGATCTGGTGGAACCTAAACAATGCGTCATAAATAATTAGGGTCTATCAGCTTTCAAATTATTCTAAGTAGTTATATCAAAAACAAGTAAGGTATTATGTAGAAATCTATGAAATGTATCGTGCTATTTGTGAAATAAATCCATGTAACTCTTACCTATTAGCAGTTAACAAAGTTCAACAAAGGATAGGCTAGGTACCTACTACTAACCTAAGTTTGGGGTCTACTTCTAGGTTGATAGAATATGAGCATGTCATAGTTTACAAACACTACAGTCTGATCAAACAAAAGCAAATTCAACAACAAGACAGTGTCAAAAATCAGTTACAAGTCATATTATCGGTCAAATTGAATAGGGTCAGATGTCCAACAATGAAACACTAAAAATTCAAAGTCTCATACACCTTTTGTTTTTACAGATAGAAGTCTAATTTTTTACAGGCATATAGGTAATTTAATTGGGTATCAGATGGCATTTATAGTTTTTTAAATTAATGTGTGATTGATCAGCAAAAAATTAAAAACTAAAAAATGGGAAATGTTTCACTGTGTCCACAGTGGTGTACACAATGAAACACCACAAATTCAACAATGAAACATAATAATTAATAGTGTCTGTTTCATATTTTGTGTAATATTTAGGAAGTAGGTGTATGACAAAAATGCTGAGTTCATTCAAAAAGATTTTATTCTAAATCTTAAGTAGCGTAGTATAAATGTAGGACATTGCACTCTTGTGCAGCTCTCTTCTTTCAAGCTCTTTCCTTGTCAGTGCATTAGAATAGCTCAAAGCATATTTTCCGTACGCGCCATCCTAAAAAAAAACTTCTAGTCACAAAAGTTATTCATTTCCAAAATACATGAATCATGAAAGATAGTACACAACGAAAGTGTTTCATTGTGTCCATTGTGCAACTGTTTCACTGTTGACTATATAAGGTTTATTTTAATAACTTCAAAGAAAAATCCACTAAATTGTAACATTTTAAGGCTGCAGTCTTGCAAAATTCACTCGCGGCGAATTATTTGCGCAACTTTGTATTTTTTTTTTAAACAAAAGTAATGAAATAACATAAAATATTATTATAGTACGTGAATAACCATAATATAAGTAATAGCTGGTAGTTTTTTTTAAGTTCATCTGGGTGGATTATGTTAGGTAAATCAAGCGTTAAATACAGCTCTTTCGCGCCAACAACGATTCCAGTTATGTTTGTGCACTTGCATTGGGCAATACAAATTTTATTTAGAAAATCTGTTAGAAACTCTAACAATAATAATAATCTCAAAAGACCTCCAAAACAGAGTTTATGAACAAGAATTGCGAGGGAAATTTCTTAGTGGGTCGGAGCGTTTTGGAGGTCTTTTGAGATTATTATTATTGTTAGACTAAGGTGATTTAGATGCTATTTTTTTAGTATTTGCTTTATTGAACTCTTGGCATTAAACCAACCAAATCTTACATGCATACGATGCTTTGTTATTATGAAACAAACCGTTTATTAAGAGATAAAAACAGAGAATTTCGATGACATTGTGACATCTGAATTAAGAAAATGAAAGATAATTAAAAAAAAGTAATCAGCGCACTTTGAAGACAAGAATATGGAAACAATTATGCGCTGAACAGATTTTCTAAATAAAATTTGTATTGCCCAATGCAAGTGCACAAACATAACTCGAATCGTTATTGGCGCGAAAGAGCTGTATTTAACGCTTGATTTACCTAACATAATCCACCCAGATGAACTTAAAAAAAACTACCAGCTATTACTTATATTATGGTTATTCACGTATTATAATAATATTTCATGTTATTTCATTACTTTTGTTTAAAAAAAAACACAAAGTTGCGCAAATAATTCGCCGCGAGTGAATTTTGCAAGACTGCAGCCTTAACATATGATATATTCCACGTTAATCTACAAAATATGTTTAATGCTAGGTAATCAAGAAAAATATGAAATTTTCTACCATTATTTAATGAAAAATCTATAAAGATTGCTGAAAATACTTACATTTTTGTCGAAAAAATTAAAAATGCTCCGCAGACAGTCTTCTCCTACGCGGCGCCGCTGCAAACTGGGGTAGGGCGGGGGGTTCTCGAGAGTGTCCTTAAGCGATATGCACGATCTGGCAATGCAGCATTTTAGAAATATCACTATGTTTTACTGTGTACCACTGTTTCATTGTTGGACATCTGACCCTACTAGCTTAAAATAAAATGATGTGATATCACTTTTATTGATCTAAAAAAAAATATTTTAATATGTTTATGTAGCACTAATTTAATTTTACAAAATAAACTAGCAAATGTCAAATTAAGGAATGAAATGACGTATTCCTAAACCATGCGCTAATCCACTAATAGCGATACAGTGCTTAGGGAGAATTCGACCAAACTTTTATACATATTAACTAATATGCAATAGCCAACGAATACATTTTTAATTTTTGACAGTTTTCCCATAAAAAACTGTCAGAAGTCAATTTTATTCCGCGGATAACGTTATCTGACTTTGGTAAAATCAGCCCTTAGTGGGGAAACACCGACAAAATAATGCAGTTGTTCCCTTTCAAACATGCTTACCAAATGGATTATGTGCATTTATTTCTTACTGAGTTTAAAAAAACTTTGGAACTACATGGGTTGTGTCTTTTTGTAATTAAATTAACTGTCTTTATGCCTTCGTGTTCGATTGTGTTTTGGGATTTCTTGTAGTTGTGCCTTTATAGCAGTGAAACTTACTTGATATCGATGGATGTGCCTTTACAAGCAGTCGAGTTATGCCCTTGATAAATTAGAAAAAACAGTTAGGATTCAGCTAGAGTTATGTCCTTTTGATATGTTATGTAACAGAACACGTAGATTACAATGGTGCTATAAAAACAAAAGGGCATAACTCGACTTATTCCGTTTTTGACTGGAGGCACTGAAAATTCCTGAGATCAATATATAGAAAAGTCGTTGTTCAACAAAGAGAAAAAAATTGAATCCATACTAAATTACGGAGCCGATTGTCGAGTTTGTACCTACCTAAGAAATGCAAAGTTTCTCTTATTGCTTGAAATTGTAAAACTTAATTCTTTTAGGTTCTCACACCTTTGAATTTGTTTCCTAAAAATGTGACGTCTAGTAAAAATAAATGTCTTTTTTCTACAAATTAGTATGATTGTCTATTTATTTTGGTTGATACGAATTGCCCAATGTTTGCAGACTAATAAAACTTTTTGGGCCAATCATCGGAAAAGTTGAATTTGATTGATACCAGAGAGAGTTCTTATTGCGAAAATTCCCTCTACGATGTCAGAAAAGTTTTATGGGAAAAAAAAGTTTATTAGAAAAGGTATTTTTTCACTTTACCCAATTTTCTATGTAATGTGTTTTGTCAATTCTATAAACTGACAACAAAAAGACCGGCCAAATGCGTGTTAGACCATGCAGAATGAAGGGTTCCGTGGTTGAAAAGAATTTATCACACAACAAACTTTTTTAAGTGATAAAATTACAAATTAACAATTTTAGGACTGTTTCCTTTATTTGTGCTATGAGACCTTGCTTCTTGCCAAATTTCATTATTCTAGGTCAACGGGAAGTACCCTATAGGTTTTGATTTACTTGCGAGTATCAAAATTTAATATGTCGCATAAATGGCTGTATTTTTTTACTGCGTTGACTTAGAAGCTTGATTTTTTTAGAACTTTTAGGGACCATAGACCTACGTATTTTATATTAATTTCAACTTGATACCCCCAAGCTTTTCTAAAAAAAAAGGGTCTTGGCAGACTGACAGACAGACGGACGGACAACGAAGTGATCCTATAAGGGTTCCGTTTTTTCCTTTTGGGGTATAGAACCCTAAAAATATGTTATTGTATATTCAACATGTCCCAGAATTGAATGCGGTTTGTACTCATCATTATGAACAACTAACCGGAATCTAACCTAAAATCGCCAAAAAAAAACTCAGCTGCTCTCTACATTTGACGAGTTATGATGAAGATAAATGTAGGCAACAACTGATTTTTTTTCACGATTTCAGGTTTGGTCAAGTAGTAAAAGTTGTTTATAATGATGAGTAGAATGACACTAAGCGGTTGTGCATTCAATTCTGATACATGTTGTTTATTACAGTAAAACGAAATCAAGCCGAGTCGTCAAGTCGTAATCTAAACCTATTTTAATATTGTATTGTAATACCTTTAATAACCGCCGTAATTGACAGCTTTATAGGTCACCTCAGCCGAGGATTGGATCAATACATGAAAATATCCCGTCCACTTGATATCCGAACACCCGTCAGATTTCACGCTCTTTCCCAAAAAAAATCGCTTAATCCAGCCGCTGACACAGCTACGCAATCAATCTACCGAGCCTTTTCCCAACTACGTTTGATTCAGCCTCCATTCTATCTAGATACGGTTGAATATTAGTATTTTAGTAGCTATACAAACACTACCTCCACTAATATTTAATTCAATGCAGGTAGAACTGTGGAGAATCCGAACTCCAACAATCTACACAGCTTTGCTTTTGCAACTTTCATAGTTCTCTTTGCGAGTAAGCCGACGTTCGCACGGACGTAAAAAAATCGCGGCAGGGTTTTATCGCGCACTGGATTTTCAACTCTCGGTGTTGAGCCGAGCGTTGAGAATCCAACTTAACATCAACTGAGTGCATTCTAGCGCGTCGAAAAAACACACTGTTGGATTTTCAACTCTGATGCCGGTGCTACACTATACGGACATCGCCGTTGATCATCGCGTTGAAGGGCGATAACCGTAGGTGTAGCCACCACTGCGGATATAATTTGACAACGGCATTTACATTGCCGATGGCCTTTTTAATAGTCACTTACTCTATAGCCTATGGACGAGGGGTGTGAATTCAATGAGCATTGACGTTGACCGTTCAAGTGTGGCCACTCAATTCATCGCTTTGAACAACGCATTGAACAGCGCGTTACGGAACAATTACCGCGATGTTTAAAGCGTTTAAAGCACATAGTGTAGCCACGAGCGCTAAGCAGTGCGTTGAAAATCCAGTGGGCGAAAAAAAATCGCCGCGATATTTTCACGTCCGTGCGAAACTTAATAAGACTCCGCTAATACTTTTTAAGACTTTCAAGTTTAATGGCTTTGTAAGTAGGTGCGATAACCAGAGTATTTTACTTCGGTAAGCAATTATCCGTAGCCTTTCCCAAATTTAATATGTTGGGGTCGGCCTTCGGTTGAGCCAGATGCGACTTAACTAATATCAATAGTTTACTCGAAGTAATTGCCATCTGAGACGTCCGCAAACAAATTGCGTGGCAATACCAATTTCCCATGGTTTTGTTATGTCCTGGTTACTGCGAAAATAAGCCCGCTTTTTAGGGTTCCTTACCACAAAAGCAAAAACGTAACCCATAAAGGATCACACGTGTGTTCACAGCCAATTTGTTGAAATTTAGTACATATACACTGACGGGTAAAGTAAATAAATTAAATTTTGAATATGGGGGTCACTTTTGGTGGGCAAATAAGAAAATTAAAAAAAAAAAAGTTTTGCAAACTATGGCATATCTCATGAAAGAAGTTACTATGGTTTGCTCAAATACATTTTTTTTATAATTTTAAAATAAATTGTTTTAAAGTTATTTAAGAAAATAGACGAAAATTTACCATTGGGTATGGTCAATTTTCTTTATCACCGAACCTACTGAGCCTAAATTTTTTTAAAAAGTACAGACAATTGTTCTTGACCTGTAGATTACAGGAAAATCTATAAGAAGTCTGTGGTCTTAAAATAACATGATAAATCTCTCATATTGTGAGTACAATCTTTTACAGTTGGACTGTACACATGTTTTTCAACTACAATTTTAAGTTTGTTCTTGGGATAAATTCATCGTTTGAATGTAAGAACGTTAGATAACCCCTTTGGGCCTATCTTTACAGACAGGAAATATCGAGACAAAATAACATGTGCAACATATACTTGAGCACTGAAAATGCTCAGAACTGCTCGAATCTGCTCTAGAGTCACGTGTGTGTGACTGCGCTCGTTATCAGCCGATCTTCACGCCTTTCGACTCACCTGTAATGAGCAACGGTTAAACTCGTGCAATACTCGATTCGAAAGGAAAATTTCTAGATTATTCTTATGGATTACGATATCGACGCTATGAATAACAATGTAGCTATTCGACTGGGGCATAAAATTCTTTATTTTTATTAAATAGGGGTCGAATGCTTTTGTAGTTTCATGTCAGGTGGAGGTTTCTTTGATATTCTTTTCGTGTTCATTTCTAAGAGTCGTTTTATTAATACCACTCTCGGTTTAGAGCTCCTCGTCATTTTTCATTTGATGTACTAAAAGGAGCTGACACTATTTTATTTATAAAGTGAAAAGTTGGAAACTCAGGTGTCGTTTTAAATAATGAGATTGGTTTGTTAATCATTTTGGAATATTTACTAAAAGGTAAAGGGAAAATTACATTTTTTAACATAAACACATTATCTTAGGTAGGTAAATGCTTTAATAAACAATTCGGGTTCGGGGCGCAGATAGAGTTTTGTAAAAATACAGCCCTGCGCAGACTGGGGTGAGTTAGTTCAGTATATCATACTAATATGACCAGTACATGAAATTATTTCAGGAACGTTATGGGAATCCAATAAACCTGATTTGTTTGTGTTTTTGTGGACAAATTAGAGAGTCTGTTACTGGTTGGGACGGGTAGGTAATAGGTTAAGCGGTGAGTTCGATGAACTCTGTAGCTAGACAGAAAGTGAACAGCTGATTTCACGCGTCGTTCGTTAGAGTATTTCAACATCCATTGCATTTTACATTGAAATAATGAAAATGTAACTGAAAAACGGTTAAAAAAATTACAATTTTCCTGAGAAATTTTCCGGTGGAATATGATTCAAAATGAGGAGCTGAATGCACTCTGTTAGTTTGCGGAGGGCTGTCCCTTGCATCCTGTATAAAATGTGCACAGCCTAGTTGACGGTTGACAGACATCTCACAAAAGTCAACGACAAGACTGCGCGTCATTTGTTTTTAAGAGAAGCTTCTAGAAGATTCTAGAAGCTTCGAGGGCGAGTCCCTAGCCAAGCGCCAAGCGGCCAAGCGGGTACGAGAGGCGTTCCCGTCAGAAGCGTGCGGATTGTTCCGGGAGCGGTTAGAAAAGCATTCGCGTTATAATTTTTAATTGAAATGGTAAAAAGGCTTTAGAGAGGAAAGACAGAATGTTGAAAATTGCACCATACTCGTATAGCTACAGAAGACGCTACCTCTTATCTTTCTGACAACTCAAAACGGTTTAAACGATGTCGTTTTAAACCGTTCCCAAACACGTAACAACTTCTATAATCCCACTACCTCTCACAGAACTCCGCTAAACCTTTTACAACAAAATAACTGTTCAGTACTAAAAATGAACAACAAAAAGTACTTGGTGAACTCCATTCAAGACACAATAAGGTTTGATACGCCAGTGGCCGCGGTTGCCGCTTTGTGTGAAATATTTGTAATCTTCATAAACTGCTATAATGGCGCCGTGGGGTCCTGACGATTCGAGCCTACCCTTTTATACGGCGAATAAGCTTTCAACTTACGATATGGGACGTTCATTAGCCACTTCCAAACAAAGGGCGGTTAAAATTGAATCAGTAGGTGAGTTTTGAGTGCCTTTCGTGTCATCAGCATTTTTTTTTATCGCCGATTACTACGTTAGACGGTTAGCCGACGTTCTCAGGGACGTAAAAATATCGCGGCGGGATTTTATCGCGCACTGGATTTTTAACTATCGGTGTTGAGCCGAGCTTCGAGAATCCAACCTAACAAAAAGAGACTGCATCCCAGCGCGTCGAAAAACACACTGTTGGATTTTCAACTCCCAGCGCTAAGCAGAGCGTTGAAAATGCAGTGCGCGAAAAAAAATCGCCGCGATTTTTTTACGCCCGTGCGAACGTCGCGTCGGTTAAGAGTTGTCTCGTCTTCATCATCATGATCATAGCCTTTTTCCAACTATAATATGTTGGGGTCGGCTTCCAGTCTAACTGGATGCAGCTGAATACCAGTATTTTACTTGGAGCGGCTGCCTTCTGGCCTCCATAACCCAGTTACTGGGTAATACGATATCCCTTGGTATAAGACTGCCAAAGATCCACGAATGATAGCCGGGACTATACTTTCTGAGGCATGGCGAGGTCTTAATAAGTAAAGATGGTCACCCATCCACGGACCAACCGCGGCAAGCGTAGCTTAACCTGATCAATCGAGCTGTGCGGCTGTTATTACTTAGCCACAAGCCGTTAGAGTTATCTACGATCAATATTGGCAATATTGACCGTAGTTAACTAGTATTCCAGTTAAGCTCTACAACTGAGCTAATTATACTCGTACCAGGATTGGACTCATGTCAATAATGCAACGAGAGAGGCTCAAATGTTGCACCTCTATCGCCAGTCCGATGTGGCCTGTTTACCCTTATTTCTTGCATATTTTTACTATGAAAGTGTTTGTCAAAGGACCGAGGAAAGTGGAAAACAAAGAGTGGCGCGCACTACTTATACCTTTATTTATCACCAGATTCAGCCTTTACGATAGTGATGGTAGTTTAATTAGCTATTTGTTAGGGTTCCGTACCAAAATGGTAAAAAGGAACCCTTAGGGTGTGACTCAGTCTGTCGGTCTGTCTGTCACAGCTGGATATCTCAAGAACTGGTAATGCTATCAACTTGAAATTTGGAACAGTTTTAGATGACGTTTGCCCAACTATTTTGCAAATAAGAAAGAAATAAAAATATATGTTTTTTTTTTGCAACAGGGATTGAAAGGGGGTTTAAAAATTAAAAGTGGGGCTAGTAGTGGGATATCATATAAATGAACGGTGTTTGCAAATTCTCAAACATTTATTTTCTGTTTTTTAGCCTGCTTAGTTTTCAACTTTTGATGAAAAATGTTGAAAAACATACCGTTCCCCCGTTATTTCCGAAGTTTGCATAGAGAAAAATCTGAAAAGTGATAGAAGTTTATGTGTAGATAACAGGAAAAATAAAACGATATCTCTAAATAGCACAGTTTTTCAGAAATCTTCAACCAAAAATACATATAAATGATGGTACGGAACCCTGGGTGCGAGAGTCCGACTCGCTCGTGACCGGTTTTTTTTATCTGGTTGATCGTTATAATATTTTTGTCTGTCCGTAGCATTTCATAGTTAATTTCACGTCTTGTACTCGGAGCAAATCAGTGTTATCGATTGTGGTTGTGTGGCAGCTTCGCCCTACTCAGCAGAATCGTGTAGGCTTTAGATCACAATTTGTGCATAATTAGTGACAGGTTGACATCATTAGTGCTGGCTTATCTACGAGGTTGTCGGGACACCGCAAATGCTGACTTACGAATGAGTACTTAGCCGATAATACTATGATTTACTTTCCAAGTCCAAAAACTTGGCATCATATACTTTTGAATTTAAAATGAGAAGACTTATTGTAGCTAAAAAGAGTAATTTGAAAAGGTGAAAAAGTACGATTCGAAATTGGAATTCAAAACTAGATCCAAAATTCAAATGCAGAATTCGAAATCGTTAAAAAAACTGGGCCTCAAAGTTCGTTCTTCCAATGGATACTACCAATTGATCTCAAAAACATTTTGTTTTATGTGTTTGCCTCAATGGTGGAACGTTTCCTTCATTAACCTGTATGACTTCCGTGCATACAAACCTCCATGCAATCATACAGGAAGGATTTTTCACCCGTGCCAATCTATATAGAGTTAGGGTAATAAGTATTGAAGGGCCAATGTCAGGATACAAAATTTGCTTTCACTTCATAATTTTATATGGGAGACTTTATTTACTTACGTACTTACCTACAGATTTAATTTATAGGTATCTACGCAACTCCTGAAATATTGCCTCCTGTCTTGCAGTTTGGCAGGTTTTAAAAATTTGTAAGTGTTTGGTCAAAATAGTGTTTTTTTTTTAATAATTTAAAAAAAAAACATTATTTTAACTATTACTAAATCGTGAATTATTCACGATTTAGTAATAGTTACAAGATGTTGGTATGAGTACGTTCATGTAGGTAATCTTAATCAGTGTTAAATACTTTAACATATTTAATCCTGCCTCATAAAGCAAACTTAGATACTATAATGTTAGGTAAGTAAGCCCAATTCTCCATCCTGCTCTTTTACTTATTTTCAAAGCAAAGAGACGAAGGCGCATGTAATTAATTAGGTAGATACTTCACTTACGCGAGTACCTTTTGTAGCATTCAATACATTACTTGAATAACTTCTGCAACCGACTACCTAATAAAGAACCCTAAAGAACCTAATTAATTAAATAAATGACACAAACGAGGAACCTTTACGTCAAAACATTACTTTTTTACAGACCTTTTTAAACTTATAACAAATTATTAATTAAAATGTCAAAGGAAAACATGGAGAGGAAAACCATACATTTTTTATAAGTAATATCTTAAAATGTCGAGCGAAGAAATACGACCTTTTCGGAGTATACGATCACATTATGAATACACATCATTTCTGGACGTTGTTATATTAAACACTAGCTTCTGCCCGCGACTTCGTCTGCGTGAAACTTGTTCCCTCGCCCGTACCTCGACCCACCCCGTCGCGTCGCGTCGTGGCGTCGAGTCGCATCGCTTCGCTCGCCTGCGCCTGCCCTCGCTATTACTTCGTTTTGGCTTAGCGTTCTTTCTGACTTTTTTTTTTGTTTGGCTCCTAAGGGTTGTAGCGTGATGATAAATAGCTTTCCTCAAAAATTTGGCAATCATATGCAAAAAGAATTTTTCAAATCAGACTAGTAGAGATTAGCGCGTTCAAACGTTCAAACATACAAACAAACTTTTCAGGTTTATTATTAGTATTATACTATATTATATTATATTATATAGATATATAAGTAGAATATATATATTTAAGTAGATCAACGAGTAGTAACGTGCCAGCAGCTTAGAGCATTTAAGGTTAAATGCTCTAAGGCCAGCAGTGATGACATACGTACTATATATAACATACTAATTCCATGCATACGTCACATTTTTCACGTCGCCATTTGCATCGTATAATATGACAGGTATATCACGAGTGTATAGGCCGTAGCACGAACGCGTGTAAACGAAACGTAAATTGGAACGATTTTTGAATCGCTAATAGACACAACTATCCTATGATAACGATTCTATAGCATTGTGATTTTTTTTTGCAACAAACGCAATTATTTATATCATCCCTCGTGAGTATGAAAGATATGAATAAAGTCTTAAAACTAAGTAATATTATGTGCGAAAGAATATATTTTTTAATTTTAAAATCGTTTGAATTTACGTAACTTTTAGAGTTGATGCACACAATTCGTTGAAAAATTTCGCCGCATTGGCGGTCGGAGAAAGCTTTGCGGTGCGGCGCGGCGCGGCGGCACCGCAACACATCGTGTGCATCGGCTCTTACTCCGCGCGTTTGTGCTAGGCACAAAGGTTCTAGGTAGGTATGGTTACGGTAAGGTTTTCGTATAGTCGACCGTACGTACCCTACCAGACCTACCTATATATGTATATGTTTTCGTGTACCTTGTCTTCTCTGTCACCCGTTGTGTGAGTTGGCTGACGTTTGATTGAGTATCCCACCGCATCGTTACAGTGGCGGTAGCTCGAAAATGTCCGAATATAGGCCGCCTACTGCACTATGAAAGCTCCTGTGGGATTCCGTTGTTGCTTTATCTTGGAATTTTGAACTAAATACTGCTATTCTTATTATACTGTAGTGTCCGTTTATTACAAAACAGGGCTATTATCACGGTTATTCACAGATTCACCAGCACATTCATAGTTCCCGGTATGCTTCACGTCTGTCTTCCCGCCATTCCTCGTGACTGACAGTTGACATTAGTGACAGCTTGAGCTACCTGACACTTGTGTGTGTGAGACAGTGTTTACATATCTATTAAATAGATACACTCATGGACCTAATATACTATATAAACAGGACTGAGCTCTCCAAAAATCATATCATACAAAAATTAACCTTAAGTATTGCACTGTAGGTTTACTTTTGATAGGATATCTTAGCTGAGGCAAAACGAGCCGAGAGAGAGAGCCCGACTTGAGTAATTTGTCCCTTTTGCTCAATTGCCAACAGATAAAAATGATAAAGATGGTAGAAAAATTTTACCAACTACAAGTAGGTAAAATAAGTTACGTATATTTTTTTTAGCATTTAGATTAGTTTTAAATAATTTTATTTATAGGTTTACAATCTGTATATCATAGTCAATAATTTTATAAGTAAGCTCCATGAGTAAAATAATCAAAATAATATAATTTTGATTAATGTTTGGTAGCTATCATATAATTACTCTGGTAACACTGAAATCTGACATCAATGGTTTCATGGCGGTTTTTTTCAATTTAGATAGCGAAAATGGTGAGAAAGTGTTGCATCAAGAAATGTAAAAGTGAATGTTATGCTGGTTGTGGCATTTAATTTCACAGGTAAGGAACTTGTAAGGAATAACAAAGATTTAAATAAATCTCGATAAAAGACTTAAAATTGTTACTAAATAATAACAATTTTGAGTATAAGTAGTGTAACCATGCTCTAGACGTTTTGTAGACAGAAGACTTGGCGTGTGTATTTCTGATTAAAAAAGTACAAATTGTATTTATTATGCGCCTAATATTAATAGATTAGGCGCATAATAAATACAATTTGTACTTATGTATCGCATGATTGAAATAGCATTATTTTTAAGTTGGTTACAGCTTTCCATCCAAAGAAGAAATTCAACAAATATGGTTGGATGTAATTCCAGAATCATTTTAGTTCCCTTTGCTTCAATTACATACTTACAGCAACCAGCTCTGTAGAGTAAACGAAAAAAGAGCAAGAAAGTACCATGGTCCCAGAACGAGATTCTACATGCCTACTTCATCATAAGCCACGTATACCTACGTGATCAAATTTGATGATTCGCCACAAGACGAGTCTCACCCATATTGTAGTCCTTCCTTCTTGCCTCAAAAACATGGGTAGGTACACGATTGAACACCGACATAGAACACAATAATGTTCAGTTTCATAAAGGAGCTTTCGAAAAAGGTCTATTTCTTTATATTATTTAACTACAATATGTTTGTAATACAAACAATAATTTGAAATCACTTAGGTTCAACCGGACGCAAATTATCTCTGTATAAACGAATTTTCCTGTTTGTCATAAAAATGTTTGGTCACCCTATTAGAAGGAGATAACTGCCTCAATGTGACATATCTCTCTCTGCTCGTGTTTTTGGTATGAGAGCTCAGTCCAGTTTGTATATTAGGTCCATGGATACACTACACTTACCTATTACATTTCGAACTGGCTGATTTGTTTGTTCTTCTACCAATCATTAAATATTTATATTGAAGAAAATAACCTCCACGAAATCCAAGTAATAAGTTTGGAGACCCGCGGTTCTTGGAAGGCTAACTAAAGTTTCTGATTAGCAACTTTGCTCTCAAATGCCATGTTGGCATTGAATAGTAAATAAATCAATAAATAAAATACCAACCACGAATAATCTGTTACCATGAGTACCTATTCCTAATCACAAGTTATCTTTCAGAATTCATGAAAAAAAAAACATTTTTTTACCTACCTACGTATATACAAGGTGTGGTCTTTAAGGGTAATGGTACAGACCATAAAATTGAACAACTTTCTCCATGGGACCAACATCGTAATCGAGAAAAAAATATCAGCTGTCCCATACAAAGCTTCAATACCTACTCGATCAAAATGTATGGGACGCCTGATAATTTTTTCTCAGTTACGATGTTGTTGGTCCCATGGGTAAAGTTGTTCAGCTTAATGGTCTGTGTGACACCCTTAAGTTTGACCATATTTTCTGATACACCCTGATACTGGCCTTCTCTTGACTCCCTCTTCCGATACTAATAAATAGAGAGACTTTTTCGCTTTACATTCAATCAAAACCCCGGATTATACCTACTATGTGATGGAAAATGCTCGTGAAATACGCACTTAAAGTTCACCCAAACGGATGACGTAGCCTAGAGAGCCTGCAATGCGAATACGTACCAACTAAAAAAAAAAACAGGATAAAAAATTTTGCATACTGACGTGCCTACAGTTTTGAGTTCAGCCATTTGTGCGCAATACAGTGACTTCTGTCTGTCAATCAATCAACCTCTGCAGTTCTCTGCCAAACTAAAGTGCTACAAACTTAGAACGAAATCACTATGAAAAGTGACAAGGCTTGGCATATTCACCGAAATCGCCGCCTTTACCGGGTCAGATAAGTTTGTGGCACTATACCTTATGTAAAGGTCAAAATATTTATAATACCACGCCTGAATGTCAAAGGGAAAGGCAGAGATGAACGGTACGCAGACTTAGTTTGCTTGTTATGTATCAGTCCGAAGTATGAGGGCGAGTCTATTGCCTTCAATTGGGCACAACACCAATTTCTTATATGCCTAAGAAACGATTTGTTTCGGTTACGTTCGAACGTAACGTTATAAATAACGTTTTTAACCGTTTTTACCTGTGTTGTTTGCAATTTGCACTTCAGTTTTAGCTTGTATCTTGATCAAAATATGATTCGCGACTGTAACAAATATGTATTTACATACCTAATTATAACCTTAGGAATCATCAATACATCTCTCTAAATGTCATGATTTCTGAAATCGAACTTAATAAACCGATTTTTGAAAACTTTTCGTTTTCGTTTCGAACAAAATGTTGTACATACTATGCGAGCCAACTAAGAATAGGATCGCGTTTGCTGCCAACTTCACATGATAGCTGTCAAATTAGTACTGCCTATAGCTGTCAAATACACGATAGCTGTCAAATTAGTACGCTTTGGTAATGAAGTTCGCGAGTATTGCGGAACAACATGGCGTCTTGACTTGACAGTACTATTATTCTTATTTGGCTCGCATAGTACAAATAACTGTTAGAAACGTTTTAAAACGTTATTTTAAATAACGTTTCCGAGCCCTGCTAACAAGGTAAACAGACCAAAAATAATAATCATAATGTTTCTATTTCAGACGCTGTGCAAAGGTTTATAGAGATGCCAACGTATACTGAAGTGAATCCTGGTGAAGATGCTCTGCTCAAGTGTAGGATATCCGACAAGAAGGGCGTGTGCTCATGGCAGAAAGATAACAAGGTAAGTGCTGATTGAAATATGATTGTAAGGTAAAGGTAGAAAGGTAAGTGTTGATAGAAATTAGCTTTCAGATTAAAGGATTAAAGGTAGAGTCCGACCATGAGTGAAGAATAAAAGTGTTGTTTTCTAGAAAAAAAATATATAAGAAATGAAGTAGGTAATTTCAATTTAAACTTTTGTCTTTTATCATGCAGGTTCGTTTAGATGACGCCTAGTGGTACTCGTACTCGTATTGGCAAGCGTCCATGAAAACACATACGGCACTACCGGCACTACCTAAGTACCATATTTAAATAATGACATTGGCGCACATTGCCAATCAGGTTCATAATCATTACAATATTAAGAATAAGGGGCTGTTTCACCACCTACGATTAAGTTCCTATTAAAAATTCTGTTCCACTTTTGAATTTATTCAGTGAGTAGTGACTATTCGGAATTACGGACATCGTGAAATAGGCCCTAAGTTGCCTTTTATTGATAGGAGATGGCAGCTCTATGGTGATTAGATTACTCTGCATCCTCTCAAAATTTGGTTTAGGTTAGTTTCGTTTAGGGTAAGTAAGTAAGTATATCATTAATTCTCTCTTCACAAAGCTGACTTAAAGTTAATGTGTACAAAAAATGTCTCAGGCTGTATTCCACGTGTATGACGGGTGCCTGATATAGGTTTTTGGGAAAACCCGGGGTTACAGGTCACCACTCAATCAGTAGCCAAACTTCCGCACTTGTAAGGCGATAATCGCAAAGCACGGCTCATGACTTCCGACCGCCCGATGCATGCGTTTTGACCAATAAGTTCACGTTTGTTTTTGATTTGATTTGTTGCTAATATGTTTGTTATTATTTTTTGTTACACGCCTTGTACTCACACAAATGCATATTATCTCTAATTAGGCGAAACTAAGAAGGGGTGTGGTCTGTCACTAGCTGCGCTTTCGCAGAAATATTTTCTAAACTGAGCATCCTTAAGTTTTGCCGATAGTACTTGAGTCTGTGTTTAATCATTTTGAGCAAAGAAGCACTAATAAGTTATGTCCTAGTTGTACAGCTCCTGATTTCTTATATCCTAGTACCTTATAGTACATCTACAAGTATTTGACGACAAGCTCCTCACAGTACAAAATGCCACAGGCTACAACATTCACCCAGCAATGATGCACTCAATAACTATTTCCCGGGTCTTTCATAAAACCTATTCACTTTTTAAAATATCCGTATGTTGCCATGTGAATTAAAAAAATATATTTTAAGAATTTAAAATGGCGTAATCTAGTGCATGTTGGCTTGCAACGTCAATGTACGAATAATTACCGCTTACTCTAACAAAAATTACACTCTAATATGCTTGAATTAATTACGTAAAAACGAATGTTCCGCAGTAAAGATTATTTTGTAAAAGGCTCAATGTAATATTTTACATAAAAGAAAGTGTAGCGAAAATATTTTAGCATTTACTTTACTTGATAAACAAAACATTCTCCATAATGTTTGCAACACCCGCTAAATTAAGGAATATTGAAATGGATGGATCCCTGTTGGATACAACCACAGATTATACCACTATGTACAGATTTCATGACTGCTTCTCTGTGCGTTGGCACTGGCACAACATTCAGTTAAAATCATGTTGATATAGACTCTGTCAGATAAATTGACAGAAATAGAGATATCAATATGTTTTAAGCGATGTTTCGCCAGTGCAAACGCGCGGTTATACGTTCACATAAATGTACCTATTAATACAAATTAATACTGGCCTAAAAGATTTAATGGTGTAATTACTATTTCAATTAATCTGCCTAGCCTTTTCCCAACTATGTTGGGGTCGGCTTCCAGTCTAACCGGATGCAGCTGAATACCAATATTTTACATGGAGCGACTGCCTATCTGACCTCCACAACCCAGTAACTGGGTAATACGATACCCCTTGGTAAGACTGCGTTGTCAGACTTTCGGGCTTCTGACGATCCGTAACGACTGTCAAAGATCCACGAATGACAGCCGCGACCAACGGCTTGACGTGTTTTCTGAGGCACGGAGGAGTCTCGGTGTGTAAAGATGGTCACCAATCCACAGACCAACCCCGGCAAGCGTAGCTTAACCTGATAGATCGACCCGTGCGGCTGTAATTACTTAGCCACGAGCTCCTCAAATCCATGGAATTAGTATGTACTAAATAGTAATTCTATTTAGTACATACTAATTCATGGATTTGACCAACAATAAATCAGTCTGCAGTCGTAACAATTTTAGCAAAACTTAAGAAAACTTATTTCCATACCATAGGCATAGAAAGAAAAAGGAAATAAAAAAGAGTATATCGGCTATTTGTCAATTTGTAACTCCAAGAAAGTTGTAAAAAGAGTCAGCCATGATAGATGCGTCATGGAGTTCGTAAGCAAGTGTTTGCAAACTGCCATTATTTATGTCCATCGCGTTTTTAGGCTGGTGGCGCGCCTGGCCATTTCGGTTGCGGTTATGTTCCGATTCGTAGTTTATAAGCAACTTTAGGAAAGGCCGAGAATGTAGACAAAAAGTATGTAGGTGTATGTATACCTAAATCCACGGACCAACCCCGGCAACCGTAGTTTAACCTGACGGATCGACACGAGAGGCTGTTATTACTTAGCCACGAGCTCCTCCTCAACAAGTACCAGGTAGGTACTTAACCAAATAGAAAATGGTTAACAAATCTATAGTCTAGAAAACCTACAAAAAACCCTAGAGCAGAAAGAGACGAATGATGCAAATTAGCACCTCGTTCAACAAACGAACCTGCGATCTCAGTAATATGATCTAAGTTTACTTGAACCATCTATCACATAACTTATTACTAGTGCAAGTTTTACTTCTCTCAATCCAAACTAAGTACGTCTATACAGTACATATCGAAGCGGGTCAGTAGCCGCGACTCAAATTGCCAAGTTTGCCACTTACCTAAGCTTGGCACGTTGCTCCTCGAATCTACAGCATTCAAGTGTGATACATCTCGTATAAAATCTGGTTAAAGCTGCTTTACTATCCTCCAGGAATATAATGAATTTATTATGCTTTGAGGAATGGGTTGTCTTGGTTAGCTTCAGGATACCTCCTTCCCTACATTCATGTACAAGACATGTTTGCGGATGTTCATTGTATTAGGGAAGCTCATTTTTTTATGCCGTAGGTTGTTGTGAGTGCGACAGCCCTGATCAAATGTTGTTACTTCTGCTTATGGACATCCACATACCTACACCAAGGGTTTTATTACGTTTGTTTTTGGGACATTGTTTAAAATTTAATGCCTCTCATGGGATGTCATGGGCCTTTCAAACCGGAACACAGCAGCGTAGGTTGAAAAAGACTGGTTTCTGCAATAAAAAAAATGTTTTATATTACATAAAAAATACAGTAATATTTTCAATTGAATCCCTGACCGCTGACGTGGTACAGTCGAGTTCATTATATAGGCACTGTCAAGGATTCAAAATATTGTGAGCATTGGAAAGCTCAATAAATTCTATAGAACCTATTAGATCAAAAATATGTCCTCATGTGAACGGTTCAATAGTATATGCTGAGAATAAGGAGAAAGTATATTATATAGGTGCAGTCACATATTAATGAATCTAAATCTTGACCACAATTTAATGATGCTTAGAGTTGTCACAATATTATGGACTTTATGACGTTCATATATTTTTGAAGCCTGAAAGGGACAATATATTAATGAACTCGACTGTACCTATGTTACAGGAGTTAGTGTCTTCACAAATGATGACTGATTCTGGATAAATTAGGTTGGTAAACGTTGAATTAGTTCAGAAACACTTTTCACATCTTTAAAGTACCTATCTGAGTTAAGAGTGGACATACATAGATAGCAAATCGTTTTGCTAATGACTTTGTCATTTTTTCCGAGAACTCTTATTCATAGTGTTTAATATTTTGAGCCATGCAGTGACCTCATTAGTATTGTGCTATGAAAAGGCCTTTATCCGTCGCCATTGCGGTTTATTCCATCTTACCTGATTGACTCATCACTAGTAAGTACATGTTTATGTATGCCCTTCGGCACTGGAATGTCTGGTCGTACGTGCAGGCAAGTACAGTGCGCTTGGACTATCGACGAAATTAGGAAGTAGATTTATAGACGAGACTTAGGAATCGTAGGGTAAAGGTAAGTTATAGGAGGTAACGCAAAGCGTATAACTTTAAAGGTAGACATACATACAGGGTGATTTTTTAATGACCAGCCAAATTTTCACAGTTTGTTCTACCCATGAATATGAACAACTTTCACTATGGGACCAACTTTGAAATCGCAAAAAAAATATCAGCTGTTTCATACATTTTGATCGAGTAGGTATTGAACTTTTGTAGGAAACCGCTGGTTTTTTTTTCGTGATTTCAAAGTTGGTCCCATAGTGAAAGTGTTCATGGGTAGAACACCCTGTGAAAATTTGGCTGGTCATTAAAAAATCACCCAGTATATCAGTTAGAAGACATGTTACTTAAAGGATGTATAGTAATGCACGGTTTATGAGCTTTTTAAACGGAGTATATCCATTCCATAGTGAGCATTGGTTAGTTGGAGGAGCTCGTGGCAAAGGAGGAGCTCCTGGCTAATTAATAACAGCCGCACGGGTCGATCCTTCAGGTTAAACTACACTTGCCGGGGTTGGTCAGTAGATGGGTGACCATCTTTACATACCGAGACTCCTCCGTGCCTCGGAAAGCACGTTAAGCCGTTGGTCCCGCCTGTCATTCGTGGTTCTTTGACAGTCGTTACGGGTCGTCAGAAGCCCGAAAGTCTGACAACCAGTCTTACCAAGGGGTATCGTATTACCCAGTAACTGGGTTGTGCAGGTCAGATAGGCAGTCACTCCATGTAAAATACTGGTATTCAGCTGCATCCGGTTAGACTGGAAGCCGACCCCAACATAGTTGGGAAAAGGCTAGGCTAGATTGAGTGAGCATTTGTTAGTTATCGTGTTTCTGAACCCTACGTCAAGGAAGAGTTTAGCTTAAAAGTCGATAGATTTACTATGGAAGGTTTATCTGAAGACCTCAAAAACCGAGCTTAGGGAAGGAATTCGCTTAAATAGATAATTTTGTCGAAACAATAGCTATTATGGTTTAGACTACATTTAAGAAACCGAAAAACGAACGAAACGAAACGAAACAGGGGGCCTACTCCCTAAGTCCGTCCGTCTTTCCGTCCGTCCGTTCATCCGTCCGTCTGACATTACGACCCATCAAAACAAGTGTAAAAGTTAAATTTTTCGGACGGGCAAAAACACATCGGGATTAGGGACAACTGGCAAATCATGTTGTCATTCATACTTCGTTCGAGCCCCGAACCAATCATCCATCCGTAGGTGATACAGAGTAGGAAACGCCCGTAACGAAGGCCGAAACTACGGGCCTCGTGCTTAGGGAGTAGGCCCCCAGAAACCAGGCATGAGACAGGCTTTTAGGAAATTGTATCCTTGAGTGGGTCTAACAGTTGTATTCAAACAAAGTCGCGGACAACTTCTAGTACCTATATCATATTGTTTACATTTGCCTCTACAAGAAGCGTGCCTATAAACTGACAAATATATAATAGCACTACTACAGAAATGCCAAAGCTAAAAGCTTCGAGAGTTGTAAAAACTACACGTAAAAACGCAATTTTATTTGCTAGATTTTATATGTTTTTTTACGGCATACAGACTTCGCCTTAAGGCGGGGTGAAAGCAAGCGCCGTAGGTATTAAATGCTTACCGCAGCCCCCGCAAGGAGTAGCGATACGTAATAAATTACGATGCGCGGGAAACGCGCGCCAAGCGCACCGCTCATGAGTTCATGAACTCGAGTAGGTACTATGTTGCGTCACAGAATAGAGCAATGCAGTAGATAAACTTGAACTGATTAGTATACAAGTTTATTTTGTTTTATTTTTCTAGTAAGTATTTTTTAAAGTTTTAGACAGATTAGGTATGCATTGTAAACTTGAACAGTTAAAATAAATAAAAATAACTACTTATACATATTTATTTTCGTGAATAAGGTGGATTTAAAATCTGACTGACACGAAGACCTTTACCCGTACGATTCAAAACGACGCGCCGCGCACCATTTTACTTTACGAAGGTGTCGCATGGCGTGGGGAATAGTAGTTTCTGTCATTCCCCACGATACCACACCAGTGGTATCGTTTTCAGTGGTGTCGCTGTCGTGGGGAATGACAGAAACTACTATTCCCCACGCCATGCGACACCACCGACTGTAGTGTGCTGTTAGTGATGTCCAGCTACATAACAATGTTGTGTTACATAACAATTTAGACCTTATTGACATTCATGTTTTTTTGTTAAATTTAGCTTCCAGACCATTTACCAAGTATCTTGGACCAAAAAAACAAATGGTTTGTAAAATGTCTATAAGGTCGAAATTAGCTTGACACCCTAGAAATGATGTGCATAATAATCTAGACACTTTCTGAGGTGTCAAGCGAATTTAGACCTTATTGACATTCATGTTTTTTTGTTAAATTCAGCTTCCAGATCATTTACCAAGTATCTTGGGCCAAAAAAACAAAGGGTTTGTAAAATATCAATAAGGTCGAAATTAGCTTGACACCCTAAAAATGATGTGCATAATAATCTAGACACTTTCTGAGGTGTCAAGCGAATTTAGACCTTATTGACATTCATGTTTTTTTGTTAAATTCAGCTTCCAGATCATTTACCGAGTATTCTGGACCAAAAAAACAAAGGGTTTGTAAAATGTCAATAAGGTCGAAATTAGCTTGAGACCTTTATCGTTTTCAGCGAACTTAAATACCACGAAATGACCGTTCATTCCCCACGACACCACTGGTGGTGTCGTCGGGAATGACAGAAACTAGTATTCCCCACGACACCAATGACTGCATTGTGAGTGATGTCCAGGTAATTTTTAAACGTAACAATGATGTGTTATTTTTAAACGACTTCAAAAACGCAGGAGAATATCAATTCAGTTGTATTTTTTTTTTTTTTTATGTTTGTTACTGCAGTACTCCGTCATTTAGAAGCCGATTTGGAAAGTTCTTTTTTTATTTTATTCGTTATGTCAACACAAAAAAAAAAAACGGAGGGGCATAACTTCTTACGCTCTAGTTTTTTTTTTCTTGAGAGGATGTGATTACGGTCAAAATGAAAATCCAAGATGGCGGCTGCAAAAATTTTCGAATTTTTCGACATGGGCGTCAATTTCGTGATATTTGAGGTCGCTGAAAACGATAATGGGGTCAAAATGAAAATCCAAGATGGCGGCTGCGAAAATTTTCTATTTTTTCGTCATGGGTGTCATTTTCGTGATATTTGAGGTCGCTGAAAACGATAGTGGGGTCAAAATGAAAATCCAAGATGGCGGCTGCGAAAATTTTTAAATTTTTCAACATGGGTGTCATTTTCGTGATATTTGAGGTCGCTGAAAACGATAGTGGGGCCAATATGAAAATCCAAGATGGCGGCTGCGAAAATTTCCTAATTTTCGGTCATGGGTATCATTTTCGTGATATTTGAGGTCGCTGAAAACGATAGTGGGGTCAAAATGAGAATCCAAGATGGCGGCTGCGAAAATTTCCTAATTTTTCGTCATGGGTGTCATTTTCGTGATATTTGAGGTCGCTGAAAACGATAGTGGGGTCAAAATGAAAATCCAAGATGGCGGCTGCGAAAATTTTCAAATTTTTCGACATGGGTGTCATTTTCGTGATATTTGAGGTCGCTGCAAACGATAGTGGGGTCAAAATGAATGACTATCGTTTTCAGCGATCTAAAATATCACGAAAATGACACCCATGATGAAAAGTTAGGAAATTTTCGTAGCCGCTATCTTGGATTTTCATTTTGACCCCGCTATCGTTTTCAGCGACCTAAAATATCACGAAAATGACACCCATGACGAACAGTTAGGGAATTATCGCCGCCGCCATCTTGGATTTTCATTTTGACCCCACTATCGTTTTCAGCGACCTAAAATATCACGAAAATGACACCCATGACGAAAAATTAGGAAATTTTCGCAGCCGCCATCTTGGATTTTCATTTTGACCCCACAATCGTTTTCTGCGACCTAAAATATCACGAAAATGACACCCATGACGAAAAATTTGGAAATTTTCACAGCCGCCATCTTGGATTTTCCTTTTGACCCGGCTATCGTTTTCAGCGACCTAAAATATCACGAAAATGACACCCATGACGAAAAATTAGGAAATTTTCGCAGCCGCCATCTTGGATTTTCATTTTGACCCCACTATCGGTTTCAGCGACCTCAAATATCACGAAAATGACACCTGTGTCGAAAAATTTGATAATTTTCGCAGCCGCCATCTTGGATTTTCATTTTGACCCCACTATCGTTTTCAGCGACCTAAAATATCACGAAAATGACACCCATGACGAAAAATTAGGATATTCGCAGCCGCCATCTTGGATTTACATTTTGACCTCACTATCGTTTTCAGCGACCTAAAATATCACGAAAATGACATCCATGACCGAAAATTAGGAAATTTTGGCAGCCGCCATCTTGGATTTTCATTTTGACCCCACTATCGCTTTCAGTGACCTAAAATATCACGAAAATGACACCCATGACGAAAAATTAGGAAATTTTCGCAGCCGCCATCTTGGATTCTCATTTTGACCCCACTATCGTTTTCAGCGACCTCAAATATCACGAAAATGATACCCATGACCGAAAATTAGGAAATTTTCGCAGCCGCCATCTTGGATTTTCATTTTGACCCCACTATCGTTTTCAGCGACCTAAAATATCACGAAAACGACACCCATGACGAAAAATTAGGAAATTTTTGCAGCCGCCATCTTGGATTTTCATTTTGACCCCACTATCGTTTTCAGCGACCTAAAATATCACGAAAATGACACCCATGACGAAAAATTAGGAAATTTTCGCAGCCGCCATCTTGGATTTTCATTTTGACCCCACTATCGTTTTCAGCGACCTAAAATATCACGAAAACGACACCCATGACGAAAAATTAGGAAATATTTGCAGCCGCCATCTTGGATTTTCATTTTGACCCCACTATCGTTTTCAGCGACCTAAAATATCACGAAAATGACACCCATGACGAAAAATTAGGAAATTTTCGCAGCCGCCATCTTGGATTTTCAGTTTGACCCCACTATCGTTTTCAGCGACCTAAAATAACACGAAAATGACACCCATGACGAAAAGTTAGGAAATTTTCGCAGCCGCCATCTTGGATTTTCATTTTGACCCCGCTATCGTTTTCAGCGACCTTAAATATCACGAAAATGACACCCATGACGAAAAATTTGAAAATTTTCGCAGCCGCCATCTTGGATTTTCATTTTGACCCCACTATCGTATTCAGCGACCTAAAATATCACGAAAATAACACCCATGACGAAAAATTTGGAAATTATCGCAGCCGCCATCTTGGATTTTCAGTTTGACCCCACTATCGTTTTCAGCGACCTAAAATATCACGAAAACGACACCCATGACGAAAAATTGGAAATTTTTGCAGCCGCCATCTTGGATTTTCATTTTGACCTTGAAATACAAAAAAAAATAAGAAGATACCTAATTAGAAAAAAAACTTAATTTAAAAAAAAATTCTTATTTATGTAGGTATACAGAAAAATACATTTGAGGGCCTACTTATTTTCTGAACATCCCTGCCCAACCCTTTGAAAGAATTCAGGCGTGATGTTATAAAGAAATCTCATTTCCTATCCGATATTCATTATAAAACCACCCGTACTAACTTTATTCTGTGGCACCTACCTATTTGAGATTTGAAAATAGTGAACCAAAAATTTGCGCGTCAGGCGGCTTTATAAGCTCCAGTGTAGGGTTCAAATTCAACTGTTTTCACACTTGATGCGATTGGTAAACATAGGCCGTGATAAAAATAAATACCAATAAAGCTTTTGCGCGCGTGACGTCTTTATTTACATAGGCATAGCGTTCAAATTCAACTGTTTTCAACACATGTTAATTTGTGCCGGTCGCAGCCGGTGACAGAAGTTAGCGGGGTGGCGGGTTCGAAAAATTGGCACACGTCCGACCTCCATCACGTTCCGCTCGGGACTAAACGACACGGAGCGAGCGCAAAACACTTGACATTGGAATTAGTGATATAAATATTTTGATATTTCAAATTATGATAGCCGTTATAAATTACATTTTTTACGACCTTTATTATGGCATAAGTTTTATTGTTCAAAGCCTAATATAAATCAAATGAAATAAGATATAGATCATAATTTAGACTTGTCTTTGCGATTTAATTGGATGCAGTAAAGTGCAAGTAATCGTGTATCGGACGGCCGAAATTTGTAGATGGAAGTCTGAACTAAGTAATATATTTTTTTCAAAATTTAAATCCGTGTTATCTACGAATAAAACACTAAACAAAACGACGTTTTTACGGCTCTCACCGCCTTAAACGGAAGCCGGCTTATTCCCACTTGCACGTAAACAAAAGTCGTTTACCTACCTGTACTTCTTGTACTTGTTCTCTGATTTGTTTGGCTAACAATAGGAGTAAGTCACTTGATACTGTAGGGGTACTTAAGAGGTACTTAAGGTATCTCTGTCGTTCATAATTGCTGATATGTGAATCAGGGCGTGTCGGGTACCATTTTTTCCCGAGAACGTAATGTATGTGTATGTGCCTACAGGCGATTCTTATCTACATTTCATCAAAAGTCGAAAACTATGCGGCCTAAAAAAATTTTTTTTTTTTTGAGAATGTGCAAACAGCGGTCTTTCATATGATATCCCACATGCCCTAGTAGCCCCACTTTTAATTTTTAATACCCGCTTTCAGTCCCTGTTACAAAAAAAATATAAACATTTTTACTTCTTTCTTATTCGCAAAATAGTTGGGTAAACGTCATCTAAAATTGTTCCTAATTTCAAGTCGGTAGCATTAGTAGTTCTTGAGATATCCAGATGTGACAGACAGACAGACAGACAGACTGAGTCACACCATAAGGGTTCCTTTTTTCCATTTTGGTACGGAACCCTAAAAACAGTGCAATATAAGAGCATCGTACAAAGTAAACAACAATTTGCATTTATGACGATAAGAAAAAGTATCATATCGTCATCATTTCAAACGAAAGACGTCCACTGCTGGACATGGGCCTCGCCAAGCACCACCACGACACACGAGAAAAAGCATTCATAATAACCTATTAAGACATCGGAAAAATTCACAAATAAAAAAAAATATGAAGAAAATTAACCATCTCATACATGAATTTGGACAAGACAACGTCTGTCGAGTCAGCTAGCTAGTAACTCATAAATAAACGAGTGATGCACTGAGCAATTTTCTAACAGTCTCTGAAGCATTCGTTTCAACAAACGTCTACCAAAAGCACCACAAATAAACCACTGCAGCTACAAATGAAGTTCTAGAAATCGCAACTTTCCTTAAAATGCCTTAATGCGGCGAGCAATCCTTGCACAGCGATAAACAAAACCCACCAGGAATACAGATAAAACTAAGCGTTAACATTAACCAGTGTTTATCAGGCGGGTTAACGTAAACCGCGCTGTTTGGTATGAGCAATCGTTGCCGCGCGAGATCAGAATCTTAACGAACCTTAGTCACGATTGTTTTTAAAGTTTAAACGGATTATGAGGCCGCATCCTGCCTGCTTGCTTGCTTGCTCGTATGTTTTAAGGGTAATTTATTTATGGAATAGTCATTAGCCATTCATGATGTGCGATAATTATGTAAATATTGGGCTGCAGTCATGCGTGTCACATTGGACGGCCGGTTTATAGTTATAGTTTGTATTGTTGGCACAGTATAATAAAGTAAGCAGTATTACATCTTCGTAGAAAACGGCCGAAACGACGCGCTTCGAAAATCAGAAAGGTGTGGTGCGGTACAGACCATCAAATTGAACAAATTTCCCCATGAGACCAACATCGTAATCGAAAAAAAATATCTGCTGTCCCGTACAAAGCTTCAATAAGCTTCAACTGTATGGGACGGCTGATAATTTTGTCTCGATTACGATGTTGGTCGGGTCCCATAGAGAAAGTTGTTCAGTTTGATGGTCTGTACCAATCAATCTGCCTAGCCTTTTCCCAACTATGTTGGGGTCGGCTTCCAGTCTAACCGGATGCAGCTGAATACCAGTATTTTACATGGAGCGACTGCTTATCTGACCTCCACAACCCAGTAAATATGGGTAATACGATACCCCTTGGTAAGACTGGTTGTCAGACTTTCGGGCTTCTGACGACCCGTAACGACTGCCAAAGATCCACGAATGACAGCCAAGACCAACGGCTTAACGTGCTTTCCGGGGCACGGAGGAGTCTCGGTATGTAAAGATGGTCACCCATCACGGACCAACCCCGGCAAGCTTAGCTTAACCTGATGGTTCGACCCGTACGGATGTTATTACTTAGCCACGAGCTCCTCTCGGTCTGTACCACACCCTTAAATTTGACCACAACTTTCTGGTACAGCCTGTATACCAGGGGCAGGAGACAACAGTTCGAGTGCGCGGCAGTTACGCACACGGACGCGTATTTATCTACTGAGCGGACTCAGGTAATTAATTCAAGGTCACTGCCCACATAAACTACTGTAGATTTATTATTCTGTGGCTGTAGTGGAACTAAATTGTTTTTAATTAATGTTTATAAAAATAACAGTTTAAGCTGGTGTTCAACAATTAATTATGGGCCATGATAATCATCTCCAATAATTATATTTGTTTTAAATCGGAACTTAATTTATACTACATAATAATGTCACCCTTTTTTTGTGGATAGGAAATCATCAAATGACTTCTCCCGCTCTGGGTGGAGCGGAAGGGCGTGTTAGACTTTGGCTGACTAAAACCCACCCGTGTTCCTTCAGTTCCCTATGCTAGGGCCATGTCACCCTGGATTTTCAAAAATTACCATTTATATTTAAACAAGTAACTCTAATCACACAAACACATCTCTATATCGATAAACAAGAAAAAAAATCTCTTGGCCATTGTGTCCCAAATTTAACATTTTTAGACAATGATCGTTGCATCAGTAATTATGGTAACGATCTCCTTGTTTGGTACTCGTTTGTTAAACCTCTTGTCTATACCCAGGCCCAGGTTTTTTAAAAGCGGCCGTTCTATGAATATCATTACCATTTAGATTTAAAATGGAGTTTATCTTAATTGTTTGATGTTTATCCTGTAGGCACTATTAGTATTAAGATTTTATGAACACCTTTTGTATTTATGAATGAAATTGAATTTCGAATTTGTAGTGGCTGGAAACAATTTTCATGATATTTTTAACGGGTACCTACTTGAAAGTAGGTAATAATGATGAGCATTGGAAGAAGCCTACACTCAGCATTTTAAGCGGGCGTTAAGAATGAAAAAGAGAAAAGCTTAGGCAGTAGGTATACAGGGGTCATTGTACCCATCTCATCAATAAGGACATTTTTTATTATGGGACCAAAACCTAAAAAATCGAAAAAAAAAAATCGGCTGTTCCCTACATTTTGGCGAGTTGTGAGAATAGCTGGTTTTTTTCGCGATTTCAGGTTTGTTTCCATAGTAAAAGTTGTTTATAATGATGAGTACAATGACCCTTTAAGTGATTGTCACTTATTTAATTTACACCTTGTATATTAATTTGAAAGTCTGGTACATTCACTATGTATACAATTCCCTGTTTTAGGTAACTATACAAACATTACATAAATTAGCATTTCCGACGCCCTAAAATAACATCTCTATATTCTATATCAAAGAGCTAAAACCGCGTTTGTCCGTCTATCTGTGCATGTTTCCTGCTAATATGAAAGCCGCGGTACTTTGCTACAGTTTTCACCTCTGCATGCAACGGTTTCCAGAAAATGCTTGGCCATTCGTGCCATCCAACAGCAAAGTCATGCTTCAGTATTTTTATTTCACCTATTCGGAATTTTGGAATCCGGATCAATATTGAAAAAAAAATATTGCGTAGGTACTATTAAAACTATGACAAACTATTTTCGGTCGAAATTCTGTAGTTCGGTTTCGTGTTCCACATATTATATTATTTGTTCGAGTATGGCTTTTGTGCAGTACAATGGGAGTTGAGTGTGAGCTATGTATGAGGTGTATCGTAGAATGTGAGCGATTTTCTTTCAAGTTTGTTTTGCTGTGCAGGACCTGCATTCTAACAAAATTCTGTCTATATCTCCGGACAATACAGCGTATTTGGAAAATCATATCTTCCTATCTCCAATGTATTTTTACCCGTTTACATGACAGAAAACACGGTTACGTTTTTCATGCGTACCTATCTAATTCAATAACTTTGTATGTGGGATTCCTTAGGTATACCCAAGGAATCCGTTATATACTTTATCTACACCCATGCCATAAATCCCCCATAAAAGTCTCTGAAACAGTTAGCTTATTGCCAACATTAAAACAGCCAGTGTCATAGTAACCATGGTAACCATAATAGCATCCAAACGGGTGCTTTAGGGTAGTTCTTCGAGGTCCCTCAAAACGCGGTCACACGGTCGTAATTCCAAACCTATGAAATATTCAGTCTTAGGACCAAATACAGTTTACTCTTTGTTTATTTATGTGTACAGTTTCAACAATAAAGATCTAAAATTATTTATAATATTTATTTTAAAAAATATCTAGTGTCCAAAACGGGAGCAAAATCGGTGTTCTTCGCGCGTCACACTCTGTTCGCGCTCACGGAAAACTTTGATAACTTTTGTATTCTATTCATAAGCATATAATGTAATACATCAAATTGATCGTATTTAATTAGGCATCATAATGATCAAAGAATATTAATTATATCTCTTAATGTACAATAGTTAATACGCATTATGTCTCTGTCACACGATTTTCCTACTTTCGCGAGGGTGCAACCAAACTGCACCTATCTTCCAAGAGGGGCAACTTGTCGCTACACTTTTTAGTTGCGCGGAGGCTCAGAAGTGTCCCGGCATCAGTGGGGGAGACAAATACATTAATTGCTTATAAACAAAAAAAATATGAGATAAGTTAACCTTTGAATATTTTCATGTAGCCTTGGTCAAGAAACTTTCATGCGCAAATTTTGAAGGATAATGTTTACAATTTTCCAACTCATTTTGAATGAAGGAATAACATAGATCTTCGAGATTATTCCCAAGTACTTTGTTCGTTAATTTACCTGTAACTTTAATAGTAATTCTCAAAAATGTGAAATTTTCGTAACTATCGTGGCACAACTTTCGTGGTTATTTGTCCACGAAAGTCAGCTAGCGCACCATGAAAGTTTTATATCTCCATTAAATAATGACTTCAGATGTTTTGTGACGCCGCTGATGCATTTACTCGATTGTCGCGAATCTCAAAATAAAGGTGTTATGTATTTGTATAAGTATTTATGCGTGTACGCGTATGTGCTTCAATTTTTTTCTTGTAACGGCTCGTAGTATGTTTTCTCGTAGCCAAATTAACAGCTTACTTCTCCTCAACCTGTGCTGTTTAGCCAATGGGCTAATTGACAGTAAGAAAATACCTTATGAATTTTATTATGTAGAGTGCTTGTCAGACAAAAGTATAAAAAAACCCGTTCTTAAGGCCCTCCAGAAGCTGTTTGATTCCGTTATACTCGAGGGCAAAACGCCGCAGGCATGGTACAGAGCTGTAGTGGTATTATTCTTTAAGAAGGGCGATAATGTTCTTCTTAAGAATTACAGACCCGTCTCACTTCTGAGCCATGTCTACAAGCTGCTTTCAAGAGTCATCACGATCTGTTTCGCACGCAGGTTTGATGACTTCCAGCCTCCCGAACAAGCCGGATTCCGTAAAGGCTATAGCACCATAGACTACATACGTATACGCTGCGACATATTATACAGAAGACTGAAGCCTCCGATTCGATTAAAGCATGGGCTGTACTGCAGTCTCGACTATCGGTATATTGAAGTGCTGAAGTGCCTGTACGAAAACGCCACTATGTCAGTCCGACTCCAGAAACGGACCTCGAAACCTATCCTTCTGGCGAGGGGGAGACAGAGAGAGGTTATCTCTCCGAAACTGTTCACCGCTGCACTGGAGGATGTCTTCAAGGTTCTGGACTGGAAAGGGCTAGGGATCAATGGCGACTACGTCACTCACCTTCGGTTTGCAGACGATATAGCAGTCATGGCTGAGACTATGGAGGAGCTCAGTACACCGCTTGATGACCTTAGTAGAGCTTCCGAAAGAGTCGGTCTTAAAATGAAAATGGATAAGACAAATGGCATCTCAAATGCCCATGTAGCACCCCCTCTCATGAAGATCGGAGACACTACACTGTAGGTTGTGGACGAGTATCTAGGACAAACTGTCCAGTTAGGTAGGTCCAACTTGAAGAAAGAGGTCAATCGTTGAATCCAACTCGGCTGGGCAGCGTTCAGGAAGCTTCGCAATATCTTCTCGCCTCACATACCATAGTATCTCAAGACCTATGGCACTGAAACGTAGTCGCTCACAATGGGCCTTATGAGAAGGCTGAAAGTCACCCAAAGGGCAATGGCGAGAGCTATGCTTGGAATTTTCCTATGTGATCAAATCAGAAATGAAGCGAGCCGCAGTAGAACGAAGGTAACCGACATAGCCCGAAGAATTGCTTAACATAAGTGGCAGTAGGCAGGGCACATTGCTCGAAGAACAGATGGCCGATGGGGCCAAAATGTTCTGGAGTGGCGGCCGCGTACTGGAAGACGTAACGTTGGAAGGCTTCCCACAAGTTGGACAGATGACCTTATAAAGGCCGCAGGAATCTGCTGGATTCGGGAAGCACAGAACCGGTCGAAATGGCGGTGCTTAGGGGAGGCCTATGTCCAGCAGTGGACATCTTTCGGCTGAAATGATGATGATGATAATGATGTAAATTTTACAGTTTAATTACTGGACACAGCTAAATTTGCAACCAAAGTTACTAATAAGTAATAATAAGCTGATCTCAAAACACTATGTTGATCTCAAATACAAGTTGATTCATAAATAATAAATATTTCATTTTTTAACACGTTGAACGCCATGTGAAAAATCGGGTATTTCCATTCAGGCCATGGGGCTCACCGGTGAGCCTTGTCTTACTGAACCATTCGAGCCACGGGGGTCACCCGTGAGCCGCGTGATAGGTACTACGGAAACGCTTCCTACAAGCCACAGATTGCAGCTATCAAACAAAACGCGTATGGAAGTGAGCCGCGTGGCCCTGTAGGCGAACCGGACGGCGTGGTTTTCAAATCCAACATAAACTTGTAGTTTTTATCAGGGTTATTGCAAGATGCTAGGATTATTCAACTCAAAATGTTGAAGATCATACATTTTTGGCGGGAAAAGCGTAAGCGATCCCTCACTTATCGACGCAGCGCGCGATATTGATCGGCCGGAGTATATCACTACTCCCGATTACTCCCGAAGCGCGCGCGCCGGGTGGGCCGTAGCGTGACCCCGTGGCCCCCGCGAACGGAAATGTACACAGTCCTTTGTACGAGGCCACGGGGCCCACCTGTGAGCCTTTTACAATATCTTAAAAACTAGACGGTAGAAGTCGCAAATATTTATTTTCCATACAAATTACGACATTTTATAAACTTTGGAATGAAAATCTCAAGTTGATGAAAATTACCAATTACCTGATTTTGGCTTGGCCCGACCGGAAGACTACGATAGGCCCACCGGTGGGCCACATGGCGTTCAACGTGTTAAACTTCAATCCACAGGAAATTTATGAAAAAATAAGGATTTAAAACTGTATTTTGCTTACAGAAAATACGTTTGTAACTTTTGTGGCGTCTTTCGTAACTTTCGTGAGAACCGAAATTTCAAAATAGAATATTTCTGTACTTTATGCACCGATTTACATATAATCAAAATCGCACTTATTATTTTTAGAGCATCTTAAATGTGTGTCCATTTATTTGAAGAGTACTCTAAAAAAAAATTCGCCACGAAAGCTACGCGGAGAATACTTTTTGAAGAACTACTCTTTAATGTTGTACTTACTGAATTTCATAATGCAACTCGTTTTCAAAAAAAGAACATTGTAATGCACGCGCGTTTCACTGCAACAGCGCCGTAATTTAAAAAAAGAACTTATTCGAATTCACGTCGTATACTATGACGCCGGCCGCCATGTTCGATACGAGTATTAGTATTGCAAAAAACTGTTTCAGAACGTTTTATAGAGGATTGATAACATGGATGTAGATAAAGTCGTGTATGCAACTGTACATAATTAGGTATTAAAACACTCATGTGATACCTACTATTATCACACTCGTCTTCGCCTCGTGTGATAAACCCACATTCGTGTTTTAATACCCCTTAAGTCAGTTGCATAAATAACTATTATGAACCCCATAGGTTCACAATTACTGTAGGTAAGCCCGCGGTCGCCATCGGATGATGGTATTTTACGTTTATATGATAAATGTTATACGTTTTATACCTATTATGTAACGTTTTTTCACCCCCCACCAGTCTGCGCTAGACGTTTGAGGGGTTAAAGGTCTTGTTTTTATAAAATCAAAATGACGGATTTTAGAAGTCAATAAATCAAAATAAAGGGATTGAGGAGATGATTCCAAATCCTCACACTAAAATAAAAAATTAAAAAACCCAGCTTCATCAAAGCGCTTGAAAAGTGAGCTTGTTTTGAACTTTCTATTTGCATTCGGGTTTTCTTTTTTTTACCCGACTGCCCCAGAAGGAGGGCAAGTAATGTTTTTTCAATTTTCTGTTCACATACTTTCCTATTCTCATCTCCACACCACTGACATTTGACACGTATTCTCAGTCACAGACTGGTTATTTCTATCGGTACAATACGGATGAGACAAAGGCTCGATGTATAGTCATTAGCAGGCCCCTCACGAGTCGGCACTCGTGATTCATGCACCCTGGGAACGCTGGCAGAGTTGGCAGAGAGCCTGCTGGCCCCGGGCAACACAACCTCACCGGAGTATGAATGAAAATAGAGCGCTATTACTGTTGTTTGTGGTTTCTGAAAACTACGCACAAATACGAACGCAATACGAGATTAATGCCCGGTTTATGGAACGGAAATTATCGACGCGTCAAAAATAAATAGGAGCAATGGTGGACCAGTCGTAACGGCCCCGACTTCGTGTTCGAACCCAGACAGGCGCATTATTTTTTTTAATTTTTTAATTTTTTTATTTTCTTATTACTCTTAAAACGGTGAAGGAAAACATTGTGAGGAAACCGAAATGTCCTAGAACCAAAAATTCGAAGACATGTGGCTGTTGGTAAATCATTCAACCAATCACAGCAGTTTATGTGACGATTTGTCAGCTAATTTATGTGTTCATTTTTGTTTTAGCCTATACAAGGTGTAACTTAAATAACGCACAACTTCTTAAGTGGTCATTGAACTCATCATTATGAACAACTTTTACTACGGGAACAAACCAAAAATCGCGAAAAAAAAACTTATCTTCCCTACTTTTTGACTGTAAGAGCCTTTATGCGAACATAAATGTAGGGAACAGCAGATTTTTTCCGTGATTTCAGGTTTGCTCCCATAGAAAAAGTTGTTCATAACGATGAGGACAGTGACCCTTTAAGAGGTTGTGCGTTATTGATGTTATACCTTGAATAATTCCAGCCTAAAATTGTGACACTGAAGGGCAAAAGCCTCTTTTCTGAGAAAGAGAAAAACAATTTGGAAAACGAGTGTGTCTCTTTCAAAATTATTATTGAAATCAACAGCATCGTCATTCTGGTGTTATTATTAACCCTTTAACCGCTTACGTCGGATTAATCCGACAAATGATTTCGTGTCCATTTCGAATTGGTTGTATATTTACGAGCTCCTACCACAGCTCCTACTTATAATCTGCTTTTTTTATTTAATTATGCTGTATTCTATCAAAAAGATTTTTTAATTTTCTGTGCTTGCCGCTGGGGAAGTCTGGCAGTTAAAAGGGCATACAAACAAACATACCTTAAAAAAAAACCGGCCAAGTGCATGTCGGAACACGCACAATGAAGGGTTCCGTAGCTGAAAAGAATTTATCCCAAAAACAAACATAACATTGTAATCCCAAAACAATATTTTCTTACGTAATAAAATTACAAATTAACAATTTTTTGACTTTTTCCTTTACTTGTGCGTGAGACCTTGCTTCTTGCCAAATTTCATGATTCTAGGTCAACGGGAAGTACCCTGTAGGTTTTGATTTACCCGTGAGTATCAAAATATGTCGCATAAATGGCCGTATTTTTTTTATTGCGTTGACTTACAAGGTTGATTTTTTTTTAAATCTAAGAGTTTATAGACTTACGTATTTGATATTAATTTCAACTTGATACCTCCACGCGATACTGAGAAAAAGGGGCTTGACAGACTGACTTACTTGAAAATATTTTTTTATATAATAAAATTACAAATTATCAATTTTCGGATTTTTTCCATTACTTGTGCTGTGAGACCTTGCTTTTTGCCAAATTTGATGAGTCTAGGTCAACCCTACCCTACCCTACCCTAGGGAAGTACCCTATAAATAGGTTTTGATTTACTTGCGAGTATCAAAATATGTCGCATAAATGGCCGTATTTTTTATTGCGTTGACTTAGAAGCCTGATTTTATTAG
Source organism: Cosmia trapezina (assembly GCA_905163495.3). Classification (NCBI taxonomy): domain Eukaryota; kingdom Metazoa; phylum Arthropoda; class Insecta; order Lepidoptera; family Noctuidae; genus Cosmia; species Cosmia trapezina. The sequence continues at coordinate 21,596,292 of LR991032.1, read as the reverse complement.
AACTCTAAGGGTCTATTATAGCCTTACGTATTTGATATTAATTTCAACTTGATACCTCCACGCGTTCCTTATAAAAAGGGTCTTGACAGACTGACAGACAGACAGACAGACAGACGGACGGACAACAAAGTGATCCTATAAGGGTTCCGTTTTTTCCTTTTGAGGTACGGAACCCTAAAAATGAAAAAAAAAAACAAACATGTTACATCAACACAACACATTTAAACATGTTATTACGAAAGCCAGAATTTTAATAACATATTCAAACAGCCGCAAGTTCTTGTCGTAACTTCTCATAAAAAATCAAACCTCGGAAAATGCTTGGAAAAATGTAGCGTTTATTGTATTCTTTTTTATAAGGCACTAGCTGACCCGACAGACGTTGTCCTGTCTTAGCTATAAATATTCTAATGTAAACGCGTGAAGTTAAAATAGTCGTTAAGTTTTCTGAAATTTTCCAATTATCTGCGAAATTTTTGAACTTTTTTGTTTCATAAGAACTTTCTTCTGACAATAATAAACACAACAAAAAAATAATTAGCGAAATTGTTCACGCGTGATACGATTACCAATGAAAATAGAGATTCATTTTTATACAACGTGTAATGCTAAATGCGCAAAACCTCTTAAGGGCCATTGTACTCATCATTATGAACAACTTTTACTATGGGAAAAAAATCAGCTGTTCAGTACATTTTGACGAATTATGCGAACATAAATGTACTATGTTCGCATAATTCGTCAAAATTTACTGAACAGCTGATTTTTTTTTCGCGATTTAAGGTTTGGTCCCATAGTAAAAGTTGTTCATAATGATGAGTACAATGGCCCCTTAAGAGGTTTTGCGCATTTAGCAGTACACGTTGTATAATTACTAGCTGACCCGACAGACGTTGTCCTGTCCCAATTCAATAATTCAAAGTTCCCATAGAAAATCCACTTTCAGTTTTCCCGAATTTTCCAAATTTCCCGGCAACTTTTCCAATTTTTTCACTGTTTAAACCTTCCCTGGACTACGACAAACACTTCAAAACCAAAATCAGCTAAATCGGCCGTTCTCGAGTTTTAGCGAGACAAACGAACAGCAATTGATTTTTATGGATGAGATGAATGTAGTTGAACTGTCAAAATGAAACCGATTTCGATTGATAGTGTGTTACGCAATTAGGGTGCTGGTTATATTAATACCCCTAGCAGAAATCGAATACTGTGGGAATTATAGATACATGTCGCGCTGTAATACCGATTGAATAGTAAATTACAGAGATAAACGGACTTCGGACGTATCAATCGTGTTTTCAAAGAAATCGTTTGATGGATTTTTCATCAGGTCCCCTTTGAGGGGCCAGTTGAACCGTTTTGCTTTAAATTAAAGGGTACTTGATGGGGTTTAATTCTGTTTGTCGAGGATTACTAGGTATAGAATTTATTGTAAGGTTAATGGACTTTAGAATAGAGATGTTTTATGATTAAATGCAGGCAAGTGATGTGTGTTGTTTTAATTAATGGGTAATTTTAGTTTTATACCCTTATAATATCAATATTTTATAGCGAATAGGATTAATTGATAGTAGAAACATAGGATATTATTGCTAAAATACATAGCAATTACAGGAGCGGGACGGAAACGTTCACATTAATAGATCACGCACTTTTTCCTACATTTGCGACCCGCCCACCGCAAATTTCCTCATAATTATGTATTATGCGAAACTTATAAAATTATAGGTCCTGCGAGCCTATTTAATGTTTTACCTTAATGCAGTAACCATGTCGTGACTTTCTTTTGTCATAACCCCCGACTTTATGCAAATTATAGCAGATTACAGCTTTCGCTTGTACCTTTTTAAGCCTGAAATGCAGCTTTGAGGTTAATTTTACATTTGCTCGGGATTTCACACCTGCATAAGGGTTATTGGCTTGGCGGAATATTTGTCGTCGATCCAAAAATAGCGGTATTGGTTATGTGACGTCATCATGGCATATAGCACGGCAAACACGGCGTGAGTGTAGAGTACGTGTACGTAAAGTCACGCCTCGCGGTCACGCCGCACAGAGCATTGTTCCCAGCCTATGTGGGTTGATGCAAGTGAGAGAAGACAGCGGCTTTAAACGTTTTATAAGTTTCTTTATATAAAAAAAATCCGTGAATGACTAACAAACCTCAAAGTCTACACCAATAAGCATAGAATAATGACATTTTCAAGGTATGCAGCGGTGCATCAAGGAAGGATTACTTTAGAATATCCTTAAACTGACACCTTGGGCCAGGATCTAAGATAAATCATAAGATTTATGGGAACTGACTACGTACCATGGGAGAAACGAATATCTGAACACAATTATGTTATTAGTAACGCAAACAAGAATAGTTCTTACAGTGCATTGATGTTCGTTTCTCTGATAGTACCTACCTAATTGCAAAATCTAAATTCTGAGCAATTTAAAAGCGTCTCTACAATTATACGATTACAAAAAAAAATACCTTTGTAAAAAATCGCATTTCATATTTCTGTTTTAATTTTATCTAAACCATGAGGTAGCGTAGCCTGAGCAATGGATTCAGTCAGTGACTAAATATTAACATGTAATATTAAGATTTTCATATAAATTTCTCGCCATTTCTGGTACTCTCAGTCAGTCACAGCGACGGAAACGGAGTACGATTTTAATTATATGCTTCGGTAATCTTCGTCTGTATTTGAAGTAAGGAGTTCATTAAACACACGTAGGATCTTTTTCTTTTTTTGTTTACTTTTTGCATGATAACAAGCTCTGCTGGTTCTTCGAATAGTAAATAATCCGCAATGCTATGCAGTAAAAACTTTTTGAAATCAATAGCACCAGTGTTTTTAAAAACTTTTTAAGGATGCCATAAAATCAAAGAAGAAAACGGTGTGATTGACAGTTCATGTTTTGGAGGGAACACTAAAGTAATATTTTTCCAATTGGTTCAAATTAAATTAATGAAAGGTAAGTACTACCTAAATGCTGATTTGGGGAAATTGATGAATTTACAATCATAGCCGAAAAAAAGTTAACATTTTGGTAGTTACACATTATGAATTTCTGTGACTCAAACTCGAAAGTGTATAACGTTGAATATGGGGGCCCTTTTTGGAAGCCAAATTAGAAAATTTAAAAAAATATTTAATAAAGAAAATAGTTGTATACCTACAGATTACAGAAAAAATAATAAGAAGACCATAACATGGTAAAATGTTCCAATATTATACGTACAAACTTAGATGCAGTTGGAATGTATGGGAGAACATGTTTTTCAACTACAATGTTAAGTTTGTCCTTCAGTCCGGAATTGGAGATAGGTTGTACCTATCACTTGAGTAAAGCCGTGCGCCAGCCGGGCACAGCTTTCAGACGGAACCCTCAGGGCGCGAGTCCTAATCGCCTTTAACACACCGGTTTTTTTGTTGAAATTAATCAAAAGTTTAAAACCTGCCAGGTGGATATAACGAAATATTTCTGAGTGGTCATTAACCACTGTATGTGTGTAACCACAAAACCAAGTGATACAGCCTATAAATTTCCAATTCCATACTGAAGGACAAACTTAACACTATTAATTCTATGATTGTAGTTGAAAAACATGTTCTCCCATACATTCCAACTGCATCTTAGTTTGTACGCACAATATTGGGAGATTTACCATGTTATTCTATGATATGGTCTTCTTATAATTTTTTCTGTACCTAATCTGTATATAACTGTTTTCTGTATTAACTATTTTATACAGAGTTGAAAGTTTAGAGTGAGATATTACCTTAATACACGAACGGACTAGTGATGATTATAGCCGCTATAATAACTTACTCAAAACTACTTACCTACCTATCGCTATAAATAATTTATTGACGATTACCGCATAACCATGAAATGTTTGTCGATAGTTTTTACGATCTTCACGAGCAAAAAACATTGACCTCAAGTTATTACTGGCTACTGAGGTTTATGCAATAAGTTTTAACATTTATTTTGTTTTACTTTTTTTTCCTAAGTGCACCATCACGAGTAGAATTACACCTACTTATGCTACTTAAATTAGTGGCTAAATTACTAGCATTCAGTTTGTTTCCTTTTGTATATTTTTGGAATGCTGAAACATTGAAAATCCTGCCGCAGTTCACTGCAGTGGTCATTGATTTTTTTTGATTTTGTTTTTTGTTTTGTTTTTTGATTGTTTGTTTGTTATTTTTTTATTACTAGCTTCTGCCCGCGACTTCGTCCGCGTGAAATTTCTTATTCCCCGACCCATCCCGTCGCAATGCATTACTTGCCCGCGCTATTACTTACTTCGTTTTCGCTTAGATTTCTTTCTGACTTTTTTTTCATTTTACTCGACTCCTGAGATACGAAAGCGAGCGAAAGTGAGCGTGATGATATAAATAGCCTATAGCCTTCCTCAAGAATTGGGCTATCAAATACAAAAAGAATTTTTCAAATCTGACTGGTAGTTCCAGAGATAGCGCGTTTAAACAAACAGTAAACCTGTTCAGCTTTATTATTTCCGCAACCGTTTATGTCTCACGTCAAACCAGAAAGCGTTTTCACCAGCATGCGGCTGACATTTCGGGCCCCACACGTCCGTATCCGCCACTGACGCTGCTAAAAACACCACTTTTTAGTTTTTACCACTTTTTACCTTTTGACACGGCTCGCATTTTTATAGTGATTACATTTTTGTTTGACACTCTATTTTTGTTAGTTTTGTGTCATATTGTAAAGCAACATAGAGGGTTATTTTAAATTGTCTAGCTAAACTCCATAGACGCGATCGGTATTAAAATGGGTAAGTAAATTTGATGATTTGTTGTGGGGTCATCGACCGGAATTATTGTAGTCACTTGAGATATCAGTTTGTGTAAACTTCACGGACGTGATATACCCATCAGGTCTGTTTTTTTCGTGTTTAGATATCGATAAACATGATAAAACATAAGAAAACTGTTTTTCTCAACTCATTTTCAAGTAACGAAACTAACGTGGTCTTTGCCATGACTTCTCACTGTTTTTTTTTTCTTTAATTTTTTGCTTTGTGTTTCACGAACTGTGTCCAAATAAAAGTTTTTCTTTCTTTCTTTTATTTCCCAAAAAAAAAAAAAAAACATAAAATGTGTGTGGGGGTGTGTGTGTGTTCATGTATACAATGCGCGTCACTTTCTCGTGACTAAACAGTTTTTCTTTCTTTCTTTCTTTTCTTTCAAATCTTTTTATTTTAGCGTTTTTAGATATCGATACACATCCCGTCGGCGGAGTGTAGGTAGCCAATTTAAAATAACCCTGTATATCGGCGTATGGTTAAAACACAAGTTTTGTTTGTGTTTTGTTTGTCCTGTTTAACTTTTGTTTTCGGACGGATCAGGCCGTATTTCGGTGGTAGTTATGACTGTATTAGTTTTTCCTGAAAAGGGATGTAACAGATTATGGAAGCTGTTATGAGTTTTGGGCTCCCAAGTTATAAATTGGTTCGGGGTTTCGGGAAAGAGTTTATAAACGTAAATCTAATGCTTTTAGGTAGGAATTTTTTTATCCTAAGTAGGGATTAAGGCGATAGCCAGAAATTCTACAGCACGGGCAATGATATTTTACGTTCATAGTAACCAACGCGACATTTAAAATCTGGTCGTGACACGTTTTCGACTTGTAATGAAAAATGTAAAAAAAACTTCCACTTCTCCGAAGTTTGCAAAGAGAAAAATCTGAAATTATTCTACGTGATAGAAGTTTATGTATACAGGGAAAATAAAACGATGTCTCTAAATAGCACACTTTTTCAGATATCGGAACGGAACCCTCGGTGCGCGAGTCCGACTCGCTCTTGGCCGATTTTTTACATATAATAATGTCGTTGTGCACTGGTATTAAAGAATTAATTATGAGCGCTCAAAAATACCAGAGCCAATATCAGAGCTTCACATGGAATTTGTGTTGTCCAAAACTGAACAATGGGCCTTATTATGCTTAAAAGACTTTTTATGTAATGTACAAATACATGCCGAACAGGCCGACATATTTTGTCACATCAATAGTTTTGCCATTATGCTGTGACAAAGCCCTTTCGTTTATCTTAATCTTTTAGGGACGGCATCCGTCACGCCAATTAGAGGGACAATAGCCCATTATTGCGCAGTCATCACGATCCCATATATTACAGAGTCATTAGTCATCTATATCTGATAAGAAGTATAAGAACTCATCCATTGGTGAGCTGACTCATCCATCTTTTTGCATACTCCTGAGAAACAGGCAGTGTACAAAGAAGTATCGATAATAGAGATGAATCGATAAGGGAACGCAAGTCACAGATAGGTTTAGATCGGTTTTCTTGATTGGAGTTGAGATGGGTCTGCGTTTGTCAATGCTAATTTGGACTAAAGTCTGATTGTGATGCGGCGTCCCCTTGGTAGAGGGTTTTAAGCATGACTTTCAAATTCTGTGAAAGGTAAACCCAACATTTTTGACTAATGGATCTTGCTATTTTGGGTTGAAATTGAAAAATAGGTACTTATTACATTTTTTTTTTTAAATTAACGGCTTTTTTATTCTAATAATCAATATGGAATTACATTATTATTATAAACTAACACTAATATATTATTTACATATTATGTACAAGTATATCTACCTATAATAGAAAATAAAAAGGGGAAGAGGTCATAGGGCCTCAAAAAATTCGTCCACATCGCTGTCAATGGGAAATGTGCCCAAAGAGCTGGCAGCATTTTTTTTTTCTTTTTTCTTTTATTACTCTTAGGAAGGCTTACAGGCTAATTACAAACAATATTTAACCACAACGTATTATCAATTTGCTAATAACAAGCCTCCACAAATGTATAACATATCGATTAATTTAAGCTGAACATTAGTGTTAAAGTTAAGTAGGTTAGTTTTATTGATTAGTAGGTTAGTTTTATCAATTAGCAGGTTAGTTTTATTTATTAGTAGGTTAGTTTTATTTATTCATGTTGCTAATATAAGTTTAAGAACCACTAGCCGGTGCATCATCCACAAAAAATGACTTGGCTAAGAGCGTCCTTGCCGTGCTTATCTTAGTACAAAATAAGTCAACATCATGTTCAGAAGATACCTCATTGAAGCTTCGAGCGCTTCTTATAAGAAAAGCATTACGCCTATAATTCGTACTGGCAGAAGGCACACCTAGAAACGGCCTTTTACGCAATCCAATAGTGTTAGTGCGAAATGATAACTTTGCTAATAGTTCCGAGCAGTCAATCGAGCCATTGGCTATGTTCATCAAAAAACATATATCATTAATGAGTCGCCTACGATCCAGTGGGAGAAAATGGTATCTCTTACAACGGTGATTGTTAGCGCGGGGAGCAATAAAAAGCGGACTGTATCAAAAATAAGGCTGGTATATTACCGTCTACTATCACAAAATATAAGTTCCCGGACAAACAATAATAAATTGAGTTTAAGAGAGGAGTGTCGTCTGTCGCGGTGGAGTCCGTGGACGCGAGTGGTCATCGGGCCGAGCGGTGTCGCCGCCGCGCCGCGCCTCAGCTTGCCGATGACGCGATGATCACGCTGCCTGCGCGTGTCGACCGCATGCAGAGTGCTTTGTTGGGTTCGATTCCCAACATGCTGCCCGGGTTGAAGCGTAGACTTCAAAAATCTGGAAGGGGCAAATATGAATTGTGGTGCCCTCAAAATGGTGCTCTTCATTGTGTTCACCTCACTGCCAGAGTAAACACTCATGACTCATCGACCATAATGGTGTGCTGTCAGAGCGTTACATGTACACGTAGCCATCAGAGACCTGTGGATGAGAGTAGAATTAAGTGGCCGTCCAATGGAAACAGAAGGAGTGAGAGCGGAAGAGTTGAGGGGTTCTGAGGGAAGAGAAATGTGAGGATGGGAGTTTAAACAGCTTTTATTTAAGTGAGGCAGGCCGCCATTTCTCATAGCTAGCAAGCAAGGCTAATGTATGAATAGGAGAATAAAGAATATGAAGTTTGGAAGCGTATAGTGTGAATTCCGACAAATGATTGAAGAGCGGAAAAGTAAGCTTCACTAAATAACGCAGCAACGAGTTTGAAACGACAGGCTTGTGTTGAACTGCAAATGAAATTGCCAAAAATGATTGACTATAATTGCAATTTCTGCTTCTCCTGTCTGCTAGCATCACTGGCTCAGCGTAAACAACGCCAAAACAAAAAATGAATACTTTATATCACAAGTACCTAAGGATAAAATGTATGAATGACCTAATTGTATCACCAACACAAAAGTTATTGGATGATAAAAATGAGAAAATAAAATATGAATAAAAATGTATAAATTATGAAATGTTATGAACATTAGGAAACTAAGACCTATGGTTAACTACACTACCTATAGCATCTACTTAAGAAATATTATTAGTATGTATGTAGGTACAACAGAACAAGAAACCAGTACTGGTAGATCGTGTCTCTCGGTATGATTGGGCATAGTGGAAACAGCCCACGACAAGGATGAACACTGATGGAATCAGTCTTCAGCCCGCGGGAAACAAGATCCGCCGGTTTGCCTCTCGACGGTAGGTAGCTAGCACGCGTGACAGGTATGATTTATGTTTGGTTGAATATTACTATGAAGACAGCTAGGCCAAGACTCCCTATCTGTGTACCTATATTTGAAGACAGAACCTTTAAGAAATTGCTCATGTGACATGAACCGACACTTTATATTTTGAAGTGAACCGCCTAAGACTGATGGATTTTCCTTCAGCGGCATGGTTACCACAAAGCGTCCGTCGTCCTTAGGAGTGCCATATTTTTTAAAGTTCTGCTTACAGGAACGCTTCTCAGGAGATAAGGAGTGCTTGGCTGCGGTGGTATCTAATACCGGGAAACAAGATAAGACTGGATCGGCGTCCACGTTTAAAAAATGACAAACGGGAGAAGAAGAGTGTGACTTATGACGGGCGACGTACCCTGACACTATCCAACCCAGTTTTGTTTCATATAACTTGGGCAGATTTTTACCCAAGTCAATAATATTATTGCATAAGACGGACCAAAATATTTCGGCCCCAACTAAGATGTCTACAGCTGACGGTATATTAAAAGAAGGGTCAGCTAGACTTATTCCCATAGGAAGAGGAATGTTGTCGATGTTTATAAAAGAAGACGGTAAAGCTTTAGTGATCTGTGGTAAAATATGGCAGTCTACAGTACATTTATAGTCATCATTATGGATGGACATAATAGTAAGGCTGCAAGACTGTGTGCTATGAGAAGCGTTATTATTTATACCTGTCACGGTGGCGCTCGCACCACGTCGCGACAAACCCAGCTTACCGCAAAATGCCTCGGCAATGAAGTTACCCGTGCTACCGTTGTCGAGCAGTACTCGGGCAGTGTGGATGGCACCCTTGCTGTCAATCACTCTCACGAGCGCTGTGGAAAGTAAAACATTCGGAGGAGTAGTGTCCTGCTGAACATTTGTTGCACCGGCAAAGTTATTAATGGGAGTAAGTGGCTCAAGAGTAGGGGTTGTTTGTACCTCATGTAAATGAAGCAGAGTACTGTGCTTTTTCTTGCAATGTCTGCAAGGAACAAGATTGCACTTTGATTCTACGTGCCCTGGTCGAAGACAATTAAGACAGACCTTTGCTTCTTTGGCCTTTTGTTGACGATCTTCTATAGTCAGGGCTCTAAATGCTTCACAATTAAATAAGAAATGAGGCTGATTGCACATAGGACATGTAAATAGTTTTTTATTATTATTATTGTTTTTTTTATTTATAGTGCTACTGTCATTTTTATTTTCATTTGATTTTGTAGTTAGAATATTTGAATTATGTTTAATAGTGTCTGAGTGGTGTACGTTGTTACTATGTGTTTTATGTTCTTGCAAAGTTTCCAATAAGTCTGCTCTGTTGCTAAGAAACTTAGTAAAAATATCTAAAGAAGGTGGATCGCTAAGCATGTTTCGATGTTCTTCCCATTCCCTACGTGTGACATTGTCGAGTTTTTCTGCCATCGTATGAATTATGAGGGTATCCCAATATTCAGTTGATTGACCTAAGGTTTTCAATGCACGTAGATTTTTATTTGTGACATCTATAAGGTTACGAATAGAAGAACACGATTCACATTCCATGTGTGCAACGTTAAACAATGCATGGACATGATTATTTACGAGCAATCTTTTGTTGTCGTACCTACTACACAATAAATTCCAAGCGGACTCATAATTCTGAGCTTTAAAATCTAAATTATCAATAACTAGTAGCGCACTATCTTTAAGAGATGCACGAAGGTAGTGCAATTTATTAATGTTGTCAATGTCCGACCGTGAATGAATAAGTGAAATGTAAGTGTCTCTAAATTCTAGCCAGTGTTGATAGTGACCGTGGAAAATAGGTAAATTAATTTTTGGCAAAGTCACACAATTATATTTGAAGCCACCTGCCTGTACATCCTCGTCACCCGTTACGACACCATCTCGGAGACTGCAAGCTTGAGGGGGACGAGCACCGAGCAGACTCTGCGCCGTCGCCACCAGCTTATAATACTGGTTCTCGAACTGCTCACGCTCCTCGCTCTCGTCATCGGGGTCGTCCAACAACACCTCGATGTCGCACTGTAATTTGTCGAAATCCACATATAAGCTTTCAAATCTACTAAGTCGGGCCTGTAAATCTAAAAGTTGTATGTTGCTATGTTCGGTGCAACTTTGAAGCTTGTGAAGGTGGTTGTCAAAAATGGTGAGCTTAGACTTCATACAGCTGCGTTTTTTAACGAGTTTTTCGTCAGTCATAGCGATGCATACACCAGTAGCTTGCTAGTAAATAAGCTAATGTGATAACAAACCAGGTTTTTTTTTGTTAAAGCAATAAAATGTACCTTCCTAATGAGTTATGAATGACTCGACGGTGCGAACAAAGAAACAGCTGGCGCAAACGTAACAAGTAGGTATGTCGCCGAGCGATCAGCTGATGTATAGATAAGAAGCGATGGATTTGCGTAAACAGATGGGATTTTAAATGTTATTATAATGGCTTAATAAATAGAATACTGATTTTAAGTGAAATATAAGGCTATGAATAAGGATGATTGTCTATAAATGACTTAAATTGATGTTCAGTGAATGCACTCACTTAAAAATAGCTATTTAAAATATAAGTTATTAGACAAAGAGAAGGAATGATTAAGGATTAAATTGGAACGAACTCACAAAATGTCTAAACCATCCACTGGATACACGATGATCTGCAAGTCTTCGTCCTTGTTTGTCCTTCAGTATGACTCGTACATTCGACGGGTCCGAAGTCCGACGACGGTTGACCTCTAGATGACTTTTTTCTCCGTGACGTGTGCGGGTGCTACGCAAAGTTTCTTGAACAGGATATAGATGACTCCTGCAGGAACTGTCGCCGCTGAAGACCGCAACTGAAGATCTTCGACTTTGAAGATTGTTTCCGAGACCGTTACTTTTTGTTTATGAGACGGCGAGATCCTTGATGGACCAATGTTAGCGCGGGGAGCAATAAAAAGCGGACTGTATCAAAAATAAGGCTGGTATATTGCCGTCTACTATCACAAAATATAAGTTCCCGGACAAACAATAATAAATTGAGTTTAAGAGAGGAGTGTCGTCTGTCGCGGTGGAGTCCGTGGACGCGAGTGGTCATCGGGCCGAGCGGTGTCGCCGCCGCGCCGCGCCTCAGCTTGCCGATGACGCGATGATCACGCTGCCTGCGCGTGTCGACCGCATGCAGAGTGCTTTGTTGGGTTCGATTCCCAACAGTGATAATAATAATAATAGTGTAATCAATAGATATTTGCATAGCCACGTTGGATGGCAATGCTAATTCTTTGTGCTAAAAATAGGCCAGCCCTTTGGTCCCGTGTAGAGTCGACCAACCGCTTGGCGAGGTAAAAAAAAATTCAGCTATTCCCTACATTTTCGACGAAATATGCGAACATAAAAGCACTGAACAGCTGATTTTTTTTCGGGATTTCAGGTTTGGTCCCATAAAAAAGTTGTTCATAACGATGAGTACAATGACCCCTTAAAAGACTGCCACTGCACCCTGTTACACCCTGTTTAGCTCAGCGGGGCAATTGCTTATCACACTATCAATCAACATTCATTGCATTATTTACGCGTTGTCGAGCAGACTCATTTTTCGAATATATACCTATGAAGCAATGGATTAGCAATTGGCTTCAAAATGATCCAGATTCCGATTGATAGTGTGTTACGCAATTAGGGTGCAGGTCCATTGTAGAGCCATTCTCGCATAAATGCACGAAAAGATTTAAATACCACACTACCACCAGTGCACATAGGAACGCGGATTATTTTATTATGTCATCTATGGACCAAATAACAATTCGTTCAGTTCAATCATGTTCGTTTTTACGCACGGGCTGTGCAGATTCAGGCTTTTTTGACGGCCTCTAGTATTTTTGTCAACAATTTGGCCACATTTTACGGGAATCGGTTCAAATATTGAACCATTACGCAGTCTCAGGTGTGTGTGATACATGCACATCATTACTTGAACGCACACGATGGGAATATCCTGTATTTATCTGGGTCATATCCTGAAGGTTTATCGCTAATATTTCGCACTTTATGCTACTATTCTTCATACTTAGGTATTTCGGAAAACTCCAAAAGCGACCATACTACCTCAGCTTTTTATCTCGCTCGCACGATACTGCTTGCGGACTGAGCGAGATTGAGTGCGGTGCTGGGCGCCGATAGTTTAGGTAATTGTTTTTTACGGTGAAAATAATGGTAATTTGAAAAAAAAAAAAAAAAACATAAGACCTGCTTTATAGTTAGTTCAGTTAGTATTCAAAGTTTATGATCTAATTTGAAGTGTTTTTTAAATACCAGCGGTTTATTGTTCGGTTTGGAAGTAACTTTGGAATTTATTTCCATCGAGAAAATTTTATGGAGTCGTGTTTTCGTCAAACAAAGTACATAAAATTAATCCTCAACTTTACCATATATTTATTTCAAAATGAATGCTGCAGTATTTTCGCCATAACGGAGGATCATGCCAAGCCATTTGAGGTAGTATAGGCTCATAAAGTCACTAAAAAAAGAATACATAGATTTTAGAATCTGTCTGCGGGATGTATTAGGTCGGGGAAAAAGTTTTTTCGTATTATAGTATGTATGAACTTGTAATAAAATCTCTTTGGCTATACTATTTGTATCTGGCTGGTTTTGGTATCATTGAAAGTTTAAATTTTAAAGAACATAATTCCAAATTCAAATTAGGAAAATGTGTGATTTTCATTTGTTTTTCGTATTGTCAAGATGAGTGAATCTAATGAAGAAATTCGATACATTTTAAAATTTTACTACAAAAAAGGTAAAAATGCAACGCAAGCCGCGAAAAAAATTTGCGATGTTTATGGACCTAGTGCAGTGTCTGTGAGAGTAGCACAAATTTGGTTTAAGCGTTTTCAATCCGGGAATTTTGATGTCAAAGATGCACGTCGCTCTGGTCGCCCTATTACGGATAAAATGGATGCCATTTTTGAAAAAGTGGAGCAAAATCGTCATATCAGTAGTTACGACGTAGTTGAAGAACTGGGAATTGACCACAAAACAGTTTTGACCCATTTGGCAAATGACACATAACTAAATAATAAACTATGAAAAAAAAATGTCTTGAATTTGTATATAAAATACGAAGGAACTTTTTCCCCGAACTAATATATATGTGAGAGACAGCAAACGGAACTGGGTCACTGTACAATGTACTTACATACATATTTCATGTGTTTAATATCAATCTGCCTTGCCTTTTCCCAACTATGTAGGGGTTGGCTTCCAGTCTGACCGGATGGAGCTGAATATCTGTATTTTACATGGAGCGACTGCCTGTCTGACCTCTACAACCCAGTAACTGGGTAATACGATACCCCTTGGTAAGACTGGTTGTCAGACTTTCGTGCTTCTGACGACCCGTAACGACTGTCAAAGATCCACGAATGACAGCCGGGACCAACGGCTTAACGTGAACGTGCACGGAAGAGTCTCGGTATGTAAAGATGGTCACCCATCCACTGATCAACCCCGGCGAGCGTAGCTTAACCTGACGGATCGACCCATGCGGCTGTTATTACTTAGCCACGAGTTGTTTACTACTTTAAATTAAAACTTGATATTGCAAGTCGTTATTTCAGACGACATTACAAAGCCCGCGGCGTGGTAGGTAGGTACTCGGATATTCGCTTAAGTGCACTGCGCTGAAATACAGGACATGTTATGTTTATCAGCTTTTCCCTCGGGCACGCGGGCGAAAATATGTTTTACAATAAACATAATAGTAATCATGATTAAAAACCTGTTGTTATAAATAACATTCGCGTGTATGTGGAGACGTAAATTATTAACCGTTGACTTAAAGGTAAATTAAAACTTGAAAATGTTAATAGAAATACACGGACTAGAAAAAAAAGAAGGACTCCGCGCCACGCGTACCTAAGTGAAGCACCGTACCGATCTATGTGTGCGTGATTGACAAAGACGCCATCGTGTCACGTAATGGCGGCCGGTCGGCATACTATTATGTAAATGTGTGCGTGAGGCATGCTTGCAAACGGTCTTATACTTACTGCGCTTCACTTTCGATATGCGTGGCGCGGAGTCCTTTTTTTTTCTTTAGTCCGTGTAGAAATAAAGAACTTCTTTTAGAGTTCAAGCTTAGCATTGCAGTGGAAATATTACAGGGGGATATTTCAATATAAAACTCAAAGAGAAAACCTCTATTGTGTTTTAGGGATGGAAAAGATTAAAGGAGATTGTTGAAGGTCCACTAATACCCCATGATAATATCAGAGAGCGATCAAATCAATAGTGACGGAGGGTCAGAAAGTAGTCCTATCACATCAAATACAAAATTTCTTGCGAATGAATGGACTCATCTTCTTAACATGAGGGCTATATTATGTAACTTAAATAACGCACAACCCCTTAAGGGGTCATTGCACTCATAATTATGATCAACTACCTTTTGCCACCGGCTTCGACCGCGTGGATGTCGAAAAATATCCCACGGGAACGCACTACTGGGAATTCCTTCCTTATTCCTTGTCTACATTATAAAGGGAACCTGTGTGCAAAGCTTCATCTTTCTACGTCCAAGGGTTTGGGCTGGACGTTGATGAGTCAGTCAATCAGTCAGTCAGGACTTCTCTTTTTATTTATATTGATTGATTGATTGATAATAACTCGTCAAAATGTAGAGAACAGCCGATTCTTTTTTCGCGATTTCAGGTTTGTTCCCGTAGTAAAAGTTGTTTATAATGATGACTACAATGACCCCTTAAGAGGTTGTGCGTTACACCTTTTACACAAAGAACACCCTAGCCACGCAAAAAGGTGCGCATTAATTTGTTTAATCTTATAAACCTCTTATCTTTTGTATTCACAGTGTGATCCATAAATTCATTAGATATATCAAAGGGAGCAGTTAAAACTGATTTCATATATTTACTTCACAGTTTGACTTGTCACGTACTAGGTACTAACAGCGGCGGCGGTTAGTTCCTAAGTTTTCCCATTTAACTTGTTGTCGCAACTTATTGATATATTTACGAAGTTTCGAATTAGTTTAGCACTTTTAACACTGCGCCCGAGTACGCCTAAGTGTTGAGTTTCTTAGGATTATAGGGGATACATTTTATATGATTTGTACGGTAAAATGGGGTTACTTTGATACTACGGGTTTACTTTGATAACAACTTTCGTCTTATGAAAAAGACTATGGGTATAGATTATTGGAGGCATCAAAAGTTTTTCTTACCTTTAAAATGCCCAGTAACCGGTACACCAAGAAAACCTTATTCATACACCAAATAAAATTAGTTTTTTCGAAAGTTGTTATCAAAGTAAACCCGTAGTATCAAAGTAACCCCATTTTACGGTAGGTGATAAGCATTGACGTAAAAAGTACGCAGTAATATATAAGTCAATGGTTATATGCCGTTTATTTCGATACATCGCTATAGATTCTTCTCTTTCTTTTGGGAATACAGCTGTTTATCATTCCGGAAAGTTTCAAACGTCAAATGTAAAAAAAAACAACCGACTTTCAAAAATAAAAAAAAACAGGTGTTTTTTTGGAATACAGAACCTTTTTTTTGAAATCGGTTAAAAATACAATCGTGTCGTTTTGCATCTTCGTCAAATCTAAGGATGTGGATATAGACCACCAAACCGAACAACTTTTTTCATGGCACCTGGCATCGTAATCGCGAAAAACATTTTACAAAAAAAAAAACAACCGACTCCCAAAATAACACTACAAAGTGAAAAATAACTTTAATTTCGGAAGTCGGTGTCTTTGGTTTTTTATTTACTTTCGTTTTTTTGCCACCGACTTCCGAAATTAAAGTTATTTTTCACTTTGTATTGTTTTTTTGGAAGTCTGTTGTTGTTTTTAGGGTTCCGTACCTCAAAAGGAAAAAACGGAACCCTTATAGGATCACTCGTGTGTCTGTCTGTCTGTCTGTCTGTCTGTCCGTCGGTCCGTCTGTCACAGCCAATTTGCTCCGAATCTAATGGACCGATTAAGTTAAAATTTGGTACACATATGGATTTCTGTGACCCAAACACGTACAGCTAAAGTAAATATATGAATTTTAAATATGAGAGTCACTTTTAGGGGGAAAATAAGAAAATTTAAAAAAAAAGTTTTGTAAACTGTACCGAGTGACATATCAAATGAAAGGGCTTACTATGAGGGTCTCAAATATATTTTTTTTATAATTTTAAAATTTATTGTTTTTAAGTTATTTAAGAAAATAGACGAAAATTGACCATTCCCCCCCACTTATCTCCGAAACTACTGAGCCTAAAATTAAAAAAAAAATATAGAAAATAGTTCTATACCTGTAGATTACAGGAAAACCTATAAGAAGTCTGTGGTCTTAAAATAACATGGTAAATCTATATATATTTATAAAAAATCAAAGTCCTGACTGAGTCACTGACTAATATACCAACGCACAGCCCAAACCAATGGACCTAGAGACTTGAAATTTTGCACATAGATACCTTATATAGTGTAAACATCCACTAAGGAAGGATTTTTGGAAATTCCATCCCTAAGGGGGTAAAATAGGGGATGAAAGTTTGTATGAAAAATCCTATCCCTTGAGTTAATAGACTTGAAACTTAGCACGAATATTCATCTAAGTAAATTATAAAGTTAATAATTTTTAGTTTTCCTAAACTACCCCCTAAGGAGGGATTGGGGGTGTCAAAGTTTGTATGGAGGAGCTTTAACACGCGGTCCGATTAACTCAAAACTCAGTTTTTATACTTGAGACCAAAAAATAAAACTAACGTGTATTAGGGTTTTCCAAAAATCTACCCCTAAGGGGTGAAAAGTTAATTTTATAGCGGAGGATTTTATTCGGGGCTTGATTAACTCTAAAATTGGTGTAAATAATGTTTGAGTCAAGTTATGGAAACATACCAGACGATTTTTGAAATTATTTAGGTATCTGTGTTCGTGAAAACAGAGATACAGTTTATATGAAAAATCTTATTAATTTGGTTAATGAACTTGAAACTTAGCACAAATACTTGCATAAGTAAGTAATAATGTTTGTCATTATTAGTTTTTCAAAACTACGCCTCAAATGAGGTTTGGGGATGTTAAAGTTTGTATAGAAGAATTTTAAAGCGCAGTCCGATTAAAAAAATGGTACTTTGAGTCAAGTTAGGAAACTTGTCAAACGAATTTTCACCGATTTTGACGGCATATAGCTGATGTTATAAGGAGTAACTTAGGCTATTTTTATTTTAGAAAAATAATTAGGGTTCCGCGCAAGAAAATTAAAATCCATGAAATCAGACAACCACGTACAGCCCAGTACAAACTTACTAAGCCTCCGCTGTCTATTACGGCTATAACAACAAATAATAAAAATAAAGCAAAGTTAAAAATTTAAGGGGTCCCCATACAATAAACTTTTCATTTTGAAAAAAAAATAAAATTTTTAATCTAGCATGTGGGGTGTCATGTCATTATTTCATCACCGCTGCTCTCAAAACGGTGAAGGAAAACATCGCGAGGAAACCGGCATGTCCTAGAACCAAAAATTCGAACACATGTGACATCTACCAACCCGCACAGGGCCCGCGTGGTGGATTACGGCCCACTCCCTCTCACCGAGAGGAGGCCTGTGTCCCAGCAGTGGGAACATTATAGGATGATTATGAGTTATGTGGGATGTCATCGTCTAGAACTCATTGAGTAGAGTACAAACATATTTTTTTTTATCTTTTAAAATTAAGAAATAGGGGGCCGTAAAAGTTGTAAATTTTAGACCACTTTTGTACGAGCTCTAGCGCAACAATTCAGCAAATTAGGAATTTGAAACTTCTTTATACCATGTAAGTACCTCGAATACTGTATTTAATTAACAATACTGAAAACGGCGATTCATAAGGTATTTTGTTTAAACATGGGTGATTTTTTGCAACTGCAAAAAATAACCTTGTGATTCACAGTATCATTATAAAATAAGTAAAAAGTTATCTTTGCGATTGTTAAACATATAATATGGTACGGAACCCTTCGTGCGCGAGTCCGACTCGCACTTGACCGGTTTTTTTTGTAAAAAGTTTTTATTTTTCACTTTTTAGTGGTGCCTACGCCACACAAATCTGAGTACCACTCTGCACACTGACTAAATGGAAAAAATACGTAGGTTTTAAATTATTGAAGCTAACTCAAAAGCCACTCATCAGAACTTGAAGATACCTATTTTTATGCGACCATCTCAGGAGTATACCATTTCAAATAAAAACTTTGAAAAAAGGCAAATACTTCGCGCCAAGTCGTTTCAGAAGTTTGGTAGGCGTAGTTTTAGTTGACAGAGATAACGAGGCTACGAAATCTGCCTTCTGACAATCAAAGCCACACATAACATACAACTCAAGTAGCGCAATTTGAAGCGGCATATATATACAGGGTGTCCCGTAAATAATGGATAATCTCTTCAGAGGTCATCGTACTCATCATTATGAACAACTTTTACTATGGGACCAAACCTGGAATCGCGAAATAAAAATCAGCTGCTACCTACATTTTGACGAGTTTGATGTAGATAAATGTACTGGTCAGCTGATTTTTTTTCGCGATTTCAGGTTTGGTCCCATAGTAAAAGTTGTTCATAATGATGATTACAATGACCCCTTAAGAGATTATCCATTATTTACGGGACACCCTGTATATATTTTTTTTTTGATACGGGCGTTCTCGCAATTGGTTCCGGGAACCTTTTTTGCTTAACCGGGCGTCGGCGGGGCCAGAAGGGCCTCTCGCCTTACAAAATAATTTATTTAAGTAGCTAAAGGCGTCTATAGTTAGCATTAAATCATTTATAGCCAGAGTGCACCTCATAACAATTCCAACAAGCCCAAACACGGCTAGGATACATTGTTTTGTTACTGAGTTCCGATGCCTACCTTCCGGCTTCTTCATCAGATCGGTTCGATGGTACCATTTTCATCAGAACCATTTATTTAAAGCTTCGTCATAGTCGCTTAAGGCGATAAGATATCTCGGTTAATAGTAACCGAGATATCTTATCGCCACCCGTGAAATACTTATCATCGTTGAGGAGTTCCCGTGGCTTTCTGTGGTCTTCTTCATCAGTTCCACTTCACCAGATGATGCTTTCTGAATGCAAATGCTTGATTTGTTGATGAAAATACCAAAATAGCTACATGTATGCCTATAATATTTGAGGAGTTCCCTCGATTTCTCATGGATCCCATCATCAGAACTAGATTTTGATAAAAAGCATACGATATATTGATATAGGCATACCCTGGAAGTATACCCTTTCAAATAAAAAAAGAATTTTCCGAATCGGTTCATAAATGACGGAGTACTGAGGTAACAAACATACAAAAAAAAAAAAAAAACATACAACCGAATTGAGAACATCCTCCTTTTTTTGAAGTCGGTTAAAAAATAATCAGCCATCCCATACATTTCCGTCGAATAGAAATTGACGTTTTCTATGGGACAGTTAAATTTTTTTTTCCTATGGAGAAAGTTATTCGGTTTGATGTTCTGTACCACACATTGAAATTTGATGAGGATGCAAAACGACACGTATATTATCAAACTCAAACTATTTTCCTAGTATTTTAAAATGGTGGATGGATTGAACATCCTGCAGAGTACACACTGACCTCTCACTGTAAGGAAATCCTATACAATGCGAGATCACTGTATACTGGAAATGTATAGCTTGATCTGTGGCCGTGCGTATCTAACAATATCAATTTTAAACTCACTTCTATCCCAAGCGAGTTTTCAACATTTGGGGTAGTTTTGGTATTTAAAAGTTTTGCTAGGTTAGGTAGGGATTATCACCATAGTTTACGTACCTAGGTGAGAAGGGATTTTAGACTTTATGTAGGTACAAAACTGGTACGTTAGTACTAAGCTATTACAACCCACTATGAGATTATTCTCATGCTTTCTCCTGTCAAATTTTCTATTCATGATTTTCCCGAAAAATGTGGTTTGTCCCGCGTTTCACTTTGACGAAACCGCTTAAACCTCCATCCATACCACGAACATAGTACCATAGTACTTCCATAGTACTGAAGGACTAGCGCAAAGATAAATAGAGTTTTATAAACGGTCGCGGGGAGTTTTAACTCCAAACGGTATTAAACTAGTTCGCTTTGGAACAGGAAAGGCTTCTGGATCGATTGCATAGCTAGAGTTGAAATTCACTACGATAATGTTTTTCAGAAAAAGTTTAATTTAGAACAAAGGTTTTATTTGCTCTTTTACAGTAACACATTAAATATTCCTGGCCAAATTAAATTAGTTAGCTAAACTCCGAAGGCGTGGTGGGTATCGATAACTAAACATGATAAAAAACCGGTCAAGCGCGTGTCAGACCACGCATAGTGAAGGGTTCCGTAGTTGAAAAGAATTTATGTAGGAAATAATGAAATAAGTGGTTCAGCGTTTTTGGAAAATCATCACCTTTTTTTTTTGTGGATGGGAAATCATCAAATAACTTCTCCCGCTCTGGGTGGAGCGGAAGGGCGTGTCAGACTTTTACTGATTAAAACCGACCCGTGTTCCTTCAGTTGCCTGTGACCCCCCTAGGGGTCCCCCTTAAAAAAATAGGGTAAAATAGGGGTTTTTTTTAAATCTACAAAACTGCACGGATATTGATACAATTTGGCAAGACTAAGATGGCATCCTGGGGAATGACATAGCCTACATTTTGTCTTAAAAAAATATCCTACAGGGGGTGAAAGTTTTATGAGAATCCCAGCACTTCTTAAGTTAGGGATATGTAAATTCAAATTTATGGTTTTGATTTATGAAAAAATCATCCCCTAATGGGGTAAACTAGGGGTTGATTTTAAAATTCACAAACACTATTAAAATTTTTGTGTAAGCATCTCTTTCTAAGAGATTTAAGGGGTTGGGTAGTTCGTATCTTGAAGTAACATTTAGTCTTAATATTTTTTTAATTCCCGCGGGATAGGGAATAAAGAGGATTTATATTTTCGCTTTAACGTTGCTTTCAAAGGCATGCAAGTTGGTAATTTTCCGTTTACTATTGTTTGGTTTTAAGATTTATTATCCTCCAGCAATCAGATATCAATCTGTTCGCCGCTGCTGGAGTACTATATAAGCAGTGCAAGAAGATATTGTATAGCCGACGTTCGCACGGTCGTAAAATTATCGCGGCGATTTTTTTTCGCGCACTGCATTTTCAACGCTCTGCTTAGCGCCGAGAGTTAAAAATACAACAGTGTGTTTTTTCGTCGCGCTGGGATGCACTCTGTTGTTGTTAGGTTGGATTCTCGAAGCTCGGCTCAAAATCGAGAGTTGAAAATCCAGTGCGCGATAAAATCCTGCCGCGATATTTTTACGTCCGTGCGAACTTCGGCTTACTTGGATTAACACTTAGGTACTTTTAATTCCGGTAGTACGTTCCCGTGGGATATTTTCCGACATCCACGCGGGCGAAGCCGCGGGCAAAAGCTAGTTAGCTATAATCTGAATCGGCTAGGTGGACACCATCAAGTCTTTTTATCTTTTAAGTAGGTCACATTCCTATAATATTCAAAGCAGTTAAGTACTTCACACCACCAATTTCACCTTCAGAGATCACCTGCGGCACACATTTTTTATTTATCACTCCATTCCAAACGTGGTAAGCAGAATTCCCAACGGCCCGATACACTACTTATTTGGTTCACAGCGCTGGCATTTTGGAAATGACAACAAAATTAACCTTTCCGTGTTATTAGATGCATGCAACTGTCTGCCCCCCTGTTAAAATAGCGTGACGTATGCGCATGTAATAAACGAAGTGTGATAATAAAATTTTAATAGAGTTTCTTAGAAACGGGCATTACTTTATACCAAGAACTACGCTGCGAACGTTAGCTAGTCATAATTACATACATAGAGTTATTAACTTCAAAATTCGTTTTGGCTCCGCGACATATTATTTTTATGAAACGTAATTCCAAGTTAGTACTACCACAGTATAATAAAGTTAGCAGTATTACATGTTCATAGAAAACGACGCGCTTCGAAATCTTCAATAAAAACAAAGACATTAAATATTACTTAACAATAGACGGGACATAGCGAACAAAATCGTAATCCGATACTTATGTCCTAGTGGTCAAAAGTCGCTCAGTCTTGTGTGGTACGCCTGATATCACGTCACATTCGTGTCCAAAAGAAAATCATTTTCGAAGAAAATATGCCGAATTGTACATTGTGGTATTGCAAACCTCGTAGTGATAAAATGAATCGATTAAACTACGATTTATTTTCGTTACTATTTTATAATTTATCTAGTATTGAGATAAATTAAATAATTTTCTTAGATATGTCAAACTATCTGACGGTTTGTAAATCAAAGATTGGTGTCGGTAAAAGTGTAAATATAGGGTATTCAGTTCATACTTGGCTATTATGTAACTTTGCTATATTATACTAGATGGCGTCACTGAGATATGAGATAACAGTTTTTGTATGACATTTCTTCTGATAGCCTCTTTAAAGTATCTTAAATCTCTTTGAATAAAAATGAGCGCGCGGCAGTTACGTATACGGACGAACGCGTATTTATCTACCGAGCGGTCGTAGGTAATTAATTCAAGGTCACTGCCCAGATAAACTACTGTACCTCTATTATTCTGTGGTACTACTGACAAATTACAAAGTTGCTGTATTTTAAAACTTCCTGTATTTTAAAGCAGTCGCATTGAAATGCATTCTAGCGGAACTTTAATTAGCTCTGTAGTTTTTGATGGTGCTCTCAGGATTAAAATCTAAAGTCGGTATTGCTATGTCTCTTGAAAAGTTGAACATACACGGAGCAAATTAGAAGTGTGAAATAGACTAGAGTTTTTAGTAAGTATAGAAGTGTGAGTAAAATTGAGAAAACTTTTTTGCAATACCTACCGCTCACTTTTATATACTATTACGGGCACGTTTTCAATATTGCAATCGGAGCTGAATTTGTAATCTGGATATTTCGTTCAACATGTCCCGGAATTAACGCACAACCCCTTAAGGGGCCATTGTACTCATGATTTTGAGCAACTTTTACTACGGGACATTTTTATAATGTTCGCTTAACTCGCAATTTCAGGTTTTGGTCCTATAGTAAAAGTTGTTCGTAATGATGAGTATTGTGCGTAAATCCGAGACATGTTGTATACTTTACTGCCCCATTGGGTTCGATTCCTTAGGTCGAGCAATGTTTTATAGGGTTTTACTATCAGGAATTTCTCGACCAGTAGCAGACCGGAGTCCTGAATCCTCTATTCCATGGGACTTAAACATTATCTGGCGAAATATGGGTTTACTATACAACACTAGCTGACCCGACAGACGTTGTCCTGTCAACTCCTGTCCCAATTTCAATATTCCCATATAAAATCCACTTTCAGTTTTCCAGAATTTTCCAATTTTCCCGGCAACTTTTCCAATTTTTCTCATCGTTTAAACCTTCCCTGGACTACGTCAAACATTTCAAAACCAAAATCAGGTAAATCGGCCCAGTCGTTCTTGAGTTATAAAATTACAACGAAAAGTGGCATTGATTTTTATAGATATAGATTAGTTTTTGTTTACCCTAAACCAGAAAAGGTGTCATTGTACTCATCATTTTGAACAACTTTTTCTATGGGACCAGTACCTTGATATCGCAAAAAAAAAATCAGCTGTTCCATAGGTACATTTTGTCGATTTAAGTAAACACAAATGTATGGAACATCAGATTTTTTTTCGCGATTTCAATTTTGGTCCCATAGAAAAAATTGTTCGAAATGATGAGTACAATGACCCCTTTTCGGGTTTAGTGTAAACAAAAACTAATGTTGTATACCCCTCTGCCCAACCCTTTGGGAAAATAGTCGTGATGTTATGTTAAATAACTAAGAGTGTAACAATTATTGAGTAAATAAAGAGTCAATCTTGGCTGTGTGAGAACATAGAAAGCATTTTCGATCATGATAAAGGCATAGAGATTGAAAGCAACTAATCCTTCGTAGATATAGCTAGCTGTGTAGAACAGGTACCTATAAGCTCTGTGATTACCTTTCTGGCTCTGCCGTGGATTGCTCGATGCAGTCACTCGTACGCCGAAACAGACAAACAACATACTCGTAATTCATATTGGCCGTTGGTAGTGCATCCAGCTTTGCGGGCTCCTATGCGGTATACTACCGCATTGCCTCCGGGAATTGATACCTCTATAAGCAGCTGCTTATTTCGCACGTACACTGAATATTTGTGTAGGTAGGTACCTATGTGTCTAGGTACACAGATAAGGTACATAAACACGTTTGATAGACAATTTGGTAAACGACGTTTGGCAAAATTATCCACACTGTAGCACCTATTATTATTAATGCAAAAAACACAGACTCAATAGAAAGAAATAAAAAACTTTCATACAAAAAACTTTTGACTTTTTAGTGGGTCAGTTTGTAATTTATTTAAGCTACAATAGCCTAATGTCAACTGCTCATCACCTTTTACAAAGTAGGTATTGCTTTTCCCGATGCAGGGACGTTAATTGTTGAGGGGCTCGTAAGACCAGAGCTGGAGCTGACTATGAAGTCACCGTCAGCCCCACTTCACCATAAACATAAATATTGACAATTGAATGTTGTGAGTATAAATTGCTTAGCAACCATATTAAAGTAATCGAATCGCAACCCGTGAAATAATTAATAGTAGGTAGGTATAATTGAGTAGTTCCGATGGCCATGTGTGGTCTTCGTCAGCAGTTCCACTTCATTATATGGTGCATTCCGAGTGCAAATGCACGTGTTACTATAACGTGTGCTTATAAAAATTGAGGTTTCCCTCGATTTCCATGAGATCCCTCATCAGAATCTTACTTGGTTACAATGGGACTACCTCGAGAAAATACCCCTTCAAACAAAAAAACAATTTTTAAAATCTGTCCACAACAATGGACGGAGAAATCGCGTAACAAACGAAAAAAAAAAAAACACTCAAATTAAGAGCGTCCTCCATTTTGGAATTCGGTTATTAACACAATATGTACCTGCCACTTATTTATTTTATTACCAAAGTTACAAAATAATAACCAAAAATCTTAGCCTACCTATGTAGGTATATAGGTAACATAGGGTAACATCAGTTTTGTTTCAACAAAATATGGGTATGGCTTTGGCTATTAGACTATTGCAGATGAGTAAGACGATAAGTAAGTTCGTTCTTCTCCCTAAAGATCTACGTTTTGGAATGGGAAACTAGCTTCAACTTTCTGACTAACTGACCGACTCTTTGACGATTCAAAAGTGCCTGTAATTGGTTTAATAGAAATAAATGCTTTTGAGTTTGACTGGTGGCGATTCTCTTGTTCAATAGATAAACTAAAATTATTAGAGAATCGCTATCTTTTACTAACAGGCAGCGCGAGAAAAGGACGGCTATAGATATGAACTAAGTTAGATATTAAGTCAAACTAGTTTACGCTTTGCGCTTCACAATGTTTTTAGTCGACATGTATTCACACGTGTCGTTTAAATTTGTATGGAAATATTAGTTACAGCTCTAATTTACGTCCGTCTCTTTCTTGTTTTATTAGAGAGAAAAAGATAGCAATAGCCTAAATTAACTTTAGTTTGTGCACAACAGAATCGGCACCATTGTTTGTATGTTTGCTAAATTTTCGGACCAAACTACAAAGTAGCTAACCCTCATCGTATAGCACCTATTACCCTTTTCTATCACTGAAAATTACCAACCCAGTTTAGGCCTTCCTTTGCCATACTCTTTTGACGTACTCAAGTACTTACCTACATATTTTCTTGTACATAAGAGACGTAAATCTCATCTCTTTGTATATGTTAATTCTAAATCCCTCTGTAGACATTTCATCGAGCGTACACGTGTTGAACAAGGGTATCCTTGATACGGGTACCCGTTAATAAATCAAATATACTCGTACAGATTAACTGAATTAAGCTGGCCAGAAGTTGATCCATGATTCAGACTTAGTGCTATATGTATTTAATTAAGAAGTTATTTAATTCCTCGGAGATTCCTTTCTTCAGTTGCTAAAACTTAATAAATTTAGGTGACTTTTTGTATAATGGATGTAAGTACTTTAGTGGACAGAGATAAGTATCCACCTTATCCAGTAAGTGTTGTTTCTGGTAATTGGATTGGCGAGCTCGTGGCTAAGTAATAACAGCCGCACGGGTTGATCCATCAGGCTAAGCTACGCTTGCTGGGGTTGGTCCGTGGATGGGTGACCATCTTTATATGCACAGACTCCTCCGTGCCTCGGAAAGCACGTTAAGCCGTTGGTCCCGGTTGTCATTCGTGGATTTTTTCTTTGTTACAGGTCGTCAGAAGGCCGAAAGTCTGACAACCAGTCTTGCCAAGGGGTATCGTATTACCCAGTTACTAGGTTTTGGAAGTCAGATAAGCAGTCGCTCCATGTAAAATACTGGTATTCAGCTGCATCCGGTTAGACTGGAAGCCAACCCCAGCATCGTTGGGAAAGGCTAGGCAAATTGATATTGATCTGGTAAGGTGGATACTTTTATCTGGTCTGTTTTACATTCAAAATCTTCATTGATTTTAAAACACTCATAATTGCCACTTATGCCTGGCTTCTGAAGCATTCTAAAACGCAGTTTAAACTCGTAATAGCTATTGATTTATTTAAGCGAATTCCTTTCTTATGCTCAGTTTTTGAGGTCCTCAGTTAAACGTCGATAGTAATTCACTCGACTTTTAAGCTAAATTCTTCCTTTAGTGTTCAGAAACTCGATATCAAACCAACAGTCACTATCGAATCGATAAACTCTGTTTAAAAACCTCAGAATCTGGGCATTAATGTCGCAAGGTCTTGTAGCAAACCGTAAAATTGTAAAATTTATTGATAAATTGAGCTCAAATCCCAGTCATTTGAGAATTTCGTCGTCATTACCCGCACTTAAAGTTAAAAGCTTCACGATTTTGATAAGGCACTCGTGAGCCTTTTTTACGAAGGTACATTTTACTGTGATTTTCTTTGAATTTCAACATTTCTGTGTCGTACAAAGGCATTTAGGTATGCTCTGAGAAGTGAGAATGCTTTACGAGTTTTCACTGAACACTCAGTTTCCTTAGTGCCTTAGCATTGTGATCTTATTTGTTTGTCGTGAGTCGTGACTTATTTTGTGACTACGGTGACTACTCATGTATTTTTTTTTTTTGGAAAATCTATCCAGAATTTGTTAATTAACGCCTAAAAAAATCTTCGCAATCAAATAGACAAGAATGTGGATCATATTCGTTTCAATTAAGTTCCGTAACTTCCATTTTAGTCCAGTCATTTGGTAATTTTACCTGGAAAGTTTTCCGGGAGTTTTGAAAATTGGCAATTTTATTGAGTTCGACGTAATCTCTTCGAATTTTCACTTTGCCACCTCGTATCTTTGCCGCTCGCGCAGTCATATTGGAAAAAAAATGGCGCCTGATAGCAGTTTTTTGCCAAAATCTCCTTTCTGACTTATTTTACGATAAAACATTAGTAGGTATACAAAATTAAAAGAGAAAATTTCCTTCAATTTAAGTGAACAATTTTTTTTAAAATCAATAGTTTTGGCGTACAAGCGCCGCAAACTGGTTTTCATCTACAACAACAAGACAAGTGTCTTTCGTATATTTACGAAAAATATTTTACTATGCGTTGCAGGTATAATGGAATGCGTCCCCTTTGTGTCGGGCCCCCCTCTCTCCCTTCTACGAAACATCTGCTGGCAGAACTCAATAGCAGTATTAGGGGGTTTTATATGAAATTGCCGTTTTGTACTAAAAGTACAAACAATTTTTTTCAAAGGTAAAAAGTAAAGTTAATTTAAAGTGGAATACTTTAAATTATCTTTACTTTTTTACCTTTTTTTTTGGGAGTTTTAAAAATTGGTGATCAATAAAGTCACCAATTTTCAGAACTACCTGAAAACTTTCCAGGTAACCTCCTTTTTGAGCAGCAAATGACTGTACAATTCAAATAAAGCCGTTATAATTCAAAATGAAGACCTACAACCAAGTTGATTCATCAACCGTCAAACCGAGCTATAGGTATCAAGGATTGCTACTCGACACAAAAGTGTCAGGTTGCAGTAAGTAAGTAGGAGTAGGAAAGCTATGGTGTCGCGATTGTGACCCGATTCTCCGAACCGAGTCAAGTCACACACCGTGATGAGAATGATAAGTAGCATTGGTTTCTTTCATGGCCGTTTGACAGCTATAAAATATTATTGTTTTGTCACGATCTCGCTGTCTTTGGAGGCGTAGGTAGAAAGGTGTGTTTCGTTGAAGTATCTTTTGCGATATTGTATTTTTTGACGACTTTACTTTTCTTTAGTGGGTATCAGTTTCCGCATGGAGTGCTATTGGAAATATCTTCCCCTGAGAGCTACCTAACGGTAATGGATGTACACATAATGCAAATAGGAGAAATCACAGAGGAGTAAAACTTTTTTTTGGGATTTTAAGGCGACGATAACCGACTTTTAATGTTTTTAAACTGAAGATCACGTCTAAAAGACTACTGTTGGACTGTTTGAAAAAAATATGTGATAAATTAGAGAATTTTTTAATAACATATTATGTGAATATTTTAGATTACGTTTATACAGCGTGCCGCCGCTATCGCGACATTAACTTGAGACGCGAATACGGTTCCGCGTTTTGGTTTTATAAAGTTATTTTAATTAATTTAATTAAACATTATTATTTATTTACAATTTTCTAAAATAGCATCTTGGAGCAACCTGTAGCGTAGAGATGAAATTAAAACGAACGAAAAAAAAAACTTGAGTCACGCCACTTTGGGAGTTTTGCAAAAAAATCATTCATGAAGCTACTCACAGCTGGGTCAGAATAATAAAGAAACGATGAACAAAAAAAAAGGGTTAAAGTCAAAGACCTTACCGGCTGACATAGAATAATAGCTTCATGAATGAGTTGTTTGAGTGATCATAATACACTGACCTGACTAGCCTTCCCTGGGTCCTTAATTAATGTCGCGATAGCGGCGGCACGTTGTATAAGATAGTGTAATTAATTTATAAAGTTATGTCTAATGCGGATAAAAACTGAGAATCACGCAAAAACTGTCAAGCATATTTTTATAAAACCTTCACCATTTTAAAGATAATTTAATTATTTATTCTTTAGTATACGCGTTTTAACATAATACCTTTTGTTTAATGTATAATTTAAAAAAATAATTCGTCTAATTTGGGACATCACTTCTTGATGGGCGAGTCCTATTACTCGGTGGCCGTACGACGCGATGCATGAACTCAGTACAGAACACGCAAGATAACCACTCCATGACTCAATGTCGTTGGCATATTATCTGCGTCGTAAATAAAAAAGGTTTGCACCGTAATTAGATATCAAAAATAATAGCTACCTACCGTAGACATTAACTCAACCAATAATACAGTATCGATCAAATTAATCCGAATGAACTAGGCCAAATCATCCGCAAAAAAATTAATATAGCTTCGAACACTATGAATTCATTTTTTTTTCAAATTCATTAAATCCATTTACGTTGCGAAAAACGCATTATTTCTCAGCAAATGAAATCTCTTCGGATTCACAAATTATAGGGCAGACCACACATGTTTCTACTTAATTGCAGAGGCGATGTCTCACACACGGCGTCACGATAATTCGGTGTTCGTGACTGTACATTTTAATATTCTCGTCTGAGACGCGTTGCTATGCGTTGATACATCGATACTTATGAAAGAGGTGTAAAGGTCTTTCATATGGTTGAAATGTCGCTGCGTTTTTGCAGGTAGAGATTTTTTTAAGGTATGTGTAGGTTTTTTTTATCGATGGACGTCGAAATTCCGTGGACGTGCGGGATTCTTATTGAATAGGAGACATCATCATTGTAGTCACACATACTTAAATCTTTTTTTATAAAGCTCAACCGTTTTTCGAAGATCTTCTTTCATTTCTATCGGTATCATGAATGGCACTTCACATTTTTTTCTCAATATAACCGTTTTTTAAGCTCATCGCTTCCGCACAACTAGCTTATTGTCAAACACTCCAAACATAACGATTACGCAAGATATAGCGTTCAACAAAAGGCAACTCCCTTTGGATTAATCCTTTAATTGTTCGAACACAATAAATCCTTAAACTCACCCGAACGAGTCGCAAAAAACATACGATATGTTGACAGTTGTATTATTCATAGCGAAACATTGGACGCACACACGCGTAAGTTGTGTGTGGTCGACCATTATTTCAAACTCTTGCTTTCATTTCGCCCCCAACTGCTTATGAATAAAAGCTTCTCTGTTCGTCGGTTCTCGAGTACATTAGCGATGTTAATATACGATAATCGTGTTCATAATTGATGCTTTTACTATTGAATGTCTCGTATGTGGACCACTTCAAAGCTCGATTAATCCAACAGAACGATTATATAGGTATGAACGTATCAAAGGATTCAATGTAAGCCACGTGAAATAATCTCTTATGCGGGCGGTTTGCAAATTCAACCCCTATTTGGTCTCGCAGTCTTTTTTGAGCCTGAGTTGTGTAAAATTTGAATTTAAATATTTAATCACTTTGTTTTTAAATTATGTGTGAGTAATTTAAAGGTTTTAACGAAAAGGCTGACTACCTACGAATAATAAAGAAAATGGTTATTCGTAAATTACGTGAACGAGTGGCTTGTTTCATAAAAGAAGTAGAGCGAAAATATTTTTACTTGTAGCAGCCCGTTAAAAATTATAGTCAATAAGTTATTGTAATACCTGTATTACCTGCCTCTGGGTTCTAAAACAGAAGCAGTTTTTAAGTAAAGCATAAAATGGATCGGTTGCTATTGGTAACATAGCAAGGCCAGCAAAGACCTTTATTAATAGAAATTATTAAAGACGTAGTAGGTAGGTACCTACCAAGTAATGACAGTTTAATCAAGAGAAATACAATAAACACTCAAGACAACCCAAACAAACGATCCTGTAATAACTTAGACGACGCATGAGATAAGGATATAATAGCTATAGGAACTCTAAACATAGAACCGTCAAAACCGAAACGGTTTTCGATTAACAAACTACCCATATTCAATCAATAGCCAATACATTCTACTGAAAATAAATTTAAATTAGATGAAGTTGTTTTCTGTAAATATGATATTGGAATCATTTTTACACGTCATAGTAAAAAAAAAAATACTATCTGACTACCTTGAAAAGAAATGTACCGAAACAAACTCCGGGTTCAAAGTCTCTTAAAGTCCTGACATAATCTTTGTCAGATCATGTGAGGACTATGTAGACACATACCTGAAATAGTATTTTGAGGAAAGAACGATACAATTTTGAGTGGACCTGTCCAGTCAGTGCAAGCATTTGTCAACAATCGTATAGCTCAACTAGCTCAACAAACAATACCAAAGAAAGGATAATACTACCTCAACCAACAAACAGACACACCTAAAACTTTGAATTATGACATACAAATCGACCAAACCTATGACCCAAATCTGCCAATAATTCAACACAAACCATCTTCAAGGTAGATAAAGGCCGTCCTTGGTTGTACTGTCGGCGGTTCAATGGGCCTTATGGTGATTTCATGGCTTATTGGCAGGATGAGGCCGATCCCATCATTGTTTGCGAGTACATACGTGGGCGAAGGTACGCCATATTGAGTGCTTCGGAATGTCCGCGTTGAAAAATGAAGGCGAAACACGATACCAAGATTGATTGTGGTGATACCGAATTGGTGCCTTTTAATCATTTTCTTTTTTGTGAAAATGTGGCTTGATTTTTCGTGGACTTAATGTGTCGATGGGTATCGTGTCGGGGAATCTATTCTTGACAAGCTTGAATTTTCTAGTTAAGTTAAAGTGGAAAAGAAATAGAAGTAGAAAACATTGTACAATTTTGGCTAGATGAGGTTTCGTTTACAAAGGGTATTGATACAATATGAAATGAAGGTATGAATATGGGTGCCTGAATTAATGATCTCACACAACATTTAATCAATGTTCGTATGGCAATGAGTAATTAGCTGCCACATATGCTACATTTTATGTCCGACAAAGGTATTTCAGCAATTATTTAGTACTAGCTTTTGCCAACGACTTCGCTCGCGTGGATGTCGGAAAATATCCCACGGGAACGTACTAACGGGAATTCCTTCCTTATTACTTGTCTACATTATAAAGGGAACCTTTGTGCAAAATTTCAGCTTTCTATTATAGGTCCAAGGGTTTGGGCTGAGCGTCGATGAGTCAGTCAGTCAGGACTTCTCTTTTTATTTATATAGATAGATATATAGATACATACATACATAGGTAAGTACATAAACTCACGCTCTCATCCCATGAGGGTAGGCAGAAACTACAGAACGCCACCTGTTAAGATCCTTACATAGCCTATTCCTTTTCCATCGTTTACGTTCATACATTTGGTAATACACGCACGCCGGTTGTGAGTACTATGCACCTGAGGGGCTAAAACGGCTACTTTGGCAGATTCATAATAAGATAATATATAAATTATGAATCATATTTGAAGTCGTAAAACGGTCAAAAACTGACAATTCATAGCACGCAATTCATCTGTTTGACAGTTTTGTATGCAGATTCGTAAAATGGTCCACAAATTATGAATTGCTTTATTGAAGTTTAATGTCAAATAGCACAATCATAATAAATTGCTGGGAATTCAGGAAATGAATCACTTTTAGAGGAATTACTTAATGTGGCCGTTTTAAGCCCCCTGACTTTTCTGAAGAAGATCACCAATAAGGTCACTATATTATGTCTTCCTTGGGCGTCTCTCCCGGTGTTTCCCCTCACATCTGCCTTGTAAATTACCTTTTGTTAGATAAACTCAGTCACAAAATGGTATAGTTCGATCCACACTTAATGGCGGCTCGGAAGTTAGCTGCGAGCGCAGGTATAAGTATTCCGATTCAAACTTAAAAGAGCTAAATCTTAAAAAAAAAACTTAATCGAGCTTAACTATATGGAGCCCAAATAATTGTCGACTTGACTGCACTCGTAGCTTTGAATCGAACTATTTCGTTTCTAGTCTACTGATGTCAAAGCACTCGAAGCCTCAATGCCCATAATTAGTTCCCAAATGTTTATCAAACTCCTTTATGCCGCTTTTGAGCATCGCTACTGAACACCACTCAACCCTCCACTACACGAAGAGTGTCCATTAACCCGTCACTCGCGCGCTAATGTTACCTACTCCACCACGTTAAATGAGAGACAGCGCCATCTATATGAAACCCGAAACGATTGTTTAATTGCACTTCACCCCAGGGATCCATTCCACTGATCGGGGTAAAAAATAACGGCTATCCACACGATGGCATTGGTTATTTGTTGAGCGTCGAAATTGAGATAACAAATGTATTTTTGTTTGATTAATGCAAAGGCCTGTTGAGTTCCCTGTGAAGTACACCACCGACCTTTAGAATAACATCTAAGTTTCAGCTATATGCGTTGATTTTTCGCGTAAGAAAGAATGATATTTCTTTTTTTCTTTCTTTATCTTCTGTCTCATTAATTTTAAGCAAACTGCGGTTACCAATTCACCTATCAAGCGTGGTGATAAGGGCAATTTCCTTCCCGTTTTACCCGTCATTGAACATCAACTTTCACGATACCATGAATACAAAAGCATGTTTTGTTAGTCACGGCATTTTTAGGCTAACTGTTATTAAAAGGCTAACTGACAAGTTAAGGCTAGCGCAAATAAGGGCGGCCCACATCGACACGCAACGCATTGCAAATATCCTCCTTCATCACTTACGTACATTTTCTATGCACCAATGTACCTACAGCATTATGAATCAGTACATCGCAGCGCCTCGCCTCCACATTTTATTAAGCTCACGACTAAAGTGTGGAACTGTCTGCCAGCGTCTGTGTTCCCTTCCACGTATAACCCTTCCACCTTCAAAGCAAGAGTGAACAGACATCTTTTGGGCACGCTCGTTCCATCATAGACTTCATCCATCGCTTTCCATCAGGCGTGATCGAGAGCTGGCGCATTTGGCATTAAAAATAAAAACAAAAATATAGGCGCACCCAATGACGAAGGTAATAAATATATCATTGGGCGCACCGCACTTTTTTTTGTGAAAATGCGTTGCGCTACGGCCCGTTGCAATGTGCACTTGGCTTAATACTGCGACCGCATGTTCTCAGCTATCAAGTGATGAATAAAGGGTGTATTATAAAGATGCTCTACACATAATAACGGTTCAAGTGTCAGATTTCAGCTTATTATGAGTGTTCATTCATAACATAACAGATGCGTAATGTGTTAGGGAATATTTTAATGGTGATTAATATTTTAATTACAGTGCTAAATGAGTTTGTGTTATTCGGGTTACTGTAACTAATGAAATAATTAAAATGTGGTGAAATAAAACTATTGTAAGTTTGAAACTAGTGAACGAAAAATCTGATTAAAAATTGCCGTGGAACACTCGGTTGGAACGAAGTTCGTCGAAATCGCCATCTTGAATTTTGATTTTGACCTCATTATCGTTTTCAGTGACCTCAAAAACAAAAAAAAAAGCCTTGAAAATGACACCCATTACGGAAACTTTGAAAATTTTTGCATCCGCCGTTTATTTCTTGTAATAATAATAATTAAAAACAAAACAACATTTATTTCTTCTTCAGAATAATGCGAGGGTCGTGACGGAATTTCATGACGAAATTTCGTGACGGAAAAATCTTCAATTTTTTTTCGCCAAGCTCGTACCGTCTGATAAGGAACTTAAATTACTAACTTAAATACCTAAGTATGTAGTATTGTTACATACCTACTAAGGTGAATTTCAGCAATTGAACTGAACGCGATCAGCATAATCTAAACCACGTTCAAGAGCTAAGTTGCCTGTAGTTAATCTGTGAACAGCGTTGTGGGCTGCAGTATTGTCTATAAGTTTTGTGTATTTCCTTTTCTATGTTTTATATTGTAGCTGTTAGTTGTTCCTTATAAATAAAATAAAATAAAGTATCAGTGTCAAAATATTGGCACTGACAGCTCATGAACTTGATCGCTTTCAGTTTCATGAGACATTCGCCAGATTGTGTTCTAGCTAGAGAAACTTTATATTACCCAAATATTATTATTGAGTCTACTTTCTCTAGAATAACTGTGAAATTATGGAAATGTTTGAGAGCAGTGGTGGCCCAGTGATAACGGCCCCGACTTACGAGTTGTAGGTCATAGGTTCGAACCCAGCCAGGCGCTTTACTTTGTGTAAATAATTTCATCACCACTGCTCTCAAAACGGTGAAGGAAAACATCGTTAGGAAACCGGAATGTCCTAGAACCAAAAATTCGAAGACATGTGACTTCTACCAACCCGCACTGGACACGCGTGGTGGATCACAACCCACTTCTTCTCAGTGAGAGGAGGCCTGTGTCCCAGCAATGGTAACATTATAGGCTGATTATAAATGTTGATACATTACCTATTTAATTAAACCACTGTTAAACCAGATGAAAAGGAAACGGTTTCAGAAAAGGTTACAAGTATCCGTGCAAACAGTAAAAATCGTATTTGATATCGGATTTAGTTACATGTTGTTTTGTTCGTATTTACCTCAATTTGTGTTTCATCTCCGAGGATTTTAATAGTTTAGGTAGAGGTTATTATCCCCGTCGTCGGCGCAAATTACAAGCCTAATGTTAATATGAACATCAAAGTAGATAATAGGAAGGTAGTTAGATACCTCTACCTACTACAATAATGAATAGAAGATTAAATAGGTATCTATTGTAATTAATAATTATTATTCTCCGAGAAAAGATGCCTAATTAACCTCAGGTGTTTTATTAAATAACTTTGGCCTTAATAACTCATTGTTATTCCACCCACGCATTGGAGGAGCTCGTGGCTAAGTAATAACAGCAGCACGGGTCGATCCATCAGGTTAAACTACGCTTGCCGAGGTTGACCGTGGATGGGTGACCATCTTTACATACCGAGACTCCTCCGTGCCTCGAAAAGCACTTTAAGCCGTTGGTCCCGGCTGTCATTCGTGGATCTTTG
This sequence comes from Cosmia trapezina, assembly GCA_905163495.3. Taxonomy (NCBI): domain Eukaryota; kingdom Metazoa; phylum Arthropoda; class Insecta; order Lepidoptera; family Noctuidae; genus Cosmia; species Cosmia trapezina. The sequence goes on along the minus strand of LR991032.1, from coordinate 21,559,652 downwards.
AAGTCGTTACGGGTCGTCAGAAGCCCGAAAGTCGGACAAGCAGTCTTACCAAGGGGAATCGTGTTACCCAGTAATTGGGTTGTGGAGGTCAGATAGGCAGTCGCTCCATAAAAAATACTGGAATTCAGCTTCATCCGGTTAGACTGGAAGCCGACCCCAACATAGTTGGAAAAAGGCTTGGCAGATTGATTTCACCCACGCATCGCTATTTACAATTAGTCATCATCGCGAATAAATCGCGAATTTACTATAGATAGATAGACCGACTATCGGTAATCGGTATATTGTTATTGGGTTGTATGTACCGAGTTATGTTACGTAGTACAAAAATGTACAATCACCTGACGATTTGATGATTTAAACACACAGCTATTATTTTCTCGTGTGTATATTAATACCATGATGAAAACAGTAATTTACGCTTCTTTTTAGGGGCCCGTTTAAAAACACAAGTTTAAAATAACAAGGTTTAATAAAGTAGCTTTTATTTAAATTATATTATATTTCAAAATGAATCGGTAAAATCCACAGGTCAAGCCTTAAATAATAATAGTCACAACAACACTTCTAATAACCCGCCCCTTATCTGTTCCTGGCGCAAAGGTGTAAAGCTTGCTGCATTGCCACGTTGGATGGGAATGTCTAACCTTTGCACCAAGAACGTGTCAGAGCGGGAGTCACCCGTTTTGTCACGGAGCTTATGCCCTATCTTACTAATGAGTTCTTGGCCTCAGTGTCCCAACAACCCATGGACTCAAGGGCGAAGGTTTGAAAATTTGAAAAGACGTCATTATAGGCACTAATCATTATGAACAACATTTACTAGGGGGCAAAACCTGATATCGAGAAAAAATTGTTGGGTCGTGTCGTGGGACACCCGGTCGACAGGAAGGACGGAAGGAACAAAGTTCCATTCGCTGTATATTATTATTCATACCATCTACTACGGTCTCAAGTTTCAAGTGTCAAGTGTCTGTGTCTAACAAGCTAAAAACTTACCCTCTTACTAATAAATACGGAATAAAGTTATACCAGGAAAAACATACATTTTCATAGGTAAACTAACAACAACAACGATAATTTAATTTATTTGTTTTCTTTATTTATTTATTTTTTTTTTTTTGTTTACCTTTATTTATCTCTACAGTATCTCTCTCTGTAGTTACCTCTTTTCAGGTTTTTAGCTACTTTAGCTTTAGCAATTACACCTTGTAAAATAGAGTTTCTGCATTGTTTTAATAGTGTTACGGCAGCGTGCGTCGTACGGGATAAATCAATCAATAAGCAATCACGACATAATCGGATTTCACGGCCTTCGTATGAAAATCTCGCTACCAATGAGAAACGGAGACAATAATTCTTATTGCTCATTAGAAAATATGTAAATATCAAGTACTTTCCTCCCCTCCTCCCTTTTTACCTCTAATTATAACTCCATTTGCAATAAGATTAGACATTTAATCAAACCATTTATACCGTCCGTTCAACCGATATTGACTTCTATTCCGTAGGCTTAAGGATGGCATTAAAGGCAAAAAAGTGGTTACAATACCAACTGTTTACTGTAGCTGCCATTTTGTCATGCCACCAACACAATAGAAGTCAAAATCGCTTGAATGGACTGTAAAAGAGGTTTGTTTAAATGTCTAATCTAACACGAATAACGGCTGAGCTCTACATCATGCCATGGTTGGTTGCAAGCACAGAACAGATAAAAGAAATTGCAAGCCATGGCCTGTATTTGAAATTGTGTTTATTTGGTGTAGGCTTTGGTGTAGGTATTCCCGTTCGTCCCACTACTGTCGGTCCCAGAATTTAAAAAATAATAATATTAAAAAAAAAGGATGCCAGTGGGACGAACGGGAATACAACTATATTTTTGCCATAATATTTTATTAAATCCATCAGTGCCATCTAGTGGGAAAAACTGAACTCAGAGTTTAGGCGAGTGTAATTTGCCCCACCAAAATCAATTAAGGTCATACCCCGACCAAACGACCTTGAGCGTTCGGTCCTTCTCTGTCCCGCTGCTCAGCCTCGCTCTATCCCGCTCCCTGCGCACGCCCCTTCATCAAAAGATTCACATTTTTTCGGGAATTATTTAAATAAAAAAAGAATAGCGCACTTTAAAAAAAAATAAAACGTGGATAATTTAGATTTTTAAATTATCTATCCATTAGTGTAATCCTCGAATGATTAGAACGTCACCTTTAGCAAAAGATGCATGGAATCAATAATTTTAGACAATTTTTTACAAGGAGATTTTAAATGTATTTATTTCACATAAAAACAAAAGTAAACGTGCAATGTGATGATAGAATATCGAACATTATTAATGTGCTTTTAGATGTAATTTATTACTCTTAATTAATGAGTTAATAGCCTCTGAATAACGCCCTATCGCAAGGTTTTCGTCGGGGGATCGCCTTAATAGAATAGAATAGAATGTTTCTTTATTCGAGTAACGAAGACTCAACAAGATTGTTAGTAAAACTTACAACTATGTTAGTAAACACAGACACTAAACAAAAACAAGGAAAAACAAAACAAGAAATAACGGTTGGTCACTGTTGCGACATCCCATGAGAGACGGCACAACAGTGACCCACGTACATACGACAAAGCTGTGAACGTTCCACTGTGTCCCACAGGTGGGAAAAAGTGGACAATTTGGTTGGGCAAAGTGGAAAAATCCATAATTTTTTTTTGTTGTTTAAAAACAAAAAGCTACGGAACAGTTACCTTAAAAATCGGTTCCCATAGTTAACCTTTGACATTGTATAATAACAGCAAGTGCAAAAGATCGTACATATATTGAGCAATGAGTGATGAGGCTGTACGGCGTGGTAAATGTCTTGGCCATCCATCTCTCATCCGATAAATAACTGTGGATGTTGTAACCGAAATAACTGATGTACTATCACTTACTATACCTACTATACTATGAGTTGTATAGTACCTTATCATGGCGTGGGAATTTGCAATTGGTTATGCCTTCTTAGCAAAAACACTTTTAATGAAACTAATGCAATTTTCATTTTAACAGCTGTAGACTGGTCAAAAATGTCAAAGGGAAGCTATACGGGGTCAAATTAAATTTGCTAGCGATGATCAAAACATGCTAAAAGTACTTTAACTTTACTTAAAAAAAAATAATATGTACAGTATAATACAAAAAGGAGCGGAAATAATCATAGGGCATCGAAAAATTCATCCGAATCGCTGTCTAAAGGAAAGGTGCCCAAAAGGCTGGCAGCATTGCCACGTTGTATGGCAATGCTAATTCTTTGGCCAAAAAATAGGCCAGCCCTTTGGTCACGTGTAGAGTCGACCAACCGAACTAACTCTACTTTTAACTTTACTTGTACTTTATCATTAATTTGATGATTTTTTTTTGGGTCAACAACCGCTGCCTGGTTGTGTTGTTAGGTACTTGAAGACAAATTATGAGTTGAGAAAACTTTTTTTTTTTGTATTTATTTAGGTAGGTACTTACTCTTAAGCAAGTTGTCCTATTTGGGTAACCATCGTACAAGTTGTTTTATTTCACGAAAGAGGGTGAGCCATACTTGTAGATGCAATGCGTATAGACAGAGACACGCGCTCTTGTGTGCGTACCTGCAGGTAGCGCGCTCCCGAGCTTACGCACACAAAGACAATGTGCATGTAACATTTACACGTCCAAGTATGGCTCGCCCGCTTTCGTGAGATAAAACAACTATACGAGCAAATGATGCGATTTCGTTGACAAAACAGATGACGGTGCCGAAGTAGCGACAGTAGATGATAAATGATAAAATGATAAATGATTTAGTAAGTAGGTTTGTACAAACACTTTTACACGTCAATCATATTTTTAAAAACTAGATGAGGTCGACGTTTCCTATATCTGATTACTCTGAGAAGAAAGGCCGAAACAAACTCAGAAGTCACAGTCTCTTTTAAAGTCCAGACATAATCTTGGTCAGATCATTTGAATACCACGTAGATTGCTGTCTGAAAGGGTCTTTTGAGGAAAGAACCACACAGATTGAATGGACCTGTCCAGTCAGTGCACGCATTTGTCAGTAATCGTGCAGCTCAACTCACGATTCGACGAAAGAACCAAAGAAAAGACATTTGGGTAGTACATTTACTACGGCCGAATAATCTCGTTTCTCGTTGACGTCCCGTTCCCGGTGCGGTGATCAAACAGTCATAAGGAGAGCCCTATCGATCCAGGCCTAATGAAGACTACCTACTGGTTGTTTGTTTTGTCATCAAAACAAAGAATCAGTAGTCCACATTAGGCCTGGAAAGAAGACCGTTTGATCAGGAGGATTTGTACGATTTTACGTCGTTAAATTCAAGCACCACAAATCCTCCTGATCGTACAAATCCTCCTGATCGTACAAATCCTCCTGATCGTACAAATCCTCCTGATCGTGCAAATCCTCCTGATCGTATATATCCTCCTGATCAAACAGTATTCTTTTACTTACCACTGCAGGATCAACCTTGACCGTACAAAGTAGGTAATGAATTATATTCCTTTTTTTGACAAGCGCTGATCCGTTGTTACAAAACAAAACACAAACAAAACTACAAAACTGTTGCATGTAGATTTTTGTAGATAAAAAAGTAAGACACATTCTTCGAGTTAAGGAATAATGTTTTGTTAGTTAATGAATTATTTGAAATATTCACACAACCTTGTGTGTCATTGTCATGCGCTCAAATTGTGCCAGTAATAATTATGAACAATAAATATTCTGTTCATATTTACGTTCTCTCACTATCTTTACGTATTTCCCACGATAGTAATCAAGGTAGTTATAGTATGTTGTAGTAGCATTGATTACCTTATCTATACTAATGTAATATAGCTGAAGAGTTCGATTGTTTCTTTTGTTTTAACGCGCTATCTCTGGAACTACCGGTTGGATTTGAAAATACTTTTCATATTTGATAGCCCAATTCTTGAGAAAGGTTATATGCTATTTAAAATCACTCTACGTCCTTTAGGAGCCAAGCAAAAAGAAAAAACCACTCAAGAGCGAGTCGGACTCGCGCACCGAGGGTTCCGTTCCGATTTCTGAAAAATTGTGTTATTTAGAGACATGGTTTTATTTTTCCTGTAAGTAATTTTTAAATAAATTGCTATCTTAAAGAATAATTTCAGATTTTTCTATACAAACTGCGAAGATACGGTACGTACGGCCGGTATTATGGTTACATTTTTCATCAAAAATCGAAAACTATGCGGCCTAAGAAAAAAAAAATGTTTGAGAATGTGTAAATAGCGCTCTTTCATTTAGGATACCCCACATGCCCTAGTATCACTTCAAACTTTTAAGACCCCCTTTCAGTTCCCTGATGCAAAATAAAACATAAATATTTTTATTTCTTTCTTATTTGCAAAATAGTTGGTCAAACGTCATCAAAAACTATTCCTTTCAAGTTGATAGCATTAGCAGTTATTGAGATATTCAGCTGTGACAGACGGACAGACAGACAGACTGAGTCACACCATATCTGTTCCTTTTTACCATTTTGGTACGGAACCCTAAAAAAACAGAAAGAACACTGCGAAAATTATGCGGTGTGTCGGGGTCCGTTTCACGCGGACGAAGTCGCGGGCAGAATTGCTAGTAGTTTATTAAAGTTAAGTTTAGGATACACAATGATTACGTCATACCTTTAGGTACTTCATTCAGTTCATTGGTCTCGAGTGAATTTGCTTGACCCTGGTGAAATTCCGTAACACACTCGATTGAACTGTTAATTTGTCTGTAATCTGCTTTTGAAAAGATTTGCCCAAAACTTGATAAGCTCTTTTCCAATAACAACATCATGAATGCAATAACTTTGTACCTACTTAAATTAAGTCTACATAGATACAAAAAAAGCTGTTCATTTGTAAGCGCAACACTTGAGAACGGCTGGACCGATTTGTTTTTTTTTTAAATGTTCCTCACTATTTAATAGTCCGAATAAGTTTTTTAGATAAAGAAAAATTTGGGAAGGTTGTCCGAAAAATTAGGAAATTCGGGAAAAACTGAAATTGCTTTATTATATTGGATTTTAATAAGAATTATTGTTTGGACAAGGCAACGTCCGTCGGGTCATCTAGTAATAATATACAGTTTAGTTTCACCACTGTACAACGTGCAGCTGCAATTGCGACATTAATTCAACACGCGTATACGGTTCCGCGTTATCGTTTTGTAAATATATTTTTATTTCAATAAACTTTATTATTTATTGATTTATTTACAATTTTCTAAAATAGCATTTTGGAGCAACCTGTAGCTCAGATTAAATTGAAACAAATGAGAAAAAAAGGCCACACATCTCGAGTTTTTTTCCCATGAAGCTATTATTTAATTAAGTTCGTTTGTTTTTTTTTTAAATTTACGAATTGTTTTATCTTATTATAATTTTTATGATTACTGCAGTAATCATAAAAATTATTTATAAACGTTGGTATGGCTAGTGGCCATGGCCACTAGCCATACCAGCGTTTTGAAGGAATGTCGCGATTGCGGCAGCACGTTATATACCTACTTTACATGGGTATGTTAAGTAGCTACCTACTTATATCATAATAGGATCAGTCGAGGTTCAAACTCCCGACCTTTCAACTGCCAGGTTATCTTTTCAACCGTTGCGCTCTTGTCGCTTCCATTGTTGTTCTCTACCAATTAAATAATTACCAAAGCGTAAACGATGATAAACCATCTGGGGCTCTTAATCATGCCATTGTTATGCTTAAACTGCGTAAGTTACTGTTACAAGTGATTCATATAGGTAGTACAGTCAGCAGCAAAAGACGATTAACACTTGTGTTTTCTAAATGTTAATTATTGAGAAAAATGCTTCATTAAAATCGGAACAGATGTAAATTTTAAAGAAAATAAATCTTATCTAATAAATGAAATGATAAAAAGCAGGTTATCGTATCATTTTGTGTTAATTTCGATGATGTCAAAAAGTAGCCGTGTTAACCGACTTCTTACATACAGCAGAGCACAATTGGCACAAATAGATACCTACCTGACTATGTATGTGTACCTACGTGACTAATCGAACAAATCATTGTGGAAATCTATGGGAAGGTCTTTTTCCAGCAAGTCTCTTTTTCCTGCTAGGTTTATGTTGAGCACCATGACTAAATATGACATTTGGCACATGGTTTTACACCGTGACATAAGGTAGATAGAAATCACGGTAAATACCGGTCACTGTACGGTCAAACGGATGTCAGTTGGTACCTAGTAACCATAATACTATAGTAACACTTGAACTCAAATCCCAATTGTTACGTTTTTCTGCAGTTTCCTATAAAAACAAAAGACGAGCATACCATCTTTCTCCTCACGAACTGGAAAAACAAAAACTTTTTTACAAAAAAATAAAATAACTTTAATTTCGGAAGTCGGTGTCTGGTTAAATGTATTTTAATTTTTTTGCCACCGACTTAAAGTTAAAATTATTTTTCACTTTGTAGTGTTGTTTTTGGAAGTCGGTTGTATTTTTTTGTAATAAAATTTTTATTTTTCACTTTTTAGTTGTAGTACCCCCCACACAAATTCTGATACCTGCAAAATAAATTAGAACATCATCCACATAAAAAGTGGGAAAAAAATACGTATTATTGAAGCTAACTCAAAACTACCCAAGCAATATTAATAAATTTTATATGGGATCAACTTTATGGTATACCCTCTCGAATAAAATATTTTTTTTTCAAATCGGACTACTCTGTAAAAAGTCATACATAAAAAAAAATTAAAAAGACGTTACAACTTGTGCATCGTAAATATTAGAACATAACAACACGTCACGGGGAATACATCACCGAAGGGTTGAGCGAGGTGTTCTTATACAACCACAACCACACACAACCACAACAACCACAACCACACAACCACAACAACCACACAACCACAACAACCACACAACCACCCCACACCATCACCACCTTACTACAACCACATTTCACCAGTTAAAGTCCCATGTAATAGGCGCGCCTATTGCCATCAACCGAGCACGAATCCAAATTCCGGGCTGCTACCGAGAAATTCCAGATGGAAAAAACCCAATAACACTTTGCCTGACCCGGGAATCGAACTCAGGACCTCTTGTTTAGCAGTTAGCGTTTGCAACCACTAGACCAACGTAGCAGCTATGCATTTACCTCCTTATAAAACTCTAGTAGAGCATGTGGGAGATCGGTACTCATTGTTGAGTTGGTACAGTCAGCAACAAAAGTCGATTAACACTTGCAGTTTTTTTAAGGCCCAGGTTCCAAGATTGGTTTAGCTTGGTGTGTAAGTGAAATGGCGTTATGGCTGTCTAGTTTGACGCACGAGATAGAAGATTCTCACGCGCACCGGAATTATGTCGTAAAAATGCAAATAAAATCGTATAAAATTAGAAATTAACTATTTAATAAAAAGTAATCCATCACTGGATGCAGTTTGGAATTTGACATTTCATGGTATATTTTTAATTATAATTATAATTGTTAATGAAGGGATAAACTGCTTTTAAAGATTATTAGGAGGTATGTTTAAAGATTTTTTTGGTGCATTAAAATATGTATAATTATGTTTTGGCTTCCATCACTGTATGCGAAAAAGACTTGAAAATATCATATTTTTTTTACATGTCAAAATTATTTACGGTTTATGAGATACACTGCTGTAAAAAACCACCTTTTTGATCGTTTTCAGGAAATCTGGGCCTTAATCTTAATTATTAAGGCGCGGTGTTAGCTCAACATTCACAAATATTGGTTTCTAGGATTATCGAGTATGACGTAACACAATGAAACTATCCGACGCAAAAATACAGTGGACACAGAAGGTTTTAAAGAAAAACTTTAACCGAATAGAATAGTAAAAAATTGTTTAATATTCCCAATAAAAAATTTGGAAGTTGCTCCACAAAAATAAACTTTGCCGTCGAACATCTCTGTATTTTCAGAGATAACGACATTCTTTTTTTTAAGAATTTAATAGAATTAGCATTTTTTTTTTTACTTTAACCGGACAATTATTTAATTTATTGTGTTTATTCTAAATAATCTAAAGAAAACCGGCAAAATATATGCACATTCGCAGCTTAGTCACATCTCGGCAACAAAAATATTAGTTTCAATTTTCAACCTTATTTCAAGCCAGCTAACAGACAATAGATTACACGGTTGTGTGACGTTTAAAATCGTAGTGAGTCCGCGCCTTAAGTGAAATATTTAATTCAAATTGTACATAAAATTTTAAGAACGTTAACTCTTAACAGTTAAACGAAAAAAAAAGCAGTTTATGTCATTAAAATCAGCAGCATTAAAATTAAATTTGCAGTTTAATCATTTTGTGTTAATTTAGATTATGTCTAAAAGCAGCAGTGTTAACCGTCTTCTGTTGCTACCCGTACATTTATGCTTAGGTAACTGATGAGAAGGTACTGGTCGGATAGGGGAACTACACACAATAAACTAGCTCATAAGAACTAGCTGTGGGGGACTTACAAAGCATGCTGCCCTTTTAAAGGTCTATCAATTGATTCTACAAGCTTTTATTCTTCAAAGAGGCATGAAGGCATGTACCAGGTACCTGTTTGTACCATGTACGTGTCGTTTTGCATCCTCGTCAAATTTCAGGGTGTGATACAGTACATCAAACAGAACAACTTTCTCCATGGGACCAACATCGTAATCGCGAAAAAATGTTCAACTGTCCCATGGAAAACTTCAATACCTACTCGACGTAAATTTCGGTCTTGAATCACGATATTTGGGCTCCAACGTTCTTTAATCATTTTATCTACACCCATGCTATAAATCCTCTATAAAAGTTTCTGAAACAGTTAGTTTATTGCCAACATTAAAACAGCCAGTGTCATAGTAACCATAATATCATCCAAACGGGTGTTATAATGTTGTACTGAATTTCATTATACAACTCGTTTTCACTCGTTTCAACCGGTCAAGAGCGAGTCGTACGCGCGCACCGAGGGTTCCGTTCCGATTTCTGAAAAAGTGTGCTATTTAGAGACACCGTTTTATTTTTCCTGTAATGTTTACATAAACTTCTATCACATAGAATAATTTCAGATTTTTCGCTGTGCAAACTTCGGAGATAACGGGGGGAACGGTATTTTTTTTACATTTTTCATCAAAAGTCGAAAACTATGGGGCCTAAAAAAAAGAAAAAAAATGCTTGAGAATGTGCAAACAGCGTTATTTCATAGGATACCCCACATGTTCTAGTAGCCCCACTTTGAATTTTTAAGACCCCTTTTCAGTCCATGTTGCGAAAAAAAATATATAAATATTTTTATTTCTTTCTTATTTGCAAAATAGTTGGGTAAACGTCATCTAAAAATGTTCCAAATTTTAAGTTGATAGCATTAGTAGTTCTTGAGATATCCAGACGTGACAGACAGACAGACAGACTGAGTCACGCCATAAGGGTTCCTTTTTTACCATTTTGGTACCGAACCCTAAAAAGAACTTATTCGAATTCACATCGTATACTATGACGCCGGCCGCCATGTTCGATACGAGTATTAGTATTGCAAAAAACTGTTTCAGAACCTTTTATAGAGGATTCATAACATGGATGTAAATAAAGTCTTGTACGCAACTGTACATAATTAGGTATTAAAACACTCATGTGATACTATTATCAAAGCCTATAGCCTATTATCTTCGCCTTGTGTGATAAACCCACATTCGTGTTTTAATACCCCTTATTATACGTCAGTTGCATAAATAACTATTACACTAGTATTGTGGTGCAGTTTCCTAGCTCGTATAATCCAATTTTCGATTAGTATGATAAAGGCGAATTGGCTTCGGTGTGCACTTTGCCGAGCGGCATCAGAATCAAATTCAGGAATTTAAAAGCCGCAACCAACAATCCATTATCGTGTCAATTAAACAATTTTGTTTTTACAACAGTAATGAAAGAGAAATGCGTTGATCAATGTTTATTGTTACTCACTGCGTTAAACATATTATATCCGATTTCTATTTATATACCAAACGTTTACCTTAACGTTAATTGTTAAATAATTTGGCATTGTGTAAACAATTTGGTGTTGCAATCAAAACAAATTGTTATTACTACGCGTAGTTCTACGGGAATTAACATTGTTTTTGTTTGCGTTTACCGTCCCATACGTGTGTAATCTAATGTTTTGTGTACATACACTACATTGCTGTAGGCATGGGTATATTACAGGCTATGTTAAATATGCCAGTGTGTGGGATAGGCAAAGGATGGATAAGGAGATTAGAAACGGAATCAGGTAAAATCATAGATGCTTAACGATGAATAAAAAAAAATCTTACTACTATTATAAATGCGAAAGTATGGATGGATGGAGTTTGTTACTCAATCACGCCAGAACGGCTGAATAGATCTGGATGAAGTTTTGCACAGAGATAGATTATAGTCTGGAATAGCATAGCTTACATTTACCTTTGAGTATCAATTCGTAGTGATACCCAAACCCATTTGATACATAGAAAATAAACGTAAAATTTTAAAATAAACGTTGGCTTACTTCCTAATAGAGTCTACGTACCTAATACTCAGTGCTCTGTTCCGAATAACTTATGTACATGTATATGAAAACCTGGTACTTACGTATATCTACATACTTACTCTCGCATTATGCAAAACATCACTTAGGTCTTGTTGCATGCTCGCCTCATGCATTAAGAGCATCATGCATCCATTATGAAGGTATATAATAGGGAATCGCTTTATACATTTAAAACAGAAATATTTACCTACCGTAATAGTTTATTACCGTACTTGTGCTTTTAAAACTAAGTATTACACAACAGAACACAGGTCGAAGTGGCGGTGCATGAGGCCTATGTCCAGCAATGGACGTCTGTCGGCTGAAATATTTATGCTGATGATTACCTACACTAGTGTTGCGAATTTTCTTTAATCAAAAGTCTTTTCTCATTACATGTCTTAAACACAGCTTCATTGTGGTTTATTCGTATTTTTCTATCGCTGTGAGCCCGTGAGTGACGGCTCATCAAGGTAAACAACCCATATATGTTTATTTTCTAAATGCAATCCTTGACCTAAGCGCGGCTTTGCTAATCGTGTTTGTAAGGCGCTTGTCACGTTTAGTTTTGTTCGGCATTATTCGAATGCGATGAGGATATTCTGGAGATAGTGTGATAGATAAATTATCGCTTTTTAAATTGTTGTAGGTACAAGCTTTATTATCCTTGATTTCGGAATGTAGCTCCAGCAGAAGAAAACTTTCAAAAGTCATCGAGTTCTTATTCATGCATCTTTAAATTATTCAGTGATAAAACCTCCGTGTTACGTGGAAGATTAAACTGTAAACTGTCCAAGCGTCCCTCCAACCCACTTACAAACAATTTAAAACCTGAAACGTTGTAACATTTACTGCGGGTAAGTATCTTTTCAGTGAAGATTTTCAAACGCTTTCAACTAGAAGTATTCCCACGTTTCTTAAAAGCGATGGAACGTTTCCTTGATTCTGCTAGTGGTGGGTTAGACACGTACAAATTGCAGGTAGAGGTGCTTCTTCTAAAAGGACTCCTTAAAAAATTGGAAGCGTTGACGATTGATCGCGTAGACATCGTATTCGATATTTACTGACGCATATAGTTAGGATCTTAGAAAGGGTTGAAACACCTGATGTCAATGTTGTATAGTACGTCTCTTGGGTACATTACCAGTCGACAGCGATGCGGATGAATTTTTTGACGCCATGTTTTGTGAATAGCTTTAGTTATGTTAGGATAAATTTTGTTATTCTTAGGTTATGTATAAATTACATTTAAATAAACAAGCAATTCAAGAAAAAATACACGTCTTCGGAACATACGACACTATTTAACTGTCATGTTAACTACAGATAGCTAAACGAAATATTCTTACTAATATTATAAATGTGAAAGTTTGTGAGGATGTATAGATAGATGTTTGTTACTCTTTCACGCAAAAACTGCTGAAAGGATTTTGATGAAATTTGGAACACAGATAGTTTATAACCTGTATTTACACATAGGATACTTTTATCTCGATACCCTTACGGGTTCAAGACTTACCTACGCGGGTGAAACCGCGGGGCTCTGCTATTCTTTTTTTATGTAAAAATCAATAGCTGGAAAACTCAAAAGCGGCTTGACCAAATAGATTTTTTTTTATTTGTTTGCTCTAATTCAGGAGTGGTTTATAAGAAAATTTGACAGGACAACGTCTGGCGGGTCAGTTGGTAAGTATCATAAATATAGGTACAAAAAAAGTCTCCGCTATCGACTAAAAGACGAAAGTGTATTTTTAAAAATACGCAAGTTTTTTTGGCAGAAGACTAAATAATTTTTAATACTTGTTAACTTTGAACATAATATTCATATATTTTACACTATAGGTACCTACTATATGTATACTGCAATATAAGAAATACTTTTAAGATTTCTGCCATTACTTTAACTCGTGGATTCAAGCAGATCCCTAATAAGGGCAATGAAATGAAATACCTATACACCTAAACGTCAATGACATCTCTCTATGCAAGATACAATCAAAGCCTCAATCGAATCGTCGACACAGGGTAGTCCAATTCACCGTCTCATCCCTATACGCCAAGCACCTACAACAGCTTTAATTACCTACATCATTAGTTTGTATGCAGTAACTGCATAATTAGCGTCACAGATCTCAGTTCAGAGCACTGCACACTGGTATCATTTCCGACGCTTGATTTGCAGCTAATGGTCTGATAAGCTGTTGATGTAGTCTGCCTCCGTTTTGGGTCGTAATCTAGTGGGCTAATCTTGAGCACCTATGTTGTAGTTACGATGTGTTAATAGTGTAGTCTATTGTTACTTAAAAACCACCCCGTAGGTATGTTCGTTAAGCTGGGTGTAGAACTTGCTAGATGGTTCATCGTAAGATATTTCTACAACGTGCCGCTGCAATCACAACATTAATCTGACATGGTTACGGGTATACGGTTCCGCGTTTTTTTTTTATAAAGATATTTTAATTTCATTAAACGTTATTATTTATTGATTTATTACAATTTTCTAAAATAGCATCTTGGAACAACCTGAAGTGCAGAGATGAAATTAAAACGAACGAGAGAAAAAAAAGATCAGGCCACTCGAGTTTTTTTCTGGGGGTTTTGCAAAAAAATCATTCATGAAGCTACTCACAGCGGGGTCAAAAAAATAGACAAACGATGAACAAAAAAAAAGTTGTCGATCAACGACCTTTTACCAGCAGACATAGAACAATAGTTTCATGAATGAGTCGTTTGCATAAAGTGATTGAGTGAAATTTAGTTTTTTTTAGTTTATTAATTATATTATCTTATTACAATTTTTATCATTACTGGCCACTAGCCATACCTGTGTTTTTAATTTCCTGCCGCAATAACGGCAGCACGTTGTATATTTTTTGATAGCCTCCTATTGTAACGTACCTACCTAATTTTGACTTCGATCAACACAAAAATATAATGTTCAATGTAGAACAGAAGCTTTCCTCACGGAATTTGAACATTAGGAACACACGTTAACGTTTAATCCGAGGTAATTCTGGGCTCCCATTTTCAGATCTAAACCCGCTACATTGAAGATTCCTGAATGCGCAAACTCTGAAATAGGTCTCACACATGGCGTTAATGTATCCGGCTTATGGGATATGATACGATAGAAAGTAAAAGTACCTTCTTCACAGATGTTCTTAAGACGACCACGGGTCATAAACCGCTATAAACGCGAGGCGCGGTCCACACTGGCGGATATTGCGTCCCGTATTGTTCTCTGCGGTTATTAATCAGACAACTGTCGCTCTTTTGTTTGTGTTCCCTAACAACCTCACGCTTCGGTTCAGAGGAGGTGAAACTTGCGTTTAGTGTGTTCACACAAAAGGCGAACTTTTTTACGAATTGTATTTGAAGATTTATTTGTTTTTCTTGTTTCTTTACTTCTTTTATGGGAATGAAAGAAATTCCAAAACTGAATGCGAAAACATGATGGAATTCTTTGACCAGAATATTACTTGGAAATACGATTGTGGAACTCATTTCAAGTTATGTTCGAGTATTATTTTGTCCCAGTATTAGGGTTCCGTACCGAAATGGTAAAAAAGGAACCCTTATGGTATCACTCAGTCTGTCTGTCTGTCTGTCTGTCTGTCTGTCTGTCTATCTGTCACAGCTGGATATCTCAAGAACTACTAATGCTATCGACTTGAAATTTGGAACAGTTTTAGACGACGTTTGCCCAACTATTTTGCAAATATGAAAGAAACAAAAATATACATGTTTTTTTTGCAACAGGAGTCCCTGTCCCTGTGAAAGGGGGTCTTAAAAAATCGAAGTGGGGCTACTAGGGCATGTGGAGTATCATATGAAAGAGCGTTGTTTGCACATTCTCAAAATTTTTTTTTCTTTTTTTAGGCCGCATAGTTTTTGACTTTTGATGAAAAATGTTTAAAAAAATACGGTTCCCCCCCCTTATCTCCGAAGTTTGCATAGGGAAAAATCTGAAATTATTTTATGTGATAGAAGTTTATGCATAGATTACAGGAAAAATCAAATGATGTCTCTAAATAGTACAGTTTTTCAGAAATCATCAACAAAAATTACATATAAATGATGGTTCGGAACCCTCGGTGCGCGAGTTCGACTCGCTCTTGACCGGTTTTTTTTTAAATAAACCATATCTGTGATCATACCATGTTGGTACTGTAAAAGCCATTTTATTTTACATGACCTATGTCTTATATCGACCGCTCTAGGAACTAAAGCACCCGTTTTTCATAAGCATGTTCTAATTAAGCCCTCGCTTTGAGCTCATTAGCAGGGAACAGTAGGTACCCTTCTTCATTAGCATCTGTATGAGAAAGTGACAATGCTTTTAAAACGTCTAGCCTTTATTTATTAAAATGCTTTCTAATGAAGTGGACAGGTATATTTTAATTGGTCGGGGACTGTTCGGAAAGCAATTATTATTTAATTTACGTATGAAATTTTTTAATGGATAGTTGCTTTGTTGATTGTTAAGAAATAAATTTTCTTTTAATTGAAATTATGTTGTGTACCTACTTCTTTTTTATTGTTTTCTTTGAAATTAGTATCGAGATTCCTGGATTTCTTTTAGAAGTGGATAGCGAAGAATGTCAGAATTTATTCATATAACTTTTCTTTTATGTATTGGAGGGAGTGTAGAACCAACATGAAGTAATTGCAAAGGTTTCGTAATTTCAATCAATGCCATAACTTCGAGTTTCACAGAACCTTCTTAATTTAGATTTTCGAGAAAGCCATAGAGTATCTTGTTTATTTGTAAACTTTTCCAGGTATACATTGAAGGCCAGTACTAGATACCTTGTTATTTAATTCACAAATATTTCACAATTCCCATATATTACAAAAGTAGAAGACTGAATTTTGCAATTTCTGTTTTTTTTGCTCCTAGTTTTATGACAGTTTTTCCGCATAACTTCGCCATAGAAAAGGCAAATTCATTATATATTTTTTTATCTTTTAGCTTTGCCGTAGCAAAGCGTAATTGAAATGTAGTTCATTTTATTTTACCTTTCTTCTTGTCTCTACGAGTACCTACCTCCATTAAACTGGCGCAGGTTTATTCATAAACTGGGCATCATTATATGAGTTGGTAAATAATGTTATCATTAATGTAGAAAGACATTACACTATTGTAGAAAGGTATTTATAGGGTGTTAAAGTAGGGTTAGGTTAGGGTTAGGTTCCGCATCGATAAAGGAACACAAGAAAAAAAAAAAAAAAAAAATTGCGGGATCAACCTTATTCAGTACCTACTAACTTAAAATAGCAATCGTTTAGAATTAAAATTATTTTATTTTGTTTAAATGCTTTAAATACATACTTAAATAAATTATCGAACGTGTTGTCATTTTGTCCTTCACTTCTCGCGTCCGAATAATAAAATAATTTGAATTCAAAACGATTGCTATTTTAAGTTAGTAGGTAGGTACTAAATTAGATTGATCTTGCAATATTTTTTTTATTTTAAATTTTCTTTTTTTAGATTTTTATTTTTTATTTTTCCTGGGTCTTTATCGATACTGAACCTACCCCTAAGCCACCCTGTATACAGAAGTATGTTTAAGTGGTTCCTGCTTTTGTTTAAGGTTGTATCAGTTACAGTAGGTACCTAAGTATAAGGTCTCTAATTTAGACTACTAGTATCGCTATTCTTTCATCATAAAGGGCAATTGAGCCGAAAAGTATCACAAAAAAGAAGGGAGGCCTAGCAGTGAGTGTGTGATTCTGGGCTGAAATGGTGAAGATGATTTCCGAATCTGATCCTAGGGTGTACCTAACAACTTTCTCTATGGGACCGACATCGCGAAAAAAATATCAACTGCTCTATAGAAAACGCAAATGTATACCTACGGGACGGCGGATAATTTTATCGCGATTACGATGTTGGTTCCATGGAGAAAGTTGTTCAGTTTGATGGTCAGAACCACAGCCCTTTGACCACACCTTTTTGGTACACACGGCTACACACATCAAGCTATACATTTCCAGTTTACACTGACCTCTCATTGCAAGGAAATCCTACACAATGCGAGATCAGCTTATACTTGAAATGTATAGCTTGATCTGTAGCCGTGCGTACACCCTGTATAAACAAACAACACTGAAATTGCTTAGTAAGGAGGAGCTCGTGGCTGAGTAATAACAGCCGCACGGGTCGATCCATCAGGTTAAGCTACGCTTGCCGGGGTTGGTCAGTGGATGTGTGACCATCTTTACATACCGAGACTCCTCCGTACCTACCTCGGAAAGCACGTTAAGCCGTTAGTCCCGGCTGTCATTCGTGGATCTTTGACAGTCGTTACGGGTCGTCAGAAGCCCGAAAGTATTTATTGGTATTTATTCTTTTTCCAGTTATCTATCCCTTGTGTTGCACCTACCATGTTTTATCTCTGCATCACCCTAAGGTTGACTGGTAGAAAATGCCTCAGGCATTAAGTCCGCCTTTGTACAGTATTTTTTTACTTGTGCATAAAGTTTTAATAAATAAATAAATATAGTATTACCCAGTTACTGGGTTGTGGAGGTCAGATAGGCAGTCGCTCCATGTAAAATACTGGTATTCAGCTGCATCCGGTTAGACTGGAAGCCGACCCCAACATAGTTGGGAAAAGGCTAGGCGGATTGACTGACATTGCTTAGCAAGCTTGCAATGCAACGCAGCCACCGCTACTTACCTGCCTACTTTGTTCAAACCAACATAACAATGACATCAAAAAATATTCAAACCACTTGGCAAGTCCAATATTAATTCCACTAAGTATCTCAAAACATCTCAATCTCGTAAATAAATTAACTGTGAACTAAAATGTCAACCGACTATTGTTTAAATTACGTGAACCCTAGTGGACAGCCCAAAGCCGACCCTTTACGTTTCAAGTACCCTATACAATATGCCCTAACATTTCAGAACCATCTCTATTGAGAGAAATCTACGTCAAGACCAAGTGGATAGTACAGTCGAGTTGCTAATACCTTTGTCAGTTTTCAAATTCTTGCTAATACCTTTGTCAGTTTTCAAATTCTTGCTAATACCTTTGTCAGTTTTAAAATTCTTGCTAATACCTTTGATAGTTTTCAAATTCTTGCTAATACTTTTGTCAGTTTTCAAATTCTTGCTAATACCTTTGTCAGTTTTCAAATTCTTGCTAATACATTTGTCAGTTTTCAAATTCTTGTTAATACCATTGATAGTTTTCAAATTCTTTCCTATATCAAGTCAAGTTTCTTTCCTTTTGAAGCTACGGCACTGAACATGACTACTGCATAGAAAACTATATTTAACTAGTGTTCCCCGACAGAGGTTGTCCTGTCCGAATTTTAATATTCCCATATAAAATCCACTTTCAGTTTTCCAGAATTTTCCAATTTTCCCGGTCGTTTAAACCTTCCCTGGACTACGTCAAACATTTCAAAACCAAAATCAGCTAAATCGGCCCAGCCTTTCTTGAGTTATAAAATTACAACGAAAAGTGGCATTGATTTTTATAAATATAGATTACTTGAAAAGGAAGGACCAAATTACAAATTAATTATACAATTACATGTAGGTAGGTACAGTTAGGGGGTGTAAGTCCAGCAGTGGTCGTCTTTCGGCTGAAATGATGAAAGGACAAAATAGCATAAACCTTTGATCAATGTCTATCTCCATTTTTACAGTCCGTTTAACCGATTTCATCTTCTATTGCATTGGTGGCAAGACAAATGGCAGCTGCAGTAAACATTTGGTATTGTAACCACTTTTTTGCCTTTAATGCCATCCTTAAGCCTACGAAATAGAAGTCAAAATCGGTTGAACGGACTGTAAAAAAGGTTTGTCTGAATGTCTAATCTTATTGTAAACTAGCTGTGCCCGCGACTTCGTTCGCGTGCATGTCGGTGTAGGTATCACTCCTCCAATAAAATGAAGAATCTTCCGATCTTGCCTGGTTGGAACCGCTACGTGGGGTTCTCTACCACAGCCCTGCATTTACTGCGGTTTATAATAGCGGGGTTTTACACGTATTCGGACTGCTGGAAACACAACGCGCCATTCCAAACTATCGTTTCGGAACGAACGAATAGCGGGGTTTAGGTACCTACAGTTTGGACCACGGATCTGTGGACTGCATTCCAAACCGCGGATGGATCTGTGCGGTTTGGACTGCGCATCAAACTGTCTTTCGTTTATACCGTGAACGATGATGAATGAAAAGATGCCTCAAATAATCTCGACCTCTAGAGAGAAATCCAGGTCCAGAGACCGGAATTCCTGGACAGCATACACATACGAAACTGCTATATTTCAAAGGGAAACCCATTTTTAAAAAAAGTGTGTGTGTCAGCTCTGACGACGACTGGCGTTTACTCCTTTTTAGGGTTCCTTACCTCAAAAGGAAAAAACGGAACCCTTATAGGATCACTCGTGTGTCTGTCTGTCTGTCCGTCTGTCACAGCCAATTTGCTCCGAATCTAATAGACCGATTAAGTTGAAATTTGGTACACATATGGATTTCTGTGACCCAAACACGTACGGCTAAAGTGAATAAATGAATTTTGAATATGGGGGTCACTTTTAGGGGGCAAATAAGAAAATTCTAAAAAAATGTTTTGCAAACTGTACTGTGACATATCAAATAAAAGGGCTTACTATACAGGGTGAAATTGAATAGATGCGACAAAATTTAAGGGGGTGTTCTACGCATCAATATGAACAACTTTTACTATGGGACCAAACCTGAAATCGCGAAAAAAAAATCAGCTGTTCAGTACATTTAATGTTCGCATAATTCGTCAAAATGTACTGAACAGCTGATTTTTTTTTCGCGATTTCAGGTTTGGTCCCATTGTAAAAGTTGTTCATATTGATGCGTAGAACACCCCCTTAAATTTTGTCGCATCTATTCAATTTCACCCTGTATAATTATTTTAAAATAAATAGTTTTAGAGTTATTTAAGCAAATAGACGAACATTGACCATTCCTCCACCTTATCTCCGAAACTACTACTAAAATTTTGAAAAAAATACAAAAAATAGTTCTTTACATGTAGATCACAGGAAAACCTATAAGAAGTCTGTGGTCTTAAAATGACATGATAAATCTCTCAATATTGTGAGTACAAACTTACATTTACAGTTGGAATGTATGGGAGCACATGTTTCAACTACAATGTTAAGTTTGTTCTTGGGATAAACTCATTCCAACTACGGAACCCTTCATTGAGCGTGGTCCAACACGCACTTGTCCGGTTTTTTATATTTGAAATTCTTTTAGCGTTACTAATCAACCACCAATAGAATCAATCTGCCTAGCCTTTTCCCAACTATGTTGAGGTCGGCTACCAGTCTAACCGGATGCAGCTGAATACCTACCAGTATTTTACATGGACCGATTGCCTATCTGACCTCCACAACCCAGTTACTGGGTAATACGATACCCCTTGGTAAGACTGGTTGTCAGACTTTCGGGCTTCTGACGACCCGTAACGACTGTCAAAGATCCACGAATGATAGCCGGGACCAACGGCTTACCGTGCTTCCCGAGGCACGGAGGAGTTTCGGTATGTAAAGATGGTCACCCATCCACTGACCAACCCCGGCAAGCGTAGCTTATCCTGCTGGATCGACCCATCAGGTTAACCACCCGTGGAAAGTGATTTTTATTGAAATAACACAGACACAGGACGTGTTTATAATATTTTATTTTGTTAGTACCATTTGGTATCAATAGATGTCGTTACGTGTAGGTACGTATGAACTTTAGACACCGTAATGAAAAGTTTTTCTTGAACAATTTAAATTCATATATCTTTTGAAAGACTGAAGCGATTGCGATGAAACAAAAATTAAATATGACTCTGAGTTACACACAATATTTGAGTATAACATTTAACCATATTGGTTTTGTACTTTTGACGTGATACTTGAACAAAAAAATGAACCCTCACAGACAAACAGATAAACAGACAAACAGACAAACAGACAAAAATGACAAAAATGGTAGAAATGGCATCTGCTGGTCATTCTTTAACACCCCAACTATTTTTTTTTTAAATATTTTTAATGTACAGAAACGCTTCGTCTACAGATTTATTATATGTATAGATATAGATAGATGGAGTAGGTATAGTTGACATGGACCTAAAACTTTTACATAAAGTTCAAAAACTCGAAAATGGCTCGACCAATTTGAATATTTTTTTATGTTTTATTCGCTTCATTGCTGGGGTGGTGTACGAAAAAAATAAAATTAGGAACAGCCGACAAATCGAAAAAAAAAATGAAATTTTGTC
Source organism: Cosmia trapezina (assembly GCA_905163495.3). Classification (NCBI taxonomy): domain Eukaryota; kingdom Metazoa; phylum Arthropoda; class Insecta; order Lepidoptera; family Noctuidae; genus Cosmia; species Cosmia trapezina. The sequence continues at coordinate 21,537,794 of LR991032.1, read as the reverse complement.
TCACGTGGTACTTACGAAGTTAGTAAGTAGGAAGATGAAATATAAGTCAAACCAAATCTGTTTTTTTTAATTGTCAGTGCCACATTTTAATTATCAACTGAATGTCATTCTCTGAGTACCTACGTACACGGAGCAAACAAAAAAAGATTTTGAGGTGATGAACGTATTTTAACTATGATTGTACACGAGTAAGTAGGTACCTAGTTCTCAAATCGTAAATTGTACGGTAGTTTATTTGAGTTCAACCACAAGTTATGTCCATTGAAAGCTGCCGGTTCCTTCGCTCCTCGACTTGGAACCCCTTTTTAATGGGCCTTAACATTATTGGAAAATATATCTAGCCGTTTCTTAGTGGGCTATGTTCTAGAATGACGTCCATATTTAGTTACCTATGTGGATGTTGGCTAACTTCCCACTGAAAAATAACAGGTTTGCAATTTTTTATTAGGAGTGCTTTTGCTAGTCTATACATAGGTCTTATAGGCAAATACGTCATTGCTTATAAGTAGGTATCAATTTTGTTAAATAGTTTGCCATCTCAATATATAAAAATAAAAGTCCTGACTGACTGACCGACTCATCAACGCCCAGCCCAAACCCTTGGACCTAGAAAGCAGAAATTTTGCACAGAGGCTGCTGCAAAATTGTCTACATTGTAGACAAGGAATAAGGAAGGATTTTTTTCCCGTGGGAAATTTTCCGATATCCACGGGGGCGAAAGCAAGTTTGAAAAATAATATACAGGGTGTTTGGCGCATGGACCGACACAATTTTTTGGGGGATTGGGGCGGTCATTTGCTAGGTTTCACCTAAAGACCTCCATGTCCTAAGTGTGACGGTAATAGTTTTTTTTTTTTTTGTTCTTTCTTTGAATTACCCAAAATCTCGCCTTTGAATCGATATTTTTTTTTTGTTTATGGTTGTAAAAGAACAAAATAATTTTTATTATAGTCTACAATGTATTCTTATTCGAAATAAAATAAAAAAATATAGTAACCGTAATAAGTCTTTTCTTAAAACACTCCATAACTGACTCTCTAACTAGTATTTTGACTACATTTGAATTGTTTTTCATAGCGTGTAGCATACCCTTAGAAAGGGTACAAGCTAAAGAACTTTTTGAGATAAAAATAAGGTCAAAATGGCTTTGTTTAAAAAAAAAAATGAATTTAAGAGTAGTAACTTTTCATACATTTAAACATTTTTAAGACTTTGGAAGCACGTAAGTCATTTTCTACTGATCAATTACATCAAATAATAATTTATTTAGAATAAAAATACATTGCAGACTATTATAAAATTTATTTTGTTCTATTGCAACCATAAACAAAAAAAATATATCGATTCAAAGGCGAGATTTTGGGTAATTCAAAGAAAGAACAAAAAAAAATATATCTCAATTACCGTCACACTTAGGACATGGAGGTCTTTAGGTGAAACCTAGCAAATGACCCCCCCAATCCCCCAAAAAATTGTGTCGGTCCATGCGCCAAACACCCTGTATAGGTGAGAGAAATTTATCTATTAGTGATTTGAAAACCTCAAATCGCTCTCCTGAATAATGGACTTTTCATCTGGACAATCGACATGAGAAAATGGCTTAGAGCACTATACAAAGGCATAGAAGACGCTAGAACAATATCTGCAAAGACATCGCTACCTCTTATAGAGCAATAACGTTGAACATATCTCCAGATAATCTTTTCTTTCTTTTTCCTCGTACCTTTATTGCTTGTCTCAGTCCCCAATGATTCCGGAACACATCATCGCGAGTTATTATGTGCAAATAGGTATTGGGCAGAAGAATTTCAATTACGAAGCCGGGCCAGCCGGCTCCGAACGATCATTTTGTAATAATTTCACATGTTCGAATTTTATACTCAGATACGGTTGAAGTATTTTTTCATATTTTATCCTGAGCAACGAAGCTTGTGAATCCGGAACGACGGATTTTTATGTAAAGCACTCATTCGTGTTTAACTTGTAAATATTTCAAGTTTTGATCAGCAAGGTATTTTTAAAAGCAAGTGGGATCTGATGATCGAGTCTGTGTATCTTGTAATATCAGCTAAGTAATATCAGTATTGTAATATCAGCTAAGTAATATCAGTAAGTATAGTAATATCAGCTAAGTAATACCACAGAGTAATAAAGCTACAAAAAATAAAACTACAGTAGTTTATCTGAGCAGTGACTTTCAATTAATTACCTACTGCCGCTCGGTAGACAAATACGTGTTGCATAACTGAGACTGACTGAGATTTCGAAGCGAGTCGTTTCGGTGGTTCTCTATGAAGTTATACTACTGTATCATTACTATACTGTGGTAATACTATTCGGCATAGCAATTTGGCTGTAACAGTAGGAAATAAAACGTAATGAGGATATTTAGGAGACATGTGTAATCTCATGTAGCCAAATCCTTACATATTTTTCTTTATAAAATAGAATAACACCAAACAATGGGGACACACATCTTTATCACACACATATTTTTTTAAAATATAAATATCTTTTTTGTAATCTTTTTTTTAGGAGATCCCATCTTTGAAAAGTGTCTTAATTAGATTCTATAGTGCTAATAAGCCACTGAAAAAAACACAAAGTTTTAATTCAATCAATAAGTGCCTTAAAAATGCATTTAAAAATACATTTTCAAATTTCGCGCGAAAACGCGGGACGCAGTGGACTCCTTATTATTGCTCTGTGATCATGTCGTCAGTTGGCAGTGTAAACAAAATGATCAGTTGACAGTTGACATTGACACTTTTTAATTTACAGAGCGGTATGGCCATATGGCGTAATAACATGCTACGGCTACTTTCATGGTGTTAGAAAACAGATTAAAGAAACTGAAAACTTTGAATTGAATTTTAAAATTTATATTGTTATTTTACGAACTAAAACTAACATTTTCCGACTGCTTTTTGCCTAAGCTATCTAAGTACTTAGTATATTTTTAGATTTTTTCTCCTACAGAGTAAAATACCGCATTCAGCAATGAAATAAGAGAAAGTCTGTCTGGCTACACGGGCTAATCTACAACATATATCGTCTACCGAAACATATAATACACCTCTTTACGTGAGATTGCGTGCCTGCATTACAATGCCAATAGTGAAGTTTCGTCTGCGCGAGTGAGCGCTGGCTCTGCAATTTAGCAAATCGTCCGACCTTATGTTTTTCACGAATCGTTGGCAAAGATAAAAGAGCAACCACTGAACCGTACTCGCTTATGCAAAGTGTAGAAATCTCGTTTTCAACGGCACACAATGCAACTCCCAAAAGAAAAGCAGCACAGACGCCAAGGGATTAGTGGAAAGCCTTTTTAGCTAATTAAAATATTTATTTCCGTATCACAAAAGTTACATTTAATTTGGGTAACTTTAGATTTATTAGGATGGCTTGCCTGATTAGTTTGCAAATCAGTAATAAATTTAAATCCTATCTGTTGGCGTAACTCAGGTATCTTTTTAATTAATGGTATGTGTGTATCTCGTATTAATTTGAATATTTTGCCCGTGGTTTAGTCCGTTTTGTTAGAATAATTTAAAACGGGCGTTGTGGTTTGCTCTGACATATTAATGAACCTATTTTGTAAACAATTGGTGTCATTTAATTAATACTAATCCATGAGTGAGTGCCGTCCTCATTAATTTATGATAATATAGACACAATTAATAGGGTAATAATTGGTTTTTATTTAATTTATAAGGCGCATACCCAGGAACTTATTCGAACTATTAGGGCTCCGTACCAAAATGGTAACAAGGAACCCTTATGGTGCGACTCTGTCACAGCTGGATATCTCAAGAACTAATGCTTGAAAGAACATCGGTCATATTTCTATAGAAGCTGGACCTGAGTTTTATTTTCAGTGTACAGAAGCAAATTATAGTGAGATTTGATTGTTTTATGTAGTAAACACCATCCCTTTCGAAAATAATATCTAAATAGCCAAGATATTTCAATAATGCAAAAAATACTTTTGAGGTTATCGGTGTCCGGAAATCAAAAGCACAGAATAATCGTCACAAGCGGTACCTAGTTATCAGTCTGTAAAACAATGCCAAGGTCAAACAACAGAAGGAAATCCAAAACAGTACCTACAGTACTTATCACAATATTCACACTAACAACAACAACACAACAACAATGCGAGATCGCCGGGTGCAAAGACTACACACTACAGTATATTAGTGTCAAATTGACACCCGTTGTAATTGACAGTATTGACACTGTCAATCCATGGCGCGCGTCGATGACATATTATGACGTTCCGTTGTACACAATTGAACAAAATGCTGATACTTACTATGAACCCACATAATTATTTTTATGACAAGAATCCAATACATAATAAAAACAGCACTAGTTGGTTTGATACACAAGTATATAGAATTGAATTACATCTAATAACGTGAATAATTATAATCTTTGAGTACTAAATCATTTCTTAAGCAAAATGAATCGTCAAAGGTGCGTTCTGAACATGTTACTCTAAATAATTTGCAAATTATGCTATTAAAAAAAAATGTGTTTGTGCTTTTTTTTCTGGCGACTTAAATATCTATTTCTTATGTTTTTTAAGACCTTAAAAAATACTAGATTTTTACATATATATGGCATATCTGTACACCACCGCCTCGTAGTCAGGTACGATTTGACCGTCCTTCTTTGGAGCAGTTTTATACGCCGTTTGCCCAACTATTTTGCAAATAAGAAAGAGGAGCTCGTGGCTAAATAATAACAGCCGCACGGGTCGATCCGTCAGGTTAAGCTACGCTTGCCGGGGTTGGTCAGTGGATGGGTGACCATCTTTACATACCGAGATTCCTCCGTGCCTCGGAAAGCACGTTAAGCCGTTGGTCCCGGCTGTTATTCGTGGATCTTTGACAGTCGTTACGGGTCGTCAGAAGCCCGAAAGTCTGACAACCAGTCTTACCAAGGGGTATCGTATTACCCAGTAACTGGGTTGTGGAGGTCAGATAGGCAGTCGCTCCATGTAAAATACTGGTATTCAGCTGCATCCGGTTAGACTGGAAGCCGACCCCAACATAGTTGGGAAAAGGCTAGGCAGATTGATTGAAGAAAGAAATATTTTTTTTTGCAACATTGCATGAAAGGGGGTCATAAAAAATTGAAGTGGGGCTACTAGGGCATGTGGGACATCATATTATTATGAAAGAACGCTGTTTGCACATTCTCAAACATTTTTTTTCTTTTTTTTGGCCGCATAGTTTTCAACTTTTGACGAATAATGTAAAAAAAATACCGTTCCGCCCTTATCTCCGAAGTTTGTATAGATAAAATTCTGAAATTATTCTATGTGATAGAAGTTTATGTAAAGATTACAGGAAAAATAAAACGATGTCTCTAAATAACTCACTTTTTCGGAAATTATCAACAAAAATCACATGGGTATAATATACGGAACCCTCGGTGCGTGAGGCCGACTTAGTCTTGACCGGTTTTTTTTTATTAGAGTGAGTTCGACTACTTGTCTGGTAATCTACTGAGAGGCTTTTTAGGAATGGTAATATAAGCTTCTCTTTTAAGGGATAACTACATATTAGACAACAACGCATCTACGGACGTCATTTCAACAGGTAAAATTGTCCAGGTAGTTTTTCTAGTAGTCATTAGGTAATTAATCAAATCAAAAACCCGAGTCTACGCTTTGCCATAGTTTCAACATTGCTGCAGTTATCAGATAGAAATACGAGGATGCTAGAACTAATTTAATTTAAAAGCAGTGATGCTTAACAAAATTAAATTAAATCCTATTATTTGAATCATTATGCAAAGGACCTTACGATATCACATATTATTTCAACCACAACATTCGATACATAAATAGCTGAAATTACTGAACCAAACCAATTATTGGAATTAATTAAGATAATTAATTAATTCCAATAATTGTTTTAAATAAAATGGCGATGTGAACGACGGTGCTGACGGTTCAATTATAGACGAACTGACGTTTGACAGGGAAAAAGGGATTTTTTAACAATGATCTCTCTCTCTCAATTGAGGGGCAATTCCCATATTTTTTAAACGTTTGCATTGTAATCTCAGTCTCAATTTATTTCAATACTAGCTGTTGCCCGCGGCTTCGCCATTTTAGATGTCAATACTTCCCTATTTGGATCGGGTTTTGTTTACAATTTCATAGGTTTTTTGAAAAATAAAAAAATAAGTATGCCATAGGCTGCTACTCCGTTCACATAATCATACCCTATTTTTTTCAAAGACGGTAAAAAAGTCATAAGGTATACAGGGTTACTTGTAATTCGACGTATTCCTTGCGACACGCGTAGCATGACGACGTTTTGTCGACGGAAGAATAGACAAAATGACACATTGCCATGCTTAGACGCGTAGAATGCGTAGAAATATTTCTACAATCTATCCTTTTGACTATTCTTCCGTCGACAAAACCCGGTTCTATGGCGGTCATGCTAAGCATACTGGACATCATCGTAGGGTAAAAAGCAACAAATTAAGCCACCAAATGCTCTACCGAAATTCAATAGTTTTTGAGTTAGTTCCATTTTTATTAGTTTTTTTTTTTTTATGAAAAATGCAATTCAAAAATGATTTATTATCATAATAGCTGATGCCGTAGCCTATCTTTGTTAAAAAATAAAAGTTGAAAAATGCCTAAAACTAAAAATATAAATTACGAAAAATAAAATGTTTAATTAGTGCTCTTTGCCAAAGAGCACTAATTAAACATTTTATTTTTCGTAATTTATATTTTTCTTTGACAAAAATTACAAAAAAAAAAACTGAATTTCGGTAGAACATTTGGTGGCTTAATTTGTTGCATTTTAGCCCCACTATGAGGTCCTGCAAGAAATACGTCGACTTACAAGTAACCCTGTATAGATTCAGACACTCTGCTCTGTGCTCTGGGAAAGTAATTTCGGAATTATTTCGGTTCGATAATACATGCCTTTATTAAATCAACATCCACAACCCGAAATGCTTATAAATAAGGGGTCATAAACAAGAAGTATTTAATCTTCACACGAACAAAGCGGCCCCTATACACATTCGATTCCACTACTTCCTGGTTTTTATCCTTTGAATTAAAGATCTCCATTCATGGTCCGACTCTCATCTGAGAAGCTTGTAAAACTAATACTTATATTTATATGTAATTTGATCGTTACACTAATAACAGTATTACATTCTATAATAAAATTACTTACATGTTTAATTCGCTTCTATTTATAAAGATACTCATTTTGTTCATCATCTAAATTGGTATTGTTAAACTTAACTTGATTGGTTTTTAGTTTTTATAGGCGATTAATTTTTTGAAAAGTTGTTCTGTGTTATTTTCTCACGATGTAAAAATATGCAGTACAGACAGACCTACCTTAACTAAATGAAAGTATATAATCAAACCATAAAATCGTATAGTGAAATAATTTAGTCTAAATCAACTTTAGCCTTTCAAATAGCCTAACAATTGCCTTGGAACAATTGCGTAATTTCGGTCTAAAATAATTGGATTTCAAGACTATCTTAACTTTGAAAAGTTTAAGGATTCTAAGTAATACAACGAATTGTTTTATTTCCAGCCGGTGGGCATTTATCGCGGGAAGTACGAGTGGGCTAACGAGAACAGTCCTGTGGGCGGTGACTGCTCGCTGTGGGTGCGCGCTGCCACGCTACAGCTGGACGACGGGCAGTGGCAGTGCCAGGTCACTGCCAGCAACTACGACGTGCAGGTAATAATGTAGTAGAAGAAGAGTGAAAAATAAATAATAATAATAATAAAATATATTTTAGTGACATAAAAATGGAGTAACATTTTCAATTGGAGACCTGACTCCTGAGCTAGGTGATACCTATACCTACCTAAATAAAACTTGTAAAAGACAAAAAAACTTAGAGGTCAAATATATATTCGAACAGTTTCACACAGGGAAAAACGTTTTCAGCGTTACTGCAGAATGATGCTCTTTTATTTTTTATGCTTTTTTCTTTAGCTAGAATACAAAATTATGCTATTTTGTTTTTTAATGCCTCATTATATTTATTATAGTTGGTTGCCAAATATGCTGTGTTCCAGACCATCGATGGTGGATGATATTTGTTAAAGCAGGTGTTTAGTACGTACTATCAGACTACTAACCCTCAAAAATCTTCCCCAGGATGCTCTATCAAGTCCCCCCGCGGCATTAGCAGTGCGGGTACCCCCACAATCTCCCCGGATCCTGTTCAACGGCTCCCACGTGATGCCTGGCCAAAACATCACAGTGCCAGCAGGGAACAGAGCCACCGTCGTTTGCGAAGCCAGATATGGAAACCCTCCGGCGTACATCGAATGGTATTTGGGTAAGGATCTTTTGGTTTTTGGAGAAATTTTTCAGATGTTGTCGAAGAAGTACCTAATTCAAAGATAAACTAAATTGCAGAAAGTATAGTTTCATGTGCTTTTTCGGCATTTCTAGAATGTAGTTTTTCTAACTGTCAACCTTTGCGTTACTGCAGAATGATGTTCTTTTGTTTTTTAATGCTTCTTCCTTCGCTCGAATACAGACTGATGCTGTTTTGTTTTTTTAACGCTTTAAATAATAACTTTTACTATGCCAATGCCCGCAGACAGGGGCTCGTGGCTAAGTAATAACAGCCACAAGGTATGATTGATTAAGTAAAGCTACGCTTGCCGCGGTTGGTCCGTGGAAGGGTGACCATCTTTACATACCGAGACCCCTCCGTGCCTTGGAAAGCACGTTAAGTCGTTGGTCCCGGCTGTCATTCGTGGATCTTTGACAGTCGTTACGGGTTATCAGCAGCCCGAAAGTCTGACAACCAGTCTTACCAAGGGGTATAGTATTACCCAGTAACTGGGTTGTGGAGGGCAGTCGCTTCATCTATCTATATATATAAAAGACAAAAGTGATTGACTGATATATCAACGCACAGCCCAAACCGCTTGGTCTAGAGATTTCAAATTTGGCACGTATGAGGTCTAGGGGTGCACTAACAAAGGATTTTCCAAAATTCACCCCCTAAAGGGGTGAAAGGGGGGTCCAAAGTTTGTATGAAAAATCTTATTCCTTGAGTTAATAGACTTGAAACTTCCACGCGGGCAAAGCCGCGGGTAAAAGAGAGGCAATATTTTCTCCCAGAATACACGATACCATAATACCTCATACAGGTTCATATCAAAATTATTCAGGAAGCTAACTAACCTTTGCCTATGTTTAGACGTTTTTAATCAATTCAACGTGGAATGAGCACCCAATGAACCCGATACGTTCATATAAAATTCTAAATGCCATGTCATGTGTTTAAACGGCACAGCGACCACTGATTAATACAGATGGGACACTCCGCAGTTTAGGTATGAAGCTACAACTATAACTGCCGGCACGAATCTTTAGTGATCGGTGGAGTAGTGGGGGTTGTGTGAGAATCGTATTGTCTAACTAAGGAGTAAGGTCCAAAATCGTTTAAAGTAATTCAAAGTCAGTGCTAAAGTTTCCGTCCGCGGCGCTAATTCAGTAGGTCAGAAGGTATAAAAGTTACGCGATAGAAAGATAGGCAACTTGTAGTTGAATTTATCTGTAGGTAATAAGCGTTGTGCGACCTGAATTGCACTTTATTGTGTCGTAGCGAGAGTCGCTTTTTATTTATATGATTTTGCGGAGTGTCCCATCTGTATTAATCTGTGCCGCGACTGACAAAGCGCCATGCATTTTGGACGAGGACTAACTGTCAGCGATCGGCATACAGAGTGCATTGCTCTTGTTCCTGCTATCGACGTTATAAATGGGTTTCGTTGAAAGGGTACGATTAGATATTATTACTAGACGCTTGTTTATTTAGTAATTACTTACCTACTTATGTCTATAACATTAGAGGTTGTTTACATAATAAATGAGATGGTAGTAAAGTATTTATACTATACTTATCTATATTTAAGTAGTTATATATAGGGTGACTGGTAATTAGTGACCGATACTTAAACACATGATTATACTTATGATAACAAACAACTTTTACTACGGGACCAAACCTGAAATCGCGAAAAAAAAATCAGCTGCCCCATACATTCATGTTCGCATATCTCGTCAAAATGTAGGGAGCAGCTGATTTTTTTTTCGCGATTTCAGGTTTGGTCCCATAGTAAAAGTTGTTTGTTATCATGAGCACAATCATGTGTTTAGGTATCGGTCACTAATTACCAGTCACCCTATATAAGTAGTTCAACAGCCATTTCGTTACCATAACACAAGCATTAGGTTTTAGCTTGGGACTAGATGGCGTTGTGTGAAATGTCCAAGGTTATTTATTTATTTAATAAACATACAGTGTGAGTCTTCATAATGTGCACAAATTTAAGGATGTGGTGCAGACCATGAAACTGATTAACTTTTTCCCGGGGACCAACATCGTAATCATAAAAAAAAATAGTCATCCCATACATTTGGTCATATAGGCATTGAAATTTAGCATGGGATGACTGTTTTTTTCATGGGACGACTGTTTTTCTCCACAATTACGATGTTGGGTTTGTGGTAAAATTACAAATTACCAAATTTCGGACTTTTTCCTTTACTTGTGCTGTGAGACCTTGTTTCTTGCCAAATTTCATGATTCTAAGACAACGGGAAGTACCTACCCTATAAAAATATGTCACATAAATGGCCGTATTTTCTTAATGCGTTGACTTACAAGCATGTTTGTTTTAGAACTTCAAGGAACCATAGACCTAGGTATTGGAATTAATTTCAACTTGATACGTCCATGCGTTCCTGAGAAAAAGGGTCTGGACAGACAGACAGACAACGAAATGATCCTATAACGGTTCCGTTTTTAGGGTTCCGTACCGAAATGGTAAAAAAGGAACCCTTATGGTGTCACTCAGTCTGTCTGTCTGTCTGTCACAGCTGGATATCTCAAGAATTACGAATGATATCAACTTGAAATTTAGAATAGTTTTAGATGACGTTTACCCAACTATTTTGCAAATAAGAAAGAAATTAAAATATATTTTTTTTTTTTGCAACAGGGACTGAAAGGGCGTCTTAAAAAATCAAAGTGGGGCTACTAGGGCATGTGGGGTATCATAAGAAAGAACGCTGTTTGCACATTCTCAAACATATTTTTTCTTTTTTTAAGCCGCATAGTTTTCGACTTCTGATGAAAAATGTAAAAAAAAATACCTTATCTCCGAAGCTTGCAAAGAGACAAATCTGAAATTATTCTGTGTGATAGAAGTTTATGTAAAGATTACAGGAAAAATAAATCGATGTCTCTAAATAGCACACTATTTCAAAAATCGGAACGGAACCCTCGATGCGCGAGTCCAACTCGCTCTTGACCGGTTTTTTCCTTTTGAGGTACAGAACCCTAAGAAGTCAGAAAGCGAAAACGAAGTATTTCATAGCGTGGTCAGGCGATACGATGCGACGTGGTGGGTCGGGGAACAAGTTTTACGCAGACTAAGTCGCGGGCAGAGCCTAGTTAAATTATATTCTGACAATTAATTTCTATCTATTCTACTGAACTAGTAGCCTGTGTGTGGACATGAAGTTTGGAGTAAATAGTTATCCAATTTCAATAATCCATTAATAACTTCTAATACTTTTTATTACACGTGTCAGAATATGTGTTTGTTTTAACTGTATTGTAGTGGATAGTGTAATACTATTAATTAATTATTGTATGTGTCTTACGATAGCGTGCGAAGTGATAGTTTGTCTATTTGTCGACACCGCCTCAATTATATTTACTTTGATATGTTTTTCCTTTATTTATTGAAAACATGATGATAGTGTAGGAAATTATGAGCTTTCTTTACGTTGAGTTGCACGAAACCAACATTAGTTTAACGGAGACTTTAAATTCGTGCCATCCCTTACATTTTGTATGAAAAAGAAAGTGACAGCATCAATTTAAAGTCTCCGTGAAGTCACAGTCAAAGCCCAAAGAAATGAAGTTTTTCGGCCTCTGACTAAAGAATTTTAGTCAAACCTAGGAGAAACTAATTTTGGTCAGGCAAAAAATCGGAGTTTGGCCAGTCAAACTAACTAACCACAGAACACCTAGGTTAGGCTTGGGTTAGGGTGTACGTCAGCAGGTCGACGGCCCCAACTTTGAGGCATCTCCCTCTCGAATAAAATAAAAAAAAATCAAATCAGATGACTCTGTAAAAACTTATGCGAGGTCATACATTAAAAAAAAAACGTGTCGAATTGAGAACCTCCTCCTTTTTTATCGTCGGTTAAAAACCAGAATTATCAACTCTAGCTACAATTCAAAGCAATACTGAAACGGAGCATTATTAAATCGACAATGTAATTACAATTTTATTTCTAAAGAATTCATTAGCTATTGTTCAGCGGCGAAAGGTAAAAGTTTTAAAACAGAGCTGGTGGAAAAAGTTTGCAAAAATGTATAAATCTAATAGAAAGGGTGAATAAAAAGATTTGTGTAAAGGCTCGTGCAGACAGGCGCGACGCAACTCTGGTGGAACAATTTCTAAAAAAAATTCATAAAAATTTATTGTTCTACCGGTGTCGCGTCGCACCTGTCTACGGGAGCCTTAATATGAACCATTCAACATTGCTACACACACAAAACCACGCTTGTATTCCCAAAGGTATACACAAGGCAGCAATTGCCAGTTATGTTTAACCGTAATCAAAATATTGAAGGAAAACATCGTGAAAAAACCGCCATGTCCTAGAACCAAAAATTCGAAGACATGTGACATCTATCGGCCCGCTCCCTCTCACAGAGAGTAGGCCTGTGTCCCAGCAGTGGGAACATTATAGGCTGGTTATGTTTGCCGGTAAATAACAGAAACAATTAAAAAGTCAATTGTCTCGCGTAGATCTATGTTCCGGCGGCATACGAAGGGTTAAACAAGCCCCATGTAATAAGGAACGAGCTTACTGCCATCAACCAGGCTCAAAATCCAGGCTGCATCTGAGAAATTCCTGATGAAAAAACCCAATAACAGTTTGTCCGAGCTAGAAATCCTACCTAGGAATCCCACGTTCAGCTGTTCTACTTGTTACAACTAGACCAACGAGGCAGGCAACCGGAACATTCCACTTTTAAATTTTCAGAAATAGAACGCCTAACAGCGTGGTCGCAGACGATCTGCTCCGATACTAAAATTCCACTTTTAAATTTTCAGAAAAAGAACGGCTAACAGCATGGTCGCAGACGAACTCCTCCGAAGTGGAAAGACCTCGAGTTTGGGCAGCACGGTCGGTTCTCGAGCTAGGGGCTACTAGGTCAGCGCACGGGCGTCAACTGGCCTGCAGGGCTCATCATCCGTCATACCCGTCGCCGTACTACAGGGATTCGTATACCATGCTCGATGTTACTTGTAAGTATTAACACCTTGGTACACAAGGCTCTTGGCAATGTAGACGTTTCCAGCATAAGCTGACTTCGCATTGTATAGGTTTTCCGTACAGTGAGAGGTCAGCTTGTACCTACTAGGAATGTATTGTCATCGTGCGTTTACCTCTTATTTCTGTGTACTTTTTTTGGTGTCATAGTAAAGAATATTCTGTCTAACTATCCTATATAATCCTAGAACTCTTGCCCCCCCTAATTAAACATTTGTGACTACAAACCTGTAGGTTTGTCAAAGCGACATCAAAGCGACATTTTCACTGCCATCTACAATGACGTAGAAGTGGCAAAGTTTTGGGCAAACGAAAAAATTGTCTCCCGTCGACACTAAGAAGAAGAACAGCGTAATTATTTTGATCTCAGTGTAATTATTTTGAGATCCATGGCTTTTCTTGAAACAGATAAAAAGTTTAAACTTCAAGAACAGACATGGTGTTTACCTATACAATTGCTTTAATGGTCCGCTTAAAAGCACCCCTTTTGAGGTTTATGGTTTAGGACCAATTCCAGAATTAGTGTCTACTAGAATACCTCATAGCTCCCATGGTTAACGACGATTGTGCCGCTGAATTTTTTATTTACCTCGTGAAAAACTAAGAATCGAAATGTGGGTCGAATGTGTAAGAATTTTTCACTTCCATGTTCATATATAATTGTTTTATTTCTCGAGGACTCAGCTCGGGCTCAAAATAGAAACAAATCAATAAGCAATTAGCAACGAGCATAGCTGAAGTAGAAAACAATTGACACTCACAAATTGATCCTATATGGAATCGTAAATAAAAAAAGAAAAATACATAGACGTCGTTCCATCCGGAACACGGACCTCTCGGTATATGTATATGTGTAATTATAGTCTATTTGGGAGTAATTTTCTAGATGTCGAGCTTAATGAACATAAAGAAAGAAAGAAAAACATTTATTATGTCCCCAAACAAAAGTAGAAATAAAACACTTGAAATTTGCCTCCCGTCTCTGAGGGACCTTTTAGTCCATCTGTTGCGAAATCTCGTGTATAGTCGCTGTATAGCCCGTGCGCATTAACATGGCACCTGGCTCGAATAAATTACCTACGTTTAAAGAACTGAGTGCAATTTTTTTTTCAGTTTTATTTTAGTTTTTTGAATATCAACATAAATTAATTTGCGCTAAGTAGTTACTCATAGCATACTACTTCAAACAAAGTATTAGACACAATTTTGCTTTCGAGCCAGGTGCCATGTTAATGCGCACAAAACAAAGTATTTAGACACAATTTTGTTTTAGATCCAGGTGCCATGTTAATGCTCACAAAACAAAGTATTTAGACACAATTTTGCTTTCGATCCAGATGCCATGTCAATGCGCACAAAACAAAGTATTTAGACACAATTTTGCTTTCGATCCAGGTGCCATGATATTGCGCACAAAACAAAGTATTTAGACACAATTTTGTTTTCGAGCCTGGTGCCATGTTAATGCGCATGGGTTTATAATTGTTTTGCAGCTAACATAAGATTTGGCTGCACATTATTATGAAATAGTTTATTCAAGCTAAAAATGTTTCAAGATTTCCGGCCGGGTCAAAAACATAGCCATATTATGTAGGTATTTACATAAAAATATCAGCTAATATCCTGGAGTTAAAATTTGACCTGCAATCCTGTGCAACCTACATCTGAGGAGCAGGTCAATTCGTAGTTCTCGTAAATATCAATTGGCTGCGACTTTCTGGTCATAGAGGCTGAACTCACGGTCTCAGTACGTGATTTACGGCTGTTTCCATTGCAAGACTTTTACTCGTAGATTGAAATTTACACTTGCCTTTCCTTTTCACGACCACACTTGGTGGAAGTGTGGTCCTGAAAAGTAATGGATACTTTCAAGATACTTTGATGTATACGAAAATATACGGGGAATTACTTTTTTTTATTACAAAATGTTTACAGACCACATTACAGTGGCGACTCAACTCGCTGTTAATTGCGCCTGTTTATTCCCTGAGCGATGGAACTACATATATCACGTAAAATACTGGTATTCCGCTGCATCGACTGGAAGCCGACCCCAAATTATTTGCGGAAAGGCTAGGCAGATGATGGAACTGATATCACTTAGAGCAACTTTCTTAAAGATTGGCAAAGTTACTTGATCACGTAATGCTTTTGGCAATCCACGTAATTTTCTGGTGTTATAGAATTAATTTCTCTTGATATCTCTAACTTAACATGTAGGTTTGAACCCAGGCTGGCGCTTTACTTTGTATAAATTATTTTGTCACCACTGCTCTCAAAACGGTGAAGGAAAACATCGTGAGGAAACCGGCATGTCTTACATTGTCTCTAGAACCAAGAATTCGAAGACATGTGACATCTACCAACTCGCACTGGGCACGCATGGTGGATTGCGGCCCACTCCTTCTCACCGAGAGGAGGGCTGTGTCCCAGCAGTGGGAACATTATAGGCTGATTATGCTTATCTCTAACGTAAACAAAGCTCTATATATGACTGTAGGTATTTAATGGTTAAAAAGATAAACACCCACTACAATAGTCATTGATCAATATAGTTTATTTTGCAGCTAGATAGAAGCAACACAGCACAGTAGTAGAAAAATAGATTTTGAAAAACAATAGTAAGTAGAAGGTACACAGTAAAGAATTTGCATACAAAACAACGCGGGCTTCGCGGCCGTGTATTAATTCCGACTGCAGGTAGGTGTGGCGTCTCCGCGAGCGGTCAGCGTGCGCGTGCGCCGGTCCATAGCTATGCGTATGTTATACAAAACTAGCCGGCTTGCCGCATACTACCGAGTGTCATCCGGCGATGCTTTTGAATTATTTTAATTATAATTTTTATATGGTTTTGTGATGTGGATGAATGTAAGTGCGATTTGTATGAGTAATGTATGTGTGTGTTAAACAATACATAAATAAGTAATATATAAATTTATTAATATGTATTTATGATAGGTTTTAATATATAAAGATAAATAAATTAATGAATACAATAAGTTGCCTACATCACTCCCCTCCAGAGGCCGTGTCTACGGACGATAATAATTTGGGAAATGTACGCGCCTTCCTGATCGTGTCGTCCGTGTGGCTGGAAAGTCTAGTGACTGAGGCTGAGTTGGTTGTGGTGTTTGAGAAGGAAGTGTAACGCTTTGTGGTGGTCTTAGGTCATCTGACAATATATAGGCTGGTTTCAAGCGGTCTATGCTTACTGTTGTCGAGTCTTTACCCTTGACGCGAATTACAAAATATTTGGCAGCCCTCTTCAGTACTTCGTGTGGCCCTGTGTAAGCAGGCTGAAGTGAACCACGTAGCATGTCTTCCCTCAGAAATACATGGCTACATGTGGCAAGGTCTTTGTAAACGAAGATTCTGCGAGTAGAATGGTGCTGGGCCGGGACCGGTCGTACTTTCTCGGCATAGGACTTCAGTCGTGCCGAGAATTCGGTAATATCGGTGGTATATGTTGTTGAGTCGTGGCCGAAAAATTCGCCAGGGAGGCGCAGTGGCTCACCGTAAACCAGCTCGGCTGATGAAGATTGCAGGTCTTCTTTGAAGACACTCCTTATGCCGAGTAGTACGAAAGGTAACGTCTCAGTCCAGTTTGCGTCAGTATGGCAGGTGATAGCTGCCTTCAACTGCCGGTGAAATCGCTCAACCAAACCGTTGCATTGTGGGTGGTATGCTGTTGTCCTGCGGTGATTGAAACCGATCAATTTGGACAGTTGTTGAAACAGCGCCGATTCAAACTGCCTTCCGCGGTCAGTAACAACTTGTGAAGGACAGCCGTATCGGGACACCCAACAGGATATGAACGCTTTGGCTACCGTTTCGGCGGTGATATCGGTAATTGGTACAGCTTCCGGCCATCGCGTGAAGCGATCGACGAGTGTAAGGCAATACCGATAATCACCAGCTGGCGGTAATGGGCCGATCAGGTCTAAATGGACATGTTTAAAACGCGCTGATGGTAAATCGAGCG
Organism: Cosmia trapezina; assembly: GCA_905163495.3. Lineage (NCBI taxonomy): Eukaryota > Metazoa > Arthropoda > Insecta > Lepidoptera > Noctuidae > Cosmia > Cosmia trapezina. The sequence continues at coordinate 21,520,418 of LR991032.1, read as the reverse complement.
TCCCTAAAGGTGACGCGACATGCTTATTCACCTTCGTGCGCTGGCATGCTAAACATGCCTTTGACCATTCACGACAATCTTTGCGCATAAGAGGCCAGACAAAGCGCTGCGCAACCAGTTTTGCTGAGGCGTTAACACCTGGATGGCTAAGGGAATGCAAGCTGTTAAATACCTGCTGACGCAGTTGCTCGGGGACGAAAGGCCTTGGAGTCGTTGTACTTACGTCGCAGTACAACTCAGTTCGACTACCAGGGACCTTCATCTTGTTTAGACGAAGAGACGTTTCGCCTTGGAGGTGCACTGCAAGGTCAGGGTCTGTTGCCTGGAGTTTGGCCATGATTTCCAAATCTACTGGAATCTGCAGCTCATTAACGCGGGAAAGCGTATCAGCGACGATATTGTCTTTACCCGAGATGTGGCAAATATTAGTTGTGAACTGCGAGATGAAATCTAGTTGCCTGAATTGACGTGGAGAGCAGTTTTTCTTTCTCTCATGAAAAGCATAACACAGCGGCTTATGGTCTGTGTAGATGGTGAAAAGAGTGGCCTCCAGCATATGGCGAAAATATCGAATACTCTCGTAGATTGCCAGAAGTTCGCGATCGTATGGTGAGTATTTGATCTGTGCTGGACTCAGCTTACGCGAGAAAAATGCTAGAGGCTGCCAAACTCCGTCTTTACGCTGCTGTAGTACTCCACCTATCGCCGTATCAGAGGCGTCAGTGACGAGTCCTAACTTGGCGTTCGTGTCGGGGTGAGCTAAAAGAGCTGCGTTACAGAGGCTCTTTTTGGAGTCCTCAAAAGCTTGCAGGGAAACTCCTGTAATGTCGACAGGGTGGGAAGCTTTAACTGATCCAGTCAACAATGCGTTCAAGGGGGCTTGTATTTGTGCAGCGTTTGGCAAAAATCGCCGGTAAAAATTGACCATCCCCAGGAAGCGTCTGAGCTCCCTAACGGTTTTGGGGACGGGGAAGTCGGCAATAGCTTGCACCTTACTATCGAGGGGTTTAGTGCCCTCTTCTGAGATGTGATATCCCAGAAATGTTATTTGTGAGACGCCGAAGACACATTTACTGGTGTTAATAAGTACACCGTAGTTTCTCATTCGGGTGAAAATTTGTCTCAGGTGGTCTTTGTGCTCCTGGCTCGTTCTAGAAAATATTAAAAAATCATCTAAATAAGGGTAACAAAAATCTAACCCCCTTGTCATTTCATCGACAAATCTTTGAAAAGTTTGGCCTGCATTTCGTAGGCCAAACGTCATAAAAGGAAATTCCCATAAACCGAAAGGTGTAGTGATTGCAGTTTTTGGAATGTCATCCTTAAATACAGGTACGTGGTAGTAGGCTTTCACTAAATCAATCACTGAAAAAAATTTACAACCGGACAGACTGTTTGAAAAATCTTGTATGTGACGAATAGGGTATTGATCGGGTATGGTTCTAGCGTTAAGTAACCTATAGTCACCACACGGACGCCAACCGTTATCCTTTTTGGAAACTAGATGGAGAGGTGATGCCCATGGACTGTCAGACGGACGTGCAGTGCCATTAGCTAACATGGCCTCAAATTCCTGTTTAGCTATCTTAAGTTTATCGGGCGCGAGACGACGAGGTGGGCATGACACTGGGGGGCCTGGTGTAGTGCGAATATAGTGTACAGTGTTGTGCTTGACGACACCCGGAATACCAGCAGGGCGTGTTATTTCCGGATATTCGGACAAAATTCTGTGAAATTCGCTATCACCAACAGTCGAAACTTTTACACTTTGGACATTACAATTTAATTTATATATAGTGGCTACAGTGCTAACAGTGGTTAAAGTATCAATAAGTTTTTGTTTGCTGACATCGACAATCAGTTGATAATTAGAAAGAAAATCTACCCCTATTATGGCTTTCGTGACGTCAGCAATGACGAAACGCCACGGATAGCTACGACGTAATCCTAAGTCTAGGTTTAATTGAATGTAACCATACGTATCGATAGTAGAACCATTGGCTGCACTTAGTTGATATGACGTTTTACAATAGCGGCGATCACGAAGCGCGGTTACAGGGTATACACAAATGTCACTGCCCGTGTCTATTAAAAACTGTATATTTGACTTGCGATCCGTAACAAAGAGGCGACCCGTAGAACTAAGGCAGTCGTCCGTCGCCATCACTGACTGCCCGGAGTGTTTTCCGCCTTGTAGTCACAGGGTTTGATGCATTTCTTTGCCTTGGTGCCATGTTTGTTGTGGTACCAGCATATCGGGAACCGTCGATAACTGGATTGTGACCTGTGTGGTGTCCTACTCCGCTGTTGTTGTCGGGGCCGTGAATCTCGTTCGCGAGGTCTTGACTGCCGATTCACCTGAGCCGTGAGTGCGCTCACTTGTCGAGTCAGCTCCGCTACTTGCCGCGTCAACTCGTCCACCGGTGATGATGCAGCTGCTGCAACTTGTTGCGTCGGCGTCGCGATGTCGTTTATACGGTCTGCGAGTTCGGCTAGGTCATCCAGTGACAACGTCGATTGCGACGCGACGATCGGCTGCATACCTGTAGGTAGACGACTGCTCCAGATTGTTCTCAAAAAATCTTCGGGTATCTCAGGGCCCGCAAGGTGCTGAAGATGCCGTAGAAATTGTGAAGGTTTGCGGGTACCAAGCTGCTCGTGCATCAATAATTGTTTGACTTTATTCTCTCGCGACACTGATAAGCGTTTTATAAGTTCGTTCTTCAACCTGTTGTAGTCGGGTGGGCCGGTAAGTACATCCTCCACTTCCGCGGCGTATTGTCTGTCCAGCGTGGCCAAAATATGGTAAAATTTTGCCGTCTCATCCGTAACTTTCATAACAGCAAACTGCCCTTCTACTTGCGCAAACCATATCGCCGGTTTTTCGGGCCAGAAAGGTGGTATCTTCATATGTATCGGCGCAGGCGTAGTGGATATGGTCGCCGATCCCGGACTAGGCATCGCCATTTTGAAACGTCGCTCTCGTGTACGCTCAGTCACCTGAGATTTCCTGGAGTCCTCGCTGCTGCTAGACATCAATCTTCTTTTCTTCTTCGCGTCGGGGTCACCAGTTGTAGGTATTTAATGGTTAAAAAGATAAACACCCACTACAATAGTCATTGATCAATATAGTTTATTTTGCAGCTAGATAGAAGCAACACAGCACAGTAGTAGAAAAATAGATTTTGAAAAACAATAGTAAGTAGAAGGTACACAGTAAAGAATTTGCATACAAAACAACGCGGGCTTCGCGGCCGTGTATTAATTCCGACTGCAGGTAGGTGTGGCGTCTCCGCGAGCGGTCAGCGTGCGCGTGCGCCGGTCCATAGCTATGCGTATGTTATACAAAACTAGCCGGCTTGCCGCATACTACCGAGTGTCATCCGGCGATGCTTTTGAATTATTTTAATTATAATTTTTATATGGTTTTGTGATGTGGATGAATGTAAGTGCGATTTGTATGAGTAATGTATGTGTGTGTTAAACAATACATAAATAAGTAATATATAAATTTATTAATATGTATTTATGATAGGTTTTAATATATAAAGATAAATAAATTAATGAATACAATAAGTTGCCTACAATGACCTTATTTACTTTTACTAAAAAAATAATTCCTATTACTTAACAAAACTTTATGCCAAGACTTCACCTAATAACAGCAAAATCTCCTTTTCCAGTTGTTCCAGTAGTTTCCATAGTTGGTGGAGACGCCAGTACCCTGGCAAACTTAGAAGAAGGTTCGAGTGCCCTGACCCTGGAATGCCGAGCTGATGGCAACCCAAGTCCTTACGTGTGGTGGACCAAGAACGGACAAGTCATTGCTACTAATGGTGCGAAGCTGATGCTAGCACCTGTGTCTAGAAATCATTCTGGTGAGTCAATAGAAAAACGAGTTGTCTTATCATATTCTGCTCTACTTCTTCATTTCAGTAAATTATTAGGATTCCGTACTAAAATGGTAAAAAGGAACCTTAAGGTGCGACTCAGTCTGTCTGTCTGTCTGTCCGTCTGTCACAGCTGGATATCTCAAGAACTACTAATGCTATCAACTGCTCCAAATTTCAATTTGGAAAATTTCAGTTTTAGGTGACGTTTGTCTATTTTGCAAATAAGAAAGAAATAAAAATATATACAGGGTGTTTCTTTTAAGGAGTCAAGCCGAGCTGATAGCAGAGTACCTATCAATTTAACCCCCATATACATATATTATGTTCTACGATTTTTTGTAGTTTTCGAGTTATTTTGGATCCCTCATTTCATATCAATGGTAGTGGTTAAGGATAGTAGGTAGTAGGTATAAAATTTATGTTTTTATTATCAACTGAGCTCACGTAGAGGAATAGTAAATATCAGGATTGACAAAAACATGAAAAGATAATAATAAATTATAAAATATGAAAATCACAAGATTTCAGGTACACCACTTTCAACGACCGATCTCAGCAAATAATGCCCTATTATTTAGTACATTCTTGTTCAAAGTTGACCCAAATAAAGTATACATTTTTTTAGAGCCGTTGAATCAGGAAAAATATCGAACAAAAATTATAACTCGAAAACTGCAAAAAATCGTCTCTACTATCAGTGCACTGGCTTGACAACTTAAAAGAAACATCCTGTATTGTATATTTTTTTGCAACAGGGAATGAAAGGGGGTCTAAAAATTCGAAATACTAGGGCAAGTGGGGTATTATATCAAAGAGCTCTGTTTGCACATTCTCTAACATTTTTTTCTTTAATTTAGGCCGCATATTTTTCGAGATTTCTTGAAAAATGCAAAAAAAAATACCGTACTAAAATTATCTCCGAAGTATGCAGAGAGAAAAATCTGAAATCTGATAGAAGTTTATGTAAAGATCACAGAAAAAATAAAACGATGTTTTTAAATAGCACACTTTTTCAGAAATCGGAACGGAACCCTCGGTGCGCGAGTCTGACTCGCTCATAACGGGTTTTTATTTTATTAGTCCTGCCTTGTCGGTTTTGCTCATCAATGGAAGAATAGTACCTATCATTTTTCTTTAAGGCAATCTATTTACATTGCTCTGTGGCTTGGGGAGGTACTCAAAGAAACAAAGTTTTCATCATGTAGATACGAGTGTTATCAATGTTGTTGTTGTTGGTATTAACATTCTTTTTGTTAATCTTTCAGGTATCTACGGCTGTCAAGCGAGGAACTCTTTGGGGACATCAGACTCAGTCAAGATTGAAATAGATATAAAGTGTAAGTATCATTTATTTCTTTATGTATGTTACAGGTAGGAATTTAGAGTATATGTATTAGGTTAAGTTAATTACTCTCATCTTAGTGGTTACCGATTCCAAAGGTTCAGATTTCAAATAAATTTTTGAGCAGATACAGGGTTATTAACCAAATGAACCTATGCAAATGTTTTTTGAGTAATCATTTTCGAGTAATTTAACATTTCATATTTTTAGAATATATCTCATCTACCTGCATCTATTTGCAACCAAATGACCCCTTAGGGCTCCTATGCAAATGTCAAACATTTTCGATATTTTTTAATTTTTCAAAGTGGTATGCCGCAGACATCTTCTAAAAATATAAAATGTCAAATTACTCGAAAATGATTACTGAATAAAACATTTGCGTAGGGGTCATAAGGGGTCATTTGGTGGCAAATGACCTCTCCTACATCCCCTTATTGGATTGCCGACATATTACCAATAACCCTGTACATGTAGGTAGGTATTTGTCAAGTAGTGGACGTTTTTCGTCTGAATCATAATGATGATGATTGATGATTCTTTAACCCCTCACATATTTGAGTTTTGGGCTATTTTTAGACCCAGAACCCCAGCGGGGGGGGGGGGGGGGGGTGGGAGTTAGTTGCGAACCCTATAGGTTCACAACTACTGATGAGGATATGTTTTCTATCGGATGATGTTTTTTTACGTTTATATTATGCACATACAGGTGTGCATTTCACGCTTGACGGGTTAACTAAACCTTTATGCACTGTATTTGCAGACCCTCCACGAGTGACGTGGGTAGGACCCGACACTGTGGTGGAAGCGAACCTGTTCTCTCAAGTCACGTTGGAGTGCAAGGCTGAAGGCAATCCTGCGCCCTCTTACACGTGGTATCACAAGTAAGTTACTTTGATGTGTGTTTGTATGTAGCTTCAGGGCGGGCCTACTCCGTTATGTAGGTATGAAGCTACAAGTACGCGGCGGGCTCGACTTGTCGACGCTAATTCAGTGTGGGCAGCCGCGCACTGGCTGGCTCGCACGTTAGTTCGATAATCGCTCAAGCGCCGCGTCGTAAAAGAAGACAACCCTATCGAGTCGAGTCAGTAGGTACAGGAGCTACGCGATAAAAAGAGAGGCAACTTCTAGGTGAATATAACTGTAGGTAATTAAAGTTGTGCGACCTGAATTGCACTTTATTGTGTCGTAGCAAGAGTCGCTATTTATTTCAATGTTTTAGAGAGAATCTTCTGTACCTAGGTACTTGTACTATTATGTATTCTGTGGTAGCTTTCTAAGATTTTAGTAAACGAAAAAGCTCTTCTATTCCGTTTACTAAAATCTTAGAAGCTGTCATCGATCGTAGAGAACATAATTCAGTACTTTGTTTGTTGTATAACAACTTTACAAACCGTGTCCCGAAGGCATTTCCCGTCGGAAAAAATCACGAACTTCCAGACAAACTTTCGACCCCTGTTCAGCTATGGGGAAGATAATATAAGATGTATCTATTTGGAAACATTGTGTACTCATACAAGAATAAAAACGTGCATGCAGGATAACATTAGAAAAAAATACAGGTTTCTTGTTTGTTTGTTTGCCACATACTATGGCGTGCAAAATTTTAAAGTAAATTCTTATAACAATAATAAATTTAAAATATCAAAACACTAAATAATAAAAATAATTCATAAAAATATCTATGTATGTCAGAATAAATGCTTCAGTCAGAAATAAGTTGGAATTGATCTCAAATCTAGCGATTTCATGAAATCATGAGGTTTGAGGTCAATTAACTAATGGAGTTGTATTGCAGATTCTAATGATTATAATTCTGTAAAGACATATTATTTACGGCCGCGAATCATATTTTAATTAACATACAACTTTACGCAAAATACGCGCATTGACGTGGAGTTGCGGATACCAGCCCGTATATTATCATTATCATCAGCATACAACCTGACACTGACCTGCAAATTGCAATAAACGTAAGAAAATTTGAATTTCACGGGCTACCTTAGCGCATCCTCCTTGACTCATCTTTCTTTTAATCCTGCATCACCACGTTCAAACAAAAAGTTTATCTAACATCATCATCTACCTAGCCTACCCATGGAGTGACTGCCTATCTGACCTCGAAAACCCAGTTACTGGGTAATACGATACCCCTTGGTAAAACTGGTTGCCAGACTTTCGGGCTTCTGACGACCCGTAACGACTGTCAAATATCCACCAATGTCAGCCGAGACCAACGGCTTAGCGTGCTTTCTGAAGCACGGAGGGGTCTTGGTATGTAAAGATGATCACCCATCCAAGGACCCACCGCGGCAAGCGTAGCTTAACCTGATCAATCGACCCGTGAGGCTATTATTACTTAGCCACAAGCCCATTATACAGAGTGATTTTTTAATGACCAGCCAAATTTTCACAGGTTGTTCTACCCATGAATATGAACAACTTTCACTATGGGACCAACTTTGAAATCGCAAAAAAAATATCAGCTGTTTCATACATTTTGATCGAGTAGGTATTGAACTTTTGTAGGAAACCGCTGGTTTTTTTTTCGTGATTTCAAAGTTGGTCCATAGTGAAAGTTGTTTATATTCATGGGTAGAACACCCTGTGAAAATTTGGCTGGTCATTAAAAAATCACCCTGTATGTGATTAACAGTTACTTCTCAATTCCTTCCAGTCCAGCATCATCAGCTCGTATCAACTCTCTTCAAGATGGCGCCTACCCGATCTCCATGACGCCTCAGCTTCAACTGCACAACGTATCTTACGACCAACATGGACGATACACTTGCGTTGCCACCAACCAGATCGGGCTTGAAGACAGGTGAGATAAAACACACTAATATTATAAAGGCGAAAGCTTGTGAGTGTGTGTGTATGTTTGTTACCTCTTCACGATCAAACGACTGGACCGATTTGGATGAAAGGTATGTAGATAGCTGATATCCTGGATTAACACATAGGCTACTTTTTATCCCGGTCTACGCGGGTGAAACCGCGGGGCGCAGCTAGTAAATTATATAATTAAAAAGCTTTTATTAATTCCTTATAAAAAAACATATTTTTAAGTATGTTAGTGTGTCATTAATGAAATAAAAATCTTAACTTATATTTTGTTAGTAATGTCTGTTGGTATCATTAGGTACCATAAAAGTTTCCTCTATGTAAGGACCGCCTGAGCGTCCCGTATTATGGCTGTTCTTGCCCAAAATTTTGTAGACATTTTCGCAATTTCGCTGTTCCACCTATAAGGCAGACCTTTCAATATTGAAAGGTCTGCCTCTCTTACTTTTCCTATTTTTGGGGGTTCAGTTTGTCACGACCTGAGGCCGTACCATGACGTGAAAATGATAATGGATCCATCATGATATGATCATCTTGGGATCACACCCGTATATTCTATACCGACCGAGTACATTCTATTTTTTTTAATTTGATTACGTAAGACAGTCCCCCAAAACGCTGGGAAGAAGAAGTGGCGCAACAAACTTTACTCTCCACCAACACAGTAAAAAGAACTTGAAACACAAAACATTAAACATAGACTTATAAAAAAAGATGGACTCCGCGCTGCGCATATCGAAAGTGAAGCACAGTAAGTATGCCGGGACCGTTTGTACAAACACGTCTCGCGCACACATTTACATCATAGTATGCCGACGGGCCGCCATTACGTGACACGAGCGACGGCGTCTTTGCAGGTACTCAAATCACGCACACATAGATCGGTACGGTGCTTCACTTTCGATATGCGTGGCGCGGAGTCCATCTTTTTTATAAGTCTATGACATTAAATTAATTTTTTGCCATGTTAGCTAGCATACCTACTGCCAATATATCAAAAACACATGGAAAATTATTAAAAAATCTTTGTTGTCCCCAGGAACCACCAATCAGAAGCCGTTACCCTGAACGTGCTGGGTCCGCCCGTAGGCGCGGAGAGCGGCGCGGCGCATGCGTGGAGCGGCAACGAGGCGCGCGTGGCCGCCAGCGTGTGCGCCGACCCGCCGCCGCTGCGCGCCGCCTGGCTGTGGGGCAGTCTGCGCCTCGATGTGCCGTCACAGATCGGTATGTCACTATAGCGCTACAAGCAATGATATTGAACCTCTAGACGTTGCCAGCATTACAGTGTGAAGCGTGGAAGTGAGACACATATATATGAAATTAGTAGGAAAATTGAGACAAAGCATCGTATCTTCTGTCTCTTACGGCGTGCCGTATTTTTGCTTGGCGAACTTTTGAATGGTAGCCAAAGTGCTTTCATTGTTACAAAATTTATCTTGCGTCGATTAATCTAACTTTTTTGGTCAGTTTTTGCATTTTGCGTGTGTATTGACATGGGTTTCAGTCCAAAATATGGAAGATTTCTTACATTATACGTCAATGTCAATTTAACTACCGCGATGTTTAAAGCGTCGTAGGGCACGCTTTAAACATCGCGGTATTTAAATTCGGTCAAATTATCGCCGTAACTGCTGGCTACACCTACGGTTATCATCCTTCAAGGCGATAATCGACGGCACATCCCGTGTAATGTGGCCCCGGCATGAGATAATTTCACAAATATTCATTAACAACATCCTGTCAATGTCTTTCAGACGACAACAGATCCTTGTAGCATTCTATGTTTTGTTTACGATTTCTTCAGCTCAAACACCACCAACTAATACTGTTCCCGTGACATTATCCGCGTGGATGTGCAAAAACAAGTAAAATACACTCAGAGAAAGAACTGGCATTGATCAACATGCTAACAATATTAAAATGACTTTTTTGATAAAACAAAAAACTCATTTTAAGAACTGTGCGCACACGCAATCTTGCTTTTAACCAGCTTAACCACCAAAAACTTACTGTCACCACAAATAGAATCAGTCCCCTTCAAAAAAATTAGGACTGTCCATTGATAGATCTTTATTGATCCAAGATACGTCAACATTTTAGACATTACTGTATTTCTAACTTTAACTTTCTTCTTTTCTCCCACCAGGTCGCTACCGCACCCTAGAACCAGCAACTGACGGCGGCTGCTACCGCTACACATTGCTGATCTCCAACACAGGCATAGCAGACGCGCGGGTGTACGTACTACACGTGGAGAACGTGAGGGGTTTCTCCTCACATGCCGTCTCGCTAACTGTGCATGGTGAGTTGTTTCTTATTTGGTTTGCTATTGAGTCCATTCTGGAATGGAACGAACTGACTGGTGGTTGAAAAAAGCGGCAAGATCTGCCAAGAAATGGCTTATATTATGTTCATTGAAGAACATAGCAGTTTCTATTTGCTGCCTCATTTTTCAGACCTAAAAAACTCCAATAGGCCCACGAAAGGACTGGTTCTGGTCAAGTATAATGAGTAAGATATGCTGCGATGGACGAAGAATTGGTGATCGTAGTTGGTGCCGATTCTAGCACTTTTGTTCAATGATGGAATTACCAAGCCATCTATTATCATAACTATTGGTTATGTAGTGACATATAAACGCATGATAGCATGAATAATTTAGTGGATGTTATCAATATAGGTACCTACTAATGAATATTCCTTACTATCATATTAATCCATAGTCCTATAGAACATGTTGTGCCGAAACAAGTATCTAACCTTTCTGTTAGCATAGGTAAATGTTGGAAAAAGAGTCCTATCCACCAATACCTAATATGCATTGGTTCTCGATACCCTATGATAGTAACAGCAAGGATGGTTTGTCTTACAATAGCACGAATGTTACACCGTGCCGACACCGAGCCGAGACACGGTCTAACACAAATCGGCCTCAAACTCACCATATTTTATAAGCATGTAGCCTAGGCCTCATTTATGAGACGCGGGGCGTCGCGCGTCGCGTTGTGCGGCGCGGCCCGCACTAAATTCAAAGATAGGGCGTTCTATGAGAGCGTTTACGGAGAAGCGATTAAGATTTCTTACACTTGACGGCCCGCAGCACGCATCGCGCACCGCGCCGCTCGACGCCCCGCGTCTCCGTAAATGAGGCCTTAGGGTACACTTACGCGGGCAACTAAATTACGCAATTTAGGGCGATGCTGGTTAATTTTGATAATTATATCAATAACAGGCAATTTATTTCAACGCAAAGCCAATATTATGGATGATGACTAAACATTTTTTTTGCCCGTCACGTAAATTAGTTAAAAATATTGGACACGTATTTTTTCTTTTTTACGTAATCAAAAGATATATTGAGTTAAAATGTGGTATGACGTCACTCCTTGCTAGATTTTACTCGTAGTTTGTTATCAAACTACGAATAAAATCTAGCAAGGAGTAGATAATGATAATCTAGAGTGACGTCATACCACATTTAAACTCCATGTATCGCCGTAATCTTTTGGGTACGTAAAAAAAGAAAAAAAAAACGTATCCAATATTTTTAAAAGTAAATTATATATTATTTTTTTAAAGTAAGTAGCAAGGAGTGACGTCATACCACATTTAAACTCCATGTATCGCCGTAATCTTTTGGGTACGTAAAAAAAGAAAAAAAAAACGTATCCAATATTTTTAAAAGTAAATTATATATTATTTTTTTAAAGTAAGTAGCAAGGAGTGACGTCATACCACATTTTAACTCCATGTATCGCCGTAATCTTTTGGTTACGTAAAAAAAAGAAAAAAAAACGTATCCAATATTTTTAAAAGTAAATTATATATTATTTTTTTTTAAGTAAGTAGCAAGGAGTGACGTCATACCACATTTTAACTCCATGTATCGCCGTAATCTTTAGGTTACGTAAAAAAAGAAAAAAAAAACGTATCCAATATTTTTTAAAGTAAATTATATATTAAAGTAACTAGCAAGGAGTGACGTCATACCACATTTTAACTCCATGTATCGCCGTAATCTTTTGGTTACGTAAAAAGAGAAAAAAAAAACGTATCCAATATTTTTTAAAGTAAATTATGTATTAATTTTTTAAAGTAACTAGCAAGGAGTGACGTCATACCACATTTTAACTCCATGTATCGCCGTAATCTTTTCGTCACAACTATAAAGTTGTGACAGTTTTGAACGGCAACTAACTTACCCCTATCGTGCAACAATTGTACTAGAAAGTTGTGACGTAGCGAGCCTCCACTCCCCAACTTTATAATATGCTAAAGCAAAAAATACGTGTCTAATATTTTTTATTACATAACTGACTGACGGACTAAATAGAATTTCTTTTTTTTACCCAGGCATAATCCCTATTGCGTAATATCTCGTGTAACCACAGCTTAGTTTAGCCCCAAATCTCTCTAACCCTGCCTGTTTGTGTACTGCATGTTATAACGTTGTAATAATTTTGTTCACGCAGATAATTTTTCGCTAACAGAGACTGCTCACGTGGCGCCGCTTATTGCGGCAGCGCTGGTGATCGCGGCGCTGCTGGTCATCGTGCTGTGTCTCATCATCAGGTGTAGGAGACGGAGAGGTATGTTGTAACTTTTTACATAATTACGTAAGTATAAGTAAAGTATTTAGGGGCAACTGACGACTTTTTGAAAAGTACTGATGAAGCATTCGCTCAAGACCGTTTTATCTATATAAATATTATGTTTATTCCTACTAATTTGTTTATTCCTTAAGTTTGCATGCTTTAATTTTAAGCAAAACATGTATGATCTCTTAAACTGTAATAACACCTATTTATACCATGTTTTATGCAAATAAATTATCTTATCTTATCTTATCTTAATAAAAAGAGTAGACTGATTGACTGACTCATCAACGCCCAGCCCAAACCCTTGGACCTAGAAAGCTGCAATTTTGCACAGAGATTCTCTTTATAATGTAGACAAGAAAGAATGAAGGATTTCCCGGTAGCACGATCCCGTGGGATAATTACCGACATCGGGCGAAGCCGCGGGCAAAAGCTAGTATAATACACTGGTGGACCCGACAGACGTTGTCCTGTTTGAACGATCCTAGAACCCGACGTCAGCATCAACTACCTGCTCTAATTGTGTTTTCAAACCATCCAGGAACCCATTGAAATATACACACATTTCATCTAAATCGGTCCAGACGTTTAGGAATAGTTAGGTGACAAGCACACGTACAGAAGATATATGTAGAAGTGATTGGAAGTTCTTCTTATTTTTATTTGACTATGATTGCCTTTTACGATATTGACGGAAATAAAAGTGGTCTACTTTTGTACAATATAATTCCAAACATCAATAAGATAAAATTTAGCAGACATTAAACACGTTGAAGTCGTACTAAAATCAATGTGTTTTTTTTTTGCAGAAAGCGTGGAATATAAGACTGAAGATTTAGATAGGTGAGTATTTTTTTTTATACATATTAGCTAATACAAAAAAACAACTTTCCATCTTCTTCAAGTCAATATTTATCACCAATAAGATTGAGTATACTTAGTCAGTATACTTAATCTTATTGGTGATCAATTTCTATTTAGTCTCTCATCATCATCAACATCATCTGTCTAGCCTTTTCCCAACTATATAGGGGTCTGCTTCCAGTCTGATCGGATGCAACTAAATACCAGTATTTACATGGAGCGACTGCCTATCTGACTTCCACAACCCAGTATACAGTTTAGTAGTGTAGTGTACTATCGAGGAAACTTACATGTAACCAATTTGAAAAAAAATCGCGTGTACACGATGATCACATTTAGCAAGCGTTACTATAGCGGCCGAGTGCTGCAAGCAAGAATAGTCCTTACGGTGTATAGATGTAAGTTCCCTTGATAATACCTACAGGGGGCCTAAAACGGCCACATTAAGCAATTCCTCTAAAAGCGATTCATTTCCTGAATTCCCAGCAATTTATTATAATTGTGCTATTTGACGTATTTGACATTAAACTTCAATAATGATTCATAATTTGCGGACCATTTTACGAATCTCCATACAAAACTGTCAAACAGATAAATTGCGTGCTATGAATTGTATGCAGATAATTATAAATTCTCAGTTTGTAACCGTTTTACGATTTCAGATATGATTCATAATACCAATTTATCCTATTATGATTCTGCCAAAGTGGCCGTTTTAGCCCCCCTGTTCTCCAACATCATTTATTTATTTATTTAACACTTCAAGCACAAATGTACAGAGGCGGACTTAATGCCATAGGCATTTTCTACCAGTCAACCTTTGGGTGATGCAGAGACAAGCAGTGGTAGGTGCAATTTCGAAAAATTAAGGAATAAATATTTATTTAAATATAAAGATACACATATACCTATTACAAATTTACATCATGTTGTTTGTCTACAGCGAAAAAGCAGCGTTACCAGCGGACGCAGTATACACGCCGCGCGACGCGCCGCGGCCGCTGCCAGCGGTCGGCACCGGTTCCGGCTCGCTGGCCGGCATCACGGCCGGCATGCCGTCCGGCGGCCTGCCGTCCGGCGCGCGCTACTCGCCCGGCGCGCTGCAGGTGCGGCGCGCGGCCGTGGTGCTGCAGCCCCCCACCACCGTGTGACCTACGCGCACAGGTGTGACTGCACGCATGTACTAACCAAACTCTACTCGAAGCACAGTAAACCCCCGTTTCCACGAACGTAATAAAATCGCGTCAGGATTTTATCGCGCACTGGATTTTCAACTCTCGGTGTTGAGCCGAGCATTTAGAATCCAACCTAACAACAACAGTGCATCCCAGCGCGTCGAAAAAACACACTGTTGGATTTCCAACTGCAAAAAAATCCAGTGCGCAAAAAAAAAATCGCCGCGATATTTTTACGTCCGTGCGAACGTCGGCTAAAGCGCGGTTTTCCCTGCCAAGCAAATATCAACATTACGTCTTCTTATCATAAAATTTAAAATAAATAACTTTAACAACGTACGATGGGAGAAAGGAACGTCAATACAACGTAAAAAAAAACCCGTGCATAATAATGACATAGCGTTACTATAGCGGCCGATCGCTGCAAGCAGGAATAGTCCTTACGGTGTATAATGTTCATTTCTCCGAAAGTGACTTTCCTCGCGTTGATGCTCTCTCGGACTAAAAGGAAGTTTGTTCATTTTCAAAATTTTACTAAGCTTGATTGTTTGTTTAGCACTGAAAACCGCGCTGCGTTTTTAAAAACGCCAAGTCTAGACCAGGCGCAATGTCCATTGACAACTTTTTTTTCTCCCCAAATTGGCTACCGGTTGAAGTCTCCGAATGCGGTAGTGCAATTTCCTTCTCACCGTACATAATATTATAGCGCTAATTAGGACTTCGCGCTAAACTTCTCTTGATTCTACATAATTTACCATACCTCTACTCTTCATTTATTAGGAAAACAAAAATTACAATTCTTAAAAATATTAAAACCCCATCTAGGGCCTGGCTAACGGCATCGTTATCTCTCTGGCTGACGAGACCTTCAAATGACTGATAGTTAGTCATAAATCCTGGTAATGGAGGTTTAGTTTCTAAACGTAAGAGAGTGTTCACATTAAGCCAGCCAGCCATGCAGTGCGGTAGTCTTAAGGAGCGTACACACGTAACTGTAAACATGACAAGACTGCATGCACAATCATTTTGTGCAAGCGTGTACAACTTCCCTATAGGCTACACACTATAAGCAAGCTGGTGCAGGATCAGTTTCTGCTTCAGCGATGAACGACGACGACATACTTGCTTTTGTTGCATTAATTATGTGCAACTGGAGTGCGTATGATTGCGCAAGCTTAACCTGCATAAATAAAATAAATAAATAAAAAAGCCTGTATTATTCCTTAATTACAATAAATAAAGTATTTAATAATTAAGGACCCCTCAACGGGTATAGGCCTCCTCCAGTAATTTCCAGTTTTTTCTGGTTTTTGCTTTCTCAAGCCATGATTTGTCAAACAATTCCACTGTGTCTGCCAACGCTTTGCTGGTCTGCCTCTTCTTCTCTTACTGTGTGGGCCTTTCCAAGCAGTTGTTCTAAGGGTCCACCTGTCATAACCTGCATACCTACACACTTTTAATCATAATCATGCTTGCACAAACGTGGCTTGTTCAAGCCGCATAATGGAAATTCTATCAATCCTCATGCCGCTTGCACAAGCACGATGCTTGCCCAAATTCATCATACAGTTCCAAAGCACGCTTGCACAAAATTATTGTTCATGCAGGCTTGTCGTGCTTGCAGTTGCGTGTGTAGGAGGGTTCCTTTAATAGTTTCTGTGTTTTCTATGTCATATCGTATAAAACCTATAAAACAGCTGGCCGTAAAGCTTCGTGTGGATACGCTCTAACAGGCGCACGATAATTTTGATATTGGATTTCCTGCACCATTAGATTACGATAAAGATAAGGCATGTCATGTCATACATTATCCTCTCAACTCCCGAATTAATTACAATTTTACACCACACACTGATAATATTAGGTACATGAAAAAACCGTGTTATCGATAAAATGAATTTCATGTTCATGCAATTTTTTGCCTGGTTTTTCCTGATAGGGGACAATTTACTATTTTTTTGGGACGTGATATAGGTTCTATAGTGAGATGAAATGAAATGTCCATTCTATGTTAAACTATGAATTTAATAATGTATAAATTTTGTTACAACTAAACACCGTAAAATATTACAATAAATGATTGATGTGAGTAACGGGTAGTAACCGACTATATGTGTTGTCACGGAGACGCGTGACTTCGAACTTAACTTGACGGTGCAACGTCATAGGCACTTATAAGCTCGCAAGTGGTGTACATGTGTGGGTAAACATACCACTACACTATAGTTAGTAAAAGATCTTCATGAGCCTGTTCTGGGAAGCTACTGACTATATTTTGGTAGTCATGTACAGACGCCAGCAGGTCAAGCCACCCGAAACTGTCAATTTTCCCAATCAACCTTGAACCTAATGCTTTAGCGATAAAGATGAAAATCTATTAAAGAAATTTGACAGATTGTAGTAGCTTGACGTGCTGGCGTCTGTACAATTGTGTAGTCCCAGACAAATGGGGCTTAATTAAGTTTCAATGTAATGTTGCTTGTGTACACACGATGCGTGTTACATTCGCAAGTCTCGCGCAGGTTTTGGGGACCCTGACGGCGTCAAAATGAGTGCGGGTCCAGTGATTTACGCACCGCGTATGTAACTCGCGCGGTATTATGCTCAGCAGCTCAAGTAACTTGCGCCGTTTATAAGAGCTTTAAGGCGAGTAAAACTGCTAATCGGCAACACCACCATTGAAAAATTTATAAGTCTGGAGTACTTAAGGAATATTTTGAAATGTCCTATGCTCACATTTTTTGTCAGAAGAGGCAAACAGCAGAAGGATAGCAGTTAACGCCAAAAACCGCCGTTTTTCTACCTAGAAAAACGGCGGTTTTTGGCGTTAACTGCTATAACTTTGAACCTTCGGAGCTTTACGCTTTAGTGTAAATTTTTTTGATACATAAAATTCTACCTCATCTGACTAAAAATGTGAGCATAGAAAATTTCGAAATGTTCCATATCTCCAGACTTATTAATTTTTCCTCAATGGTAGTGCTGTTAGCAGGTATATTCACCTTAAGGTCAGCAACGCATCAGCAGTCTTCTTATTTTAGGACCAAACCACTCTTTGTCTGGCAAAGCAGATGCCAACTTATTACTTTCAGAGTCCTAATTATCTTTCCCGTATCACTTTTCTGCTGCATCTGTTGTTGACAACACGTTTTTAATCGGATCAGTTACGAATTCGATACTATCACAAGTATGTCACTATTGTATTGTACGCGTGTTATGGTTATTATTACCTATCTTTATTCACTTTGTTCTGTATGTCATACTACAATGTTTACACAGGATGTCTGTTTGTAATTTTATCTGCTTAAGCCTCAATTACACACTCGCGTAAGTGACGAGGCGAGCGGCTAGTCGAGGCATGATCACGACTATTTAAACAGTGGTTCGCGAGTGTATAAACGGTCACTCGTATAGCCTAAAGCCACAGCCGAACAATTCGTCGAATCGCGAGACGAATCACGAGCACGAATGTGTAAATGCGGTATATGGGATTACTTTATGATTCACTGTCTGTCTGTTTTTGGTTCCTGGAAAACAAATGCTAAGCTGAAAACTATTTGGGCGCTAAAATTAACCCCTAGGATCATTTTACCAACTATATAGTTTTCTTTTGAGAAATTAGAAGCTAGTATCTTACCTATGGTTTGGATACCACTTGGTCTAAGTTGTATAGCTGGACAACTCTTAGTTCCCAGACTTTGGCAGCCAACTTGCGCTGGTGGCGGTTTTCAGTCAGATTTTTGTTCCATGTAGGATCCCAATTCGACGTATTTTCATGCTGTCCATTCGTAGGTATACTCTTCGGAACTAACGTGATTCCAGCCGCAGTTGACTCCGTAAGCTACGTAGGGTCGCGGGTTTTTCGAAAGAGATACCGTGGCCCTGGCACAGGCAACTGAAGGAACACGGGCGGGTTTTAGTCAGAAAAAGTCTGGCATCCCCTTCCGCTACACCTAGAGCGGGAGAAGTCATTTGATGATTTCCCATCGACAAAAAAAAAATGTTTTCATATTATTTTTATTTTTCTGATTAGATACCTACGCTCTGAATATAAAAGAACATAAGGGCACTACTCTAATCATGGGAACCAAATACCATCATTAGGTTATAATCCGTTTCTACAAAAATATACCTACGCGTCGAATTTAGAACTTCTTCATTTTTTTTGTCGGTTAAAAATGTGCTTCCAAAACGGCGTTGTTTACTTTTATAGTTTTATGTGTTTACATGATACATCTTGGTGCCTTATGGTCACGGCCATTTGGTAGATCTAGGAGTGCTTTGACGTTTTGATGATAAATTGGGAAGCCCAAAATATAAAGCGATTTTTGTATAGAGACAAGTTGTATCATTGATGACGCCATAATAGGCAATTAAGTAACGGGATATATCAATTGTATCTATCAACCAAACTATTAGCTATCAAATCCAAGGCCACTCCCTTGCCTATCAGTAAGATGCCGTTGCCGAATAAGATAAACTACTCAGAAACATGTGAATATACATGTCATTGTTTTTAATGGAACTTCGAATCTAGAACATCCCTTCAGACCTGACTTTTTTTGATTTTCCTGTACTTACGGATTTAGGTAAATTAGAAAAATATTATAATGAAAAATATATTATGGTAATATACTGGGAGTAATTTTAATCACCGTTATCCTCTTAAGGGGTCATTGTACTCATCATTGTAAACAACTTTTACTATGGGACCAAACCTGAAATCGCGAAAAAAAATCAGCTGTTCAGTACATTTTGACGAATTATGCGAACATAAATGTACTGAACAGCTGATTTTTTTTTCGCGATTTCAGGTTTGGTCCCATAGTAGAAGTTGTTCATAATGATGAGTACAATGACCCCTTAAGAGGTTTTGCGCATTTAACGTTACACGTTATATATATATATATATTTTGTTGACTTATTATGTCAACAAACGAGTACAAACGTTTTTTTTTCTGTACGAATTAATGAAAGTAATACTTTACTTTTATATTTCATGTCCAATTGTGGACGCCAGGTCTGAAAGGGTATTCTTCTTGTTGATCTTAAGAGGAAAGGCGGGTGGCCAGTTAGGTATTTTAAGAAGGTATTGCTGTCGCTCTGAGAGCGCTCCGCTCTCGAATTCGTGCGATAAGGACAACTGCAGATCCGACTAAATAGCTTAAGTAAAAAGTCACATTTCGAGGTTTGGCTCTGGCCTATTTCCTCCTCCAATATTGGACCAATTTAAAAGATATTTCATAAACTGAATAAGAAGGATATATACTATGCCCCTATGTTTTTCTTTTTTCGTTAATAGTTGTCAAATTGGTACACTAGGGTCTGTTGACAGCGGTCTGAATAGGCAATTTTGAGCATTTTTGGAGGGTTGATAAAAATATCATCAAAAAGTAAAACATAGGGGAATATGTGCCCCTGCATACAATTAACTGATATTTATATTTCTGTAAAAAATCATTGCTTTATGGTCATTAACCAGAAAGAAAACAGGCGAGAGCGTTTGTATCTTTTTGTATGGAGAAAAGAGCACCCACGTTTCCTGTTAATGATCTTCCATAGGTCTCTGTTGTAAATGCCTTAACTCTCAGTGATGTTTAATGCACTCATAAGTGTCAAAATAGTGTTGTTTACGACGATTTTATAATTATTATCAGCCACAGCTGTTAGGAAAATCTATGGAAAAGTTTAAATATGCAAAATAATTATCGACAAGTCTTCACTACGTTTGCCAGGAGTTACAATCATATTTCTATGAGGTTTTTTAATAAGCACGGACGTCAAAACATCGCGGCGATTTTGTTTCGCTCCCTGGATTTTCAACGCTCTGCTTCAATCCAACATTGTTTTTTTGGACGCGCTAGAATAAACTCTGTTGTTGTTAGGTTGGATTCTCAATGCTCGGCTCAACAACGAGAGTTGAAAATCCAGTGTGCGATAAAATCCCGCCGCGATATTTTTACGTCCGTGCGAACACCCAAAAACCTTTTTTACTGCGCCTCCAATGTTATAGGATTTCCTTCCCTTAAATAGAGACAGAGAGAGCATCTACCTACACATAGCCACCTAAAACAAGGATAAAGAAACAACACGACACACACATAACCTCCTCTTTTCTTTTAAAGTCGGTTAAAAACCCTCAAAAGAGACCACACACGCCTCACTTTCTAAACTAACTCAACAAAGCACTAGGTGTGGGTAATTAACAAAAAGTTTTCAACCTGTCCGAACCACATTAAAATACTGTCAATGATTCACAGCTACAACGACGTCTAATCACCTTGAGTGCACAACACGAATCACAAGGGGCCTGTGTGTGTGTGCACTATACTTCTCTTACAGGAATTTTGTTTTAATAGTTCTACTGAGAATTGATATTGTGTATTTTTAGCAGAATTTTTAGAAATTATTTGGAATTATTAGACTACCTAATATAGACAGCCAGACAATGTGCGTAATGACTTTAAAAATATCAATATTTGTTGAGTAAGGACTCTAAAGACATAGCTTTTTCACTATTATGTGTGGCTAAGAGGCGATATAAATAGTTAAAAAGATATGCAGCAGCACTTATGTCTGTATCCACTAATAACTACGTTGAAAAACAAACACGATTAGAAAGCGGGACCCTTCAGTGCTTAGGCTTAACTAATCAATGGTATTAACGTTCCTTGTTCTAATACCGCTTTAATAAGCAATTCTCGTCCCAATCAACGTCTATATTTAGACTGCCAATCATTATTAAATCATCTTTTTTTCGTTTCTAGGCAGCTTTGACGTCGCTGGAGAAAGAAGCCAAAGAGAATGTATATGCGGTATTAGACCCGCACATTCAGTACGAAATAACGATTAATAAGCACGGAGAGCCGCCTAAGTATTTATCCTTATCGAAGCCGCTAACTCACCAAAGAACTCACGCCTTCGACCCCCATAGCATCACTAACGAGATCAACAATAATGATTACGATAGATTCTCCACTTTCAAAACAGGACCACCAAAAGCCAGAAGATCCAACAAAAATACCGATAAAAACAATAAAAACTACATATGCAAAACAAATAATGATATAGAATACTCCAAAGATCCATACTTTGGTCAAGTTAGAAGTACAGATTCGATGAATCAAAATGCACAAAAATACAACGAACATAAAGATACCAAAAATTATTCTCGAATGTACGACAGGAATAATTCTGGGAGAAAGGAGAATGATAGGAAGAACCAGAACGGCTTTGAAAAGGATTTTCAGAATAACAAAAGATCTTCACATCGTAGCTGGAAAGGCACAAAAGAGAAGGAGAGGTCTTTTGAAGATTTCACAGAAGGGAATATGAAGCAGGATTTTGAGGAAGACTTTAGGCCTCGGCCAGGAAAGGTCAGGGAAATAGCTTCGAGGTTCAACAAGTGTAACACTGGGAACGTAATTTTGAACACTAAGAAAGAGCGACCGAAACCACTGCAAAGTTACGGTCACCAGGCGTACCTGGACCATGTGTTCCCTGACGCTGTTGAAATATAGTGATTTGAGTGGACATGACAAGTTAGATCTCCGTTTAGTTAGTGTGTACTTAATAAGGACTAGATTTCTCACTATACTTATTTATTAATGTAGTTTTGCCATATTCTTCTAGATATTTCATGACTGTTGTGGAGTCGCAGAGATTTTGGAATACTACTCCAGCATATAGATGTAAATAGTTTGCTATTAGATAGCTGCACACGATAGGAATATGCACGCGGGTGCGCCGGTACCTAGAACGAGGAAATGCGTAGAGTCGCCTGCATTCAAGTTTATATTCATTAATCCTTTTAACTATTAAATGACTTTAAAGAATATCATAAAAATGTTGAGATGAAAAATTTTACAATTTGTATTAAACTTTTTTTTGTATCCAAATGACTTTTGTATGTACTTACGATGTTGCATTTACTTGTAAATAGTCTTAATATTATCATCGTTGCTATAAGTTTCTATTTCTTTCTTTTGTCTTGTAATAAGAGTATAGTTTGTTACAGATTATTTCCTTGTGTGTATAGTCTTTATTACTTATGTTTCGTATTGTTGAATTTTAACAGTATTAAAATTATAATTTACATTTTTTGTTTTATTTGACTTATCAGTATCGTGTAGGGTCATCGCATTTTTATGACTTGTCAATGTTCTTCGTTGATAAAATTATTGTTTATAAAACTCTTATTAGCTATGGACTATTAAATAATTCAGTTTATGTATTTTTTTTTTGTTTTTGAAGCAAAAGGAGTATTTGTCATGTCAGGATCGTAGTAGGTGGCGGTCTGTATTATTGATCATCCCGTACCGTATAATAGAAAATAACCTAATCTGACGCATAAAGTAATCAGCTGCCAGGTATTTAAAAGCCATAACAACGCATTTGTTAGATACAGACCCTCTCGAAAAATACAAAACCCCAGGGGTGTTACACTCTCTGAATCCATTTCAAATTCGGTTAAATCGATGAGCTCACCAAATTGCCTGTCATATACCAATTAGCACATGACACGATATCAGTTTCCATACCAGGTTAATTGATAGGTACCTCGGATTCACCACCTCCCAGCGCTTTGTATTACTCGATCCTGGAGTCAATACTTATGATAAGTTACAAACGCCCGCAACAGTTCTTATTGTGCCGCCGTCGGACACAAACGGTACCTAAAATAATAAAAAACGTCGTATCAACCGAACACATGTTGCTAAAACTTTTAGTGGTTCTAACATATCAATCGTACGTTATGTGTAAATTAGATGATAATCGAACTGTTGTAAAATTGGCGGTTAAAATGGATAATAAGTGTAGTGGTAGCTGTGTTACTAAATGTTGTCCTGAAGGGATGGTGTTTGCAAAAGTGACGCATCCGAGTGGAACTTCGAAAAGTTTATGTGCGATTGGGGAAGACGGGATTTTCAAATCAAAGCAATTGATTCATGATAGGACTGCGCTCAAAGATTACGTTTATTTGCCCAAAACCTTCAAAATGTTGTATGGGAAGCCGTGTAAACGGATGTATGCATCAAATCATCCGTTTTATATACAAGAGGTTAGTTGTTTTTTTAATCAAGATGTTCAACGCGCTTATCTGTTTGTGTTATATATGTTTGTCTGTTGTGTGTTGAATGTTTTTTTTAATATTTTGGCGATTTCTTTGATTTTGTCTCGAGTTGAGAAAGAAGGAATGTCAACAAATTGATTTAGGTACCTACTTGATAGAGTAAAATCTTTTATTTACTTTCCACTGTTTCGATTGTTAGAGTCGAGTATTTTATAACCCAATTTCTCCAAAGCTTTGTTATTGTACTTTTGAACTTTGTTGCAGTTTATTTACTTGCACTCATAGAGTCGACTTCCTACCTTATTGCTCTGAGATTAAAAGGTTTGTTATTTACAAACTTTTGAACTTTGTTGCAGCTTATTTACTTGCACTCGTTTGAAAAGTTTCTCACGTGCGATAGCAGCATACCTTTCTATGTTCGACACGCTTTTATTGAATTACACAGTGTTAAAAATCAGAGCTTACATATCCATTAAAATAAACATAATTATAAGTATTGTGACACTTGTAATTTAGCACTAGGCTTGCATTACAGGTATTCTCAATTTCGGTAAATCAGATTAGTATTTATGATTCTTTGTTTTGTATTTTTGTTTTATTTATCTGTAACACTGTTTTTTTTTTTTTGTTTGCGTAGGTAGGTAAGGCCATAAGTAGTAAGGTAGGTACTGATAATTCTGTATAATACATTAAATTAATCTTTCAGAGTTGTGATACAGTAACAGCAAGTTTGATGTTTTGATCGCACCTCTTATCAAACAGGAGATAAGCAGGTTTGACGTTCTGTCACTAGTTCATGTTTTTTTTCTGTTAAATTAACAGATTGGCCTGTGGTCGTACTGGTAGATATATTGAACTAGTTTTAGTGCGATGTTTGCTGCGATGTCAAAACATCGAATTTTTATGAAGCAGCTCACATTTTAAAGAACAATAGTTGTTACTCGAAATCTAATTTTGAGATTTTGCTGTCATTTGAACACTATTTCACCTGAAGTTCTGCGATAAAGGTGATTTGATTATGCAAAAAGTAAAATTCTTCTTCATCTCGGAAGTTTCTAATTGTGCATACTCGTACTTCGGGGTAGTGTGGGACCGAGGGGTGGGGTTACTATGATGTTTTTAAACGACTGAATAATTTGTTTATTTAAATATCTTCTTACTAGAGGAGGAGGAGCTCGTGGCTAAGTACTAACAGCCGCACGGGTCGATCCATTCGGGTCAGTGGATGGGTGACCATTTTTACACACCGAGACTCCTCCGTGCCTCGGAAAGCACGTTAAGCCGTTGATCCCGGCTGTCATTCGTGGATCTTTGACAGTCGTTACGGGTCGTCAGAAGCCCGAAAGTCTGACAACCAGTCTGACCAAGGGGTATCGTATTACCCTGTTACTGGGTTGTGGAGGTCAGATAGGCACTCGCTCTATGTAAAATACTGGTATTCAGCTGCATCCGGTTAGACTGGAAGCCGACCCCAACATAGTTGGGAAAAGGCTAGGCAGATTGATATATCTTCTTATATCTACCATTATAGGGTAACCCAATGCGATAAACGAACTTCTTTAAATGTTAATGCCACTACTGTTGCTGTATACAGTGCGTTTCAACTAAGAATAGGAATGACCTTGCGCCATATTGTGAAGATTTAGCAAAATAGCATCTCGTTTACTCATTTGCAAAGTCAGTGACATATTTTAACAAAAACAAATTCCAAAAACAGAACTAAAATGGATAAGAATAACACTACAAAACTTTGCAAGCCTTAGATTTCTAGCTTCAGTTGACAGTTAGAGGTCATTGACTTTCCTATTCTTAGTTGAAACGCATTGTACTGTCTGCCACTCTGTGTTTTACCAGTTTTACTAGTATTGTAGGAACTTATCACACTAATATTATAAAGGCGAAAGTTTGTGAGTGTGTGTTTGTTACTTCTTCACAATCAAACGGCTAGACCGATTTGTATGTAATTTGGTATGTAGATAGCTTATACCCTGGATTAACACATAGGCTACTTTTTATCCCGGTCTACGCGGGTGAAACCGCGGGGCGCAGCTAGTTTGAATATAAATTTGTAAGTAAGTAAAATATTGCTTATAAATGTCAGGTCGTAAATCGTGACTGTGTACCTACGGTTAGTCTACCTACCCTTAAGGTAGGTTAGGTTCATGATCACTAACTACACTGCTAGCTTATTGATTACTAGCTTTTGCCAGCGGCTTCGCCCGCGTGGATGTCGCAAAATATCCCACGGCAACATACTACCGGGAATTCCTTCCTTATTCTTTATCTACATTATAAAGGAGATCTCTGTGCATAATTTCAGCTTTCTAGGTCCAAGGGTTTGGGCTGGGTGTTGATGAGTCAGTCAATCTGTCAGTCAGTCAGGACTTCTCTTTTTATTTATATAGATAGATTGTAGGTACACTCGGCTACACATCAAGCTATACATTTCCAGTTTATACTGACCTCTCATTGTAAGAAAATCCTATACCATGCGAGATTAGCTTAAAATGGAAATGTATAGCTTGATCTGTAGCCGTGCGTACTATAATCAATAATGCATGTGTTTTATTAGTAGATATTGTTGTTTAATCGAAGCGATGTGGTATCTACGTAGCTATAGCTAGGTATGGATAAAGTGCCTTTCACTTTTATAGTAACATAGGTAACTTTTATAGTAACATACAAACTAAGTCATGTAAGTTCGGTTCGTTTTACTAAGTTTCCAGTTGCGTGACTGAAATGTCGTTTCAGTGGATAATGTACTACGCAGGTAGTATCTATGATGTATACAAAGTACTAGTAAGATTAGCCAAAAATAAAGGCTCAAATTAAATCAGATAGCGAAACTCTGCAGAAGTGCTGGGTAAGCATCGAATTATCGATATCTAAACACGATACAGCAAAATTTTTTTTTTTTTGACGACGTGATGGGGTGGGATCGATATCTAAACACGGTGAACCAAAAAAAAAATCTGATTTTTCAACACATACGTCAATTTAGTAACACTAAAAAAACTACCAGCGGTCGTTGACCTCAAAAAAATCATCAAACTTTTTATTTTGTCGTGTTTAGATATTTAATTTGACCCCGTAGTTCATGAAATACATAATTTGAACTTCTCTTTTATCATGTGTGTAGACAATATGCTAAGCGACCAGATCAAGGAATAACTGTTTTGTAGATAGTTGTACAATATTTGCCCCAAGCAGTTACCGATCCCGTGACCAGCCATTCAACCATTGTGTGACTGTCGATATAATTTAAATTTAATATGATTCTGAAGTTTAATCTTATCTGAATACAATGCCTCGGAAAGAACATCAAGCCGTTGGTCCCGGCTGTCATTCGTGGATCTTTGACAGTCGTTACGAGTCGTCAGAAGCCCGAAAGTTGGACAACCAGTCTTACCAAGGAGTATCGTATTACCCAGATACGATTACCCAGATGGGTTGTGGAGGTCAGATAGGTCGCTCCATGTCAAATACTGGTATTCGATAGTCGCTCCATGTCAAATACATTCAGCTGCATCCGGTTAGACTGGAAGCCAAACCCAACATAGTTGGGAAAAGTCTAGGAAGATTGTTTATCGGAATACAATGAACACAAACAAATTCGTAAATAAAAAACAGGATAACGGTCTACCGAAACCATTAATCCTAGCCAAGGATCAATTTTTTAGGCAAAAGACACCTAACATTACCGTTTTAGAGTTAATTAAAATGTGTTTCAAGCCACGCTAGTTTCAAATAGTGGGTTTGTTTCGCAAATAAATGTTTTACGAAATCAATTAAAATTGTTATGTTCTTGAATCAAGGCCGATGCCGCATAGATTTTATATCGTAAACTCTTCGATATAGCTCATGGACTATTCTTAAAAATTGAACTCAATCCGTCTTATTACAAAACAAGGTTCATCTTCAAAACCCAGGTCTAAACCATGGACCCTTTTTTGAATTTTGAACTTTATTCCGACACGTTAAGATGTCAGTTTTACAAAACTGACAACTTTGTACCGGACTAAGATGTCAGTTTTGTGTAGAGAACTGTATTTCTATCAGAGCTAGGTTCATAGTACAAAAACTGGTTCGATGGTTTAAACCATGACAGAAGAAAAACCTCATTTTGTAATGAGACCGATTATATCTTATAAACTAAGACCCGACTAAATCTGTGACTTGGCGAAAAATTGCGACTAATTAGAGACTAAATTTGGAAGAAAACAGATCTTCGCTAGGTGGCTCAGGTTTTGAGATATAAATGTGCCAAGTTGGGAGATGCTCTCTAGGGGGCCTAGACAAAATCCCTCTTGTATAAGAGTTAAAGCCAACGAAAAGATCAAATTGTACGGAGTTGACAGCAGCAGTCACGTGACATCTCCAAAGCATGTTAACACCATACAATTTGATATTTCCGTTGGTGTTAACGTTACAGAAAAGGGATTTTGTCTAAGCCCCCAGATCGGTCACCTATGACCCTTATAACTTTTGAACCAGTGAACGACAAATTCTGATTGATATTTGGCGGCAAATTTCGACTAATTAGCGACAAATTTTTTGTGTTATCAAAACTAAAATCCTTGATGGTTTCCATGATGTGTCAGTCAATCTCCAGTTCTATTTCTATAGCAAGTGACGTTTAGACAAATTACGAAGCGTCTACGTTATCACTAAATTGAAGCACTCTTTGTTTAGATGACAAACAAACCCTAAGTGCTCGTCCAAATTAAGGGCAACCTTCACCACGAGTGACGATATTTACTGTAGTCTTTACGACACAGCCTGTATAGCCAATCTGCCCCGCAACGAAACATTGATGACTGACTAATTTTGTCTTACTATAGCCTACAGGTTGTTATTGAATTCATGGGCATCCTATTATAGGGGTTATTGTCTCGTCATTATGAACAAGTGAACTGTTACTACCAAACCTGAAATCGCGAAAAAAAAATCAGCTGTACCCTACATTTTGACGAGATAAGCTAACATGAATTGTAGGGAACATCTGTTTTATTTTACGCGATTTCAGGTTTGGTCTCATAGAAAAAGTTGTTCATAATGATGAGTACAATGACCCCTTAAAAGGATGTTCATGAATTCAATTTCATATCTTTGTTTGTATTCCATGATGTTTTAAGTGGACCCATATTTTAAGAATTAGGAAACATTTAACAATTTTTTAAAGTTATTAACATTAATTATGTAAACTATGGTAGTGCTCGGGGGAGGCCTATGTCCAGCAGTGAACGTCTTTTGTCTGAAATGATGGCGTTGATGAAGTATATTCTATTGTAATATTTATTTACACCTATTGAGATCACTTAGTTGTACCTGTACTATACAGGGTTATTGGTAAAACACCAGCAAACTTTTCAGGGATCATTGTACTCATCATTATGAACAACTTTTACTATGGGACCAAACCTGAAATCACGAAAAAAAGCTTAAGAGGTTGCTGGTGTTTTACAAATAACACTGTATATTTTTACTACCATAAATTACCATACCTATATATTTGTTACGCACGAAAGTGATATGATAAAATTAGGTACTAGCTTTTGCACGCGGCTTCGCCCGCATGGAGGTCGGGAATTATCTCACGGAAACTTACTACCGGGACAAAAAGTATCCTATTATATCCTCTCCTAACACAGGCAATGCCAGGCAGAGTATCAAATTTTATTCAAATCCGTTCAGCCGTTTAGGCGTGAAAAGGTAACGTACATACAGAGCTTTAAGCACTTTAGAATTCATAATAGTTAGTATGGATGGATATTTAGGTGAACCACCAACAAACCTACATATATCTATTTCAGCTACTTGTTTAATTAAATTCAAATTAATCCCATTAATTTACAAAACCTCGCCTACTCTAAGTAACGAAGATAAATGGTATTTGTCTGTACATCGTACATTAGAACAGAGGGCTTAGTGCGAGTTTTTATACTTACTCGATCCCGTTAACGTAAACGTCAGTTTGTACTGAAAATTAATAAGCGCCGCCTGGTGACTGTAATGGCAAACACAATTATTCCATACGACTTGACATACGTCAACGTTAACGTAAACGCGATCGAGTAAGTATAAAAACTCGCACTAAGGCCACAGTTAGCCTTCCCGTATATTCAATGTGGACTAAATTCGAGAACTGAATACCAGGACCCCAAGTCTGCTATTTTTTAGAAATTCGTCATTCCAACACGATCCCATTGTCACTGCATTGTCATTTTGCTAAAAGTTCGTAATCTGCTAAATTCATAATGGTCGATCATTGGTCGGTCAGTGGTCTCGTAATAGAATCGTGGTAGAATGACATTGTCGTATTGCTATTATTATAAACCATTGCAGAGGGTCTACAGGTTTAAGTACCTTGGTCATATATTGACTCCCAACCTTAAAGACGATGATGACATTGAACGGGAGCGGAGGGCGTTGTCGGTTAGAGCGAACATGCTGGCTCGCAGGTTTGCACGATGCTCACTTCATGTTAAAATCACGCTCTTTCGAGCCTACTGTACTTCTTTTTACACGTGCAGCCTGTGGGCTAGGTATACGCAAAGATCGTACAGCGCTCTCCGTGTTCAATATAACAATGCGTTTAGGATACTGGTGGGGCTGCCCCGTTTCTGTAGTGCGTCAGGGATGTTCGCAGATGCGCATGTGGATTGCTTTTACGCAACAATGCGTAAAAGGTGCGCTTCCCTGGTGCGCAGGGTGCGGGGCGCCTCCAACAGTGTCTTAAGCATGGTTGCGAGTCGCCTGGACTGTATCTACGTGGGTCACTGTTGTGCCGTGTCTCATGGGATGTCGCAACAGTGACCAACTGTTATTTCTTGTTTTGTTTTTGTTTAGTGTCTGTGTTTACTAACATAGTCGTAAGTTTATATGCGTGTGGTGTGAGGGCCACTTTATTGAAACTCTTTGAAAATATGCTTAGGATTTAGTGAACATTCCCAAACAATTGTGAAAGTTGGAATCAGATTTTGTGAAAGTCAACTTTGCGAGATATGGACTGTAAAGTGGGGCCCTCAGTTCTCACATAGAGGATTGAGGGCCCGCCTGTACCTGACAAACTATGGACACTACAGATAAAGTCTTTATGCCAAAATCTAAGCTTATACCAAACAAAATTTGTGAAAACAAGATATTATCGCAAAACACTGTCCTACTTGGTATATCTTCGTTCAAAATGGGCCCTCAATCCTCACACACGTAAAAGTTTATCACGCAAATACAATGAAACCATTAACTTATAGCTATTGTTTGTAATCCTATAAGATACTAAATAAATTGTGAAAATTTGTGAAAGCAAGAGCAGGTCACCATTTCTTGTTGTTTGAAAGTTATGACCTTGACAAAATCCGGGCCCTCAATCCTCCATTTATTTTGTTTTCCGTTTGAATACGCTTATCGTATGAAAGATTAGACAAATACAAAATAGTCTCTTTTTGTGAAAAAAATTGTGCAACAAATTGATGTTATTTGTTACTAATAAGAATAACGATTAAACTAAAAATCTTAATAGATACCGAAATCAACTATTTTTGAAGTGTGTAGCAGGGTAGGGTGACAATACTTTCATTTTAATACCTGGATTGGTACAAACGGCACAATCAGATGGCCTGCGAGATCGCCAGATCTCACCCCATTAGATTTTTTTTTGTGGGAATATGTAAAAAATCGAATTTACATGAAATCTTATGATATATAATATATATATAAATCTTATCGATACTGGTGACGAGACGTGGGATTTCGAGTTTGACATGCAAACTAGTCAACAAGCTTCGGAGTGGCGCCATCCAACTGAACCGAAACCGAAAAAACCACGCCAAAGTCGATCAAAAGACAAAGTCATGTTGACCGTTTTCATTGCTTATCGCAGTGTTGTGCATTCGGAATTTTTGTTGGAAGGTCAAACAGTAAATAAAGAATATTATTTGAGCGTTATGCGGCGTTTAAGACAGCAAATTCTACGAAAAAGGCCAGATTTGTGGAAAAAAAAATCTTGGATTTTGCACCACGATAATGCGCCTTCGCACAAGGCCATTGGTGAACGAATTTTTGACCAAAAACTCAACAAATACCATCGAGCAAATACCTTATCCACCAGATAACTGACCCCTATAGCCACACCCGCAGATAGCCGACTTCTTTCTTTTTCCTAAACTCAAATTACCACTTCGTGGCACCCGTTTTGTTCGGTAGAACACATAAATAAAGGAGAATTCGCGGTGAGAACTGAACTCAATTCCGAAAAAAGCGTTTAAGAGCCATTTCACAAAATTTTAATATTGCAGTCGTAGTAAAATAATGCGTTCACGATACTGAGCTCGGACATCAGGAGGCGGGAAAAAATGACACAGGTCCTTCCTCGATGGGCACTCGCGCTGTAATAATCGGTGTCCGCTTATGCAACGTAATTTATTCTAATTTAGAGTGATGTTAATAACGTTATTATGTCTAAATAAATGAAGGGATTTTAATAAAACTTTAGAATTAGTTTTGTACAACATAGTTTATTTTGACATGTTTTTTTATATGTAATTACGCGTTATTCAAACCAAAAAATCGTGATTAAATAGCGGTATAAAACGTAAAAATTGCCCCGAGACTTTATTTTTTTACTAATTAATGTTATTAATAATCGATATTCAAGTACATTAAAAGTCAACAAAATTATAGGTATTTCTGATGCTTTATGTATTTTTAAAAGTAAAATTTATGAATGTTAATAATAGATTTATGAGTCTGAAATTGACTCTGCGATGATTTTTCTGCAAACTAGTTGTGCCCGATTAATCGCCACAAAGTAAACAAATAAGTTTTTGTAAATGTGTTACAATAAGATTCAATACGAAAGATTGGTCTTTCTTTTAAATGTATTCAACAATGTCAGAGTTTTACCTAAGATGGTAAATTAGGCGACTAAATTTAAACTTTAGCGAGCGTGACGTACGCTCCCGCGTTACTTTGTCCACTGGCGGGCTAATGCGGGGGCGCGGGCGGGGGTGTATACTCCCGTTGCCGCGCTTAAGTGCACGTTCACACACATTATATAAGGCCGCGTTACGTAGGTAATTAATTATTTTTATTGTTAAAATTATGTAAATACATAATTATTAATGTCGCGAATCATATTTTGACTAAGATACAACCTTACCTTAGTTTTGTTTTTTTTATTAGGGTTTTAGGATTTTTTTTTTATCTAGTAATTTATAAATAGTGAATAAAAAGTTTAATTTTCACATTTGTTGTTGCATCTCCATTCTAGCCTGTTACTTCTTGTAATACACATGTGGCGGCATCTACATCGCCACATACGAACTACGCATCACAAGGACATGACGTCCCGCAACCTCCATCGCGCAATGAGAGTTTACCGCGCGACTAGCATATAGGTATACAACAACCCCACATTAACCATGGGGCAGTTGCCCACCAGAGACAACACCCATCTGGTCGGAGGGTCCTCCCTTTTCAATAAAGGATGAGTGAACTTTACACCCTGTTCCTCATGACTCTATACACACAATACGTATGGACGGTAAAGATTTTGATTTTAAAGTGAAAGCTATACCTGCTCTAAGAGATACACTGATCAATTAATAGTTGACACTTTTTTAATTCACACAGCCGAATGACGTCATAAAATGGCGGCTACTATTTCATGGTTTGAGAAAACATTAAAAAAACCTGAAAACTTTGAATTTAATTTTAAAATTTATATTGTTATTGAACTAAAACTAATATTTTCCGACTGCTTTTTGCCTAATCTATCTAAATAATATATTTTAAGATTTTTTCTCATATAAAAACCCGTAAAATACCGTGAGTAAAATACCGTATCGTGGTCACCCTATTTTCTAATTCAGGGAACAAAAATAAAACTCGATTTTTATTTACAATAAAGGGTCTTTTAATTGTTTTCTAGTATCGAATTTGTTGCACAATTTTTTTCACAAAAAGAGACTATTTTGTATTTGTCTAATCTTTCATACGATAAGCGTATTCAAACGGAAAACAAAATAAATGGAGGATTGAGGGCCCGGATTTTGTCAAGGTCATAACTTTCAAACAACAAGAAATGGTGACCTGCTCTTGCTTTTACAAATTTTCACAATTTATTTAGTATCTTATAGGATTACAAACAATAGCTATAAGTTAATGGTTTCATTGTATTTGCGTGATAAACTTTTACGTGTGTGAGGATTGAGGGCCCATTTTGAACGAAGATATACCAAGTAGGACAGTGTTTTGCGATAATATATTGTTTTCACAAATTTTGTTTGGTATAAGCTTAGATTTTGGCATAAAGACTTTATCTGAAGTGTCCATAGTTTGTCAGGTACAGGCGGGCTCTCAATCCTCTATGTGAGAACTGAGGGCCCCACTTTACAGTCCATATCTCGCAAAGTTGACTTTCACAAAATCTGATTCCAACTTTCACAATTGTTTGGGAATGTTCACTAAATCCTAAGCATATTTTCAAAGAGTTTCAATAAAGTGGCCCTCACACCACACGCATATGTAAGTTTTACTAACAATCTTGTTGAGTCTTGGTTACTTTAATAAAGACACTATTCATTCATTCATAAAACCCGTGAGTAGAAATGATTTTCGAAAAACTCAAGGTCACAAGGAACTGTCTAAATTTTAGCAGGTTACTGCATACGTTACTGCATTTGTCATTAACATTATGTACGAGATTACCATTCTATGCCATTTCTTACAATGGAGTGTCAGTGGTTGTCCATTGGAAAGTCATAATGACGCCATTATATTAGTAGATTACCAAACTTGTCAAAATCAACAATTATGAAATCAATGATAGACTATTCTGACACTATTGTAGACTTGAGGCCCTGAATACCCTGGTCCACTGAAGATAGTATTAGGTATTAGGTAGCCGACTCATAGTTGCCTTATGACCCGAGGTTGAGTTTCACAACTTTTACTTCATCAAACGACAAGGTGTTTGGCTTGGCTACGTGGCAGAAAGCAGTGGAGGCCCAGGAAATCACTTTACTTTGTGTAAATTATTTCATCACCACTGCTCTCAAAATGATGAAGGAACATCTTCATCATCTGCCTAACCTTTTCACAACTATGTTGGCCTCGGCTTCCAGTCTAACTCGATGCAGCTGAATAACGGTATTTTATATGGAGTGACTGCCTGAAAACGGTGAAGGCAAACATCGTGAGGAATCCATCAGCATGTTCTGGAACTAAAAATTAAAGACATCTGATGTCCGCCAACCCCTGGGCCCGCGTGGTGGATTATGGCCCACTCCCTTTTACAGAGTCTTCTCTGGGTCCCAGCAGTGGGAATATTATAACCTGATTATGGCCCACTCCCTCTTACAGAGTCCTCTCTGTGTCCCAGCAGTGGGAATATTATAACCTGATTATGGCCCACTCCCTCTTACAGAGTCCTCTCTGGGTCCCAGCAGTGGGAATATTATAACCTTAATCAGGTTAGGTGGCAGTTAGATATTTTGAACCTTAGTAATAAAGTTTCAATTTACTGGAATTTGTTGTCAAAAGTTCTCAAAAGTTCAAGAAATGGAGGTGTGGACCGACGACCTTAAAAAGGTGGCTGGGACAGACAGGATCCAGAAAGTGGAGGACAGGGTGTTGTGGCGCAGCCTGGGGGAGGCCTATGTCCAGCAGTGGGCTGCGATAGGCTGAGTTGATTGAAGAAAGATTGTTCGAAATACACCCATTAGCAGTTTCAACACAGGGTTGACTAAGTTATACAAACTATACATAAATATGCCAACCAAAAACTGATGGAGGTCAAAGTTAAGAGTATCAATCAGAGATAAATGAAGTTGTTATTTTAGGCACCAACATAATTATAAAGTACTATGTAATTTATAATTACACAATATCAAATAAATCGGTAGAGTAGAACTTATGCTATCGCAAATTGTACACTATCAAAATTGTATTTGAGTGCTTTATTGTTATAGCTAACTATCTAATTTTATTTACAAATTTACTCAGTTAAGAGGGGACGGGGCCTGCGAGGAATTTGAAAAATAGGTATGTGAAGAAACTATTGCCGTTGCGCTGCGCCCGAACCGTGACAAGAGATTGCGATAGGGACAGCTGCTGCAGCTCAGACCGATTAGATTACAAAAATTTTGACGTGATCGACGTTTCGTATTCCCCTTTTTTCTCCTCGAAAACTGAGCCGATTCAATAATTTTTTTATTAATATTTTAAGAAAGAGTATGTCTAGGTTTCTGTTATTTTCTTTTATGTTAAAAAACTATTAAAATTTGTCTGGTAGTCCCCTAATCACGGCGGTAAAATGGGGCATTTTTTGTCATCTTTGAGGTTCATATTTTCTTTAATAATTAGTTCCTGAAAAAAAAAGGAAATGACAGGGACGTGTCTACAGCAGACTTTGATTTTATGAAAAAAAAAATTGCCCTAGAGGCATTATTCAGGAAAAAAAACGGGGAATATATTTGTATGGAGAATCGCAGGTCACCTCCCCTCTTAAGTATTACAGCATAGATATTTACGAATTATGATTATGTAGGCAGCGATAAATATAAATTCATAGTAAGCAGTTGAGAAGAAACAGATGAACTACGAGTAAAAAATAATGACTATCTGCTGAGAGTTCTTATGAGAAAACATAGATTACTGCCCCAATTCTTTTGCTCTCAATACTAAGTGATAACAGCAAGAATGAGTAACAATTTTATATATACGTATAGGCAGGCCACCGTATAGTTATGAACTTCATTAGTTTATAATTATTTAACCCGTGAGATTATTAACTGTCGATAAATTGTGAACTGTACGATCAGCAACAGAAGTCAGTTAACACTGCTACTTTTTGACATCATCTAAATTAACACATAATGATACGATAACCTGCTTTTTAGCATTTCATTTATTAGATAAGAGTTAATTTTCTTTAAAATTTACATCTGTTCCGATTTTAATGAAATATTTTTCTCAATAATTAACATTTAGAAAACACAAGTGTTAATCGACTTTTTCTGCTGACTGTACCACTCTGCTTAAAATATAACGTATTCATTTTCGATAGTTTATAATCTATCAAATTCAAATCAAACCAATAACCCAATCAACCTGGACTAGTCAAAGTGAAAATTTTTACATCGGTACATTTATTGAGAAACTGTACCTATCTAAAATTATATTTATAGTTCAGAATTGTACCATGCACATCTATCAATAATTCGGCCAAAAACATTTTAAGAATGTAAAGCATTTTATTTAAGTAATAAACATACTTTTGTGTAAAAAAATAATAATTTGACTACCCAAATGAAACAGCGTCCTTAAAAAAAAATATGCAGTGTGGCTCGATTCAGGTGTCCTCAGTGTATTAAGGCGTGGTATTAGCTCAATATTCACAAAAATTGGTTTCTTGGATTGTCGAGTATGACGTAACGCAATGAAACTATCCGATGCAAAAAATACAGTGGACAGAGAAGGGTTTACAGAAAAAATTTAACCGAATAGAATAGTAAAAAACCGACTTCCAAAAATCACTACAAAGTGAAA
The DNA here is from genome assembly GCA_905163495.3 of Cosmia trapezina. Lineage (NCBI taxonomy): Eukaryota > Metazoa > Arthropoda > Insecta > Lepidoptera > Noctuidae > Cosmia > Cosmia trapezina. The sequence goes on along the minus strand of LR991032.1, from coordinate 21,483,078 downwards.
AATTACTTTAATTTAGGAAGTCGGTGTCTTTGGATCTGTATTTAGTTTTTGCCACCGACTTCCGAAATTAAAGTTATTTTTCACTTTGTAGTGATTTTTGGAAGTCGGTTTTTTTTTTGTTAAAAAGTTTTTATTTCTCGCTTTTTAGTGGGTCTGTTTATAATTTGTATAAGTTACAATAGTCTAATGTCAATTGCTCATCACATGTTACAAAATATTGCTTTTCCCGATGCTGGGACGTTAATTGTTGAGAAGTTCTGCTGGTAAGAACCAGGAGAACTCCTCAACAACCACTCACCACACGCATTGTGTAACGAGCGGAAATTGCTTAGCAACCATATTAAAGTAATCGAATCGCAACCCGTGAAATATTTCATCAGTTCCACTTCACCAAATGGTGCTTTCCGAGAGCAAATGCACGAGCTACTATAGAAAATACCCAAATCGCTATAGGTGTGCCTATAATATTTGAAGAGTTCCTTCGATTTCTCCAGGATCCCATCATCAGAACTGAATTTTGACAAAAATGGGACCATTTGGGAAGTATACCCTTTGCTTTCCAACAAAAAAATATTTTTTCAAATCAGTTGGCAAGCGACGGAGTTAGGCGCGAACAAACATAAAAAAAAAATACAAACATCCGAATTGAGAACCTCCTCCTTTTTTAGAAGTCGGTTAAAAAATAGTTTGATATTCCCAATCAAAAATTTGGAAGTTGCTCCACCAAAATAAACTTTGGCGTCGAACGTCTCTGTATTTTCAGCGATAGCTAAATTCTTTTTATTTTAAGAATTTAATAGAATTAGTATTTTTTTTAAACTTTTAAAGGACAATTATTTAATTTATTGTGTATATTCTGAATAATCTAAAGAAAACCCGGGAAATAAATGCACATTCGCAGCTTAGTCACGGCAACACAAATATTATTTTCAATTTTCAACCCTATTTCAAGACAGCTAATGGTGACAATAGATTAAACGCGGTTGTGTGCCGTTTAAAATGGTAGTCAACCCGCGCCTTAAGTATTCTTTTTGCAGACTTAGAGCGCCTTCACACTAGCGTCTGTCCAGCGTAGGCGTTCGATAAACGTATGCGCAGTGCAGACGCCGCGATAACGCGGCGCAGGCGTCCCGTTGTTGCGGCGTTTCCTCTGGAGTCAATTGCATACGTTTATCGAACGCCTACGCTGGACAAACGCTAGTGTGAAGGCACTCTTACAGCCAGTTTCTTCATCAAAAGTAACCGCCAAAGTAACGTCACTAAGTAACGGTTAATTTTGTTTCTTCACAATTTTAGCTGTTCCTTTTATTGTTACTTTTGCTTATAGCTTTTACTGATTACTTTAGTTGTTGTTGAAGAAACTGACTGTAAGTAACTCGTAACTTAGTTCGTAGCAGTCGTAGCTCATCTCGTAGACTTCGTAGGCCTTTCGCTTGAAACGGAATAATTTTCATAGCTTCGTAGTCGCTACGCTGGCTACCAAACCATCCTTATGCTATGTAATGGCACAAGTAATGGTTACAAACTTAACAATAGTTACATAATTACATTATGTTAGCCATTAAAAGAACGAAACTGCGGGGTTGCCATAATGTCAAGTGCTTAGACAGCGCCCTAAACGAGCGATTCTATTGGAATTGGAATTCCAATGAATAAATAATGTCTTTTCTGTCTGGCATACATATTTGTGATTAACTCATCGCCATGTTTGATGTCTGTACAAATACTTAGGTATGTTCAGCGCAAAAAAATTAAGAATCCTTGATGAGTTCTGTTTTTGAAGTCATACCATCGCGAAACTTTGCGGTGAATCACTTTTCGACCTTATTACTAACGCAATAAGGTCGAGGAATGGTTCACCGGAATGTTTCGCGATGATAAAATGATATTACTTAGATTGTTTAGACGTCTATTGTTTATTTTTTTTTTTCATCCTAAGGACGAATGTTCGCATACATTTGCATGGTAATCGAGTTCGGTAGCAAAAACTTATGAATACCAAATTGAGTGTTGTATGAGTCATTGTTCTCTATTTTTGATACGCTTTTATTAGCTTCACCTGTAGGTATGTAATGGAATCTTTGAACTCGATTTTTATCCACTTTAAATGATGAGATTAATTCGAAATTTTGTACTTATCAGGTGACAATACAATAATTTAAAATAAAAATAATAAAACATACAAAAAAAAATATCTACATAAATATAATAAATATAGAATAAATTTTGTTTGCGAAATTCGACTCTCAAAAAATTAAAAATAAATTAGGTATAGTTTAAAAAAAATTAAAACACGCTTTAACAACGTTTAACTGAACTGAAAAGTAAAAAATAAAAAAAGCGTGGGGTTCTTTGTACGATATTCTTACAAAAAGCGCACAATCAAACTATAGTACTTTCTTCTTTAGGGCAACTTTTCAAAGGTTCCATTTCTTGATTTTCATCCTTAGACCTGTTCTTAACGATGGAGCTGGCGGCCCTCGTAGTTCTGGTACTTCCACTTTTGGTATGCTGGGATAATTCTGAATCCATTTTTTTGATGAAATCATTCCGTATGTTAAATCTATAAAAATAACACAGATTTGTTATTGAACACAGAAGTGGACTTTCAGTTTTATTATTATCTACCACTCATCAAGTCATCACAATATAGGTAGAGAGCAGAACTTTCACCACAGATTAATATAGATGGGACACTCCGCAAAATCATTTAAATAAAAAGCGACTCTTGCTACGACACAATAAAGTGCAATTCAGGTCGCACAACGCTAATTACCTGCAGTTATATTCACCTACAAGTTGCCTCTCTTTCTATCGCGTAACTCTTATACCTTCTGACTCGTTAGGGTTGTCTTATTTTACGACGCGGCGCTTGAGTGAGTATCGAACTACCTATACAGGGTGGCCGGAACATTGACGTCCAAAAATAAAATTTCGGTCCCTCGTATCGTGGGGTATTCGAATCACCCCCATGTATGTTCCGCGACTTTTCATAGTTTTCGAGTTATGAATTTTTTTCTGAATGTTTGAAAATTTTTGACCTGACCAACCTAAAAAAATTCTAAAAAAAAAAGTAGAGGGTTTTATCGAGTTTCTTTTTTTGCAACTGAATTTTCCTAAGTAGTACTTTTATGCATAAAATAATCAGCTTCGTAACTGTGATGAAAGTTATGAAAATGTTGATCTAAAGTGAAAAATTTACGTTCGGTAAATTATGACTCAAATTTTCAACTTTAAATTAAAAATCTTAACAGGTGACTTCATAATTCCTAAGTAGGCTTCAAGAATGCGCCAGACTCTCAGCTTTCATAATCATAAAAAAAATGAAGTACTTAATAAGGCTACTTTGTTTAAAATCGGCCTTCAAAGACAGCGAGGTGGAAAAATTCTTAAAATTACCCATCTGAGTAATTATTTTTTTTTGGCTATTTTCTCGTTCCTAAGGTTAATTAATGATAAGAATACTGAAAACTAACCACATTATATTCAATATTCATAATTACCACACGTGGGCGAATGAAAATCCACTCGAAGTGAGAGCTTCGACATTTCAACATCGCTTCAGCGTTAACTTGTGGTCTGGTATCCTCAATGGCGAACTAATTGGTCCGTTTGAACTGCCGTCCAGACTTGATGGAGAAACATACAAAAACTTTTTGGAAAATGAACTTCCATTGTTGCTGGCATATGTGAATCTCGAACTCAGACGAACCATGGTGTTGCAAAATGACGGCGCCCGTGTCACTATGCAACCCAGGTCCGAAATTACTTAGATGAAACATACCCCAACAGATGGATCGGACGCAGCGGACCAATTAGGTGGCCTCCACGCTCACCTGATCTCAACCCCATCGATTTCTTTATTTGGGGCTATTACAAGGAAATAGCATACGCCCGAGACTGTTCAAGTGAACAAGAGCTGAGGCAGTTGATTGCAGAAGCTGAACGTGTTGTGAGAGAGAACAGAGACGCTTTTAGACGATTGCCAGACAATTTCTTACGTAGGTGTAGAATGTGTATTGCTGCTGGTGGTGGCCACTTTGAAAACCTTTTGTAAATGTTAAAAATAAATTAAGTACTTTTTTCACATTATCATCTGTGTTTTATTCAAAACCACTTTTTACGTAAAACTTTTCTTACCCAACTCTGAAACTATTTGTTGGTTAGTTTTCAGTATTCTTATCATTAATTAACCTTAGGAACGAGAAAATAGCCAAAAAAAAATAATTACTCAGATGGGTAATTTTAAGAATTTTTCCACCTCGCTGTCTTTGAAGGCCGATTTTTAACAAAGTAGCCCTATTAAGTACTTCATTTTTTTTATGATTATGAAAGCTGAGAGTCTGGCGCATTCTTGAAGCCTACTTAGGAATTATGAAGTCACCTGTTAAGATTTTTAATTTAAAGTTGAAAATTTGAGTCATAATTTACCGAACGTAAATTTTTCACTTTAGATCAACATTTTCATAACTTTTATCACAGTTACGAAGCTGATTATTTTATGCATAAAAGTACTACTTATGAAAATTCAGTTGCAAAAAAAGAAACTCGATAAAACCCTCTACTTTTTTTTTTAGAATTTTTTTAGGTTGGTCAGGTCGAAAATTTTCAAACATTCAGAAAAAAATTCATAACTCGAAAACTATGAAAAGTCGCGGAACATACATGGGGGTGATTCGAATACCCCACGATACGAGGGACCGAAATTTTATTTTTGGACGTCAATGTTCCGGCCACCCTGTATATTGTGCGAGCCGGCCGGTGCGCGGCAGCCCACACTGAATTGACCCAGTGAGATGAGCCCGGCGTAAAGGTACCTACTTGTAGCTAGATACCTATACTGTGGAGTGTCCCATCTGTATTAATCTGTGCTTTCAAGAACGTTATTTGCTCTTCTTCTTATTTGAACTTCTTTTGTACCGCTACCACCAGCGAACACGGGTGAAACGCGCTCCGTAAAATCTTAGCATGTAATCTGTACCCAATTATACGTTCATCGATGGATACGAATCGAGATTTTTTAAGGCTGGCTCCCTTATTGATGACATCACACTAGTATTTACTTGCACATCTACAAACTGAAGGTTAGTGCAAATATAACGCCTGCGCAAGTGCGGATAAAATCTATTGAATACTAAAATGAAGATCGAAAACTATGAAATTCATGTTACCAGAATTATGTCTGACGACAAAAAATCAACTCACTTTTTGCACAGCTGCACCAATATTTTTTTCTTGCACACAAACAAATAGAATATGGCGACCCCGGTCATTAGGTTATACGAATTGGTCAAGATGAAGAACCATAAGTCATCTATATCAGGAAGAAGCTCCAAGCACCAACTCAGTCCCATCATCACAGACAACTTTGCGTATGTCGAGAATCTAAAATAAAATGAAATGTACTTGCGTGAGTCAGACTAAAATAAATTGTACTAGAATAATCTTAGTGCTGTCAAACTATAATATATTTTATCTACACCCATGCTATAAATTCTCTATAAAAGTTTCTGTGCCAGTTAGCTTATGGCCAACATTAAAACAGCCAGTGTCATAGTAACCATGGTAACCATAATAGCATCCGATCCAAACGGGTGTTTTAATGTTGTACTGAATTTCATAATGCAACTCGTTTTCAAAAAAAGAACATTGTAATGCACGCGCGTTTCACTACAACAGCGCTGTAATTTAAAAAAAGAACTTATTCGAATTCACGTCGTATACTATGACGCCGGCCGCCATGTTCGATACGAGTATTAGTATTGCAAAAAACTGTTTCAGAACCTTTTATAGAGAAATGATAACATGGATGTAGATAAAGTCTTGTATGCAACTGTACATAATTAGGTATTATACGTCAGTTGCATAAATACCTAACTATAATTTGTGTCACTTTAGTCAATATGAGAATGGGAAAACGTCGTTGGACAGGGTTAGACAAAATTGTGGCGATTTCTAGTCTAGTTTAGAGGCATTTGTGACAATAAAATCGGCACCATTATTTCCTACTTGAGATAAACTTGATGCTAAATTACAAAATTGCATTAAAAATAGGTAGGTACAGGTACTTACTTGTTGTTTTGCTGCTTGCTACTTCTGGAATCTTGACATCTGTTGACAGCACGTTTGACCATCCATATGTTGTAGATCGTCATGACGAATAGTACGATATTAATGATAATTAATATCCCTATTGGTATCTTATAGTAATAATCAAGTGAACGTCCTGAAAATAAAAGAAAACTTTTATTAACGCCAGCTATGTAGCTTAGAACCATTGCAATTTTAAACTTTCACCGTACCCAAAACTAAAACCATGCTTATCTGTAATACCTTCTGTGTATTTGTGTATATTTATTAGTGCTTATATTTATATATAATAGGTATATATTGTTATATTTATAGTTTGTAATATGTATATGTGTATCTTTATTAAGTATTTAAATAAATTTTTAATCCTTATTTTTTCGTAATTGCACCTGCCACTGTTTGTCTCTGCATCACTGTTGGTTTGGTTGACTGGTAGAACTGTGCTTGAAGTATTAAATAAATAAATACCTTCTGCCCGCGGCTTTGTTCGCGTGGAAGTCGCAATATACTAAAATTATCCACAAACACAAAAACAGCCACATTTTATAAAACCTCTTTGTACGGTGGGGTGCATCAATTGGGTACCGACCCCAGTTGTATTAAAATTTTAATACAACTGGGGTACCCAATTGATGCAGCCCACTGAACATACACTACGCTTGTCGTTTTAAGAGAGTTAGGACTGCTAGATGCAGCTACAGCTTGTCCTGAGGTCGAAGCCTTCAGTGTCTGCCCCTGTGACTTGTTGATAGTCATCACGAAACATATTTTATTATTATTTAGCGAGGTGGGGGTAGCGTTTCAATGGCCTACAAGCCCTGAATACCTCGGCCCCTAGAAATACCGCCAAATCTCTTGTTGCCACATCAGATGTAAGGGGCCGTTATGGTTGCTAAGAGTCTCCTGGTTTTCCACCTCGCCTCACTCTCGGAAAGGCTGCATCGAGGTAATGACTTTTCCTCCCTCGGGACGTTGGCAACGTAGCATAAGCAGGGCACTGCCACCGACTGAATTCCACACTAGTTGCCGGAGCCCCACCAAAAGAGTGTAGAGAACGACTACCGCGTAGTTACAGACGTAGTTAGTCAGCTACTCGTATTTAATCAAAAACAATTGCCAAAAAAAAAAAGATACAAACCATGATATAAACAATCTTTGAAGGGTGGTTTGATAATATTAAAATTGACTGTGTTATCCAATATGGTGACTATTGCTGTTAACAGGAGCGGAGTTCCCCAGGCGTACAGACCATACCACATGAACTTCACCAGCTCGCCATGCTTAGAGCCACGCTTAATACGAAAAGATCTGCGAAAGAGAAAAAGTAAAGTTAAGTTAGTATACCGAAGGGATCAAGCGTCACGGCTGTAGGCTAAACTAAGTATAAGGGTACGGTATACCTAAGTGTATTTTTGTTCACATGGACCATCTTGCCTCTCAAACACAGGAAGCCTGTGTCCACAGTGGGAACATTATAGGCTGATTATGTACACAAGAACCGTACCATGACTGTCTAGGTAGTGTAGTGTTTTAGTGTCGTGGGCAAAAAACGGAGTTTCTAAATTCATACCTAATACCTTTTTTTTTGTTTTATCATGTTTTGATATATCTATCACGCCTGCGGGATTACGCTACTTAAATTAATAACACCCTGTAGGCAATGCTATTATAAGTAAAAAGATATAGATAGGTTACACAATTACACACGCTCCGCAAGTAGCACGACAAAATCTGGTTAATTAGCCACATTTTCGTCGTCTTGTCTCTTTTTCGCTCCCGATAAATTGCCTGGTGTATTAGGTCAAAATTATTTTGGCTAACCTAAGTGACGTAACTGATTCGAAGCATAGGGCAAGTTATTTTTCTTTTTTAGGGTTCCGTACCTCAAAAGTAAAAAACAGAAACCTTATAGGATCACTCGTGTGTCTGTCTGTCTGTCTGTCTGTCTGTCCGTCTGTCCGTCTGTCACAGCCAAACTGTACCGTGTGACATATCAAATAAAAGGGCTTACTATGAGGATCTCAAATATATATTTTTTTAAATTTTAAAATAAATAGTTATAAAGTTATTTAAGAAAATATACGAAAATTTACCATTCCCCCCTCTTATCTCCGAAACTACTGAGCCTAAAATTTAAAAAAAAATACAGAAAATAGTTCTGTAGCTGTAGATTACAGGAAAACCTATAAGAAGTTTGTGGTCTTAAAACAACATGGTAAATCTCTCAATATTGTGAGTACAAACTTACATTTACCGTTGGAATGTATGGCAGAACATGTTTTTCAACTGCAATGTTAAGTTTGTTCTTGGGATAATTTCATTCCACTACGGAACCTTTCATTGTGCGTAGTCCGACACGCACTTGGCCGGTTTTTAGGGTTCCGTACCTCAAAAGGGAAAAACGAAACCCTTATAGGATCACTCGTGTGTCTGTCTGTCTGTCCGTCTGTCCGTCTGTCACAGCCAATTTACTCCGAATCTAATATACTGATTAAGTTTAAATTTGGTACACATATGGATTTCTGTGACCAAAAACGTACGGCTAAAGTAAATAAATGAATTTTGAATATGGGGGTCACTTTTAGGGGCAAATAAGAATTTTTTTTTAAAAAGTTTTGCAAAATGTACCATGTGACATATCAAATGAAAGAGATTACTATGAGGGTCTCAAATATATTTTTTTATAATTTTAAAGTAAATAGTTTTAAAGTTATTTAAGAAAATGGACGAAAATTGACCTTTCCCCCCTCTTATCTCTGAAACTACTGAGCCTAAAATTTTGAAAAAAATACAGAAAATAGTTCTGTACCTGTAAATTACAGGAAAACCTATAAGAAGTTTGTGGTCTTAAAAAAACATGGTAAATTTCTCAATATTGTGAGTACAAACTTACATTTACTGTTGGAATGTATGGGTGAACATGTTTTTCAACTATAATGTTAAGTTTGTTCTTGGGATAATTTCAACCCAACTACGGAAGCGGAACCCTTCATTATGCGTAGTCGGACACGCACTTGGCCAGTTTTTTTTGTAAATTGTAGATACATCGGTCCCGATTTTTGAATTATCATGGGAACGGTAAGACATACAGATACGACGATTAGACAGATCGATTCGACTTGGAAAATGTATCTTACTATAGTTAGTTATTAGTTACGCCGGCCGGCTTTTGACTATGGGATAATAATATACTTAATATAATATACTACATCTTGAGATATAATATTTTGTCGCTCGTCATTAATTTTGTACGAGACCCTCACACACACACACACACACACACACACACACTGAGACACTGTGCTATAAATATTACATCCCATTCATACATGCATGAGATGCGAGGCTTTCACCACTGTGTCATCACGGCATTTTAGTTGTAAAAGGAAAATAAATAAATATTTAGTAATATTCGATAATTACCTTAATCCCCACCAAACATCAAACGATATGACACTCAACCAAAAGATACTAGATATAGCCGCGAAATATACCACTGGACCTGAAATAATAATAAAAAAAAATTGTTAAAAATAAATCGGCAAAGGGCAAGGTTTCCGTACCTTGCAAGAAAAAGTAGGTATCTTACCATTTTCAAAGTTACATAAATTATTATTTCATTTTATGAGACCGCAAAACTAAGTTTTTTTGTGAAGTTTTTTTTTTTGTTGAAACTGTGCTAGTGACCGTAAAAAAGACAAAACGGGTTATCTGAAAAAATAATTCAATAATTTGTTACTTACTAAATCTTTTGCAGAACCCCTTTGGTGGATTCATCTTAATATACAGTAGAATCAATTGATTTACGAAAGCAAAGAGTCGGGAAAATGTGTAAGCCATCAGAACTAGGCCGGAGAGGTTTCTGAGGTCGGGTAGCAGACAGTACACCACCAGCACCAACATCAGGAAGAATGATGATATCAGGATTGCTGGAAATTAACAACATTCTTATTTTAGATGCCAGTCCTTTCCCGCTCGTGAATGACGTAACACGCGACACAATTAATTCCCGGTAATATTATTGCGTTATTTGATGAGGATGATGATGATGATGATGATGATGATGATGATGATGATGATGATGATGAGGATGATGATGATGATGAGAGTTCAAATATTAGATATTAGAGAGCCCATGTCTACTATGAAAATGCGAGCACAGTTCAAAACTTAATACAACCTGTACGTCGATTCTGTAAAATTCAAACAACAACTCGCTTCTTCACATCGCTATTCACTCTCACTTCGCATCACTACTTCTCACTTGTTTTTTATTTGACACTTTCAATCGGCAGTGCGATTCTGTAACCATCTCACCGCGAAAACTTAGGTGAAGTGAGCGTGGAGTGAGCTGTCGCTAGTGTCAATTCCTAGCAAAAACAAACTCACTTCACCTAAGTTTTCACGGTGAGATGGTTACAGAATCGACCGGCGGGTTCGAGTGCGAAGTGAGCGTCGAAGTGACAGGGTTACCTTACTGAATGCCACTTCTTACGTCATCTTATTCTCATACTTTATCTGTCAAAATCTCACGGTCAATTTAGTTCAACTCGCTGACACGCTCGCAAGGGTAGCGCTAGTGTAAATTCGAATTACCAACCGAGTTTTTAGAATGCCAATCAAGAAGCTCACAGCGGATTTAGATTCGAAGTTTAGAATGAAGTCTTACAGAATCACACGGCTGACACTATCTGTAATGTTGCCTATAATTTGCAAAACATGCAAGAAAATTTGAATTTCACGGGCTACCATTGCGGATCCATCTTATGTGAATATCGCAAATGGATTGTAGAATCCGCTGTTTTACAACACCGTTAGTTGTTTTGCATAACAGCGCCGTTACATTGCGCTACGTTTTAAAATAATGCTACGGCGAGCGACGTTTAGACCTACCTACTGCAGAATGGCTTATCTGCAGTCACAATAAGCGTATGGTGTGGCTTTTAATGCCGAATCGGTCGCAATAACTAAGCTGGGGCACCCTGTTTGGTGTGACTTCTAATGCCGAATCGGTCGCAATAACTAAGCTGGGGCACCCTGTTTGGTGTGGCTTCTAATGCCGCCGAATCGGTCGCAATAACTAAGCTGGGGCACCCTGTTTGTTGTGGATTCTAATGCCAAATCGGTCGCAATAACTAAGCTGGGGCATACTGTTTGGTGTGGCTTCTAATGCCGCATCGGTCGCAATAACTAAGCTGGGGCATACTGTTTGGTGTGGCTTCTAATGCCGAATCGGTCGCAATAACTAAGCTGGGGCACCCTGTTTGGTGTGGCTTCTAATGCCGAATCGGTCGCAATAACTAAGCTGGGGCATACTGTTTGGTGTGGCTTCTAATGCCGAATCGGTCGCAATAACAAAGCTGGGGCATACTGTTTGGTGTGGCTTCTAATGCCGAATCGGTCGCAATAACTTATAAGCTGGGGCACCCTGTTTGGTGTGGCTTCTAATGCCGAATCGGTCGCAATAACTAAGCTGGGGCACCCTGTTTGGTGTGGCTTCTAATGCCGAATCGGTCGCAATAACTAAGCTGGGGCACCCTGTTTGGTGTGGCTTCTAATGCCGAATCGGTCGCAATAACTAAGCTGGGCACCCTGATCAATTGGTTTAGGTTAGTTTAGAACTGTGACCAACCACGCGCGAGCCGAGCAAGCGAAGCGAGCGGTGTTACGGCAGTGACTGGTGCGCGCTACTTCCAAGTTGGTCGCAGTTACTTGGGTATTTACTATTTGTAGTACTGACTTTCATAAGACTCTGAAAAATATCCAATTACTGTTTTCGTTCGAGTTAAAGTCATTTCCACTCTTCTCGTTTTATTTATTTTTGTTTGTAAACGCCAAGTATTGCTGTCTTCATGACACACAGAGCCACGAGCGTCAATATAATTAGAACTAAAATCTACAATATGATGTTTCACTTCATGCTGTTTTACATAACCACTAATCGTTGACCCCGCTGCATTTATAAACGCAAAAAGTTTAAACAATCTTGCGTGTTAAAGTTCAGTAATTATGTAGGTGTTTTATAAAACAACTAGCGGTTTTGTTAAACAGCGGATTCTACAATCCATCTGCGACATGAATCCAATGAATTTAATGAACAACTAATTATTTTTCACGAAAAAAAAACCGAAACTAACCTTGTATAATTTCACCTACTTATTTTTAGGATTCCGTACTTCAAAAGGAAAAAAAACGGAAACTATAGGATATGATCACTTCGTTGTCCGTGTGTTTGTCTGTCTGTCAAGACTCTTTTCCTCAGGAACGCGTTGCTATATCAAGTTAAAATTAATACCATATACGAAGGTCTATGGTCCCTTAGAGATCTAAAAATCAAGCTATTCTTCAAATCAACGCAATAAAAAGATACGGCCATTTTTATGCGACATAATTATTTTGATATTTGCAAGTAAATCAAAACCTACTAAGGTACTCCATGAAATTTGGCAAGAAGCAAGGTCCCACAGCACAATTAAAGGAAAAAGTCTGAAAATTTTATAATTACTTACAAATTAACGATTTCAGACTTTTTCACATAAAAAAAACTTTATTTCGGTTTACAAACTTAAATTTGCAGTTGGAGAATTGACCGTGACGTAAATCAATGTATGGAAGAATAATATGTTTTTCAACTATAGTTAAGTTTGTTTTAGGGATAAATTAATTTCAACTACCTATGGAACCCTTCATCGTGCGTGGTTCGACGCGCACTTGGCCGGTTTTTTTAGATAATGAATATTGCTTTTTAACCTTCTATGTTTCTGTCTTTTCTACATTAATATTTCAATGAATAACCCTGTGTAGTGATAAAAATTTTATTGACCTTTGACGCCATTTGAAGTACTCGACCAGTTTGTAATTTAATTATTTCTAAAGCTATTACTAACCCACTTTTCCAAAAGACTCTATCTCCTTCGCTTCTCCTAGACCCAGTTTACTTTCCCACATGATGATTTGTATGTCTTGTATTTTTTTGTCAGGTTTTTTAACGAAAACTAATCGGTAGTCTATACAATATCCCAGTTTTTGAATTTGATTCCAATTTCTTGATTCACTATCCTGCCACCTTATCGATCCATTCTGTAAACATATAGAAACTTTTAGTTACCAATAAATTGTTCCCAACGAACATTTTGTCCCAACGAGTCACACTGTGACACGTTACAGTGTGACTCGTTGGGACAAAATATTCGTTCTATTCCCAACGAGTCACACTGTAGCATGTTACAGTGCGACTCGTTGGGAAAAATTGTTCGTTCAGTTCCCAACGAGTCACACTGTCACTCGATAGGACAACTTTTTATCTTTATTCCCAACGGATCACATACCATGTGAAGAGTCGTCCGGGACATCACCGGCATGGCGCCGGCACCTATCGGCCCGGCAGCCGGGGAAGCAAAAATGGAAAAGGACAAAAAGTGTGTGCAGTGTGAGTACAGTGTGACTCGTTGAGTGACTCGGAACTGAACGAACAATTTTTCCCAACAAGTCACACTGTAACATGCTACAGCGTGACTCGTTGGGAATAGAACAAACATTTTGTCCCAACGAGTCACACTGTGACACGTTACAGTGTGACTTGTTGGGAACAATTCCCAAATTGAGAGTAAAAGAAATTGTTGTAAAAAATTACGGGGGTTTTAGGACTAGGAGGTTTTTAGGAATTCATGTTTAAAAGAGACAACAATAATTCCAATAACCTGAAAGAAACCAGTGTAAACACTAGGAATAACCTAGATCGGACTTTTACTTACACAAAATACAAATGATACAATATAAAAACATTTTTACAAAAAATACAACTGACTTCCAAAAACAACACTACAGAGTGAACAATAAGTTTAATTTCGGAAGGTGGTGTCTGGTTAAATGTTTTTCGTTTTTGCTACCGATTTCTGAAATTAAAGTTATTTTTCACTTTGTAGTGTTGTTTTTAGAAGTCGCTTGTATTTTTACCTTTTATTTTTATTTTTACTATGTTCGGCTGATTGTATGTTTTTTTTTTTATATGTTTGTTCATCGAATACTCCGCCAATTGTCGACGGATTTTCAAAATTCTTTTTCTGTTTGAAAGGGTATACTGTCGAGGTGGTCCCATTGTCACCAAATCAGAATCTGATCAGGGGATCCCATGGAAATCGAGGGGAACCCTCAAATTTTATAGGCACAACTATAGCGATTTGGGTATTTTTTATAGTAACTCGTGCATTTGCTCTCGGAAAACACTATTTGGTGAAGTGGAACGAGTGATGATGACTTCACCATGGAGCTCCAGTTCTCCTGGTTCTTACTAGGAGAACTCCTCAACAATTAACGTCCCTGCATCGGGAAAAGCAATATTTTGTAAAAAGTAATGAGCAGTTGCCATTGGGCTATTGTAACTTAGATAAATTACAAACTGACCCACTAAAAAGTGAAAAATAAAAACTTTTTTACAAAAAAAAATAACCGACTTCCAAAAAAAAACACTACAAAGTGAAAAATAACTTTAATTTTGGAAGTCGGTGGCAAAAAACTAAAATACAGATCCAAAGACACCGACTTCCAAAATTAAAGTCCATGGGATCCTCTGATCAGATTCTGATTTGGTGACAATGGGACCACCTCGAGAGTATACCCTTTCAAAAAAAAAAAAAGAATTTTGAAAATCCGTCGACAATTGGCGGAGTATTGGATGAACAAACATACAAAAAAAAAACATACAATCAGCCGAACATAGTACCTCCTCCTTTTTGTGAAGTCGGTAAAAATACAAGCGACTTCTAAAAACAACACTACAAAGTGAAAAATAACTTTAATTTCAGAAATCGGTAGCAAAAACGAAAAACATTTAACCAGACACCAACTTCCGAAATTAAAGTTATTTTTCACTCTGTAGTGTTGTTTTTGGAAGTCAGTTGTATTTTTTGTAAAAAAGTTTTTATTTTGTAAAAAGTTTTTATTTGTGGTACCTACCCCGCACAAATTCTAATACCACTACTTACAAAAGAAATTAGAACATCATCCACATAAAAAGTGGGAAAACAAAACGTATTATTGAAGATAATAAAGGAGTATGACAGCCGACGGGCCCCACTTTTTGGCGCCGTGTCAAGACCATTTATTTATCAAAAATTATATCGTATTTTTTCACTTTTAGTTGTTTTTTTAACAACATTTCATCTGATGAGCCGTACATTTTTAGGGTTCCGTACCAAAATGGTAAAAAAGGAACCCTTATGGTGTGACTCAGTCAGTCTGTCTGTCTGTCTGTCTGTCACAGCTGGATATCTCAAGAACTGCTAATGCTATCAATTTGAAATTTGGAACAGTTTTAGGAGACGTTTACCCAACTATTTTGCAAATAAGAAAGAAATAAAAATATTTATATTTTTCTTGCAACAGGTGCTGAAAGGTGCTTAAAAATTCAAAGTGGGGCTAATAGAGCATGTGGGGTTGTTTAATTTCGATGCTTGGGTCAGGATGATGAGGGCTGTTGTTTCCTCTCGTGTTCGGGTTGGGTTCAGCAGGTACTTCAATGAACTTCTTTTATTGTCTAGTAGAAGACGTTTATTATACTGGAAATACTCGTTACAATGAAATAATACTTAAAAACAATAAAATGTACATTTCTTTCGGAAAAAAATGGTGGAGCGTGATATACGAAAATTCTATCAAGTGAAGTTGGTGGGCGACGCTGCACGGTGATTGGCCGCCATGCTTGGCACTGGTTGGTCACTGTCATTCGCAAGTACGCCGTGTCGGCGACAATTTCAAGTCGCCATTTTGCTTGTGTGTCTTCTTCCATGCTGGTAGATGGCGCAGGCGGTAACAGGGGTATCATATGAAAGAGCGCTGTTCGCACATTCCCAAAAAAAAAAAAAAATTTTTTTAGACCGCATAGTTTTGGAATTTTGATGAAAAATGTTAAAAAAAATACCGTCCGGTATTTTTTTAACATTTCCCCCCCCCCCCCCCCTCTTATCTCCAAAGTTTGCAAAGAGAAAAATCTGAAATTATTCTATGTGATAGAAGTCTATGTAAAGATTACAGGAAAAATAAAACGATGTCTCTAAATAGCACACTTTTTCATAAATCGGAACGGAACCCTCGGTGCGCGAGTCCGACTCGCTCTTGAGCGGTTTTTTTATTTCGATAGTGGTGCTGAGTGTCCTCTAGTAAAGCAAAGTATCGCGCATAAATTCTTAGGAGAGCGTTCCGTTGCTAACATACGATTAACAGGCGTTGGTAACGCTCCTGTTTACTTTACCGAACAAATTGTATGTGAGGTAGATAGTGCTGGACATTGTTTACGTTTATCATTTCTTATCATTCCAGACGCATTTAAGCCGCATAACATAATGATAGACTCTGATATTTTAAATTGTGATTTGAGTGTTATGTACCTTAACGAGAGGGCGTCTTGTGATAACAAAACCGGTTTATGGTTGCCGCGGTTTGAGTGCAATTAGAACCGACGTTCCGCCCGCTTTTAGAGATATTCTTGTGCGTGTATTGAGTGAATTTTCGTTTGGGTTTATTGATGGTTTACCGTCAACTCGTGTAACTACAGGGGAAATGAAAGTTCGCTTAAAAGATCCAACCCGTACCGTGTACCGCCGCCCTTATCGATTCAGTCACCGCGAACGGGAGGTAGTACGTATCAAGAAAACCGGTCAAGAGCGAGTCGGACTCGCGCAGCGAGGGTTCCGTTCCGATGTCTGAAAAAGTGTGCTACTTAGAGACATCGTTTTATTTTTCCTGTAATCTTTACATACACTTCTATCACATAGAATAATTTAAGATTTTTCTCTTTGCATACTTCGGATATAGAGGGGGGGGGGGGACGGTATTTTTTTTTACATTTTTCATCAAAAGTCGAAAACTATGCGGCCTAAAAAAATAAAAATAGTTTGAGAATGTGCAAACGGCGCTCTTTCATATGATACCCCACATGCCCTAGTAGCCCCACTTTAAATTTTTAAGACCCCTTTCAGTACCTGTTGCAAAAAAAAACATGAATATTTTTATTTCTTTCTTATTTGCAAAATAGTGGGCTAAACGTCATCTAAAACTAGTCCAAATTTCAAGTTGATAGCATCAGCAGTTCTTGAGATATCCAGCTGTGACAGACAGACAGACCAGACTGAATCACACCATAAGGGTTCCTTTTTTACCATTTTGGTACGGAACCCTAATAAACGAGTTGTTGAATGCAAACATAATCCGACCGAGTAGTTCGCCGTTTGCGAGCCCGATTCTTCTTGTGGAAAAGCGTGACGGTTCACAGCGTATGGTAATAGGTTATC
Source organism: Cosmia trapezina (assembly GCA_905163495.3). Classification (NCBI taxonomy): domain Eukaryota; kingdom Metazoa; phylum Arthropoda; class Insecta; order Lepidoptera; family Noctuidae; genus Cosmia; species Cosmia trapezina. Next base: position 21,465,700 of record LR991032.1, on the reverse strand, counting down.
GTGAGTTAAAACTTGTCCGCCGTAAAAAGCGCGGTCACTGTCGGACTGCATAGAAAAGAAAGAGAAGCGCGATGACACAACGCTTGCAAAATATGAAGTAATTATCGATTTACAAAAAATCTATTGATTGGACTAAAAAAGTAATGACATGAAATCATTCCTTATTATTTTGTAAAGAACTGTATAATTTTATGAATAGTTTTATTGAAAATTGTAGGAGTAATATGGTAAAAACTAGAATAAATAGACAGAAATAGGCCTGGGTTTAGTTCTTTTTTCCTTAGTTCTACAAACTAATATAGATTTCAGGACACATGAAATCACTTCTTATGTAATTGCTATGTATTTTTTCCTATCAAAAATATGCTATAGTTACTGTAAAAACAAAGGTCACAAAGTTACTTAACTTCGCCGTGTTTTAGGGAGGAGGAGCCTTAAATTCGAATACGGTGCCAGATAGATTTCATCCCTGCCGACATTGCCAAGACATATGAGCTGCGATCGGGTGTATTACATCGTAAAGTACGAAGAAATATTCACACGCGTTGTCTGCCGATAGTACCGCGTGCGTTTCGATGGTCCGTTATAAATCACGTACATGAGTTGAAATTGCATCTTGGCGCGGATAAAACATTAGAGAAGTTATATGAACATTACTGGTTTGACGGTATGGCTAAGTACGTACGTAAATTCGTAGACAATTGCATTTGGTGCAAAGTTTCAAAGTCTCATTCCGACGTATCCAAGCAGAGCTTCACCCCATCCCTAAAATTACTGTCCCCTGGGCCTCAAGTCTGCTATTACAATAGTGTCAGAATGGTCTATCATTGATTTCATAATTGTGGATTTTGACAAGTTTGGTAATCTACTAATCCAATGGCGTCATAATGGCGTCATTATGACCTTCCAATGGTCAACCACTGACACTTTATTGTAAGAAATTATGAATTTAGCAGATTACGAACTTTTAGCAAAATGACAATGCATGCAGTGACAATGGGATCGTGTTGGAATGACGAATTTTTAAAAAATAGCAGACTTGGGGCCCTGGCGTAAAGTGCATGCCGCTATTACCGGCAAATTAAGCGGTAAAAACGATAAAAAAAAAAAGTGATAGTGTTGATAGACGCATTTACAAAATTTGTTCTTCTTTATTATACGCTTCGCATTGACACCACTAGTATCGTCAAGGCACTCAAATCTAGTGTCGCTCTCGTTGGTGCACCCTCACGCGTAATAGCAGACCTAGGTCGTAGTTTTTCTTGTAAATAACTTAAAGAATACTGTAGATCGCATAACATTCACCTACATTTAATCGCGACAGGTTCCAGCCGAGCGAACGGTCAGGGCCCCAAGTCTGCTATTTTTTACATTCCAACACGATCCCATTGTCACTGCATTGTCATTTTGCTAAAAGTTCGTAATCTGCTAATTTCATAATTTCATACAATGGAGTGTCAGTGGTTGACCATTGGAAAGTCATAATGACGCCATTATGTCGCCATTATATTAGTAGATTACCAAACTTGTCAAAATCAACAATTATGAAATCAATGATAGACCATTCTGACACTATTTTAATAGCAGACTTGAGGCCCTAGTAGAACGCGTGATGAGTACACTAAAGAACATGCTTACTGCAGTAGAAACATCGCATAGATCGTAGCAGGAAGCTCTTGACGACGTACAACTGGCGTTAAATTGCCCCTGTAAATAGGGTGACAAAGGTGAGCCCCTCGAACTTATGATCGGTCGTGTACACGGATATCTATGGTCGTGTAGCTAGACCACTAAATCTTTTGACTGCTGACGATACTGAAGATGAGGTAGATATTTCTGAAACAAGAGAGCACGCAGCCCACAACATCGAACGAAGTTCTAATTACGAAAAGGCTCGTTTTGACAGTAATAAGGGTAAGTTAGTCAAAAACGTCGGTGACGATGGCAAATTAATGGTTTTGTTACTCCACTGACGTACGGAATACTGAACACAGAAGCCAGCTTATAGGTACTGGTTTTAGTACACCTCTGACGTGTGGAATACTGAACACAGAAGCCAGCTTCTAAGTACACCTCCGACGTGTGGAATACTGAACACAGAAGCCAGATTATAGGTACTGGTTTTGTTACTCCACTGACGTACGGAATACTGAACACAGAAGCCAGCTTATAGGTACTGGTTTTATTAAACCACTGAGGTGCGGAATACTGAACACAGAAGTCAGCTTATAGGTACTGGTTTTATTACACTACTCACGTGTGGAATACTGAACACAGAAGTCAGCTTATAGGTACTGGTTTTATTACACTACTCACGTGTGGAATACTGAACACAGAACCCAGCTTATAGGTAGGACTGGTTTTATTACACCACTGATGTGCGAAATACTGAACACACAAACCAGCTTACAGGTACTGATTTTATTACACTACTCACGTGTGGAATACTGAACACACAAACCAGCTTACAGGTACTGATTTTATTACCCTTCTCACCTAGGGAATACTGAACACACAAACCAGCTTACAGGTACTGATTTTATTACACTACTCACGTGTGGAATACTGAACACACAAACCAGCTTACAGGTACTGATTTTATTACACTTCTCACCTAGGGAATACTAAACACACAAACCAGCTTATAGGTACTGATTATATTATACTACTCACGTGTGGAATACTGAACACACAAGCCATATTATAGGTAATGGTTTTGTTACTCCACTAACGTACGGAATACTGAACACAGAAGCAAGCCAAGCTAAATTAAACATTGTTACCTTTGAAATGTCATATTCCCTGTCGTTATCAGTGTTCGGCCGAGCGTAGCACTCGAAGAAATTTCTATTATTAAGAACGAGAGCAAATTTCGATTCCTTATTCTCGTCCCGGGAAGATAAAATATTGGTTGAATATTTGACTTTTGATCTAATCTTAGCAAACTTGGGCCTTATTTTAAACAAATTCTCCATATTCATACATGTATAATTTAAATCCATAATTTCATCTGCACCACAGCATTTCTCTATGCACAAGTTATTAGAACAATATTTCAACACATCGATTAGAGTATTGTTTAGATCTCTATAATCATTTTTACACGTAGTTTCAAAGTTCTCTTTACTTTTTGCTACTGATAATATTACAAAAAACAGGAAAGCAACTATTAAGGCCCAGGTTCCAAGATTGGTTTAGCTCGGTGTGTAAGTGAAATGGCGTTATGGCTGTCTAGTTTGACGCACGAGATAGAAGATTCTCACGCGCACCGGAATTATGTCGTAAAAATGCAAATAAAATCGTATAAAATTAGAAATTAACTATTTAATAAAAAGTAATCCATCACTGGATGCAGTTTGGAATTTGACATTTCATGGTATATTTTTAATTATAATTATAATTGTTAATGAAGGGATAAACTGCTTTTAAAGATTATTAGGAGGTATGTTTAAAGATTTTTTTGGTGCATTAAAATATGTATAATTATGTTTTGGCTTCCATCACTGTATGCGAAAAAGACTTGAAAATATCATATTTTTTTTACATGTCAAAATTATTTACGGTTTATGAGATACACTGCTTTAAAAAACCACCTTTTTGATCGTTTTCCGGAAATCTGGGCCTTAACATTTTGTCTACGTTCTATTTAATTTTAATGACTGTATTTTGATAAAACCGTACGTCTTATTTAAACAACACACAATCCGACACTAACGTCGGACGGGGTTATTTCAACAAGTTTGGTATTTTTTTCCTGTTCCCTATCACAGATACTATTCCTATCATAAATTTCCTAACCATACACACACACAGTACACTCTCGAGTTGCCGCGAGCCGCCCTTTTAACCATTTTACCCGACTACTGCAAAGCCGTGAGCAGTGGTGGTCCAGTGGTAACGGCCGTGACTTACGAGTTGTGGGTCGTGAGTTCTATCCAGAGCAGGCACTTTACTTTGCGTAAATTATTTTCATCACCAAAACGGTGAAGGAAAACATCGTGAGGAAACCGGCATGTCCTAGAACCAAAAAATCGATTTGCGTGTGGTGTGAGGGCCACTTTATTAAAACTCTTTGAAAATATGCTTAGGATTTAGTGAACATTCCCAAAGAATTGTGAAAGTTGGAATCAGATTTTGTGAAAGTCAACTTTGCGAGATATGGACTGTAAAGTGGGGCCCTCAGTTCTCACATAGAGGATTGAGGGCCCACCTGTACCTGATAAACTATGGACACTACAGATAAAGTCTTTATGCCAAAATCTAAGCTTATACCAAACATAATTTGTGAAAACAAGATATTATCGCAAAACACTGTCCTACTTGGTATATCTTCGTACAAAATGGGGCCTCAATCCTCACACATGTTACAGTTAATCACGCAAATAAAATGAAACCATTAACTTATAGCTACTGTTTGTAATCCTATAAGATACTAAATAAATTGTGAAAATTTGTGAAAGCAAGAGCAGGTCACCATTTCTTGTTGTTTGAAAGTTATGACCTTGACAAAATTCGGGCCCTCAATCCTCCATTTATTTTGTTTTCCGTTTTAATACGCCTATCGTATGAAATATTAGACAAATACAAAATAGTCTCTTTTTGTGAAAAAAATTGTGCAACAAATTGGTGTTATTTGTTACTAATAAGAATAACGATTAAACTAAAAATCTTAATAAATACCGAAATCGACTATTTTTGATTTTGTAGTAGGGTAGGGTGACAATAATTTTTGACTTATGGTGGTCAGAGAACAATCTAAAGCATATATTATAATACACATAGTTGTATGGGTAATTATCTTGGAGTAGTGAATGTTGATACTTAATTTTATTTAACGATTATTATGTTCCAAACATTTTCACATAAAATCGAGGAGGAGTTTTGGAGTTCAACCTCATTAGTTTGTCTATGCGACTACTACAAAGAAAAAGTACAGTGATGTTCTTTGTATTACAATAATATGTCATGTCAATTGATTGAGAAAACTACGAAAATTGTTACTGAAATATTATTATAGTCATACAACTAAGTACATGTAAGTTTGTTTTGATACATACTCATCTACCTATATGTTACTGTAAAAGCCCGAACTGCGGTAAATATTAGGATTTACCCGTAAATTCTAATATTTACCAAATCTCACCGGTAAAACCCCGAATTATTCTAAAACTGTCTTTAATTTCATTGGCATTCAGTCGGTAAACCCTAGATTTTACCGCAGACACCGGTAAGGCCCTGCGCGCACTGCCGTGCCGTGTGTGAGTGGCGCGAGGAGGCGAAACGGTGGGGCGCAACTCCGCTGCCGCGAGAAATCACGGCACAGCGGACAGAGCTCCGGCGGGATCATGGCGACATGGAGAGTGCGACTGTCGCAACCCAGCGCTGGGCACGCCACAATTGCGACGATAAATCCCCTCTTTGAGGAGTGGTTAGAGAGGCGCCACGGCATCCTCACATTCCGCCTGACGCAGGTCCTCAGGCGCGGGCGGGCGTGTACACTCCCGCCGCGCTTAAGGGCACGTTCTCACACATTATAAAAGGCCGCGTTACATAGGTAATTAATGATTTTATTGTTAAAATTATGTAAATACATAATTATTAATGTCGCGAATCATATTTTGATTAAGATACAACCTTACACTGACCTGTAAATTGTAAAAAACGCAGGAAAATATGAATTTCGCGGGCTACCACAGCGCAATTACCTTAACGTGTTACCACGAGTGCCCAAAAAAAGAATGTTAGTTTTTTATTAGGGTTTTAGGATTTTATTTTTTTTTATCTGGTAATTTATAAATAGTGATTAAAAAGTTTCATTTTCACAATTGTTGTTTTAATCCTTGTAAAATCTCCATTCTAGCCTGTTACTTCTTGTAATACACATGTGGTGGCATCTACATCGCCACATACAAACTACGCATCACAAGGACATGACGTCCCGCAACCAGCATTGCGCAATGAGAGTTTACCGCGCGACTAGCATATAGGTATACAACAACCCGACATTAACCGTGGGGCAGTTGCCCACCAGACACAACAACCATCTGGTCGGAGGGTCCTCCCTTTTCAATAGAGGATGAGTGAACTTTACACTCTGTTCCTCATGACTCTATACACAAAATACGTATGGACGGTAAAGATTTTGATTTTTATGTGAAAGCTATACCTGCTGTAACAGATACGCTGATCAATTAATATTTGACACTTTTTTAATTTACACAGCCGAATGACGTCATAAAATGGCGGCTACTGTTTCATGGTTTGAGAAAACATTAAAAAAACCTGAAAACTTTGAATTTAATTTTAATATTTATATTGTTATTATTGAACTAAAACTAATATTTTCCGACTGCTTTTGGCCTAATCTATCTAAATAATATATTTTTAGATTTTTTCTCATATAGAGTAAAATACCGTATTGTGGTCACCCTATTTCCTAATTCAGGGAACAAAAATAAAACTCGATTTTTATTTACAATAAAGGGTCTTTTAATTTCTTTCTAGTATCGAATTTGTTGCACAATTTTTTTCACAAAAAGAGACTATTTTGTATTTGTCTAATCTGTCATATGATAGGCGTATTAAAACGGAAATCAAAATAAATGAAGGATTGAGGGCCCGAATTTTGTCAAGGTCATAACTTTCAAACAGCAAGAAATGGTGACCTGCTCTTGCTTTCACAAATTTTCACAATTTATTTAGTATCTTATAGGATTACAAACAGTAGCTATAAGTTAATGGTTTCATTTTATTTGCGTGATAAACTTTTACGTGTGTGAGGATTGAGGGCCCATTTTGAACGAAGATATACCAAGTAGGACAGTGTTTTGCGATAATATCTTGTTTTCACAAATTTTGTTTGGTATAAGCTTAGATTTTGGCATAAAGACTTTATCTGTAGTGTCCATAGTTTATCAGGTACAGGTGGGCCCTCAATCCTCTATGTGAGAACTGAGGGCCCCACTTTACAGTCCATATCTCGCAAAGTTGACTTTCACAAAATCTGATTCCAACTTTCACAATTCTTTGGGAATGTTCACTAAATCCTAAGCATATTTTCAAAGAGTTTCAATAAAGTGGCCCTCACACCACACGCATATAAAAATCGAAAACATGTGACATCTTGGCAGACATGTCTAATTCTCTACCACTCTGTGAGAGGGAGTGGGCATTACTCCCTCTCACAGAGACTGGCCTGCGTCTCAGCAGTGGCACAGATTAATACAGATGGGTCACTCCGCAGTTTAGGTATGAAGCTGAATACTGAATTAGCCCAGCGGACGGGGCCCGCCGCGTACACAAGTACGCGGCGGGCCCCGTCCGCTGGGCTAATTCAGTACGAGTAGGTCAGAAGGTATAAGAGTTACGCGATAGAAAGAGAGGCAACTTGTAAGGTACTTGTGAATATAACTGTAGGTAGTGGTGGTGTAGCGTTGTGCGACCTGAATTGCACTTTATTGTGTCGTAGCAAGAGTCGCTTTTTATTTAAATGATTTTGTGGAGTGTCCCATCTGTGGCAGTGGTAACAAATTAACAATAGAGACTGATTATGATAAGCTACTGCAAAGCCAAAGGAGCGATACGATTCTAACAGGCTATGTATGTAGGTGTCTCTCTATCTCTTCCCTTATAACTCTTAAACTTCTAGTCGTATTTCTACAAACGAGGTATTGTTGGAAGCGTCATGTTGTTCCGCGAGTCTTCGGTGCGCGAGTCCGACTCGCTATTGACCGGTTTTTTTCCTAAAAGGCATAGCTAAAATTCCTTCTTAATCCGATACTAACGATATTCAAATTGAAAAGTAATGGATACCTTATCATCATCCTCATCATCATCACCCCGCTTTTGTCTTAATTTATTTGCGGTCGGCGCAACATATCTTCTTAGTAGCCGTAACTCAAATTACGGCTACTAAGAATTGCTAGAAAAACAATTATTATTCGCAGGAAAATTAAACACATCAACCAACACAGACAACAAAGGTAACCTCCGTTTCTTTAGGATGACAGCGTCACATCGGCACTTAAGGCGAAAGCGCCAGGGTAGCCCGCGAAATTCAAAATTTCTTACGTTTTTTGCAATTTGTAGGTCAGTGTGAGCTTGTATGTTGATTAAAATATGATTCGCGGGCGTAGCTAATATGGCTTTACAGAATTATAATCATTAGAATCAGCAATACAACTCCATAAGTTAGCATTTACCTCAAACCTCATGATTTCATGAAATCGCTAGATTTGAGATAAATGCTAACGTATGGAGTTGTATTGCTGATTCTAATGATTATAATTCTGTAAAGCCATATTAGCTACGCCCGCGAATCATATTTTAATCAACACATAAGCTCACACTGACCTACAAATTGCAAAAAACGTAAGAAATTTTGAATTTCGCGGGCTACCCTGGCGCATCAACCTTAAAACATCACTTTTTGGGAACGAAACCATAGCGCGATATAACTCGACGCCAACGCCATCTAGTTAGAAAACGGAAACTACATATTATTTACCCAAATTAAATTATGATTATAACTAAATTGTCGTTCATTTAACAGACAACTACATTATTTTTGCATTTAAAAAAAATATGATAACAGCAGCAAGGAACTAAACTAAGAATTACTTAGTTAAATCAATTACCTACAACAAATGTGCTTAGTAAGTTAGAACATCATAGTGTAGCTTGCCTAAACCCTTCCTTGGTTTACAAATAACATTTTTGCTGAATTTTAATTCAATCTATACCGTAGTTTTGGCGTGAAGCCGTACACATACAAAAAGAAAAACAGACAAACAGACAAAAATTCTAAAAAGTCACTTTTTGTCATCAGTTACGTTTTTCTAACAAAAGCCACTTATTTTTTCTCGAAAATTCTCAATGTACAGTTTTTCTTTCGTTACTGTTTTATTATATGTATAGATAGATATAGATAAATAAAAACCGGTCAAGAGCGAGTCGGACTCGCGCACCGACGGTTCCGTTCCGATTTCTGAAAAAGTGTGCTATTTAGAGAAATCGTTTTATTTTTGCTGTAATCATTACATAAACTTCTATCACATAGAATAATTTCAGATTTTTCTCTTTGCAAACTTCGGAGATAAGGAAGGGTATTTTTTTACATTTTTCATCAAAAGTCGAAAATTATGCGGCCTAAAAAAAGAAAAAAAAATGTTTGAGAATGTGCAAACAGTGCTCTTTTATATGATATCCCACATGCCCTAGTAGCCCCACTTTGAATTTTTAAGACCCACTTTCAGTCCCTGTTGCAAAAAAAATATAAATATTTTTATTTCTTTCCTTTCCAAAATAGTTGGGTAAAAACGTCAGCTAAAAGTTGATAGCATTAGTAGTTCTTGAGATATCCAGCTGTGACAGACAGACAGACAGACAGAGTCACACCTTAAGAGTTCCTTTTTTACCATTTTGGTACGGAACCCTAAAAAGAGAAGTCCTGACTGACTGACTCATCAACGTCCAGCCCAAACCCTAGAACCTAGAAAGCTGAAATTTTGCACAGAGGTTTCCTTTAAAATGTAGACAGGTATATGGAAGGATTTCCCGGTAGATACGTTCCCGTGGGATATTTTCCAAAGCGGGCAAAAGCTAGTTACGTACATTTTACTAACAAATATCATGAATATATTAATAAATCAGATTTGGTACTGAATGCGAAGTCCGGCACGCCCTTGGCAGGTTTTTTATTAGTTTTTATGAAAATATCCCACGGGAACTTACTACCGGGAATTCCTACCTTATTCCTTGTCTACATTACAAAGGGAACCTCTGTGCAAAATTTCAGCATTCTAGGGCGTTGATGAGTCAGTCAATCAGGACTTCTCTTTTTATTTATATAGATAGATAGTCGTTCATTTTAATTTATGTACAATTGTTTGCTACAAGTACATTATGTAATCGTTATTTCCTTTTAAGTCCATTAAGTAAGAGGATAACCATATTAAAATAATTTTAAATTTTAGTTCGTATTTAACTTTTTAAGGAAAAAAGCGGGGTACCGCATATGTGTACATAGTCAATCAAGTGAAGGGTCTAACTTACTTATGCGGTACCCCGCCGTGATATTATAGCGCCATTTCAATGAGCAAACCTTATCGTGCCATCCATCAATTTCTGTAATTAAAATATAGGTATTACTCAATCGAATTTGATGGCTCAGCGATAGGTATTATTTTTGACTTTTTAAATGTTCCCTTTTCTTTTTTGCGTTGGGGGTTTTTTAAATTTTTAATTTAATTTTTATTTTAACATTTTTAAACAATTTAACAATATAGAAATGCATTTTTATTACTGCAGAATGTTAAGTTTCTCTGCACATAACATTAACTTATAATGATGCCACCATCGTACTGCTAATAGAATTAAATACTGATAAAAAAACGAATACAAACACTACTATCTGCTATTTTTTTTTTCAAGAGTGTAGGTACTAGTGTGCTGGATATCCTGACTGCAACATCAGCTCATCGTGTAGCCACCATTGCATTGTATGTAGAATCAAATACTGATCAAAACGAATCCAAACACGACATATCTGCTATTACTTTTTCAAGAGTGTTCTAGTGTGCTGGACATCCTGGCTGCAGCATCAGCTCATCGTGTTGCCACCATTGCATTGTATGTAGAATCAAATACTGATGTAAATGAATCGAAACACGACATATCTGCTATTACTTTTTCAAGAGTGTTCTAGTGTGCTGGACATCCTGGCTGCAGCATCAGCTCATCCTGTTGCCACCATTGCATTGTATATAAAATCAAATACTGATGTACATGAATCCAAACACGACATTTCTGCTATTATTTTTTTCAAGAGTGTATTAAGCACATTAGTGCTGGATATCCTGGCTGCAGCATCAGACCAAGAATTCCATAATCTTGCATAGATAGATAGCATACATGGATGTTTCAAATTTTAGGTCACACTAAGGTTTGAAAGTAAAGTAAATACCCATTACGCGTCTAAGATCCCTACCACAGCTAACAAAAGAGCGGATAACTTTGAAACGGCTGAACCGATTTTGATAAAACATATCTAAGAACCATCGCTGGAAAACCTGCTTTCAAATAAAAAAAACCGCATCCAAATCAGTCCATCCGTTTAAGCGCTACGGTGCCACAGACAGACACACAGACACACACACACACACACACACACACACACACACACATAGCGGTCAAACTTATAACACCCCTCTTTTTGCGTCGGGGGTTAAAAATAGAAACATTCATCTTCTCCCCATCAATTATGAAATCCGCAATTTGGTAGGTACCGTTGTTGTAGTACATAAAACTATGTGTACGTGCCACAAACTTATCTGGCGTGGTGGCTATATTTGGAACTAACGAAATCACCATGAAAAAGGGACGTTCTGGGAAAGGGACATTCTGGAAAAGGGACCTTATGGGAAGGGGACATTTCGGGAAAGGGACGTTTTGAAACCAAGGGACATTTTCGGAAAGGGACATTCTGAGCCTGATCGGGCAAAAACAGACTACCTAAATAAAAAATCCGGACACAGTGGAGGCATGCTATCGGCAAATCCGTTCCATATCGTTGCGTGCCGTGAGGTGAGTGCGTTGCGGCTGGCGCGGACCAGTGGACGCTGCTCACCTTAAAGTTCCATTTATACGGTTCAAGTGCCTGTGCCTGTGGCATACCAAAAAATTGAAGCAACATTGACTGGCACCGTCTAAGGGTAGTTCTTCGAGGACCCTCAAAACAAGGTCACACGGTCTTAATTCCTAAACTATTAAACATTCAGTATTAGAACCAAATACAGATTACTCTTTGTATAGAATGTATAATTTTAACATTAAACATCTAAAATTATTTATAATGTTAAAAAAATATATATCTACTGTTAAAAACGGGAGCAAAATCGGTGTTCTTCGCGCGACACACTCTGTTCACGCTCACGGCGAACTTTGATAATTTTTGTATTAGATTCTAAACCTAAAGTGTAATACATCAAATTAATCGTGTTTAACTATAACATAAATTTTCCCGTCTTGCTGTTAATTGTTGTTATACACACATCAACACGGTCTAGAGATATTTCATACTCAATTAAATAACTCGAAAAGTACTGGCCGCATTGGAATCTTTTATACACCGATTTGTTTGTAATTTATCTCAGACTAATTCCAAATTCAAATTTTTGAAAATTCTTTTGTTTCGGTGGCGTAAAAATGTCTTGATGTGTAGGAGAGGGAATTTTCATTTGTGCGAAATTTAGAAAACAATACGAATTACGTTTAGTTACAGTTTTTTTTTTCATTTTTAAACGAAAGATAAAGTTAAAATTGAGGTATTGTAGCCATGCAACGCCAAAATTTGACGAGGGCGGAGATATTACGAGCTGTGGGAATGCTGGAAGCTGGGTCTGTTCAGCGTAATGTTGCTGAGGCCATAGGGACCCACCAAAATGTAATTTCAAGATTGTGGACACGCTATCGTGCCACAGGTGAAGTAGCGGAGAGGCACCGGGGGCCAAGTCGCATCACTACCCCCAGACAAGACCGATTTTTGCAAATTACTGCGCGAGCTCAACCAAATGCAACGGCGACTCAATTGGTCCAAAGGCTGCGAGTGGAACACCAAGTGCTTGTGAGTGACCAAACTGTAAGAAGGTGACTGCATGAAAGCAATCTACGCTCTCGTAGACCACTCCGGGTCCCACCTTTACGGAGAGGCAATCGTGGACGACGATTAGAATGGGTTCAGAACCACGTGGACTGGGGCCGTGAGCAATGGTCCAATGTGCTGTTCACGGATGAATCCAGATTCACGGAGGACGCGTGTTTGGCGAGTTCCTGGACGATGGAGCCGTCTTCAGAACCCTCAGGAAGTTCACCCATACCAAGGAGGAACAATTATGGTTTGGGCAGGAATTCGTCTTGGAGGACGGACGGATCTCGTTTGGGTGCGGGGCAATATGACGGCAGAACGATACGTCCAACAGGTGCTGGGGCCCGTAATCTTGCCCCACAGAACACAAATGGGGCAAGATTTCCTGCTCATGCACGACTATGCCCGGGCACACACGGCGAGAACGATAGCAGCTTGGTTACATACACACAATGTTAGGGCCTTAGACGGGCCTGCTCAATCGCCAGATCTAAATCCCATTGAGCATGCGTGGGATATGCTGCAAAGAAGAGCTCTGAAGGAAGTTCCTGAAAATCTGGCTACAGAAGATCAACTTTTTGCGCACCTCAGAAGGACATGGGACAATATTCCACAGCAAGACATTGACAACCTTGTTCTGAGCATGCCGAATCGTTGCCGATGTGTTATGAACATCATGGGCGCTTTCTCAGACTACTAACTTCAAGTTTATAAACACAAATTAAATGATTTTTCTATTTTTTTCAGTTTTTACTCACAAATTAAAAGTTAATTCATATACGGTTTCCGTCTATGCTTCATTTTATTCCATAAAATCCTGAAATTTTAACCTAAGTACCTTAACCATTATTAAAAAATGGTTGAATATTAAATAACGTATCTTTTAAATATATACATGTCATATAAATAATTAACACATTGATAGTAATTCGCTTTTTTAAAAATATCCCTAGACCGTGTTGATGTGTGTATATATTTTAGTCAGTATATATAATAGTAGTCTATGGTGTTCGTATTTAACAATTGCCAAAATAATAACCCTTGATTTTTTATATTAACTTTTTTTTTGTAAGAGCTATAACGCAGAAGGCCGACTTCGTAGCCAAAGAGATTTGATATCCTTATTTATGTAGGCACATACATATTTATCTGTATTTTCAATTATTATTTTTATAGATCGTACCGCTGCAAAGGCGACATTAATTAAAGAAACAGGTAGGCTAGAGTCCAGTAATCATAAAAAAAATATAAAACGTTACAATAATTTGGAAATTGAAAAAATAAAATTTGAAACAAACTAAATTATAAAATAGTTACAAAATTAGGATCACTTTATGCAAAGGACTCATTCATGAAGCTATTGTTCTAAGACAGCTGGTAAAACGTCGTTGACCGACATATTTTTTTGATTCATCGTTTGACTATTGTTCTGATCCAACTGTAAGTACCTTCATGAATGGATTTTTTGCTAAATCCGCCGAAAAAAACTCGAGTGGCGTGGCCTTTTTTTTCTCGTTCGTTTTAATTTCATCTCTGCGCTGCATGTTCCTCCAAAATCTATTTTAGAAAATTGTAAATAAATCAACAAATAATAACGTTTAATACAAATTAAGATATCTTTAAAAAACGAAAACGCGGAACCGTATACACGTGTCAAATTATGTCGTCACTGCAGCGGCACGTTGTATACATACATGTTATTATTATTATTTTAAGTCTGTTAGATTATAAATATATTATGTAAATATTATATATAAGTTATAACTTTTATTATTATTTATCTATCTTGGTGAGGCGCCGGATGCGGTATTATGGCTGATGTGACTCTTATCTGTAGGTATCGATATCGTAGAACGCACCGTAAACAGAAATAAACATTAAGAATTATAAAAATGAGAAAACTGTAGACATGTGACATAGATTTTTAACGAAAATAAAATCAATAATAATTTGTCGTGAAAAAAAAAACTTTGACACTGAAAAATTACACGAAACGTGCTGAAAACTTAAACTAAGTAGGGTTAGGTAAAAAAGAGGGAAGGTGGTAAACTGTACAGTCGAGTTCTTTAATATTTCTCTTTCTCTCGCTCTTTCAGCCTTTAAAAATATAATATGAACGTCAAAAAAGTAAATTTTGATTCATTATTCATGTTACTGAGAAAAAGCAGTTACATATTAATTAATCTAAATCTTGACCACAATTTAATGATGCTTAAAGTTGTCACAAGAACTTTTTTGACGTTCATATATTTTTGAAGCTTGAAAGGGCCAATATATTAATGAACTCGACTGTACGAGTGACGATTCGTCACTTTCCGTCACTCCACTACTTATAATATTTACCGAACAGAATGGACTAGGATTTCTGTATATTATTCTGTCGTATCAGTCACGATGGGTTTGTCGGTGAATATGCCTACAAATTAATTATGCTAAGCGCTTTAAGCGGACAAAGCAGCACAAACAATTCCTTTAATGGGTTAACTCTAAATTAAAAGTGCTTTTAACAACCGTATTCTGTTTGTTTTTTAATTTTGTTTACACGTCATGTATTTTTTTACCCACAATGGAACAACATTTACCCATAAAATCCATTTTGTGTCTGACACTGGTATGATCTGGTATCATCAGGGATTTTAATTTTTATAACATAAAAATTTTTTCGAAATTTGTCGTCAATTATCAGAATTTGTCGGTCATTGGCTCAAACGTTATAAGGGTTCATTGGTGGCCGATTTGCAGAGCATCTCCCCAACTTGGCCACATTTATATCTCAAAAACTAGGCCTCCTAGCAAAGATGTTTTCTCCCAAATTTTGTCGCTAATTAGTCGCAATTTTTCGCCAAGTCACAGATTTAGTCGGGTCTTAGTCTAACAGGATATAATGAGTTAAATTTTTAAGTATAGGTACTCCAAGAGCTAGAGTTTACGATAGAATCTTTGATCTAGCTCTTGGACCATTCTGATGATGGCCATGCCAGTGTCAGTCACACCAATTCTTTGATTCATTTTGCAATATAAGTATTGAAAAATGTATCAAAGAATTGGCCATACAATGGTAATTAATTATTTGAAATTAATTACCATTGTATGGCCAATTCTTTGATTCATTTTGGAATGCTGAGATCCCAATTAGAAAAGAGCTAATTATCTTCAAAATGGCTGAACTATTTTCATGAAACATAGCTGAGAACCACCCCGATTAAATCAGCATTGTTATTAAATAAAATGCATCGAAATTGACCTCCCGTTTGGGAGCTACGATACCACAGTCAGACACACAGATATACTGAAAAAAATAGTCTTCAAACTTATAACACCCCCCTTTTTATACGTTGGGGGTAAACAAAATTCGACAACTCTTCAAACGGCCTGTATTCAATAATTAAAATAAATAAAAAAATAAAATAAAAATGTTTATTACATCAACTTAAATGACTTATTTTAGTTGCAATGTGGGAGAATCCTTTTAAGCAAGTAGTGTGCTTGTGTTAGGATGCTCCGCCCTTCCCTAGGTTATAATTCATATCAAGTTAATGCGATAATGTAAAATTATACAAACAAAAAAAACAAAAATAAAAACAAAAAAAATGAAATGAAATTTATAAAAAGGCAGAAAATGCGCTGGTATGTGTGTGTTATGTGTGTAGGAGATGGTGTGGAGGTGAATGTGTGTGTGAGTAGTGGGTGTGAGTGTGTGAGAGTGAGGGATTGAACATACACAATACAACATTTATTTGGAATAAAAAACTGTGATATTCGCTAGCTAACCCTACGAATAATCTTGGGATCGGAAGATAATGCAGAACATTATCTTCCATTAGCAACAGACACCATAGCCATCTTAAGTGTATAAATTATTATAGTCTTATCGATTGCACCATTTTTTCCACTTCGTCATAAGTCTTCGACATAAGGCATTTAAACAAAGCGCTTTTACATTCGCGGTAGGTTAGAGGGTATATATCAAGTTCTTTATTAAGAAGATTGTATAAATGGGATGATTGCCTAGGATATTGCCTTTTTGCGAATGTAGACTTTACTGAGACATTGGGAGCAACCGTGTCTTTCCTTCTAACCTTTGTCTTCTGTGGGTTAAACGATAGTGTTTTATGCTTGGTTAGAATTATATTAAGAACATAAAGCTTTCTAACAGTCAGAAGATCTGAAGTACGGTAAAGGTTCTCATAATTTCATCTTAAAAAAGAAACCTGCATGTCATGTTACTTATAATCACAGAGCAAATTCTTTACTTTGTACGAGTACGATGTATACTATACAGGGTATAAGTGTAAACAGTGGCAACATTTTAAGGGGTCATTGTACTCATCATTATGAACAACTTTTACTATGAGACCAAACCTAAAATCGTGAAAAAAAATCAGCTGTACAGTAGATTTATGTTCGCATAATTCGTCAAAATGTAGGGAACAGCTGATTATTTTTTCGCGATTTCAAGTTTGGTCCCATAGTAAAAGTTGTTCATAATAATGAGTACAATGACCCCTTAAAAGATTGCCCATGAATTCAATTTATCCTGTATATGGTAAACACAGAATCCCCAAAAAAGCTGAAGGCATAAAACACTTACACCCTGTATAGTCATCGTAATCAACATAGGTAAAAAAATAAAACTCAACACAGGTAATCTATCTACAGGGTGTAAGTGTAAACAGTGGCAATATGAAAATATTTATGTTAAATTAGAGCATTTTCTTAATTAAGTAGGTACTTAAAATGTGAATATTTTAGATTATGTTCACATTTACACTTGCGTATTTTTATTAAACCTTCACCATTTTTAAGATAATTTAATTATTTATCTTCTTTGTGTTTTAAGCATAATAAATTAATAATGTGTCTAATTTGGAAGGGCGCTCCTTGTTGCGCAAGTCCTATTACTGGGTGGAGTACGACGCGTTATAATAATAATAATAATAACCCCACCGCAGTATCTCTACGTTGACGTCGTGGTGGGGCTTGCGCGCTCCGAACTCTAGGTCTGTGCCAGTAGAGTTTACTTTTCCGAAACAGGTCTAGGGTGAGGAGCCAGACCAAGAGAGATACAAAAAACCGCAGGGCAGCATGTGGCGAGCTGAGCAGTAGCGACCCCACGGACCCTATCTCCCGGGAGAAGTCTTGTTCCTCACCTCTGGCTTGCCTTTATTGGCCGGCTGGAGTGAGCACTGATGAGGAACAGAGCTCCCACCTCATTCTTGCCTTTATTGGCCGGCTTGAGTGGAGATTCGCAAGAGCAAACATGCTCGGAGGAAGGAAGTATTCCAGTAAGTGTTTGTAGGGATCTTGACCATCTTCCGGGCTCTGGGATTGTTCTGAGAACCGTGGAATACCTCTTCACTCCTCAAGCACCTCAGGACATGTTGCCCCCTTGTCGCTACGTCACTATGTGCTAGCGACCGTTTCCGGGGGCCCATTATTGAGTGTGCAAGTCAAGCCCGCTATTTATCTGTGTATAATAAATAACATTGGTCAGGCAGGGGACATAGTTCTACCATAGTTCAAGGTACCCGATCCACTATAGCCACCCAAACCCATAGCCCAATATGTTTTGTTTCCATGATCTGCAATAGTCCTGCACAAACCGGGGGTTGTCCTTGGGTGCACTTGCATAGTGCATACAGGGATAATCGTCGGCTGGTGCCTTCTCAACATTTAAAAGTTGTCTACGGGGCCTCTGCGAGTTGGCTTCGGCCCCTCGTATGCCTTCCAAAGGTCCGGGACCCCAGGGTCCCGAGATATGTCAAAGACAAAAGAATACTAATAATAATAATAAGTGTCTTGTTTTTTTTATTTTTGTTTTTATAAAAATATTTAAAAATGTAAATGATATGTACATAAATGAAATAAAGGAAATAATAATAATAATATCCTCGGACATTTCACACAACGCCATCTAGTCCCAAGCTAAGCAACCTAATGCTTGAGCCTTGCGTGAGCTCAGCACAGAACACGCAAGCTAACCACTCAAGGCCGTTGGCATATGTCTGCATCTTAATGATTTATAGTTTGTACAGTGGGGGAGCGATGGGCTGCTGCGCTTAGTACCTATAATCGGTGTGACTCCCGCACGGAACTAATATTATGGGACTCTTATTAGAAGCTGGACATGCTATAGACATATCACAAATTTAGTTGCTTAATAATTATCTCCATGCTGAGTCATATTAACAGTAGCTTGTTTTACAACATATGGTCGCTTGAAAAGCATTTATTAGACGCAAAAGATTAGTCGCTGACCTATTAATTCATTAAAAAACAAAATATATTTGAAGACGAGAATGACATTTTAAAGAAGCTGCATTAATTAGCACCCTTATGCTTTGCCTACAGATCCTTGTTCTGGCTGACTATACAGGGTGTTTCTTGTAAGGTGTCAAGCCAGTGCGAGCTGATAGCAGAGTACCATACCTATCGATTTAACCCCCAAAAGAAAATCACAAGACTTCAGATACACCACTTTCAACGACCTATTTCAGCAAATAATGCCCTATTTAGTACATTATTGTTCAAAGTTGACCCAAAAAAAGCTATATTTTTTAAAGCCATCATCTCGTTGAATCAGGAAAAATATCGAAAAAAAAAATGATAACTCGAAAACTACAAAAAATTGCAGAACATACATAGGGGTTAAATCGATAGGTATGGGACTCTGATATCAGCCCGCACTGGCTTGACACCTTAAAAGAAACACCCTGTATACAGGAGAAATTCCTATAACGTAAAAGTCATTATGTAAAACCTTGTGTTGGATATAGGTCAATCAATCTGCCTAGCCTTTTCCCGACTATGTTGGGGTCGGCTTCCAGTCTAACCGGATGCAGCTGAATACCAGTATTTTACATGGAGCGACTGCCTGTCTGACCTCCACAACCCAGTAACTGGGTAACATAGGACACCTTTGGTAAGACTGGTTGTCAGACTTTCGGGCTACTGACGACCCGTAACGACTGTCAAAGATCCACGAATGACAGCCGGGACCAACGGCTTTCCGAGGCACGGAGAAGTCTCGGTATGTAAAGATGGTCACCCATCCTTTGACCAACCCCGGCAAGCGTAGCTTAACCTGATGGATCGACCCGTGCGGCTGATATTACTTAGCCACGAGCTCCTCATGTTGTGTTTACTAAGGGACCCCCCACATTGGGCGTGCGCCGTCGTGCTGCGTGTGTCCGGCGCGCGCCCAATGTATGTATCTAGCACGCGACGTGAGCGCGGCGCGCACGCGGCGCTCGCGTCGCGTGCTAAATACCCTACATTGGACGCGCGCCGGACACACGCTGCACGACGGCGCACGCCCAATGTGAGGGGGGCCTTATTTATTCCTCATTTAACCAGGAAGGATACGCCTTATGCTAATAGTAGTAGTTTATCGTTGTTCCCTAAGGTGCTGTCACATTATAATTCGTCCAATTTAGTTTATTTCGACACCATTTACATTAGTTTCGAATAAAAGCTGCGTTCACAATGTGAAATAACTTTTAATATTTTATTTTTTATTTATTAAACCAGTACATAGTGTAAATTATTATTTGTGTGGCGGTATATACATCGCCACATGCGAACTACATACGTATCACTCTGACGTCACGCAAAATCCTGCATCGTGCCATTACAGTTTACCGCGTGACTAGCATATACAGGGTTATTGGTAAAACACCAGCAACCTTTTAAGGGGTCATTATACTCATCATTATGAACAACTTTTACTATGGGACCAAACCTGAAATCGCGAAAAAAAAATCAGCTGTTCAGTACATTTATCTATTATATATAAATGTACTGAACAGCAGATTTTTTTTTCGTATATAAAAGAGTTTGATATAATATCAAACTCTTTTTTTTTCGCGATTTCAGGTTTGGTCCCATAGTAAAAGTTGTTCATAATGATGAGTACAATGACCCCTTAAGAGGTTGCTGGTGTTTTACCAATAACCCTGTATATACAACGTCCCAACATCAATCGTGGGCAGTAGCCCACCAGACACGACACCCTGTCGGTCACACGTCGACACACGTCTGGTCGGAGGATCCTCACTTTCCAATGGAGGATGAGTGAACTTTACACCCTGTTCCTCATGCCTCTATATTGGTGACCCGGACATGGACATTAGCGCAGCCTTCGAGCAGCTAGTTCAGCATGACGTCATCATCACTTCCTCAAGCTTTCGAGCGGCGAGTTACACAACCAGCCAGCATCCACACGCACAGCAGCCAGGGCAAATATTTTAGATTTTATAAGATTTCGATTTTCTAAATTAGTAGACGCATTGGGTATAGAATGTAATAAAAAACGCTAGACGTGCGCGCAACCACTGGCACTTTTCCATTATCTATGAATGTCAGTGGAAGCAAAACTTATAATATTAGGTCTTTACCTTTTGCGTACGGGTCAATACATCAGGTTAAGCTACGCTTGCCGGGGTTGGTCAGTGGATGGGTGACCATCTTTACATACCGAGACTCCTCCGTGCCTCGGAAAGCACGTTAAGCCGTTGGTCCCGGCTGTCATTTGTGGATCTTTGACAGTCGTTACGGGTCGTCAGAAGCCCGAAAGTCTGACAACCAGTCTTACCAAGGGGTATCGTATTACCCAGTTACTGGGTTGTGGAGGTCAGATAGGCAGTCGCTCCATGTAAAATACTGGTATTCAGCTGCATCCGGTTAAACTGGAAGCCGACCCCAACATAGTTGGGAAAAGGCTAGGCAGATTGATTGATACCTTTTGCAATTGTCATTTTACCTAAAAAAAATCAAACAATTTTTTTTAAAAGAAACATTTTTGATGCACTTTTGCCATTTTGATGAAAGTCGTTGATGCCTCTGTTATAAAAATAATGGGGATGGGAATCGATGAATTCTTTAAGGGCTTTTTCGCCTCATTGAATTTTAATTTTTTCTCCGGGGCTTATTGTTGAGATCAAAATTTCCAGAACGGAAGCGATCAAACCAAAAACGCACTGTGCGTTCACTTGCAGTACCTTTTCCATATACTTCGTTAATATTGCGTACTGTCTGTGCTGCGTTGGCGCCACGACGGAACTTGTATTCGAAAATAGCGCACTATTTCGATTTTTCCATGGTTACAGAAACATCGATATCAAAGAAAAATCGAACGGCGGCGGGAAAACAAATGAACAACAGATTTTTTTTTAATATTATGATATTAATTTGAATTTAGAATTCTAAATATAATGAAAGATATAGGTATTGATCTTCACACTAGCCGGTACAAAAACTCGGCAAGGTTACCTTTAAATTACTATCTCATAGAATTTCACAAAAGCTCGTGTCTCTCTCTTGGGTAAGTTCTTTCGTTACATAAATTGCTATCCACTGCTGCTTCATAGAGTTCATCACCATTCTCTTACTCTTATCCCAACTTACTTGGGGTCGGCGCATCTTGTCCTTTTCTTCCATACTTCTCTACTAATCACTCTTTCTATCCATATCATCTTTCACACAGTCCATCCATTGTTTCCTTGCTGCTTCATAAGGTTACTAGCTTTTGCCCGCGGCCTCGCCCACATTTATTATAAACATATAATAATAAATAAATAATAATAAATATCCTTGGACATTTCACACAACGCCATCTAGTCCCAAGCTAAGCAACCTAATACTTGTGTTATGGTAACGAGATGGCTGATAAATTACTTATATACATTTTTTTTTTTCTAACTACATACATATTATAGATAGAAAAACACCCAGACTCGGAACAAATACTTGTAGGCCGTACAAATATTTGTTCTGTGCGGGAATCGAACCCGCGACATGCACATATAAACCTTCCTCTTGAATCATTATATCTATTAAAAAAAAATCGCATCAAAATCCGTTGCGTAGTTTTAAAGATCTAAGCATACTTAAAGATAGACAGAGGGAAGCGACTTTGTTTTATACTATGTAGTGATTGAGGGTTAGCCTAAGGTACAACAGTAAATAAATATTTGTGGCACTCACAACTATTTACTTGCTTCAGGTCATCGCTTCAACCTACAGGTCAAATTGTACGACCTCAAAAAAAAAACCACAACAAGGAAGAATCATAATGGCTGTCAAAAGGTTATTCTGAAAAAAAAAACAATAGTTGTTTATTCTTAGGTACTTCTGATATTTAAGGCTAGTAATGCCGCCAACTAGCGCTACCATTGAGAAAAATCACAAGTCTAGAGATATGGAATATTTTGAAATTTCCTAAGCTCACATTTTTAGTCCAATGAGGTAGAATTTTTTGTACCAAAAAAATTTGTACAACATCTGACTAAAAATGTGAGCATAGGAAATTTCAAAATACATATCCATTATCTCTAGATTTATGATTTTTATTGCAATGGTAGTGCCAGGCAGAAGTACTCGCCTTAATATTTGTATGTAGGTAATGTACCTGAAACCAGGAAAAAATCAGTCAGATACCCAAACTCAATGACTCACAACAATGTATGTTCGTACTTCGTACTAGAAGCCGTCATTCAAGGAAAAGCCAAAATAAATGACATAAATAAATCCTTATTATTCTAGTAGGATGCCGAATTACAAACGTACAGTGCGTTTCAAATAAGAATAGGATCGACTCAGCGCCATGTTGTGACGTCATAGCTGTCAAATCGACTGAATTGGGTAGGGTGAGCAAAACAACATATTTTTTAGTTAACATTTATTTACGAATCACGAATGAAGAATTTGAAAAAAATGAAAAAAATTGTTACCAACAATGAAAATATGAAAGAAAGAAGCATAATTTATAAAAAAACTAATTATGAATAATTTTT
This sequence comes from Cosmia trapezina, assembly GCA_905163495.3. Classification (NCBI taxonomy): domain Eukaryota; kingdom Metazoa; phylum Arthropoda; class Insecta; order Lepidoptera; family Noctuidae; genus Cosmia; species Cosmia trapezina. Next base: position 21,442,264 of record LR991032.1, on the reverse strand, counting down.
TGATGTCTGTTTTCACTTTGATTTAGCTAAGACAAAACAAAACGTTATTGATACACAAATAAGTTTTCTTTGCAAACCGTACTTTTCAATCAACATTTGACAGATAGAGGTCACTGACGTTCCTATTCTTATTTGAAACGCATTGTACTACTATTTTATTTAGGGTCAGCGCACACCAAGAGCAGAGCAGAGCATTTTCTGAGACTATTGAAAAATTAATCTTATGACAATTCCACAGATTGAAAAATTAAAATGCTCGAGCATAGTCGAGCATCAAGTTTGGACGTGTATTTAATTTTACAATGTATGGAATTGTCATAAGGTTATTTTTTCAATAGTCTCAGAAAATGGCCTGCTCTGCTCTGCTCTTGGTGTGCGCTGCACTTAAAAGTACTGGCAGCCATTGGTATGCTTTTTATGTGCACAGATTGTCAATTTTCAGGGTCAAATTAGATTAGCTAGCAAAACTCCACAACGTGATGAGTATTGATATCTAAATAACATAAAATGTTGGGGTCAGCAACCGTAGGTAGATTAGTCACTTAAAATATCAGTTTAAAAAAACAGGGTTTTTTTGTGTATGCTTCTCAGACGTGATGGGTATCGATATCTAAATACGATAAAACAAAAAAAAAAAAACAGATATACTTCAAGTAGCAACAATACCAGCGCTAGGGTCGCAGGTTGTTCGAAAGAGATACCGTGACCCTGGCACAGGCAACGGAAGGAACACTGGTCACTGGTCTGGTCTAGTCAGTAAAAGTCTGACACGCCCTTCCGCTCCACCCAGAGCGGGAGAAGACATTTGGTGGCGCAAGCTTAGTTGACCCAAAAAAAATCATAAAATATATCTTTTATTTTTATTTTGTTGTGTCACAGATTAATACAGATGGGACACTCCGCAAAAACATTTAAATAAAAAAACCGGTCAAGAGCAAGTCGGACTCGCGCACCGAGGGTTCCGTTCCGATTTCTGAAAAAGTGTGCTATTTAGAGACATCGTTTTATTTTTCCTGTAATCTTTACATAAACTTCTATCACATAGAATAATTTCAGATTTTTCCCTTTGCAAACTTCGGAGATAAGGGGGTGGAACGGTATTTTTTTTACATTTTTCATCAAAAGTCGAAAACTATGCGGCCTAAAAAAATAAAAAAATGTTTAACAATGTGCAAACAGCGTTCTTTCATATGATACCCCACATGCCTTAGTAGCCCCACTTTTAATTTTTAAGACACCCTTTCAGCACCTGTTACAAAAAAAAATATAAATATTTTTATTTCTTTCTTATTTGCAAAATAGTTGGGTAAACGTCACATAAAACTGTTCCAAATTTCAAGTTGATAGCATTAGTAGTTCTTGAGATATCCAGGTGTGACAGACAGACAGACAGACTGAGTGACACCATAAGGGTTCCTTTTCCATTTTTGGTACGGAACCCTAAAAAGTGACTCTTGCTACGACACAATACAACGGAACGCGTCGAGGTATAAAGTTGAAATTAAATAAAATACGTAGGTCTATTGGTTCCTTGAAGCTCTAAAAAATTAGCTTCTAAGTCAACACAATAAAAAATACCGCCATTTATGCGACATATTTTGATACTCGCAAGTAAATGAAAACTTGTAGGGTAATTCCCGTTGTCCTAGAATCATGAAATTTGGCAAGAAGCAAGGTCTCACAGCACTAGTAAAAGAAAAAGTCCGAAAATTGTTAATTTGTAATTTTATCACATAATTATTATTTTTTTGTGATTACCAATTTATTATAAGTTTGTTTTTGGGGTAAATTCTTTTCTTTTTTCTTTCATTGTGCGTGTCACACCACGCATAATGAAAGGTTCCGTACCCTTCATTGTACATGGTCTGACACGCCCTTGGCCGGTTTTTTTATATGTTGGGTCCCCTGAGAGAAGTTTATACCCAAGTGTGCAACCCTGAAAACCTTGTGCTACTCCCATGTTGCTCGAAAAACTGCGAAATTCTGAGACCTGTTTCAGTTTTTTTGAAAAATATACCTTAAGGACGCGTTTTTATAGGTATATATAGATTGGTGTTCTCAAACGTTTCATAACAAAACCACAAGTACCTAATCAGATCCTTATCCAGGATTCCAGGCAGTGAAGTCGATATAACAGGTAGCTATAATTTTTATTACCTGATTAGATAACAATAGCATAAAAATTCTTCATTTAAATATTTTACTTATAATTCGCACTAACTCTTCGATTTACCGCATACCGTAGGTATTTATTTTTGTATGCATGAGTCAGATTTTTTAAACTATTTTATTCTTTTCCGAATTTAAACCTATTTTATTATTTTTATCTTTCGTTGTATATAATAATATATATGTACCTATTGGACAGGATATTGATGTCATGTTAATTTTATGCATAAAGGAGAACATATTTTTTTAATTAGCACTTTTTTCAGTTCTGGAAATCACACCAAGGTTTTCAGTGGATCATGTCAAGATATATCATTACTTAATTACACTTACACTGTATATTACAATAAACTGGGCGCGTCTACCAAAACTATATTATTTTAATGGAAGTCTGACACTTTTCCTGAAAAACAGTGACCTACTAAACTTTACATAAGTATTTTTATTTCGGGAGCACAGTGTGAACGCCACACAAGGGTACAATAGGAAACAATTAACCGTCCCCCTAATGAATTCATGCCCTAACTAAGTTTATATAAATAAATAAAAGTTGCTCACTTGCCGGTCAGTGCAGTACGTACTACATTATGAGCCGGTCGTCGGTATCAAACACATATTACAAATATTTTAGATCGTGAACGCACTCTTGGCATCAAATCAATTTTTTCTCAGGCTAAAGCAAAATGTTCCTACTATTTCTATTTTTCGTAGCTTCGTGCGCGAGTGATCAGCCATGTTTTGATTATCAAAGTGTCGATATTACTGACGTTAAAAGTTCGGAAGACGGTTCGATAGTGCAAGATGGCGTCGTTTTCCCGCCAAAATATGTGTACTCTAAAAAAGTTAATGGTGAAATCAAAACGTTTGGATGTTTGTGTCAATCCAAGGATTGTTTTCGGAAATGTTGTCCTTTTGGATTTGTTTATGTTGGAAGCAACTGTACGGAGCTGCCTAATAAGGATGTGTTGCTAAATGATGGCATAAACACGTATTACAAATCAAGGTTTTTAAAGAATGTAGACCTGAAAAAGAAAAGTTTCGATTTGATTCATGGAAAAGCTTGTCAACCAATGTTTGTGGAAGATAATAATTGGTACATTCAGGAGGTAAATATAATTATATTTTTCAACCTTTTCGTTAGTAATTAAGGCAAATTTATTTATTATTACCCCACTACGGCAAAGTCAAAAGAAGGGTTATGATTTTAGCAGTCTATGTATGTATGTAAGTATGTATTAAGTATGTATTTACGTGTGTTCCACCGTAGCGCCTAAATTACTGAACCGATTTTGATGAATGAGGTATCGATAGATTCGTAATAATGGTCCGGGTGACATAGGCTACATAAATTCTTCCTAAATTTAATATGGTGAACTTTACAGGTAAATTTCTAACCTCGAAAAAAATTAAATTGAGATATTCATGACATGTTTGGTATCAAAAGAAAGGTCTTGACGAGCACATTACAAATATGTATACACCTATGTCATTATTGTTTAAGTAAATAAATATTTTGAACTTTTTAGATCAATTTTATTTTTCCGTAGTCGGGTTACAGTTTTTTAAACTTTATTCTCGTTTGTTTTGGTCTGATTTTTTTAATGACCGACTGTCAAAATTTATTAATAAGTACTTATTTACATTCTGAACGGTAATTTTATGAAGTCTTAACACTTCGACTTGTCGACTTTAATACGCATCTTTATCATACTAATTATATCTAAGCTCTAGGTAGGTACTTCATACTTTAATTAAAAAAAAAACTTAATTAATTTTTGTTCTAAAAATCAAACCCATCTCTCAAAATACTATCATAAAATCACGATTTGTCTGTCCCATTAATATAATGAGTAGGAGTACTATTTAGTTCCTAGAAAAGCTTATGTAAAGGGTTTTTTTTTCTGGGCACCAGCACCTTATTACTATTTATTATTATCATAATAACACTAGCTGTTACCCGTAACTTCGTCTGCAATCCAGGATGAAAAGAAACCTATATCCTTCTCCAGGTCGTGGAGCTCGTGGCTAAGTAATAACAGCCGCACGGGTCGATCCATGAGGTTACGCTTGCCGGGGTTGGTCAGTGGATGGGTGACCATCTTTACATACCGAGACTCCTCCGTGCCTCGGAAAGCACGTTAAGCCGTTGGTCCCGGCTGTCATTCGTGGATCTTTGACAGTCGTTACGGGTCGTCAGAAGCCCGAAAGTCTGACAACCAGTCTTACCAAGGGGTATCGTATTACCCAGTTACTGGGTTGTGGAGGTCAGACAGGCAGTCGCTCCATGTAAAATACTGGTATTCAGCTGCATCCGGTTAGACTGGAAGCCGACCCCAACATAGTTGGGAAAAGGCTAGGCAGATTGATTGATCCTTCTCCAGGTCATGGTCTACCCATGTGCCAAATTTCATTCACATCCATTCAGACGTTTTAGCGTGAAAGCGTAACAAACAAACAAACTCACTTTCGCACTTATAATATTAGTTAGGATTAGGATAGGAGGATGCCTGTGTTGTCCCACTGCAGGGAGGCCACCCTTCCCTCTTTCCACTTTGTACCAGCACCTACCTTACAATAAAGGGTTCAAATGGTTTAGAAATTAATCTCTTAAGATTTATCCCCCTAATTTCTAATTCTAATAACTTACTAGCGGACCCGACAGACGTTGCCCTGTGAACGATCCTAAAACCCGACTGCAGCGCCACCTACCGGACCTAATAGTGTTTTCAAACCATCCAGGAACCCAGTGAAATATACTCACAAAATTTCATCTAAATCAGTCCAGCCGTTTAGGAGGAGTTCGGTGACAAACACACGTACAGAAGAATTATAATATACTATCGAACCCGACAGACGTTGTCCTGTCTGAACGATCCTAGAACCCGACTGCAGCGCCACCTGCCGTTGTTATACCACGTTTTTTTTTAAGTACCTTATGTTCGTCTCCTGGTTTTAACCTCCTCACCAATTTTCAGCCAAATCGGTTCAGCTGTTCTTGAGTTATAAGAAGTGTAACTAACACTACGAATAAGTAAACTAACAGGCGACTTTCTTATATAGATTAAGAAGATTATCTACAGAAGCCTCCTTAAAATATTTTCTTACCCAATCTATTGCTTCTAAATAACAACTTTTTATTTACAATTTTAATTAAAATAACACTTAATTTTTTTTTTTAATAAGTAAGTAACTTTATTTCTATTAAAATAAATTCTTCAATACTTATAAAAATATGAAGAACCCTCTTTGTACCAGCACCTATATATTACATTATTCTGCCGGTTATCTTCATTGTTTTGCTGACAATTTGGCACAAAAGGTTTTTCAAGTTTGTCCCCAAGGTCAGCTTGTGGCTAGGCCCTGGCGTTGCATGCACCCTTTTATGTGGTGGTAACCACTTTCAATCAGGTGGCACTAGACCCGTTTACCAACCTAATGATTCCTAGTAGCCTATTTTGCGAACAGGAATGTATAAAGTTGTGTAATTATTATTATGGCAAACGACATCGCAGCAGGCCCAGACGGAGATGGTGGGATGAGCTGGACTCCTTTGATAAAGATTGGTCCTTGACAGCTCTGGACTGAGAGAGGTGGAAAGAGAGTAGGGAGGCCTTGCTAGTAAAAAAAACAAATATTATTACAATCAGTTTTGGCATCATCTTCACCTTCGACTAATTTCTGCAATCTCTTATGAAAGAAGAGGTAGGTTCGCAACTGCACCTATTAGGAAACTGCATTAAAAAGATGTTTAACTCTTTAAACTCTTCTGTATGTATGTATTACTAAACCCTCATTCTAACTTATTTTAAGATTATTGCTTTTGTCTTTTGTTTCAAAAGTCATTGTGCTCCAAAAGTGATTAGTGGCTTTCAGTCTTACGGGATGCAGCTGAATACCAGTATTTTACATGGAGCAATCCAGTTACTGCGTTGTGGTGGTCAGATAGGGGTCTGGGTAATCCCATACCTCTTGGTAAGACTGGTTGTCCTGCTTTCGGGCTTCTATCGACCCGTAACGACTATCAAAGATCTACGAATGACAGCCGACTAGCCGAGGCCTATACTACCTCAAATGGCTTAGGATGATCCTCCGTTATGTCGAAAATACTGCAGCATTTATTTTGAAATAAATATATGGTAAAGTTGAGGATTAATGCAGGTACTATATTAGACGAAAACACGATTCCATAAAATTTTCTCGATAGAAAAAAAATCCAAAGTTACCTCCAAACCGAACAATAAACCGCTGGTAGAAATAAACCACTAGTGGAAGTTGGTTTTTAAAAAACTACTTCTACTTCTAGATCATGAAACTTTGCATACCTACTAACTGAACTAACTATAAAGCAGGTCTTATGATTTTTAAGGCCCTGGTTCCAAGCTTGGTTTAGCTCGGTGTGTAAGTGAAATGGCGTTATGGCTGTCTAGTTTGACGCACGAGATAGAAGATTCTCACGCGCACCGGAATTATGTCGAAAAATTGCAAATAAAATCGTATAAAATTTGAAATTAACTATTTAATAAAAAGTAATCCATCACTGGATGCAGTTTGGAATTTAACATTTCATGGTATATTTTTAATTATAATTATAATTGCTAATGAAGGGATAAACAGCTTTTAAAGATTATTAGGAGTATGTTTAAAGATTTTTTTGGTGCATTAAAGTATGTTTAATTATGTTTTGGCTTCCATCACTGTATGCGAAAAGGACTTGAAAATATCATATTTTTTTTACATGTCAAAATTATTTATGGTTTATGAGATAAACAGCTTTAAAAAACCACCTTTTTGATCGTTTTCAGGAAATCTGCGCCTTAATTACCTAAACTATCAGCGCCCAGCACCGCACTCAGTCTCGCTCTAACTTAGTCTGCGAGCAGTATCGTGTGAGTGAAATACAAACCTGAGGTAGTATAGGTTCTTAACGTGCTTTCCGAGGCACGGTGTGTGGAATGTAATTTTTACTTAATAAAGTGACTATGTTAGGAAACCATCTACTTACTACTAGGTAGCTACTAATACACAACTAGGCAATTTCAAGTCATACAATATTTTGTGTAAGGCTCCTTCAAACAGGCGAGACACGCGATATAATCGCGCGCGACACAAAGACACCGCATCGCGCCGGTTTAAACTGCACCGGATAGCGGTCAATGTCTTCTCACAATAATTCTATTAATAATATTAATAACTACCTAATTGTTAAATATAACATCATGTCAATGTATTAAACCTTGCGTGCTCATTAATATAAGCCAAGGATAAAACAGATAGCACAATGTCATAACAGGATGCATGGAGGATGTAGTGGGCTGTGCCTGTTTTACCATAGTTATTATTAAATGTATATCTATGTGTTTTAGGAGCTCGTGGCTAAGTAATAACAGCCGCACGGGTCGATCCGTCAGGTTAAGCTACGCTTGCCGGGGTTGGTCAGTGGATGGGTGACCATCTTTACATAACGAGATTCCTCCGTGCCTCGGAAAGCACGTTAAGCCGTTGGTCCCGGCTGTTATTCGTGGATCTTTGACAGTCGTTACGGGTCGTCAGAATCCCGAAAGTCTGACAACCAGTCTTACCAAGGGGTATCGTATTACCCAGTTACTGGGTTGTGGAGGTCAGACAGGCAGTCGCTCCATGTAAAATACTGGTATTCAGCTGCATCCGGTTAGACTGGAAGCCGACCCCAACATAGTTGGGAAAAGGCTAAGCAGATGTATATCTATGTGTTTTAAAGCTATTTTTTTTCGATATTTTTTGTGATTCAACGAGATGATGGCTATAAAAAATTATATCTTTTTTTGGGTCAACTCTGAACAAGAATGTACTAAATAGAGCATTATTTTGCTGAAATCGGTCATTGAAAGTGGTTGTTAAGTTATTATGTATTATCTTTGCATATTTTTGTCAATCCTGATAATCTATATAAATAAAAAGAGAAGTCCTGACTGACTGACTGACTGAATCATCAACGCCCAGCCCAAACCCTTGGACCTAGAAAGCTGAAATTTTGCACAGAGGTTGCCTTTATAATGTAGACAAGGAATAAGTAAGGAATTCCCGGTAGTATGTTCTCGTGGGATATTTTCCGACATCCACGCGGGCGAAGCCGCGGGCAAAAGTTATGTATTTACTATTCCTCTACGTTTAAGCAGAGCTCAGTTGATAATAAAAACATAAATATTAAACCTAATACTATCCACTACCATTGTTATGAAATGAGGGATCCAAAATAACTCGAAAACTACAAAAAATCGTAGAACATACATGGAAGTTAAATCGATAGGTATGGTACTCTGCTATCAGCTCGCACTGGCTTGACACCTTAAAAGAAATACCCTGTATATCGTGACCTTATAAATATGGACATTATAAAGTCCGAAAGAAGTCGTGAGATCCCATTAATATAATCCTGAAACATAATAAATTATGAACCTGTGAGTAAGGTAAAACTAAAAAATCAAAAATGCTGGAAAAAAGATAATGAACATCGACCAGTGTTTACTGGATGTTCATTATCTTTAAAAAAAAAAAAAAAATTCTTTATTGCCATAAAAAAAAGGTGCACAAGTAAATTAAAGCCCTGACTCCTGCGCTAGGTAGCAACACCTGTGTTACAGGAGCCAGTGTCTTCTCACAATCAGTAGGTAGGTTATGGATGTTATGCCTTATTAATCTTATTAAACATTGTTTAAATTTATATTAAAATAGAAAATTAATATAACAATTTTTACATTAGTGTGAGTGTGAAGTGTGAAGAGTGTGTGTGTGGTGTGTTCATGTGTGGAGTGTGGTGGTGTGGTGTATGGATGAAGGTTAATGAGAAGATGTGCTCACGGGTGATATGCATTGATATATTAGAGGAAGATATGATACGCTCCAACATCGCTATCACCAAACCTGGACTCCTTTAACAGTTGACAATATGTATTAGAGTTAATTGAATGAGTGATCCCCAGAACTTTATTTGCGCTCTTCCATGGGTAGGGTTTGTTGCGTTCAGCTTTTTTGGGGTAAGCAATATCTTCTTCTGCGCTTACCAAATACAGGATGAAATTGAATTCATGATTCACTGATTTCATGTTTTCATGAAATCATGAGATTTGAGTCAGAGAATCATATTTTAATCGACATACAACTTGACACATTGACCTGCATATTGCAAAAAAAAAAAACCGGCCAAGTGCGTTTCGGACCACGTACAATGACAGGTTCCGCAGTCGAAAAGAATTTATCCCAAAAACAAAGTAATCCCAAAAAAAAAAACATTTTTATGTTACTCGTACTCTGGTAAACTTACAAATTAACATTTTTCCGATTTTTTCTTTTACTTGTAAGTACTGTAGACCTTGCTTCTTGCCAAGTTTCATGATTCTAAGACAACTGGAAGTAGGTACCCTATAGGTTTTGATTTACGTGCGAGTATCAATATATGTCGCATAAATGGTCGGATTTTTTATTGCGTTGAATTAGAAGCTTGAGTTTTTTAGGACTTCAAGAGACCACAGACCTACGTATTTGATATTAATTTCAACTTGATACCTCTACACGTTCCTGAGAAAAACGGTCTTAACAGACTGACAGACAGACAGACGGACAAACAAGTGATCCTATAAGGGTTCCGTTTTTTCCTTTTGAGGTTCAGAATCCTAAAAATGTAAGAAAATTTGAAAAGTTTTCCTTTTTTTTCATACCCTCCTTTTTATTTTTGGTATTGTTTCATTTTAATTAAGAACTTCAGTTTCTTTTAATTCTCTAAATTATGTGAACGATGATTTTGGTGCAAGGTAAGTCATTATAAAAATATAACTGTGTACTACTTACTCAATGAATAAATAAATTAATAAACAATAATAACATACTTTGAAGTCTCGATGTGTGGAGCATGGGCGGGTCGCTAGACCTTCATAATGCATTATTAGGTACACCCACACGATCGGTACACGATTTCCCAAAGACACTATAACTACAGGATCGAGGGTTCATTAACACTGCGTCAACCTTTTTTGTCATGTATGTTAATAAATCTATTAAACTGAGTCTGGCTGATGTCTGCATCGTTTCTAAATATAGTATTGGTGACAAATTACTTTAATTGGCCGACTCTGTCTACACAGACTCTTGATAGGTATATTCGTGTTATCAACCACAAGGCAGACCTGTGGATTTGTCACTATTAGTTACTTTTGTTGTATCCAAAGCAAAGTTACTCAGTTTCAGGCAAAGGAAAATATAATTATTTAGTCTGTCAGTCAGATAATAAAAAAAATATTAGACACGAATTTTTTCCTTTATCATGAAAATTACATAAGTGCGGGCTCGCTACGTCACAATTATGCATAAAATCTAGCAAGGCGTGACGTCACGACACATTTTAACTCAATGTATCGCCATAATCTTTTGATTCCGTAAAAAAAGAAAAAATACGCGTCCAATATTTTTTTTTAATCTAAAAGATGGACAAACAAAATTTAATATTCAACCCTATTAAAGCAAGCAATAAAAGGTTGATTCCAACAATGTCATGGCATTTCGCCATTTACGAGCATCGTTGATACAACCTAACACATTTGATCGATCTAAAATGGTATAAGAATTCGGAGGACCGAGTTCTATTTGCCTGCTTGTATGTACAAAATGTTTTGATGGAGTGTGTGCGGACTGAGTCTTTGCGCTTAGTGCAACTAATAGATTCGATATTGGAGAGTGTAATGTTATCCTAACTTGTCCTCTATCGGAACAAGCTAGGATTCTGTACAAACTTGCTTTTTTTGTTTTAAAATAAGATTTCATTGTTTTTTGGTTTACTTAATTGTAAGTACTGTTACTACAGGGCGACGTTATCACTCTGCGATAAAGCCCTTAAAATAAAGATTAAAAAAAAAAAAACAATAGAATAAATACTCACACATTACAAACAACAGATGCCCAATTCTCGTACCAAATGTCAAAAATGTAGGTAAACGCTATACAATTTTTGACAGACTGAGACTAAGATGAGATTGCGTATGTTGTTAAAAATACGAGTATTGCCCCTCTGATCTTGTATAAGTAGCTGTGCAAAAAACGGACCTAATACAAAGCAATACTTAGGAACAAGGATGTTCCACGTCATGAGTTCAAACATTAATTTATGACGCTACAACAATGACTCAAGCTCAAGGCTTATCCACTGTCTGACGATGTTAAACGGTAGACGTCGCAAATAAAAGAAGGTTGCATACCGACCATACTACCACTCAAGGTCGCGGGTGTTGGTCCTTAGCACTTCAATGTAGTTCATTGCTCTATATCAAGACAAATGCTCGTATCATATCAATGAAAAACAGGCAAGGGAATATTATTTTGCTAAGTTATCCATGCATAATTTTTAGTACGACTTCTTTTAAGTGAATCATTGTTGTCTGGAGAATTTCGTACGTTCACTTTACTTTCAACAGGTTTTTAAGTGTATAAGCTTATAATAATATCGATTTGCGTATAGGCAACACCATTTACTTTGACCCACTGTCATTTAATTAGGGTTCCGTACCAAAATGGTAAAAAGGAACCCTTTAATATTATTATATATTTAGTATCTGCCACTACCATAATAGTACATTTTGATACAAGTGCAGAACGTTTGTTATTGCATTCGAGGCGGAATTAACACCCGAGCCGTAGGCGAGGTTGTTTTTGAGCCGAGAACTGCAATAACAAATGTCCACGAGTCTCAAACGACGTTTTTCAATACACTTTTGAAGAAATAAAATAAAATAACGGAAAATATTTTTGTCATGAATTATTAGGAAACTATGATTTAAATTTTCTTTTTTTTCCGCGCTTTGCTTTCGCCAGGTTGAAGGAGAAGCAAAGGTATAAAGCCGATAAACAGCCTAATATGAAAAATATAACATTTAAATATTTTCCAGTTTAGAACACAAATAAATGTTAATTTGTTCATAAACGTTTTTTATTGTAATAATCATAGTTTTTGATGATATTCTATTTATAAACATTATTTAAATATTCAAAAAATATTAACGCCGTAAAGACGCATACTTACCTCTTTGCCGAGATTAAAAAAAAAACATTCACCTCCGAATAGAGAGTTGTGAATAGAGGCATTGAACCAGTTTTTTGGACTAAGTATAGGTATAAGTTATCTGTGGCAAGTTTTATTCCCGCACACGTGCGTGGAAAATGAAAAATCGCACGCGTGCGACATACATTGCATTGTAAACCTAATCGTATTGCGATATGAACCAGTTTTCGAGGAAGTGTATTGAAAAGTTTATTTTCGAACTCATGTCGCGTTGAATTAAGTAAATAGTACCTAAATAGTTATCTCTATAATTACAACAAAATAAATATTCACGAGTGGGTAAATACTTCTTCAATTTATTCTGTAATTATTTCATGTGTACTTATCTACACAAATATTGTTGTTTCCGGTATTTTCATTCAAACGCAGATTATGTATTTAGTGTAGGCAGGCCATTAAGTTATTTAATCGAACAATTATTTTTGTGCTTAGAGTTTACACAAAATTACACAAACTTATCTGAGTTTGATTTTATTGAAACAGAACGACGCGCGACGCGTTATTTCTTATTTAAGGGGATTTCGATAATTTTGTGTTTTTTAAAATTCCTAAGCAAATGTACCTATATGGTAAATCATTTGGATTTTCGATACCTATGTGTTATTTGACTATATTGTCTATTGCTGTACTAAACTTTTCAATTTTAAACAACTGTTTAGGCAGCGCATGCAAATAATTTCTTTCCGACTTGCTAGACAAAAATTGTGATAGCTCGGCTAATATGTATGATATAAATATTATCTATAGCCTATAGCACTCAGGAATAATGTAGCTTTCTACCAGTGAAAAAAAAAATAGAATTGGATGATTAGTTCCGGAGATTACTCCCTACATCCAACATACAAACTTACAAATTTTTTTACCTCTTTATAATATTAGTATAGATGAAACAATGAGTTATTTTCTTAGAATAATACCTACGTAATACGTGCCTGTGTTTTAACAAGAATAAATTAGAATAAATTTTATTACCGTGCCAAAGATTTGCTAGAAGAAAATGGATTCTCTGAATTAGCCAATAACTTTCATCCTTGAATTTTATTTTCAAAGTTTTCTGAACGTCCTAAATCTGTAGAGGCCAAAACACAAAAGATCCATGCTAAATTAAATCAAACGCAAAAAAAAAAACTTTCAGTACAAGGCCAGAACATTCCATTGAACTCATTCTTCGATTTCGAATGATGATTAAAATAAATCGTTTGCAATAAACACTTCATATTCATTTCAAGCCTAAGGAGGAGCTCGTGGCTAAGTAATAACAGCCGCACGGGTCGATCCATCAGGTTAAACTACGCTTGCCGGGGTTGGTCAGTGAATGGGTGACCATCTTTACACACCGAGACTCCGCCGTGCCTCGGAAAGCACGTTAAGCTGTTGGTCCCGGCTGTCATTCGTGGATCTTTGACAGTTGTTACGGGTCGTCAGAAGCCCGAAAGTCTGACAACCAGTCTTACCCAGGTATCGTATTAACCAGTTACTGGGTTGTGGAGGTCAGATAGGCAGTCGCTCCATGTAAAATACTGGTGTTCAGCTGCATTCGGTTAGACTGGAAGCCGACCCCAACATAGTTGGGAAAAGGCTAGACAGATTGATTGATTCATTTCAAGCCTAAGGGTGCGTTTCCACTGACGCGGAGTTGGGCGTTGCAGAGTGGAGACGTGCGGAGAACGACCAAACAATGGTTAAAAACCTCATCTCTCGTCTCGTCTGCGATTGGACGATTCCTGCACGTCTCCGCTCCGCTCCACTCAGCTCCGCGTCAGTGGAAACAAAATCTGCCTAGCCTTTTCCCAACTACGTTGGGGTCGGCTTCCAGTCTATCCGGATGCAGCTGAATACCAGTATTTTACATGGAGTGACTGCCTATCTGACTTCCACAACGAGGTGTTATCAAGTGTTAACAAGTGAGGTTATCAATTCGTCGCGTATATATATTTTTTTATTTTTTTTATTAACATATAATTGGTGAGGTGGAACTGATGATGAAGACCACATATGGCCACTTGGCCATCGGAACTACTTAACAATAAGTATTTCACGGGTTGCAATTCGATTACCAATATTTATGCTCATCCGTCACAATGCATATGGTGAAGTGGAGCTGTTCTCCTGGTTCTTACTAGGAGAACTCCTTAACAATTAACTTTCCAGCATCAGGAAAAGCAATATTTTGTAAAAGATGATGAGCAGTTGACATTGGGCTATTGTAACTTATAAATTAGGTACAAACTGACCCACTAAAAAGTGAAAAATAAAACTTTTTTACGAAAAAAAAACAACCGACTTCCAAAAAAAAACTGCAAAGTGAAAAATAACTTTAATTTCGGAAGTCGGTGGCAAAAACAAAAATACATATCCAAAGACACCGACTTCCGAAATTACAGTTATTTTTCACTTTTTTGGAAGTCGATTGTTTTTTTTTTTGTAAAAAAGTTTTTAGTAACCTGAATGATTGAACATGACAATCCAACAGTGTACTTTTGTGTCGCCTAATGTTAATGGAAACGGACATAGGCGCCATAATATAGAGCAGGCGCCGAACTAAACTATTCGCATGTATTTTGACGTTTACATAGTGTAAATGTGCGCCTACGCAATGGCGTTGTACTCTGCTTTCATTGGCGTTGATTGGCTTGTTTGAAAATAAACCGTGAATTCAGTTCATAATAGTAAACTATATTAATGGGAAGCTGTTACTTCTGATAGCTTTAATAGTAGTATAGTGATTTGTTTGCATAGTTCGTATATTATGATGTTGAGATGAATGAAAGGTGACTAACAAAAGTATTTACAAGGCAGCTACTATGAGTGGAAATACCGGCAAAAAAAAGCCGGTCAAGAGCGAGTCGGACTCGCGCACCAAGGGTTCCGTTCCGATTTCTAAAAAAGTGTGTCATTTAAAGACATCGTTTTATTTTTCCTGTAATCTTTACATAAACTTCTATCACATGCAATAATTTCAGATTTTTCTCTTTGCAAACTTCGGAGATAAGGGGGAACGGCATTTTTTTTACATTTTTCATCAAAAGTCGAAAACTATGCAGTCTAAAAGAAAAAAAAAAATGTTTGAGAATGTGCAAACAGCGCTTTTTCATATGATGCCCCACATGCCCCAGATCGAATTTTTAAGACGTTTTTTTTGCAACAGGGATTGAAAGGGGTTTCAATCCCTGTTGCAAAAAAAACGCTTGAACGATATTTCAGAATGAATAAAACAGTTAATTTAACAGATAGCAAGTGCAAAAAACTAATCATGATATTGATTCTCCAACGTATTTGTGCTGTAGGGTGTAAGTGTAAACAGTGGCAATCTTACTCATCATTATGAACAACATTGAATAAGGGACCAAACCTGAAATCGCGGAAAAAAAAATTTGCTGTTCCTTACATTTGACGAATTATGCGAACAGAAATGTACTGAACAGCAGATTTTTTTTTGCGATTTTAGGTTTGGTCCCATAGTAAAAGTAGTTCATAATGATGAGTAGAGTAAATGACCCTTTAAAATATTACCATCGTTTACACTTATACACCCTGTAGAACTTTATTTACTGCTTATTTCTTTCAGTATGAACAGTAGGTACCTATGTATGAAGTTCGTATCCATAATCAGCCTATAACGTTCCCACTGCTGGGACACAAGCCTCCTCTCTGTGAGAGGGAGTAAACCGTAATCCACCACACGGGTCCAATGCGGGTTGGTAGATGTCACATATTCGATTTTTTTAGTTCTGGGAAATGTTGGATTCATCACGATGTTTTCCTTCACCGTTTTGAGAGCAGTGGTGATAAAATAAATTACACAAAGTAATGCGCCTGCCTGGGTTCGAACACACGACCTACAAGTCCTACAACTCGTAAGTCGGGGCCGTTACCACTGGGCAACCACTGCTCCCAGTTCGTATAATGATTCATAAAAATATGCGTGGCAATCCCTGAAAATTGGATGGGAAATGACGCGTTCTTGCTAAAGTAAATATCCATTACGGTTACTGTGGGCTTAGAACAAAGGCGCGAAGTAATCGTAGGTACCGTAAATTCTTCAAACGGTTTTTGAATTGGAAATTCTCGTTCCGAACATATTTTTTTTTTTTGTGAATGGCATCTCGCAGGTCAACCTAGGAGGTTGTCGGCTGCTTAACCGGACTTTCCTTTGGGTGTGTCAATAAATTAAGACTTCCAGCTAGGGCATAAAACTTACGGCCCTCGACTTAGGGCGTCGCTGGGGTGAGGACAGCAACAGGCTGGATCGAATTATTATTCGAATTTAGAAGAAGGGTCGGGGTGGGACATAACATTTATTTAGTTTCTAAGAATTTATTATTCATGTTTATCTAGATTAATTTCTATCTCACCAATCACTACTTTAAGAAAATCTAATGCACTTATTTTATTTTCTATATCATAAGCAGTGTCGAGCCAATTTGAATCTGCGGTAGAGTGTTAAAATTTGTAGCACCTCTACCTTTACAATTAAGGTAGTATCGTAGCAACTAACACCATTTGTGGTTGATTTTTTAGTAAATAGAGTAAATCATTAATTTATATAAATAAAAATGAAAGGCTAAATGTGTTATAAGCGCAAAACTCGAGACTTTTTTTTTCAAATATTCGTTGTAGTCCGAGGAAGGCTCCTAGGAAGAGTAAAATTGTATAAAATTGCGGGCAAGTTGGAAAATTCGGGGAAATTGAAAGCGCATTTCTGCGAATTATTGAAATTTAGATAGGACAAAACGTCTGTCCGGTATTTTTTTTTTAATTCCCACGAGATTCCTAAAGAGGATTTATACAGTGTGAGTCTTCATGATGTTCACATATCGAAATGAGGGAAACTATGCTTAATGTTGTCGACGGAAAGATATTTAAAAAAATCTTAAAAAAAAAAATATATTAGCAATTTTTAAATCCTTGTTCGCTGCTGTGACCCCTGTGTAAACAAAACATTTTAACTTTTAAACTAAACGATCTATCACGATGAGCCAAGTCAGTAATGATTGGAAATAACAGGGCGTCCTCATAAAATAAAAATTATAGAAAAAAAACCTCCCCCAATTGAGAATTAAGGTGTTTTTTTAACAAAAATCTGGTATTATTTCCCCAATACAATAATTGTTAAATTTCTCAATAAAACCCCATATTGCCTACCTTTTTTTATTACTTTAAATAATTTTACATCGTATTAGCTTTTTAAAAGTATTCAGCAAGTAGACACTTTTTATTAACTTTTTCTTTTTTTTTACTTTAATTTTTTTTTTATTTTTGAAACATTTTTTCCATCGGTAAAATTATGCATTGTTTCCCTAATTTCGATATGTGCACATTATGAAGACTCAAACTGTATATTCGCTTTAAAGTTGCTGCCTTCAAATGCATGCAAGTATGTAATTTTGATCAAAGACAATTTACATTGCATAAAAAACTAACTGCTTGGCCTAAATCTTCGTGGAAAATAGGCGTGATGTTATTATCATTCCAAAAATTAAGGAAGAATATTTTTTATGACTTTTTGTAACTTGTTTCTACGACATCTTTGATGGATGTCGTGCCATCTATCTGTCACTACTTCTACAATTAGTGAAGTAAAGGAAACTGGCTGTTTTTTGCCGGTTATGATGGGTGACTCATTTATCATCGTTCGGGCTTAATGGTTTAAACTCCACAGGATAGATGGCGCTGATTGTGTTTCCTGGGGAAAATATTGGTTGGAAATTAATAATTGTTCTCAAATCACTGCCAGCCGCAGCACACAAATTAGTTGTTGTGGTAAAACCGCTCCTTATTTAGAATATTACTTGCCCGTAAATAGAGCTTTCGTATTACCTGCCATGTCTGACAACTTTACATTTTTATAATTGTTGAGATGTTAAAGTAACTGTATAACTGAGCTGCCATTGATGAATGACATCTGTCAATGATGACTATGTAGATTTGCGATTGTTTACTATCGGCTGCGGTCGACGATACCACGTTGAACATTTAATAGCCAACTATTAAATCTTCAATTAGCTGGGCTGATTTTTATTAAAAAAAATAACTGGCCAAGTGCGTGTCGGACCACGCAAAATGAAGGGTTCCTAATTGAGGGAGGATGGAGGAGGATAAATTCATCCAGGGATGAATTTATTCCAAAACCAAACTTAACTTTGGAGTTGAAAAGCATGTTGCCCCATACATCGACATAGGTAACGTACGTCACGGTCAATTCTCCAATAGCAAAATAATGTAAGTTTGTAATAGTTAAAAATGTTTATTATTTGATAAAACTACAAATTATCAATTTTCGGATAAAGGCTCGTACAGACAGAGGCGATATCGCGAGCGATATTACTCAATACTCAATATCTTTATTGCTTTACCATAATGTGTACTTAGGTGGTATAGTATATAATAGGGTAGGAGAGAGGAAGCCCTGTTTTAGGAGATCATGAATAACTATTATTGCTACTTATATTATTTTATTTAATTTATTATTACTCGTATTTCTAAGTATTTCAATTGCAGTATTATGTTTGTTATATTATTTTATTATTATATTGCGATATTATCGCGTCGCAACACCGCTACGCGATACGTCACGACGCGATATCGCCTCTGTCTGTACGAGCCTTTTTACTTGTACTATGAGACCTTGCTTCTTTCCAAACATGAATCTAGGTCACCGTAAGGGCCTTATCACACTAGCGGTTTGCGAGCGGCTGCGGAGCGGGGCGGGCGCGCAGCGAATGCGTCGCGAACACGCCGCGGCTGCACTGCGAAAAGACGTCGCGGGCGCGTGGCAAATTTGCAACGCTGTCGTCTCGTGTTTGTAGCAAGTTAACGACATACACTCAGAAACAAAAATAAAAATTACCTACTAATTAAATTTAATAACTAAGAAATCATATTATTTAATAACATAGATAAGATTACTCAGTAACAAAATGGCGTTCACTCTACTATTCGCGGCGAGCTCGTTGCGCGTCCACAACGAATTCGCTGCGCATACGCCGCGTGTTCATTGTGCGTCTGCTTTGCTTTGAGGACGCTCGTAATCCGCCAGTATGATAAGGCCCCAATGACTATAAAACCTCAATTCTCTTTGTAAGGCCCTAAGTACCCTATAGGTTTTGATTTATTTGCGAGTATCAAAATATATCGCTTAAATGACCGTATTTTTTTAGAGCGTTAACTTATAGAAGCTTGATTTTTCTAGAGCGCCAAGGGCCTGTAGACCTACGTATTTGATATTAATTTCTTCTTGATACCTACACGCGTTCCTGAGAAAAAGGATCTTGACAGACTGACTGACAGAAGGACAACGAAGAGATCCTATAAGATTCCGTTTTTTTCCTTTTGATGTTCGGAACCCTAAAAAGTTTTAAAATAACATCAGTGGTAATTATGTTCCTATGTTCTTGCAATATTTATAGTTTTACAACCAGTTGCAGAAACGACTTTAAATTCATGCCATCGCTTAGATTGTGTATCAAAAGGCTCCATTACAATAAAGTTCGTTTCTGTAACTCACCATATGAATCAAGAAACTTTTATGATTTTACTAGCTTTTGCCCGCAGCTTCGCCCGCGTGGATGTCGGAAAATATCCCACGGGAACAGGCTACCGGGAATTCCTTCCTTATATTCCTTGTCTACATTATAAAGGGAACCTCTGTGCAAAATTTCAGCTTTCTAGGTCCAAGGGTTGGGGCTGGGCGTTGATGAGTCAGTCAGTCAGTCAGGACTTCTCTTTTTATTTATATACAGGGTGTTCGGCGCATGGACCGACACAATTTTTTGGGGGATTGGGGGGGTCATTTGCTAGGTTTCACCTAAAGACCTCCATGTCCTAAGTGTGACGGTAATTGAGATATGTTTTTTTTTTGTTCTTTCTTTGAATTACCCAAAATCTCGCCTTTGAATCGATATATTTTTTTTGTTTATGGTTACAATAGAACAATATAAATTTTATAATAGTCTGCAATGTATTTTTATTCTAAATAAATTATTATTTGATGTAATTGATCAGTAGAAAATGACTTATGTGCTTCCAAAGTCTTAAAAATGTTTAAATGTATGAAAAATTACTACTCTTAAATTCATTTTTTTTTTAAATAAAGCCATTTTGACCTTATTTTTATCTCAAAAAGTTCTTTAGCTTGTACCCTTTCTAAGGGTATGCTACACGCTATGAAAAACAGTTCAAATGTAGTCAAAATACTAGTTAGAGGGTCAGTTATGGAGTGTTTTAAGAAAATACTTATTACGGTAATTATATTTTTTTATTTTATTTCGAATAACAATACATTGTAGACTATAATAAAAATTATTTTGTTCTTTTACAACCATAAACAAAAAAAATATATCGATTCAAAGGCGAGATTTTGGGTAATTCAAAGAAAGACAAAAAAAAAACATATCTCAATTACCGTCACACTTAGGACATGGAGGTCTTTAGGTGAAACCTAGCAAATGACCCCACCAATCCCCCAAAAAATTGTGTCGGTCCATGCGCCGAACACCCTGTAGATTATTATGCGAAAGCACTCTTAGGTCCGTATTACAGAACGTCACTCAATACTCAAGCATGACTTAAAACTAGATTCAAGGCATTTGATTGGTTGAAACTAGTTTTAAACTTAATTTAAACAAAGATCAGTGCTTGAGTTTCCTTCTGTAATACGGACCTAAGTTTTCTTTAATTTCTTGATTGACATTGAAAAAGTATAAACAGCGTCATCTGATTTCACTGAAATAACTGAGTCATTCAGCAATTTTCTAGTCTAAAACATTTCATGGAATTATTCCTTCCTACGCGTTATTTCAGTTTTGTTAGTAGATATTTATTAATAGGGGGAGTAAAAACCCATAACACATGACGCATATATTCCCCAAAGGGGAGGACTGAGGTGTTATATTAGGGGTTAAAGTATGAAATTGCCGATTTGTACTGAAAAGTTGAAATTAGTTTTTTTTTTTTAATTTAACATACCTATTTATTTAATCAAAATAATTACCATTATTATCTATACATTGCTGCCATCTAATAGGAAGGTCATTTATGCCTTTGCGATAGAACTCTCGTGATCTAGATTCGAAAAACTGTGTGAAAGCATTTTGTACTGCCTGCTGAGAAGAAAACTTTTTATAACGTAGAAAATTGTCCAAATCACGAAAAAATGGTAGTCCGTTGGAGCAAGGTCTGGCGAATACGGAGAGTGACGAATGGTTTCTAATTGCAGTTCCTGTAGAGTTTCCACCATCTCTTTCAATTCATTGTTATTCACCTGTGTGGGGCGGTCTTCCACGTGGTTCGTTCTTCAAATCAAAGTTTCCATCACGAAAGCGTTTAAACCAAAATCGCCCGGTGCGTTCATTAGCAGTTCCCTCTCCAAACGCAACATTGATATTGCGAGCTGTTTCTGCCGCGTTAGTTCCGCGTCGGAACTCGTATTCAATAATAACTCGAATTTTCGAAGTATCCATCTTTCTTGTCTAAGCTGAATAAAAAAAAAACCGGTCAAGAGCGAGTCGGACTCGCGCACCGAGGGAGACATCGTTTTATTTTTCCTGTAATCTTTACATAAACTTCTATCACATAGAATAATTTCAGATTTTTCTCTTTGCAAACTTCGGAGATAAGGGGGGGAACGGTATTTTTTTTACATTTTTCATCAAAAGTCGAAAACTATGGGGCCTAAAAAAAATAAAAAAAATGTTTGAGAATGTGCAAACAGCGTTCTTTCATATGATACCCCACATGCCATAGTAGCTCCACTTTGAATTTTTAAGACCCCCTTTCGGTCCCTGTTGCAAAAAAATATAAATATTTTTATTTATTTCTTATTTCAAAAATAGTTGGGTAAATGTCATCTAAAACTGTTCCAAATTTCAAGTTGATAGCATTAGTAGTTCTCGAGATATCCAGCTGTGACAGACAGACAGACTTAGTCACACCATAAGGGTTCCTTTTTTACCATTTTGGTACGGAACCCTAAAAACAACTGAAAGTCGATAATCCAATGTTGCACATTTTTTAAAAGAAGAACTTCATAGGTACCATGTGAAAAAAGTTTCATTCAAAAATCTCATCTCATCTCATATCATGAAGATTCTATGTCAATTCGAAGTACCTAATACAATAAAATGGCAATTTCATACTTTGACCCCTATTATTTATGGCCATTGTAGGTAAAGGGGTTGAGCCTCTATCCAACGTGTTGTTTTGCATCCTCGTCAAATTTCAGGGTGTGATACAGAACATCAAACCGAACAACTTTCTCCATGGGACCAACATTGTAATCGCGAAAAAATTTTCAACTGTCCCATAGAAAACTTCAATACCTGCTCGACGCAAGTGTATGGGACGTCTGATTATTTTTTCGCGATTATGATGTTGGTGCCATGGAAAAAGTAGTTCGGTTTGATGGTCTATATATACCACACCCTTAAATTCGACGAGGATGCAAAACGACACGTTATCTAAGGTGTACAAGAAATGTGTGGTATTTAAGGGTGTGGAACCTACAGACCATTAAACTGAACAACTTTCTCCATGGGCCCAACATCGTAGTCGCAACAAAATTATCAACTGTTCCCTAAAAAAATTCAATACCGACTCGAATGTATGGGACGGCTGATTATTTTTTACGATTTTGGTCCCATGGAGCATGTTGTTCATCAAAATGAACACACCCTTAAGACCACACCTTCCTGGTAACCCTGTATACAGGGTGGAAGGGACAGCCCTCCGCTAACTGATAGGGTGAATTCAGTATGTCATACTAAGATGACCGGTACATGAAATTTTTTCAGGAACGTTAAGGGAATCCAATAAACCTGATTTATTTGTGTTTTTGTGCACAAATCGGAGCGTCTATTACTGGTTGGGAGGGGTAGGTAATGGTATGCGGTGAGTTTGATGAACGCTGTAGCTAGACAGAAAGTGAACAGCTGATTTCACGCGTCGTTGGTTAGAGTATTTCAACATCCATTGCTGGTTTTTTTTTCAGTTTTATTTTACATAAATGGAGTGCTGCGAACACACAATGCAATTTTACATTGAAATAATGAAAATGTAACTGTAAAAAAAATTGAAAAAATGACAATTTTCCTGAGAAAATTTCCGGTGGAATATGATTCAAAATGAGGAGCTGAATGCACCCTGTTAGTTTGCGGAGGGCTGTCCCTTACACCCTGTATATATTTTCCCAAAAACCGGGCAAGGACCCGGACTCCGGGATGCTCCTGATATATTCCTCAAGGTAAAAACCCATTTACAATCACCAATCCTGTCATTGAAATACGGTGATAGATAAAATATTTAATTTTTCTTGATTATCATTAATTAGATGTCGAGATGTAAAGAGGAGCAGTGGAGCAGCAGTGATAACGGCATCGACTGAGATATGTTATAGGTCGTGGGCACTCGTGGGTTCGAAACCAGCCAGGCGTTTTACTTTGCATAAATAATGTCATCACCGTTGCTCTCAAAACGGTGAAGGAAAACATCGTGAGGAAACCAGCATGTCCTGGAACCAAAAAAATCCAAGACGTGACATCTACCAATCCGCACTGGGCCCGCGAGATTACAGTCCATTCCCTCTCGAAGAGAGGATGTCTATGTCCCAGCAATGGAAACATTATAGGCTGATTATGCTTTTATAAGTAAAGAATTATGATTATCTATATAAATAAAAAGAGAAGTCCTGACTGACTGACTGATTGACTGACTCATCAGGCCCAGCCCAAACTCTTGGACTTAGAAAGATGAAATTTTGCACAGAGGTACCCTTTATAATGTAGACAATGAATAAGGAAGGCATTCCCGGTAGTACGTTCCCGTGGGATATTTTCCGAACACCACGCGGGCGAAGCCGCTGGTAAAAGCTAGTTTATTAATAACAGCAACTCAGCAATGTATTTGCAAAATATTTTTGGATTTGGCAAAGCACATCAAGCATGAAAAAATGTGAGATGGTTCAAGTATTCAATTAGACATTTTGTTTATAGTCTTGGCAAGAATAAAATACCGTGGTCGTCTCTCCTACGATTAAATCTAAAAATAAACTGATCCGTCTGCGGATTCTTTGAGAGTAGTTGTCCTTAACCTAAATAACACTATGATGAGTAAAATCGTGTGTAATAAGTACGGTAAACGGGCCGTTTTCCTTATTGTTACAATGTCTGGGTCATTTGGTATATTTTTACAACATTACTAGTGACCCACCACGTTTTGTTTACAAACAGGGCCCCAATTTTGGCAGGCAACAATCAGCAATACAG
This sequence comes from Cosmia trapezina, assembly GCA_905163495.3. NCBI lineage: Eukaryota > Metazoa > Arthropoda > Insecta > Lepidoptera > Noctuidae > Cosmia > Cosmia trapezina. The sequence goes on along the minus strand of LR991032.1, from coordinate 21,417,751 downwards.
CCCCATAAGTTAGCATTTACCTCAAACCTCATGATTTCATGGAATCGCTAGATTTGAGGTAAATGCTAACTTATGGAGTTGTATTGCTGATTCTTATGATTATAATTCTGTAAAACCATATTAGCTACGGCCGCGAACACGGTATGGCCGCGAATCATATTTCAATCAACATACAAGCTCACACTGACCTACAAATTGCAAAAAACGTAAGAAATTTTGAATTTCGCGGGCTACCCTGGCGCATCAACCTTAACGTGCTCTCCGAGGCACGGAGGAGTCTCGGTATGTAAAGATGGTCACCCATCCACTGACCAACCCCGGCAAGCGTAGCTAAACCTGATGGATCGACCCGTGCGGCTGTAATTACTTAGCCACGAGCTCCTCTCCTTTTAATAGTAAAGAATACTAAAAACATAATTCAGCAAGAATTATGGACTAAATTAGGAGACACTTTTGGTGGATGTGGTTTGGCCTAATTCTGGCACCACAAATGACGGAAATACTGCTAGGACAGCTCTGTCTGACAAAAACCGCGATGAGTTTGGTGAAATATTAGGGCTTCCACATAGAATTATATAGAATACCTTGTATATATTGTCAGTAAACTTCAAAAACAAATGTTCAAATATGTTTATAACATCGTTGATTTTTGAGTTTTTATGAAAATCCAGAAAAATCTAATAAAAATTATAACTCTGTTTTAAAGTATAGGTATTTAAGATCCGGGAGTTCTACTCTCGCATTCAAAACAGAGCATACTATCGATTAGAAGAATAAAAAAGCGATGTCCGATTTTCGAGTCATTTATCATACTGAGCGTGACAATTTCAATTTCAATTCTATGGTCGTTTTTCACTGTTCAGCACTTAAAACTAACGTACTCGTAGGTACGTCGTACGTAACTTAGTAGGTAGGTACGACTTTTATAGTATGTTGTTATTCGTATAGTTTTGCGCATTTTAAGTAATTACTTAGATTGATTAAAACGTAATTTAAAGTAGGGTAGCATTCGTTTGGAAATTTTATTTGAAAACATTATTTTTGCTTAATTTTCGTCGAAGAGCCTGATGGTTTTTGTTTGGTACCTACCTAAGTTTCAATACTAGCTCCAAGGTCCAAGGTAGGCCACAGTGACACAGCTGCACTGTTTCCATTGGACGTAATCTCCCTTAGTTTTACTTAAATCATAGTTTGAATTTCTATAAAAGAAGAGGTCATTGCCATTGCTCGGGCTCAGTTTCCGTGAAACGTAATCAATTTAATACATAGCGCCTACAATTAATTTAATAGCAATAAATCACGTTTATGTGAGTTACTGCAGTCGTTAACGTCCAGGCGTTTGTTTTTTGCACCCAATTAAAAAAAATATTTTAATAGCGTTCAGAAAAACTATGATTATCTCAAATAAGCTAGGGATGCTAATCATCAGTGTTCTCCGATGCGGTGGAATAAATTTTTTTCGTGATAGTTTGACCTCGTACGCCTAATGTTTGTGAGACCGCCAATAATGAGTGATGTGTTACAAAAAACAGGCAATCTTTTCAGCCAGATATAGCTATAATGATATGTACATTTTTTGCACCGCATCATACAATGCTGAGAATAAACAAGGAAGTAAACAAATTATAGGTGTTTTATACCAGGCGCCGCGCGCCGTCCGGTGTTATTATTATTTTAATTGTCTAGTAGTACTAGAACCAATGAGGTATTCAATTAACATCATTGACTAGAAGTATAAACTTAGATGTCTTTGTAGAAAAGTTTCTTATTATTATACTCGTTATTATACTCGTACAGTTCTAAGTCAATATTTGCGTAGGATGCTATCAATGGTGTGTCTATGTATATTTTCCAGCTAGAATACTTCCTACATGGCAATAACATTAGGAGGATGATTGTAATGAAGCGTGGTTTAGCTCGGTGTGTAAGTGAAATGGCGTTATGGCTGTCTTAAGACTCTCACGCGCACCGGAATACTCGTATATACGCGCTTCGTTTAAATGTAGATTTATGACAAAATGCTACACTTAAATCAATTTGTAGGTTAGTAAGTTCGTAAAATATTTTATCTACACCCATGCTATAAATCCTCTATAAAAGTTTCTGAAACAGTTAGCTTATTGCCAACATTAAAACAGCCGTTGTCATAGTAACCATTGTATCATCCAAACGGGTGTTTTAATGTTGTTTTATAAAATTTCATAATGCAACTCGTTTTCAAAAAAAGAACATTGTAATGCACACGCGTTTCACTACAACAGCGCCGTAATTTAAAAAAAGAACTTATTCGAATTCACGTCGTATACTATGACGCCGGCCGCCATGTTCGATACGAGTATTAGTATTGCAAAAAACTGTTTTAGAACCTTTTATAGAGGATTCATAACATGGATGTAGATAAAGTCTTGTATGCAACTGTACATAATTAGGTACCTATTAAAACGTTTTAATACCCCTTATTATACGTCAGTTTCATAAATAACTATAAATACTTACCTTTGATTTAACGCAAATTTTACTGCACAATAAGGAACTGTATATGTATAATCGTATATAAGAGAAAATAGACGGTACTACTTTGGAATTTTTTTCTATCGAAAAAATTTCGAGTAGGTACTTAATCATGTTTCGGTTTTAGTACAATAAATAGTCATAACACATAATGGAAAATCCAAATGATTTAACCATATAAAATACATTTGGTTATATAGGAATTTTAGAAACACAAAATTATCGTTGTAAGTTTCCCCTTAAAATTATTAGGTACTAGCTTTTGCCCGCGACTTCGTCCGCGTTTCCGTCGTTTTTCGTAAAAAAGTACCATATGTCCTTCCTCACGGTTCAGTGGTTTTGATGTAACAGACAGATTAACTTTCGTATTTTAGTAGGGAAATATAATATGTCAATCCACAATACTGTTGAAAAATATCGCAATAAGGAACCGCAGAATATTATTATTAATAGCTGTGCCCGCGACTCCGTCAGCGTGTAACTCCTTGTATGTTATTAAGTTAATATATTGGACTGCTAAGCTATCGGGAGTTACACGTGTTATTGTGAGTCAACCATAAAAGATAGACATATGCTGTTGTGGGATATTTTTTAGATAATTTTATGTAGAACATTTCCGTCATAAATGATGTCTATGTAGCTTTAACCATTAAGGCTGCACACGCGACGGAAGCTTAAAAAATGGAGCAACTTCTCCCGTTTTCCCAACATTTCCCTTCACTGCTCTGCTCCTATTGATTGTAGCGTGATGAAAAGTATACTATAACCTCCCCAGGAGTATGAAGAATAATTGTACCAAGTTTCGTTAAAATCCGTCGAGTAGTTTTTGTTTCTATAAGGAACATACAGACAGACAGACAGACGGACAGACAGACAGACAGACAGACAGACAAAAATTTTACTGATTGCATTTTTGGCATCAGTATCGATCACTAATTACCCCCCGATAGTTATTTTGAAAATATATATCATGTACAGAATTGACCTCTCTACAGATTTATTATAAGTATAGATAATGAGTAGTGATGTAGCATTTCCGTTGCTATGGCAACCTTGCCTTCTGCGTAGGTACTACCTACATACATGAAACAAATGAACGTCAATTTAGTCAGGTTTTTAGGGTTCCGTAGTCAAAAAAGAACTCTTATACCCTTATTATATTCATTTAATTGTACTTTTTATTGTTGTGCTATGTCTTTTGTGTGCATCAAATATTGTTAAATGTTTTATCTATCTATCTATCTATCCTTATAGTTTCGCTATGTCCGTCTGTCTGTCTGTCTATCCGCAGCTTAGCTCAGAGGCCGTTAGAGAAAGCTATAATTTGGCATGGATATACACATTCATCACGCCGAGTGGTAAAATAAAATCATAAAAAAAAAAATTACATCTACCCCATATTGTGAGGTGTTGTTGGATGGGTGTTTCAAAAATATTGGGTTTGTGAAAATCATTTTTTTAAAGCGCAAATTTTTGTTAGAGTCGGCTAAAGTCCAGCCCGGCTAAACGGTTAGTTTTGGACGCGTGAAAAAATTCACGATAGTTAGTATATGTATATAACGAAGTTAAAAAGAAAACTATCACAGCTAAGTAGGCTTTTCAATTTTACGAGTAATAGTCAACATACTTATAAAATGTATTTGGAACAGTATAAAAGTACAAATTCCATTAAAAATTACTTATGTAACGTTGTTACTTGTGTAAAACGGTAGTAAAAGTCTAAGAACCATGTAACAATGCGTGCATGTACTACGGAACCCTATTACTGCGCGTGGCGCGACACGCACTTGGCCAGTTTTTATTACATACTAGCTTTTGCCCGCGACTTCATCCGCGTTTCCGTCGTTTTTCGTAAAAAAGTACATATGTCCTTCCTCACGGTTCAGTGGTTTTGATGTAACAGACAGATTAACTTTCGTATTTTAGTAGGGAAATATAATATGTCAATCCACAATACTGTTGAAAAATATCGCAATAAGGAACCGCAGAATATTATTATTAATAGCTGTGTACGCGACTCCGTCAGCGTGTAACTCCTTGTATGTTATTAAGTTAATGAATTGAACTGCTAAGCTATCGGGAGTTACACGTGTTATTGTGAGTCAACCATAAAAGATAGACATATGCTGTTGTGGAATATTTTTTAGATAATTTTATGTAGAACATTTCCATTAAATATAATTTCTATGTAGCTTTAACCATTAAGGCTGCACACGCGACGGAAGCTTAAAAAATGGAGCAACTTCTCCCGTTTTCCCAACATTTCCCTTCACTGCTCTGCTCCTATTGATTGTAGCGTGATGAAAAGTATACTATAACCTCCCCAGGAGTATGAAGAATAATTGTACCAAGTTTCGTTAAAATCCGTCGAGTAGTTTTTGTTTCTATAAGGAACATACAGACAGATAGACAGACAGACAAAAATTTTACTGATTGCATTTTTGGCATCAGTATCGATCACTAATTACCCCCTGATAGTTATTTTGAAAATATATATCATGTACAGAATTGACCTCTCTACAAATTTATTATAAGTATACAGGGTGTCCAAGAACCTGGCGTCCAACTGGATTCCCACGATGCCCCAAGTTCTAACAGTACTCAGAAAAATATTTTAAAAAATCCACCCCATGTACTTACAGAATTATACTGATTTCAAAAAAAAAGGGGAAATGAGCACCCTGTGACATACTTTTGAATGCTGTGACTGCTAATGCTGATAATTTCGATATTTCTTGGAGGTTTTGTAATCTAGGGTATTGCTGTGTCTAAATAGAATGTAAAAATAATGTACTTATTGTACCATTTTAAAATAAAATATTATTTTAACTAAAGGTGATATGGAAAACTATTGAATTTCGCAACTTTGACCGACTGTAGTGTAAAAAAAATGTACCAAAATAGTATGGCAAGTGACGTCAAATTTTGACGCGTTTATTCCTCTTTTTAAAAAGGTATAATACTTACACATTAATTTGAAAAAAAAAATTTTGATAATATTTTTACTCAACAACCCAATTTTTACGATGTCTTACAGAATTCTTAGAAAGAAAAATTTACGACGAATTGAATCTAACCTCTAAAGAATTACTATTGTATGCTCATAAAAATAACAACAGGCCTCTCAAAAAACAGGTTAGACCGTAAGGGACGGTATGTGCATGCATCTCACCATAGTGATTCGTTATTACAACAGGAGGGAGCAAGACAGAAACTATCTTTGCGATTTGCTGGTTCTTCTTTATGGTACCCCATTATTCAGGTAAGAGTGAGGGAGAAAAAGGTTAGAGGTGCGAGTGAGATAGATAGTGAAGAAGAAGAAGAACCAGCAAATCGCAAAGATAGTTTCTGTCTTGCTCCCTCCTGTTGTAATAACGAATCACTATGGTGAGATGCATGCACATACCGTCCCTTACGGTCTAACCTGTTTTTTGAGAGGCCTGTTGTTATTTTTATGAGCATACAATAGTAATTCTTTAGAGGTTAGATTCAATTCGTCGTAAATTTTTCTTTCTAAGAATTCTGTAAGACATCGTAAAAATTGGGTTGTTGAGTAAAAATATTATCAAAATTTTTTTTTTCAAATTAATGTGTAAGTATTATACCTTTTTAAAAAGAGGAATAAACGCGTCAAAATTTGACGTCACTTGCCATACTATTTTGGTACATTTTTTTTACACTACAGTCGGTCAAAGTTGCGAAATTCAATAGTTTTCCATATCACCTTTAGTTAAAATAATATTTTATTTTAAAATGGTACAATAAGTACATTATTTTTACATTCTATTTAGACACAGCAATACCCTAGATTACAAAACCTCCAAGAAATATCGAAATTATCAGCATTAGCAGTCACAGCATTCAAAAGTATGTCACAGGGTGCTCATTTCCCCTTTTTTTTTGAAATCAGTATAATTCTGTAAGTACATGGGGTGGATTTTTTAAAATATTTTTCTGAGTACTGTTAGAACTTGGGGCATCGTGGGAATCCAGTTGGACGCCAGGTTCTTGGACACCCTGTATAATAATAATAATAATAATAAGCTGGCAACACCAACGTCAACACGTCACGAAATTTTCATTTATATTTATTTTCAGTTTTATTAATTTTAGTCGCAGTTTTTATAGTTTATGAGAAACCTTACAACAAACCTGAAGCAATAATAAGCAAGACATAATTTAAAAATACTAAAATGCACCAGAATCCTACAGATTTATTTCAAAAACTGCCAAACCGGGAGTGACAACTGTCATGTTACCTCCGACAAAACACAAACCTACGAATGAAAATTGAAAAATGTTGACGAGATCAGCTGCACGAGCACGCCCACCACCTCCGGATTCTTCGCTCAGCTCCGCCTCGCCCCCGCCGGTATCCAGCCCCATTGTGGGCGCTGTGATAACACCGGCCGCGGCAGTTGCGTCGAGCTCGAGCGACGAGTATTTTTCCCCGCCGACGTCGCCAACACCTGTACGTCGGCAGGGGAGAGGCCGGCCACCGAGGAGCTTGGGACTTAGGGGCCAACCGGCCCCGAGCCGGGTCCCCGCTGCCGGTGGTTGTGTGCAGCGCATGAGATGGACTCAGTCTATGAACGAGAACGTCATGCGCGCATATTACGGGTCTACAGAGGGGGGAACTAACCTCACTGCGTACCGTGTTAGGATGCTGTCTCTGTTTCAGGAACTGGAACCAACCGTCAACGTTTCGGCCCAACGAATATCGGATCAGGTGCGAGTCATCCAACGCAATCATAGGTTGGACGATGCCGCACTTGATAGGCTGCGCTCAGAGGTACTGAGCAACCATATCATCTCAAATCCGACACAAACCGCGGTACAACCTTCAATTATTGATGCACTCCCGCCGCGGTCCAATCATGTTGTCGAAGAGGAGGATGATAGGGTCGCCACAGTAAGTAGCCAGTGCAACGACCGATTGAGGGACGCACTGGAGGATGCGTTTTGCGAGTATAGGTCCACTCCGACCGAACTTAGACCCCGACTACCACGCCTTCCCATGCACAAGAAAAATAGGGCGCTGATGTGTGCCTTGGACTCGCTGCTTAAGGATTTTTTCGAGAGCAGCGAGAATCTCGTTGATACACACTCGATCCTGTATTGTGCGGCTGTTGCGGCATGTCGTTTAGCTAACGTCAAGTTTCCAAACTGTGACGGAGCTACTCGACCAAAACCAGCAGTTCCAGCCTGGCAGTGCAGGATCGAGCGTCGTATCGATGGGGCCAGGGTACTCATCGGCAAACTATACTGCTTCAGGCAGGGCAATACACGTCCACGTGTGATGCGCTTTGTGAGGCGGGCATTCTCGGGGACTGGAATCAGTCCTCCAGAATACATGTCCCGTGTCACAGAGCGCATCGACTTCCTGAAGCAGAAAGTTTGTGCATGGGCGAGCCGTATTCGGCGGTATAAGCGGCGGGTTGATCGGTACACGCAGAATCGCATGTTCCAGAGCGATGAGAGGTGGGTTTATAGAGCTTGGGAGCGACCTGAACAAAATGTGACGGACGTGTGCCGCCCGGATGATGCTGCCACTAGTGCATTCTGGCGCAGCATATGGTCGGTACCCGTCTGTCACGCTGAGGCTGGCTGGATGAAGGATGTTGAGCGAGTGTGTGAAGCTATACCAGAAATGGAACCGGTTTTAATTACGCCATTAGATGTGGCCAGAGCAGTCCGTCCGTTACCGAATTGGAAATCACCGGGACCGGACGGACTACATAATTTTTGGTTAAAATGGCTAATTAGTTCGCACACTCGCCTAGCATCTCAATTCCAGTCATCCTTAGAATCTGGGTCGCTACCGCAGTTTCTAACAACAGGCGTTACCCACCTGCTCCATAAGTCAGGTAGTCCCGCGGAACCCAAGAATTATAGGCCGATCACGTGTTTGTCGACGATCTATAAACTTCTTACATCCATTTTGAGAGCAAAAATTAATATGCATATTGACAGTAACTCGATTATGTCTACCTCTCAAAATGGATGTAGGAACGGGTCCCGCGGTACTAAGGAGCTACTCCTCATCGACATGGCCATTAGCCAACAGGTTCGTCGATCCCGCAAGGATCTGTCGACATGTTGGATAGATTACAAGAAGGCCTATGACTCGGTGTCACATGCATGGCTCATGAGGGTGCTGGAGTTGTACAAAATTGATGCAACTCTACGCACCTTCCTTGAGTCGTGTATGGGGCAATGGAGGACGGTCCTTCGCTATCCAGGGTGTCGACGGATTCGGGGGAATGATGAGCCTGTAAGGATTAAACGGGGAATATTTCAGGGCGACAGTTTGAGTCCACTCTGGTTCTGCTTAGCCCTGAATCCACTAAGCACACTGCTGGAGGATTCAGGTCTAGGCTACCGGCTGAGGAGAGGTGGTCAGGTCATATCTCACCTCCTCTACATGGATGATTTGAAACTCTTTGCCCCCAACAAATTGCGACTGATGGAGCTACTGAAGGTAACTGAATCTTTCAGTAGCGCCATCAGGATGGAATTTAATGTGGACAAATGTGCAGTCATGCATGTAAAACGAGGAGAGATTATGGAATCCGAGGGAATTCAACTTTCGGATTCCATACACCTTAGATCCCTCTCCTCATCCGAAACCTACAAATATTTGGGTATGTCGGAAGCGTTAGGTATCAACGTTGCTGACATGAAGCAATCGTTGAGGGAGCGCTTCTTTGGTCGCCTGAAGAAGGTATTAATTAGCCTTCTTTCGGGCGGGAACAAGGTGCGCGCCTTCAACGGTTGGGTCATGCCGGTCTTGATGTACTCTTTCGGCATACTCAAATGGACTCAAACTGAACTTGACGCCCTGGATAGGAGGGTCCGTACACTGCTGACCGCAAACCGGATGCATCACCCACGATCGTCGGTGATGAGACTGTACATCCCGCGGAAGTGCGGGGGTCGAGGCTTTTTAAATGCGAAGACCCTCCACAACCGCGAGGTGTGCAGCCTCAGAGAATATTTTTTAAAATCCGATGTGGGTATGCACCGTGATGTGGTCGCAGTGGACAAGGGACTCACCCCGCTCTCCATGGCTAAACAGAACTGGCGCAAACCTGTAGTACTTACTACCGATGACCGCAAGAAGGTATGGCAAAGCAAGGAGCTTCACGGACGCTTCTATCGGGCTCTTCATGAGCCCGGTGTAGATTTCTTAGCGTCCGTATCCTGGCTACGTTTCGGTGACCTTTTCGGGGAAACTGAAGGTTTCGTTTGTGCAATTATGGACGAAGTTATCTTGACGAATAACTACCGGAGATATATTATGAAGGACGGGACGGTTGACGTGTGTCGGGCATGCCACCGTCCGGGTGAGTCCATCAGACATATTATATCGGGTTGTTCTCGTCTGGCTAACGGCGAGTACTTGCACAGACATAACCAAGTCGCCAGGATTATTCACCAGCAACTTGCTTTGAAATATAAGCTTGTGGACTCTGAGGTACCGTATTACAAGTATGTGCCCGACCCAGTTCTCGAAAATGACCATGTCACGTTGTACTGGGATCGATCTATCATTACTGACAGGACTATTGTAGCCAATAAGCCTGATATAGTGGTGATAGATCGATTAGCGCGCCGCGCAATGATTGTCGATGTTACCATTCCACATGACGGGAACCTCGTGAAAGCTGAGAAAGAGAAACAAATAAAATATCTCGACTTAGCTCACGAGGTTGTTGACATGTGGAATGTGGACTCGGCTGTCATTGTGCCGATTGTAGTAACGGCCAACGGCCTGATAGCCGATAGCCTCGACCAACATCTTTCGAGGCTCTCGTTAGGCGGTTGGATCAAGGGCCAGATTCAGAAGGCAGTACTCCTCGATACGGCTCGTATTGTGAGGAGGTTCCTATCTCTGCAGCCCTAACCACCGGTAGCTTGGACCCTGCTCCCGACACCGGCGGACCACTATTTTTTATATTTTTAAATGTTTTTTATTTATTTTTTAAGAAATATTTAAAAATGTATTTTATAAGGAAAAAATATGAATAAACGAAATAATAATAATAATAATAAATATCCTTGGACATTTCACACAACGCCATCTAGTCCTAAGCTAAGCAACCTAATGCTTGTGTTATGGTAACGAGATGGCTGATAAACTACTTATATACATTTTTTTTTTTTTTTTTTATAAATACATACATATTATAGATAGAAGAATTCTATTTCATATAGGTTTACCTACCTACCATTGTAGGTAAACCTATATGAAAACGTCAAGTTGCCTTATTCAGGTTCATTCTACACTCCTACCAACTTACCTGTGAATTAATGGCGAAAATTGGAACTACGGCCGTCATGTTGAAATGTCATTCGATTGCCGAACATACAAATAATTGATTGTATTGTTGATAATAATATATAATTTATACACCCAATTAAATACATTTTATAATTTATAATAAATAATAATATGGAATTAATTAAATTGCAACTACACTCCTTTGCAAAAAAAACGGGCAGTTCGGATTTTTCTACATTATTGGTAATCATTTAGTTCTCATGAGGTTTTAATAGGCAAACTATGTTCCTGGCACATAATAAAGAGTCTGGGTATGAAAAAAAGTTAATTTCAAATTCAGAACTGTTGTTTTTAATAATAATAATCCCTTTTTCAGTTTATGACTTTTTACTTACTATTCGCGGGTTTGCGGTTAAATGGTTATCAGGCAACTAAAACTAACTTCTCGTTATTTTTATTAGAATAATTTATGTTTGTCGCATAATCCTGCCTCATTGTGACTTAAAACAGATATCTTTGTGTCGATTATAATGGCAGAAAAAGCAACAAGAGCTAGTAAAATTATAGTGCCGCTGGAAGTGGGGTGTAGCCAATGTTACGGTTCACAGCCGTTAAACGTGAGTGGTTCCACCGTCCAAAGAACATGGACTCGATACCAAGAGACAGGTTCCGTTCAAAGAAGGCAAGGTTGTGGGAGAAAACGTTGCACACAACCACGAGACGACCGCTTTTTAGTGACTCAGGCATTGAGTAATCGCAAATGCAGTTACATAGACCTCAAAAGAAACCTTGAAGAGGTACGAGGAGCACAAGTTAGCCTATGGACAGTGAGGAGGAGGCTTTTAGCGGTTGATATACGCAGTCGACGACCAGCGCGGGCCCCCAATTTACTCCGTGAGTACCGGATTGCTCGACCGAGGTTCACTAGAAATTGTCTATCTTGGACACTAGGTAACTGGAGTAGCGTACTCTTCTCCGATGAGGCTCGAATTTGCCTGAATGGTGAGGACCGACGTCGGCGAGTGTTACGAAGACCAGGGAAACGCTATGCCGACGTGTGTTTTGAAGAAATCACCCCTTATGGTGGAAGGTCCGTTATGTTTTGGTCGGGCGTAACTTCCAGCTATCGTACCGAGATAGTGTTCATTGCAAATGGCTCACTAAATGCGCAAAGGTGCATAACAGGAATAATTTGTCAACAGGCACAGCCCGCACTGACTGTAATTGGTGAAGATGCCATTTCATGGACGATAATGCTCGGGACCACCGTTCTGGCGACGTAGATGCTTATATGCAAGAGGTCGGTATTCGTCGTCTGGATTGGCTAGCGCGGAGCCCCGACCTTAACCCCATTGAGCACGTCTGGGACCTCCTAAAACGGCGAGTACGACCTGTCCAACGACCTTCCACAAAACATCAGGTGTGATTTCGGCTGAGTGGGAACACATTCCACAGGACACCATCAAAAACCTGGTGGAAAGCATGCCAAGACGATTACATGCCGTAATCGCTGCAAGGAGAGGTCATACTCGTTATTAATTTTTATTTTTTAATGTCTTTTTTTATTAAAATACCATAAAAATACTCGTAGTCTTAATTTAATTATACCCTAAAAATTTCCATTTTAACACGACTTTCTGTTTACATTGACTAAAACACCGATTCCAGGATTTAAGGGTTAAAAACTATATTCTCAATGATAATAAGAAATTTCTAGTCATTTATGCTAACGACATACTATAAATATTAATATTATCCATAGAAAAGCCAATAACTGTAAGGTGCCCGTTTTTTTTGCAAAGCAGTTTATTAAGTACTTGCCCTCTTCCTCTCTCCTAATTTTGCTGTGCCCGACAGGGTCCATATTGATGTTTTACTAAGTATGTTACACCATCTATTAGGTCGAGGAAAAAGTTCTTTCGTATTTTATATACAAATTCAAGACAATTTTTTTTTCATACTTTATTATTTAGTTATGTGTCATTTGCCAAATGGGTCAAAACTGTTTTGTGGTCAATTCCCAGTTCTTCAGCTACTTCGTAACTACTGATATGCCGATTTTGCTCCACTTTTTCAAAAATGGCATCCATTTTATCCGTAACAGGGCGACCAGAGCGACGTGCATCTTTGACATCAAAATTTCCGGATTGAAAACGCTTAAACCAAAGAAGGACGGCCAAATCGTACCTGACTACGAGACGGTGGTGTACAGATATGCCATATATATGAAAAAATCTAGTATTTTTTAAGGTCTTAAAAAACATAAGAAATAGATATTTAAGTCTTCAGAAAAAAAAGCACAAACACATTTTTTTTAATAACATAATTTGCAAATTATTTAGAATAACATGTTCAGAACGCACCTTTGACGATTCATTTTGCTTAAGAAATGATTTAGTACTCAAAGATTATAATTATTCACGTTTTTCTGAATAGTTATTAGATGTAATTCAATTCTATATACTTGTGTATCAAACCAACTAGTGCTGTTTTTATTATGTATTGGATTCTTGTCATAAAAATAATTATGTGGGTTCATAGTAAGTATCAGCATTTTGTTCAATTGTGTACAACGGAACGTCATAATATGTCATCAACGCGCGCCATGGATTGACAGTGTCAATACTGTCAATTACAACGGGTGTCAATTTGACACTAATATAGGATTCTCGCCACGGTGTTCTAGGTTATCACGTGTGTCTAGAATTTTTAGCTATCTTTGTGTGATTGTTGATACTTTTGTGACTTTTTATTGTTTAAGTGTGTCGTTCTTGTGTTCGTAAACAGGTTTGTATTGTGATTGTCTTGTTTTAAGTCTCGTTTTATTCAACATGGATGACAATAAACCCCCTGATCCTGACCCACCAGATATTCCAGATCCTTTAACTCCTTTTACTCCTTTCTCTCCGAATCCACTATCCCAATCTGCGGATGTTGTTTGTAGAGTCACAGAAATGGATGTAACTCAATCCCAACAAACTTCACGCAAACGTTCTGGTACCAAAGAAATCTCGACATCTATCCCTCCAAGCAAGCAACCAAAAAGTCAAATTGGTCGTGATAAGTACTCCGTAATGGATAAGGCTCCCTATATTGTCCACGTTTCTCGTATTGAGAATCAACCAAATGCTGGCACCACCCTACATCCTGTTAATTTTGGTAAATTCCTTATGAATAACAACATTGCGAACATTGTTCGTGGTGGTGTTAAAAGAGTCGGTAGAAACCGTGTATCAGTGGAGTTTGCTTCCCCCCAGGACGCTAACTCTTTCTTGAGTAACAGTCTGTTGATCAAACATAGTTATATTGCATCAATCCCCACATTTAATGTCACAAGGATGGGTGTTGTTACCGGTGTTCCCTCAGATATTACGGAAGAAGAAGCCATAACTTATTTGACTGTGCCCTCAGGCTGCGGGCAAATACTGAAAGTCCGCCGTATAAATAGGAAAATTCAAAGAGACGGCGTTACTGAATGGAAATCCACTGAGACATGTGTTCTGACGTTTGATGGTCAAGTTTTGCCAGATAGGATTTACTGTTGTTATACATCCCTCCCTGTTGAGCAGTACATATACCCGACAATTCAATGCCGTAAGTGTTGCAGATTTGGTCATGTGGCGAATTTATGCAGGTCTAAACCCCGCTGCAGTAAGTGTGGCCACGATCACCCTGGTGATGGTTGCAACATTTCTGAGGGCGAGGCATTCTGTGTGCTTTGTTCGGGTAATCACTTTGCTGATAGCAGGTCATGCCCCGAATATGGTAGACAGAAAGCTATTAAGACTGTCATGGCTGAGAAATCTATTCCCTATGCAGAGGCTAGTAAGATTATTCCAACAGCTTCCCGCAATTATGCCAACGCTGCCAAAACTCCAATTTCTCAGTCCTACCGCAAAACTGTGACACTTAAACCCAAGACCCATGCCCCTCTTTCCCCGTCTTATGATAAAGTTTCTCATCAACAGATAGTTAGTTCTCCCCTACCATCACAGCTTAATGGCTGTGCTCTTAATTACAACAATGCTTCTTCTAATAATACCAGTTCTATTATTGAACTGCTTTTAAAGCTCTTACCTACTATTATTTCTTCTTCTGTTAGTTCCCAATCACCGTCCAACGTTGCCGATCAACTTATTACACTACTTTTACAAATTAAAAATGGCGTCTCGCCAAGTATTCCTACAGTGGAATGTGAGGAGCGTGTGGCATAAAAAGCACGACCTCATATTTCTTTTAAATAAATACAAGCCACTGGCTTGTTCCATAGCTGAGACTTGGCTCACCCCAAGTCTTAGCTTTCGTATGCCACACTTTAACATTCTCAGGTGTGACAGATCTGATGGCTATGGAGGATCGGCTCTCCTTGTTAACAATCGGGTCCCCCTTTTGCCCTTCCCTTTGCCTTCGCTCACAGGTGACATGAGTATTGTAGCAGGAAGGGTGGAAGGCATTACAGTGTTTTCGATATACATTGCTCATCCTCATCACGAGTTTTTGACTATTTTAAAAAACATTTTTTCCAATATTCATGGTACAATTTTGGTTATGGGTGATTTTAACTGCCACCATTACAGATGGGGGTCCGAACGCTGTGATGCCTTTGGTGTAGCTTTGGTTGAGATCTTGGATGATCTGGATCTATGCATTCTTAATAATGGTTGCCCAACTCGCAGATCCCCTCCTGGTCAACAAAAAAGTTGTGTGGATTTAACTTTTTGTTCGGTTGAGTTGGCAGCTTCAACCCATTGGGAATGTACGACTTTGACGCATGGTAGTGATCATTACCCTATTGTTATATCTTTGGTTAATAAGACTTATTTAGAGAAAACTTCCCCTCCACTTTTGAAATATAACCTGTCCAATCCAGATTGGACAAAATTTGTATCATTATTGGAGGACAAAATTGAGGCTCTTCCAAATTTAAATTCAAGTTTATTAGATCCTTCTGGTCACTGCCATGCCAAAGGCTGTTATGAGGGATTTGTCACAGCCATTACCTCCAGTGCGGATTCATGCTTTCCATTGAAAAACAGTGCCCGTGACAAAATACCTTCTCCCCCGTGGTGGGATCCAGAATGCACTTCGGCAGTCAGGGATAGAAATGAGGCTGAACGGTGTTACAATGCAGATATGAGCACCGAAAATCTACTGACATATTTGCGGATAAATGCCAGATCCAAACGTCATCTTCGCAAGAAAAAACGTGCTGGTTGGGTTAAGTTCTGTACCTCCTTATCTCCCTCTACTCCTGTCTCGTTAGTTTGGAAAAACATCAACAGGTTTAGACGTGGGTGCTCTCCATCAGTCTCTTCACCGATCACTAGGGAAACAGCTGACCTTTTTTTTGACAAAATTGCTCCACCATATGTTCCTCTTTCTTCTGAATGTTCTATTAATATGTCCCTACAAAATGTTTCAGAGGATCCATTTGATGTGCCATTTACTTTGAAGGAATTGAATGTGGTATTGAGACATGTTCGGGACTCAGCCCCCGGTATTGACGGTGTGCCATATTCTTTTATTGTTCACTCTGGAGACAAGGCTAAACTCTACTTCCTTGACATCATTAATTTTTGTTACAATAATGGCTGGGTTCCTGATCAGTGGAAATTACAAATTATTATTCCCTTACTGAAGCCAGGCAAACATGTAGATGATCCGAACGGCCTTAGACCAATTGCTTTATCCTCAGTCTTGTCCAAACTATTGGAACACCTTATTAAAAATCGACTTGAATGGATAGTCGAAGCGAGAGATTTACTGCCGAATTACCAATTTGGTTTCAGGAAAGGGCTCGGTACTATGGATAGCGTTGGCGTTTTAGTTACGGATATTCGCTTAGCGTTTTCCAAAAACGAATCCGTTGTAGCCGCCTTCCTAGACATCTCCTCTGCATACGACAACGTTCTTCTTCCCGTACTCAGGCAGAAACTGCACCAGCTGAGTCTCCCGGTTAAGATGATCGAATGCATCTGTGCTCTTCTCTTGTCTCGTTCTTTGGTTCTGAGGGTCCAGGGAGAGGATTTTGATGTAAGACAGACGTGGAAGGGACTCCCGCAAGGCTTCGTGTTGAGCCCCCTTCTTTATAACCTGTATACAGTGGACATTGGCTCCTGCCTAAATAGTAACTGTCACATCCTCCAATATGCCGACGACTTAGTCTTGTATGTGACAGATTGCTCTATCATAGACGCTGCGTCATCCTTATCCCTCTCTCTGGACTCTCTGAACCAGTGGCTTTTAAGCCATGGTCTGTCATTATCGGCACCAAAAAGTTCGGCAGTAATTTTTACTCGTAAAAGATTAATCCCACATACAACAGTGGACATTTCGGGTTCTAATATTCCGATAGTTAATAAGGTTAAATTTTTAGGCGTTTTCCTAGATTCAAAATTAAATGGTAAGCATCATATTAATTTATTAATTAAAAAATGTGAAAAAGTGGTTTCGATTTTAAAGGCTCTCTCGGGTGTCTGGTGGGGTGCCCATCCTTACACTATGAAATTGGTCTATAACGCCTTAATTCGTAGTGTTTTAGACTATGGTACGTTCCATTTAGTTCCATGCAACAAGGGTGCTTTGGCAGGACTGGATAGGATTCAGTCAAAGTGTCTTCGGATCATCTCTGGTTGCATGAAGTCTTCTCCCATTAACGCATTGCAGGTTGAGTGTGCTGAACCTCCCCTGGCCTTGAGACGGCAGTATCTGGCCTCTCGTTTTCTGGCTAGGTTAATATCTAGATCTTCCCATCCCCTTTTAGCAAGATTGAATGAGTTAGATGCATTATGTAGAAGCTCAAATTTCTGGAAAAACAAAGAAATCCCCTTAATCATAAAAGCATTTCGTCAGATTCATAATTTAGCATGTCCAATAGAACAGAATCCCCGTTTACCTCTTTTTAACTTTCCCTATGAAGTCTTATGTTTCACACCAAAAATTTTTTTTGACATCGGTATTTCCAAAAAGTCCCCTTCAGCGAATTCAGACTTCAATGCGGCGGTGGGAGAGCGTTGGTCCGGGTTTCAGAGGTTCTTTACAGATGCTTCAAAATTTAATGATCTCAATAGCATTGGTGCTGCGGTTTATTACCAAAGCTCCAGAATTATTCTGCAGTACAAATGCCCTGAGGAGTCTTCTGTGTTCACGGGCGAGTGTGTGGCTTTATTGGAAGCTTGTCTTTTCATAGAGTCACATCACAATATTGACAAAGCCGTTATTTTCACTGACTCTCTTAGCTGTCTGCAAGCCTTAGTACAAAACCCTTTCAAAAGTAAATTGCACAGTTCCCTTGTTTTAAAAATTAAAAAATCTTTATTATCTTGTGCTAGTAGTCAAAGGGAAGTTCAGTTAGTTTGGATACCTAGTCATTGTGGCATTAAGGGCAATGAGTGTGTTGATGCTTTGGCCAAAGATGCTTGCTCTTCAGCAACAGCTGATCTCACCTACAACATTCTTCAGGGGTATGACTTACTCAGCCTTCCAAAGGCTAAGCTCCAATCCTCATGGCAGGAACACTGGAGTATCACTGGAAGGAAAAAGGGCAGGTTTTACTATGCAGTACAGCCAATAATAAAACCAAAACCTTGGTTCTATGGCTTCAAAAAAGCCTCCAAAACAATTATTTCTACGCTTTGTAGAATTCGCTTGGGTTTCTGTTGTACTCCAGTGTTTTTGCAAAAGATTCGTGTTCGAGACTCCTCTCTCTGTGAGTGCGGGTTGGAGGAAGGCACTCTGGACCACATCTTTTTTGAATGCTCAAACAACATCCCACCTTTAGATTTATATAGGCGCCTCCCAAAATTTAAGATCCCTCTTCCGACTAATTTTCCTTCTTTACTAACATACTCTTCTCCAGATCTGCATGTGGCGCTGATGACTTTCATCCGTCACAATAACATAATATTGTGAATTACTCCGTATGTGTTGGTGTGGTATACGTGTATTTTATGTTTTAACAATTATAATATTTATTTATTTCTATTTTTTGTTTGTTTCAGTCCTGTACTAACCCAGCAAGTTGTATCAACTGGATCAACTAAATATTTTTTTTTTTTTTTTATTTTTTTTTTTTTTTTTATTTTTTATTTATCATGCACACTTGTATATCTAGCTCACTTTAGACATTGGCAGAATAGTCGACATCGGCTTTGCTTGCCATTTTTTAAAAATAGAATAGAATAGAATAGACACTAATATACTGTAGTGTGTAGTCTTTGCACCCGGCAATCTCGCATTATTGTGTTGTTGTTGTTAGTGTGAATATTGTGATACGTACTGTACTGTTTTGGATTTCCTTCTGTTGTTTGACCTTGGCATTGTTTTACAGACTGATAACTAGGTACCGCTTGTGACGATTATTCTGTGCTTTTGATTTCCGGACACCGATAACCTCAAAAGTATTTTTTGCATTATTGAAATATCTTGGCTATTTAGATATTATTTTCGAAAGGGATGGTGTTTACTACATAAAACAATCAAATCTCACTATAATTTGCTTCTGTACACTGAAAATAAAACTCAGGTCCAGCTTCTATAGAAATTTGGCCGATGTTCTTTGTGCTACTCTCACAGACACTGCACTAGGTCCATAAACATCGCAAATTTTTTTCGCGGCTTGCGTTGCATTTTTACCTTTTTTGTAGTAAAATTTTAAAATGTATCGAATTTCTTCATTAGATTCACTCATCTTGACAGTACGAAAAACAAATGAAAATCACACATTTTCCTAATTTGAATTTGGAATTATGTTCTTTAAAATTTAAACTTTCAATGATACCAAAACCAGCCAGATACAAATAGTATAGCCAAAGAGATTTTATTACAAGTTCATACATACTATAATACGAAAAAACTTTTCCCCGACCTATTATTCTACCTACGGAATGCAATAAATAATTGAGTACCTACCTATTGAATAGGACTGTAACTTCTATATATTTAGATTGCCATAACGGTAGCAGAGATGTACCAGCATCAGCATGATCGATGATTGATAGAAAATCTAAAAACTTTAATTTCATCTATTAGGCCATGCGTGCACTGCCGTGCGTTTTTCTAACGTATAATCTGTGAAGTATGGAATGTCTTTGTGCGCACTGCGGTGAGAAAAACGCATGCGTTTTGTTACCGTAGGCCCCGCCCAGTGCGGCAGAACTAACGCAAGGCCTTAGAGCGAGCGCGCACTGCGGTGCGTTTCCGGTAGTTCTGCCGCACTGGGCGGGGCCTACAGTAACAAAACGCATGACCGCAGTGCGCGCACTTCAAAGACATTCCATACTTCACAGATTATGCGGTAGAAAAACGCACCGCAATGCGCGCTCGCCCTTAGATTAATAATCTAAGCGCAAGGCATTCCACCGCACGGCAGTGCGTGCAGGCACTTATGTAGGTACCAAATGGGAATATTCTATCATCTTCCTTAGGATTAACCGAGGAACCACCTAACATGTAAAATAACCAGTTAAGATGGTTTTACCCGACATCGCACAACTTGTTAATTATACCACTTAATACTAGTACAGAGGCCTTAGTGCGAGTTTTTATACTTACTCGATCGCGTTTACGTTAACGTTGACGTATGTCAATTCGTATGGAATAATTGTGTTTCCCATTTACAGTCACCAGGCGGCGCTTATTCATTTTCAGTACAAACTGACGTTTACGTTAACGTGATCGAGTAAGTATAAAAACTCGCACTAAGCCCTCAGTTGTTTTATCTCACGAAAGCGGGTGAGCCATACTTGTAGATGTAATGCGTATAGACGCGCGCTCTTGTGTGCGTACCTGTAGGTAGCGCGCTCCCGAGCTTACGCACACAAAGACAATGTGCATGTAACATTTACACATACAAGTATGGCTCGCCCGCTTTCCTGAGATATAAAAACTTTTTATTTACTTTCTTTTTTTTGCCACCGACTTCCGAAATCAAAGTTATTTTTCACTTTGTAGTGATTTTTGGAAGTCGGTTTTTTTTTTGTTAAAAAGTTTTTATTTCTCGCTTTTTAGTGGGTCTGTTTATAATTTGTATAAGTTACAATAGTCTAATGTCAATTGCTCATCACATTTTACAAAATATTGCTTTTCCCGATGCTGGGACGTTAATTGTTGAGGAGCTCTGCTGGTAAGAACCAGGAGAACAACAACCACAACCACTGACCGCACGCATTGTGTGACGAGCGGAAATTGCTGAGCAACCATATTAAAGTAATCGAATCGCAACCCGAGAAATATTTATCATTGAGTAGTTCCGATGGCCATCTGTGGTCTTCATCATCAGTTCCACTTCACCAAGTGGTGCTTTCCGAGAGCAAATGCACGAGCTACTATAAAAAATACCCAAATCGCTATAGGTGTGCCTATAATATTTGAAGAGTTCCATCGATTTGTCCAGGATCCCATCATCAGAACTGGATTTTGACAAAAATAGGACCATTTGGGAAGTATACCCTTTCCAACAAAAAAATAATTTTTAATCGGTTGGCAAGCGACGGAGTTATGCGCGAACAAACAAAAAAAAATACAAACATCCGAATTGAGAACCTCCTCCTTTTTTAGAAGTCAGTTAAAAACAACTATCAATGTTTATGTGATTATACATCGATATGTAGCTATTTTGCAGCTTCACCTGCGTTGGCGTAGCTTAGCTAGTATTATCACAGAATAAATAATAGTACTAACGTACTAATATTAGAAAGGCGTAATTTTGTGAGTGTATGTGTGTGTGTGTTTGTATGTTTGTTACTTCTTCACGCCCAAACGGCGGGACCGATTTGGATTAAATTTGGTATGTAGATAGCTTATACCCAGTGGGCGAGCACTGGCGTACCCAAGACGTTTGTGACAAGACATTATAAATTATGTCATGTCTTAGAATTTATCTTAAATGCTAGCACGGCTAGCACATGTGATATAATTTAAGGCGCAACATGCTTTTCTTGCTTTTCTTTTTTGACTTCATAGTGTGACCTAGTATTAAAAAAACCGGTCAAGAGCGAGTCCGACTCGCGTACCGAGGGTTCCGTTCCGATTTCTGAAAAAGTGTGCTACTTAGAGACATCGTTTTATTTTTCCTGTAATCTTTACATAAACTTCTATCACATAGAATCATTTCAGATTTTTCGCTCTGCAAACTTCGGAGATAAGGGGGGGGGAACGGTATTTTTTTTACATTTTACATCAAAAGTCGAAAACTATGCGGCCTAAAAAAACATAAAAATAGTTTGAGAATGTGCAAACAGCGCTCTTACCCCATATGCCATAGTAGCCCCACTTTAAATTTTTCAGTCCCAGTTGCAAAAAAAATATAACTATTTTTATTTCTTTCTTATTTGCAAAATAGTTGGGTCAACGTCATCTAAAACTATTCTAAATTTCAAGTTGATAGCATTAGTAGTTCTTGAGATATCCAGCTGTGACAGACAGACAGACAGACTGAGTCACACCATAAGGGTTCCTTTTTTACCATTTTGGTACGGAACCCTAAAAATAAAAATGTGTATGTGCGACCAGATAAAATCTTTTTTTTTCTTTTCTTTTGCTTATAACTCGAAAACGGTGTGTCCTATCGCAAAAATAATGAAAATTTGGGCCCCCTTTATAAATCGCATAAACCCTTTATTTTTAACATGTAGGTACCAAAAAAAAAAGTAGTATTTATGTACTATGTATAAATTATTTTTTATTATTTTTTATTTTGTTGGTTTCGACGCGCATTATTTACATGTCTAAATATGTATTTTTTTTATTTAAAAATATAAAAATAGTAATTTATTTATTTACTTATTACAATTTTTTTTATTTTGTTTTCACGCGCAATTCTTCACGCAAATAAACCACCACCACACAATGCAAGAAAATAATTAATTGCCATTTGGTGCAGAGTAATTAGCAGGAAAACATTATTTTTTTAAAATTTTCAAACCTTATCACCACCTCCGAACGAACGTGATAAAATTTTTCTTAGTCACCGTCAAAATGTGACATTTGTGATATAATTGGTGCGCCCATATTAGCAAATAAGATATAATGAGTCCCAACTAAACGTCAAGAAGTTATGTCACATTCAAGAATTTATCTCACGCCGCCGTACTAGCATTTAAGACAAAACAGTTTTATCGCCCAAACTATGATAAAATGTGTGACTCAAGCCATGTCACAGTAGGCCGTGCTTGCCGGGCTGGATTAACACATAGGCTACTTTTTATGCCGGTCTACGCGAGTGAAACCGCGGCGGGGCGCAGCTAGTCAATATATGATATAGGTACTAATCTATCTATGATAAGTAATTTATAAGTTTAGTTTTAGTTTTTCTGTATATGTGAGTGGTTGACCAAAAAGGGACCTGAAGGGATTGGAAACCGTTATTAATTTTTTTTGAATTTTTTAATCTGTGGTCTTTTAACTTTGTTTTGGTCTAACCAGAATATTTTTAGGTGCCGTAGTGTTTTTTTTATGATTTTTTTTGTGAGCGCACGAGTCGAAACTTGTTTCTACACGAAATTTCAAACGCGATTTACTCGAAATCAATTATTTTCCCTTGAGGTCCCTTTTTGGTCAACCACTCACATATTCTGTAAGTTTTGTTAATTGTTGATGTTTAACCTTTGTTTAAATAAAATCCTCAGTATCTATCTATATCAATAAAACCGGCCAAGTGCGTGTCGGACCACGCACAATGAAGGGTTCCGTAGTTGAAAAGAATTTTATCCACAATACAAACTTAACATTGAAGTTGAAAAACATATTCTTCAATTCTATGTCAATTCGTCAGTTCTTTTGTCAATTCTCCAACTGCAAATTTAAGTTTGTAATTCTAAAAATATATTTTCTAAGTAGTAAAATTACAAATTAACAATTTTCGGACTTTTTCCTTTACTTGCGCTGTGAGACCTTGCTTCTTGCCAAATTTTATGATTTTAGGTGAACGGTGAGTACCCTAAGTCTAAGTAGGTTTTGATTTACTTGCGAATAAGTATTAAAATATGTTGCATAAATAGCCGTATTTTCTTATTGCGTTGACTTAGACGATTGATTTTTTTAGAGCTCCAAGATACCAGCAAAGACATGAATTTTATATTAATTTTAACTTGATACGTCTACGCGTTCCTGGGAAAAGGGTCTTGACAGACAGACGGACAGCGAGATCCGTTTTTTCCTTTTGAGGTACGGAACCCTAAAATTAATGGCTAAATGTGTTGCTAAGCACAAAACTCGACAACGGTTAGACCAATAATTCGAACTATCGAGGTAGTTAAGTCCTTATATAGATATAGGTATACCTAACTGACCTAACCTACTCATGGGAAAAACCACTACAAAATTAACACTACAGTTAAGTGCATAAGGTTTAAATCGGGTCACAATAGTATAGTGATGTCATTTTTGTAGCTACTTGAAAAATGAATGGTACACGTAGTACGCACGGCTACAGATATAGCTATTCATTTCCAGTATAAGCTGATCTCGCATTGTGTAGGATTTCCTTACAGTGAGAGGTCAGTGTAAACTAGAAATTTATAGCTTGTGTAGCCGTGTGAACATAGGCATTTAAAAATACTAAAAAAATCATATATCCTGGAATTAATTTGTTTAGTCATTATTTACGAGTGGGTAGGTACTCTACCTAATTAAATGTTTCAGTTCAAATATGACGCTTAAAAGGTGGGGGTACCTAACTGAGCAGGAAAAAAACAATGAAGGAAAAATTATGTTAGGCATATTTTGTTACAGTGAGTAATTGGTTAATATTAGGTAGGTACGCAAAACGGTTTGTGTTTCGATAGTAGGTAAATACCTATTTTAATACTATTTTCCCCAGTTTACTGATTATGCCATAAATATTCATGTTATTAACCGCTCATGTAACCGCCAAATGAGCGGTGCAAAGGGCCTTTTTTTAAAAAAGGAGGTTCTGTATTTATGACCCGTATGTATGTACGAGTAGGTATATAAATACACAGATTATTTATGTTAGCTATTGTCGGTTTATAAGACCTTACCTATTTATAATATTACCTACATTTTTTAATATTATCAGGTACACCTACCTGTCTTGTTTAAAATTCATTGAATGACCTTATTCAACCGCCCATTGTGTCACCCTATGTAAAATTTCAACATTTATATCTGTAATTTTTATGGTGTGCATAATAAAGAGTATTCTATCTATCTATCTATCTATCTATCTTATTATTGCACAGAAAAAAACTTTTTTCAAAAAAAAAAAAACAACCGACTCCCGAAAAACACTGCAAAGTGAAAAATTAATTTCGGAAATCGTTGTCTTTGGTTTTCTAATTTCACAATAAACAAAAAACTTCAGACCTCTGCGATGCTTTTTCAGTGAGATATCGGCGATAACGTGTTTTTCACCGTTTCAATGGCGCGGCTCCTGAAATATAAATCTAGGATTTTTTGTTATATTTTTACAAATTTTGACAAATTCAAATCTAGGTTTTACAAATAATTTCAGACCTGTGCGATGCTTTTTCAGTGAGATATCGGCGATAACGTGTTTTTCACCGTTTCTATGGCACGAGTCCTGAAATATAAACCTAGGATTTTTTGTTGTATTTTTACAAGTTTTGACAAATTCAAATCTAGGTTTTACAAAAAACTTCAGACCTCTGCGATGCTTTTTCAGCGAGATATCGGTGATAACGTTTTTGTCACCGTTTCTATGGCGCGGCCACGGGGTTTTAGTCTCACAGCTCCTAAAATATTAACCTAGTATTTTTTGTTGCATTTTTGTAAGTTTTGACAAATTCAAATCTGGGTTTTATAAAAAACTCACGTCTGCGATGCTTTTTCAGTGAGATATCGGCTATCACGTTTTTGTCACCGTTTCGATGGCGCGGCCACGGGGTTTTAGTCTTACAGCTGCTAAAATATTAACCTAGGATTTTTTCTATATTTTTACAAATTGTTTACAAATTGAATCTGATCGTTACCAAAATTTCAGGTCTGTGCAACGCTTCGTTTCTGAGATCTCCGTGGCCGCGCAGTTCTCCGCGTTTCGATGGCGCGGCCACGTTCAAACCCTTCTAACTTTTTAACCATAGCTTTGACAAATTTGTGGTTTTGGGAGTCAACTTTTACAAATTGTTACAAAATGTTGGCATAGTTTTTTTTTTTTAACGCCATGGCCGCGCGGTTGAAACGAACACATAGAACCTTGGTTATATTTTTATAATTCAAAAGGTGATATTGAATCGCACCTTAACACTTAGCTGCACTAACTGCGTTTGCGCAGCCAACGTGAATAAGTATGTACTGCGAAGTAATTATGGTTGCAATCATGAATATAAATACTTAAGTATTTCTATACTAGTTCTATACTAATATTATTATAGAACTAGATCGATCTGTAGATCAGGTACCTACTTCTTATTTATTTTTTAGGGTTCCGTACCTCAAAAGGAAAAAACGGAACCCTTATAGGATCACTTGTTTGTCCGTCTGTCTGTCTGTCTGTCTGTCTGTCAGTCTGTCAAGACCCTTTTTCTCAGGAACGCGTGAAGGTATCAAGTTGAAATTAATATCACATACGTAGGTCCGTGGCCCCTTGGAGTCCTAAAAAACTCAAGCTTCTAAGTCAATGCAATAAAAACATACCGCCATTTATGCGATATGTTTTGATACTCGCAAGTAAATCAAAACCTATAGGATACTTCCCGTTGTTCTAGAATCATGAAATTTGGCAAGAAGCAAGGTCTCCCAGCATAAGTTAAGGAAAAAGTCCGAAAATTGTGAATTTGTAATTTTATGACATACAAATTTTATTTTTGGGTTCCATTTGTTTTTGGGATAAATTCTTTACAACTACGGAACCCTTCATTGTGCGTGGTCCGACACACACTTGGCCAGTTTTTTTATTATTGCCCAGTTTAGACATTATCATCTGCCTATTAGCCTTTTCCCAAAGACATTGGGGTCAGCTTCCAGTCTTACCTACTGGATGCAGCTGAATAGATACCTGTATTTTACATGAGCGATTGCCAATCTGACATCCACAACCCGGACACGATAACCCTTGGTAAGACTGGGCCTCAAGTCTGCTATTACAATAGTGTCAGAATGGTCTATCATTGATTTCATAATTGTTGATTTTGACAAGTTTCGCGTCATTATGACTTTCCAATGGTCCACTGACACTTCATTGTAAGAAATGGCATAGAATGGTAATCTCGTACCTCAGAACAATAACAAAGCATAGAAGGAAGGCTAAAAACAGAATTCTGTAACTACCTTTATTCCCGTTCTATTATTAGGTACGATAAAGGTACGATAAAGGATGTGGGAAAGAGATAAATGTTTTACTCTTTGTTTTACTTTCTTGGCATGGTCACAAGATCAATTGTCATTTGGTTAAAAAAGTTATAGTATGACGCGGCCAAATTTGATAGTACTTTGTTTCAATGTCTGACAGTTCGTTCATTGAACTAGCTGACTTATTCGCGTGTTCATTGTTTACGTGTCTGTCGTAATATTCCATGGTTTTGCGATGTTTTAATAATATTTCTACTGTTAGATTGCATGAATTCTTTGTTTAACTACAAATAGTGAGTGTGTGGACGCTGTGGAGCAATTTCTTGTGTGGTTGGGGGCTGCAAGTCCCATTCATAGCGAAAATAAAAAGAACAACAAATATTGACCTTCCATCGGTAAGTTTTTGCTCAATTTCTTGTTGCCTAAGATCTGATAAACGAATATAAATACATAACAAATATTGCTGTGTCACTATATAGCTGAAACCAGTCGTAATATTTATTCCAATAGAAGTTATTAGCGAATATTCGGAAATTGTTTTGGGGTTATCTTGATCAGCCATAGTGACGTAAATAATGTTGTCGATACTTTTCTTTTACAGATTTCCTAGACGATGTGAAAAAAAAATGGATAAATTGTATTCAATCTGCCTAGCCTTTTCCCAACTATGTTGGGGTCGGCTTCCAGTCTAACCGGATGCAGCTGAATACCAGTATTTTACATGGAGCGACTGCCTATCTGACCTCCACAACCCAGTTACTGGGTAATACGATACCCCTTGGTAAGACTGGTTGTCAGACTTTCGGGCTTCTGACGACCCGTAACGACTGTCAAAGATCCACGAATAACAGCCGGGACCAACGGCTTAACGTGCTTTCCGAGGCACGGAGGAATCTCGGTATGTAAAGATGGTCACCCATCCACTGACCAACCCCGGCAAGCGTAGCTTAACCTGACGGATCGACCCGTGCGGCTGTTATTATTTAGCCACGAGCTCCTCCTTTTGTATTTGTATTGGTAGACGAAATTGGACTCCAAACAGCACAGCCACATAATATGCTCCAAACATTTTACTTTGTATTCATTTGGTAATGAACCTATGAAATGGATGTAGCATGTTCTTTAAGTCGTCACTTAGAGAGCATGCTGTTCCTACATTATTTGTTATGGATAGAACAGATGAAATGGTCTTGATATATTATGATATAATTTAGGTATTTTATTGGCAATAAATAGTATCCCGTTCAAATTAAAACTTGATTTATTACATTACAGGAAATACTTATGGAAGTCTGCGAAGAAGGACATAGCGCAATACTGCAAATTAAAAAAACCGCTCACCATCAACAGTAATCTAACATGAAGACAGGCGATACAATGATATTATATTAAAAATATCATTGATGCGATATCATTCTTCTAATTATCCCAGTCGGAAATATAATCGAGTGCAAATTTATTTATTTATTTTTAATACAAAATACGTAATTGTAGGATCCCGTAGCAATGGAAGTTGAAACAGGACCTAGTACATCGGTACAAATTAATGAATCGCAACTGATCTTGACATCTCGTGAAATCATCTCACATCAGTCAGGTAAGACATACAAATAAAACTATTTACCTAAATAAAAATGTTGATAAAAAATCTTACATAAATTTTATTGAGAACTGTTTGTTTTAGGAATCCTTGACACAGATGACAATAACAAATTCAGAAATAATTGGATTCCATCCCGATTCAAGAAGACTGCGCTTTTGGCGAGTTCCTGGTCGCCAGAGCCGACTCCAGAATCCTCAGGAAGTTCATCCGTACCAGGGCGGAATGATTATGGTGTGGGCTGGAATTCGACTAACAGATTATTAAAGTGGCTAGGCATTTTATTTTTTATTTAAAATATTATCTGGTCGTTATTTATTTTTTTATGTACGAAAAGTTTTTGTCGCTTTGGTACCATTTTAAATTTTCATAATAAATTTTATTTTTTCACTAACAACCATTTTATTTAATCAAATAATTCAAATCTCTATTAAATTACGCTTCTACTGATTTACAATAATATATGTAACATAAAAAGTATTAAAATAAAAATTATTAGGTACTTTGAATACCCTTTTTCCCTAGACTTTGTTGAGTAGTCTATGATGTAATCTAAAATTCAAATAAATATGAGAAAGTAAGTTGCTAAAAACATTTGCAAAACCGAATGTCTCCCACTTCTTTTCAATAAACTCATCAGTTATTATGGCAACTAAATACATTCTGGTTTAGCCGGGTCAGATTTAATACATGAAGAGCTGTCGGGAACCAAGGAAGACTTTGGTGATGATGATGACGAACTATTTAGTTCATACTTAAAGTATTGTTTCATTTTGAACGAATATATTAAGTATTGGTATCATAAGTATGCTTAGTTACTTCAAAATTTTTGGTACGCACGGCTACAGATCAAGCTATACATTTCCAGTATAAGCTGATCTCGCATTGTATAGGATTTCCTTACAATGAGCGGTCAGTGTAAACTGGAAATGTATAGTTTGATGTGTAGCCGTGTGTACCTACGGTTATTATTCTTGGCAGTGTAAGAAAGAATGTCATTGTAAATTCTATCGACGTTGAAATTTAGTGGGTACATCACTAGTCAGAATAAAATGAATGACAACCTACAAAATTTCGAAACGTCTTCTGTATACGTGTCCTTCTTTAACATCATAGCGGCTCCATAAGTCAAAATGAAACAAATATATTGAGTTCAGTTGCTATTTTAGGACTACTTCTATGCTTTGTTATTGTTCTGAGTCTCGTACATAATGTTAATGAAAAATGAATGACTGACGTATGCAGTAATCTGCTAAAATTTTGACAGTTCCTTTGATCTGTGACCTTGAGTTTTTCGAAAATCATTTCTAGTCACGAGTTTTATAATAATGGCAATACGACAATGTCATTCTACCACGATTCTATTACGAGACCACTGACCGACCAATGATCGACCATTATGAATTTAGCAGATTGCGAACTTTTAGCAAAATGACAATGCAGTGACAATGCAATGACGAATTTCTAAAAAAGAGCAGACTTGGGGCCCTGCACCCTAATTGCGTAACACATTATCAATCGGAATTTGAATCATTTTGAAACAAATTGCTAATCCATTGCTTCTTATGTTCGAAATATTTTTCTGCTCGACAGCGTAAATAAAACGCAATGAATGTTGCTGAACTGTCAAAATGAAACCAACTCCGATTGATAATGTGTTACGCAATTAGGGTACTGGTTGTCAGACTTTCGGGCTTCTAACGAAACGTAACGAAACGTATAGAATTTTTAGTGGAGGGGCGTGCATTTTTAAATTAGACGATCTTTCTACATAATAGTATATTTATTTCAAAGTATTAAAAAAAAACCGGCCAAGTGCGAGTCGAACTCGCACAAGAAAGATTCCGTACCACTGAATAATATTTATAAATATTTTATTATAAAAAAATACTTCAGTTCAAAACACACGTTTCTTCTATGGGGTTCCGGGTTCCCCTTTAATTTTTAAAATTATTTTATTTTTATTATTTTTTGTTATAGCGGCAATAGCAATATAGGAACAATCTGTGAAATTTTCAACTGATTACCTATTACGGTTCATGAGGTACAGCCCGCTGACAGACAGACGAACAGTGGAGGCTTAGTAATACGGTTCCATTTGACACTAGGTACGTAAAAATTTCACTGGGGTTAGAATTCCAAATCATCGGAAAATGCGATGACTCGAGATCTCTGCCCCATCCATCAATATTCTATACACGTATTTTTTGTATTGCTGTGCTACATAAATGGACGGACAAACCAGATTCTTTCCTATTAGGTATTCTATATTGTTGCCGTGTTTTTTTCCCTTATATAGCATGATTCATCTTTGAATAAAGTAGTAATATTGCCTGTGATAGTCTAATCACGGCTGGGGAAAAGGAAAACATTCTAAAAAAACTTTTTTACAAAAACAAAAACCGACTTCCAAAAAAAACACTACAAAGTGAAAAATAACTTTAATTTCGGAAGTCGGTGTCTTTGGATCTGTATTTTAATTTTTTGCCACCGACTTCCGGAATTAAAGTTATTTTTCACTTTGTAGTGTTTTTTTTGGAAGTCGGTTTTTGTTTTTGTAAAAAAGTTTTTATTTTTCACTTTTTAGTGGTTCAGTTTGTAATTTATCTAAGTTACAATAACCCAATGTCAGCTGCTCATCACGTTTGTAAAATGTTGCTTTTCCCGATGCAGGGCCGTTAATTTTTGAGGAGTTCTCCTAGTAAGAACCAGGAGAAATGGAGCTCATGGTGAAGTCACCATTACCATTATTTTGACGAGCATAAACCATATTAAAGTAATCGAATCGCAACCTGTTATATACTTAGATATAATTGAGTATTTCCGATGGCCCTCTGTGGTCTTCATCATCAGTTCCAGCTCACCGAATGGTACTTTCCGAGAGCAAATTCACGAGCTACTATTAAAAATACCGAAATCGATATAGGTGTGCCCATAAAATTTGAGGGTTTCCCTCGATTTCCATGGGATCCCATCATCAGATCCTGATTTGATGATCATGGGACCACTTGGGACGTATACCCTTTCGAACAAAAAAAGAAAAATCCAAATCGGTCTAGCCATTTTCGAGTAATCGGGGAACATACATAAAAAAAAAAAAAAAAAAAAAGGTTCCGACGAATTGAGAACCTCCTCCTTTTGGAAGTCGGTTAAAAAGAACGAGCATTGGCCACATACGACGCTTGTCCAGTGTGTTATAGTTCGCGTCACGCCACGTAAAAAGACAACTGCCGGTCGATTCTGTAAAAATCTCACCGTGAAAACTTAGATGAAGTGAGTTTGTTTTTGCTAGGAATTGACACTATTGACAGCTCTCTCCACGCTCACTTCACCTAAATTTCACGGTGAGATGGTTACAGAATCGCACTGCTGTAACTGTGTACAGTATAGATCGTGTGACGTAATAACACAGGTATTTTCATCAGACATATTCTCAACAGAAGCGTTCACTCAAACTTAACACTCACCTAATATAAACAAGTTAGTCAACGCAGCACACGGCGAGCAAGCTTGCTAGTTTTACCTAAAACAAGAACTAACTATGGCAAAAAATGCTAACTTTTGAAGGAGCACAACTCTATAATAAATTACCGTCCTGTATAAGAAATCTTAAGAAATCTACACTCTTTCAATGCATTCAAAACTCAACTTAGCCAGTACATAATTGCGAATCGATCACTTCTGGAGAAATGAATGCATTGGATGGGTAAATAATAACTGTAATACTGATGACGAACTTTTTGTAATCTATAAATGTATGTTTTTTAATATTGTTCTCAAGTAAGTGACTTATGTCTTTATTGGGAATAAAGTTTCTATAACCCGAATAAGAACGCCAAGGCTTCGAACTTAGGAGGTTTAAAAAAAAAACTTTATTTCGGATAAGCAACATCTATAAGGGTCAGTAAGCAAAATGAAAACAAAAGGATAACCTAAACGGTTATACATAATGTTCATTTTTTTGATACAAAAAATTCTTCCTCATCTGACTAAAAATGTGAGCATAGGAAATTTCAAAATGTTCCATATCTCCAGACTTATGATTTTTTTCTCAATGGTGGCGCTAGTTGGCGGCACTACTCGCCTTAAAAAAAACTGAAATTTACTGACAGACAACACACAGCCTTAACCACTGTCTAGAAACATGATATTTTTCACAGGTCAAGAGTTGCATAGGTAATTCGAAAGAGAGCACCAAGAAAGGATTTTTGAAGTCATCCCCCAAAAGGGGTTAAACAGGGAAGAAAGTTTGTATTGTCATTATTCAACTACCTAATTTATTGGCTTGTAACAATTTTGTGAATAGAGGGTAAAAAATTTAAAAGATTTTTTTCAAGAAGTCTTGGGCTCCATTTCAACTCTCACCGATCCCATCTCTGCGCGATTTAAAATTACCTAACAAAAAGTCTCAATTCTACACGAAACAATAAAAATGTACAGTCAGAGTGAAAAACATTCAGGCGATATAAAAATACATTAATCTCCATGCATAGAATAAGACAATGGGCTATTTTCCAAGCCATGTTCTACAAAAATCACAAAGGTCTGGCACGCTGTCATAGCTACTTGTCATGTAAGCATGGGATTAAAGTATTTTTAATTCGTATAAATGTTTTTCATTCTGACTGTACGTTTTTATCTTTTCGTGTAGAGTTGGGACTTTTGAATCGTGTAGAGATGGGATCGGTGAGAGTTGGGATGAAGCCCGAACCTAAATAAGCCAACATACAAATGAATGCTACAGCTGAAAAGCATTCACCAATAGAATACGGTCAATATTTTTGAAATATTGCAGTCACTGGGAAAACCACATTTAGCAGTTGCCACAAACTGTTCATGACTCTCATGAATCATGCTGTTTTAGTCGGCATCCAAATCGTGGTGGGATTTTATCGCGCACTGGATTTTCAACTCTCGTTGTTGAGCCGAGCGTTGAGAATCCAACCTAACAAAAACAGAGTGCATCCCAGCGCGACGAAAAACACACTGTTGGATTTTCAACTCCTGGCGCTAAGCAGAGAGTTGAAAATCCTGTGCGCGTTAAAATCCCGCCGCGATTTTATTACGCTCGTGGAAACGCCGACTAAGTCTATGGACATTTCACGATCTGTTCTACTTACACCATTCATCATCGTCTTTAAGAACTGCATTTCTCTGTTTATCATAATCCTCTAAATAGGTAAGTCATTGGTTAGTTTAGCGTGACACATTCAAGGTGCCAAGTAAAACAAAACACCAGCCAAGTGCGTGTTGGACCACGCACAATGAAGGGTTCCGTAGTTGGAATGAATTTACCCCAAAGACAAACTTAACTTTGTAGGGAGAAAAACATGTTCTCAAATACATCAATATACGTTATTCAACTGCGAATGTGAGTTCGTAAGATTCGCAAAAAAAAATTATGTGTTATAATTTCATAAATTATAATATACCTACTTAACTACAAAAAATTAACGATTTTCAGACTTTTTCCTTCATGATTCTAGTTCAACGGGAAGTATCCTGAAGGTTTTGACTTACTTACGAGTATAAAAATATGTCGCATAAATGGCCGTTTTTTATAGCATTGACTTAGAAGCTTGATCTTTTAAGAGATCCAAGGTATCGTGAACTTACGTGTTTGATATTAATTTACAACTTGATACCTCCACGCGTTCCTGAGAAAATGGGTCTTGACAGACTGACAGACAGACGGACAACGAAGTGATCCAATAAGGTTCTGTTTATTCCTTATGAGGTACGGAATCCTAAAAAAAAAACAAAATTAGCTGGAATAATAAGTCTTTAATATATTTTGGCAAATTTATTTGATGGCATCGTTTTCCCGCCTATGAGGAAAACGTAATTCGTATTTGGAAGCGCAATTGGCGCAATGTACGTACCGAGTTTTGATAATTTGACATTAAAATAACCGCTGCTAAATTAGGCCTCCTAATTGACTTTTTCGAATGCTATTGCTTTCATATTGTTTTGGCTGTCGCACGGTAATATTGGTAACTAGCTGCGCCCCATGGTTTCACCCGCGTAGACCGGTATAAAAAGTAGCCTATATGTTAATCCAAAGTATAAGCTATCTACGTACCAAATTTCATCCAAATCGTTCCAGCCGTTTGAGCATGAAGAAGTAAATAAATAAATAAATAAATAATTAAATATCCTCGGACATTTCACACAACGCCATCTAGTCCCAAGCTAAGCAACCTAATGCTTGTGTTATGGTAACGAGATGGCTGATATACTACTTATATACATTTTTTTTTTTTTGTAAATACATACATATTATAGATAGAAAAACACCCAGACTCGGAACAAATACTTGAAGAGAAGTAACAAACACACACACACACACTCACAAACTTTCGCACCTAAGTATATTAATAGTGTGACAGTAATATTAGTGAGTATTTCACATAAAGATACTGCAAGATATTGTTTTGACACCATCCTAAGAAAATTCTTACTAAAATCGCGTACTTGAGGGAAACGTGAGCGTTACAAGTGACGAGTTAAATCGAATATAAGTCAACGGCAAATTGAACATTTGATCAGCTAAAACATATAAAATGTAAAATTGTAAAAGATAGATCTACTGCGCCAGAGAAAATCTAGTGACACTGTAAGATAAACTTGTATCAAAATCATACTAGAGAGGCAAAACCGGATGCAGCTGAATACCAGTATTTTACATGGAGCGACTGCCTATCTGACCTCCTCAACCCAGTAACTGGGTAATACGATACCCCTTGGTAAGACTGGTTGTCAGACTTTAGCGTAGCTTAACCTGATGGATCGACCCGTGTATGACAACTATATATTCATATTTCTCTTAAAAAAAAACCCAAATCACAATTCGGAAACAAATTAACGGTTCAATAATAATCTATACTAATATTATAAAGAGGAAAGATTTTTTTGT
The DNA here is from genome assembly GCA_905163495.3 of Cosmia trapezina. Classification (NCBI taxonomy): domain Eukaryota; kingdom Metazoa; phylum Arthropoda; class Insecta; order Lepidoptera; family Noctuidae; genus Cosmia; species Cosmia trapezina. The sequence goes on along the minus strand of LR991032.1, from coordinate 21,382,171 downwards.
TTGTGTGTTTGTTTGTTTGTTTGTTTGTGTTTGTTTGTACCGAATAGGCTCCGAAAGTACTGGACCGATTTTAATCATTTTTCACCAATAGAAAGTGAAATTATCAGGAAGTAATATTAACTAGGCTATAATTTATTTTCGAAAAAATTAGAGATCCTTAAGAAAATTGCAATCATGTAATGCAAAGTAGCAAAATTTTTTGCCTATAAAATTATAAAATTAAGTAATAGCGTGGGCAATGCGACGGGTTGGGCTGTGAAACTGGTGAACAAGAAATTTCACGCGGACGAAGTCGCGGGCAGAAGCTAGTATTTTATAATAAGATTACTATTTATTATCAGTACCTAGCCATTGTGCCGATAGCCGACGGCCAATGGCATAGCCAAGAGGCTCCACCATCCAAAGGTACCTATGATCCAGAAAGCAGTACTTCTGGACATGGCGCGTATCGTTAGGAGGTTCCTCCCTCAGGAGCCCTGACCACCCCGGTAGCTTGGACCCTGATCCCAATACCGGTGGCCTAGGTACTATTTTTTATATTTTTAAATGATTTTATAAAAAATATTTAAAAATGTATTTAAATAAATTATATGACATAATAATTTAATTATTGTCACTTCAAGATATCTCAAGAGCCAGGATCCTGAGACTAAATAAAAAACCAAGACAGCGCTGTCAACAGTAACGTGAGGCCGCACGTTTCGGGTTTTGTAAACATGTGTGCACGTAATGAGGTGTAGTTTAGTTGTAGTTTGTAAATGTGTGCGTGTGAGCGTGTATTGCACAGAGCAAGGTGTATTTTTGCGCATGCTTCGCTGTATTGTTCGCAGCGCTATGGGGTTATTTGGTCTGAGGCAGTATCTAGATAAATCAGGAAGCATTTCGGTAATTCCGTTCATATATCTTCTAGCATCAACTCTGTGACGTCAACAGCCACAAAAATATTCATCAAATAGATCAAAGATCACGCGGCCGCAAAACAATATTAAACGGACGAAAAATCTGTAAGTATGTATGAGAAAAGAAACGGTACAAAATCAATGGAAAAGAATAATGATTTGTTTGGATGATTGATTTTCGTATGAGCATCTCTCTCAGTTAAATTATATGTCCAGCGTACGATTAATTATTGGTAATCCTGACATGTGACCGCATTATGTTTTTTCTCTCTCTATTGTCTTCGTATAGCGTTTCATAATATCAGAGAACACAACGTAATTTCGACTTCATTGTAATATTTAAGTATAATATTTTTATAACACATTTGCTCGTAAAGGGTCTCTTATTTCACGAATTTCAATATCGTAATGTATGTCATTACGTACTTGTGCGTAATTGTAATGTAAAACGCACGGGTTTCTTTTTAATAAGGTAAAACGTAAGGTTTATCAAGATGCTCCGTCTAAAACGAACGGTACTTTTTAAATCTTAGCAAAGAGTTTTTATGTCAGAAAAGTGGTCAGCATTTTATGATTAAAATTAACTTTGGGAGATAAAATATAAAAATAAACATTTATTAAATTAAAGAATTAATTCTTTAATTTAATTAATTTTGACAATAAATTGCAACAACAACAAACAAAAACAAAAAATATTAATTTACTTTATTAGTAATACTGGCTGTTTTTGTGCCTTTGCTTTAAAAAAAAAGCTAATTTGTGAACAAGTAAAAATTATTCCGCGCGCTTTTTCTTTTCGCTATATTGTTTTTATTTGAAAATGTCGTCAATTAATGACGAATTTATTAATTCGACACCGCCAGAAGTATTACTTTATATATAGGGTGACTGGTAATTAGTGACCGATATTTAAACACATGATTATACTCATGATAACAAACAACTTTTACTATGGGACCACACCTGAAATCGCGAAAAAAAAATCAGCTGCCCCATACATTCATGTTCGCATAACTCGTCCAAATGTAGGGAGCAGCAGATTTTTTTTCCGCGATTTCAGGTTTGGTCCAATAGTAAAAGTTGTTTGTTATCATGAGCACAATCATGTGTTTAGGTATCGGTCACTAATTACCAGTCACCCTATATATGGCCAGAAGTCTCAGAGGCAGCGAAAAAGGCTACTCTAAGCCTCATGCCTGAAAAATCGACCGATAGATACTTACAAGCGTATCAAAATTTCATCATATGGAAAACAAGCAAAGATCCAAATTTATTTTCAGAAAGTGTGTTTTTAAAGATTTATTCGTTTAAGAAAGTCCGAGTATTATTTATTTCCTCGCAAATATGTTATAAAACGTCGTATGACATACATGCGCTTTGATAATTACTGCCTCTGCTTTCTTGTAGCCCTCGCCTACGGCTCGGGCTAGCAATATCGCCTCGGTTGTAATTTTCAACTTACCGCACTTATATCATAATGTACTAAAGTATTGACCTCTGTATTTAACCTTATGACTTGAGTGTTCTCATAAAATCAGTGAATGCAGATGACAATACTTTAGTGACATTGATGTCAAGCATGATTGTCTGATTCTAATCTTCCTACTTCCCTAATATATTAAAGCATTAAGTCATTTCCGGATTTCCTAAAATGCCCAGAAAACGTAGCAAAAAAAATATGTGGCTAGCTAATATTTTGCTAAATGTAAAGGCTAACTCTTAGCCAGCTAGGCCAGGGCTAGGCGTAGGGGGTTAGGTTTTGGCTAAGTGATTTGAACGTTGTCCGGATAAGCATTATAACAAAAAAAAAAAAATGCGTCTGCGCATTTGATAAAAATAGCACAATGTTCATTGTGCATTCTACGTTTAAATGTCGGAAACTGAAGACCATTATGTAGAAGAATGGGCTAGTTTTTTGGTGCACTTTATTGGTAGGTTGAAGAGATCCGCAGGAGAACCAAGCTAATGTACATGGCCCGACGATTTGCCAAACTTAAGTGGCAGTGGGCAGGGCACATTGCTCGCAGAACAGATGGCCGATGGAGCCGAAAGGTTCTGGAGTGGCCACCGCGTACCGGAAGACGTAACGTTGGAACGCCTCCCTCAAGGTGGACCGATGACCTTGTAAAGGCCGCAGGACTCCGCAGGAACCGGTCGAAGTGGCGGTGCTTGGGGGAGGCCTATGTCCAGCAGCGGACGATGATGTTGATCTGTAAAGAAAGAAAGCAAATATGTTTATTGCCATCAAACAAACAAAAAACGAAACAAACAAAATACAACAAAATCATCTTACAACACACATCATCATCTTCATCTCTTTTATATCTTTGCAGTTACTATTTTTGAGTTTCTGATTGATGCTAAAAATGTTTCGACAAAGTTGCGAACTCATTGTCCCTCTACTATTACCTGTCAGGTGTCACATAATGTTTTAATTCCCTTGCCGATAATGTGGAGCCAATTAGTTCTAATTTCGGGTTCAGTTAGCGTTCGGGTCTGCATTAAGACTGTCGCTTTCTCAGTCTCCGTCGCTTTGTGGCTAATTGTGCATTACGTTTTGATAAGTATTGTTTTTTTCAATAAATTCAGTTATTAATAAAGCAGATAACTTTGTTGTTCCTCGTGCGATAAGGTCGTGTCTTACTTTTGTTAGTATAGAAGTTTTTACGTTGCTCATCGTCGGCTGGAGTAGGTACCTAGTGACCAAATTGTTTTTTTTTTTTTATTGAAAATCGGACATTAACCAGAAAACACTAACAATCTTTGTAAAATCGATCTGATCGTATTACAAATAATTAGGTAGGTAACTATTTTATTTTATTTAGGGCTGAATTTTAAATAGTCAGATAACTTTTATCTGAAGAATAAATATGACAGTTTGGCATATTTTTTATACAAAAGCTGTCCAACCGCCATATTTATTCCATAAATAAAAGTTATCTTACGACTGCAAAATTTGACCAATATTTTTACTAATTCGATTCTTTAAAGTCTGAAGTTATTTTGTTAGTTGATTATTTAAGTTCCTCATAATGTCACTGTTTAAATACAGTATATTTTTTTTAGATTATCCCTCTTCAGTGACCAATATTATTGATAATCGGGAATACCAGATTATCTTAATGAGTCCGAAAACAGATCAACTGCGTTATCGTAAATATACCTCAAACATGTTGGCGTAGGTCGTCAGAGTAAGCGTTTCAGAGTTTGAGCATAATTTAATAGTGAAGAGGGCATTGTCCCCAAGCTATATATATTAATTATAATTAAAATTGATAAACTTCAAAAGTAGATTAGAAGACATTCGAATTCATCGTTAAATGCTCGTTTCGTTAGTTGTATTTTTCTGCCCATCTTAATTATAAAAGTGTCTACAAGATATTTTTTAACTCAAAGACGATCGTTTTGTGATCTTTGATCTTTGTCTATAAGTAGTAAGATTGTTATAATTTTCCGGTTGTTGTGCTCCAAACAATACACCCTAAAATATTTCAGTGCAAAGTGTAAAATTATCAAGAAATAAAAATACTGAAATGTCAAAAAAATGCTAGTTGCATTTGCTGTATTTGTGCTAATTACGAGAACTGCATCGCAGCCCTGTCAATATGAGAACAGTGTGCAACTAACATACCGGTCATACAATGGCGTGAAGTACCTCGACGGGGAATATTATGTGGACAACATCACTAAAGCGGAGAGAGGATGTGTGTGTATGAAAGAAACGTGTTTTCGAAAATGCTGCCCACCCGGACAAGCGTACAACCCGTCAAAAGGTGTATGGCGCTGTGTGCCTGAACCACAGAAGTTCTATGTACCAGTATATAATAATGGTAATAATATGCAGCTAATCAAAGGATTCAATGCTACGGAAAACTTCCATTTTTTGTATGGAAAGATGAAATGTAACAAAGCGAAGAATGAAACACGTTATCCGCTTTTGGAAGGCACGGCAAACATACGTGTCATGACGGTGAGAATTTTTTTTTTGGTTATGCTCTTGATATGCATGTTGTAAATAAAGCTGGTTATTACAAAAGTTTTAGCAATCAAGTGGACAAGTTAGTCCACCCCGGATAGCCGGTGGCAAAGTGGGGGTTTCAGATGCAAGAAAGCTTTGCACTCTGCCGTATCGACTCGGTGCTGATTACCCCGTAAATCACCAACCTATTCATTTCCTACGTTTTGGCCAAAATTTACTAGCCAGTGTCTAAAATAAATTATAAGTAGTTTAAAAAAACTAAAAAACACGCTTTAATACCATTAAACTGAACTAAAAAGTAAAAAATAAATGATTCAATATAAGATTAAAGTGATTAACGAGAAAATATAAGTAATTGTAAGAAAAGCGTGGGGTGCTTTCGAATTACAGTCAGTGTAAGAATGTCGTACAAAGCACCCCACGCTTTTTTTTACAGTGACATAAATTTTGTCGTTAATCACAAAGATACAAACAAACAGGTGAAGCTAATAAAAGCGTGTTAAAAAGAAAGAAAATACGTTGTTTATTTTATTTTATTTACGTAGGATACGTATGGTAGGTATTACTTACAGTTAAACTTAGTTACAGTCTCAATGATATCTTGATAGTGTTTCGAAATCGTGTGTTTTTGTACCTTTATCGTTTTTATCATATCTAATTATTGGTAAACGTATTCCAGAGATTTAGCCTATGTCAATTTTTCGTCTCATCAAATTACTACCGCACAAAGTCACAAGCATTGTGCTAGACAATGCGTCGCTTGAAACAAGTGTTATCCTGCTAGCGTTAGATATGCTAAGTTGACTTTAATTTCGTTAGTGAAAATGACATACATTTTAATGAGTAGGAAGGTAGGTTGTTCCTTGTTCAGCCATGTTTTTTAATTTCACCCTACGGACCCGTCCCACAATGTTGACGCTCCCTGGCTTGTGGCTACTGTTGCTTCACTTTCTTTTAATAATTTTAACGCTGAGCGAAATTTGACTGGTCAGTCATGGTTCGGAGCTCAATACTGTCGTGTGTGCTCAATATTTTGTAATATTAGTTTAACTTTATTGAAACTGGCACCGTTATTCGGGTTATTTTTGGAAAGTTTCTGAGATCGACGAGTGGCATTGGATTATAATTGTGTCAATTCTGTTCTAAAATTAGTTGTTTTAAAGGCAGGTTTGTGCATAAATGGCATTAAAGAAAAATATATTTAAAATTTTGTAAGTTGTAAATTGTATCTACCTGAAAACAACCTAAAGCACATTATGTAAAAGTACCTATGTTAAAACATAAAAAACAGGTAATATTAACCTTTTAATCTGGTGCATTGTACTACCAAGTTTAAGCAAGTAAAAATCATACCTGTGTTATTTACTTCGTAAATGAAACCGGTTCTCAAGAACGCAGGTTCAATAACCATTGTTGAAATCCAGAGGTTTAAAACTATACTCTGCAAAATGCATTGATTGAAACATTATAATTATAAAAGATAGTTTAAATTTAGAAGAAACTCTAATAAAAAAAACTACACCATAGACCTACTTTTCATTCAAAACAATAATTTAATGAGTCACTTTTGATAAAAATAACGAAAAACACTTCAAAACCGGTTCAGCTGTTTCGCCATAAATTAAAAATAACATAATAACACAAACAGATGATACGTAGATATCTATTAGACACTTTAGCATTTTCTTGTAAGTTATAATCATAAAACCGGCAGCATACAAATGCGTTGGATCTTTATGTCCTTCAAGAAAAATTTATATGCTTTTCAAGTGAATATATAAATCATTACATTTATGAATATTCAATTCTAATTCATATTTAAATATTTAATTTCTCATTACTTAAGTTACTCACAGTAAAATTACATTGATTTTCCTCGTAAATTCGTGTACGGTATCTATATGTACGCTTATTCAATTGTAATTTACCGTGCGACCACGGAAAAACCTTATTGAGCAATCGTGAATTAACAGTCAGTCGTAGACCTGCGTACGCGCCGATCGTACAGAGGAGTCACTCAGTGAGAAAATGCAAAACGTACTGTTTATTATATTCGTAATTATAACAAGAACTGCATCGCAATGTGATCAAGAAAACAGTGTAGAATTAAAAAATCGGGTGTATAATGGTGTTAAATATAACCATGGTGAATACTTTGTGGATAACGTGACGAACGTGGAACGGGGTTGTGTGTGTATGAAGGAGGTGTGTGCTAGGAAGTGCTGTCCTTCAGGACAGGCGTACCATGCGACGCAGAAGCAATGCCTCAACATCACGGAACCCTTCGACCCACCGGTATGGAGAGAGCATCGGCTGCTACCAGGATATAATGCCACGAAGGAGCTCCACTTTTTGTACGGGAAAAAGAATTGCTCAGATGAACTGCAGGAGATAAGAGTACCTGTTGCTTCTGCGACTAAGGAGTTTCATTTGAGAACGGTGAGGCATAAGTTTATGAAATTTTAGAAACCGGTAAAAAAATGTTTTACTTAATCGGTTCGCGGACGGTAAATCGTCTATAGACGTCAAACGCCCGCGAAAACGTTAATGTAATTAAATAGGTTCCTGTCTAACTAAATAAACTAATAGGACTTTAATTCGCTGACCAGAATAAGATAATTATTTTACAAAAACACAAAATCTAATATAAAAAAATAACGGAATTTTAACTATGTATATTTGGGCTGGTAAATCCTTTTCTGTGCATCAAAATATCATAATTAGGAACGAAAAATACAATGTGTAAAAAATACCCTGTTCGATCCGATGAGGTCATTATACTCATCTACGAACAACTTTTACTATGGTACCAAACTTGAAATCGCGAAAAAAAAAATTCATCTATTTCCTACATTTATGTTCGCAAACATTGTCAAAATGTAGGCAACAGCAACAGCAGATTTTTTTCGCGATTTCAGGTTTGGTCCCTTAGTAAAAGTTGTTCATAATGATGAGTGCAATGACCTCCTAATGGACCGAACAGGGTTTTTGTTACACATTGTATAATCCTCCGACGTCTTTCGCATCGAAACGAGCTTTGATCAAGCTATTAGAATAAAGTTATTGTGAAAGTGGTTTTATAGATGTTAACGTCTAAGACCGAGTCAACTTTCATCTCAAAACATTTATTAAAGTAGGTAACCCTTTTAAGTACATACATTTTATTATTAATGTCCTTTTGTCATCTGCCTTTTCGACGACGCATATAGCCTATAGCCGACGACTGCCTATCTGACCTCTACGACCCAGTTACTGGGTAATACGATATCCCTTGGTAAGACTGGTTGTCAGACTTTCGGGCTTCTGACTACCCGTAACGACTATCAATGATCTACGAATGACAGCCGAGACCAACCAACTAATATGTAATAGATGGTCACCCATCCACAAACAAACCTCGGCAAGCGTAGTTTGACCTTCAATCGACCCGTGCGGCTGTTATCATTTAGCCACGAGCCCCATAAACTTAAGAACCCTTATACTTAGGACTAAAAATAACAGAACAAGCTTTGTCAAAAAAAAAAAAGTGTAATGACCTTGAAATATCACGGCGTTCAAGGATTTTAAATAGGTTAGAATGGAATCAAATATCCCTTTTTTTTTTGTTTCTTAAACTCAAACTCAAAGCATTTATTTCAAATAAACCAATTTTGAATTGTCAAGGGGTCGGCCAGTCAGAAAGATGAAGCTGGTTGCCAATTCCAAGGCTTATAGTAGGTACCTATGGAGAAGAACGGGCAAGAAACTCCACAAACACTCATTTAAATCAAAATATAATTACAAAAAATTGGTTAAGTACCTACATAATTCATGTTGAAATTCTACATGTGAGAACGATGCAGAACGTTAAAAGCGTCCGTGATAAAAATATTAAAAAAAAAATCATAATTAAAATTTAAAATTAAAATAAGCCGTGCCGCTAAGATATGACCAGCCTCCACAGACAGCGCACCTTCACAAACCTGTTTCGAAACTTAACTTGAAAAGAGTAGGTAGGTAGCACAGTTTTTAACTTGTTAATACTTTGTCATTTACAATAATTACACAAATCTCTAAAAAAAGTTATAGTGATACCATAAACTTCGTTATAACTGTCATTACGTTTAAAGTACCTACTTACCTGGTGGAGGTAAGATAGGCAGTGCCTCCATGTAAAATTCAGCTGCATCCGTTTAGACCGGAAGCCGACCCCAACATAGGTTAAGGTGGATTGATTGACCATCAACTTAGGTTACCAAGCCTAAATTAAAACAAACTAATATTTTGTCCAAACCAAATAATATAACGTCAATCAATATTTATATCTCTACTCGTTTTTTTCTAACCCGACATATGTATATCCTGAAACGACTACTGTCATTATATGTATAACTACATTAACGATTATGTTGACTCAACAAGTTACCACTAATGAAGTCAAATTGAAGTCGTTACGGTAATTAAGTAAGATAAATATTAAATTACTTCGTGATATTTAATACTTGTGATATGTTTACGTAATTATTGTCTTCCTGGGAAGTGTAATGTGCGCAAAATGGAGGACCTATTGTCGTTCGTATAGTCGCGCAAATGTCATATTTAATCATTACTATTTAATGATTAAATATTACATTTGAGCGGCTATAAACTAGAAAGTTAAAACAGAGAACCGTTGATATCACCTCGAAGAACCTCGAAGAACACCACGCCTAAATTTTCTGAAGGATAAGGTTAGGTTAGAAAGTTAAAACCACGAGGTTAAAGCAGAGAACCATTCATATCACCTGGAAGAACCTCGTAGAACACCACGCAGGCCTAAATACCAGGCAAAAACAAACTTAACATTGGGTCACAAAAAAAAAAATATCATAAAATTACAAATTAACAATTTTTGAACTTTTCCTTTACTTGCGCTGGAAGACCTTGCTTCTTGCCAAATTTCATTATTCTAGGTCAACGGGAAGTACCCTATAGGTTTTGATTTACTTGCGAGTATCAAAATATGTCACATAAATGGCCGTATGTCTTTATGGCGTCGACTTAGAAGCTTGAGTTTTTTAGGACTCTAAGAGCGAGCGCGCACTGCGGTGCGTTTCCGTTAGTTCTGCCGCACTGGGCGGGGCCTACAGTAACAAAACGCATGACCGCAGTGCGCGCACTTCAAAGACATTCCATACTTCACAGATTATGCGGTAGAAAAACGCACCGCAATGCGCGCTCGCCCTAAGAGACCATAGACTTACGTATTTGATATTAATTTCAACTTGATAAAAAAGGGTCTTGACAGACTGACAGACAGACAGACAGACGGACAACGAAGTGACCCTATAAGGGTTCCGGTTTTTCCTTTTGAGGTACGGAACCCTAAAAACATCAAATAAGTAATCTTTTTTTTTTTCGTGTTTTGATATCAATACCCATAGTCTCTGCGGAGTTTATCTAGTCAATTAAAAATAACCATGTGCTGTCACTACATCAGTATCTACATTATTTCACATGTGCGAAGTAGGGTTGCTAGTAGTGGATATAATTATGTATAATCTGATTTGGTGGTAGACCTGTTTGATGCGAGTATCTCTCATGCCGGGGCCACACTATACGGACATCGCCGTTGATCATCGCGTTGAACAACGTTGAGCATTGACGTTGACCGTTCAAGTGTAGCTACTCAATTCATCGCGTTGAACAACGGAACAATTATCGCGATGTTTAATGCGTTTATGACGCATAGTGTGGCCTTGGCATGAAGGACGATAACCGTATGTGTAGCCACCACCAGACGACGAATTGACATTGACCGTTCAAGTGTGGCCACTCAATTCATCGCGTTGAACAACGGAACAATTACCGCGATGTTTAAAGCGTTTGAAGCGTATAGTGTGGCCCCGGCATCAGACAGACTCACACAGCTAAATAGTTGATATCGATAGTCACAAAGCTGCGCTTGCGATCAAGGAAATTCCACATTTTTTTTATTGAACACGTAACAGTTACGACAAGGCCTCCGAACGATTCGGTTGTCCAAAATACAAGTGGCCAAAGTTTATGGCAATGTGGACCTTATTGACTATTTTATTCGTCATTGTTTGTGGGACTGTGTCGGAATCAGAAGTTTGCGAATTCCAAAAAAGTGTAGAACTAGTAAATCGTACGTATGCAGGTCTTACATTCGGGAGCAATGAAAGTTACGTGGATCCCAAGTCGAAGACGGAGAGAGGATGTGTATGCCTCAAGGGAACCTGTGCAAGGAAATGTTGTCCCTTTGGGCAGGTCTACAAACCTGATTCAAGAATATGTGTAGATAATAATGTTACAACGAAATTCGATCCACCAGTGTTGGAAGAAAAAAATAAAGAATTTAAATTCAAGGAAGGATTTAATGCCACAAAGGAGTTTATTTTCATGACTGGGAAAATGGTCTGCGTCAAGGATGTTGGTGAGAGGAGACTGCCAGTATATCCGTCTGCACAGAACTTCAATTTAACGACGGTGAGACGAAATACATTGCCATATTTTTTATTAATTGTTAATGAAGCATGTATAGTTCTTAAAATCGCGATCAGGCTTCCGCAAACTTGTCATTAAAATATGGTTGTCTTAAGGTCACGAGTTCTAAAACTCAATCAATTGAAACGAGTCATTCATTTTTTAGACTAGCGACCCGTCCCTGCGTTACACTGTTTTTACTTGACAAAACATTCAGATTTCTTTATTACGTAAGTTTAATATTAATGTTATAGACACATAAATCTTCCGAATTCTCTAAATGATGACGAAAACCGCATCAAAGTCGATTGCGTAGTTTAAAAGAACAACGGGGTCACACAGACAGACACGAAAAGCAACTTTAGCGAAAGACTACATCAAGCAAGTCCCGGTGTCGCGTCATCGCGTCGCAGTTGGTGCGAGACCGTTTGAATTTATTAACTCCTAAGATATTCGTTAAATTGTATGGTGTAAAGGTCTATTATAATGTGTATGAAATGTTTAAGGTAACTAACGTATTTAATTTGATAATGATTAATACTGTATTCGTCTAAATAGATTTTGCAAATACCAATTTAGAAGTGATCATTTTTTTAGACGTTAGAATGGGTAAAAGCTATCCATAAAAGATAGATGTAATAGCAACCCAAACTTTTTTGTAGACCTATAAAAGAGAAACAATCCCACCATACATTGTTTTGTTATATCTCAAATGGATTAGGCAGCGTTTACGATAAAAGCTCCCAGACGGCTTGATTTTTTCCGACATCTTCAACAATCATCGTCATATTTCAAGAAATTAAAACAAAAGAATATTAAACTATACGTATAAACCTTCTTCTTGAATCACCGGATTTATTGCGGTTTCCATCAATAAATATATTTATTGATGGAAACCGCAATAAATCCGTTGCGCAGTTTAAAAGATCTGAGCGTCCAGAGGTATAGACGGTGGGGAAGTGACTTTGTTTTACACTATGTAGAGATGTCATGAGTTCATGACGTATGTAGATGTGAAGCCTGTCTTCGATTTGTCCATATTCTTATATTGGATTTTTCGTCTTGTTAGTTTTACTGTGTCATTATTAAGAACAATATGCAATATATTTTTTGTCTAAAGCACTGCTACAGACTTGCAAAAAACCGTGTTGAGTTGTGAATAAGCGTTTTCAGCTAATTCCGTTTGTCCACGAGTTGCCACAGTTTTGAATAAAACATGCATGATATCAAAGCTTATGGGGCAGGGGAAAACACTTAAACTTAAGGGGAAGATTTATAAAACAATGGTTAGACCTGTATGGATCAGAATGTTGGGTCACAAAAGGAAATAATGAAAGGCAATGGAAATGGTGTTACGCTAATGGATAGAATAAGAAATTAGTATATACGAGGAAGTTTGAAAGTGACACCGGTGACTGAAAAGTTGTGCGGAAATCGGCTTGGCATGGTATAGGCATGTGATGCGGAGGAATGAGGAAAATGTCGTCAGGAAAGTTTTGAGCATGAATGTGGATGGCTATACGAGTAGGGGAAGACCAAAGAAACGATAGATGAACTGTGTGAAAGATGACATGACTATAAAGGGACTGACTACCGAGATGACGACTAATAGAGAAGTATGGAAGAAACAGACATGTTGCGTCGACGCCAAATAAATTGGGATGATGATGCATGATATGAAAGCAAATGAAATGGCAAAAAGTTCTCGCGATGATTGGAATCAAGAAGTGAATGATTGAAAATATATGACAATATAAAATTATGATAGGAGTCTTACCAAGGGGTATAGCTATCCAGTAACTGGATTGTGGTCAGATAGGCAGTCGCTCCATGGAAAATACTGGCATCTGGTTAGACTTGAAGTCGACGGGGAAAAGGCTAGATGGTGATGGTGGATAGGAAAATATAAAAATTATTAATATAAAATGAGGAATTGTGGGCGTAAGTCATACAGACAACAATACCTAAAAAAAAATTTATTGCGAACGCATTATTCAATTTAATAAACCCAGTAGATAATAACTTGGTTAATAGTATGCGGGTTATATTGTGGAGACTTCCTTGTTTGAGAACAAAGATAAAAATATCAGTTTATAATCGTTCAAAGATGTCGCGACGTGCTTCATAATTTTCGTGTGAAACATTCTGTTTATTGTTGTTGGTTTTGTTTGTTTGTAAACAGTCTGTTTTACTTACGACCGCGTAACTTTTAGGATAAGTCTGACTATAGGTCTTTAGGAGCTCGTGGCTAAGTAATAACAACCGCACGGGTCGGTCCATCGGGTTAAGCTACGCTTGCCGGGGTTGGTTCGTGGATGGGTGACCAGCTTTAGATACCGAGACTCCTCCGTGCCTCGGAAAGCACGTTAAGCCGTTGGTCCCGGCTGTCATTCGAGGATCTTTGACAGTCGTTAAGGGTCATCAGAAGCCCGAAAGTCTGACAACCAGTCTTACCAAGGGGTATCGTATTACCCAGTAACTGGGTTTTGGAGGTCAGATAGAGGTATTCAAGTGCATCCGGTTAGACTGGAAACCAACCCCAACATAGTTGGGAAAAGGCTAGGCAGATTGATTGACTAGGTCTTTAGGCAGATCGACTTCATCTATAGGTACTAATATTATAAAAAGGTAAAATTTGTAAGCATGTATATAGGCGATAATCTTCAGAACTACTGATCCAATTCCGAAAATTGTTTCAGTAATGGGAAGCTACAGTATTGCCGAGTGTCAAAGGATATGTTTTTGGAAATCGTGTTTGGTTTTGGATAAGTATACATAGAAAACTTAAAGTAGTACCCACGAAAAAAAACGTCTGGCTAGCTCAAGAGTTTTCACCAGTCAGTGAAAATATCGGATTGAGGATAAACCTTGTAGATGATTGATAAAAAAAAATAATATCACTAAAAACTTGTAAAAATCACTGCCTGTATTTTGATAACATTGTCGTAAATAAGAAGTTACCTAATTTCCTGTTTTATCCACCACTTAATTTTGTTAACCACATTTTCCAAGTGCCGACCCTTAAAATAAGAAATTTCACGCTGACGAAGTCCCGAGCATACGCTAATACTCGTACTTTATAATCTTAAACAATATGATTGATACTGTAATCAGTGGAAGGTATATCATAACAAACGAGAGAGATAAATCACCTTCAATAAAGATTATTTGATTTGATTTGATTATCTAATAAACAGGTATCACATAAGGAAATATAAAGTTTACTTGGTACAACTGACGTAGAAAAAAAATGGGGTTTTGCAATAACAGACACATTCAGTTTCAGCTATCATTATTGACGATCTGTTTTTAGTTTCTAGTTATTCTTGTCAAGTCGTAAATGCACATGATTTAACATTCCACTTTACATATATTATTCTTCCAAAATTTGACCTAGATAGGCACATCGAGTCACTGGAAAAATTAGAGAAGTACTAGGTACGTAGTACTTCTCTAATTTTCCAGTAATCTGTAAGACAGTAGTGAGAATTTATGAAAAATCTTCTTTAGATGCGTTGAGCGATTTTTGGAACTTAAACCAAACGGGTTGTGTCTGTTGAAATTTGCTCTCCCAAAAGCTTATTGTGACGTTTTCTCTTCATCCATACCTACCTAATTATATGGATGAATCTCCTAAGCATTTTTCTACCTACACTCAACACTGAGTATAACAAAATTTACATTGTTTTTTTTATTCTAACATCAGACTTATGAGCTAGTAGAAGAAACCGGATAACATTTAAAATTTACCTGTTGTACGTAATGTATAATGTCCTTGGATCAAATATCGATATTGGAAGCGTTACGCCACAAACACCAAATGAAAAGTTCAAGAAACATGACAGGTAATAAAAGCTATCGCAATTCACTTTTTATAAGTTGAGGATAATTCATCCAATAAAGTTTAAAAAACTGTAACCCGACTACGGAAAAATAAAATTGATCTAAAAAGTTCAAAATATTTATTTACTTAAACAATAATGACATAGGTATAAACATATTTGTAATGTGCTCGTGAAGACCTTTCTTTTGATACCAAACATGTCATGAATATCTCAATTTAATTTTTTTTTAGGTTAGAAATTTACGTGTAAAGTCCACCATATTAAATTTAGGAAGAATTTATGTAGCCTATGTCTCCCGGACCATTATTACGAATCTATCGATACCTCATTCATCAAAATCGGTTCTGTAATTTAGGCGCTACGGTGGAACACATGTAAATACATACTTACATACATCCATAGACTGCTAAAATCATAACCCTTCCTTTTGGCTTTGCCGTAGTCTGGTAAAAAAGAGTTTTAAAATAGTTTAATTCGAAAGAACAAAAAAAAAACTGTAAAATCTGTTGCATCATTGCGTCTGCAATTAGTTACACCGAGGTACTAACCTCATCCTTGAAGTCGGTTAACTGTGATTACGCAAAAAAAGCCCGTCATTACATTGACGGCACAGCGGTTCAGTCACGTTGCACGTTGGTACTCGTAATAATTATTAAGTATAGGTTCTTGTTTTTTCGCACAAATTGTATAATTTTAGCAAGTTATGTTAGGTTCAATTTTACTGAGTTTAGGTTAAATTTAATAAGTTTTGTTAAGATTAATCGCAAAAAAACTAACATGATGATCGTGGACCGCGCTATCAAAAACTCGCCCGAAGTCTCTGAAATTGCGAACTGCGACGCGGTCCGGGGGTTCTATTCCCTAACTCCGTCCGTCCGCCGGTCCGTCCGTCAGTCCGTCCGTCTAACATTACGATCCATCAAAACAAAGTGTAAACGTAAATTTTTTTGGACGGTCAAAAACACATCGGGAGTAGGGACAACTGTCAAGTCGTGTTCTCATTCATACTTCGCTTGGGCCCCGAACCAATCATCTATCCGTAGGTGATACGGAGTAGGAAACGCCCGTAACGAAGGCCGAAACTACGGGCTTCGTGCTTAGGGAGTAGACCCCCTGTCCTACATCTATTTCGGAGCGATAATCTCAAACGGGGATGGATGCATGGATAAAATAAGATGTATGGCGGTATCTAAAACATCGATGGACAAACTGAAAAAAGTCTGGAGGAACAGAGATATTACAAAAGCTAACAAGATCCGGCTTGTTCAAACACTGGGTTTCCCTATGTTCCTATACGCTGCTGAGACGTGGACGCTGCGTGACAGCGAGAAGAAGAAGTTCTGGACAAGTGGTGCTGAAAAATAATTTTTGGGGTATCGTGGATAGATTTTCGCACCAACACCTTTATGCCAAGAATCGGCATCAAAAAGCGTTTGTTTGTTCTGGTCCAATCGGGAATACTCAAATACTTTGGACACATCTCGATGCGTAACGATGACTATAGAGCGCCTTATCGTGCCGGCAGAGTGGAGGTCCACAGGGACGGTCCCTTGTATGAGTCCACAAAAACACCAAAAATCGGAGTAGATGGCGAGAAATCGTGAGGAGAATCACATCAGGCCTGAACAAGAAACTACATGAAGCCCACGACTGCTTTGAAAAGAGTGCTACGAAGAAGAAGAATGTTTGGTTCCGTTATGTGACTCATCATTACATAAGTACGTAGATGTGATGTCCTGTGGCACTTAATCGATAAAGCCACCCGAGTACCGATCACCAACTATAGGCCAGTGGCTCGATCCAAACCGCTCCGTTTACAAATTATATTTTCATCATCATAATTAGTGACCTCATTGGTGATGGTCTTTAGAAAAGTCAGTTGCATAGTACTCGCAACCGGTGTGCGTGTGATCTAAGAACGTAAATGATCAGTTAAGAAAAAGGATCAGTTAAGGATCAGTTAAGTAAGGATCGTAGTGGAGTTCTGTAGTTTATGCCTCTGCCCATGGGGTCATGACAAGAAGGCGTGTTTTTTGTTATGCTTAATCAGCTTTTTATGATGAACATGACTTTTCTAATAACTTTTACAATCATTGGTCAAAGTATATAAGTATTAATAGTAACGTGTTTTTCGCTAGTATTCTCATTTATCGAGTATAAATAGAAGCAAACAGTCCCCGTCTTTGGAGGTCAAAGTTCCAACTTTTTTTAACTTTTTATCACGAAAACCAGTTTTAAATGTCATATTAGGTATAAATTAACTTTAAATAATATTATCACAACTTCTGCATCGGGCGCAGCCGTAGGTAAACAGCGGAAATTGTAATGCGAATAATATAATGGCTATGTGATAGGTATTTTTACAACGAAACAAGTATCTTAACGCAATGCTAAGATACTTGTTTAGTTCCGAACACAAATTGAAATAAAATGAATGAATGAATTCTTATCCAAAGTTAAGCTATAATTTGAAGTGAGATAAGTAAACTACAGGCATGTTATGACATAACGTGACTCAACAATTGAAGGGAAATACCTAAATACGAAATCGACCTTCCGCAGCAATTAGTGTTAAAACATGTTGATTCACACAAGAATATAGCTCTTTGTACTATACTCCTAAGTGTATTTTTCACGTCAATTCATTGTATGGTATGTTGTGTCCTGGTTTGGGTGGATCATCATGGATGGTGTTTGGATTTGCGTGGCTTTTGCTGAGGGCGACTTGGACATAGCGTCTGTACTCTTCTATAAGCCTTGCATGAGACCACACGTCTCACGTAATATTAGTAAATCACACCTTCCAATATATAAAGTAAAGGATAATAAACATACTATTGAAATCCTTTAGAACGGTCTTTCCTTTAGCTTTCCCCTTTAAACCTAACAGAGGATCATCGTCAACGTCATCATTCACTTGCCCTTATCCTTATTTATTTGGGGTCGGTGTAACATGCCTTTTTCTTCCACATTTCTTTAATTAGTCATCATCTCTGTAGTCATCCCTTTTCTAACCATATCATCTTTCACACAGTCATCGGTTTTTTGTTCTTCCCCTACTCTTGTAGCCTCCACATTCATACTCAAAATTTTCCTCACGACATTTTACTAAGCTACAACACCGACCGTTTACCTACACCATACGGCATTTCATACAAACTTTTAAGTCCTTAATTTTCGAAATGAATGAACTGATTTTAATGAAACTTCATACGCATAAGCAAGATACGAACACTTTAGAAAAATAGTGTTACAGCTAAATTTAACCGATTTTAAATATTCCATAGAAACAGAGATTTCAAATTATCTTTCTTTAAATACGACATTTCGAAATGCTTAGCGTACGAGTATGAGGTTTCATTAAATTCGGTTCATTCATTTCGCAAACAAGGACTTGAAAGTTTTTATGAAATGCCGTACGGCGTAAACGCTCTTAAGTTAAATGTTCTGTGTATATTTAGATAAAAAAATGATAAAAAAAGTATAAACAAATAATAAAACCAAATAAAAAAATCTGATAATAAAACTTCACTGGTAACAAAATCAATCTTAATAATCGCTGAACTGTATCCGCCTTGTTAATGTGATTTTAAGTCTTAGTATGATTCCATTCTCAAAGTGTCAGTGTGTGTCAACGACAGACACTTTTATCTTAATTTTTAATGTCATTAGGAGTGTTATAAGATTAATTCAAATTGATTACGACATCGTTATTTTCAAATATTATTTCTAGTTCAATCTGTTCAAAGTTTAATTATGACAACTATTATTATTTAAGCATTAGGTTATGGCTGTGGTTATGACAATATAAAAAGGAGTTTAATAAGAACAATTTTAGGTATTATACATAACAAAAGACACGAAGATAGCTGCAAAAGTTTGGCGCAGCTATCAACGCCCAACACAAAATACATGGAAGACATTTTTGTTTCAGACATCTTTAATGAAGTCTTGATAAGTTTAAAAATTACAAAAGATAAATTCATTATAACTTTTTTACCGTCTCGAAAAAAATAGGGTATGTTAGGTGAATGGAGTGGAAGCCTGTATGGCATACCTAATTTTTTTTTTTTTATTAAAAATCAAAATCCAAGCATATGCAGGTTGCATGTGATTTAAATTGCGAAATTTTTAATAATTTTTTTTTTTCAAAATTTCTGTTTTTATTGTTCTAAAATGAAAAGTTTACATCGAATTTGTAGTATTTATTGATACTTAGTTCATTTTTTTGACTAAGCCATTAAAAAAAAAAAGAACTAGGTATGCCATAGGCTTCTACTCCGTTCACCTAGGGTTATTTTTTTCGAGACGGTAAAAAAAGTCATCCGTTATAATAGTAGTAGTGTAGTCTAGTTTCTACTATCTACTAGTATCACATATACTCTTGCTTGGCCTCTTACTAGACAATAATCCGCCTCAGCAACCATGACTGGTTACAAGTCGCGCCTGTTAAACAAATTGGTTACCGCGTTAGATGCTAGGGAACCTAAATGCCTATAACAGAAAGGTTTAGGTAGTGAAATAAAGGTAAACAATCTTGACGTGACTTTTTACACAAACACATATTAAACAAATAAAGTACTGCTTAAACTAAGGGGTCAATTGATTTAGTAATCATTATTGTTGTATTTACAATGGTTTTTAGTTGCATTTTATTTTTAAACTGAGGTTTTAAAATAAAAAATGATAAAAGACACATCAAGATTGTTTACCTTTATTTCACCACCTAAACCTTTCTGGTATAGAGGAATATATCCACATACAGTTTGTATAAAATAATTTTAGTTATTATATTATAACTAGCTTTTGCCCGCGGCTTCGCTCGCGTGGATGTCGGAAAATATGCCATGGGAAACGTTCCCATGGCATATTTTGTGTATATTTTGTTCATGTGGAAAACATATCATATCCCTAACTTAAGAAATGCTGGGTTTCCCTTACAAACTTTCATCCCCTATATCACCCCCTGTATTATTGTTTTTGAAAGTATCCTATGTCCTTTCCCAGGATGCTATATAAATATAAAGCCTTGCCAAATTTTGTCGAAATCCGTGCAGTTTTGTAAATTTTAAAATCAACCCCTATTTTACCCCCTTAGGGGATGATTTTTCAAAAACGCTGAACGGCATATTTATTTATTTCCTATCAAAAGCATACATTTTAATTTTCACATCCCTAACATAAGAAATACTGAGTTTCCCATACAAACTTTTATCCCCTATATCACCCCCTGTAGGATTATTTTTTAATACCAAAAGTAGCCTGTGTCCTTCCCCAGGATCCTATATAAAGCCTTGCCAAATTTTATCGAAATCCGTACAGTTTTGTAAATTTTAAAATCAACCCCTATTTTACGCCCTTAGGGGATGATTTTTCAAAAATGCTGAACCGCATATTTCTTAATTTCCTACCAATAGCATAAATTTGTTATCCCTAACTTAAGAAATACTGGGTTTCCCTTACAAACTTTCATCCCCTATATCACCCCCTGTAGTATTGTTTTTGAAAGTATCCTATGTCCTTTCCCAGGATGCTATATAAAGCCATGCCAAATTTTGTCGAAATCCGTGCAGTTTTGTAAATTTTAAAATCAACCCCTATTTTACCCCCTTAGGGGATGATTTTTCAAAAACGCTGAACGGCATATTTATTTATTTCCTATCAAAAGCATACATTTTAATTTTCACATCCCTAACATAAGAAATACTGAGTTTCCCATACAAACTTTTATCCCCTATATCACCCCCTGTAGGATTATTTTTTAATACCAAAAGTAGCCTGTGTCCTTCCCCAGGATCCTATATAAAGCCTTGCCAAATTTTATCGAAATCCGTACAGTTTTGTAAATTTTAAAATCAACCCCTATTTTACGCCCTTAGGGGATGATTTTTCAAAAATGCTGAACCGCATATTTCTTAATTTCCTACCAATAGCATAAATTTGTTATCCCTAACTTAAGAAATACTGGGTTTCCCTTACAAACTTTCATCCCCTATATCACCCCCTGTAGTATTGTTTTTGAAAGTATCCTATGTCCTTTCCCAGGATGCTATATAAAGCCATGCCAAATTTTGTCGAAATCCGTGCAGTTTTGTAAATTTTAAAATCAACCCCTATTTTACCCCCTTAGGGGATGATTTTTCAAAAACACTGTACCGCATATTTCTTTATTTCCTATCAAAAGCATACATTTTAATTTTCACATCCCTAACTTAAGAAATACTGAGTTTCCCATACAAACTTTCATCCCCTATATCAACCCCTGTAGGATTATTTTTTAAGACCAAAAGTAGCCTTTGTCCTTCCGCAGGATGCTATATAAAGCCTTGCCAAATTTTATCGAAATCCGTGCAGTTTTGTAAATTTTAAAATCAACCCCTAATTGACCCCCTTAGGCGATGATTTTTCAAAAACGCTGAACTGCATATTTCTTAATTTCCTACCAATAGCATAAATTTGTTATCCCTAACTTAAGAAATACTGGGTTTCCATTACAAACTTTCATCCCCTATATCACCCCCTGTAGTATTATTTTTGAAAAAAAAAATAGTATCCTATGGCCTTCCCCAGGATGCTATATAAAGCCTTGCCAAATTTTGTCGAAATCCATGCAGTTTTGTAAATTTTAAAATCAACCCCTATTTTACCCCCTTAGGGGATGATTTTTCAAAAACGCTGAACCGCATATTTCTTTATTTCCTATCAAAAGCATACATTTTAATTTTCACATCCCTAACTTAAGAAATACTGAGTTTCCCATACAAACTTTCATCCCCTATATCACCCCCTGTAGGGTTATTTTTGAAAAAAAAAGTAGCCTATGTCCGTCCCCAGGATACCATCTATAGCCTTGCCAAATTTTATCGAAATCCGTTCAGTGGTTTAGGCGTGAAAAGGTAACAGACAGACAGACAGACAGACAGACAGACAGACAGACAGACAGACAGACAGACAGAGTTACTTTCGAATTTATAATATTAGTATGGATATACAGACATGGTGGTCCAACTAGTGACATAGTAGAGTAGTCAAAAAGAAAAATCTGAATTTTATTCCTCATACGATTCTTTGTAAATTTCGAGTTATTTTTGTTTTTATAATTATTTAGAGTTTTCTACCGGTGGAGCTTCAAAAATTCGTATCTTTTTTTGTAGTATGTATTTTTCAGATTTTTTTTCTGACATGAAAGTAACATTCAAGACGATACTGTCACAAAAAAGAACTGAGAGACTCTGGAGACCTTCCCTTTGTTTCTCGGAAGGACAAAATTACACTGCCATATCAACCTACCAGAAAAATTATAACTTCGCAAAAAGTTCTATTCTATTTTTTTCTATGGCAATAGTGCCGATGTAGACAATTCTGCCAATGTCAGATGTGTTAGGTCGGAGACGAAACATTAACAGAAAACTAAATAAATAAATAAATAAATATCCTTGGACATTTCACACAACGCCATCTAGTCCTTTAAAAACTAATTCTTTCAAACACAAATGCGTCAAGAAACGTCATTTCCGGAATTCCTAGTCACGTCATCATAACGGTATCGGATACGTCTGCCAAGCTACTATGTAATCTGTACTTCTAGTATAATGATTTATCTTGGCAATATCGATGCTGCAGTAAAATTATACAACACACTCTTACAATGTAACAAATACACGTTATCTTCAAAGCAATGACCGCACTAGACTACGTGGATTAGGCGCACAATGCCACATTCGCAAAATGACATATTGTAATTTTGCAAAATGTCACATTCTCAAATTGTCATATTCTCAAAACGCCAAATCGCAAAACGTCACATTAGCAAAATGCCATTTTCGCAAAATGCCTTTTCGAAAAATGCCATTTGCGCATAGTTTCAAAACGATTTTGAGAATGTGTCGTTTTGATAGTATGGTATTTTGCTGGTGTGGCATTTTGAGAAAAGACAATTTGCGAATATGTCATTTTTCTAGTGTGGCATTTTGCTAGTCGATTATTTATTACGTAACATACCATCACACCGGTAGCTCCCGAAGGGTTAGGCAGAGATGAACCATAGTACACTCACATTTCGACAGTTATGTTTAAGTCCCATATAATGGAGGGCAAGCCTATTGAAAGCGGGCACAGATCCAGACTCCAGGATGCTACTTCGAAAATTCCTAATGGAAAAATCCAATACCTACTCCCTTGTGCAACCTGGGAATCAAACCCAGGATCTCACGCTCAGCAGCCGTGCTTGCGACTGCTAGCCGACGAGGCAGTATGTTATCTGGCTCACGCGCAAAACGTCTCTCGCAAAATGTCTACTGGTAGTAAAATGTCTCTTTCTCATAATGTCGCTTTCGCAGAATGACTGCTTTTCAAAAGGTCGCTTTCTCACAAAGCCTCTTTCGCAGAATATCTCTTTTGCAAAATGTCGCATTAGTAACTTTAGCCAGGTTTAAAAAAATTGGTTGTTTTTTTCCAATTTCTTATTAAATGTTTACAAGAATTATAACTATAAAAATAAATAAAACTCGAAACTCCAAACATAGCTCTTAAGTTGTAAAACTTGTAAACATTTAAAAGAAATTGGAAAAAACAACCATTTTTTTTAAACCTGACAATTTTTTTTTCTAAGGTACCTACTAATGCGACATTTTGCGAAAGAGATATTCTGCGAAAGAGGCATTCTGCAAAAGCGACCTTTTGAGAAGGAGTCTTTCTGCGAAAGCGACATTATCAGAACGAGACATTTTACTTCCAGTAGACATTTTGCGAATGAGACGTTTTGCGCCTGAGCCTGTTATTTACCATTTGTAAATATGAGTGTAGATTATTGTAAATATTGAGTTGTTATGTAGGCTATAATAAATTGTACTATAATTCGTACCTGCTATTCTCTTAGACATCCCTATTACTTCACTCAAACTTTTCAAAATTATTTCACAGGATGGCAATCTCTACGTGGAAATCCCGTCCAACATCCCGGATGTGTTCATCTACGGACCAGACAAGTATTGCATCGACACGTTTGTCTCGGATAAAGGAGAACCTCATCTTAACGCTCTCATCTGCTTCATCGCGAAACCTGAATTCAATAACTATCATAAAAGCAGTACTTGTGAGTATTTTTATTATTATACGTACACCTAACTCCTGCTCTGCTAATGTATATGTCGCAGCCATTTAATTAACAGCCTAGCCTTTGGAATTAAGCAGTGCTCGCCGGCCGCTACCGTGGCACCGCTCGGTGCACCTGATCTACTCACGCGCGGTCGATGACAGTTTTAACCCTTTTTTTTATTTTGTTCCGCGGTGGAAAATCCTCATGAATGGAGGATTCATGAGGATTTTCCCCGGCCTGGAGTGAGCGGAGGGGTCTGTCAGACTTTTACTGACTAAAAACCACCCCGGTGTTCCCTTCCCACACCTGGACCGGGGATCATGGGAACTGTGCGCCTTCCACGAGGCCCGGCTAGCGCTGGCCCGCCTTTGCGGGCCTCCTCAAGCCCGCGAGGGGAGTGGGGTATCCTGGCTTAGTTACTGCGACCAATGCGGCTAGCGCGTGGTTGGTAAGAGTTCCAACCTAACATAATTGGCAACGGAATATAATTGCGTCCTGTCCGTCTATATGTCACAAACACTTGCTTCTAAAATAAAGAGTTTACGTACAATGAAAAAAATTGGTTTTAGTATTCGTGTTATGAAACAAGTGATTGAAGTTTAGAATTGAACAGAAAGAAAATAGTAGTATAATAGACTTTAGATACATCAAATAGGAGAAAGCAATAACGTTGGTTATAATGAGAAACATGCCCGAATCGATTGGGGACCTTAGAATTTTAATGATAAAATATTTGAGCGTCTCGTTTGCATTTCTCATTTACCGTTGCAAAAACTGTTATTCGGTTGCATCGCCTATGACTTGGCGATGTTTGTTGCATTTCGATAGCCGCTGGTCATCAACTGAATTTAAAACAGGAATATTTTGAGATGCTTTCCTAAAAGTTTCCTCATTTGAAATATCAGCTCTAGGTTGAGAATCTGTTAAATTTGGTCAAAGAACCAACCTGTCGCCAATACCTACACAATAACTCGTCATAATGTTTCCAGGCATGCTGATCTCCTGCTTCTTCATCCTACTGACGGTAGCGGTCTACGCATGGCTACCGGAGCTCCGCAACCTTCACGGAATGGTTCTAATGGCCTATCTCATCTGCTTCTTCGTGGGTTTCTTATTCCTGGCAACCATGCAGATCCTTCTCCTGATGAAACAGATAACTCAAGATGTTTGCACTGTTCTAAGTAAGTACTTTTGGCGACAGTTTCTTTTCTCTGTGAAACTGCTCTTCGCGTATCTCCTTTGTATTTGCATTAAGGACCTAATCTGCTGGGCTAAATTTATTCGTCTGAATGAACTGAATTGAGACAACTGTACCACTGAACAAATTGCATTCAGCAAATTATGTCTGTTTTTACTCAAAGTAAAAGCGCGCTGTTGGATTTTCAACATTTGACGCCGAGCCGAGCGATGATAATCCAACAGAGCGTTTTGAAAAAAACCTGTTTGGTAGGAAGAAAGGTCTCTATTATGTCCATCTCTGTCACACTTTAATCCACAGATGGATTCAGAATCGGAAGTTTTCTAAATATTTCCCTTCTTCCTATAATCGCATTAGTAGTATCTAGAAACCCCGGCCCAGGCAACATCATTCTGAAAACGGTGTCAGAGAGTTTCTATTCTCCCATTTTGAGGCATCTTGTGGAGATGATGGCCGGGTGAGAAGCATGTAACTTACTTGGTCATCTTCTGTGCAAGATGCTTCAAACACTAATTCAACTTTACCTCTATAATAATATTACTTACTAACACTAGCTTTAAGATATTACTAACACTGTGGATCGTTTGCTGTCCGATTTAATAATATTTTGATTTGATATAAAGACTACTATGCTCAGCCAAGTGGAATAAGCTCCTGAACAAGGCCATTATGACAAGACAGATACGCTATGTTGGTGCACGGACATATTATAGTGAATACCAGACAAATTATGGTAAAATGGGGGTACTTTGACACTACGGGGTTACTTTGATAACAACTTTCGATTGATGAAAAACTTAATTTTATTATATCTACAATATGACTACTAACTTATATAACTTGCGCTATATCAACATACCCACACGCACACACATACCTATGTGATAATTATTCAAAGCGTAAATAGGAATCCAGTTGATTGTTTTTCAAGCGTCTAAAAACATATTTCATTCTCGATTGCAGGTTTTGTTTTATTTAAATTCTAAATTAGTGTGTTTGCGTCACAGAATTTGATTACCGCTGTAAATATTTTTATTAAATTCGTGATTTTAGCCTGGCTCATTCCGTATTCGTAAACAGGAAAAAAAAATGCAAATAATCACCTTTTTGTAGAGCTGTCACTTTAAAAGGTGAATTCTTATTTCGTATTTTACGAGTTTGTTTTTAACAAGAATATCTAGATTTTTCTGCGTTTTAGAATTTGTACTTCATTTGAACTGCAGTTCAATATCTTAGAATAAATTATAGGTATTTGTTTTGGTAACTCCTTCGTAAGTTGTCTTTCAGTTTTCACTAACACTAGGGGGGACAATTAAATGAATGACTAAATAAAAGCGTTCCATTGGATTTTTAACTCTCGGCGCTCAGCGGAGCGTTGCGAGTGCGACTTAGCTTGGATGTATTCTGTGGGTACACTTTGGTACATATCAAGCTATAAATCTCCAGTATAAGCTGATATCGCATTGTATAGGATTTCCGTACAATGATAGGTCAGCTTATACTGGAAATGTATAGCTTGGTATGTAGTCGTGTTTACACATTTTTAGAAAAACTGGCAGTCATTTTTAGGGTTCCTTACCTCAAAAGGAAAAACGGAACCCTCGTAGGATCACTTCGTTGTCCATCTGTCCGTCAGTCTGTCAAGACCCTTTTTCTCAGGAATGAAGAGCTCTGAATGGAGCGGGAAAGCGTGTCAGACTTTTACTGACTAAAACCCACCCGTTCCTTCAGTTGCCTGTGCCAGGGCCACGGTAACTCTTTCGAACAACTCGCGACCCTGGCAGGCGTCGGCCCTGTCGGAACCCATCACTGCTGACGCGCTGCTGATCTCTTTTAGGCGCGCGTGGAACACAACGCGACGTCGACCCGGGCCTTGTCCTTTCCGGACGGCGAGCTACCCATTGCTCGCCGTCCGCATCCCGCGCCTACGTTGGCCGGGAATTAGCTATCAATTCCCGACGCCCAGGGCGTCTCCTGCGGCGGCTAGGGGTGTAAGGGCGCAAAAGTTCCCTCTCCCGCGAGCATTACTGCTTTGCAGAAGGAAGTGACGGCTTCCCATGCACTCTTGCTCCGTACCATGGCCTGGATCAGGGGGCCTACTCCCTAAGCACGAAGCCCGTAGTTTCGGGCTTCGTTACGGGCGTTTCTTACTCCGTATCACCTACGGATGGATGATTGGTTCGGGGCCCGAACGAAGTATGAATGACAACATGATTTGCCAGTTGTTCCTACTCCCGATGTGTCGTTGCCCGTCCGAAAAATTTAACTTGTCAACTTAACGTTGACCTAGAATCATGAAATTTGGCAAGAAGCAAGGTGTCACAGCACAAGTAAAGGAAAAAGTCCGAAAATTGTTATTATTGTAGTTTATCATACAGAAAATATTGTTTTGCGATTATGGGCGAATTGACCGTGGCGTATTCGATATAGGGGTGAACATGTTTTTCAACTACAATGTTAAGTTTATTTTTGGAATAATTCTTTTAACACAGGTATGACAGCACATGCGAACTACGCATCGTAATGACGTCACGCCAAATCCTGCATCGCACAATCAGAGATTACCGCGTGTCTAGCATATATACAATGTCCCGACATTAATCGTCAGGCAGTAGCCCACCAGACACGACACCCGTCTGGTCGGAGAATCCCCCCTTTTCAATGGAGGATGAGTGAACTTTACACCCTGTTCCTCATGCATGCCTGTATACAGGAAAACATCAGTAATAGGTAACTGCAACCCAATGATGTAAATACGTCATTGCTGTAACCTCAAAATTTCACATTGGAAATGAAAAATCACTGTCAGTTTTTTTCCTTTACCTTCATGTAATTATTACCAACGTTGCAAGGCTTTTGTCTTATACAGGGTCAAATTAAAATAGCTAGCAAAACTCCGCATACGTATCGATCTTAACTTGATAAAGCAGAAAATAAATTAGTTTGATGATTTATTTTTGGGTCATCAACCGCAGTGTAGTTGAAATATCAGTTTAAAAAATCTGTATTATTTATGTGCAAACTTCACAGACGTTATGGGCATCGATATCTGAACACGACAAAACGAAAAAAAAACAGATTTCTTACAATTGTTTTATCTATCGAAAGCGGGTGAGCCATACTTGTAGATGTAATGCGTATAGACACGCGCTCTTGTGTGCGTACCTGCAGGTAGCGCGCTCCCGAGCTTACGCACACAAAGACAATGTGCATGTAACATTTACACATACAAGTATGGCTCGCCCGCTTTCGTGAGATAAAACAACTATAACTTATACTTCAAATAACAACAAGTGGTCGTTGATCATGAAAAAAAATTTATGAAATCTTTTTTATTTATATTTTGTCGTATTTAGATATCGATACCTATTATATTACGTCTTCAGAGTTTTGCTACCCAATTTAATTTGTCCCAGTAATATAGCATGTAATCTTGGCTCCGATTAGACTACTATCATAATATATAAGAGTAGGTTAAGCTACTCGTAATGATTTGTTAAACTTATACCGTCTTACTAATAAACACAGAATAAAGTTATTCCAAATTTATACCTATGAAAATGTATGGTTATTCCTTTGTTATCCCTGATATAACTTTATTCTGTGTTTTATTTGTAAGAGGATAAGTATTTCTAATTTGATTTTCCAAACTTCAGCGGGCTTACAAAACAAGGTTTTTATTTTGACATAATTTAAACTAACTATAGGGAGGGTAAGAAAACTCATATGGGTTTTCAAATCTTTGAGACATGTTATGGATGCAGAACTACTAAATAAAATATATATCGCACTGGCCCAATCTGTAATCATATATATTGTATCTCGGTATGGGGTGGAGCAGTTTGGACATCTAGTTTACTGTACTAAATTTGTTGCTAATGACCTCTAGTATAATCCCTTTCAAGGAATACGTCGAGTTTCCCTGTCACCCTGTATATCGTAGTCGGAACAAAGTCCGAAATTAAAAAATGGCTTCATTGTTTAAACCTGGGTCTGCAGCTTTATAAGGTCCAACAATAATTTATACACTATCAATACAAGGTTAAATTAAATTGACTGCCAAAACTTCACACATGTGTGATGGTATTGATTTCTAAACACGATGAAACAAAAAATTAAAACTATTATAACTATATCTCACTTGTGATTTATTGAGTCTCAATTGTTTTTTTGTTACAGCGTTCATCATCTACTTCTCCCTTCTGTCAGCATTCTTCTGGTTGAACGTCATGTGCTACGACATCTGGTGGACATTCAGGTAACTAACTACCGACTTAAAATTATATCTACATAACATCAGGACTGCTTTACCTGACTGAGTTAGGCAGAGGTGTACCTATAGTACCTACACCCAAATATGCTCGCCCCATATTAAACTGAAACATATGTTTAAACTTAATATGGGGCGAGCATATCTACCGGTCACAAATCCAGACTTCTGGCTGCTACTGAGAAATCTCTAATAGAAAAACCCAATAACACTTAAAAATCTGTCTTGATAGTATATGATATAAAGGCCAGACCATTAGCTTTCATGAGGGTTCGTCTTCAGTAGCGAAGATTAATTCTATAATCTGAGATAATAATTATGTAAATATAAATGAATGGCGACTGATAAAAAAGCCGAGTAAACAATATTTTAAGTTTTTTATTTATATGCCAAACATAAGTAGTCATTTTTAGGGTTCCGCCTGTCACAGCCAATTTAATCCGAATCTAGTGGAATAAGTTTATTCACATATGAATTTCTGTGACCCAAACACAGGCATGTAACGTAAATAAATGAACTTTGCTTGGTAACTTTGGTATCATTAGGGAGGCAAATTAGAAAATTAAAATTAATCAAATGAAAGAAGTTGTTGTGAGTTGGTTGTGAGGGTTTCAATTTTGTTTTAATCATTTTAAAATTAATAGTTTTAAAGTTATTTAAGAAATTGATGAAATTACTCAGCCTAATATACAGAAAATAGTATAATATTTACTTATAGATTAAAGAAAAACCTTTAAGAAAAGTAGATCTCTCAATATTGGGCGTATAAACTTATATTTGCAATAGGAATGTAGGGAAAAACATGTTTTTCAACTACAATGTTAAGTTTCTTCAGTCCGGAATTGTAAATTTTTGAGTGAGGCGACCCCGCGGCGCGAGTCCTACTCGCACTTGTCAAGTTTTTTTATTCCTAAAATGTTAGACATCTTTTTGTTTTAGTTGAACACCAAGATCAACTTAAGGAGAAATCCGGCTAAGCGAACCTGTCTGACTTGTTATTAGATTTACCTGATATTCTAGTATTACTTTGGTGCATACAAATTATTAGCTGTTAAAGTAGGTAACTCATCAGACTCATCACGTCGAGGTCGGATAATCGGATACATATTTACCTATAACTAATTTTTGGCTAAGAAATGGAAGCGTCTTCTTAAATTTTATTTTCTTAATCCTAGGATTCCATAAACTCCGGGGATGCACAACTAATCGGGTACATGGTATGGAAATGACTTCTTAATTATGAGGTATTATTTATTTAAAAAATAACTGGACACACCGGTATCACAACAAGACTATTCTTATGCTTGTTTATTTTAAATTAACTTTTAAAATTACTTATCCTGACGTTTGCTATACCAGTTTGGCAACCTACTTCACAATATTAGCTAACATTCGGTTCTTTAGTCAAAAAGTATTAAATTTATCAATTCCGGAATCGCCAGATTTTTACGATCGACACAAAAGTACATTCCATATTAGCCAACACCTGAACGTAAGTAAATATACGTTCGATTTTATAATCACGACTCTAAATTTGTCGGTTCCGGGATTTTCCGGAAAGTTTCCATAATAGCCAAAACATGTAAATACGCATCCGAATATCCGATCCGTCACAGGGTCTCGAGTTTTCATAGCTTTTACAACAAACAACAACACAACAACAAGAATAATAACACAACACACTACACCACTACAACACAACACACATAACACAACAACACAGCACAACAGCAATACACAACACTACAACACAATACAACACTATATTGTTTTTGTACAATGTTACAGAACTACAATACTCTCCTTAATGCCTATATCATAGGACCTTGAGCGATTTTCAAAGGATCTAGGATCTTTTCACATAAAATTATCATGGTACAGACAAAGGCTCTATTTTGTTAACTACCTCATATCCTATGTTACGAGATCATCCTATATTCAATAACTGTGCTAGTTTGATCAGGAGTTTTCCCTCCAGGTCTACTTCTATATTCAGAACAATCCTACAAAAAAACTGGAATTAGCTTGTGATTTTTATTTATTGTGAGCACCATATTCATCCAGTCTTAGCCTGTCTGTACCTAATAGGCTGTTTATAAAAAGGCTCATTATTATTTTTATGTGTTTCAGTGGCAAACGCGCACACGGTCGTTCCAGGTCTCCAAACAAACGCTTCATGTACTACGCCATATACGCGTTCGGCGTTCCAACCGCACTGACCATCATATTTGCTGCTTTGGAATTCTCTGATCTGCCCATGCAGCACCCATTGCTGCCCAAACTCAGACTACAGGGATGCTTCTTGTATGGTTCGTATTATTTTTATTTAGAAAGACTGACGACGTTTTTATCTTGAAAATCTAACAACCAGTCTTGCCAAAGGGTGTTGTGTTACCCAGCTGCTGGATTGTGGAGGTCAGATAGGCAGTCGCTCCATTTAAAGTACAGTTAGACTGGAATTAGACCCCAACACAGTTGGGAAAAGGCTAAAGTTTTTCCTTATTTTGAATGTTCCTTGAAGCCTGTAGCCAAAACTATTGCTAACATCTCGCCTATGGTCCTAAGGTATTGTGAAAAAACTATTGCTGACATCTCGCATAAGGTCCTAAGGTATTGTGAAAAGGATGCCCAGCTGTATTGTATACACTTCGTTGTGGGCTGGTATCAAATGATGCGATTGCGAATACCAATCTGTGTGTGATAATAAATAATCTATAATATATCTATATATATATATAAAAATGAATCCCCATTTCCCTTGGTCATCGCATCACGCGTAAACGGATGGAACAATTTCGCTAATTCTTTTTTTTGTTGTGTTTATCAGGAGAAGGTTCTTATGAAAGAAAAAAATAAGAAAGTTTTGCAGAAAATTGGAAAATTTCAGAAAACTTAGCGACTATTTTAACTTCTCGCGTTTACATTAGAATATTCATAGCTAAGACAGGACAACGTTTGTCGGGTCAGCTAGTAATAAATAAAATGCTTTTAATGATTCCTTACAATTACAACACGTACATCCATACTTCCATACTATATACTATATATACTATTATACTATACTATATACTATACTATATACTATATATACTATAATATTATAAATTCGAAAGCAACTCTGTCTGTCTGTCTGTCTGTTACCTTTTCACGCCTAAACCACTGAACGGATTACGATAAAATTTGGCAAGGATATAGATGGTATCCTGGGGACGGACATAGGCTACTTTTTTTTTCAAAAATAATCCTACAGGGGGTGATATAGGGGATGAAAGTTTGTATGGGAAACTCACTATTTCTTAAGTTAGGGATGTGAAAATTAAAATGTATGCTTTTGATAGGAAATAAAGAAATATGCGGTTCAGCGATTTTGAAAAATCATCCCCTAAGGGGGTAAAATAGGGGTTGATTTTAAAATTTACAAAACTGCACGGATTTCGACAAAATTTGCCAAGGGACCCAAGCCTATTGCTGACGCGTAAACCTTCTGCTTTTGGTATTATAGTTTTGGGTAAGTTTGTACCACTACTACTAGCTGTAATAGTACTAGGATACAATAAACGTTTATTCTATACTATTCATTTGTGAATACTTCTTCTTAGAATTTCCTTACTCATCTGTTGAGTCTTCTAGCTCTTGTTTAGATAATTGTTGTGGCCCTGCACCTTCTTTCTTTACTCTGTGCCCTGCACAAATCCCACGGTTATCTATTCGTTATGGCCAGGAACTATTGACGAAAAAGGGTCACAATATTATATGCCTCAAGATACTATCAGGAAAAGGTTAGTGCAGGTCAATTTCAAAAATAGAAGTATCATGAAGAAACCATGCCTTTCTGAGACACTTTAAGAGCCCATACTACCTCAGCTTTTTATCTCACTCGCACTATACTGCTCGCGGACTGAGTGAGAGCGAGACTGAGTGCGGTGCTGGGCGCTAATAGTTTAGGTAATTGGTTTTTACGGTGAAAAGAATGGTAATTTGAAAAAAAAAAACATATAAGACCATTTGAGTGCAAAATGTTATAATAGTACATTTTATCCAACCCACTAAATTTTCTAGCAAAAGATGGCAAAATCAAAAATACTGCCAGTTTTCTGGGCACGTTTACGGATGACATCGACGCCTAAGAGTCCTTTTTGTTTTTGTATTTATTTGTATAGTTAGATGGATAGTCATTTACTTTAGCCTACCTTTACTTTACCTAGTGTAAATAGTGTTAACTTGTAATATTGTATATAGCTTAAAATGTTGTTTATAAAATGTAAGCATAATGTGAGTAACCTTATCCAACTTATTGAAATGTAAATGTTTCAATAAGTTTGAATCCATAAGGTTACTCATATAAGCGAGATGTTATTCTGTAAATTGACGTTATCAATTGACTCGGCGGCTTATCGATGCCCTCTGTCCTTTTACTGTTGTTTGACGTCAATTCATACAATAACATCTTTATGCTGTGAATTGACGTTATCAATTGACTCGGCGGCTTATCGATGCCCTCTGTCCTTTTACTGTTGTTTGACGTCAATTCATACAATAACATCTTTATGCTGTGAATTGACGTTATCAATTAAGGCCCTGGTTCCAAGCGTGGTTTAGTTCAGTGTGTAAGTGAAAAATGTCTTTATGGCTGTCTAGTTTGACGCACGAGATAGAAGATTCTCGGAATTATGTCGTAAAAGTGCAAATAAAATCGTATAAAATTAGAAATTAACTATTTAATAAAAAGTAATCCATCACGGGATGGAGTTTGGAATTTGACATTTGATGGTATATTTTTAATTATAATTATAATTGCTAATCACTACATATTATAAAACAAAGTCGCTCCGCTGTCTGTCTGTCCCTATGTATGCTTAAATCTTTAAAACCACGCAACGGATTTTGATGCGGTTTTTTTAAATAGATACAGTGATTCAACAGGAAGGTTTATATGTATAATACATGCATAATATAGTAGAGAAACACTGATAATTTTAGAGGATTCTAATGTGATGTCGTAAATAAACCCCTTTTTTTGCGCTTACATTGCAAACGCTGGCTGAACCCTACGAGATAGATCAAAATAATGTACTACAGTATTATTGTACACCTTAAAAACGTCTGCAAAAAAGTCCGCGATGACATATGTCTATCTCTGAGGGATAACCTACAATAACCATTTTTTATCCTTTACTTTTTACGACAAATAATGGCTTATTTACGAAGCGATTTTAAGCAATACAGCATTAATCCTTATCCAATTAAGTACCTTAAATACATTGTGCATTTACTATAGATCAATATGGCCCTTTACAGCATGTAATTTGAATCAATATTTTCGAAGATATTACAGATTTAAAAACTTTTTACAAAAAAAGAACAACCGACTTCCAAAAAAATACTACAAAGTGAAAAATAACTTTAATTTCGGAAGTCGGTGTCTTTGGTTTTTTATTTATTTTCGTTTTTTTTGCCACCGACTTCCGAAATTAAAGTTATTTTTCACTTTGTAGTGTTTTTTTGAAAGTCTTTTGTTTTTTTTTTGTAAAAAGTTTTTATTTTTCACTTTTTAGTGGTACGTATACCACACAAATCTGAATACCACTCTGCAAAATAAATAAGAGCATCATCCACATAGACTAAATGGGAAAAATACGTATTAAATTATTGAATCTAACTCAAAAGCCACTCATCAGAACTTGAAGATATTTTTATGAGACAGTCTCAGTCTCATAAAAATATCTTCCAGCGTTTTTGGAAAATCATCCCCTAAGGGTGTAAAATAGGGGTTATTTTAAAATCTACAAAACTGCACGGATATCGATACAATTTGGCAAGGCTGCAGATGGCATCCTGGGGAAGGCTCCAGCCTATTTTTTATCTTAAACAATTATCCTACAGGGGGTGATATGGGGGATGAAAGTTTGTAAGGGAAACCCAGCATTTCTTAAGTTAGGGCTATGAAAATTCAAAATGCTTTTGGTAGGGATAGGGAATAAAGAAGATTTATATTTTCGCTTTATAGTTGCTTTCAAAGGCATGCATGTTGGTAATTTTCCGTTTACTATTGTTTGGTTTTAAGATTTATTATCCTCCAGCAATCAGATATCAATCTGCGCGACGCTCCTCGAGTAGGTACTACGAGTATATAAGCAGTGCGAGAAGATAATTACTGTCTCGATTTTTTTTGTCTGCATTTTCAACGCTCTGCTTAGCGCTGAGAGTTAAAAATCCAACAGTGTTTTCGTCGCGCTGGGATGTGCTCTGTTGTTGTTAGGTTAGATTCTCGGAGATCGGCTCAAAACCGAGAGTTGAAAATCCAGAGCGTGATAAAATCCCACCGCGATATTTTTACGTCCGTGCGAACGTCGGCCTTAACGTACTTTTAATCCCGGTATTACGTTCCCGTGGGATATTTTCCGACATCCACGCGGGCGAAGCCACAGGCAAAAGCTAGTGAAGGGATAAACAGCTTTTAAAGATTATTAGGAGGTATGTTTAAAGATTTTTTTGGTGCATTAAAGTATGCTTAATCATGTTTTGGCTTCCATCACTGTATGCGAAAAGGACTTGAAAATATCATATTTTTTTACATGTCAAAATTATTTACGGTTTATGAGATACACAGCTATAAAAAACCACCTTTTTGATCGTTTTTAGGAAATCTGCGCCTTAACTCGTCGGGTTATCGATGCTCTCGGCCTTTTTCTGTTGTTTGACGTCAATTCATACAATAACAAGAAGTGATGAGAGGATTTTTGTTCCCGTGGGATATTTTCCGATATCCACGCGGGCGAAGCCGCGCGGGAAGTGCTAGTTAGCACACTTTTTCAGAAATCGGAACGGATTCCGATTTCTGAAAAAGTGTGCTTTATAGAATAAAAAATAAATAGTACTAGTAATAGTCAAGTGTACTTTGACGATTTATTTCATAGCCCAGTAGGTACTCAAAACATGTGTTCTTTACTCTTCTGTCTATTTCCAACTTTGTGCAATCTTTGGTAGAAATGAAGTGTCCCAGATAAACATATTCGTTGACCCACTCAAGGGATGTAGAGTTGTTTTAGCGTTATTGTTATTTCTTTGTAGTTTGTCATAACTTTAGTTTTACTCTGGTTCACTTCCAGCCCCACGTTTTTGCTTTCTTCATGGAGTGTCTCCAGCATAAATTATAACTCGTTTGAGTCTTCGGAGAGTAAGACAAGGTCGTCAGCAAATTGTAAATGGGATAGGTATCTTACTCGTACTATTATTTTATATGCGAAAGTTTGGATAGATGAATGAATTGATGGATGTTTGTAACACAAACACGCCAGAACGGCGTAACGAATCTGCATGAAATTTAGCACATAGATAGATTATAGTCTGGATCAACAGTTCCCGTGGGATAATTTTCGACATACACGCGGGTAAAGCTGCTGGCAAAAGCTAATTGTCCATAAAATGTTCAGACCAATGTCGTTCCAGGTCAACGAACGAAATATTTGTTCAAGGACAGCTATATTTGGTGATATGGTGGATCCACTTGTCTCACAACCAGCTTAATCTCAAAAGCAGGTCCGGTATTGTACAGTTTAATTTTGGCTATTTCTATTAGTTAGATCTCCTTTACTAGGCTGATGACATACCTACTCTGGATGCAGTTCTTGCTCCTCTAACGCTCTCCATATAGAGCTGTGGGTGACAGAATCAAACGCTTTTGAGTATACGATAAATGTTTTAATCGTTGTATTTTTCAATTATTAGTTTAAATCTATGTGTGATGTCGATATTCAATTAGTATTATTTAGGAACTCCATGCAGATATCCACCACCAAGTATTAAAAAGCAAGAAATTAAAAATAAGTAAAGACTCTGTGATTCTAGAGCATTTCTGTTCTAAAGCCATGTTCTAACAATTTACAGGAAACAGCAAATTGCTCTACCTCTATGGGCCAATTATACTTCTTTGTGTGGCAAACATGACATTCTTCGGACTGACAGCCTTCAAGATATGGAAGATCAAGAAAGAGACAAAGATGCTGCGTGGAAAAGAAAGCTCCACACATGACAACGACAGGAAAGAGACTCAGAGGTAGGTTGAACCTGAACCTACTCTGAAGATGGAAGTACCTATAAAAAAGTAAAGTCTAACAACGCTTAGTAACTTAAGAAAGCATAGGACCAAAATAATGATGGATCGAGTTAATGCTAATGATGGTGGTCATGAAATACAACTATATATATATCGATGATGGTACAAGCATAATTCGCCTATAACGCTCCCAATTCTGCGACACAGGCCTCCTCTCTGTGAGAGGGTCCCACCCAGGCGCTTTACTTTGTGTAATTTATTTTATCTCTATTACTCTCAAGACGGTTAGAGAAAACATCGTGGATAAACCAGTACGTCCTAGAAAGTACAAGATATCAAGATAATTATCATGTCTAATGTTTTGGATTTTATTACATACATACTTTGATTCTCCTTTTTAAAAGGCATGATTTTCTCAGCTAGACTTAAAGAAATAGGCCAACTTGTGCAAAAAGTAACACTAGTTGTAAAGTTTACTAAAAACAATTTCATTGTGGCCAAAAGTATGACATTAAAATGTTCCAGGTTCTCTCTGTACGTCAAGTTGTTCACCGTGATGGGCATCAACTGGATCATGGAGGTGGTCAGTTCCTTCTACCCTGACGCTGACTTCGTCTGGCAGTTCAGTGACGCCTACAACGTGCTCGTCGGCCTTATTATCTTCATTATCTTCGTCTGCAAAAAGAAAACTTGGAAAATGATTAAGAAGAGGTTCGTCTTGTTTTGTATTTGTCTCAGACGAAACAATAAAAACAGTGACTTAAAATGACAAAAAAGTTGACCTTATTTTATGTTTATGTATATAAGTTAAAGTTTAAGCGAAGCGATGAAGATAAAGCGTAAAGCCGCACATACACATGCCTGTAACTTGCACAAAAGTATGCAAGTGACTTGCCTGTCATTATGATGTTCAACAATCAGAAGGTGCAAGTTACGCATGTGTATTACGTGCTTTATACACATCAAAGCCGTTGACAGACTGGACCACTACACAGCCAACAGCATGATATGCTGCAGTTTCTTACACCTAGGCTAGTCGGACCATGGCATTGGTGTGTATTTAACCCGACAGATATCAATGCATTTAATTTAAATATAAGGTGTTAAGTCAATTAATTATGTGAACCTATTAGATAAATATGAAGTTAATGAGCGATACGATAATTTTAAAAATATGTATAACTTAGTTCTTTATAGGGCTTTTTTTGATATTATAACCAGTTTATAATAAAAAGAGTATGACCAAAATGAAATCAATCAAAGGTTACTGAAGTATTCAAATAGACTATGAAGTATTTCTTCTTTAGAATAATTAATACATAGTTTAATCAATTAATGTCGCAATAAGTTAGTTAAGTGACAAACGTCATCATGATTGCATTTATATAAAATGTGCTATTGTTCTGTTCAAAAAAATCTGTTCAAAAAACTGTTCAAAAAAATCCTAAGATTGACTCATTCTGTACCCAGGATTAAAGATTTTCAACGAACCGATTCGAATAGCAGAGAGATGAACATAAACAATGTCAGCAATAAAATAATAACCCGTTGGAAAACTAATCAAGATAGAACTGCCAGCCTTGAGACGGTAAAAACAACAGTCGGCTTAGAAGAAGACTCTAGACATAACAGATCCAACAACGCAACGCCACTATAATGAAAACCGTTGGCCTCAGTGAGAAAAATAAGACTTCCTTTTTGAAGACAATTACAATAGTACTACATTGAGAAACAACATCAAAATATCAAAACGTCAATTAGATGATGCCGATGAAAAAAAAATCAGAAGCAGAAGAGCATTGTTAACAACAAAGACAAGACGGGTAATATTAACAGTAAAAACATTGGACAAATCAATCTTGGGGCAGATTTGAGACGTATGGAATAAAATACGAGTGAAAAGGTATCGAAAAGTCTTGTCAACAATTTATAGGATTTAGTGACTGGTAGTTTTTTTACTAACTTTTGCAAGAATGTGATGGCAACTAATTGTAAGGGCTTGTGTAAAGTAGTGTGCGGTTTGGACGTAGATAACGCAGTTTTTTAAGGCTTCATTTGTGAATGTCTATTAATTTAGAAAATATTTAATTAATAAACCTTTATCTAAATAGAAATAATTTTTGTATTTTATACACCAATTTGATTTTCTAATTGCACTTCTAGTTAACAATATTGGTTTGGGAAAAGATAGTGTGCACAATCAAAATTAGATTTTAATATTTAACATTACAAATAAATTTCACAATGTAGGCAAGTCAGGTGGACGGCAAACAGGACAGGTGGAGGAAGATATAATACAAAGTACGTGGATTGTTGCTGACTATTGACTAAAAAATCAGTGTTCCGCTTTATTTTAAGGATATTATGTCATAAAGCTAATTAATGCTTATTTTGTTGTTTATTGTGATTTATTGTGACTTGTCAATGGCCTCGAATACACTTAGTAAGCACATGAAGAGTTCTTATAGCTCGGCTACACTCTCAACCTTACTTGTATCTACTTCAATTTGCACAAACAAGTAGACAGAACACATTATCGTGTAAGAGAAGGAGGCTATGGTGTGGACGCCTAACATGTCGTTTGCGCAAACTTTTGTAAACGCTTTTTGCGCTCGCAAATCGCTGCGTGTGGCCGGGCCTTTAAACTTCATTGATTCAAAACTATACATTTATATCCTGATATTCTAGGCCATGACTTAATGTAGGGAGTTTTGCATTATCTAACGCAGTTGGATGATATTTTGTATTATTTTGCATTTAATGTTTGCGCTTCAAATTTTACTGTTATTAACATTTCTGAAAATGATTTGTATTAACTTCTTCCAGTGATATTAATAAGAAGCACAGTTATCAATTATGAAAAACTATGTCGGTAAATTAGTTTTATTGGCAATTTTTTCACGATTTGGAACAGTTCCAGTGGTATTGCCAAAATTACAATAAATTTAATTATATTTTTATTACTGCCAATCAGCAGCCATGTCTACGCCACGGGCTATGTTAAACTAAATTGCCATAACAATTTTACCTTTTTTGAACTTAACTTTAAATGTTCTAACTTTTAACTAGCTATTGCTATTGCATCCCATTTGCTTGCTAAATATTTTGTCGCTAACAGCATAATTATTTGTGCACAGATACGGGCAGCTGAAGGGAGACCCGTCGTCCGGGACACAGACCACCATTTCGTCAACTAGGACACACTCCACGTCCCGAGATGAAATGCGAATGAACTCTATTAAAAAATAATCTTAATCTTTTAGGTAATCATTATTTGGCAGCAACTTGAATGGTGTTAAGGGCCGGATACACAAAGTAGCTTGTATGCGCAAACAACATGCGGCACTCACAATATAGCAAAAAATTATACGGTATACAGTTTTGCATTCTCAACCTTATAAATGCTTGCTTGTGGAAGTAAGATGAAACGTGTACCCGGGCCTGTAAGCGCGCGTGAAATACCGTATGTCACCGAGTGATGTGTTTTTAGATTATTTCTCGTTGCTTTTTTTTTAAATTTTTATTGACTTTTATAAACTTACTTTTACTTACTACACTTTGCACAAAGTAACTGTATATGTGAGGTGGTTGTAATTGTATGAACGGTAGAAGGAAATAATATTATGTTGTGTAGTGCCATTACATTTCCTTCCACACAATAATAAAATTAGTGTTTTCTTGTCCGTGTTTTGTAAAACTATTACGTTATGGATTTTAATATTCAAAACACTTTCGTCAAAAGTTGAAAGAAAACTATTGAAAAAAAATTGCCTGAAAACTTGCCTTAAAATAATGTTTTATGTCGTCTATCATCTTTGGACCAGTAGATAATTATAACATTTACAAATATGTACCTAAGTTAAACGATAATTATTGCTGTTTCGCTTTAATTTCAAAATTACCAAGACTGCTTGAAATAATTTGATGATGTTGACTAATGAAAATGACATAGGGGAAGTGGGGCACCTTCATACAAGGGGCACCTTCATACACTAGAGATATCTGTTGTCAGGCACACAGAAATTGAACGACTACACGTGTGTACGTAGCTTATTTATGAGTGTATTGGCTCATGGAGTTTGACAGCAGTCGGTGCGAAACGCGCGATGCGGTGACACGGAAAGTGATTCGGCCACGTGTAAGTAATTTTATAACCTCACTTTGAACATATTTTTATTGATGTAAGCTGTTTTCTAGATTATTCAATACTATTTTATTTAAAATATAATAGGGTCAAGTTTGTAAATTGATACGTGAATAATGATTTAGAAGGTTGGTTTTTTTTTTAGGATTTTTTTTATTTCATTTTCTTGTGATGGGGTAGGTTCATACAGCAGTACGCGGGGTACATTCATACTGTATGAATGTACAAAAATAAAAAAATATGATAAATAAAATAAATAAATAAATATAATAAATACTGATATGACTGATCAGAAAGACTGTTAGGTTAGTTAAGTTTATTCAGTGTTATAAAAACAAAACTACCTACATTTATGTTATTCTCTTTTTCACTTAGTAT
Organism: Cosmia trapezina; assembly: GCA_905163495.3. Lineage (NCBI taxonomy): Eukaryota > Metazoa > Arthropoda > Insecta > Lepidoptera > Noctuidae > Cosmia > Cosmia trapezina. The sequence goes on along the minus strand of LR991032.1, from coordinate 21,339,840 downwards.
TTTTCGGTTATTACTTAGTGTTTTATGCTCAAATAGACCAATTGCTTTTGTTTTCGAAAATATTGTATTTTCATATTTTGATTTTGATAAATAATTAAACATTTCACACTCAATTTGTGTAGTTTTTCACATGTATGAATCTGCCCCATAGCGTGTATGAAAGTGCCCCGCATGTGGGGCACTTTCATACATATATTTTTTTTTTATTAACTTTGACAGAAAGCCGCACAAGTGTATTTACACAAATTACATATTTTTGATATAAAGTCAGATAGCAAGACTATTAGTTTTTGATGAATCGGTACAGATATTGATACTAGAGAAAATTCTGTACGACAAAATATAAAAACTGTATGAGGCTGCCCCACCTTCCCCTACCTATATACGCTTTATATCGCAAAAGTATACACGTAACTTTCATGTCATTGCGACAGTCAGAAGTTTTTGGCTTGGCTTCATTTTATAATTATTATTACATAATAAAATGTACAGCGTGTACCAGAAATGTATCATCATATTTAAGACCGTACAGACCAACAAACATATGAACTTTCTCCATGGAACCAACATCGTAATAAATAATCAGCTGCCCCATACAAAATTTCAATACGTACTCGACCCAAATATATGGGACCGCCGATAATTCGCGATTACGATGTTGGTATTGTACCTACCACGAAGAAAGTTATTCAGCTACACCATTAACGCCTCAAGTGTCGAATGCACCCCATGTGTGCATAAGAAAAACCCTTTTTTTGTTAGGTATATAAGCTTATATCACATATATATAAATGTAAAAAACATCATCCGATGGAAAACCAATCATCATCATTAGTTGTAAACCTATGGAGTTCGCAACTAACCCCCAACCCTCCGCACTCGCTGTGGTTTTGGGTCTAAAATTAGCCAAACTCAGACACTTGAGGGGTTAAATATAACCACACATTTCTGATACATGCTGTATATTATGTAAAAAATATCTTGTTTGAAAATAAAAAAATAACATTAAACTGGTAAAAAAAACATGGCACAATAGCAAGCAAGCTACTTGCATATTTCTTGCACAAGTTACAGGCTTGTGTATTTACGGCTTTATTCTATGTTCTATGTTAGAGGATTTGGTTTCTTGTGGACCATTGTGCGTCAACGGCTTTATGTTGACTACAGTTGGTGCTTAGCATAAAATGATAATGATTGACAAAACTGTCCTGTACGCCTAGCTGTAAGGTAGTATATAAATGTATATATTATTGTCTTGCACTTCAAGATTTATTCTTTGTTTTAAGAAATAGCTGTATTGTTGTTGCACCTCGACGTAATTGGGGAATAAAACTTTGAAGCATTTACTAGTTAGAACGCCTAATATATTTATATATTTTTTCGTTATTGTTTGTAATTTGTTTATTTTAAAAATACGGTAGCCAGAATGAGCGGATACTTATATAATTCACTTTTAACTTTTACGAAAATATATTGGGATGATACTTAGACAAAATAGCAAAAATTAACAAATGAATATCTATTTGATTTCCGCTTGATTTTAAAATACTAAGCCTGAGATCTATAGAGTAAACTTTGCTTTTAATCGAGCTTAGTACAGTAAAGCTAACTATCACACTTATTTTCATATTCGTATGAAACGCTTGATGCCAGTCACTTACAGAAATACCCACCCACATTTTATAAGTTAATTTTCGTATGAAACGCTACTGTACCTAGCTTCAGTAAAGTCTAATTTCGCTCTAAAGATCTCGCCTTAAGCATTTACTTATTATGATAGCAATATTTTTTTGATCTCAAGAAAGTGGCATCACAGCTAAGTGTGCATACATCACAATAATATCTTAGATTAATTTTATTGTAAACATATAAATATAGTATTCTGTGTAACACAATTTTGTCTGTAACCTCATTTACGGGATGCTCCTAGCGCCTTCGTATTTATTATGTATTCTTGCAATTATAGCAATGTTTGAATACTGTGTTATTTCAATAAAAACCTTATCTTCTTCAACCCGTATCCCTTGATCTGGGTCTTGGGCCTCCTATCTCTCCTCCGTGGGCCTCCCACATCCTCAACTCTTACCTTGACCAGGTTGGCCAACGCCTTCCAAAGTGAAACGAATACCTTGGGGCCTAGAAAAAGTGACATTCTATCAGCGATTACGATGGTGGAAAATTTAAATGTAGGTGTGGGACTGACAGCAACTAAAAAGTTTATGTCAATCCGATTGAAAGTCGGTGTAGAAATATGAAACGCTTTGAAAGCGATTGCCACTTGTCTAGGCCCTCGTGTTACAGCCATTTAGTATCAAAAAGCACCATTAAATTGAAGCATCATATAATAGCATCCTTTCCCATCCTCTGAGTCTTTTCCCAGCTAGGTTGCTTCCAGTTTAACCAGATGTGGCTGAATACCTAATACTGAATATCAATCTGTAATTTACACGCAGCGACTGCCATCAATGCATCTGACTCAAACTCAAACTCAAACTCAAAGCATTTATTTCAATTAAACCAATTACAGGCACTTTTGAATTGTCAAAGAGTCGGTCAGTAGGTAAGTCAGAAAGTTGAAGCTAGTTGCCCATTCCAAAACGTAGATCTATGGAGAAGAACGGGCAAGAAACTCCACGGACACTCTTTTAAATCAAAATATGGTTACAAAATATTGGTTACATCATTCATGTTGAAATTATACATGTGAGAACGATGAACGTTAAAAGCGTCCGTATTAAAAAAATAAAAAATAAAAACAATTCAAAATTAAAATTAAAATAAGCCGTGGCAGCTAAGGTATGACCAGCCTCCACCAACAGCGCCCGTTGACGAACCTGACGTATGGATTCGTTGACTTGACTTTCACTTAAGTAAGGCTCAATTTACATTGCCGGGGAACGGAAAGGAAGCGAATTCTTTTGTACAAAGCATAATGAACTTTATCGACTTTTGTACAAATCATAATGAACTTTATCGACGCAAAATAACTTTTATTCATAACATACCGCTTGAGCATAGAACTTGCTTAGTGCGGACGTTTTATCCATTTACCCATTGATGGCGTTATGCAAATACGTAATTTTTCAGAATTGCGAGATTTAACCCTCTCGATTTATTATTTCAATATTGTCGGTGAAATAAGTGAAGTGGAAGAGTTTCTGTTTTTTTTAGTTTGTTTAATAAACGCTTTAATCTCTGGAACTATTGTAGTCGGATTTGAAAAAATCTTTTTCCATTTCCATTCCCAATTCTTGAGGAAGGCTATGTAGGCTATTTACCATCACGCTAGGGCCCTTAGGAGCCGAGCAAAAATAAAAAAAAGTCAGAAAGAACGCTAAGCGCAAACGAAGTAATAGCGCGGGCAGGCGATGTGATGCGATGCGACGGGGTGGGTCGCAAGAAATATTCGTGGGTCGTGGGACACAAGAAAGGAGAAACCCGTTTTTGGGCTTAACCGTTACACGAATCAAATATATACCAAAAAAATCGTCTATTTTCCTTGATTAACCCATTAAAATCTTAGCCTCAATTACAATGGCCAAGTGTAGGAAATAAGTAGATTTCTATTTTTTATTTTTAAGCAACCATTGTAAACCGTTACAAAACTTATTCCATTGTACGTCACAAACCTCACGAACGCTGGCATTATATAAATAGAGCGTACCCTAAGAATATTATCGATTTAGTAGTAATCGATACTGTTACAAATTATTAAATAATACTCCATACTAATGGAGTATTTTTTTTTTTGTATTAAAATCAATGCAATATAAAAAAAGTCTGAAATCTAAATTGATTTTTAACGTAAGCACCATTAAAAGTCATTAAAAGAATTAAATAATTGATAAAATCGATTGCACCACGCATTGCACTAGTAAATGGCAAAAATCCACCTCAATGTTTGTCTATTGTCATGGTTGTAATGTCATGTCATTAATGTCATTCGCTTTTCGTATTTTTGCGCAAGTAAATGTGTTTTTTCATATTTCTCGAGATTTATTATTTCATAAGACCTCTGCTCGACTACTGGACTCCGAAATTGATTGCCTTCTGACCTGACTGACCCTCGCGCTTGACATTGGACACCATACCCTGCCACTCCTGCTGACCTTTGCTAGAAAACCGGATCTCTTTCTCGTTCTTTTGAGGACTGGTTATAAATAATTAACGACATCATGAGCCTATGCATTAATTGCTGAATAGCAACGGACCGCTGCAATACAATAGGAAGGCGAAGATTGGAAGATGAAATGATTTGTTCAATTGTACAGGAATGGGTCGCGCCTCAAACCGTTAGTATCCGATATTTTCATATCGTAACATTTATTTAATGTAATCAAACTAAATAGTGTTATCCCTTATGTTCAGTTGTCTGTTGATAGTTGTATTTTATAAACTGATACTTACCAGAATGTGCAACAAATTCATATTCAAAGACATGTGACATCACAAATCCGAACTGAACCTGCATGGTTTATTACGGCCTATTCCCTCTCTAAAAGAGGAGGCCTGTTTCCCTGCAGTGGGACTGTAATAAGGCCGCTTATGTTTACCCTAATATGCCACTCAGATGTTTCATTGCTAAATGCTAGTGCTAGACTTAATAGTCAAATGATAAATGCTTGCTTCAGGTAAATGAAAATGACTTTATCTGGCAAGCTTGCTGGAATCATGCAAATACTGTATCTCTTGAGAGAAATAGACCAGAAGAGAGTGAACAGACACCTACAGGACACCGACGAGTGTGTATTCACTGTGGACATTCTCCTCTGAGAAGAATTTGTTACCATCAACTTAATTATCAAATAATAAATATACCCTAAAAAGTCTAATTTTACCGATTTGGCTATTGCTGGGAGTCGTGAAAATTGGGCTCGTGAAACCTTCTAAAATGCTCTAATTTATGGCCAAATTTCAGCCCTGTAACACCAGGCCCCAGTTTCTATGGAGTTCGGGTTTCTCCTTTCACGCGGAGGAATAGCGGGCAGTTTTATGTAAACACAAGTTCAACATACAACAGGAGAAATGCAGCTAAGCAAACCTGTCTGACTAGCTATTAGATTTACCTGTTACTCTAATATTAATGGTGCATACAATTACAGGTAGCTGATAATGATAAAAAGTACCTTATCATGGTCTCAAATTTTCATAGCTTTTTAAATGATAAATGATAGATGATTTATTTTCTGTAAGTAGGTTTGTACAAACACTTTTACACGTCAAACATATTTTTTTTTAAACTAGATGAGTTCGACGTTTCCTATCTGACTACTCTGAGAAGAAGCGCCGAAACAAACTCAGAGGTCACAGTCTCTTTTAAAGTCCAGACATAATCTTGGTCAGATCATGTGAAGACCATGTAGATTGCAGTCTGAAATGGTCTTTTGAGGAAAGAACCACACAGATTTAGTGGACCTGTCCCGTCAGTGCACGCATTTGTCAGTAACCGTGCAGCTCAACTCAAAACTTAAGGAGCTTAACGATTCAACGAACAATACCAAAGAAAAGACATTTGGGTAGGCCGCAAAAATTACTCAAACTGTCAGACTATGACTAAAACTGAGAAAAGGATAAAATAAATAAAAAACAATGATCCACGTAGTCTTCACATTCACAATAATTAAAAATAGTATAAGTAATACTTTACAAAGTAAATATTCATGTCATTGTATAGAATATGTAAAAAGGTATTTAAATCAACATTAACTGTGTCAATTTATTGGAGCAGCTCAATCCCAAGATTCCCAAGCCTTTTTGTCCTCAATATAGTCTTTGACAGTATAAAAGGCTTTCTGACAAAGTTTGCGCTTTATACAATTTATGAATTTATTAAGGCTTAGTTCTTGAATGTGGCTAAGTAGTTTATAATAAAATCGTATACATTGGCATCTAAACGAACCACTTATTTCCTTAAGCCTGGTTGTAGGAACAACAAATTTGTGTTTGTTTCTAGTATTCACATTATGGACGTCACTGTATTTTTTAAACAAATTGATATTTTTATGAGCATACAGATTTTCATAGATATACTGAGAAGGCACAGTCATTAGATTAATTTCTTTAAATTTATCTCTGAGGGAGTGTCTGGGACTTAATTTGTAAATTGAACGAATAGCCCTTTTTTGTAAAACAAAAATTGTCTGAATATCGGCGGCATTTCCCCACAACAGAATACCGTACGACATCACACTATGAAAATAACTAAAGTAAACTAAACGGGCTATCTCTAAACAAGTTAAATCACGAATTTTCCTAACGGCGTATGATGCAGCGCTAAGCTTTTTCGACAATTTATCTATATGGGGGCCCCATTGAAGTTTGGCATCCAAAGTTATGCCCAAGAATACTGTGGTATCTTCGGGAATCAACTCTTCACCCTTTATGAGAACACTAGTTTATACTTGTCTAACATGAGGTATAGTAAACTTAATACACTTAGTTTTTTTCTCGTTAAGAAGTAGGTTATTAACATTAAACCAGTTAACTACTTTTGCGAGGGCGCTATTTACATTGTCAGTAACCAGCTGCTGACGTTTGAGTTTAAATAAAAGTGAAGTGTCATCTGCAAACAACACTATATCATGATTATTCTTTATGAGGTAAGGCAAGTCATTAATATAAATAAGAAACAAAAACGGGCCAAGAATTGAGCCTTGGGGGACCCCCATTGTTACTACGGATCCAGGGGTATCTTTTCCCGTTAACATCAACTCTTTGAATCCTATCACTTAAGTAAGAAGTGAGAAGATCCAGAGAGGCGTTTCGGATTCCGTAGTGATGCAGTTTCCTTATTAATGTTTCATGAAGAACGCAGTCGAATGCCTTGGACAAATCACAAAAGATTCCCAAAACATCGCATTTATCCTCCCATGCATTATAAACATGACCTAAAAGTTCAGTAGTCGAACGACCCCTTGTAAAACCAAACTGTTTGCTATGTAATAATTTATGTTTATTAAAAAATCTTTGCAGTTGATCTAAAATAACTTTTTCAAAATTTTACTAAACGCAGGTAGCACTGAAATACGTCTATAATTAGTAGGGTCAGATGTACTACCCGATTTAAACAACGGTATTATTTATTTGCGTGTGGTGTGAGGGCCACTTTTAAAACTCTTTGAAAATATGCTTAGGATTTAGTGAACATTCCCAAAGAATTGTGAAAGTTGGAATCAGATTTTGTGAAAGTCAACTTTGCGAGATATGGACTGTAAAGTGGGGCCCTCAGTTCTCACATAGAGGATTGAGGGCCCACCTGTACCTGATAAACTATGGACACTACAGATAAAGTCTTTATGCCAAAATCTAAGCTTATACCAAACAAAATTTGTGAAAACAAGATATTATCGCAAAACGCTGTCCTACTTGGTATATCTTCGTTCAAAATGGGCCCTCAATCCTCACACACGTAAAAGTTTATCACGCAAATAAAATGAAACCATTAACTTATAGCTACTGTTTGTAATCCTATAAGATACTAAATAAATTGTGAAAATTTGTGAAAGGAAGACCAGGTCACCATTTCTTGTTGTTTGAAAGATATGATCTTGACAAAATTCGGGCCCTCAATCCTCCATTTATTTTGTTTTCCGTTTTAATACGCTTATCGTATGAAAGATTAGACAAATACAAAATAGTCTCTTTTTGTGAAAAAAATTGTGCAACAAATTGGTGTTATTTGTTACTAATAAGAATAACGATTAAACTAAATATCTTAATAGATACCGAAATCGACTATTTTTGAATTGTGTAGTAGGGTAGGGTGACAATAATTTTTGACATAAGGTGCTCAGAGAACAATGCAAAGCATATATTATTTATTATACATAAAGTTGTATGGGTAATTATCTTGGAGTAGTGAATGTTAATATTTAATTTTATTTAACGATTATTATGTTCCAAACATTTTCACATAGAATCGAGGAATTTTGGAGTTCAACCTCATTAGTTTGTCTATGCGACTACTACAAAGAAAAAGTACAGTGATGTTCTTTTTATTACAATAATATGTCATGTCAATTGATTGAGAAAACTACGAAAACAGTTACTGAAATAGTCATACAAATAAGTACATGTAAGTTTGTTTTGATACATACTCATCTACCTATATGTTACTGTAAAAGCCCGAACTGCGGTAAATATTAGGATTTACCCGTAAATTCTAAGATTTACCAAATCTCACCGGTAAAACCCCGAATTATTCTAAAACTTTTACCGGTGTTCAGTCGGTAAACCTTAGATTTTACTGGTAAGGCCCTGCGTGCACTGCCGTGCTGTGTGGGAGTGGCGCGAGGAGGCGAAACGGCGGGGCGTAACTCCGCTGACGCGAGAAATCACGGCACAGCGGACAGACCTCCGGCGGGATCATGGCGACATGGAGAGTGCGACTGTCGCAACCCAGCGCTGGGCACGCCACAATTGCGACGATAAGTCCCCTCTTTGAGGAGTGGTTAGAGAGGCGCCACGGCGTCCTCGCATTCCGCCTGAAGCAGGTCCTCAGGTGCGGGCGGGCGTATATACTCCCGTTGCTTAAAGGCACGTTCTCACACATTATAAAAGGCCGCATACATAGGTAATTAATGATTTTATTGTTAAAATTATGTAAATACATAATTATTAATGTCGCGAATCGAAAGAAAATATGAATTTCGCGGGCTACCACAGCGCAATTACCTTAACGTGTTACCACGAGTGCCCAAAAAAAGAATTTTATTTTTTTATTAGGGTTTTAGGATTTTATTTTTTTTGTTATCTGGTAATTTATAAATAGTGATAAAAAAGTTTCATTTTCACATTTGTTGTTTTAATCCTTGTAACATCTCCATTCTAGCCTGTTACTTCTTATAATACACATGTGGTGCATCTACATCGCCACATACGAACTACGCATCACAAGGACATGACGTCTCGCAACCTGCATCGCGCAATGATAGTTTACCGCGCGACTGGCATTTAGGTATACAACAACCCGACATTAACCGTGGGGCAGTTGCCCACCAGACACAATACCCATCTGGTCGGAGGGTCCTCCCTTTTCAATAGAGGATGAGTGAACTTTACACCCTGTTCCTCATGACTTTATACACACAATACGTATGGACGGTTAAGATTTTGATTTTTAAGTGAAAGCTATAGCTGCTGTGAGAGATACGCTGATCAATTAATAGTTGACACTTTTTTAATTTACACAGCCGAATGACGTCATAAAATGGCGGCTACTATTTCATGGTTTGAGAAAACATTAAAAAAACCTGAAAACTTTGAATTTAATTTTAAAATTTATATTGTTATTGAACTAAAACTAATATTTTCCGATTGCTTTTTGCCTAATCTATCTAAATAATATATTTTTAGATTTTGTCTCATATAGAGTAAAATACCGTATTGTGGTCACCCTATTTCCTAATTCAGGGAACAAAAATAAAACTCGATTTTTATTTACAATAAAGGGTCTTTTAATTTCTTTCTGGTATCGAATTTGTTGCACAATTTTTTTCACAAAAAGAGACTATTTTGTATTTGTTTAATCTTTCATACGATAAGCGTATTAAAACGGAAAAAAAAATAAATGGAGGATTGAGGGCCCGAATTTTGTCAAGGTCATAACTTTCAAACAACAAGAAATGGTGACCTGCTCTTGCTTTCACAAATTTTCACAGTTTATTTAGTATCTTATAGGATTACAAACAGTAGCTATAAGTTAATGGTTTCATTTTATTTGCGTGATAAACTTTTACGTGTGTGAGGATTGAGGGCCCATTTTGAACGAAGATATACCAAGTAGGACAGCGTTTTGCGATAATATCTTGTTTTCACAAATTTTGTTTGGTATAAGCTTAGATTTTGGCATAAAGACTTTATCTGTAGTGTCCATAGTTTATCAGGTACAGGTGGGCCCTCAATCCTCTATGTGAGAACTGAGGGCCCCACTTTACAGTCCATATCTCGCAAAGTTGACTTTCACAAAATCTGATTCCAACTTTCACAATTCTTTGGGAATGTTCACTAAATCCTAAGCATATTTTCAAAGAGTTTTAAAAAAGTGGCCCTCACACCACACGCAAATTATTATTTTACCATATTTCATATCAGCTAAAGTAGGTACTACAATGTTTATAATTGATTTAGCAACGTCCACAGAATTACCACATACATCACCAGTCTTTTTAATATTTAACCTGTGAAAGGTTTTAATTATGTCTCTACAGGTAACATATTGGAAATTAAACTAAGAATCACAAACTGGAACGTTTTCTTTAAGTAAAGACTCTGCAGCAGTGGGTGAAGACCTTAGAGATTTACCCTCTTACAAATAAAACACGGAATAAAGTTATATCAGGGATAACAAAGGAATAATCATACATTTTCATAGGTTTAAATTTGGAATAACTTTATTCTGTGTTTATTATTTTGTAAGACGGTTAGTAGTTGATACGGGAATCTCAGCGAAGAACTTTTCAAACGCCGCGGCGACTTGGGAATCTGATTTAATTATGTTGTCATCAATAGCAAGGCTGTAGTCACTACTTCGGTTGCTTGACCTTCCTGTTAAAATACACTACATTACTTTTTTCAGTGGCAAATGCGAACACGGTCGTTCAGGGTCCCCAAACAATAATTTCATGTACTATGCCATATTATAATAATATGCTTTCGGCGTTCCGATCCAGCACGCACTGCTGCCTAAGCTCAGGCTACAGGGGTGCTATGTTATTTTTACTTAGGCTCGTATTTATAATCAAAGTAATTACTTGCTACTAAGTAATTTCATACTTGCGGGTAGAATTCAAATGGTGACTATTACTTGGCTAAGAATTCTAAGCTTTGACAATTCTAATTTCAAGCAATTACTAAACTAGAGAATGAAAATCATTGCTTGATCAATTATTTTTATTTAAGTAATTACTTTTACTTGACTATAAATACGAGTGTAAGAAAGATCGACGACGTTTTTATCCCGAAAGTCTAACGACCATTCTTGCCAATGTTACCCAGTAACTGTGTTGTGGGGGCCAGATAGGCAGTTGTTTCATGTAAAATAAGCTGCATCCTTTTAGACTGGAAGACGACTCCAACACACTGGCAGACTATGATGAGTTTTCTTACTAATTTTAAATGTTTCTTGCAGTCCAAACTATTGTTCCGTTTATTCCTACGATCTTTGTAAAAGGCACTAAGGGATTGTGAAGAGGATGCTGAATCTGCAGTAAAGGTATGTTTTGTTGTTAGCTGGTATCAAATGATGTGAGATGATGTGTGAAATGATGTGATTGGGACTACTAATCCATGTGTTGCAGTTACTTATAACAACGAGATAGCGTCATTAAATGATTTTGTCAACCCGTTATCGTCGTCGACGTTCTCAACTGAGTACGACAATACAATCAAGTGTAGTCACTAAGTTTTGAAAGCTAGAATTATTATTTTTAATAGAAAAACGAAAAATAATAATTCTAGTAGTTTATCAAGATAGGAACACTAGAATTTGCTACTTGCAAAATTGATGGTAAGAGCGTAGCTGTAACAAAGTTTATACTGGTAACACAAACACACACACAGACTGGTTTTATAATATTTATGAAGAAAAACTATACTTATTCCAAAATTAATTTTTCGTTGGTATTATTGTAGGATATATCCCTACGTATAATTCAAATGGTATTCGCTTAGTTATACGGGATGAAATTTAAAACAAATTCCAAATCGAAATTGGAGATTGTACTCATCATTATGAACTACTTTTACTATGGGACCAAACCTGAAATCGCGAAAAAAAAATCAGCTATTCAGTACAGTCGAGTTCATTAATATATTGGCCACTTCAGGTTTCAAAAATATATGAACGTCAAAAAAGTTAAAAATATTGTGACAACTATAGTGTGCGTTTCAACCGCGCGGCCATGGCGTTACTCATAAAAAAAAACTATGCCAAGATTTTGTAACAATTTGTAAAAGTTGACTCCCAAAACCACAAATTTGTCAAAGCTATGGTTAAAAAGTTAGAAGGGTTTGAACGTGGCCGCGCCATCGAAACGCGGAGAACCGTGCGGCCACGGAGATCTCTGATACTAAGCGTTGCACAGACCTGAAATTTAGGGAAATAACAGATTGAACTTGTAAATAATTTGTAAAAATATAGAAAAAATCCTAGGTTAATATGTTACGAGCTGTGAGACTAAAACTCCCGTGGCCGCACCATCGAAACGGTGAAAAAAACGTGATAGACGATATCTCGCTGAAAAAGCATCGCAGACGTCTAGAGTTTTTGTAAAACCCAGATTTGAATTTGTCAAAACTTACAAAAATACAACAAAAAATCCTAGGTTTACAGTTCAGGAGCTGTAAGACTAGAACCTCATGGCCGCGCCATTGAAACGGTGAAAAACAAGTTATCACCGATATCTCCGAGGTCAGAATTTTTTTGTAAAACCTAGGTTTGAATTTGTCAAAATTTGTAAAAATACAACAAAAAATCCTAGGATTATGCTTCAGGAACCGCGCCATTGAAACGGTGAAAAACACGTTATCGCCGATATCTCACTGAAAAAGCATCGCAGAAGTCTGAAATTTTTTGTAAAACCTAGATTTCAATTTGTCAAAACTTGTAAAAATACAACAAAAAATCCTAGGTTTATATTTCAGGAGCCGCGCAATTGAAACGGTGAAAAACACGTTATCGCCGATATCTCACTGAAAAAGCATCGCAGAGGTCTGAAGCTTTTTGTAAAACCTAGATTTGAATTTTTTAAATTTGTAAAAATACAACAAAAATCCTAGGTTTATATTTCAGGAGCCGCGCCATTGAAACGGTGACACAAATTTCAGACCTCTGAGATGCTTTTTCAGCGAGATATCGGCGATAACATGTTTTTCACCGTTTCAATGGCGCGGCTATGGGATTCTAGTCTTACAACTCCTGAAATATAAACCTAGGATTTTTTGTTGTATTTTTACAAATTTTGACAAATTCAAATCTAGGTTTTACAAAAAACTTCAGGCCTCTGCAATGCTTTTTCAGTGAGATATCGGTGATAACGTATTTTTCACCGTTTTAATGACGCGGCTCCTGAAATATAAACCTAGGATTTTTTGTAACATATTGATAAATCCGATTTGGTATGGAACCCTAAATAAATGTACGAAGCCCGACACGCACATGGCCACTTTTTGATACCAAAGGCTGTAACACGAGGGCCTAGACAAGTGGCAATCGCTTTCAAAGCGTTTCGTATTTCTATAACGACTTTAAATCGGATCGACATAAACTTTTAGATTCGGCAAAAACGTAGCTGTGGAACTGATCCCACAGCTACATTTTTGACTTTTCCATCATCGTAATCGCTGATAGAATGTCACTTTGTTTAGGCCCCAAGGTATTCGTTGCACTTTGGCAGCCCTTTGCAGGTTACGGGCCAGGTGGACTGACAACCTGGTCGGGTAACAGGTAAGAGTTGGATGCGGGAGACCCACGGAGGAGAGAAGGAAGGCCCAAGACCTAGATCAAGGGATACAGTTTGAAGAAGATAAGGTTTTTATTGAAATAACTTAACACTTTTTTTCTTTAGCTTTCTAAATATTCTTCATCAAAACATAGCAGGGCTGCTGAACAAATTGGATATTTTTATAGTTAAATTAGAGGAACTCTTTAATACAGGAAACCCTATAGATGTAATCTGTATAACAGAACATTTTATGGAAAGAGGATATGAAGATCTCTTGCAAATACCTAATTTCTGTCTAGCAGCTTGCTTCTCAAGAAATGCTAAACGAGGAGGCACCTGTATTCTTGTTAGAAAAGGCTTACAGTACAGGGTAATATTAGACGTAGCAAAGCAATCCGTGCCAAACATTTTCGAATGCTGTGCCATAGAACTCGTTTCACATCACATTATTATTGTATGCGTGTACAGAATACCGAAAAACAATTATACAGTATTTTACGAAAGGTTAGATAATATATTAAAAAAAATTAGCTATCAATCAAACAGAAATATCGTTATATGTGGAGATTTTAACATTGACGTCCTTAAAAGAAATAAAATGACATTAGATCTTGAATATTTTCTCCAACAATATAATTTGAAATTGGCCTTAAATACCCCTACCAGATTGAGTAGCAAAACATGCATCGATAACTTTGCTCATAACTATCGCGTAGGCTGCAGAGCTGAAATAATAGATTTAATTCTTTCTGACCACACATCTCAAATATTAAAAGTACCCATCAACAAAACTTGTAAACTTAAATTTTGGAAAATAAAAAAGCAAGATATTTCGAATGAAAACTTAATTAAATTTAAATCTTACTTGAAAAGCATATCGTTTATGCAAGTCTATGATACCGGAGATGCAAATGACTCTTTCCGAAATTTTATGGATGATTTCTTACTCTTTTATAGATTATGCTTTCCAAATAAATTAATAACTATTAAAAGTAGCAAATCAACTAAATGGATCTCTAATGGAATAAAAATATGCAGCAAAAAACAAAGACGTCTACTTTGGAAGTACAGACATAGTTCTACCTCAAAAAATAAACAAGCTTTTAAAAAATACTCAGCAATATATAGAAAAATAATAAGCCTAACGCAGAAAGCCCAAAATAATCATTTTATAAAGACTTCCCAAAACAAATCCAAAGCTGCTTGGCAAATAATTAAAAAAACTAAAGAAAATTTTCCCCAAGAATCAGTGTCATTATTAAAAATAGATAATTTGACCCTTACACATCCAGTTGACATAGCAAATGAATTTAATAATTACTTTATTGACACAATAGAAGATAATATAGATACAGATACTACTAATGATAATAATTTTGAAAATCTGACATCTAATTCATTATTTATGCTAGCAGTTACATACATTGACATAATAAAAATTATTAATGATTTAAAAAACACTAACACTGTCGGTTTCGACGGCGTATCTACAAAAGTTATTAAATATGTCAAGGAAATAATTGCGCCGCCACTAGCGCACATTATTAATAACTGTATTACCGATGGAAAATTTCCAAATGACCTAAAAAAAATCATTATAAAACCCCTTTTCAAGCGAAATGATAAAACAGATGTAAAAAATTACAGACCAATTGCCAAAATTCCGATATTTTCAAAAATAATAGAGAAGGTAATATATAATGCTGTGTATAATTACTTTGAAAAACATAAACTATTCTGCACTGAACAAAAAGGGTTTCGAAGGAACACTACAGTGAATATGGCATTTTTTGACTTAATATCTAATATTATGAGTTCCATAGATAAAAGGAATCCAATATGTGCTATTTATACTGACATGACGCGAGCATTTGATTTTGTTGATCATAACATACTACTTCGAAAATTGCACGGCTATGGAATAAGAGGAAATATCCTCAATCTCGTAGAATCATACCTCAGTGACAGGTTGCAGTGTACAGAAATCTCCAGAATATGCCCAATCAGTAAGATAGAATATAAATACACATCTGAATTTAGACATGTAAAATATGGTGTGCCTCAAGGCAGTGTAGTGGGATCGTTATTGTTTTTAATATACATTAACGATCTCCCAAAAGCGATAACACACAAAATGGTTCTCTTTGCTGATGATAGCACAGCAACTATTGAATGTACTAATCCTAATGATTACCAAAATGAAATCAATAGCTCTGTGGGTGAAATTATAAAGTGGCTTGATAAGAATAACTTAAGAATAAATTTGAGTAAAACTAAAATAATGCATTTCCATCAACGTCGTCCAAACCCAACGATTACCGTTACTTATAACGACTGTTTGATAGAAGAGGTCACTAGGACAATAAACTCACTTGGAAACTCCACTTAGAAGATATATGTAAGCGGATGAGTAAATCCGCATACGCACTGTTCCAGTTGTCAAAAAAAGTAAATATTGAAACGTTACTGACAGCGTATCATGGTTTAGTAGGTTCAGTTCTCCGATACGGTGTTATTTTTTGGGGACAATCAACTGATAGAGAGACCGTGTTCAGGGTGCAAAAGCGTTGCATTAGGTCTATGTGCGGTTTAAAAAACACAGACAGTTGTCTCCCCTACTTCAAATCATTAAAACTGTTAACATTTCCTGCACTGTACATATTAGAAGCTGCACTTTTTATAAAGAAAAACCCGCATTTATTTATTAAACTATCAGCAGTCAAGAAAACTGAATTGCGTGCTCAGTACAAAAATCAATTATGTAACATAAAATGTAAGACTGCTTTAATGTATAAAAGCTTTTTCGGAATTGCTCCTAGAATATATAATAACATTCCTAATACCATAAAAATTATGTCACTGTCAAAATTTAAAATCGCACTGCAGAAACTTCTTCTTGACAAATGCTACTATACAATAGACGAGTTTTTAAACGATAAAGAGTTATAAGTAATTATTAATAATGCATTTAAATTTATTTTTAAAATTTTTAATTTTTGACATCTGTAATTTTTGGTGACTATTGGAATTTTTCTTTTAATTAATGACATTTTTGGCAATGCTACTATACAATAGATAAGTTTTTTAATAATAAAGAGTTATAATAATGAGATATATTAATGCTGCAAAAAAAATATATGACATTGTAATTTTTAATGAATATTGGTATGTTTCTTTTTATTAATGATTTAATTATCTTTAGCAGATTTACTTTGCATATTATTAGATTTGTATGTCTTAAGACAAAACATAGCGTACTATTTTTATGTGTAAGACCTAATTGTATACCTACCTATGTTTCACAAATAAAGATTATGATTATGATTATGATTATGATTATGAACACTCACATTCAAACATTGCTATAATTGCAAGATTACACATTGAATTTTTGAGTGGTGAGCGATGAAGTATGCTAGGAGCATCGCGTAAATGAGGTTACAGACAAAATTGTGTGACACAGAATACTTTATTTATATGTTTACAATAAAATTAATTTAAGATATTCTTGTGATGTATGCACACTTACTTTTGATGCCACTTTCTTGAGATCAAAATATTGCTATCTACGTAAATGCTTAAGGCAGATCTATAGAGCGAAATTAAACTTTACTCAAGCTAGGTAAAGTAGCGTTTCATACGAAAATAAACTTATGGGATACAACGATAATTTTGTGTTTTTAAAATTCCTAGAATAGCAAATGTATATAGTTAAACCATTTGGATTTTCCACTTGTGTTATTTGACTATATTGTATAATGTTTTACGAAAACCGAAACATCTTGAAATTTCGATATAAAAAAATACCAAAGTAGTACCTACCGTCTATTTTCTGTTTTATACAATTATACGTAATCAGTTCCATATTGTGCAGTAATATTTACTTTAAATTGAAGGTATTTATTATTGTTATGAACTTACTAAGCTAAAAAAATTATTTAAGTAAAACATTTTGTCATAAATCTACATTTAAACATGTGAGATCTTCTATCTCTTTCACGTCAAACTAGACAGCCATAACGCCGTTTCACTAACGCACCAAGCTAAATCATTATCCTCTTAATGAGGGTGGGTATTTTTATAAGTGACTGGCATCAAGCGAAATTACTATAATAGTTAGCTAAGGTTCATTTTACTTGTACTAAGCTCTATTAAAAGCATAGTTTGCTCTGCAGATCTGTCTTGGTTTTTTAACATCAAGAAATCAAAAAGATATTCGTTTGTTAATTTTTGCTATTTTGTATAGGTATCATCCTACTATAATTTTATAATGGTAAAAATTAAAAGTGAATTCAATTCAGAAATCAAATTTTTGTTCAATAGGTTATTATTATTTTAGCTACAGTATTAAAAAAAAATTATATATTATAACAGTAATGGCCAAATATATAATTAAATTAGGCGTTTTAACTAGTAAATGCATCAAATTTTTATTCTCCAATTACGTCGAGGTTCAACAACAATACAGCTAGTTCATAATACAAAGAATAAATCTTGAAGTGTTGACAATAATATATAAATATATATATATATATATATATATATATATATATATATAGATATACCCATGGGCACATTGTGGCTCCATCGTGCCATATAGGTAGTAATTTGTTGATCCGTTTTCACTTGTTGATCCGGGTGGTATTTGTTGATCCAATGCCAGTCAAACCATACGTAAGTGGCTCTGATTGGAGCCACAAGTGTTAACGCGAGTAATAATAATAATTAAGACATTTTTATACAAATCCACCTTTTTTGCATTTGAGCACTAGTTGATCCGATTCAAATGAGCCAATCAGAGCGCACCATTTGCCACGGGCTTTGTCATTGGCTACTACAGATA
Source organism: Cosmia trapezina (assembly GCA_905163495.3). Lineage (NCBI taxonomy): Eukaryota > Metazoa > Arthropoda > Insecta > Lepidoptera > Noctuidae > Cosmia > Cosmia trapezina. Next base: position 21,321,555 of record LR991032.1, on the reverse strand, counting down.
GATAGAACATGGATGGTATTCAAACAAATTAATTCTTGCATTATACAGCGTGCCGCCGCTATCGCGACATTAACTTCAGACGCGAACATGGTTCCGCGTTTTCGTTTTCGGAGGGTTTGGTGAGTACTGGTGAGGGGGGAACGGGAAAGGGTGGTGAGGAAGGGGGGGTGAGGAGTGGAGGGGGTGGTAAGGGGGATAGGGGGAAGAGTTGTGAGAGGGATAGAGTAATGAGGGGGAGGATGTTGAGGGGGAGAGGGATAGGAGGCACCACTGTGAAAGGCAGAGGGGGAGGTTGGGGAAAGGGGATGCGTCAGGGGAACTGGTATTAAAGGTGAGATAAGGAAGGGAAGGGGGCGAGAGGGAAGGAGGACACAGGGAGGGGGAGAAGGGGAGGGTGTTGTGAGTACTGGTGAGAGGGAAGAGGACGGGGGAACGGCAGATGGTGGTGAGCAAAGTGGGGGTGAGGAGGAGAGGGGATTGTGAGAGGGGAGGGGTGAGGAGTGGTGGGAGGGATAGAGTAATGAAGGGGAGGATGTGGAGGAGGAATGTTTTGAAGGAAAAGGGACGGGAGGCAGTAGTGGGGGGGAGATGCAGGGGGAAGAGTGAGGAGGAAAGGGAGGGGAGGCAGTGGTGAAAGGCGTAGGGGGAGGTTCGGGGAAAGGGGATGCGTGAGGGGGTCAGAGTGAGAGGGAGACGTGGGGGTGTGAGAGGGTAGAGGGAGGGGTGAGATAGGGAGGGGAGGGGGTTGGTGAGAGGTGGGCAGAGAGGGGACATAGGGAAGGGGTTAGAGGTGGGGTGAGAGGGACGAGCGCCTTTACACGTTAAAGTTGATTTTTGTATAGCACTGATTCATTGAAGAAACCCTGCATGACAGAAGTGACATGATGAAAAATAGAAAGTCGAAACGGCACAAAAAACAGAAGTTAACTCCAGTCGTGCGTCGGAGCTAACACACACACTTTTTTTTTGTAAATGCATACTTTTATAGATAACTACACCCAGACTGAGGACATACAGACATGTGCTTGCACACAAATGCTTGTCCTGGATGGGATGTGATGGTATGGAATCGAACCCACAACCTGCGGCATGATAGGTGAGGTGGTATTTTAACCAAATACGCCATTGTGGCCTGTCACTGTCAGAATGCTTCACTGTTAATGGTGTTGTCACATGTAACATTAGGTCACAAAAGCGCACAAAAGCTTCTCTATTATCTTCTATACCTCATCATCATCATTTCAGTTGAAAGACATCAACTGCTGGACATAGGCCTCTCCTAAGCACCGCCACTTCGACCGGTACTGTGGTTCCCGCATCCAGCGGATTCCTTCTTGCGATCTTTACAAGGTCATCGGTCCACCTTGTGGGAGGCCTTCCAACGTTACGTCTTCCGGTACGCGGCCGCCTCTCCAGAACCTTTCGGCCCCATTGGCCATCTGTTCTGCAAGCAATATGCCCTGCCCACTGCCACTTAAGTTCGGCAATTCTTTGGACTATGTCTTCCCGAACGCTGCCCAGCCGAGTCGTATTTGACGATTGACCGCTTTCTCGAAATTGGACCTACCTAACTGGACAGTTTGTCCTAAGCAACATACTCGTCCACAATTTCGAGTGTCTCCGATCTTCATGAGAGTGGGTGCTACATGGGCATTTGACGTGACCATCCATCCATGTCTTATCCATGTTCATTTTAAGACCCACTCTTTCGAAAGCTCTACTGAGGTTATCGAGCATTGTACTAAAGTCCTCCGTAGTCTCAGCCATGCCTACTATATCGTCGGTAAACCGAAGTTGACTGACGTACTCGTCATTGATGTTGATGTCTAGCCCTTTCCAGTCCAGAACCTTGAAGGCATCCTCCAGTGCAGCGGCGAACAGTTTCGGAGAGATAACGTCTCCCTGTCCCCCTCGCTGCAGAAGGATAGGTTTGGAGGTACGGTCCTGGAGTCGGACTGACGTAGTGGCGTTTTCGTACAGACACTTCGGCCGCCTAGACCGCTAAACGTAGAGAACTGAAAAAACTACTTGCAGTAATGCATACTTAGGTTGATCCACTCGATTTTATATTCGCATTACTTCATACATTGTTGGATCCGCCACCATACTCGAGGTGGATCTTACAATGTACGAAGCATTACGAATATAAAATGTACTAGATCAACGTACGTATGCATTTCTTCAAGGAGACTATAATACGGAACCACATAGTACTTATAACCAATCGAGGTGGATCTGACAATGTATGAAGCAATGCGAATATAATTAATCGAGTAGATCAACGTATGTATGCATTTCTGCGAGGAGAGTTTAAAACGGAACCACATAGTACTTATAACCTCATGTTCGAAGTGGATCTAACAATGTATGAAGCAATGTGAATATAAAATCGAGTGGATCAACGTTTGTATGCATTTATGCAAGGATAGTATAAAACGGAACCACATAGTACTTATAACCTCATATTCGAGGTGGATTTAATAACGTATGAATCAATGAGAATGTAAAATCGACTGGATCAACGTATGTATGCATTTCCGCTAGGAGAGTATAAAACGGAACCACATAGTATGCTGTGCGTGGTGCCGCACCTCTTAGTAGAGGTGGATCTAACAATGTATGAAACATTGCGTATAGAATATCGAGTGGATCAACTTATGTAGGTAGAAAATTATTATCATTTATATGCAAGGAGTGTGTAAATCAAAAAAATGAATGTTAGAAGTATCTGAATATCACTGTATATGGAGCCAATAAGTATTGGTGTTCAGATAAAATTCGGAGCCAACAAGTATTGTTGAGTATAAAAAAATTGACCGTTACGGATCCACTTTTGTTTAGATGCTAGAGTAAAAAAAATGTTGAGTATAAATATATTTCTGAAAATATATTTGGCAACATCGCCAAGTGGAAGGCGACGTTGCCACTCCGCTCGAAAAATATGAAACCGGAGTCAAGTTATTCTGCTCTAAAGGTGGAGTCAATAATGCATTGGCTCACTGCTGGATCAACTAAGTGTGGGAAAGGGTGTTTATATATATATATATATATATATATATAAACACCCTTTCCCACACTTAGTTGATCCAGCAGTGAGCCAATGCATTATTGACTCCACCTTTCATGCGGAATAACTTGACTCCGGTTTAATATTTTTCGAGCGGAGTGGCAACGTCGCCTTCCACTTGGCGATGTTGCCAAATATATTTGCATAAATATATTTATACTCGACATTTTTTTTACTCTAGCATCTAAACAAAAGTTGATCCGTAACGGTCAATTTTTTTATACTCAACAATACTTTTTGGCTCCGAATTTTATCTGAAGACCAATACTTATTGGCTCCATATACAGTGAATTTCAGATACTTCTAATATTATTATTTTTTTAATTACACACTCCTTGCATAAAAATGACAATAATTTTCTACCTACATAAGTTGATCCACTCGATATTCTATACGCAATGTTTCATACATTGTTAGATCCACCTCTACTAAGAGGTGCGGCACCACGCACAGCATACTATGTGGTTCCGTTTTATACTCTCCTTGCGGAAATGCATACATACGTTGATCCAGTCGATTTTATATTCTCATTGCTTCATACGTTATTACATCCACCTCGAATATGAGGTTATAAGTACTATGTGGTTCCGTTTTATACTATCCTTGCAGAAATGCATACAAACGTTGATCCACTCGATTTTATATTCTCATTGCTTCATACATTGTTAGATCCACCTCGAACATGAGGTTATAAGTACTATGTGGTTCCGTTTTAAACTCTCCTCGCAGAAATGCATACATACGTTGATCCACTCGATTAATTATATTCGCATTGCTTCATACATTGTCAGATCCACCTCGATTGGTTATAAGTACTATATGGTTCCGTATTATACTCTCCTTGAAGAAATGCATACGTACGTTGATCTAGTACATTTTATATTCGTAATGCTTCGTACATTGTAAGATCCACCTCGAGTATGGTGGCGGATCCAACAATGTATGAAGTAATGCGAATATAAAATCGAGTGGATCAACATAAGTATGCATTACTGCAAGGAGTTTTTTCAGTTCTCTACGTTTAGCGGTCTAGGCGGCCGAAGTGTCTGTACGAAAACGCCACTACGTCAGTCCGACTCCAGGACCGTACCTCCAAACCTATCCTTCTGCAGCGAAGGGGACAGGGAGACGTTATCTCTCCGAAACTGTTCGCCGCTGCACTGGAGGATGGCTTCAAGGTTCTGGACTGGAAAGGGCTGTGCATCAACATCAATGGCGAGTACGTCAGTCAACTTCGGTTTACCGACGATATAGTAGGCATGGCTGAGACTACGGAGGACTTTAGTACAACTCGATAACCTCAGTAGAGCTTTCGAAAGAGTGTGTCTTAAAATGAACATGGATAAGACATGGATGGATGGTCACGTCAAATGCCCATGTAGCACCCACTCTCATGAAGATCGGAGACACTACTCGAAGTTGTGGACGAGTATGTTGCTTAGGACAAACTGTCCAGTTAGGTAGGTCCAATTTCGAGAAAGCGGTCAATCGTCGAATACGACTCGGCTGGGCAGCGTTCGGGAAGACATAGTCCAAAGAATTGCCGAACTTAAGTGGCAGTGGGCAGGGCATATTGCTTGCAGAACAGATGGCCAATGGGGCCGAAAGGTTCTGGAGAGGCGGCCGCGTACCGGAAGACGTAACGTTGGAAGGCCTCCCACAAGGTGGACCGATGACCTTGTAAAGATCGCAAGAAGGAATCCGCTGGATGCGGGAACCACAGTACCGGTCGAAGTGGCGGTGCTTGGGAGAGGCCTATGTCCAGCAGTTGATGTCTTTCAACTGAAATGATGATGATGAGGTATAGAAGATAATAGAGAAGCTTTTGTGCGCTTTTGTGACCTGATGTTACATGTGACAACACCATTAACAGTGAAGCATTCTGACAGTGACAGGCCACAATGGCGTATTTGGTTAAAATACCACCTATCATGCTGCAGGTCGTGGGTTCGATTCCATACCATCACATCCCATCCAGGACAAGCATTTGTGTGCAAGCACATGTCTGTATGTCCTCAGTCTGGGTGTAGTTATCTATAAAAGTATGCATTTACAAAAAAAAGTGTGTGTGTTAGCTTCGACGCACGACTGGAGTTAACTTCTGTTTTTTGTGCCGTTTCGACTTTCTATTTTTCATCATGTCACTTCTGTCATGCAGGGTTTCTTCAATGAATCAGTGCTATACAAAAATCAACTTTAACGTGTAAAGGCGCTCGTCCCTCTCACCCCACCTCTAACCCCTTCCCTATGTCCCCTCTCTGCCCACCTCTCACCAACCCCCTCCCCTCCCTATCTCACCCCTCCCTCTACCCTCTCACACCCCCCACATCTCCCTCTCACTCTCACCCCCTCACGCATCCCCTTTCCCCGAACCTCCCCCTACGCCTTTCACCACTGCCTCCCCTCCCTTTCCTCCTCACTCTTCCCCCTGCATCTGCCCCCCACTACTGCCTCCCATCCCTTTTCCTTCAAAACATCCCTCCTCCACATCCTCCCCTTCATTACTCTATCCCTCCTACCACTCCTCACCCCTCCCCTCTCACAATCCCCACTCCTCCTCACCCCACCTTGCTCACCAGCATCTCCCGTTCCCCCGTCCTCTTCCCTCTCACCAGTACTCACCACACCCTCCCCTTCTCCCCCTCCCTGTATCCTCTTCCCCTCTCGCCCCCTTCCCTTCCTTATCTCTCCTTTAATACCCCTTTCCCTGACGCATCCCCTTTCCCCAACCTCCCCCTCTGCCTTTCACAGTGGTGCCTCCTATCCCTCTCCCTCTCAACATGCCCCTCGATCTCTCCTTTTACTACTGCCTTCCCTCCCTCTCCCCCTCAACATCCTCCCCCTCATTACTATATCCCTCTTACAACTCCTCCCCCTATCCCCTTACCACCCCCTCCACTGCTCACCCCCCCTTCCTCACCACCCTCTGCCGTTCCCCCCCTCACCAGTACTTACCAAACCCTCCGAAAACGAAAACGCGGAACCATGTTCGCGTCTGAAGTTAATGTCGCGATAGCGGCGGCACGCTGTATAATGCAAGAATTAATTTGTTTGAATACCATCCATGTTCTATCTATCTGTAGTAGCCAATGACAAAGCCCGTGAAAAATGGTGTGCTCTGATTGGCTCATTTGAATCGGATCAACTAGTGCTCAAATGCAATAAAGGTGGATTTGTATAAAAATGTCTTAATTATTATTATTACTCGCGTTAACACTTGTGGCTCCAATCAGAGCCACTTACGTATGGTTTGACTGGCATTGGATCAACAAATACCACCCGGATCAACAAGTGAAAACGGATCAACAAATTACTACCTATATGGCACGATGGAGCCACAAAGTGCCCATGGGTATATCTATATATATATATATCTACCTTAAAGCTACGAGTACGGGACAGTTTTGTCAATCATTATCATTTTATGCTAAGCACCAACTGTGAGATTAAGGACTAAATGCGGAAACCAACTCCTCTAACATAGAACATAGAATAAAGCCGTACATACACAAGCCTGTAACTTGTGCAAGTAGCTTGCTTGCTATTGTGCCATGTTTTTATTGAATGTCATTTTTTATTTTCAAACGAGATATTTTTAGGTTTCCGTACCTTAAAAGGAAAAAAACCGGTCAAGTGCGAGTCGGACTCGCGCACGAAGGGTTCCGTACCATATTATATGTTTAGCAATCGCAAAGATAACTTTTTACTTATTTTATAATGATACTGTGAATTACAAGGTTAGTTTTTGCAGTTGCAGAAAATCACCCATGTTTAAACAAAATACCTTATGAATCGCCGTTTTCAGTATTGTTGATTAAATACAGTATTCATGGTACTTACATGGTATAAAGAAGTTTCAAATTCCTAATTTGTTGAATTGTTGCGGTAGAGCTCGTACAAAAATGGTCTAAAATTTACAACTTTTACGGCCCCCTATTTCTTAATTTTAAAAGATAAAAAAAATATGTTTGTACTCTACTCAATGAGTTCTAGACGATGACCTAATAATGACAAACATTATTACTTACTTATGCAAGTATTTGTGCTAAGTTTCAAGTTCACTAACCAAATAAATAAGATTTTTCATATAAACTGTATCTCTGTTTTCACGAACACAGATAGGTACCTAAAGAATTTCAAAAATCGTCTGGTATGTTTCCATAACTTGACTCAAACATTATTTACACCAATTTTAGAGTTAATCAAGCCCCCAATAAAATCCTCCGCTATAAAATTAACTTTTCACCCCTTAGGGGTAGATTTTTGGAAAACTCTAATACACGTTAGTCTTAATTTTTGGTCTCAAGTATAAAAACTGAGTTTTGAGTTAATCGGACCGCGTGTTAAAGTTCCTCCATACAAACTTTGACACCCCCCATCCCTCCTTAGGGGGTAGTTTAGGAAAACTAAAAATGATAAACTTTATAATTTACTTAGATGAATATTCGTGCTAAGTTTCAAGTCTATTAACTCATGGGATAGGATTTTTCATACAAACTTTCATCCCCTGTTTTACCCCCTTAGGGATGGAATTTCCAAACATCCTTCCTTAGTGGATGTTTACACTATATAAGGTATCTATGTGCAAAATTTCAAGTCTCTAGGTCCATTGGTTTGGGCTGTGCGTTGGTATATCAATCAGTGACTCAGTGAGAACTTTGATTTTTTTATATATATAGATTTACCATGTTATTTTAAGATCACAGACTTCTTATAGGTTTTCCTGTAATGTATAGGTATAGAACTAATTTCTATATTTTTTTCAAAATTTTAGGCTCAGTAGTTTCGGAGATAAGGGGGGGGGAATGGTCACAGTGTGGCTGCCACATGTCATGATATTTGCGCATGCAAGCTGCTTGGTGTAGCCGGGCCTTAAGGCTGCAGTCTTGCAAAATTCACTCACGGCGAATTATTTGCGCAACTTTATGTTTTTTTTTAAACAAAAGTAATGAAATAACATGAAATATTATTATTGAACGTGAATAACCATAATATAAGTAATAACTGGTTATTTTTTTTAGGTTCATCTGGGTGGATTATGTTAGGTAAATCAAGCGTTAAATACAGCTCTTTCGCGCCGACAACGATTCGAGTTATGTTTGTGCACTTGCATTGGGCAATACAAATTTTATTTAGAAAATCTGTTCAGCGCATAATTGTTTCCATATTCTTGTCTTCAAAATGCGCTGATTACTTTTTTCTAATTATCTTTCATTTTCTTAATTCGGATGTCACAATGTCATCGAAATTCTCTGTTTTTATCTCTTAATAAACGGTTTGTTTCATAATAACAAAGCATCGTACGCATGTAAGATTTGGTTGGTTTAATGCCAAGAGTTCAATAAAGCAAATACTAAAAAAATAGCATCTAAATCACCTTAGTCTAACAATAATAAAAATCTCAAAAGACCTCCAAAACGCTCCAACCCACTAAGAAATTTCACTCGCAATTCTTGTTCATAAACTCTGTTTTGGAGGTATTTTGAGATTATTGTTATTGTTAGAGTAAGGTGATTTAGGTGCATTTTTTTTTAGTACTTGCTTTATTGAACTCTTGGCATTAAATTAACTAACTTTTACATGCATACGATGCATTGTTATTATGAAACAAACCGTTTATTAAAAGCTGAAAACAGAGAATTTCGATGACATTGTGACATCTGAATTAAGAAAATGAAAGGTAATTAGAAAAAAGTAATCAGCGCATTTTGAAGACAAGAATATGGAAACAATTATGCGCTGAACAGATTTTCTAAATAAAATTTGTATTGCCCAATGCAAGTGCACAAACATAACTCAAACCGTTGCTGGCTCGAAAGAGCTGTATTTAACGCTTGAATTACCTAACATAATCCACCCAGATGAACTTAAAAAAATTACCAGCTATTACTTATATAATGGTTATTCACGTATTATAATAATATTTCATTTTATTTCATTACTTTTGTTTAAAAAAAAATACAAAGTTGCGCAAATAATTCGCCGCGAGTGAATTTTGCAAGACTGCAGCCTTAACATCATTCGAGTTGCTGCCAAACAATTGAGTATTATTTTTAATGGAGTTCATGTGTATTTCGTCTCGGGACGAGGAGTGTGTCCAATGTAGTCGACGTGTTGGTCTGAGTCCTGGCCAACGGGTCTCCCTTGAGCTGCCTGTATCTGTGCAAAAATTATTATGCTGTTAACGACAAAAAAAATAGCAAGCAAAAGGGATGCAAGCAAAAGGGATGCATTAGCTAGTTAAAAGTTAAAACCTATTAAATCATTTAAATTAAGGTATTTACATCGATGGTCAAAACGGGAAAATTGTTATGGTAATTTAGTTTAATATCGCGCGTGGCATAGACATGACTGCTATCAGTACCTACTTTAAATATAATTCATTTGTAACTAGCTACGCCCCGCAGTTTCACCCGCGTAAACCGGGTAAAGAGTAGCCTATGTGTTAATCCAGGGTACAAGTTATATACACACCAAATTTCATCTAAATCGGTTCAGCCGTTTGAGCGTGAAGAAGTAACAAACATACACACACACTCACAAACTTTCGCCTTTATAATATTAGTGTGATAGTGTGATTTTTGGCAAAACCACTTTGGCAAACCACAAATAATTATGAAAAAATTGCAATAATTATAAATAATTTTCAAAAATGCCGTCAACAGTAAATTTTAAAGCGCATAAAGTGCAAAAAAATGCAAAAGTAATTTGCAAAAATCCCTACATTAAGTCATGCATGACCTAGAATGCTAGGACAAAAGAATATAGTTTTAAATCAATGAAGTTTAAGGGCCACGCAGCGATTTGCAAGCGCAAAAAGCTTTTACAACAGTTTGCGCACATGCGTGGCTTCCAAACGATAACCTTCTCCTTCTTAACGTATTAGGCTTGTTTGTGCAAATTGCGGTTAGCAAAAGTCAGATTGAGAGTGTAGCCGAGCCATAAGAATTCTTCTTTGAGGCACGGAACCCTAAAAACACTTTCAAACAACCTATAACTATTTTACTTCAAATTACACTTCATTTCAACAACATTTTATTAAATAAACCATCAAAATTCGAGCAATCACAAACAACCGTTAATATTCAAAATAAAAATCATCAAAATTCGATGACATCGTCATATTAGTAGAGACGCTGGAACAGTTAAGCCAGATGCTGCACAGATGGAGCCTCTCGGTGAGTTGGCCCCGGTATGAATTTAGACAAGACGAAATTCATGTACAATTCACTCGTCTGGCCGAGTCCAATCCGCATCGAGGGGTCGCTTCTTGAAGTTGTGAAGGAGTATGTCCACCTAGGGCAAGTCATCCAGCTCGGTAGACGCAACTTTGAATGTTTGAAAACCAAGGTTTTCAACCAGTGCGTCCTGCCCGTTATGACATACGGTGCTGAAACGTGGACACTAACAGTCGGGCTGATCCACAAATTCAAGGTCGCTCAGCGCGCTATGGATCGGGCTATGCTCGGAGTTTCTTTGAAGGATAGAATCAGGAATGAAGTTATCCGGAAAAGAACCGGAGTAACCGACATAGCTTGCAGAATAAGCAAACTGAAGTGGCAGTGGGCTGGCCATGTTTGCCGAAGGACCGATGGCCGGTGGAGCAGATGGGTCCTGGAGTGGAGACCGCGTATCGGTAGGCGTAGTGTGGGACGCCCCCCAGCTAGATGGACCGACGACCTGGAGAAAGTGGCTGGGACAGATTGGATGCGGAAGGCGGAGGACAGGGTGTTGTGGCGCAGACTGGGACAGGCCTATGTCCAGCAGTGGACTGCGACTGCGAGGCTGATTTGATTGATTTTTCATAAAAAACTAGAAATCTAACTAACTTAAAAACAATTGTATTTCGGTAGAGCATTTGGTGCCTTTTGTTGCATTTTCACCCTACTATGACGTCCTGCAAGGAATACGTCGAATTTACAAGTAACCCTAACTATCCTATCTGTGTATTTTAGTATAGGTAATATTGTATAAGTACTTATTATTTGCACCAACGACAGCCCCATTTCTTGTCCAGGCAAATCACTGCCCATTCTAAGGTTGCCCATTGTATATTTTGGAGTGTTTGATACGTTTTTATGTTATGTATTTTTATAAATAAATTATAATATAAATAAATAAAGTATCGGAAAAGTAGATATTATTTCAAAATTTATCGTATTACTTATTAACTTGACGTTTATCTAATAGATTCATATAATTATTTGACGTAACACCGTATAATTAAATTAAATTCTTTGGTATCTGTTAGATAAATACACACCACTGCCATGGTCCAACTAGCCTAGATGTAACAGTCAAAACTGCAGTAAATCATGTTGCTGGCTATGTAGTGGCCCGGTCTGTCAACGGCGGGCGTTGATGTGTATAAAGTACGTAATACACATGCGGAACTTGTAAACTGCTGATTGTTGTATGCCATAAGGCATGCAAGCTACTTCCATACTATCGTGTAACAGGTATGTGTATAAACAGCTTTACGCTGGAGGCGAGGAAACTTAAACTTATGTGCGTAAACTTAAAATAAGGGCAACTTTTTTGTAAATTTAGGCCCTCTTATCGTCTCCTCTGAGACAAATACAAAACAAGACCAACCTCTTCTTAATCATTTGCCAAGTTTTCTTTTTACAGACGAATATAATGAAGATAACGAGGCCGACGAGCATGTTGTAGGCGTCAGTGAACTGCCAGAAGAAGTCAGCGTCAGGGTAGAAGGAGCTGACCACCTCCAGGATCCAGTTGATGCCCATCACGGCGAACAACTTGACGTACAGAGAGAACCTGGAATATTTTAATGTTATACTTTTAGCCACAATATTTTTTTTTTCTCTACTACACTAGTGTTACTTATTCACGATTTGGCCTATTTTTGCATGTTTAATTGAGAAATCATGCCTCTTAAAAAGGTAGGTACGTTTTAGATTTTATTTGAATTTTATTCCAAAACCTAATCAATCTGCCTAGCCTTTTCCCAACTATGTTGGGGTCGGCTTCCAGTCTAACCGGATGCAGCTGAATACCAGTATTTTACATGGAGCGACTGCCTGTCTGACCTCCACAACCCAGTAACTGGGTAATACGATACCCCTTGGTAAGACTGGTTGTCAGACTTTCGGGCTTCTGACGACCCGTAACGACTGTCAAAGATCCACGAATAACAGCCGGGACCAACGGCTTAACGTGCTTTCCGAGGCACGGAGGAATCTCGATATGTAAAGATGGTCACCCATCCACTGACCAACCCCGGCAAGCGTAGCTTAACCTGACGGATCGACCCGTGCGGCTGTTATTACTTAGCCACGAGCTCCTCAAACCAAAACCTAATGTAGACATAATAATTACCATGATCTCTTTTGTCCTCACAATGTTTTCTCTAACCATCTTGAGAGCAATGGAGATGAAATAAATTACACAAAGTAATGTAGGTGGCTGGGTGGACCCTCTCACGGAGAGGAGGAGGCCTGTGTGGCAGCAATGGGAGCTTTAAAGGCTGATTAAGCTTGTACTGTCTATCATCATCAGCATTAACTCGATCCATCATTATTTTGAGCCAATGTTTTCGTACGAGTTACTAACCGGTGTTTGACTTTACTTTTTTAAGGTTCTTCCATCTATAAAGTAGGTTCAGGTACCTACCTCTGAGTCTCTTTCTTGTCCTGGGCACGTGTGGAGCTTTCCTTCTTGATCTTCCATATCTTGCAGGCTGTCAGCCCGAAGAATGTCATGTTCGCCACACAAAGAAGTATAATCGGCCCATATAGGTAGAGCAATTTGCTTTTTCCTGTAAATTGTTAGAACTTGACTTTAGAACAGAAATGCTATAGAATCACAGTCTTTACTTAATTTTATTTTATTTCTTGATTTTTAATACTTGTTGATGAATCTCGCAGTTAATCTGCATGGAGTTCCTTAATGATACAAATGAGATGACGCCAAAATTAATAATACAAATTATATATTGATATTCGCAGTCACATCATTTGATACCAGCTCACAACAAAGTATATAATTTATACTACAGCTGGGCATCCTCTTGCCAATACCACTTTATGCGAGTTGTCAGCAATAGTTTTGGCTACAAATGCTTCAAGGAACATCTAAATTATTAAGGAAAAACTCATCATCATCCGCCTAGTCATTTCCAAACTGTGTTGGGGTTTAATTCCAGTCTAACCGGATTTTAAATGGAGCAACTGCCTATCTGACCCCCACAATCCAGGAACTTGAAAGCAAGACTGGTTGTTAGACTTTCGGGATAAAAACGTCGTCGGTCTTCTATCTATCTATCTATATAAATAAAAAGAGAAGTCCTGACTGACTGATTGACTGACTCATCAACGCCCAGCCCAAACCCTTGGACCTAGAAAGCTGAAATATTGCACAGAGGTTAACTTTATAATGTAGACAAGGAATAAGGAAGGAATTCCCGGTAGCGGTTCCCTTGGGATATTTTCCGACATCAACGCGGTCAAAGCCGCGGGCAAAAGCTGGTTCTAAATAAAAATAATACGAACCATACAAGAAGCACCCCTGTAGCCTGAGATTGGGCAGCAATGGGTGCTGCATGGGCAGATCAGAGAACTCCAAAGCACCGAGTATGATGGTCAGTACAGTTGGAATGCCGAACGCGTATATGGCGTAGTACATGAAGCGTTTGTTTGGAGACCCTGAACGATTGTCTTCGCGTTTGCGACTGAAAAACATAAAAATAACAATCAGCGTTTTTATAAACAGCCTATTAAGTACAGACTAAGAACGAATGGTGCTCACAGAGAACAAAAATCACAAGCTGATTCAAGATTTTTTATAAGATTGCCCTGTGTAGAGAAGTAAACCAAGAGGGAAACCTCATGATTCTCATCACTAGCATAATTATTGAATATAGGACCTTGTAACATCGAGCCAAGCCCCAAAATACAGACTAACTGTCTAGTTTGGGGCTCACTGGCAAATAATATTTCGTAACCTAGCTCTAAGTAATATTTTAAGCTACTCATGTCGTCTCAACTTGTTGTTATATACACCTGCTTACTGTATTACCTGGACAACAAATTATTTTCTATTTACATTTCTATTTTCTATCGGATACGAGGTAATTAACCTAAGACAGCGCCTGTACCAAGATAATAGTGTTATGAGGACTAGATCCTTAGACTAGAACTAGACTATTCTTATCGGAATATTTAGACGATAATGCACGAAGAGAAAGGAATTTACTTCGCGAAGAAATGGTGAAAGCAAGAAAACAAGGAATGCACGCAGTAATTCGCAACAATCAACTATTTATTGATGGAAAAATAGCAACTAAAGCGGACGATACACACGACAACCAAATTGACACCAAAAATGTAATTCACAGGAAGAGCAATTAATATCCCAAAATAATAACAATGACTTTCGAAACCACACCTACTCAGAAGACAGAACATTTCGAAAACAAAGACCAACAATTTAAAATATTATTTCAAAATATTCAAAGTCTCTCCAACAAACAACACATTCTAGAAGCTTTCCTTCAGGAAACACCGAAATATATCGCTATATGTGTTAGGTGTACCTCAAGGCTCAATACTGGGTCCATTCTTATTCCTAGTGTATATCAATGACTTACCATTCTATTTAAAGGGTATCTGTGACGTTGTACTGTTTGCAGGTGACACCTCTCTTATTTTTAAAGTAGACAGAAACGGACATGATTTTGATGACGTAAACAGTGCACTTTCAATGGTTACGGATTGGTTTACGACAAATAACTTAGTTCTCAATGCCAAGAAAACTAAATGTATAAAGTTTGCCTTATCGAATGTTAGAAATCTGGGACCCAACATCGTCTTAGATGAAGAGGTGCTTAAGACTGTAGAATCAGCAGTTTTTCTGGGTATAACAGTAGATGCTAAACTTCAGTGGAGCCCACATATATCAAGCCTAGCGGGAAGGCTCAGTTCAGCCGCCTACGCCGTCAGGAAAGTAAGACAATACACTGACGTTGATACAGCTCTAGGTTAGTCTATTTTAGTTATTTCCATAGCGTTATGTTCTACGGTATTCTGCTATGGGGCAAAGTGGCTGATATTCAAAATATTTTTGTTCTTCAAAAACGAGCTGTTCGAGCAATTTACCAGCTAGGTGCTAGAGTTTCTCTGAGAGAATTTTTTAAGGATATTGGTATTCTCACGGTGGCATCACAGTTCAACTTTGCCAACATTTATACATTAGGCAAAATATACATTTGTACAGTAAAAACAGTGATATTCACAATATTAACACCAGAAATAAGGACAAATTACGTGCTCCATTTCATCGGCCTCATAAGGTTCATAACTCATTTGTTGGTCTTGGTATAACTTTTTATAACAAGCTACCTTCTTCTTTGCTAGATTTGCCTTTTAATGCGTTTAAAATTAAAGTAAAACCCAATCTTTGTTCAAAGGCATGCTATTCTATCAACGATTACTTAAACGATAAGAATAGTTGGTCGCTGTGATTAACTCACGACAATGTTTATGTTATGTTCTTTCTCCAGAATCAGCTTACATAATGACAGGTTATATGAGTTAAGTACTAAAATTGTTTATTTTATTTGACAAAAATATAATTGAATGTATTGTGTTGCGTAAATTATTTTGCATAGGTACTATTGTATAGAATCTAGTTCTTCTAACTGAACAGACAGCTGTGCTGCTGGGGAGTTTATTCCGCTACTTCTTCTTCCCAGCTAAAGCACTAGGAAGTGGTGAAGGGCGGGCGTTTTGTGGGGACTGTTTTACTGTAATTTCGACGTTCAAAAAGTGCTGATTCTCAGCCTAATTTGAATAAATGACTTTTGATTGATTGATTAGAAACCTGGCTATCACAAGAAAGACTGGATTTAATGCATTTTAGTGGCTACAAGTTTGCAACTTCATCTGTCGGAAAGCCCGTACAGGTGGCGGCGTCTGTATTCTTCTACAAGACCATATTGAATTTTTACAGAGAAACGATATAACAGACATGTCAATTGAGTATGTTATAGAACTAAGTGCAATAAAGTTTAAAATAGAGAATTTACTGTTAATTATTATTTACTGGAATAGGAGAGAGGAAGCTTTATTTTATAAACAATCAAAAGAAATATTAGATTACATTAATAAAAAAGACTACAAATTAAACATTGTTGTAGTAGGAGATTTTAATATAAATATATTAGACAATAGTTTAAAAACTGACCAATTTTTAGATCTCATGTTAGAATATAAGTTTAAGCAACACATACAAGTACCAACGCGAATTACCCAAACTTCCTCAACGTGCCTCGATTTAATATTCACTAATTTCAATACTAAATCGCGCACATCAGTAGAAGAGTTGGGGTTCTCTGATCATTGTAGTACAACTATACACTTGACTGTACCCCAACGTACTAAACAAATCGACTGGTATATTAAAAAAGGCTGTATTAATAACAAAAACACACAACAGTTCAAATCCAAATTGAGAGATTAAAGTGGAACGACATAATCAAACCCGATAAAGACATAAATGAAAACTACGAATTATTTAATAATACACTTACTAACTTGCTAAACCAATGTATACCAAAAACGAAACTAAAGATAAAAACAAATTACAAAAAATATTGGCTTACTATAGGAATCAAAACTTCGTGCAAAAATAAAAGGCTGGAAAAAATACTTGTAACTAAAACTAATAACCCATTAATTAAACAGAATTATAAAATTTATGAAAAGACTTTTAAAAAAATCGTAATCAAAGCAAAAAAACTGCAGTATATAAATAAATTAATAAAATCTAGTAATAAAGTGAAGACTATGTGGAAAATAATAAATGAAAGAACGAACAAAAGTGTTAAAAAGTCAAAAGCAACATAACACTACAATTTAATAACAAAGTTGTCACGGAACCTAAAAAAATTGCAAATATATTTAACAACTTCTTTGCATCTATCG
This sequence comes from Cosmia trapezina, assembly GCA_905163495.3. Lineage (NCBI taxonomy): Eukaryota > Metazoa > Arthropoda > Insecta > Lepidoptera > Noctuidae > Cosmia > Cosmia trapezina. The sequence continues at coordinate 21,304,542 of LR991032.1, read as the reverse complement.
GAGCGGGGAATACCCAACCGCCCGACAAAGAGCCGCGCGGCACCTCGGTACTCCACCCCACAGAAAACACTATATTCCTAAGCCCTGATCCTGGTGAAATAAATGTATTGTTAAAAAGCCTCAAAACCATAATCAGCTACGGAATTGACGAACTACCACAACTTACCCTTTTAACATAAATAGTCGGGGGCGAAGACCTAATTTTGTAAATCTAATAGAAGTATCTAAAAAATGTGCGCAGCCTATATAGTTGATTGTTGACATACGTCTCTCTGAAAAGTCAATGACAAGGCTGCGCGTCATTTGTTTCGAAGCTTCTAGAACCTTCTAGAAGCTTCGACTCGACCTTATTGGACGAGCGGATTGTGGCGGGAGCGGTTAGATAAAGGTTCGCGTTATATCCTCCCCCTTTTGACCAGGTTATGACCCCATGCCTGGTTGAACAAAGTAAGAACCGCATCCTCCCCCTTTTGATCGGGCTATGTCCCCATGTGTGTTGACATACGCGCAGCAGCCTGCGCGCCCTTTGGAGGCGACTTGGCTCGTGCGCGTGTAGCAGCGGCGGTGCCCTTTAAAGTGTCGACGCCGACGTTTGGAGATTCCCTTAAGGAATCCTCGATACTCCGAGTTTTACGCAGAAGGGTATTAAAATCAGAGAATTCCTCTCTTCGTAAACGTTTTCTAATCTTTTGTTTGAGGAGACCGTATATCATATCCAACTGCACCTTTTCATTGATGTCGCCGGTTGGGAGCCGCGCTAGTTGAGCGCGCGCTGAGGCGACGAAGAGCTCCGTACGCTCTTGAGGTTCCTGTGGCCTGGAGAACAGCTCGATGTATACACGATGTGGTGGGCGGCTGTCACCGAAAGCACAGCGCAAGTATTGCAGAGCTTCATCCCAAGAATTGACAGTGGCCTTTACACCTTGCCACCACGTAGCTGCATCATGCGTAAGCAGCATTGACAGACCACGTAAACAGTTGGTTTCATTAACATTGGCGCAATCTTTGTGTGCCTCTACAGCATCAATGAATCCTTCGAGAAACTCGGTCGTTGTTCCACTATAACGAGCCTTGCACGGAGCGAAGTTACCCGATGCAAGTTGAGCAGACGACGACGACGGCGTGGGTATGGCCGGCGCGATGGCGTGAGCCACCGCGGGCGAACGAGTTGGCGGCCGGGCTTCGAGGACTAAAGCGAGGAGCCGCTCGAAGTTATCGGTTTGCGCCTGCTGAAGGGACGCCATCATAGCGGTCAGGTCGCTTGCCGTGATGGGTGCCGTCGCCTCAGCCGCGGGAGCGCTGGGCCCCGTTGACCTTGGCGTCTCCATCTGCTCTTGTTCAGACTCCACGTCGTAAGAGTTGGATTTTTGTTTGTTGCGCTTCGTCATACGTGGCATTTTATCACACGTATGCGTATGTAATCACTGCACACACCACAACAGATTCACAAAACAGTTCTTCCACAAAACGCGCGCGCGCGCGTTTCCCACTCGTTGGGCGCCAGTTTAACATAAATAGTCGGGGGCTAAGACCTAATTTTGTAAATCTAATAGAAGTATCTAAAAAATGTGCGCAGCCTAGTTGATTGTTGACATACGTCTCTCTGAAATGTCAATGACAAGGCTGCGCGTCATTTGTTTCGAAGCTTCTAGAACCTTCTAGAAGCTTCGACTCGACCTTATTGGACGAGCGGATTGTGGCGGGAGCGGTTAGATAAAGGTTCGCGTTATACCCTGCCATTTTACTTGCTTGTCAATCAGTCTTTTGAAGAAGGATGGTTTCCGAACTACCTAAAGAAAGCTATAATAAAACCAGTACACAAAAAAGATTCGAAAACCGATCCTATTAACTACCGTCCTATAGCTCTTTTACCTACCGCATCGAAGATAATTGAGAAAGCGATGTGTAATCGTGTTTATTCTTTTTGCGAAAAGTACAACATCTTTAATGAATCTCAAAACGGTTTCCGCAAAAACCGCTCTACAGTTCTAGCGGTGTATAAATTCATCCTGGAAGCTATTAATATAATTAATAAGAAAAAATACGCCGTGGGTGTACTGTTAGACACGACTAAGGCCTACGATAAAGTGCAATACAATATCTTACTTAATAAGTTACAAGGAATAGGGATCCGCGGGAAAACTTATGAATGGTTTAAATCATACTTGGAAGATAGGGTTGAAATTGAATATTATAATAAACATACTAACCAAATACAACACATTCGATCGGACAGCAATAAAATTAATGCCTCAATCCCCCAAGGGACTGTAATTGGATGCCTTTTATTTATAACTAGCTGTGCTCGCGACTTCGTTCACGTGCATGTCGGAAAACAATAATGTATCGCTTAGATAAGGTGTAGGTAACCTATTATAACCCCTCCAATGAAAATGAAGAATCTTCCGATGTTGCCTGGTGGGACGTAGTGCTTCCCATCAGGCAAGATCGGAAGATTCTTCATTCCTGGGGTTCTCTACCACAGCCCTTTCGAATGCAGTCACTGCGGTTTATAATGACAAAGCGACGAAGTGTCACTTTGATTTTTGAAAATAAATAAATATCAAGGAATTTGCGCATTAATCAAGAGTTGAAAATCCAACAATGTTTTTTCGACGCGCTAGGATTCACCCTGTTGTTATTAGGTTGGATTCTCGAAGCTCGGCTCATCACCGACAGTTGAAAATCCAATGCGCGATAAAATCCCGCCGCGATATTTTTACGTCCGTGCGAATTACCGAAACTTTAACGGTCTTTAATAAATACTAATAATTATTTTGCATTATGGTACAATACGTGCCACTAAGAGACTTGACACACCACCTGGTTTGACTTGCGCAGTAGACGACTTCTAGGTCTCTTTAGCGGTATGAGGTAGAGACGGGAAGGGATCGGGCGTCGTCGCCTCATCGCGCAGCGCGGGAGGCGCGGTACGCCGCCACCGTTCGCCAAGTCTCATCTTTCGTGGCGCGTATTACACCTACCTACCTCACACTAATTCGCGTGAGTACCTACTTCTCTAAATTGATACTCAGCAACTTTTTTTCACATCCCGCGCGATAACCCATGTCACAATAATATTGTGACATGGGTTATCGCATACATATTATGTAGGTAGGTATAGATACCGCTTGTCATTGAGGAGTTCCGTGACAGTAGGGTTTCTTAGCAGTCCATGATCAGTTGACCACTGCTAGGTACTTAACCTACTGTATTTCATCTTCCGTTCGGTTACCCGTTCACAATAATGTACTACCTACTGGAGTTCCATGGGTTAAGTAGGTATTTACCTTCTTATATTCGAAGTCCATAATTAGTTTACCACGGATAGTAACTACCGAACCAGTAATTTTCTTTGATTTTGTACAATAACTAAATCACAGTACGTTTACCTACTGTACATTATTGATGAGTTCAAGTGTCAGATCTTCACCATAGTAAAGGTGTGACATACGAACGGACAGACGGATAGGACGAATTGATAAGAGTTCCCTTCCTATGTGCCGTTTATGTACCAAAAACAGACGAATTGAAAACTTCTTCCTTTTTGAAGTCGGTTTGCTTCAAACAATCTTGTCTCGACCTGTAGAGAGAAATTCAGAACCAAATATTCCTAGACCCCTGAGACTTTTTTTTGTGGATGGGAAATCATCAAATGACTTCTCCCGCTCTGGGTGGAACGGAAGGCCGTGTCAGACTTTTACTGACTAAAACCCACCCCCGTGTTCCTTCAGTTGCCTGTGCCAGGGCCACGGTATCTCCTGTGGTATCTCTTTCGAACAACCCGCGACCCCGGCGGCGCTCGCGACCCCTGGGGCCGGACCTGTCCAGAGACCAGAATAGCAATGCATGATCTACCCGAAACCGAAACTATTAAAAGACGACATTTGCTGAACGCCATCTATCGGATACAGTGGTTAAACTCGAAGCTCGCTCTGCGTACAATAAATACAAATTGAAACCCAGATTGATTTAAAAGTTGTTATGATTAGGTACCTACTCGTATTATATTATATTACAAAAACTAAAAAAAAAGAATTTTACGATTTTTTAAAACAATATTATGCGATTTGAACTCGCACCATGTAGTGCGGTAAACGGTCGCCTGACCTTACCGCTGAATTCTCCGTTGACATATTGTTGAATAGCTGTTCCCTTGCAATTTATAATATTACTGCCCCGCTCCTTTATAAAAATAGCGTGATTATTATGTTCCCAGAGTTAAATTTTGATTAACTAAATAACATGTCATTTTCTGCATTCAATTACGAACAAAAACCTTTTAAAATCAATATTGCTTACCTCCCATAACATACGACGTGATATTATGTAGCCTAAAGCCTTCCTTGGCTTACAAAGAACATTTTTGCTGAATTTCAATTCAATCTATCCAGTAGTTTTGGCGTGAAGCCGTACCATACACACAGACAAACAGACAAACAGACAAAAATTCTAAAAAGTCACTTTTTGTCATCAGTTACGTTTTTCTAACAAAAGCCACTTATTTTTTCTCGAAAATTCTCAATGTACAGTTTTTCTTTCGTTACTGTTTTATTATATGTATAGATTTATATAAACGACCTCCCACGAATCATAAATGAGTCATGTATTCTGTTTGCTGACGATATCTCAGTACTAACTTCATTTCAGAACAATAGCAACCTAACTGAAACACTTACAAACCCCCTCAACAAAATAATAATATGGATGACAGAACACAACCTTGAGATTCATTTTAATAAAACTAAAATCATGTCCTTCCACCCACGCCAAAAAGCACCTCTAGATATAAATTTTATTTACAATGATATAAAAATAGATACTGTACAAGAATTCACCCTACTTGGCCTATCCATAGATAGCAATTTAAATTGGAAATCGCACATAAAAAAAAATCGGTCAAAATTATCTAAATTTGCTTACTCCCTCCGCGAAATTAAAAAAACCACAATCCTTCAGACAGCCCTGGTTACGTATTATGCCTATGCATATGCATGGTTAAGCTATGGCGTAATATTATGGGGAAACAGTACACATGCACCTACAATTTTCACACTACAAAAACGACTGATCAGAATCCTAGTTAACATAAAAGACACAGACAGCTGCGAACCACATTTTCAAGAACACAAACTTTTAACACTACCCTGTATATATATATTAGAAATAAGCAAATTTGTTAGAAACAACCAACAATTATTCACTACACGAGAAAACATACAAGCTAAATATACACTACGACACAAAAATAGACTAAACCTACCTGGCGGATCTAAGCTGAAAATGCACTCAACAAGCACTTTAGTAATGTCAGTTAAAACATACAATAAATTACCCGAAGCAATTAAAAATGAACAAAAATTTCATATATTTATAAATAAACTAAAACAATACCTAATCCATAAATGTTATTATAATATTAATAAATATTTTAATGATAAATTAAATGAATAAATTAAAAATGAATAAGTATCAAAAATAATAAATAAAATCAAAGTGGAAGTGAGTAGCAGAAAAACATTTATATTTTACTTTTATCCAATAATAATATAATAATAGCCCTCTACCTCCTCCATCCTATCTTGCTGTGCCCGACAGGTCCACAATGATCTAAAATGATGTATATTTTATAATGTACCTACCACCTACGTTAACATTGTGGAATGCAAATAAATATATTAAGTATTGAGTATTGAGTATCCTTTGACAATCACTCAAGGTGCTATGCCATAGGCATTAAGGACAATATTGTAGTTCTTTATCATTGTATTTAAAAATCTATGAAAACTCGAGAACCTGATGAGTTACCTACTTTTTTAACTAACAAAATTGTATGCAACAAAAATACAAGATAATACTGTTATGAGGACTAGATCCTTTGAAAATCACTCAAGGTGCTAGCCATAGGCATTAAAGACAATATTGTAGTTCTTTATTATCATTGTATTTAAAAATCTATGAAAACTCGAGAACCTGATGAGTTACCTATTTCATTAACTAAAAAAATTAGCAACAAAAATACAAGATAATAGTGTTATGAGGACTAGATCCTTTGACAATCACTCAAGGTGCTATGCCATTGGCATTAAGGACAATGTTGTAGTTCTTTATCATTGTATTTAAAAATCTATAAAAACTCGAGAACCTGATGAGTTACCTACTTTATTAAGTAATAAATTGTATGCAACAAAAATACAATAATAACATGTAAATCTAAAATAACAGGTCAGACAGGTTCGCTTAGCCGGATTTCTCCAGTTGATCTTATATTCATTTATAACATAATGATATCTACCATTTTATTAATAAAAGTGACTGTTTTTAGGGTTCCGTACCTCAAAAGGAAAAAAACGGAACACTTATAGGATCACTTCGTTGTCCGTCTGTCTGTCAGTCTGTCAAGACCCTTTTTCACAGGAACGTGTGGAGGTATCAAGTTGAAATTAATATAAAATACGTAGGTCCCTTACAGAGAGTCTGAATTTGTGCCCGGTGGATAGGCTCGACACAAAGTGATATTATGTTGATATATTTTTAAGTAAGTAGTAACTACTTACTTAAAATTATATCGCCGGTTAGTTACCTGCACGTCCACCAGATGTCATAACACATGACGTTCAGCCAGAAAAATGCTGAGAGAAGAGAGAAGTAGACGATGAACGCTGTAACAAAAAACACCCAAATTACCCAGATGCAATAAATAATAAAATAAATAAATATCCTTGGACATTTCACACAACGCCATCTAGTCCCAAGCTAAGCAACCTAATGCTTGTGTTATGGTAACGAGATGGCTGATAAACTACTAATATACATTTTTTTTTTTGTAAATACATACATATTATAGATAGAAAAACACCCAGACTCGGAACAAATACTTGTAGGTCGTACAAATATTTGTTCCGTGCGGGAATCGAACCCGCGACATGCTGCGCAGCAGTCAATCGCTCAACCACTGCGCCAACCGTGTCGGCAATGAACGAGAAATGGGAAAATCATTTATTTTTTTCTTCGTCGGTCGTTTACTAATTGCGGGAAAGAAGTCTAATCGGAGCAAAGATTACATGGCTTACTAAGAGAAAAGCCTTGCAACGTAGGTAACAATATTATATGTTAGGTGTTACGGTGTGCTATGAATGTGAGGAAGAATACTAACAATGACTTTGCATTTCTATTGTGAAATATTGTGGTTACGGTTACATAATTGTTGTTGTTTTTCTGTGTTTCAAAAGAAGTTAAATTCCATAATTAAATAAATAAATACATATTATCTTTTTATTGAAACGAAAAAACTCATTTTACAGAAACTATGTGTTCTTTTATTTGATAATTAATTTAGGTGTCGCCTAGTGTTAGTGAAAACGGGCACAAGACAACTTACACAGTTGAACAGTTGTGTTACTAAATATTTTAAATAAGAACGTCATTTAGGTACCTAGCATATTTGGTGCAATAAATGAATTGATATTGAAAAAAAAAGTAGTTTCCAAAACAAATACCTACCTATAGTCTTAAAATTAGCTGCAGTTCCGTTATGGATAAAATTTTAGAACGCAGAAAAAACTAGATACTTATTCTTGTTCTTGTTAATACCAAACTCGTAAAATACGAGGTTAATAGAATTCACCTTTTAACGCTTAGAAGCCTGGTTATCCAAAACAAATTTGAATAAATATCAATTTATTTATTGCAATAAAGAGATAGAGGAAAAAATCACAATACATACTTACCTATTTTTAACTGACTTCAAAAAAAGGAGGAGGTTATAAATTCGGTTTTTTTTAAATTTTTTTTTATGTTTGTTACCTCAGTACCTACTCCGTCATTTTTTAACCGTTTTGGAAAATTCTTTTTTTATTTGATAAAAATGGCACCAATCTGGAAGTACATCCTACTTCCAGATTGGTCCCATTTTTATCAAAATTCAGTTCCGATGATGGGATCCATGAGGAATAAAGAAGAAGAATGAAGAGAAATTTGAGATAGCAACAAAGTGGCGAAATTTCAGAGGCTCATCCTCTGAAATTTCACCATTTTGTAGCTGTCAGCAAAAATGCGATTATCATTCAAGTCAAAGAGGAGCTCTCTTTGACAGATGGAGCTAGAAGATGAAGATGATACAGAAAATTCTTCCGCTGACCCTGACATAGATGTCGATCCGCCTTATGTATATGTATCTTCCAATATTCAACATTTAGAGACCGTTGAACAAAGGTCAGTTCCTTTGGTGAATAATTACACCTGCAGCCCTCAAAACATGATATGGAAAAAAAAAATATGGACATTGTCCAAAACGCTTTTAAGTTTGAAGGAAACACTGTCTAATCACATGAAATTCTTGATTTGAAGTGAATATTTAGGAAGAAGAGGAATATTCAGTATAAAATTTCTGATCACACTACACTAAATTAATGACTGAATCCGTCTGCAGGTTAAAGAGCGACAGAGATGGAAGTATCGAGGCCTTTCTTCCTTCCAATTAGGTTTTGATCAAAGTGCTTTGTTGGTATTTTATCGCTCGGTTCAGTGTCAAAAGTTGACAACTCTACAGCGCGCTTTTAGTTTGAGTGAAAAAAGGCATAACTTGCTGAACGCAATTATACACTTGTCCGAATTCAGATACTGAGTCATTTAGACGAATGATGAATGTCGTCTAAATGACTCAGTCAGCCTCACACAGAAAAGTTAAACAGAATAGGCCCTTAACTAGTCTAATGCCGTAATTACAGACACAATTAAAAAGCCATTGTGTCTCGTGTGGATCCACGTTCCGGCATTAACCCTTCGTGGGTTAATGCAAATACAAAGGAGATGCGCGAAGAACAGTTGGTGAGCATACATAGTGAAAACCCAGCCTCACAGAGAAAAGAAACTGTCTCCAAAAGTACTTACTTAGAAAATTGCAAAGATCTTGAGTTATCTGTTTCTGCATGATAAGGATTTGCATGGTTGCCAGGAACAGGAAACCCACGAAGAAGCTGAGGAGATAGGCCATTAGAACCATTCCGTGAAGGTTGCGGAGCTCCGGTAGCCATGCGTAGACCGCTATCGTCAGTAGGATGAAGAAGCAGGAGATCAGCATGCCTGGAAACATTATCGAAGAAATCCTATTCCTATTTCTGGTTATTTTGTGGGTAGCGGGATGGTACTTTGACCAAATACAATAAACCTAGGATTGGCAGCGCAATACGACGCCGTCACTTCGTATGCAATAAGTAGTTTAGTTTTGTGTTTTTTTATAAATATGTATGATAGTCTGTAAGGTATTTATGTTATGGGTCTTAGTTACCCGAAATAAATGATATATTAAATGATATATTATTATTATTGGTCTTTCAAACGCCAGAAATCGTTTTAAGGACGCTGTTACAAATGGGTAGTCAAATCATTACTTTTTTACATAAAAGTGTGTTTATTAATTAAAATGCTTTGCTTTCTTAAAATGTTTTTTGGTTAAATTGTTGATAAGTGTGCATGATACGATTCTGTACTATAAACGTAATTTTAGATATGTACAGCTTCTCAATAACGGTACCGAAGTAAAAAAAATCACTTCGGTACCATTATTGTGAAACTGTACCTATCTAAAATTATATTTATGGTTCAGAATCGTACCATGCACATTTATCAACAATTTAACCCAAAAACATTTTAAGAAAGCAAAGCATTTTATTTAATAAACACACTTTTGTGTAAAAAAGTAATGATTTGGCTACCCATTTATAACAGCGTCCTTAAGGAGTATAATTTTGAATTTTTGCCAGTTTTTCCGTACAAATACTGCCAGACGTCAATTATTATAATCTGACGTTGGAAAACATCAGCCTATTGTTATAAATTTATCTAAATTTGAAACTAGTAGCCGGTGTCATCTTTACAACTAGGACGCATCCTGTAATATTATATTTTCGGTAGAAGGTAAGGCCCTATGATCGTTCTAGAACATGCGAGGCATGATAATAATTCAAGTAGTTTTTTTTCGTTTGTCTTGAACGGTTTTTTTTTTAATGTATGACATTTACGATCTTTGGACGACGTCAAACCCTCAGAAGAACAACAGTCGTTATTCCGAGGTCAAACCAACCGGCTAGGTAAGTTGGGGTACGTCATTCGAATTTGATCGTGAATGTCCTACAGTCTCTTTTGTTTCTCATTTTCTTTTGTTTTATTACCCGACTACGGCAAAGCCAAAAGGAAGGGTTATGATTTTTTTTAAATTACAGCCCTAGACTTATAAATAAAGATGGACTCCGCGCCACGCATATCGAAAGTGAAGCACCCTACCGATCAATGTGTGCGCGATTTGAGTACCTGCAAAGTCGCCGTCGCTCGTGTCACGTAATGGCGGCCGGTCGGCATACTATGATGTAAATGTGTGCTCGAGGCGTGTTTGTACAAACGGTCCCGGCTTACTTACTGTGCTTCACTTTCGATATGCGCAGCGCGGAGTCCATCTTTTTTTATAAGTCTATGATTACTGCACCGATTTTGATGAATATGGTATTGTTAAATTCGTAATAATAGTCCGGGTGACATAGGCCATATAAATTCTTACTAAACTTAATATGGTGGACTTACGTAAGTAACACATAAATTTCTGAACTCGAAAAAAATTAAAATGAGATAATCATGACATGTTTGGTATCAAAAGAAAGGTCTTACAAACCACATTACAAATATGCATATATGTCATTATTTTTTAAGTACTTCAATAAATATTTTGTACTTTTTAGATCACTTTTATTTTTCCGTGGTCGGTTTTTTAAACTTAATTATCTTGTTACAATAATATTTTGGAATGAATTCAAGACTTTAACCATCACAAGTTGTGAACGGGAAGCAAAAAAGGCGTCTTTATCAGCAATATACTTCGGCAAAAAAGAGGAGGCGGAGGAGGCTCTTTACTGGTTCATTATAGTTTATAGAAAAAGGGTTTCTTTAAGAAAATTATCTCAAAAAATTCACAGGCAATGCAACCGAATAACAGTTTTGGCAATAGCAAATGAGAAATGCAAACATGAGATCCTCAAAAATTTTGTCATTCAAATTCTAAGGTCGATTCGAGCATGTTTCTCCAAAAGTATAATAATGAACTAATTAATATATTAATTTAATTACCTGCCTCGCTGGTCTAGTATAGCAGTACCAGTCTTACCAAGGGATATCGTATTATCCAGTTGCTGGGTGCTGTAGGTCAGATAGGCAGTCGCTCCATGTAAAATACTGGTATTCAGCTGTATCCGGTTAGAGTGGCAAAATATATAAGGTGTATCTATTCAAACACGAAATATCTTAAGAGGTCATTGTACTCATCATGATGAACAACTTTTACTATGGGACCACACCTAAACCGCGAAAAAAAAATCAGCTGTTCAGTACACTTTGACGAATTAAGGGTCTTACAGACAGAGGCGATATCGCGAGCGATATTGCAATATTATCGCGTCGCAACACTGCTACGCGACACGTCGCGACGCGATATCGCCTCTGTCTGTAAGAGCCTTTATGCGAACATAAATTTACTGAACAGCTGTTTTTTTTTCGCGATTTCAGGTTTCATCCCATAGTAAAAGTTGTTCATAATGATGAGTTTATTGACCCCTTAAGATATTTCGTGTTTGAATAGATACACCTTATATAAGGTGACATTTATTCTCTCTTCACAAAGCTGACTTCAAGTAAATGTGTACAAAAAATATCTCAGCTGTATTCCACGTTTGTGAGAGACGGGTGCCCGATATAGGTTTTTGGGAAAAACCTGTGTTGTGTTGTGTTGTTGTGTGTGTGTGTGTGAGTGAGTGTTGAAAATGTAAATTACTTTCCGTAACCTAGTCATGAGGGTTTCTATGTGTGGTTTAAAGGTGAGATGTTTGTCAATAGTGACTCCAAGGTATTTAATACTCTCGGTCATTTCAAGGGAAGAAAATATTTTTTTTATATGGGAACTATGTACAGATGTACACTTCTCCCTGACTCTTCGTGTTGTATCACATGTATTAATATGAAAATACTCACAACTACTGCTCAGTCCATAGTTATTGCGTTCAGGTTTCGGGATGTAGCAGATGAAAGCGTTAAGATGAGGTTCGTCGTGGTCCGAGACAAATGTGTCGATGCAATACTTGTCTGGTCCGTAGATGAACACGACCGGGATGCTGGACGGGAATTCCACGTAGAGATTGCCATCCTGTGAAATAATTTGGTAAAAGTTTTAGTGAAGTAATAGGGATGTCTAAGAAAATAGCAGGTACGAATTTTGGTAACATAACAACAACTCAACATTTACAATGATCTACACTCATATTTACAAATGTTAAATAACATACTGCCTCGTCGGTCTAGCGGTTGCAAGCACGATTCCTGAGCGTGAGGTCCTGGGTTCGATTCCCAGATCGGACAAGGTATTATTAGGTTTTTCCATTAGGAATTTTTACAGTAGCATCCTGGGCCTCAAGTCTGCTATTACAATAGTGTCAGAATGGTCTTTCATTGATTTCATAATTGTTGATTTTGACAAGTTTGGTAATCTACTAATATAATGGCGTCATTATGACTTTCCAATGGTCAACCACTGACACTCCATTGTAAGAAATGGTATAGAATGGTAATCTCGTACATAATGTTAATGAAAAATGAATGACTGACGTATGCTAAAATTTTGACAGTTCCTTTGATCAGTGACCTTGAGTTTTTCGAAAATCATTTCTACTAACGGGTTTTATAATAATGGCAATACGACAATGTCATTCTACCACGATTCTATTACGAGACCACTGACCGACCAATGATTGACCATTATGAATTTAGCAGATTACGAACTTTTAGCAAAATGACAATGCAGTGACAGTGGGATCGTGTTGGAATGACGAATTTCTAAAAATATACGCGACGAATTGATAACCTCTTCTTTTTTTTTGAAAAGTCGGTTAAAAATAGCAGACTTGGGGCCCTGGAGTCGTGCATAGGACATAACTGGCGAACTTTGGGTGTACTATATGGTAGACCTCTGTCTGATGATGCGTGATGTTATACAGGGTGTTTGGAAGGTGGGTGCAAAGCCTTAAAGGGGAGTTAATACAGACCATCTAGAACATTTTGAGCCATATTTGTCCTAACCAAAGTCTGATATTTATTTTTTTAGAGAACTTTTACGATTTTGGTACCAAAATCCCAAAATTTTCCAATTAAGGCCTAATAACGCAAAGATTGAGTGAAAATTTCTATTTTTTTTTATTTACTTTATTGGCCTAATGTGTGTTTAATGGTATGAAATCATTTCGAAGCACCGTATTTACTAAAAAAATAACTTTCAGACTATTTAAAATAAAAAGAAAAAAAAATTAAAGAAAAAAAAATGGATTTTAATTGACATTTAAAAAATAAATAAAATAGCTACAGGTGTTCAAATAATTTTAAAAACATGCTGAGTTATTGCTCTTTTTTTAAGGTATCATTTACTTAGATAGCTTTACAATTTTTGAAGTTAGGGTGCCTGAACCAGTTAAAGTCGATTTTAAGGAGTAAAAAAAAAGACAGTTTTTGATTTGATTTTTTAATTTTGATGTTCAAAATGGCTTCCGCCACAGCGTATACATTTACGACAGCGATTTCTAACTTCTGTCGTGGTGATTTTAAGCTGCATTTCTTCTTTCATTGTTCTGAAAGCTGCTTCTATTCTTTGAATTAGTTCTTCTCTTGTTGAAATCTCAGTTGTGTATACGAGCTCCTTTGCCCGTCCCCAGACAAAAAAATCTAACGGCGTCAGGTCGGGCGATCGCGCGGGCCAAGGAATGGGCCCATCTCTACCTATCCAGCTGTCTGGAAAACAGTTATCAAGATGTTCTCTGACAATCAATGTCCAATGAGATGGACATCCATCTTGTTGGAAAATTAATATTGGACGGACGTTGATTGGGCCCCACATTTTACCAAATAATTTAAACGGTGAAAATTATCTGAATTTTCTACAAAACGATCTCCAAACACTCCTGGATGATGCGGAAGTACCCATTTTAAATACGGACAGGTCAATAATTTTCCAACAAGATGGATGTCCATCTCATTGGACATTGATTGTCAGAGAACATCTTGATAACTGTTTTCCAGACAGCTGGATAGGTAGAGATGGGCCCATTCCTTGGCCCGCGCGATCGCCCGACCTGACGCCGTTAGATTTTTTTGTCTGGGGACGGGCAAAGGAGCTCGTATACACAACTGAGATTTCAACAAGAGAAGAACTAATTCAAAGAATAGAAGCAGCTTTCAGAACAATGAAAGAAGAAATGCAGCTTAAAATCACCACGACAGAAGTTAGAAATCGCTGTCGTAAATGTATACGCTGTGGCGGAAGCCATTTTGAACATCAAAATTAAAAAATCAAATCAAAAACTGTCTTTTTTTTTACTCCTTAAAATCGACTTTAACTGGTTCAGGCACCCTAACTTCAAAAATTGTAAAGCTATCTAAGTAAATGATACCTTAAAAAAAAGAATAATAACTCAGCATGTTTTTAAAATTATTTGAACACCTGTAGCTATTTTATTTATTTTTTAAATGTCAATTAAAATCCATTTTTTTTCTTTAATTTTTTTTTCTTTTTATTTTAAATAGTCTGAAAGTTATTTTTTTAGTAAATACGGTGCTTCGAAATGATTTCATACCATTAAACACACATTAGGCCAATAAAGTAAATTTAAAAAAATAGAAATTTTCACTCAATCTTTGCGTTATTAGGCCTTAATTGGAAAATTTTGGGATTTTGGTACCAAAATCGTAAAAGTTCTCTAAAAAAATAAATATCAGACTTTGGTTAGGACAAATATGGCTCAAAATGTTCTAGATGGTCTGTATTAACTCCCCTTTAAGGCTTTGCACCCACCTTCCAAACACCCTGTATAATCATCATCTAGTACTCCATCGGTTTAGATAATTAAATAGAGGTAGACAAAAAAAAACACGTGTCTTGTTAACCGATTCGTATTCGAAATGATCGATTATAGAATCCATTGATGTATAAATTAGGAAGATATGGTTCGTGGTCCTCGGGGTGGACCGTATAAATTGTGTTAACGCACACAATTGTCCTTAGTCACAATCGAACTGGCGTTTGTGTATCACATGTGTAAAACCGCTAAACATCGTTCAGTTGTTTTAGATAACGGAGCTGTTTTGTGAAACAACTATAAGTGGTTTTGTAAAACAGCGGATTCTACAACCATTTATTTATTTATTTATTTAAGATATACGTATACAACTTAACAGATTTAAATAAATCTAAGGCGTTGTACAGCAAAATTTAACAAAATAATACAATTAAAAATAAAACAACATAACAAATAGAACACGAGAAATTAATAAAAAACAAAGTAGAAGTTACATGCAATCAACAAAAACTAAACAGAAAATTATTACTTATTTATCTTTCATTCATCATCTCACAGAATCTTAAACATTCACGACACACATCTATCCATCTCCCTGCAAATAAGTCACACTCTGGTGTTGATTTCAAAAGAGCATTAAGCATCGTAAGCGCCCGAACGAGGGGCGAGTTAGCTCGTGACACTGTGCGTGCTGAAGGTACGGCCAATAACGGGTGTCTTCGCGGCCTCAGTTGGTGTTTGGGCACAACAGGAATAAACAACCTCATCAATTGAGCCACAAGTGCTGGACAATCGGACTCACCGCGCATAATACGGCAAGCTGAGACAAGCAAGAAGTAGTTACGCCTCACTTCAAGAGAATTAAAATTTAGTACACCAAGTAAAAATTTTGTAGGGTAAAGAAAAGGGTAGTATCCTAAGAGTTTTTTGTAAAGAAATCTAAGAAAGGCCTTTTGGACTTTCTCAAGAAGTAAGGCGTAAGTGCTCTCATGGGGATTCCAAATCACTGCGGCTGATTCTAGCTTACTCCTTACTAAGGCCATGTAAACTAGTTTAATGGCCAGTGGGTTGGTAAAGTCTCACATGTTCCTAATAACAAAGCCTAGTTTCCGGTACGAATCAGCTGCAAGTGCCCTCATGTGTTCGTGAAAAGTAAGCTTCGTGTCAAATAGTACTCCGAGATCTTTGACAGAGTTGACACGAGCTATCGGTTCCTCTCCTAAGAAGTATTGAAAATGCTTGGGTTTATGTGTACGACTGAAAGACATAATACTGCATTTGTCAATGTTAAAAAGCAACTTGTTATCAACACTCCATTGAAGGACTGAGTTAATATCCTCTTGGAGTGTTGTTGAGTCAGCATCCTCCTCCACGCCATATATTAATTTAAGATCATCGGCATAAAGCAAGCACTTGGTATGTTTCAGAACCTTCTCAAGGTCATTCACCATAACTCCGAAAAATAGTGGTCCCAAAATCGTTCCTTGGCTTACCCCAGACCGAGTGTGATACGGTTCTGAGACAAAGCAACCATGCTTAACATATTGCTGACGATCCCGCATATAACTCGCAAAAAATTGGAGTAACTTTGGTGAGAAGCCAATGTTAGAGAGCTTGGCGAGCAAAATGTCATTATCCACTCGATCAAAGGCTTTTTTGAAGTCGAAATAAACAACATCAACTTGTATGCCTTTGTCCAAGTGCTGGGATATGAGATCCACAAGCGTTAGAAGGTTTGTACATTTTGCTGAGCATCGCAAAGAAATGGCTGTATCTGGTAGCTGATTAACTTATGTAATACAGATTCAAATAATTTAGGGAGGGTTGATAGGAGGGTTGATACCATCTGCGACTTATTTAGATATTATAAACTAAAGTTGCTTTTCGTGTCTGTCTGTGTGACCGCACTTGTTCTTCTAAACTGCGCAACGGATTTTGATGCGGTTTCACCATCATTTAGAGAATTTATTTATTCCGGAAGCTTTATGCGTATAAAACATTAATAATAAACTTACATTGTAATAAAGAAAGATCGAGATTTTTTCAAGTAAAAGCCGTGCGAACCAGGGACGGGTCGCTAGTCTAAAATAGATAAGTCGTTTCAATTGATTGACTTTTAGAACTCGTGACCTTAATATTTTAATGACAAGTTTGCGGACGTCTGATCGCGTTTTTAAGATCTATTCGTTTTCATCTCACAGTCGGTAAATTGCAGTTTTGGTAACGGATATACTAGCGGTCTTCTCTCTCCCATATCCCTGAGCCTGACGCAGACTATTTTACCAATCAAAAAAATTAATCTCTTTTTGGCTTTAAATCCTTTCTTGAATTTACATACTGCCTTGTTACACGTGCTGATTTGTGGTTTGCGGCACTGAGTCGATACGGCAAAACGCAAAGCTTTCATGCAACTGAAACCCCACTTTGTCACCGGATTTCCGGGGTGGACTAACTTGTCCACTTTATTGCTAAAACTTTTGTAATAACCAGCTTTAATTACAACATGCATATTAACACCATAAAGAATAAAAAATCTCACCGTCATAACACGTAAGTCTGCCTCGCTTAACGTTACCATAAGACGTACTTCATTCTTCGCTTTGGAGCATTTCATCTTTCCATACAAAAAATGGAAGTTTTCCGTAGCATTGAATCCTTTAATTGGCTGCATATTATTACCATTATTATATACTGGTACATAGAACTTCTTTGGTTCAGGCACACATCCCCTTACATCTTTTGACGGGTTGTACGCTTTTCCGGGTGGGCAGCACTTTCGAAAACACGTTTCTTTCATACAAACACATCCTCTCTCCGCTTTAGTGATGTTGTCCACATAATATTCCCCGTCCAGGTACTTCACGCCATTGTATGACCGGTCCGTTAGTTGCACACTGTTCTCATATTGACAGGGCTGCGATGCAGTTCTTGTAATTAGCACAAATACAGCAAATACAACTAGCATTTTTTTGACAGTTAAGTATTTTTATTTGTTGATAATTTTACACTGCACTGAAATATTTAGGATGCATTGTTTGGAGCACAATAACCGGAAAATTATAATAACCTGATAGTGTAGACAATTTGGATACAAAATAAGATAAAAAATCACATAACGACCGTCTCTGAATTAAAAAATATCTTGTTTAAAGTAGACACTTTGATGAGGTCACTTTTATTATAAGGTGGGCAGGAAAACATTGCCGAAAATCTATCTATGAGTTCGTGTGAATTCGAACGTCATCTAATCCACTCTAGACGTGCATAAGTTTTAATTATTATTATATAGCTTGGTGAGCTGTAATTAAGGGGATTTGGATTTTCTATATGTTATTTTACTATATTGTCTACTGCTGTATTAAAACCAAAACATGATTAGTTGAAATTTTTTCAATAAAAAAATATCAAAGTAGTGTTGTCTCTTTTCTGTTTTATACGATTATATGTAAACAGTTCCTTATCGTGCAGTAAAATTTACCTTAAATCAAAGGTATTTCAATATTTTAAGAACTAAGTTAAAAATTTATTTAACTATAGCATTTTGCCTTATATCTACATTTAAACGAAGCGGGTTTAGTTCTGGTGCGCGTGAGAGTTTTCTATGTTGCGCGTCAAACTAGACAGCCATAACGCCATTTCACTTACACACCGAGCTAACCCACGCTTCGGTGTATCCTTCCACAACGCCGCGCCCTCATCGCTATCAAGTTATGGTCAAACCCTGGAACGCTTACGTTGACGACTGACGACGTCAATATTTTTGTGATATACTCTAGATTAGACTCGTATAATAACGTATCAATCGGGTGTTCCCGACTATTGAAGGATTATTTCATTCTCACTGAATGTGGGTTAATCGTCTTTACAAAAATAGTTAATGTCTTTAAAAAAAATCACAATGTATTTAAAAAATGTTATTATGAGGAACTTAATCCTCCAAAATGAACTAACAAAAAAACTTCATAGGTACTAAAGAATCAAATAAGTACTGCAGTTACTTACTTTAACTAAATAAAATAAAATATGTACTTAATTATTTGTAATCCGGTCAGGCCAACTTTACTAAGATTTTCAATTAAAAAAAAATAATTTTGGTCACTAACTACCTACTCCAGCCGATGATGAGCAACGTAAACACTTATTTACCAACAAAAGTAAGACACGACCTTATCGCACGAGAAACAACAAGGTTATCAGGTTTATTAATTAAAAACTGAATTCATTGAAAAAAATAATACATAACAAAATATAAGGGCTTGCACATAAACACGTTACGACGGACGACGCAACGTGCCACGGCACGGCAACGTCAGTGGAAGTCCATATAATATAGGTTGAATTACGGTGCCGTAGCACCGTGGTGTTTATGTGTGCCCGCCCTAAGGCACTTCTAGGAGCGATAAAGCGGTACTCTGAAAAAACGACAGACTTAAGAGACACGAAATTTTGCCGATTTCGCTGATTTACTTGATTTGATAAACTGATTTTATAGTTACAATACTGTATCTCTATTAGTTTTAATGCACAACCTGAAATACCATTTGAACTATGATCTAATGAATGAGCATTGACTTATATTCCTGCACGACAGACGGTCTCCAAGTTGCAAGAACTGGGGTTGGAAGCTCTCCGTCATCCGCCCTACTCACCAGACCTTGCGCCTACAGACTACTACTTTTTCCAGAATTTTGATAACTTCTTGGCGGGAAAAAAATTCAATACCCGAGAGGCAGTACAAAATGCCTTTGAAGAATTTGTTGCCTCCCGACCAGCTGATTTCTTTAAGAAGGGCATCAATAAACTGCCACTGCGTTGGCAAAGATGCATTGATTGCATGGGTGATTACTTCGATTATACAAATAAAAAATACATGAAAAAAAATCGTTTAAATTTTTTCATACAAAACGGCAATTTCATAGGTAAAGACCTATTATATTACTGCGTAAGGACTGGGCTGACTGCATGTTGAAATGACGCCACGAATGTGGTCCGAGAATGGTCTTCCCTAAACCGGCCCAGCCGTTCTTGAGTTATAAAATTACAACGAAAAGTGGCATTGATTTTTATAAGGAACTGTATTTATCGTTACAATTCCTAAATCAATAGGTAAACAAACTTGTAAAAGTAAAAGAATTTGCTATGAACTTTAGCTAGGCGTTTGTTTACAAGCTTCAACAAATAGGTAAAAAACGAAGATTTTGTTATGTAAACCACCATGCGTATATATTCACCATCATCATGTGCCTAGCCTTTTCCAACTAAGTTGGGGTCGACTTCCAGTCTAACCGGATGCAGCTGAATACCAATATTTTACATGGAGCGTCTGCCTATCTGACCTCCACAACCCAGTTACTGGGTAATACGATAAAATTTGGACTGTTCGTCAGGCTTTCAGACACGCATACATATTTTACGCATTGATGTTTTGCATTGATTTGACAAGGAGACATCATCTGCCTAGCCTTTTCCCAACTATGTTGGGGTCGGCTATCAGTCTTAACTGAATGCAGCTGTATATCAGTATTTATAGAATATAAACAAAGAGAAATAAAACATTGAAATAAATGAAATGAAATGAAATTGTTTATTCTGTAAATAGGACATCGAAATCACTTTTACACGTCATATTTTTTTTTTTTTTTTTTAAACTAACAACAATGATATTTATTCATTTAAAATGTAGCAACATTATTATTTAGTATGGAGCAAAAGCGATATGTATTAAATGGAGATTATTCTGTTAGTCTCACAAGTACATTATCTAAAAATTAAGCCGGAACAGACAACGTGGTTTGGTGTCTTACCTCGATTGTTAACCATCGTGCTAAGATATTGAGTAGAACACCAGGCAACGAAGGGTTGAAATGCCTCCGCAGTCTTTGCGTGGCTACACCACAGTTTATGCATCTCATGATGAATCGATAGGCAGGGCAAGTCCGTGTACAGTAGCAGTAGGTCAATAGGTAGATGGGCAACTACAATAAGGCTGTTTAACAAGCGAGGGTCAGTAAATAGTAAGTATCCAAAATACTGTGAAAGCGCAACGAACGAACGAACGGCAGAGCGATCAAACGACGCACAGATTAAGTAGTATTCAGATGGTGAACTCCCATAGAACAAAACTCGCTATACGAATCTGCAAGCTAGAAAGTGAAGTTTGTTTTTTTTTAAAATTTTATCACACATTATTTTGAAACTCGTAGTGTTATAAAACAGAGTCTTTTTGCTAGGGTTGGTAATGGTTTGAATACTAGCCTTTTGAGCCGCTTATCCGACCCACCCACACGCCCACGAGTATTAGAATTGGAGATTGTAATGAATAAAATGTATTTGACTTCATACATTTACTTTTATTAAATTGTGAAACAAGTAGTTGACAAACAATTAAGTAATACATAAATTGAGTAAGCTTTCACTGAATTTAAATTACTTCCACCATTTTACAAATTCACAATACAGTTTAATAGAGCTTGGTATAATAATTGCTGACGGACTTTGTTCAATTAAAACAACAGGCCTTGTTCAGACTACTTCTTCTTCTTCAGACTTCTGTTCTTGAGACTATTAACTTCAGGAATAACTGCATCATCTGTAAAAGTGAAGACAATTAAAGCAAATGATAGGAAAACGAGTCTTAGCAGATTGTAAAACCAGAAATATCTGTAGTGCTACATGGAGTTGCTCACTACGGATTCCGTATTCAGCACAATTATTACAGTTCTCACCATCTTTATTATTTGTTTCATTTTTATAAAACAGCTAGCACTATTATATAGCCGGATCAATACTCTTGGATTTTAGTTTTTTTGCCATGGTTGAGGCAACAAACATCAGTAGTGTAAAGAAATATCTGTATAATGTGGAAAAAATATCCATATTTGCTGCAACACTACTGCACAGTGGGCTGAAAATCGGCTTTCATAGACTTAGGGATTTCTATCTGCAAGTGCCGGATTTTTTCCTGGATATTGCTTCTATTAGTTGTTACTATATTCAAAAATGACACCGGAGTTAATTCTGGACAAAAACGAAGGAATTATAATTTTTTTTACGAAAAATTTGTATGAAGCTAGTATAAAAAAGTTAATTATCTCGCAAACAGCAAGGAAAACCGTAATATCCTTACAGGTGGTTATAGTACTAATTATTTATGATTTTTTGACATATGTCATATAACGGTTTTCGCTGCTAATTTTTTTTTTAAAAATCGTCAAAATATTTTTACTTATTTTTACGTATGAAACGGTTCCTTTTAGTGACTTAATTAAGAACATTGTTAATTATAAATAACTTTATTAACCCAAATATTAAGACTATATAAAACAAGAAAAATATTTGCAAAAATAGAAAAAATGAAATCAAATATTAAACATTTTCCTTATCACTGTCGTTGTCGGACTCCAATTCTGAGTCAGAATCCAGATTGGATATATCTAAAAACTCGAACTCACTTTCCTGAAACTGAATTAATTCGAGAGTTTCAGCAAAAAAGCTCTGCTTTCTTTTGGCATCTAACTTAGGCCTTTGTGCACTTAGGAAAGGATCCGAAGAAACAATAAGCATATTTAAGATATCTTGATTACAATCTTGCCTGCTTCTTTTCCGCGAATGATGTTCCCGGAACCTCCTAAAATCTTTGTTTCGAGACTCTGAGGCTTCTTCCGAGAGAGTCCCAATCGGCACAATATCATTTTTCTCGATTATGTCAGCCCCGTGTATTAGTAATTTATGTACGGTTGACGACATGTAGTACCAGTCGTACAATTCCACGTACTTTTCTGCTGTTTTGCGGGCAAAATCTTTAAATTTTATTACGTCGATCTTCTCGCCAGATGTTATCGCTTGCAAAATCACAGCAAATCTTTTAATAAGATCTTCGTCCAACCCGGTAATAGCTGCAGTTTTATTGGGAAACTCGAAAAACTTTCTTGCTGTATTCCCGTCATTGGTAGTTCCCGAGCCTTGTTTTACAATATCAATCAACAGATTGAGCTGATCTTTGAATTTATTTTGAATAGATTGTTTTCTATTCTGCAACATTTCTTTGTCCTCATTACTTCTCGCTGCCCACCGTTTGAAGTCGAGCCTGTACGCAATATGTAACAGACATTCCATACAATTAATACGTGCGTGTAGGGATGACAAGCCAAATTCGTATATGTCAGCACACACAGTCTTTGATGTTACAACATCTAAGCGGTTCATTTCCGTAGGTTTTGCTAAGCACAGGTAGCACGATGCATTTGATCTGGCCTCAGAAAGGTACGTGCAGACTTTGGCGTCGATCATTGTCATCATTAGTTGATGAGTCACCATGTTATTATTAATGCACTCTGTGGGGTTAAGGTCCTCAATTTCATCATCCATTTGTCTTTTGAAACCAATGACAACTGCTTCGCTCTCCTTTACAAAAGTAAAGTGAACTGGACGACAATACAAAGTTGAGCATGGTTTTGGGTTCGTCCATACAGTATTATCACCATCTGTCAGTTTTAGTGGCACCAAGGAGGTCATGAAAATGCTTGTATCATCTTGCTAACCCTCCATTTTCTGCTTGTATCGGCTTTGGTTGGAAGCACCATCAAATCCCCACTTGGATATCAGCTTTAGCTGCTTATTTTGCACATCTGCATAGTCAGAAAGACTTTGAAGGATCCTCGTCACCGTGATGTCAAGTAAAGCTTGAAGTGTAATCCTAGCCGAGGAATCCGTAACTGACACTGATTGCTTCGGAGGGTAGCAATCAAGCTTAGTTTGTTGCACTTTATAGTAGGATGGATAAATATCCTTAGCACCTTCCCGAATGGCAGCCTCTCGCAAAGTAATATATTGCCACTTTGACAGTTTTAGTGAAAGAAGCAATCCAAGCGCTTTCTCTGGTGTAAATATGACTTTTTTCACTGGTTTCTTAAGCGTTTCTTTAATTTTAACGGCTGCTTCAGGATTTTTCATTATGTATTCGATCACAGATGCCATATCCTCATGCCCTTCTTCTTTTAAACGCGCTGCAGCTGCATATGCCAATTCACTGGAGTCTTCGCCTGTATAATCATCAGATCTTCTCTTTTTCTGTTTACTTCCCAAATCTTCGAATGGTTTTCGGGACCTTTTTGTCATTGTTCCAACGGACAATGATACCGACGACGAAGGTTCTTGAAAGTCTGATTGTGCTCTTGGTATCTCATCAACAGTTGGTTCTTGATTAACTAAAGCTTGCACACAACTTGGCCAATCAATATTTGCTTGCAGCCAATTTCCGTACAGTCTTCTGAAGTGATCAAGGAATCGGTTGGATTTCTGCCATCTCTGTAAAGCAGCTCGCGTAAATTTCCGACAATATTCTTTGAGAGTTACTCGATCTTCGGCAGAAAGGCAATCGCCTATGCGGGATACAACTGCACCAAACAATACTTCATGATTAAATGAAGTACTTTCACTTTTTAGAAGAACAAACAAGTCTAAATTGGTGATTAAACTTTCCATTTTAAGATTTTATAGTCGCAGGGCAAAAATTTAGTGTTAGCAGTTACACCGTTGTGAACAATCTAAATTATAAAGCAAAATTTTAGCCCTTTTATTGCAAAACGTCGATAATTAGTTAACTACCCTCATTAGAGTTTTAAAAGATGTGCTAATGAAAATTTATAATCGTCCAAAACATTTCTTAGAACTCTTAGCACAACTAATCAACAAATTAGCTTACTTATCAGAAATCATTAACAATAATTTAATCACCTATTCAGACTTATTAGAAGACTAAACAATTTGTTGTTTGGTATTTTGAATGTATGTAAAGTTTTAAAACTCATTTTGTATTGATAAATATCTAATTCAAACATAGTTGGCTAAGTGTGGATGTACTATAAACCTCTGACTACTCCTTCGGGAATATAGGGGTGATGCTATTTTATGTTACGTGTTGTTAAAAGTCTGTGTTCCTCAACCTAAACATCAAAAGGAACATTTTCATGTGTAAAAATAAATAAAAATATTTTGACGATTTTTAAAAAAAAAATAGCAGCGATAACCGTTATATGACATATGTCAAAAAATCATAAATAATTAGTAGTATAACCACCTGTAAGGATATTACGGTTTTCCTTGCTGTTTGCGAGATAATTAACTTTTTCATACTAGCTTCATACAAATTTTTCGTAAAAAAATTATAATTCCTTCGTTTTTGTGCAGAATTACCTCGGGTGTCATTTTTGAATACAGTAACAACTAATAGAAGCGATATCCGGCAAAAAATCAGGCACTTGCAGATAGAAATCCCTAAGTCTATGAAAGCTGATTTTCAGCCCACCGTGCTGCACCCTAATTGCGTAACACATTAGCGATCGGAGTTGGTTTCATTTTGAAACAAATTGCTAATCTATTGCTTCATATGTTCGAAAAATTTGTCAGCTCGGCAACGTGAATAACGCAATGAATGTTGTTGAACTGTCAAAATGATACCAACTCCGATTGATAATGTGTTACGCAATTAGGGTGCTGGTCAATGATAATTAAAATAATCAAATCTTTTACCGTTCGTGATTTGTTTTTCTGAGGCTTCATTTCCACAGCCCGAAGTGGTGGTATCACAAGGTTTGAGTTTTCTAAACAAGCAGCTTGAGAATTAATTCCTGGAAATGAAAATTAGTTTATTTTAATTCAATTGTTGGACTTTTAATGAGATCGGGCAGGCTTTTCTTATAAATAATGACATTTATATTGATTTATTTATTTTTAAAGAAGCTAAGGTGCGGTTACACATCAAATCAAAATTTCTTTATTCGGGCAACAAAAATCCATAAGTTCTTAGCTAAAGTTAGTAGCTATAAGGTGTGTGTGGTGTGTGCTTGTGTTAGTAATTATTATACTACTTAGGCATTACATGATTGTTGAATAGTGCACTTTAGTCAATGACAAAAATACTGATATTCAGCTGCATCCGGTTAGACTGGAAGCCGAACCCAACACAGTTGGAAACAGGCTAGGCAGATTGATTGAGTGAATGATAAAAATATTATAGTGATATTTAGGTTCTTACCTGTGTTTTGGTCCGGGTGCATAGTTTGGTTTATGCTACTGCTGAATTTGTCGTTTTAAAACAACGTGGGATAGACGCCAACACACAGACCAGGCCTCACGTGTCTTTATGCGATAAACTTCTTCACAAAATGTTCAAGACACTGATAATGCTTGCATGTTTTTCACTTTTAAAAAACTTGAATCTCAGTCTTGGGATAAGTAACTACCACAATTCACAACATAGCACTTGTGCGATAGGTATACTGCAAGTTGTTAATACACTACACTATTACTGGAGGCAATTTGAGAGGATAGAGCAAAGAAATTAACAGAAAAATTTGTATCTTGTTATTGTAGTATTTGTAGTAATGGATGGCGTCTCAGAAGAACAAAGTTGTTCTTCTGAATAAGAATAAGAATAAGAATAATTTATTTGCTAAACATAGGTAATACATAAAAAGATCTTAAAAAAATAATTAGTGCGCTATGCTTTGCCAATATTGACATACAAATGATTAAAAACGATTACATGACTATGCATGGGTACTATTAAATTACAACGATAAAGGGAATTGCCCATCAGCCACACAAAAAAATGCTTGAAATGGACAACAATGAAATATACGCCAAATTGCACTACAAATCGTAGGGAATCCAATACAAATTCAATAATTATCAAAAAACTAGATAGAAGCCAGTTCCAATATTTTTTTCTAAAATATAGGTTAAGTCAAGGTTAAGGATTAATATGCAATAATTATACAACAAAACATCATTTAAATGTTTTAATCATCATTAAAAACCACTAATATATCATAAAGAAACTGTGCAGGAGGATAGATATTGGATTGGTACCGGGCCCAAGCTAGGTACCATATTATTGACATAGTATGAGCACAGGTACCAACTGTTCGCCGTCCCACTAGGCAGTTACAATAACGATGCTATATATGCTTACTTGTCGACTATCTGGTCGACTGGTTCCTGGTGTCTCGGTGATAGTTTGAATTGCTAATCTTAGACATGCATCACAAACAACACTGTCTTGTTCAACCTGTGAAAAAGAACAAAACATAATGTACTTATTGTTGTATGTCAGTGCGTTCAGCATAAATAGGCAAGACACCTAGGTAACCTCAGTACTTACAGCTTGTGGTGTTATCCATGCCTGTATTAAACGACGTACTTCATCATTTTACACTGATATAAGATTACGTCTCATCGATGCAATATCGAGATAGCAATTAACACAAAGTACGTTTCTATCCATTTTTAAATAAACACGGCACAAGTCCGAAATAATAGCAGCGTCGTATAATATAAAGCAGGTTCAGGTCCGTCGTCAAAAAGCCGAGTCGAAGTTTCGGCGGGTCCAATCTAAGCCCGTGTTCAAAAATGGGTAACGTGTACAGAAGTAAAATCAAAATCCTTAAAAAATGGCCAAAGTCGTCGTTAAATATCCTAAAAAGTAATATACTAGTAACTCAAGTCGCAAACGCAAAACCATGAATCGATCAAATCAACAATCGAAAAAAGTAAATGCAGTAATGTCAAAGTGTCAGTAAGGCAAAGGACATTATGATGCATACAGCCTCCAATACGTTTTCTATTTTGAAAATAATTTGATTTTAATTAATATTAACATGCATATATTATTTTAATTAGATTTACGGTATAAATAGGTCAAATTATATTAAATGAATGATAACTGTGAAATAATTCTATTAAATAGTTCGTTAAAGATTATTTGTCGATTCCTGTTTGGCTGAATGTCGATTACTCATGTCAAATAAACACTGACCTCCATGATAAAATAAGAAGGAATTAGACGGATATCAAGTTAAATATTTTAAAGATCGTTATATTTTCACCCTAGGTATACAAACTTGAGAATTATTTCATTATACCTAATTATTTTATTCTAAATAGAATTAAGGACTGTAAGTAGTTTCTGTCTATTTCAAGCATTTTTCAGGCATTCCCCTTTATTACAATATAATTATTATTTGAGTACGTAATTGTATAAACGCATCAACGACCATGGGCTATATGGTCGTTGAAACGCATGAATGCGAATTAAATTTTATAACAATTATAAAGTCAATTTCAGTTCATGTCAAAAAAAAAAAAATTTAAAAGTCAATTCATTTTAAAAATAAATGTAATAATGTAAAGTATTTAAAATGTCAGCATTATATAATTATAGAGATTCGTCACTAAGAAACTCGTCTAGACTATAGTAACATCTTTCAAGCAGTAACCCGTTAGTGTTTTTTTAAACTTGAGGATGGCGTAATGGCGTTTAGACAACCACAGACTCAGACTATGATAGACTTAGCAACAAACAAATATGGCGTCGATTATACAGGCGACAAAGAGGAAAGGGTCGAGGGGCAGTTGTAACTTTGAAGAAAGCAACCATAGACCAAATAAGTCTATTACTGCCAGGATATATTGTTCTAAGTTTACCAGCCGTGAAACGACGTCTGACCTGACAGACGTTTATTTTTTTTAAAAGAGATGGGATTGAACTTGGAATGCAACAGAATCAGAGTACTTTTACATAACAGAATCGATTAAATAATTGAAAATACAATAAATTATTGTTCTTGTTATTCAGTCAACATTCTTCGATATAAAATAGGTAGGTTATTGGATCATTTGAATTGATTAAACAAAGTGTTTACACATGTTCCGAAGCTTTTGGTCATATTTGGAACGAATTTCTGCGGCTTGCTGTAGGAGTTGACTGGTAGAAATCATTAACGAAAAAAAAATGTTTTGTGTTTTTGCAGTCAGATTTTTGTTTTTTTTTTTATTTTAATCTTCTAAGTTTTATTAATATATATTTGGAATTGACTCATTACTAACTTTTATTCGATACCAATATTGTTGTTTTTTATTTTAAAAAAACCTTCCCCTTTCTTTTGTTTTTGTATTTCCAGATGGGCTATATAATTAAATATTCACAATTAAGATAAATCTAACGACACCTTATATGTTGAAATCCATCAAGCCGTTTAGGCTACAGAGCGTGCCAAAGAAATAGACATACCTACATACATACTCTCGAAAAACAATACCCTCCTTTTAAACATAGAGTTTACACAATACAATCATGTTCCGAGCTTTTGGTATTATTTTTATTAGGTTCTAATCGAATCAAGTATAATCGAGAAGATTCGATTGTGAGTTTTGTGCCGGCTCTAATATGGAGTCGTTTGTCTCCAGATTTTGCCAAGTTCAACTTGTCAAACAAAAAACATGAAAAAAACTCATTATTTAATTAGTTCACGGCAGTTCTAGGAGAATAATAAAACCGTTACCCATATCCCGCAAGAAGCACCGCCCATCTCTGCATTCTACTCGCGGCCATCACGGGTATACCCGTTTTTTCTCCTAAAATACAAACCAGCGGTTTGTGGTCCGTCCTTAAAATAACCTTCCTGCCATACAGATACTGGTGGAATTTACGTACACCATAGACTATGGCCAATGCCTCTTTCTCAATTTGAGCATAACCCCGCTCTGAAGCGTTAAGGGAGCGGGAGGCATAAGCAATTGGTATTTCCTTAGTAGTGTTACCTGTCGTCGCGTCTCCCGCCATTAAGTGTGATATTACTGCGCCTATACCCACGGAACTTGCGTCCGTTGTCAAAACTAACGGTAAATCTGGCGAGTAGTATGCCAGTACATCACTAGATACTAGCAATAATTTGACCTTATTAATCGCTTCGTCACACTCGCGGTTCCACTCAAACTTTGCATTTTTTTTAAAAGCTTGTACAAGGGTTCCAGTAAAGTACTGACATTAGGTATAAATTTTGCGTAATACATAACTAGTCCTAAATATGACCTTAGTTCTGTAACCGTTTTAGGTACCGGTGCACTTTTAATAGCTTCGACCTTATCTGGACACGTATGCACCCCCTCTTGACTGATTACGTAACCTAAATATGTAACGGACTTTGCAAAGAATAGTATATTATGCAATTAGTGAATAAAGGACGGATTTAAAGCGAGGGCCATAGATGAATCACGAGCTAGTGAATGATTCTAACGATTGAATCACGACCGTAGGAAGTGATTCATGATAATTGAATCACGAGCGTAGCGAGTGATTCAAGTGTTAGAATCCTGAGCGACGCGAGTGATTCATGGCCCTCGATATAAATCCGTTTTATTCAAGAGTTGCATACTATACTTTATACCATGACTACGAGAAAAAGAAAGATTTAAGTGAAAATAGACATATAATGAAGAAAAAGGAAAGATAAATTGGCTTTGATGTACCTAAACCAGCCGTGATTTTTTGGGTAGCAAGGTTTCCACTATATCGGCCGCCGTCTCTTTCATAAACTCAGGTGTTAACACATCTTCATCACTAGAATGCATTTTTAATCGATTAGAACAACACTTAACAAACACAAAATTAAAGATTAAAGTAACACTAAACTTTGTGTTCGTACAACTTACAGTATTCAAAATAGCGCCAATTTACTAAGGACAGCAAAGAACATAAAACAGTTTTTATTCTAATGCTAAACTCTTTGTCGAAAATGTCGACCAATCAAATTGAATTTAGAACACATCAATATAGGTCGAATGCAGATTACACTTACACTAGATACGGCAAGCAATCCGACCAAGCGTGCCCTGCATGTTCGACTGTTCGTACTAAAAAAAGTCTGTTAGCTCAGTGACGCTTAGCGATTGAAACAATTCTGTTTACTTTGAGCATATCGCTAAATGGCTGGGGTGAAGTTATCGTAGGTATAAAAAAGATGACACGTTCGGTTTTCATACTATCTAATAACAAGCCGTATCTAGCCTAGGTACTCTAAATCTGTGGTCGAATACATTGATGTGTTCCATTTTCAAACATCAAAACAGTGAGTAAAAGTGCTTTTTATTCACTGTTTTCAGTGAATAAAATAAGCTTTTTAGAGGGGGAATGGTATAAAGTACATTTTTCTTTCTTGATTTTTAACCCATATTTTTGAAGTCGTTCAAAAACCATATTTATACCATTCCCCCTCTAAAAAGCTTATTTTATTCACTGAAAACAGTGAATAAAAAGCACTTTTACTCACTGTTTTGATGTTTGAAAATGGAACACAACAGTGTATTCGACCACAGATTTAGAGTACCTAGGCTAGATACGGCATGTTATTACATAGTATGAAAACCGAACGTGTCATCTTTTTTATACCTACGATAACTTCACCCCAGCCATTTAGCGATGTGCTCAAAGTAAACAGAATTGTTTCAATCGCTAAGCGTCACTGAGCTAACAGACTTTTTTTAGTACGAACAGTCGAACATGCAGGGCACGCTTGGTCGGATGGCTTGTCGTATCTAGTGTAAGTGTAACTGTGTATTTGACCTATATTGATTGTGTTCTAAATTCAATTTGATTGGTCGACATTTTCGACAAGGAGTTTAGCATTAGAATAAAAACTGTTTGTGGTCTTAGCTGTCCTTAGTAAATTGGTGCTATTTTGAATACTGTAAGTTGTACGAATACAAAGTTTAGTGTTACTTTAATCTTTAATTTTGTGTTTGTTTAGTCTTGTTCTAATCGATTAAAAATGCATTCTAGTGATGAAAATGTGTTAACACCTGAGTTTATGAAAGAGAGGGCGGCCGATATAGTGGAAAACTTGCTACCCAAAAAATCACGGCTGGTTTACATCAAAGCCAATTTAACTTTCCCTTTTCTTCATTATATGTCTATTTTCACTTAAATCTTTCTTTTTCTCGTAGTCATGGTGTAAATCATGCAACTCTTGAATAAAACGGATTTATATCGAGGGCCATGAATCACTCGCGTCGCTCAGGATTCTAACACTTGAATCACTCGCTACACTCGTGATTCAATCATCATGCATCCTCACTAGCATCATCAGAATCCATCATCTATCATCGTTAGAATCCTTCACTAGCTCGTGATTCATCTATGGCCCTCGCTTTAAATCCGTCCTTTATTCACTAATTGCATAATATACTATTAAATACAAAATATGTTGCCTGTCATCTTCCCCGTTATTATGACGTCATCCAGACAAATTGTTCTAATTTCCATTGAAAAATCCCCGGACTGGAAGATAACCCATATACTAATCGGTTATACATAAAAAGGCCCTTGTGAGTATTAATTACTGTATACTTGCGCGTCTCATCCAATTCAAACTGTGCATAAGCTTGCGATAAATTTTTGAAAAAGCTTACCCCCATGCAGCTTGGCAAGAAGATCTTCTATCTTAGGTAGAGGAAAACGGTCCACTTCTAGACATTTGTTCAAAGTGAGTTTAAAATCGCCACATACCCGAATTGTGCCATCTTTCTTTACCACTGGCACTATAGGTGTAGCCCAATCCGAAGTCTCAACAGGCGTAATAACTCCATCCTGCACGAGCTGGTCCAGCGCGCGCTCGACGGGCTCGCGCAGCGCGTAGGCTATGGGCCGCGCGCGCATGAACACCGGTCTCGCATCAGCGCGCACGCGCAGGCTCACCGCTCCCCCAGTAAACCGTCCCAAGCCAGCCGCAAACATCTAACAAAATCTGGAACTGAAATTCTCTAAGTTAAAACCAACATCTTTACTTTCTAGCGTTAAACAATCAGTAAGCGGTGACGTAATACCTAATTCGTACAACCATTGTCGTCCAAATAGTGTAGTTTTACCCTTATCTAAAACAAACAAATCTAAACTCTTGCAATTGTTCTTAAATTGCACACATACCTTTATTTTTCCCATTGGCCTCACTAGCTCCCCGGTGTAATATCTTAACAACAAATTACACTTTACAATAGGGCAGTTTGCAAATAACTTTAAATAACTATCGTAACTGATGCACGATATGGTACTTCCTATATCTAACTTCATTGTAATGTTTTTACCATTAATACAAACAGTGACATATTGTTTTAAATTTTCACTACTCTGAGAAATTGAATGAATAATTACCTCCTCACTTTCGTCCGAGCTCGGATAACTATCTATCTCATTCTGCACATATTTTTGACGTGCATAATTCGTCGAAACCTCTTTCCTCACTCTTGGGCACATCCTTTTCAGATGCCCTTCTAACATAATAGATGAATTTACAAGCATTGGCAAGATGATTGCCGCCACACCTCTCGCATTTTCCCCCACTGCCGGAATACTTCGAACTTGAATTCCTATTGTTAACTTTTCCGCCGCTGCCTACAGCACGGAAAGCGCGCGTGTCGTCACGAGGCCAGCGCGCGCCGCTACGTGCCTGCGCTCGCGGCCCGCCTGTCTCCGCCGGCGCCGCCGCCGCCGCCTCCGCCGCCGCCTCCGCCGCCCGTCCGCTGCTCCTTTGTTTACGCTCCCATCCTCGTCGCCACTGATAAGTATGAGCCTAATCCCAGCAGGAGCACAACTAAACACGTCCGTACAGTCCAAAGTTTATTACGGTGACAGATAGTGACGGTAGGGTGGTAAACGTCTAATAATAAAATATGTCCACCTACCGCCTTATACACATACATCACAATAAGGTAACAGGCCGAGTTACTTTCGCATTTATAACTACCTAATAGTTTCTGCCCGCTAGTTCCTTCGCGTGAAATTTCTTATTCCCCCGACCTACCCCATCGCATCGCATTTCCTGCCCGCGCAATTACTTCGTTTTCTTTTAGCGTACTTTCTGATTTTTTTTCTTTTTCTCCGGCAAGTAAGGGTCTTTGAGTGATGTTAAATATGCCTATTGGCTTCCTTAAGACTTGGGCTATCAAATGCAAAAAGATTTTTTAAAGTCCAACTGGTAGTTCCAGAGATTAGCGCGTCCAAACAAACAAAAAAAGTGTGTGTGTCAGCTCCGACGCACGACAGGAGTTTACTTACCCCTCCCTCCCTCTCCCCCTCACCACAACCTCCCTTCGCCCCTACCTCTCTCACCCCCTTTCCCGCTCCCCTCACATCCTCACTGCTTCCTCTTACCTCCTCCCCTCTCCTCTCCATCTCCCTCCCCCTCTCACTACCATCTCCGCATCACTTTTTTGCTAACCTCCCACAACCCCCCCACCCCAACCTTCTCAAACCCCCTTCACCGCGTATCCCTCCTCCTCTCCCCTCACCATATCGTCCGCTCCCTCTCCCCTTTACCTCCACATCACCAACACCTACCCATTTCTCCTCACTCCCTCCTTACCATACCTTCACCAACCCCCCCCTCACTCTCTCCCTTACCTCTCTCGCCCTCCCCACACCCTCACTAACCCCCATAGCCCTTTTCCGCTGACCTCCACCTCCCCCATTCACCCCCTTCCCTCTGGGGGAAAAACTTGGCACAAATACTTGCAGGCAAGTATTTGTGCCAAGTTTCAAGTTAATTTAACCAAATAAATAAAATTTTCCATATAAATTTTATTCCATGTTTTCACCCCCATAGGGGTAGAATTTTAAAAAATCGCTTGGGATATTTCCGTAACTTGACTGATAGATTATTTACATCAATATCAAGCCCCGCAGTAAAACCTGCCCTGTGAAATTGACTACCCCTTTTCACCCCTAGATTAGATTTTCCCCTAGGGGTAGATTTTTGAAAAACCCTGATACACATTATTCTTACTGTTTGGTCTCAAGTATAAATACTGAGATTCTTTGACACCCCCTATCCCTCCTGAGGGGGTCCGCACGGTCTCCGGTGAGGTGGCGAGCCTCCTTTTCGGATTGCCGCCATAGGATCTGGAGGCAAAAGTCCTCGCGCACCTGTGGGAGTGGCGCGAGGAGGCGAAAAAACGCCGGGCCGTAACTCCGCTGCCGTGAGAAATCACGGTACAGCGGACAGAGCTCCGGCGGGATCTCATGGCGACATGAAGAGTGCGACTGTCGCAACCCAGCGCTGGGCACGCCACAATTGCGGTGATAAGTCCCCTCTTTGAGGAGTGGTTAGAGAGGCGCCACGGCATCCTCACCTTCCACACCTCCTTTTTTTTAGTGAACCTTTGTGAAGAGAGAATTAAATAAAGATTACTATTACTATTACTATTACTATTACCTTCCGCCTGACGCAGGTCCTCATCGGACACGGTTGTTTCGGGAGGTTCCTGTTTCGCATAAAGCGGAAGGAAACGCCCGGGTGTCACCATTGTAGGACACGGTGGAGCATACAATGAAGGTCTGCCCGGCTTGGGCAGAACACCGTCGTGTTCTCACGGAGGCGATCGGTGGCGGCGATCTCTCGCGTCTGAGCCTGGTCCAGGCCATGGTGCGGAGCGAGAGTGCATGGGAGGCTATCACCTCCTTTTGCGAAGCAGTAATGCTCGCGAAGGAGGAGGCGGAATGGAATGCGTGAGGGAGAGGCAGCCTCACGCCCTCAGTCGCCGCAGGAGACGCCCTGGGCGGCGGGAATCGAGAGCCGATTTCCGGCCACCGTAGACGCGGGCTTGCGGACGGTGAGTAGTGGGTAGCTCGCCGTCCGGTAAGGACCAGGCCCGGATCGACGGCGCGTTGTGTTCCACGCGCGCCTCAAAGAGATGTCAGCAAAAGATGGGGTCCAATAGGGCCGATGCCGCTGGGGTCGCGGGTTGTTTGAAAAAGATACTGTGGCCCTGGCATAGGCAACTGAAGGAACACGGGTGGGTTTTAGTCAGTAAAAGTCTGACACGTCCTTCCGCTCCACCCAGAGCAGGAGAAGTTATTTGATGATTTCCCATCCACAAAAAAAAGGGGTAGATTTTCGAAAAACCCTAATATATATTATGTTCTTCATTTTTGATTTCAATTAGAAATACAGAGTTTCGAGTTAATCGGACCGCGCGTTAAAATTCCTCCGTACAAACTTTAACACTCCCCAATTCCTCCTTAGGGGTAGTTTAGGAAAACTAAAAATAACAAACTTTATAATTTACTTCTAGATAAATATTCGTGCCAAGTTTCAAGTCTTATTAACTCAAGGAATAAGATTTTTCATACAAACTTTGGACCCCCGTTTTAGAGGGTGAATTTTGAAAAATCCTTTCTTAGTGCACCTCTCGGCCTCATAAGGAACCTACGTACCAAATTTGGAATCTCTAGACCCAGCGGTTTGGGCTGTGCGTTGATATGTCAGACAGTCAGTCAGTCAGTCAGTTTCTTCTTTTATATATTTAGATAGGAAAGGTCAAAAATGTTTTAATGAAGTGCAGTCATCGTCACATTCATCTCATTTCCTTCTTTTTTGTTTTATTTTATATTAGTATCAGTTTTGGAGCTTTTGTACATATTGTTCCATCGACAGTTTTGGAGGCAACACCTGTGGCGGACAGTGCTTAGTGGCAAGCTGTTCACAAAAACTTTTTCGCTAACTTAAAGTGAGTGAATCATTCAAAACTGTGCCAGTGACATTCAGCATGGAAGAATATGAAATAGAAAATACCATAATTTTAACTATTACATACATCATGTATGCGGTGACAATTGCTACGTTATTATACGGTGTGGCGTCATGGTGCATTGTAAAAAAGTTTCGCAATTACAGAAACTACGTGTGCCTTAACGCAGTTTTAGCCAACCTTTTATACTTTGCAGATGATAAACTATCCCTCTACATATATGACATCTTCTTGGTCATAGATGAGAAAACTGGATTTAGGGTGTATTTTCAAATTTATTGCATTATAGATACTTACTTAACAACAGTGAAGAACTTCTGGTTGATCATTATTGGTCATATGTTTTACAAAGATATTGTGAAAGTGTTTAATGGACATATCGAAAGGGGATATTTGAAAAGTGGTCTATTTGGTTGGGTTATATCTTTAATAATAACAGTTTGTGAAGTTTATGTAATTTTAGGTTTCACACACACGATGTCACTTACATTTTATACAAAAATTAATAAAACTGTGCGATTTAGTATGTTAATTTTACCCTTGTTACTAAACAGTTTACTTTACTTTATAATTGTATACTCACTTTTTCGTAGCTCCAACACGAGCGCACCTACTTCTGTTAACAAATGGCGTCGCTTCTACATCGCTACGTTAATATTCTTTTTGGGCGACATTGGATTAGTGTATTATTATATTGTTAGAACGTGGATTAACCATAAAATAATATATAGTGTTTTTGAATTATTAAATCCAATACTTTTGTCAGTTTTTTTGGTTGTTATGAAAAGTAATCGAGAAATGTGGTATGAGTTTTATGAGAATAAATTAAAACAAAGGTTAGCAAGGCACAGGGATCACGATGTCAATATGCATGAGAGAGTTATTCGACAGTCTGCTGACAGACGACCGGTGCCAGCGGCGATTGATGTTTAGGTTTAATTTATACATTACAAAAAGACAATAGGCAAAATTGGTTGAAATGTCCACCGCTAACAACGAGTCCTATGAAATTGAATAGTCCAGTAAATATGGAGTAACTTCGGGTTGGATCTAGAATCGTTTGGCAGGAGGAGGGGGGTGAATGGGGTGAAAGTTGGTAGGGGTTGGGTCCCTGATTATAACGCTACCACTCTCATTACAAGGTAATGCATATTTTTTGAGAAATTAATAAATAATATTTCTAACCTCAAATCAGATAAACAGTGAAACGAAATGTCAAAATGGGCGATTGACATCCAAATTTGTATCAATATATTGTCTGCGGTGTAAAATACGTGAAACGAAACGCAAAAAAAAAAAGTCAGTGTCATTCAACCTAGAAATTCTGCTCAGAAGGAAGTTAGTGTGCACCGCACTTTATAGTTAAAATAGGTCGAATCTGTCCCAAAACCGAATCGGGGCACCCCGACTTTACGTAGTCTTTTGGCTGGCATACTAGAGTGTATATAAAAACCCGGAGGCGCGGAGGGAGAGCAGCCCCCGCCCGCTGTAACAAAGGTTAGGCACCCATGCGAGCCGCAGCGGCTGAGGTTGGTCGCCGGAGGCGACCAGCAAACCGAAGCTGCGGAGGTGAGCATGGGTGCCTGTCCTTTGTTACGTAAGGGCGAAGGGGCTGCACTTCCCGCAGCGCCGGAGACGTTGCAGAAGCAACTTAAGTGTTTAGAGGTTAGGTTGCAATAATTAGTTTTTTTTTCAAGAATGGTGCTTATCTTTACATGGGAGTGGTGAGGGAGGGTGCGTTAGGGTACCCCCCACCCCCCTCAACCCCTACTTTTGCCATACGATACTAAAAGTAACTTTAAAGTGTTTTGAGGTTAGGTTACAATAATTAGGTTTTCTCAAGAACGGTGCATTACCTTTTCATGGGAGTGGTGGGGGGGCTCAGGGTACGCCCCTCCACCCCCCCACACCGCCCCCACCCCCCTCCTCCTACCAAACGATTCTAGATTTTAACCGTAACTTCTCTTCTGACACCCATATAGTACGAAATAGATAAATATGTGCATGAGCAATTTTATTTGTGTTTCTCTAAATATATATTATTATAAAAGCATCATGTATATGGGTACCTACCTACATACTGTATCAGAAAAGTTAAGTTTTATAATAATTTAAACATATTCAGAAAATTACACAAAAATATTAACTTTGTTTTAGGACAAGTGTACTTAATTAATTTAGCTTTAACAGATTTTGTCATTTATTTTAACTAACATTTAATGTTGTTACTTATCTGTAATTTTAGACCTACTTATGTCATAGATAAAAGAAAAAAATAATTTTCATTCAGCTATGACCTCTTAGTCAGCAGATTTTATTTCATCAGCTACTAGCCAGACTATTCAGTTGCATAGCTCTCGTTTGTAGACTTAGAACCACATTTGCCGATGACTTTTGGGCATTTAATTGTTATTTCAAAAACGCTAGTCATGGCCAAGGTCTAGCTATTTATGGGCACGGAAAGCCGTACGTCACACTAGAACTAGGAAAACCACCTTTACTGCTACGCAATAAAGTTTTTTTTTTTTTTTTTGTATGGCATCTCGCAGTGTGACCACTTGGGGTCGAGACTGCTTAACCGGACTATCCTGTGGGTGCCTTAAGCGAACTCAAAGCCTCCAGCCAGGGACGCAATAAAGGCGCTGTCATACTCTTATATACTCGTACAATCCTATGAAAAACAGGAAAGGTCAAAAAGTTTTTAATAAAGTGCAATATTATTACTCGTTTCATTATTATTTGTAGCGTTTGGATAAAACTTAAACATTCAATCGACAGTTTTGGAGGCAACATCTGTGTTAAAGGCGTGGCAGTGCTTAGTAGCAAAACTGTTTCGTTAACTTAAAGTGATTTAAAGAAAGCTGTGCCAGTGACATTCACCATGACAGACAATAAAACACAATATACTATAAAATACTATAGTTGTTACTATAAAATACATAGCGTATGCACTAACAATAACTTCGTTGTTATACGGTGTGATGTCATAGTGCCTTATTAACAAATTTCGTAATTACAGAAATTACGTGTGCCTTAACGCAATTTTAGCGAGCTTGTTATACGTTTCAAGCAATGCTTTTTCTGGAGAAGAGCTAATAGATGCCCACTTATTAGATGGCATGGACTATGAAACTTATTTGTGACCTTAACGTATTTTTTATTATACAAAAATATACTTATCAACAGTGAAGAATCACTGGTTGATCATTGTAAGTCATATGTTTTACATAAATATTGTGAAAGTGTTTAATGGGCAAATTATAAAGGAGGTTTTTGAAAAGTAGTCTATTTGGTTGGGTTGGGTCTTTATTATCAACTGTTTTACCATTTTTTTCCTTTATTATTTTAATTTGTCTACGGACGTAGATTCTAGACTATAAATCTTAAATTTGGTCATTTAATTTTACCCTTGGTTCTAAACAGTTTACTTTATATTGTAATTATATATCCTCTTTTTATTAGCGCCAACACGAGCACACCTACTGCTGTTAACAAATGGCGTCGCTTGTACATGGCCACGTTAATATTCTTATTGGGCGACATTGGACTCTTGTCTTATAATATTGTTATATGGTGGATTGATTATGATTGTGAAACAATATATGAAATTTTAGAATTAATAAACCCAATAGTATTGGCAGTTGTTTTTGTAGTTTCAAAAAGTAATTTTTTGTAGTTTTAAAAAGTACAGTTCTATGTGAATAAATTTTTAAAAAGTACAGATCTATGTGAATAAATTAAATCGAAGGTTATCAGCAAGGCATAGGGAACACAATACAGCAATACGCATGAGACAATTATTCTAGATACTGCTGGTGGCGGCGCCAGCAGCGTTTGAAATACAGCGGGGTAATTGCGTAACACACTTCCTATAGTAGCTATTATGGCTTTCATTTTGACAGTTATTTACGTTGATGAGCAAACAAAACAACTTATTCGAACATTATGAAGCAATGGATTAACAATAACTTTCAAAATAAATCAGATTGTGATTGATAGTGTATTACGCAATTAGGGTGTAGGTTAAGTTGACAATATTTCAACAACACAATAGGCAAAAAAGTAAGTTTAAAAACTAAAACCCGACTACTGAAAATCACGCACTAAAAAGTATGAACAAGAAAATATTCTCATCTAAAATTAGAAAAAGACAGACAAATTAAAAATCCGGAGTCACACGCCATGTTAGGGCAGATCGAACAGATTACCTACGTGTGACTCCGGATTTTTAATTTGTCTGTCTTTTGTTTAGCTCACAACTGAGGCGTGATTTTATAAATTATTCCCAATTATCGAGTGCATGCAAGCAAAGCCGCGTGCAATAGCTAACAATATATATTTTTTTGAAATGTGCTAATTAAGCCCTTTCATTTAATACCCAACACGGCATCATTAAAAAAAGTTTTTTTTTTAGTTCATGACTTTATGTCCTCGAGAGGGCGCTATTTTCAATTTAATGTGACATCACATAGCCTATAACCAGCGGACAATTAAGACGCTTCCAATGATACCTCATATGTTCAATTATGACAAGTAGTTTAGAAGTTATGAGCGAACCGATGCACATACATACATACATACCCGTCAAAATCATAACCCTCCTTTTTGCTTCGCCGTAGTCGGGTAAAAAGTGGTCGAAATGTCCACCACTAACAACGATACCTACCTATGTAATAGTCTATATTTATAATAATATGTAGTCTAGTAATTATGGAGTAACTTATCTTCTGACTCCCACTGTATAGGATGTTTCTTTTAAGGTGTCAAGCCATTGCAAGCTGATAACAGAGTACCATACCTATCGATTTAACCCCCATTATTATTGATTCAACGAGATGCTGGCTTTAAAAAATTATTTCTCTTTTTTGGGTCAACTTTGAACAAGAATGTACTAAATAGGGCATTATTTGAAATCGGTCGTTGAAAGTGGTGTATCAGAAATCTTGTGATTTCATATTTTGTAATTTATTATTATCGTTGCATATTTTTGTCAAACCTGATATTTACTATTCCTCTACGTTTAAGCAGTGCTCAGTTGATACTAAAAACATAAATTTTATACCTACTACTATCCTTAACCACTACCATCGGTATGAAATGAGGGATCCAAAATAACTCGAAAACTACAAAAAATCGTAGAACATACATGGGAGTTAAATCGATAGGTATGCTAATCTGCTATCAGCTTGCACCTTAAAAGAAACATTCTGTATACAAAATTTGTGCATGAAGAGGTATGTAGTAAGAGCGGCAATTATATCGTCTTTCTCTTAATATACAGGGTCAAATTAAGTTAGCTAGCGAAACTACGCACACGTTCTGGGTATCGATATCTAAACACGACAAAATAAAAAGGATATGATGTTTTTTTTGGGTCAATAACGGCTGGTAGTATTGTAAATTGAAGTGTGAGTTGATAAAATTTGAATCATCGTGTTCAGATATCGTTTCGCTAGCTAATTTAATTTGACCCTGTATATTATTTAATAGCATAGGTAGTGTATAATATATAAGGTGTGCCTATTCAAACACGAAATCTCTTATGGGGTCATTGTACTCATCATTATGAACAACTTTTACAATGGAACCAAACCTGAAATCTTGAAAAAAAAATTTGCTGGTCCCATTTTGACATTTTGACGAGTTTGATGTAGATAAAATACTTAACAGCTGATTTTTTTTCGCGATTTCAGGTTTGGTCCCATAGTAGAAGTTGTTCATAATGATGATTACAATGACGCCTTAAGAGATTTCACGTTTGAATAGATACACCTTATATATACGTTACGTCATGTGATGTATCACAAGCGTTATGTTTTTCTAATAATTTAATTATGTTCAAAAAATTTCGCAAAAATGTTAATTTTGTTTTACAATACGTTACGTATAAGTAGTTTAGCGTTAACAGATTTTGTCATTTAATTTTGTAGCAATTGTGATTTTAGACATTCTTTTATGTTTATACGCCGTCAACGGCAAAACATATTGATCTTTTTCTTACAAATAAGTATGATTTTAGACTTCCTTCTTTGATATTTGTACGCCGTCAACGGCAAAACGTATTGACCTATTTATTACAAGTGTAATTTTAGACCTTCTTTGACATTTGTACACCGTCAACGGCAAAACGTATTGACCTATTTGTTACAAGTGTAATTTTATACGTTCTTTGATATTTTTTGTTCGCCGTCAACGGCAAAATATATTGATCTTTTTGTTATAAGTAAGTGTGATTTTCGACTTCCTACTTTAATATTTGTACACCATCAACGGCAAAACATATTTATCTTTTTAAGTAAGTGTAATTTTAGACCATCTCCTTTTATATTTTTACGCCGTCAACGGCAAAATATACTGATCTTTTTGTTCTAAGTAAGTGTGATTTTAGACCTCCTCCCATATTTGTACGCCGCGCGCCGTCAACGGCAAAACATATTTATCTTTTTAAGTAAGTGTAATTTAAGACCATCTACTTTTATTTGTACGCCGTCGACGTCAAAATATATTCGTCTTTTCGTTACAAGTAAATGTGATTTTAGACCTCCTTCTTTGATATTTGCGCGCCGTTATCGGCAAAACATATTTATCTTTTTAAGTAAGTGTAGTTCTAAACCATCTGCTGTGATATTTTGTACGCCGCGCCATCAACGGCAAAATGTATTGACCTATTTGTTACAAGTGTAAATTTAGACCTACTTCTTTGATATTTGTACGTCGTCAACGGCAAAACATATTTATGTTTTTATGTAAGTGTAATTTTAGA
This sequence comes from Cosmia trapezina, assembly GCA_905163495.3. NCBI lineage: Eukaryota > Metazoa > Arthropoda > Insecta > Lepidoptera > Noctuidae > Cosmia > Cosmia trapezina. The sequence goes on along the minus strand of LR991032.1, from coordinate 21,261,537 downwards.
CCATCTCCTTTGACATTTTGTACGCCGTCAACGGCGAAACATATTGACCTATTTGTTACAAGGGTAATTTTAGACCTACTTCTTTGATATTTTTACGCCGTCAACGGCAAAATATATTGATCTTTTTATTACAACTAAGTGTGATTTTAGACTTTCTTCTTTGATATTTTTACGCCGTCAACGGCAAAATATATTGATCTTTTTGTAACAAATAAGTGTAATTTTAGATCTCTTTCTTTGGGGCGCGTCTCATATAATTTGGCCGGCGAGCGCCAGATTGGCTCTATTGTTAGTGAATCATTTACGATGAAAGCTTGAAAAAAAAAGATTCACCAAAAACCATCGACTTCGGGACCCGGTGGCTGTGGGAGTAATAGGGTGGGCAACACCATAGGACACCTCAAGGACGACCTTGACCTCAGGGTCATTGACACCATGGGACACCTCAAGGACATTGACCTTGACCACAGGGTCGTTAACCTTGAGGTCAAGTTTATAATGTGTATATCTGAAATTTTGCTTTGTGTTTTATACTAGGCGTTTCATCATATTACACTAAATAGATTTTATGTCTTTATTATATTAACTCAGTCAGTCAGTCGTTTATTATATTAACTGATTTTATTATATTTATTATACAATTATAATTAATTATTTATAAAATTATAGATTCAGTTGTTATATCTTGTAAACATTAGAGATTTTGTAATTATATCATATATTACTCAATATACTTATACTACTTACTTATATTTGTACGCCGTCAACGGCAAAACATATTTATATTTTTAAGTAAGTAAGTGTAATTTTAGACCATCTATTTTGATATTTTGTACGCCGTTAACGGCAAAACGTATTGCGCTATTTGTTACAAGTGTGATTTTAGACCTTCTTGCTTGATATTTGTACGCCGTGAACGTCAAAACCAATTTATCTTTGTATATATTTGATTAACAACACCTTTTTTAACCACGTCTTAATTAGTTGAAGAGTTCCTAAGGCCACCTTTCTGATCCATCATCAGACCCTGGACTACACATTGGCAAATGTACTTGTCAAGACATCAAACAGTCGAAACACAACGGGGCTATCTCGTTAAGTTGAAGAGTTCCTGTGGCCACCTTCCTGCTCCATCATCAGACACTGGACTACACCTTGTGCTAATGTACTTGTCAAGACAATTCAAATACTCGAAACACAACGGGGATATCTCGTTAAGTTGAAGAGTTCCTGTGGCCACCTTCCTGCTCCATCATCAGACCCTGGACTACACCTTGGGCAAATGTACTTGTCAAGACATCAAATAGTCGAAACACAACGGGGACATCTTGTTACGTTGAAGAGTTCCTGTGGCCACGTTCCTGCTCCACCATCAGACTCTAGACAACACCTTGGGCAAATATACTTGTCAAGACAAATAAATCAAAATAGTCGAAACACAACGGAGCTATCTTGTTACGTTGAAGAGATCCTGGACTACACCTTGGGCTAATGTACTTGTCAAGACAAATAAATCTAAATAGTCGAAACACAACGGAGCTATCTTGTTACGTTGAAGAGTTCCTGTGGCCACCTTCCTGCTCCATCATCAGACCCTGGACTACACCTTGGGCTAATGTACTTGTCAAGACATCAAATAGTCGAAACACAACGGGGACATCTTGTTACGTTGAAGAGTTCCTGTGGCCACGTTCCTGCTCCACCATCAGACTCTAGACAACACCTTGGGCAAATATACTTGTCAAGACAAATAAATCAAAATAGTCGAAACACAACAGAGCTATCTTGTTACGTTGAAGAGATCCTGGACTACACCTTGGGCTAATGTACTTGTCAAGACAAATAAATCTAAATAGTCGAAACACAACGGAGCTATCTTGTTACGTTGAAGAGTTCCTGTGGCCACCTTCCTGCTCCATCATCAGACCCTGGACTACACCTTGGGCTAATGTACTTGTCAAGACATCAAATAGTCGAAACACAACGGGGCCATCTTGTTACGTTGAAGAGTTCCTGTGGCCACGTTCCTGCTCCACCATCAGACCCTGGACTACACCTTGGGCAAATGTACTTGTCAAGACAAATAAATCTAAATAGTCGAAACATAACGGAGCTATCTTGTTACGTTGAAGAGTCCCTGTGGCCACCTTCCTGCTCCATCATTAGATCCTGGACTACACCTTGGGCAAATGTACTTGTCACGACATCAAACAGTCGAAACACAACGGAGCTATCTTGTTCCGTTGAAGAGTTCCTGTGGCCATCTTCCTGCTCCATCATCAGATCCTGGACTACACCTTGGGCAAATGTACTTGTCACGACATCAAACAGTCGAAACAGAACGGAGCTATCTTGTTCCGTTGAAGAGTTCCTGTGGCCATCTTCCTGCTCCATCAACAGATCCTGGATTACGCCTTGGGCAAATGTACTTGTCAAGACATCAAATAGTCGAAACACAACGGGGACATCTTGTTACGTTGAAGAGTTCCTGTGGCCACGTTCCTGCTCCACCATCAGACCCTGGACTACACCTTGGGCAAATGTACTTGTCAAGACAAATAAATCTAAATAGTCGAAACACAACAGAGCTATCTTGTTACGTTGAAGAGTTCCTGTGGCCACCTTCCTGCTCCATCATCAGACTCTGGACTACACCTTGGGCAAATGTACTTGTCAAGACAAATAAATCTAAATAGTCGAAACACAACGGAGCTATCTTGTTCCGTTGAAGAGTCCCTGTGGCCACCTTCCTGCTCCATCATTAGATCCTGGACTACACCTTGGGCAAATGTACTTGGCACGACATCAAACAGTCGAAACACAACGGAGCTATCTTGTTCCGTTGAAGAGTTCCTGTGGCCATCTTCCTGCTCCATCATCAGATCCTGGACTACACCTTGGGCAAATGTACTTGTCAAGACATCAAACAGTCGAAACACAACGGGGTTATCTTGATAAGTTGAAGAGTTCCTGTAGTCTTCTTCCTGCTCCATAATCAGACCCTGGACTACACCTTCAGCTAATGAACTTATCAAGACAAATCCAAACAGTCGAAACACACCGTGCTTATCACGGTTAGTTGAGAAGTTCCTGTAGCCACCTTCCTGCACTATCATCAAACCCTGGACTATACCTTTGGCTAGTGTACTTGTCAAGACAATTCCAGTAGTCGAAACACAACGGAGCTATCTTGTTACGTTGAAGAGTTCATGTGGCCACCCTCTGTCTGCATCATCAGACCAGCTGTCACTGAAGTTCCATAGGCAATCCAACTTTCAGCTTAATCAGATGCCAGGAAGTGCTTGAAAAATGGATTACCTTCACTTATTTGTAACCGAAAACCCATACAAACGAAGCAAGACACTTAGCAAAAAGCTAAAATGTGAAACCTTTACGCCACATGCGAACTGTGAAAGAACTACAACGCCTCAAAGTGGCAACACAGACTATATTTTTTGCGAATTTTCATGGCACCATTTATTATTTTGCAACACTGGTTTTTATCTGTCATCAATCACTATTCTTCCAAAAACTATTGTAAAAACATTGTATGCATTAAAATTTTGTAAGTAACTGCAGTTCTTGGCTGTTTTTTTTCTATTTTACTCCATTATTTCCCTAAAGATATAATAACACGTACCTACTACGAAAGACATCTGACGTCACACAAATCCTACATATTTCAAGCAAAGTTCACCGCAAAATCTGCAACAATATACTGACATCTACCATTGGGCAGTAGCCCACCAGACAACACCCGTCTGGTCGGATGATCCTCCGTTTTCAATGGAGGATGGAGGAACTTTCCACCTTACTCTTTAATCTTACTCTTTGATCAAACTTAAAAAAAGTACCTACTATGAAAATTAAATAACGTAATAATAGAAAACCCTAGATACAATATGCTTTATTCATCATCTGCGTAGCCTTTTCCCAACTACGTTGGGGTCGCTTTCCAGTCTAACCGGATGCAGCTGAATACCAGTATTTTACATATGGAGTGACTGCCTGTTTGACTTCCACAACCCATTTACTAGTTACTGGGTAATTTGATACCCCTTGGTAAGACTGGTTGTCAGACTTTCGGGCTTCCGACAACCCGTAACGGCTGTCAAGGATCCACAGCCAGCCGGGACCAACGGCTTAACTTGCGACAATTTTTTTCAGCGACCATTAACGGTATTGTATTATAAATTATGTGGAAAACAACAGAAACAAAATTTTGTTTAATATCAGTTGGTAAAGCTTAAGAATCAGTCTGCCATGAGCTGAGATACGTTAGTTTATACAGCAAACAAAATATAGTGAGTGTCCAATCAAAGGAAATAGCTATTTTCTAGAGTTCCGAGAGTGTGACAGCGGGACGCTGCGATCCATCCGTCACAGGGCTGCATCTTTTGAACCGTAATAGGTAGACACTTCACATTTTTACAGAGTGTGTACTACTATGGCCGCTACATATAGCAGAAATAATATATAGAATAATAAAAATATAGAAGCAGATTATACGCGAACGGCCTTGAGTGCTTGGGGCGGTTGGTATAATAATAATTTCTATAATTTCTTTATTTGTATAGAATGCAGGTGTTACAATAATGGTGTTAGATAAAGGTTCCCAGTACATTCTGCCTATTGGCATACAAAAATATAGTGTTAACTTACAGATAATTTAGAAACTAGATACTTAAATTTAAAATGAGATCATGGATCAGCTAAGTCTAAAATTATTTACATAATATATGAGATAAAGTGAAGCAAATATTACAATTCATCATTTATAAAATCGGTAACAGAGTAATAACATTTCTCTATCAGCAACGACGACAGGAGTTTCTTGAATTTTATTAAGGTCATCCTTAATACAATTTGGCAATTTGTTAAATATAATAGGTGCCATACCAATAATGTTTTTTTTAAGTAAAGCAGTGTTATATCTACCAGTACACAATAGACTTTGATATTTTGATCTCATGGCAGTAGTTCGTACCCTCGTATTTTTTAATGCAGGAAATAGATGCTTGTTAGTTTTTACGAATATAGCTACTTCGAGAATGTATATATTATACTAGGAAAAGTTAGTATTTTGTGTTTCTTGAAAAAAGGAATGCAACTATCTGTAACCTTGAGATTGAAAATGGATCTAATGCACCGTTTTTGCGCTTTAAATATAGACTCCCTTTCAGAACAATTACCCCAGAACACTACACCAAACCTTAGAATAGAGACCACCAAACCGTGATATGCCACCATTAATGTATCAATATTAACTTTCTTTGACAGATTGTAGAGAGCACACGCAGACGTATTATATATATTATATTTTCATTATTTTTCCTAACAATATGGCTATTTCTGAAATATAACCAGAAGCTAGCATAATACCTTTATCTTTTTGAAAATTGGTCTAGGGTAAGCGGGGGTTAGGGCAAACGGAAGGTAATGGCGAACAGGCAAATAACTCGTAAAATGCATGGGTGAGACGCACGGCATGCCAAGTGCAGGGCGGGGGCGTAACGCAATAGCAGGCACCAACAAGCTGTCAGTTCCCTCGCCGCACGCGAGAACAAGGCGCGTTAGTTTTATTACGGCCACTCCGATCTAATTTTTGACCTGACGAATCGGTTAAAAATCAATCGTGTTAAAAAATGAGAGCATCCACTATGATTTCCTAACAAGAGGACAAAAAATTTATACGTGCAATCATAGACTTATTATAAGTCTATGCGTGCAATATAAAAAAAAAAAGACAAGAAAAGATATTATAACTGATCAGCGCATCGCCAAAATTGTTGAAGGCCATATCGCGGATAAAATAAACGTTGAAGAGTATCGGAATAGACTTATAAAAGTGAGATTTACTGATATGAAGGAAAGGTCGATTCAATCATTTAGATCATTTTCCTTATTTATTCCGATTTTATGATTACCCATGCATGGAATTGCAATACTTTTTATTGTCCTCAAGAAGAAACAGTTTTTTTTTATTTATATACCTATTACCTAGATACCTAAGTTATGTTATTTGTTATTTTAAATTCACACCTGCCTAAGTCTAGAAAATAATAAATAAGCGAAAAATATAATTTAACTGTAGGTAGGTACTACATGTAAGAGCGGGAGGGCTCAGGGATCGTAAATGATGATGACCAGACATCTTGTAAACACTTTTTATTACTCACAATTAACAATGATTCACAACTTAATTTTAAGGAGATGTTCACAGTTCAAAATACAATTCAATACTGAGCGCTCTGTTTGGAATTCGCGACAACCCCCCTCGGGGGGATGTGGCTGGCGGTACCGGGGCATAGCCCCCCTGCCGCGGAGGCAACACGGTGACCCGTCAATACGGGCCCCTCTTCTTGGCGGCCTAGCACGGCCTACAGATGCTGGGGCGCGGGTAATCGCGCCCCTGTGTATAATTGCTATAATTGTGTCTGCAGGCACGCCACGACGCTGCTAGTCAGCGCCGCTTTCTTCACCGTACCCCGGCGGTCAACCCCTACCAGGTGGAACCCCCATCTACATGGGTGAAGCCCAGCAGGAGGCGACCAGCGACAGAGGTACGGACTCGACGTTCCTGCAGAAGGGTGAGTGGCCCCCGCCCAACACACTTTCAGAGCGAGCCGAGCCTGCGTGGGTTAGGGGGACCGTGTTGTGGGTGTGTGGGTGGCATTGTGTTGTGTGGCGCCACCCGGTGTCTATGCGAGAAACGCGCACGCCCGCGCTGCGTCTTCGCATGTGTGTTTAGTGCCTGTGTAGAGGTGAATGTCTGATGTTTACTACGTGACACGCCTAAATTATCCTAGCACGCGCCACGCAGCAGGTGTATGTAGTGTTGTGGAGTCTATTTGTCACAAGTGAGCCGCGTGTAGACTGAGGGCGACTCACTCGGAAGTCCAGTCCGGTGTGGAGTCACTCGTCCGCGACCAGGTCGCGGGGCAAAGGTCGTCTCGCGTCAGGGGGGCGCGCATGCCAGGGCGCGATCTGCTTGACGTGGGGCCAATCAGACGCGTCGGCACGCGCGAACATTCCCTTCGCGAGGCGCCGCACAAAGTCGTCCAGGCTCTCAATCCCGAGGTCCCTCTGGATGACGTCGTTCCTCACGAAGCGAGGGGCGTCCACGATGGTGCGCAGCGCTTGGCTCTGCTGCGCACGTAGAATCTTGCGATTGGTCTCGCTCGTGAGGGCGAACCATGCAGGGGCGGCGTACGTCAAGATCGGGCGCACGTACATCTTGTACACGCCCAGCTTGACGCGCGCCGGAATGCGGGACGAGAGCACCGGACGCAGGAGGTTGCGGGCGACCCTACCTTTTGCGGCGACCGCGCGGACGTGCGACTCCATTGAGAGCCGACGGTCGATAGTGACCCCCAGGTATTTGACCCGGGGCGACCATTCGACGTCGGCTCCTTGCAGCTTCAAGGGTGGCGGGAGCGGCGCGGCACCAGTGACCATCGCCTGCGTCTTACCCACGTTGACCGACAGCCGCCACTTCGACAGCCATTCGGGAAGAAGGTCCAGGGCGCGCTGCATCTTCACCGCCGCGTACTTTGCGTTAAGCGAGGTGGTGATGTACGCGGCGTCGTCTGCATACAGCGCGAGCATGGCGTCGGCAGTGGTGGGGATGTCGTCGGTGTAACGCGAGTAACACGCCGGCGATACGCAGCTGCCCTGCGGCACACCGGCACGCACCGGGCGAGCGCTGGAGAGCGCTCCGTCGACCACCACCCTGAAGGTCCTGTGAGACAGAAAAGCAGAGACCACTTTAACGACGCGACGGGGCGCGTCTGACGTGGCTAACTTGAAAATAAGGCCGTCGTGCCACACACGGTCGAAGGCCTTCTCCATGTCGAGGAATACTGCCACCGAATATTCCTTTTTGTTTAGCGCGGCTGCGAGGTGGTGCAGTACCCTCGACAGCTGAAGCGTCGTGCTGTGCTCCGGCCGGAACCCGAACTGTTCTGGTCGTGGCGCTATGTGGGGTTGGAGATGTCGCAGCAGGAGTGCTTCGAACACCTTGGAGACGGTCGGCAGCAATGTGATCGGCCGATAGCTCTCCGGCTTCAGAATGTTCTTCCCCGCCTTGGGCAGCATAATGACGCGCCCCTCCTTCCACGAGGCGGGAAAGGCCCCCGTGCGCAGTATCCCCGTAAACAGGCGCGCCAGCGCCGCTACCATACGGAACGGCAGGTGGCGCAGCGCTGTGTTGGTGATACCGTCCGCACCGGGGGCCTTCCTGGGCTTCGTTCGCAGGATGGCGCGTCTGACTGCGCCCGGCGAGAAGAAGACGGGGTCCTCATCGGGAGCTATCGGCGTAGCGAAGTAGTCTCCCAGGTGTTTCTCAACTGCCGCGACATGTTCGCGGTCGCTGGTCGGGTTCGGCTGGAACTGACGCTCCAGGTGTTCGGCGAAGACCTCCGCCCGGTCCTCCGATACGTACTTGTACGCCCCGTCGCTATTCAGTAGCGGACGCACCGGGGCTGGGGTATTCGTGAGCTGGTTGCATAATTTGTGTATCGACGGCCAGTTATCCGTCGTGGCGTCGATCCGTTCCTCCCAGCCCGCGGCGGTGTGCGCCTGTAGCTCGGCCTTCACCCTCTCCGCGAGACGGTTTAGCTGCGTCTTGAGCGTCGGACATCTCAGCTGTTGCCACTGCTTGCGTAGGCGCCTCTTCACGGCGATCATCGCTGTAATGTGTGTCGGCAGGGGTGGCAATGGCCTTCCCCCCTGCGGTTGCGTTGTGGTCGTCGCCGCTTCTAAGGCGCTTTGTATGCAAGCAGTGACGTCATCCGCCATCTGGTCTACGTCCGCGGCGGTGGCAATGGGCCGAGTCGGCGTAGTGGTCTCTACTTTTTCTGAGAAGGCTGTCCAGTCCGTTGATCGACGTGGCGCTAGTGGCTTCAATCGGGTCGGCACCCCCGATAGGACGACGAGTACAGGATGGTGATGCGACTGTAGCTCGTCGTCCAACACTTGCTGCGTGATCTGACGGTGTAGCCCTCGGTGGACTACGACGTCCAGCACGTCTGGCATGAAAATTGCGGCATCTGGGTAGTGGGTCGGTGTGTCTGGGCCGGACACCGTATAACCGAAGGCTTCCGCATCCGCGAAGAGTCGTCTCCCATTGTCGTTAGTGGTGTGACTGTTCCACGCTGGGTGCTTGCAATTTAAATCCCCGGCGAGGATAGTGGCGTGTGTTGAGTGATTCAGCAAGGCCCGCAGCTCTGTCAGGTCTAGGCGGGCCGCGGGCGACTTGTAGCAGGCATAAAGTTCTATGTCCTCGCCGGCTATATGTAGCTGGACACCCAGCGCGTAAAAACTGCTGAGTGACGGCGGGGGGAGTTCTTGATGAACGACTCTTCGCTTCACAAGTACCGCCAGACCACGGTATATCCTGTGCTGTGTCGACCGTTCATCTTGTCTATAAACGAGATATCCCGGGAACCTAATCCTGTCCCCAGGTCCCAGGAGCGTCTCGCTTATGAGCGCCACGTCGATGTTTTGTTCCCTCAGGAGATGGCGGAGGAGGGCGACCTTTTCCCGGAGGCCGCGGGCATTCCAGTGCATTACCCTCAATGAGCTAGCCATGGTACAGCGTTAGCAGGGCGGCCAGGCCATCGAGGATAACTGTCTCCACATCCTGTCCCTGCCTGATGGCCTTGATCAAGTCCATCAAGAGCTGTATAGCGCAGGCTGTGAAGTGTTTCTTCTTGTCTTTGTCTTGTGGTGGCTGCATACTAGTAGCGCCACTCGTAGTTTTGGGGAACCTTTCTGGTTCCCCCTGTTGCCGATGCGCTAAGGTGGCGCTGGCGTCAGTAGCTCCGCCCTTTTTAAATATGGCGGATTTTGCGGTTTCTTGCAGTGGCCGCTGCGCTCTGTTGGCGCTAGTAGTAGCAGCTTCTCCCTTTTGTGAGTGTTTCACAGCCTGCGCCCCCGATGATGAGGCAGGGACGTCGGCCCCGGGAATATCTGCTTGCGTCACCGCGGGGGGCTCGGGCTTCTTCCTTCTCCTTTTCCCCCCGCGTCTCTTCTTCCTCCGCCTCGAGGAGGTGGCTTCGGTCCGCTGTGTGGGCCCGTTGGCTGCCGCCATCAGTGACGCGCCTTGTGCCTCTTCTGGAATCTCCTTTTGCCTCTCGGTGGCCTCTCGGGGCCGGCGTGTGGAGGCCGTGATGGCGACAGTCCCCGCTCGCTTGTTCCTTATTTCCGTCTGGAACACGGGGCACTTTATGTTGCTCGCGGGGTGCGGGCCACCGCAGTTGACGCAGGTGGCCGGCTCTTCCCGCGGGCGTGGGCAGTCTCGTGCCGCGTGCTCCTCCCCGCATCGCACGCAAGCGAGCGGTCGGTGGCACTGGTGCGAGCTGTGCCTGAAGCGTTGGCACCGGTGACACTGGGCGGGCCCACGTTTGCCGCGCCAAGCCTCTATTGTGACACCCCGCATGTATAAAAATACGGTGGTGTCGAATATGGCCCGGACGTCGGGGGTCCTCTTGAGGATGGCATGAAATATGCAGCCGGGTCGTCCTTGTGCGCCTTTGATATGGCGCACGTACTCCGGCTGGTATCCCAACGCCCGGAGTTCCTCCTCAATCTCCTGGGGGGGGGTGTCCGCCGGCAGCCCCCTTATGGCAATTTTAAACTTCGACTGAGCGCTCTGCAACTAGGGCGGGCCTATTTATACGTTTTAAACAACTGTCAACGTCACGCAGCAACGACGACCAGTGACATTTGTTTTACAATAAAGTTTAGATTTGATTTCGTAAATATAATGTAATTGCTCACAACATTTGATTTCTAATTAATAACATTTTTTAAATACTTTAAATTGTAAATTTAGTTAGGTAACAATTATTTTATTTAAATGAACTGACAGCAACAATATTCCAATTTCCTTTTTAGAGTTTTAAATTAATAGGTAGGTACTTCAACAAAAACAAACCTTAAAATTAACAATAAAGTACCCGTCATGAGAAGCTATAAATTTTGTAAACAAGTGTTCAGGAGTTCACAACATTTGGACCAACAAAAAAAATGAATTTGTTTAAGATTTAATAAATTATTAAGTAACAAATATTAATTAACATATATTATTTAAGAATAATTATTCGTCAGATTCAGATGTTTCCATTTCTGTGTCAGAGTCAGTGACATGTATCACGAAGCATTCGAAACTCGAATGATGCGTTTATTTCAAAATGGCGTCCCGATAGTTTACAATCCCTGCGACGGACGCGTTCCGGTACCAAGAAACACAAACTATAGCGCTTTGCGTCGTTAAAATATGATCCGACTAAATTAAATAGGTTGTTACTTTCATATAACCCGTCTATATTTCATGTCGATTGAATATGGTCAATTTATTATTATCTCGCAGTATAAAATGTTTACTTAGTAAAAGATGTTTGTTTACATAATTTATAGCTTCTCGTGACGGGTACTTTAGGTACTTAAATCACATCTCACTGATTCGTGTTTCCGGTACGTCATGTTTTTATTTGCCAGCGTTATCAATGCTATCCATACTTATTAATTTTTTTTTTTCCAAGTAAACAATATTTACTTGGAAAAAAAATAATTTTGAAATATTATTAATTTTGTTGACTTTTAATGTACTAGAATATCGATTATTATAACATTTATTAGTAAAAAAATAAAGTCTCGCGGAAATTTTTACGTTTTATATCGCTATTTAGTCGCGATTTTTTGGTTTTAATAAAGCGTAATTAAAAGCTTGTCAAAATAAACTATGTTCTTTACCAAAACTAATTCTTAAGTTTTATTAAAGTCCCTTCATTTATTTAGACATAATAACGACATTAGCATCACTCTAAATTAGAAAAAATTACGCTGTATTAGCGGGCACCGATTATTACAGCGCGAGCGCCCATCGAGGAACGGACCTGTGCCATTTTTTCCCGCCTCCTGATGTCCGAGCTCACGTATCGTGAACACATTATTTTACTACGACTGCAATATTAAGATTTTGTCGCAACGACTGCCAAAGATCCAAATGACAGCCAGGACCAACGGCTTAACGTGCTTTCCGAGGCACGGAGGAGTCTCGGTATGTAAAGATAGTCACCCATCTACGGATCAACCCCGGCAAGCGTAGCTTAACGTGACGAATCAACCCGTGCGGCTGTTATTAATTAGCCAGGAGCTCCTCATTGTAATGTGTAAGTAACTGTTTTATGTCCCAATAAAGTAAAAAAATAATAATAAAATATTATATTTTTAATGGGGTTCATTTGTTTTTCGTCTCGGGATGAGTGTGTCCTGTGTTGTCGACGTGGTGGTCTGTGTCCCGGATATGGGGTCTCCCTTGAGCTGCCTGTATCTGTGCACAAATAAACATGCTGTTAGCGATAAAACATTTAGCAAGCAGAAGGGATGCATATAGATATGCTATAGCTAGTTCAAAGTTAGAACATTTAAAGTTGAAGTCAAAAAGACTAAATTATTATGGCAATATAATTTAATATCGCCCGTGGCGTAGACATGGCTGCTATTTATAGGCCGTACCGACTACAATTATAATATATTTTTAATTTAGGCAATATCACTGGAACCTTACCAAATAATTTATTATAAAAAAATTGCAATAGTTATAAATAATTTTCAGAAACGCCATTAACAGTAAATTTTAAAGCACAATCATCACAAACATTAGATGCAAAACAATGTAAAAGGTCGTCCAACTGCGTTAGATATGCAAAAATTCCTACACTAAGTGCTGGCGTAGAATAATATGATAAAAAAAAATATAGTTTTAAATCAAAGAAGTCTAAAAAGGCCCGGCCACACGCAGCCATTTGGAAGCGCAAAAAGCTTTTGCAACAGTTTGCACACATGTATGGCTTCCACACGATAGGCGTAACATTACGATAACCCATTGCATAATAAGTACCTCTTCTGTTTTTCTGTCTTAACGCATTAGGCCTGCTTGTACAAATGACTCAGAGATAGCGTAGCCAAGCCATAAGAATTCATAAGTACAGTTACCAAGTGTATTCACCATAAATCACAATAAACAACAAAATAAGCATTATGAGGTCAATTTTTTTGTCAATTTAAGCAACTACTTTTATTGTGTCGTCTGAGAGAAATACAAAATAAGACGAACCTCTTCTTAATCATTTTCCAAGTGTTGTTTTTGCAGACGAAGATAATGAAGATAATAAGACCGACGAGTATGTTGTAGGCGTCACTGAATTGCCAGAAGAAGTCAGCGTCAGGGTAGAAGGAGCTGACCACCTCCATGATCCAGTTGATGCCCATCACGGCGAACAACTTGATGTAGAGAGTGAACCTGGAACATTTTAATGTTATACTTTTAGTCATACTGAAATTGTTTTTAGTAAACTTAATAACTAGTGTTACATATTCATGAGTTAGCCTATTTTTAGGATTCCGTACCTCAAAAGGAAAAAACGGAACCCTTATAAGATCACTTGTTTGTCCGTCTGTCTGTCTGTCTGTCTGTCAGTCTGTCAAGACCGTTTTTCTCAGGAACGCGTAGAAGTATCAAGTTGAAATTAATATCAAATACGTAGGTCCGTGGTCTCTTGAAGTCCTAAAAAACTCAAGCTTATAAGTCAATGAAATAAAAACATACGGCTATATATGCGACATATTTTGATACTTGCAAGTAAATCAAAATCTATAGGGTACTTCCCGTTGTTCTAGAATCATGAAATTTGGTAAGAAGCAAGGTCTTACAGTACAAATTAAGGAAAAAGTCCGAAAATTGTTAATTTGTAATTCTATCACATGTTCTAAAAATGTTCAAGTCTGTCAGTCTGTCAAGACCCTTTTTCTCAAGGACGCGTGGAGATATCTAGTTGAAATTAATATTAAATACGTAAATCTATTGTCCCTTAGAGTTCTAGAAAAATCAAGCGTCTAAGTCAACGAATTAAAAAAATACGGCCATTTTGCGACACATTTTGATACTCGCAACTGTCGCAAGTAAATCAAAACCTGTAGGGTACTTCCCGTTGGTTGCGAGCCGTTGCGGTGAGCTGCCCCGTATCGGCGGCCAACAAAATCGTTGGGGAGGGCCCGAGATTCCAGGTGGGCTGGGACTCCACGCGGGTAAAACTGCTGGAACCCAGACCTCTGAGGTGCTTCCGTTGCCAGGTGGGCAACCACGTGGGAGCCAAATGCACCTCGGAGGTGGACCGCAGCAGTAATTGCTTCCGCTGTGGTCAGCCCGGTCACAAGGCCGGCTCGTGCAATGCCACGCCGCACTGCTACCTGTGTGCGGCAGCTGGCAAGCCGGCCGATCACCGGGCTGGAAGCAAGGGCTGTGGTCCACCCACGAAAGCCCGGGGCAAGGGCAAGCCCCCCGCCCCCTCTACCGCCGTCACCGCCGCAGCCGTACCCACTGCGGCGGAGCCCTCACAGGGGGCTCAGGAGGGGGCTGAAATGGAATGCCAGTAGTATCAACCACTGCGCCGCCGCTCAGGATCTGTTGCTCCAGAGCATGGCGCAGTGGTCGATTAACATCGCCGTGGTCGCTGAGCCGTACTTTGTCCCGCCCAGTGATTACTGGGTGGAGGACCTGAGCGGCTCAGTGACCCTCATTTCGTCGGCCGCCGCCGGTACCCTGTCCCTTGAAGCCGTCAAGAAGGGACAGGGTTGCGTTGCAGCACGGTTCGGGGGGATTGTCGTGGTGGGGACATATTTATCCCCGAACCGAACTCTCGCCGAGTTCCACAACTCCCTTGCGGAGTTGAAAACCGTCGTCGTCGGGTTTCGTTCCCTTCCCGTGCTTTTCCTCGGGGACTTCAACGCCAAGAATGTGGCTTGGGGTTCCCGGTGTACGGACACACGGGGCAGGATGGTGGAGGACTGGGCTCTGGAGACAGGCCTGGTCGTCCTAAACCGGGGTTCTGTCCCCACGTGTGTGCGGATGCGGGGCGAGTCGGTGGTGGACATCTCGTTCGCCAGCCCCGCTCTGTTGCCGCACGTGGTTGACTGGCGCGTCATGGAGGGGGTGGAGACCTATTCCGATCACCGGTACATCCGGTTTGATGTCTCCGCCCATACCTTGAGCGCGCCGGTCCGACAGGCCCCGAGTGGTCCGCGGTGGGCGCTGAAGAAGCTGGACCGGGAGCTCCTCCTGGAAGCCTCGATCGTGCAGGCCTGGGTGTCACCACCGGACAGGCCTGCCGACATCAACGACGAGGCGGAGTGGTTCCGGGAGGCTATGTTCGAAGTGTGCGACGTGGCAATGCCCCGGGTCCAGCCCAGTCGCGCCTTTCGCCAGGTGTATTGGTGGTCGCCGGAGCTGACGGCTCTGCACGAGGCGTGCGTCGCCGCACGACGCCTGTACACCAGGCACCGCAGGCTCCGTATCCACCCTCCGGATACGGAAGCCATTCAGGCGGAGCTGTACGAGGGGTACAGAGCGGCGAAGACCGCCCTCCGAGCGGAGATCTTGCGGTCCAGGGATCTGGGCCGCGAGGAGTCGCTGGAGACTCTGAACAGAGACCCATGGGGGCGCCCCTACAAGATGGTGCGGGAGAAACTCCGCCCATGGGCGCCCCCGCTGACGCAGAGTCTCCGGCCCGAGCTCGTGGAGGACGTGGTGAGCGCTCTGTTCCCTTCGCGAGGGGAACATACTCCCCCGCCTATGGCTCCGCCTCATGCGGTGCCCGCTGCGGACCACGACACCGACGACGACGATGATGCTCCGGAAGTGACCGAGGTAGAGTTGAGAGCGGCGGTACGTAGGCTCAGTGCCAAAAATACCGCCCCAGGACCCGACGGCTTACCTGGAAGAGCCTGGGTTCTGGCCTTTGGGGCTCTCGGGCCTCGACTAGGGGGGCTCCTAAGCGCATGCTTGGAGAGGGGCCAGTTCCCACTTCGCTGGAAGACGGGGAAACTGGTCCTCATCAAGAAGCCGGGGCGCCCTGCGGACTCTCCATCCGCTTACCGGCCCATCGTGCTGCTCGACGAGGTGGGCGAGCTCTTTGAAAGAGTTATTGCAGACCGCCTCGTCGGGTGGCTGGTGCAGGAGGGGCCGGATTTGGCGGAGAGCCAGTTTGGTTTCCGCAAGGGCGCTCTACGGTGGACGCCATCATGCGCGTGCGAGCCCTCACGACGGGGGATGCAGTGGCCCGGGGTGGGGTCATCTTGGCGGTGTCTCTAGACATCGCCAACGCCTTTAATACCCTGCCCTGGAGTTGCATCAGGGAGGCATTCCGGTATCACCGGATGCCGACCTACCTCTGTCGAGTGGTCGAGGCCTATCGGGAGCCTAGCCTATAGGGAGAGTGGAACCGGCGAGAGATGTCGTGCGGTGTCCCACAGGGATCGGTCTTGGGGCCGCATTTGTGGGACATCGGTTACGACTGGGTGCTGCGCGCCGACCTCCCTAGCGGCGTCAGCGTAGTATGTTACGCTGACGACACGCTGGTCCTGGCGCAAGGGAGGTCGCACCAGGCGGCGGCTGACTTAGCGACACGCGGGGTTGCGATAGTCGTGGAGAGGATCCGGCAGTTGGGACTCGAGGTGGCCTTGCACAAGTCCGAGGCCATGTGTTTTCATGGTCCTCGGAATGCGCCACCGTCGGGTTCCGAAATAACGGTGGGAGGGGTTCACATCGGAGTCGGGTCGACGATGAAGTACCTGGGACTCGTCCTCGACAGCCGGTGGAACTTCGTGGAGCACTTCCGACGTTTGGCTCCCAGACTGGCACGGGCTGGGGCTGCCTTGAGGCGGCTCCTGCCCAATCTGGGGGGTCCAAACGCCTCCTGCCGGAGGCTCTACGCGGGGGTCGTGCGGTCCATGGCCCTTTACGGAGCACCGGTGTGGGCGCGTTCCCTAAGGCTGGGACCAGCCGGCAGGTTGAACGCGTCCCAGAGGGTCATGGCCATCCGGCTAGTCCGGGGATACCGCACGGTCTCCCGGGAGGCGGCGAGCCTCCTTGCCGGATTGCCGCCGTGGGATCTGGAGGCAAAGGTCCTCGCGCACGTGTGGGAGTGGCGCGAGGAGGCGAAGCGCCGGGGCGTAACTCCGCTGCCGCGAGAAATCACGGTACAGCGGACAGAGCTCCGGCGGGATCTCATGGCGGCATGGAGAGCGCGACTGTCGCAACCCAGCGCTGGGCACGCCACAATTGCGGCGATAAGTCCCCTCTTTGAGGAGTGGTTAGAGAGGCGCCACGGCGTCCTCACCTTCCGCCTGACGCAGGTCCTCACCGGACACGGTTGTTTCGGGAGGTTCCCGTTTCGCATAAGGCGGGAGAAAACGCCCGGGTGTTACCATTATGCGGATCGCCCGGAGGACACGGTGGAGCATACAGTGGAGGTCTGCCCGGCTTGGGCAGAGCACCGCCGTGTTCTCACGGAGGCGATCGGCGGCGGCGATCTCTCGCGTCCGAGCCTGGTCCAGGCCATGGTGCGGAGCGAGAGTGCATGGGAGGCCGTCACCTCCTTCTGCGAAGCAGTGATGCTCGCGAAGGAGGAGGCGGAACGCGTGAGGGAGAGGCAGCCTCACGCCCTCAGTCGCCGCAGGAGACGCCCTGGGCGGCGGGAATCGCGGGGCGATTTCCGGCCACCGTAGGCGCGTGCCTGCGGACGGTGAGCAGCGGGTAGCTCGCCGTCCGGTAAGGACCAGGCCCGAGTCGACGGCGCGTTGTGTTCCACGCGCGCCTCAAATAGATGTCAGGAAGTGACGGGGCCCAATAGGGCCGACGCCGCTGGGGTCGCGGATTGTCCGAAGGGGTTACCGCGGCCCTGGCATAGGCAACTGAAGGAACACGGGTGGGTTTTAGTCAGTAAAAGTCTGACACGCCCTTCCGCTCCACCCAGAGCGGGAGAAGTTATTTGATGATTTCCCACCCTCAAAAAAAAAAAAAAAAAAAGGGTACTTCCCGTTAACCTAGAATAATTAAATTTGGCAAGAAGCGAGGTCTCCCGGCACAAATAAAGGAAAAGTCCAAAAATTATGAATTTGTAATTTTTTGACATAAAAAAAATTTTTTTGGCATCCAATGTTAAGTTTGGGATCATGGACCTAAAAAAAAAGGCGGACGCCGTCTCCTTTAACAATAACTGAAGCACCCATAGTAAGTCAGTGCGCTAATGTCTACAAGCCAGCACGCACACATTCACACCATAGTAAGTCTACCGGCCGCCATTACGTTGCACGAGCGACGGCGTCTTTGCAGGTACTCAAATCACGCACACATAGATCGGTAGGGTGCTTCACTTTCGATATGCGTGGTGCGGAGTCCATCTTTTTTTATAAGTCTATGTTTGGGATAAATTCTTTTCAACTACGGAACCCTTCATTGTGCGTAGTCCGACGCACTCTTGGCCGGTTTTTATGTTTAATTGAGAAATCATGCCTGTTAAAAAAAAATAACAGGTTTCTAAAAAAACAATACAAAGTAAAGAATTACTTTAATTTCGGAAGTCGGTGTCTTTTCGGTTTTGTATTTTTGTTTTTTGCCACTGACTTCTAAAATGAAAGTTATATTTTTTTACTTTTTTACTGTGTTTTTTTTTAAAAAAACTGTTGTTTTTTAAGTGGGAAAAATACGTATTATTGAAGCCAACTCAAAAACGGAACTCCTCGTGCGTCTATCTGTCTGTCCGTCTGTCACAGCCAATTTGCTCTGAATCTAATGGACCGATTACGTTAAAATTTGGTAGGTACACATATGAATTTCTGTGAACCAAACACGGACGTGTAATGTAACATCAATAAATAAATTTTTAACATGCGGTTACTTTTGAGGACAAATAAGAAAATGAAAAAAAAATGTTTTGCGAACTGTACCGTGTGACATAAGAAAATGAAAGGGCTTACTGTGATGCTTCTCATATAGATTTTTTTTTAAAGTTATTTAAGAAAATTGACCCCGGGGCTCTTACCTCCGAAACTAAGGAGCCTAAAATTCTGAAAAAAATACAGATAATTGTTCTAGAATATAGAAAAACCTATAAAAAGACTATGGTTTTAAAATAACATCGTACATCTCTCAATATTGTGCGTTCAAACTGTAGGAATGCATGTTTTTAAACTACAATATGACTCAGTCTGTCTATCTGTCCGTCTGTCACAACTGGATAATATCCTTGGACATTTCACACAACGCCATCTAGTCCCAAGCTAAGCAACCTTATGCTTGTGTTATGGTAACGAGATGGCTGATAAACTACTTATATACATTTTTATTTTAATATTAAGTTTGTTCTTGGGATAAATTCATACACTACGAAACCCTTCATTGTGCGAATGTTCGAGATCCAACACGCACTTGGCCGGTTTTTTATAGATACTTCCAACTTCGAAGAAGGTTCAGTACCTACCTCTGAGTCTCTTTCCTGTTCTGGTGATGTGTGCAGCTTTCTTTGCCACGCAGCATCTTTGTCTCTTTCTTGATCTTCCATATCTTGCAGGCTGTCAGTCCAAAGAACGTCATGTTTGCCACACAAAGAAGTATAATCGGCCCATATAAGTAGAGAAATTTGCTGTTTCCTGTAAATTGTTAGAACATGGCTTTAGAACAGAAATGCTATAGAATCACAAAGTGTGTTATTAATTTTATTTTATTAAAGCACACTTATAATAGTTATTTATGCAACTGACGTATAATAAGGGGTATTAAAACACGAATGTGGGTTAATAGTGGTGATAATAGTATCACATGAGTGTTTAAATACCTAATTATGTACAGTTGTATACAAGACTTTATCTACATCCATGTTATCAATCCTCTATAAAAGGTTCTGAAACAGTTTTTTGCAATACTAATACTCGTATCGAACTTGGCGGCCGGCGTCATAGTATACGACGTGAATTCGAATAAGTTCTTTTTTTAAATTACGGCACTGTTGTAGTGAAACGCGCATGCATTACAATGTTTTTTTTTTTAAAACGAGTTGCATTATAAAATTCAGTACAACATTAAAACATGTTTGGATGCTATTAAATGTTGGCATCACACTTAAATTGGTAATGACATAATTTGATACCAGCCCACAACAAAGTAAGTATAATGTAACCGGGTTTTAAATGGAGCGATAAGAGTGCCTATCTGACCTTCACAATCCCGCAGCTGGTTAACACGGCACCCCTTGGCAAGACTGTTTAATAGACTTTCGGGATAGTCGTAAAAACGTCGTTGGTCTTTCTAAATAAAAATAATACGAACCATACAAGAAGCATCCTTGTAGTCTGAGCTTGGGCAGCAATGGGTGCTGCATGGGCAGATCAGAGAACTCCAAAGCACCGAGTATGATGGTCAGTGCGGTTGGAACGCCGAAAGCGTATATGGCGTAGTACATGAAGCGTTTGTTTGAAGACCCTGGATGACTTTGTGCGCGTGTGCCACTGAAAAGCATAAAAATAATTATAAGCGGTTTTATAAACAGCCTATACAGACTGTGTGGATACTATGAATACAAAAACAGTCAAAATAACGTCGGGATCCGATAGGACAGCTAGGGTCCGATTCACAGACAGGAACGATTTTGACATCGGACCTTCGTGGTCCCTATCACAGTTAAGAGGACTTAAGATGATCACAAAGAAAATAATTTCGCGGGCTACCACTACGCATGCCCCTTAAAATAGGCTGTTTTGTTAAGTTTCTCTAATATCAAGTACAATCCCAAATTCACCATTAATTTAAAGTTATCATTATTTTGGCTTACTGCAGACGAACCTTTATAAAAGCTAATGGTCTGGCCTATAAAACATAATAATAAAGGCGAAAGTTTGTGAGTGTGTGTGTTTGTTACTTCTTCACGCTCAAAGGGTTGGACCGACTTGGATGTTTGGTATGTAGATAACTTATACCCTGGATTATCACATAGGCTACTTTTTATCCTGGTCTACGCGGGTGAAACCGCAGGGCGCAACTAATGAATTCCTAATCCTTAATTGACATAATTTTAAGTAAGAAGTTAGTTACCTGAACGTCCGCCAGATATCGTAGCACATGACGTTCAACCAGAAGAATGCTGACAGAAGAGAAAAGTAGATGATGAACGCTATGACAAAAAAAAACAATTTAAGACTCAATAAATAAATGACAAGTGCGAATCGTTTTTTTTTTCGTTTCGTCGTGTTTAGAAATCGATACCATCACACATATACCGTACCTAACCACCTTTCCAAAGAACCTGGAACGCGAAAGGTAGGTCCACAAACTAAATTACAAAAAATAAAACAATAAGACGCGGACTGCACCCGCCCCCACCTCACCTTTACTGGCACGTTTCGGGCAATGGGGCGTTTTGAGCTTTTGGTCCAAATGGTCGCGTTAGTGGTACAGTCTTACTAAAAAACATGCGATCTTTCTAACGAACGTGGTTGCATGCCGATTTATGACAGCAAAAACTTTACCATTAAACAAAGTTTAAAAAGTATAGGTATAGGCGACGCAATTGTAGAAATGGAAATATATTGATTTGAAAATTTCAATTCGCTCTCCAGCTTTTTTGAGTTAGTACCCTGTTCATCTGGACCAACGTTGTATTCATAGGGTACCTTGTTCACTTGACCATTGAAACTTGAAAACCCAACAGCGCGTTTTTAGTTTCATTGAAAACAGGTATAACTTGCTGCATGTGATTGTACACTTGTCTGAATTCAGTTACTGGGCTAATGAATTTAGCCAAATAGAATAGGCCCTTTATGTAAACACAAAGGAGATGCTCGAAGAACAAGTGAGCAAACATATTGAAAACCATAGACTTATAAAAAAAGATGGACTCCGCGCTGCGCATATCGAAAGTGAAGAACAGTAAGTATGCCGGGTCCGTTAGTACAAACACGCCTCGCGCACACATTTACATCATAGTATGCCGACCGGCCGCCATTACGTGACACGAGCGACGGCGTCTTTGCAGGTACTCAAATCACGCACACATAGATCGGTAGGGTGCTTCACTTTCGATATGCGTGGCGCGGAGTCCATCTTTTTTTATAAGTCTATGTTGAAAACGCAGCTTTACAGAGAAGAGAAATTACTGTCGCCAAAAAGACTTACTTAGAACAGTGCAAAAATCTTGTGATTTGAACTTCTGCAGGATAAGGATCTGCATGGTTGCCAGGAACAGGAAACCCACGAAGAAGCAGAGCAGATAGGCTATCAGCACCATTCCATGAAGGTTGCGTAGCTCCGGCAGCCATGCGTAGACCGCTACCGTCAGTATTATGAAGAAGCAGGAGATCAGCATGCCTGGAAACATTAGGACGAGTTATTTTTTGGGTAGTAGTGACAGGTTGGTTCTCTGATCAAATAGAACAAATTCCCAACCTAGAGCTGAAACGCATGATATAGTTATCCGGGGAATTAGTTTGAGTTTTTGACTGTTTTTTCCGTACCTACATAAACTGTCAGATGTCAATTTTTACCCGGCTACCCCCGAAGGAGGGTAATGTTTTCCGAGAGTATGTACTATGTAAAATCAGCCTTGTTTTATAAATCTAACTAAATTAATAACTGGTTTTACCTTTGCTATTAGGACGCGTCCTTTAATTCAGATAGAAGGTAAGGTCCTATGATCGTTCTAGAATATGCGAGGAATGTTTAGTATCAAGTACATAGCTTTTATATCGATTAACCCCTCAAGTGTCGAATGCACCCTATGTGTGCATAAGAAAAACCTTTTTTTTATTAGGTATATAAGCTTATATCACATACAACGTGTAATGCTAAATGCGCAAAACCTCTTAAGGGGTCAATGTACTCATTATTATGAACAACTTTTACTATGGGACCAAACCTGAAATCGCGAAAAAAAAATCAGCTGTTCAGTTCATTTTGACGAATTATGCGAACATAAATGTACTGAACAGCTGTTTTTTTTTCGCGATTTCAGGTTTGGTCCCATAGTAAAAGTTATTCAAAATGATGAGTACAATGACCCCTTAAGTGTCAAAAAACATCATCCGATGGAAAACCAATCATCATCATTAGTTGTGAAGCTATGGAGTTCGCAGCTAAAGCCCGCGTGTCAAATGCACCCCAAGTGTGCAAAAGGACAAAACTTAACATTATAGGTATATAAGCTTAGATCACATCAAACGTAAAAAAACATCATCCGATGGAAAACCAATCATCATCATTAGTTGTGAAGCTATGGAGTTCGCAGCTAAAGCCCGCGTGTCAAATGCACCCCAAGTGTGCAAAAGGACAAAACTTAACATTATAGGTAATAGGTATATAAGCTTAGATCACATCAAACGTAAAAAAACATCATCCGATGGAAAACCAATCATCATCATTAGTTGTGAAGCTATGGAGTTCGCAGCTAAAGCCCGCGTGTCAAATGCACCCCAAGTGTGCAAAAGGACAAAACTTAACATTATAGGTAATAGGTATATAAGCTTAGATCACATCAAACGTAAAAAAACATCATCCGATGGAAAACCAATCATCATCATTAGTTGTGAAGCTATGGAGTTCGCAGCTAAAGCCCGCGTGTCAAATGCACCCCAAGTGTGCAAAAGGACAAAACTTAACATTATAGTTATATAAGCTTAGATCACATCAAACGTAAAAAAACATCATCCGATGGAAAAAATATCATCATCAGTAGTTGTGAACCTATGGGGTTCGCAACTAACCCCCAACCCTCCCCACTCGCTGGGGTTTTGGGTCTAAAATTAGCCAAACTCAGACACTTGAGGGGTTAAAGTGCTTCTATTTTTGTTGTGTATTATGTATAACTTGTTGTTTAGATAAATGTATTTAAATTAGTAACTGGTTTCACCTGGATATTTCCGATAGAAGGTAAGGTCCTAGGATCGTTCTAGAAAATGCGAGGAATGTTAATTATTCAAGTAGGTTTTTTTGTCTATCGATAAAAGTGTTTTTATTTTTGTTTCGCACCGTTTTTTTCTTAATATAACGTTTATAATCAGTTGGTTACGTCATTCAGATCGTGAATGTCCAACTTTATTAATAACTTGTTTCAGTCTATTTTTATGGTTTTGTGAGTCATACTGAGTTGCAAGCTGTTTCTCATTTTCTTTTGTTTTAATTACAATAAGATTTTCTAATAAATTCAAACGAATATTCCAGGTTGTGAACGGGAGGCATAACGGGCGTCTGCACTCATTAATTCCAAATTTGTCTCCAATCTCGTAAAATAGTATCAGCAATATACTTGTACGCAGGAGGCAAAGAGCTTCCTGTGCTACTGGCTCATTAAATACGGTTTATAGAAAAAGCCTTTCCTTAGGGAAAGTATCTCAAAATATTACTGATAGGTATAAATAATGTCGAAACGTAACAAACTTCGCCAAATCATAGGCAATGCAACCAAATACCAATTATTGCAACGGTTAGTCAAAAATGCAAACATGAGACGCTCAAATGTTTTATCATTAACGTTCCAAGGTCGATTCGGGAATGTTTCTCGTTATTGACAACGACATTGCTTTCTCCTATTTGATGTATCTAAGGTCTATTACACTACTATTATCTTTCTGCCACATTCTAAACTTCAATCAAGAATTTTCATTATACTTAATCATACCCACTTTATTTTAAAAGGACGCATTTACTAGTAAGTAAATGGTTGTGACATACAGACATACAGGGCAGGAAGCAATTATAAGGGTTGCGTTGCCAATTACGGAACCATAAAAAGGTTTGCGAAAGTTTCCTTTCCCGGTGAAAAGTGCTGCCCATCGCCTATTCGACACAAAAGTCAAGTAAGAGCAGGCATTTTGCCAAAAGTACAATAATGAACTTAATTGCCTGCCTCATTGGTCTAGTACAGCATGAGGTCCTGAGTTCAATTCCAATGTCAAAAAAAGTATTATTGAGTTTTTCCATCAGAAATTTCTCAGTTAAGTAACAGCCGGGAGTTTGAATTTGTGATGCTCGGTTGGTGCCAGTAGGCTTCGTGCCTTATCACATGAGACTTATATATCATGACAAAATGTGTGTTTACTATAACATAGATTGTATCTACACTCTGCCTACCTCTTCGTGTTGTATGTACCTATAATAATGAAAATACTCACAACTACTGCTCAGTCCATAGCTATTGCGTTCAGGTTTCGGGATGTAGCAGATGAAAGCGTTAAGATGAGGTTCGTCGTGGTCCAAGACAAACGTGTCGATGCAATACTTGTCTGGTCCGTAGATGAACACAACCGGGATGCTGGACGGGAATTCCACGTAGAGATTGCCATCCTGTGTAATAATTTTGAAAAGTTTGAGTATGGATTTGTGGGCGTTTGCAATAGGCTTGCTCCCTATTACATAGGACTTATACATAACTTGCGAACAGTGAGTGTACACGCTTTGTCTAAACATTCGGGGATTAAAGGCGTGATTTTATTAGGGTTCCGTACCAAAATGGTAAAAAAGGAACCCTTATGGTGTGACTCAGTCTGTCTGTCTGTCACAGCTGGATATCTCAAGAGCTACTAATGCTATCAACTTGAAATTTGGAATGGTTTTAGATGACTTTTACCCAACTATTTTGCAAATAAGAAAGAAATAAAAATATTTATATTTTTTTGTGCAACAGGGACTGAAAGGGGGTCTTAAAAATTCAAACTAGGGCTACTAGGGCATGTGGGGTATCATATGAAAGAGCGCTCCGGTCTTTGCACATTCTCAAACATTTTTTTTATTTTTTTTAGTCCGCATAGTTTTCGACTTTTGATGAAAATTGTAAAAAAAAATACCGTTGTCTACGAAGTTTGCAAAGCGAAAAATCTGAAATTATTCTATGTGATAGAAGTTTATGTAAATCTTTACATAAACTTCTATCACAGAATAATTTTATGAAACAGCGTTGTTTGCACATTCTCAAAAAATTTTTAGGCTTAAACGACGAAAGATTACAGGAAAAATAAAACGATGTCTCTAAATAGCACAGTTTTTCAGAAATCATCAACAAAAATTACATATAAATGATGGTACGGAACCCTCTTGACCGGTTTTTAATAATTATTATGAGTTAAAAAATCATCATCTAGTGCGGACTCCGACGCATTGATATTGCCAAGATAAATCATCATACTAAGAGTACATAAGAAGTTTGTCAGTAGTATGATACCCTTGAAAGATATGATGAAGTTAATGTAGAAATTCCGATAATGACGTTTCTTGACGCATTTATGTATGAAGAACTTACATAAAAATTACTTAGCAACTAAGCAAAGGAATTGGTTTTTGCTTCATGCTAATATTGTAAGAATTGTTTACTTTTTGGGACCAACTTTGAGGTATTCTCGAATAAAACAATTTTTTTTCAAATCGGACGACTCTGTAAAAATTTATGCGTGGTCATACCTACTTACATAAAAAAAATATATACAACGTGTAACGTTAAATGCGCAAAACCTCTTAAGGGGTCATTGTACTCATCATTATGAACAACTTTTACTATGGGACCAAAACTGAAATCGCAAAAAAAAACAGCTGTTCAGTACATTTACGTTCGCATAATTCGTTCAAAATGTACTGGACAGCAGATTTTTTTTTCGCGATTACACGTTGTATACGTGTCGAATTGAGAACTTCCTACTTTTTTCGTCGGTTAAAAAGTGAATTGTGATAGCTTTTATTACCATCATAAATTGTGTAAGTACCTAATTATCGTATTTCTTGAACTTTTCAGTTGGTGTTTGTGGATCACTGTCAAGTATAAGTTAATTTATATTATATCGATCTACGTAAACTTATGAACAGGTTTTTAAATGTTATTCAGTTTTTTCTACTGCTGAAAAACCCGAATGTAAATTTTGTTACATTCAGTATAGAGTGAAGGGAGGTAAATACTCAACCATATCTAGGTATTGATAAAGAGAAAAAGGTTAGGTAGGTACATTAAGCTTTTCGTGGAGAAAAAATTAACATCCCCATCTCGTTTAGTCGTGCTATATACCTATTAGCCTATTACCCTTGAAACGGCGCACACTGGGGCAAGATTATTAAAATGTGTCGTTAATTCAGAATGATGATTTGGAGACGATATTTCGATGGTGACATGATAAGGTTGGTGAAATAGAAAAGAAAATTGTTTGTATAAGCTTATATGTATAAAGATATTATATTATATGTACAATCAAAATAATATTTATAATGTGTTGCATATTAAATATTATTACTACCCTAAGCAACGACAAAGTTAAAGGTCACTAGGCAAAGCAAAAGGTCATAACAAAACTAATCACTATCAGCGCTATAGTCACTGTCATCGTTACAGTCAGAATCACCTTCTGTGTCATCATCGGTAGATTTTTCTCTTAGCGGCTGTAATGATGGTGGTATCAGAAGATCTAGAGCTTCTTTAGGCAGTGAAGTCAGCTTTTTCTTTGGCAGTTTTCTTTTGCTGGTTATGACAGGATCTGATGATATGAGTAACAGATTGAAAATATCAGTGTTCGATTTCTCGCGACTACATTTACGAGAGTGGTGTTCTCTGAATTTTTTAAAGTCTTTATTCCGGGCTTCTTGGGCCTCTTCCGTTATTTGGCCTATTTCTATATTTTACATTTTAACTTTCCGTTGTTCATCGTCACATTTTGTTTATTTTTCAATTTCCTTCTGAAGTGACTCTATCTGATCTTCAAGTTTATTCTGACCAGAGTTCCTCATAATCATAAGTAGCTCTCGCCTTGTTACAAACAAGGTATTGGAGCTTGTACCTGTGTAAAAAAGTAACAAAGGAATTTAATAAAAAAAAGGAGGTATTTTGAGAATAACGGCTTATATCACTACTAATATTATTTATTTAAAATCGGGCAATTATGTGATGAAAATTAAGAAATAATCTTAAATTATAATAGTTACTGGTACTAAAAACATCTAAACGTAACCCGGTTCAGCTCCGGAACATAATTAATTATCTAATTGAATTATTACTTTTTAATTCTGACTTCTTCTATTTTTATGCAATCTTTGACTCACAATTTTACCCATCACAAAAATGATTAAAACATAAATATATTGTGAAATAATAAGATACATACCTGAACTTGACCCTTCCATAATAGCTTTTGGTGATTTTATCACAAGTATTTAAAAAATCGAATGTACACTTCGTTATTGCGCAAACGCACGAATTCACTTGTTTGCTCCACGAGTGTTCGCCTTGGACTTGAGGGCGTGATAAGGAGCGGGGGTTAGGTCGATTGCGTCCGTTTACCTTCGCTGTTATTCCACAAGTACTTGACTATGCCACGGCATACACAGTAATATGGTAAAGCAAAATAAAATATTTTCATTTAATGTATCAATTTGAGTAATCTTGCCCCAGTGTGCGGCGGTTGTTAAACAAAATGTTCATAGAGCGACAACTATTTACCTCTAAGCGCCCATTGTCGTTATAACAATAAACCTTCTATTGTTTCGTCCAGTGTCTTCCAAACTGTTAATCTGTGTTGTGTATAAAGTACCGTTATTCTAAGGTAAGACCAGGACCCCAAATTCTGTATCACACTTTTAACTATCCGAAAGATTTCATGTACCGGGTTTCTCACTAAAAAAATTTAGGTATGCACCTACCTAAATAAAAAAACAGTGAATTTTTTATTCCCTTCTAAACCTGTTTAATTCTTGCACGCTGTGATATTTCAAGGTCACTAAACTCTTCTTGGCAAAACTTATTCTGATATTTTTTTAGTCCTAGACTAAGAGGTCACAGGATTTTTCATAACGATCATGGATATGTTTAGGTGTACTTCAATGAGTTGTAGAGTAGTCCCCTAATGTGAATGATGTCGGTCTGCCTGCTCTGAGTGGTTGCAACTTCGAGTTATAGCGCTTACAAGAGGCTTCATTGTTGCGAAAAAAAACGATTAGAGAAATTGTCAGTTTTAGTACACATTCAAAGTATGGCGTCTCCGCAGATGAAACAAGTTGGTCTGCCGGCTTTGAGTGGTTGCATTTCAGAGCTATAATGCGCGCAAGTCACTGCTGCATTGTTGCGAAAAAAAAATGATAAGAGAATTGGTCAGTTTTAATACCTATTCGAAGTATGGTGTCTCCACATGTGAAACGAGTTGGTCGGCCGGTTCTCAGTGGTTGTATTTCAGAGTAATCGTTGTGTATGCAAGACGCTTATTTGTGGAGAAAGCCTAAAAAATACATCGAAAAACAGGACAACAGGCGAGTTTTTCAAGTGCACGCCGACCGGTGTCGTACCCTCACCCTACACCTGCGCCGAGCACCACCCGCTGCGCGACCGTCACCCCTGTAAAGGAATAAGGAAAGAGCTAAAGGTGTCAATAAGAGAAATGGTCAGATTTAGTACCTTTTCGAAGTATGGTGTCTCCACGGGTGAAACGAGTTGGTCTGCTGGCTCTTAGCGGTTTTATTTCAGAGCTTTGTTATTACGCAAGGCGCTTAGTTATAGAAAAATTCAACTTAACGGTAATCAATAAAATAAAGAATGAAATCGAACAAATTAATTCAATTTTTATTCATTCAACTTACTTATCACAGATTAATCGAAAAGGTACCAAAACTGGCCATTTCGGATCTTTTGCCATCTGTCGTCGAGTGCGGTCGTGTCGCTCCGACAAAAATAAAAAATCCCCGTCGCGAGAAATAAGTGGTTTGCGAATCGAGCAGCGCATCGGTCATAAAAATTAATTTAGCGTTTCGAGCGTAAATTAACCGGTGCACCTGATATGTGACCTAAAACAAACGACACGTTCCAAGCGTGGAACTGATGTCCCGCCTTAGGATCGTGACTTCTCCCAGCAAGCAAATTTGGTGAGGGCGTTCCTTATATTTCTTAGTCTAAAGTAATGCATGTTTATAAAATTATAGCATCAATCCAAATTCTTAGGAGATAAAGTTAGACAAACAGTTTACCTACTTCTTAAGAGCCCATAATGCCTCAGGCTTTTGTCTCGCTCGCAAGATACCACTTGCAGACTAAGTGAGAGCTAGACTGAGTGTGGTGCTAGGCGCCGATAGTTTAGGTAATTGCCTTTTACTGTGAAAATAATGGTAATTATAAAAATAAATAAACAAATAGGTAACATATGACCTGCTTTATAGTTGATTCAGTTAGTATGCAAAGTTTCATGACCTAATGATTTACTTTTTGAATACCAGCGGCTTATTGTCCGGCTTGGAGGTAATTTTCGGATCTTTTTCTATCGAGAAAATTTTATGGAATCGTGTTTTCGTATAACATAGTATGTACCTAATATAAATCTAACATAGTACCTATGTACCTAATATAAATCCTCAACTTTAGATTATAGGTACCTATTTATTTTAAAATTAAAGCTGCAGTGTGTTCGACATAGCCGAGGATCATGCTAAGCCATTTGAGGTAGTATGGGCCCTTAATAAGTGCAAACCAACAAAAACCACTGCAAAAAATGGATCCTTTTTTTGTTGAATGTCGACTTACGGCAAGTTAAATTCTATGTTCACACAAAAACTTCGGTAAAGCTTAGAACTAAGGTCTTTGTTTTAAAACACGAGTCGGTCATTCTAACCAATTTTGTTAGCATTCTGACAAAAACATACCAAAACAATGGCTTCGATTGTACTGTAGAGGTTTTGCTGTGTACAAGCCATAGTATGGATAACTGGCTGACGATCATTCAAACATCGAATACTCTTATAAAAAAGTGATGGCCTTTTTATAAGATTGACAGATAGCAGATAGAGCTAGGGCTCCGCGTAGGACCTAGGGAGTGAATTATAATTTTATTTCTATTTTAATATAGCGGGCTTCAGCCCCATTTCTTCAGTACACTACTGTCTTTTATTATAAAGTAGTTTCCTCCCGCTGTGAGGTTCGAGCCCTCACATTTGGTGGAGGCGCCGCCGCCGTAGCCAATTCTTAAGTCGTTGGCCGTAGCTGAAGCTGCACATCGACCGCGCGTACGCCCGCGGTACCTCTCGAAGTTTTTTTGGAGTGCGCCGATACGGCCGAGTTTTGCAGAGCGAAGTATTTAAGGATTTATTGGTGTTTGGCGTAGAAGTTATTCCGCCGGACGCATCACTATCGCACGCCTAGCGATATGAGGAGCAGTGGATCCCCTTAAACAGACTAAGTGGTTTTGAATATTATTATTATTAGAGAGTATTCAACATGGTGCTGATGTTGGATTATTATTTCACGGGCATCGACGCCCGATGTCTTGAAAAGTTTATTGCCGATTTTTTGCGAATAGCCAACATTAATGGATGGCGAGAAAGCGATTGGTCGCTAATTTTGGGTGCGTTTCTTGCAAGTGCTGCAAGATCTTTCTACAACTATACATGGTCGGACGGTATGTCCTTTGAGGCACTGTGTGACGCATTATGGGCAGAATTCCCATGTAGATGCCATAAGGGGAAGATTATTAGTTGTGCGCCACAAGAGGCGGAAGCACAAGAGAGGTCTGTTGAAGACAGACAGGATAATGTTTTATGTGTAGATGATAACATGCAATTAATTTCTAGTGAAAGAGAGCAGGAAGTTGATGTTTTAGAAAAATGCAATGCAGGCAGTGAAGTAGATAAAGATGAAGTTGAGGTCATTGCTGAGCTCAGCAGCGCGGCAATGGTGACCGAAAACGATGTGCAGACAGACGAGGTGCTTGTGAAGGAAGACCAGGAAGCACTGGAATATTCGGGTCTGTCCAATCCTGTTATAATGTCTAGTATGTCTGTGTGTCAACACGATCATGTTCACGATGTGAAGAATAATATAAATAACATCGCTTGTGAACAATTTGATCAAGACGACCAAGATAATTTAAATTTAAAATCTTCGATTTCAAAGGAGATTGCCCATTCCGGTCTGTCGTCGGAAACAAAGGACGTTGGTGATTTTTGTCTTTTGGAAGTCGATTTAAAGTTAGGTGAACAGAATGTGGAGTCATGCGCAGTCGAGACAACGGTTGATATCGCGCAAGTAGAAATTAAATATATTGAAGAAAGTGGTGATAAGTTCCCCATTATCCCTTTACAACGCCAAAGAGCCATGAACAATCCAAGGGTTGTACAGAAAAAGAAAAAGAATGTATCTGTAAAAAAGAAAATTAAATTTAAAAAATTGGTCCCTAAAATAATTAATTTAAAAAAGGATTTGAAAACCAAAAATTATTTTGTAAAGAAGTTTTCCATTTTAAAATATAAGTTTTGTAAATTGAATGAAAGGAGGTTGAGAGATACTTTTGTAAAATATATTAATAGATATAAACTTTTTAGACCTCTTAGTTTTATTAGATGGAAACTTTTTCTTTTAAGAATTATTTAATTGTCATTGTTCTTTTTTTCAGTTTATCATGTCACTGCATTACATTTATGACATCAGCAGGGCATGAAGTAATAATGTATTATATTTTCTAATGTTCTAATATTGTGTTTTTTGTGTAATATTTCATATGCTGAGACATCGGACCCAACCAACAGCGTGTGAGGTTACGCTACCCCACAACGCTGACCAAAACAATGATGAGCATGAGGGAGTGAAACCTACGACAACATCGGTTCGTTACGGGTCGATAGGGCCGGTTAGCATGAACATCCTCCAGCATTTAGTATGACGTTTTAGGCGTAGTGGAAGTTTTGAGAAACTGTGAATACCTTCTAGAGGGGGGGTGACTTTGGTATGAGTTGTAACCAACTTTGCTGACGGGACATAGTCCTTGCAAAGAGTGTTGAGTTGACACAATTGGTGCAGTTTATATCAGAGTATCCACAGTTTGGTCAATATGGACCAGTAGTAATACGTAAGGGTTCAGTGTTGACATTACGCGATATATTTCTTTGAATTTGCTGGAGATTGAACATGAGTTAGGTTCTACGGTAGAATTTTGACTTCCTGGCGCATTCCTCCCTCTGGCTCGATACTGTCCGATGGATTAATGAATCACGATGTTGAGTTCTTTAGATTTTCAACCCCTTCTGGGCTGATGTGAATTGCCATATCATTTTATTATCGAAAGAGGCACGTCATTCTTTTCCCTCCGGGTTTTGTCTGACGGGGCTCAGACTGGATAAATGCGATATTTTTGGGTGCACAATGGCACACTTTAATATTACTTTGACTGACACTTAGCATAGTGTTAGTTTTTCGCGTTTCGTTTGTCCAGAGCTGAGCCTGTACCTAGAAGTACAATCCCTCATATTGTCGCCATTTTCCCGGAGTTAGGTAGGGTGTCTATTTTTTTAGGTTTAGGTAGGTTTTGTCTGTATGATCGAATGTCTTGGTCTGAATAAAAGTTTTATTTTGAAGTTGACTACGTTAATCCTTTTATTCAAGGGTGGGCGTAGCTCATGTAGAGGTTTTGCTGTGTACAAGCCATAGTATGGATAACTGGCTGACGATCATTCAAACATCGAATACTCTTATAAAAAAGTGATGGCCTTTTTATAAGATTGACAGATAGCAGATAGAGCTAGGGCTCCGCGTAGGACCTAGGGAGTGAATTATAATTTTATTTCTATTTTAATATAGCGGGCTTCAGCCCCATTTCTTCAGTACACTACTGTCTTTTATTATAAAGTAGTTTCCTCCCGCTGTGAGGTTCGAGCCCTCACAGTACCAATGAAAAGGGACCGAAATTGTCTATTTAGAGCTCTAGCATGTCAAATTAATAAACAATTTAATGGGACTGCCATGCGACCACGTGTCTGCTCGCAGAGACCTAGCAAGTTATGTATCGGCTAATCGTAACGACGACAGAATTTACTTAGATTATTTAGTTAATTAATTTACTTTAATTAACTAATATCCAGTCCGGATTTTTTCCTAACAACAATATCTCTCAGGAACAACAGACAGAAAATACACTACCGCGCAGTTTAACGAGATGTTATGTGGGGTGGCAAAGATATTTTAATCGCTGCCTCCGAATTCTGCCTCGTAAATGTACATGTTCACACAAATAACGAGAACACACTGGTGTACGTACGTACCTACCTACCGGCAATAAGGATAATTATCAAGTTTTGGGTGGACACGGCCGAAGAAAGAGATAAAATCAAGAAAGCAGCTAACGAGATTTACAAGAAACTTGAAACGGATAGCACAAAGACCTCAGACGAAGATAAACAACAACGTGGCATAGCAGTGACAAGAAATGAGTCGAAAACGCAGTATAATCACCAAAAGATTCACCGGGGAAGCTGAAGTTATAGCAACATCGCAACGACGTTGCGTAACAAGAGACCGTCCAAAATCCGGACCTCGCGGCGCCACGCACCATCTGTAGGTACTTGAGTTTACTTCTCGGGTCGTCTCAGAATTTCATCGCCTTCACGCAAAAAACACTCCAATTTTGGGACACAGTAACACTATACACTGCACATAATATTATTATAATTGACAAACTCGCGATATACCTACTTAATTTGAATGTACAGGTGTGTGCTTTGCAGAGAGAAGCATATTCCTGAAAGACATGAAAAGATGTCACCCAGCTTGTCGCTTGGGAAACGGGATCCTTCGTCAGCCAATCAGCCTCTCTTACTTTCAGCAGACCGTTACAAACTCACTACCTATGATAGAAATAATCACTGACACTCAATCACACACCACACATGAAATAGCAGCTACGCGGATCGATCTATCGGGTTGAGCTGCGCTTGCCGGGGCTGGTCGGTGGATGGGTGCCCATCTTTGCATGCCGGGCTCCTCCGTGCCTCGGAGGGCAGGTTGGGTCGCTGGGGCCTGAGGGTCTGGCAGCCGGTCTTGCCAGGGGCTGTCGTGTTGCACAGTCGCTTGTTTGTGGAGATCGGATGTGCAGTCGATCCATTTAAATTGCTGGCGTTCGTTCGGCTGCATCCGGATGGACTGAAGGCCGACCCCGGCAAGGTTGGGGGAAGGCTAGGCAGATTGATTGAAGTACAGTCATAGACTCCGTAAAATCAACGTAAAAAATCAAAATCTTCTATTTCTTTGTTCAATAGGTATTTATTGTAAAATCAATGTGCCTGAACTAGGTAAACCTATATGTTTCAGGCAATATGGGCTAAGCTTTAAGTATATAAAATAATCACGATTTAAAATTTACAATAAAATAGAAATGTATAGTTGGCAAACACGAAAAGAGAGACATACATTTCATGCGAATTTGTTAAGTGTACAGTCAACGACTTTTGTCCGTCACCCCTATAAGAGTGTTTTTCGTATGCACGGGCCAGTGGCTAATGGACTACATTCTTCTCGTCCACCAATAGCGCTTCGGCACACATCATAAAAAACGTTACAATTTTTTTTTTTTTTTTACGAAACGTTTAAGAAAAGGGACATTGTATATTTTAGGGTCATTGGTCAAACAAAAAATAACTTTAAAAAAGGCTCATCCTTCATTCATTGGTCCATTTAAAAAATCGGGACTCGCACACGAAGGGTTCCGTACCATATACGTTTAACAATTGAAAAGATAACTTTGTATTTCATAATGATATTGTGAATTACGGGGTTGTTTTTTGCAGTTGCAGAAAATCGTCCCATATTTAAACAAATACCTTTGAATCGCCCTTTTTAGTATTTGTTGATTAAATACAGTATAATAATATGGTACATGATATTACAGAAGTTTCAAATTCCTAATTTGTAATTGTTGCGATAGAGCTCGTACTAAAATGGTCTAAAAGAGACAATTCTTAAGTAAAGAACTATTTTTTGTATTTTTAAAAAAGTTTTGGCTCAGTAGTTTCGGAGCTAGGGGGGGGAATGGTAAATTTCGTATATTTTCTTAAATAACTTCAAAACAATTTATTGTAAATTTAAAAAATTATTTGAGACCCTCACAGTAGGCCCTTTTATTTGATATATCACGCGGTACAGTTTACAAAACTTTTTACAAAACTTTTTTTTTTTTTTTTAATTTTTACTTACTTGCCCCCAAAAAGGGCCGCCATATTCTCCATTTACTTACGTTACACGTCTGTGTTTGGGTCACCAAAATTCATATGTGTACCAAATTTCAACTTAATCGGTTCATTACATTCGGAGCAAATTGGCTGTGACAGACGGACAGACGGGCAGACAGACAGACAGACACACGATTGATCTCATTAGGGTTCCGATTTTTCCTTTTGAGGTACGGAACCCTAAAAAGGGCGTTGCAAACTACGATTTTAACGTGCAACCGAAAAAGTTCTGAAAGGGGTGAGGCGCAGAGGCTTTTGATAGTACCATTAATACCTACTCAATCTATAAATAGAACAGGGTCGGGTTTGTTCGAACACTTATAACATCGGAGCGGCTGGACCGACTTTCCTGGTTTCTGGCTCCATCCCGAATGGCGGAGTAACTGTTAAAAACAATGGAAAATTGACGAAATAATAAAATAAGGGAAAGGTTTTCCAATACAAAGTGTTCATGGGTTTCGTAACTGTCGGCCATATTATGTTCATCCCCTCGTTGGACTCTCCCCTCAAATTAGGGAACGTGTTTAAGTAAAGGTTTCGCATCGACAGGATATATCCACAATCTTCGGATGGTGGCGTGTTTTGGATTTTAAAAATGTAGAATATAAACCGATCAAGTGCGAGTCGGACTCGCGCGGCGGGGGTTCCGTTCCTGTTTGTGGGAGGGAGTGCTGTTTGGAGACGTCGTTTTGTTTTTCCTGTAATCATTGCATGGACTTCTATATACCCCCGTTCAGTCCCTGTTGCGGGAAGAATACCTATATATATATTTATCTCTTTTTCGTAACTGCGGGATGGTTGAGTAAGCGTCACCTGGAACTGCTCATGGTTTCTGGTTGATGGCGTTGGTCGTCCTTGGGATATCCAGCTGTGGCGGACGGACGGACGGACAGACAGACGGACGGGGTCACGCCATAGGGGTTCTTTTTGCCGTTTTGGTGCGGAACCATAAAAAGGATTGACATATATATTGGTTGACAAATATTTGTGCGTGTGTTCGGAAATGTATGTA
The DNA here is from genome assembly GCA_905163495.3 of Cosmia trapezina. Lineage (NCBI taxonomy): Eukaryota > Metazoa > Arthropoda > Insecta > Lepidoptera > Noctuidae > Cosmia > Cosmia trapezina. Next base: position 21,224,692 of record LR991032.1, on the reverse strand, counting down.
GTTTAAACTAAGTCTCTTTCATAATGTTGACCTTTTACTTTGAATTGTACCGGTACTTTGCTTTTCGGCAAAAGATCGTAGTTCGCTTTTTAAAGCGTAAATTGGGTTTCCTACACAATTCAGAGTGTTCCCGGCTTGCGCCTTCGGGAGCTTCGCGCGTTTACATTAGGATATTCATGGCTAGGACGAGACAGCGTCTGTCGGGTCAGCTAGTAAAAGTATAAAACAGTAATTATCTCACGACGGTTAATAATTTTTCTGTATCAGATTTTGGTGAGCCTCATGGAGAGTTTTCTCACAATTCATGTAATTTCGAGGATAGATGTTCGCTGCTGCATTTATTCTATTGGAGATTAGCGGACCAAGGAAAACAAAAATTTGTACGAAAATGCACGTCTCGTTTCCACTATCCGAGGACGAACTATGTCTTTCCGTCTTTTGTTAGTACATACAATACTTACAGGTACTGAACTAAAATACTAAATAAACTTTGAAAATTATTACAATTATCGGTACTAAGGTTACATTATTGATGATAACAGGTAAATGTGATTAATTTTTCACTTTTACCTCGATTTTCGGTAGTTTTTGGTAGTAGTGGGCGGTTATAGAGTTTTGGGTTGATCGCGCTTACCGTAACACATATACTACATGACACGATCAGACGCTAAACAATCTGGAGTCATTCTAAGTCAGAGTAAACAAGCTCTACACACGTCTTGCAAACGCGGTCTTCACGCGTCGCAGTCGCGCAGGTGTGCGCGACTGCGACGAATATAAATATAGCGACATAAATGGTGTCGAGAATGCAGTCTAACCCCGCCAGAAGATTCTCCGCCGAAGCTGGACTTTAAACAACATACTACTACTACCCGCCGCCGCGCCGCCGGCGCGGTCACCCCCGCTCCACAGACCCTTTGATCGCCCGGGTGAGGCCGAAGCCTAAGATTTCTACAAAAACAGACAACGGCCATAAACAATAATAAACCTAAGCACCATGATAGCTGGATCGCGATCGACAGCGATCAGTACATTAGTAGCCACCAAACTAACGCAGAAATTATCTAACACCAATACACCACAACAAATAGTAAACCTAATTAGCCTGTACAACAGATGAGTGGAACAGGAACTCCGGTTATAAATCACCAACCCCAATTACCACAGGACAAGATTGACGTCAATAAGGAACTTTCCGGTGGACACGGCTGTATAAAGAGATAATATCAACAACGCTGTTAACGGGATCTACAGGTAAACTGAAACGGATGGCAGCGAGACCTCAGACGAAGATACTGGAAACAGCAACGGATAACACAGCATAGCAGTGACATAAATGATGTCGAGAACGCAGTCTGACCCCGCCAAAAGATTCACCGCCGAAGCTGGACTTTAAATAACATGTTAATACTCGTACTTGCCAATAAGGAAATCAACTTTTCGGGAGACACGGCTGAATAATGAGAATGATACAACAAGAAGGCCGCTAGCGAGATATACAAGTATCAGGAAACAGATAGCAGCGAGACCTCAAACGATGAATTTGTAAATAACAACTAATACTGCATAGCAGTGGCATAAAGAGTCAAAAACGAAGCTTAGCCCCCAAAAGATTCGCCGGGAAAGCTGACGTTGAAGAAACATGGCAGCAACGTCGTAAAAAAGCCCATCCATATTATATCACCCGTCTCTCCACTATTCCAAGGCTTGCTATACGGTGCATACTGGGTAGGCGCTTTATCCCCTCCATATCCTAAGGGCATGTCTTCCCTACCATTACCGCGCCCCCCGGTCTACTCACAGATATACAATGGTCTCTGTTGCACCATGTAACATGAGGCAACAGGGGCTAGTGTGAATCTATGGGTTCATTCGAGAAATCGAGTCTGGTTAAACCACGCTGGGGTCGGTGCAATTCATTCATTCATTCAAGGTACCAAAACTGGCCATTTCTCTTATCGTTTTTTTTTTCGCAACAATGCAGCAGTGACTTGCGCGCATTATAGCTCTGAAATGCAACAACTCAGAGCCGGCAGACCAACTTGTTTCATCTGCGGCGACGCCATACTTTGAATGTGTACTAAAACTGACCGTTTCTCTGATCGTTTTTTTTTTTCGCAACAATGAAGCCTCTTGTAAGCGCTATAACTCGAAGTTGCAACCACTCAGAGCAGGCAGACCGACATCATTCATATTAGGGGACTACTCTACAACCCATTGAAGTAAATATAATGGTATCCACGATCGTTATGAAAAATCCTGTCACCTTTCGATCTATCCCTTTATATATGTCTATGGGTTACCCACATTAATAAGTTAAGTCCTTAACAAGGTTGCCTACTTTAGTAAATGTTTTGAGATGAAAGTTGACTTGTTCTTATACGTTAAAATCTTTATAACCACTTTCACGACAATGTTATTCTAATAGCTTGATTAAAGCTCGTTTCGATGCGAAAGACGTACCTACTGACGATAATAAATTATATTTTTTTTCCAAGATCCAGATTTTAAGAATACCTAATCGAGTATGATGATTATAGTTAAAAATCTATTCATATATTTGTTTTTATGTTAAATTTTGTGTTTTTGTAAGATTATCTTATTCTGTTCAGCAACATGAAGTACTAATAATTCATTTAGTCTAATAGGAACCTGTTTAATTAGTTTAAGTAAAAAAAAATACCGTTTTTTTGTTACATTTTGTGTTTTTGTAAGATTATAATATTCTGTTCAGCAACATGAAGTATTAATAATTCATTTAGTCAAACAGGAACCTGTTTAATTAGTTTAAGTAAAAAAAACATTACCATATTAACTTCACTTTCGTTTTCCTATTCTAAATTTTAGGGTTCTTAAAAGAAAGTTCTCAACAGCTGGAACTACAGGCACTCTAATCTCCATCAGTTCATCTAAGCAATTCATTTTCCCGTACAAAAAGTGGAACTCCTTCGTGGCATTACATCCTGGTAGCAGCGGATGCTCTCTCCATACCGGTGGGTCGAAGGGTTCCGTGATGTTGAGGCATTGCTTCTGCGTCACATGGTACGCCTGTCCTGAAGGACAGCACTTCCTAGCACACACTTCCTTCATACACACACAACTCCGTTCCACATTCGTCACGTTATCCACAAAGTATTCACCATGGTTATATTTAACACCATTATACACCCGATTTTTTAATTCTACACTGTTTTCTTGATCACATTGCGATGCAGTTCTTGTTACAAATAACGAATATAATAAACAATACGTTTTGCATTTTCTCACTGAGTGACTCCTCTGTACGATCGGCGCGTACGCAAGTCTACGACTGACTGGTAATTCAAGTTGCTCAATGAAGGTTTTCCGTGGTCGCACGGTAAATAACAATTGAATAAGCCTACTTATGTGTACATAATTTTAAATATCTTTTTCGTTGATGCCATTAATGCACAAACCTGTCTTTAAAACAAATAATTAACGCGCGGACTGACTACGATTTTAAACGTCACACAACCGCGTAATCTATTATCACCATTAGGTCTCTTGAAATAAGGTTGAAAATTTAAAATAATATTTGTTTTGCCCAGGTGTGACTAAGCTGCGAATATCCATTTATTTTCCCGGTTTTCTTTAGATTGTTTAAAATATACACAATAAATTAAATAATTGCCCGGTTAAAGTATTAAAAAAATGATAATTCTATTATATTATTTAAAAAAAGAATGTCGTTATTGCTGAAAATACAGAGATGTTCGACGCCAAAGTTTATTTTTGTGGAGCAACTTCCCAATTTTTTATTGGGAATATTAAACTATTTTTTACTGTTCTATTCGGTTAAAGTTTTTCTTTAAACCCTTCTCTATCCACTGTATTTTTTGCGTCGGATAGTTTCATTGCGTTACGTCATACTCGACAATCCAAGAAACCAATATTTGTGAATATTGAGCTAACACCGCGCCTTAACAAGAGACACAATTATTAATCCAACGCCAATCGTCGATCTCACGGTGCCAGCTTCAATATAGTTAACTAAGATTACAAAATATTAATAGTATTGAGCTCCCAGCTATGACTGACCAGTCAAATTTCGCACAGCGTTAAAATTATTAAACGAATGTAAAGCTACTGCTTTATTTGTAGCAAGAAAGCATGCTTTTATTGAGCTATTGCTACTTAGTAGCATGTGGGTCACAACATTGCTAGTAATGAGCATGCTTATTTCGAGTATTTTTTCGAGTAAGCGTGCTATTTATAAGCACCATGTGTGTCAGTAACTTTACGCATTAGTGGTCACTAGCCAGGAAGCGTAATATTGTGGACAGGTTCGCATGGTGAAACAGGCCAAAAGGCACTGCAATTCTGTAACACATGGTATCTTATGTAGTTCCACGAACTTTAGATTTTAAATTCGCGCTGAAAAAATCTGTTGTTTGATGCAGATTTGACCCGATGCTGTGCGAATTTAATTCGCGCAGTAGGCATTGGGTTGTATGACATTTCTCGCGTAGCAAAATAAAAATCGTGCGAATGAGCGCTCACCACTCAGTAGTACACCACTATACATAAGGAGACCTCCCCTGTGGGAACAGTTTGATGCGAGAAACCCCGATAGAATTATTATGGTAACATTGTGGGAGGAAATTTAGAAATACTAAAATATTTTTTATTCAAAGTAGAGAAGCGTCTCAGCTGAGATCTGCTTATAGAACTGACAAAACTTGTGACACACAATGCATGTTATTTACAGTTCTGCTCGAGTGAAAATTTCACAGTGGGGACTAGGCCATAAACACCATCTACTAGGGATGATACTACTACTACTAGGGATGATGACTCGATACTTTTGTTTCGACAAGTAATTTTAGTATCGAATGAATTTTTTCGATACCAATCGAAAGAAAAGTAGTTGTATTGAATCGAATCGCGCAGGTAGGCTGCTCAACAATATCTTACTGTCGTAACCACATCTGTGCCTAGTCAATGTTTATTTTCCAAAGCTCGTGTAACTATGACACAAAATATAATAGAATAGTAGTGTCCTAAATATTTGGAGCAATTACTGTTTTTGGGGAACCTACTGCATGAAAAGTTATTTGTGTTGATTCTTAATTGTCTGGTATTTATCATATTAATTAATAAATAATAATATGTATGTAATGTTCATTAAACTACCTAAAACAATACATCAATTTTATATTTCCGACTAATAAAAAAATCGGCCAAGTGCGTGTCGGACTACGCACAATGCAGGGTTCTGTAGTTGGGATGAAATTATCCCAAGGACAAACTTAATATTACAGTTGAAAAACATGTTCTCCCATACATTCTAACAGTAAATGTAAGTTTGTACTCGCAATATTGAGAGATTTACCATGTTATTTTAGGACCACAAACTTTTTATAGGTTTTCCTGTAATCTACAGTACCACCACCTACCTATAGTATTCTCTCCTTTCTCCCCATAATCCATCCAAAGGTTGTCTGTAAAAGATCGCTTTTAGCGATAAGACCGCCCATTGTGTCACCCTATGTAAAATTTCAACATTTGTATCTGTAATTTTTATGGTGTGCATAATAAAGAGTATTCTATCTATCTATCTATCTACAGGTATAGAACTATTTTCTGTATTTTTTTCAAATTTTAGGGTCAGTAGTTTCGGAGATAGGGAGGGGAATGGTCAATTTTCGTCTATTTTCTTAAATAACTTAACGTATATGTTTCGATACTGTGGTGGTATCGGATCATACACCTACACCTACCTACATAAAAATGTATGACAGCTTCATTAACGAAATTAAAGTTAACTTTGCTTAATTAACGCTGTTATTGAATGTTTTTAGCGACGCATTGTCTAGCACAATACTTGTGACTTTGTGCGGTGATAATTTTATAAGATGAAAAATTGACATGGGCTAAATCTCTGGAATACAAAATAATTATGATAAAAACGATAATAGGTAGGTACAAAAACAATGATTTTTGATATTTTTCACAATTTCGAAACACTACCAAGATGTATCACTAAGAGTGTAGTTTATCTGTACACATACGTATCCTACCTAAATAAAAAAAATAACCAACGAATTTTCTTTCTTTTTTTAGACACTGGCTGGTAAAATTTGGCCATAACTGGGAAATTAAAAGGTATCAGTCAACCACTTGTTTGTCCGTGGTAATGGTAACAACTATACAAATTAAAAGGTATCAGTCAACCGCTTGTTTGTCCGTGGTAATGGTAACAACTATACAAATTAAAAGGTATCAATCAACCGCTTGTTTGTCCGTGGTAATGGTAACAACTATACAAATTAAAAGGTATCAGTCAACCACTTGTTTGTCCGTGGTAATGGTAACAACTATACAAATTAAAAGGTATCAGTCAACCGCTTGTTTGTCCGTGGTAATGGTAACAACTATACAAATTAAAAGGTATCAGTCAACCACTTGTTTGTCCGTGGTAATGGTAACAACTATACAAATTAAAAGGTATCAGTCAACCGCTTGTTTGTCCGTGGTAATGGTAACAACTATACAAATTAAAAGGTATCAGTCAACCGCTTGTTTGTCCGTGGTAATGGTAACAACTATACAAATTAAAAGGTATCAGTCAACCACTTGTTTGTCCGTGGTAATGGTAACAACTATACAAATTAAAAGGTATCAGTCAACCGCTTGTTTGTCCGTGGTAATGGTAACAACTATACAAATTAAAAGGTATCAGTCAACCGCTTGTTTGTCCGGTGGTAATGGTAACAACTATACAAATTAAAAGGTATCAGTCAACCGCTTGTTTGTCCGTGGTAATGGTAACAACTATACAAATTAAAAGGTATCAGTCAACCGCTTGTTTATCCGTGGTAATGGTAACAACTATACATACAAGCAACGTGTCGTAGTTTATCATCCTCGTCAAATTTAAGGGTGTGGTATAGACCACCAAACCGAACAACTTTTTCCATGGCACCAACATCGTAATCGCGAAAAAATAATGAGCTGTCCCATAGGTACATTTGCGTCGAGTAGGTATTGAAGTTTTGTATGGGACAGTTGAAAATTTTTTTGCGATTACAATGTTGGTCTCATGAGAAAGTTGTTCGGTTTGATGTTCTGTATCACACCCTGAAAGGGGAGTGATACGTCAGTTCGAATGACGTTTTTGCGAAGGTCGCCATTTCGAAAAATTTTGCGAGTGGTACGCCAGTTCGAAAACTCATTACATCGAAAACCGCTATAACGAATGACGTTATCGCGAAGGTCGCCATTTCGAAAAAAATTGCGAGCAGTACCTACACCAGTTCGGAAGTCATGGTGTCGAAGTCCGATGTTGAGTGAATTTGTCTGGGAATCGAACTCACGACCCCAATGAGGCGAGACACAGAGAGCATGGTATTTTCATTTGGTTTGGGAAAAAAAAAAAAAAGAAAGACAAATTAAGTAACTCAACGCGGACTTCGACACCATGACTTCCGAACTGGCGTACTGCTCGCAAAATTTTTCGAAATAGCGACCTTCGCGATAACGTCATTCGATATAGCGGTTTTCGATTTAATGAGTTTTCGAACTGGCGTACCACTCGCAAAATTTTTCGAAATAGCGACCTTCGCAAAAACGTTATTCGAACTCACGTATCACTCCCCCCTGAAAGACAAGGATGCAAAACGTCACGTTGTATACCTACATAGTAGGTACCTTGTTACACATTCTGATTTGTGGGGTACCTAATTGGCACCGAGTCGATACGGCAAAGCGCAAAGCTTTCATGCAACTGAAACCCCCACTTTGCCAGCGGCTATCCGGGGTGGACTAACTTGTCCCCTTGATTGCTAAAACTTTTGTAACACCAGCTTTATTTACAACATGCATGCATAATAACACCATGAAGAAAAAATAATTCTCACCGTCATCACACGGAAGTCTGCGTCGCTTAACGTAACCATAAGACGTACTTCATTCTTCGCTTCGGAACATTTCATCTTTCCATATAAAAAATGGAAGTTTTCCGTAGCATTGAATCCTTTGATTGGCTGCATATTATTGTTATTATTATATACTGGTAGATGGAACTTCTGTGGTTCAGGCACACATCCCGTTACAGCTTTTGACGGGTTGTACGCTTGTCCGGGTGGGCAGCATTTTCGAAAACATTTTTCTTTCATACAAACACAACCTCTCTCCGCTTTAGTGATGTTGTCCGCATAATATTCCCCGTCCAGGTACTTCACGCCATTGTATGACCGGTCCGTTAGTTGCACACTGTTCTCATATTGACAGGGCTGCGATGCAGTTCTCGTAATTAGCACAAATACAGAAAATGCAACTAGCATTTTTTTAACGTTTAAGTATTTTTATTTCTTGATAATTTTACACTTTGAAATATTTAGGGTGTATTGTTTAAAGCACAATAACCGGAAAATTATAAAAATCTTAGTGTAGACAACATGGAAAAAGAATACGGATCAAATCACAAGACGACCGTCTTTGAGTTAAAAAGATCTTATTTAAAGTAGACACTTTGATAAGATCACTTTTATATACCTACTTAAGGTGGGCAGGAAAACGATTGCCGAAAAGTCGATGAATCCGTGTGAATTCGAACGTCATCTAATCCACTTTTGTGATGCATAAACTTCATTATTATTATCTAGCTTGGCTAGCTGATGAATTACGTAGTGCCCATAACGCCGTCATCAATATCGTCATTGCTATCAAATTACGGATATACCCTGGAATGCTTACGTAAGCATTCACACACAGTACAGCCGGTCGATTCTATAAAAATATCACCGTGAAAACTTAGGTGAAGTGAGTTTGTTTTTGCTAGGAATTGACACTATTGACAGCTCACTCCACGCTCACTTCACCCAAGTTTTCACGGTGAGATGGTTACAGAATCGCACTGCTGTACGTCGATTCTGTAAAAATCTCACCGTCAAAACTTGCGTGGAGTGAGCTGTCAGTGTCATCCCACGGATGCTAGGGATTGACCAAATTACATTTACAATCACAATCGAGATTTTAATTATATTTTTTATGCTAATTTTATACCATAAGCATTTTATATTATTTGTAAGCTAGTAGGATGTCTAAACATTACTATTTAGGGGGTTTTACAATAGAATAGTCAAGTAGAAATTCTTGTTTTATTTATTGTTCGTGCGTGACGCGTTCACACCTCAGATAATGTACACACCATAGATATCCGTGGTACACACGGACTAGTCTTGCAAAAAAAAAAAAAAAAAAATTGAGTTTGTGACTGAATTTTAGTTTTGCAATTTTATTCACTTAAATACTAGCTTTGAAATAATATATAATGATCACTAGAAAAGCGTAAAAATGTGCTTGGTCCATCCCTAGCATCAGGTGGAATGACACTGACAGCTCACTCCACGCTCACTTCATTTAAGTTTTCACGGTGAGATGATTACAGAATAGCATTGCAGTACCTACATTAGACCTACGCCAACATTTTTGTGCTGTATTGCCGGTAACGCAGTTAATCCATGTTCGAACTCCTTAAGATATCAATCGAGTGATCTCCATTATCTATCTATACAGGGTGAAATTGAATTCATGAGCAATATTTTAAAAGGTACTCATCATTATGAACAACTTTTACTATGGGAACAAACCTGAAATCACGAAAAAAAATCAGCTGTTACTGTGCGTATAATGTGTTGCGTACGAGCATAATGTATGGAACAGCTGATTTTTTTTTCGGGATCCCAGGTTTGTTCCCATAAAGAAAGTTGTTCATAATGATGAGTACAATGACCCCTTAAAATATTGCTCATGAATTCAATTTCACCGTGTATAAATAAAAAGAGAAGTCCTGACTGACTCATCAAACGCCCAGCCCAAACCCTTGGACCTAGAAAGCTGTTGCACAGAGGTTCCCTTTCTAATGTAGACAAGGAATGAGGAAGGACTTCCCGGTAGCAAGTTCCCGTGGGCTATTTCCCGACATCCACACGGGCGAAGCCGCTGGTAAAAGCTAGTCGATAATATTATAGGATTCTTTCATTCTTACTGAAGGGGGCTAATCGTAGTTATAAAAATGTCTTTAAAAAAAATTACACTGTATTTAAAAACCGGCGTGTCGGACTTCGCACATTTAGGGTTCCGTACCAAATATGATTTATCAATATATTGGTATTTGGTAGTAAAATATGCGTAAGTAATAATAAACATTATCAACAAATTTCAAGTTCATAGGTTAATGGGAAGTTCAAAAATTCTTCGGAACAAAATTTTGTAAAAAAACCGGCCAAGTGCTTGTCGGACCACGCACATTGAAGAGTTCCGTAGTTAAAAAGAATTTATCCCAAAAACAAACTTAACATTGGATACCCTTATAGGATCACTTGTTTGTCCGTCTGTCTGTCTGTCAGTCTGTTAAGACCGTTTTTCTCAGGAACGCGTGAAGGTATCAAGCTGAAATTAATATCAAATACGTAAATCTATATTCCCTTGAAGTCCTTAAAAGATCAAACTTCTAAGTCAACGCAATCAAAAAATACGGCCATTTATGCGACATTTTTTGATACTTGCAAGTAAATCAAAACCTATAGGGTACTTCCCGTCGTCCTAGAATCATGAAATTTGGCAAGAAGCAAGGTCTCACAACACAAGTAAAGGAAAAAGTCCGAAAATTGTTAATTTGTAATTTTATCACATAAAAAAATATTTTTAAATTTGTCAGTCTGTCAAGGCCCTTTTTCTCAGGAACGCGTAAAGGTATTGTACGAGCTACGCTGTACATTGACCTTTGTCGCAGTTTGTACGTCACACTCAGTTATGCACACCAATAATGTTTACCTGTGCATCTCTAACATATTATTTAAATGTACTACTTTTGTAATTATATTCAGTAGCAATAAATCCATCAAGGGAAACATTCGTCTACTCATTTACATAACATTCAACATAACATAACAAGTACATAACAATTTCACTGTTGGGAGTTACGCCCCAACATTTGGTCCTTCGAGCAATTTAGTGTTGTGTGATTAATATCTTTTACGGTCGCGAATCGGTTGGACTGGTCTCTCACAAGCGAGTCGCCCCAGTAACCAATTGAGAAGGCGCATATCGTGGAAGAGCAAGTTTGCACAATACCAAGAACCAGGAGTGTGGAGCAACAGCCTACTTCTCAAAACAAGAGTTCGTCAATTCGTCGGAAAGTTTGGCAACATGACGTCATCAGCAAATACTTACGAGAATCAGTGCGAACTTTACGAAAACATCAAGAAAGTCGGCATCAACATCAAGAAGGATGGCTGGGACAGGAAGAACTTGGACTACTTCAAACGGCGTATACAAATGCTGGAAAACTTATGGAGTGAATTCCAGTTCAACCACGATCGTCTGTCTACAGAAGTAAGTGCGGGTCATCCTTACTTTACAAGTGATTTATGTAACACAACATTGAAGTGTTATACAGAAGTCAAGGAGTTAATTCTCCAACAAATTCAGCAACTGTCGACGCACAAACGGTCCATAGGGGGACCGGCGGTGCAACCAACAACACCGTTCGAAAGTACCTCTGAACAAGAAAAAGCAAGTACATCGAGCAAGAAATTACAAGAGCAACAAAACAGCGAGGAGGAAGAAGAAACCAGGAACACAATGACACATGAGAGCAACAACAGGGATCAATCGCCTCCTCAGCAACAACGAAACCCTAACAAGAGGGACACGGGGTCCTACAGCAAACTGGACGACCTTTTACGCAAACAATCGGCAAACTTCAAGGCCTTCATGAGAGCTGTCGCCAACATTCAAGTGGAGTTTATCACAGAAAAATGGGAATTCCAGGATGCGTTGCAAACGTTACAAGCACGTTGGACTGCTATTGACAGTCTCCATTGGGAAATCGAGTGCGAACTCGACGGGGACAAGAACGCAGTATATGAAGAGCGCTATACAAGATACGAAAACCAATATATCGATCTGAAGAAGGCATTAAACAGCAAGATGTGGTCCGGAACTTATCGAGAAAAAACAACACCAAAGCTGGAGATACCTGTATTCCACGGAAAGTTTAATCAGTGGATACCGTTCAAAGACCTTTTCACAAATGCACAGAAGATGCAATTTTTGAAAAGCAAGGTCCAAGGAGAAGCTGAAAGGTTGATACAGCACTTACAAATAAGCTCGGACAACTACCTAGTGTGTTGGGACATTCTCAACAATCGCTACAACAACAAAAAACTTATATTCACATCGCATATCAACATGCTCTTCAATCTGCCTACTATGCAACAACAGTCATTAGCACCAATCAAGAAAATACATGACGTTACAATAGAATGTTTGCACGCTATCAAGAATTTAGAAGTGGATGTCAGAACCTGGGATCCGCTAATAGTGCATATTTTGGCACAAAAACTGGACGCTCAGACTTACTCAGATTACATTGAATCACTGAAGAACTCAAGAGAATTACCTGTATTAAAGGATTTCTTAGACTACCTAGAGGCGAAGTTTACTTCAATGGAATCGTCGCAGCGTACACAAAACAACTATCAGAAGACAAGTTCTGCAACAAATCAGAATCAAGAAGCATCCCATAACAAGAAACACAGCTATCATAACAACAAAAATCAAGCGGCTAGTAACAACAAGGTTACGAAATCATTCCATGCGTCAACGTTTACTTGCCCACTCTGCAACGACGAGCATGGCCTCTATTTTTGTGCAAAGTTTTTAGAAATGTCGAACGACGAAAAACTTAACACAATAAACAAATTGCAAGTCTGCATTAATTGCCTGTACAGTCATAATGGCAAAAAATGTACGTCAAACCACCGATGTCGCAAGTGCAAAGATAAGCACAATACGTTATTGCACGAGACTTTAACAAAAAACAACGAACAAAACCAAACAAATTCATCATCTCATGTCTCTCAAAAAGATGAAGAAGATTCGGAGATCCTATTAGCGACCGCCATTGTCAAGGTAGAGGGAGCTGACGGAACTCAGTACAACATGCGAGCTCTTATAGATCAAGGGTCTCAGATATCACTGATAACAGAACGAGCAGCTCAACTTCTTGGGATCAAACGCCAGAAATGTAAAGGAGTTGTCTTTGGAGTTGGAGAAAAGGAGAGCAATTGCAAGGGCATGATAACAATTTCATGCAGCTCTGTCTTCAGCGACTTCACGTTCAGAAAACCAGTATACATCATGAAAAACTTAATCAAGAATCTACCAAACAAAATATTTACAAAACCATCATGGCCTCAAATACAAAATATAAACTTGGCGGATCCAGAATTCAACAGCAGCCGACCAGTAGATCTTCTATTTGGAGCAGACATTTTTTCCCAGATCATGCTAGGGGGAATAATCAAAGGCGATGACGTCACACGGCCCATCGCACAACAAACATACTTAGGCTGGCTCCTATGCGGACACATCAAAACTACAAAATTACAATGCAACGTGGTATTGAATAATCTGGAGGATATGCAACAGTTTTGGGATTCCGAAGATATCACGGACCGAGACGATTTCTCAGGAGAAGATCAGAAATGCGTTGAGTACTACACTAGTACCACACAACGTTTGGAAAATGGAAGATACGAAGTGAGACTTCCAATGATAACCGACTGGGAATGCAAGCTGGGTTCTTCCAAACAGATGGCCATAGCCCAATTCAAAACGTTAGAACGAAGATTGGGAAAACAACAACACTTAGCAAAAGCCTATAAAGAATTTATAGCAGAATACATTGACTTAGGTTATATGCAACAATCAACATGTAACAAGACACTCGACTGCTACTTGCCGCACCACGGCGTCGAACGCGCTGAGTCAACAACAACCAAGTACAGGGTTGTGTTTAATGCATCCGCAAAAACAACTACCGGTTGGAGCTTAAACGATCTCATGTACAAGGGCCCAAACCTACAACAAGATTTACAAACAACATTATTACAGTGGAGGCAATACAAGTATGCTTACACAGCTGATATTGAAAAGATGTACAGGCAAATTTTAGTGGCCCACTGTGACCAAAGCCTACAACAGATTGTCTGGCGAGAATCACCCGAACAACCTCTACTTTCATATCAGCTCGCTACAGTAACTTATGGCACCAAAGCGGCGCCGTTCCTGGCCATAATGACACTACGAAAACTGGCGGAGGATGAGCGTCAAAATTTTCCAGAAGCTTCAAAGGTAGTGGAGGAGTCATTCTACGTCGACGACCTCGTTCACGGATCGCATACCATTGAACAAGGACAGAAGCTAATTTCGGACCTAAAACAATTACTCAAAAGTGGAGGGTTCAACCTTAGAAAATGGTCATCAAATGAACCGGCACTCTTAGCAAACACAACAACTCAACATAACAATGAAAACAGTGTCTTCAACTTTAAAACAGATCACACATCAAAAACATTGGGCCTATGCTGGAATTCGACAGAGGACAAATTTACATTCCAATGTTCGATTTCAAACGACGCACACAAGAAAAATACAAAACGCAGCTTATTAGCTGAAATATCAAAATTATTTGACCCACTTGGCTGGCTGGCTCCCTTATCAACAAAACTGAAGTTATTGTTTTAAAAAGTGTGGGAGGTCAAATTGCAATGGGATGACGAAGTTCCCGACAACAAACACAAAGAATGGTGCAAAATACAAGCGGAAATAAGGGTGATAAACTTGTGTGAAGTACCAAGATGGCTCAGATGTGACGGAAGACAAGCTATAGAACTACATGGCTTCAGTGACGCCTCCCTGGATGCCTATGCATGTGTTATTTACGCACGAGTTCACACATCGACAGACGTCACACTTGTCGCTGCAAAGTCTAAAATTGTGCCACACAGAAAAGCAACAACATTGCCTAAACTGGAATTAAATGGTGCGCACCTACTATGCAAATTAATGCAAAAGGTTAAGGAATCCTTACATCAACATGATATTCGAGTCTATGGCTGGACTGATTCTATGGTAGTCCTGGGTTGGATACAAGGTGACCCATCACGATGGAAGACATATGTAGCGAATCGAGTCAAAACAATCAACAATATAATACCGCGTTCGTGTTGGGATTACGTCAAGTCAAATGAAAATCCCGCTGACGCCGCAAGCCGAGGCCAGTACGCCGGCCAATTGAAGGAAAACAAACTGTGGTGGCAAGGTCCTATTTGGCTATCATCGTCTGAAATAAGGACCTCGGTCAAACGGGTCTATACGTCAGAACAATTAGGTAATTTCACTGTTGGGAGTTACGCCCCAACAGGTATCAAGTTGAAATTAATATCAAATACATAAGTCTATGGTCTCTTGAAGTTCTAAAAAACTCAAGCTTCTAAGTCAATGATTTGCACGCTTGCTTGCAGGCAGGATACATTGACTCTAAGGCTGTGAGATCTTCCTATAAAAACATGTATTCCTAGCAAATAAACGATTTGAATTTGAATTTGAATGCAATAAAAAAATACGGCCATTTGGCGAAACATTTTGATACTCGCACCTGTCGCAAGTAAATCAAAACCTATAGGGTACTTCCCGTTGACCTACAATAATGAAATTTGGCAAAAAGCAAGGTCTCCCAGCACAAGTAAAGGAAAAATTCCGAAAATTGTGAATTTGTAGACTTAAAAAAAATAGTTAATAAAGAGTGTTAAGTTTGTTTTTGGGATAAACTCTTTTCAACTACGGAACCCTTCATTGTGCGTGGTCCGACACGCTCTTGGCCGGTTTTTTAGGGTTCTGTACCTCAAAAGGAAAAAACGGAACCCTTATAGGATCACTTCGTTGTCCGTTTGTCTGTCTGTCTGTCTGTCTGTCTGTCCTTCTGTCTGTCTGTCTGTCAAGACCCTTTTTCTCAGGAACGCATAGAGGTATCAAGTTGAAATTAATACCAAATACGTAAGTCTACGGTCCCTTAGAGTTCTAAAAAAATCAAGCTTCTAAGTCAACGCATTAAAAAAATACGGCCATTTATGCGACATATTTTGATGCTTGCAAGTAAATCAAAACCTATAGGGTATTTCCCTTTGATCTAGAATCATGAAATTTGGCAAGAAGCAAGGTCTTACAGCACAAGTAATGGGAAAAGTCCGAAAACTGTTAATTTATAATATTATCACATAAAAAATATTTTTAAGTATGTCATCTGTCAAGGCCCTTTTTCTCAGGAATGCGTAAAGGTATCAAGTTGAAATGAATATCAAATATGTAAGTCTATGGTCCCTTGAAGTCCTAAAAAAATCAAGCTTCTAAGTCAACGAAATAAAAAAATACGGCCATTTATGCGACATATTTTGATGCTTGCAAGTAAATCAAAACCTATAGGGTATTTCCCTTAGATCTAGAATCATGAAATTTGGCAAGAAGAAAGGTCTTACAGCATAAGTAATGGAAAAAGTTCGAAAATTGTTAATTTATAATATTATCACATAAAAAAATATTTTTAAGTATGTCATCTGTCAAGGCCCTTTTTCTCAGGAACTTGTTTAGGTATCAAGTTGAAATTAATATGAAATATGTAAGTCTATGGTCCCTAAGACTTATAAAAAAATCAAGCGTCTAAATTAACGCAATAAAAAAATACGGCGATTTATGCAACATATTTTGATACTCGCAAGTAAATCAAAACCTATAGGGTACTTCCTGTTGATCTAGAATCATGAAATTTGGCAAGAAGCAAGGTCTCACAGCACAAGTAAAGGAAAAAGTCCGAAAATTGTTAATTTGTAATTTTATCACATAAAAAAATATTTTTAAATTTGTCAGTCTGTCAAGGCCCTTTTTCTCAGGAACGCGTAAAGGTATCAAGTTGAAATTATTATCAAATACGTAAGTCTATGGTCTCTTGAAGTTCTAAAAAACTCAAGCTTCTAAGTCAATGCAATAAAAAAATACGGCCATTTGGCGAAACATTTTGATACTCGCACCTGTCGCAAGTAAATCAAAACCTATAGGGTACTTCCCGTTGACCTACAATAATGAAATTTGGCAAAAAGCAAGGTCTCCCAGCACAAGTAAAGGAAAAATTCCGAAAATTGTGAATTTGTAGACTTAAAAAAAATAGTTAATAAAGAGTGTTAAGTTTGTTTTTGGGATAAACTCTTTTCAACTACGGAACCCTTCATTGTGCGTGGTCCGACACGCTCTTGGCCGGTTTTTTAGGGTTCTGTACCTCAAAAGGAAAAAACGGAACCCTTATAGGATCACTTCGTTGTCCGTTTGTCTGTCTGTCTGTCTGTCTGTCTGTCCTTCTGTCTGTCTGTCTGTCAAGACCCTTTTTCTCAGGAACGCATAGAGGTATCAAGTTGAAATTAATACCAAATACGTAAGTCTACGGTCCCTTAGAGTTCTAAAAAAATCAAGCTTCTAAGTCAACGCATTAAAAAAATACGGCCATTTATGCGACATATTTTGATGCTTGCAAGTAAATCAAAACCTATAGGGTATTTCCCTTTGATCTAGAATCATGAAATTTGGCAAGAAGCAAGGTCTTACAGCACAAGTAATGGGAAAAGTCCGAAAACTGTTAATTTATAATATTATCACATAAAAAATATTTTTAAGTATGTCATCTGTCAAGGCCCTTTTTCTCAGGAATGCGTAAAGGTATCAAGTTGAAATGAATATCAAATATGTAAGTCTATGGTCCCTTGAAGTTCTAAAAAAATCAAGCTTCTAAGTCAACGAAATAAAAAAATACGGCCATTTATGCGACATATTTTGATGCTTGCAAGTAAATCAAAACCTATAGGGTATTTCCCTTTGATCTAGAATCATGAAATTTGGCAAGAAGAAAGGTCTTACAGCATAAGTAATGGAAAAAGTTCGAAAATTGTTAATTTATAATATTATCACATAAAAAAATATTTTTAAGTATGTCATCTGTCAAGGCCCTTTTTCTCAGGAACTTGTTTAGGTATCAAGTTGAAATTAATATGAAATATGTAAGTCTATGGTCCCTAAGACTTATAAAAAAATCAAGCGTCTAAATTAACGCAATAAAAAAATACGGCGATTTATGCAACATATTTTGATACTCGCAAGTAAATCAAAACCTATAGGGTACTTCCTGTTGATCTAGAATCATGAAATTTGGCAAGAAGCAAGGTCTCACAGCACAAGTAAAGGAAAAAGTCTGAAAATAGATAATTTGTAGTTTTATCACATAAAAAAATAGTTTTTAGTTTTCTTTTTCTGGCAAAATGTGGGTCTATTATAGGTACCCCTCTGCCCAACCCTTCGGGGAAACAAGGTATGTTTATAAATATTTTTTTGCGAATACAAACTTAAATATGCAGTTGGAGAATTGTCTGTGACGTATATCAATGTATGGGAGAACATGTTTTTCAACTCAATGTTAAGTTTGTCTTTAGGATAAATTCTTTTAAACTACGCAACCCTCATTGTGTGTGGGCCGACACGCACTTGGCCGGTTTTTTCCAATATTTTTTAAAACAAAAACTAAAGTATTTATCAACTCAACAAGTTCTAAACAACGATACTTTACTCGATGTGATAGGTAATTTTTTTTTTATTTTAGTATTGGAGCCCTATTTAAAAATATTTTTATTTTGACAATTTGTATGGCTTTGGGTCAACAAGATCTTATATTGTGAAATTTTACTACTGTAGCTCCAACAGTCTGGCTGTAAAACCTGTGTGAGAGACGAGGGACAGACGAAAACGTGAGTGACAGCAATATATAGGGCTCCGTATGGACTCTTCGGACACAGAACCCTAAAAAGTGCTGTAAGGAACTTAATCCTCCTAAATTATCAAACAAAATAGTAATGTAGTTAGATAGGTACCAAATTATTTGTAAACCGGTCAATAGGTCAATTTTACTAAGATTGTTATTGTTATCCCGACCAAGTGCGTGTCGGACCACGCACAATGAAGGGTTCCGTAGTTGAAAAGAATTTATCCCAAAAACAAACTTAACATTGTATCCCAAAAAAAAAATTATAT
The DNA here is from genome assembly GCA_905163495.3 of Cosmia trapezina. Lineage (NCBI taxonomy): Eukaryota > Metazoa > Arthropoda > Insecta > Lepidoptera > Noctuidae > Cosmia > Cosmia trapezina. The sequence continues at coordinate 21,205,753 of LR991032.1, read as the reverse complement.
CATAAAATTACAAATTAACAATATTCGGACTTTTTCCTTTACTTGCGCTGGGAGACCTTGCTTCTTGCCAAATTTCATTATTCTAGGTCAACGGGAAGTACGAAGGTTTTGATTTACTTGCGAGTATCAAAATGTGTCGCAAAATGGCTGTATTTTTTTATTACATTGACTTAGAAGCTTGATTGTTTTAGAACGCTAAGGGACAGTAGATTTACGTATCAATTAGTATTTACGTATATTTGATATTAATTTTAATTTGATATCTCCACGCGTCTCTGAGAAAAAGGGTCTTGACAGACTGACAGACTTGAATTTTTTTTCTATGTGATACAATAAAAAATAACAATTTTCGGACTTTTTCCCTTATTTGTGCCGTGAGACCTTGCTTTTTGCCAAATTTCATGATTCTAGGACAATGGGAAGTAGCCTTTAGGTTTTGATTTACTTGCAAGTATCAAAATATGTCGCATAAATGGCCATATGTTTTTTATGGCATTGACTTAGAAGCTTGAATTTTTTAGGACTCCAAAGGACCATAGACTTACGTATTTGATATTAATTTCAACTTGATAACGGTCTTGACAGACTGACAGACAGACAGACGGACAACGAAGTGATCCTATAAGGGTTCCGTTTTTTCCCTTTGAGGTACGAAACCCTAAAAATAACAAATTTAGTTACCAATTACTCCGGCCGATGATGAGCATCATATAAACTTATTTAAGTACGAATGTGAGGCACGACCTCCACGACCACCAAAAATTATCGGCACGAGATAGCACGAGAAACAACAAAGTTATCTGCTTTATTAATTAAAAACTGAATTCATTATACTCTCAAAACGTAAGGCACTTCTAGTAGCGACACTACTGACTGACTGGAGACTGAGAAAGCGACAGACTTAATGCAGACCCAAGCACTAACTGAACCCGAAATTAGAACTAATTGGCTCCACATTATCGGCAAGGGAATTAAAACATTATGTGACACCTGACAGGTAATAGTAGAGGGACCATGAGTTCGCAACTTTGTCGAAACTTTTTAGCATCAGTCTTAGAAACTCAAAATACCTGTAACTGAAAACTTAATTGATTTCAGTGGATCTCCTCACGGCTGTGATGGAGTATTGAGAAGATATAAAAGAGATGAAGATGATGATGTGTGTTGTAAAATGATTTTGTTGTATTTATAAACATATTATTTACTTTCTTTCTATAAAAATATGACCAAACCAATATAAGAGTTATTCATAGTAAGAATGCATCAGGGAATTCTGCGGCCCAGCCCGTTGTAGTACATAATATTCTTCTTCCAACATTTAAACGTAGAATCAAAGAATGAAGTAGTATTTTTATCGAAATAATTATATCCTCCTTATTCATAAAAAAGTAAAAGGTTCTATAAACCTATTTTAGCTATAGAAGTATTTTGTCTCTTGTCTGTCAACTCAAATCATAATTTGAAAGAAAAACACAAAAACACAAAACAAAACACTTGTATCTAAAATAGGTATAGCGTTTACCGGGTTTAGCGGGGTTTGGCGTTTTAGTTTTTTATTAATATGTGGGATAATGCGTACCAGCAGTGGCGGATTTGCAGTCTTGGCCGCCCTAGGCCCCAGGTCATTTAGTAAGTACCGGCCGTCCGTTTCTCAGCACTCATAATCATATCACATATAGAATTTACTTTATTGCCAACTTTTATCGAAATCGATTCAGTAGTTAACTTTAATATTGCTAGTTAGTTACTGATTTTTTTTATGCAATTTCAGGCTTGATCCGTGTGTCTCACTACACAATCCTCATATTTGAAAACTTCAAGAAAATCAATTTTGAGAACGCCAAAAAATAGTACCGAAATAGTCATAAATAGTACCATTGGTCAAAAAAATAGTACCATTATGCTTCCGGAGTTATAGCTATCAGTTGGTGAGGATTGTGTGGAGAGGTTCACCACACAAGCCTCACCTCTAGTGCAAGCAAACGGCTGGGAGTATCGACTTGGTTTCAATTCCAAAAAATACTACTGAAATACTACTGACGCTATGCCAAATCTCGGAAATAGTCATTAAGTGATTCCAGAGATATAAGGGTGTCTTGGTGAGGATTGTGTGGAGAGCTTTTATGATTACCTGATTACTGCGGAATGCTTACGTTTTTGAATTTGGATTTAGTGTCAAAAAATAGTCAAGAAATACTACTCTCCAACCATGATAATTTCGTCCTGGTTTACTATGTGGAAGTATGTTAAACTTCCACGTAAACTTCTACATACATTTGTCGAGTCGAGTACAGTCGAGCAAAAAGTGATTTAGTACGTATTTTTAGTGGTCACCTTATTTTTTGGTTGTATTAAAAAGGGTATTTTTTGGTTGCATTGTTAGTTATGTAGCTATTTTATGTAGGTATTTCAAGTATGTGTTTAACGCGAACTGTCTGAACGCAATAAACTCAAAAACTACCGAACGGATTTTCATACGGTTTTTACCAATTTGACGGAGTGATTCATGAGGAAGGTTTAAGTGTAAGTATAGAAATATGCTTCCTGTGCGAAGCCGGGTTGCGATTGGTTTTTTGGACTCTTTCACGAAAGGACAGTTGCGCGAAAAAGAGAGATCTTCATAACATTACACCTGTATTCTTTCAAGGGGTTGGGCAGGAATGTACAGTACTTTAATTATACAGAAAAATACATTTGAGTGCCTACTCATTTGTTAAGTTATTTTTTCTAATATCAAAAAAATATATATAAAATTTGTTCGCAGTCGCCATCATGGATTTTCATTTTGATCTCATTATCGTTTTCAGCCACCTAAAGAACCATGAAAATGACATCCATGACAAAAAATTTGAAAATTTTCGCAACCACCATCTTGGATTTTCATTTTGACCTCATTATTGTTTTCAGCGATCTCAAAAACCATGAAAACTACACCCAGGACAAAAATTTAAAATTTTTGCAGCTGCCATCTTGGATTTTCATTTTAACCTCATTATCGTTTTCAGCAACCTCAAAAACCATGAAAATGACACCCATGACGAAAACTTTTAAAATTTTCGCAGCCGCCATCTTGGATTTTCATTTTGACTTCATTACCGTTTTCAGCGATCTCAAAAATCATGAAAATGACACCAATGACGAAAATTTTGAAAATTTACGAAGCCGCCATCTTGGATTTTCATTTTAACCTCATTATCATTTTCAGCAACCTCAAAAACCATGGAAATGACACCCATGACGAAAAATTTTAAAATTTTTGCAGCCGCCATCTTGGATTTTCATTTTGACCCCACTATTATTTTCAGTGACCTCAAAAACCATGAAAATGGCACCCATGTCGAAAAAAAAAACTAAAAGAAATAATAATAATAAGATATAAGATATTATTAGAATTTTTCTGTACTTATACTTACTTAAATAAGAAAAAAAAATGCACTGTACATCCCTGCCCAACCCCTTGAAAGAATACAGGCGTGATGTTATGAAGAAATCTCATTTTCGTAACTTTTTCGCGCAAACGTCCATGCGCGCAAAAGTCCAGTCACGGAAATGTCTTCAGATTCAGATTCAGATTCAGATACTTTATTTGCTCAAACATGTGTATACATACAATTATGTAGAAAATAAAATAAAAATGCATGCAAGGTGTTAATAGGTACATGGAGATGTGCTAACATGTTTACCATATTGTCATGGTGTGGAAATGTTGATATGTTTGGATTTAAAAAAATAATAATAACAATAAAAATGCTGACATAAATAAATAACATTAAATTGATTGATTACTTTATCAATTCATATAGAAATAGATGGGGGCAACATTACAAAATTGTCAAAGATTCAATTATTAAAATAAAAACCTAAAAAATATAATGTCAACGTTGGTCAAAAATATTATCAAAACCTATTACATTACATACATTAAAGATTAAATTAATTTTAATATAAAAAAAGCATGTCAATTCAAAATGATAAACACAACAAAACAAAACAAAACAAAAAACATTGAAAACATTTTGAGAATAAAAATCCCACGATGCCAGGATGTTGAGCCACACTGGGTATTAGTTCATTGGTTTTCCCAAAACTGATAATCATTGTTTTGTTTTATTATTCTCAAAATGTTTTGTTACTAATAATGTAAACAATATTGTCGGCACCGTAAGTACAGTAAGTAGGTATTTTAGTAATAGGTAAGTAGTAGGGAATCGAGAACCGGAACTGTTTTTGAGAACCGGGATTTTCGGTACTAGTCTTCAAATGAACCCGGATTTCCCGGTATTTTCGGTACTTTTGGTACCAGTCTTTTTTTTTTAGAAACGGTTTAAGGTGACGGTTTACGTAAAATAAGTATAAAATTGCGATAGCTACTATTAGCTACAAAAAGGAAAAACTATGACCAAGAGAAATGTTTTTATTATTTCATTAAATAATTTAGTTTAATGGTTAATGGCTTATGGTATGGAATTATGGATGCCATAAGCCATAATGGATTAATTTTAATTAGATCCTAAAATAATCAGACTTTTAAAACTTTTTACCTTGTAAATGATATATATCTATCAAGTTAAAAATTTAAACATAAAATTGCTGTTATACATCAAACATGAAAACGAAATAAAATATTAAACTTCTAAAATTAAACAATTATTATGAATATTAATCAACCTTCAGTTACACAAGTAGCCTACCTTCTTCAAATACAAATAAGAGGAACAAAAGAAGGTATACTTAAATGTATTCTAGATAGTCAAATTTACGTTGATGCGATTAAACGACAGCCAATGATGGCATCACCATGCGACAGATCCCCAAAACAACACTACTTTCAAAAGCATTACAACACAATACTCACGGAAGAACGGTGTGATCAAAGACTGAGTTACTGAATCGGAGTCTTCTCACACGATCTCAACATAAACATACCCCAGCCCGCTGGGAGTATTTAACACTGTCTACCAGGCAGAGTGTGTGAGGGTGAGCATCATACAAGCGGCTTATGCCATAAAAGCCAGGAAAGTTACGGATACCCATATGTATACATTTATACTCTCAGATAGTGCCTCAGTGCTCCAATCCTTACAGAAAAAATAGATTACCTCGAGATTAATACTAGAATGTCATTATGCACTCGTACGAGTGACGGTATCTAACCGCAACACAGTGACACTGCAATGGATAAAGGGACACAGCGTATCACTGAGTAACGACGCAGCTGACGAACTAGCTAGGAGAGCATCCAGCACGTCTGTCTGTGGATCTGAGCCAATCGTAACCATTCCCTTCAACCAACTAAGCTACACGAGTACAGTACACCCATACAAAAGCGGAGAGTTGGTGTCCCTTGACACGAGGCTGTAGACAGTCCAGGGATGCTATGCCATCTCGGAATGGTACGCTAACCAAGCGATTATTACGTCTGGACAGGAACGGTGTCTGCGCCTGGTGGTGGGGTCCATCACAGTACACTGTTCACTAAACAAACATTTCCATACAATAGGAATAACGGACAGTCGACAGTGTGCACGGCTTGCATGGAGGCTGAGGAAACTGTTGCGCACGTGCTCTTTGAATGCACAGACGTCACTCAGATTAGAACAGAAACTCTCGGAACACACCGATGAAAGATCGGTGTGTTCCGAGAGTTGTTACACACAGACAGATGTTCTTAACAGACCTGGAGATTTGATTAACTTTATGGAGGTGGACTGGTTGGAATAACCCCCGACGGCCACCATGGCTCACGTGCAATGGTCCACACGAAGGACTAAGTGTGGAAACTAATTCCTTTGTCATAGATAGATCACAGAATATAGACTAGATAAAATCTGAACAAAGTAATTAAAAAATCTGGCTGTTTAATAATAATAAACCTTCAGTTACACAAGTAGCCAACCTACTGCAAATATAAATAAGTGGAACAAAAGAAGATCTGATATTTTAATACTAAATTTTTGGTTATCAAAAGAACCGAAAGAACCGGTATTTATTTTGAATCCCGGTTTTTTTATACTGCGAAAGAACCGGGATTTCCTGGTACTTTCGGGAACGGGATTTCCCGGTTCTATACCCTAGTAAGTAGGCAGATAGTCTTAATATTACTCATACTACGAAAAAAATATTTGAAATAAAGACTTACCTACTCCCTTATTCATAAAAAAAACTAAAACGCATAATCAGCCTATAGTTAAAAAGTGTTTTGTCTTTTGACAAGACAGTTTTTAACTAAAACAGTTTTATAACTAGGCGTTTGAGTTTTTTTTTATGAATAATACGGTTAGTATTTATATTATATCAAATTATCAATTAACTCATAAAGCCAACTGGAAGGAAATGTCTAGAAATGAAATCGCAGTAAACATTAGAAATATTACCTAAACTTTGACAGCAAAAAATATATTAAGTAAGTAACTGCAATATTTTAGTACTGTTTGATTTGTAATTTTAGTGTTCGCGACTGTACCAAAACAAAATGTATGTAGAAGTTTACGTGGAAGTTTAACATACTTCTACATAGTAAACCAGGTCGAAATTATCATGGTTGGAGAGTAGTATTTCTTGACTATTTTTTGACACTAAATTCAAATTCAAAAACGTAAGCATTCCGCAGTAATCAGGTAATCATAAAAGCTCACCACACAATCCTCACCAAGACACCCTTATATCTCTGGAATCACTTAATGACTATTTTCGAGATTTGGCATAGCGTCAGTAGTATTTCAGTAGTATTTTTTGGAATTGAAACCAAGTCGATACTCCCAGCCGTTTGCTTGCACTAGAGGTGAGGCTTGTGTGGTGAACCTCTCCACACAATCCTCACCAACTGATAGCTATAACTCCGGAAGCATAATGGTACTATTTATTTGACCAATGGTACTATTTATGACTATTTCGGTACTATTTTTTGGCGTTCTCAAAATTGATTTTCTTGAAGTTTTCAAATATGAGTATTGTGCGGTGAGGCACACCTTGATCCCTATAGTAAAAGTTGTTCATAATTATGAGTACAGAGATCCCTTAAGAGGATATTGGTCGATAACCAGTAACCCTGTATATTTAGATCTTTAAAAGTGATTTAGGAAGATTATTGTTATACGATGCGGTGCAGTGCGGCCCGCCATAATGTGCGAGAACCTTTAGAATATTTAGGTACTTACAGTTATTCAAACTCAAACTCAAATTCTTTATTCCATTCATGTGTAGTCAGTTGTTACAATTAAAATAGTTCCAACATGAAACCCGGTTAGGGCATTTCTTGTTATCATCAGTAAATTTTTTTGCAGATCGCCCGCCCCTGATATCTGGCCGCCCTAGGCCTGGGCCTACTGGGAAGGACAAATCCGCCACTGCGTAGCAGACGCACAATGTTTATTGCTAGATTGCTTAGGTGCGATTACTCAGGACAACGAACACAATAGAGCCATCGGCACGAAAATTTGTAGCGGGCTACATAATTTTGCAACGTTTTCCGGGCAGTTTAGTTAAATCCGTCAATGACATATTTTTTTACAGAGAAGTAGGAAGATTTGAATCAATGTCATTAAAGTATTTTCATCTGCATTCATTTATGAGATATTTCACTCAAAATGTTAAATACCAATCAAGACCAGACAATAACCAGATACCCGTACCAGTCATTTAATAATAGGGGTTACAGTATGAAATTCCCGTTTTATTTATTTGGATCTCCAACAAAGGTTACATCAACAACTAACAAAACTTTACAGAATATACAAAAAACTAAAACTAAACTTATAAATTACTTATCATAAATCTATGAAACCGCTACCAGTTGGCAACGTACCCAAAATGCTGGCAGCATTGCCACGCTGGATGGCAATGCTTAATGCCGTTTTATTGTATTAGGTACTTCGAATTGACATAGAACTTCATGGTTTGAAATTTTTGAGTGAAACTTTTTTCACGCTTACGCCTATGAAGTTCTTCTTTTAAAAAATGTGCAACATTCGATTATCGACTTTCAGTTGTTTTTTTATTCAGCTTAGACAAGAAAGATGGATACTTCGAAAATTCGAGTTATTTTTTAATACGATTTCCGACGCGGAACTAACGCGGCAGAAACAGCTCGCAATATCAATGTTGCGTTTGGAGAGGGGACTGCTAATGAACGCACCGTGCGATTTTGGTTTAAACGCTTTCGTGATGGAAACTTTGATTTGAAGAACGAACCACGTGGAAGACCGCCCCACACAGGTGAATAACAATGAATTCAAAGAGATGGTGGAAACTCTACAGGAACTGCAGTTAGAAACCTTTCACCTTAGCTTTCACACAGTTTGTCGAATCTAGATCACGAGTGTTCTATCGCAAAGGCATAAATGACCTTCTTATTAGATGGTAGCAATGTATAGATAATAATGGTATTAATTTGATTAAATAAATATGTTAAATTAAAAAAAAAAAGAATTTCAATTTTTCAGCACATGTCGGCAATTTCATACTTTAACCCCTAATACAATGAGGTCGAATTTATTTTATTTAGTCGGATTTTAGTCGAGTTCTCTGATATTTATTTATTTGCTCTTGTACATCACACATTTTACAAATTATTGTCGGTTTTTGTACATGAACTATTGAGCTTTATCTCAATAAATCTATAAAACGACAATGTGCTAGAAAGAGAGAAAAACAGAACGCGGTAACCTGTCAGGATTACCATTTTAAAAAATCGTATAATCGTATGCTGGAGATTTATTTTATCTAAGAGAGGTGCTCATACAAAAATCTATCATCAAAACGAATCACTGTTTTCATTCATTGATTTTTTATAGTTTCTTTCCTCCATTTATACTCAAAGATTTTTCGTCCGTTTTCCGTTGCGGCCATGATCTTTGGTCTAAATATGCAATCTAATAATAAATAATAACAATAATATGTAATATTATATTGCGATGTTTGTGGCAACTGACGTCACAGAGTTTTCTGGTTTTCTGAGAATAAGTAAGTATGCAAATCACGTCATTGATCATTACTATTCTGCATTTAAAAATTTTGACATCTGTAATTTTTTCTGACTATTAGAATGTTTCTTTTTAGTAGTGACGTTTTTGGAAATGACAAAAAAACAACAACTCGTCTATACAATATAGACGAGTTTTTAAATGATAAAGAGTTATAATATTTAATGCTGCAGATTTTTTTTATGGCATTGTAATAATATTTATTGAATATTACCTAGTATGTTTTTTTTTATTAATGACATTTTCAGGGTTCCGTACCTCAAAAGGAAAAAACGGAACCCTTATAGGATCACTTCGTTGTCCGTCTGTCTGTCTGTTTGTCTGTCTGTCAGTCTGACAAGACCCTTTTTCTCACGAACGCGTGGAGGTATCAAGTTGAAATTAATATCAAATACGTAGGTCTATGGTCCCTTGGAGAACTAAAAAAATCAAGCTTCTAAGTCAACGCAATAAAAAAATACGGCCGTTTATGCGCCATATTTTGATACTCGCAAGTAAATCAAAACCTATAGGGTACTTCCCCTTGTCCTACAATCATGAAATTTGGCAAAAAGAAAGGTCTTACAGCACAAATAAAGGAAAAAGTCCGAAAATTGTTAATTTGTAATTTTTTCACACAAAAAAAGATTTTCAAGTTTGTCAGCCTGTAAGACCCCTTTCTCAGAAACGGGTGGAAATACATATCAAATCCTCCTCCTTAGTCGTTCACTCTTGACAGAGTGGTCGCGGTTGATGACTCTGCATTTTCTTTGGCCAAAGCAGCCCTCGCGATGCTCCTCCACTTATTCCGGTCTGTCCGGTCACATATCAAATACGTAAGTCTATAGTCCCTTGTAGCTCTGAAAAAAAAATCAAGCTTCTAAGTCATCGTCAAAAATACCGCCATATAACTATACGACACATTTTGATACTCGCAAGTGAATCAAAACCGACAGGGTACTTCCCGTTGACCTAGAATTATGAAATTTGGCAAGAAGCAAGGTCTCAGAGCACAAGTGAAGGAAAAAGTCCGAAAATTATTAATTTGTAGTTTTACTTTTTTTTTGTCGGTAACAATGGTTTTTGGGATAAATTCTTTTCAAGTACGGAACCCTTCATTGTGCGTGGTCCGACACGCACTTGGCCGGTTTTTTTTGTCAGATTTACTTTGTATGTTACTATATTTTGTATGAAAAAACATAGCGTATGTACTATTATATATCTAAGACCTCATTGTATAACTACCTATGTTTCACAAATAAACATTATGATTATGATTATAAATTACTAGCTTCTGCCCGCGGCTTCGCCCGCGTGGGTGTCGGAAAATATCCCACGGGAACATACTACCGGGAATTCCTTCCTTATTCCTTGTCTACATTATAAAGGGAACCTCTGTGCAAAATTTCAGCTTTTTAGGTCCAAGGGTTTGGGCTGGGCGTTGATGAGTCAGTCAATCAGTCAGTCAGTCAGTCAGTCAGGACTTCTCTTTTTATTTATATAGAAAGATTATTATTGACCGTTAATAAAGTTAAGGGTTCCGTACCTCAAAATGAAAAAAAACGGAATCCTTATGGGATCACTTTGTTGTCCGTCTGCCTGTCAAGACCCTTTTTCTCAGGAACGCGTGGAGGTATCAAGTTGAAATTAATATCAAATACGTAAGTCTATGGTCCCTTGGAGTTCTAAAAAAATCAAGCTTCTAAGTCAACGCAATTAAAAAAAACCTGCCAAGTGCGTGTCGGACCACTCACAATGAAGGGTTCCGTAGTTCAAAATAATTTAACCCAAAAACAAACTTAATATTGTTATCCCAAAAAAGTTTTTTTTTATGTGATAAAATTACAAATTAACAATTTTCGTACTTTTTCCTTTATTTGTGCTGTGAGACTTTATTTTTGCCCAATTTTATGATTCTAGGACAACGGGAAGTACCATAGGTTTTGATTTACTTTGGAGTATCAAAATATGTCGCATAAATGGCCGTATTTTATATTGCGTTCACTTAGATGCTTGATTTTTTCAGAACTCCAACTCCAAGGGACTATAGACGTCCTTATTTGATATTAATTTCAACTTGATACTTCCACGTGTTCCTGAGAAAAAGGGTCTTGACAGACAGACAGACGGACGGACAGACAGACAGACAGACAGACATACAGACAGACAGACAGACAGACATACAGACAGACAGATGGACAACGAAGTGATCCTATAAGGGTTCCGTTTTTTCTTTTTGAGGTACGGAACCCTAAATACGGCCATTTTACATATTTTGATGCTCGCAAGTAAATCAAAACCTATAGGTTACTTCCCGTTGACTTAGAATCATGAAATTTAGCAAGAAGCAAGGTCTTACAGCACATGTAATGGAAAAACTCCAAAAATTGTTAATTTATAATTTTATCACATAAAAAAATATTTTTAAGTATGTCATCTGCCAAGGCTTTTTTTTTCAGGAACGCGTGGAGGTATCAAGTTGAAATTAATATCAAATAGTTCTATGGTCCCTTAAATTTCTAAAAAAATCAAGCTTCTAAATCAAGGCAATAAAAAATACGGCCATTTATGCAACATATATACTCGCAAGTAAATCAAACCTATAGGGTACTTCCCGTTTACCTAGAATCATGAAAGGAGATATCCCAAATTCGGACAAAAACGAAATGCTTACCAAAACCAAAGAGTTAACTTTGATAAGAATTTGACGTCACCAAAGGGGCAACCCAGAAATCCGTACAGTACCTATAGGAGCTGAGCCAACAAAAATGTGAATCCGAAAATCGTAGTCATGTTGTTTCTTTTAATGTTGTCGTTGTTGTTGTTTGTTGTTTGCGTTCTTATTGTTGGTTATTCTAATGTTTCCATTTTCTCGTTCATATTTTATAAAAATAAAAATGAAGTGAAGCGTTAAAATATAATTTTATTTACATGTTATCATAGATTCCGCAGGCTGTATCAGATCAGCTTCATAACTGGCCCGGGAAAGTTTATACTATACTAGTTTATACTTTCGTCCTCTGGGCGTTTGGGTGGAATTCCACCCAAACGCCCAGAGGACGAAAGTTGCCGCCTCGCGTATTAGTATAGTATCAGAGGACGAAAGTTGCCGCCTCGCGTATTAGTATAGTATAAACTTTCCCGGGCCAGTTGTTTGCGCGTTGATGTTCCTTCCACCCTGTATAGCAGATATGTTGTTGACCTGCAGGCCTAACATGACACACGCGACAATTACTTGCTCTCGCGTGAGTAATTTTATGACAGTACAACGCTTTTCTCGTTTTCTGACAGCGTTGCCATACAATGTTCTGTCAAACTTGTTGTCGAGAAAGACAAACCCTAACATGACACCTAAGATAACTCGACTTTTGACAGAATTTTGACAATAAACACGAGATAATCTCCGATTCGTCTCTCGTTTAGTCGTCCTCGATTTTGACGACGAGACGAGTAGACAAAATTATGACACAAAAAAAAAACTAAAATGAACTAAAGTCTCATAATTTCACGTACTTTAGTTATAATTTTATTTTACACTAGCTGCGCCCCGCGGTTTCACCCGCGTAGACCGGTATAAAAAGTAGCCTATGTGTGTGCCTAGTAACAAACATACAAATACACACAGACACACTCACAGACTTTCGCCTTTATAGTATTATTTATTGCGATTATATTAATAATAAAAATTGTTGTGCCGACCCCAAATATATGCTAAATAATTTATAATTTATTTAAACTATAATTTATATTGCAATGAAGTTCTTTTCGGCGGCCGCGAGAGAAACTGTGACCAGTCACTTTGCCAATTATGGTGATTAACAAAATCTAGGGAGTTATGACTGTGCAATACCAAACCATCGCAACATAACTACTAAAATCTCCAGTTCATTGTCATTTGTGGTGATTATCAAGTGATGTAGTGTAGCAGTGGAGGCCCAGTGGTAATGGCCCTGACTTACGAGTTGTAGGTCATAGGTTCGAACCCCGACAGGCGCTTTACTTTGTGTAAATTATTTCATCACCACTGCTCTCAAAACGGTGAAGAAAAACATCATGAGGAAACCGGCATGTCCTAGAACCAAGAGTTCGAAGACATGTGACATCTACCAACCCGCACTGGGCCCGCGAGGTGGATGACGGCCCACTCCCTCTCACCGAGGAGGTACCTGTGTCCCAGAGCAGTACATTATAGGCTGATTATGTTAAGTTATCAAGTGAGTAGGTATGTATATTATTTGCCACTAATTTTGATTACCGTTATTTTGTATTTTATTGTATTTATTGTTTTTTATTGACAAAGAAAAACATTTAAGAAAAACTAAACAAATAAGTTAAAAGAGGTGCACGTAAAATCATTATAGTAGCAGTAGTCAACTTAGTTAGATAATAGGTTGGACCTATTCCTGTTTCTATCGATCATTTCGATAAAGTTTTCTGTAAGGCGGTTGTAACATCGTTAGTCGTTACAAGCGGGAAGATAGATTCCAGCGCGACTCGCGAGCGCACAAATAATTCCCGAAATCTCTTGACGCAGGTAGCAAGATCAAGTTATTTCAAAAAAATGTTTTATTGTACTTTTTAATCGACTTCAAAAAAGGAGGAGTGAGTGAGTGGGGTAAGTGAGTGAGTGAGTGGTGAGTGGGTGAAGAGAGTGAGTGAGTGGTTATGAAGTGAGAGAGTGCTGAGTGGTGAGTGGGTGAAGTGAGTGTATGTGAGTGAGTGTGGCGAGTGAGTGAAGTGAGTGTGAGTAAGTGAAGTGAGTGTGGTGGTATGTGAGTGGTTTTCGCGATTTCAGGTTTGGTCACATAGTCAAAGTTGTTCATAATGATGTGACCCCTTAAAAGATTGCCACTGTTTGCACTAACACCCTGTTTATGAATACGCGGCCCTGAGTCGGACAGAACGGAGTCGAGCAAGGCGGTCCAACCAATCACGGTGCTCGAAATCCTCACTCCGCTCCCCTCCACTTCAGTGGTAACACTTTTAACTGCTATTCTGCGCTCCGCTCCGCCCAGCTCGCCGTCAGTGGAAACGCACCCTAAATCTGACTTTTGACCTAAGCTTGTTTCTATTTTTAAACGTTTATAAAACGAGGTTATGCATTCAATGAGTGTTTTTCATGTAGGTAACTTTTGTCTGATTTGTCCAGTTCTTTTACTACATTGACGCCTGGCCCGATTGACGTATAATATTTTTATAGTTAGTAAAACCCGAGTTACCCGAGCGAGAGAGTATTTACTAAAAACAGGATAACAACAACAGGTATCTACAGAGTCACGTACACGACATATTTTTTCCTGTATATTCCGTTTGACGAGTAGGTACTTATTATATACTAGCTGCGCCCCGCGGTTTCACCCGCGTAGACTGGGATAAAAAGTAGCCTATGTGTTAATCCTGAGTCTAAGCTATCTACACATCAAATTTCATTCAAATCGGTCGAGCCGTTTGAGCGTGAGAAGTAACAAATATACACACACTCACAAACTTTCGCCTTAATATTGGTGTTATTTATGACTTTGTGTTATTTATACAAAACATAATATTATATTGAAGGTACGGTAGGCCGCCACTGGTAACAAAACCATTGTATAAGCTGGCCTCTTAGACACTAAGTGTCTAAAACTCTAAACACACTATGCTGAAGTTACGCGACCGAAGTTCGGCATGATTACGCCTGCAATGCTATTTGAATTACTGAAGACACACTATGCCGAAATTCCGTTGCGTTCTAGCTAGCGTACAGCCGAACTTCGGTCGGGCGTAAGTTCAGCGGCCAATATTATAAAGAGGAAAGATTTGTTTGTTTGTACCGAATAGGCTTTGAAACTACTCGACCGATTTTAACCATTTTTTCACCAATAGAAAGCTAAATTATCAGAAAGTAACCTAAGCTATAATTTATTTTCAAAAAAATTTGTAGCAAGTAGCAAAATTTTGCCTATAAAATTCATTATTTGGCGTGCGCTGAGAAAACTATTGATGATACATAAAAAGAGTAAACTACATGATTAAAGTACTCATTATTACCTTCAAAAAAGTCCGCGAGGCAATATATCTAACTATCATAGTAACTATCATAGTTAAGTCACAATAGCAGCTTTTGTGTTCTAAAATTTAATCAGATTGCCGTTAGAAACAAAAGTTGGTTATAATCGTATCGTAGTATTAATTCTTATTCAAATAAATAGTTTTATCATCAAGAGTATTTATGTAGCACTAAAAAACTTTTTAATTCATTCGAATCGGACATTTAATTTCGAAATTATCATAGTATAAAAATGCTATAAGTACGCGTTCCGTTCGAAGTGCGCGAAGTTTTTATACTTGAGAGCAAAAATTAAGTATAACGTGGGTTTTTCGAAAATCAACCCATAAGGGGGTGAAAAGAGGTAGTAAATTTTTCAGGGGAAGATTTTACTGCGGGGCTTGATTAGCTTGAAAGAGGGGGAGAGGGAGGGGGGCTAGTGATGAGGGAAAGGGGAGGGGGATAGGGGCAGGTGTTGGTGAGGAGAGGAAGGGGTGGTGAGGGGTAAGGGGGAGGGGACGGGTTGGTGAGGGGAGGAGAGGGAGTGTGAGGGGACGGGGTGGTGAGGGAGAGAGGGGGAAGTGGAAGTGGTGAAGGGGGTGTGAGAGTGGGTGAGAGGGGCAGGGAGAGGTTAGCGGGAAGGGGATACGGTGAACGAACGTGCTAATCTCTGCAACTAACAGACTTTGATTTTTTTTTTGCATTTATAGCCCAAATCTTAGGACCTTTACGTGCCGAGCTAAAAGAAAAAAGGCAGAAATAACGCTAAGTGAAAACAAAATAATAGCGCGGGCAGGCAATGCGATGCGACGGGGTGGGTCGAGGGAATAAGAAATTTCACGCGGACGAAGTCGCGGGCAGCAGCTAGTATATTATACGAAGTTCGGTTCGATTGCCAAAGAAAATCAGGGGTGGGGGAGCAGCGGGAGGCAGGCATGCCCGTGCCTCGCGTGTCCGCCCCACGGTGCTATAGCTTAAGCTGGGCACTCACAGTTTTTGGAAGTCGGTGGTTTTTTTTTGTAAAAAGTTTTTCTATGCAGTCCGACACTCCGACAGTTACCGCGCTTTTTACGGCGGACAAGCCTTAACCATCATCATCATTTCAGCCGAAAGATAACCACTGCTGGACATAGGCCACTCCCAAGCACCACCACTTCGACCGGTTCCTTGCTTGATAAATAAAATAAATAAATGTGTGTTTGACTCTCTTGGCCCTAAAAGACTGCGTGCCGCATACCTGCCTAATTAATATTTTAGCCTACCCTTAATCCAAATAGCTGTTGGAACTCTTTACAAACTGCTAGGTAAGATGGTACCTACAAATTAATCAACATAATAATTA
The DNA here is from genome assembly GCA_905163495.3 of Cosmia trapezina. Classification (NCBI taxonomy): domain Eukaryota; kingdom Metazoa; phylum Arthropoda; class Insecta; order Lepidoptera; family Noctuidae; genus Cosmia; species Cosmia trapezina. The sequence continues at coordinate 21,189,423 of LR991032.1, read as the reverse complement.
AATTAAATTTATAACAACACATCACAAATAATAATAACTCATCATATAATTTGGACATGAATAATTAGGATTGATTATGTAATACTGACTTGTATAGGTAACTATAAATAGTACAAAATAAGGAAAAATCATTGAATTTAAGTTTCGATAAGCTAATTGTGAGCAGTTCTCTTTAATTTCCCTAAATATTTTTTGTGTTATTTTGAAAAGCGTTACTTTAAATGCTTTTATTGGAATGAATTAATTATGGTATCATCCACTGTTAAGGTATTAAATCGGTTTTTTATTGATTTGTTTACTACTCGTGGTCAATTTATAGATGTAATATTAATCAAGTTTAGTTTAAAAGAAAAAAAAACTTGCTACTTATAGTTTATTCGTTTCAAAATTAAAGTCAAGTTAGATCAATTTTGATGTTCAGGTACCTACTTAAAAATTAATTATTTTTTGCATCTAATCATTTTAGGGTTCCGTTCCGAGGTACGGAACCCTAAAATGATTAACTTATAAATTTTGGTCACTTCGTTAAGTCTTATAAATTTGGTCGTCTGTCTGTGAGTCTGTCAAGACCCTTTTTTAACCGACTTCAAAAAGGAGGAGGTTCTCAATTCGTCGGAAAGTTTTTTTTTTTATTTTTTTTTTTTATGTATGTTCCCCGATTGCTCAAAAATGGCTGGACCGATTTGAATTTTTCTTTTTTTGTTCGAAAGGGTATACTTCCCAAGTGGTCCCATGATCATCAAGTCAGGATCTGATGATGGGATCCCATGGAAATCGAGGGGAACCCTCAAATTTTATGGGCACACTTATATCGATTTCGGTATTTTTTATAGTAACTCGTGCACTTGCTCTCGGAAAGTACCATTTGGTGAACTGGAACTGATGATGAATACCACAGATGGCCATCGGAAATGCTCAATTATATCTAAGTATATCACAGGTTGCGATTCGATTACTTTAATATGGTTTATGCTCGTCAAAATGCATAATGGTGATGGTGACTTCACCTGGATCTTACTAGGAGAACTCATCAAAAATTAACGTCCCTGCATCGGGAAAAGGGGTTGGTATCAGAATGACTGGATCGCAAATTGACCACGTCGCTCTTAGTCCAAATCTCAAAATGTCTAAATATCAAAATACCTAAGTCGCAAAATGACTACATCGCTTTTAGTCCACATCTCATAATGTCTAAATCTCAAAATACCTAACTCGCAAAATGACTACATCGCAAAAAGTCCGAACAGTTGTGTAGGCACCTATACAGGGTTGATATCAGAATGACTGGATACATCATCATTCATCATCGTCATCTGCCTAGCCTTTTCCCAGCTATGTTGGGGCCGGATGCAGCTGAATACCAGTATTATATTTCCCAAAATAGGTGATTTTAACATTTTTGTCTGTTTGTAGGTTTGTCTGTTCAAGCATCAAAATGGACCGATTTGGTTCAAGTTTGGTGTAAAGAGTGAATTTTGGGGAAGCACATTATAGTCTAGGGAAAGTTAGAAAACAAAAACTTTTTGCGATGTAGTCATTTTGCGAGTTAGGTATTTTGAGATTTAGACATTATGAGATGTGGACTAAAAGCGATGTAGTCATTTTGCGACTTAGGTATTTTGAGATTTATACATTTTGAGATTTGGACTAAGAGCGACGTGGTCAATTTGCGATCCAGTCATTCTGATACCAACCCGGGAAAAGCAATATTTTGTAAAACGTGATGAGCAGTTGACATTGGGTAATTGTAACTTAGATAAATTACAAACTGACCCACTAAAAAGGGAAAAATAAAAACTTTTTTACAAAAAACAAAACCGACTTCAAAAAAAACACTACAAAGTGAAAAATAACTTTGATTTTGGAAGTCGGGGGCAAAAACCTAAAATACAGATCCAAAGACACCGACTTCCGAAATCAAAGTTATTTTTCACTTTGTAGTGTTTTTTTTGAAGTCGGTTTTGTTTTTTGTAAAAAGTTTTTTCTAAAGAACGCGTGGAGGTATAAAGTTGAAATTAATAAAAAAATACGTAGGTATATGGTCCCTTGCAGCTCTAAAAAAATCAAGCTTCTAAGTCAACGCAATAAATCAATACAGCTTTTGATACTCGCAAGTAAATCAAAACCTATAGGGTACTTCCCGTTGACCCAGAATCATGTTTGTCAAGAAGCAAGGTCTCACAGCACAAATAAAGGAAAACGTCCGAAGATTGTTTATTTGTGGTTTTTTCACTTACGATGTGTATTTTACCTATACGATGTGTTTTTTTCTTTTTTTTATTTCCCATAACTCTAGGGTATTAATGAGACCATCATTATGAACAACTTTTACTATGGGACCGAACCCAAAATCGCGAAAAAAAAATCAGCTGCCCCCTACATGTAGGTTCGCATAACTCGTCAAAATGTAGGGATCAGCTGATTTTTTTTTCGCGATTTTGGGTTCGGTCCCATAGTAAAAGTTGTTCATAATGATGGTCTCATTAATACACTACAGTTATGGGAAATAAAAAAACACTGTAAATAATGCACATTTAAGGGTTCCGTAATTGATATGAATATTTACGCATGCACAGTATTGTTTTTGTCGACTACAAAAACAAAATTTTAATTTCATAGTACATAAACTTTAAAAAACAAAAGTTTTGATAAACTATGAAAAACAAAGTTATTTCTGCGGTTGTAACCGAATATATCCACAAACTACAACAAAGTCACCAGTACTATAAGAGTCTCTAAGCTAAGCCGCAGACAGACGGACGGACGGATATGGCATAACTTGGGTTCCTTGTTCACTGCGGAACCCTAAACAATAAATGCTGTTCGTTGATTTATAAGGGTGGATCTTGGGTTGTTAAATCCTTCCTTGTAAATCCTGGAAATTCTAAAAGTATATTTTTCTCAAAATTCAGTCAGTTTTTGGTGCCGCTTTGCACGAGGGCACAGATAACGTATCCCTCGTAAATATCAAAGTCGTATCACTATTAGTCCATGAACCACTTCTCATATGAAATTGCCCAGTGTCCTTTCACTATAGGCTGATGTTATCCTATTACCCCTCTCATTGTCACTAGTTGTTGCGCTTCTTTTACACAAGTCTATTTTAAATAATCCGTAAATAGTTAAGTTCACCTATTTTTAATGTCTCATGGCTGTAATAATTAGATAGGTAATAATTTAATAATATAATAATTATATACACTGGCCTGCAAAAATAAGTATCACACTATTAAAATTGCAATAACTTTTTACAGTAAGGTAATTCCACTTTTTAAATCCGGAGACAGTAAAGACAAAAATAATTATAGACCAGTATCCGTGTTGCCGGTTTTCAGCAAGGTGTTTGAAAAGGTAATGCTTAATCAAATGCTCAATCACTTTAACACGAATAAAATACTTCACGATCAACAGTTTGGTTTCACCAAAGGACGTTGTACGACCGACGCCGGTGTAACCTTATTAAAACACATTTTTAACGCGTGGGAAGAGGCCCAAGACGCCATAGGCATTTTTTGTGACCTCTCCAAGGCATTTGATTGCGTCGATCATAAAACCTTACTCTTGAAACTTGAGCATTACGGACTTGGAAAACTTGCCCTCAGTTTAGTAAAATCTTATTTAAATGATAGACAAGAGCAAGTTCAAATAAATGGTGTCAATTCACTCTGTTTAAAAGTTAAAATGGGTGTTCCACAAGGCTCGATACTCCTTTCCTCTTTTTAGTGTATATTAATGATTTACTCCATTTATTAAAAAATCAACCACAAATGGTGCTATTTGCTGATGATACTTCATTAATTTTTAAGGTAGATAGACGTGCTACAAATTTTGACGACGTTAATAACGCCCTACTGCAGATCCAAAATTGGTTCACTGCTAATAATTTAGTATTAAATGGGAAAAAAACTAAGTGCATCAGATTTTCTTTACCAAATGTCAAAAGTAGTGATTGTGAGATAGTATTGAATCAAGAGAAACTAGAATTCGTCGATAAAACCGTTTTCCTGGGGATCGCGTGTTAAAATTCCTCCATACAAACTTTGACACCCACCAATCCCGTCTTCTGGGGTCTCGGGTTGTTTGAAAGAGATACCGTGGCCCTGCCATAGGCAACTAAAGGAACACTGGTGGGTTTTAGTCAGTAAAAATAGCCAGGGAAGTTAAGGAGCACTCGATCCGCATACTCTCAGATAGCATGGCTGTTCTGCAAGCGCTAAGTAGTCACACAGTGGACTCTGGGCTAATATACGAGTGCCACCAGCGTCTCAACCAGGTGGGTAGACTCAATAATATAACCATTCAATGGATCAAGGGACACAGCGGCTCGCTAGGCAACGAAGCAGCCGACGAACTTGCCAGAAGGGGGTCGAGCATGGCACCAGTGGGACCCGAACCCATAGTGCCGCTCCCCTTCGGGTACTTGCGCACTCTGGTAAGGAAACGTACCAGGGACCAGCATCACAAGCTATGGTCGGACCAAGGTGAATGTAGGCAGGCTAGGGAAGCACTCCCTACAATTGATGGCCGCCTCACGAAACAGTTTCTTCGACTAACTAAACAACAGCTGCGTACAGTTACAGCTGCTTTAACTGGCCATGGGTCATTTAATAAACACCTCTTTGTCATAGGAGTCACAGACAGTCCGCTGTGCAGGGCCTGCATGGAGGACGACGAGACAGCAGCTCATGTGCTTCTAAACTGCCCGGTTGTCGCCGCATACAGGGCAAAGTACTTCGGTAACCCAGGTACCATCCGACGGAGGACCACCAGGTACCAGGTTGTCAGTACAAGGCGCTGCTGGCCTTCTTTGAGGAGCTGGGGTGGATCGAATAACCGATTTTACCCACCCATACGCAAAATACGCGCATTGTCGTGGAGTTGCGGATACCAGCCCGTATTACCTATTACCTATTACCTATTAGTCAGTAAAAATATGACACGCCCTTCCGTCCCACCCAGAGCGGAAGAAGTCATTTGATGATTTCCCATCCACAAAAAGGGTGTAGTTTAGGAAAACAAAAAATGATTAATTTTATAATTAACTTAGATGAATATTCGTGCTAAGTTTCAAGTCTAATAACTCAAGAGCTAAGATTTTTCATACAAACTTTCATACCCTATTTTATTACCTTAAGGATGGAATTTCCAAAAATTCTTCCTGAACGGATGTTTACACTATATAAGGTATGTATGTACAAAATTTCATGTCTCTAAGTCCAGTGGTTTGTACTGTGCGTTGATTATTATCAGTCAATGAGTCAGGCAGGACTTTGAATTTTATATATATAGATTTACAAGACCATAAACTTTTGATTGGTTTTCCTGTAATCTGTAGGTAAAGAACTATTTTATGTATTTTTTTCAAAATTTTAGGCTCAGTAGTTTCGGAGATAGAGGGGGGAATGGTCAATTTTCGTCTATTTTCTTAAATAACTTCAAAACAATTTATTTTAAAGTTATAAAAAAAATATATTTGTGACCCTCACAGTAAGACCTTTCATTTGATATGTCACACGCTACAGTTTGCAAAACTTTTTTTTTATTTGTACTTATTTTCCCCCCAAAGGACCCCCAAATTCAAAATTCATTTATTTACGTTTCATGTCCGTGTTTGGGTTACCAAAATACATATGTGTACCAAGTTTCAACTTAATCGGTTCATTAGATTCGGAGCAAATTGGCTGTGACAGACGGACAGACAGACACACGAGTGATCTTGTAAGGGTTCCGTTTTTCCTTTTGTGGTACGGAACCCTAAAAATGCTAATTCTGTTAAATTCTTTAAAAAAAGAATGTCGTTATCGCTGAAAATAGAGAGATGTTCGACGCCAAAGTTTATTTTTGTGGATCAACTTCCAAATTTTTTATTGGGATATCAAACTATTTTTTACTATTGTATTTGGTTAAAATTTTGCTTTAAACCTTTCTCTGTCCACTAAATTTTTTGCGTTGGATAGTTTCATTGCGTTACGTCATACTCGACAATCCAATATACAATTTTTTGTGAATATTGTGCTAATACCGCGCCTTAAAAGGAAAAAATAATGGAATAGAAAATGGTTGTGTACTCAAAGAGTCACATACATACTATGTCCCAGATATACATTATGTAATGGTCCACCATCTCCAGCGGCTTGCAACTATTTGTAACAATTGCGAACAGGCAGCCGGAAAATTATATGAGGAAACCATTAATAAAATTTTACCTTACATTTAATAGTTTATTAAATTATTATGCATAAATCATATAAGCTTTGGAACACGCACACGTAATAAAATGTTTCGCGACTTTATTATTTTAAACGTATTGCTAGTATTTACAACGAGTGTTAATGCTATTTTTACTGAAACAAATTCGCAAAAAACACTAAACAGCGGTATAAAAAAATATTTAAACAAATGTTGTCCATCGGGTACATATGTGGGATACAGGAAAACCTGTGTCAATTACAATGTCACGTTTACTTTTTCCAAGGTAAAAGTATATGATGAGGATATCAACCTCTCAGGAAAGTCATTTGAAGATTTATTTACTCTTGTGCCAAACAAATTCAACAACACAACATTTCATGCAGAAGTTCTTGACGTCAAAAAGCTGGATCACAGAGTATATCTTACTGAGGTATGTTTTTTTTTGTTTTACTTAGGTCATATAACTTTTACCCGAGGAATGAAAACTGCGATTTGACAGTTTCTGCATAGAACATAGTAGTATTATATGTCAAAATATTATTTATTTATTTTATGTGCTTAAAAAATTTTCATAAATATACTGAGGGGAGTGCCTGAGACTAAATATAAAAACTGAAGGAGCCATTTTTTGTAAAAACCAAAATTATCTGAATATTACCCCACCACGGAATACCATACGACATCACACTATGAAAATAACTGAAGTATACTAAACGGGCTGTCTCAAAATCACGAATTTTCTAACGACGCGGCAGCGTATGCTGCAGAGCTAAGCTTTTTTGATAATTATATAACTCTATGTGGGGCCCCATTGAAGCTTGGCAACCAAAGTTATGCCTAAGGACACTGTGGTCACTTCGGGTTTCAACTCGTCACCCTATATGAGCACATTGGTATTACTTGCGAGGAAGTATCGTCAACTTTATGCATTTAGTTGTTTCTGTAGTACCCAGCTTTTGGCCCAGGGGGGGGGGGGGGGCAAATCATAAATTTCTTAAGCCGGGTGTGTTTTTTTTGCCTCATCAGTCTGCTCAATGTCTTCGGCAAAATGTATGAAAGACTTATTTAGCAACTTGGCAGTTGTAATTACGTTTATTTTGAGTCTTATCATTTTGACAGATTAGTTGTACTCAAGCATGGCGACGCATCGCAATAAGTAGCAACTTGGCAGTTGTAATTACGTTTATTTTGAGTCTTAGCATTTTGACAGATTAGTTGTATTCAAGCATGGCGACGCATCGCAATAAGTAGCAACTTGGCAGTTGTAATTACGTTTATTTTGAGTCTTATCATTTTGACAGATTAGTTGTATTCAAGCATGGCGACGCATCGCAATAAGTAGCAACTTGGCAGTTGTAATTACGTTTATTTTGAGTCTTATTATTTTGACAGATTAGTTGTATTGAAGCATGGCGACGCATCGCAATAAGTAGCAACTTGGCAGTTGTAATGACGTTTATTTTGAGTCTTATCATTTTGACAGATTAGTTGTATTCAAGCATGGCGACGCATCGCAATAAGTAGCAACTTGGCAGTTGTAATGACGTTTATTTTGAGTCTTATCATTTTGACAGATTAGTTGTATTCAAGCATGGCGACGCATCGCAATAAGTAGCAACTTGGCAATTGTAATTACGTTTATTTTGAGTCTTATCATTTCTTTGTTAGGGTTTCATACCTCAAAAGGATAAAACGAAACCCTCATAGGATCACTCGTGTGTCTATCTGTCCGTCTGTCACAGCCAATTTACTCTGAATCTAACTGACCAATTCAGATTAAAGGTACACATATGAATTTCTGTGACCCAAACACGGACCTGTAACATAATAATAAATGAATGTTTAATATGGGGTCACTAATGGAGGGAAGATAGCAAAACTTTTTTTTATAATTTTCCTATCTTCCCTCCATTAGAAAAGTTTTGCTAACGGTAACTGTCAAACGAAAGGGCTCTCAAATAGATTTTTTTATAATTTTAAAATAATGGATTTAAAGTTATTTAAGAAAATAGTTATATACCTAAAGATTACAGGAAAACCTATAAGAAGTCTATGGTCTTTAAATAACATGGTAAATCTCTCAATAGTGTGCGTACAAACTTACATTTGAAGTTGGAATTTACGGGAGAACATGTTTTTCAACTACAATTTTAAGTTTGTTCTTGGAAAAATAAACCCTAACTAAGGAACACTTCGTTGTGCGAGGTCCGACAACACTGGTTTTTTTTTCTGGTTTACAGTGTGAAGTTTTAATTTCTTATGAACTAACGTTTATTTTGGTATATTTTTAAGTTTATTATTAATGTAGTAAGGAGTTTACAGTTATTTCTGAGCGCTTTTTGCTGTTTTAAATGGGATTTTTTTATAGCTATTCAATACATATTTCAAAATTCTGAGACCGCTATGGACTAAAACACTATTTAAGAAATATTATTATATATTTTTCATTTCATTTGCTTATTGTACTAATAGTCAATCCACGAGCTCGAAAAAATGCAGTCACGCCATTAGAAAAAATTGCGAAAAGTGAGGCCACTATGGACTATACGAGGGCTGCTATTTATGTATCCGGAACTGGCCAGTTACAGAACAATATTAAAAAAGTAATATGACATTTAAAAATAGAACTCTTTGGATGAAGAATACAATTTGTTTCATGTAGCTGTCATTTGTTTTTACTTTGTGGCGTCATTTTGAAAATTGCGTGTCTTTATCACCATGGATTTAACTCGTGATAATTTTCGTGCTATAATTTATTACGATTTTCGCCGAGGGCTAACTCAAAAAAAGTGCATCGATCAACTCACTTCGACTTTTGGGGACGAAGCACCATCGAAAACTACTGTGTATCACCGGTTTAGTGAGTTTAATCTTAGACGGTCTGTGCTCACGGACAAATCTAAAGAAGGTCGCCCTAAATCGGTTGTTGTACCTCAAAATATTGATGCTGTGCGGAAACTAGTAATGCAACATCGTCATGTTATATATTGCGAGATAGCCTATCTTTGGGCATAAGTATGACGAGTATATATAAAATATTACACGAACATAGTTGAAAAAAAATGTTGCCAACTAATTAGTTTAAAAGTTTTCTTAAAAGAAGTAATTACTAATTCCAGAGCGGAGTAATTCAAGTGGAACTCCCAAATGCGTACGATCGATGGAGACCAATAGCGAAAGATAGCTACTGCATAGACGTAGACAACCGTGATGGGGACGAGGAACCGCGGTTTTGGGCAATTCTGGAGACCCCCGAGAGTACTCCCAACAACATATGGTTGACAATCGGTAAGACAATTTGCGAAAGAGATATTCTGCGAAAGAGGCATCGTGAGAATAGAAGTAGTCATTCTGCGAAAGCGACATTATGAGAAAGCTATTGTCTAGTGGTCGGTCGTCATCGTCAAGTGTCTATGTTCGGACTTTTAATTAGCTGCAGTAAAATGACACTAAACTGTCATTTCGTTAAAAAATGTTCCCATTTGATAGCGAAATGACAGTAAAGTGTCTTTACTGCAGCTAATATTGATTTTAAATTCTTATATTGTTAAACTAGCGACCCGGCCCTGCTTCGCATGGTTTTTACGACTTGACAAAACGTGAAGGTTTCTTTATTATAGTGTATAAAATTTAAATAATAATGTATTATACTTAAAAACCTTGCGGAATAAATTCTCTAAATGATAGTGAAAACTGCATCAAAATCCCTTGCGTAGTTTAGAAGAACAACGCGGCCATACAGACAGACACGAAAAGCGACTTTATTTTACTAATAATTTACTAATAAATCCAATAATCATCACTATCACTACATAGTATAAAACAAAGTCGCTTCCCGCTGTCTGTCTGTCTCTATGTATGCTTAGATCTTTAAAACTACGCAACGGATTTTTATGTGTTTTTTTTTAGTAGATAGAGTTATTCAAGAGGAAGGTTTATATGTATCATACATGTGCGGGCGAAGCCGCGGGCAAAAGCTAGTAATATTACCTGTCACCTGACAAGTTGAACTGTCAAGACTTGGCCAAATTTTAGCAGTATCTGTTTCATTCCATACAACAAAAATTGAAAATATTTTTTTGAAGAAAAACGTATCATAACAATTATTTATTTATTTATTATTTATATATACTTTATTGTACACCAAAAAAATACAAAACAAAAGAAAACATGTACACTTCAAAACATACAATGGGCGACCTTATCGCTTTCCGCGATCTCTTCCAGGCAACCTTAGGATGGACAGTGATTTATCAGGATATGATATGGGGCTGTTGTTGGTGCAAATAGTAAATACCAACCTAAACAATATTAAACTAAAATAGATACATACATATCCTAAATAATAGATACATAAATACATACATACTAAATATTTAAGCAACGAAAATTAATGAAGACTAAAGATGTTTAATTTAACAGTTATGAGAACAAGATCACAACGACAAGTAATGTTCCTTTACGAGCCTTTTAAACATAGGTAACGACTGCGCGCGTTTAATTTGAACGGGCAATGCATTCCACAAACGAGCAGCCTGGACAGTAAAGGATTTGTCGAGGAAAGTTGTGGAATGCGTAGGCATTTTGAGCTTCAAGTTATCTGATGACCTTAAAAATTTCGCGTGGGAGTCGCAAAGAAACTGGAAACGTTTCTTGAGATAGAGAGATTATTCATCAGAATGTAACGTAACGTATTTGTAAAAAAACCCCAATGTCCCTCATAAAGCAGTTTCAATCCACCGTGCGCCGCGCCGCGCCGCGACATGTTTCACGTACTATAATACTTTCACTTTGACTTGTATACTAAGTCGTTGGTCTCGACGAAGCAATCGAGAATTGTAATCTAGTAGAATTGATGGCTAAACAAACTTACCTAAAGTTAAGTTTGACCGTAATTACGAGTCGCTGCATCCGAAAGGATTTACATAATTCACTTCACGTTTACTTTGTCAACAGGTACGCTGCTATCAAGCTTCTTCATGCTGCTGGTGTTGATAGTATACTACTTGCTGCCTGAACTTCGGAACTTTCATGGCTTGATCCTGATGGCGTACGTCTTCAGTCTGTTCATGGCCTTCTTGCTGTTGGCCGTTGTTCAAATAAATGAAGTCAACACTGAGGCGTGCCTAGGTGTAGGTAAGGTATCATATACAGGGTGTTAAAGACTGGAAGCCGACCCCAACACGGTTGGCAAAATGTTAAGCAGATTGAATATTTAACTTGTGACCCATATAGTAGTATTCTACTATTTTTATAACCGTAATCATGGAATTTAGACAAAGAACAAATTAAACCTTAATATTATTCACAATGGTGTAAGTATCAATGACACAAACACCACAAAATTTCTAGGAATACATATAGAGAATACATTGACATGGGGCGTTCAAATCGAGAAAGTATGTAGTAAGCTAAACCAATATTCATATGCATTAAACATGTTAAGGAGAACTGTAGGTGAATCAACATTACTAACCGCATATCATGGACTAGTTGCATCATTTTTAAGATACCTATGGCATAATTTTTTGGCGTAATGCAACTGGAAAAGAAACTGCATTTATCGCACAAAAACGGTGTATCCGAGCCATCTGGAATATACAAAAGACCGACAGTTGAAACCTCATTTTAAAAATTTAAAAATTTTAAGTTTACCGTCCATGTAGGTACATCTACGAGACTGCCCTTTTTGTCAGGCGCAACCTGTCTAAGTTTTCACAAGTGAGTAGCCTGCGCAGAGCCTACGTTACATTTGGTTCCACATAAAACTGCATTATTTCGGAAAAGCACATTTGCAATGGCCCCGAAGGTTTATAATAAACTACCGAAGTGTATTAAATCAGCAAATAACATTAATGTATTTAAAAAGAGGTTATTTCTATTTCTTATCGACAAGACATATTACTCTATTGAGGAATTCCTTAATGACCGAATATAGTATATTTTTATTTTTAATATTATTGATATTATTATTATTGATATTATTATAATTATGATTATTATTGATATTATTATTTTAACACCTACTATTTGTACACCATTATATGGTAGGACATAGAAATCATAACCTGACTGTAACACCAATAAATAAATTGAATTGAATTGAATTTTAGATACTAGGTACAGTACGTGACCCGTGTAGTAGTATTCTACTATTTTAGATACATAAGTAACACACAACTACATGACTGTCATTATGAATATTTCTAGCGGGCAGCTTATATTTCTTCTTCCTGGCTGCCTTCTGCTGGATGAGCGTCATGTCCTACGATATGTGGTGGACCTTCAGGTAATTTATCAAGTTTGTTCGTCTATCTACTAACTTCACTCTTCGTTAATCAAAACCCCCCATTTAGTGCTTCAGATTCTCTGTGACTCTATAGAATCTTCAATGTCCAACGTGGTCTACTAGAACGTAACAGAACATTCTATAATAATATTACTTCGTTTTCGCTTAGCGTTATATTTATATTTCATTATTTCTTTTTTTTTCTTTTTGCTCTCGTTTACGCTTAGCGTTATATTTATATTTCATTATTTCTTTTTTTTTTCTTTTTGCTCGGCTCCTAAGGGTCCTTAAGAGACTTCCTCAAGAATTGGACTCTCAAATACAAAAACATTATTTCAAATCCGACTGGTAGTTACAGAGATTAGCGCATTCAAACAAAAAACAAACTCTTCAGCTTAATTATTAGTATAGATACTAGCTGTACCTGCGGCTTTGCCCACGCAACAATATTCGTTAGGTAATGACACAGCAAATTAATTACAGACGTTCTTAAGATAGTCAATCTACTATACAGCTATTCTCATTGGTGGGGGGGGGTCTGCAAACTAATTGCATAACACTGCTATTTGTAATCAATCACTATCTGAACGATTTTGAGCATCCATATTTTGTTAATCCATTGCTTCATATGTTCGAAAAATTTGTCTGTTCAACAAAGTGAATAACGCAATGAATGTTGTTGAACTGTCAAAATGAAACCGATTCCTACTGATAGGGTGTTACGCAATTGCCCCGCTGGTTATACGTAGTTGGTATGGTCTAGGGAATGAATGGCATACCACAATTAAAAGACTTCACTCATGTGAAAGTCTGGAACAAAAATGTCTTCCATGTATTTTGTGTTGGGCGTTGATTAGCTGCGCCACAGAATTTCAGTTTTTCTCATGTCTCTTTTTACGTTCAGAACCTACCTAAAATTGTTTCAAATAAAGTTTATTATTAAGTATTAAAAAAATATATACCGTAGGCGTCAGTTATTTTTATAGTGATGTCAGTCAGCATCAATAAAAATCTTTATTCGGACTCCTTTATTGAATTTCATTTTAATTAAAGGCAGTATTGGCTACTGTACGTCAATTATAATATTACGTCACAAAATTCTAGTAAACATATTTTAAACCAAATTCAAGATTCCTCTCAATATTTTGCCTTCTCTGCAGGTGCCGTGAACATTTATTTTACATTAATTAATAATTAATTTTAATTTTTAATTTACAGAAGTATTATGAAACCACGCTTGCATCGGCATGGAGACCGGTTCAAGTTCCTGATGTACTGCTTGTACGCTTGGGGAGTCCCGTTTCTCCTGACCATTGGCCTGGTCGTGGTGAACACATACAATGATGAGATGAGACACCTGCCTTGGTTCGTCACGCCTGGCATACCCGAGAAAGGATGCTTCCTTCATGGTTGGCATACCGATTGTTTCACTAATCCTTTCGCGAGATATTTAAGGATACGTTTCTCCTTCTCTTAACTTCATAAGTCTTCGATCCACCCAAAGGCTGACTGTAAAAAATCACCAATTATTTTCTCATTAGCTTAATACTCACATACTGAGGGCCTATTTCACGATGTCCAAATAGCCACTACTTACCGAATAAATTCAAAAATGGAACAGAATTTATGAAATTATCTGCCAAGTTAGTTAATAGGAATATGTTAACATTGTCAACATCCAAGTAAAGTTCTAAAGCAAGTCTTTCAAAAATAATTATAATATAATAGGTCTTTACCTATGAAATTGCCGTTTTGTATGAAAAAATTTAAACGAATTTTTTTCATGTATTTTTTATTTGTATTAATTGAAGTAATCACCCATGCAATCAATGCATCTTTGCCAACGCAGTGGCAGTTTATTGATGCCCTTCTTAAAGAAATCAGCTGGTCGGGAGGCAACAAATTCTTCAAAGGCATTTTGTACTGCCTCTCGGGTATTGAATTTTTTTCCCGCCAAGAAGTTATCCAAATTCTGGAAAAAGTAGTAGTCTGTAGGCGCAAGGTCTGGTGAGTAGGGCGGATGACGGAGAGCTTCCAACCCCAGTTCTTGCAACTTGGAGACCGTCTGCTGTGTAGTATGAGGTCGCGCGTTGTCGTGCAGGAGCAGCGGAGACGAGCGATTGACCAATGCTGGTTGGAGATGTGCCAGCTTCTCCATCATTGTGTTCAGTTCTTCACAGTACACATCTGCAGTAATGCTCACCCCGTTTGGTAAGAAGCTGTGATGAATCACACCGGCGCTAGACCACCAAACAGTGACCATCACTTTTCTAGGGGTAAGTTTTCGTTTAGGGCATTGTTTAGGTGCTGAACCAGGATCCAACCAACTTGCTGAGCGCTTGCGGTTATCAAACAGAATCCATTTTTCATCGCAGGTAACAATGCGGTTCAAAATTCCTTCATTTATGTGTCTGTTGAGCAGTGCAAGGCACGTCTCGACGCGTACTTCGCGCTGGCGATCATTGAGTTCGTGGGGCACCCATTTGTCAAGCTTTTTTACCTTGCCAATTTGACGCAATTGGACCAATACTGTTTTGACGCTAACGTCGAAAGCTGCTGCTAATTCAGCCGTAGATTGTGTATCATCAGCTTCCACAATCGCCTTTAATTCGTAATTGTCGACCAAAGTCTTCGGACGACCGCGAGGTTCATTTTTCAGGTCGAAATTTCCAGAACGGAAGCGAGCAAACTAATAACAGGTGGTGCGTTGGTTTGTAGTGTTAGCTCCGTAAACGTCGTTGATATTGCGTGCCGCTTGTGCCGCGTTGCTGCCACGACGGTACTCATATTCCATAATTACTCGAATTTTTAACGTATCCATGATGACGAAAAAGATTGAAATGCGATGAAAATGTAACACTAATCAATAAACAAAATAATGACTACTTTTGGAAAAAAAAAATCCTTGTTTTTAAAATAAAATTAATTTGAAATTAGAATTCTTAGCCAAACAAAAATTATTTTGATTTGAAATGGCCAGTACTGCAGAACGGCAATTTCATAGGTAAAGACCTAATATAAACTGATTAATACAGCTTTGTGTTGATAATCAAGTTAAGAATGTTATTTCTCAAATTAAAGATTTAGGGCCTATTTCATAAATGTCCAATGAAATTATCTGCCAAGTAAGTTAATAGGAACTTAATCGTAGGTGGTGAAATAGGCCCTAAGAGCCAGGTGTAGTCAGAGTGGTAGGGTGCAAATGCAAATACACCTTAACATTAAATATAGTGGTCAATGCAATTGTCAGTGTAATGTAAAATGTCAGTGAGTGCCATCGGGCTCGAATCAAGAAATAAAAATGCAAGTTTTCCGACCTAAACCGCGTCTATTAGAACACTAAGGACCTGTTTCACCACCTACGATTAAGTTCCTTACTTGGTAGATAACTTCATACAAATTCTGTTCTATTTGTGAATTTATTCGTTTAGTATTAAATTCACAAATGGAACAGAATTTGTATGAAATTATCTATAAGTAGTGGCTATTCGGACACCGTGAAATAGACCCTAAATTACATTTTGATACTGAATGCATCATCCATGCTCTGCATGCTGCTGCTGCATAATTGTCATACTTTCTAATGTAGATCGCACGTGTAAGTGCAAAGATACGAACTTATTTATTGCACAACTCATTACTAACTAAATCAATTTGTATGAAATTATCTATAAGTAGTGGCTATTCGGACACCGTGAAATAGGCCCTAAATTACATTTTGATACAGAATGCATCATCCATGCTCTGCATGCTGCTGCTGCATAATTGTCATACTTTCTAATGTAGATCGCACGTGTAAGTGCAAAGATACGAACTTATTTATTGCACAACTCATTACTAACTAAATCATTTTAAAAATCATGTACAATCATACAAACTTATTTATTGCACAACTCATTACTAACTAAATCATTTTAAAAATCATGTACAATCATACAAATTTGTATGAAATTATCTATAAGTAGTGGCTATTCGGACACCGTGAAATAGGCCCTAAATTACATTTTGATACAGAATGCATCATCCATGCTCTGCATGCTGCTGCTGCATAATTGTCATACTTTCTAATGTAGATCGCACGTGTAAGTGCAAAGATACGAACTTATTTATTGCACAACTCATTACTAACTAAATCATTTTAAAAATCATGTACAATCATACAAAAAATCATGGCTGCATCAATAAAAAATTTAATACAACTGGGGTACCCAATTGATGCAGCCCACTGTAATTTTTACTGATAGAAAACCTCCCAGTAGTAGGTAACCCAGTTGGAACCTCCTCTCAAGACTCCCATTTTAAGGAGTCTATTTGTACAGCGTACTCTCTTGCTCATTACGATAATTTTGTATGCAGGTGGCGAAAAACTGTTGTACTTTTATATGCCAATGCTGATCCTGATTATCTGCAACTGGATGTTTTACCTGATGACCGCGTTCAACATCTGGCAAATGAATCAAGGGACTGCAGTACTGGATTCTACTGCTGCAGGAAATAAGCAGGCACATCGTGCTCAAACACAACGGTGAGTAAACTTGTAAATATAAAGTCAGGGAAATTAATTGACTAAAATGAAGAGGTGTCGTAAGTATAGCTCCATCTCTTTCGCATACTGAACTAAGATTAAAATAATTATTACTGCTTTAAGAGGTATACAGATGGGACACTCCGCGGTTTAGGTATGAAGCTACAAGTACACGGCGGGCCCCGTCCACGGGGATAATTCAGTAGTACTGCCGCGCCCCGAAGGTATAAGACTTACGCGATAGAAAGAGAGGCAATGTGTAGGTGAATATAACTGTAGGTAATTAGCGTTCTGCGAACTGAATAGCACTTTATTGTGTCGTAGCAAGAGTAGCTTTTTATTTAAATGATTTTGCGGAGTGTCCCATCTGTATTAATCTGTGGTGGTGGTAGGTCGGATCAGATTCATCTTTTCTGGTTTTTTCGGGAACAGAATTTTAACTAATAAAAGGGCTGAATTTTGTTAACTTATTATTAAAGGCTCCTGCAGACAGTCGCGACGCAACTCCGGTAGAACAATTTTAATGAAGTTTCCATAAAAATTGTTCCACTAGAGTCGCGTCGCGCCGTCGCGTTGCACCTATGTACGGAAGCCTTATTTCTAACTTCGAAGTGTAAGTATCTTCTAGTTATGCAAAAATATCAAATTTTACAGGTTCATACTTTATCTGAAGCTGTCGGTGGTGATGGGTCTGAGCTGGTTGCTGGAAATAATCAGCTTCGTGTGGCCTAGTTTTAATAAAATCTGGTTCCTAACCGACGCCTACAACAGCCTTATAGGCCTGGCAATGTTCCTCATATTCGTGTGTAAGAAGAAAATATGGAAGAAACTGTGTCAACGGTAAGTGTTTTTTTAACTATGCGCAATCAACGTCTCATCAGTAGAAACAATTTGACTTTGATAGCGTCTTTATGTCGAAGCAGTTATGGTGATTTTCGTAGTGTAACTGATGTGCGGTTGACTGTACCAATAGGCCAAGTGGCCGTCATCTAGAAACGCAAATATTTAAATCACAGTTTTGCACTCAGTTCGGAATGACGACGCGCGGTTAACGGGTGTGTCTGTCAACCGAAAATTCGACCGTAAAGCCAACACGAGAGTGTACCAGGACTACGACCTTGCAGGCTCGGGTGGCACACAAGCTCAACAGTTTTATCATAGCAACATCAGCTTAATAACCGACTTTGCAGTCTCGGGTGGCACACAAGCTCAACAGTTTTATCATAGCAACATCAGCTTAATAACCGACTTTGCAGTCTCGGGTGGCACACAAGCTCAACAGTTTTATCATAGCAACATCAGCTTAATAACCGACTTTGCAGTCTCGGGTGGCACACAAGCTCAACAGTTTTATCATAGCAACATCAGCTTAATAACCGACTTTGCAGTCTCGGGTGGCACACAAGCTCAACAGTTTTATCATAGCAACATCAGCTTAATAACCGACTTTGCAGTCTCGGGTGGCACACAAGCTCAACAGTTTTATCATAGCAACATCAGCTTAATAACCGACTTTGCAGTCTCGGGTGGCACACAAGCTCAACAGTTTTATCATAGCAACATCAGCTTAAGGCGACGATAAGTGACTTTAATGATTTTAAACTAAAGATCACGTCTTAACGGGTAGTTAACGGGTAGTGTTACTCTATTTTAGTTACAGTAAACACTCAATATTATTAAGTATTTTTGTAATTTATTTTGTAACGATAGACCAATAAATTATTCTTATTCTTATTCTTATAATGATTTGGAAAAAAATATCCCCAAAAAAAAATCCAAAAAAAACAAACAAATGGAAATTACTTATTAGAATGAAACAACCCATTTTTTATCTAACAGTACTTTAACAAGGGTGGGTTGTAAATTGGTACAACCCACCATTACTGTCATTTCGTTAAAAAAATATTGCCATATTATCATTATTTTATTTGCCAAGTAAGTTAATCGTAGATGGTTAAACAGTCCCTTCTATGTGTAATTTTACTGCAGCTAATTAAAAGTCCGAATATAGTGTCGAGCAAATACAATGGCATACGGCAGAATATCGGAAGCCGTAGTAAAATTTCAATCTGTTTCCACGAAAACAAACAAAGCGGACTCGAACTGCGTCTGCGCCTACATTTTTTTTCTTTAATTTCGCAAAGGAGGTGTATGCAAGGGCAAAAGTACTAATAAATAAGTTTGAAAATTTTTGGTCCACTCTTCTCGTCCTCAAAACCGAGGACAGAAGAATTATTGGAGATTATCTCATGTTGAATTGTCAAAAGTTCTAGATAACTTATTAGGTTGTGCCATGTTAGGGTTTGTCGAAAAAATATCACATTTGACAGAGGCGAGGCGTGAGCATTGACAGCGGTGGCGGAAAACAATAAAAGTGACAAAAAATAGACAATCTTTTCGACGCGAGAGCGAGTGAATGGGTCAAGTCAAGTGGGTCAAGTTCGAAGGCATTTTTGGTCGTGTTCACGAGGTTTTATGGTTTTATGTTCCTATTTACTACTTCATCTGGTTTTCGATGACAGCACAAATGCTGCAAATACCTTCTTACAAAAAATAACATTTCGTTTGTCCCACAGCTGCGGGGGGAAGAAGATAATGCGCTGGTCAACCAAGAGCCGCAGCAAAGAAGACTCCAGCCAAGAGAATATCGCTCTGCAATCGTCGGTATCTCCTCAACCAAATGGACTGTACGGTTGATGATTCGGTGGAGAAGGCTCATAGGCAACGAGGCGCTGGTGGTTAAGCTCCACAGCTCGTACTTGCCACGCCTTGTTGCTTGACTGTCGGTCATCTATAGATTCTACTTTGCGGAGAGTGCTCGGGAGCTACACGACCTGATCCTAGATCTCATTTTTCTTGCGACTTCTAGATGTACTTTTTTTTTGCGTAATGAAAAATAAAAAATATATTTCTGCCACTATAAAAACACGATTAATGTTGTTGTACTGTCAAAATGAAACCGATTCCGATTGGTAGCGTGTTACGTAATTGCACCGCTGTCTTGACACGCTCCACTTCCGCAGACGGCAACTACGCCCTGGTATTTAATGTAATATAATTTCATAATCTCGGAATAAATGATATTTCTCCATGAGATTAAGGAACAGTCATATCATAGTGACTTCCATGGTATACCTGATTAAAAACACAACATCACGAATTTGGTAATCAAAGCATCTTTGTAATTCTGAAATAAATATCGCAAACAAAAAAATTTGGAGTTTGCAGTTTGATGGTACGGGTGCTGTTTTCTTCGGTATAGCGAAAGCGTTTGACAAAGTCTGGCACAAACTCGGTGTGCCAGACCGTCTCGTGCTCAAATTACGAGACTTTTTGTCAAACCGCACCTTTCGTTATCGTATCAAAGGAGCGCTTTCCTCTCCGCACCCCGTTCGGGCAGGTGTCCCTCAGGGCTCTGTGCTTGCTCCCCTCATTTTCAAGCTATTTGCCAGCAGCATCCCGAAAAGTAAAAAGGCACAGTTGGCTCTGTCTTCTTCACTTAATAAAAATCTTATATTTAATTAAAATAATTCAATTCAATTATATTCACTGATTCACAACACACAGCCTGCTGGGAATAATGAAATTATGCACAAGAGTAACGAAGGAAGTTTTTATTTTGAATTCATAGGTTTACTATAACGTGTCGACATGTCAAAACAGATAGATTTCTGAAAATTTCATCCCCTTTTTAAAACATATAGGGTACGGGTTAAAAAGGGGATGAAAGTTTTTTTAATGGAAGTTCGTAATTTTTCTTGTAGCGCAGAAATCTATCTGTTTTGATGACGCCACATCTTAGTAGATTGCACCAAACAAGGGCGGGTCACTTGTGTTGTAATGGAAGTCGCAAGCACCATTGCAGAGCGGGCCTGGGACCTGGGGATTTAACCCAGTACGCCAACCTGGTTTCGAGCCCCAGGTCGAGCGAAGTGATCTCCAATAAGAATTTGTCATCAGCCCAGAGTCTGTATAGTGTCTGGTTTACAGCTTTACGGATAGGACTTAAAAATACTTCACTGTCGAATTATAGAACTACCATACACCTCTGCCTAACCCATCGGCAATTCAGACGTGAATCTGAACTAACTTTTTATGTACACACACATAAACTCACGCCTTCTTCCCATGGGGGTGGTAGGTAGAAACTACAGAACGCCATATCACTACGATCCTTACATACTCCATTTGCCTCGTGAAACGTTCATACAATGATATCTGGTCATACACGAACGCCGGCTGCGAGTACTAGGTATGCACCTGACCTTTCTGAAGAACATCACCAATAAGGTCAGGTAATAATTATGTAGTTTGATGGTTATTATTAGCACAAACGGTATATTTACCATGTTTACTGTTATTATAGTTGAGTTCCCGATATTTCGGCACTGTTGCAAGCACCATGATCACGGATAAACTGAAGTTATTGGGAGGGAGTTTGATGGAGGATGTTTGTTTTATTAAATGTATGATTTCGTATCTTTTCTATTTAAATTTTATGATAAGAATTGATTGTATTTTTCCCTAAATTAGTTAATTTGTTTGTTTATTTCATTCTGTAGTCTCGATGAGGCTAACTAGCTTAACTGTAGCCAACTTCAAACTTTTATTATATTTCATTTAAAACTAGCACTTCCCGCGCGGCTTCTCCCGCGTGGATGTCGAAAAATATCCCACGGGAACAAAAATCCTCTTATCACTTCTCTTTTTATTGTTTATGATTTGTTTGCGAGATGTTATTGTATGAGTTGACGTCAAACAACAGAAAAAAGCCGAGAGCATCGATAACCCGACGAGTTAAGGCGCAGATTTCCTAAAAACGATCAAAAAGGTGTTTTTTTAAAGCTGTGTATCTCATAAACCCTAAACAATTTTGACATGTAAAAAAAATATGATATTTTCAAGTCCTTTTCGCATACAGTGATTGAAGCCAAAACATAATTAAACATACTTTAATGCACCAAAAAAATCTTTAAACATACCTCCTAATAATCTTTAAAAGCTGTTTATCCCTTCATTAGCAATTATAATTAGAATTAAAAATATACTATCAAATGTCAAATTCCAAACTGCATCCAGTGATGGATTACTTTTTATTAAATAGTTAATTTCTAATTTTATAAGATTTTATTTGCACTTTTACGACATAATTCCGAGAATCTTCTATCTCGTGCGTCACACTAGACAGCCATAAAGCCATTTTTCACTTACACACCGAGCTAAACCACGCTTGGCTTTAATTGATAACGTCAATTCACAGCCTATCATCTCACGTGAGATGTTATTGTATGAATTGACGTCAAACAACAGTAAAAGGACAGAGGGCATCGATAAGCTGACCGGTCAATTGATAACGTCAATTTACAGAATAACATCTCGCTTATATGAGTAACCTTATGGATTCAAACTTATTGAAACATTTACATTTCAATAAGTTTGATAAGGTTACTGACATATGCTTACATTTAATAAACAACATTTTAAGCTATATACAATATTACAAGTTAACACTATTTACACTAGGTACTAAAGTAAATGACTAAACATCTAACTATACAAATAAATACAAAAACAAAAGGACTCTTAGGCGTCGATGTCATCCGTAAACGTGCCCAGAAGACTGGCAGTATTTTTGATTTTGCCATCTTTTGCTAGAACATGAAGATTTAGTGGGTTGGATAAAATGTACTATTAAAAAAAAAAAAAAAAAATAATAAAAAAAAAAAAAAAAGGTTCCGACGAATTGAGAACCTCCTCCTTTTGGAAGTCGGTTAATAACATTTTGCACTCAAATGATCTTATGTGTTTTTTTTTTTTCAAATTACCATTATTTTCACCGTAAAAACTAATTACCTAAACTATTGGCGCCCAGCAACTCAGTCTCGCTCTCACTCAGTCCGCGAGCAGTATCATGCGAGCGATATAAAAAGCTGAGGTAGCATGGGCTCATAAAGTGTCTCAGAAAGGCATGGTTTCTTCATGATACTTCTATATTTGAGAATGACTTCCACTAACCTTTTCCTGGTAGTATCTTGAGCCATATAGTATTGTGACCCTTTTTCGCCAATAGTTCTTGGCCATAACGAATAGACAACCGTGACATTGGTGCAGGGCACGGAGTAAAGAAAGAAGGTGCAGGGTCACAACAATTATCTAAACAAGAGCTAGAAGACTCAACAGATGTAAGGAAATTCCAAGAAGAAGGATTGACAAATGAATAGAATAGAAAAAACCATTATTGTATCCAGTATTACTGCTAGTAGTAGTGGTACATACTTAACCAAAACTATAATACCAAAAGCAGAAGGTTTACGCGTCAGCATTATGCTTGGGTCCCTTGGCGGGTTGCTAAGCGCTGGTTTTTAACTTTAACCCCTTGCCTCCTATTTGCAAAGAAAAAAATATCAGGTACCAACAACAAACGGATTACTATACAGGGTATAAGGGACAGCCCTCCGCAAACCGATGGGTGAATTCAGTATGTACTACTAAGATGACCGGTACATGAAATTTTTTCAGGAACGTTAAGGGACTCCAATAAACCTGATTTGTTTGCGTTTTTGTGCACAAATCGGAGCGTCTATTACTGGTTGGGAGGGGTAGGTAATAGGTATGCGGTGATTTCGATGAACTCTGTAGCTAGACAGAAAGTGAACAGCTGATTTCACGCGTCGTTGGTTAGAGTATTTCAACATCCATTGCTGATTTTTTTTTTTTTTTTTGCTGTTTTTTTGCAGTTTTTAGGGTTTCGTACCTCAAAAGGAAAAACGGAACCCTTATAGGATCACTCGTGTGTCTGTCTGTCTGTCTGTCTGTCTGTCTGTCCGTCTGTCCGTCTGTCACAGCCAATTTGCTCCGAATCTAATGGATCGATTAAGTTAAAATTTGGTACACATATGGATTTTTGTGACCCAAACACGTACAGCTAAAGTAAATATATGAATTTTGAATATGAGAGTCACTTTTAGGGGGAAAATAAGAAAATTTTAAAAAAAAGTTTTGTAAACTGTACCGTGTGACATATCAAATGAAAGGGCTTACTATGAGGGTCTCAAATATATTTTTTTTATAATTTTAAAATATATTGTTTTAAAGTTATTTAAGAAAATTGACGAAAATTGACCATTCCCCCCCCCCCCCTTATATCCGAAACTACTGAGTCTAAAATTTTGGAAAAAATAAAGAAAGTAGTTCTATGCCTGTAGATTACAGGAAAACCTATAAGAAGTCTGTGGTCTTAAAATAACATGGTAAATCTATATATATAAAAAAATCAAAGTCCTGACTGAGTCACTGACTAATATATCAATGCCCAGCCCAAACCAATGGACCTAGAGACTTGAAATTTTGCACATAGATAACTTATATGGTGTAAACATCCACTAAGGAAGGATTTTTGGAAATTCCATCCCTAAGGGGGTAAAATAGGGGATGAAAGTTTGTATGAAAAATCCTATCCCTTGAGTTAATAGACTTGAAACTTAGCACGAATATTCATGTAAGTAAATTATAAAGTTTATCATTTTTAGTTTTCCTAAACTAAGGAGGGATTGGGGGTGTCAAAGTTTGTATGGAAAAACTTTAACACGCGGTCCGATTAACTCAAAACTCAGTTTTTATACTTGAGACCAAAAATTAAGACTAACGTGTATGAGGGTTTTCCAAAAATCTACCCCTAAGGGGTGAAAAGTTAATTTTGTAGCGGAGGATTTTATTGGGGGCTTGATTAACTTTAGAATTGGTGTAAATAACGTTTGAGTCAAGTTATGGAAACATACCAGACGATTTTTGAAATTCTTTAATTGTGTTCGTGAAAACAGAGATACAGTTTATATGAAAAATCTTATTAATTTGGTTAATGAACTTGAAACTTAGCACAAATACTTGCATAAGTAATTAATAATGTTTTTCATTATTAGTTTTTCAAAACTACGCCTCAAATGAGGTTAGGGATGTTAAAGTTTGTATAGAAGAATTTTAAAGCGCAGTCCGATTAAAAAAATGGTACTTTGAGTCAAGTTAGGAAACTTGCCAAACGAATTTTCACCGATTTTGACGACATATAGCTGATGTTTTAAGGAGTAACTTAGGCTATTTTTATTTTAGAAAAATAATTAGGGTTCCGCGCAAGAAAATTAAAATCCATGAAATCAGACAACCACGTACACTCCAGTACAAACTTACTAAGCCTCCGCTGTCTATCACGGCTATAATAACAAATAATAAAAATAAAGCAAAGTTAAAAATGTAAGGGGTCGATCTCCATTCAATAAACTTTTCATTTTGAAAAAAAAATAAAAATTTTAATCTAGCATGTGTGTCATCGTCTAGAACTCATTGAGTAGAGTACAAACATATTTTTTTAAATCTTTTAAAATTAAGAAATAGGGGGCCGCAAAAGTTGTAAATTTTAGACCATTTTTGTACGAGCTCTAGCGCAACAATTCAACAAATTAGGAATTCTAAAAAACTTCTTTATACCATTTAGGTACCATGAATACTGTATTTAATCAACAATACTGAAAACGGCGATTCATAAGGTATTTTGTTTAAACATGGGTGATTTTCTACAACTGCAAAAAATAACCTTGTAATTCACAATATCATTATAAAATAAGTAAAAAGTTATCTTTGCGATTGTTAAACATATAATATGGTACGGAACCCTTCGTGCGCGAGTCCGACTCGCACTTGACCGGTTTTTTTTTTTTACATAAATGGAGTGCTGCGAACACACAATGCAATTTTACATTGAAATAATGAAAATGTAACTGATTTTTTTTTTGAAAAAATGAAAATTTTCCTGAGAAAATTTCCTGTGGAATATGATTCAGAATGAGGAGCTGAATGCACCCTGTTAGTTTGCGGAGGGCTGTCCCTTACACCCTGTATAAATCTATACATATAATAAAATTGTAGAAAAGCGGTGTCTGTACAATGGAAATATATAAAAAAAAGTAGCAGGGGTTGTTATTATATCGATGCCGAACCCGAGATTGTAATTTTTTTTTTGTCTGTGTATATGTTTATCTGTTTGTCGGTTTGTCTGTTTGTCTGTGTGTTTGTGCACGCTTATATCAGAAACGGCTTATTCGATTTAGATGCGGTTTTCACTAATATATTGTAGTAAGCTTCACTTAACCTTTAGTGTTTATTTCATGTCAATCGGTTCATAAATAAAAAAAAGTTATGTCAAAATCACGGCGAACATTTGTTAAGGTATTCTATCAGAGTACGTACACCCTCGCGCCGGCGCGTCCGTGGCTATACAGGGTTATTGGTAAAACACCAGCAACCTTTTGTGGGGTCATTGTACTCATCATTATGAACAACTTTTATTATGGGACCAAACCTGAAATCGCGAAAAAAAAATCAGCTGTTCAGTACATTTATTTACATCAAACTCGTTCAAATGTAGGGAGCAGCTGATTTTTTTTTAAGAGGTTGCTGGTGTTTTACCAATAACCCTGTATAAAGTAACCTATAGCAATAACCCTATATACCCTTGACGCCGCCCGCCAGCCCGCGCGGAGTGATTAGTCATAAAAAACCGTCCCTAATCTTAATCATAATAACAAATAACCGATGCTACAAGTCCCCACTTGCTCAGTAGTCAGTAGCGCCCTAAGCCTAGGTACGAGTCCCACTATGGGACGCCCTTAGCTGTGCTACTTAATATAATTTTTTGCAAGGCGAGAGGCCCGTCTGGCCCCGCCGACGACCGGTTAAGCAACAAAGGTTCCCTGAACCAATTGCGAAAATGCCCTTATCAAAAAAAAAAAAACGCGCCGCTACCATAAGGATTCAGTTATTCGTAGCGAACGCACGGATTCTGGAGAGTATAGGTGAATAGTTGCATTCGATTATTGCGATTCACTTGAATACTGACTGTTTGCATATTTCATCACTATCTGTCTGTCCCTATGTATAATTCTTTAAAACCACGCAACACACAAGCTGCTGCTAATTCAGCCGTAGATTGTGTATCATCAGCTTCCACAATCGCCTTTAATTCGTAATTGTCGACCAAAGTCTTCGGACGACCGCGAGGTTCATTTTTCAGGTCGAAATTTCCAGAACGGAAGCGAGCAAACCAATAACAGGTGGTGCGTTGGTTTGTAGTGTTAGCTCCGTAAACGTCGTTGATATTGCGTGCCGCTTGTGCCGCGTTGCTGCCACGACGGTACTCATATTCCATAATTACTCGAATTTTTAACGTATCCATGATGACGAAAAAGATTGAAATGCGATGAAAATGTAACACTAGGGTAAAACCGGGATAGATGCCCCACTTTTCGAAAGTGTTTCATTATTTGAATACCAAACATATTTGCTTAGATTGACCCTCTAATATAGTTAGTTTAATCATTCATAAAGCTTTAGAAACTGTATTTAATTACCTAACCATTACTGGTTTTGCAAAAATGTAATTCTTGCGAAACACATTTTTTGGGGATAGGTGCCTACCTATATGGATAGATGCCCCACTGTGAAATCACTTAGGAGGATAGATGCCTGTGATGCGGGATAGATGCCTTTTTAAATAATCAACAAGAATACGTAATCACAATGTAATATTTATTTATTATCTTCATGTGTAGGTAATATAAAATGCTTAACCATAATTATATTTATGCATGTCTGTAACAAAAAATACAAAAAAAACTGTTTAAGCGATAACATATTAAAACTATCATATAGAATCATCTCAAACGAAACATTCCCGTTTTAACGTAGAAATAATTATTTAACATTAAAAAAAAATCAACATTCATAGGAATCTCTAACAAAATAAAAATTAATAATTTCGTTTAACCTTAGTAATTATTTAAACATTTAAAAAAATCAACATATTTGTAAGGAACTATCTTTCATTAAGTGGAACCGGACATTTTAAGTTTTCCACATCTTGAGCAATAGTTCTTAAAAAGTGTGCATGTTTCGTGCAGCCACTTCTGACATATAATACACTGGATCCAATCAGATTTGGACTTCGTGTTATTATAGGTATCGAAGCATTCTACGCAAACATTTTCATCTATAGCATTAGTCTCTTCTAATTTTTTTTTTTTAGTTTTTTTCACGGGTAGTCCTATGGTTTTTTTACCTTTTTCAGCATTAGGTGAGAGGTGATCTTCATTTTCACTGTTTGAGCTATAAATAGCTAGTCTTTTACGTAATCCACGATCCTTGTTTACTTTTAAATAATAATAATTTTCTTTATGACTGCAATCAGTCACGTCACCATCTGTTTCTTCACTTGAGTCATAGTTTTTCTTTGGTTTTCCTTTCTTATTTTTATTTTTTTGTATTTGTTCTTTGGCTTTTTTATTTGCTTTTTTTACTGTTCGTCTTTTTTTGGTAGCTTCAGTCTTGTTTATCTTAGATTCTATTTGTTTCTTTTTCCTGTCAGCAATATCCCTTTTTTCTTTTATTTTTTCTCTAGAATTGAGAATATCTGCCGATTGTTTAGCTCTCCTTGCTAAAGTCAGAGGAATTTGTGGTATTAGTGATGCTTCGACTAAAAATTTAGAAGGTGTTTCTTTTTCTTCGTTATCTAGAATCCGTATTAGTGAATCATCACCTATATCAACAATATCAATACTCGTATCTTCTAAAATCTGAGGATCGATCAAAAGGCTAGGTGAGTTTCGGTTGAATGAAGTTGATGGCATATTGGGTGGTGTTATGTTCAGGTCTGCGACATACAAATATTCGTTTTCAAATGTAGTTGGACAATCAATTGAAGAAATCGGAGGTATAGTTGTTTGTGTTCTGTGTTCAACTTCAACATGCTCACAAGGTTCTGCATTTTCGTTTAAAGAAGATGTTTGAAGAAGCGCTGTTGTAGTTTGATGTAGCACACAGGGTTGATCAGGATCATTGTCACTGCGATGTGCAATATCAGATATAGTGAAAACAGAATCGGGCAAAGCATTAGGATTTAGTGGATAAATCCCACTTCTTCGAAATCCAGCAAGAGCATTTGCAGGTGTAGTAGCGCGTATCTATGCGTTGCGTATAAGGGTTCCAGCATTATAACGGCTTATCTTTTTATTTGGATTTGCGCGCATAAACTGATTAGTTTCATGGTTAAAGTATGTTTTAAATGGCCCAAACACCGCTACGTCTAATGGTTGTAAAGCTGAGATAGTGTGGCTGGGTAAACATAACAAAATAATATCGTTATCAGAAGCAACTTGCAGCATGTCTGGTGCGGATGAATGAGATGAGTGCCCGTCTAAAATAAGCAGAACCTTACCTTGCGGTTTCAAAGCTATGAAGTGTTCCGTAAGCCACTTATAGAAAAGATCGGTATTTATGTATGCCGACTTTTTGTTCATGTACACTTTTGAGCCCAGTGGTAGACCGTTCTCGAATTCTGGTTTCTTATTTACACCTTTAATTATTACTACTGGTGGGAGAAAATTACCAATGGCATTGCAACAGGCTACGATAGTCATTGTTTCACCTTTCTCCGCAGATGTAACTGAATTTACTACTTTTGCACCTTTCTTTGCAACAACTTTGCCAGGCTTATTGTTAAGCTGAACTCCTGATTCGTCCATATTATAAATCCTTTCAGGCTTATCCAAGAGATCATTATCGGCCAGGACTTTTGTCAGAAGTTCATGAAAATTATTCACTTCTTCTCTGCCAAGACCTTTAGCCCTAGCGACAGATAAACCTTCTGCTTGCCTAATAGACAACTCTGGATTTCGCTCAATAAAACTTTTGAACCATTCATTCCCAGCCATCTGGTTTTCATTATCAAAATTGTGTTGAATCTGTAGCTTTTCGGCAAATTGGTATGCTAACGTACGTATAGATCGTCTATCTGGGGGAAATCCCGCGTCGCTAAGCTTCAAAATGTGCGCTACCAACCTTTTTTCGTGTTCAAAACCCAGGACAGGATGTTTTCCCAAAGTCAACTTAGTTTGGTTTTTAATAGCGTAACGCCTCCGCAATGTTCTGGATGGAATCCCAAATTGTCTGGATATTTCATTGATCCCCAATTCTTTTTTATCCAATTCATGGAAAGCTGACTGTAGCTGCTCTGTTGTCCAAGAAACTACTCGAGCTCGTATGCCCTCCTTTCTTTTGTATTTCCTTGGCATGGCTCACCTACAATAAGCAAAGTAAGTATAAATAAAACACTGTATCTACACTCATTTCATCACATTCGAATTATGAAATTAAAGTTGGATAAATTTTTTTTTTGGTGTTTTCTAATATTCTACTATTAGGAAATACCAAAATATTCACGACTATGACTTTTAAATACTTTGATAAGGCTCTTGCAGTATAGAGGGATAGATGCCCCTAAAGTCAACTATCCCTTGTAAACTCGGGGCAACTATCCTTTTCACTAGGGATAGATGCCTCTCAATATTTTATAAATAAAATAAATGCAAACATCAGTGATTGACTCTTAAATGTGTTCTCAAAGAACCAATGTATTAAAACAATTCAAATAAAATGTAATCATTTAACTGTTTATAAAGATATGGAATAGTGAATACTTACGTTTGAAATTTTGAAGCGTTCGTCGCGTCCGCTGCGAATGTAATTCGACACACAAGCGAGAAACGTCCGTCTAGCACAACAACTCGCGCGTCACTGAGGTGGGGGGTGCATGTGGCGCGTATGTAAACAACGAATTTGCTGTTTCGTTCTCTGGTAGTTGAGTTTTTAGAAACGAGGCACCTATCCCAGCGCGGCATCTATCCCGGTTTTACCCTAATCAATAAACAAATGACTACTTTTGGAAAAAAAAATCCATGTTTTTAAAATAAAATTAATTTGAAATTAGAATTCTTAGCCAAACAAAAATTATTTTGATTTGAAATGGCCAATACTGCCAATTGACCAACTTCCAACCCCAGCCTGTAGGGTCTAGCTGATAACCAAGCCACACTTGAACTTGGTAATATACTCGAAAAAGATGTTGGTGAGCAGCAACTGAGGTTGGAGGAAGACAAGCTAATTGAACTGGTTTTGTATTTTTAGTATTTTTAACGAAACATGCTTATCGATGCTTATCTAAACAGGTAGTTTTTTAGGAGCTCCGTACATAGAAAGAAGAAAGCGGATGCCGTTGGTAATAACTTCTTGTTGAGTTGAATTACTCTTTTTAAAAACTTCAGCTTTTTTTTTTTTTTTTTTTAAATATAACAACTCTAGATGTATATACGTGGCGTACTCATGTATATTATGACGATAACAACTTTTATAACTTTATGAATCGTTATATCTCAGAAACAGTGGCTCGTAAGAAAAAAGTATTGATACATTTTTTATAGATAATTTTATGATCTACAATTTTTGTCTGAGGTACTTTTATGATAAAACTTACCGTTTTGCTGAAAATCGCGAAAAACTCATTTTTTTGACCTTTGACCTTGAATAAATTTTTTTCCTTACAGGGGAATGATGGGGAACTTCTAGACATTGTTTATAATTATATTTTGAACAATTTCACTGAAATTCAGCTTGTTGGGACTTTATGTAACTTCACTCTCATTTTTTGGTCTAAATTGACCGGACTAATTGAGACTGAGATGAGATTCCGAACGTTGTTAAAAATACGGGAATCACGTAAAAAAAAAAACTTTTCCTCGTCGGGTCGGAACTAATATTTATGAGTACGGTTTTTTGTGTAACGTGTCGCAAAAAGACGCGTAGGAGACACGGCTTAAGGGTGCGTTTCCACTGTTGCGGAGCTGGGCGGAGCGGAGCGGAGACGTGCGGGAATCGTCCAATTACAGACGAGACAAGAGACGCGATGAGGATTTCAACCATTATGATTGGTCGATTCCTGCACGTTTCCGCTCCGCTCCGCCCAGCTCCGCAACAGTGGAAACGCACCCTTAAGCCGTGTCTCCTACGCGTTGAGGTGTCGCTGTGACGCGAACCCGTCAGATTCCCCTACCAAAAATAGCTCAATGCGCCAAGTTTTCACTTCAAAAAATTGACTGTCATGATGACTGCTGACAGAAGTGAAAACTTAAACGTAAAACTATGCATAGCATGTCGCGGTGTCGCGATGTCGTGGTGACACAAACCTGTAAGATTTCGCCCTACCAAAAATCTTCAACTCGCTCAACGCACCTAAAGCAGTTTTCACATCAAAACGACTTTAAAAAAATCTACTATGCTTGTACTTTTAATTAGCTGCAATAAAATGACATTTCTTAAGGTTCAGCGCAGACGACAGACTTTTTGTGCGTTCGAGTCTGTGGCGCACAAAATGTATTAATAATAATTAATAATTCAGGCGTCGTATGCGTTATATATGAACATTATAAAAACGCCAGCATATAAATATATTATATTCACATTCATAATAGGTAATAGGTAATATGTTTTATCCCGCGCTTCAAATAGTCCTTGTATTATTGAGTGCATTACCTTTTAGTAGGTAAACAATAGTGGTATGCGTTTAGAGTCAATGTTACTAAGACTTTTGTGCTTGTGAATATCATTGTGTTCTTATGAACTTATTGTGTAATGTTTAAAGATTATTCAACTCAGTGTAAAATGTTTGTAAAGGTAAGTTAGCCTAAGAACTTGTTATTTTTATGGTTGTACACAATTAGAATAAGATCTTATTGTATGCACTTTGTAAAAATTATGTTAATTAAAGACTTTTAAAAATCAATCAATCAATCACATTCATAATATGACGCATACGACGCCTGAAATATTAACTATTATGATACATTTTGTGCGCCACAGACTCGGACGCACAAAAAGTCTGTCGCGTGCGCTACACCTTACTGTCATTTCTTTAAAAATGTTTCCATTTGATACCGAAATGACAGTAGAAGTGTCATTTAACGGCAGCTAGTAAAAAGTCCGCCCCTATCATAGGGACAAAGTTTATGAACAAAATTATATGAGGAAGACATTATTAAAATGTTTACCTATTTTAACCATCACTTATTATAACAGTACATTTTTATTTTAATATTTTATGTTATAATTCATATAAGCTTCGTAACAAGCACACGTAACAAAATGTTTCACGAATTTATTATTTTAAACGTTTTGCTAGTATTTACAACTAGTGTTAATGCTATTTATAATCAAACAAATTCTCAAAGTATACTAAATAGCGGTATAAAATATTTAAACAAATGTTGTCCATTGGGGACATATGTGGGGAAGGGGATGCAAAATATCTGTGTCAATTACAATGTGACGTTTGCTGTATCCGAGATAAAAGTATATGATGAGACTATGAACCTCTCAGGAAAGTCATTTGAAGATTTATTTACTCTTGTGCCAAACAAATTCAATGACACAACATTTAAAAAAGAAGCTGTTGACGTCGTTTTCCTCAACGAAGAGCTGTTTCCCATAGCATATTATCTAAATGAGGTAAGTTTTTTTCGTTCTACTTACTTAGGTAAGATAACTTTTATCTGAGGAATAAAAAATTGCGATTCGGCAGTTTTTGATAATTACCTATATGTCAAACCAGCATATTTATTCTTCAGATAAAAGCTTCTGTCGATTAATAAATCGACCATTAATCACAATATAACTAAGTCTATTAAAAATATAGCGTACCTACTTAATCTTCACCTCGTTTGACCGATATAGAATAAGGACAGAATTGGAACTTGACAGGCATGTATACTTCGATTCTAAAACAGTTCTCCGACATTCGTTTTTCCGATGAACGGTTCGCCGACAGAACAATTCACGTTTAAGAATTTCGTCGATGGAATCTTTCACCGGCGAACGATTCGCAGACACAGATTACTGTTAGCCTGTTTTAACCAGTTTTCTACAAGTTTTGTATATCTACAATTTGTTTTCATTTTGTTTTAGGTGTAAACATTAGACTATAGTCCCGTTTTCATTTATGTAAATGCATACCTTGATGTAATGCATGCCTCATTGGCGAATCGTTCGCTAGTGAAAGATTCTATCGACGAAATTCTCAAAAATTTATCGTTCCGACGGCGAACCGTTCCGTTTTCATTTATGTAAATGCATACCTTGATGTAATGCATGCCTCATTGGCGAATCGTTCGCTAGTGAAAGATTCTATCGACGAAATTCTCAAAAAATTATCGTTCCGACGGCGAACCGTTCATCGGAGAACTGTTTCAGAATAATTTTCGACATTTCTAAAACCTTTTGAAGATGTTCCTAAGGCGTGTGCTTCACACTTGTTAGGGTCGGTATTCATCAGCACAGCCACCAGGTGGTAAAATCATACAAGTGAAAAGTTGAAATGGGCCCCGGAGGGAAAGTTAATCTCTGTAACAAACATTTAAAGAACATCATGCAATCTCACATACTCGAAAAGCGACTCTATTTATATTAGAGTCGCTTTTCGGTTCTGGCTGTATGATCGCGTTGTTCTTCTAAACTACTTCGATTTCATGATCTTCCTTCAATTTCAGATGATTTTTTAGAGTCATGATTGATATATTGGCCGAATCGATTGGCGCCATAAAAATAGAGGTGTAGTTATTTCGCATTTAACCTACTTTCTATTAAAAATAAATTAATGTTTCCCTTCAGTAAAAATTGGTTGCATCCTTTCTGCAGGGCTAACATGAGATACGTGACGATTACTCACTCTCGCGTGAGTAATTTTCTTACAGCGCAACACTTTTCTCGTTTTCTGAAAGCGCAGTGCTGGATGGCCCACCTCGAAGTTCCGACCCCAATCCAATAGAGGACACTGGGATGTTTTGAAGCAACGAGTAAGTTCAACCCGCTCCGCAAACCATAGGGGGGGCGAAAGAATGTATTTGCCTCGGAGTGGGAACGTATTCTACAAGAAACCATTCGGAATATCCTCGATAGCATGCCCAGACAAATGCAAGCTGTCATTTTAGCAAGTCGGGGTCACACTCGTTACTAAACTTAAAAAAAATTGTTTTACGTTATTTAAAAATCATAATAAATTTTACTGTTTTTCACCTGACAGTTTGGACTTTGACCTTAGATTATGAATTGTTCATAATCTAAGACTTTGACATGTATCATTGATTTAATAGAAATGAGAAAAGTCCCATACAGCTTGGCCCAGAAATGAACACAAATAAAATAAAATGTATTATGAAGATATTGTTTCTTAGCCATGTATTATATATTATTATATATATTTTTGTTCGTCGTAAAACTTGGTAAAGGGACTTATGACCCCTCCCAAATCTGATGACTTCAAAAAAATAATTTAAACCTGTTGATCGCGGAGTAATCCACTGTCTTCTAACAAATTGAATTTCACTCAAATCTAACGACTGTAATCCCAAATGATTAATTTGCTATGCCCCAGTTTGGGAGTGGCAAAAACGTCATTCGAACCTACATATCACTCCCGTTTGGATCTCCGTTGGAAACAAGGCAAAATCAGAAGAGTGGTCCGAGACGTGAGGTTATTGTTATTGTAGCCGAAGTAAACTGCGATGCATATTCCAAACATTCGAAGTTAAAATGAAATCCGTAGTCCAAGAAAGGCAAATTCACTCAGAAATGCAAAAAAGACTTACTACTATTGCCGTCGCGCAGCGCCCGAAAAGTGATAAGAGAGTGCGATGGGGACAGCTGCAGCTCAGACCAATTATATCACAAAAAAATTGACTAAATCGACGTTTCATACTCCCCTTTTTCTCCTCGAAATCTGAGCCGATTCAATTATTTTTTTCATTAAAATTTTAAGAAAGGTTAGGTTAGGTTTTTCTAGGTTTCCATCATTTTCTTTTATGTTAAAAACTTTTAGAATTTGTCTGGTAGTCCTCTAATCACGGTAAAAATGGGGCATTATTTGTAATTTTTGGACGGTTATTTTATTACTAATTAGTTCATGAAAAAAAGGAAATGACAGGACGTGTCTCCAGCACGACTTTGATTTTATGAAAAAAAAAAAAAGATTGCTCTAGAGAGAATACATTTGTATGGAGAATCGCAGGCCCTCTTCCCCCTTAACGTGCTTTCCGAGGCACGGAGGGGTCTTGGTATGTAAAGATGGGATCAGCTGCGGTAAGCAAGCTACAACTAAGAACATTAAAGTAATTACGTCAAAACATATATACAAGAAATTCAAAAACAGTGGCGACGATCTCTTTAGATATTGTAATGTTATGAATGATTGTGTTCAATAAAGTTGAATTTTTTACTCTTGCGGAAGTCAATAGACTTGAGCTGCTAACCGAAAAAACAAGAGCTGACTTTCTGAGAACGATACCTACCACTTAAAAATAAATACATCCTACCAAAATTCAAAAACGTGTAGGGTTGAATATTGCAGAATATTTAGTACCTTTTTTCCTCCCAGAAGACTTGCAAACGTTATACAAAACGAGTTCGAAAAGTTATAAATACAAATCAAAGCGTTTCCATGTACATACATTTACATGTTTATTTTGGGTATGATTGGATACAACGAACTGAGGGTCAGGAGGGATCTCGCACTCACCTCGTACATATTCAAAGTACCTACTTAGAGGGAAGGTACATAATGCGGACATAATCAGCCTAATAATGTTCCCACTGCTGGGACACAGGCCTCCTCTGGGTGAGAGGGAGTGGGTCGTAATCCACCACGCGGGCCCAGTGCGGCTTTGTAGATGTCACATGTCTTCGAATTTTTGGTTCTAAGACATGCCGGTTTCCTCACGATGTTTTCCTTCACCGTTTTGAGAGCAGTGTGACTGGATACCCCAGTTGTATTAAAAGTAACTTTGCTACAACTTTGCAATTCAAACAATACATCCTTAAGAATAATACAAAAAGTGTTTCTAATACCCAGACGAGATTCGAACCATCGACTCATTGCTCATACAATGATTACCGCTAGCTCTTACCACAGAATAAATAATAGTACTAACGTACTCTTACCAACTAAGCCAGTTAAGTAGTTAATATCTCAACGAATTATCAAACTACTTGGCGTTATAACTCTGTCTCTGTCTATGTAATCGCAGTGAATGAATAGTTTGTTATTAGAGGGTAGTTATGCATACATTTTACTAATCTATAATGAACTTTACCGTGTAATAAGTCTAGTTTTGCTTCACCTTTCGCATTTGTCTAGGAACCCATTTGTCTCAGTTGGCAAAATATGTCTAATAAGGTAACTGTAAATTATCAAATCAAATTATTACTATAATTATTGTAAAATATAAATCTTTGTAGTTTTGTTACATAATATCAATAAAAAATATTATTAAATGATTATTAAAGTATTTTATTTTTCTTGATTTTTTAATAATAAAATAAAAATAAATTAAAAAAAAAAAACAAAGTAAAAAATACAATTAAAAAAACTTACTTAAAATAGAAAAATACTTTATATTAAAAAAAAATATAATGCATGACAAAAAAACAATTAGTGCTTAAGATTTGAACCTCCAACCTTATGCACGGCAAGCGCTCTTGAAACCTCTGGTCTATTTAGACGTTGAATAACTTCTTTGTAAATGTCAACCCTATTATTCCTTGTCGTTATACGCAATATTAGAAGTATTAAAGTTTTATTGAAAAAGACAATAATAAAAACAGACTTATGTAAAAATAAATACTAACATAAACTTATTTATTCACAAAAACAATACATTAATTATAATAAAATGTTTTTTCAAATTACAAAAACCAACTTCGGACTATCGCGGATTTGAACCCACATGTCTTTTGAGGGGTACCCAATTGATGCAGCCGACTGTACATGAATATTTTCATCTTGTCTGTAGCCGACACGACAAATTTCTTGCCGTGGCCGTGGTAAAGCCTTATTTTTCGCGGCGACCACAGCCGTCCGTACTAAGTATTCTGTTGAAGATAACGGCTACATTTTTAGCGAGAAGTGGTCTGTGACTTATTAGAAATCATGCGCGGTCATGCGCCCACGATTAGCTGCTCAGCTACGGCTTCCTCGAAGAGCGGTGGCCGCCTACATAGCGTCCATAATTTACCGGCGAATGACGTCACAGAAACGTTATTTACGGTGTGTTTTCCTATACTTAGAGCCAACTTAGAGCTTTTTTTGACACCGTAAAGTAAAACCCCGCTGTCATAATTTTGACAGCCGTCACTGCGGCCGTTATATCGACGCAAGAAGGCAATCTTGTAGTATCTCGAAAAGTTGAACTTTACACAAGAGCCAAAAACTATTTATTTAAAAAATTCATAACTCGTAAACTAGCTGAATCAGAGAGGTAATTTTCAAAATTAACACGTATTTTTTAAAATTAAATTAAAGTTAGTCTAACATGCATTTTATGGTAGTTAATGCAATTGGTATTTCAATTTCAAGCAGCAATATTGCTGTATCTTGGTAAGTAGTTGTAACATATGGCACAATATAGCTTTAAAATTCAAAGGTACAACAAAATCGTAAATCGTTTTTGTATGGTCGTTGTTTTTTGTGTGGTCGACGATTTTTCTATATCTATATAACATTTAAAAATAGTTGATTTTATAGTAATTACAGCATTTTGAAGTACATTATGTTTTGTTTTAAAAGTTTAGAAAAAGTCGTTAAGATACGACGTAATATCATAAAAAAACATCGTAGGAAAACGTTGCTCAGACCGTCCGACGCAGTAACTTTTTTTATTACCTATTTCAATGATCAAAAATTTTTTTTTTTGGCATTTTTGGAGATAAGACAAAATCGCTTTTCAGCGAAACCGTACTTTTAGTGGAAAATTGGTCTTCGTTTTGCACGACATCCGATGGGTCGGTGCAACATGTCTTTTTCTTCCAAACTCAGTCGTCATCTCGGTAGTCACTTCTTTTCTAGCCGTATGATCTTTCCACATTCCATTCATCGTTTCTTTGGTCTTCCCCTACCTTATAGCCATCCACATTCATACCGTAAAATGGGGTGACATTTGAATAGCGGGGTGTCTTTGATGATTATTATTTGATCTTCTTTGGCTCCTGTAACACAGGTGTTGCTACCTAGCACAGGAGTCAGGGCTTTAATTTACTTGTGCACCTTTTGTTATGGCAATAAAGAATTTATTATTATTATTATTATTATGTCTTGACAATTCTCGGGACCCTGGAGTCCCGGACCATTAGAAGGCGTACGAGGGGCCAAAGCCAACTCGCAGAGGCCCGTTAGACGCTTTCAATGAAATGAGGCACTATGCAAGTGCACCCAAGGACAACCCCCGGTTGGTGCAGGACTATTGCAGTATATGGAAATAAAGAGATTGGACTATGGATTTGAGTGGCTAAAGTGGACTGGTTGCCTAGAACTATGAAAGGACTATGGCCCCTGCCGGATCAATGTTTTATAATACACGGATAAAATGGCAGGGGGTGACTTGCACACACAATAATGGGCCCCCGAAAAGGTCGCTAGCACATTGTGTCGTAGCGGCAAGGGGGCAACATGTCCTGAGGTGCTTGTGAGGAGTGGAGAGGTATCCCACGGTTCTCAGGACAATCCCAGAGCCCGGAAGATGGTCAAGATCCCTACAAACACTTACTGGAATACTTCCTTCCTCCGAGCACGTTTGCTCTTGCGAATCTCCACTCAAACCGGCCAATAAAGGCAAGAAAGAGGTGGGAGCTCTGTTCCTCGTCAGTGTTCACTCCAGCCGGCCAATAAAGGCAAGCGAGAGGTGAGGAACAAGACTTCTCCCGGGAGATAGGGTCCGTGGGGTCGCTACTGCCCAACAGCTCGCCACATGCTGCCCTGCGGGTTTCTGTATCTCTCTTGGTCTGGCTCCTCATCCTAGACCTGTTCCGGCACAGTGAACTCTACCGGCACAGACCTAAAATTCGGAGCGCGCAAGCCCCACCACGACGTCAACGTAGAGATACTGCGGTGGGGTTATTATTATTATTTGACATATCTCGGGACCCTGGGGTCCCGGACCTTTGGAAGGCGTACGAGGGGCCAAAGCCAACTCGCAGAGGCCCCTTAGACAATTTTAAATGACGAGGCGGCACCAACCGACGATTATCCCTGTATGCACTATGCAAGTGCACCCAAGGACAACCGCCGGTTGGTGCAGGACTATTGCAGAACATGGAAACAAAATATATTGGGCTATGGGTTTGGGTGGCTATAGTGGATCGGATACCTTAAACTATGGAAGAACTATGTCCCCTGCCTTACCAATGTTATATAATATACACAGTTAAAATGGCAGGGGGTGACTTGCACACTCAATAATGG
Organism: Cosmia trapezina; assembly: GCA_905163495.3. NCBI lineage: Eukaryota > Metazoa > Arthropoda > Insecta > Lepidoptera > Noctuidae > Cosmia > Cosmia trapezina. Next base: position 21,149,256 of record LR991032.1, on the reverse strand, counting down.
GCCCCCGGAAACGGTCGCTAGCACATAGTGTCGTAGCGGCAAGGGGGCAACATGTCCTGAGGCGCTTGTGAGGAGTGGAGAGGCATCCCACGGCTATCAGGACAATCCCGGAAGTACGGTCAAGATCCCTACCAGCATCTTACTGAAATACTTCCTTCCTCCGAGCACGTTTGCTCTTGCGAATCTCCACTCAATCCGGCCAATAAAGGCAAGAAAGAGGTGGGAGCTCTGTTCCTCGTCAGTGTTCTCTCCAGCCGGCCAATAAAGGCAAGCGAGAGGTGAGGAACAAGACTACTCCCGGGAGATAGGGTCCGTGGGGTCGCTACTGCCCAACAGCTCGCCACATGCTGCCCTGCGGGTTCCTGTATCTCTCTTGGTCTGGCTCCTTATCCTAGACCTGTTCCGGCAAAGTAAACTCTACCGGCACAGACCTAAAATTCGGAGCGCGCAAGCCCCACCACGACGTCAACGTAGAGATACTGCGGTGGGGTTATTATTATTATTATTATATTACTTTTTTTCGTTGATTTTTTAATAAAATCTCGGAGTCTATGGACTGCAGTAGTTTTTTTTATTTTGGGTTGGCAACATTGACAGTTTTGCCATATTTCTTAAAAAATGGCTGCGGTTTAGGCTGTGACATTCCATGACAATTTTTTTTTTTTTTAAATTAATAGTGCGAAAACTAGCAAAATATTGTGCTGGAGAACTTCAGTGGTACAAGGGTAAGTATTATTATTGTAGTTTCAGAACTTATATTTCATAATTATACGGTTTCTTTAGAGATCATCAATCGAAGTTATCAGATAAATCTGATAACTTCGATTGATGACGACCATTTTGTTTTCTGTTTTGAGTTTTATTCCTTGGGGTTAAATTGATTAACGGTACGAGGCGACATTGATAGTTATCAAAGTCACCCCAAGGAACAAAATTTGCTTGTATTCATATTTAAAGTACTGGTAATCAAAGTCATCCTTTTTAAAGGTAAAATGGTGCGAAACTACAAGAAGACGCCGGGTACCCGCCACTACAGGAACTAAATATAGATGTAAAAATATAGATGTAAAAGAGCTGTAAGCTATAATTTCTTATTTTCTTGTATTAAAATTAAGTAAAATGTTGATCTCAATGTTTAAATTAAAAGACTGTCATTTAACTACGGTAAGTGATACTTACCGTAGTTAAATACAATTTTAAAGTTTATTAATACTTTACAAGTATACGTTGATTTTGACGATTTTTCTAGTATTTTTTGTAAGCACTAAAGTGCAATAATAAAGCAGAAGGCTGATTATTCGTAAGGAATCTGTTGTTTTGTTAGAAGGCTGATTATTTGTAAGGAATCTGTTGTTTTGTTACTAAGATTTTGTGTTTAATTCACTACATTTTGTCTATTTTAAAATATTATATTTGATTGTACTAAAAAATGTGTTTTTTTACCATAATATAGCTCTAAAATCAATTCTCAATGTTACCCCTGTAATCAAACACACCCCGGTGAACTTTGAAGTGTTTTAATTCAAAAACTAATGAGTGAACAATTTTTTTTATTTTTGTTTTTATTTCCTGTTAGGGGCTACTTTCTTATTACATACAAAAAACGGGGGCAATCAAAGCGACCCCATATTAAGTATAAAGATGATAAGCCACTTAATGTTTTTTTTCTCGGAACCTATCGGGCGTAAAAATTAAATAAATATTTTCATCAATAGAAAACCATGAGTCGCCATTACAGTATTTTTTTTGTATTTTTTTATAAATAACTGAAGAAGTTACAGTCAGTTTTATTTTAAAATTAATCAATTTTACCCCATTTTACGGTACTCAAAACTTTCCTGATGACATTTTCCTCATTCCTCCGTATCACATGGCCCATGACAACCGATTTCACCGGTGTCACTTTCAAACTTCCACTTATATACTCATTTCCTCTCATTTCTTATTCTATCCATTCGCGTAACACGACTCAATACTCAATACTCAATCATTTATTGCATTCCATATTATGTAAAATAAAAAGATGGTAACTATAAGACAGTAAAATATCAATATGGACCCTGTCGGGCACAGCAAAAATTAGGAGAGAGGAAGAGGGCAAGTACATAAATAGTTGAAATTTAATTAATACTATATTATTATAAATTATAAAAAGTATTTAATTATATAAGTATCTATATTATTACGTTTATGAATATAAGTATAGAATATTAGTCATTTTAATTTAAAGTATTGCATATGAATAGTGTAGGTAATTAGTATGAATATCTTAGAAGTAAGTAGGTACTTAATTCCATTAATAATAAATTATGTTATTATTTATATTTCATATTTATATTTCATTTTCTATAAGTATTTTCTATATTTCATATTATATTATATTATTATCTATATTTCATGATGCTTGGTGTTTAAAACAAAGAATAATTTTCAACCTATCTCTGCATCAATAAATCCAATTGATCCTACTAAGTATCTAACGAATGGCTCTTCAGATATTATCTTGAGTAGAGTACATGTACTGTCCCTTTCAGGGAGACAAATCAAGGTCTGTATAAATATTAATTTGTGAAAATTAATAACACTAACCTATTTAGCTTTGTTATTAACACCAAAATACTAGGAAAATTATGGACCTTAGACTGAAATACAGTTTTATTTAATTTAATTTAATTAGAAAACTCAAAGTAAATGTCGGCATCGACGCAAAAAACTGTAGCCTCTTCAAAAATATTGCATAGCTTTGGAAATTAATATCTTCGACAGCTTTATTTTCACATAAAGATAATGTTTTTGTTAATAACTATTCACAAAAACTTTATCTTTATGTGAAAAAAAGGCTTAGATAGTGTAATAGACTTTAATCGCAAAAAAAAATATGTGATAAAACTACAAATTAACGATATTCGGACAGTTTTTCCTTTACTTGTAAAAGGAAAAAAATGTCCGAATATCGTTATTTTTATCATTTTAGGTCAATGGGAAGTACTCTACTTATATGTTTTGATTTATTTGCGAGTATCAAAATATGTCGCATAAATTTCCATGTTTTTTATTGCGTTGACTTAGAAGCTTGATTTTTAGAGCTCCAAGGGACCGTAGACCTACGATTACTATTTGATATTAATTTCAACGTGATACCTCCACGCGTTGCTGAGAAAAAGGGTCTTGAGAGACTGACAGACAGACGGACAACGAAGTAATCCTATACGGGTTCCGTTTCTTCCTTAAGAGGTACAGAACCCTATGAAAGATCGAACAACGATCAACATAAAGGCATAATTTAATAATGTATGTTCCCAGCTTGACGAGTTTAGGGACACGCTTTACCTACATAATTATATCGTCGGTGCTTGTGCAAGACTGCGTAAGAGCAGTTTGTAAATGCCGCGTACGGGCCAAAGTCGCAAAATTGAGATTTGTAGTGAATATAAGTTTTTAAACTGCCATGGTCACTAACATTATTATTAACACAAACGGGAAATAGTAGAAAATAATAGTAGTGAATATTTATCATGGAATTATGTTTATTTTGTATTATTATGAATTAATAAGATCTCTTCAATAAAGCCTCCCTCTTACCATGCGGCAATTACTTCCGGTTTTCACCACAGAGACATCGTTGAATATTTGCTTCTTCATCGACTTAACGAACTTAACTTAACTTAACTTCTTCATTTTAGTAGCGCCATCAGGGCTCAGTTAGATCCACTTTTTGTGCTTACGCTTTCTGAAACAAGTGTTCATCAGAAAGGATCAGCTATGTCCCGCCGCTTAGGCACACAATAACAAACATAATAATAATTGAGATTAAATGAATTTAAATAAGTCAAGATTACACAAATTCGAATAAATGTCAGAAAAATAAATGTCAAACTACATATTATACATTATAATATTATTATTATCCACAGATGTTGATTAATTGAATGTCAAAAAAAAGATACTAGTGGTTATATATTCACTTGTATCTTGTTACAGTTACCTTACGCATCATGTTTGAGGAAAACTATAATGTGCAAGTGATTTGATTTGTGATTTGTGTTTTAAGAAATCATTTACAGAGTAGTAACATTTATCTACTAACATGTCATGCAGCCTCTTTTTAAACATTTTTATTTCTTGAATATTTAAGGCATATTTAGGTCTTTACCTATGAAATTGCCGTTCTGCAGTACTGGCCATTTCAAATCAAAATAATTTTTGTTTGGCTAAGAATTCTAATTTCAAATTAATTTTATTTTAAATACATGCATTTTTTTTTCCAAAAGTAGTCATTTGTTTATTGATTAGTGTTACATTTTCATCGCATTTCAATCTTTTTCGTCATCATGGATACTTTAAAAATTCGAGTAATTATGGAGTACCGTCGTGGCAGCAACGCAGCACAAGCGGCACGCAACATCAACGACGACGTTTACAGAGCTAACACTACAAATCAACGCACCACCTGTTATTGGTTTGCTCGCTTCCGTTCTGGAAATTTCGACCTGAAAAATGAACCTCGCGGTCGTCCGAAGACTTTGGTCGACAATTACGAATTAAAGGCGATTGTGGAAGCTGATGATACACAATCTACGGCTGAATTAGCAGCAGCTTTCCACGTTAGCGTCAAAACAATATTGGTCCATTTGCGTCAAATTGGCAAGGTAAAAAAGCTGGACAAATGGGTGCCCCACGAACTCAATGATCGCCAGCACGAAGTACGCGTCGAGACGTGCCTTGCACTGCTCAACAGACACACAAATTAAGGAATTTTGAACCGCATTGTTACCTGCGATGAAAAATGGATCCTGTTTGATAACCGCAAGCGCTCAGCAAGTTGGTTGGATCCTGGTTCAGCACCTAAACAATGCCCTGAACGAAAACTTACCCCTAGAAAAGTGATGGTCACTGTTTGGTGGTCTAGCGCCGGTGTGATTCATCACAGCTTCTTACCAAACGGGGTGAGCATTACTGCAGATGTGTACTGTGAAGAACTGAACACAATGATGGAGAAGCTGGCACATCTCCAACCAGCATTGGTCAATCGCTCGTCTCCGCTGCTCCTGCACGACAACGCGCGACCTCATACTGCACAGGAGACGGTCTCCAAGTTGCAAGAACTGGAGTTGGAAGCTCTCCGTCATCCGCCCTACTCACCAGACCTTGCGCCTACAGACTACTACTTTTTCCAGAATTTGGATAACTTCTTGGCGGGAAAAAAATTCAATACCCGAGAGGCAGTACAAAATGCCTTTGAAGAATTTGTTGCCTCCCGACCAGCTGATTTCTTTAAGAAGGGCATCAATAAACTGCCACTGCGTTGGCAAAGATGCATTGATTGCATGGGTGATTACTTCGATTAATACAAATAAAAAATACATGAAAAAAAATCGTTTAAATTTTTTCATACAAAACGGCAATTTCATAGGTAAAGACCTATTATTAATATAAAATATATTTATATTGTATAAACGCATAGAGAACGTTTCTGCCTTTATATGTATGTAAATGGTCTTTAGACTCGCATCTGGTGCATTGTGCGTAATGAACGCTTCTACCTATTCTCTAGTGAAACCTTTTGTCACCTTTTACGACACCCATGGAAAGATATGGGATTCTGCTATTTTTTGTCTTTGGTACCACAAAGGAATAGATTAATATTTAAATATTTTAATAAAATGTTTCTTATAAAACCATATAACTTTTCCTGCCTTTTTTGGATACAAAACCACGAAAATAAGTTAACTCGGAATCTAAAGAAGATATCGGTTTTACACTACTACAAGAATCTTTTGGCGCTCGCATGACGTTGACAGGGGGGCGCTGTTGGTAAACATTTGTTAACTTACAAAGATAAAAAAAAACCAGCCAAGTGCGTGTCGGACTACGCTCATGAAGGGTTCCGTAGTGGGGATGAATGTATCCCAAGAACAAACTTAACATTGTAGTTGAAATACATGTTCTCCCATACATTTCAACTGTAAATGTAAGTTTTTACTCACAATATTGAGAGATTTACCATGCTATTTCGAGACCACAGACTTCTTATATGTATTCCTGTAATCTACAGGTAAAAAAACATTTTCTGTATTTTTTTTAAAACTTTAGGCTCAGTAGATTCAGAGATAAGGGGGGGGAACGGTAAATTTTCGTCTATTTTCTTAAATCACTTTAAAACCATTTATTTTAAAATTATAAAAAAATATATTTGAGACCCTTATAGTAAGCCCTTTCATTTGATATCACACGGTACAGTTTCCAAAACTTTTTTTTTTAATTTTCTTATTTGCCCCCTAAAAGTGACCCCCCTATTCAAAATTCATTTATTTACTTTACCTGTACGTGTTTGGGTTACAGAAATCCATATGTGTACCAAATTTCAACTTAATCGGTACATCAGATTCGGAGCAAATTGGCTGTGACAGACGGACAGACAGACAGACACACGAGTGATCCTATAAGGGTTCCGTTTTTTTCCTTTTGAGGTACGGAACTTTATACAGGGTCATAAATTAGCGAGTGAAACTGATATTTCTTGATGTCCAGTATAAATAAATAAATATCCTTGGACATTTCACACAACGCCATCTAGTCCCAAGCTAAGCAACCTAATGCTTGTGTTATGGTAACGAGATGGCTGATAAACTACTTATATACCTTTTTTTTTGTAAATACATACATATTATACATAGAAAAACACCCAGACTCGGAACAAATACTTGTAGGTCGTAACAAATATTTGTTCCGTGCGGGAATCGAACCCGCGACATGCTGCGCAGCAGTCAATCGCTCAACCACTGCGCCACCGTGTCGTCAATATATCGGTCGTTGACTCCAAAAATATATATCATAAAATCTTTTTTTTTTAAATAATGTTTATAATATATCGATAAACATACCGTCTGCGGAGTTTCGCTACTTAATTTAATTTGACCTTGTATGAATCACCAGATATTCACTTTTTCCTTCCTGAAAACTCAGGTACGCGATAATTGCAAACTGTTTATACGCGGTCTTACACGCACACTGACGATATAAATGACACATTTATTTATACAATAAAATTATTAGGTATATTATTTCGCCATTATTCATCTGTGCTTCTTGGCAAGTGCACGTGACGAAATGTTTATCATATTCTACGTGTTATTAGTCCTTACGTCAAGGATCAATGCTTTAGACATTGAACCAGATTCTCGAATAAAAAGTGGTTTTCAGCGTCATTTATTTAAATGTTGCGCAGAGGGAAAGTATGTGGGGAAAAAGAAAAAATGTATCCCACACAACGGAACGCTTTCTTTTTCAACGATACCGGTATACGACGAGAAAATGAGAGACACTCAGAAGTCACTTGAAGATTTATTCAGCCTTCAACCGAGCAAATTTAGAGATCCACTATTTAGGAAAGATGCCCTAGACGTCACAATGTTGGAATTTAACATTTATATTACTGAGGTGAGTGTCGTGATTTATAAATTGAATTGGAATCTATAGAAACTGCGATTGGTTCAGTGGTCACTCCTGCGCAGGATGAGGTTATGGGTTCGATTCTCAGGCCAAGTGTTATTGGATTATTCTCTTATTACCGGTAGGAGCTCGTGGCTAAGTAATAACAGCCGCGCGGGTCGATACATCAGGTTAAGCTACGCTTGCCGGGGTTGGTCCGTGGATGGGTAACCATCTTTACATACCGAGACTCCTCCGTGCCTCGGAAATCACGTTAAGCCGTTGGTCCCGGCTGTCATTCGTGGATCTTTGATAGTAGTTAAGGGTCGTCAGAAGCCCGAATGTCTGACAGCTAGTCTTACAAGGGTCTTACTGGGTTGTGGAGGTCAGATAGGCAGTCACTCCATGTCAATTCAATTCAATTTATTCAAGGTTTACAATTATTTCATGACAATAATTATGAACACAAAATCTTAATCTAAGTCAATAAAATACATGTACCTGAACTAGGTAATGTAAAATACTGGTATTCAGCTGCATCCGGTTAGACTGGAAACTGACCCCAACATAGTGGGAAAAGGCTAGGCAGATTGATTTCTCTTATTACCGGTTTTCCTAAAACTTGATTTAGATTTCTCAAAGAGAGAACGGAAAGATGTTGCTTACCTACTAATAAAAATTATCTGCGACTTTGAAAAAAGTAATTTCAAACCGCGCCAAAACACAATAGAGATGATTTTTGGGATCATCTTGAAACTAAAAAAATATCAGCCGCATAGAAATTAAGGGAAAGTTTAAAATAACATTTTTTGTTTTTGGAGAATTTTCTGCCTGAGCCAGTATTTTTGGGTGTGAAGTGACAATCTTAACATCCAGAAAAATCTGTTGAAAACGATGGTGTTTACTGCCACTTATTTTAACCCCCATGCCCCTTTTGACTCGGTGAACTTCGTACCACGTGAGACAAAATTTCAATTTTTTCGATTTTTCCTAATTTTCTTTTTGCCTAAACCACCCCAGTAATGAGGCGAACAAAACAAACAAAAAAAAACATATCGGTCGAGATTTTCGAGTTTTTGCGAGACTACTAGCTGATTGCAGACGTTGTCCTGTCAAAATTTCAATTTTTTTTTCTGTTTTTTTCTTTTAAACCACCCCGGTTTAAAAGAAAAAAACAGAAAAAAAATTGAAAAATTGAGTCATCTAGTCGTCAATACAATGAGAGTGAGTCGCCGCACCTAAGGGGGTGTCCCAAGCTAGAGCATGTCAAAGTTGCATGGATGGGTTTTGGGATCATTTTCATCCCATAATTTTGAAATTAATTGTTGTTAAAATTTTGCCATGTTGAATCAAAATGATCGGCACTTGAAAAAGGGCCATGGGGGTTAAAATAAGTAATAGAGCAAAGAAAAAAAACAAAAATTAAAATCGGTCAAGCCGTTATTGAGTTTTAGCGAGACTAACGAACAGCAATTGATTTTTATATATAAGAAGATAGAACATACATACATCATCAGCCTATAATGTTCTCACTGCTGTCCACTCCCTCTCACAGAGAGGAGGCCTGTGTCCCAGCAGTGGGAACATCATAGGCTGATTATGAAGTGGTTTCTACATTTTTGAGTATGGCTTGGCAAAACCTACCACAGTATTTCTAATTGCAGAAAATTTATGGCTAATATTTTCACAACTGTATGGCCGATAACATAAATTCAACCTTAGGGTGATGAAGCAATTTCGTGGGAGACATATGTAGGTACCACTACCTACTTAACCCAAATGGCTCGTATTTTTGTTATAAGAACCTACTTTTAGTAGTTTCATACGGTTCCTAGCAGGTTTAAAATAGGTACCTATTCCAAGCATATCTTTGGTTCAAAGTCTACTTCCCATACAACTTTGCCCAGTGGCCTTTACAAACTTATGGCGGTTTAAAACCAACCCTAAGACATTGGTATTTAGGTAGGTATTTATGTGTGCATAGTTATTTTAGGACCTAGATGTTACAAAGAATCTTTTATCATAAACCCACGGTCACTCAACCGGAAAGAGACGGGTGATAAAAACAATGTAACCCGAAGATAAGTCAAATCAGGCGTTAATTTGCGAAATTACATTATATAAACTGTTATGTAATTACAATGTTTTATTTTTTATTCCGGTAAAAACTAGTAGGTACCTACTTACGACCGGGTTCTTACGACAACTTTCAAAAGTTCCATCGTTTCTCTTCGGAAAAACCGAACTTTGCCGAATTAAATGTGACTGATCCAATAACTGAGTGACGGAATTAGTGCGAAAATATATAATAAAGGTCCCATTTACGCAAGATTTAAATTAAATAGAAAACACTTTTTTTTTCTTTTACTTGTAATTTATGTATTGAATCATAAAGTATATATAGGGTAGGGTTATGTATGGAATAGCATATCGGCAAATGGCCTCCACGGCTTAGCTGGCACATAAAATATACGCACTCAACGTTTTCCATTTTCCATGACTTTTTTGCATAAGTATTTCTGAATTTCGTCGATGCAGAGTTCAATCTCCTCCTTCAATGCAAGGGCGGTTGTGGGCTTGTTGGCATATCTTTGACTTCATAAAAAGAAATCCAGTGGTTTTTAATTACTTGATGGGAGGAGGGAAATTCTGATCACCAAAACGAGAGATTATAATACACAACCAGGGAATGTCTCACGCAGTAATCGAATTGTTTAACAGATAACCCGTTTGCCCGATCGATGTGCTATTCCATAGATAACCCTAGCCTATGTACTATATGATTCAATAAAGAAATTTTAATAAAAGAAAAAAAACTGTGTTGCGATGGGGCACCCGTTAATTTAGATGGGAATATAAATAAATTTCTATTGGTCGACAGTCCCATTTTATTTGCTATATTAAGATAAACGATGGAACCTTCGAACGGATATTTTTTTGTGGTTTTTTAAACATTTTGTTTTACAATTAATTAAAGGTGGGTTGCACCAAGGGCTAAGTTAAATCATAGAATGACTGCTGTAACACCGTCATGTCAAATGTAAAAGATAAAGTTCGGAGGAGGGACATGACATTCGACGCGTCTGTCAGATATTTAACAATAACTTTATCCAGTGAAGCGTGGACGGTTAAGGTTACAATTAAAGTTATGACGTCAGCTAACAAATTGTCAAATGGAACAACCTATTTTTTGTGTAACAGGGACTTTAACAAACATGGGTTGCACCATCTTACTTTAACAATAACAAACATCGAACTGAAGGTGTGATGTTTGTTGTTGTTAAAGTAAGATGGGTGCAACTATAACCCTTAGTTGTGACAAATCTTCGGTTACCTGGTACATATATGCATACATACTCACGCGTTCTGCCCTTGCCACATAGGCAGAAACTAAATAACGTCACCTGCTACGATCCTAACATACTCTTTTTGCCTCGTTTACGTTCATACAACTGCTCATACACGCACGCCAGTTGCAAGTACTACGCATCTGACCTTTCTGAAGAACATCACCAATAAGGTTACTATATATCTTCCTTCCTATCTGCCTTGTAAATACCTTTTATAACACATTTGCTCGTAAAGGGCCTCTTATTTCACCAATTTCAATATCGTAATGTATGTCATTACGTACGTACGTTTACGTACTTGTGCGTAATCGTAAAGTAAAACGCACGAGTTTCTTTCTAATAAGGTAACACGTACGGTTTATCATGATGCTCCGTCTAAAACCAACGGTACTTTTTTAAATCTTAAGAAAAAAACAAGCAAAGAAAGCAAAGCAAAGAGTTTTATGACAGAAAAGTGGTCAACATTTTATGAATAAAATTAACTTTGGGATAAAATAAAATAATTAAATGTTAAACATTTAATTCTTTGATTTAATTAATTTTGGCAATAAATTACAACCATTTATCTGTAACAAAAACCAAAAAATATTAATTTACTTTAATAATACTGGCTGTTTTTGTGCCTTTGCCTTAAAAAAAAAGCGCTGATGCGTGCGCATCGCTAATTTGTGAACAAGTAAAAATTATTCCGCGCGCTTTTCCTTTTCGCTGTATTGTTTTTATTTGAAAATGTCGTCAAGTAATGATGAATTTATTCATTCGACACCGCCAGAAGTCTCAAAGGCAGCGAAAAAGGCTACTCTAAGCCTCTTGCCCGAAAAATCGACCGATAGATACTTACAAGCGGATCAAAATTTCATCGTATGGAAAACAAACAAAGATGCAAATTCATTTTCAGAAAGTGTGTTTTTAAAGATTTATTCGTTTACGAAAGTCCGAGTTTTATTTATTTCCTCGAAAATATGTTATAAAACGTCGTATGACATACGTGCGCTTTGATAATTACAGCCTCTGCTTTCCTGTAGCCCTCGCCTACGGCTCGGGCTAGCAATATCGCCTCGGCTGTAATTTTCAACTTACCGCACTTATATCATAATGTACTATTGTTAGTCGCCTTTCATCACCAGTCGTCTTTTAGTTACCTTTTTAGGGTTCCGTACCAAAATGGTAAAAAAGGAACCCTTATGGTCTCACTCAGTGTGTCTGTCTGTCTGTCTGTCTGTCACAGCTGAATATCTCAAGAACTACTAATGCTATCAACTTGAAATTTGGAATAGTTTTATATGACGTTTACCCAACAAAAATATTTATGTTTTTTTTGTAACAGGTGCTGAAAGGGGGTCTTCAAAATTCAAAGTGGGGCTACTAGGGCATGTGGGGTATCATATGAAAGAGCACTGTTTGCACATTCTTAAACATTTTTTAATTTTTTTTAGACCGCATAGTTTTCGATTTTTGATGAAAAATGTAAAAAAAATACCGTTCCCCCCCCTTATCTCCGAAGTTTGCAAAGGGAAAAATCTGAAATTATTCAATGTGATAGAAGTTTATGTAAAGATTACAGGAAAAATAAAACGATGTCTCTAAATAGCACACTTTTTCAGAAATCGGAACGGAACCCTCGGTGCGCGAGTCCGACTCGCTCTTGACCGATTTTTTTTTCTGGATGAGAAATCATCAATTAATGACTTCTCCCGCTCTGAGCGGAGCAAGAGGGCGTGTCAGACTTTTACTGACTAAAACCCACCCGTGTTCCTTCAGTTGCCTATGCCAGGGCCACGGTATCTCTTTCGAACAACCCGCGACCCGGGCGGCATCGGCCCTATCGGACCCCGTCAGAAGTTACCTGGTATTTTAATTTAAAAATAAATTCATGCAATATGACCTGATTGACTATTTATATTACTTTTCCTTAACTGTTTTTCATCTGGATTTAAGTGACTACAGGTCTCCCAAATTAATAATGCGCGAGCAGACTTCGCTAGTTGTCGTATTCCCGGAAACACCCGAATCATTGAATCGTAAGAGCCCTAAATTATGCATGAAGAAAATGCACTTAACCACTCTATATACAGGGTGTAAGGGACAGCCCTCCGCAAACTGACGGGTGCATTCAGCTCCTCATTTTGAATCATGTTCCACCGGAAATTTTCTAAGGAAAATTTTCATTTTTTCAATTTTTTTTCAGTTTCATTTTCATTATTTCAATGTAAAATTGCATTGTGTGTTCGTAGCATTCCATTTATGTAAAAAAACTGCAAAAACAAAAACAGCAAAAAAAAAACCAGCAATGGATGTTGAAATACTCAACCAACGACGCGTGAAATCAGCTGTTCACTTTCTGTCTAGCTACAGAGTTCATCGAACTCACCGCATACCTATTACCTACCCCTCCCAACCAGTAATAGACGCTCCGATTTTTGCACAAAAACACAAACAAATCAGGTTTATTGGATTCCCTTAACATTCCTGAAAAAATTTCATGTACCGGTCATCTTTGTATGACATACTGAATTCACCCCATCAGTTTGCGGAGGGCTGTCCCTTACACCCTGTATATCGTCTTCCGACGCTCGGGGAATACGACCGTTGCCGAACAGTGACGAAGATTTCTTTGCGCATTATCACTTTGGGAGACCAGTAGTGCTATTCTGTAACCATCTCACCGTGATAACTTAGGTGAAGTGAGCGTGGAGTGAGCTGTCAATAGTGTCAATTCCTAGCAAAAACAAACTCACTTCACCTAACTTCTCACGGTGAGATTTTTACAGAATCGACCGGCTGTACATGATTGTATTATGTGGAGGACACCTGTAATATGTTGTGATAAAAATAAGTAAATTATACTTATGTATAACCTATTGAACGTCGTGATGGCCCAGTCTCCTGCACGAGGATGTGGGTATAAATCCGGGCAAGTACTAAAGTGACTTTTTTAATTAATAATGTACAGTCAGTTATAGCAATTAGCTGACCCACCCTTGCCGAAATGGTAGAGATTTTTGAGAATACAAATCGATAGAATTTTATATTTTATTTATTATAAATATTTAAATAAAATATATAAATCTATCGATTCGTATTCTAAAAAATCTCAACCATTATACAAGGTTGGGTCAGCTAATTAAGTTTAAGTTTATCTCCGACATCACTGATAGCGGTGAAGGATAACATAAAAAAAAAAGTTTTTTTTTTATTAACATTAATTGTACAAGAAACACTTATCTAAACACTATGCAGCGTAACAAATAGGGAGTAACAGTTTTTTCGATGAACTCTGCCACCCAAAGTAAGATTTGACAACCTTTTTAGGGTTCCTTACCTCAAAAGGAAAAAACGGAACCCTTATAGGATCACTTGTTTGTCCGTCTGTCTGTCTGTCAGTCTGTCAAGACCGTTTTTCTCAAGAACGCGTGAAGGTATCAAGTTGAAATTAATATCAAATACGTAGGTCTGTAGTCTCTTGAAGTCCTAAAAAAATCAAGCTTCTAAGTCAATGCAATAAAAACATACGGCCATTTATGCTACATATATTGATACTCGCAAGTAAATCAAAACCTATAGGGTACTTCCCGTTGTTCTAGAATCATGAAATTTGGTCAGAAACAAAGTCATACAATACAAATAAAGGAAAAAGTTCGAAAATTGTTAATTTGTAATTCTATCATATAAAGAAAATGTTCAAGTCCGTCAGTCTGTCAAGACCCTTTTTCTCAAGGACGCGTGAAGGTATCAAGTTGAAATTAATGTTAAATACGTAAATCTATTGTCCCTTAGATTTGTAGAAAAATCCAGCGTCTAAGTCAACGCAATAAAAAAATACGGCCATTTTGTGACACATTTTGGTACTCGCAACTGTCGCAAGTAAATCAAAACCTATAGGGTACTTCCCGTTGACCCAGAATAATGAAATTTGGCAAGAAGCAAGGTCTCCCGGCACAAATAAAGGAAAAAGTCCGAAAATTGTGAATATGTAATTTTTTGACATAAAAAAAAAATTTGGGATCCAATGTTAATTAAGTTTGTTTTTAGGATAAATTAATCTTTTCAACTACGGAACCCTTCATTGTGCGTGGTTCAACACGCACTTGTCCGGTTTTAAAACCTGGACTTATAATTAAGTCTGAAATCGTCAATCCACCACAAGTCATCACCACGTGGTGATCAATGCTCATGCCTTCTCTTTATAAGACTAGGCCTTTGCCCTGCAGTGGGGACAATACCGCCTATATATCGTTATAGGAAAATATTCCACGGAAACGTACTACCGGGAAATCCTACCTTATTCCTTGTCTACATTATAAAGGAAACCTCTGCGCAAAATTTCAGTTTTCTATTCTCGAGGTTTTGGGCTGGGCGTTGTTGAGTCAGTCAGTCAGTTAGGACTTCTCTTTTTATTTAATATAGATATTACTAGCTTTTGCCCGCGGCTTCGCCCGCGTGGATTTCGGAAAATATCCCATGGGAACGTTCATGTGGAAAACATAGGGCCGTCCGATATAACTGTGCAAACTCAAATAGCTACGATATATCGTTACCGTGTATAGTAGGCATAAAGCTACCAGTCGGCATGATTTTTTCCGACATCTTCAACAGTCATCGTCATATTTCAGCCAATATACACAAAACCATAATGAATTACACTGAATCACTCCGTTAATTGGAGAAAAGCGTATGAAAATCCGTTCGGTACTTTTTGAAATTATCGCATTCAAACAGACAGACTTACGCGGCGGGGGGACTTTGTTATTTACTTAAAATTTATTATGCCAGTCACGCTCTAATAACAAATAACTTTTGTCCGAGTGTCCACTCGTTCAAATAATTTCCTCGTAAAAACGTCGATTGAAATAAAAAAGACTAAATGTCACCTCAAGATTCCAACTATGACTACATTTCCAATCCCTTAAATCTCTTAAAAAGAGGTAGGTACACAAACATTTGTCAACACCTATTGTACCCCCTCAAAAACGCTACATTTTAATTTTCACATCCCTAACTTAAGAAATAGTGAGTTTCCCATACAAAATTTCATCCCCTATATCACCCCCTGTAGGATTATTTTTGAAAAAAAAGTAGCCTATGTCCGTCCCCAGGATACCATTTTGCCAAATTTTATCGAAATCCGTTTAGTGGTTCTTGGTTTCCCATACAAACTTTCATCCCCTATATCACCCTCTGTAGGATTATTTTTTAAGATAAAAAGTAGCCTATGTCTTTCCCCAGGATGCTATATAAAGCCTTGCCAAATTTTGTCGAAATCCGTGCAGTTTTGTAAATTTTAAAATCAACCCCTATTTTACCCCCTTAGGGCATGATTTTTCAAAAACGCTAAACCGCATATTTCTTTATTTCCTATCAAAAGCAAAAATTTTAATTTTCACATCCCTAACTTAAGAAATACTGAGTTTTCCATACAAAATTTCATCCCCTATATCACCCCCTGCAGGATTATTTTTGAAAAAAAAGTAGCCTATGTCCGTCCCCAGGATACCATTTTGCCAAATTTTATCGAAATCCATTCAGTGGTTCTGGGTTTCCCATACAAACTTGCATCCCGTATATCACCCCTGTATGATTATTTTTGAAAAAAAAAGTAGCCTATGTCCGTCCCCAGGATACCATTTTGCCAAATTTTATCGAAATCCGTTTAGTGGTTCTTGGTTTCCCATACAAACATTCATCCCCTATATCACCCTCTGTAGGATTATTTTTTAAGACAATAAGTAGCCTATGTCCTTCCCCAGCATGCTATATAAAGCCTTGCCCAATTTTATCGAAATCCGTGTAGTTTTGTAAATTTTAAAATCAACCCCTATTTTACCCCCATAGGAGATGATTTTTCAAAAACGCTGAACCGCATATTTCTTAACTTCCTACCAATAGCATAAATTTGTTATCCCTAACTTAAGAAATACTGGGTTTCCCTTACAAACTTTCATCCCCTATATCACCCCCTGTAGTATTATTTTTGAAAAAAATAGTATCCTATGTCCTTCCCCAGGATGCTATATAAAGCTTTGCCAAATTTTGTCGAAATCCGTGCAGTTTTGTAAATTTTAAAATCAACCCCTATTTTACCCCCATAGGGGATGATTTTTCAAAAACGCTGAACCGCATATTTCTTAACTTCCTACCAATAGCATAAATTTGTTATCCCTAACTTAAGAAATACTGGGTTTCCCTTACAAACTTTCATCCCCTATATCACCCCCTGTAGTATTATTTTTGAAAAAAATAGTATCCTATGTCCTTCCCCAGGATGCTATATAAAGCTTTGCCAAATTTTGTCGAAATCCGTGCAGTTTTGTAAATTTTAAAATCAACCCCTATTTTACTATATTTTACCCCCTTAGGGGATGATTTTTCAAAATCGCTGAACCGCATATTTCTTTATTTCCTATCAAAAGCATACATTTTAATTTTCACATCCCTAACTTAAGAAATACTGAGTTTCCCATACAAACTTTCATCCCCTATATCACCCCCCGTAGGATTATTTTTGAAAAAAAAAGTAGCCTATGTCCGTCCCCAGGATACCATCTATAGGCTCGCCAAATTTTATCGAAATCCGTTCAGTGGTTTAGGCGTGAAAAGGTAACAGACAGACAGACAGACAGACAGAGTTACTTTCGAATTTATAATATTAGTATGGATTATTTATTACTATAGCCTATGCCCGCAACTTCACCTGCTTGGAGTTCGGAAATTATCCCACGGGAACCTTCTACCGGGATAAAAAGTATCATATGACCTAATCCAGCCGATCTATTTTGTAAAAATATCACCGTAAAACTTAGGTGAAGAGCTCTCAATATAGTGTCAAACACTAGCATCAGATGGAATGACAGCTCACTTTAAGATCACTTCACCTTAGTTTTCACGGTGATATTTTTACAGAATAGCACCGCAGGTCATGATCTACCCATGTGCCAAATTTCATCCAAATCCGTTCAGCTGTTTTAGCGTGAAAGCGTAACAAACGAACTCACTTTTGCATTTATAATTATTAAGTTAGGATTATAGTATTTATTTATTGAAATAACAATACCCTATGCATCACATGGTGACTACTTCCTCCTATAATCTTAGAGAGACCGCTAGCTACTCATTTATTTGTGGCAAACCAAACACATTATACTCAACAACAATTATTATTTCTTTGTAATTATATGTGTTTATTTCCTTATAACTATAATTTTTCAACAAATAAATTCAAAGCATTCGCAGAAATAACCTACCCATAGGACTATTAATTAACAGGATAAAGACAGAAACTCAGGTTACCGTTAATTAAGTTTTCTATCGCAAAACAAACACGCAGTACAAATTGCCTTGTTATTTTAAATTATCAATTATCAATTATTTTTCTACAAGCCATGTGCCTTGGGATTTCCCTTCGGCAAAAATTACGAACTTCCATACAAACTTTCATACCCCCCTATTTTACCCCTTTAGGGGGTGAAAGTGCCTTGGGATTTCCCTTCGGCAAAAATTACGAACTTCCATACAAACTTTCATCCCCCCTATTTTACCCCTGTAGGGGGTGAATGGTAAGTGCCTTGGGATTTCCCTTCGGCAAAAATTACGAACTTCCATACAAACTTTCATCCCCCCTTTTTCACCCCTTTAGGGGGTGAATGGTAAGTGCCTTGGGATTTCCCTTCGGCAAAAATTACGAACTTCCATAGAAACTTTCATCCCCCATTTTACCCCTTTAGGGGGTGAATGGTAAAATTAAAAAAGTTAGCGAAACTCCACGGATATTTTGGGTATTGATATCTAATGACGACAAAAGAAAGATACAAGCTTTTCTAAACTCATAATGGTACAGCTTCTCTTGTTCAATAACTAAACTAAAATTAGAGAATCGCTATCTTTTACTAATAGGCGGCGCGAGAAACAGCTACCTTATTTATGTCCATAAAAAATTACAACCATATTTCAAAATTACTAAGAGAACTGCCATTTCATTGTAACAATAATAAAAAACCGGCCAAGTGCGTGTCGGATCACGCACAATGAAGGGTTCCGTACCTAGTTGAAAAGAATTTATCCCAAAAACAAACTTAAATATTTTTTTTATGTGATCAAATTACAAATGACCAATTTTCGGACTTTTTCCTTTATTTTTGCTGTGAGACCTTGCTTCTTACCAAATTTCAAGATTCTATGACACCGGGAAGTACCCTATAGGTTTTGATTTACTTGCGAGTATCAAACTATTTTATTGTATTAACAAAGAAGCTTGATTTTTTAGGTCTCCAAGAAACCATAGATCTACGAATTTGATATTAATTTCAAATTGATACCTTCACGCGTTCCTGAGAAAAGGGTCTTGACAGACGGACAGACTTGAAAATATTTTTTTATGTGATAGAATGACAAATTAACAATTTTCGGACTTTTTCCTTTATTTGTGCTGTGAGACCTTGCTTCTTGCCAAATTTCATGATTCTAGAACAACGGGAAGTACCCTATAGGTTTTGATTTACTTGCGAGTATCAAAATATATCGCATAATTGGCCGTATCTTTTTATTGCGTTGACTTAGAAGCTTGAGTGTTTTAGGACTACAAGGGACCACAGACTTACGTATTTGATATTAATTTCAAATTGATACCTCCACGCGTTCCTGAGAAAAAGGGTCTTGACAGACTGACAGACAGACAGACAGACGGACAACAAAGTGATCCTATAAGGGTTCCGTTTTTTCCTTTTGAGGTACGGAACCCTAAAAAAGAGCTAAAAACATAGCTTCGTCAAAATAACTTTTAAACTTTAAAAGATTTTTTTTATCTTATGGGTATTATAAAATATTTATATTTTTTTAGGTTGTAATTAGGTTATTGTTGTGTTTTTATTGTTTATTTTATATTGTGCCTATTCCAGAGTATATATAATAACAATTAATGTATCTGTCATGTCTATAGTTTAAGTGTTTTGTATTCTTTTGTAGTGTATAGGTACCTATGTAGTGTATAAGTTAGGTTTTATGCCCATGTGCACATAAAAATTAAAATATTTTAAATATTTGTATGCCGCTTTTAGCAGAGGATGTGTCCTGAACACAATTATTAAAAATACCAACTTTGTTGCTACCATATCCGACGAATAAATGACTTTGTCTTTGTCTTACGAGTAATATTTCAATAATATCCGTATGTAATGTAGTAAATTAATCAATGCTGTAAGTACCTACGTTGTGGGGTTGTAGGTTTGATACCAGGGTTGGACAGTGTTGTCGTGCGGTGTCCCACAGGGATCGGTCCTGGGGCCGCATCTGTCGACCGACCGGCCGACTGGGTGCTGCGCGCCGACCTCCCTAGCGGCGTCAGCGTAGTATGTTACGCTGACGACACGCTGGTCCTGGCGCAGGGGAGGTCGCACCAGGAGGCGGCTGACTTAGCGACACGCGGGGTTGCGATAGTCGTGGAGAGGATCCGGCAGTTGGGACTCGAGGTGGCCCTGCACAAGTCCGAGGCCATGTGTTTTCATGGTCCTCGGAATGCGCCACCGTCGGGTTCCGATATAACGGTGGGAGGGGTTCACATCGGAGTCGGGTCGACGATGAAGTACCTGGGACTCGTCCTCGACAGCCGGTGGAACTTCGTGGAGCATTTCCGACGTTTGGCTCCCAGACTGGCACGGGCAGGGGCTGCCTTGAGGCGGCTCCTGCCCAATCTGGGGGGTCCAAACGCCTCCTGCCGGAGGCTCTACGCGGGGGTCGTGCGGTCCATGGCCCTTTACGGAGCACCGGTGTGGGCGCGTTCCCTAAGGCTGGGACCAGCCGGCAGGTTGAACGCGTCCCAGAGGGTCATGGCCATCCGGCTAGTCCGGGGATACCGCACGGTCTCCCGGGAGGCGGCGAGCCTCCTTGCCGGATTGCCGCCGTGGGACCTGGAGGCAAAGGTCCTCGCGCACGTGTGGGAGTGGCGCGAGGAGGCGAAACGCCGGGGCGTAACTCCGCTGCCGCGAGAAATCACGGTACAGCGGACAGAGCTCCGGCGGGATCTCATGGCGGCATGGAGAGCGCGACTGTCGCAACCCAGCGCTGGGCACGCCACAATAGCGGCGATAAGTCCCCTCTTTGAGGAGTGGTTAGAGAGGCGCCACGGCGTCCTCACCTTCCGCCTGACGCAGGTCCTCACCGGACACGGTTGTTTCGGGAGGTTCCTGTTTCGCATAAGGCGGGAGGAAACGCCCGGGTGTTTCCATTGTGTGGATCGCCCGGAGGACACGGTGGAGCATACAGTGGAGGTCTGCCCGGCTTGGGCAGAGCACCGCCGTGTTCTCACGGAGGCGATCGGCGGCGGCGATCTCTCGCGTCCGAGCCTGGTCCAGGCCATGGTGCGGAGCGAGAGTGCATGGGAGGCCGTCACCTCCTTCTGCGAAGCAGTGATGCTCGCGAAGGTGGAGGCGGAACGCGTGAGGGAGAGGCAGCCTCACGCCCTCAGTCGCCGCAGGAGACGCCCTGGGCGGCGGGAATCGCGGGGCGATTTCCGCCCACCGTAGGCGCGGGCCTGCGGACGGTGAGCAGCGGGTAGCTCGCCGTCCGGTAAGGACCAGGCCCGAGTCGACGGCGCGTTGTGTTCCACGCGCGCCGCAAAGAGATGTCAGCAAGTGACGGGGCCCAATAGGGCCGACGCCGCTGGGGTCGCGGGTTGTCTGAAGGGGTTACCGCGGCCCTGGCATAGTCAACTGAAGGAACACGGGTGGGTTTTAGTCAGTAAAAGTCTGACACGCCCTCCCGCTCCACCCAGAGCGGGAGAAGTTATTTGATGATTTCCCACCCTCAAAAAAAAAAAAAAAAAAAAAAAAAAAGGGTTGGACAGTGTTATTGGGTTATTCCATGTGGAAATTCATATATGTACACATACGCTTGCAATGTGTAAGCGGGTATAAATTTAATTTCCTGTATTTTATTTTATACTAGCTTTTGTCAGCGACTTCACCCGCGTGGGGGTCGGAAATTAACCCACGAAAACGTACTACCGGAATGAAAAGTAGCCTAAGTGTTATTCCTGACTATAATCTAACTCTGTGCCAAATTTCATCCAGATCCGTTGAGCCGTTCTGCCGTAATAAACATATATCCATCCAAACTTTCTCATTCAAAATATTGCATATTGCATTGCCTGTATTTTATATTATGGGGCTCAATACAATGCTTCAACATGTTGCATGCATATGGAAACAATTCTGGGCGAACTATTCAGATTCACCTCTGCCTAAAAAAAACCCTTTAAGAATTATTGTAGGAACGGTCAGCAATAGAAGTCGGTTAGCACTGCTACTTTTTGACATCATCTAAATTAACACAAAATGATACGATAACCTGCAGTGCATTCTGTACAAAACCTAGGTGAAGTGAGTTTTCATTCTACAGGGATTGACACATTGACAGCTCACTACACGCTCACTTCACTTAAGTTTTCACGGTAGATTTTTACAGAATAGCACTGTTGCTTTTTAGCATTTCGTTTATTAGATAAGAGTTAATTTTCTTTAAAATTTACATCTGTTCCGATTTTAATGAAGTATTTTTCTCAATAATTAAAATTTAGAAATCTCAAGTGTTAGTCGGCTTTTGTTGCTGACTGTACAACCTTATTAGAGAGAGAGAGAGGGTAGAGGCTAGCTCAATGTATCCTATCAATAAATGTGGCGCATCACACAACATTCCTAAAAACACTTTATTCATTCCAGAGTGGAGTTCTTCAATTGGAGCTCCCAAATGCATACAATCGCTGGAACCCGATACCGCCAGCCAACTACTGCGTAGACTACCGTGTTTCGTCTGACCCTACGAAGAAGCCAATGCCGCGCTTTTGGGCCCAGCTGCCGGGAGGTGAATTCGTACAGAGCAACATGTACTTAACAAGTGGTGAGACAAAAATCTAAATATTTTATTTATCTATCTATGTAAATAAAAAGAGAAGTCTTGACTGACTGACTGACTCATCAACGCCCAGCCCAAACTCTTGACCCTAGAAAGCTGAAATTTTGCACAAAGGTTTCCTTTATAATTTAGACAAGGATTTTCGTTCCCCGTGGGATATTTGACGTGGGCAAAGGCTAGTTTTACATAAACCTACATGGTCACATATGAAACGTCAGAAGCTAGGTGCACGGCTCGAATTGGTCATTTCCTATGGAGACGAGCCGGCAAGAAAACCCACGGTTATTCTTTTTAAAATAATTGGCTTTTACAATTTTTCAAACTACAGTGTTGATACTGATAGGTATGGGAGGACAGTGTAGGCACCAGAGCCCGAGCTGTTACGAAGTTCGCCGAACTTCGTAAGCAGCTCTGGCTTCGTCAGACGACTGTATGATGGTAGACGGTGGTACAGGTCTAACAACAAGCGACATGATTGCCATTACAACTCTAACAAAACTGAATTAATTATCCTGTCCACAAAAGTCACTAAAAAAGTGGATATTTACTTAGTTATGCCGTCAATGAGGTACGAGGAAGGAATGTGCTGAAGGAATTATTGCCAACTACCATGTCTTCTTGCTAACCTATAGTAGCTGTGCCTCGCGACTTCGTTCGCGTGGAATTCCTCACATTAATAAAACTCCCTCGTCCCCCGACCCGCCACGTTGCATCGCCCTCCCGGACTATTACTTCGTTTGCGCTTAGCGTTCTTTCAGACTTTTTTTCTTTTTTCTCGGCTCCTAAGTGATGCTAAAATAGCTTCCTTCAGAATTGGGCTATCAATTGCAATAAGATTTTTTCGAACCCGACGGGTAGTTTCAGAGAAAAGCGCGTTTAAACAAACTGTTTTTGCTTTTAATTTATTTATAGATATAGATTAAGATAAGTATATAAAAATGAATCCCCATTTCCCTTGGTCACGCCATAACTTGAGAATGACTTTACTGATTTCATTCATCTTTTTTAAAGTTTTCTAATACTTTGTAAAAGATTCTTACGGAAAGAAAAATTAAGAAAGTTGCGCAGAAAATTGGAAAATTTCAGAAAATTAACAACTATTTTAACTTCGCGTGGTTACTTTAGAATATTCAAAACTAAGACAGGACAACGTCTGTAAATAAAATCTTAAGGGGTGTGCCATACCGTATTACCCAGAAAATGGTTCATGTCATCATATTAAATATTAATTGCTACGAGTACTCGGAGTTTTAAACAACTTAGGTAGGTTAAAAACAGCTGCATCATTTAACCGCAGATAAATCATAAATGAATCATCAATTTGTAGCTTTTAAACATAGAAATGAGTCTATGTTTACAAGTTACAACACAGTTAATTTCCAGGATTTTTTAATGCCCATAATATTGTTATTGCCCATAATATTATAATATTATACATACTTGTAGAATATGCGTCAAACAGATACTGACTGTTGTGACACCATTAATTTATACATACATTTAACCCGTTCTTAAGGCGCGGACTGACTCGATTTTAAACGGCACACAACCGCGTAATTTATTGTCACCATTAGCTGGCTTGAAATGAGGTTGAAAATTGAAAGTAACATTTTTGCCGCCGAGATATGACAGCTGCGAATGTACATTTATTTTCCAGGATTTCTTTAGATTATTCAAAATATACATAATAAATTAAATAATTGTCCGGTTACAGTTTTAAAAAAATACTAATTCTATTAAATTCTTTAAAAAAATGTCGTTATCGCTGAAAATACGGAGATTTTCGACGCCAAAGTTTATTTTTGTGAAGCAACTTCCAATTTTTTTATTGGATATATCAAACTATTTTTTACTATTCAACTCGGTTACCACTGTATTTTTTGCGTCGGATAGTTTCATTGTCATACTCGACAATCCAAGAAACCAAATTTTGTGAATACTGAGCTAACACCGCGCCTTAAGCTGTGAATACATGCTTCGTAGCATGTGGAGGGTCGACACTATCATGGTATGGCATGTGATGCGGAGGAATGAGGAAAATGTCGGGAGGAAAGTTTTGAGTATGAATGTGGATGGCTATACGAGTAGGGGAATACCAAAGAAACGATGGATGGACTGTGTGAAAGATGATATGGCTAGGAAGAGGGTGACTACCGAGATGATGACCAATATAGAAGTTTGGAAGGAAAAGACATGTTGCGCCGACACCAAATAAATTGGGATAAGGACAGGAAAATGATGAGGGTCGGCACTAACATGCAATCAACCTAATGTTCTGCTGCTATCAGCATTTTTCACTTCATCAAAACATCACACAATGATGACGATGACATGATACAGAAACCCTAAAAATTTAACAAATCTCAAAAACCCTTGCCTTCATAAGCTAAAGTTAGGTCAAACTCAAACTTAAACTCAAAGCATAAGCATAATCAGCCTATAGTGTTTCCACTGCTGGGACACAGTGAGGGGTAGTGGGCTATAATCCACCATGCGGTCCCAGTGCAGATTGGTCGATTTGGTCTTCGAATTTTTGGTTCTAGGACATGCCGGTTTCCTCACTATGTTCTCCTTCACCATTATGAGTGAGAGCAATGGTGATGAAATAATTAACACAAAGTAAAGCACCCTGTCAGGGTTCGAACCTACGACCTACAACTCGTAAGTCGCGGCCGTTACCGCTGGGCCACTGCTCTCGCTCAAACTCAAAGCATTTCATATCAATTGCACCAATTACAGGCACTTTTGAATTTGTCAGTCGTTCAGTCAGAAATATGAAGCCAGTTACCTATTCCAAAGCGTTGTAGGGGGTTGTAGGTTCCTATGGAGAAGAACGGTATAGAAACTCTATGGACACTCGTTTAATTCAAAAATATTGTGGCTATTGTCAATAATTAAATGAATGTATTCTTTGTCAACAGGTACGCTGCTATCCTGCTTCTTCTTGCTGCTGGTGCTGATAGTATACTTCTTGCTGCCTGAACTTCAGAACTTGTGTGGCTTGATCCTGATGGCGTACGTCTTCAGTCTGTTCATGGCCTTCTTGCTGTTGGCCGTCATTCAAATACAGATTCACACCACAACAGCTTGTATTTGTCTGAGTAAGTGATGATTAAGGAATTTCTTAATAAAGTTTCCAATCTTCATATAAGAGAAGGAGGTGCTACTTTCCCAGTGGGCAAAAAAAATGCGCAATTCTTGGTATTTTCTTCAAAATTTTGGAATTACTGTAAATTGCACGGTGTTGCTGTGACGTGATTAACTAAAATTTCTAAGAATTTCGCAATCGAGTTGCCCGTGAAGCACAACATTATTTCCAATAAAATTTTAAGGAACATGCATTCTACTATGCGGGCTCATACTTATGGTATTATGAAAAGCAGAATATTGCTGTTTATGCGCTTGTCCTTGAAACCAACAAATAAAAATAATAATAATAAATCGTTTAAAAATATCGAAATTCAAAATATAAATTCAACCTGCATATGATTTAAATTTTGTTTTTTTTTTTAATTAAAAAATAAATAAATTAATTATGCAATAGGCTTCTACTCCGTTCACCTATAATTCAGGCTATAATAGGTGAACGGAGTAAAAGCCTATGGCACACTTAATTAAAAATAATAATAATAAAAAAAAAACAAAATTCAAATCATATACAGGACGCATATGTTTTGAATTTCGATATTTTTAAACGATTTACTTATTTTTTAAGAAATTTCTGTTTTTATTGTTCTAATACGAAAAGTTTACATCGAATTTGTCGTATTTATTGATACTTAGATTATTTTTAGGGTTCCGTACCACAAAAGGAAAAAAACGGAACCCTTATAGGACTTCGTTGTCCGTCTGTCTGTCTGTCAGTCTGTCAAGACGGTGTCGGCGATAAGACCCTTTTTCTCAGGAACGCGTGGAGGTATCAATTTGAAATTAATATCAAATACGTAAGTCTATGGTCCCTTGGAGTTCTAAAAAAATCAACCTTCTAAGTCAACGCAATAAAAAAATACGGCTATTTATCTATATCTATAAAAGGAAAGCGTTACTGACTGACTGACTGATCTATCAACACACAGCTCAAACCACAGAACGGATTGGGCTGAAATTTGGAACACAGGTAGCTATTATGACCTAGGCATCCGCTAAGAAAGGGTTTTTGGAAATTCGACCTTCAAGGGGGTAAAAAGGGGGCATATTGTTTGTATGAAAAATCTTATTCCTTGAGTTAATAAACTTGAAACTTGGCACGAATATTTATCTAAGTAAATTATGATTTTTGTGATTTTTTGTTTTTCTAAACTACCCCCTAAAGGGTAATTGGGGGGTCTCAAAGTTTGTATGGAAAAATTTTAACACGCAATCCGATTAATTCAAAACTCAGTATTTATACTAAAAACCAAAAATAAAGAATAATGTGTATCAGGGTTTTTCGAAAATCTACCTCTAATCTATATCTATAAAAGGAAAGCGTTACTGACTGACTGACTGATCTATCAACACACAGCTCAAACCACTGAACGGATTGGGCTGAAATTTGGAACACAGGTAGCTATTATGACCTAGGCATCCGCTAAGAAAGGGTTTTTGGAAATTCGACCTTCAAGGGGGTAAAAAGGGGGGATATTGTTTGTATGAAAAATCTTATTCCTTGAGTTAATAAACTTGAAACTTGGCACGAATATTTATCTAAGTAAATTATGATTTTTGTGATTTTTTGTTTTTCTAAACTACCCCCTAAAGGGTAATTGGGGGGTCTCAAAGTTTGTATGGAAAAATTTTAACACGCAATCCGATTAATTCAAAACTCAGTATTTATACTAAAAACCAAAAATAAAGAATAATGTGTATCAGGGTTTTTCGAAAATCTACCTCTAACGGGGTGAAAAGGGGTAGTCAATTTCACAGGGGAGGATTTTACTGCGTGGCTTGATTAACTCAAAAATTGGTGTAAATAATCTTTCAGTCAAGTTGTGGATATATCTCAAACCATTTTTTTTAATTCCACCCCTGTGGGGGTGAAAACAGGGATACAATTTACATGAAAAATGTTATTCATTTGGTTTTAATTGACTTGAAACTTGGCACAAATATTTGCCTAAGTTTGTCATTATTAGTTTTTTAAAACTACCCCGGCGGGAGGGTTAGAGGGGGAGAGGGAAGGGGAGGAGTGGTGAGGAGGGTGAGGGGGAGGATGATGGACGCAGGGAGAAAGGGGCAGGACTTGGTGAGGAGAGGAGGAAGACGTGGTGAACGCTGCGGGGGAGGGTCGGGGTTGGTGAGCCGGAGGTGGAGGATAGGGGGAGAGGGAGGGGACGGCGTGGTGAGGGAGAGAGAGGGAAGGGGAAGTGGTGAAGGGGGTGTGAGAGTGAGTGAGAGGGGGAGGGAGAGGTAGCGGAAGGGGATATGGTGAAGGAACGACCTAATATCTGGAACTACCCTACCAGTCGGACTTTAAAAAATCTTTTTGCATTAATGATAGCCCAAATCTTATAGAAGGCATATTTAACATCACTCTAGGACCCTTAGGTGCCGAGCAAAAAGAAAAAAAGTCTGAAAGAACGCTAAGTGAAAACGAAGTAATAGCGCGGGTAGGCAATGCGATGCGACGGGGTGGGCAAAAAAGAAATTTCACGCGGACGAAGTCGCGGGCAGAAGCTAGTGTGACATATTTTGATACTCGCAAGTAAATCAAAACCTATGGGGTACTTCCCGTTGACCTAGAAACATGAAATTTTGCAAAAAGCAAGGTCTCATAGCACAAGTAAAGGGAAAAGTCCGAAAATTGTTAATGTGTAATTTTATAACGTAAAATTTTTTTTTTTTTTGGGATTATAATGTTAAGTTTGGTTTTGAGATAAATTCTTTTCAACTACGGAACCCTTCATTGTGCGTGGTCCGACACGCACTTGGCCGGTTTTTTTCTGTCTAAGATATTTATAAAAACTATGTATGCCATAGCCTTCTATTCCGTTCACCTAATATACCCTATTTTTTTCAAGACGGTAAAAAGAGTCATCCGGTATAATTATAGTAAATAGTGTTTATTATAAGTTACTTAACTTGCATGCCAATAGGGCATAGCAACTTGTGATCAGTGCAAGTTACAAGTAACGTGTATTACGGCAATTAATAATGTCGTTTAATCACAGTAGAAAAATACAAATCTTAATATAACACATGTTTTCTTAATTCCAGCGATGTTCATATATTACTTCTTCCTGGCTACTTTCTGCTGGATGAGCGTCATGTCCTACGATATTTGGTGGACCTTCAGGTAATACTTTCATCACCACTTTAAGTAACCGGTTTTTGGTTGCTTGCTGAAGGTTTCATTTGTTGATACCTAATTAGACGCAATACCCATTAATATTCTATTACATTTATCGGTTGCGGCATCAATGTCGCACGCCACATGCTACAGTAGTGTACCATCTTCCAGTGTAATTTTGTTTCAAGATACTACTTCCAGCCTAATGTAAAAGTTAACTAAGTTGAATTTCACTTCGACGGCGACGCAACCTTGGTCGTTGTTAATCATAACGGTACATATTTTACAGAGGTTATGCGAAAGCCCGTCCTATCCATCGTCGAGGAGAGCTCTTCAAGTTCCTGATGTACTGCTTGTTCGCTTTTGGTGTCCCGCTCATCATGACCATTGGCCTGTTCGTGCTGAATCAGATCAAGGATGACTTGAGGCACTTGCCTTGGTTCGTCACTCCTCACGTGCCGGAGTTTGGATGCTTCCTTGAAGGTTGGCACAATAGTTCATTTATTTGTTAAAATATTATTACGGAGTTTTTACAGATTATAAATGTTCATAATATTCTGCCGTTTCGGCATAAAACAATTACATTTTCAGAGTTTTCTAGTGATATCTAGACATACCGTCCATTCACTTGGTTTGCCAGTCTTTTGAAAAAGTCGTAACACAGTTAAATGATGAGGAGGGCTACTCAGTTACTTTGGTATAGTACCACCTACTTTAAAAAAAGGGTTCTGTAGTAAAAAATCTAAATAAATTTTAAATAAACAAACATAATACAGGGTGGAAGGGACATCGACGCGCAAACGGTTACCACGTATTCAGTACATCATTCTGAGCCCCCTATATAGAAATTTTTCATCGTTTATTAAAACAAAAATCTGCAGTTTCCTACAATAGTGCAATACCTACACGGTCAAAAAGTATGGAAGAGCAGATTTTTCTTTCAATAACCGATGAAAAATTTCTATATAGGGGCGCTCAGAATGATGTACTGAATAAGTGGTAACCGTTTGCGCGTCGATGATGATAATATATTTTCATTTTCTAAGCTCTAATGAACCATGTTTGCTTCGCAGGTGGTGTGAAACTGTTGTACTTATACATGCCCATGCTGATCCTGATTATCTGCAACTGGATGTTTTACCTGATGACTGCGTTCAACATCTGGCGTTTGAGCCGAGGGACTGCCGTGCTGGACTCGGCTGCTGCAGGCAACCCACAGGCACATCGCACTCATAGGCACAGGTGAGCGTAATCACTGTAGAACTGTGGATGTGAACGTCGACCAATTAGGTGTGCCTTATGCGGGTGTAAAAAGATCCAATAATAATCCAAGAGGAACAAACTCTTCTCGTCATTGATATTTATTTAGCACTGAGCTGGGAAAACTAACTGACTTATTTCAACTAACTGCAGAGGCTGGTGCGCGCATTGTCCGTCATCAAAAGTGCTTTCAATGTATTGTGCCATAGCTTATGGGTCGGTTCAGTATCGATAAAGGAACCCAGGAAAATAAAACACTAAAATTCAAAAAAATATATATAAAAAAAAAATATTGCAAGATCAACCCAATTCAGCTAACTTAGAATAGCAATCGCTTAGAATTAAAATTATTTATTTGTTTAAATGCTTTAATTAGATACTTACCTACTATCGAACGCGTTGTCATTTTGTCCTTCACTTCTCGCGTCCAAATACTAAAATAATTTTAATTGTAAGATCAACCTGATTTAGTAGGTACCTATCCTACTAAATCAGGTTGATATTGTAATAAGTTTTTTATGCTTTTATTTTTATTTTTTTTATGATTTTTTTTTTACTAGACTACGTCTTCGTGAGTGCGAACCCAGGCAGGCACTTTACTCTCTATAATTTATTTCATCGATCACGCCCACTCTCACAAAACAGTAAAAGAAAAGATCGTGAGGAAACCAGCATGTCTAAGAACCAAAAAATCGAAGACATCCACCAACCCGCACGCCCGCGTGGTGGATTATGGCCGCTCCCCCTCACACAGGGGAACTGTTCCCCAGCAGTGGGAACGTTATTATCTGATTATGCATACGTTTCATAAATCTCTGTTTTATGGTTATAAAAAAATATCTATTCTTACAGGTTCATGGTCTACCTGAAGCTGTCGGTAGTGATGGGCCTGAACTGGTTGCTGGAAATAGTCAGCTTCCTGTACCCTGGTTTCAAGATATGGTGGTTATCCGACATCTACAACATCCTCATAGGCCTGGCGATTTTCCTCATATTCGTTTGCAAGAAGAAAATACTAAGGAAGCTATGTAAACGGTAAGTGGAATATCTTAGATATTTGCTTCAATTTTGCCCACCGGAGCGCTGCATTACGGTGATCAGCCTCCTGCCTCTATCCTAAGATAAAGAAATGGAAGAAACGGACGAAGAAGATATCATATTAGTGTAATAACTTCTTCTTCCGTTTGTCTCATACATCTCTATTAGCCTTCATCTCAGTAGTCAACCCCTATCTAGTCGATTCATCATTCATTCAATCCATCCATCACTACGCGGATAAACTGAATCCCTGCTTGAATCGATAAATGAAAACAAAAAGTAAGTACATAATATCGAGATACAGTTATGGTCATAATATTAAAATTAAAATAAATATCACTTCAACAATATTCCAAGAGTGAGGCCACTAGCGTTGCCGGTGCACTGTTACCGACTTACTATTTATCTCGATATTATGTACATACTTATTTTTTGTTTTCATTTATCGATTCAAGCAGGCGATCATTACGTTCGGATATTAATTTTATCCATATTCCAAAGGAATCCCACAAATGGGCGTCGGATTGGAACAAAATATTAATTTTATCCGCGTAGTGGGATCCGATTGTGGGATCGGATGGGAATAAGCCTTTCTTTTGCCTTTTCGCACTCAAAACTTTCCCCACATTTCCGGTTAAAAGTCTATCCGATATTAAAATAGTATTTTCTGTTCTCACAGCTACGTGGGAAGGAAAACAATGCGCTGGTATCCATCATCTAAGAGTTACTCCAGCAGCATGTCAGATTCCAATCAAGAATCCGCGACTCTTCAATCGAAGGTGTCGTCCCAGCCAAATGGACTGAACGGATACGCTATCGTTTCAAAAACTGTAATAGATTAACAACACAAGCTCATGAAAATACCGCAAGACTGCCATTCGTTGATTGATCAGTTTGAATAGTGGAAAAGCCGAATCAGTGGATAAGAAGCAGACTGGCAAAAATAAGGTCACGACTTGGACACAAGCATAATTTGCTAGGTTTGAATAGATACTATGAAGCCGTAACAATACACCACTTCAATGTCTTGCACAACAGTAAGCAAGAAGCTTGAATGACACAATGATGTTAGATATTATGTGGTACTGATAGATTTAGTACACGTTTTATTGCACACTGGAGAATAACATAGCTTTATTTGAATAGATACTACTAAGCCGTAACAATACACAACGTCAATGTCTTGCACAATAGTAAGCAAGAAGATTGAATGACATAGTACATGAATCAGAAGTCGTGACGCCAAACAAGCTACTTGCATACTTTCGTGCAAGTTACTGGCATGTGTATTCCTGACTTTATAATTAGTACTAAAGACAGTATGTAAGTGGATACCTATATATTATGTGGTACTGATAGATTTAGAATAGTTTTTATTGCACACTGGAGAATAACATAGCTTTATTTGAATAGATACTATGAAGCCGTAACAATACACAAAGTCAATGTCTTGCACTACAGTAAGCAAGAAGATTGAATGACATAGTACATATATGTAAGTAGATATATATTATCTGGTACTGATAGATTTAGAACACGTTTTATTACACACTGGAGAATAACATAGCTGCCAGAACTAATCCTATAAAAACCTACTGGAGAATGGAGATATCCAATTTTCTGGATGCGTCTGATGTTCTACCAAAGTTTGTAGATTAGATATGTACCCACTATTTACAATTTGTTCCGTCGTTATTTTATGAATAGAGTAAGAATAGAGTATAATTTTTACGCAGCGGAACAATTAGAATTAAAGTAAGCTAAGAATACATTGTCATATGCCAGTAACTTTCACGAAAGTATGCAAGTAGTTTGCATATCATTGTGTTATTGGTGGATTATGGATAAATATAAGGCAGATATCGCAGATAGAAAAATATTTAATGGGAGCTTTTTCGTAACACACAACATGCAAGATAGTCGATGGACAGAAAGAGACAAAGAACACAATAACGTGTTACATTCTTGACATTTGTGTTTTTGTTATTTTTTTTTGTGGTTTTGTTTGATTTGATCTTAGATAATATACATCTAGATCGAGCCACCGCGTGGCCGGTCATGAGACAGCAATATAATACTTTTTCTAGGTTATGTGGTATGAGAAATGAAGTTTAACGTAAGAAATCTTCCATATTTTGGACTGAAACCCATACGCGCAATGCAAAAACTGTCCAAAAAAGTTAAATTAATCAACGCAAGATTTTTGTAACAGTGAAAGTACTTTGTTTGACTAATATTTGAAAGTTCGCCAAGCAAAAATACGGCACGCCGTAAGAGACAGAAGATACGATGCTTTATCTCAATTTTCCTATTAATTTCGTATATATGTGTCTCATCTCCACACTTCACACTGTAATCATGGCAACGTCTAGAGGTTCAATATCTTTGGATTTGATTTGGCGTGTTGATTTGTGTGTGTTGTGTTTTTTTTGACATTAACTTTTGACACATGAATGATGACATTGACAGGTAACAAAAAGAAGTTGTAATTGGCATACAAGCTACTTGTATACTTTTGTGCAAGTTACTGGCAAGTATAATAATATTTCTGGATTTAGAAATATAAAGCTCATAAAAAAGCTTAGTTATATGATAGTTCTACTGCCTATTTTAATTAATAATTTATCGAATATTATATAGAGTCTGGAGACGACAATACGACAATAAATGAAAACGCTGGCAAGAAAAAATGCGTTGGAGTATTTTGAAATGATCAAATAAATCACATACAGCCTACATACAACATCGAAAGCAGTGATTTTTTCAAACAAAGTGATGATGGTCCGACTATAGGTTTTGCCAATCTTTGACTATACATAGCCATAGTGACTAAACTATTGGATATATTTAATTGAATTTTTGTATACAGGCTGGAAACGTCACTAATGACGTTCCCAGTCTGTATACAAAAATTAAATAAAGAATTAATAATTAAATATACGAAGTTTAATTTAAATTATTGTCATATTGTTGTCTCCAATGTGTTTTTTTTAAGAAATAAAACCTGATCAGCAAAACCAATCATTATAATGTAAGGAAAGATGAAGCTAGTGGCAAATGACACTTCATTTAGAGAGATAAAATTTATATTATTATTTAAAAGACAGGGTTTAGATAGTTGCCGCTGGGGTCGCGGATTGTCCGAAGGGGTTACCGCGGCCCTGGCATAGGCAACTGAAGGAACACGGGTGGGTTTTAGTCAGTAAAAGTCTGACACGCCCTTCCGCTCCACCCAGAGCGGGAGAAGTTATTTGATGATTTCCCAAAGTGTTTAGATAGTTATTTTTTACTAGCTTTTGCCAGCGGCTTCGCCGGCGTGCGTGTCAGGAATTATCCCACGGGAACTACCGATACAAACAATATCCTATGTGCTAATCCGGGTCATGGTCTACCCGTGTGAAAATTTAATCCAAATCCGTTTAGCCCTTTTAGCGTGAAATTGTAACAAACAAACTCACACTCTATTTATAATATTAAGTTATATGTATATGTAGGAAGTTAGGATAATCATAATCAATTATTTGCAATAGGTAGGTAAGTATGTACCTAGATCTTAGGTAACAGAGTAATTAAACCTAATACCTACAAAGTCAGAAGTGCTAATAATAAGTAGATACTTACATTAATTAGTTTGTCGAATTTAGAGCTTAATTTTAGAAATAATTATGTCAAATCTCAACAAAATCATCACATTAATTTTAGTTGATAATTCCCTAACTATGCTCACTTTCTTACGCTATAATTGAAAGATATAAAGCGCTCTGCTCTTTCGTAACTTCGCACACTCACGCAAAATGTTATTTCTGATTTATTTTAATTCCGGACAAACTCTCGAACAAACTGTACGTTGGAATTTTAATCATCTCGGTTTCCACAAATGAGTCTTTGTGGTACTGAACACTTCTTCAAGTCGGCACATTCGATACGACAGTATTTGTTGAACAACAAAGTGGTAATAACAAAACATAAATGTGGCTTTCATTCGGCTCGTGCCAATCGGCAAACTCCGTTCGGCATCTACTGTAACTGAATCAATCGTTCGGACCGCTTCGGCATAATTCGGGCTAAGCCGAGCGACTTTTTCTCGAATATATAACTACACATAATTATTTGATTTTCCCGATTCATGACGACGCGAACAAGTGTGTACAGACCGGTCACTTTTATTTTACCTCTGATTTTGCATAACTATAAAAATTGCAGTGATCTTTATTATCTTTACAATAAGGTTGCTGTCGGGTTGCTGCTACTGACAAGTCTGTCAAAATCACAGTGATCTTTAGTCTCCTTAAAATAAGGTTAATGTTGAGTTGTTCCTGTTAGAGGTAAAATAACTGGGAATGGACTGTTTAACTGCCAGAGGAGGTGATAGCTTCAAATGATTTTACTTTCGCTCTATATCTCGGTCAACTGACACTGCCTGACGGTCAGACCTTGGAACCTTGGTTCCACTCAAAAGCCTCATTATTACACTCTGTATTAATTAGGCGTTGGTCTCGCCAGCCAGTATACTGACATACAGCTATGGCAATATCATTTTGAGCCAAACTTTCTTTAGTTTAAGTCTGAACTCTGAAGATCTTAGAAGAGATCTTAGTAGAACGTAGCGTACGGATTAATACAACAAACGTTGATTGCTCTGGAACCGATTATGTCATACAAGCAGAGGTAACTTTATCTCATGTACCCAAAGAGATTTAAGATACTATAGAGAGGCTATAGGAATCGAGTCGTTTTATCACTACGAGGTTTGCAATACCACAATGTATAATGCGGCAATTTTCATCGAAAATAATTTTCATTTGGTGTACACGAATGTGACGTAACATGCAGGCGTACCGCACAAGACTGAGCGACTTTTGACCACTAGGACATAAGTATCGGATTACGATTTTGTTCGCTATGCCTCGTCTATTGTTAAGTAATATTTAATGTCTTTGCATGTACCTATATGCGAATTCATTGTGTGCATAATTATCATAATCTGTGATGATCACTTTCGACATCATGAAAATACTAATAGTAAAATAATCTATCACACTTGTTAAGATTAAAAAGTCCTTTATTTGATAAAAGGCGTAAAAGTCATAAAAGAGCGTTTCCTTTAAACGGAAAGAGATGAATGATTTTACTTTTATAATATTTTTGACCCTTTACGCTTTCCTACATCGTGAAATCAACTGCCAAAGAAGTACTTTGAATAATTTTTTATGTGAATTGTATTGTTATTTTTTAAATTGTAATTGTACGTGTATTTGTGTGTTTTTTATTTTTATTTTTTTATTATGTAGAATTATATCAAAACACAATGTAAATTGTTAGTAAATAAATTGAATTGAAATGAATTGAATTGAGTATTATGTTGTGAGAATACTGTGGTAAAGTACCAATCAATCTGCCTAGCCTTTTCCCAACTATGTTGTGGTCGGCTTCCAGTCTAAACGGATGCAGCTGAACTACGACGCGACTGCCTATCTGACCACCACAACCCAGTTACTAGGTAATACGATACCCCTTGGTAAGACTGGTTGTCAGAGGAGAGGTGGTGTTAGTGATGTGGAGTTAAAGGGTAGAGGGAGAGGACTATGTGGTGAGGGGAGAGGGGGAGGGGGACGCGGTGAAGGGGGTGTGAGAGGGAGTTGGGGGAAGTTAGCGAAAAAGTGATGCGGTGAGGGTGGTGAGAGGGGGAGGGTAGATGGAGAGGGGAGGGGAGTAAGAGGGAGCGGTGAGGAGGATGAGAGGAGAGGAGGTTTTGTTGAGGGGGACAGGGAGGGGAGGGGTAAGTAACTCCTGCCGTGCGTCGGAGCTGGCACACACACTTTTTTTTGTGTGTTAGGACGCGCTAATCGCTGGAACTACCAGTTGGACTTTAAAAAATCTTTTTGCATTTGATAGCCCAAGTCTTAAGGAAGCCTACATATTTAATATCACTCACTCATTTACGTGCCGAACAGAAAGCAAAAAAGTACGCTAATCGAAAACGAAGTAATAGCGCGGGCAGGCAGTGTGATGCGACGGGGTGGGTCGCGGGAATAAGAAATTTCACGCGGAGGAAGTCGCGGGCAGAAACTATTAGATATAAATGCGAAAGTATCTCGGCCTGTTACCTTATCACGCCTTAACGGCTGAACGGATTTGGATGAAAGGTATAGAGATAAACCATTGACCTGGGTTAGCACATAGGATACTTTTTATTCCGGTAGTACGTTCCCGTGAGACAATTACCGAATAAAATAAAATAAATGAATAAAGTAAATAAATTCTTTATTGCCATAATTATTCTAATTTTAATTTAAGTACTATAATGAACTCCATGCTACTTATAAGCTTGTTGCTGCCTGCAAATATAGGAGGACGTATCTTATAGACTAAGAGGTCACAGGATTTTTCATAACGATCATGGATACGGTTAGATTTACTTCGATGGTTTGTAGAGTAGTGCCCTAATGTGAATGACGTCGGTCTGCCTGCTCTGAGTGGTTGCAACTTCGAGTTATAGCGCTTACAAGAGGCTTCATTGTTGCGAAAAAAAAACGATCAGAGAAATGGTCAGTTTTGGTACACATTCAAAGTGTGGCGTCTCCGCAGATGAAACAAGTTGGTCTGCCGGCTCTGAGTGGTTGCATTTCAGAGCTATGATGCGCGCAACATTGTTGCGAACAAAAAACGATAACAGAAATGGTCAGTTTTAGTACCCATTCGAAGTATGGTGTCTCCACAGGTGAAACGAGTTGGTCTGCCGGCTCTCAGTGGTTGTATTTCAGAGCAATCGTTGTGTATGCAAGACGCTTATTTGTGGAGAAAGCCTAAAAAATACATCGAAAAACACAACAAACAATAGGC
Source organism: Cosmia trapezina (assembly GCA_905163495.3). Taxonomy (NCBI): domain Eukaryota; kingdom Metazoa; phylum Arthropoda; class Insecta; order Lepidoptera; family Noctuidae; genus Cosmia; species Cosmia trapezina. The sequence continues at coordinate 21,111,165 of LR991032.1, read as the reverse complement.
GAATTTTTCAAATGCACGCCGGCCGGTGTCGTACCCCCACCATACACCTGCGCCGAGAACCATACGCTGCGCGACCGTCTCCCCTGTAAAGGAATAGGGAAAAAGCGAGAGGTGTCAAGAGGTGTCAATAAGAGAAATGGTCAGTTTTAGTACCTATTCGAACTATGGTGTCTCCACAGGTGAAACGAGTTGGTATGCCGGCTCTTAGTCATTGTATTTCAGAGCATTGTTATACGCAAGGCGCTTAGTTATACAAAAATTCAACTTAACGGTAATCAATAAAATAAAGAATGAAATCGAACAAATCCAATTTTTAATAATTCAACTTATTACTTTGGGTAAATCACAGATTAATAATTTTGTAGAATATAGCTAATGAAACAACTCAAAAAATATAGAATGTTAGAAGTAAGTAAATATTTAACTCTAAGTCTTAGCCGTATAACTAAGCGCCTTGCGTATAACAACGCTCTGAAATACAACGACTAAGAGCCGGCAGACCAACTCGTTTCACCTGTGGAGACACCATACTTTGAATAGGAACTAAAACTGACCATTTCTCTTATTGACATCTCTTGACACCTCTTGCTATTTCCCTATTCCTTTAGGGCGAGCGCGCACTACGGTGCGTTTCCGTTAGTTCTGCCGCACTGGGCGGGGCCGTGCGGTACAAAACGCATGACCGCAGTGCACACACTTCAAAGACATTCCATACTTCACAGATTATGCATTAGAAAAACGCACCGCAGTGCGCGCTCGCCCTTACAGTGGGGATGGTCGCGCAGCGGGTGGTGCTCGGCGCAGGTGTAGGGTAGGGGTACGACACCGGCCTGCGTGCACTTGAAAAATTCGCCAGTTTTTCGATGTTTTTTTTAGGCTTTCTCCACAAATAAGGGTCTTGCATACACAACGATTGCTCTGAAATACAACCACTGAGAGCCGGCAGACCAACTCGTTTCACCTGTGGAGACACTATACTTCGAATAGGTACTAAACGTGAACATTTCTCTTATCGTTTTATTTTCGCAACAATGTTGCGCATCATAGCTCTGAAATGCAACCACTCAGAGCCGGCAGACCAACTTATTTCATCTGCGGAGATGCCATACTTTGAATGTGTACTAAAACTGACCATTTCTCTGATCGTTTTTTTTTCGCAACAATGAAGCCTCTTGTAAGCGCTATAACTAGAAGTTGCAACCACTCAGAGCAGGCAGACCGATGTCATTTGCATTAGGGGACTACTCTACAACCCATCGAAGTAAATCTAACCGTATCCATGATCGTTATGAAAAATCCTGTCACCTCTCGGTCTATTACCTTATATTTCTATTATATAAAGTAAAGAATCTACATTCACTGACAGACAACGCACAGCCTAACCCGCTCATCTAGAAGCATGTTTTGCATAAGAGTTCCGAACAACGGAAGGGTTTTATTTAAGGAGGATGCGCTAAGGTAGCCCGCGAAATTCAAATCTTCTTACGTTTTTTGCAATTTACAGGTCAGTGTCAGATTGTATGTTGATTAAAATATGGACAATCAATACAATTCTAACTTATGGAGTTGTATTGCTGATTCAAATGATTATAATTCTGTAAAGCCACGTCGTGTTGTGTCAAGTTACGGCCGCGAATCATATTTTAATCAACATACAACCTCACACTGACCTACAAATTGCAAAAAACGTAAGAAATTTTGAATTTGGCGGGCTACGCTGGCGCTTTCGCCTTAACACCTTTATGGGATAAATTTTTTTATGGAAATTCATAAGTTTTATCCATGGAAAATACCATTGGGTGCACGGCTTCTATACTACACGAAATCGGAAGCAAGAAAACAAATAAAAATGATTACCTCTAAAATAAAAAAAATCATTTGTTATTGGATGCTCAGACGTGCAGCTTATTACATTTCTATGATTTTGTATGAAAACGAAATCCTTTTCCGATTTTTTTTTAGTATTTCCGTACCCCGAAAATAAAATAATCTTGAAAGCCTGCTGAATTCTGAAGCCAGCTTTGTAACCCGTTTAAATTTTTAAAACATTGCCTTTGTATTGATGCATGTAGCATTTGGAGCAAACATTTCACCTTCACTATTAAATGAGCAATATTTGTATATATTTTCAGGAACCAGAAGCGGGTAGATTAAAAAAACAACATTTTTCACAACCTGAATTCGTTTACAGCAATAATTATGATTTATTACATCTCAAATAAATAAAATAGAACAGCCACTAACTTATGAGAAAAACAACTACCTACTTAAGTACTCACAAAAATAACTAAAAATGTGACTTACTGCAAATCGTGCCGATTACCAATCCAACAAACTCACCGCTAGAAGTCGCTCGGGCAAAATGGACTGTTCTGCTTTTTTAGGGTTCCGTACCTCAAAAGGAAAAAACGGAACCCTTATAGGATCACTTGTTTGTCCGCCTGTCTGTCTGTCAAGACCCTTTTTCTCAGGAACGCCTGAAGGTATCAAGTTGAAATTAATATCAAATACGTAGGTGTGTGGTCCCTTGGAGTTCTAACAAGATCAAGCTTTTATGTCATCGCAATAAAAAATACGACCATTTATGGGGACATATTTTGATACTCGCAAGTAAATCAAAACCTATAGGGTACTTCCCGTTGTCTTAGAATCATGAAATTTGGCAAGAAGTAAAGCACAAGTAAAGGAAAATGTCCGAAAATTGTTCATTTGTGATTTCACCACCTAAAAAAATACCTACAATGTTAATAAGTGTGTTTTTGGGATAAATTCTTTTCAACTACGGAACCCTTCATTGTGCGTGTCCGACACGCACTTGGCCGGTTTTTTTTTTGAATGGCATCTTGCAGTTGATCATTGGAGGTCGAGACTGCTTAACCTGATTTAATAACCTTGAGGGTTCCCGGACACGATTTAAAATAAGTCACTACGAACTAAGTATGCTATTATTAAATATATTTGTGATCACGTTCCCGAAAACGGCTCACGCATTTTAAATCTTATTTAAATCTTTGACTTGAGTATACCGTGGAAGCAGCCTTTAAAAACTGTGTTATTCAAACAGTAATTATTGAAAATTTTGCCTGTTATAAATTACTAGCTGCGACCCGCGGATTCACCCCCGTAGACCGGAATAAAAAATAGAGTATAAGCTATCTACCTACGAAATTTCATCCAAATCGGTCCAGCCGTTTGAGCGTGAAAAAAAAATAAACATACAAACACACCCCCACATACATACTCACAAACTTTCGACTTTATAATATTAGTATCAATCACTTGAGGAAATAATTAGTAGGTACTTTTAATCAAGTAGCTATAGCTACACATTTAGGTAGGTACTTAATTAATAAAATAAAGGCTTTATGGTTTTTGATAAAGAAATAACATGCCATTATCCGTCCATAAATATGAGTTATAAATATAATTCATAATGATTGAATATTAAAACACAAATGAAATTACCTAATGGTCCTACCAATAAGTAATTTCATTTGTATTTCGAACGGTAGCAACAGAAGTTGATATAATTTGTTCACTTTTATGAGCGTAATTTGGTCTTTTCCATAGTTGTCCTCATAAGGGTGCGTTTCCACTGACGCGGAGCTGGGCGGAGCGGAGCGGAGACGTGCAGGAATCGACCAATCATAATGGTTGAAATCCTCATCGCGTCTCTTGCCTCGTCTGTAATTGGACGATTCCTGCACGTCTCCGCTCCGCTCCGCCCAGCTCCGCGTCAGTGGAAACGCGGCCTAACTGAGGGGCGGGCGTGTGGAATTAAGCACATTCTAAAATATACATACTAAGTAGTGTAAGGACTTTTAACTTTAGAAACAACGGTTTACAGGATTCCCATGGTGGAACGCCACAAATGGCTCGAATGCATTTTTTTTGGACCATAATCACCAACCATTTATTCGAGTCTGTTGAGTTACCCCATAATATAAGGCCGTATTTATTAATAGCTAACTTTACATGTATTTATTTGGCTATGCACTTTACGCAATAGTAGAATTCCGACACACCTCACACTCCATAAACAATTTTGCATGTAAGGTCAGGTGGGGTAAGTGAAACGACGAAGTAAGTGAAACACCCAACCCTATACGTTATACTATACAGTTCAGCTCTAATAGTGATCTGCCGATAAAACTGGATCGACAAAGTGGTTTCAATGTTCTAGCACAGATGACGCTACGATCATTCTACAAGGTTTTATAAAAAAAAGAAATCTGACATCTTTGAAATTTCAAAACACGAGTTGGATGTGCCTAATCTTTTCGCTGGTGACAAGCAATTTATTTGTGTTTTTATTAGTGTGTGTCAATTTAAAAGATTTTCTTATACAATGATGATGGCATTGTTGCCATCATCATTGTATAAGAAAATCTTTTTTCTGATTTGTATAAAGTAACTAATAGTAAAGAAGTTAATTTAATTTATTTATGTTATAATATGATTTTTTTCCAGGTCATGTATATGTCTTGAAATTACATCCGGAAAACTGATAACGCTCCTTACTCAGACGAAAAACTGCAAGATACAATACGGGCAGTCAAAAATGGAACTATGTCTGCTTACACTGCTTCCAAACCTTATAATACCTATACCTATTACAAGACCAATTATTAATAAATCTAATAATATATTATATAAAGTAAAAAGACTTGGATTTCTAAACTAAATACTTAAATAAAGCCATTATTTGTTTTATAAAATCTTTAGCAATTTTATTTTTATCAATAATTAAGAAATTATAGATCTCGTTCGATTTTTGAACTAGTTTAGTACCACTGACCACCGTGACTATGTTTCACTTACCCCAAATTCAGTTTTTTTAATGTATTTCCAAAATTAAACCTAATACCGACGAAATACAACTCATATTAGATAAAAGCATTTTGACGTGTCATTTTAGTCCTTATAACAGTTCCGCAGACTCAATATTATAGGAATTATGGCAACAGTTTCAGTTACCCCATGTCCGGGGGGAGTGAAACAAAACCATAGTCTGCTTTAATTTGATAATTTTATCAACAAATTCACGACTATAGAGCTTGGAAATCGTATCATAGTGATTTAAGGAAGAGTACTTATCATCAATCGTTAGTATAAATGCGAGTCATATTTCTGTGCTAGAGCTGTTTATGTGAAATTAAAAGTAAAGTATGTTTCACTTACCCTACCTGACCTTAATTAATTTCACTCAAATGTAGAGTTTCGTGAAAAAAGGCCGGGCCGTTATAAATTACCTATAATTGACGAATTACTCTAGTTTTTTTTAAAGAAATTGTGCATATTGTATACTGTTAGAACGGCCATGAACAAAAGATATTATATCCTAGAATTGGAACTGCTCTATCGTTCTTAGTTTTTTTTTTAAACGCAGTTCAAAATCGGGCTTTTGGTATTTTTTTTTTGTTCGTAGTTTAAGGGCTCGTATGTAATTTTCTAGCAGTCATCTGCGTCAAATACGAATTTTATAAGATTTTTCAATTATTCAAAATTAAAATTAAAATTGCCAGTTTTGTTACTTTTAAATGAAATTATTGACGTTTGAAGTTTGAGCAACGTAGAATGACGAATAAAATTTGTAAAATCTTTAGCAATTTTATTTTTATCAATAATTAAGAAATTATAGATCTCGTTCGATTTTTGAACTAGTTTAGTACCACTGACCACCGTGACTATGTTTCACTTACCCCAAATTCAGTTTTTTTAATGTATTTCCAAAATTAAACCTAATACCGACAAAATACAACTCATATTAGATAAAAGCATTTTGACGTGTCATTTTAGTCCTTATAACAGTTCCGCAGACTCAATATTATAGGAATTATGGCAACAGTTTCAGTTACCCCATGTCCGGGGGAAGTGAAACAAAACCATAGTCTGCTTTAATTTGATGATTTTATCAACAAATTCACGACTATAGAGCTTGGAAATCTTATCATAGACGACTGATTTAAGGAAGAGTACTTATCATCAATCGTTAGTATAAATGCGAGTCATATTTCTGTGCTAGAGCTGTTTAAGTGAAATTAAAAGTAAAGTATGTTTCACTTACCCTACCTGACCTTAATTAATTTCACTCAAATGTAGAGTTTCGTGAAAAAAGGCCGGGCCGTTATAAATTACCTATAATTGACGAATTACTCTAGTTTTTTTTAAAGAAATTGTGCATATTGTATACTGTTAGAACGGCCATGAACAAAAGATATTATATCCTAGAATTGGAACTGCTCTATCGTTCTTAGTTTTTTTTTAAACGCAGTTCAAAATCGGGCTTTTGGTATTTTTTTTTGTTCGTAGTTTAAGGGCTCGTATGTAATTTTCTAGCAGTCATCTGCGTCAAATACGAATTTTATAAGATTTTTCAATTATTCAAGATAAAAATTAAAATTGTCAGTTTTGTTACTTTTAAATGAAATTATTGACGTTTGAAGTTTGAGCAACGTAGAATGACGAATAAAATTTAAAAAATGCGTTTGTCCTGGGTCTTGTTATGGTAGGCCCAATACACACGTAGCAGATGGCGCCACGGATCCGCGGTATAGATACGATACGTTATAGATAGGTAGGTACTGTTAAAAGTCGTTGTAGACGAATTCAACATTTTGCGAATTCAACATTTTGCAAATTCAACATTGTAGGCCAGAAGGGAAATACGAAACGCTTTGAAAACAATTGTAAAACTCAAAGCATTTATTTCAATTAAACCAATTACAGGCACTATTGAATTGTCAAGAGGTTTGTCAGTCAGAAAGATGAAGCTAATAATTTATGTCAATCATTGTGACTAGTCTAGGTCCTCCTAAATCTGTTTTGTTTTTTGTTCGAATTAACTTCTTATCTTTTTTATGTGCACGTATTTCTGTGACCAATAAACCTATTTTTCTTTCTATTAATAGAATCAAGAGACTACGCGCCACGAAAGACGAGACTTGACGAGCGCCAAACCGCGACTCCCGCGCTGCACGATGACGGTCCGGTCCGGTCCCTTCCCGTCTCTACCTCATACCACTAAGGAGACCTAAAAATCGTCTACTGCGCAAGTCAAACTACATGCATGGTGCGTCAAGTCTCATCTTTTTGGAGGCATGAGGAACAGGGTGTCAAGTTCACTCATCCTCCATAGAAAAGGGAGGATCCTCCGACCAGACGGGTGTTGTGTCTGGCGGGCTACTGCCCAACGGTTGATGTCGGGACGTTGTATATATGCTAATCGCGTGGTAAACTCTAATTGCGCGATGCAGGTTTGCGTGATGTCATGTCATTGATGCGTAGTTCATATGTGGCGATGTAGATGCCGCCACATCACTCCCCTCCGGAGACCGGAGGTCGATAGTGGGCTGAGTCGTGTATCTTGCGATGCTTGCCAGTGCCAGTTGTGGTTCCAGTGAGTCGGAACCGGGTGCCGCATAGTTCACGGTGAGTCGGAACTGTCTGTGGTGATACCCCCGTGAGTCGGGGTGGCGCTGCGTTATGCTCCAGTGAGTCGGAGTGTACAGCGCTGGGTTGAGGCTGAAGGTGATGACCAGGAATGCGCGTCCGCTGCATGCTGGTGGTCAGGATACCTGTTGAAGCCGTGGATGCTGGCTGGCTGTGTGACTCGCCGCTCGAAAGCTTGAGGAAGTGATGCTGATGACGTCACGCTGATGTAGTTGCACGAAGGCTGCGCTGAGGTTCATGCTCGGGGTCATCAGTATAGAGGCATGAAGAATAGGGTGTAAAGTTCACTCATCCTCTATTGAAAAGGGAGGATCCTCCGACCAGACGGGTGTTGTGTCTGGTGGGCCACTGCCCGACGGTTGATGTCGGGACGTTGTATATATGCTAATCGCGTGGTAAACTCTAATTGCGCGATGCAGGTTTGCGTGACGTCATGTCATTGATGCGTAGTTCATATGTGGCGATGTAGATGCCGCCACATCTTTAGTGGCACGTATTGTACTACCGATTTCCCGAGTTGATTGTTTGTCTGTAATTTTAAATCTATAAATATAAAAGAAGTCGTGTTAGTTACACTATTTATAACTCAAGAATTGATTTGGCTGAAAATTGGTGGGGAAGTAGCTTAGAACCAGGAGACGGACATAGGATACTGTAAAAAAAAACGGATAAAACGTGGTATAACAACGGCTGGACCGATTTAGATGAATTTTTGTGTGTGTCTATTTGAATGGGTTCCTGGATGGTTTGAAAACACAATTGTGGTAGGTCGCGCTGCAGTCGGGTTCTAGGATCTTTCAGACAGGACAACGTCTGTCGGGTCCGCTGGTTGAATACCAAACATAATTATGTTAATAATCTATACCTAATCGATTTGCACGGTAGGTACATAGGCACATGTATAGTTTCCTCTATTTATTTGAGAGTTTAGAGGAAAACTATGTGTACTGTGTTGTTGTTTTTAATCACGAGAATAACCTGTGTTATGAGGTTATTTAATTTTACTTCAGTGCTGTTCACATTATTCCTCTTGGCTGAAGCAGGGAATGGTATGCTTCGTAAATTTCTTCTTCCTATCATACTGTTTCGTTTTGCTTATTTCTTCATGCTGTTCATTTTATGATATTGTAAAAAAAGAAAAAGAATTAAACTATACTGTAGCTTTTTTTGGCGCCTGTAGGTATATTACTATGATCAAATACCTATAAATATGAGTTTCATATAAGAACCTTATTTTCACATCGATAATTTTCATTTTCGTATACTATATACAACGTGTAACGTTAAATGCGCAAAACCTCTTAAGGGGTCATTGTACTCATCATTATGAACAACTTTTACTATGGGACCAAACCTGAAATCGCGAAAAAAAAATCAGCTGTTCAGTACATTTTGACGAATTATGCGAACATAAATGTACTGAACAGCTGATTTTTTTTTGCGATTTCAGGTTTAGTCCCATAGTAAAAGTTGTTCATAATGATGAGTACAATGACCCCTTAAGAGGTTTTGCGCATTTAGCGTTACACGTTGTATATAACTCCTACATTAAGAAAAGTAAATATAATGTGTGGTCTGTGAATTTAAACCGCGACCAAACCGCGACAGCGAAATTTTAATTTTAGAATAAGGAAAAAATCGAGTACATAGTACTTGGTAAGTACACAGCTCTATGTTACTGCTCCATGTAAGTATGCTATTGTCGAGTGGTATGGTGGTGGTTTTTATTAGCTGCAGTAAAATTACACTTCTATATAATTGTCATTTTTATTAAACTGTCATTTCGCTATCAAATGGGAACATTTTATAACGAAATGACAGATAAGAAGTGACAATTTAACTGCAGTTAATTAAAAGTCCGAGCAGAGGTAGGTACCCATATTACTACAGGAAAACACGGGAACGAAATGGTACAAAGGGGATCACAATTACTAGGTGTTCACTTCGAGAAGGCCCCTACCTCGCGTCCCACTTCCCTACCCCTAACAGCCGCTCAGTTCAGATAGCAACGTGTACGAGCATGTACTAACAAGACTGTGTTTTAAATCGAATATATGTACAGTCAGCCACAGCATTAGCTGACCCACCTTGCATAAATGGTTGAGATTTTTTAGAAAACGAATCGATAGAATTTTATAATTCTTTTATATTTTATTAAAATACCTATAATAAATAAAATATAAAAAAATTATAAAACTCTATCGATTCGACTGTACATATTCGATTTGCCTAGTCTTGTTTAAGTAGTTGTGGGAGTGGGTAAAAGTTGGAATGGGTTAAAACGAAATAAGCTAGAGACAGCAAGAAAAATACTCCATGAATTTTGTTTTTGTTGATTTAATTGATTTAATTATTTACAAAAATCAATCTTTAGTCGATTCTGTAATAATCGATACATTGTAGGTACCTTTTTATTATATAAATAGTAACCACCATTATTATTACTTCACTTCTTGTTTGCGCTTTGACAGAGACGGACGTATAAACTTCCTAGTGACTTTTAATTGGCTAATAATAATCTTTATATTTTAAAAAGCCCATAACTCGTTTTATTAAAGTGTTACAACCTAGATTTCCTACAGTTTTGTAGAATGATTCCGAGCTAAAAATATCAAAACTCAAAAATTAATGTTTTTGAGATAATTGCGTAAGAATAAAGCCATTATTCACTTGACATTGAGCGCGGATCAAAGCTTTTAGAGAAAATTGTGGGGGGTGCATCATTGCAATTTATTAGACCACATTAGAACTCTTTCAGGTAGATTAAGTTTAGCTGCATCTACATACAGGGTGTATTAGAAAGGTGTGGTCTGTGGTGAACAACTTCCTCCATGGGATTCGGGGTCTGTTGTGGAGATCGGAAGCTGATGTAGATTCAATGCTCATAATATTATTACAAAAAAGGGCAATCCGCGCGATCTGTACCTACCGGATGACTTTTTTTACCGTCTTGAAAAAATATGGTATTTAAATGAACGAAGTAGAAGCCTATGGCATATATAGTTTTTTTTTTAATATCTTAGAAAAAAATTATCAATAAATACTACAAATTCCATGTAAACTTTTTATGTTGGAACAATAAAAAACAGAAATTTTGAAAAAATAAATGAATAGTTTAAAAATATCGAAAATCAAATCTTATGCAACCTGCATTTACGTATATGATTTCAATTTTGATTTATTTAATTTTAAAAAAAATATTAAGTATGCCATAGGCTAAACTTGAATGAAAAAAACCTTAATTGTAATTTCTTTCACTTCTTCGAAAACTCAGCCGATTGAAGAACAAAAGTGTGAAAATGCAAAAATATTAGTTAGTGAAAATTATGTACTGTAATCGCTTGAATTTAATCAAATCAAATCAAATCAATCTTTATTTGTGAACATAAGTACAAAAAGGTGTAATTTATACATTTTAGCTGATCTGTATGTTCGGCCAATATTCGGCATACAAATATAATATTAGTAAGCAGGTTATTTTTACTATCATAATTAATAAAGTCTGGGACATAAGGTCTGGGATAAAAGAAATGAAGCAATTGAAAAATGTCATGAGCCGCATAAAATAAAGTAATTGAATTATATTATTAATTATTAATAATTTCAAAGAAAATTAAATTTAGTCATAATTTGTCATTTAAAAAGTCTTCAATCGAGTAATACGTCTTTTCAACTAGGAACAGGAACAACTTTTTTTTTAAATGGCTGACATTTTCCTCACTTCTGATACACTTTGGCAATTTATTGTATAATTTTGGAGCCATTACGAAAATACTGTTCTTGTATAAAGCAGTTTTAGATCCAACAGTTTGTAGCCGGTCTGCTCGACGCTGACGAACATAGATGTCTGCTATATGTACAATGAGGGCACTGTTAAAATTTTCATACTAATGTAATTATGTAATAGGTATATTTAACCAGAAAGGTCATGCGCGCTTCGGTAATCTTCATATTTCCGAATTAGCACGTACTTAGTGCCACTGTGTAACCCCCACAGAGACAACGCTTCTAAGTTTTGTAGTTCTGCGTTTTGTACTAGTCATCCTGTACTAGTAACATTTATGTATGTTGTGTATACATGGACGGCTAATGCCATGTTATTTCTTTATCAGAAACCACATAAATCACATTACTAATTAAATAAATATGTGCAGCTATACGTAGTTACTTAGTTACACAACAAGTAAAATTATCAATTATTATTTGAATAACACAGTTTATAGAGGCTGCTTCCGCGGTACCTATATGCTCAAGTCAACTGTGAGTAGTATGTAATTTTTTTGTATGAAAATAAGATTCAAAATGCCGCCGCGTGCCGCCTGATGAGCGGTCTTCTAAGTGACTCGTTGTAAACTGAATGCTTAGCAGAATTGTATTATCTGAAGGAAAATATTGACAAGCAGTTGGCGTTAGGTAAGTGGGTAAAGATAAGTGCATGCTACATGCACGCACTTATCTTTAGTACAGATTATTCGATAAACGAAGGTGGATGAAGCAAAAGGATAATAAAGATAATTGATTTGTCACATGTGTTTACACACAAATGGAAAAATAATAAAGCGTTATTTCTATGTAAAATGTTGGTCTATAAAATTGCTTTCTCTAGCAATTTTAGACCAACATTGTACATAGTAGCGGCAGACCAGGTGCACTCAGCATTTTATGTATGAAGCTACAAGTACGCGGCGGGCTCGACCTGTCGAGCTAATTCAGTGAAGGTTGCCGCGCACCGCCCGGCTCGCACGTTAGTTCGATACTCACTCACGCGCCGCGTCGTAAAATAAGACAACCCTAACGAGTCAGAAGGTATAAGAGTTACGCGATAGAAAGACAGGCAACTTTTAGGTGAATAGGTAGGTAATTAACGCTGTGCGACCTGAATATTGCACTTTATTGTGTCGTAGCAAGAGTCGCTATTTATATAAATGTTTTTGCGGAGTGCATCTTCTGTATTTGTACTATTATGTATTCTGTGGCCATCCAAAGAAGAGAATGTCACGATTAGTCTGTTGTCCTCGTGATGACCTTAAGGAAGCCCCGTACGCACGGGTGATTATTAACGCGGCGATTTGGTATCGTGCACTGGATTTAATGTGGTGCAATTTTGACTTCTATTGCGTGGGTGGCATGGTATTGTACCTACTTTTTTGCCTTTAATGTCATCCTTATGCCTACAGAATAGAAGTCAAAATTGGTTGAACGGACTGTAAAAAAGGTTTGTTTTTATTTACGTGTGTACGTAGGTACGTTTTGTGTGTTTTGCCTACAATAATAATTTTATTATTGAATACTTTACTCGTTGGTCTATCACACACAGTAACATCGCTCCATTGTTCGCTTTATAGGGTCTAATATGTTTTGTGGTGTGTGGTTTCCTCGTTTTCCTCATTTTCACCCTTTGCTGTTGACCCTATCTATGGTTAACACAAAACATGTCAACCGTGATGTTAACATGTTCGTAAATAAATGTGACAGCTTTAATAATATCGTTTATGACTAATAGATACTGAAACAGACGCTGACGTAAACAATATAAATATACCTACATATTTATATTGTTTTAACTCCATTTCACACGAACATAATAATATACCCTCTCACACACACGTTCAAAAACTCACTCATATACAACACACAAATGCCTCTTTGTTGTATTTTGTATTTTTTAGGGTTCCGTACCTCAAAAGGAAAAAACGGAACCCTTATAGGATCACTTGTTTGTCCGCCTGTCTGTCTGTCAAGACCGTTTTTCTCAGGAACGCATGAAGGTATCAAGTTGAAATTAATATCAAATACGTAGATCTATGGTCCCTTGGGGTTCTAAAAAGATTAAACTTCTAAGTCAACGCAATAAAAAAATACGGCCATTTATACGACATTTTTTGATACTCGCAAGTAAATCAAAACCTATAGGGTACTTCTCGTCGTCCTAGAATCATGAAATCTGGCAAGAGGCAAGGTTTCACAACATAATTATAGGAAAAAGTCCGAAAATTGATAATTTGTTATTCTATGACATAAAAAATATTTTCAAAGTTGTCAGTAAGTCAAGACCCTTTTTCTGAGGAACGCCATGTTTTTAGCTCTTTTTTAGGGTTCCGTACCTTAAAAGGAAAAAACGGAACCCTTATAGGATCACTTTGTTGTCCGTGTGTCTGTCTGTCTGTCAGTCTGTTAAGACCCTTTTTCTCAGGAACGCGTGGAGGTATCAATTTGAAATTAATATCAAATACGTAAGTCTGTGGTCTCTTGAAGTCCTAAAAAACTGAAGCTTTTATGTCAACGCAATAAAAAAGTACGGCCATTTTGCGGCACATTTTGATACTCGCAAGTAAATCAAAACCTATAGGGTACTTTCCGTTGACCTAGAATAATGAAATTTGGCAAGAAGTAAGGTCTTACAGCACAAATAATGGAAAAAGTCCGAAAATTGCTAATTTATAATTAAATCACATAAAAAAACATTTTCAAGTATGTCATCTGCCAAGGCCCTTTTTCTCAGGAACGCGTGAAGGTATCAACTTGAAATTAATACCAAATACGTAGGTCTATGGTCCTTTAGATCTTCTAAATCAACGCAATAATAAATACGGCCATTTATGCGACATATTTTGATACTCGCAAGTAAATCAAAACCTATAGGGTACTTCTCGTCGTCCTAGAATCATGAAATCTGGCAAGAGGCAAGGTTTCACAACATAATTATAGGAAAAAGTCCGAAAATTGATAATTTGTTATTCTATGACATAAAAAATATTTTCAAAGTAACGCAATAAAAAAATACGGCCATTTTGCGGCACATTTTGATACTCGCAAGTAAATCAAAACCTATAGGGTACTTTCCGTTGACCTAGAATAATGAAATTTGGCAAGAAGTAAGGTCTTACAGCACAAATAATGGAAAAAGTCCAAAAATAGCTAATTTATAATTTTATCACATAAAAAAAAATATCCAATTATGTCATCTGTCAAGGCCCTTTTTCTAAGGAACGCGTAGAGTTATTAAGTCAAAATTAGTTCCAAATACGTAAGTCTATGGTCCCTTAGAGCTCTAAAAAACTTTTTAACAAAAAAAAAACCGACTTCCAAAAATCACTACAAAGTGAAAAATAACTTTGATTTCGGAAGTTGGTGTCTTTCGTTTTTTATTTACTTTCTTTTTTTTTGCCACCGACTTCCGAAATCAAAGTTATTTTTCACTTTGTAGTGATTTTTGGAAGTCGGTTTTTTTTTTTTTTGTTAAAAAGTTTTTATATCTCGCTTTTTAGTGGGTCTGTTTATAATTTGTATAAGTTACAATAGTCTAATGTCAATTCGTCTTCACATGTTACAAAATGTTGCTTTTCCCGATGCTGGGACGTTAATTGTTGAGGAGTTCTGCTGGTAAGAACCAGGAGAACGCCTCAACAACCACTCACCACACGCATTGTTTGACGAGCGGAAATTGCTTAGCAACCATATTAAACTAATCGAATCGCAACCCGTGAAATATTTATTATTGAGTAGTTCCGGTAGCCATCTGTGGTCTTCATCAGCAGTTCCACTTCACCAAGTGGTACTTTCCGAGAGCAAATGCACAAGCTACTATAAAAAATACCCAAATCGCTATAGGTGTGCCTATAATATTTGAAGAGTTCCTTCGATTTCTCCAGGATCCCATCATCAGAACTGGATTTTGACCATTTGGGAAGTATACCCTTTCTAACAAAAAAATAATTTTTCAAATCGGTTGGCAAGCAACGGAGTTATGCGCGAACAAACATAAAAAAAAAACAAAAAAAATACAAACATCCGAATTGAGAACCTCCTCCTTTTTTAGAAGTCGGTTAAAAAATCAAGCTTCTAAATCAATGCAATAATACTCGCAACTGTCGCAAGTAAATCAAAACCTATAGGGTACTTCCCGTTGACCTAGAATCATGAAATTTGGCAAGAAGCAAGGTCTCACAGCCCAAGTAAGGGAAAGGTCTGAAAATTGATTATTTATAGTTTTATCACATAAAAAAATGTTACATCAATCAATCAATCAATGTTACAAATGTTTTTTACATCTCTGCCCAACCCTTCGAGGAAACAAGGCGTGATGTTATGTTTAAGAATAGCTTTTTGCGAATACAAACTTAAATATGCAGTTGGAGAATTGTCCGTGACGTTTATCAATGTATGGGAGAACATGTTTTTCAACTCAATGTTAAGTTTGTCATTGGGATAAATTCTTTTCAACTACGGAACCCTTCATTGTGCGTGGTCCGACATGCACTTGGCCGGTTTTTTTTTTAAATTATTTTGGTTTTTCTTTTGTTTTTGTTAACAATTGCATACCTGTGATTATGTTAAATGGGAGGGCGGAGTCACCTAACACAAGCATTTCCTTCCTTAAAAGGTGACCTCCAGGTCAAAGGTGAGGTGGGGTCATGTGAGCTAAGAATTTGTTTAAATGCAATAAACATTTTTTTTTTAACTGTATTGGAATTTGGAATATCAGAAACAACATTATCAATTCTGAGCCCAGTTCACGACTGGCTGTATTGATTTCAAAATCATCATCATCATCATATTTCATCCAGAAGACGTGCACTGCATATGTCCACACACCTATATCGCACACCATGTCGCTACATCGTCGACCGAGCCTGTGCTTCTCGCATCCATCGGATATTTATTTCTCTAACTTGGTTCAATAAAACACAAAAAAATAAATTATGTTTTAAAACTACACGAGTTCGGTGTTTCTTAACCGACTACTCTGAGAATAAAGACACAAACAAACTCAGTCATAGTCTCTTTTACTTTTAAAGTCCAGACATATTCAGGCATTATGAGAACCATGCAGCTTAATGTCGTAGATAGTTTTTTACGGAAATAACCATACAGATTTGAGTGGACCTGTCCAGTCAGTGCACTCAGAACTTAAGGAGCCCAACGACTCGATGAACAATCTCAACGAAAGGACATTCGGGTAGGCCGCATATAGTACTCAAACTGCCAGACAAACGATAAAAATTCTACAGAGAAAACAGAAAATGACTCACAAAATTCTATAGAGAAAACAGAAAATGACTCACAAAATTCTATAGAGAAAACAGAAAATGACTCACAAAATTCTATAGAGAAAACAGAAAATGACTCTCAAAATTCTATAGAGAAAACAAAAAATGACTCACAAAATTCTATAGAGAAAACAGAAAATGACTCTCAAAATTCTATAGAGAAAACAAAAAATGACTCACAAAATTGTCGTTGTTCATATTTTACCTTTGTTTGTTGTACCGTAAGTACTCAATATTCTCTGTTATTAGTTTCCTTTGTTTGTTTTGTGCACATAAAATAACAAATAAATACATGGAACATTAATTCTTTTATTGATTTAAAGACTTTATTTTTAAATAGGTAATTTATTTTTCTCAAACATGCATGGAAATGTTGTCATTATTTTCGAATAAAGAACACGCGAAGTATCGAATTTACGGTCAAAGAAAATCAAATCCATTGCAGGAGCGTTTTTTGAATTTGGAACATTACAGCGCTCCAGCAATGTGCAACATTGCTGGAGCGCTCCAGCAATGTTAAATAAATAAATACCAAAGTAAGTATCTTTGCTTAGTACAAATTGCGTTCACGTGGCTGTATAGTCATAAATACGTTTGCCTTTCGGCACAGGTGATAAATAGAAAATTGGCGGCAAAGCTGAAAATTCGTCTTGATTTGTTATTTACATACATAATAAATATAAATTTAATAATTGAAATGAGTTCCAACGGTTCAGAGAGTGAAATGGAGATTGATTGTACTCCACCAGATTTGAGATCAGAAGCCAAATTGGCAATGGAAAACCTGCTTCCAGCGAAGTCAAAAGAAAAATACATGAAAGTATATGAAAATTTTATGATTTGGAAAAACGAGAAAAAAGTGAACATTTTCTCCGAATCAGTATTTTTGGCGTATTTTAATGAGATTGCTAAAACTAAAAAGCCATCTACATTATGGGCAATTTATTCCATGCTGAAATGTACAGTTAATCTTAAAAACGGCATTAATTTGAAAAATTATGGAAATTTAACTACTTTTCTTAAACGACAATCGACCGGATTCAAAAGCAAAAAATCGAAGATTTTCACTGGCGAAAACATAAAGCAATTTTTAATTAAAGCCCCAGATGATTTATATTTAGCGACAAAGGTAAATATGATTATTCATTATTTATTTGAGACACAGTTAACCCAAAATGGCTGGATGGATTTGGATGAATTTTGATATTTTTATGGGTGTAGCTTGATATTTTGTTTTGTTTGTTACAGGTTGCTATGATATTAGGCGTTAACGGAGCATGTCGGAGTATCGAACTCTATAATATTACCACAAAAGACATAGAATGTCTTGATGACAAAGCAATAATAACATTGCGCGACACTAAAACAAAGATTGACCGGATATTTGTAATCCAAGGAGAGTTCTTAACATATGTAAAAAAATATTATAATCTTCGTCCAGCGAATACAACATCAGATAGGTTTTTTCTTAACTTTCAAAAAGGGAAGTGCACGAAGCAGGTCATTGGAAGACACAAAATAGCTAAAATACCTCAAGAAATAGCGACATATTTAAACTTAACAAATCCTCAATGTTACACTGGACATTGTTTCCGTAGATCTTCAGCCACTCTTCTGGCTGATTCTGGAGCGAATTTGACGACTCTTAAAAGACACGGAGGCTGGAAGTCCGATAAAGTGGCAGAAGGCTACATTGAGGACTCAATTGAAAACAAAACTGATATAAATAATAAAATAAATCAAAAAATCACATTGCAACCTAATTCGGAAACAGAATCTCACCCGCTGCCCACTTGCCAACATCTAAGTGCACAGCCATCCACCTCAAAACAGCATATTCAGCCATCTACCACTACATCCAATGCCCACCTGCAAACCTCATCAGAAGTTCAACAAACAAACATAAATGTACCGGGGAAATCAATAACATTTTCTTTTAGTAATTGCCCCAATATGACTAATGTAACTTTTAATATTAATTAAATTAAATGTTTAATAGGTATAAAAAGTATGTGTTATTTCCCTGCATTCTTTTGAGAAAAGCACTATATATGCCTCGGCGGAAATGGCAATTGCCTGTCTCGTATTAGTGAAGTCCTCGCCTACGGCTCGGCCTTCAAACTCATACTCGACCTGCAATTGCCTATTTCACGGCCTTTGCAATAATGTACTATTTCTGCCTTCCAAGCGAGTCGTGGGTACAGCAAGTAATGGAATGACACATACTTACCTCAAAAAAATACCATAAGTATTTTATACAGGGTGTAAGTGTCAAAAGTGGCAATCTTTTGTACTCATCATTATAAACAACTTTTACTATGGCACCAAACCTGAAATCGCGAAAAAAAAGTCAGCTGTTCCCTACATTTTGACAAATTATGCGAACATAAATGTACTGAACAGCTGATTTTTTTTCGCGATTTCAGGTTTGGTCCCTTAGTAAAAGTTGTTCATAATGATGAGTACAATGACGCCTTAAAAGGTTGCCACTGTTTACACTTGTACCCTGTATTTCATGACCCTGATTGGTAGGTGATAAATTAGTACACACGTTCCATGCGTCATGGACAGTATAGGGTCATACTCGAGCGGCGGGGGTTTCTATAAAATATTCCATGATTGTAAAAGATGCCGCACCCATGCACATGGCAAGCTTGGTATATTTAGTGCAGCGTTGAACGTGCTATCTCATATTAAAGTGCTCTCTCTACATTCAGTGTGTGATTAATGTGATTATATATACTCGTATACTTACTCACCCAATATCCATGTATTCATCTTTTTATCGCTTTTTTTATCTTTGTATACATAAAGGTATTTCCATTTCTCGTGTGCGGTTAATCGAATTGTAAATAATTCGAAATGTAGAAAAGCTTAAGGGTGGGAAAATACTGTTGACATAATAACAGGAAAATTGTAATTTAATTATCCTGTAAACCGCTTAAAGTGGCCATTTTACATATTGGTATAACTGACGTTTTACGTACTACATTGTCATTGTTCTATGTTAATCAGTACACTACCTGTGTTAGGAGTATTTACATGTTCTCATTAAATTAATGTTGATAAAATGCTTACCTATAAAGCTTTTCCGTTTCTTCTAATGCTAAGTGTTGTTAAAAGTGAAGTGGACTTTGAAATTACGTGTAAAAACGATTACAGAAATATTACCAATAATCGAATAGATGTGTTGAAATATTGTTCTGATCATTTGTGTATCGAAAAGTGCTGCGGTGAAGGTGAAATGTTTGCTCCAAATGCTACATGCATCAATACAAAGGCAATGTTTAAAAAATTTAAACGGGTTACAAAGCTGGCTTCAGAAGTCGATTATTCCAAGATTATTTTATTTTCGTGGGACGGAAATACTAAAAAAAAATCGGAAAAGGATTTCGTTTTCGTACAAAATCATAGAAATGTAATAAGCTGCACGTCTGAGCATCCAATAACAAATGATTTTTTTATTTTAGAGGTAATCATTTTTATTTTGTTTTCTTGCTTCCGATTTTGTAAAGTACACAAGCCGTGCAACCCTATGGGATTTTCCATAGGTAAAGGTTATGAATTTCCATACAAACTTTCATCACCTAAAGGGATTAAATAAAACCCTTCCCTTGTTCTCCTTTTTATTTTAAAAGGAACTTTTGTGCAAAACTTGCTTATAGACAGAGCTGGTTAGGCTGTGCGTTGTCTTTCAGTGAATGTAGATTATTGAATAGAAATATAAGGTAAGATACCTCCTCCTGTATTTGTAGGTTCATAGTACTTAGTCCGCGAAAGTAAATTATAATTTCACTCGCGGGTTCCTCTGAAAGCCGAGCCCTTGATTTTTATTGTTTTAATCTTTAATTCTTAACGAGGGTTTAATCACATAGTGGACATGCCACACACATATAGGAAACCTTAATTCCTAAATTAACTAATTTATATCCTACTATTCTATAGCGGCTTTGGGTGCTGGAAAAGCTAAAATAATATTACATTCTCCTAATTGACAAATTGGTTATTAAATTGGTCTCATATCAAATATCTTTCCGCTCTGTTCCGGACATACTCTACCATAATATGACAAACGTCTTTGACCATATTGCATTCCGAGCAAACTGCTCGGAATGCAATATGGGAGATGTAACTTTGCCCATCAATGCAGCAAAACTATTCAATTGGAGGTGTCCGGAACGAAGTCTCACGCTTGTCACGATTTCATGTCTACAAATATCGGCATTATGAAACCAAGGATAATTCTGAATGGTGCCAATCATCGTCCGATACCAAATACAATTACGATGACTTCTTGTCGAAGTATTCTCTCCAAACATATCATTTCAATCTTACTGCTCTTAAAATTTCAGTCCAGTAAGGTTTGTACGTTACCGTAACACCTCTAAGCACACTTTTTTTTTGGCTAAACGATCAACTTCTTCGTTTTCTTCAATGCTGATAAGGGAAGGTTACAATATTTTAACTCTTAATCTAATAATAGAATCTATTATTTTGTATGCTACTGGATAATCACGAACACCCTGATAATATATTTTATGTTCTGGTCTTTATATAAGGTAGCAAGACTAAATTGTTTAGGTAGTTTCTCTTTGCTAGATATCCACTCCCGCGCCTTGCATTGTCCTTGAGACTTTTTGTCGGCGCGTGACGGGGTGCCTAGCCACTTATACACGGCTTGTACACAAAATATTTCTATGAACTGATAGGAAACTGATGACTGTTTCTTAAAGTGGATAGACTAGCAAATTTTGTTTTAGAACAATAGATGACTTAGCTTTTTCAATACCCAAAAGAAATCAATTTGTTTAGGTATATTTACCGCCAATAAAAAACAATTACAAAATTATTTCAAATCTAAAGCGATAACCCTATCTTTCGGGGCTTTATCGCGTGAGTGGATTTACAGTTGTGGATATGTAATTAGCAACGACTGACAACAAAGTCACTTTTGGATAAACAAGTTGCTTTTACTTTTGTATCAACTTAAATAATATATAAAAACTTTAAACCACATAAAATAGTAGGTTTTAATGATTCATACTCAATAATCAAAATAATTTCACTTCCCTATAAAAATCAATTTGTCCAAAATTGGCTGTATTTCAAAGACCACTACTTGGGTAAATTAAAGTCCTGGGATCGAGTCCCAGGTCCAGCAAAGTGTTATTGGGTTTTTTCATCAAGAATTTCTCAGTAGCAACCCAGCCAGAGTTTTGAAATTGGTATTGTGACACTCCCGTGCCTCAGAAAGTACTTAAAACTATTGGTTTTGCGCCTGATCTCTTCCCGGTCGTATCGGATTGCCGTCTCGTCGGACTAAGAGAGCTAGGGAAGAGGGAGTGTACTGTGTTTGTGCACACACAAGTAATCACAAGTTCATTATCATATCCTCTGCGTACTTGGTTAAGGCAAACGACATCGCGGCAGGCCCAGACGGAGATGGCGGTATGAGCTGGACTCCTTTGATAAAGATTGGTCTTTGGCAGCTCTGGACAGAGAGTGGGCAGGCCTTTTCCCAGCAGTGGGACAATTATTATGGCTAGTAAAAAAAAAACTTGGTTATATTGGCCGCCGCCGCCGTTGTGACCGCAATTTGGTCTGGAGTTTTCAACTGTCTTTCAACTTCAACTGGGTAACTGAGTAACTAAAACTTTCACATGTTTACAGGATGGATCGTTAAGGATGCAAGACACAGCCGGATCAAAATCATGGTCTGATATTAAAAGGCTGGAATATTGTATAGACTTCAAATTAACTGTAAGAAACAAAACAGCACTAGTAAAACTCCTCGTGAGAGAATATAATGCAGAACCAAAAGATGAGTACACGAAATCGATATTTGTGTTAGTAGGTGAGTGACTGAGTGAAACATTTTTATCACCGTAAAACTACGGTTTCCTAGAAGATCAGAAGCCGGCACATAGCGTCCGCAATGTACCAACGAATGACGTCACTGGAACGTTGGTGTGTTTTCCTAGTTAGCGTTTTCTGACACCGTAAAATCAAGCCCGCTGCCATCATTTCATGACAGCCGTCACTGCGGCCGTTATGTGGCGGCCACCGCTTTTCTAGGAAACCGTAGTTTAAGGCAAAATATTTTACAAGTCCAACAAAAATAGGGCATGGAGATATTATTGTAGTCCCAGTCGGGTGGTACGTCAACTCCACGGATTGCTTCATTTAATGTTTCTAATTTCAGGATTGCTGATATCGTCGTTCTTCCTGATCTTGGTGCTGGTGGTGTACTGTCTGCTACCCAAGCTCCAGAACCTCATAGGCCTAGTACTGATGGCTTACACCGTATCCATTCTCGTCACATTCTTAGTAAAAATCGTCTTACATCTTATCATAAAATCAGTGAGATCGAAACACTGCAAAATTATATGTAAGATTTTTTTTTATTGTTTATTAATTAAATAACAAAACAGAATATAAACAAAAACATCACAAAAACCTCAATAGGTTTGTCCGGGTAATTAATCACTTTTAAGCAATCCTAATACAACGAAATATCTTTATTAATGGTTAAAACATAGTTTATAAAACAATTTTGATAACGACAGTTTAACATAAGACGAAACAAGGCAAACGCCCATATATTAAGTTTTGTTTATTCAGTTTCATAAATTCGTGTTCTGTTACACATTACAGAGAGAATTTAACACCGTGTCATGTTTGGATATAACATCCTGTTTTGACTGTAGATACGGAATGCTATTACTGATTACGATTGTTCAGACATTCATGACGAAAACCAGATGTATCCTATTTGAGATTAGTTTTAATTGTACTTTACCAGATAAAAGCAGTTCAATTGCCATTTTCAAAGTAAAATATTTTTAAAGAAAATATTTCTATTGTGATTTAGTTCGTAAATAATAACTAATACGGAACCCTAAAAAACTTTTTTACAAAAAACAAAACCGACTTCCAAAAAAACACTACAAAGTGAAAAATAACTTTAATTTCGGAAGTCGGTGTCATTGGATCTGTATTTTAGGTTTTTGCCCCCGACCGAATTATTTTTCACTTTATATTGTTTTTTTGGAAGTCGGTTTTGTTTTTTGTACAAAAGTTTTTATTTTTCACTTTTTAGTGGGTCAGTTTGTAATTTATCTAAGTTACAATAACCCAATGTCAACTGCTCATCACGTTTAACAAAATATTGCTTTTCCCGATGCAGGGACGTTAATTGTTGAGGAGTTCTGCTAGTAAGAACCAGGAAATCTGGAGCTCATGGTGAAGTCACCATCACCATTATGCATTTTGACAATAGCATAAACCATATTAAAGTAATCGAATCGCAACCTGTGATATACTTAGATATAATTGAGTATTTCCGATGGCCATCTGTGGTCTTCATCATCAGTTCCAGTTCACCAAAAGGTACTTTCCGAGAGCAAATGCACGAGTTACTATAAAAAATACCTAAATCGATATAAGTGTGCCCATAAAATTTGAGGGTTTCCCTCGATTTCCATGACCATACAAAAACGACATCGGCGATCAGCAGCCCGTCGATGATTACTTAGTAGTTGAATTATGATGCATTTTCAAAAAGAATAAAATTCTTTTTGAAAATGCATCATAATTCAATTCAATTCATATTCTGTTTGTAAATAACCACCTATTTATATAATTATGTGTAGCTAAAATCTATTTATATAATCGTAACTAAATTTTATATTTATTTTAGCTCCAATGCTGTATTTCGCTGCTGTATCGAGTTTCTTTTGGTTGAATGTCATGTCTTTTGACGTTTGGTGGTCACTAAGGTAATTGAAGTTTAAATACTAACAGGTGTTAAACAAGGCGATCCACTCTCACCTAAGCTGCTCACAAGCGCACTGCAGGAGGTTTTTAACAAGTTGCCTGATTCGTGGCAGTCACGAGGCGTAAATGTTAGCGGCCACCAGCTAACAAACCACCGCTTTGCTGATGATATTGTATTATTCTCTACATCACCTTGAGGACTTGCTTGTGGTTGGACTTTCATTGAACAGATCCAAAACACAGGTCATCATGACCAACAGCACGAAGCGTAGGTTTGACGGTGACTTTGAAGTTTCATCTACAGTGTAATTACATTTAGCCCATTATTTTTGCTTCAGCTTTATATTAGTTTACTTTTTCTCTCACAGAGGTCATCGCAAAAGGTGTGAAATCAACCGACGAGGCGAGCGAGTGAAGTTCATGTGGTATTGTCTATATGCCTGGGGAGCTCCGCTTCTGATGACAGCAATAGTCACAACATTGGATAACATAGACCTTTCTAATTTGCATGTTACCAAACCACCCTTCGATGACTGCTTCGTTTTTGGTATGTATAGGTACCTACTTGATAAACATTAACGTTCGTATTACTGTATACAGGCCTACCGGGGACGGTATCTGAGGTAGTTTCGCGGTGCAGGAGTCTGACGGTGCAGGGGTGTTGACGCCTGTCAGCGGGCGAATGACTGAGCTCTACTGACACGTCACCCCTGCCGCACCACACAGATACCTCAGGCGCCGTCTCAGTTAAGCGGTAGGTAGGCCTGTAGTAAAGGTATCAGTAGAGATTGTACGCTTTTAAAACTTCTAACGTATATTATCGTGGACGTCCGCGGCAGGGAAGTAACATGTATGTAAGTAATATGTATACGTGCACGTTATAACGTTATCGTGGACGGAAATTTAAAAGTGTCTTCGTAGATTTCCATACATTTTACTTCCCTTCACGGAACAAATTGCACACAATTTATCTTCTTATTCTTCTTCTTTTCTATAATATAAGAAAAGACTGCACACAGCCCGAAACCGCTAAAGATAGAAAATTGAATTTTGGGGAACAGTTATATTTAATAACAAAACCGCTAAGATAGGATTTTACGCAAATAAACCTTTGAGACCAATCTGTGGATTGGTCTCAAAGGACAAATCCACCAACCCGCACTGGGCCCGTGTGGTGAATTATGGCCCATTTCCTCTCACAGAGGCCTGTGTCCCGACACCGGGAATATAAGCTGAGTGAAAAGCAAATTTCTGTATTTACGATATATTTTCTTAATTTTCAGCAACAAGTGTTCAATATTACTTCATTATACCAATAGGGGTAATCATTTTCGTTAATATAATATTGTTCTTGCTGACTGTCTACAACATATGGATGATCAAGAGCGCTGTTCATAGATGCCAAGATTCCAGAAGTAGCAAACAAGACACAAACAGGTAGGCACCTTCAAGGAAACCGAATTGTCGACCTCGTAATTTCTATACACACTATTACCTCATCATCTGCCTAGCCTTTTCCCAACTATTTTGGGGTCAGCTTCCAGTCTAATCGGATGCAGCTGAATGCTAGTGTTTTACATGGAGCGACTGCCTATCTGACCTCCACAACCCCGTTACTGGGTAATACGATACCCCTTGGTAAGACTGGTTGTCAGACTTTCGGGCTTCTGACTACCCGTAACGACTGTCAAAGATCTACGAATGATAGCCTGTGCTTTCTGAGGTCTCGATAATATGTAATGAACGCTCATCGACGGACCGACCTCAGCTTGCTGAGGTCGGTCCGTGGATGAGCTTGCTGAGGATGGGCTCCGTGGATGAGCTTGCTGTAGGTAGGTAGGTGGTACCTCAGCTTGCTGAGGCCTACCTACCTACATACCTACCTGCGGACCTTTGATTGACAACTTCTCAGTAAATTAAAACTTGGTTGAAACTATCTAACTGGTACATTTTATAACGTGCAAGTGATATTGAACCTTGTGGTCAACAAAATACGAGCTCGACTACTTATACAGGAATTGCATTCAGTGTCTCTCTAGTCATCAAGAAACAAGGTGTTGATAAACTCACGCCTTCCCATGGTGGTAGGCAGAAACTACAGAATGCTATGATCCTTTCATAATCATTTTGCCTCGTTTACTTTCATAAACCTGAGGAGCTCGTGGCTAAGTAATAACACCCGCACGGGTCGATCCATCAGGTTAAGCTACGCTTGCCGCGGTTGGTCCGTGGATGTGTGACCATCTTTACATACTGAGACTCCTCCGTGCCTCAGAAAGCACACGTAAAGCAGTTAGTCCCGGCTGTCATTCGTGGATCTTTGACAGTCGTTACGGGTCGTCAGAAGCCCGAAAGTCTGACAACCATTCGTACCAAGGGGTATCGTATTACCCAGTTACTGGGTTGTGGAGGTCAGATAGGCAGTCGCTCCATGTAAAATACTGGTATTCAGCTGCATCCGGTTAGACTGGAAGCCGACCCCAACATAGTTGGGAAAAGGCTAGGCAGATTGATTGATTTGACATCTGGTCATACCTACACGCACGCCGCCGGTTGCGAGTACTACGTACTTGACCTCTCTGAAGAACATTACCAATAAGGTCACTATATGTCCGTCTAGGACCTCTAGAACGTCCCCTCCCGGCGTTTCAACTCACGTCTGCCTTGTGTTGATACTAATAGATCGATATATCATAATCCGGAGAGTTCTGGACTATAATATTAGGTACTTTAAAGTTTACTGTTAAATTGTTAGTTAGTAAAATATTGAGTAGCTTGTCCATCAGTCCAATAATTAATTACACGTTATTATGACTCATTCTGACATAAATGACTACATAGTCATTACTTTGTAATGTATTTATGTATGGTTAGTACAATTTCCTTAAGCCCTATGAAGTACATATTTAATTTTGTTTATGATTGAGGACACCCACCACAGAACACGGAATCAACGCGTCACCACCCCGTCGCGCCGGACCTATCTAGAAAATAATAAAATTCGTGGAACCGTAAGTGCGATGAGCGCATACCACGCATAACGCACGCACGCATTAAGGCTCTTACAGACAGAGGCGATATCGCGGTCGCGACGCGATATTTCGATATTATATCTGTAGAAAATTATCGCGTCGCGACGCGATATCGCCTCTGTCTGTAAGAGCCTTTAGCCGTCAGTTTCTATGCGTCATTAGTGTCGTAGTGCGAGTAAACGGCGACACGCATGGTTTGCATGGAAAGTATTGACAATGCCGCCTCTGGCAATGGCCGACGAGGCATCTCCGTGCTCTGTGTTGTCCATTGTAACACCACTTTTGTGGTGTCCTTTATTTTTCTAAAGCTTAACAATTTTTACTGTACGCCTTAGATGTACAGAGTTATTGGTATAAAAACTTTTTTACAAAAACAAAAACCGACTTCCAAAAAAAAACACTACAGAGTGAAAAATAACTTTAATTTCGGAAGTCGGTGTTGACTGTTTTGAACAAATCTCCGCCTTAAGGGAATAACTAACTTACTCAGCTCAATCAATAAATTTATTTATTTTTTATTTATTTATTCATTCTTCGGAAAGCTTACAGTCTAATATCTTTAAAGGTAAGTTATGTACAATATCGCTTACAAATTGCCATTTAAAAGCTTCCACAAATTAAAAACTATGTACCTAAAATTTAAAAAAAACTTTTTTACAAAAACAAAAACCGACTTCCAAAAAAAAACACTACAGAGTGAAAAATAACTTTAATTTCGGAAGTCGGTGTCTTTGGATCTGTATTTTAGTTTTTTGCCACCGACTTCCGAAATTAAAGTTATTTTTCACTTTGTAGTGTTTTTTTTTGGAAGTCGGTTTTTGTTTTTGTAAAAAAGTTTTTATTTTTCACTTTTTAGTGGTTCAGTTTGTAATTTATCTAAGTTACAATAACCCAATGTCAACTGCTCATCACGTTTTACAAAATGTTGCTTTTCCCGATGCAGGGACGTTAATTGTTGAGGAGTTCTCCTAGTAAGAACCAGGAGAAATGGACCTCATGGTGAAGTCACCATTACCATTATTTTGACGAGCATAAACCATATTAAAGTAGTCGAATCGCAACCTAACCTGTTATACAGGGTGGCCGGAACATTGACGTCCAAAAATAAAATTTCGGTCCCTCGTATCGTGGGGTATTCGAATCACCCCCATGTATGTTCCGCGACTTTTCATAGTTTTCGAGTTATGAATTTTTTTCTGAATGTTTGAAAATTTTCGACCTGACCAACCTAAAAAAATTCTAAAAAAAAAAAGTAGAGGGTTTTATCGAGTTTCTTTTTTTGCAACTGAATTTTCATAAGTAGTACTTTTATGCATAAAATAATCAGCTTCGTAACTGTGATGAAAGTTATGAAAATGTTGATCTAAAGTGAAAAATTTACGTTCGGTAAATTATGACTTAAATTTTCAACTTCAAATTAAAAATCTAAACAGGTGACTTCATGGTTCTCAAGTAGGCTTCAAGAATGCGCCAGACTCTCAGCTTTCATAATCATTAAAAAACGTAGGACTTAATGGGGCTAACTTTGGCCTTAATCGGCCTTCAAAGACTGCGAGGTGGAAAATTCTTAAAATTAGCTGTCTGATTAATATTTTTTTTTTCCATTTTCTCGCTCCTAAGGTTATTTAGTTTGCTAACCAAAAATGACTGCAGGAAAGCTAAGATTTAAACACGGAGATTTTTTTAAATGTTAGTTTAATGAATTTTGCGCGATCCGTTCTCGTGGACTATGGGTTGTAAACGAGGGTGCAACTCTTTTACCTGCAATAACAATGGACCGAGAGGAAAAGAGACCGAATTATTGCTATCTCTCTCACGCAAGGCGCGCAACCGAAGCCAACGCAAAACAAGTACCTCAGTCGTACTCACATTGTGTTTACTGCTATACGCGTGTCGCCATTTTGTCTTTACCACACTCGCTTTGCCCACGGACTCCGCTGCCTACTTGTTTGACTACTTTGCTCGTTTATTGGACTGTGTTTTGCATTCTGATTTGGACTTTTTTTAAGTGTAAAAAACGAGTTACACGTTAAGTGAATATGCAGAAATGCATTATTTTTATGGAGTTGCACAAGGAAACGGCCATGAAGCAGCGCGACTGTATCGCGAACAACTTCAACGTCGTGGTGGGCCGCAACCTGAGCGATATCCCGACCATCGTGTTTTTATTAACACGCACAACACTTTGATGGCAGGCCGCATTCCTGGTCGACGCGGCAGTCATGAAGGAATCCCTAGAGCTAACCCGGATCGCAGAGAAATGGTGCTGGAAGAAGTTCAGCGAAATCCGTCTACGAGTACGAGAAGTATGGCTCGTGCTCTGAACATCCCAAGGACTTCTATCCAAGACATTCTTCACGATGAAGAATACCACGCGTTCCAAATCCGACGAGTCCAAGCTTTACTGCCTACAGATCACCAATTGCGCGTTGATTTTTGCCAAACCATGTTACGAAAAGAGCAAGAGGATCCTGGATTTTTCAATAAAGTTTTATGGTCAGATGAGTCACGATTTGAGCGATCCGGAATATTCAATATTCATAATTACCACACGTGGGCGAATGAAAATCCACTCGAAGTGAGAGTTTCGACATTTCAACATCACTTCAGCGTTAACTTGTGGTCTGGTATCCTCAATGGCGAACTAATTGGTCCGTTTGAACTGCCGTCCAGACTTGATGGAGAAACATACAAAAACTTTTTGGAAAATGAACTTCCATTGTTGCTGGCAGATGTGAATCTCGAACTCAGACGAACCATGGTGTTGCAAAATGACGGCGCCCCGTGTCACTATGCAACCCAGGTCCGAAATTACTTAGATGAAACATACCCCAACAGATGGATCGGACGCAGCGGACCAATTAGGTGGCCTCCACGCTCACCTGATCTCAACCCCATCGATTTCTTTATTTGGGGCTATTACAAGGAAATAGCATACGCCCGAGACTGTTCAAGTGAACAAGAGCTGAGGCAGTTGATTGCAGAAGCTGAACGTGTTGTGAGAGAGAACAGAGACGCTTTTAGACGATTGCCAGACAATTTCTTACGTAGGTGTAGAATGTGTATTGCTGCTGGTGGTGGCCACTTTGAAAACCTTTTGTAAATGTTAAAAATAAATTAAGTACTTTTTTCACATTATCATCTGTGTTTTATTCAAAACCACTTTTTACGTAAAACTTTTCTTACCCAACTCTGAAACTATTTGTTGGTTAGTTTTCAGTATTCTTATCATTAATTAACCTTAGGAACGAGAAAATAGCCAAAAAAAAATAATTACTCAGATGGGTAATTTTATGAATTTTTCCACCTCGCTGTCTTTGAAGGCCGATTATAAACAAAGTAGCCCTATTAAGTACTTCATTTTTTTTATGATTATGAAAGCTGAGAGTCTGGCGCATTCTTGAAGCCTACTTAGGAATTATGAAGTCACCTGTTAAGATTTTTAATTTAAAGTTGAAAATTTGAGTCATAATTTACCGAACGTAAATTTTTCACTTTAGATCAACATTTTCATAACTTTCATCACAGTTACGAAGCTGATTATTTTATGCATAAAAGTACTACTTATGAAAATTCAGTTGCAAAAAAAGAAACTCGATAAAACCCTCTACTTTTTTTTTTAGAATTTTGATAGGTTGGTCAGGTCGAAAATTTTCAAACATTCAGAAAAAAATTCATAACTCGAAAACTATGAAAAGTCGCGGAACATACATGGGGGTGATTCGAATACCCCACGATACGAGGGACCGAAATTTTATTTTTGGACGTCAATGTTCCGGCCACCCTGTATAATTGAGTATTTCCGATGGCCCTCTGTGGTCTTCATCATCAGTTCCAGTTCACCGAATGGTACTTTCCGAGAGCAAATGCACGAGTTACTATAAAAAATACCGAAATCGATATAGGTGTGCCCATAAAATTTGAGGGTTTCCCTCGATTTCCATGGGATCCCATCATCAGATCCTGACTTGATGATCATGGGACCACTTGGGACGTATACCCTTTCGAACAAAAAAAGAAAAATCTAAATCGGTCTAGCCATTTTCGAGTAATCGGGGAACATACATAAAAAAAAACAAAAAAATAAAAAAAAAAAAAAGGTTCCCACGAATTGAGAACCTCCTCCTTTTGGAAGTCGGTTAAAAATGTCGGCAATCCATTAGGGGGATGTAAGAGAGATCATTTGACATTTTTCCAACCCAAACCACCAAATGACCTTTTGACCCCCCTGCAAATCTCAACATTTTCAAGTAATTTGACATACAACAATTTTTTTTTTTATTAGTATCTATCTGCTTGTTAACACTTCAATACAATAATCAACCATAAAAATGACAATTAACTTTAATAGTTTTTAAATCAGAGCTACAAATCGTTAAAATTTTCATAATATTCAGCAGGTTTTTTGAATAAAAATGGATCGACCATTTTTATTCAAAAAACCTGCTGAATATTATGAAAATTTTTGAAATTCCTGCAAAAAAAACCGGCCAACACTGGACTTTTGCATAGGAGTCGTAAGGAGTAATTTGGTTGCAAATAAACTTTCCTACATCTAATGGATTGCCGACATATTAGCAATAACCCTGTATATCTTAAATAAATAAATAAATTTATTTTTAGATTCGCCACCTACATAAAGTTATCGGTGGTCATGGGAGTGAGTTGGTGCCTGGAGCTCGTTCCTCCTGACATGCCATTGTGGGTGTTCATCTTGACCACTACCTACAATCTACTCATCGGGGTTGCCATATTCTTCTTATTTGTGTTCAATAAGAAAATATTAGTCAAGCTGTGTAAGAGGTGAGTTGTATGAAGTCATCATCCGTGGGGTACAGTGCAACTGTATGCGACATTGGTTTGGTTCAGTCTGTTCTGGTGCAGTCCTGGACTAGTGCAGATTGAATAGTTGATTCAACTCTAACACCTGACTTCTGGAACCAAACTCACCACAAAAAATTGCTAACTTTGCCAAACGCGTATCACCTGCGGTCGCCTGCGGTCTCCGCTCAATAACACGTCGTCCCCAACGGTCATCGGTTCTACGGTTAATATGGCCGGCCGATTGCCACTTCAGCTTGCTTTTGCTGTGATGTCAACAACTTTGATTCTCTGCCGGATCACCACGTCCTGGATTTGATCTCTCAAGAGATTCTCCTTGTCCGAGAGTATAAGAGCTGTATGGCGTACAATAGGGAATATGCATGTAATTCAAATAAGGATCAATTTATTTCGTTATTTTAGTAAAGTGTTACTTCATGTTGCTTAGCGAATGGAATGTTTTTTGTCTTGTAAATATATTATATTAAATAATTTGCATGCCGTTAGGGAAAATGTATCAGGACTCTCATCAAAACAACCATCATATCTGTTTATACATACATTATTGGCAAATAAATGGATTCTGATTTCAGAATTATGCCTCTATCAATATTTTTGATTTATTTTTGAGCAAGAAAGTAATTTGACGAGTACGAAGATTAAATTACATTTTTAAATAACTTATGGTTACTTTAAATAACTTATGGGTACTTAAAATGCCATAGCTGTCTACTGCTCTCGCTCAATCAGTCCTCGGGTATTGCGTGACCATGTGGGGTGGTGCCCACAAAACAACCATGCTGTGACTAGAAATGTCGCAGGAGACATTTTATCCGACATTTGACCTTTACTGACTTTGCAAAGTTGTCCCGGTTAGGCAGCTTTTCGTACTACAGACTGTACCTACTCAAAAAACACTAGCACCTATAGTACTGCGAAAAGTCTCTCCGACAGAGTCTGCAAATATGTGCCCTGTAGTGCATCAGTGGCGAGAAGAGCCTTCTGGTTCATCAGCTCCAAGATTTACAATAAAGTAAATAATATCATCGACATTTGCCGCTTACCTCGTAATGTCTTGAGAGTAAAGTTGCCCCACTGGTTGAAATCTCTGTCATATGATGCAACTGAAAAAATAGTGGAAACTTAAAACGTAATGTAATAGTCCAAGCACTCATACACACGCGCACACACACCCCACACTCACTCACACTACCACTCCACACTGCACCTCACCTACAGACTAACGTGCACAGTTTGCATGGCTTTTATTGTTTAATTTTTGCACGTTTACGATTTTTATTATAAGTAAAAAGTTAGTTTTTACCCATGTCATAGTTAGTCTGAAACTTTGTGTTTTTCTTATGTTTAGACGGGCGTTGATAGCTGCGACTCAGTTATTAAATTTTGTAGCTATCATCGTTTCCATTGTAATTCTGTCAATTTGGTGTTGTTCCAAATTAAAAAACTTTTACTTTACTTTTAAATAGTGCTAAAAAACTGTGGGAAATTCAAATATTTTAAAAGCGACGGCATTGTTTAGAGCGAGTGTAACGTAAAAGTCTGTGACAACAATTTTCAATGTGTTTTGTAGAAGTGTTTGCGATCTTGTTTGTTTGTGGTCATACTATGACGAACCAAGCGCGACCAAATGGGTGCCCGTTTCGGTTAGATTAGTTTAGGTATTTTAACTTTTTATAAAGTACTTTAAATTGCTTTTTTTTCGTTGGATATTTTTTTAGTAATTTAAGGCTATGTAAACTATCGAATAAAAAAAGCATATATACATGCATATTCCCTATTGGAGAGGCCTATGTCCAGCAGTAGACTGCTGTAGGCTGTATGATAATTATCAACTGCTGTGATCTAACTGAACTGTCAGCAGCCAATCTGATCACGATGTTGATTTTCGTTCCAGCAATCAGGTGTAAAGTGTTAGTCCATCCTTCCCCTGCGCAAGTTTAATAGCAATGTGTTATTTTTAGGTTTAACATAAAGAATGATTTCACCAAAAGTTTGGAGGTATCCCAGGGTACCAGAAGTGGAACTACCAGAACTACGACAGCCTCCACCACTAAGGACCAAGAGCATGAAATGGACCTTTTGAAAAATTGCCCTAAACGATAAAGTGTGCAGAATAGGGATGATGACTAAAAATGTATTTTATGTCCGTCATAGAGATTATTAAAAAATATTGGACACGTATTTTTTCTTTTTTTACGTAATCAAAAGATTGCGGCAATACATTGAGTTAAAATACGTCACGCGTAGCTAGGTTTTATACGTACAAGTGACGTAGCGAGCCCCCACTCCCCAACTTTAATGCGTGATAGCTAAGTTTTTTTTTATTAATATGATAAAGCAAAAAATACGTGTCTAATATTTTTTTTATTATCTGATTGACGGACTAAATAGAATTTCTTTTTTTTTACCAAGGCATCATCCCTATTGCTTGTAAACGATGTAACTAATAAGAATGTATTATCACAATAATATTTGCAAAACTTTTGCAATGATAAAGTTATGAATCATGCTTTAAGCACAGGTCCGTATTACAGAAGGAAACTCAAGCACTGATCTTTGTTTAAATTTAGTTAAAAACTAGTTTCAACCAATGAAATGGCTTGAATCTAGTTTTAAGTAATGCTTGAGTATTGAGTGACGTTCTGTAATACGGACCTAACAATCCTTACAGACTACACTACTAAAGTAGCTCACAAAACCATTAATTTTGATTATTTTTGATCAAAGCCTCGATGCCTGAGCAAAAAGTTGGCACATTCGATACGCAACTCTATATTTTAACTGTATGGATTTTAAAACTGTGCTTTAGTTGGGAGTAGTTTTAAAATAAAACTTCTAAACTAAGTATAAAACAACAGGTAAATCAAATGATATTGTAATCCAAATAATCATTTAATTTTAATCATGTAATTTATTGCAAACATTGAATGTAGCGAAAACAACTAGATAAATATAACGATATTATAGTTGTTTTTTCCGTGTGTCTGGTGGTGTTTGCTGTCTGAAATTCAGAACGTACTGAGAGCTGTGTGAAATGCCCCTTATTAAAGTACCTGTGTAGTCTTAGCTTCATGCTAATAGCATGTCACATATTACTTACTCAGCCATGTGTTTATTTTAATTAAGTACTCATTAATTTTAAATAGTAATCTTATTTAACTGTAGAAATAAAAAGAGAAGTCCTGACTGACTGATACTCATCAACGCCCAGCCTAAACCCTTGAACCCAGAAAGCCGAAATTTCACAAAAAGGTTCCCTTTATAATGTAGACAAGGAATAAGAAAGGATTTCCCGGATGACGCGTGAATGTCGGAAAATATCCCACGGGAACATTAGTGTGTTCCCGTGAAATATTTTCAGACATCGCGGGCATCACGCGGGCGAAGCCGCTGGCAAAAGCTAGTTAGTAGATAAGTAAATATCATCATTACGTTGTGGGACACTAAACCGTAATAACAATGAAGCTTCTATTGTGTCTCGTTCACCCGGTTCACCCCATCCGATCCGGTTTCAACCGATTAAGCTCTACTGTGCTGCGCTGTGCTTGGCCCTGCATCCAAGCGTGGTTTAGTTCGGTGTGTAGGTAAATGAAATGGCGTTATGGTTGGCTAGTTTGACGCACGAGATAGAAGACTCTCACGCGCACCGGAATTATGTCGTAAAAGTGCAAATAAAATCGTATAAAATTAGAAATTAACTATTTAATAATAAATAATCCATCACTGGAAGCAGTTTGGCATTTGAGATTTTATCGTATATTTTTAATTAGGTATAATCATAACTGTTAATGAAGGGATAAACAGCTTTTAAAGATTATTAAGAGGTATGTTTGAAGATTTTTTTGGTGCATTGAATGTTTTGAGTTCCATCACTGTATGCGAAAAGGACTTGAAAATATCATATTTTTTTCATTTGTCAAAATTATTTACGGTTTATGAGATACACAGCTTTAAAAAATCACCTTATTGACTGTTTTGAACAAATCTCCGCCTTAAGGGAATAACTAACTTACTCAGCTCAATCAATAAATTTATTTATTTTTTATTTATTTATTTATTCTTCGGAAAGCTTACAGTCTAATATCTTTAAAGGTAAGTTATGTACAATATCGCTTACAAATTGCCATTTAAAAGCTTCCACAAATTAAAAACTAAGTACCTAAAATTAAAAAAGAAAGAAATAGAACATACAAAAATTAAAATTAAAAATAAATTCTACAAATTTTTCTAAACAAAACAAAACATATTCATCTTTAAAAAACAAAACATAAAAAGATAATTATTAGTATCTGATAACTGTGACAGTTTATTGTGCTAAAACATAATATTAATGATGAGTAATGCTACTCATTGCGGTCTATAACAAAGTATTCATTGTTTATAGTTCTTCTTAATGTGCTAGGGCTGGTTTTAAATAGATCAACATCAAAATGAGAGGTAAGGTTATTGAAGCTTGCTGCGCTACGTAAGAAGAAGGCATTCCGTCGGTAGTTGGTAGTTGGTAGTAGTAGTCACAATTTATCGACATTTTACAATCTCACGAGTTAGATTATAACGAAGTTAGTATTTAATCATAAATACAAATTAAAAACGTCGATACACCGACTGCACCCGGCACCGGTACTAGACCGCGGTAAATTGAGTAGAATGTATACCGCCGAAGAAAAAAAAAATGTTTATTTCAACAAGCAACTTTATTAAAACAGAAACTACGGTTATCTATTCGTTATGGCCAGGAACTATTGATGAAAGTTGGGTTAGTTTAAGGCTCGTATTTATAATCAAAGTAATTACTTGAGTAATTACTTGCTACTAAGTAATTTCATACTTGAGGGTAGAATTCTTAAGTAAAGAAAATGGTGACTATTACTTGGTTAAGAATTCTAAGCTTTGACAGTTCTAACTTCAAGCAATTACTAAACTATAGAAAGAAACTCATTGCTTGAGCAATTACTTTTACTTAAGTAATTACTTTTACTTGACTATAAATACGAGTGTTAGTTGTTATGTATGAAGGAAGTTAATTTAACTCTCTACATACAAACTTATAGATATAGATTGGTTTCCACCAATCGTCTTTACCCTTTGTCATGAATAGTTCCTGGCCATAACGAATAGATAACCGTGGTTTCTGTAACCCGGTTAATCTTCGGAACTATTGATCCGATTCCGAAAATTATTTCACTAATGGGAAGCTACAGTATTGCCGAGTGTAATAAGATATATTTTATGTTAAAACAAGAAATTTCACAAGGACGAAGTTGCGGACAGAAGCCAGTAATATTGTGAGTCAGCCTGTCTGATCGCTGCTCGTAGCAACGTCGTAGCGACTCGTAGCGCCCTATGACCTATACGCTACGAGTTGTGCTACGAGTGCTACAAGGTTGAGCACTCGTAGCGTGTAGGTCATAGACGTGAGTTTATCCGCCCAGATACTTTCAGTACTTTCAAATAATTTTATTTAAGCTTTCCATAACGAATTCAAGGGGGCAATTCCTGTATTTTTATTGTTAACAAAGTTCTCAATCTCATCTCAGTCTCGCATCGATCAAAAATTGTATAGCGTTTACATACATTTTTGACATTTGATTGTCGCTGGCATAAGATTGCGACTTGAATTTAGACCTTTTAGGTACGAGAATTGGCCTTCACAGGTCTTAGTGCGAGTTTTTATACTTACTCTATCACGTTAACATAAACTTATACTGAATGCTGGATGTGGGAAACACAATTATTCCATACAAATTGACGTAAGTTAACGTAAACGCGGTCGAGTAATATAATTATAAACTCGCACTAAGGCCACTGTTATTTGACTTTGAGTCGTTTTTGTTTTTGAATCGTTTTTGAAATGATTGTTTTAATATAATAATGTTAGATAAAACTTGTAGCAGTAAATACCTACATATTCTATTTTTGAATAAAGTGCTTGTAACAATGGACTTATTTTACTTTCATTCTGATTTCACACATATTTCAGGATCGCTTAATTACTTAATTGATTTCTAAGTGAAAAGTATAAATAGATGGCAGTGTGGCAAAATTACGCAGCAGTTTATTTAATTATTCACAATAATTGTAAATTAGTCAAACGAGCTATAGATAGAGTATCGTGGAATAGGTGGTGGATAATAAATAGGTAATAGGTGAATAGGTGGTGGATAGGTGGTAGGTGGTTATATATTTAGTGAAGTAAGTATCATTATTAAATTCGTATATTTATACTATGCGGTTATAGACGAATGTTTAACGTTAGGCCTTATATGCCTTATTAGAGTTAAGAAAGCTTGTGTTATAAGAGTGTTTATTTCCTGCATTAAAATCCGAATTCGAGACCCAGCAACCGATATGATAAATAAAAGCAACCAATATGATCTAAATTCTGACGGACGAAGTTGGGCTGTAGTACATACCTATATGACTACATTGGAGCGTTATATCTCAAATTCGGATCGGATAAAGTGTGCAAACGCCCTTAGTCTACCCTTGATTTAGTTCAGGAACTTTAAGAGCCTATACTACCTCAAATGGCTTAGCATGATCCTCCGTTATTTTGAAAATACTGCAGCATTAATTTAGAAATAAATATATGGTAAAGTTGAGGAGTACTATGTTTGAGGAAAACATGATTTCATAAAATTTTCTCGATAGAAAAAAAAATCCAAAGTTACGTACCTCCAAACCGAACAATAAACCGCT
This sequence comes from Cosmia trapezina, assembly GCA_905163495.3. Lineage (NCBI taxonomy): Eukaryota > Metazoa > Arthropoda > Insecta > Lepidoptera > Noctuidae > Cosmia > Cosmia trapezina. The sequence continues at coordinate 21,072,314 of LR991032.1, read as the reverse complement.
AGGGTATTCAAAAAATACTTCAAATTAAATCATGAAACTTTGCATACTAACTGAACTAACTGTAAAGCAGGTCTTATGTTTTTATTTTTTTAAATTACCATTATTTTCACCGTAAAAACAAATTACCTAAACTATCGGCGCCCGGCACCGCACAGTTTCGCTCTCACTCAGTCCGCGAGCCAATGATATTATATTACAATAAAAAGATAGTTAAGGAACTAGCGCGCGCAAATTGTTGCAGTCAAATGCAGACAATTGTTGTCATTTGATTCAGTCGGCTAATAGCAGCGAGCGAAACAAAGCGTGTCCGTGGCGTGACAGTATATCTAAAATGCCAAGCTATCTCTTTCTGTATCTACGTTCCGTAGTATCTATCGCAGTCGTAGTTGCAAACTACTATAAACCTATAATATGTAAGTACATTTGTAATAACAACGCAAAAATATCCGAACGCCGCTCCCGACGCTCAGTATTTTATTTTATTTATTCGGCTCACCAACAATTGAATACACTAATACAAAGATATGAGATACATCCAATATACTTATAAACTAGTGTACCAATTTCTTATAGGTAAGCACAACATGCATTACTTATTTGTTGATAGATATTGGGCGCCTAGGTGAGTTCTTATGCTCACCGAGCCTAAAAAATTTAATTTATCGACTAAATTCTAAATTAAAATCAAATAAAGGCAAAATTAAAATTACATAAAATTAAATCAAAATTGAAATTGAAATAAATTAAAGTGAAAATTAAAATTACATAAAATCAAATTAAAATTAAAAATCAAGATACAATTAAAATTAAAATCAAGATACAATTAAAATTAAAATCAAGATACAATTAAAATTAAAATCAAAATAAAATAAGAATCATATCCAAAATTAAAATCAAAATAATTATAAAATTTAAAAAAGCAATACCAAAATTAAAATAATCAACATTAAAATTAAAATCAAAATTAAATTTACACTAAAATGAAATTACAATGTTTTGTACATAATATTTCGGAACCTTCGGAACCCCATAAGTTAGCATTTACCTCAAACCTCATGATTTCATGAAATCGCTAGATTTGAGGTAAATGCTAACTTATGGAGTTGTATTGCTGATTCTAATGATTATAATTCTGTAAAGCCATATTAGCTACGCAATCACTATCAGTTGTCATGCTGCTACCCTTTCACCAATCGTCACGATTATCTATGTCATCATATATCAACCGCCTGTTTCCTCCTATAACTATCATCATTACCAAAAGAAAATTTACAGTAAAAAAGGAAAATTACAAAACCAGCGCCACTTACGCACAAAATTGCATGGCATCTCAGATACAGTTGCCATACATTGCTAAGTTTGTGGCTCACCGAATTTGTCTAAATTGTATTGAAACTTTGTCAGAAAGCCTTTTATACTGTCAAAGACTATATTGAGGACAAACAGGCTTGGGATTGAGCTGCTCCAATAAATTTACACTATTAATGTTGATTTAAATACCTTTTTACATATTCTATACAATGACATGAATATTTACTTTGTAAAGTATTACTTATACTATTTTTAATTATTGTGAATGTGAAGACTACGTGGATCATTGTTTTTTATTTATTTTATCCTTTTCTCAGTTTTAGTTATAGTCTGACAGTTTGAGTAATTTATGCGGCCTACCCAAATGTCTTTTCTTTGGTATTGTTCGTCGAATCGTTAAGCTCCTTAAGTTTTGAGTTGAGCTGCACGATTACTGACAAATGCGTGCACTGACTGGACAGGTCCACTCAATCTGTGTGGTTCTTTCATCAAAAGACCATTTCAGACTGCAATTTACATGGTCTTCACATGATCTGACCAAGATTATGTCTGGACTTTAAAAGAGACTGTGACCTCTGAGTTTGTTTCGGCGTTTCTTCTCAGAGTAGTCAGATAGGAAACGTCGAACTCATCTAGTTTAAAAAAAATATGTTTGACGTGTAAAAGTGTTTGTACAAACCTACTTACAGAAAATAAATCATTTATCATTTATCATTTAAGACTCCGCTGTCCGTCCGTCAGTCTGTCACCAGGCTATGAACCGTGATAGTTAGACAGTTGAAATTTTCACAGATGATGTATTTCTGTTGCCGCTATAACAACTACTACTAAAAGACAATAAAATAAATATTTAAGGGGTCTCCCATACAACAAACGTGATTTTTTTGCGTTTTTATAGATAATGGTACGGAGCCCTTGGTGCGCGAGTCCGACTCGCACTTGGCCGGTTTTTTTTGATTACCTAATATTACATTACATCCCAGAGAAAAAGTTAAACTGGCAGAATAGCTTTAAATAATTGATGGCCTAATCAAATGTCCTTTTTAGGATTCCGCACCAAAATGGTAAAAAAGGAACCCTTATGGTGTCACTCAGTCTGTCTGTATGTCGGTCTGTCTGTCTGTCTGTCTGTCTGTCTGTCTGTCTGTCACAGCTGGATATCTCAAGAACTACTAATGCTATCAACTTGGAATTTGGAACAGTTTTAGATTACGTTTGCCAACTATTTTGCAAATAAGAAGGAAATGGAAATATATATGTTTTTTTTTGTAACAGGAACTGAAAGGGCGTCTTAAAAATTCGAAGTGGGGTTACTAGGGCATGTGGGGTATCATATGAAAGAGCGCTTATTTGCACATTCTCAAACATTTTTTTTAAGAGAGACTGTGACCTATGAGTTTATTTCGGTGTTTCTTCTGAGAACAATTGGATAAGAAGCACCGACCTCATCTAGTTTTTTTTTTTTTTTTTTTTAATATTATTGACGTATGAAAGTGTTTGTACTTACTTACAGAAATAAAATCGTTTATAATTTACAATGGTGGCATTTCAAATGTTACTGACTACTGACGTGCGCGTTGTGGTTTACCGAACCATTCTTATATGTTATTAATTTTAATTAAAATATATAACAACGCAGTATCACTAATTACTAACAAAACCCACTCGTTTCCTCCTCACTTACATATAAACATGAATTGAGGCACGTAAATCAAACTCGCATTTGTTTCAATTACATTTACGTTAGAATCATATGCTGCCCAGCGGGTTTATATCTCTCTTGGTATGGCTCCTCATCCTAGACTCGTTCTGGCAAAGTAAAATACCGGCACAGACCTAAGGTTCGGAGCGTGCAAGCCCTATCACGACGTCAACGTAGAGATACGGGGGTGGGGTTATTTTTATTATTATTTTTAAATGCCTTTGACATAATTATCTCGGCACCCTGGGGTCCCGCACCTTTAGAAGACGTACGAGGTGCCGTAGCCAACTCGCAGAGGCCCGTTAGATGTTTTTAATGGAATAAGTATTATTTCCATTATTTCATTTTTCATTATTTTTATAAAAACAATAAAAAAAACAGTAACCCACTGGTATCGGGAACAGGGTCCAAGCTGCCGGTGGTCAGGCTTATGCTTGCCGTGTCCAGGAGTACTGCTTTCTGAATCAAGCCCTTGAATATAAGCCTTATTATTATTATTATTTTAAAAATGTCTTTGACATATCTCGGGACCCTGGGGTCCCGGATCTTTGGAAGGCGTACGAGGGGCCGAAGCCAACTCGCAGAAGCCCGTCAGTCAATTTTAAAGACTGTATTACTGAACTTCGAAGTTTAAAATACCGATGTACTGTATTCATAAAGTTTAAAAGTACGAATTACGTTATCTAGAAAGTACACTATGACGAATTACTCAATTGAGAATGTTCATAATCGCGATGTACGGAACTTCGAAAGTTTGCTATTGCGAATTACTTAATTGAGAATTTTCATCATCGCGATGTACAAAACTTCGAAAGCTTGCTATAACGAATTAGGTACTTCATTGAGAATTTTCATCATCGCGATGTACAGAACTTCGAAAGCTTGCTATAACGAATTAGGTACTTCATTGAGAATTTTCATCATCGCGATGCAGCGATGTACGGAACTTGCTAAGACGAATTACTAAATTTCGAAAATTTTGCGATCGCGATTTTAATATAATAAATAAAACCTGGAGGGTATCTCGAAGTATTCCGCAACGAACCTACCGTGCGTCTTAAGTCTATTACAATATTGTTATGAATCAGAAGTGAAATAAATTAAAAAATAAAAATATCTATAATTCCCTTAAATTACACATAAACATAAACTCACGCCTTCTTCCCACGGCCCCCAATGAAGAAGTCGTGAGAGACAGACTACAGAACGCCACCTGCTATGATCCTTACATACGCCTTTTGCCTCGTTTACGTTCATACATCTGGTCACACACGCACGCCTGTTGCGAGTCCTACGCACCTGACCTTTAAAGAACATTACCAATAAGGTCAACTCACTATATGTCTTCCTAGGGCGTCCCTTCCCGGCGGCGCTTTCGTTACGTTACGAAAAAAAAAAACGTAAAACCTTTATTTTTCTTTATATGTAACTAGGTAATACTTATGTAATTTGTTTATAATATTTTCTAATTAGGTATAAGTAGTCAAATTATATTACGTTCATACTTTGTTTAGAGAAAAGTGTTAGGTCCTGTGTCCAGCAGTGGAAGTCTTTCGGCTGTAATGATGAACTTAACCTCTATCAAATTTTAATTAAGTTTTGTCCTCACATCTGTACACATAAAAGCGAAATAGGTACTCTATCAGAATCTTAATGATGAACATTCGCAATTTAGTAATTCGTCATAGTAAGATTTCAAAGTTCCGTACATCGGCATCGCGATGATGAAAATTCTCAATGAAGTACCTAATTCGTTATAGCAAGCTTTCGAAGTTCCGTACATCGCGATTATGAACATTCTCAATTGAGTAATTCGTCATAGTGTACTTTCTAGCTAACGTAATTCGTACTTTTAAACTTTATGAATACAGTACATCGATAATTTAAACTTCGAAGTTCAGTAATACAGTCAATTTTAAATGATGAGGAGGCACCAATCAAAGATTATCTCTTTAATGCACAATGCAAGTGCACCCAAGGACAACCCCCGGTTGGTGCCTAGCTATAATTATTATTAACCCCTCAAGTGTCGAATGCACCCCATGTGTGCATAACGAAAAACCTTTACATAATGGTATATAACCTTATATCACATACATAGAAACGTAAAAAAACATTATCCGATGGAAAACCAATCATCATCAGTAGTTGTGCACCTATGCAGTTCGCAACTGACACCCCCCCAAACCCCCACCCCCACCGCGTGTGTGAACCTATGGGGTAATCCCAACCCAAACCCCCCCCACCCCTGCCCGGGGTTTTGGGTCTACAAATTAGCCCTACTCAGACAACTGAGGAGTTAAGGAGTATTCAAATCCTTGGTCCAATTCATTACAGTATACCTATATGTTAATTCCTCTCTGACGTGTAAATTACGTTGATTTTAGTCTGACTTTAATAGCGCTGCTTTAACTATTGGGGAAACTGTTTGGTATGTGTAGGCATTATACATAATAAATTATGTTGTTACTGTCCCTAAGTCACATATATGTGATTTAGGGAAAAGCAATTTAAATACTGAACTTTGTGGAGTTACATGGTACGAGTACTTACTTATTTTTCCTTGTTGATTTGCAGTTTTAAGGAAAAAACGCATTAATAAATACTATTTAATTTTAATAGAAGGATTTTGCCCTCTATCAACAGATAAGTGCGGTCACTATCGGACTGCATAGATAAGAAAGAGAAGCGCGATGACACAATTCTAGTAATTTATTGCGAAATTAAGCATTCATCTATTTACAAAAAATCTATTGATTGGGATAAAAAAAACCGGTCAAGAGCGATCGGACTAGCGCACCGAGAGTTCCGTTCCGATTTAGAAATTGGAACGGAACCCTTTGTGCGAGAGAAAAAGTGTGCTATTTAGAGACATCGTTTTATTTTTCCTGTAATCTTTACATAAACTTCTATCACATAGAATAATTTCAGATTTTTCGCTATGCAAACTTCAGAGATAAGGGGGGGACGGTATTTTTTTTTTACATTTTTCATCAAAAGTCGAAAACTATGCGGCCTAAAAAAAAAATGTTTGAGAATATGCAAACAGCGCTCTTTTATATGATACCCCCACATGCCCTAGTAGCCCCACTTTGATTTTTTAAGACCCCCTTTCAGTCCATGTCGCAAAAAAATATATAAATGTTTTTATTTTATTATTTATTTATTTATTTAACAATTTATGTACACACAAATAAACAGACAAACATAAAGGAACAGAAAATACGTACAAAGGTGATTTCTTTCTTATTTGCAAAATAGTTGTTACCCAACTATTTTACGCGATAAATTATCTGTTCTGTGGGTAAACGTCATCTAAAACTGTTCCAAATTTCAAGGTGACAGCATTAGTAGTTCTTGAGATATCCAGCTGTGACAGACAGACAGACAGTCAGACAGATTAAGTCACACCATAAGGGTTCCTTTTTTACCATTTTGGTACGGAAGTTAAGGAAGGTAGGGTAAGGGATCACGACGTGATCGCTATAATCTCTGGTACCATTTTAAGATGACGACACATTGTGATTTCATTTCTCACGGAGGCGATCGGCGGCGGCGATCTCTCGCGTCCAAACCTGCTGGTCGATTCTGTAAAAATCTCACCGTGAAAACTTAGGTGAAGTGAGTTTGTTTTTGCTAGGAATTGACACTATTGACAGCTCTCTCCACGCTCATTTCACCTAAGTTTTCACGGTGAGATGGTTACAGAATCGCACTGCTGGTCCAGGCCATGGTGCGGAGCGAGAGTGCATGGGAGGCCGTCACCTTCTGCGAAGCAGTAATGCTCGCGAAGGAGGAGGCGGAACGCGTGAGGGAGAGACAACCTCACGCCCTCAGCTGCAGGAGACACCCTGGGCGGCGGGAGTCGAGACCCGATTCCCGGCCACCGTAGGCACGGGCTTACGGACGTCAAGTATAGTGGGTAGCTCGCCGTCCGGTAAGGACCAGGCCCGTGTCGACGGCGCGTTGTGTTCCACGCGCGCCTCAGAGATGTCAGCAATGATGGGGTCCGTTAGGGCCGATGCCCCTGGGGTCGCGGGTTGTTCGAAAGAGATACCGTGGCCCTGGCATAGGCAACTGAAGGAACACGGGTGGGTTTTAGTCAGTAAAAGTTTGACACGCCCTTCCGCTCCACCCAGAGCGGGAGAAGTCATTTGATGAATTGCCATCCACAAAAAAAAGGGCTCTATTTCACGATGTCCGAATAGCTACTACTTACCGGATTAATTCAAAAATGGAACAGAATTTGTATGAAATAATCCGCCAAGTAAGTTAATTGGAAGTTAATCGTAGATGGTGAAACAGGCGCTAATTTGTATAATGTAGCGGGAAAAGTTTTTATCAAACCGGCATTATTCGACGATGTGAACTTAGTCCAGTTAGGTGTTGTAATGGTTTTCGTTTTAATTCTCTAATAAATGTCGAAACTGATAACAATGTTACCATTTAAAGCTTTTTTATTTCTAATAACGATATGTGTTGCAAAAAGTGAAGTTGAGTTCGAAACTATGTGCAAAAATGATTATAGAGATAAGAACAATAATCAAATTGATGTGTTAGAATATTGTTCTAATAAACTATGCATCGAGAAATGCTGTGGTCCAAGGGAAATGCTTTATATAGGTACCAGTATCTGTGTGAATACACAGAAATTCTTTAATAACACAAAAAAAAAGTTTCCTGCCGGTGAATCTCTATACAAGTCCATCAATATTTTATCTTCTCTAGACGTGAATAAAAAATCGAAGAAGAATGTTGTTTTCGTTCAAAATCATAGAAATTTCCGTAATTGCACCTCTGAGGAACCCAGAGCCAAAGATTATGAAATTTCAGAGGTAACTACTTTTTATTTTATTTTTCTTGCTTTCTCGCTATATTTATCATCTCCTGAGTGCGGCGAAGACCGAAAGGAGAGTAATGTTTTACGTGACTACTAATCAGTAATTCTGTCCCGGGACTTGTCGCATAGGCTGTTCATACACAACTGCAAATGATTACAGTACACTTGAGACAAAGGAATAAGTAGAGCTCGTCGTACAACGGCGCAGCGGCGCGCGGCATCAGCAGAAGGTCGAGTTTGTCTGTCAGTCTGTCTTACTAGCACCAGTTGTGGTTTTTAAATTGCACGCCCCGGCACTGCTTATTGCATATCGACGCCTTAGAGTGAAAACCTCGTAAGTGTAAAAGAAGTAACTTTTCAGAAGGAAGAAAAAACTGCGTGCTGTAAAATTTTTGTACGGCGTCTTTTATGATTTTTTATTAATTAATATGGAAATTGGATATTTTTTTTGAAAACTACAAAAAATTGTAGAACATACATGGGGGTTAAATCGATAGGTATGGTACTCTGCTATCAGCTCGTACTGGCTTGACGCTAGAAACACTATATTTTTAAACATATATATTTAATGGAAGGGTGCGCAATTTTAAATTAGACGTCCTTTTTTCTCTACTGTATGTAACGTCAGTCTATTTATCCATCCGTACTATTATATACCTATGCGAAAATGAAGGCGCAATTTCACTTTGTTTTTTTTTTGTTTATTAATCAAAAAACAGTTTACAAACATTTGTTAAAACTTTTTTTTTATTTATTTATTTAACTTTAATTAGCACGGTTAAAAACCAATTACAATAATTAAAGACTCATACACAGAGAGCAAAATTTGTAAAAATAAAAAACAATCAAAAAATTTGCAATAGGTACTTTCATGAATCCCTCTCACAGTACTTCTGACATGCCAATAATATCTTCGTCCATTCATCCGCAAACAGATCGTTTGTTGGATTAGAATCCAAGAGATCATTAAGTGCGGCCAGAGTGCGAGGTACTGGGGACTGAGCACGCGCAACAGTGCGACATGGGGGCACAGCAAACAGCCTGTGTTTTCTGCCGCGGCAGTAATTGTCTGGGACGAAGAAGCGAGCCAGGACAGCATGTAGATCAGGTGCATCAATAGTGCCACGGAATGTCTTGCAGGCTATAGTGAGCTGATCTCGTGCTCGCCTTACCTCTAATGAGTTATATCCGAGGCATCCCAATAGAAATTTAGTCGGATAGAGGTAAGGATAATAGCCGTGTTTCCGCTTGTATAAAAACCTAAGGAACGCTTTTTGTACCTTTTCCAGTAAAAGCGCATAGGTACGTTCGTGTGGATTCCACACGCAGGAGCTGGATTCTAATTTGCTACGTACAAGTGCATTAAAAACAATTTTGATGGCATGTGTGGTGCTAAAATCGCGGCAATTACGTAGGACAAAGCCCAACCTTTTATAGGATTCTTTAGCTACCGTGGCAATATGGTCGTGGAAGGTGAGCTTTCGGTCGAATGTGACTCCCAGATCTTTCATGGCCGTTGTTTTCATGATGACATTGTTATTTAAATTGTATTCAAAATTCACTGGGTGCCGCATTCGACCGAATGTCATAGCGAAACATTTAGATGAATTAAATTCCATCTTATTGTCTAGGCTCCACTTGTATATCGCACCTATGTCTTGCTGCAGTAGCAAACAGTCACGCTCAGAGTTTACTTCAAGGTACAACTTCAGGTCATCAGCATATAGCAGACATCTTGCATGGCGGAGAACTTGGGGAAGATCATTTACCATGATTAAAAATAATAAAGGCCCCAAAATTGAGCCCTGACTAACTCCGGAACGCGTATGGTACGTGCTTGATTCGTACATACCGAGCCTAACGAACTGCTGGCGATCACGTAGATAGTCTGCGAAGAAACGAAGTAGAGATGGTGCGAAACCTATTTTGCTAAGTTTCATCAGCAGCGTGTCGTTGTTAACTCTATCGAACGCCTTCCGAAAGTCGAAATAAAGTACGTCTACCTGACGCCCGCGATCCAAGCTAGAGGAGATATAATCAACTAGAGTCAGGAGATTCGTGTCAACTGACCTCTTACTTCTGAAACCGTGCTGCTCATTACATAAATATTTGTTAACTTGCTCGTATATGGCATTGTGAAGGATGTTCTCAAAGATCTTAGCCGGGGAAGATAAAATTGCAATAGGGCGGTAATCTTCAACGGAACTTTTGTTTTGGGTTTTAGGAATAGGTGTTACTCTAGATACTTTCCACTGAGAGGGATATGTACCAGCCTGCAAAGCTAAATTGAAAATGTGACAAAGTGGATCACTGAAAATATGTTTTAAGCATTTAATGATAAAGGGGGGAATGTTATCGGGGCCAATAGAGCTGTTTGGTTTAAGTTTATTTATGCCTTTTATAATGTCTATAGGGCACAATGGCACAACTTTGAACAACACAAACCACCGCGCAAACCCTATTCGGGTGCTCGAAAGACTTTACACGAATTCGGATACCCGAAGAGGTAACCAAAAGTTTCTTTGATTGTTTACAGGATGGATCGTTACGGTGGTTAGATAGTGAAACAAAAAAATGGAAAAAAATGAAAAAACTGAAATATTGTATAGACTACAGATTTATTAGACGCGGTCCAACAAACGAACCAAATAAAAGAGAACCAGGCATAACAATCACCATCAGGACTTTTGCTGCAGATCCACAAGAATCGGATAAGATAGAGTCTTTTCAAATAGTGGGTTAGTAACAATTTTATACTTAGTTAAATTACAAACCGGTCGAGTATGTCAAATGGCGTCAAAGGTTAATAAAATTGTTATCACTGAATAACCTTGTGAGAGTTATTCATTGAAATGTTAATGTAGAAAAGGCAGAAGGTAAAAAAACAATATTCATTATCAAAAAAAATAATTACATACAAGCCTAGTTTTTATTTGCCCTAAACCTCTCAAGGAACCAATCCTGAAATCAGTTTCAATTGTTCTGTTTCTTGGATGGCCTGAACGTCGTAATGCAAATTACAAACCTAATTTTAAAGTAGTTAAGTTTCTCTTTAAGTGAACTGAGGGGCAATTCCCGTATTTTTAACAATAGACTAAGAGGTCACAGGATTTTTCATAACGATCATGGATACGGTTAGATTTACGTAGATGGGTTGTAGAGTAGTCCCCTAATGTGAATGACGTCGGTCTGCCGGCTCTGAGTGGTTGCATCTTCGAGCTAAAGCGCTTACAAGAGGCGTCATTGTTGCGAAAAAAAAACGATCAGAGAAATGGTCAGTTTTGGTACACATTCAAAGTAGTCTCCGCAGATGAAAATTATTAATCTGTGATTTACCAAAATTAATAAGTTGAATTATTAAAAATTGGATTCGTTCGATTTCATTCTTTATTTTATTGATTACGTTAAGTTGAATTTTTCTATAACTAAGCGCCTTGCGTATAACAATGCTCTGAAATACAACGACTAAGAGCCGGCAGACCAACTCGTTTCACCTGTGGAGACACCATACTTTGAATAGGAACTAAAACTGACCATTTCTCTTATTGACACCTCTTGACACCTCTAGCTTTTTCCCTATTCCTTTACACGGGGGACGGTCGCGCAGCGGGTGGTGCTCGTCGCAGATTCAGGGGCGGGGGTACGACACCGGCCGGCGTGCACTTGGAAAATTCGCCTATTGTCCCGTTTTTCGATGTATTTTTTAGGCTTTCTCCACAAATAAGCGTCTTGCATACACAACGATTGCTCTGAAATACAACCACTGAGAGCCGCCAGACCAACTCGTTTCACCTGTGGAGACACCATACTTCGAATAGATACTAAAATTGACCATTTCTCTTACAGTTTTATTTTCACAACAATGTTGCGCGCATCATAGCTCTGAAATGCAACCATTGAGAGCCGGCAGACCAACTCGTTTCACCTGTGGAGACACCATACTTCGAATAGATACTAAAATTGACCATTTCTCTTACAGTTTTATTTTCACAACAATGTTGCGCGCATCATAGCTCTGAAATGCAACCATTGAGAGCCGGCAGACCAACTCGTTTCACCTGTGGAGACACCATACTTCGAATAGATACTAAAATTGACCATATCTCTTACAGTTTTATTTTCACAACAATGTTGCGCGCATCATAGCTCTGAAATGCAACCATTGAGAGCCGGCAGACCAACTCGTTTCACCTGTGGAGACACCATACTTCGAATAGATACTAAAATTGACCATTTCTCTTACAGTTTTATTTTCACAACAATGTTGCGCGCATCATAGCTCTGAAATGCAATCACTGAGAGCCGGCAGACCAACTTATTTCATCTGCGGAGACGCCATACTTTGAATGTGTACTAAAACTGACCATTTCTGAACTCTGATCGTTTTTTTTTTCGCAACAATGACGCCTCTTGTAAGCGCTATAACTCGAAGTTGCAAGTTGCAACCACTCAGAGCAGGCAGACCGACGTCATTCGCATTAGGGGACTACTCTACAACCCATCGAAGTAAATCTAACCGTATCCATGATCGTTATGAAAAATCCTGTCACCTCTCGGTCTACAACGTTCGCAATGTCATCTCAAAACTCAATCTGTCAAAAATTGTGTGTTGAACGTTGTTAAAAATACGGGAATTGCCCCTCTGTTTTGTTCTTTGAGAAAATAAATGTTTTTAAACTGAAATCGTTACAAATAATTAGCTGATCACATAAATCGACGAAATGATGACATGAGACAGCATCAGGGTTCCGTACCAAAATGGTAAAAAGGAACGCTTATGGTGCGAGTCAGTCTGTCTGTCTGTCACAGCTGGATATCTCTAGAACCTCTAATGCTATCTACTTGAAATTTTGGAACAGTTTTAGATGACGTTTACCCAACTATTTTGCAAATAAGAAATATATTTTTTTTTTGCAACAGGGACTGAAAGGGGTTCTTAAAAATTCAAAGTGGGGTAAGTATAGGATACCCCACATACTAGGGCATATGAAAGAGTGCTGTTTGCACATTCTCAAACATTTTTTTATTTTTTTTAGGCCGCATAGTTTTCGAATTTAGATGAAAAATGTAAAAAAAATAATACCGTTCCGTTATCTCCGAAGTTTGCATAGAGAAAAATCTGAAATTATTCTATGTGATAGAAGTTTATATAAAGATTACAGGAAAAATAAAACGATGTGTCTAAATAGCACACTTTTTCATAAATCGGAACGAAACCCTCGGTGCGCGAGTCCGACTCGCTCTTGACCAGTTTTTTTTTTAAATAAATCTTCTGTCTCATAGTAAAAGTTGATCATAATGATGATTACAATAGGTAAGTAAACCTATTTTAAACAAAAACTAAGACTGTCCCCATGTATAACTAACATTTCTCAGTTGATTGTAAGAATTTTTCTCAGTTGATTGTAAGATTTCGAAGTTTTGGACTGTGCTCGCATTTTCATAGTAGACATGGGCGCTCTTAATATTTGAACCCTTAAAATTGAATCTATTACCGCAATAAATAACCGGATTTGAACCGTGTCACTTGTTACGTCACTTACGAGTGGAAAAGGGCTGACATCCAAAATAAGTATGTTGTTAATTTCCAGCAATCCTGATATCATCATTCTTCCTGATGTTGGTGCTGGTGGTGTACTGTCTGCTACCCGACCTCAGAAACCTCTCCGGCCTAGTTCTGATGGCCTACACATTTTCCATACTTTTCGCTTTCGTAATTAAATTGATTCAAACTTTTATTAAGAGGGATCCACCAGACGGGTTCTGCCGAAGAATTAGTAAGTAACAAATTATTTAATTATCCTTTCAGCTGACCCGCCTTGGCTTTTTTACGGTCACTGGCACAACATACAAATTTAGTTTTGCGGTCCCATAAAATGAAATAATAATATGTATAAGTAACCCTCGCCCTTTGCTTATTGCACAAGCCGCCCATACCAAAGTTTTGAGATAACTGGTATTAAAGTTTATGCATGTAAATTATTTTTGAAAATGGTTAATAAACTTCTTCCTTTAACTTTTAACTCTTTGATGTTTTAGAAAATTTATTTAAATCGAAATGTTCGTTAAAGCATTTGGTACCCAATAAAATAGCAATGAAGGCCATTCAATTTGAGAGTTTAGAGAAAATTGTTTTTTAGTGACGAAAACTGAGAGAAAATGGTTTTATAGTGACGAAAACTGGATACATAAAAATTGGATTTTCTCGAATCCTATGAATTTTCGCCTAGGCTTTATGGGGTGGTTAATTGTTGCAAAACGGTAAAACTATCATGTCCTGGAAGGAATACATCAAATTACAAGTCACCCTGTATACCCTAACTAACATTACCTAACTATATGCTATACTACTTGTTATATACTATATTACTTGTATTTACCTAACTAACATTTTTTTTTTTATTTTAGGTCCAGTCGTGTATTTCGCGTTTATGTCTAGTATCTTTTGGTTGAGTGTCATATCGTTTGATGTTTGGTGGGGATTAAGGTAATTAACGACAGTGTTTTCATTTACTAAACATTTATTTAGTTTCCTTTTGCCGTGTTGGCCCAGTGGTTAAGGCCTCACTCACTCGCACTCGCGAACATATTTTTTCCTTGATAAATGAATTTATCTAGGTACCTATACTTACCAGCTTTGTTAAGCAAAACATATTTCACATGGTTTCCTCAATAGATTACAATAATACCGGCTGGTACCTACATAATAATACATTTTTGAACACACGATTTTTAATGAAATCCATCTCAACAATTCCTTTGCTTTATTTATTACTTGTTCCTCTATCATAATTATCTTGATACTTCAAATGACTCTTTATAAGATAAAGTGCAATAAAATATATTCCAATTCTATCATAATTATCTTGATACTTCAAATGACTCTTTATAAGATAAAGATAAAGTGCAATAAAATATATTCCAATAGTAGGTACCTATCAAACAAATGGATCAGACAACATACCAGTGGATGCCAATTCGCAGTGGCACTGACATAATATTGAGTGCTTTGATTTTTATTATTTGAATACATAAACCCGAATTAAAAATTACCCTAAAGATGTTTTTCATTTGACAATAGGGATGATGACTAAAAATTTATTTTTTGTCCGTCATAGAGATTATTAAAAAATATTGGACACGTATTTTTTCTTTTTTTACGTAATCAAAAAATTACGGCGATACATTGAGTTAAAATATGGCATGACGTCACGCGTAGCTAGGTTTTATACGTACAAGTGACGTAGCGAGCCCCACTCCCCAACTTTAATGCGTGATAGCTAAGTATTTTTTTATTAATATGATAAAGCAAAAAATACGTGTCTAATATGTTTTTATTATCTGACTGACGGACTAAATAGAGTTTCTTTTTTTTTTACCCAGGCATCATCCCTGTTTATTGAGGTTAATTTTATAACCTCAACATTTTAATAGTACTTAAATTAAATTGTAATCGATAGATTAGGTACAGTTTTATTTAAGTTATGTTATTATGACAATCATTGTTGGAATAAGTGGTAAGACGTGTATTTAGAACTTTTCAACTTTATGTTGAGACCTTCTATTAGAAGGTTTAGAAGACTTCTAATAATAATAATCTAACCTTCACCTTCAACACACATAAAGGTGGTGAAGGTGGCGAGAATCCGGTGGATGAGAGAAGCAGCCTATGTCCAGCAGTGGCACCATTTCGGCTGAAAGATGATGATGTTCATTGAAGTGAGAACAGATAGCTACCGACTCTTTTTAGCAAATATAGGCTACAGGCAGAGCCGTCAAACATGTGCTCGGAAGAAAATATGTTTTTTCTTGAATGAACATTAAAGACGCTCCAGATGTTTAAGGAGTGGGACCAGTAGGTAGCGGCTAATGAGCATTGGATAGAACTTTTATAGGAGTTCCATAAAATCGAGCCCACGACACTAAAACACCTAGGCAGCCATGGTACGGTGGTATTTTTTTTTTGTATTTTTTTAAGAACGGCCATCATGTCTGTAATATGCTATTCCAAGGTTATCCATTCTTTACCGGACACCCTGTATAGATAGATAGATATAGATAGATAGATAGATAGATAGATAGATAGATAGATATATAGATAGATAGATAGATAGATAGATAAGATAGATAGATAATACGTGTAGTCTTGGTATGGTTAGATTAAAGAACTCACGCAAGTACATTTTTCATTTCATTTTAGATTCTCCACGTACACTAAGTTATCTGTGATGATGGGAGTGAGTTGGTGTTTAGAGCTGATTCCTGAAATAGAGATGTTATGGTACTACATCCCGATCAATTTGTATAACCTACTCATCGGGGTCACCATATTCTATTTGTTCGTGTGCAAGAAAAAAATATTGGTGCAGTTGTGCAAAAAGTGAGTTGATTTTTTGTCGCCTGACATGAATTTCATTTTTACTTTCCGATGCCGCTACATGCTGAAATATTCATTTTGGTATTCACTAGATTGTATCCACACTTGTGCAAGCCTTATGTTTGCACTAACCTTCAGTTTGTAGGTGTCTGTAATGCGTGTACGGACGCATCATCCTAAATTATTAGCTACGGCGGCCAGCCTTAAAAAAACTTCATTCATATCCTATCCATCGATGGACGCATGGGTACAGATTTAGGCCGGTTTTAGTGGTCGACTAACCGTCGGTGCGTACGTCGTCGGTCCCGCTTGTCATTTGTATGAAAATTCACAAGTCGTGACAGTACTCGACCGACCGTACACACGCGTATATTGCTACGCACTGCGTACGAGGACCGTCGGTTAGGCCGGTTTTAGTACTCGACCGACCGTCGGTGCGTACCATCGTTCCTGACGATACGCATAACCGATGGTCAGGAGAGCACTGAACGTTATCAGTGCTCTCCTGACCAACCAAACTGGCCGGACTATGACACAATCTACTATTTAACGGTGATGATACAGACATCCGTACGGTCGGTCCACCGATCGGTGTAGCAATGAATTCGTAATATGTTTCCTTAACGCGTCGGTCGACCGACGGCACGCATGCGGACGCGATTGACCGACGGTCCTCGTACGCAGTGCGTAGCAATATACGCGTGCGTACGGTCGGTCGAGCTCTGTCACGACTTGTGAATTTTCATACAAATGACAAGCGCGACCGACGTACGCACCGACGGTCAGTCGAGCACTAAGAGCGAGCGCGCACTGCGGTGCGTTTCCGTTAGTTCTGCCGCACTGGGCGGGGCCTACAGTAACAAAACGCATGACCGCAGTGCGCGCACTTCAGACATTCCATACTTCACAGATTATGCGGTAGAAAAACGCACCGCAATGCGCGCTCGCCCTAAAACCGGCCTTAGGCTTAGCACGCAGTGCCGTGCGTTTTTTTACCGTAAAAACTGTGAAGTATGAAATGATGAACTGTCATAAAAGTGCGCGCATTGCGATGAAAAAAACGCATGCTAGTGGGCGGGACCCACAATGGATACTCCCCTAAATCTTTACTACCAAATATGTTTTAAAAGAAATGTTTACTGGTAAACGCTCCATAATGGTGCCCAAGATACGGCTTGCTTAGTTTGGGGCCAATGTAAAATCTTTGTAAACTAATTTAGCAATAAAGTTTTTATTTATTATTTATTTATTTATTATTATTATCTTACGAAAAAGTAGACCTTAAGGGTTCAATTTCTGCGACCGAAATTCTGTGTCTCACGACTCACAAAATTACGTTCGTTTGGCCTCACACTAATAGAAATTAAGGCTGTTAAGTATGCACCCAACGAGTAAGAATAACGCGCAATTTTTTCAGTGCGCATAGCCCATGACTGCGTTTGTTATACCGTACGGCAGAAATAACGCACCGCATTCCACCGAACCGCAGTGTCATAGGCTAAGATTTCACGAAGCGCTTTTCACCCGCGTCCGCTGGTGGTAGCGTTACCTCGGCCCAATCGGGAAGAGCAAATAACCACACCCACAGCGGTAATCGCGGTGAAAGCAAAGGCCCACGCAAAACAAACGCGACACGCGCCTCTTTTATGGAGCCTTTAGTCACTACATTGTAATGATTTGATGAGTGGTAGATGATAATAAAACCGAAACTCCACTACTGTGTTCAATAACAAAGCTGTGTGTTTTTTATAGGTTTAACATAAGGAATGATTTCGTCAAAAAATTGGAGGCGGAATTATTAGCCAAGCATACCAAAAGTGGAATTACCAGAACTACGGGGGTCGCTAGTTCCATCGTTAAAAACAGGTCTAAGGATGAAAATAAAGAAGAGGATCTTTTGAAAAATTGCCCTAAGGAAGAAAGTATACTATAGTTTGACTGTGCGCTTTTACAATATTTCGAACGTGACGATGTTATCGTGGACATCCACGTCCATATACTTAATATAATAGGGATTTTTACGTAGTCAAAAGGTTACGGTCTAAGGTTACAGCGATACATTGAGTTAAAATGTATAGCATGACGATGCCTTGCCAAAGTACGTACCTAGTTGTGAGTGTGACGTAGCGAGGCCCCACTCCCCAACTTTACCCAGGCACCATCCTTATTATGGAAACGTTATAAAGGACGGTTTAAAAGTATCTTCATATTACATTTCCACATATTTTACCTCCCGGTGTTATCGTGATGCGGTGGACTTCCACGATAATATCGTCACGGTAGGAATTATAAAAACGCCCCTACCGTAAAGATTGTGATGCGCTAAGGACGTCACATAGTGATGTGGTTGCTGCAGACTAAAGTATACCTAGGCATAGGTCGGTGTCATTATTTGAACCCTCAGTTGGATCTTAATAATCTCTGGGAATCATCCATTGATAGTTTTTATGTCAATGGAATCATCATAATTTCGTGCTCGTGGCGGAGTAATAACAGCCGCACTGGCCGATCGATCACGTTAAGCTACGCTTGCCGCGGATGGGTGATCATCTTTACATTAACTCACGCCTTCTTCCCATGAGGGTTTTCACTTGGCAGTAATAACTACAGAACGCCACCTGCGATCTTTTCATACTTCTTTTGCCTCGTTTACGTTCACACATCTGTGGCCTTAGTGTGAGTTTTTATACTTACTCGATCACGTTAATAACGTAAACTTCGATTTGTATTGAAATTGAATAAGCGCCGTCTGGTGACTATAATGAGAAACACAATTATTCCATACAAATTGACGTAAGTTAACGTTAACGTAAATGCTATAAGTATATAAAAATAAAAACTCGCACTAAGGCCACTGGGTCATACACGTCATAAATACCTATGCAAGTACTACGCACCTGACCTTTCTGAAGAACATCACCAATATGCGTCCCGGTGTTTCACTCACATTTGCCTTGTAATTACTTTTTGTTAGTCGCCTTTCATTCATATAAAAAACTTTTTAAAAATGTTGTCACTACACCTTCTTTAAAACCGCACCGTTGCCTTATCACATTATTCCTCAGCCTATCATTTATAGTCACACCACACATGCTTCCCAAGGAACGCATTTCCACTACTTTCATGTTTCTTTTGCCACACCCAACATTCAATTCTGTACATAAGCGTAAGTACCAGCACACCACTGTGGACAGACAGTTGACCATCATAATATAAGTACCTAACTCTTTTATCTCAAAGAATGTTGACTGAATAATAATCGACAAGAACAATTGTATTTTCAATTATTTAATCGATTCTGTTACATTCCAAGTTCAATCCTAACTCTATACAACGGATTTACCTTGCCTATCGCTTCATCACGATATGCATAAACTGGTGTAGCCACGGAAAAACAGCGGAGGTACATCTATTACCTCTTCTTTGCCTGGTCTTCTACTCACTATCTTAACACGATGGGATTCATTGCTATTGAGTAATCGAATATGCACTTAGTTGTTTCTCATATTTGTTGGTTTTAGAATGATTTCAGCTAACTGTGATGTAGACTTGCCTCGATTATTACCACTAATATAAAGATTAGGCTTTCAGATTCATGAACCTGAGTCACTGGACTCAGCACCCTAATTACGTAACACACTATCGATCGGAACCTGAATCATTTTGAAACAAATTGCAAACCCTTTGATTCATAAGTTCGAAAAATTTGTCTGTCGACAACGTAAATAACGCAATTAATGTTGTTGAACTGTCAAAATGAAACCGACTCCGATTGTTAGTGTGTTACGCAATTGGGGTGTTGGTAAAACGCAATAATTGTCAATTGAGAAACAAATAAAAACAGAAAAGTAACGTTATGCAGGTGGGTGGTAAAAGTGGGCAATGGATGGTTCAAACGGATTTCAAATTATTTTGGCAACAATTATTCAATATAGCTTCACTCCACATGATGGAAGAATTTCAAATAGCTGCAGCTTTAATGAATAAATACCAAAATCTTACAGAGGAGCTCGTGCCTAAATAATAACAGCCGTATGGGTCAATCCATCAGGTTAATCTGCTCCGCCTGAACACGTTGTCTGCTCCGGCTTCTATTTTAGATAATGAACTTGTGAGATTTAATATAATAATCACCATTTCCTACATATCACTTTTGCTCCATAGTAAATAATTAATTAATAATATGACCATTATAATAAATGAATAAATATATGTCATTGTTGTTATTTAATTTCAATATTTTATGTCTCCTTGTTTATGTTATATTTTAATACTGGTATTCAGCTGCATCTGGTTAGACTGGAAGCCGACCCTAACATAGTTGGGAAAAGGTTAGGCAGATGATGATGTGTGCTTGTTGCGTAAAATATGTATGTGTGTCCGAAAGTCTGACTATCAGTCTCACCAAAGGATATCGTATTATTCACAGTAACGGGGTTGTGGAGGTCAGATAGGCAGTTGCTCCATGTAAAATACTGGTATTCAGCTGCATCCGGTTAAACTGGAAGTCGACCCCAACATAGTTGGGAAAAGACTAGGTAGATGATGATGATGAATACATAACAAGCGTAGGGTGATTTTCCTAACAAAATCTTTTTTTTTTTACCTATTTGTTGAAGTCTGTATACAAACGCCTAGCAAGTTCATAGCAAAATCTTTTTCTTTTACAAGTTTGTATACCTATTGATGTAGGAGTTTCTACGTTTTTATTTTGATGAATGAACAGTTCCTGAAACTTTTTTATATGAAATACTGAAATTCAGCTATTCACCTTGAGTCTAACAGGCTGTGGCGACATGGATTTTAGACTGGCAACACTAGCTCGCCACTGAACGGGATCGCACGCGCGCGGTTTTTCTTTGCACTGTATTGGAAGAAGAATAATCAGAGAGTTAAAGGTGACACGGACTTTCATTTATACCGTCACCCTCCTCATTGGTGACCCGCGACAAGAAAACGCCTAAGCATATACACTGAAGTGCAGTGCGCTAAAAGATTCTACACGGAGTCAAAAGTTTGCGTCGCCGCCGCCATTGTTAAGTCCGGCCGGCCGAAAACTTGCAATCGCGAAAATCCTACGGGTGCTCCGCCATCGACTCGGTCATCGAGTCGGCTGCAGCAATCGAGCAACCAGGGCAATTTGAATACTACTTGGTCTGTAGGAATTTGCAAGACGACGCTCCAGCTATCAACATAGAAGACGTTCACAACTTTGCAACGGCATTGCGGAGCCACATGGCCCAATTAAAACCAGTGCCAGCGTCACGTCATTCAGAGCGACATGCGTTCGTTTTCAAGGAATTACCCAACGCCACTCACGTTTTTCTACGTGACGACTCCGCGAAAACATCCCTTAGGCCTCCATACACTGGCCCTCACAGAGTTATCGCTAGAACCGATAAGACAATAACAATAGGGATGATGACTAAAAATTTATTTTTTGTCCGTCGTTAAAAAATATTGGACACGTATTTTTACGTAATCAAAAAATTACGGCGATACAAGCGATTGAGTTAAAATATGGCATGACGTCACGCGTAGCTAGGTTTTATACGTACAAGTGACGTAGCGAGCCCCCACTCCCCAACTTTAATGCGTGATAGCTAAGTATTTTTTTATTAATATGATAAAGCAAAAAATACGTGTCTAATATTTTTTTATTATCTGACTGACGGACTAAATAGAATTTCTTTTTTTTTACCCAGGCATCATCCCTATTGCATTGCCTAACAGGGACGCGCAAGTGAGTCTTGACCGTGTGAAGCCAGCTTTTATTGAACAGGCTCCACATACAGGGTGTACTGACACTACTGCTCCTCAATCACCATCCTGCCAAACGCCTCAGAACTATGTATCTCGTTCAGGTCGCCATGTCCGCTTCAAGACGCCCATCGACGTCTAAAGCATCTTTTCCCTCTTCTTTTCATTATTTTCTGTATGTAAACGCAAATTGTTATTATTATTATTATTTTTAAAGTGTCTCTGACATATCTCGGAACCCTGGGGTCCCGGACTTTTGGAAGGCGTACGAGGGGCCGAAGCCAATTCGCAGAGGCCCCTTAGACAATTTTAAATTGTGAGGAGGCACCAACCGACGATTATACCTATATACACTATGCAAGTGCACCCAAGGACAACCCCCGGTTGGTGCAGGACTATTGCAGAACATGGAAACAAAACATATGGGGCTATGGGTTTGGGTGGCTGTGGACTGGTTACCTAGAACTATGAAAGGACTATGGCCCCTGCCTGATCAATGTTTTATTATACACGGAAAAAAATGGCAGGGGGTGACTTGCACACTCAATAATGGGCCCCCGAAAACGGTCGCTAGCACATAGTGTCGTAGCAGCAAGGGAGCAACATGTCCTGAGGTGCTTGTGAGGAGTGGAGAGGTATTCCACGGTTCTCAGAACAATCCCAGAGCCCGGAAGATGGTCAAGATCCCTACAAACACTTACTGGAATACTTCCTTCCTCCGAGCACGTTTGCTCTTGCGAATCTCCACTCAAGCCAGCCAATAAAGGCAAGAATGAGGTGGGAGCTCTGTTCCCGTCATTGTTCATTCCAGCCGGCCAATAAAGGCAA
The DNA here is from genome assembly GCA_905163495.3 of Cosmia trapezina. Taxonomy (NCBI): domain Eukaryota; kingdom Metazoa; phylum Arthropoda; class Insecta; order Lepidoptera; family Noctuidae; genus Cosmia; species Cosmia trapezina. The sequence goes on along the minus strand of LR991032.1, from coordinate 21,049,496 downwards.
GCGAGAGGTGAGGAACAAGACCTCTCCCGGGAGATAGGGTCCGTGGGGGTCGCTACTACCCAACAGCTCGCCACATGCTGCCCTGCGGGTTTCTGTATCTCTCTTGGTCTGGCTCCTCATTCTAGACCCGTTCCGGCAGAGTAACTCTACAGGCACAGACCTAGAATTCGGAGCACGCAAGCCCCACCACGACGTCAACGTAGAGATACTGCGGTGGGGTTATTATTTTTATTATTATGGGGTTATTTGACACCGTGGGGGGGTGGTGTGGCGACATGGATTTTAGACTGGCAACACTAGCTCGCCACTGAACGGGATCGCACGCGCGCGGTTTTTCTTTGCACTGTATTGGAAGAAGAATAAACAGAGAGTTAAAAGTGACACGGAATTTCATTTATACCGTCACCCTCCTCAAGGCTATTGGTACACTAAGTTACATGCTCTGTGAGGTGAACGACCGGACAGCCAGGGGAAGCAACAATTTACAAACAAAATAATGTATAACCAGCCGATGTACGCACGGACGAAAAAAAATCGCGGCGGGATTTTATTGCGCACTGGATTTTCAACGCCCTGCTTAGCGCCGGGAGTTGAAAATCCAACAGTGTGCTTTTCGTCACGCTGGGATGCACTCTGTTGTTGTTAGGTTGGATTCTCGAAGCTCGGCTCAACACCGAGAGTTGAAAATCCAGTGCTTGATAAAATCCCGCCGCGATTTTTTTACGTCCGTACGAACGTCGGCTTATGGTGCGTCTTTACACGTATCGACGCTCTGCCGGTGCCAACCAGTAGAAAAACGAACAAAGTTGCCCATCAGTACCTACCTACAGCTACTTAATTATTGTAATTTTGTAAATAAATCTATCGTTTTTTGCAATTTGCAATTCAGTATTTAGGTTTTATGTTGATCTAAATGTGATTCGCGGCCGTATCGAATATTTATTTATAGAATTATAATCATAAAAATCATCAATACAACTCTCTAAGTAAGCTCTAAGTTCATATTATCATATTGAATGACTATTTCATGAAATCATGAGATTTGAAATTTGAATTTCGCGGGCTTAGAGCATCCCCCTTAAAAAAATAGTATTAAACACCTTAGAGCATTTAACCTATTAAGGTTGATGCGCCAGTGTAGCCCGCGAAATTCAAAATTTCTTACGTTTTTTGCAATTTGTAGGTCAGTGTGAGGTTTTATGTTGATTAAAATATGATTCGCGGCCGTAGCTAATATGGCTTTACAGAATTATAATCATTAGAATCAGCAACACAACCCCATAAGTTAGCATTTATCTCAAATCTAGCGATTTCATGAAATCATGAGGTTTGAGGTAAATGCTAACTTATGGAGTTGTATTGCTGATTCTAATGATTATAATTCTGTAAAGCCATATTAGGTACGCCCGCGAATCATATTTTAATCAACATACAAGCTCACACTGACCTACAAATTGCAAAAAACGTAAGAAATTTTGAATTTCGCGGGCTACCCTGGCGCTTTCGCCTTAAACAAATGCTCTAAGATTAAACAAGATTAAACACAGGTGCGCCTAAACTTTTAGTCGAGTAACTCGATTCAAAGTTCAGACGCCAGAACATCAAGCTACTACAATCTATCAAATTTCTTTAATGGATTTTCATCTTTATCAATGAGTAAGTATTAGGTTCAAGGTTGATTGGGAAAAATTGACAGTTTCGGCACACCCCCCAACAGTCAACAGGTCAACAGTCTGTCTGCAGCTTAGAGCATTATTAACCTAGTCTGCAGAATACTACTTAGTCTGTGGTCCGCAGCCGCACAACCCTAGACTATAGTTAATCTATGGAGGTCATGATTGATTTTCGTCGCGAATTCCACTGAAATCCCAGCTGTTTCGTTGCAATACCTGCACTGCGCCTGTCTGAACTGATTGCACCCTGATTCCCGGGTCAAGCTTGCTTTTCTATAAACCAGTCAATATGACGTCCATCATGGATGAAAGGTGTGTAATTAGTTGTAGATCTTCAACTTATCCTATCCTGAGCAAAGTCATCGATATTTTGCATTTTTCAGAGTGTCGGATGAGATCGAAGCTCTGGAAGCAATTTTAATGGATGATGTTGTGATTAAACGTGTTGGGGACGTGCCGCATATAATCGAAACCGTCCTTCATCCGTCGACGGGAAATGACGTCGACCGGCAGTACGTCTGTGCAACCCTGGTAGTGAAACTAACGCCAGGATACCCGGACAGTAGCCCGGAGGTGACGCTGAGGAACCCGCGAGGCCTCGACGATGAGATCTTGACCAACATTCACTTACAAATCCGAGAGAAACTGGCTGATTGTCGTGGTGAGCCTGTGGTGTTTGAACTGATCGAGGTAAGGCTTTGGTCATACTTAAGCTCAAGTATATTTTTGTTCTATAAATTCAGAAAGAAACATCACTACCTAAATCATGATTAACCAGTGTTGATTGCCAGTTGAGTCAATTGTTTTTTCAGTACACGACTGTACTGAAAAAGCAATTGACTCAATTTTGAAAGTTTGTTTCTAGTGCTGCTAGTTTTTACGTAGGTACCAATTCCTTTTAGATTTACTTATGTATGGGTCAGGCCGTATATTTTGCCACAAATAGCGCAAAGGTGACGCAAAATCTTCTATAAGTCGGTCGCGCAAAGTGACGTAAAATAGTAACGCAAAATAGAGGTGTGCGCACACCTGATGTGTATGTGTAGCCTACACAGTGTAGGTAAGTAATTTCATTACAAAAAATATTTTAAACATTTCTGAAGTTTAGGACACTAACCAGGTAATAAGCCATAAGAATTGCGTCATAATTTGGTAGCAATCAATATCAAGTAATCTCTAATGTGCTTGCACCATTATTCGATAGCGTAAAAAAGTGGCGCAAATTCTACGCCACTCTGGTATCGCAAAGTGACATAATGTAGTTTCTGCGTAACCGTGGCGCAAATAAAATCTATAATAACTCGATAATAAGCTATTTTCTCAGGTTAATTTAGCCTTTAAAACATCACACACAGCCTATTAAATCATGCGCAATAACAATAATATATATAAATTGTAAACTTACCTTGAAATCTAAAAAAATGCACTCCTCGAATAATGTGACACTTTTTACTTGGAACGAAGTTGACATCGGACTGAAGAAAATATGGCCACCATCGCCGTATTGACCGTAGAGAAAGTTACTTTAGCGTTGCCAGTACTGAGATACAAATCCTGCTAATGTCTTAACACCACAAAATGGGCAGATAATAGGTGCGCAATAGAAGTAGCGCGAAGAATTGATTTTCTTTAGTTTTTTAAAAATGTGTGAAAATTAATGTACTTTCTTAGGAAACACCACCCGGTATTAAAAACACGGCTAGCTAACTATTATTTTATAACGTTAAATCAAACAGATTACCAAAAAGTATTCAAATATTTATTTTGCTGATGGCGTAAGTGCACCCCTACCAAAGCGGATTCACGTTTTTAATGAAAATTTCGTCATTTTTTGTAGAAAAATGTCACATAATTTTCTAAGTTTATGAACATAATCAAATATGTTTAGTGGCCGCGGCTCACCACTTCATATGAAATACGATGCTGTGATTGACAAACGTATAAGTCTTATACTTTTTTTTTTTAATGTAGCGGAGAGTTAAGTTACATCTAATGTGGCAAAATCTACGGCCTGACCCGTATGGGATTCTTCTTTGAAACATGTTAAGTGGACACTAGCACTTAGTTAAGGAACTAACTCTACTAACTCTAGGAAGCAACTGATACAAGTGGAACCATGGGCACCAGCTAACAACATGATATACCTTATATTATGCCCACATTTTGCCAGTTATGTTTATGCAACAGCTATTATGTAAATAAACCATAGTATAGCTGTTTTGTCTCACAAAAGCGGGCGAGCCATACTTGTATGTGTAAATATTACATGCACATTGTCTTTGTGTGCATAAGCTCGGGAGCGCGCTACCTGCAATTATGCGCACAAGAGCGCATGTCTATACGCATTACATCTACAAGTACGGCTCACCCGCTTTCGTGAGATAAAACAACTATAAGATTGACATGCATTTTGAATGTACAGGGTGTTTCAGTAAATGTACAAAACCAAGGTCTTTTGGTTAGTTACAAGCTTCTGTTTAACTTGCCATGTTTTTTCAATGTAACAATTTAAGAGGACCTGAAGTAACTAAAAGACCTGAACCTGACCTGACCTGAGGAACTGATCTATTCCTGTCCCTCCTGCAAACCTCATTATTGAGCACAAAAATACAACTGCAGCTCGGACTGATCGATAATCGTGACAGATGACAATGCAATATTATTATCACATGGAGCTGGGGGGCTAAAACGGCCACTTTGGCAGAATCATAATAGGATAATAGGTATTATGAATCATATTTGAAATCGTAAAACGGTCATAAACTGACAATTCATAATTTATCTGCATACAATTCATAGCATGCAATTCATCTGTTTGACAGTTTTGTATGGAGATTCGTAAAATGGTCCACTAATTATGAATTGCTTTTTTGAAGGTTAATGTCAAATACGTCAAATAACAATTTATTTTTTGTTATTATTTATTTTTTCTTAGCTTGGGTATTACCCGTTAAAAGAAATGTATGTGTTAATGATGATGATGTTAATGATTAAAATAAATAAATAAACAATCATAATAAATTGCTGGGAATTCAGGAAATGAATTGCTTTTAGAGGATTTGCTTAATGTGGCCGTTTAGGCCCCCTGATCTGATTATGAAGTCAGATGGTGGCTATGAGAACTCAGTAATAAAGCAATGCAACACAATCGAGTTTAGGCTTGTTTGATTGCCTTTAATATCTCAAACCCACAAAATAAGCAGTATATTTGTGATCTTTCATCTTTCTGTAATTTATTTATTTATTTAAAACTCTTATACTATCATTACAGGTTACAAACCTAATGCGACAGCTAAGACTACTTGTAATAATTATTAACTATTTAAAATAACCTTACATTACTAACAATTACACACTAGTACATTAATAAAAAATTACTGATAACTAAAACGATACCTGTAACCTTATACAAAATTAACTTAAATATGTTCAAAAATTAAAAAGTAAACAATAAAAGAAACATTAAACACAAAATGAACAATAAACCTAAAATTACACTAATTAATTTTTCCTTATAAGTGTCTATTTGTCAACAATTAGTCCTGGAATGAAAATGTTAAGCTTCTGAAGGTTAATTTTACTTGCACCTTATTATTTTTCTGACATTGCCAACATTTTCACTGAAAATTACAGTTCAAAACAATGTGGGAAAGGAATATGAAAATTTCTTATAAACTTTTTCGCTCCTTTACCGTACATCTATTCTGATACTTAAATAAATCTTCAATATAAAAAAGATTGGGCTTGTTTTACGAACTTTGTAGAGTTTACCTACTTAAAAAATCTATCTAAGTAGGTAGGTACTAAAAAGGTGTATTTATAATTTTCCTGAAATAAACTTATTTTACAGCTCATCCGCGACTGTCTTACGGAGAGCAACTTGCCAAGCGGTCAGTGCATGATCTGCCTATTTGGCTTCACAAAGGGGGATGAGTTCATCAGGACCCAATGCTATCACTACTTTCATAGCCATTGCCTGGCTGCACACCTGATTTCTGGCAGGCGGTATTATCAAGAAGAGCTTGAATTACTGCCAAACTGGCAACAGGTCACCAGGTCACCATTTAAGGTAAGTCTGATTTATAGAAACCACAAAATTGAATGTCATATTTTTCTTATCACACTTCATCAGAATTAGGGGCCAACCAACTGTGATCGATTGAGGTTGACACAAAATTCGTCACCTGAGGCGGGTATCACACCTCAGCCGCGAAACCGCATGATGGGAAATCATCATGCGAGTCGGTTGAATTGAACTACTCCGGTTTCGCTGCTGTGGTTTCGCGGCAGAGGTGTGATACCCGCCTCATACATCATGTCTTAAAACATGCAACAATGTCATCATTCGACGTTCATCGACCGCGGTCTGCATAGTCATCATTAAGCAATAAATTGCAAATGCAAGAAAGGAAGTTATGGTGCTGAGTTGAATAAATAAACAGCTGTGCTGTTAGCAAACATTCCATTTTGACTACGATTAATAAATCGTTGTTGCTTGCGAATATTTCGAGTAAGTGTTCTTATACACGAGCGACACGTGCAACGGCAGAGGCAACTACACGTGTCGACGCCGACGATCGCTGCCGACGTGTACCGGCGACAGACGCCGACCTAAAACGACGCTTGCAGTTGAAGCGTGTCGCGTCCGCCATTTTGTTTAGTTTACTGCAAATAGTTCAGGAGTGATTTTGTCAGGGGATCATAGATCAGGGGGCCTAGACAAAATCCGTTTTCAGTAAGCGTTAATGCCAACGGAAAGATCAAATTGTATGGAGTTGACACTATCTCCAGAGATGTCACGTGACTGTTGTATGGAGTTGACACTATCTTCAGAGATGTCACGTGACTGCTGCTGTCAACTCCGTACAATTTGATCTTTCCGTTGGCGTTAACGCTTACCTACAGAAAAGAGATTTTGTATAGGCCCCCTGGAGTGACAAAATGGCGGACGCGACACGCTACAACTGCAAGTGTCGCTTTAGGTCGGCGGCTGCATGTCGTCGAAATGTCGTCGGTGCGTCGACGACCGCCGGCGCCGTCGACGCGTGCAGTTGCCTCTGCCGTTGACGCGTGTCGATCGTGTGTAAGAACAGTAATACTAAGGGCTAATTTGACCAAAGTCGGATATCTATTATCCGTGGAATAAAATTTACGACTGACAGTTTTTGTATGGAGTGTATGGTTATGGACCTTACACCTTGAGTTGATGCTGATTGACACACTGATTACTGATTGCTTGATATTTATTGATAAAAGTATGATTGCATGATAAATGAGTGCACGCGGTATGAATGACATTCGTGTACTAAAATTAGTCGGCCCGGCGCAGGTAAAATGCTGACATATTGGCATGAAAACTGTGCTGTGCTTGCACTGTACATGCTCCAGGCCCGAAGAAGATAAAGGTGCACGGGTGATATGAATCGTGATGAGTTACAAAGTGATAAATCATGATTTCTTATAAAATAACTTAAATAAGACTACATTGATCTGTATTGACTTCCAAAACGTGGTGACGACGCCCTGTCCACTATGCGTGTGCTGCTATGGCTGTTGTCAACAGTAGCGATGGTCTGTGACGGTCTTCTTGCAGCTGTCGTGTAGTGCACGTTGGGTTCTTGATGAATCTGTTTAACCTCGTCTCTGTGCGCTCGCAGCCGCAGCAACTCAAAAATTCAAAATTTATTCGAAGATTAAGAATTATACTAGGTATAAAAGTTTGGTCGAATTCACCCTAAGCTAAGCCGTTCAAAGAGTAAACTGACTAAATCTGTGTAAATGCAGCAATTCGATATAAATTCAAACATTAAAAGAGTGTGACAGATTTGGTGAATGCCTAAGACCTCAGTGAACGTCAGTTGAAGTAGTAAGCTTGGCCAATACACGCTACAGTACATTACCTACGCTTTGAGATATGCACATTACGCCTGTTTTCTTTAATGTAGAAAGTATTGGAGTCTTAAGGCTTCTGCACACTATACCGGCGGCCACAGCCGGCGGGCATGCCTCCAACGAGCCCGGTGGCATTCCCGGGTCGGATTTTATGCCGGCGGGCTTTCCACACAAAGGGCGCATACCCGCACGGCAAAAACGCGCTGGCTGTGCCGCCGGCATAGTGTTTACCTTTACACCTTCGGGATGCGCTCCGTTTGAAAGGCTCCGCGGATTCATTGAAGTTCTTAATCGGCAATTTTTATTAAAATGCAAGAGGCTTTCCAAGACGCCCAGTACTTATATGTAGGAAGTTCATAGTGGTTTATGATGGTAAAAATGTCAATGAAAGTAACAAATACATAAATGTAGTTTCAGGACACTATTTAGTAGATATTTTGGGGAAGAATTGGGTCTAGCTATGAAACGCAATCTCGAGTCGAGAGTGGCAACTCGAGATCTCGCGTGCTAAGCCTGGGGTCGAGATTGTCTTCCCTCGAGATTGCATCTCGAAAAATGGCTTGAGATTGGAATTGCATTCCGTAGATGTGACGCTGCACTCTGGAATATTAAAGGTGATTTCCATGTGTTAAGGAGAGCTGCCCGGTCTGCCGTATCACGCTGACTACCATCGAGGTGGAGACGCTGGCTGACGCACCGCCGCCTGTGGCCTCATTCACTGCAGCGCCCTTCTTCTTGACCGACGAAATGAAAGTAAGTGTACCTGTACCATACACTTTTGCAGGTCAATATTACACTTGAAGTGAACAGTGAAATGTTAAGCGATTTGTACCATGTGCGGTGCAACTATCAAAGTACACTTTGTTCTGCTCTGCACTTAAACTTCCCTGAAAATAATTATGGTAGGCCAGGAATAAGTGGACAAGTGTCGCAATAGTTTCAACAACATCGTAATTATTCGTGGATCGAATTTACTTGATCTGTAAGATAATGGAAAAAATTGTTGGGCTTAAAAATCTTTCACTTCAGATTGTTGTATTTCTTAAGATAACTGCCATTTTGATCACATAATACGTGAGTTATGTGAGAAAACAAATGCCATAATACATAAACATAACATTGTGCATTCCGCCTTATTTCTCTCTTCCTTTCTCGCTCGCACACACAGTCCTTTCATCACAATAACTACGTATAACTACTTACATTTCTTGTGCTAGTAGTTTCAGAGGAACTTTTTTCTTTTCTTATAGGAGCTGCAGAACAAGATGGCTAAGCTCTTGGCTTACCAGATGTCCAAGGGCGGCGTGATTGGATGTGGCGACTCTGGACCACCACCGCTGACCATTACCACTCCTGAGGACAATGAGAATAATGTGCTTACTTACTTTTTTTTTAGAATCAATTTCGACATCGTATACTTGTAGGTATTTTAAAGGCGTATAATAGTAATTAATTATCATTACAAACCATGAATAGTAAATACATAGATATACATTTCTTTAAAAAAATATTTATAATTGCCTACATAATAATTGGAGATTATTTAGCTGTATGAGAAAAATTCCTAATTTCGAAAAGGTATATTCAACTTAGTGTCTCGAGATTGACGGGTTTAAACTAAACTATGCCTAATTCGGTGAACTAAAATATTTAAAAAAAAAATAACGACGATTATACGCGCCAGTATCTTATGAGATGTGGGTACTGTATTCCAGAAATTCTCGGAAAAAAACTGCCTTAAGAATACGCTCTACAGATTTTAGCAAAGCGTTTGACAATGTAGAACACAAAAAATGGTGGTTGTGGTGGTTTTGTGCTTGGAAGGTGTGAGTTTATATATGTATGTATGTCCATCATCACAATAATTATATTTATCATATACAATTTTTTGGTGGGTAAATTTTGATGTAATAAAAATTGTCTGGAGTACCACAACGTTCACAACTGCGACCATAATTAATTCTTATTGACAACTTAACTAGTAAATTTCACTACCCACTGCGTACCAAATAATGTTATTACATAACTCGGTGCCCGATCAGACACTTTTTGAAATGATATCCATGTCAAATTTGGATATAGAATAGAATACTCTTTATTATGTACAGGTAGACCATATAAATTGCAGATACACAAACAACAAACACACACACAAACAACCAAAATACACAACAAAAACTAAAATTACTATAACCACCATAGACATATAAAAAAAAGGAGGACTCCGCGCCACGCATATCGAAAGTGAAGCACCGTACCGATCTATGTTTGCGTGATATGAGTACCTGCAAAGACGCCGTCGCTCGTGTCACGTAATGGCGGCCGGTCGGCATACTATGATGTAAATGTGTGCGTGCGTTTGTACAAACGGTCCGGCATACTTACTGTGCTTCACTTTCGATATGCGTGGCGCGGAGTTCTCCTTTTTTTATAAGACTATGATAGCCAAATACGATATTATTAATAAGCAATTAAGGAATAGGATTTAGGTTCACATAAACATTACAGCCAAAATAATGTTGTTGCCATTTTCGCGCGCGGTAAGTCCACATTGGCGCTTTTGCTCTATTATTAAGTCCAATTAAAATAAGGCTTATATAACCAAAAAAGAAATCTTGAGAAAATAATAAATTATTAAAACAGTACAGAGGAAAAGGGAAACACTGCGTCCTGAAAATGATAAAAGCATTACGGTGTACAAAGCTTCACATTCACTAGGCGACAAACATCTCGCCTTTAACTCTTGTTGTCCCTGTCACTTGAAAGAGTATTGCAGCGACAGAAAGATATAAGAACGTTTTAAATATAAGTGTCGTTTGAGAATGTTGTGGGGAAGAAAACTGTCATATTAGTTCCGCGCAGATGGCGCTAAGTGTTTGTTACTTTCATTCAGCTGTCAGTGGACTTCCTTGCAGAAAACTGCCGCGAGATGGCGCTAAGTGTTTTAACTAAGGTCGGACTTTTAATTAGCTGCAGTAAAATTACACTTCTGATGTCATTATTACTGTCATTTCGCTGTCAAATGGGAACATTTTTTAACGAAATGACATTTTACTGCAGCTAATTAAAATTCCGAGCATAGATGACTTTGACAAGTGACAAACACCCAATGCTTTCTTGCGGCGAAGCTTCCGGGAAACAACCCCATAGTCGACATCGGCTCAGTTGCCAAAAAGGAAAGAAAAAAAACCCCATTGGTCAATTTTGAGTTGCCATTCCAACTTGCCACTCACGCACGTCTGGTAAATCAACATCGCGCGACTTTCAGTCATCAAGGTTTGCACGTTTGTTGCCTAGTGTATGCGAGGCCAACTCGTTGGTTCGCAGTAACTTGGACTATTTGTCACAGGTATGCTCATCTCAGGTTGATGTTGATATGCAAGAGATTACGCGAGCTCTAAAAAGGTTCGTTCATTATCTATCATATAAAAATAAAAATATTTATTATATCTATCGGCGCGAAAAAATTTAAATCATAATGAGAATCGTTATTAACTTGAATTATATTTAACTTGAAAGCCTGCTTAATCGTAGGGAGTAATTAGAAGCCCTTGTTAAATTTCAACTAAAGTTGATTAGGAGCGGCTAACAACTCCATAAAAATAAGCCCTTGTTAAATATAAAAATCTTTTTATTTTTCATCTTATTAATGGTTTTAGACATGAGCGGATTACAACTCCGAAAATAAGCCTACTGTTATTGATTTATCAGGCCGAGTAGTGATCATTGAATGTGAATCCTACCTGACCTAACTACGTAAGATGTCGGTGTGATTGAATTAAGTATGTACGTTTTGTGAATGCTGTAATATTTTAACCTATACAAAATATTTTCCGGCTTACTAGATAGCGGTAGTTCTATTACAATACTTGGTAATAACTCCCACCTAGAAATTTTAAAATTAGGTTTCACGTTATCCAAGTCATCTTCATTGACGATTACTACTGCCAGTAATCATAAAAGTAAATCCCTTGGCTCAATTGACATTGTACAACAGACTATTCGCTATAACTTTTCCCTTGGCCGTCATGTTGGCACCATTGCTTTCAAGCCAAAACCTGACAACAACAGCTTGAAAGCAAAGGTGCCAACATGACGGCCAAAGGGACAAGTTATAGTGAACGATCTGTACTTGCACTATTTATCAATGTGGTTCAAAGTGAATATACATATGTTGAAACCTACTCATATTTTTGTTTTTTAGTGACTTATGTCGGACCTAGGACACGGTATCATTTGAAATATTTACATTTTAGACACCAAGTGATGTTATTGTTCCTAGAACTAATATAAGTGGTGCAATATGTTTCTGATGAGTGTTAGTAGTAGCGACTGATCACTAAACTACGAAAATCTAAAATTTACTCAATCTAAATTTAAGTCTTTCAACTCGACTTACGACTTACCAGTAATTTAATATTAACAACTTATGTAAAACATTAAATATAATATTATTAGAATTATGTATTACCATGTCATTTATATTTTAATTCCTAATTGAATAATAGAATTAGTATTTTTTTATGTTCAGCCTTGACTTGTGTACCTTTTTGAGTTAGGCATAATTTATGTAATTTTTTTTAAATATTTTTTTTCTATTTTTCTGTATTTTTTATGTGTTAACATAATTGTACTATGTGCAGGAGAATACTAACGGATCTCCTGGGGCCTCCAATGAAGGAGCGAAAGCTAACAACGGGATCGTCAACGGACGACAGAATGGAAACTCATCCAACAATAACTCTGCTCCTGGGTCCCCGGCTGCTCGCCCTGCATACCGCGGCCCTTACAGGTAACAACACAGTCTTTAGTAACAAAACAACCACGTTTCGACCGGTACAGTCCATCCAATAAAATAAAGGCGCCCTAAAAATCAAAGAAAAGCCGCCTTGAAAAAAAATTATGCCGCCACTGACGTATTAGGTACATATTTTTATATCGCTGGTGAATGTTTTATTATTAATATGGGTGGTGATCACAGGTGATTGCTGTACCGCCACTAATTTAGTGGACAGATTATACATGTCTCAGTAAGATGGTTGTAGCCACAGATATAGATAGACCTAGATAACGCAAGAGAAGTTGTTGCTCTTGCGAATAAGATATTTTTTAAATTATAATAAAGGCAACGAAATTTTTGCTGTGAGAATCGTTATCTATAAAATTTAATTGCATAATGTCACTGATCTAGTCATGCGGTACTGACATCTGTCACTCGCACCATGCTACAGCGCAAACAGTGTAGATCAAGCTCGTATCATAGTTATATTCCTAGTAAGATAGAATTAAATAAATAAATAAAAAAAAGATAGAGTACCGATTTCATATAACTATATTGCGGTTTATAGCTATATCCCTAGATGTCCCTAGGGATATAACTATATCACCGCTACAACCATCTTACTGCGAACGTACACTCTTGGTCTTTGTTTAAATATCATGTAGAAAAACAGCCTTTAATGACAATGTTTCCTTGCAGGGGCTTCAACCGGCGCGGCAAGCCGGGGCGGCGCGGTCGCGGCGCTGCGCGGTGACCCGCGCGGCCCGCACGCACGTCGCCAGCCGCATAGCGCCTCGCACCCCGCCCCGCCGCACACCACCCCTGCCCCACCCATCTATCAAAACTGAACTCTGTTGCCAACCAACAACTACCCAACCGCAGTAAATGTAATACATCTGTGAAGATACAGCCTAAATATTGGCCAGGTATGTTATTAAATAACGCGTGTTACCCGTCCGCGTTTGTTAAATTTTTACGCGTCTCCTGTCAGTTTCCATTTGAATATCTATTGCGCACAGCGTACTTATATTCACGCCAAACGGCACATATTGTTACTTATGTCACTCTTACATTGTCAGTGTTCACGTATATGACAATAAACAGAGTAATCGAGACTGCACAGGGGACTGAAAATATATTTTATCAGAATACAGGGTCTAATTTGCTAAAACGGACTGAACCGTACCTCTCGAGACTGACGATTTACCCTAGTTACCCAATCCTATTTATATTTTTGAAAGCGCTTGGAGCGCTTTCAACTGTAATTTTAGACCATATCGATTGGACCACTGAACTCTATATTATATCCCTGCCAATATTTCGCGAGTTTAGTTGCAAATTAGTTTATAAATGTAACCTGTGATCATGGCCCCCTTTCAGATGTCTATTTTCGTTAAAAATGTCATGAATAATCCGACGTTGTGCCCGAACGATACTGCCAAATATTCGGAATTTTCCTAAAGATGGATTTAGGCTAAACGAACATGGAACCAGAACCAGAACAAGAAAGAGCATTCTTTCGTCGATATTCTTGACATTTTAGTACGGGGACATCAACGAAGGAGTGCTCTATCCCTGTTTACACAAAAAGAATTTGGTAGGGTGGGGATAGAATGTGCATTCATTCGCTAGTTTGGTATAAATCGACCTTTATACAGTGTTTTTCTATTTCGGTTGGTTGGTTCGGATCCGACCAAACGTCAAAATGGAGTTTGTTGAACAAACGTCAAAATAAAATTCGGTCGGATCCGTACCGACCGAACAAAATAGAATGAAGTGTGGAAACGTCCGAACATTCGGCCGATACTTCGGATTTTTGCTTCGGAGTAGCTCTCCTGGCTGTTTTTGCAGCTATATCGATTAACAATCGCTAACCTGCGCGAAAAATAGTAGGACTTTCGACTAAATTAATTGGGCCTGCCATTAGTTTAGTAAGCTACACTTTGGCGGATTTAGGCTCTTCTCGCCAAACTCTGGCGAAACTAGCTTTTATCCTAAATTAATAATCCCTCCAGTATTTTTGTTGAAAACGAATAATAAATTACCAAATAAAACACTGCCATTGTGTGTATTCACTTTTAAGAAACTATACAAGTTATTTTTCTGTCAGTCATAAGTAAAATTCACCGCGTTAACGGAATAGTAGATCTGAAAGGAATCCTTTTGTATTTACATTAATACTCTCACAAAGTACCTTCCGAACTGTCCCAAATTCTTGAAATCTCTTTATATTTAGATTATTTTATTTGTGTACGGAAATCGTCAGTAGATCTTGAAGCAAAATCTTGGAGTAGATCTCAGTCTTCAAAATAAATTGTAAAATCTTAACAATCTTTAATCATACAAACGTGTAGCGATAGCGCGGTCAATCTATCAATAAAGGCCTGTTTAGACTTGGACAAGTGAGTCAAATATAGTATTGGGGCCGTATTGTGAAGTATAAGGTATTAATACTATCATGATTCCGTTGCGAAAAAAGGATGGTGCTGCAGGTCATGTCAACCTATAACTCCATCTCTCTCTAGCACTGAAAAATTATTGTATTAATCTATGTATATGTCGCAGGTTTAATTATAGAAAGAAAGAAAGAAAAACGTTTATTTGGACACAGTTCGTGAAACACAAAAATACAAAAGAAAAAAACAATGTGAAAATAATATTTTAACAACAATAGTGTGTGCCTCACGGCTGCGCCAAAAGTTCCATTTCAGAATTTAGTTAACCGCCTAGCCTTTTCACTAAATGGCGCCGTTGAACTAGCGGCCTGAATGATATTCAGCCATTCAATAAAACAGCTAGGCAACTTACTTGGATCGATAACGTTTAACTGCATACTTGTCTAGCTCAGACATTTCAATTCAAATTTAGTTCCATTTTCTGCCACCTGGCGCTGAAATTCACACTGTCAATATGGCGTCGACAAGTCACAATATTTCTGGTGTTTCTCACAGTTTAAATGCGTTTACGCAAAACCGAATTGGAGCACCCCGACTACGTAGTCTATTGGCTGTTACCCCTAGAGTGTATATAAAAATCCGGAGGCGCGAAGGGAGGCCATCCCCCGCCCGCTGTAACAAAGCATAGGTGCCTATTCGTTGTTACGTAAGGGCGAAGGAGTTGCACTTCCCGAGCAAAAAGAAAAAAAAAGTCAGAAAGAACGCTAAGCAAAAAGGAATTAATAGCGCGGGCAAGTGATGCGATGCGACGGGGTGGGTCGGGGAACCAGAAATTTCACGTAAACGAAGTCGAGGGTAGAATACTTCATAATACCGGACCCTGGTGTCAAAAAGTAAAAAATATGTATGTCAAGGGCTGCTTCTAACTAGTCTTGGGGTTGGGTCAAAATTGTTTGACAAGCACGAAAAAATTACGTGCTTGTCAAGAAATTTTGACTAGGTACCCCAGTAAGACTTTGCGAACGATTTCGGTTGTAAAGCGATCGCTATCTAAGTATGTCGAGACTGCAGCCCCTGATTTTATTTGCTTTCGCACTTTTCAAAGTGTAAACAGACCATACGCGCGCCTGTCGCCACGGATGGATCTTCACAGATGTATTAACCACAGTCAATATGTAAGGCATAGTCCTTACACTGCAACAGATTTCAGAACAATATTCACAGTAAGGGTGAAAGCCAGACGAGCGTAATTTTTTGAGTTGTGAGTCGCGTAATTTCTGAGTACGTAAGTTGTGAGTCGGCAGACAACTCATTTTGCGTCGCCGTGTGAACGAAACAGGATTTTTGTATGAAACCGAATGTAGCAGAAATTACGCGACCGAAATTACGCGTCTCAAAACTCAAAAAATTACGCTCGTCTGGCTTCACCCTTATGCAGTTGATGTCTATTCTGACGTCATGCCAACTCCCACACCAGCGTTCGGAATACAGCTGCTCACAACTTTTAAATAATTAGTTCTAATTTTACAAGTTTAGCGGCAAATTCAATACCACATACATATCTTTAATTAAATTATATATTGTTAATTTAAGGTGATTATTTTAATCGTTTAAAAATAATACTTACAGCTTATTTTTGTGTCCACCTAACCTACATGTTATGCAAAATATTTTAGACTAATTTTTTTAATGCAACTGTTCCAAACGCTGGTCGAATACTGCAAATCTCTCAACAACTATTGCCAAAGTGAGATGGCACAAAATAATAATAATGAATGTAATAGTCGTTGAATGTACTCTTAGCTTAAGGCACGTTTCTGTGACGAGTCTAGTCATCATAAACTAGTATTCCACATAATTAAATTAAAATCATAAATGTAACTACGTGTCAAATGTTTGCGTTGTTCGGTCAATTTAATGCAAAGGAATCTTAGGTTATGTTCAAAGAAAACTAAAAAAATACCAAAAAAAAAAGACCGTAGTGCAATTTGGCCCGTATTACAGAACCTCACCCAAGACTAGCACTAATTTAAAGTTTGAAGCCATTTGCTTGGTTGAAATTCGTTTTAAGTAATACTTGACTCTTGGCGGCCGCGTACCGGAAGACGTAACGTTTGAAGGCCTGCCACAAGGTGAACCGATGACCTTGTAAAGACCGCAGGAATCCGCTGGATGCGGGAAGCACAGAATCGGTCGAAGTGGCGATGCTTGGTGTCCAGCAGTAGACGTCTTTTGGCTGAAATAATGATGATGATCAGTCTTTGGTGACGTTCTATAATACGGGTTACGAGTAACTTCGCGTCAGATGGGAGGCGGGAACAGAAAAAGATAAGATCTCGATATAAATTCGAACTAAGAAGAAGCGATTCAAAAAACATTTTATAAAAAATATATGTACCTACCAGAGATTAAGATGAGCTAAAAAGCGATCCGAATAAACCAAAAATGATTTCCCTTCTACAGTGTGTCCCGTAATTAATGTATAAGATCTTAAGAGGTCTTTGTACCCATCATTATGAACAACTTTTACTATGGGACCAAACCGGAAATCGCGAAAAAAAATCTGCTGTTCCCTACATTTTGACGAGTTACGCGAACATGAACGTAGGGAATAAATGTTTTTTTTTTCGCTATTTCAGGTTTGGTAACATAGTAAATTCTCTTGAGAGGTTATCCATTAATTACGGGACATCCTGATACCATTGTGCATGGATATGATTCCCCTTTTGCTGAATGTAAAATTGCAACCTAACGTTCTGACGCGCTGCAATCAAGCCATTAATAACACCCAAAAAGTCCAGTTTAGGATAAACGTACACTGTACCACAGATTAATACAGATGGGACACTCCGCAGTTTAGGTATGAAGCTACAAGTACGCGGCGGGCCCCGTCCGCGGGGCTAATTCAGTAGGTCAGAAGGTATAAGAGTTACGCTATAGAAAGAGAGGCAACTTGTAGTTGAATATAACTGTGGTAATAAGCGTTGTGCGACCTGAATTGCACTTTATTGTGTCGTAGCAAGAGTCGCTTTTTATTTAAGTAAATGATTTTGCGGAGTGTCCCATCTGTATTAATCTGTGACTGTAACGACTACTGCTACGGCCATGCTGGTTGTAGCTTGCTCTAACATCAAAATAATTCACACAATTTCATCAGTCGTAAAATGGACATCTCAACATCTGGTTGCACAATGAGTACAAAGCATCTATGCTCGTATCATTATCTGCCCAGCCTTTTCCCAACAATATTGGGGTCGACTTCAAGTCTAACCGGATGCAGCTTAATACCAGTATTTTACTTGGAGCAACTGCCTATCTGACCTCCACAAGCCAGTTACTGGGTAATACGATACTCCTTGGTAAGATGGCTCTTGTATAATCGTGGCGGATTGCATTAAATTTACCGAATAATAAGTCATTAAAAATAAGAATTACATATAGCTAACCTGTCTTAGATTGATTAAGATTTTCTTGTCACATGACAAATTTTACTTACTTTTTTTACTGTCGTAATAACATGGGAGAAGTCCCGATTGTTTTGATATTCTACTTTACGTTAAAATTGATTATAGGTACAAATATTTTTTTTTAGATTTGATTACTTACGTTATTTTTATATTAAACAAAATAAATGTTATTTTAATTTAAATTATATTTATTTGGACATGTATTTATTGTAATAAGCGGATGAAAGAGATGAGAAAACACATGTGTCGTATGATTTAGATAATTAAGTTAGATAGTACAGATAATTTATTTATTACTTTTTCCTTACGAAGGTTGTGTTGTAATATCTTAAGCTTTTTAATCTCTCTAGATCTCTACCAGTTATAAGTATTACAATACAAATACCTACTAACTCGAAGTTAGATTTTATTTTCCAGAAAATGGATAAATAATGAGTAGAAAACGACTGTTTGAAATCTCATTGTAATTATTATCTTTAAAAATAATTGCTTTTGGTTAGTCCAAAAGCAATTATTTTTAAATAAAATGAATTTATATTTACTTTTATTAATTAGAAGTTTGGGTGTTGTGGAGCAAAGATTGAAAATGTTAAAGGTTGAAGGTTGTTCGATGAAGTGATGTACAATCGCCGAAATTTGCGGTGAGCCACTTCAACCTTATTACCTTAACAATAAGGTCAAAAAGTGGTTCACCGCAAATGTCCGCGAAGGTAAGTATGAAATACCAATCTGAATTAGTGTTGCCACTCATAACACATATTTTCTCAAATAATCCCAGCTTCAGACAGGCAGGCCAATTTTCAAGACACTGAATTTTAGTGAAATGAAAACAAATAAGAAATGGTTACTTTCTGCATAACATTAGCCATATAAATGATTACTTTAGTAATAATTTGTGTGTAGGTAACTTAACAAAAAAGAATTCCTTGCCATTTTCGCACTTAGATTTATTTTAAAAATTAAACTTATTGAAATGGTTTGTTAAATTTTAAATATTTTACATTCCAATAAGGTTTCTGTATATAGTATGAGATTATTTAGAAATACTTAACTCTTTTCATGTGTTTCGGAGCGAGAAAGGTTTGGGATGGGAATCGTACTTATTCTGCACAACTGTGTTTGTTTGTGAATATTTCGAGAAAACATTACAATATTGGTTATTTATTCTACTCGCATATATTGGAATAGTGTTAGTGCATGCATAGCATAATTTCGGCTTTTGGTGGCGATTATTAGCCAATAGACTTAAGGAATAGGGATTATCAGGGTTGTCAGGTGCATTACATTTGCAAAAGCAAAAGTGCTTTTAGGAAATTAACTAGAAAGATGTCCTAATCTGGGTATAAAATATAAAATGCCCAAATTAGACCTAAAAGGGAATAGCTAACAAGGTTGACTTAAAATAGTTAGCGCTTCTTCAGGCTTCTCGCGATTTTACAACAAAAATTTTTGCTTTTTATCAAGACTGACAACCCTGAGATATTGGCAGCTGGCCCTTATCGAGGGAGGTTGATGACAATCGACAAGACGGTACATTTTTGTAATCGTAATTTTTATCTATATGTAATTTATGTGTAGTAGTATTTACCTTAATAAACACTTACCAAAGAAATTCGTGTTTTACTTAACCCGAATTTCCAATTCCCGAAAGATGGTTTATAATTGTCAATAAATAAAATTTCAATACTTTTAAAAATAAGCAATATGAATCATTTCGTTACTAACAAAGCCATGCCTACTGCTTTAACAAGCTCGCAAAAATTGTATTCATATATTTATTTGAGAAACAAGATCTTATATTTTGAAATCGTGAACTGTCCGCTCCACATAAGGGCAAAGCCTTGATTTGCTTCCGATAGAAGTAGTTATTTGCATGTCTGACCTACACAAATAAGGACACGACAGAGATGATTCCTGCAACTCGTTTGGTAACAGGCGACCTCGAGAATGAGGGTAATTGTGTTTATGGTAGGGCATTGGCTACGCACACGCTGGTATGTTTTTGCGCGGCAATATTTAATTTTCGAACATATGAAATGATATACTTACAGCTGTCACTTGTCAGTTTATAACTTTGAATTGAAATGCTACCACAGAATAAATAGTAGTATTAATCTATGCTCGGACTTTTAATTAGTAAAATTACCGTAGAAAATTACACTTCTTATCTGTCATTTCGTTTAAAAAAAATCCCGTTTGTTAGCGAAATGACAAAGTGGTCCATGGACCGACTATATTAATCATGTCACATAGAGATGCGCATACTCTTCCAAAAATGGCTTTATCTTGTAAATAAATAATTATTTCTGCCCACATTATACTTACGTAAGCAGAAATCGATAAATCTGAACGAAATGCACACAAGTTAAAAATACCGTACAAAGGCGGACTTAATGTCTGAGGCATTTTGTACCAGATAACATTAGGGTGCATGTGAATGCGAACTTAATATTTTTGTGAAAAATAAGTTTCTGAGAGTTTATCTCTCCAACATACCTGGTCATTGTTGAGTTTACAAGTACATGGTAAGTATTATTCTATGAAGAACACAAAATGAAGATAATTATTTTAATCAAACTCTCCATGTTCTCAACAAATCAGAACCAATAGCCATTAAATAAATAGGTACTTAGGTACCTAAAATTCAAAATTAACGCAAATAAGTACCTAAATATTACCAATATCAATCTGGTGTACCCACTCAACGCATCTTTGTTAAGGTATATTTAAATGAGTCGTATGTCCTCATGACAAGCATGACTCAGTGTCGGCGCGTGCGCTTATGGTGAAAACATCTGAAGGCGAACGGTATCTCGGATGATGAGTAATTTAATTATAATGTGAAGGAGGCTGTAGTGTGCAGTCAGTGAGATCAAACTGCCGATATGCAAAGGATATCACAAACCCGCTGTTTCTATTGCGGAAATCAAGTGAAGGCAGGATGCAGTACATAGCTAGTGGTCTTGTAGGTCGAATAGGACCTATACTAGTATCGTAGGTACCTAACTGTCAAGTTTACAACAGTCTGGGGGCTTACTATGACGTATTATAGCAGGGCAGAAGTTGAACGGTTCCATTGTGAGAGACGGAGCTTTATACGACCTATAGCACCATCCTTTTTTCTCAACGGATCCATGATGTTTTTTCACGCCATAGTACGGCCCCCAACGAATTAAGAATGATATTCTTAATTCGTTGACGGCCCCTGATACACACACACACTTATTATTATTATTATTTATTTACTATATAACATTTTACAAAAAAAAACTTAGAGAACTATTCCCCGCAAAACCGTTTTCACGGTTTGTCTGTGGGAACGGTACAAACGGTATTACAAAAGGTTTAGTGCTGACATAGTAGTAGTATTTTCATATAATACCAAATTACTCATTTGCCCTCCCCCCAAAAATCTGCAAACCACTTTCCTAAAAAAATTGCCTACAAACCCCCGAAAAAGAACAACTTAAGCAATTTGGCAAATTTATATTTATTTTCTTGATTCCTTATATCAGCAGGCAACTGGTTGAGAAGGTATGGTAGGTACTCTTTGCACTTTGGTACTTGCAGAGTCTTCTAACATATACATAAATGTTAGAAGACTGTGCAAGCGATTGAGGAGTCAGACAAACCTGCCAGTCTTGTTACCGTGTCGATGGTATATACGTTTGTTGTAAAAATTAAAATATTATGTTTAGCCCAAAATTCAGCTCCGCGAACTCCGTTCTGATGCAGTCATAAGATCCTCAAGTGCACAGGTTACAGGGCGGCGCAAGTCTTTGCTAGGGCAAACTTGAGTTCTACTTAGTCTATTTAGGCATTTCCAAGTCGGCCAGGATAGCGCGTGCCCGGGTGGAAGGCACTCAGATGGCTCGATAAAACTGCGAGAAAGGCTCTTTTTACACGTTCTGTCTGCTGGATAGCCTAAAGTGTAATGTAATAGTACCTATGGAATCATGGATTAGTATGAAAGGTTTTGTTGCACAAACAGGTTGCACTGGTCGGTGGCTCGAACTCAATGGTGGTGTGGCTAATATGCATGCTATTTAGTTTATTTATTTATTTAGTTTTGTGCATTTAGTTTTTATTTATTTAGTGATATAGACGATGATTTATAACGAAAGCGAGCCCGTACAATTTCTTGAACAGACCTTTATGACCCTACCTGTAGATACTTATTATGAAAAAACTACTGGAAGTATTTCTAATAAAGTTATTTAAATTCTTTAATAAATTGCGTTAAAATTAGTACTTTCCTAAAGGGCTAGATTAAGATGAGACAAATTGAAATAATCAAAATCGTCAAACAGTCGAGTAATCACCATACTACGTGTGTATAGAAGAATGACCGACTAGCGTAACCTTAACACTTGCGCACCTGGTTAACCCGTACCTACATTCGCTGCCGGCGAGTACCTACCTAATAGTAGGTACCTACCTAATAATAGGTACCTACCCGAAGTAAGTTACCTAATCTATATAGGGTGACTGGTAATTAGTGACCGATACCTAAACCCATGATTGTGCTCATGATAACAAACAACTTTTACTATGGGATCAAACCTGAAATCGCGAAAAAAAAACTCAGCTGCTCCCTACATTTTGACGAGTTATGTGAACATGAATGTATGGGGCAGGTGATTTTTTTTTCGCTATTTCAGGTTTGGCCCCATAGTAAAAGTTGTTTGTTATCATGAGCACAATCATGTGTTTAGGTACCGGTCACTAATTACCAGTCACCCTATATAGGTACCTACAGCCCAAAGGTGACTCTAAAAAGGGCCTCTTAAGGGCACGCTAATCGCTCATTATTCCATACAAACGAAGTATGGAAATTACTCGTCTGTTTGACGGTGTACGTTTAAAACTAAAAATTATTTCAATTTGTCTCGTCATCTAGCCCAGTATGGAAGCAGAATCGGAAAAAAATGTTGGTTTGGAAGTTATTAGTGTCGAAACTTCCATACTTATTTCAACACATTGATAAAAACCCTTTTTTATATAAGTATATCAATATTTTAACGCATCTTTGGGCGTAGCTAAATAAATAGCTCCCGCGGAGTATAAAAATGGCGAAATTGTTAACGTGCGTACCTATAGATAATCTATTCAAGAATTCAAATAACGTTATTTTGAATAAATACATCCAGTAGTTTTTCATAATATCTAGGTATAGGTACGCCCAAAGGTTCGTTATAAATTACTTAATGTCTATTTTAGTAAACACAAAAACTAAATAAAGTAGGTAACTAAAGGGCATGCATTAGGCCGCGTTTCCACTGACGCGGAGCTGGGCGGAGCGGAGCGGAGACGTGCAGGAATCGTCCAATTACAGACGAGACAAGAGACGCGATGAGGATTTCAACCATTATGATTGGTCGATTCCTGCACGTCTCCTCTCCGCTCCGCCCAGCTCCGCGTCAGTGGAAACGCACCCTTAGCCGCGCCACCAACGAGTTCGGGCGTCCGGAAAAATTACCTAAGTACCTACTAAAAATAAAGACCTTAGACCGACATTTAATTGGTTCACTTCACATTGATAGCATTAAGCCAGCCTTGTGTTTTACCTCCTAAGACTACCTAGGTATATAAAGTAGTTGTAAATAAATGGCAAAAAAACGGAAAGGTCAACCCTATTCTTATTTCAATCGCTAGGGACACTTTTTTAAACTAATGAATGAAGACATCCGGCTTCAAATGCAACAGAAATGTCATGCAAATTGGTAGAGTCACACACACAGGACCTACTCATGTCGCGGTCGGTCGTAAGGGATAATGTAACACATGTTTAATGTCAATATGCAGCACTTAGCGAGTAATATTGTGTTACCTACTTGCATATAATATTTTATTAGTCTGAGTACCTACAACTGTAGAAACTTTATTCAATGTCAGTTTTAGGTACCTACCTTACCTACTGCCATTTTATTAGTCTGAGTACCTACAACTAGAAGCTTTATTCAATGTCAGTTTTAGGTACCTACCTTACCTACTGCTATTTTGCATATTTGTGATAGCTTCAGAGTGCCTTTAGAGTTTATTTGAAACCCCAGGCATCCCAGGCCTGGGCCAGGGGTAGGCACCTACCTAAATAGGTACCTAAATGTATTGCTGATTTAGTGGTAATAAGAACAGCCTGCAAGTCTGCATCTCTCGGTGCCGATAATAGTTTTAGTCCCGTATTACCTACAGAACGTTACTCAGTACTCAAGCAATACTTAAAACTAGTTTCAACCAATCAAATGGCTTGAATCTAGTTGTAAGTAATGCTTGAGAACTGAGTGCCACCGGAGCGGAGCGAGGCTGCGGAGCGGAGAAACGGAGATATATTAAGGCGATCCCCCGACCAAAACCTTGCGATAGGGCGTTATTCAGAGGCTATTAACTCATTAATTAAGAGTAATAAATTATATCTAAAAGCACAATACTAATGTTCGATATTCTATTATCACATTGTAAGTTTACTTTTGTTTTTATGTGAAATAAATACATTCAAAATCTCCTTGTAAAAAAGTGTCTAAAATTATTGATTCCATGCATCTCTTGCTAAAGGTGACGTTCTAATCATTTGAGGATTACACTAATGGATAGATAATTTAAAAATCTAAATTATCCAAGTTTTATTTTTTTTTAAAGTTCGCTATTCTTTTTTTATTTAAATAATTCCAGAAAAAATGAGAATTTTTTGATGAAGGGGCGTGTGCAGGGAGCGGGACAGAGCGAGGCTGAGCGGCGGGACAGAGAAGGACCGAACGCTCAAGTTCTTTTGGTCGGGGTATGGCCTTAACCAATAGGAGCGCGAGCGGACGGCGGAGTGGAGCGGACTTAAGATTCTATTGGATAAGGCCCAGATTTCCTGAAAACGATCAAAAAGGTGGTTTTTTAAAGCAGTGTATCTCATAAACCGTAAATAATTTTGACATGTAAAAAAAATATGATATTTTCAAGTCTTTTTCGCATACAGTGATGGAAGCCAAAACATAATTATACATATTTTAATGCACCAAAAAAATCTTTAAACATACCTCCTATTAATCTTTAAAAGCAGTTTATCCCTTCATTAACAATTATAATTATAATTAAAAATATACCACGAAATGTCAAATTCCAAACTGCATCCAGTGATGGATTACTTTTTATTAAATAGTTAATTTCTAATTTTATACGATTTTATTTGCATTTTTACGACATAATTCCGGTGCGCGTAATCTTCTATCTCGTGCGTCAAACTAGACAGCCATAACGCCATTTCACTTACACACCGAGCTAAACCAATCTTGGAACCGACCCAATTCCGGGCTCGAGCTAGATATCACGACCATGGAGATTATCTCTGTTTCAAATCTCCGCATCAATGTCCGGTTCAAATCTCGATACTATCAAAAAACCGTATTCTGGTAGACCATGGAGAAAGATTTACAACGGAGAAAATAATCTCGTCTAAAAGACGTTCCATTTTTAACGATTCACTTTGATTATAATCGATTATGCTACGTTTTTCTTTTTTTAGTATTAATGACGTGTGTTTAATTTATTAAATCCAAGCAAACACATTATAAAAGATAATTTTAGTATATATTGTGTTTCTACTGTGTTTTTTTTTTTATAATTACTTACTGAAACTAGTAATTGCAAAGTAGCGTGATCAGAAACGCATTTCGCATGATCATCCTTTTTCTGATGTAGGTAGGTTTTAATTTTCTCGCGATTAAAAAGGTTTGGAATAAAATTAGTTGTCATGAACTAAAATTCACACCAACACCTTGACTTCAAGTGCAAAAACAGTACGGTATTTTTTTTTTCTTTTGCTTATATCTCGAAAACGGTGTGTCCTATCGCAAAAGTAATGAAAATTTGGCCCCCCTTTATGAAACCCATAAACCCCTAATCCTCTACATGTAGGTACCAAAAAAAAATACGAATATAAACCTACGAATGTAAATTTTGACAGATGTTCCAACGGAGATTTCATATCTCCATACCTTAGGACCAGCCGTGATATCTCGCTGGTTTGCGATCGAAAAATTTATGAATGGAGATCGTTAGAATAGCATTTTTTCGTTTTCGACGGAGATAAGCAGTTTCTCGACTGATATTTCGACCATGGAGATAATTTCCATGCCACCGGAATTGGCCTCCGCCTTAATATTTCTCCGTTTCTCCGCTCCGCAGCCTCACTCCGCTCCGGTGGACAGGCAGCCTAAAAGTGGTGGTTTAGGGACTAAATACACTTATTCAGCTCAATTCAGCTTTTGTCCATATGAAAGTATCTACTTACTACTTTTGTACGCAGACGAGTAAAGTATGTTTTGTAAAGCTGAATTTGAGCTGAATAAGTGTATTTAGTCCCTTAGTATGAACACCATGATGTGCCATTACCTATACGATACCTACTTACTTACCAATTTTTTTTTCGAAATCTTAATTTTAAATCCTTCTAATTTTTGTAGAAACCGATGGTGGGCTATGCAAGCTTTAGCCAGCGTGGTTGACTTAATTTAGGTTTTTAAGACCGTTCCCCATTAAAGTTCTGTTTCATTGCATTCATCGATAACTTAATACATAAATGTGTGAAGCAAGACAACTTTGTTCAGCGGCGTGCTAGTTCCGTTCCGTCCGCGTGAGCCATTTCCTTTTGGCTTCTTATCGCAGTAGTACAACTGACTGAGTACAACGCACTACGTTACGTTTGCCAGTCAGTCTGGTTTTTAAGCGGGCGGAGGCAGAACGTGTCCTTCCATTTGCCGCTTTGGGACAAAAAAAGTAAACTTCCGCGCGCTTTGCTTTATTTTATAAAATTGGAATAGCGGATTAAATTAATGAGAAGGCGTGTTCTGTTTATAGATTTTTATTTAATTGTCTGCATTTTTTGGTGTTAATATTTTGAACGAGTAGAGCGTCTTTTGAAGAAATAATGTGTTTGTGCTTTTAGAAAATAGTAAAAAATTGTGGTGCTGAAAATTGTGGAATGAGAAAATGTCTACATTGTTGAAGAACGTAACTAATTGCATCTGGCATGCCTTTGATTCCTTGCAAAATAAGGACTTCGTGCACAAGTCGAAGTTAAAGGTATGTTTTTATTTACACTTTTCATAACTTTTTTCTCTCAGGATAATCCAATAAGTACGTAAGTACCTACTTAATACTTACTTAACCGTTTTCCGTTAAACTTGAGTAAAAAGATATAATTAATAAATAGGTGTCACCAACACTAAATATTTACCTACTTACAAAAAAAAACCTCAAGATTTATCAAAGTAGATAAGGTGGAAATCTTGAGACGATCTGAAGCGGTTGCGGAAAAGCGGAAAATAAAATATGATAGGTAGGTGCCTACTTAAACATTAGGTTAAATGAATGTCTTATTTGCGACTACTTACTTACTATTATTTATTCTGAGCCTAAGTTACATTACAATGGCCATGAACAGCAAAGAACTGCTTAATATGCGCACGTTGTAAAAGTCAATGAGAGAACGGTTTACTTCAGCTTCAGTAACAAAATACATTAGCCTCTAACAGTACCTACCTACCTAGGTACACTATAAAGGAAAAATCAAGTCTTGGAATAAGTATCTATACTAGCTAGAAAGGTATGTGGTTAAATAAACGTAAACAATGTTGATGTGGGTGACTTTTTACACAAACACATATTACTTATACAAATAAACTACTGCTTAAACTAATGGTTACATTGATTTAATAATCATTAGTATTGTTCTATTTACATTTGCATTTTATTTTTAAACTGAGGTTTTAAAATAAAAAATGACAAAAGACACATCAATACTTTATAAGTACCTTCATTTCACTACCTAAACCGTTAATAAATAAATAAATAAATATCCTTGGACATTTCACTTTCTGATATAGGTATACCTACATCCAAATCAATGAGGTAAGTAAGTAAAGGGAATAATTTACGATAGGTACGTAGGTAGTACCTACTATACAATAATATACCTACAAGGTATTTGTTAGAAGGACGACACAATTTTTTGAGGTATTGGGGATGTCATTTGCTTCCACAAAATTGTTTTATTTTCATTTTTAGGGTTCCGTACCTCAAAAGGAAAAAACGGAACCCTTATAGGATCACTCGTGTGTCTGTCTGTCTGTCTGTCTGTCCGTCTGTCCGTCTGTCCGTCTGTCCGTCTGTCACAGCCCATTTGCTCCAAATCTAATGGACCGATTAAGTTTAAATTTGGTACACATATGGATTTCTGTGACCCAAACATGTACAGCTAAAGTAAATATATGAATTTTGAATATGAGAGTCACTTTTAGGGGGAAAATAAGAAAATTAAAAAAAAAGTTTTGTAAACTGTACCGAGTGACATATCAAATGAAAGGGCTTACTATGAGGGTCTCAAATATATTTTTATTATAATTTTAAAGTATATTGTTTTAAAGTTATTTAAGAAAATATATGAAAATTGACCATTCCCCCCCCTTATCTCCGAAACTACTGAGCCTAAAATTTTGGAAAAAATATAGAAAACAGTTCTATACCTGTAGATTACAGGAAAACCTATAAGAAGTCTGTGGTCTTAAAATAACATGGTAAATCTATATATATAAAAAATCAAAGTCCTGACTGAGTCACTGACTAATTATACCAACGCACAGCCCAAACCAATGGACCTAGAGACTTGAAATTTTGCACATAGATACCTTATATAGTGTAAACATCCACTAAGGAAGGATTTTTGGAAATTCCATCCCTAAGGGGGTAAAACAGGGGATGAAAGTTTGTATGAAAAATCCTATCCCTTGTGTTAATAGACTTGAAACTTAACACGAATATTCATCTAAGTAAATTATAAAGTTTATCATTTTTAGTTTTCCTAAAGTACCCCCTAAGGAGGGATTGGGGGTGTCAAAGTTTGTATGGAGGAGCTTTAACACGCGGTCCGATTAACTCAAAACTCAGTTTTTATACTTGAGACCAAAAATTAACCGCGACCCCAGCGGCGTCGGCCCTATTGGACCCCGTCACTTGCTGACATCTCTTTGAGGCGCGCGTGGAACACAACGCGCCGTCGACTCGGGCCTGGTCCTTACCGGACGGCGAGCTACCCGCTGCTCACCGTCCGCAGGCCCGCGCCTACGGTGGCCGGAAATCGCCCCGCGATTCCCGCCGCCCAGGGCGTCTCCTGCGGCGACTGAGGGCGTGAGGCTGCCTCTCCCTCACGCGTTCCGCCTCCTCCTTCGCGAGCATCACTGCTTCGCAGAAGGAGGTGACGGCCTCCCATGCACTCTCGCTCCGCACCATGGCCTGGACCAGGCTCGGACGCGAGAGATCGCCGCCGCCGATCGCCTCCGTGAGAACACGGCGGTGCTCTGCCCAAGCCGGGCAGACCTCCACTGTATGCTCCACCGTGTCCTCCGGGCGATCCACACAATGATAACACCCGGGCGTTTCCTCCCGCCTTATGCGAAACAGGTACCTCCCGAAACAACCGTGTCCGGTGAGGACCTGTGTCAGACGGAAGGTGAGGACGCCGTGGCGCCTCTCTAACCACTCCTCAAAGAGGGGACTTATCGCCGCAATTGTGGCGTGCCCAGCGCTGGGTTGCGACAGTCGCGCTCTCCATGCCGCCATGAGATCCCGCCGGAGCTCTGTCCGCTGTACCGTGATTTCTCGCGGCAGCGGAGTTACGCCCCGGCGCTTCGCCTCCTCGCGCCACTCCCACACGTGCGCGAGGACCTTTGCCTCCAGATCCCACGGCGGCAATCCGGCAAGGAGGCTCGCCGCCTCCCGGGAGACCGTGCGGTATCCCCGGACTAGCCGGATGGCCATGACCCTCTGGGACGCGTTCAACCTGCCGGCTGGTCCCAGCCTTAGGGAACGCGCCCACACCGGTGCTCCGTAAAGGGCCATGGACCGCACGACCCCCGCGTAGAGCCTCCGGCAGGAGGCGTTTGGACCCCCCAGATTGGGCAGGAGCCGCCTCAAGGCAGCCCCAGCCCGTGCCAGTCTGGGAGCCAAACGTCGGAAATGCTCCACGAAGTTCCACCGGCTGTCGAGGACGAGTCCCAGGTACTTCATCGTCGACCCGACTCCGATGTGAACCCCTCCCACCGTTATTTCGGAACCCGACGGTGGCGCATTCCGAGGACCATGAAAACACATGGCCTCGGACTTGTGCAAGGCCACCTCGAGTCCCAACTGCCGGATCCTCTCCACGACTATCGCAACCCCGCGTGTCGCTAAGTCAGCCGCCGCCTGGTGCGACCTCCCTTGCGCCAGGACCAGCGTGTCGTCAGCGTAACATACTACGCTGACGCCGCTAGGGAGGTCGTAACCGATGTCCCACAAATGCGGCCCCAAGACCGATCCCTGTGGGACACCGCACGACATCTCTCGCCGGTTCCACTCTCCCTGATGACCGGGGTAGATGACGGCCCTGTCCGTCAGATAGGCCTCGACCACTCGACAGAGGTAGGTCGGCATCCGGTGATACCGCAATGCCTCCCTGATGCAACTCCAGGGCAGGGTATTAAAGGCGTTGGCGATGTCTAGGGACACCGCCAAGACGACCCCACCCCGGGCCACTGCATCCCCCGTCGTGAGGGCTCGCACGCGCATGATGGCGTCCACCGTAGAGCGCCCCTTGCGGAAACCAAACTGGCTCTCCGCCAAATCCGGCCCCTCCTGCACCAGCCACCCGACGAGGCGGTCTGCAATTACTCTTTCAAAGAGCTTGCCCACCTCGTCGAGCAGCACGATGGGCCGGTAAGCGGACGGAGAGTCCGCAGGGCGCCCCGGCTTCTTAATGAGGACCAGTTTCCCCGTCTTCCAGCGAAGTGGGAACTGGCCCCTCTCCAAGCATGCGCTTAGGAGCCCCCCTAGTCGAGGCCCGAGAGCCCCAAAGGCCAGAACCCAGGCTCTTCCAGGTAAGCCGTCGGGTCCTGGGGCGGTATTTTTGGCACTGAGCCTACGTACCGCCGCTCTCAACTCTACCTCGGTCACTTCCGGAGCATCAACGTCGTCGTCGGTGTCGTGGTCCGCAGCGGGCACCGCATGAGGCGGAGCCATAGGTGGGGGAGTATGTTCCCCTCGCGAAGGGAACAGAGCTTGATTAACTCTAAAATTGGTGTAAATAATGTTTGAGTCAAGTTATGGAAACATACCAGACGATTTTTGAAATTCTTTAGGTATCTGTGTTCGTGAAAACAGAGATACAGTTTATATGAAAAATCTTATTAATTTGGTTAATGAACTTGAAACTTAGCACAAATACTTGCATAAGTAAGTAATAATGTTTGTCATTTAGTTTTTCAAAACTACGCCTCAAATGAGGTTTAGGGATGTTAAAGTTTGTATAGAAGAATTTTAAAGCGCAGTCCGATTAAAAAAATGGTACTTTGAGTCAAGTTAGGAAACTTGCCAAACGAATTTTCACCGATTTTGACGGCATATAGCTGATGTTTTAAGGAGTAAGTTAGGCTATTTTTATTTTAGAAAAATAAATAGGGTACCGCGCAAGAAAATTAAAATCCATGAAATCAGACAACCACGTACAGCCCAGTACAAACTTACTAAGCCTCCGCTGTCTATTACGGCTATAACAACAAATAATAAAAATAAAGCAAAGTTAAAAATTTAAGGGGTCGGTCCCCATACAACAAACTTTTCATTTAAAAAAAAAAAAAAAATTTAATCTAGGATGTGGGGTGTCATGTCATTATTTCATCACCGCTGCTCTCAAAACGGTGAAGGAAAACATCGTGAGGAAACCGGCATGTCCTAGAACCAAAAATTCGAAGACATGTGACATCTACCAACCCGCACTGGGCCCGCGTGGTCGATTACGGCCCACTCCCTCTCACCGAGCAAAGGCCTGTGTCCCAGCAGTGGGAACATTACAGGCTGATTATGTGTTATGTGGGGTGTCATCGTCTAGAACTCATTGAGTAGAGTACAAACATATTTTTTTTTATCTTTTAAAATTAAGAAATAGGGGGCCGTAAAAGTTGTAAATTTTAGACCATTTTTGTACGAGCTCTAGCGCAACAATTCAACAAATTAGGAATTTGAAACTTCTTTATACCATGTAAGTACCATGAATACTGTATTTAATCAACAATACTGAAAACGGCGATTCGTAAGGTATTTTGTTTAAACATCGGTGATTTTCTGCAACTGCAAAAAATAACCTTGTAATTCACAGTATCATTATAAAATAAGTAAAAAGTTATCTTTGCGATTGTTAAACATATAATATGGTACGGAACCCTTCGTGCGCGAGTCCGACTCGCACTTGACCGGTTTTTTATTGATGAATTTTAAAATTGATTTTTTTTTTCTACCACAGAGATGCCTGGGTAAAAAAATAGGAAATTCTATTTAGTCAGTCAGGTAATAATAGTTTATTATGCAATTAGTGAATAAAGGACGGATTTAAAGCGAGGGCCATACATGAATCACGAGCTAGTGAAGAATTCTAACGATTGAATCACGACCGTAGGGAGTGATTCATGATGAT
The DNA here is from genome assembly GCA_905163495.3 of Cosmia trapezina. Taxonomy (NCBI): domain Eukaryota; kingdom Metazoa; phylum Arthropoda; class Insecta; order Lepidoptera; family Noctuidae; genus Cosmia; species Cosmia trapezina. The sequence continues at coordinate 21,016,797 of LR991032.1, read as the reverse complement.
TGAATCACGAGCGTAGCGAGTGATTCAAGTGTTAGAATTCTGAGCGACGCGAGTGATTCATGGCCCTCGATATAAATCCGTTTTATTCAAGAGTTGCATACTATACTTTATACCATGACTACGAGAAAAAGAAAGATTTAAGTTAAAATAGACATAATAATATAATGAAGAAAAAGGAAAGTTAAATTGGCTTTGATGTAAGCCAGCCGTGATTTTTTGGGTAGCAAGTTTTCCACTATATCGGCCACCCTCCCTTTCATAAACTCAGGTGTTAACACATCTTCATCACTTTTAATCGATTAGAACAACACTAAACAAACACAAAATTAAAGATTAATGTAACACTAAACTTTGTGTTCGTACAACTTACAGTATTCAAAATAGCGCCAATTTACTAAGGACAGCAAAGAACATAAAACAGTTTTTATTCTAATGCTAAACTCCTTGTCGAAAATGTCGACCAATCAAATTGAATTTAGAACACATCAATATAGGTCGAATACAAATATTACACTTACACTAGATACGGCAAGCCACGACCAAGCGTGCCCTGCATGTTTGACTGTTCGTACTAAAAAAAAGTCAGTTAGCTCAGTGATGCTTAGCGATTTAAACAGTTCTGTTTACTTTGAGCACATCACTAAATGGCTGGGGTGAAGTTATCGTAGGTATAAAAAAGATGACACGTTCGGTTTTCATACTATCTAATAACATGCCGTATCTAGCCTAGGTACTCTAAATCTGTGGTCGAATACATTGGTGTGTTCCATTTTCAAACATCAAAACAGTGAGTAAAAGTGCTTTTTATTCACTGTTTTCAGTGAATAAAATAAGCTTTTTAGAGGGGGAATGGTATAATAGTATATTATGCAATTAGTGAATAAAGGATGGATTTAAAGCGAGGGCCATAGATGAATCACGAGCTAGTGAAGGATTCTAACGATTGAATCACTACCGTAGGGAGTGATTTATGATGATTAAATCACGATCGTAGCGAGTGATTCAAGTGTTAGAATCCTGAGCGACGCGAGTGATTCATGGCCCTCGATATAAATCCGTTTTATTCAAGAGTTGCATACTATACTTTATACCATGACTATGAGAAAAAGAAAGATTTAACTGAAAATAGACATAGGTAGGCTTTGATGTAAACCAGCCGTGATTTTTTGGGTAGCAAGTTTTCCACTATATCGGCCGCCCTCTCTTTCATAAACTTAGGTGTTAACACATCTTCATCACTAGAATGCATTTTTAATCGATTAGAACAACAGTAAACAAGCACAAAATTAAAGATTAAAGTAACACTAAACTTTGTGTTAGTACAACTTACAGTATTTAAAATGGCGCCAATTTACTAAGGACAGCAAAGAACATATAACAGTTTTTATTCTAATGCTAAACTCCTTGTCGAAAATGTCGACCAATCAAATTGAATTTAGAACACATCAATATAGGTCGAATACAAAGATTACACTTACACTAGATACGGCAAGCCACGACCAAGCGTGCCCTGCATGTTCGACTGTTCGTACTAAAAAAAGTCTGTTAGCTCAGTGACGCTTAGCGATTGAAACAATTCTGTTTACTTTGAGCACATCACTAAATGGCTGGGGTGAAGTTATCGTAGGTATAAAAAGATGACAAGTTCGGTTTTCATACTATCTAATAACATGCCGTATCTAGCCTAGGTACTCTAAATCTGTGGTCGAATACATGGGTGTGTTCCATTTTCAAACATCAAAACAGTGAGTAAAAGTGCTTTTTATTCACTGTTTTCAGTGAATAAAATAAGCTTTTTAGAGGGGGAATGGTATAAAAAATATTAGACACGTATTTTTTGCTTTAAGAACCACTGTACACCCGTCGTTTTTATATATCAATTTTTTTTTTGGGTAAAATAAACCATTTTTAATGTAGGCTCCACTGTACTATCACACCCGCGCGTCCGAAACTTCTCATTGGTGAATCATTTGGGTTAGGTTAGAATAGTGACCATTACCTCTATTGCTGGTGAATCATTTGGGTTAGGTTAGGTTAGGTTAGAACAGTGACCCTTAACGCGCGACGGCAAGCGAGCGAAGCGAGCGGTGCCGCGGCAGCGGCCGCCGAGCCCCATATCCCCTCTATTTTTGGTAAATCATTTGGGTTAGATGAGGCGGTGAATGTCTCGTATATTAGACGATGAAAGCCTCAGGGTCATTGACCTTGATTTCAAGGTCAATATGGTACTAGTACTGTATTTTTTTTTTTTATGGCGTCGATTATTTTGTGCACTTTGTTGTTTTCAATAATACACTAAAAAGGGTCTATTGTACCCAAAAAAAAATAGCTAGTATATAAAATCGCCGGGTGCGTTTGTAAAGTGATTCCATAATGTATTTCTGAAAACCCCAAAGGGCGTAAAATCACAGACGCCGAGAAAAAAAAGTCGCTTTTTAGAGTACGCACGGCTACAGATCAAGCTGTACACTTCCAGTATAAGCTGATCTCGCATTGCATCGTGTGTGTCTCCTTACAATGAGAGGTTAGTGTAAACTGGAAATGTATAGCTTGATGTGTAGCCGTTTGTAATATATTACCTAGGTAATATATTTTTATAATAAACTACCTAGCCACATTCAAGAACTAAGCCTTAATAAATTCAAAAATTGTATAAAGCGGAAACTTTGTCAGAAAGCCTTTTATACTGTCAAAGACTATATTGAGGACAAAAAGGCTTGGGTTTGAGCTGCTCCAATAAATTTACACTATTAATGTTGATTTAAATACCTTTTTACATATTCTATACAATGACATGACTATTTTGTTTGTTATACTATTTTTAATTATTGTGAATGTGAAGACTACGTGGATCATTGTTTTTTATTTATTTTATCCTTTTCTCAGTTTTAGTTATAGTCTGACAGTTTGAGTAATTTATGCGGCCTACCCAAATGTCTTTTCTTTGGTATTGTTCGTCGAATCGTTAAGCTCCTTAAGTTTTGAGTTGAGCTGCACGATTACTGACAAATGCGTGCACTGACTGGACAGGTCCACTCAATCTGTGTGGTTCTTTCATCAAAAGACCATTTCTGACTGCAATCTACATGGTCTTCACATGATCTGACCAAGATTATGTCTGGACTTTAAAAGAGACTGTGACCTCTGAGTTTGTTTCGGCGTTTCTTCTCAGAGTAGTCAGATAGGAAACGTCGAACTCATCTAGTTTAAAAAAAATATGTTTGACGTGTAAAAGTGTTTGTACAAACCTACTTACAGAAAATAAATCATTTATCATTTATCATTTATCATTTTTTTTTTGCTAAAATAGACCCTTTTTAGATCTGAGGTCAAGGACATTTTCAAGGTCAATGTCAATCGTCTCGAAGGTCAAAGTAAAATAAATATAAAATTTTGCAGTACATAACTGTATAGTACCTAAGTAAGGCGTGGTCGACGGAGCTCCGCGTAGTACTTTTCGGTTCAACGATTTTCACGTCATTTACAACCTTTGTACGAGTGGTACAGATTTGGTTATCAATGGCCCATTTAGCGTTTCGTTTCGCTATTTATCTGATTTGAGTTTAGAAACAATTTTTAAGTATTAATTTCTCGAAAAATACCTAATACCTATACCTACATTACCTTATTTACCTTGTAATAAGAGTGGTAGCGTTATAATCAGGGACCCAACTTCCACCAGCTTTCCCCCCTTTTTACCCGCCTCCTCCTGCCAAACGATAATCTAGATCGGACCCGTTTTTCGCGCCAATTTGTGCCACAAAATTTTGTACCCACTTTATTAAAAGTTTTTACAAAGTGGGTAGGAACTAAATTTTTAACTTTTAACTTAAAACTAACATGTGAAGTGAAACAAGGACAAACAAATGAAATATCACGCTTATACAAACTAGCACTGTTTTGTTTAGGTACCTACATAAACATTGTTTTCTCAAAAATGTTTTGTTAAACATGAGTAACAGTTTATTGTTATTATAGACGCAATGATTCATTATTTTAGCTCTAATTATTATTAATAGATTTACGACCCCGTGCTCTCATAACAATCAATAGTAAGTAGGTACCTACCTACTATTTACACTATGATTTAATACAAATCCTATAGAAGTACAAATCATAGTGTAAGTAGGCTATACAAATCCAGTTTACACTGAGCTCTCATTGTAGGGAAATCTTATACAATGCGAGATCGGCTTATACTGGAAATGTATAGCTTGATATGTAGCCGTCGACAACTAAATAGTAAGAGTAAAAAAAAAAAACATAAATACCTAAGTACTTCTCTGATCGCGATAGGTAATTGAATGTACCTATGTAGGTATGTTCTTATAAATAACTAGCGACTAGCTAGCGACCCGCCCCTGCTTTGCACGGTTTTTACGACTTGACAAGACAGGTCATGGTTCACCTGTGGGTCTTTCATCCAAATCCGTTTCCTTTTAGCGTGAAGGCGTAACAAACAAACTTACTTTCGCATTTATATAGGTAAAACTTCTAAACCACGCTTCGATATAAGTTCTTAAAATACCTAGTAATCAGTCTAGTACCTACCGATAAGAACAGCAAGTTCTAAATAAATAATTATTTCATTAATGGGGTTGGCTCCTTAAAACTTTTGGCAGATGACGCTAGCATAGCTTTCACCTGTCACATTTGTTTATTCAATTTGTGTGTTCGGTTTTGTAAATTTTTTCATCAAAATACCAGGATGTATGTACACAAACATGTACTCAACATGGAGAATAAGCGAGCTAAAGGCTGAACTGTAAAAAATGAGGTGCTTCTTTAAAAGGAAGAAAAGCAGACCTTATTGAAATGTATACTCTTAAAATTATACATCAAGCTATTTTATATAGGAAAATGTTTTGTTTGTAGAAAGTATACATTTCATGATACTTTTCGCCAATTATACATTACTAGAAAAGCCGAATTAGACCACTTTTTTTAATTACTTTTTTAACCACTTTTTTTTAATTCTACAGCTATCGGAAATTGGTGTGCACCTATTTCTTTGCAATAAGGCACTTCACATTTCTTAGGCATTTTGTAAAATCAAACCAAATCAAAAAATTCATACAAATGAATATAATTTTGGTTAAAGCTATGCTAGCGCCACTTTGACAGTAGCCAACCCCATTAATGATGTATGTAAAAATAAAGTACCTACTTACATAAATTGGTACTATGTAAATAGTCCAAGAATATAATATTATCGAAAGTCTATGAGATGGCCGATGGATGGAGTAAAGCTGTGACCGAATAGTGGCCAAGGTTAGGCCATAGAAACCGGGGCCGTCCATAAGCGCGTTGGGTTGATGCTATCATCTTCAAACTCGCGGGAAACACCTGGGGATCCACCCAATCCATGAGGGACGCACGAAACCGGGAGGTATGGCAGAAAAAAGGGGAGGTCTATACCCAGCCATGGGTGATTCTGGGCTGATGTTATGATGATTGATGATGATGATGATGATGATGATGATGATGATGATGATGATGATGATGACGATGATGATGATGATGATGATGATGATGATGATGATGATGATGATGATGATGATGATGATGATGTTGATGATGATGATTTATTGATAGGAAAGACTGCTGTTCCTCTGCCTCTAATAAAAGAACGAACATCATAAACAGGCAATATAAGTTTTTAAACTGTCAGGGTCACTAACATTATTATTAACACAAACGGGATATTTACCATGTTTACTGTTATATTCGAGGTCCCGATATTTCGGCACTGTTGCAAGCACCATGATCACGGATAAACTGAAGTTATTGCGGGTGGGTGTTTTATGAGCAGACAAATCGGTCTAGCCTCTACCCTACACTGCTCAAAACATGGTAATAATAATCATAAACGGGCATTTGCAAGAAGCTATAACTTTTCAGGTTTTAGGGTTCCGTAACCGAAGGGTACCAAACGGAATTAACCCTATTACTAAGCCTCCGCTGTGCGTCCGTCCGTCTGTCTGTATCTCATGAACCGTACTAGGTAGACAGTTGAAATTTTCACAGACTGTGTATTTCTATTACGGCTATAACAACAAATAATAAACATAAAATAAAGTTAAAAATTAAAGGGGGTCCCCATACAATAATCGTTTTATTTTAAAAAAAATAAAAAAAATCCTAGCATGTGGGGTGTCATTGTCTAGAGCTCTTCGAATAGAGTAGGTGCCAATATATATTTTTTTATCTTCAAAAATGAAGAGATAGGGGTCCGTAAAAGTTGTCAATTTTAGACCATAGTTGTACGAGCTCTATCGCAACAATTAAACAAGTTAGAAATTTAAAACTTACCATAATACTTGTACTTACCATAATATATTGTATTTAATTTAATTAACAAATTCTAAAAACGCCGATTCATAAAGTATTTTGTTTAAATATGGCCTATTTTCTGCAACTGCAAAAAATAACCTTGTAATTCACAGTAGGTACCTATCAATATGAAATACAAAATTGTATTTGCGATTGTTAAACTTAGGGTACGGAACGGAACCCTTCGTGTGCGACTCCGACTCGCACTTGGCTGATTTTTTCTTAGGTAATTTTAACCCCAAAAACTATGCAATTGATCTACGTTAAGCAATATTTGTATAAGTACCTATGTAAAGATAATCTACTTATGTAGGTACAGTCAGCAACAAAAGTCGATTAACACTTGAGTTATCAAAATGTTAGTTATTGAGAAAAATACTTCATTAAAATCGGAACAGAGGTAAATTTTAAAGAAAACTGACTGATAGCTAATAAATAAAATGCTAAAAAGCAGGTTATCGTATCATTTTGTGTCAATTTAGATGATGACAAAAAGTAGCCGTGTTAACCGACTTCTGTTGCTGACCGTATCTACCTATTTCACAGCATAGCAGATTTTACTAAGTAGTCTCGCTACAAATGACAAGGCAAGCCATAAAAAAATTCTTGAACAATTTTATCTGTGAGATATTAATTTTGTTTGTGATAAACAAATGTTGTTTATCTGCTACCTACGCTACACATGAATTCTTGATAATAATAAGTACCGAAATGTCAATCAGACTCAATACGATTTTCAGATACTTACTACAGAAACCATTGGTATACACATAATAATTAAATACGCAGTAGGTAATAAATGACGGAAATAAAATAAAGTTTATAATTTTTTGCTTCCAAACACAAACTTTTACAAGAAAAGAGAACATAAGTACCTACTTGGTTGGATTTTTTCTAACTTAGTTTGAAAACTTTGTTTACCCGCTTATTAGCGAGCGTAGGTGAGCTAAACGTAGGTATGCTTAAAATAGGAGGTAAATTTAATGCTCCTAGATCGGTTCACCGACCCTAGATTAGGAAGACAATTGGCTGGCTACCTAGACAGTCGTCGCAAACACCCTTAACTTTATCTCAACTAAATAGGTTGATATCATTATCGACTTTAAGTATAAAGATGCAGACATCATATTCAGTGAAATTTAAAAAGGGCTCGAGCATCCGCGAGGATTTTTCCGTTTAACAACTTCACATGAGTACCTATTGGCTAGCTAGAATAAAAATATAAATCATATAATTGCAGAAAATACAGGTGTTACTAGTTGTAAAAGTTTGTGGTTTAATGTATTTTACCTGTCTAATGCATGCAAATTAATTTTACATGAATAACTATTTTAGGGGTAATATTATAATAGGTAAGGTACTTTTTTTGAAATCAAATGTACAGAATAGGTATACAAATACCTGTTAATTCCTGTTTATTGTAAGTTTTAAAATTAAGATGACATTTAAGTTACAATAAAATATACTTACTTACACACATGACAAAACTTTATAGGTATATTTTTTTTTTTTTTTCTATAAGAAACATAAATTATATAAAGCAAAAATAAATAAACACACTACAAAACTAATACGGATTTTTCTATAGGTTGCATAAATTCTTTTAAAGAAAAAAAAATTTTTTCTATCAACCATACCTACGCAGTTTAATTTTAATAAAATATTTAAATGGGAGCTTCCCATAGGTTCTTAGGCAATTTATTAAATATTGTAAGGCACATTCATGATAAACCTGTTGTGTTACAAAACGGAATCAAAATTTCTGTTGCATCTCTTGGTCTCTGTTTAGGTAGTGTAATCGTCACCTTTGAATATAAAGAATTCACTATGCGTCTTTACAAAACCCAATAACTTATCTGGTAAAGTGGTAAAGCATAGCATACCTTACCAGTGCCCTATGCCCTCTATAAAAAAAGAGGGCTAAGTGAGTTTTTGGTTGGTTGATTTTTGGGTGGTTTTATTTCGTAACAAAGTGTAGCTGAAAACTCTCTGAAAATAATGTAGACTAAAATGTTTCAAATAACAATCGGTCAAGAGCGAGTTGAACTCGCGCGCCGAGGGTTCCGTTCCGATTTCTGAAAAAGTGTGCTATTTAGACACATCGTTTTAGTTTTTCCTGTAATTTTTACATAAACTTCTACCACATAGAATAATTTCAGTTTTTCTCTTTGCAAACCTCGGAGATAAGGAGGGGGGAGGGGGGGTGTTGAACGCTATTTTTTTTACATTTTTCATCAAAAGTCGAAAACTGCGGCCTAAAAAAAATAAAAAATGTTTGAGAATGTGCAAACAGCGTTCTTTCATATGATACCCCACATGCCCTAGTAGCCGCACTTTGAATTTTCAAGACCCCCCTTTCAACAAAAATATAAATATTTTTATTTCTTTCTTATTTGCAAAATAGTTGCGTAAACGTCATCTAAAACTGTTCCAAATTTAAAGTTGATGGCATTAGTAGTTCTTGAGATATCCAGCTGTGACAGACAGACAGACTGAGTCGCACCATAAGGGTTCCTTTTTACCATTTTGGTACGGAACCCTAAAAATGGTATTGCTCCGTCTTGAGACTCTTGAGCAAGCGGAGTGGTCTTCTTTCTTATCTATCTATGACGGTGGTCAATGCTCGTGCCTTCTGTGTCTGAGAAGAGGCATTTGACCTGCAATGGGGCATTAAGGCTGCTATTATGTACTATTATAAATGTCCTCTTTTTATCTTGTTCAGGCATTCAGTTTATTAATCAATGTCATTGTGTTGCTATTGATAAATTCCTCAGTGTTAGAAAGAATTCATTCATTTATGCTACATGGGCTACGCCTACTCTACATTTGTGTCTATACCTATAACAATATGAAATCTTATTTCTCAATGCCCATAATTACATGGTAATCCATACTTCCATACCATAGGTACTAAAGTTATAAATGCGAAAGTAACTCCGTCTGTCTCTCTGTTACCTTTTCACGCCTTAACGGCTGAACGAATTACGATGAAGAATGGCAGACAGATAGATCATGACCTAGGTTAGGACATGGGATACTTTTTATCCCGGTAGTACGTTCCCGTGGGATAATTTCCAACTTCGACGCCGGGCGAAGCCGCACGCACAAGCAAGCATGAAATAAACAAACCTACATCATTTGCATTTATATTGCGATTTGCGAAGTATGCGATCGTTCTAGCACTTTGCTGTGACCCGGGTCAAGGGTGTCTGGCTGGTGACACCCCGTCGTCATCTAAGCTGCACACAAGCATCTAGAAGCCTAGAACTTAGTGCGAATAGCTAGATAATGTTACATTCACGGTTAAATTATTGCCTCGTTGATATAATAGTCGCAAGCGCTATACTGCTGAGCATGAAAACCTTGGTTCGACTCTCAGGTTGGTCATTGTGTTATTGGGTTTTCCATCAGAAATATGTCAGTAGCAACTTTGTGCCCGGATGATTGCACTAAGCTATTGGCCTTAACTGGCGAAATGTTGGTGTACCTACTACCTACACCTCTGCCTAACCCCTAAGAGTATTGCAGAGACAGGTGATGTATTGTGTTTGACCTCGCAAACTGCGCAAAACTTTACAATGATGTCACCGAGAAGTTCGCAGTGATCAGGGGGCTTACTACGAGCTCTTATAGCAGGGCGGAAGTTGAACGTTTCCAGCGAGAGAGACAGACGGCGCTATAGGTCGTATATAGCTCCGTCTCTCTCTCTCTCTCACATTCAAATGGGGGCTCCCATTTGAATAATTTCACCATGAAAAAAATACGCTCTGTACCCATAGACTTATAAAAAAAGATGGACTCCGCGCTGCGCATATCGAAAGTGAAGCACAGTAGGTATGCCGGGTCCGTTTGTACAAACACGCCTCGCGCACACATTTACATCATATGTATGCCGACCGGCCGCCATTACGTGACACGAGCGACGGCGTCTTTCCAGGTACTCAAATCACGCACACATAGATCGGTAAGGTGCTTCACTTTCGATATGCGTGGCGCGGAGTCCATCTTTTTTTATAAGTCTATGTCTGTACCATAGTCTCTCATAAATCTATGCTCTGTACATAGACTTATAAAAAAAGATGGACTCCGCGCCACGAATATCGAAAGTGAAGCACCGTACCGATCTATGTGTGCATGATTTGAGTACCTGCAAAGACGGCGTCGCTCGTGTCACGTAATGGCGGCCGGTCGGCATACTATGATGTAAATGTGTGCGCGAGGCGTGTTTGTACAAACGGTCCGGCATACTTACTGTGCTTCACTTTCGATATGCGCGGCGCGGAGTCCATCTTTTTTTTTAAGTCTATGGCTCTGTACTATGATTTCAGTAAAACATAAGTCATATTTTATTTTTTGTCATATTCTTTATGTTTGGTACAACTTCACCGAGTGTCCGCAGGCGAAGTTATTTGCCTGTTAGTAATTCATTTCGTAGATATCAAAGAAACAAAAACAAGAAATGAATACAAATGAGACATTATGAATCATTTCCTTTTAAGATATTGATTTATTATAATTCTAGGACAGAATTGGTGTCTGTATTACGAAACATTAGATATAAAGGCCATATCACATTCCAAAAAATAATAAATTGATTTTGATTTTAAATCTTTTTAAGAAACTACTATAAATAAGGTAGGCATACTGATCTGCGTCTAAATCGAGTCGATAATGGAAGAGAAACCATTAGAGGCAAAACGAAATGAAATTATGCGCAATCTTTTGACTATCTTGACATTATTTAAGGACTGAGGATTAAGCATGCACGGCGCGGCATTAATTAGCAGATGCTGTACCTCGGAAAGAACTTTAAGCCTTTGGTCCCGGCTGTCATTCGTTGATCTTTCAACGTCGTTACGGGGAGTCAGAACCCCAAAAGTCTGCCAAATGGATATCGTCTTACCCAGTAACTGGGTTGTGGAGGTCAGATAGGCAGTCCCTTCATATAAAATACTGGTATTCAGCTGCACCCGGTTAGACTGGAAGCCGACGTTGGGAAAAGGTTAAGTATTTATGAATTTCAGCAACTGTTGGTTGCTGCATTTCATAAAAAGTTCAAAATGCAATTATTTTGTTTCTTGAATGTTACCGTCACCTCCAAAGAATTTTACAAAAAGCACGCAACAATTTTACCGAAAGATCTTGTTCATTAAACGTTCATGCAGTTATCTCAACACCTACTTAAAAGGCTACTGTTAAAATATTTAACATAGCTATATAATCTTGTCATTCCATGTCCGGCTCAAAACACAAAAAGTACTAAATAATTGACGTAAATTACAATCATTACGGGGGGTTGCTTTCTCCACAAGCATTTCTGTCACTTTCAACGCACGAATACTGCTCGAAATTATTTTAAAAGCAATTAAGTTGGTATTTCTTGTAAAGTAGGACGAATTGTGTCATACTTTATTGCGGTTTTGCTGTCTCTTGGGAATAGGAAAATGGAGCACTGTCTACCTACATCGAGCGGACTGCAAATATAAGGAAAAATGGCCATTCATTAAATCCATAACTTCTCTCGTCATGTCGCACGTCTGTGGTTCCAAAACCAGGGTTAACTGAAGGCCTCATAATCTATTTAAACCAGGGACCGTCAACCCCGGTTAGGAGTTCAGTCTTTCGAAGGGGTAAGCCGTTTATGAGGTTACCTTTATCATGTGTTTTAGAATTTTGAATTGAATGAATTAATGAATCCTTGAATGGGTTTTAGGCTTGAAACCCAGTAAAACGGTTATCCCTTAAATATGGATAACCCATTGAATGGGTTCTATACTTGAAACCCAGTGAAATGGTTACCCTTTCATTAAGATAACCTATATAATATGAGGGTTTTGTTCGGATTTGCAACTATTTGCCCATCATCGAGAGATCATATTACATTGCTTCGAGTCGAAATGTTACGCTGTTATCGTTTTTATGAGAGTTGACACTTCAACTCTCACAGGGTTACCCACATCGTGTGGTTTTTGTTTAACTGCTTAGAAAAACCCTATCGAAAACCCTTTCAATGGGTAACCAAACAGGTCAAACTGTTACCACTGTCGTGCAAACTCAGATTCTGTGCGTGCAACCAACTATGCTAACGTAGAAGAATTGTATACTGTTCTTTAACGTGGTAAGTATGCAAAGTAGGAAGATGGGTCTCATGGTCTCACCTCCTATTCCGACCCTTGTGTTTAGCCTAACCGTAAAAGTGCTAAAATTTTGGGCCTCTATAAGACAATAGATAATGGTATCATCGAAGCGAAGAAAAACGTTCTATCTACTGTAGAAAAGTATAAAGGTAATAAAAACTATCCATGCATAACGTGCCATTCTGGAAACTAGGTTTATGGTAGCGAATATATTGCCACAAACAACATAATAGCTGAAAATGGCACTACCACTTGCCAAGAAGGACGTCGACCCAGTAGAAAATTTCTTCGTAATTGTATTGAAGCTCCCTCTGGAGGCTCATAAAGACTTCCTTTCGACAATAAAATCAAATTAGCTGAGTGTCCGCTTCGCATGCTGCAAATCAATTTATTCTAATTATTTTATATTGCGGTAATATCAGTATTTAGTATCGCTAACTCAATGAGATTGATATTGTGATAAAATAAGATTGGCTAGAAATAAAACTGCTATTTTATTACCCGACTGCGGCGAAGCCCAAAAGGAGGGTTATGTATTTGACCTGTATGTAAGTATGTATGTATGTATGTCCGTTTCTTTGTTCCCTCGTAACTCCTAAACGAATGAACGGATTTGGATGAATTATACGTCTTTAGGTTTGTCTTGGTAGCGCGAGTGTCACTGGCTACATTAAAATCAAAAACAAAGTAAAATGGCGGATTTGGGGTGCCATATTGTGGAGTTCAAAAATTTTTTTTCTTCTAATACCATCGAGTGGGATATCAAATTGAAGGGTTTTAAAAGGTGATTACAAAAATATAAACAACTTATATGGTTAAAAGCATTTCGAAGTGACAAATCGTAAAAAACACGAAAAGAAAATCGAAATCAAAATAACCCTCAAAACTCCTTGCAAGAACTAAATCGTCTGTGAAATTTTTCACATTTGTAAACTAAAAAGCTGGAAATAAAAAAAGTCATTAAAAAAACTAGAAAACCCGACTGCGGTAAAAGTTAAGTTAAAAAAAACTGAAAAGCTAAAAACAAGCCCATTTTAAACTAAGTTAAATTTGGAAGCAGGCGGAACCCATTCCATTTATATTTTATATTTTCAAACACAAACGGGTCCCGCCTGCTTCCAAATTTAATTTAGTTTAAAATGGGCTTGTTTTTAGCTTTTCAGTTTTTTTTTAACTTAACTTTTACCGCAGTCGGGTTTTTTAGTTTTTTTAATGACTTTTTTTTCTAATATCTTAGCTTTAAGTCGGCGTTCACACTTCACACGAGCGTAATAAAATCGCGGCGGGATTTTATCGCGCACTGGATTTTCAACTATCTGCTTAGCGCCGGGAGTTGAAAATCCAACAGTGTGTTTTTCGTCGCGCTGGGATGCACTCTGTTTTTGTTAGGTTGGATTCGCAACGCTCGGCTCAACAACGAGAGTTGAAAATCCAGTGCGCGATAAAATCCCGCCGCGATTTTATTACGCTCGTGCGAACGCCGACTTACCCGCGTGCAAGTCGGCAATTATCCCACGGGAACGTACTACCGGGATTAAAAGTAACATCCTATACTTACTAGAAAGGTTTAGGTAGTTAATTAAAGGTAAACAATCTTGAAGTGCCTTTTATCTATATCTATAAAAGGAAAGCGTTACTGACTGACTGACTGACTGACTGACTGACTGATCTATCAACACACAGCTGAAACCACTGAACGGAATGGGCTGAAATTTGGAACACAGGTAGCTATTATGACCTAGGCATCCGCTAAGAAAGGGTTTTAGGAAATTCGACCTTCAAGGGGGTAAAAAGGGGGGATATTGTTTGGATGAAAAATCTTATTCCTTGAGTTAATAAACTTGAAACTTGGCACGAATATTTATCTAAGTAAATTATGATTTTTGTGAATTTTTGTTTTTCTAAACTACACCCTAAAGGGGAATTGGGGGGTCTCAAAGTTTGTATGGAAAAATTTTAACGCGCAATCCGATTAATTCGAAACTCAGTATTTATACTAAAAACCAAAAATAAAGAATAATGTGTATCAGGGTTTTTCGAAAATCTACCTCTAACGGGGTGAAAAGGGGTAGTCAATTTCACAGGGGAGGATTTTACTGCGTGGCTTGATTAACTCAAAAATTGGTGTAAATAATCTTTCAGTCAAGTTGAATGAATGAATGAATGAATGAATTGCACCGACCCCAGCGTGGTTTAACCAGACTCGATTTCTCGAATGAACCCATAGATTCACACTAGCCCCTGTTGCCTCATGTTACATGGTGCAACAGAGACCATTGTATATCTGTGAGTAGACCGGGGGGCGCGGTAATGGTAGGGAAGACATGCCCTTAGGATATGGAGGGGATAAAGCGCCTACCCAGTATGCACCGTATAGCAAGCCTTGGAATAGTGGAGAGACGGGTGATATAATATGGATGGGCTTTTTTACGACGTTGCTGCCATGTTTCTTCAACGTCAGCTTTCCCGGCGAATCTTTTGGGGGCTAAGCTTCGTTTTTGACTCTTTATGCCACTGCTATTCAGTATTAGTTGTTATTTACAAATTCATCGTTTGAGGTCTCGCTGGTATCTGTTTCCTGATACTTGTATATCTCGCTAGCGGCCTTCTTGTTGTATCATTCTCATTATTCAGCCGTGTCTCCCGAAAAGTTGATTTCCTTATTGGCAAGTACGAGTATTAACATGTTATTTAAAGTCCAGCTTCGGCGGTGAATCTTTTGGCGGGGTCAGACTGCGTTCTCGACATCATTTATGTCACTGCTATGCTGTGTTATCCGTTGCTGTTTCCAGTATCTTCGTCTGAGGTCTCGCTGCCATCCGTTTCAGTTTACCTGTAGATCCCGTTAACAGCGTTGTTGATATTATCTCTTTATACAGCCGTGTCCACCGGAAAGTTCCTTATTGACGTCAATCTTGTCCTGTGGTAATTGGGGTTGGTGATTTATAACCGGAGTTCCTGTTCCACTCATCTGTTGTACAGGCTAATTAGGTTTACTATTTGTTGTGGTGTATTGGTGTTAGATAATTTCTGCGTTAGTTTGGTGGCTACTAATGTACTGATCGCTGTCGATCGCGATCCAGCTATCATGGTGCTTAGGTTTATTATTGTGGAAATATCTCAAACCATTTTTTTTAATTCCACCCCTGTGGGGGTGAAAACAGGGATACAATTTACATGAAAAATGTTATTCATTTGGTTTTAATTGACTTGAAACTTGGCACAAATATTTGCCTAAGTTTGTCATTATTAGTTTTTTAAAACTACCCCGGCGGGAGGGTTAGGTTAGAGGGGGAGAGGGAAGGGGAGGAGTGGTGAGGAGGGTGAGGGGGAGGATGATGGACGTAGGGAGAAAGGGGCAGGACTTGGTGAGGAGAGGAGGAAGACGTGGTGAAGGCTGAGGGGGAGGGTAGGGGTTGGTGAGCCGGAGGTGGAGGATAGGGGGAGAGGGAGGGGACGGCGTGGTGAGGGAGAGAGAGGGAAGGGGAAGTGGTGAAGGGGGTGTGAGAGTGAGTGAGAGGGGGAGGGACAGGTAGCGGAAGGGGATATGGTGAAGGAACGAGCTAATCTCTGGAACTACCCTACCAGTCGGACTTTAAGAAATCTTTTTGCATTAATGATAGCCCAAATCTTATAGAAGGCATATTTAACATCACTCTAGGACCCTTAGGTGCCAAGCAAAAAGAAAAAAAGTCTGAAAGAACGCTAAGTGAAAACGAAGTAATAGCGCGGGTAGGCAATGCGATTCGACGGGGTGGGTCGAGCAAAAAAGAAATTTCACGCGGACGAAGTCGCGGGCAGAAGCTAGTCTTTTATATTTTAAAACCTAAGTTTAAAAATAAAATGCAATTATTATTGAACCATTAGCAGTAGTTTATTTGTTTAATATGTGTTTGTGTAAAAAGTCACATCAAGATTGTTTACCTTTATTTACTTTCTAGTACGGTGTCATGGATAGTAAAAAAATCGCGGCGATTTTTTTTCGCGCACTGCATTTTCAATGCTCTGCTTAGCGCCGGGAGTTGAAAATCCAACAGTGTGTTTTTCGCCGCATTGGGATGCCTTCTCAACGCTCGGCTCTACACCGAAAGTTGAATATCCAGTGCGCGATAAAATCCCGCCGCGATTTTTTTACGTCCGTGCGAACGTGTAAATAAAGCAATGAATGTTGTTGAACTGTCAAAATGAAACCGATGCCGATAATGTGTTACGAGGGTGCTTTGCAACAACATGTTGCGCAAAATAAATGTTCGCGGTGTCTGCTCTTGTTGACATTGAACCTCAATGGCAGCGGTTGACAATTTTCATAAGTATTTTATTCAAAGCACTTGGCATCGAGTTGCAAAGTCGCAACGACAGGCTACGAGTCGCACGCTTTCGCAACTTGTCGTAGCGTTAGTACTATTATTTATTCTGTGGTAGCGTCACGGTGCACGCGGCGCGCACACCCGATGGCAGTCGCATGCGACCGACAGGGTCAGCGTCTTGTCGTCGAGCTTTCGCAGTCTTAGCATGTCGCATGCTGTGCGCCACAGTTTAATAAATGTCGCAAGTCTCATCACATTCGTGTTCACGCATCGTTAAAGGTAAGGACGACATTCCCCTTTTGGAGACAAATGAATAGGGTTGGCAAATTCTTATTTTTACAATGAAGATGTCCATCCATTCTACATTGTGTTGGGCATTGTAGGTGAAGCAATTTCCAACCTTCTGTGCAATGCATCTCCCATTCGCTTTTCGTTTCTGGTGTGGCCGCGTTGTTCTTCTAAACTACGCAGCCGATTTTGATGCGGTTGTCACCAACATTTAGAAAATTTCTTCCAGAAGGTACATGTGTAAAATTAATACCTAGGTATTAAACATAAAAAAGAAATCTCGTTTTGTCAATTTGTAGGTACAAACCGTAGGGGCGGGACACTAGTATACCTACCTCCATAGACTTATAAAAAAAGATGGACTCCGCGCCACGCATATCGAAAGTGAAGCACAGTGAGTATGCCGGACCGTTTGTACAAACACGCCTCGCGCACACGTTTACATCATAGTATGCCGAATTGCCGACCGGCCGCCATTACGTGACACGAGCGACGGCGTCTTTGCAGGTACTCAAATCATGCACACATAGATCGGTACGGTGCTTCACTTTCGATATGCGCGGCGCGGAGTCCATCTTTTTTTATAAGTCTATGCCTACCTCTTAGCTGTGTGTGTTTCTGCAGCTGCACATTCGTGTGATAAAGATGAGTCTGTCCGTGATTAATTTAATTCATAGCGAGGACTTGGAAAAGCTTTTTTTGAGACTAGAGCCAGCCCTGTAACTCATGAATCATTCGCTAAGCCGATGATATCCGATATCAAGATATCCATTGCAAACGAAAACAAGAGAATTCTTCCGTCTCGTATTCAATCACTCTATTTAACAAAACATAGAGGTAGATACCAAAGTTCGTTACCTCTCATCAAAAATGGCTTTGCTTATAATTTTTTTTTTTCAATTTAACAATGACGTGATAGCCCAGTGGTTAAAGCTTCACCTCTCAAGCACAAGTTTGTGAGTTTAAATCCGTGCAAATACCAATTTACATAAACTTTTTAAACTTTCGCGATTTGTATATACAATAAAAACAATATCGAGACGACCAACAAATACCAATTACTTACCACCAATTACCAACCACCAACCAACCACAGAACAGATAAAGAGGTTTATCTGTTCTGTGCAACCAACCAACTACCAATTACCAACCAATTTATTTATTATGAACTTTCTGAGTTTATCTTGGACATTACTGACATCGGTGAAGGAAAACATCGTGAGGAAACCTTCTCGTCTTGAGCAAGCGTGGTGAATGGTGATCAATGCTCGCGCCTTCTCTGTATGAGAACAGGTCTTTGCCCTGCAGTAGGACAGTTAATAGACTGGTATTATTATTATATGAATGTCTTTGCTCCACGCTGTAGGTACAGCCAGTATTTAGTCATAGTTATCCTGGCCTACTTAAGTAGGTTCTGTTATTTAAGACGAGTCACTGGGTTTTACCTGGAGATTGTGACCTTTTTAGGAAAATAATGTTATTTACTTATGAGAAAGGGCAAGGAAAAACCGTAAAAAGTAATAAGTTAATAACTGGTACTGTGAGAATCGGAAGGACCCTCACTTCTTGGGATCGATTAAATAGATACGCATTTATGGAATTTGGTTGACGAGACGACGTGTTAGGTAATTGAAAGAAAGTTTTCTTTTGTTTAAAAAAATATAAAAGTTTTCATCGACGCGACACTTTTATTTCACCACACGATCCCACAATTCCTAGAATTGGTTCTACGTTTTTACAACACTAAACCGACGTTCGCACGGACGTAAAAATATCGCGGCGGGATTTTATCGCGCACTGGATTTTCAGCTCTCGGTGTTGAGCCGAGCTTTGAGAATCCAACCTAACAACAACAGAGTGCATCCCAGCGCATCGAAAAAGCACACTGTTGGATTTTCAACGCTCGACGCTAAGCAGAGTGTTGCAAATCCAGTGCGCGAAAAAAAATCGCCGCGATATTTTTACGTCCGTGCTAATGTCGGCTAATAATTTTTTCTTCTAGATTGTCGGCTGTCGGCCGCCTATCTGACGTCTAAGCTCTATATTTAAATCCAAGTTTGTCTCGTAATCTATTTATTTACCGTGAAGGTTGCATGCTAAAACGGTTAAGGTGACATTACCAAAGGTATCCATTCAACAACTTTAATGAAATAACTGAATATTTACTAATTTACCGTATAATAAATGAACGGAAAAGATATCATTAAAGGTACGGTTTGTGTGGTCTGCAATGTTTACTCAATAATAAATAGCCGTTATTAAGGCCCAGGTTTCCTGAAAACGATCAAAAAGGTGGTTTTTTAAAGCAGTGTATCTCATAAACCGTAAATAATTTTGACATGTAAAAAAAATATGATATTTTCAAGTCTTTTTCGCATACAGTGATGGAAGCCAAAACATAATTATACATATTTTAATGCACCAAAAAAATCTTTAAACATACCTCCTAATAATCTTTAAAAGCAGTTTATCCCTTCATTAACAATTATAATTATAATTAAAAATATACCATGAAATGTCAAATTCCAAACTGCATCCAGTGATGGATTACTTTTTATTAAATAGTTAATTTCTAATTTTATACGATTTTATTTGCATTTTTACGACATAATTCCGGTGCGCGTGAGAATCTTCTATCTCGTGCGTCAAACTAGACAGCCATAACGCCATTTCACTTACACACCGAGCTAAACTAATCTTGGAACCTGGGCCTTAATTCAAAAATAAATTACCTACTGAGATCAAGTTATATATCAAAAATAATTACAAGCAATCGTAGTACTTACCTACCTAGTAAATTGGAAATTAAATACATATTAAAATATTATAAACTGTAATTATGAGACAGCCCTGACACTGCTGAAAATGTCAAGCGTGGACGCCTACTTTCACGCGAAAAATGACATTTAAAATGTAGGTAAGTACCTACCCACTGCACTGTTACGAAATCTATTAATACTTAGGTACCTATTACATATGGAAATATTAGTAGTTACTGGTAAAAAAACAATTAATTGTTGTTCTAATTAAAAAGGCAAAATTCGAAGACTTTATTGTTTAGAATTTTAGATCTAAGTATGCTTGAGTCGTAATTTGCAATGCAGGTATATCGTATTGCTAGGAATGCTAGGCAATATCCTAGCAATGTGGCTAGCTTAGTAACTTGTTAATTATTGCCATAATCACTATGTCGTAGTACCTAACTAAATGCTACACGCACGAAACTATTAAGTAACATAAATATGCAAACGACAATGCATTAAATTAATTATTTTGCACTAGCGTTGTCTGCGGTTCGACCAAGGTAAACTTTAGTTAGAAAAATATTTATCTCCATACATGTCAAACCACGTTCTGCTCTCAAAACGCTGAAGGAAAACATCGTGAGCTTTTGTTTTTGGTACGGACCTCTTGCAGTTGGCTCCGGAAAGCCTTGGCTGCTTAAGAGCGTAGACGGGCTGCATTTTTCCATACAAATGTATTCCCCTATTCTCATCCTGGATAATGCCTCTAGAGTAATCGTTTTTATTTATAAAAATCCAGGTCTATTGAAGGCATGCCCCTGTCATTTTTTTTTTTCAAAAAATTTATTACAAAAATAAATATGACTTACCAAAAACCTAAAAAATACCCCGTTTTTACCTACGTAATCAGACGACTACCAAAGAAAATTGAAAAGTTTTTAAAATAAAAACAAGTAATAGGGGCATAGATCTATTCTTCCTTTAAATTTTGATACCAAATATAATTTAATTGGCTTAGGTTTCGAGGAGAAAACAGGAGAATACGAAACGTCGATCGGTCAAGGTTTTGTATAGGTAAAATCGTTCTGAGCTGCAGTTGTCTCTATCGCACTCTACGGGGGGAGACGAGAGGTGAGGGAGGGTTAGACTAATACGTACACAATTAGGGAAGTGACTAGTGTCGAAATTTTTATCGAAATCATAGTGATGTCAGTCGATATCGACGTTTATCCTATACTGATTTACTGAATAGTGTTTGATGCTCATTTTGTTTTTTTTTAAGAGACAACGAAGTAACAATTCAATGACATTTTTAGGGTTTATAATTAACTAATAATTGAAATGAACTTTAGCGAAGTGTCTCTTACAAAAATACAAACCGTAAGCATTAGGTATAATACGTAACTAAAGTTTGCACTATACTGCTTGGTGTGATAATTCTGCTTTTGACTTGACATAAATATTTACAGGGGAGTTTAAAAACCGACTTCCAAAAAAAACACTACAAAGTGAAAAATAACTTTAATTTCGGAAGTCGGTGTCTTTGGATCTGTATTTTAGTTTTTTGCCACCGACTTCCGAAATTAAAGTTATTTTTCACTTTGTAGTGTTTTTTTTGGAAGTCGGTTTTTGTTTTTGCAAAAAAGTTTTTATTTTTCACTTTTTAGTGGTTCAGTTTGTAATTTATCTAAGTTACAATAACCCAATGTCAACTGCTCATCACGTTTTACAAAATGTTGCTTTTCCCGATGCAGGGACGTTAATTGTTGAGGAGTTCTCCTAGTAAGAACCAGTAGAAATGGAGCTCATGGTGAAATCACCATTACCATTATTTTGACGAGCATAAACCATATTAAAGTAATCGAATCGCAACCTAACCTGTTATATACTTAGATATAATTGAGTATTTCCGATGGCCCTCTGTGGTCTTCATCATCAGTTCCAGTTCACCGAATGGTACTTTCCGAGAGCAAATGCACGAGTTACTATAAAAAATACCGAAATCGATATAGGTGTGCCCATAAAATTTGAGGGTTTCCCTCGATTTCCATGGGATCCCATCATCAGATCCTGACTTGATGATCATGGGACCACTTGGAACGTATACCCTTTCGAACAAAAAAAGAAAAATCCAAATCGGTCTAGCCATTTTCGAGTAATCGGGGAACAAGGTTCCGACGAATTGAGAACCTCCTCCTTTTGGAAGTCGGTTAATAAAATAATGACTGCTCTTATCAAGTAAATCTATATATTAGGTCTTTACCTATGAAATTGCCGTTCTGCAGTACTGGCCATTTCAAATCAAAATAATTTTTGTTTGGCTAAGAATTCTAATTTCAAATTAATTTTATTTTAAAAACATGGATTTTTTTTTCCAAAAGTAGTCATTTGTTTATTGGTTAGTGTTACATTTTCATCGCATTTCAATCTTTTTCGTCATCATGGATACGTTAAAAATTCGAGTAATTATGGAATATGAGTACCGTCGTGGCAGCAACGCGGCACAAGCGGCACGCAACATCAACGACGTTTACGGAGCTAACACTACAAACCAACGCACCACCTGTTATTGGTTTGCTTGCTTCCGTTCTGGAAATTTCGACCTGAAAAATGAACCTCGCGGTCGTCCGAAGACTTTGGTCGACAATTACGAATTAAAGGCGATTGTGGAAGCTGATGATACACAATCTACGGCTGAATTAGCAGCAGCTTTCGACGTTAGGGTCAAAACAATCTTGGTCCATTTGCGTCAAATTGGCAAGGTAAAAAAGCTTGACAAATGGGTGCCCCACGAACTCAATGATCGCCAGCGCGAAGTACGCGTCGAGACGTGCCTTGCACTGCTCAACAGACACACAAATGAAGGAATTTTGAACCGCATTGTTACCTGCGATGAAAAATGGATTCTGTTCGATAACCGCAAGCGCTCAGCAAGTTGGTTGGATCCTGGTTCAGCACCTAAACAATGCCCTAAACGAAAACTTACCCCTAGAAAAGTGATGGTCACTGTTTGGTGGTCTAGCGCCGGTGTGATTCATCACAGCTTCTTACCAAACGGGGTGAGCATTACTGCAGATGTATACTGTGAAGAACTAAACACAATGATGGAGAAGCTGGCACATCTCCAACCAGCATTGGTCAATCGCTCGTCTCCGCTGCTCCTGCACGACAACGCGCGACCTCATACTGCACAGCAGACGGTCTCCAAGTTGCAAGAACTGGGGTTGGAAGCTCTCCGTCATCCGCCCTACTCACCAGACCTTGCGCCTACAGACTACTACTTTTTCCAGAATTTGGATAACTTCTTGGCGGGAAAAAAATTCAATACCCGAGAGGCAGTACAAAATGCCTTTGAAGAATTTGTTGCCTCCCGACCAGCTGATTTCTTTAAGAAGGGCATCAATAAACTGCCACTGCGTTGGCAAAGATGCATTGATTGCATGGGTGATTACTTCTATTAATACAAATAAAAAATACATGAAAAAAATTCGTTTAAATTTTTTCATACAAAACGGCAATTTCATAGGTAAAGACCTATTATATAATAGGAAGTCGACAATCGTGTTAATTACACCGATTTTTATATTTTTGCGTTTTTGGATTAGCCGTCGCCGTCGTCCGAAATAGGATGATAAGTTTTTTTTAATTATTTTTTTAGGTAAGTAGGGTAGTAGTCAGATGTCGGGAGCGAAGCCGTGGGCAAAAGCTAGTTCTTAATATTTATGCAGAAGAGGCAGAAAAGGTGCTTGTGGGTATTTTAAATAATACAAAAGTTATATAATAATATAACTATAAGTTAAGTTATATAAAAATAAGTACATTTATTCTGTCGTCATTTCCATCCTTTCTCTTACAGGTGAATTTCTTGGTATCCGACCGTCAATTATTTCAGGGAGAAGGCATTCATGGAAAAATTTAGTATAAATAGCACGATCACACGAAACACTGCGCACGCCGATATTTTCAATCCGACTGAGACAGAAACGAACGTAACGTAGGTAGTTTGATTGGCGCGAGCGGGCGGGAGATGCGCGCTACTGAGCTACGCACACAAATACAGACTTCACTCACATATTGATACCGCCCGGTTGCTAGAGCGCAGCGCGACGGCAATAGTTTCTTCAAATACCTATTTTTCAATTCCCGCGCAGCCCGTCTACGCTCTTAACAGCGCATTGGCGGGGCCAGAAGGGCCTCTCGCCGTAGAAAACCGGCATGTCCTAGAACCAATAATTCGAAGACATATTGTGACATCTACCAAGCTACCAACCCGCACTGGGCCCGCGTGGTAGTAGATTACAGGCCACTCCCTCATCGGGAGGAGACCTTTGTCCCAGCTGTGGGAATATTATAGGCTGACTATGCTATGTCAAACCATATCAAATTGTAGTTATACTAGACAGGTTTAGGTAGTGAAATAAACAATCTTGATGTGTCTTTTAACTTAACCTCAGTTTAAAAATAAAATGCAACTAAAAACCAATGTAAATACAACAATAATGATTACTAAATCAATTGAACCATTAGTTTAAGCAGTAGTTTATTTGTTTAATATGTGTTTGTGTAAAAAGTCACATCAACATTGTTTATACCTTTATTTTACTACCTTCTAGTATCTAAGTATTTTATCAAATTCTATCATTATCAGCAAAACGGCAGAAAATATTCTATGAAGGTCGCTTCTTGTCTAGACATAAGTAAAACATATATTACTGTAGGAGCATACCATATTCGTGGCTGATAGATTAGATATTTTCATTTTGGTCAATCAAAAATCAGTCTGCCTAGCCTTTTCCCAACTATGTTGGGGTCGGCTTCCAGCCTAACCGGCTGCAGCTGAATACCAGTATTTTTACATGGAGCGACTGCCTATCTGACCTCCACAACCGAGTAACTGGGTAATACGATAACCCTTGGTAAGACTGGTTGTCAGACTTTCGGGCTTCTGACGACCCGTAACGACTGTCAAAGATCTAAGAATGACAGCCGGGACCAACGGCTTAACGTGCTTTCCGAGGTACGGAGGACTCACGGTATTGAAAGAAGGTCACCCATCCACGGACCAACCCCGGCAATCGTAGCTTAACCTGATGGATCGACCCGTGCGGCTGTTATTACTTAGCCACGAGCTCCTTTTGGTATGACATAATAATGTTCCAGTTAGAGACCACAGTCCACATTTAGGCAGGCTAACACAGCTACATCTGGTCAGGGGGGCTAAAACGGCCACTTTGGCAGAATTTTATTTTTTATTAACTAATATTTGAAATCGTAAAACGGTCACAAACTGACAATTCATAATTTATTTCATAGCACGCAATTCATCTGTTTGACAGTTTTGTATGGAGATTCGTAAAATAGTCCACAAATTATGAATTGCTTTATTGAAGTTTAATGTCAAATAGCACGATAATAATAAATTGCTGGGAATTTAGGAAATGAATCGCTTTTAGAGGAATTGCTTAATGTGGCCGTTTTAGGCCCCCAGAATTCTATCATGCATGCATGTCCGAGGCTTTGGCCTGGCATAATTTTAAATACAACATCTAGAGTAATCAATTACAGCCGCCAAATTAAATTAGCTAGCGAAACTCTAAACACGATAAAATAAAAAAGATTTGCAGTTTTTTGGGGTCAACGACCACTGTGCCTCTACCATGAGTCTACACAGCCAAAAAGTCGCTAGCGTCTCCGTAAATGATTTATATGACATTTTTAATTCTTTCCGTGACCGCTAGGGGCGCGCTGTACAATATTTCATAGAAATCATTTACGGAGACGCTAGCGAGTTTTGGCTGTGTAAACCAAGTGTAAACTCATGGTAGAGGCACTGGTATGATTTTTACTTGAATGTTTAGTTGAGAAAATCTGTTTTCTTTTGTTTTATCGTCTTTTTGATCGACACCAATCACGTCTGTGAAATTTACACAAAAAAAAACTGATTTTTCGGGTTCCGTACCCGAAGGGTCCAAACGGAGCCCTATTGCTGTCACTCACGTGTCCGTCTGTCCGTCGTTTGTCACACAGGTCTTACAGACAAAAGGTTGCAGTTACAGTCTTCAAATTCATACAAATACCCAAAGCCATACAAATTGTCAAGAAATATTTTTAAATTTAAGTCTTTAAGGGGGCCCAAAGCAAAAGTCCGAAAAAAAAATTACCTACTTACCCATCGAGTGGGGTATCGTTGTTTAGAGCTCGCTGAGTAGATAAATACCTACTGTATTTTTTGTTTTAAAAAACATTGGAAAACAAAGCAATGAGAAGCCACCAAAGTCAGCTTCAAAATTGTATTCCGAAGAATTTTTTAACTTCCCACTGACCTATGAACTTGAAATTTGGTGATAATGTTTATTACTACGTATATTTTACTAACAAATACGAATATATTGATAAATCAGATTTGGTACGGAATCCTAAATGTGCGAAGTCCGACACGCACTTGGCCGGTTTCAAAAAACTGATATTATAAGTGAATACAAACAAAAAATAACTGCGGTCGATGACCCCACAAAAAAAAAACATCAAATTAATAAATTTTTTGATGATGCTCATGATAGACATCACGTCTGCGGAGTTTCACTAGCTAATCTAATTTGACCCAGTATAAGTAATTTACTTACTTACCTACATAACTGCTAGGTACTGGTTTCCATAAAGTCTAGACAAAATATAATAGCTGTAACGATCATCGCAGACTACTTGTTCTGCCATTTGAAGTCATCGCTCGATTTGTGGAAACTAATGTCCGTTTCGATCACGATTTATCAATAAGTTTCTTGAGTAGGTTTTCATTACGGAGCGGATAGAAGGACAAAATTTAAATAAAAGCAAGCAAAGACTAGGAATTTAGAGACCAATTTTGGAAGCGGGCAAGAGTTGTGACGTCCAATAGAGATCTACTAGACTAGCTTCCTTTACTAGCCCGCGGCTTCGGCCGCGTGGATGTCGGAAAATATCCCACGGGAACGTACTACCGGGAATTCCTTCCCTGTTCCTTGTTTACATTATAAAAGGAACCTCTGTGCAAAATTTCAGATTTCTAGGTCCAAGGGTGTGGGCTGGGCGTTGATGAATCAGTCAATCAGTCAGTCAGGACTTCTCTTTTTATTTATATAGATAATACCTGAAGAAGGGTATAATACCTAGGCAGATATGTATTTTTATTTTTTGGAAACAGCCGCCACACTATTTGAAACTATTCCCGAAAATCTCAACCACTGTAACTCCTGAAAGCCAGACGCTACGTCAATCTTTTCAAAACATCATTATTAATATCGTAACTCGTAAGTTCTTATTACAAAGGCAAAAGGATTTTTACTTATAAGAGCATGTAGTAAAGTGTTTTAAATATATTTGACATAATAAAAGTAAAGGTCACATCCGGGTGACCATATTAGACCCTAAAGAGAACAGCTGTCCTTATTAGTCAGTTTGACCCTGACGTGACCCTACGGAGTACAGACAGACTATGACCAATGGCCACTTGAGTGTAGCTTACCGAATGTTCCTTGTTCTACTGGTTTTGTATTTACTGCTTGTATTTTTTTTTCACATTCAATTTATGAGACATTTTCCTTACGTATGTCGACCCTAGAACATTGTGATGTGGTGACTACGTCTTGCTATGTTCCTTAGCTAATTATTCAATAGCTGCCATGTCTATATGTCAATGCCAAACCGACCCTTTCTATATGCTTTCTAGGTATACTTAGGTACAGACTATAACGGTAATCTAGATATGTCAACTTAGGTACACATCTAACATGGTCATATCGGAAACAGCGTATGTACCATCGTTTTTTTTTTTGGGTAATTTAAAGGATCAGAGAAAAGAAATCCAACTTAAGGCACCTACAAACAGGTGCGATTACATAAACATTTAGTAGCTGCACATTTTATTAATATTTCAAACCTTATTAAACTAGACAACAGACAGAGTAAATCAATTCATTCGATAGTTTCGCTAAAGAGTTGTCAGACGTGTGGGTGTAAGGTCATTCTACTTCCCATTACCAGTGAGCATAGTATTCGTGTAGTAATAGCTATGATTCATAATATAATTGCGAGACGCACAACTATGATTACTCCCACAAGCATTTAGCGTGCATTTGTAGGTACAACAAACTCGATAGCTCGTTAAAATAATGTGACAGGCAAAGAACCTAGGAACTGAACTATGTGCTTTAAGCTAGCACAGTAACTTCTTAATTCTATGATTTGTTAAAGGGTAACATAGTGAGGACTATGTTATGTTATCCTTTAACACAATAAATTCAGTTTCCAAAACCCAAATAATATCAACACAACCAACAACTAAAAACCAACCACCAACTTGATCAAAAGTAAAGAGGATTTATAAAAAGCTCTGCAGAAACCGTGCGGTAAATGATGTGATAATGAATCGAAACATATATCACAGCTAGGTATTACATAGCATTAGTAAAATAAAGAATGAACGACATGTAGAGACCAGACCAGATGCTAGATGGAAAATTTGAAAAAAATATCGTACTGAACAGCATAGGTAAACAGAAAAGAGGTACAGAATAAATTAGATCTATGAATCATTAATTCATTACTGCAAACAGAGAAAAAAGGAAGCTCTTACAGATATAACGACAGAAATCAAAGACACAATGCCCATATTTATTATTGAAATGTGAATTATCCTTCACCGACCGACAGAGACACTGCTACGAGCAACAAAACATTGCATGAATCACTAAGTTATCGTCGGATATTGAACCCGATCAGGGTTACCATGTTTTTTTTTACCAAATCGGTAAGTTAAACGACATTGTAGCATGACTACAGAAAGTATGATTTTTTCCGATGGATGGTCAGGTTTCTCAAAAATAGTTGAATAAACAGAAGGTTAGATGGTTTTTCTGATATATTATTTTAATCAACTGAAGATTGACGAACCGTATTTAAAATGACATACTGTGCTTCTTCTTCTTCATGTCGCTCGCAAGACTGGATTTTAGAACTTGTTGGCCCAAAACTACGCCACATCCACGCTGTCCTCGGTGGCAGCGCAGATATCACTTTGGCTGCATGTTTGGACTACAGAGGGCAGAATAGGAGGTGCAGCATAGTTTGCGACACATCCACAAACTGCTGCCGTGCCGTCGAGGTAGCTCCACTTTACCTGGTTGGCGTTACATCTTCCCACTTGTGTCCGGAGACGGTTCAGGGACTTCCAAGTGAACCACCCTGAGGGAGATGCTCCTTTTGTGGCAGATAGTAAGTAGGAGGGGGAAAAGTATCCTGCCACAGTTTGCAACGGCCATCGGCCGGGTTTCCTGGTAGAGACGCTGTCGGTTTTAGGAAGACAAAGCAGTGACTGCTTTTTAGCCGTTGCGTTGGTATTTGTGCGCTAAATAGTGGGTATCTAGTATCAGATTCCTGTTTGTGTTGCTCTTGCGCTTGAAACTTTTCTTCGGACTAGTGTGTATGTTGTGCTTTGCACTGTCAAGATTTTGTTTCCATATGATAATCGGGGGAGTGATATGTAGGTTCGAATGACGTTTTTGCGAAGGTCGCCATTTCGAAAAAAATTGCGAGTGGTATGCCAGTTCGAAAACTCATTAAATCGAAAACCGCTATATTGAATGACGTTATCACGAAGGTCGCCATTTGGAAAAAAAATGCAATTAATGATAAGATTGGGTAGCCCTAAAGTATAGGACAGACACTGCATACAGTTTGACTAATAAGCTTCAGAATAATAACGGATGCATCGCTGACTTGTAGCTGAGACACAGTCCTTCACTGTCGGCATTTTGTTAGGTACCTACTTACATATATTGCTTTTATTTTTTATGTCCTTGTTATTTGACGTCAGCGTCTGTTATTCCCAGATATAGTAACCAGTCGGTTATTCATCGTCTGTCACTGCTAGTAGAGTCATCAAGACTCTAGATATCACATTGTTTGCGAGTCCAGCAATATGGGTAACTACATTGTTAGCATTGGTAGGATGTGCATTGATTTTGCGCAAAAATTCAGTAGCCGACGAAGAACATCAATCATCTGCCCAGCCTTTTCCCAACTATGTTGGGGTCGGCTTCCAGTCTTACCGGATGCAGCTGAATACCAGTATTTTACATGGAGCTACTGCCTATCCTCGACAACCCAGTTAATGCAGGGTAAGACTGGTTGTCAGACTTTGTTACCAACGAGGAGCATCTTGGAACATATTTTAATAAGGAATAGCAATGGGCTCGCTACGTTACCATGGGGCTTAATTACAACTGGCGATAAATGTGGGTGTTCTGTTTTAATAATGCCGCCACACACCTCTGCCCAACCCTTCTACGGGGAATCGGTGGAATACAGGCTTGCTTGATGGATGTTATCTTTGTTAATGTTCCAAAACATTGTATTCAAAAGTTTTTCAAAATAGTTTACTCTAGAGAATTTTACTAAAATTCAAATCGACTTACTTAAGTTAGTCATCATTACCTACATAACTCATTGAAATGTCGATTAAATCCCTTCGCTCTACATAAGTTACTAGAACAGTGATATCCTGTTGTCAAGCAATTAATAATAATAATAATAACCCCACCGCAGTATCTCTACGTTGACGTCGTGGTGGGGCTTGCGTGCTCCGAATTCTAGGTCTGTTCCTGTAGAGTTTACTCTGCCGGAACAGGTCTAGGATGAGAAGCCAGACCAAGAGAGATACAGAAACCCGCAGGGCAGCATGTGGCGAGCTGTTGGGCAGTAGCGACCCCACGGACCCTATCTCCCGGGAGAAGTCTTGTTCCTCACCTCTCGCTTGCCTTTATTGGCCGGCTGGAGTGAACAATGACGGGAACAGAGCTCCCACCTCATTCTTGCCTTTATTGGCTGGCTTGAGTGGAGATTCGCAAGAGCAAACGTGCTCGGAGGAAGGAAGTATTCCAGTAAGTGTTTGTAGGGATCTTGACCATCTTCCGGGCTCTGGGATTGTTCTGAGAACCGTGGAATACCTCTCCACTCCTCACAAGCACCTCAGGACATGTTGCTCCCTTGCCGCTACGACACTATGTGCTAGCGACCGTTTTCGGGGGCCCATTATTGAGTGTGCAAGTCACCCCTGCCATTTTTTTTCCGTGTATAATAATAAAACATTGATCAGGCAGGGGCCATAGTCCTTTCATAGTTCTAGGTAACCAGTCCACAGCCACCCAAACCCATAGCCCAATATGTTTTGTTTCCATGTTCTGCAATAGTCCTGCACCAACCGGGGGTTGTCCTTGGGTGCACTTGCATAGTACAGGGATAATCGTCGGTTGGTGCCTCCTCATAATTTAAAATTGTCTAAGGGGCCTCTGCGAGTTGGCTTCGGCCCCTCGTACGCCTTCCATAAGTCCGGGACCCCAGGGTCCCGAGATACGTCGAAGACACTTTAAAAATAATAATAATAACCCCACCGCAGTATCTCTACGTTGACGGCGTGGTGGGGCTTGCGCGCTCCGAATTTTAGGTCTGTGCCGGTAGAGTTCACTTTGCCGGAACAGGTCTAGGATGAGGAGCCAGACCAAGAGAGATACAGAAACCCGCAGGGCAGCATGTGGCGAGCTGTTGGGCAGTAGCGACCCCACGGACCCTATCTCCCGGGAGAAGTCTTGTTCCTCACCTCTCGCTTGCCTTTATTGGCCGGCTGGAGTGAACACTGACGAGGAACAGAGCTCCCACCTCTTTCTTGCCTTTATTGGCCGGTTTGAGTGGAGATTCGCAAGAGCAAACGTGCTCGGAGGAAGGAAGTATTCCAGTAAGTGTTTGTAGGGATCTTGACCATCTTCCGGGCTCTGGGATTGTTCTGAGAACCGTGGGATACCTCTCCACTCCTCACAAGCACCTCAAGACATGTTGCCCCCTTGCCGCTACGACACTTTGTGCTAGCGACTTTTTCGGGGGCCCATTATTGTGTGTGCAAGTCACCCCCTGCCATTTTATCCGTGTATTACAAAACATTGATCCGGCAGGGGCCATAGTCCTTTCATAGTTCTAGGCAACCAGTCCACTTTAGCCACTCAAATCCATAGTCCAATCTCTTTATTTCCATATACTGCAATAGTCCTGCACCAACCGGGGATTGTCCTTGGGTGCACTTGCATAGTGCGTACAGGGATAATCGTCGGTTGGTGCCTCATTTCATTGAAAGCGTCTAACGGGCCTCTGCGAGTTGGCTTTGGCCCCTCGTACGCCTTCTAAAGGTCCGGGACTCCAGGGTCCCGAGAATTGTCAAGACACATAATAATAATAATAATATCCTTGGACATTTCACACAACGCCATCTAGTCCCAAGCTAAGCAACCTAATGCTTGTGTTATGGTAACGAGATGGCTGATAAACTACTTATACATATACATTTTTTTTTTCTTTGTAAATACATACATATTATAGATAGAAAAACACCCAGACTCGGAACAAATACTTGTAGGTCGTACAAATATTTGTTCCGTGCGGGAATCGAACCCGCGACATGCTGCGCAGCAGTCAATCGCTCAACCACTGCGCCAACAGTGTCGTCAAATTGAAATACCTGCTTATTATTACGTGATCGTAACATTTAATAACAACCACAAAACATGACGCATACACACATTTCTTGCGAGGCTAACCTCTGGTAGAGGCTAACCCTGCTAACAGACATATCTGGTTACTGGAGTGTCAATCATTGTAATGAGTTTGACCAACGAAGTATCATTCGCTGATACGCCCATGGTGACATAATATCACATTGTCCATATCGATAATTCAAGGCTTTTCAAATCTTACCTATTCAATATTTTCAGATTGTAAACGTTTACTATCTACTGAACGCAGGGAAACAGGGATGTTGTAATAACCATCACATCAAACTTGGCAAGATTGGTTGTGTTAGGGGCAAGCGTAGAATCCGGAGTCCGGAGCTCCGGACTACACGCGTAGCATGACCACCATAGAAACAGGTTTTGTCGACGGAAGAATAGACAAAATGACAGATTGTAGAAATCTATACGCATTCTACGCATCTAAACATGGCAATTTGTCATTTTGTCTATTCTTCCGTCGACAAAACGTCGTCAGCTACGCGTGCTCCTACAAATCCGAGAAATTCCTAAAGAAAAAAATACAATAATTGCCGGCACGAGTCGTGAGCACAAATTCCATATTAACTTTAATTGCCCTCGTCAGCTTGCTCTTGTATTCTGTTTTCTATCTGTATATAGGTAAATATTCTTGATCATAAATGTATTGATTTAATTGCTCCCACCCATGTGCAACCTACCGTGATAGGAAATAATATTCGCTAGGTTTAAGATTAAAGTTTGTGCTCACGACTCGTACCGGCAACTATACCTACCTACTTACTTATTTTGTTTAGTCATAGAGGATGCATCTGCTTATTCTATTATCAGTTATCACATCACTCTTAAAACATGTTGTTCTTGCTCATAATCTACAACAGATTAGGTAATTACGTCATCAAACCACACAATCTCATCTCCTCTTTATAAAACGCTAATTAATAATTTGACTACCTACTATTAAGGTAGCTGATGACCTGATACCTCATTAGATTATTAGATAAGTCAACGTAACCCGCAACGTGTTGGTTTACGTTGAACGACTGTACTCATTAGAATATCTTGGGGACAAAATTAAGACAAAAGGTCCACTAAGTAAATACCTATTATCTTGTAAAGGTTCTAAGCGTTCGACTGGTGTACCGTTGCCTGGAGAGTTAGCCCTGCTTCCAACCACCAATCTTCTGACTGGCTTTTAACAAGTGCATTCATCTACTTGCATTATATAAATTCCCTTAAAAGTAGCTTCAGCCTACTCGAGAGTAGTCGAGAGTTCAAGAATAACTAGTAACCAGTCATGGTATTCTCAACCTGTCAGATAAACACATCAAGGGAAAATCGTCACTATACGTTTGGGAGCGGGGTATGCTGCATTGTCCTGATTGTCATAAGTCCTAAAAGCAATAATGGCGTAAACTTTCTGAACAATGTTTGTGTGATTGATTTTGAAACCCGAAACGTGTCAGTTTGCGTTTGAGTTAGCTGATAGCGGGGCAGAACCAATGAGTCAGCGGTTATAACTTGCAACTGGTGATTTCATCTGTTTGTATAGTGCCTTGTGGCAGTGCTACTTCAAACTTGTAATGTTTCTAATGTGATATACATAATATATACAAGCATGGTAGCGTTTGTTTTGGCTTCTGGGGCAAATAAACAGAGAGTCGTACAAAGAAAGGCACGTGTAACTGAAGATTAAATAGTGTTTTAAATGGAATATTATTGATGTTTGCACACCTATTACCTCTGAACATAAAGCTAATGTTCTGTGCCTACTAGTGGCGAAAGTATTTTGTCTAGGAGTCTAGGATATGTTGTAATTGTTGACTGTGAGTGCATATTTAGTTTACAAATAGTAGGTAGGTACTGTGAGAGCATGCTTTACATTTATAGACAGATACCAATAATACAGGGTCAAATTAAAATAGGTAGTGAAACTCCGCCAACGTGACTGGTATTGATCGATATCTAAACACGACAAAATAAAAAGATTTTATTATTTTTTTGGGTTGAAGTGTGAGTTGATAAAATTTGTTTTATCAAGTTGAGTTATCTGTACCCATCAAGTCTGTGAACTTTACAAAAAAAAAAAAAAAAAAAATTCTAAGTGACTAGGTACAGTAGGCCTACCGGCGGTTGATGACCCCAAAAAAACATCATCAAATTAGTTTCTGTTTTGTTTGATAAAACAACATACAGGATAATTTTTTAAGCAGTGCGCAAATTTTCACATGGTGTTCTACCCATGAATATGAACAACTTTCACTATCGAACTAACTCTGAAATCGCGAAAATAAAATCAGCTGTTCAGTACATTTATCTACACCAAACTCGTCAAATAAGGAGCAGCTGATTTTTTTTCGCGATTTCAGGTTTGGTCCCATAGTAAAAGTTGTTCATATTCATGGGTAGAACACCCTGTGAAAATTTGCGCACTGCTTAAAAAATTATCCTGTATTTAGATACCATCATGTCAGCGGAGTTTGGCTAGCAAATTAAATAAATAAATAATAATAATAAATATCCTTGGACATTTCACACAACGCCATCTAGTCCCAAGCTAAGCAACCTAATGAGATGGCTGATAAACTACTTATATACATTTTTTTTTTGTAAATACATACATATTATAGATAGAAAAACACCCAGACTCGGAACAAATACTTGTAGGTCGTACAAATATTTGTTCCGTGCGGGAATCGAACCCGCGACATGCTGCGCAGCAATCAATCGCTCAACCACTGCGCCAACCGTGTCGTCAATTAAATACGACGCTGTATGTAAAGCATGTTCTAACAGTCACCTCACAACGTTTATTAAACACTCAACGATTTTCCATTAGGCATGATCATTAAGTGGCATATTCATTGACATAGGTACTAAGAAGTAGATTTTAATTAAATATTCTAACACTTACCTACCCTGTCGGACTTCTAAACTCTTCCACATAAATAACGCTAAGTAAAACTTCTACCCTAGTCTAATTTAATCATAATATAAATTATATCATCATCATCAACTCAGCCTATCGCAGTCAACTGCTGGACATAGGCCTCTCCCATTAATTATATATTTAATCATAATTAATTAAGTTTGTAAATTATCGTATCAAATGTTGTCTGGTATGGCAGATATCACTACTACCACCATGAATCCTAAATCCTAATCCTAACTGATATTATAGATGCGAAAGTGAGTTTATTTGTTACGCTTTCACTCTAAAACGGCTGAACGGATTTGGATTAAATTTGCCGCATGGGTTAGACCATGACCTGGAGGACATAATAGGCTACTTTTCATCCTGCATCGCAGATAAAGTATTATGAACGCCGCGATGCCTCGATAGATAAAATTTCGCGGTCTGAAATCGCCATACGCTGATCCTTTTCTGATTGACAAGGCCTTATTACCAGTTACTGACTAATATCTTGTCGTACCACAAGCCTATTGTAACTATCCAAATTCTTACACTCATATGACATCTTTCCAGGTGCTAACAGCGAACATAGGGACTCTACTCGACCTATACGGAGTCGAGAAAGGATTGGACCACTTCAGGTCCTCACAGGAGCTTACCTTCGACGAGTTCCGCTACTACCTGCAGCATGAAGTCTTCAGCTCTTTGCCCAAGACCACCACCTTGCCAATAGTCAGGGACTATGAGAAGAAAATTAGTGAGGTAAGTTTACGGATTTTTTTTTTATTGAAACTGGTTTATGAATGGTGTAAAGGTGTTATGTATGGTTAGAAATGGGGTGAATGAGAAGGCTGCTGATAAAGATGTTTGGAAGAAGAGAAGTCAGCGCTGATCCCAAATGAAATGGGATAAGTATGGGAAGATAAGATAACTTAAATAACGCACAATCTCTTAATGGGTCATTGTACTCATCATTATGAACAACTTTTACTATGGGACTAAACCTGTAATCGCGAAAAAAAAATCAGCCGTTCCCTACATTTATGTTCGCATACTCGTCAAACTATGTAAAATATGGCTAATTTATAGAGTAGGGGAAAACCAAACGATGGATGGACTGTGTGAAAGATGATTGGCTATAGAAAGAGAGTGACTATACCGAGATGACGACTAATCACAGACAATATAAGTCCGTGCGACTAATAGAAAAGTATGGAAAAAAGGGACATGTTGAGCCGGCAGGAGAATGATGATGATGACTCGCCAAAATGTAGGGAACAGCAGATTTTTTTTTCGCGATTTCGTTGTTGGTGCAATAGTAAAAGTTGTTCATAATGATGAGTATAATGACACCGGCTTTCATAATAAAAAATTTAAAAAATATCCCTGCTATTTCTACACCTATTGCTACCAATTCTGCTGATATAATCCAGTCTTCCACAATAATGAAGGGGAACGCAGTAAATTCTATGCCGGAATTTTTCCACTGACCTTCGGAAAATGCGAGTGAGGGAGAGATGCTAATTTCTCCATAATAAATAGGATGATGTATAGGTATTGGATTCGATTTCGACGTACGACGAAGTCGGGCGAGGCGAAGTTAGGTATGTGCATAGTTATAGGCCACACATCAAATTCAATCTAACTACTTCGTCCCTGCTTATTTGATTATTTTCTTTATCGTTTGCTCAATGTTCTTTCCTTTTGTATTCTTTAGATTCTCCATTCCAAACATCCATCATGCACTGTGGTCCTCTGATTAAAAACCAAAACCATTATCTATTAAAAGATTTATTATAACTAGCCCCTGCTTCGTATGGTTTTTACGACTTGACAAGATAATGTCTTTAATACATCTAGTTAAATATTAATGTATTCACACATAAACCTTCTGGAATAAATTCTCTAAATGACTGTGAAAACCACATCAAAATGCGTTGCGTAGTTTAGAAGAACAACGCGGTCACACAGACAGACACGAAACTCGATTGCAAATTAAGTAGATTATAATACGTCCCCAACATCATTAGTGGTCCCCCAATGAATTGATAGATACTAAACTTTTGGTCGACAGCTACACTAATGAACTTCGACTAGGTACTTACTTCGGATTGCGTGACTGTTCCCCGTGGCACTATTCTGTTTCTGTGCCCATGGTTTTCTTCAGGCGGACGTCAATTAGTGCGATGGAACCATTATGTACCGCTAAAATACACAATTAGTTTCAAACACAAATGTTTGCTTCTGTATGAATCTAATAGTCGAATCCTTCTATATTAAGAGTTTGGTTTTTTGTTTGTTTGCATGTTTGAACGCGCTAATCTCTGGAACTACCAGTTGGATTTGAAAAAATATTTTTGCATTTGATAGCCCAATTTTCGAGGAAGGTTGCAGGCTATTTAACATCACAACCCTTACGAGCCGAGCAAAAAGAAATCAAAGAAAAAAAAGAACGCTAAGCAAAAACGAAGTAATACTTAGCGCGGGCAGGCGATGCAATGCGACGGGGTGCGTCGGGGAACATTAAATTTCACGCGGGTGAAGTCGCGAGCAGAAGCGAGTATTATAAATGTGAAAGTTTGTATGTTTGGATGTTTGGTCAATCACGCAAAAACGGCTGAACGCATATTCCCACTGCTGGGACAGAGGCCTCCTCTCTTCTAGAGGGAGTACCTTTTTTTTTTTTTTTTTTTTTTTTTTTTTGAGGGTGGGAAATCATCAAATAACTTCTCCCGCTCTGGGTGGAGCGGAAGGGCGTGTCAGACTTTTACTGACTAAAACCCACCCGTGTTCCTTCAGTTGCCTATGCCAGGGCCGCGGTAACCCCTTCAGACAACCCGCGACCCCAGCGGCGTCGGCCCTATTGGACCCCGTCACTTGCTGACATCTCTTTGAGGCGCGCGTGGAACACAACGCGCCGTCGACTCGGGCCTGGTCCTTACCGGACGGCGAGCTACCCGCTGCTCACCGTCCGCAGGCCCGCGCCTACGGTGGCCGGAAATCGCCCCGCGATTCCCGCCGCCCAGGGCGTCTCCTGCGGCGACTGAGGGCGTGAGGCTGCCTCTCCCTCACGCGTTCCGCCTCCTCCTTCGCGAGCATCACTGCTTCGCAGAAGGAGGTGACGGCCTCCCATGCACTCTCGCTCCGCACCATGGCCTGGACTAGGCTCGGACGCGAGAGATCGCCGCCGCCGATCGCCTCCGTGAGAACACGGCGGTGCTCTGCCCAAGCCGGGCAGACCTCCACTGTATGCTCCACCGTGTCCTCCGGGCGATCCACACAATGGTAACACCCGGGCGTTTCCTCCCGCCTTATGCGAAACAGGAACCTCCCGAAACAACCGTGTCCGGTGAGGACCTGCGTCAGGCGGAAGGTGAGGACGCCGTGGCGCCTCTCTAACCACTCCTCAAAGAGGGGACTTATCGCCGCAATTGTGGCGTGCCCATAGAGGGAGTACCTAGGCTGTAATCTACCACTCGGTCCCAGTGCGGGTTGGTAGGTGATGTCTTCGAATTTATGGTTCTAGGACATGCCGGTTTCCTTACGATGTTTTCCTTCAGCGTTTTGCGAGCAGTGGTGATGAAATTATTTACACAAAGTAAAGCGCTTTCGAAGTTCCGAACCCACGACCTACAACTCGTAAGTTGGGGCCGTTACCACTGGGCCAGCACAGCTCTGACTGTGAACGCTTTTGGATGAAATTTGGTAGACAGGTAGACCATGACCTGGGTTAGGACATTGGATACTTTTTATCCCGGGAACATACCCGTGGGATAATTTCCGACCTCCACGCTAATGGAGCCGCGGGCAACAGCTACGAGTAGTAGAGCTGAATAAATTGTATGTAAAACTTTATCACATGAACGGCCTATAAACTTATGGGTTTTGTTTTAACTTATGACTATTATGAGCTTATGATTGTTCGAAACTTTAGGTTAGTAATGATTAAATTCGTAATTAAATACATAATACGTAAACCAATTAGAAGGTCGAATTCATGGAAGATTAATCATGAGGAAAACGCGCGTTTTAGTGGTAGACAATCCTTTGTAAAAGTAATTAATTATGTGTTCCACGTTGACGTAATGCTAAGACTAACAATAAGATAAAGGATCATGAATCATGAATGCAAGAATTTCCTCTATAACTTGTCTAACTTCAGAAAATACTAAATAAGTACCTACAGTAGACCATTCTTGAATGTTTGCTGGATAGTCACGTCACGCTGATATGAAACTAGGTACTTTTTTTAATTATTTAAATAGAATGTTGAAGTTTGGTGTACCTCAAGGGACTGTACTGGGGCCCCCATTATTTGTAGTGTATATAAACGATCTTCCAAAAAATGTAAAACACCCCACAGTACTGTTCGCTGATGATAGCACAATAGTAATTAAAGCAGATGACTCTTATAATTATGAACAAGAAATTAATGATACGTTAAGACAAACGATTGAATGGCTAGAGGCGAACAATTTACAAATTAACTTAGAGAAGACTAATATTATGCATTTTAATCAACGACAAGCACGACAACCTCCACTGAATATTAATTATAAAGGCATTTCAGTTACCACAACATCCAGCACAAAATTCTTAGGTTTGATGATAGACAGCAAACTCACGTGGAAATTACAGGTTGAAGAAATATGTAAAAAAATCAATAGTTTCTCTTTTGCTCTTTATAAGCTAGCCAAATTTGCTAATCGTTATGCCGTACTAACTGCCTATCATAGCTATGTAGAGTCTGTTCTGAGGTACGGAGTAATTTTCTGGGGAAACTCCACCGACAAAAATGATGTGTTCATTGCACAGAAAAAATGTGTACGCGCAATATGCAACTTGCGCTCATGGGACAGTTGTAAGCCATACTTTAAATCATTAAAGCTTTTAACATTTCCGTCAATATACATTTACGAAATGGCAGTATTTGTTAAAACAAACCCACGGCTTTTTGAAATTAGGCCCCCCGCAAACTCACGTTTGAGAAAAAGGGAATCTAACATTCTCAGTGTTGGTCGCAGTCGAACAGCTCTTTTCCGCAAAAGTATTTATCAAATGGCTCCATTATTATACAATAAAATTCCCCGAGAAATAAAGAATCTTAATTTAGTTATTTTTAAAAAACGTCTGAAATTTTTTTTAATTAATAAATGTTATTATTCAATCACTGAATTTATGGAGGATAATTGCTGACAATGTTATTTTAAATTTGGACATAATTGTATTTTTATTTTATTGTTTGACATTTTAATTATAAGTACCTACCGACATTTAATAATTTCTGTAATAATAAATTTCATTATTCTTGTATTTAATATTTGTATGCTTGCGAGTAGAATGCAGCGCACTAACACTATCATTAGACCTTATAAACTATGTACCTGCATTGTGACAAATAAAATGATTTGATTTGATTTGAGAAAACGTGTTTAAGTGGTAATCTTTTAGAGGTCCCCGAAACGATTAATATTGCCATTAATTTGTATTGTAGTAATATTGTCAATCGCTTCAATAGCCTTTGGTACACGATCAATTTGCGTATCAATGTGTATCAATCACGACAATATTGAAAACTGCAATAATTGATCGGTTCGGAGACCCACGCCACGGCATTTTTTCAATTGGTTTTCGTGCTCGTCGTACATTGTACTTACCTACAGGGTGTAAGGGACAGCCCTCCGCAAACTTACAGGGTGCATTCAGCTCCTCATTTTGAATCATATTCCACCGTAAATTTTCTCATTTTTTTCAGTTACATTTTCATTATTTCAATGTAAAATTGCAGTGTGTGTTCGCAGCACTCCATTTATGTAAAAAAAACTGCAAAAAAAAACAGCAAAAAGAAAACCAGCAATGGATGTTGAAATACTCTCACCAACGACGCGTGAAATCAGCAGTTCACTTTCTGTCTACCTACAGAGTTCATCGAACTCACTGTATACCTATTACTTACCCCTCCCAACCAGTAACAAACGCTCCGATTTGTGCACAAAAACACAAACAAATCAAGTTTATTGGATACCCTTAACTTTCCTGAAATAATTTCATGTACCGGTCATCTTAGTATGATATACTGAATCCACCCCGTCAGTCTGCGGAGGGCTGTCCCTTACACCCTGTATATATTTTCAAAATAATTGACGTAACCAATATTTTGGTGTCTGTGAAGTTTCTTGGCCGTCCTTCTCCTTAGGAACCTACTGCGCTTTGGAATGGGCGACTAGCTTCATCTTTCTGACTGACCGACCCCTTGACAATTCAAAAGTGCCTGTTGGTACTTGAAATAAATGTTTTGAGTTTGAGTCACTTTGAGTTGAAGGAATACTAAAGTGTTTGAATTTTTGAAACGATAGGCCGCACGTCATTGGTAACAAAACCAGTATACGCTGACCTCTTATTCTATTGAAACTCCGTACTTCACTAGGCTAGCTTGAGGTCAAAGTGTTACCACAGACATGCAGTCTACAGTACAAACATGCATAGTTACACAGTCAGTTTCTAAACGATCTATTAGTTAATTTAGGCTTGTCGTTCATTGTAATATCTCATTTACAATGTACATATTGTCTAATTGTCTACAATCTTGCTAAAACTTCTTGAATGGTAAACTCAAAAGCGGATTTCTACTTGGTTGCACAGCTTAAAAAGCAATTGAATGATATGGATATTGGTGGATTTTTCAATTAATGTCAAGTTGAATTCAACAAACAGTGGCCTTAAGCTGAGCGTCCACTGGTCCGCGCCGGCCGCACCGCCCGCACGGCACGCAACGGATTGAACGGATTTGCCGATGGCATGCGTCCACTGTCCACCTGGTCCGCCCCGGCCGGCCGGAACGGATTTGCCGGTGTCATGCGTCCACCATTTTTATTTATTCTGAGTGTTTTTGTTGTTGTCAGTAGACGTCGCGCGTTGTCATGGAGATTGACGAAGATTATCAGTGTTGCTTGTTCCTCAGAAGAACGACAAGCATAGAAGTAGTGCTTAAATAGCAACTGAACTCAATATATTTGTTTCATTTTGACTTATGGAGCCGCTATGATGCAAAAGAAGGACACGTATACAGAAGACGTTTCGAAATTCTGTAGGTTGTCATTCATTTTATTCTGACTAGTGATGTACCCACTAAATTTCAACGTCGATAGAATTTACAATGACATTCTTTCTTATACTGCCAAGAAATAATAACCGTAGGTACACCCGGCTACACATCAAACTATACATTTCCAGTTTACACTGACCGCTCATTGTAAGGAAATCCTATACAATGCGAGATCAGCTTATACTGGAAAT
This sequence comes from Cosmia trapezina, assembly GCA_905163495.3. Taxonomy (NCBI): domain Eukaryota; kingdom Metazoa; phylum Arthropoda; class Insecta; order Lepidoptera; family Noctuidae; genus Cosmia; species Cosmia trapezina. The sequence continues at coordinate 20,974,209 of LR991032.1, read as the reverse complement.
GTATAGTTTGATCTGTAGCCGTGCGTACCTATAATTTTGAATTAACTAAGCATCCTTATGATCCCAATACTTAATATATTCGTTCAAAATGAAACAATACTTTAAGTATGAACTAAATAGTTCGTCATCATCATCACCAAAGTCTTCCTTGGTTCCCGACAGCTCTTCATGTATTAAATCTGACCCGGCTAAACCAGAATGTATTTAAATGCCATAATAACTGATGCGTTTATTGAAAACAAGTGGGAGACATTCGGTTTTGCAAATGTTTTTAGCAACTTACTTTCTCATATTTATTTGAATTTTAGATTACATCATAGACTACTCAACAAAGTCTAGGGAACAACGGTATTCAAAGTACCTAATAATTTTTATTTTAATACTTTTTCATTATGTATTATTTTAAATCAGTGAAGCGTAATTTAATAGAGATTTGAATTATTTGATTAAATAAAATGGTTGTTAGTGAAAAAATAAAATTTATTATGAAATTCAAAATGGTATCAAAGCGACAAAAACTTTTTGTACATAAAAAAATAAATAACGACCAGATAATATTTTAAATAAAAAAATAAAATGCCTAGCAACTTTAATAATCTGTTAGGCGAATTCCAGCCCACACCATAATCATTCCGCCCTGGTACGAATGAACTTCCTGAGGATTCTGGAATCGGCTCTGGCGACCAGGAACTCGCCAAAAGCGCAGTCTTCTTGAATCGGGATGGAATCCAATTATTTCTGAATTTGTTATTGTCATCTGTGTCAAGGATTCCTAAAACAAACAGTTCTCAATAAAATTTATGTAAGATTTTTTATCAACATTTTTATTTAGGTAAATAGTTTTTTTTGTATGTCTTACCTGACTGATGTGAGATGATTTCACGAGATGTCAAGATCAGTGGCGATTCATTAATCTGTACCGATGTACTAGGTCCTGTTTCAACTTCCATTGCTACGGGATCCTACAATTACGTATTTTTTATTAAAAATAAATAAATAAATTTGCACACGATTATATTTCCGACTGGGATAATTAGAAGAATGATATCGCATCAATGATATTTTTAATATATCATTGTATCGCATATATCAAGTGAACATATTTCTGAAATGTTATACCTGTCTTCATGTTAGATTGCTGTTGATGATGAGCGGTTCTTTTAATTTGCAGTACTGCGCTATGTCCTTCTTCGCAGACTTCCATAAGTATTTCCTGTAATGTAATAAATCAAGTTTTAATTTGAACGGGATACTATTTATTGCCAATAAAATACCTTAATTATATCATAATACTGGATAAATTTTTTATCATGCACCAAATGGAAATGGGAGATTGTACTCATCATTATGAACAACTTTTACTATGGGACCAAACCTGAAATCGCGAAAAAAAATCAGCTGCCCATAGTAAAAGTTGTTCATAATGATGAGTACAATCTCCCATTTCAATTTGGTGCATGATAAAAAAATCATCCTGTATATCAGACCATTTCATCTGTTCTATCCATAACAAATAATGTAGGAACAGCATGTTCTCTAAGTGACAACTTAAAGAACATGCTACATCCATTTCATAGGTTCATTACCAAATGAATACAAAGTAAAATGCTTGGAGCATATTATGTGGCTGTGCTTTTTGGAGTCCAATTTCGTCTACCAATACAATTTATCCATTTTTTTTTCACATCGTCTAGGAAATCTGTAAAAGAAAAGTATCGACAACATTATTTACGTCACTATGGCTGATCAAGATAACCCCAAAACAATTTCCGAATATTCGCTAATAACTTCTATTGGAATAAATATTACGACTGGTTTCAGCTATATAGTGACACAGCAATATTTGTTATGTATTTATATTCGTTTATCAGATCATATGCAACAAGAAATTGAGCAAAAACTTACCGATGGAAGGTCAATATTTATTGTTCATTTTATTTTCGCTATGAATGGGACTTGCAGCCCCCAACCACACAAGAAATTGCTCCACAGCGTCCACACACTCACTATTTGTAGTTAAACAAAGAATTCATGCAATCTAACAGTAGAAATATTATTAAAACATCGCAAAACCATGGAAGATTACGACAAACACGTAAACAATGAACACGCGAATAAGTCAGGTAGTTCAATGAACGAACTGTCAGGCATTGAAACAAAGTACTATCAAATTTGGCCGCGCCATACTATAACTTTTTTAACCAAATGACAATCGATCTTGTGACCATGCCAAGAAAGTAAAACAAAGAGTAAAACATTTATCTCTTTCCCACATCCTTTATCGTACCTAATAATAGAACGGGAATAAAGGTAGTTACAGAATTCTGTTTTTAGCCTTCCTTCTATGCTTTGTTATTGTTCTGAGGCTTGTTCGCAAAAGATGACTGCAGTTGCCAGGGGGGTGAAACCATCAGACATCTGACAGTAAATATTAAATGTATGGAAGGTGGCGACATCCAGTTCACGTTTTGAAAACTTTTAATAAAAAGTATACTATTGCTTGATAGATGGAGCTTTTAATAATAATAACTTGCAATAACAAGATGACAGATTGGCACTTGACACAATTCAAATTTCAAAGTTTTTTGAAGTTTCCGTGCTGTCGTTCGTTCGTTACTGCTTATAACTATTTTCGGATTTCTCGAGAGATTTGCATTGATTGTTGGATTTTGTGAGACCTGGCTTTACTGTTAACTCTGTTTTCGACCCTGATACTTTGTTCACCGATTGACCCATAGGCTGCTTCCGTCCCTGGACTTCGTGATACTTTCCTACTGATTGACCCCGCTTTCTCAACCTGCGGTTGTGTACTCGATTTGGATATTGTTGGTTACATGCAGACTAAAAACATGCAGAAAAACGCTATTTTGGATGTGAAAAAAAAAAAGAAGAAAATATTGAAAAATAGTGGTTAAATCAATTTGTGACTTCTAACCTGCACGTTGCATAAAAATAATAAGCTAGATTTTATTGTTAATCGGGTTATTACAAGAATCATTCATAGTTGGTGCACAGGTTTAAACAGAATTTTATCTGGAAAATTAGCAATTTTGATCGGGGGATAACGTAAAAGTCAAAGCAGAACGCTATTTTAATGTACACATAAACGTAGTGTTTACAAAAATAAAAAGAAGTAAATATTATTAAGGGAATTGTTCTTTTATTTAAAATAAATTCCTACCTAAATACAAATAAATACATGGCACCTACCTAATACCTATATCCATTTGCAATTAAGTATACTGCCATCTAGCGGATAATAGAATTAATTGTCTAGTTGGTATCAGTGCCATCTATTTTTCACGTAATTTACATACCAGACCGGTATTTACTATTCCAGATATTAGTGTATAGTCTATGGCAGTTGCCTCTGCCGTTGACGCGTGCCGCTCATGTCTATGAGCACGAGTCTAAACCTGTCTAAACATTATTATTATTTTTTAATTTTGATAATAAAGCACAACAGAAATGCAGTCAGAAACCAGAAACTCAATTTTGTTTTTAATTTGTTTATACAACATTAGTTTTTGTTTATACTAAACCCGAAAAGGGGTCATTGTACTCATCATTGAAAAAAAAAATCTGCTGTTCAGTACATTTATCTACATCAAACTCGTCAAAATGTACTGAACAGCTGACTTTGACGAGTTTGATGTAGATAAATGTACTGAACAGCAGATTTTTGTTTCACGATTTCAAGGTTGGTCCCGTAGAAAAAATTGTTCAAAATGATGAGTAGAATGACCCCTTTTCGGGTTTAGTATAAACAAAAACTAATGTTGTATAGACTAGTCTTTATGCATATAAGGACTAGTCTAGATAAAAAAACATTGTAAATGTTATGCTTCGTCAATCCCTAGAATCAGTAGGATGACACTGACAGATACGATGAGTTCAAAAATGCGTTCCGTGCCGGTGACGTCACCGGCATTCCTTATGACGTCACCGGCACGCATCGCCTTTTTTGCTCATATATGCCGGCGTTCGGTGCGGCCGGTAGCGATAGTGGACGCAGTGCTATATAAATTCATACAGAGCAAACCAAAATCCGTTGCGTGCCGTGCGTGCGGTGCGGCCGGCGCGGACCAATGGACGCTCACCTTTAGTCAGAGTTTTTATGCTTACTCGATCGCTTTTACGTTAAGGCGGAGATTTCTTGAAAACGGTAAAAAAGGTGGTTTTTTAAAGCTGCTCATACAGTGATGGAACTCAAAACATAATTAAACATATTTTAATGCACAAAAAAAAAGCTCAAACATACCTTTAAATACTATTTAAAAGAAGTTTATCCCTTCATTAACAATTATAATTAAAAATATACCATAAAATGTGAAATGCCAAACTGCATCCAGTGATGGATTATTTATTATCAAATAGTTAATTTCTAATTTTATACGATTATAATTGCACTTTTACGACATAATTTCGATGCGCGTGAGAGTTTTCTGTATCGTGCGTCAAACTAGACAGCCTCGCCATTTCACTTACACACCGAGCTAAACCAAACCATGCTTGGATGCAGGGCCTTAACGTTAACTTACGTCAAAATCAAAAAATAAAAAAAAATCAAAATCAAAAGTTCTTTATTCAAATTAGGCTGAGAATCAGCACTTTTTGAACGTCGAAATTACAGTAAGACAGTCCCCACAAAACGCCCGCCCTTCACCACTTCCTAGTGCTTTAGCTGGGAAGAAGAAGTAGCGGAACAAACTCCCCAGCAGCACAGCTGTCTGTTCAGTTAGAAGAACTAGATTCTATACAATAGTACCTATGCAAAATAATTTACGCAACACAATACATTAAATTATATTTTTGTCAAATAAAATAAACAATTTTAGTACTTAACTCATGTAACCTGTCATTATGTAAGCTGATCCTGGAGAAAGAACATAACATAAACATTGTCTTGAGTTAATCACAGCGACCAACTATTCTTATCGTTTAAGTAATCGTTGATAGAATAGTATGCCTTTGAACAAAGATTGGATTTAACTTTAATTTTAAACGCATTAAAAGGCAAATCTAGCAAAGAAGAAGGTAGCTTGTTATAAAAAGTTATACCAAGACCAACAAATGAGTTATGAACCTTATGACAATTTGTATGAGAGAAAAATACATCATGGTGATGATCTGATCAATTAGGACACATGTACCTATTTAGATGTTTTCGAAATCCTAAAAAATAACATAATAATTGGGATGACTTTTGACCAAAACAAGGAAAATACTTTTATATTGACTTGCTAGAAATTCCACTTATTCAAAACTATAGCTTTCGCCCGTGACTTCGCCCGTGTGGAGGTCGAAAATTATCTCACGGGAAAGTACGCACGGCTACATACAGATCAAGCTATACATTTCTAGTATAAGCTGATCTCGCATTGTATAGGATTTCCTTACAATGAGAGGTCAGTGTAAACTGGAAATGTATAGCTTGATGTGTAGCCGTGTGTACAACCGGGAGTGTACACACGGCTACACGGTGTGTGTGTATATAATCCAGGTCATGGTGTACCCGTGTGCTAAATTTTATCTAAATCCGTTCAGCCGTTTTAGCGTGAAAGCGTAACAAACCAACAAAAAAACTCACTTTCTCATTTATAATATTAGTTAGGATAGTTAGGATGACACTCGGCAATAATCGCTATGGCTAATCGGATCACAAGTTCCGAAGATTACCCCTTAAATACAAACTCACAAATTCTACAACAAATCCCCATTATTTTCTCAGCGAAACGAAATGTCTAGAGCAGGCAGGCAAGAGTCAGCTAAACGTTTCCGCAGCTACAAATGCAGTCGGCAAAACGTTAGCTCAAGTGTCTAGGTTCTCGGCTCCGCGACCATGGTATTGATTTCCGCTAAAGTTGTCTGGAGCGTGATATACACTTCTATGTCCGTCTGTTGACATAGAAAACACTTGCCCTGCCCACTGCCTCCCTAATAGTCGCTCCCCTAGCCACAAAACTAATATGAATCTGTTTACCCGTGTGTCCAAGAAAAGCAATCGCAACACCCGTAAAAATTGATGTTGATTAATGTTATCTGTGTCTATGGGTTGGCTTTTCAGAACTTTCTGGAGCACCAACCTAATTGTTTTGATCGAATCTCTCAATGTTCTCTGTTTATGTGACTTTTATTAAGCCAGCATCTATGTACCTATTTTAAAAACCGGCCAAGTGAGAGTCGGACTCGCGCACGAAGGGTTCCGTAGCATTACCTATACTGGGTGATTTTTTAATGACCAGCCAAATTTTCACAGGGTATTCTACCCATGAATATGAACAACTTTCACTATGGGACCAACTTTGAAATCACGAAAAAAAAACCAGCGGTTTCCTACTAAAGTTCAATACCTACTCGATCAAAATGTATGAAACAGCTGATATTTTTTTTGCGATTTCAAAGTTGGTCCCATAGTGAAAGTTGTTCATATTCATGGGTAGAACACCCTGTGAAAATTTGGCTGGTCATTAAAAAATCACCCTGTATAAACGGCAAAAAAATCACGTTAGTTGTATGGGAGCCCCCTTAAATATTTATTTTATTTTGTTTTTTAGTATTTGTTGTTATAGCGCCAACAGAAATACATCATCTGTGAAAACAACTGTCTAACTATCACGGTTCATGAGATACAGACGGACAGACAGACAGACGTTTTAACCTTTTGGTACGGAACCCTAAAAATGAGTGGCTAAATGTGTTAGTTGATAAGCACAAAACTCGACAACGGCTTTACCAATTCGGCTATTTTCTTTTTCAAATAAGTATTCGTTGAGTTCCGATGAAGGTTTTTATAAACAGAAATATTGGAAAAGTGGCCGGGAAAATTGGAAAATTCGGGAAAACTGAAAGTGCATTCTCTACAGGAATTTTGTATGATTAGGGGATAATTTTTCAATCATCAGAAGGCCAATTGTCGTACCTAAAAACGTTCAAATCAAGTACTCTGTGGTTCAAATTCAAGTCGCAATCTCATGCCAGCGACAATCAAATGTCAAAAATGTATGTAAACCTCAGAATAACGACTAAAGCATAGAAGGAAGGCTAAAAACAGAATTCTGTAACTACCTTTATTCCCGTTCTATTATTAGGTACGTTAAAGGTACGATAAAGGATGTGGGAAAGAGATGAATGTTTTACTCTTTGTTTTACTTTCTTGGCATGGTCACAAGATCAATTGTCATTTGGTGAAAAAAGTTATAAGTATGACGCGGCCAAATTTGATAGTACTTTGTTTCAATGTCTGACAGTTCGTTCATTGAACTACCTGACTTATTCGCGTGTTCATTGTTTACGTGTTTGTCGTAATCTTCCATGGTTTTGCGATGTTTTAATAATATTTCTACTGTTAGATTGCATGAATTCTTTGTTTAACTACAAACAGTGAGTGTGTGGACGCTGTGGAGCAATTTCTTGTGTGGTTGGGGGCTGCCAGTCCCATTCATAGCGAAAATAAAATGAACAATAAATATTGACCTTCCATCGGTAAGTTTTTGCTTAATTTCTTGTTGCATATGATCTGATAAACGAATATAAATACATAACAAATATTGCTGTGTCACTATATAGCTGAAACCAGTCGTAATATTTATTCCAATAGAAGTTATTAGCGAATATTCGGAAATTGTTTTGGGGTTATCTTGATCAGCCATAGTGACGGAAATAATGTTGTCGATACTTTTCTTTTACAGATTTCCTAGACGATGTGAAAAAAAAAAATGGATAAATTGTATTGGTAGACGAAATTGGACTCAGCCACATAATATGCTCCAAGCATTTAAAAAAAAAACATCCAGTATTATGATATAATTAAGGTATTTTATTGGCAATAAATAGTATCCCGTTCAAATTAAAACTTGATTTATTACATTACAGGAAATACTTATGGAAGTCTGCGAAGAAGGACATAGCGCAGTACTGCAAATTAAAAGAACCGCTCACCATCAACAGCAATCTAACATGAAGACAGGTATAACATTTCAGAAATATGTTCACTTGATATATGCGATACAATGATATTATATTAAAAATATCATTGATGCGATATTATTCTTCTAATTATCCCAGTCGGAAATATAATCGTGTGCAAATTTATTTATTTATTTTTAATAAAAAATACGTAATTGTAGGATCCCGTAGCAATGGAAGTTGAAACAGGACCTAGTACATCGGTACAGATTAATGAATCGCCACTGATATTGACATCTCGTGAAATCATCTCACATCAGTCAGGTAAGACATACAAATAAAACTATATAACTAAATAAAAATGATGATAAAAAAATCTTACATAAATTTTATTGAGAACTGTTCGTTTTAGGAATCCTTGACACAGATGACAATAACAAATTCAGAAATAATTGGATTCCATCCCGATTCAAGAAGACTGCGCTTTTGGCGAGTTCCTGGTCGCCAGAGCCGACTCCAGAATCCTTAGGAAGTTCATCCGTATTATGGTGTGGGCTGGAATTCGCGTAACAGATTATTAAAGTTGCTAGGCATTTTATTTTTTTATTTAAAATATTATCTGGTCGTTATTTATTTTTTTATGTGCGAAAAGTTTTTGTCGCTTTGGTACCATTTTGAATTTTCATAATAAATTTTATTTTTTCACTAACAACAATTTTATTTAATGAAATAATTCAAATCTCTATTAAATTACGCTTCACTGATTTAAAATAATATGTTACATAATTAAAAAGTATTAAAATAAAAATTATTAGGTACTTTGAATACCCTTGTTCCCTAGATTTTGTTGAGTAGTCTATGATGTAAAATTCAAAAAAATATGAGAAAGTAAGTTGCTAAAAACATTTGCAAAACCGAATGTCTCCCACTTGTTATCAATAAACTCATCAGTTATTATGGCAATTAAATACATTCTGGTTTAGCCGGGTCAGATTTAATACATGAAGAGCTGTCGGGAACCAAGGAAGACTATTTAGTTCATACTTTAAGTATTGTTTCATTTTGAACGAATATATTAAGTATTGGGATCATAAGGATGCCTAGTTAATTCAAAATTTTAGGTACGCACGGCTACAGATCAAGCTATACATTTCCAGTATAAGCTGATCTCGCATTGTATTTCCTTACAATGAGCGGTCAGTGTAAACTAGAAATGTATAGCTTGATGTGTAGCCGTGTGTACCTATATTATTCTTGGCAGTATAAGAAAGAATGTCATTGTAAATTCTATCGACGTTGAAATTGAGTGGGTACATCACTAGTCAGAATAAAATTAATGACAACCTACAAAATTTCGAAACGTCTTCTGTATACGTGTCCTTCTTTTACATCATAGCGGCTCCATAAGTCAAAATGAAACAAATATATTGAGTTCAGTTGCTATTTAAATACTACTTCTATCTCAGAACAATAACAAAGCATAGAAGGAAGGTTAAAAACAGAATTCTGTAACTACCTTTAGTCCCGTTCTATTATTAGGTACGTTAAAGGTACGATAAAGGATGTGGGAAAGAGATAAATGTTTTACTCTTTGTTTTACTTTCTTGGCATGGTCACAAGATCAATTGTCATTTGGTTAAAAAAGTTATAGTATGACGCGGCCAAATTTGATAGTACTTTGTTTCAATGCCTGACAGTTCGTTCATTGAACTACCTGACTTATTCGCGTGTTCATTGTTTACGTGTTTGTCGTAATCTTCCATGGTTTTGCGATGTTTTAATAATATTTCTACTGTTAGATTGCATGAATTCTTTGTTTAACTACAAATAGTGAGTGTGTGGACGCTGTGGAGCAATTTCTTGTGTGGTTGGGGGCTGCAAGTCCCATTCATAGCGAAAATAAAATGAACAATAAATATTGACCTTCCATCGGTAAGTTTTTGCTCAATTTCTTGTTGCATTTATGATCTGATAAACGAATATAAATACATAACAAATATTGCTGTGTCACTATATAGCTGAAACCAGTCGTAATATTTATTCCAATAGAAGTTATTAGCGAATATTCGGAAATTGTTTTGGGGTTATCTTGATCAGCCATAGTGACGTAAATAATGTTGTCGATACTTTTCTTTTACAGATTTCCTAGACGATGTGAAAAAAAAATGGATAAATTGTATTGGTAGACGAAATTGGACTCCAAAAAGCACAGCCACATAATATGCTCCAAGCATTTTACTTTGTATTCATTTGGTAATGAACCTATGAAATGGATGTAAGTAGCATGTTCTTTAAGTCGTCACATTATTTGTTATGGATAGAACAGATGAAATGGTCTGATATACAGGATGAATTTTTTATCATGCACCAAATTGAAATGGGAGATTGTACTCATCATTATGAACAACTTTTAGTATGGGACCAAACCTGAAATCGCGAAAAAAAAATCAGCTGTTCAGTACATTTTGACGAGTTTGATGTAGATAACTGTACTGAACAACTGATTTTTTTTTCGCGATTTCAGGTTTGTTCCCATAGTAAAAGTTGTTCATAATGATGAGTACAATCTCTCATTTCGATTTGGTGCATGATAAAAAATTCATCCAGTATTATGATATAATTAAGGTATTTTATTGGCAATAAATAGTATCCCGTTCAAATTAAAACTTTATTTATTACATTACAGGAAATACTTATGGAAGTCTGCGAAGAAGGACATAGCGCAGTACTGCAAATTAAAAGAACCGCTCACAATCAACAGCAATCTAACATGAAGACAGGTATAACATTTCAGAAATATGTTCACTTGATATATGCGGTACAATGATATTATATTAAAAATATCATTGATGCGATATCATTCTTCTAATTATCCCAGTCGGAAATATAATCGTGTGCAAATTTATTTATTTATTTTTAATAAAAAATACGTAATTGTAGGATCCCGTAGCAATGGAAGTTGAAACAGGACATAGTACATCGATACAGATTAATGAATCGCCACTGATCTTGACATCTCGTGAAATCATCTCACATCAGTCAGGTAAGACATACAAATAAAACTTAGTTTAAAGATTTAAGATTTTTTATCAACATTTTTATTTAGGTAAATACCTAAATAAAAATGTTGATAAAAAATCTTACATAAATTTTATTGAGAACTGTTTGTTTTAGGAATCCTTGACACAGATGACAATAACAAATTCAGAAATAATTGGATTCCATCCCGATTCAAGAAGACTGCGCTTTTGGCGAGTTCCTGGTCGCCAGAGCCGACTCCAGAATCCTCAGGAAGTTCATTCGTACCAGGGCGGAATGATTATGGTGTGAGCTGGAATTCGCCTAACAGATTATTAAAGTTGCTAGGCATTTTATTTTTTTATTTAAAATATTATCTGGTCGTTATTTTTTTATGTACAAAAATTTGAATTTTCATAATAAATTTTATTTTTTCACTAACAACCATTTTATTTAATCAAATAATTCAAATCTCTATTAAATTACGCTTCTACCGATTTAAAATAATGTGTTACATAAAAAGTATTAAAATAAAAATTATTAGGTACTTTGAATACCCTTGTTCCCTAGACTTTGTTGAGTAGTCTATGATGTAATCTAAAATTCAAATAAATATGAGAAAGTAAGTTGCTAAAAACATTTGCAAAACCGAATGTCTCCCACTTGTTTTCAATAAACTCATCAGTTATTATGGCAATTAAATACATTCTGGTTTAGCCGGGTCAGATTTAATACATGAAGAGCTGTCGGGAACCAAGGAAGACTTTGGTGATGATGATGACGAACTATTTAGTTCATACTTAAAGTATTGTTTCATTTTGAACGAATGTATTAAGTATTGGAATCATAAGGATGCTTAGTTAATTCAAAATTTTAGGTACGCACGGCTACAGATCAAGCTATACATTTCCAGTATAAGCTGATCTCGCATTGTATAGGTTTTCCTTACAATGAGCGGTCAGTGTAAACTGGAAATGTATAGTTTGATGTGTAGCCGAGTGTACCTACGGTTATTATTCTTGGCAGTATAAGAAAGAATGTCATTGTAAATTCTATCGACGTTGAAATTTAGTGGGTACATCACTAGTCAGAATAAAATGAATGACAACCTACAAAATTTCGAAACGTCTTCTGTATATGTGTCCTTCTTTTACATCATAGCGGCTCCATAAGTCAAAATGAAACAAATATATTGAGTTCAGTTGCTATTTAAACACTACTTCTATGCTTGTTGTTCTTCTGAGACTTCTATGCTTGTTGTTCTTCTGAGATGTAAACGCTATACAATTTTTGACAGATTGAGACTGAGATGAGATTGCGAACGTTTTTAAAAATACGAGAATTGCCCTCTGTTATCTTTTATTTATGGAATAAATATGGCGGTTTGACAGCTTTTGTATAAAAAATATGTCAAACTGTCATATTTATTCTTCAGATAAAAGTTATATCCGACTATTGAAAAATCAGCCCATATTGAAATTTGGACAGGACAACGTCTGTCGGGTCAGCTAGCCTGCAATAAAACAATGTAACAAAGTGTGAGACTGTGAGCCTACATTTTCCAGGCAGTAAAGGATGGTTAGCAGTATTTTCATGCCTTGCATTTCTGCCAAACAATATGCCTGTACTCCCAGAAGGGTAGGCATGCAGAGGTGGATCCACATTTTGCCAGTTAGTCTGCCAAGTTGTGCTGAATGGGGCCACATGGAGCTTCACAATACATGGCTTTGTACGAACAATACTATTTTTAGGGTTCCGTACGTCAAATGGTAAAAACGGAGCCCTTATAGGATCTGTCCGTCTGTCACAGCCAATTTGCTCCGAATCTAATGGACCAATTAAGTTGAAATTTGGTTCACATATGAACTTCTGTGCCCCAAACGCGGACGGCTAAAGTAAATAAATGAATTTTGAATATGGGGCTTTTCACTTTTGGGGGGCAAATAAGAAAATTAAAAAAGAAGTTTTGCTGTACCGTGTGACTTAGCAAATGAAAGGGTGAGGGTATCAAATATATTTTTTTCATAATTTTAAAATAAATTGTTTAAAAGTTATTTAAGAAAATAGACGAAAATTTACCAATTTACCCCCTTATCTCCGAAACTACTAAGCCTAAAATTTTGAAAAAAAATTAGAAAACTTAGTTCAGTATATAAGTACATACCTGTTCATTACAGGAAAACCTAGGTATAAGAAGTCTGTGGTCTTAAAATAACATGGTAAATCTCTCAATGTTATGAGTACAAACTTACATTTACAGTTGGAACGTATGGGAGAACATGTTTTTCAACTATAATGTTAAGTTTGTTCTTGTGATAAATTCATCCTAACTACGGAACCCTTCATTGTGCGAGATCCGACACGCACTTAACCGGTTTTTTATAGGTTACAGGCACCTCGCCAAAAGCAGCCACTATATTAACTTTATTCAAAATTCCATTTTGAATCAACTTGGCACAATACTTCTTTGTGCAGCTGTTGCAAGTAGGCCGCGAGGAGGCAATACCTATCACATGGTTTGTAATTACATGCAACCTACTGCCGCACGAGTAAATAATTGAACGTGCTGTATCTGTGTACAGACTTGTTTAAAAACTATTGAGAAATTGGGTAGTATTATTAGAAACACTTGTTTTAATTTGTCTTCGATGACTAATCTGGTATAGGTACATATCTGTACACAACACAACGATGGTGATGTTAATGAGTCCGTAAGCCACTGAGTTTATGTGATATGAAAACTCATGAAAGCCCGGATAAATATTTAGTTCATGAGTTTTATCATTTTATCGCCCTTTCGCTGTCGCTATAAAAATGCCGCTGCCTTGGGTAGAAATTAATTCAAGTGTCTTAAGGCGAAAGCGCCAGGGTAGCCCGCGAAATTCAAAATTTCTTACGTTTTTTGCAATTTGTAGGTCAGTGTGAGTTTGTATGTTGATTAAAATATGATTCGCGGGCGTAGCTAATATGGCTTTACAGAATTATAATCATTAGAATCAGCAATACAACTCCATAAGTTAGCATTTACCTCAAACCTCATTATTTCATGAAATCGCTAGATTTGAGATAAATGCTAACGTATGGAGTTGTATTGCTGATTCTAATGATTATAATTCTGTAAGGCCATATTAGCTACGCCCGCGAATCGTATTTTAATCAACATACAAGCTCACACTGACCTACAAATTGCAAAAAACGTAAGAAATTTTGAATTTCGCGGGCTACATTGGCGCATCAACCTTAATGATGTGTGGTACCCGAAAATCTGGAGTGGACGCATTGCTTAGATCAATGAACAACACACAATGAGCAAGAAGTAATCAATGCTCTTTCTTACTATTACATTATTACTAAGCCACCGCTGTCCATCCGTCTGTCTGTCAGCGGGCTATATCTCATGAACCGTAACATGTAGGCAGTTGAAATTTTCGCAGATTGTGTATTTGTAAGTTAAAAATTAAAGGGGTCCCATACAAAACGTGTTTTTTTAAACTGAAGTATTTTTAACCCTTCTTTCCATAAGGAACCCTTTGTGTGCTAGTCCGACTCGCACTTGGCCAGTTTTTTTTAAATCCTTGCGAAACAAATTGAGACTTATAAGGAAATTTTGCATAAAGACAAAGAATGAAAGAAAATACATTTGTTTACTAGCACATAAGCACCAAAAGTATAAAAAGTGCAAATAGTGCGTTGTAGGGAAATTACCAAGAATGCGTGCCTGACAGCTGCGGCAAATAGTCCCAGTTAAGCACTGGTATGACTCTGTTCTTCTGAATAGGACAATCAGGCAGATTTTGTACCCATTATTCATACTTTTATATTCTATTACCAGGTGTGCTGGCTGGTCTGTCGCAAGAGTCTTCTGGGACGTGACCCGGGACTGTTCGGCGATGACTCCGTGTTCAAACTCTTCAGGATCTTCTGCCTGCTAGGAGACCTGGTCCAGGATGCTGATGACTCCAAACACTATGTGGTGAGTAGCTTTTTTTATCAGGTAGTTTATACAAGATGTACCAGGAAGCTTCCTGGTACATCTTGTATAAATAGGTGTGGTCAAATTTAAGGGTGTGGTATAGACCATCAAACTGAACAACTTTCTGCATGGGACCAACATCGTATTCGCGAAAAAATTATCAACTGTCCCATACATTTGCGTCGAGTAGGTGTTGAAGTTTTCTATGGCTTTATATTTGAGCATATCTTTCTGGTACAGCCTTTAGATGGATCAACTATATTTCTTGTGAAGGTATATTTTGCTTAGGCATTGATCAACAGTTCTTCTACCACGTCTCATTCAAATAAGAGGGATAGGATATACTAAGTCGCAAAGTTTGATTGTTGAACGTAGAGTAAGCCGTGACTAGTATGGTGCAAAGTTCTGAAATGATCGTATGCTCAGACAACAAAAGAGGGATTCGCGCACAATGCCACATTCGCAAAATGAGATATTGACGCAAAATGACACATTCGCAAAACGGAAAACTTTAGTTAAAGAGTTAGTGGAATCCGGAAGTCGTCGTGTGAAAAGAGGTGCAATGAAATTTTAATACGCGTAATAAAATTTTGGCACAGTTTTAATACGAAGAGAAAGCAAAGTCAAGTAACACTTAAGTACCTACTTACAGTCCTGCACACAAGTTGACCATGCACTGTCATAAAGTATTATTATTGAAGAAATAAGGCGCTTTTTAATTTCAATTCGATCAAAAGTTAAGAGTAAAGGCGGGTGGCCAGTTAGGTATTTTAAGGCCCAGATTTCCTGAAAACGATCAAAAAGGTGGTTTTTTAAAGCAGTGTATCTCATAAACCGTAAATAATTTTGACATGTAAAAAAAATATGATATTTTCAAGTCTTTTTCGCATACAGTGATGGAAGCCAAAACATAATTATACATATTTTAATGCACCAAAAAAATCTTTAAACATACCTCCTAATAATCTTTAAAAGCAGTTTATCCCTTCATTAACAATTATAATTATAATTAAAAATATACCATGAAATGTCAAATTCCAAACTGCATCCAGTGATGGATTACTTTTTATTAAATAGTTAATTTCTAATTTTATACGATTTTATTTGCATTTTTACGACATAATTCCGGTGCGCGTGAGAATCTTCTATCTCGTGCGTCAAACTAGACAGCCATAACGCCATTTCACTTACACACCGAGCTAAACCAATCTTGGAACCTGGGCCTTAAGAAGGTATTGCTGTCGCTCTGCGAGCGCTCCGCCCTCGAATTCGTGCGATAAGGACAACTGCAGATCCGACTAAATAGCCTATGTAAAAAGTCACATTTCGAGGTTTGGCTCTCGCCTATTTCCTCCTCCAATATTGGACCAATTTAAAAGATATTTCATAAACTGAATAAGAAGGATATATACTATGCCCCTATGTTTTTCTTTTTTCGTTAATAGTTGTCAAATTGGTACACTAGGCGTCTGTTGACAGCGGTCTGAATAGGCAATTTTGAGCATTTTTGGAGGGTTCTAGTTCCTATAAAAATAATATATCATCAAAAAGGAAAACATAGGGGCATACAATTAACTGATATTTATATTTCTGTAAAAAATCATTGCTTTATGGTCATTAACCAGAAAGAAAACAGGCGAGAGCGTTTGTATCTTCTTCCTCTTAAACCTTGAAATAAAAGTAATCAAAGAGTTAATTCTTATCAACACATTTTTTTACATCGCCATAATTTCATTCATATGTTGACCACATGTTTCGGTAAACTATTTTATCTTCAATAATATAGGATGTTGGCATATTACCAGCGGATAGCGACTCGACTCATTAAAAATCCTTATTATGGAGTAGGTATTCTGACGATACCTGAATAAAAGAACATTATCAATTACTTGACTTGAAAAATATGACGACAGTAAAATTATCAAACACCATTTTAGGCATTGATATAAAAAGTAGTAATATACAACGTGTAACGCTAAATGCGCAAAACCTCTGAAGGGGTCATTGTACTCATCATTATGAACAACTTTTACTATGGGACCAAACCTGAAATCGCGATAAAAAAATCAGCTGTTCAGTACATTTTGACGAATTATGCGAACATAAATGTACTGAACAGCTGATTTTTTTTTCGCGATTTCAGGTTTGGTCCCATAGTAAAAGTTGTTCATAATGATGAGTACAATGACCCCTTAAGAGGTTTTCCGCATTTAACGTTACACGTTGTATATGTCAATGATATTAGGAGTTTTTTTTTTTAAACTTTCGCGAAAATTGTGAAGACCAAGTGAGGGTAGATGCACATACCCGCACTTCACGAAGACGTCGCTGAGCTGTCATCAGTCCTCCCGTGACCACGATCTACAAAGCGGTCGAACGTCGGGAAACAAGTAGGTATCTGTTTACCTCGTAAAAAAGGAATATCGCGATAAGACATGTTCTCGATATTCTACGTGGGGTCGGCGCAACACGTTTCTCTTTCCATTCTCCCCTGTCAATCGTCACGCTATTCACCGTCAATGAAGAGAGGGCTTCATTAGAATTCGTACTTCGAGGTATAAAAAATTCGCCGTCGCTTATCCAACGTGCTGCTGCCTTAAAGTCATTGTATGTACATTGTATCACAAATAGGTCATTCACACTTCTTGTATTGTGTACTTATTAATTGCTCTCATTTCTATTCTCATGTTCAGATGTTAAGGCTCCCGCAGACAGGCGCGACGCGACGGTGTGTCGCGATTCTGGTAACACAATTTCCATGAAGTTTTCATAGAAATTGTTCTACTAGTCGCTTGCGCTAATGCGTTGCGCCTGTCTGTTGGAGCCTTTAACAGAGTTTTAATTAACACCACTAACGCTGAGGGTTAATCAATGCTTTAATTTTTTTTTTTGGGTTTATGCGTAACTGTTGCTAAAGAAACACGTTGTTTCGGATAACTTAGTGTATGATTCTCATATTTAGGAATGGTACTTATAAAATTTTGCCGACTAAGGACTGGCACTAGCAGAGAGGCCTATGCCCACTATGCCCAGCAGTGGGTGATTAAGTCGTGCTGTGGATGATGGAAGTTAACTTAGATTATTGTAACTGTTCTACACAATAATCCTGAAACTAGTCCTACAGTAATATTGTGATTCAATCATAGTCCGTGGATTCAATACATCACGTCGTATCTCTTAATGAAGTATTTTGGAACTTCATATAGGTACTTACCTACTTTTTTTTCCTACTTATGTAGGTATACTTACGTGGAACTATGGCGGATGTTTTATATGATTCCTCTTCAGGACTTTAATTCACAAACTTTCACTTCTTTTCAACGCAAATAGGCTAAAATTAGAATTGCGTGTGGGTAGACTCCTACACACACTGTTATATAAATGCGACAGTATTTTGCCAAAGAGCGAGCACTTTGGCAAATCGCATTAATTACTTATGTTATCTCTTAAAATCAGTTATTTATTTATGAGGAGAAAAAAGGATGAGGTCATGTATTCGTCGGTACCTAAGTTTTTTTTTTTATAATAGTTTTTCGATACAATCATAAACAAACCTGATGAATCATTCAGATATTCAATCCAGGAAATACCGAAAAGAAACATTGTAACTCGGAGGGGATTGTAGAGATGCATTAGGAAGGGTTTTTTTTTAACCTTTCGCGGGTGAAACGGAGACTAAAAGTTGGTACTTGGTATGCAAACTCCAGTTCGTTTAAGATACTTAGTAAGCTTGCTCTGCGCTCAGTGTGCTAATTAGTAAGTCAAGCTTTGCTAATTTGTAGAGCACATTAATTAGGTATACCTAGACTAGTTCGCCCACGTGAGCTCGTAGTTAAGCTCTCTCGACTTTATGTCCGAAGTTCAGACTACATAATAAGGGCCTTCTCACACTGACGATTTGCGAGTGTTTCCAGCGAAGCGATTTGTGTAACGTTCTAGCTGCGTATGCGTAACGGGCATGCCACGAGTGCGTAACGTGTTCGCCGCGTTTATAATATTGTATAGTACAACTATTTTCATCATCGCATCGCCTGTGACTTTAGCAACTTTCCTCCCATTTTTAAAATAAATTACATTAAGTTAAAAAAGTATTGATTTTTTGATTTTTAAAGGTCTTTATTTACAGAAAGGTAAACACAAGTATCTTATTCTAAATGTAAACTGACATAATCCGAGCGAAATTAAATCGGCTAAAACACCTCTTTTCACTTACAACATATTATGATAGCTAGTGTGACAAATAATTTAATAAATACATAAAGACTGTACTGATATGTAGGGTTTGCAGACCAACATTTTTTTTTCAAAAGAAAAAAACGACGAAACACGAAGTTTGCCGAGGGACAAGCGCCGTTTACACGGGGCAAGTTTCTGGAACGTTCAAGAGCAATAATTGCATGCCATAAAGCAGTCGCGCGCGCGCACCTAGCGACGAAGGGTGTGCGTACTTTCGACAGCGGATCGGTAGTTTTCGTAAAAATGACTTCGGCGGTGAAGTGCATATCGTGCAATATTGTAATAGACGAGTTGTTAGCATATGTGCAAAACAAAATATCGGTCATTGATGAAGACAGTTTGACGAGAATATGTGTGTCGGCTTTTAAAAGTGAAGAAATTAAACGGTCTAAATCGTTACTTTTTGAATCGCTGCCGTCGGGTAAGCGAAAAATAGTGCGTAAAAGGCAAGGGAAAGAAAATCGAGACGTTGAAGATATCATATCTCTTTTCAAGGGAACTGATCCGGAGGTGATGCCAGTGTTTGTAGCCCGTGATTTGGAAAAACTTCCTCCGGTGACCTTCGACCATCTAGACGTCACGAAATTGTTAAAGGACATTTTGATCCTCCAAACAGAACTGAAAGACATAAAAACTAACTATGTTACATTGGATCAGCTAGACGAAGTTAAGCTGGCAATAGGAAATGTGATTACTACATCGGACCAGTCGACCCCGAATAAATATCAATATCGGAATATGAGGATAAATACAAAGCGTGGTGCGTATCTTGATAGTGGCCCTATGGGACTGACACATCTAGACGCGACAGTTACGGATCATAATAATTCGATATCGTCTTCGCCTAAAGAAACCACAGCACCTATGAGCGCGCGGTTATCACAAAACTACCCGCAAGTTGTGAATGTGAGCTGTGTCAGCGAAGCGGCTACGACGACGCAATCGGCAGGGGCGCCGCAGCCGGGGCCCGCTAGTCAAGATAATGGGTCGCAGGTAGTGACGTCCGCTGACCAGCTGTTAGCTGCTGCTTCAACTAGTACGTACGTAGCTAATGAGAATGTGAGAAACACGAAACAAATAGAAAATAGATCTTTTGCGGACATGGTGAAAACTGGTGTGGATAGTGAATGGAAATTGGTGCAGCATCGAAAGTATAAGGTGAACTATCGATATCTAGGCAAAATGGGAATGTCAAACGATACGGACTGTAAATTCAAAGCCGCAGACAGGCAGGTCCCTATGTTTATCACCAAAGTACACAAAGAGACAACCGAAAGTGATATTACAGATTACATTTACCGGAAAACAAACGATGTGATTAAATTAGAGAAAATATCATTTCTACGAGATAAATATCATAGTGCGTACAAGTTTTTTATCTCGGAAAGAAAGTTGCCTACGTTCTTAGATGATAAACTTTGGCCCCAGGGCATTATATTTAGGCGTTTCACAAACTTCAAGCAAAAGAATGCGAACGGTGGGAGCAACACTGTAAGCGGCCCTGCCACGGAACATTATGATAGTAAACAGTCATAATACATACACATTAGTCAGCATCAACTGCAAAAATGTGAAACGAGCAGTTCAAAGTATTCAAGAACTGTGCCAGTCCTCGGATATAATTGCGCTACAAGAAACGTGGTTGTTGCCCGGTGACTTACAGTTTCTGAGCGGAATCGACGACAACTTCGGTTGCACCGGTACATCCGCGGTGGATACCACCGCCGGAATGCTTCGCGGCCGGCCCTACGGAGGGGTTGCACTTCTTTGGAACAAAGGAGTTTTTCAAAATGTGTCGGTCTTACAATGTGATAACCCGCGAGTGTGTGCAATTAAAGTAACTATGGGCCTAAAGTCATTCTTAGTGTTCAGTGTTTACATGCCTACAGATAAGTTGACAAACTTAACGGATTTCACGGACTGCCTCAGTTTGGTGAGTGCTATTGTTAGTAATGAGGATACTGAGTCGGTGTACGTAATGGGTGACTTTAACGCTCATCCAAATGAATTATTTTACAACGAGCTTACTTGTTTCTGTAGTGAATTAGAGTGGTCATGTGCGGACGTTGACATATTAGGACTTGATTCGGACACGTTTAGCTTTGTTAGTGAGGCGAACGGTTCTAGACGCTGGCTAGACCATTGTGTGACCACTAACGCCGCCTTGCAATCAATAGTTAATGTTTACATAAAGTATGACGTTTTGTGGTCAGATCATTACCCTCTAATTGTAGAGTGTAATTTTGATGTTATAAAAACAAAGATGTCTTGTAACACCGATTCGTTAGTAAATAAGGTACTATGGGGTGAGCGAAACCCAGACCAAATTTTATTGTATAGTGAGATCTGTCATGAAAGATTGAGATTGATTGATTTTCCTAGTGTGTTTCGCGACTGTAGTGACTATACTTGTAGTAATGTAGATCACAGAAAACACATTGACGAACTTTATGACGAGTTAATTTTTGTTTTAAGCAAGGCTGCCACTGACAGCTTTGCTATCACAACGCGGCGTAACATTAAGAAGCCTGTAGTTGGATGGAACAGACATGTTAGTGATTCTCATAGGGAGGCTAGGTGTAAATTTCAGCTGTGGGTATGGTGTGGAAAACCAAAGTCGGGACGTGTTTTTGAGGAAATGCAAGTTAGTCGAAATATTTTTAAGTCTCGCTTAAAATGGTGTCAGAGTCATAGGGAGCAAATAAAAATGGACATTTTGGCATCGCATCATTCGAAACATAATTTTAAATACTTCTGGAAGTCCACCAAGAAGTTCAATGGCAAGCCTGGCCTCCCAGTGAGCGTTAACGGTATCAATGATCACAGTTGTATAGCTGAAATGTTTAAGGATCACTTCACTATAAAATCACCATTGGGACCATCACGGTTGGTGTACGATGTTGAATCGCATGGTCAGGAGATTGGAGCTATAATTACAGCTAAAGATGTTAAAGAAGCTATTAAGGCTATGTCGCGTGGGAAGTCTCCTGGCCATGACGGCATCAGCATCGAACACTTTAAACACGCAGGTCCTCACCTGTCTAGAGTGCTCGCGATGTTCTATACCCTATGTATAGGACATTCGTACTTACCTACTGCACTAATGAAAACTGTGGTGGTGCCAATTGTGAAGAATAAGACGGGTGATATTTCTGATAAATCCAATTACAGGCCGATTTCACTTGCCACTACGGTAGCGAAAGTGCTTGATAGTTTGCTTAGCAATCAACTGGATAAATACCTGAACATTAGTGATAACCAGTTCGGTTTCAGGCCGAGACTCTCCACAGAGACAGCCATCTTGTGTGTGAAGCAGACTATCAAGTACTACACAGAAAGACGAACGCCCATTTATGCTTGTTTTCTCGACTTATCGAGGGCATTTGACCTGGTCAATTACGATATCCTGTGGCAGAAACTGAAAGATATATCCTTGCCAACAGAACTCAGCAGGATCTTTAAATTTTGGTATCATAACCAGGTCAATGTCGTGCGATGGTCGAGTGCATGTTCCGAGCCGTACAGGTTGGAATGTGGGGTGAGGCAGGGGGGCCTAGCTTCACCTAAACTTTTCAACCTGTACGTCAACGCGCTGATAGAGGAACTCAGCAGCACCCATGTCGGCTGCCATATTGATGATGTATGTCTCAATAATATCAGTTACGCGGATGACATGGTGCTGCTGAGTGCTTCTGTATGTGGGCTTTCCAAACTGTTGGGGATCTGTGAAAACTACGCTCACAGCCATGGCTTGATTTATAATGTCCAAAAAAGTGAATGCATGGTCTTTCAGGCCAGAGGAAAATGTCCGGCAACGATACCTGCCATAAAACTATGCGGAACACCACTGAAGAGGGTGGAACATTTTAAATATCTTGGACATATGATGTCCTCTGATCTGAAGGACGATGCTGACATAGAGAGAGAACGCAGGGCGTTGTCTGTAAGGGCGAATATGATGGCCCGCAGGTTTGCTCGTTGTACCACTGAAGTAAAAATAA
Source organism: Cosmia trapezina (assembly GCA_905163495.3). Classification (NCBI taxonomy): domain Eukaryota; kingdom Metazoa; phylum Arthropoda; class Insecta; order Lepidoptera; family Noctuidae; genus Cosmia; species Cosmia trapezina. The sequence goes on along the minus strand of LR991032.1, from coordinate 20,951,073 downwards.
CATTGTTCAGAGCATATTGTACATCTTTTTACACGAGTAGCCTGTGGGTCTCATACACGCGCGGACAGTACAACGCCTTGCGTGTGCAATATAATAATGCATTCAGGGTGCTTGTGGGGCTGCCCCGATTCTGCAGCGCATCAGGGATGTTCGCCGGGTCGCAAGTAGACTGTTTTTATTCTACTATGCGAAAACGATGCACATCTCTGGTGCGCAGGGTTCGGGCCAGCTCCAACGGCATCCTGAGGGCATTCACGCAGAGGTTCGATTGCCAGTACCTGAACCATTGCTGTATGGTTCACATACTGAGCAATCGAGATTTGTAATGTCGTTGTGTGTGCTTTATTTTATTTCTTTTGTTTTAGTTTTAAGACTATGATCCTTTGTTGGTCGAAATAAACGATTTCTATTTCTATTTCTATAAAGCACGTTCAAGTTTTTTGACATTCAAGAACTGCATGAAGTGTTTAGACGCGTGCGATTCCATAAAATGGCATTTGCAATAATTGAATGCAAGTTTTGCCATTCAATAAAATCGCATGCGACTTACACCAGGCAATAAAATTGACAGGCGATTATTGCATACAAGTTTTGCCTAGACATGATATTTCATTAAATTTTAATGAACGCTTCTCAAGATATTTTTCAAGTTGTTCTTAATTTGATTTCTTGCCTCAAAATAGCACCAACGATTAGGTACCACACCCTCACTCACCGCACTCATATTTCAATGACAGCACGAATGTCAGATCATGCCAGAATTGAATGCGATTTTATTGTGCGAGTAATTATTGTATGTACTGTGCGATTTTCTTGTACAAGCTTATACCAGTTTTCAAAGTTGCCCGTATCGTGCAACAATATTGTACGTGTTGTTTAGACGGTGTTAGATATTTGCCTTTAAATTTTATGGTATGCCACAGGCAATAAACTGGCGCCGTGTAAATGGAGCTTTAGAAAACTATTTTCTTGTTTTTATAATCATAAGTTCGTATCAGCTAACATACTGCATATAAGTATGTACCTAAGCTGATACGAACTTTCGATTCCTATTCCGAGTATTCTCTACCACTTCTAAATTTATTTCTAAAAACATAGGTAGGTAGGTACATCGTTTACATCATCAGCACTTTCATCATATGACTACGTTAAAGACTACATATTTAGTCATACAGATTTAGGATATCACTTAAAAGGAGAATTAATGTCTCGCCATTAATATCTTAACACGTTCGTGTGTAGATTTAAATTTCGCAATAGTAAGTTTCATAACGCTTGTCATTTACGAACACAACTTGCGTAACTTTACACTTTCACTCGTTTTCAGATTGTTTGTCGAGTGCGTATTTTGAAACTCGAAATTCCCTCTTATCATATTTATTTAAAATTAATCCGTGGATTTTTAAGTACATACTCATGGGCGTACCCAAGGGGGGGCAGGTGGGGGCAGCTGCCCCCCCCTGGATCTTGTATGCCTAAGTACTGTTGTCGAAAAAAGTTATGTTAGAGCCACGTCACGTTGTCGTTTACTTACTTTACAATTAAGTAAACTAAAAAAAGCATTAATTTTAGAAAAAACTGCGCTGCGCGGCCATAAACCTGTATTTCTTAGTCTATGAATTAAGCGACTGCATGATAAGGGCACCCCCTATGGTGTACGTCGCTCGGCTTAGGCCGTCGCTGGGGGGAGTACAGCAAGGAGGGATAGGCTGGATCATATCTGGATAATTACTGCTACAGGCTCAGCTACGCCACCAGTTGGCACTCCTTCACCGATCAAGGCTTGGGGGGAATTACGTGGGGGTCGTCGTCGCAAGGGACCTGGGCGGCGAAGTCGGAATGTAGAATTGTGTTTGTAATCTGTGCTGGTGCTGGTGTAATCTGTACTTTTCTCCTGGAAGAGGGTTAAGGGGTCATCGGGGTCGGTGAGAGCATGCCTTGACTTTACTGATTTTAGAGGGGATTTAACTAGACGATTCGATAACCAGAGGGATTGCGATGTTTCGCGGGAGTATCGAAGAAACGCTTGGAATTGCGTTTCAAGAATTGTTTGATAGTTGGGATTTTAAGGTCTAGGTGGAGGATTTCAGTCCGAACGAACCAAAAGGGTATCCCGTAGCCGTTCGGAGGAAACGATTTTGTAAGGTCTGCATCCTATGGATGCTTTGGGACTTTGCGTGTGCAAATACTGAACCCGCATAAGTCATGATTGTGAGAATACACGCTGTATAGATGCTCAACTTGCACTTAAGTGACAATTTGCTATACGTGCATTCAGAACGAGACTGTTTTATGTGCTTAGAGGTGCTCATCGAGGGTCACACCCGGATATTGGGCTCGCTTCTTCCAAGGGATCGGCTTGCCAAACATGGTGATCGGTCGGTGGGGGGAGATCGATTGAGACGCGGTTTCAAAAAGAGAACCGCTTGACTTTTATCGGGATTGACTTCGATTCTCCACTTTCGAAACCACGCACCGAGTTTATCGACTGCAGTTTGGAGAGTTCGAGATACCGGCTCTTGGCGTTGGCCGGAATAGTAAATGATACTATAATGATAATATAATCGTATCGTCTGCGAACAGAGCCAACTGTGCCTTTTTACTTTTCGGGATATCGCTGGTACCTAAATAACGTGGAACTGAGTGGAGAAAACACAGATCCCTAAGGGAAACCTGCGTGAACGGGGTGGGAGAGGATAGCGCTCATTCGGTACAATAGCGAAAAGTGCGGAAAGACAGAAGTTTCGTAAGATGAGCACGAGACGGTCTGGCACACTGAGTTTGTAAAGCTTATTATAATAAACCGTTGTGCCAGACTTTGTCAAACGCTTTCGCTATATCGAAGAAAACAGCACCCGTCATCGAACCAAGTTGGAAACCAACGCTTATGTGTTCGTTAATGTAGTGAACCTGTTGTACACAAGATTGTTGGGTCCGAGGTCATTGAGCAGACTGATGAGGCGAAAAAAAAAACATGTGGGGGGACCCGGCTAAGAAATTTCTGATTTGCCCCCCCCCCCCCCCTGGGGCAAAAGCAGGGTACGCCCATGTACATAGTATTCCAACTCAAACTAAAAAAAAAGAAAAAATTAAATGCAGTAATGTCAAACTGTCAGTAAGGCAAAGGATATGTTATTCATACAGCCTACGATACGTTTTCTACTTTGAAAATAATATTATTTTAATTAATATTGACATGCATATATTATTTTAATTAGATTTATGATTCATTTAGGTCGAATTATATTCAATTAATGATAACTGTGCACTAATTCTATAAATAAAATAGATCTTTATGGATTATTTGACGATTCCCGTTTGGCTGAATGTCACTTACTCATGACAAATAAACACTGACCTCCAATAAAAAAATAAGAATGAATTATAAGGATATCAAGTTAAATATTTTAATGATTGTTATATTTTTACCCTACGTAAACAAACTTGAGATTTATTTAATTATACATATTTTATTCTAAATACAATTAAGGACTATTAATAGTTTCTGTCCATTTCAAGCATTTTTTAGGCATCCCCCTTCGATGGATAAAAGGCTCCCGCAGAAAGGTGTGACTCGACGGAGCGCCGCGATTTTACGTGTGTGTGAACTGAGGGTCCAGACTGGAATCCGCAAAATTTTAATCCTATGATTTAGTAGAAGTCTTAAAACAATTGTAGAACGAATCTGGGAATTTGTAAACAAATATATTAAAAACTACAGCTCATAAAGTGTGGTCCCTCAATCCTCACACTGCTCACACAACATCAGCCAGATCTCGGAGAGTATCTTAAAAATGAAGGTTTTGTGATTACAGACATTTAGTAAAAAATTTGTAAAGATATTTACTAAATTACAGATCCCAGAGCATTAAAGATAAAAAAAAATATAACGTCTAAACTGTGGTCCCTCAGTCCACACAACAAAGGTAATTATTTTAGTGAATATTACCGAATTTAATCAATGAAACCGTTCTTTTTCTACCTAACGATTTAGTAAAAGTCTTAACACGTTCTGTAAGAAAGAAATGGAACAGAAATATCGACGCAATTTGAAAAATAGCCATGATTAAAACTGGTCCCTCAATCCTCACACTTCTACTGACATATGCGTGTGTAGCTGTTGAACGAAAGAAATATCACAAAGTCTAGTGTACTTAACTTTTAGTAAAAAAATTCTACTAAATACCAGAAAACTCTAATTGTGAATTGCTTTCCTCTTAGCTGAGATAATGTTATTTTAGTAATCCTATGAAAATAGATAGAGTAGTGTCACCACACAATTAAACAAAATGTAGACAGTACTATTAAACTTTTTTTAATACTAGCTGCTGCCCGCGACTTCGTCTGTGATCCAGGATAAAAAGTAGCCTATGTCACAGAATAAATAATAGTACTATGCCTATGTCCTTCTCCAGGTCACGGCCTACTCATGTGCCAAATGTCATCCAAATACGTTGAGCCGTTTCACCGTGAAAGCAAAACAAACAAACAAAGTCACTTTCGTATTTATACCGCTTTTCACCGCGGCTTCGCCCGAATGGAAATATCCCACGGGAACGTTCTACCGTGATAAAAAGGTATCCTATGTCCTAACTGAGGTGTAGGTCTAACAATGAGCCAAATTTCATGCAAATAAGTTCAGCCGTTTTAGAGTGAAAGCGTAATAAACAAACTCACTTTTAGTTAGGATGACATAAGATGGAATGAAAAAAGGTTGTATAGTTAAATTATTATTATATTATAATATATGACGTAAGTATGTGTATTGTTAAAGAATGAAAAAGTAGATTAAATAAAAGTTAAAAAAAATAGCTACTGTCCTAACGTAAAATTCGAATTATAAACTTCAAAACGAGATATTGACATACTACACAACACCGAAAAAATTAAAAAATTAAATCTTTTAAAGACTTTATGTACTTAACACTTTTCCTGAATAAGTTTCACTAGATGGCGCGCTTTTGTTTAATAAAAATGCTATAAATGCTATAATAAAGCATTTTCATTAGTTATACCGTAAACTCTCTTACACTTTTTACATTATTCAGACCATTAAGATTATCTACACTATTTACATTATTGACATTATTTACGTGACAAATCAAACGAACCACAACTTGATGAGGTTGCGTTGTTTTATTACAGAGTTCATGTGGCCTCCTTCCACCTTCATCATCAGACCATAGACATCATCTACTAATAAAGTACTTACTTGTCAAAGTCAAAATCAAAATCATCATTTATTTAAAATCATTTATTTGAAAAGCACGTCAAAATTAAAAAAATAAATAGATTGAATTCTAGTCGCTTCGTTGCCACTAATTCCATTAATTGTTCCATGATGGAACTAGTGATAATTTTTTATTGCCCCTAGTTCCATTTTAAATGAATCTGAAAACAATGGAACTTGTAGAGGGTGCTGAAAACGATACTGAGAGCGAAATGAAAATCCAAGATGGCGGCTGCGAAAATTTCCTAATTTTTCGTCATGGGTGTCGTTTCCATGGTTTGAGAAGGTGCTGAAAACGATACTAATGTCAAAATGAAAATTCAAGATGGCGGCTGCTAAAATTTCCTCATTTTTCGTCATGGGTGTCGTTTCCATGCTTTTTGATGTCGCTGAAAACGATACTGATGTCAAAATGAAAATCCAAGATGGCGGCTGCTAACATTTCCTAATTTTTCGTCATGGGTATACATGGGTAGACCTACACCTGAGTTAGGACATAGGATACCTTTTTATCACGGTAGAACGTTCCCGTGGGATATTTCCATTCGGGCGAAGCCGCGGTAAAAAGCGGTATAAATGCGAAAGTGACTTTGTTTGTTTGTTTCGCTTTCACGGTAAAACGGCTCAACGTATTTGGATGAAATTTGGCACATGAGTAGGCCATGACCTGGAGAAGGACATAGGCATAGTACTATTATTTATTCTGTGACATATACCCGGTTTCTGAATTGAGAATTTGAAGTTGAGAACGTCCTAATCTGTACTTAAGTATAACTTAAACCTTTTTTCGTTTCTGAAATAAGTTTTTTTAAATTCTAATCAATATTTGAGTAATTAATCATCTGTTACTCAAATTTGAAAGAAAGCATGCTTAACTCATGCTTACGGTCGTCAGTTGCGTTTCTGATCTAATACCCGGTTTCTGAATTGAGAATTTGAAGTTGAGAACGTCCTAATCTGTACTTAAGTATGACTTAAACCTTTTTTCGTTTCTCAATTAAGTTTTTTTAAATTCTAATCAATATTTGAGTAATTAATCATCATTTACTCAAATTTGAAAGAAAGCATGCTTAACTCATGCTTAAGGTCGTCAGTTGCGTTTCTGAATTAAGAAAAACGTGTTTGACAACACTCAAAGCATTATCAACGTCAAGTTGAGCAGTTGAAAGTTGACACACCAATTTTGGCTATTCAAACTGTAATCAGCTATATAATAAGTAGTGATTTTGATCATAATGAGTGGCGACGATACTTCCCTGTCGTCTTTGAAGATGCCTCAACGCAGACAACCGCGCAGAAGAATAGCAGGACATCGGCCTAACTTGTTCATCACGCTAAGCGATGAACGAACAATATTCAAGAGTCGGATCCGCTTTACGAAGGAGGCGGTTCGTTTATTTATGCGACTGGTAGCTTTCAAGCTGTTGTGGGGGACACCGTGAATGTGAGGCAAGGCGACGACTGTGTGCCGCGTGGTAGAGAGGGTGACTATTAGTGCCCTACCTATTGTTGAGACGGCATTATGTTCGTATGCCCACTGCACAGGAGAGACCATCAGTGGCGGCACGATTTTTTGACATAGCTGGATTTCCTAGAGGAAAGATTTAGATTTCCTATTTCCTAAACACAATTGAAAGGTGTTTTGGTGTTCTTAAAAGAAGATTTCCATGCCTACATTCAGGAATGCAGTTAAAACTTCCAAAAGTATTGAAGGTGATTGTGGCGTGTGTTGTTCTTCATATGACTATTCATCTTGATAACTACATTGTGGAATATGATGAGCATGTACAAGAAGAAAGCGATGAACCATTACCTCAAGTGTCAAATACCCAAAATTTTGCTGCCAGAACATCCATAGTAGAAAATTATTTTTTATATTCTAATATTTAAAAATGTAATTTATATCTATATTTATTGAAATAAATACAGTTATACAGTTATGTATTTTTTCCTTGCATTTAGAAATCAGAGCTATTTGTTATAAGTATGCTTACTATAAATAAGGTAATTTATTACTATATCAAATGTAAATATGTCTCTATCTCTGCCTAGCCTTTTCCCAACTATGTTGGGGTCGGCTTCCAGTCTAACCGGATGCAGCTGAATACCAGTATTTTACATGGAGCGACTGCCTATCTGACCCCCACAACCAATCTAGGTAATACGATAGCCCTTGGTAAGACTGGTTGTCAGACTTTCGGGCTTCTGACGACCCATAACAACTGTCAAAGATCCACAAAGGACAGCCGGGACCAACGGCTTTCCGAGGCACGGAGGAGTCTCGGTATGTAAAGATGGTCACCCATCCACTGACCAACCCCGGCAAGCGTAGCTTAACCTGATGGATTCAGCTGTACGGCTGTTATTACTTAGCCACAATAAAAGAAATTTAGGTAAGTAGGTATTGTAATATTTTTAATAACTCCTAGTTTTATCAGTTACATAAAAAATCACAGATAGGGAGGTTCCCAGCCGAGTCGGATTCCATGATTGACCTCTTTGTCGAAGTTGGACCTCCCTAACTGGACAGTTTGTCCTAGGTAAACATTCTCGTCCACTACTTCTTAGTGTAGCGTCTCCAAATCTTTATGATCTTCTTAATATGTCGTGCAGAGGCTATTGTACTCTTTAGTAATGGACTTCCAGGCTTCCTGTTGCTTCCTGTTTTTTTTGCCCCTGTCTTTTTGCATTCTATTACACTTGGTATCTGAAGCAATAATAAATAAACGTAAAATTATATTATTGTAAACATTATAGGGTAGGTGCCGGACGGTTCTGTAGTGGCAACCGCGTACCGGAAGACGTAACGTTGGAAGGCCTCCAACAAGGTGGACCGATGACCTTGTAATGGCCGCAGGAATCCCCTGGATGCGGGAAGCACAGAACCGGACGCAGTGGCGGTGCTTGGGGAGGCCTATGTCCAGTGTGGACGTCTTTCGGCTAAAATGATGATGATGATGAAACATTATTATGTACTTACTTTGATATTATTGAAAGAAGATTTTCTTTCTCCTTTAGAGTATAGTTAGGCGATCTTTTTTTCTTGTATTTATCCATTTCAATTGGTACAATAGGTAATATAAGTAAAAATACTAACAGAATTCCAATAAAAATTGTGTTTATTTACTTCAGAATACAGTTTGACATTCACGATTCGGTTCATTCAAACACGTCAAATTACTAAAATATAAAAATATGAAATTGCTAAAATATGCATTAGCAACTAAAGCAATAAAATTGTTGAAATTAATGCTGTTATTTAAAATTTACTTTCTTTTTAAGGCTGTTTTAAATTATTACAAGAATAAAATGATGCAATATTATGAGTTTTTGAAAAGTACCGGTTTTTTAATGTAAATTGGAACGTGTTAGCTTTGATCAGGAATAGTTGAGTAAATAATCAGTTGACTATGGTTTGATGAAATTCGATTTTGACTTGTGAAACACAAAAAACTTAAGCGCATACTTATGTATTTGAGAATAATCAGTTGAGATTTGCTACTTTTCTCAAATCAGAAACCGGCTGTAAGAAAAACGTGTTTGACAACACTCAAACCATTATCAACGTCAAGTTGAGCAGTTGAAAGTTGACACAACAATTTCGGCTGTTCAAACTGTAATCAGCTATATAATAAGTAGTGATTTTGATCATAATGAGTGGCGATGATACTTCCCTGTCGTCTTTGAAGATGCCTCAACGCAGACAACTGCGCAGAAGAATAGCAGGACATCGGCCTAACTTGTTCATCACGCTAAGCGATGAACGAACAATATTCAAGAGTCGGATCCCCTTTACGAAGGAGGCGGTTCGTTTATTTATGCGACTGGTAGCTTTCAAGCTGTTGTGGGGGACACCGTGAATGTGAGGCAAGGCGACGACTGTGTGCCGCGTGGTAGAGAGGGTGACTAGTGCCCTACCTATTGTTGAGACGGCATTATGTTCGTATGCCACTGCACAGGAGAGACCATCAGTGGCGGCACAATTTTTTGACATAGCTGGATTTCCTAGAGGAAAGATTTAGATTTCCTATTTCCTGAACACAATTGAAAGGTGTTTTGGTGTTCTTAAAAGATTTCCATGCCTACATTCAGGAATGCAGTTAAAACTTCCAAAAAAATTGAAGGTGATTGTGGCATGTGTTGTTCTTGATATGACTATTCATCTTGATAACTACATCGTGGAATATTATGAGCATGTACAAGAAGAAAGCGATGAACCATTACCTCAAGTGTCAAATACCCAAAATTTTGCTGCCAGAACATCCATAGTAGAAAATTATTTTTTATATTCTAATATTTAAAAATGTAATTTATATCTATATTTATTGAAAAAAATACAGTTATACAGTTATCTATTTTTTCCTTGCATTTAGAAATCAGAGCTATTTGTTATAAGTATGCTTACTATAAATAAGGTAATTTATTACTACATCAAATGTAAATATGTCTCTATCTCTGCCTAGCCTTTTCCCAACTATGTTGGGGTCGGCTTCCAGTCGAACCGGATGCAGCTGAATACCAGTATTTTACATGGAGCGACTGCCTATCTGACCCCCACAACCAATCTAGGTAATACGATACCCCTTGGTAAGACTGGTTGTCAGACTTTCGGGCTTCTGACGACCCATAACGACTGTCAAAGATTCACAAAGGACGGCCGGGACCAACGGCTTTCCGAGGCACGGGGGAGTCTCGGTATGTAAAGATGGTCACCCATCCACTGACCAACCCCGGCAAGCTTAGCTTAACCTGATGGATTCAGCTGTACGGCTGTTATTACTGAGCCACAATAAAAGAAATTTAGGTAAGTAGGTATTGTAATATTTTTAATAACTCCTAGTTTTATCAGTTACATAAAAAATCACAGATAGGGAGATTCCCAGCCGAGTCGGATTCGATGATTGACCTCTTTGTCGAAGTTGGACCTCCCTAACTGGACAGTTTGTCGTAGGTAAACATTCTCGTCCTCTACTTCTTAGAGTGTAGCGTCTCCAAATCTTTATGATCTTCTTAATATGTCGTGCAGAGGCTATTGTACTCTTTAGTATTGGACTTCCAGGCTTCCTGTAATCCTGTTGCTTCCTGTTTTTTTTGCCCCTGTCTTTTTGCATTCTATTTTTCTATTACACTTGGTATCTGAAGCAATAATAAAAAAACGTAAAATTATATTATTGTAAACATTACAGGGTAGGTGCCGGACGGTTCTGTAGTGGCGGCCGCGTACCGGAAGACGTAACGTTGGAAGGCCTCCAACAAGGTGGACCGATGACCTTGTAAAGGCCGCAGGAATCCCCAGGATGAGGGAAGCACAGAACCGGCCGCAGTGGCGGTGCTTGGGGAGGCCTATGTCTAGTGTGGACGTCTTTCGGCTAAAATGATGATGATGATGATGATGAAACATTATTATGTACTTTGATATTATTGAAAGAAGATTTTCTTTCTCCTATAAAGTATAGTTAGGCGATCTCTTTTTCTTGTATTTATCCATTTCAATTGGTACAATAGGTAATTTAAGTAAAAATACTAACAGAATTCCAATAAAAATTGTGTTTATTTACTTCAGAATACAGTTTGACATTCACGATTCGGTTCATTCAAACACGTCAAATTACTAAAATATAAAAATATGAAATTGCTAAAATATGCATTAGCAACTCTAAAACATAAAATTGTTGAAATTAATGCTGTTATTTAAAATTAACTTTCTTTTTAAGGCTGTTTTAAATTATTATAAGAATAAAATGATGCAATATTATGAGTTTTTGAAAAGTACCGGTTTTTTAATGTAAATTGGAACGTGTTAGCTTTGATCAGGAATAGTTGAGTAAATAATCAGTTGATTATGGTTTGATGAAATTCGATTTTGACTTGTGAAACACAAAAAACTTAAGCGCATACTTATGTATTTGAGAATAATCAGTTGAGATTTGCTACTTTTCTCAAATCAGAAACCGGCTGATAGGCTACTTTTTATCCTGGATCACAGATCATCATTAAAAAAAGTTTAATAGTACTGTCTACATTTTGTTTAATTGTGTGGTGACACTACTCTATCTATTTTCATAGGATTACTAAAATAACATTATCTCAGCTAAGAGGAAAGCAATTCACAATTAGAGTTTTCTGGTATTTAGTAGAATTTTTTTACTAAAAGTTAAGTACACTAGACTTTGTGATATTTCTTTCGTTCAACAGCTACACACGCATATGTCAGTAGAAGTGTGAGGATTGAGGGACCAGTTTTAATCATGGCTATTTTCCAAATTGCGTCGATATTTCTGTTCCATTTCTTTCTTACAGAACGTTTTAAGACTTTTACTAAATCGTTAGGTAGAAAAAGAACGGTTTCATTGATTAAATTCGGTAATATTCACTAAAATAATTACCTTTGTTGTGTGGACTGAGGGACCACAGTTTAGACGTTATATTTTTTTTATCTTTAATGCTCTGGGGTCTGTAATTTAGTAAATATCTTTACAATTTTTTTACTAAATGTCTGTAATCACAAAACCTTCATTTTTAAGATACTCTCCGAGATCTGGCTGATGTTGTGTGAGCAGTGTGAGGATTGAGGGACCACACTTTATGAGCTGTAGTTTTTAATATATTTGTTTACAAATTCCCAGATTCGTTCTACAATTGTTTTAAGACTTCTACTAAATCATAGGATTAAAATTTTGCGGATTCCAGTCTGGACCCTCAGTTCACACACACGTGCGATTTTGGTATAACAATTTCCAAGTTTTCATAGAAATTGTTCTACTAGGGTCGCGCAGTAGGCAGCTAATTGTGCGGATTTGCGGATGTTACTATGACTCAAATATTCTGCCCTATTCGTCATGTAGAACACCATGATAACTTGCATTCTACCGCTCATCCTCGTTCTCTACTTAACTTTGCAGCTAATAAAATCGACTACTTCATCATTCCTTCAGGTGGTACTCCAACCCTCAGAAGCGGGTATAGTAGCAGAACAACTAGTCCACTGCCTCGGCCTCCGCTGGGACACAGCTGACTGGGAAGCCCTAGGCTCCTCCATAGGCCACTTCAAGTGGGCCGCATTCCTCGCCGTTCTTGAAGCTAAATATTGTGGAGACCAGCAGCTACATTCAGAGGCTCTGGTCGAAGCTGTCGATGAGATATACGATGTCTTCATTGAGGATATTATTAAGAAGGTAAACATTCAATATAAAAAATCCATCTATCATATTTTAGGTGACTTTTTTTCTCAACTTAGTAACATAGACCATACAGTTTTAATTTCGCGGCTACCAGTCCACAGCGCATCCCCCTTAAGGTTGATGCGCCAGGGTAGCCCGCGAAATTCAAAATTTCTTACGTTTTTTGCAATTTGTAGGTCAGTGTGAGCTTGTATGTTGATTAAAATATGATTCGCGGCCGTAGCTAATATGGCTTTACAGAATTATTATCATTAGAATCAGCAATATAACTCCATAAGTTAGCATTTACCTCAAATCTAGCGATTTCATGAAATCATGAGGTTTGAGGTAAATGCTAACTTATGGAGTTGTGTTTCTGATTCTAATGATTATAATTATATAAAGCCATATTAGCTACGGCCGCAAATTATATTTTAATCAATATAGGTACAAGCTCACACTGACCTACAAATTGCAAGAAACGTAAGAAATTTTAAATTTCGCGGGCTACCCTGGCGCTTTCGCCTTAATTATGAATGCGCAGTGGTAGCCCGCAAAATTAAAATTTTCTTGCGTTTTATGCAACTTGCAGGTCCGTGTCAGGTTGTATCTTCGTTAGATTTCGTTCGTTCGACGAATCTGCTCGAAATCTAACTTAAAGAGACGTATTGATGAAAAGTATGTAGGTAAATACATATGTTTTACTGTCGCGTATCTTATTTTAGATACAGCCTGAAACGGGGCTGCAAACAGCAACAGCAACTATGATTCAATTGCGAGAATGTGCGAGGTAGTAAAAAAATAAAATTCGCTGCTTTTTATAATCACATCTCAAAATCTACGGTATTTTGAGTTGTGATGTAATACCGGTATTACAGATTTCAATCCCGGTAGGTATTAAAAAACCGGCCAAGTGCGTGTCGGACCACGCACAATGAAGGGTTCCGTAGTTCAAAAGAATTTATCCCAAAAATAAACTTAACATTGAAATCACATTTTTTTAGAATTTTAAGGGACTTACGTATTTGATATTAATTTCAACTTGATACCTCCACGCGATCCTGAGAAAAAGGACTTCTTGCCAGACTGACATACTTGAAAATATTTTTTATGTGATAAAATTACAAATTAACAATTTTCGGACTTTTTCCATTACTTGTGCTGTAAGACCTTGCTTCTTACCAAATTTCATGATTCTAGGTCAACGGGAAGTACCCTATAGGTTTTGATTTATCATCCAGTGACACGGACTAAAACGTGTTATTTGAAAAAGTTATCAAACTTTATAGAACATAACCACATTGATTTTGTGTTTTGTTCCGGAGATTATTCTGCAAACAGGAAACATCTACTTATCCTCTTTCCCCAGGGCTATCTATTCAAACGCGGCTACCTCCTCCCAACCATGCGGGAGTACTGGTGCGTCCTCCAGCCTTGTGCCCTCACCTACTACAAGAGTTCCTCTCAGAAAGAACAGTGTGGCCGGGTCGTCATCGATGAATACTGTTCCGTTGAGGCAGCAATCGGGGAGGGCAAGATACAGAGGTTCCAGCTCATCACTCCGGATAGGACGTTTGAATTCGGCACTCAGGATCACAAGTAAGTGAATAGTTGTACGTCACTTTGACTCTTCAGCCCAAAGTAGTCTGTAACGAGGAAAAAGAATCTCGAAGCTTGCCTCTTTATGTTTTCTGTTTCACGTCTGATGAATTTATTTTAGACGGTAGGTAACGTTGGATAATCATTATTTCTCTATTCTGACATGTGTAGTTCTTAGGAGAAGTGGTGGCCTAGTGGTAACGACCGTAGGTTTGAACTCTGACAGGTTTGTGTAAATTATTTCATCACCACTGCTCTCAAAACGGTGAAGGAAAACACCGCGAGGAAACCGGCATGTCCTAGAACCAAAATTCAAAGACATGTGACATCTACCACCCGCACTGGGCCCGCGTGGTGGATTACAGTACACTCCCTCTCACCGATAGGAGGCCTGTGTCCCAACATCAGGCGTGATGATATATGTTAAGTGTAAGTGTAGGTAGCTACTTTAAAAACTTTACAAGCCCATAATCAGAGCTTATTTTGTTTTACTTCTTCATAGAAGTCGTCTACAATGGATATCAGCTCTTCGGCAAGCAGCAGCTGTATCTGGTGGAGTAGAAGGTTACCAGAGGCGTGCGAGAGCTGTGAGACGCGGTGCAGGTGCCAGGCGTGAGCGCGAGGTTCGTGAGACCAGAGCACGGCTGCAGCACGAGGTCAAGGCACGCCTCGCCGCTGAAGCACAGGCACAGGTACTTAACACCACTGTCCCTATTCTTCCGTGCGCACTGACTGAAGAGATATGAAGAAAAGGTCTCCTATATGAAGCTGCGAAAGACTGGATACTCTTATAATATAATCCGATCCAGACTGTCCCCTGCTGTCTTCCCCTTAGCGATGCTCTAAGCCACCCCACAGGGGGTGCCCTTAGTATTAGTCGCCTAATTTATAAATTTTTATACCCCGGCTTGAGACACCCACAGGAATGTCCGGTTAAGCAGCGGACAACCTCCTAGGTTGACCTGCGAGATGCCATTCCCAAAAAAAAAGATACTTACTCTTACATTGATAACATAAGTAAAAAGCAACAACAAAACACGATAAGACAGGAGGAAAAATCCTCTACAAACTCTCTATCTCTCTCTCTGTAGCTTCATAAGCTACATAATCAAGAACACTAAAGGAATTGATTCTGATGCTGTTCAATTTTATATGAGGCCTCGTTAACTCTAACTTGGCTAAAAGAGACAATATTTCTTGATTTCAGGAATTAGTGGAATTAGCACAGCAAGACAATAAAAAGCTAGAAGAATTGAAACACGCACAAGTAGAACTTGAAAAACTATTACAAGAAGAAACACAAGCTAAGAGAGACGAAGAAATTGTTAGAGCATTACAAGCTAGGTAAGTTGTAAACCTACTTGAATTAAATTTCTAGAAAAAAAAAATGCAAAGAAAGCTAATGATATGTTTTGTCCTGTCAGGGTATTAGCAGAAGAATGGGAGAGGCGAGAAGAATTAGAAAGACTTCAAGAAGAACAGAATAAAATGCTAGAGGAAGAAAGATTGAAACGTCAACAGTTTGAAATATTACAGGCTGAGAAGGAAACGCAGTTTAAAGGTAGGTACTTAATTAAACATTAATATTTATCAACATGGCGATAATCCCAATTTTGTTTTAAAAAACTAAAAATAAAATATGGATATTCTCTTTAAAAAAAAAAATCTTCTACTTTCAGAAGCAGAAAAACGCTTGAAGGAGCTAGAAGAGGAGAAACAACGGCTGGATGCTGAACTGAAAGCAGCTCAACATAAAATCTCAAAGACTGAACACACGGCGCACGCGTTGCAGGTACAGCTGAGAGTAAGTAAATGAAAAATAATTCCAAACCTGTTTAAATGAACAAAATACAGGGTATATCAGATCAGAAAGGTGTGGTCAAATTTAAGTGTGTGGTACAAACCATCAAACTGATCAATTTTCTCCATGGGACCAACAGCAAATTATATTTTAAAAAAATTTAAGCAGTGCGCAAATTTTCACAGGGTGTTCTACCCATGAATATGAGCAACTTTTACTATGGGACCAAAACCTGAAAACGCGAAAAAAAAATCAGCTGTTCCCTACATTTTGACGAGTTTGGTGTAGATAAATGTACTGAGCAGCAGATTTTTTTTTCGCGATTTCTGACTTAGTCCCATAGTGAAAGTTGTTCATATTCATGGGTAGAACACCATGGGAAAATTTGCGCACTGCTTAAAAAAATATCCTGTATATTTGGGTCGAGTAGGTACTGAAGCTTTGTACGGGGCAGTTGATGTTTTTTTCACGATTACGATATTTGGTACGCACGGCTACAGATCAAGTATAAGCTGATCATTTCCAGTATAAGCTGATCTCGCATTATATAGGATTTCCTTACAGTGAGAGGTCAGTGTAAACTGGAAATGTATAGCTTGATGTGTAGCCGTGTGTACCATGGAGTTGTTCAGTTTGATGGTCTGCACTCTGTACCACATTTGTCATTAAAGATTTATTTTTGCGAAACTATTCCTTCCCACTCCTGGCCACCACACTACTCTTTCCAGTTCTCTTTTATCCTTAGTGATTTGCCGGGACTTTCTATCGATTCTTATAGCGATCAGCACTAGTTTTGTGATATTTGTGCCCAGTTCATTGCGGCAGACATGTCCTGCCTAGTACATTTCAAGTTGGGCAGCTTTTTGACCGACATCAGACGTGAAACATATATCCTTAGTTTTTATCGCAGAAATACAATAGCTCTTCAATATTGTTTGTTCTCAGGACCTGAACCCAGTGCTCCGCAATGGCGAGAGAGCACGTCGTGCATTATCCTTCGTCCCAACAACCAAGAGTTCATCCGACACACTCATTGATGTCAGAGCCATACGACATCTGAAAATACTCGATGATGAAGAGAAATTATGATCTGATGATTAGGAGAATAACTAATAAAACTGTGCAGCATTATTTAATCTACCCTCATATAAAAGCGCTTGGAAAACTGATAAAACAATATTTAAAGCTTCGTATATAGCTATACGAAATGCTTTAAATATTGTTTTTATGGTTAAGAAAATTTAAATATAGATCTGCCGAAGGCGTTTTATCAAATGCATGTCGATACTCTGTATGGTTTCCTCTTTTTAATCGATTTCTATACTCCGATAAACTTGTTACGATAATTCAGAAACTTATGGTAAATAAATCGTAAATAATAGTAAATAAGCAACGCTTACATTATGCATGTAGATATTGAAAATGAATGTTTAAAAATCGCCTTTTTATGTGGATGACACATTACCTAAGTTATACATAATTATATTATACAATGTCTTTTTATAAAATTAAGTTGTAGTCCTAAGAATTAATTAAAGCAAAACCTTTTATTTAAGGAAATACAACTTCTTGCTTTCAGATTCAGATTTTATTTTATATTCCCCAAACAATAAATTCAACCAATTTAAAAGAAATACAATTTGAATACGGAACGACAACATGATTAATTCTAGGGACCTACCCATTCGTACAACAGTCATTACTTTTTTTTACCCTTTACTAGATCTACCGGAACTGCTTCAGCTTGGATTTTCTTCAATAGTTTTCTCAACTGTAAGAAAGGAATAGGAATCACGATAAGGAACAAGGGATTTCAAATTCATTACCGAAGGTAGAGACAAATATATATATCGCTAAAGAATTCCAATAAAGGACCCAAGTCTATAGCGATGTAGGTACGTTTTAAACTAAAGGAAATTTTGGTAAAATGATGAGGAAAGGATCGACGATCAAAATAAAATAATATTCCCGATGATCTCTTTATTAACCTTTCTTCTTTCCTTTTTTGGTCTTTCCTTTTAGCTGCGTGAAAAAAAAGATAAAAATCATTAATAACACCATCAGGATTACTTTGATCACTTCTCCTAATCAAAATAGACATAGGTAATATGGAGGTTATGTCACTCCGGCTTTTGGTTTTTAGGCACCACAGAACAATAAACGTGCTTTGTTAAAAGCACACAGAGAGACAGAATAATGTTTTAAATAAGTTTGTTTAGCGTAAGCTAAACGTATTTTAAACATAACTCAGTCTCTGCCACCATCAACGGTTGACAGAAATAGAACGATGTTTTAAATTTTAGCGTTTAGCGCTAAATGATTTTTGGTGGAAGTGGGCCTTAAAAAAACTTGGTTCCATATTAGGGCGCATTCACACGGGATACGTCTTTGACGATTCGGTGTGTGATAGTGACCGACGTATCCGTCTACGTCTTTTTTCACGATTCGTGAAGCGTGTGAACATGGGTATATAAAAAGCATTGCTCCCGTCAAAAAAAATAACGAATCGTGAAAAAACACGATTCGTGAAAAATCACGATTCGTCTTCGTGTGAATGAGCTCTTAGTTAGCCCAAGTATTTCATACCTTCTTCTTCTCTGCGCGATTGTGCAGCACTTCTCTCCAGGCACTCTGTATGACCCTCGCGGCGTGTTCCTCCCTGAACTTGTTCATCTTTTCCGTCATCTCTTGGTGGTATTCCGCTTCTCGCTCTGCCATCAGCGGGATGTAATCTATGTCTTGTTCCGCTATCTTTTTCTGTTGGGAATATTGTTTGATTGACATTTTCTCTCCATGTATTGTTAAAGGCATATAACTATTTACTATAGATAGGTAAGTAGATATTTTTTCAACGTTTTGACCGCTTGGCTAAATATCAATTGCCGTGCGCCTAGCGCGCGGGCTATAAATCGATAAAATAATACTTAGAATAAATTACAGTTAATAGGACGAAAATAGAACGAAAAGTCATTATGCATGTTCTCTGTCGCAGAAATACGACACGAGCGGTAGGGGCACGGAAATATGTGTCGCATAAATGCGACACAAGCGGTCAAAACGTTAAACCCAGAAAATTAACCGTGAGGTGTATAGAATTGAATATTTTTGACATCGATCGTTTTTTTATTTATCTTGCAGGGGATGAATAGAACACAATATGACCTTCATCTAGGTAAACGTTCCATTTACAAGGACAAGAGCTGTATCCACCTATCATTATTACGAAAACAAGAACTTTTTTTTGTCATATACAGAGTGGCAGAGACATCGACGCACTACCTGTTACCATAGATTCAGTATTACATGATTCTGAACCAACCTGTGACGAAATTTGTCGTCGGTTATTAAAAAAAAATTGCTGTTTCCTACAAAAGTGGTATAAGGTCAAAACCCTAAAACCTTACCAAAACCAAACCGAACCTTTAAGGTCAAAATGTATCTAAGGAACAGCAATTTTTTTTTCAATAACCGACGAAAAATTTCAACGTCCACTGCGTTGAGATTTAACGCATTGGGTCGAGAATCATGTACTGAATCCATGGTAACCGGTTGCGCGTCCATGACCCTGTCACCCTATATTTATCAAGGTAGTCTACGTCACCTCCAATTCCTCGCACTTCTCCACTTCTTCATCATACTTCTGCGTAAACTCGTCCAGTTCTGTCTGCTTGTCACTCATCTCGAGATCGTACTTCTGCAGCCACGACAACAACTGCGTCTCTACTTTGAACCTTTTGTGATAAAAAAAGTATGAAATTCATTTCCTACATTTTCAGTGTTCGCAAAGCAGACGATCGTCCTGATTCATGGTAAGTATTGGTTCTTTGACTTGGAAAACGGTTAAGTAATTTAAAAAACCGGTCAAGTGCGTGTCGGAATACGCACAATGAAGGGTTCCGTAGTTGGGATTAAATTCATTATCCCCAGAACAAACTTAACATTATAGTTGAAGAACATGTTCTCCTATAAATTCCAACAGTAAATGTAAGTTTGTACTCACACTATTTACACGATTTACCATGTTATTTTATGACCACAAACTTCTTATAGGTTTTCCTGTAATCTACAGGTATAGAACTATTTTCTGTATTCTTTTCAAAATTTTAGGCTCAGTAGTTTCGGAGATAAGGGGGGCAAACGGTCAATTTTCGTCTATTTTCTTAAATAACTTTAAAACGATTTATTTTAAAATTATAAAATAATACATTTGAGACCCTCATAGTAAGCCCTTTCATTTGACATATCACACGGTACAGTTTGCAAAACTTTTTTTTTTAATTTTCTTATTTGCCCCTTAAAAGTGACCCCCATATTAGAAATTAATTTATTTACCTTAGCCGTACATGTTTGGGTCACAGAAATACATATGTGTACCAAATTTCAACTTAATTCGTCCATTAGATTCGGAGCAAATTGGCTGTGACAGACGGACAGACAGACAGACACACGAGTGATCCTATAAGGGTTCCGTTTTTTCCTTTTGAGGTACGGAACCCTAAAAATGGATATAACAATCATAAAATCCTCTGACGTATTTTAAAATGCGTTCCATTTAGACCAGCTTGGCCGTATTCACTAGAATTTAAAAAAATAGCAGTTAAATCGCGCAACAAGACTGCGTCTACAAACAATTTTACCTCAATTTTAACACTTTCGCGGGCGATTGACTCTACAGACGTCATAAAAATAAAACTTTTGTCTCTTTTACAGTCCGATCAATACGATGATTTGATTTCATAATCGTAATTATAATATTATCAGTAGTACCTACAGTCATGGATATAGTATTTATATTTGAAAGAGATAAAACTTTATTGAAGAAAAGCTCTGAACATTACCGGCGCGCTCTCTGGTTCTTCTCATCAATGAGGTGCTGCCTCAAAAGCTGTTCGTACGCCTCTCGGCTTTCCACCTCCTCTTCCTTCAACATCTCATTTTTTACTGCGTGACTTCGAGTCGCCAGCACCATCTGCCGCTCTGAGTCCAAGCTAAACAAGAATATTATCAGTAAGAGAACACATAAGAAAACTGACACACATGGATTTTCTAACTTTCACTCTATTTTGTTAATTAGAAACTTCTAATCTGGCTATCTGAAAATGGAATGATAAATTCAGCTGAAAGACGTCTACCGCTGGACATATGCCTTTCCCAAATATATGCACATCGATTAATTCTGTGCTTTTTGCATCTAGCAGATAGCCACGTGAAGGTCGCTCACGAGGTTGTCAGTAACGCCTTTCCAAGCTGCGATTTCTGATAAGCGGTTGCTAATTCGGAAACTTTCGACACCAATAACAATCTGTTCTTCGAGCAATGTGCCCCGCCCAATGAGGGTCATAGGTTACAAGACTATGGTAATGGAATATAATCAAAAGAAATATATCTCACATTTTCTTTTTGAACTTAACAGTGGCTTGATTATTGAGCATCACTAGTTCATGCTCCAACTTAGCGATGATCTCCGTCTTCAGCGCCATGGTGTGATCGAAGCGTTCTGTTTCTTCTTTTAAAGTCTTTGAGATCTCTGATAAATCAAAATATCACATCTGATTATCTTTTTAGAATAATCGTTAGGAAGTAGTTATACCAAGCCTGACAATCTCATTTTCATAATACTCAAACTCAAAGCATTTATTTCAAAAATAAACCAATTATAATAGGCACTTTTGAATTGTCAAGGGTCGGTCAGTCTGAAAGATGAAGCTAGTCGCCCATTCCAAAGCGTACCTACCTATGGAGAAAAACGGGCAAGAAACTCCACGGACACTCTTTTAAATCAAAATTAATGGTCACAAAATATTGGTTATATCTATCATTCATATTGAAATTGTACATGTGAGGACGATCGATGCAGAAAGTTAAAAGCGTCCGTACCTAATAAAAAGATTTTAAAAAACCGGCCAAGTGCGAGACGGACCCGCACACAAAGGGTTCCGTACCATATTATAATGTTTAACAATCGCAAAGATAACTTTGTATTTCATAATGATACTGTGAATTACAAGGTTATTTTTTGCAGTTGCAGAAAATCGACCATATTTTAAAAAAAAACCTTATGAATCGCCGTTTTTAGTATTTGTTGATTAAATACAGCATAAGGTACATTATAATAGAGCTCATACAAAAATGGTATAAAATTGACAACTTTTACGGCAATTTTTTTATCTTCTAAAATGAAGAAATAGGGGGCTATTTCTTCATTTTAGAAGAGGAAAAAATAAAAGTATCTTTGTACTCTACTCGATGGGTTCTAGACAGTAACACCCCACGCACAGGTTAATTTTTTTTTTTCAAAATGAAAAGTTTTGTATGGGGACCGCCCCCTTCAATTTTACTTTACCTACTTTATTTTTATTGTTATAGTCGTAATAGAAATACACAATCTGTGAAAATTTTAACTGTCTACCTATTAAGGTTCGTGAGATACAGCCCTGTGACAGACGGACAGACGGACGGACGGACAGCGGAGGCTTAGTAAGTTTGTACGCACAATATTGAGATACTAGCTAGACTGCCCGCGGCTTCGCCCGTGTGTGGATGTCTGATTTCATGGGTTTTAATTTTCTTATTATTGATTATTTTACATCAAAGTATAAATACTGAGTTTCAAGTTAATCGGAATGCGCTTTAAAATTCTTGCATACAAACTTTAACATCCTTAAACCCCATTTGAGGGGTAGTTTTGAAAAACTAATAATGACAAACTTTATTACTTACATAAGCAAGTATTTGTGCTAAGTTTCAAGTTCATTAACCAAATTAATACGATTTTTCATGTAAACTGTATCCCTGTTTCCACGCCCACAGGCGTAGAATTTCAAAAATCGTCTGGGATGTTTCCGTAACTTGTCTCAAACATTATTTACACCAATTTTCAAGTTAATCAATCCTCCGCTGTAAAATTTACTACCAATTTTCACCCATAAGGGGTAGATTTTTGGAAAACCCTGATACACGTTAGTTAGTCTTAATTTTTGGTCTCAAGTACAAAATCTGAGTTTTGAGTAAATCGGACCGCGTGTTCCAAAATTCCTCTATAAAAACTTTGACACCCACCAATGGCACCCATACCGTCTTCTGGGGTCGCGGGATGTTCGAAAGAGATACCGTGGCCCTGCCATAGGCAACTGAAGGAACACGGGTGGGTTTTAGTCAGTAAAAGTATGACACGCCCTTCCGCTCCACCCAGAGCGGGAGAAGTCATTTGATGATTTCCCATCCACAAAAAAAGGGTGTAGTTTAGCAAAACTAAAAATGATTAATTTTATAATTAACTTAGATGAATGTTCGTGCTAAGTTTCAAGTCTAATAACTCAAGAGATAAGATTTTTCATACAAACTTTCATCCCCTATTTTATTCCCTTAGGGATGGAATTTCCAAAAATTCTTCCTTAATGGATGTTAACACTATATAAGGTATATATGTTCAAAATTTCATGTCTCTAGGTCCAGTGGTTTGGACTGTGCGTTGATTATTATCAGTCAATGAGTCAGTCAGGACTTTGAATTTTATATATATAGGATTACAAGACCATAAACTTCTGATAGGTTTTCCTGTAATCTATAGGTAAAGAACTATTTTCTGTATTTTTTTTCAAAATTTTAGGCTCAGTAGTTTCGGAGATAAGGGGGGGGGGGGGAATGGTCAATTTTCGTCTATTTTCTTAAATAACTTCAAAACAATTTATTTTTAAATTATAAAAAAAATATATTTGAGACCCTCACAGTAAGACCTTTCATTTGATATGTCACACGGTACAGTTTGCAAAACTTTTTTTTAAATTGTAGTTATTTTCCCTCCAAAAGGGACCCCTATATTCAAAATTCATTTATTTACGTTACATGTCCGTGTTTGGGTTACCAAAATACATATGTGTACCAAGTTTCAACTTAATTAGTTCATTAGATTCGGAGCAAATTGGCTGTGACAGACGGACAGACGGACAGACAGACAGACAGACAGACAGACACACGAGTGATCCTATAAGGGTTCCGTTTTTCCTTTTGAGGTACGGAACCCTACAAAAAACAATTCAAAAATTAAAATAAGCCGTGGCAGCTAAGAAATGACCAGCAGCGCCTGCCCGGCGAGCACGGCCTACTGTGACATGGCTTGAGTCACACATTTTATCATAGTTTGGGCACAGTCTACATATCCTGTGGTTTGGGCGATAAAACTGTTTTGTCTTAAATGCTAGCATGGCGGCGTGAGATAATTTCTTGAATGTGACATAACTTCTTGACGTTTAGTTGGGACTCATTATGTCTTATTTGCTAATATGGGCGCACCAATTATATCACAAATGTCACATTTTGACGGTGACTGAGAAAATTTTTATCACGTTCGTTCGGAGGTGGTGATAAGATTTGAATATTGAAAAAAATAATGTTTTCCTGCTAATTACTCTGCACCAAATGGCAATAAATTATTTTTTTGCATTGTGTGGTGGTGGTTTATTTGTGCGTGATAACTGATAAGGATAACCAAAAAAAAATTGTAATAAATAAATAAATAATTTACTATTTACTATTTTTTTATATTTTTAAACGGTTTTTTTTTTTTTAATTTTTAAAAATACATATTTAGACATGTAAATAATGCGCCTTAAAACCAACAAAAAAACAAATAATAATAATAATTTAAGTAAATACAGAGGTACTTAAATACTACAATTTTTTTTTTACCTACATGTTAAGAATAATCGGTTTATGGGTTTCATAAAGGGGGGCCAAATTTTCATTATTTTTGCGATAGGACACACCGTTTTCGAGTTATAAGCAAAAGAAAAGAAAAAAAAAAGATTTTATTTGGCCGCATATTCAGATAGTCTTAAACATTTTAATTTTTTCAATTTACTATGTCACGCTATGAATTTAGCAACAAGAAAGGCATGTCGCGGCTCTAGATTATGTCACATGGTTGACCCGTGCTAGCATTTAAGACAAATTCTAAGACATGACATAATTTATCATGTCTTGTCACAAACGTCTTGGGTACGCCCGTGCTCGCCCCGCTGTTCACGTACCAGGCCCGGCGAGCACGGCCTAGTGTGACATGGCTTGAGTCACACATTTTATCATAGTTTGGGCGATAAAACTGTTTTGTCTTAAATGCTAGCACGGCGGCGTGAGATAATTTCTTGAATGTGACATAACTTCTTGACGTTTAGTTGGGACTCATTATGTCTTATTTGCTAATATGGGCGCACCAATTATATCACAAGTGTCACATTTTGACGGTGACTAAAGAAAAATTTTGAAAAAATTTTTTTTGAAAAAAATGATGTTTTCCTGCTAATTACTCAGCACCAAATGGCAATAAATTATTTTCTTGTATTGTGTGGTGGTGGTTTATTTGTGTGAAGAATTGCGCGCGATAACAAAAAAAAATTGTAATAAGTAAGTAAATAAATGACTATTTTTTATATATTTAAACGGTTTTTTTTAATTTTTAAAAATACATATTTAGACATGTAAATAATGCGCGTCGAAAACAAAAAAAAAAAAATTAAGTAAATACATAGGTAGATACTTAAATACTACCTACTATATTTTTTTTTTCGTACCTACATGTTCAGAATAATGGGTTAATGGGTTTCATAAAGGGGGGCCAAATTTTCATTATTTTTGCGATAGGACACACCGTTTTCGAGTTCTATGCAAAAGAAAAGAAAAAAAAAGATTTAATTTGGCCGCATATTCAGATAGTCTTAAGCATTTTAATTTTTTTTATTTACTATGTCACACTATGAATTTAGCAACAAGAAAGGCATGTCGCGCCTCTAGATTATGTCATATGGTTGACCCGTGCTAGCATTTAAGACAAATTCTAAGACATGACATAATTTATCATGTCTTGTCACAAACGTCTTGAGTACGCCCGTGCTCGCCCCGCTGCATGACTCCCTTAGTTCTTTTACATACCCCTTGGTGGTTGGTGGTAAGTACTTACTGGTAGTTATTTTTCAACACATTTGCTCAAAAAATGCATTTACGAAGCCTTTATACATTGTTCGAAAGTTAAAAATTACGCACAATACAACGGAACGTGCGGTATAATAGGTACTCTCACCTAAGTACCTATTTTACCGCACACTCCGTTGTATAGCGCCGTGCGCCCGTGCGTATTCATTACGGGTTTTTTTTAATTTCCTCCAAGAAAGAAAAATAATTCCACCACAGGAGTTTCACATTACGAGAATAAATAAGCTGACTGATCGAACCTCCTTGGAATCGCTGCTCAATACGTTTGTCTCACTAGGTAGGTACTAAAGAGTAAATGAGACGAATGATGTAGTTCTAATTTTCACCCCGCGCACGTGGCGCCATTTGCAAATTCGCGCCATTTTCTTAATAGAAACGTCAAAGGTTATTGCGACTTTCCGACTGATACATATTTATAAACAAAATAATAACATGAGTTCAAGCGAGGAATCTGATGGCCAATTCTCGTACCTAAAAACGTTCACAATCTCATGCCAGCGTCAATCAAATGTCAAAAATGTAGGTAAACGCTATACAATTTTTGACAGATTGAGACTGAGATGAGATTGCGAACGTTGTTAAAAATACGAGAATTGCCCCTCTTATATTAATACGGATCTACTCCACCTAATATTTTAAATGAGGCGTAAATTGCAGAAAACGGTCTTTTGCCGCTAAAATCGCGAGAGCGCTATTTAATGATGTACAATAATTTTATAGCATGGAAGATTTTTTGTTTTTTCTCGCAAATGTGTTGAAAAACATTGTATGACAGACGTGAGGAAATTGGTATTTACAAACTCGTGACTATCACTATTATAAGGCCTCGACTTCGTCTCGGGCTTACGTTCGTCTACTCGTTTGTAAAAACCAACTTACCGCACTAGTATCATAAATAACTAGTATTGGTCAAGTTATTACATGACATGAACCTAACGTATGAGCAAAGTGTAAGTTTGATTCCACCTGAGCTTGTTTGTCCACACCTACCTGCAATACGTTTTATGAGACGTTCATTAGAAGCTTCCAACTTCTTAGTGTGAATCTTTGCAGACAGTTCCTCTGCTGCTGTGGTCTCCATCTGCCTTATCATTAGATCTCGAAAATGCTCCAATTCCAAGAGAAAGTCAAAACCAGGTGGCATTATCTTGACCTAGAATTTTTTTTTTTACAGAATGATGCTTTTGTGTTCCTTGACCATTTCACGTTAGGAATTCAAGCGCCTTGTCCAATAGCAATCTAATATTGTAGGTATCTAATTGTTTACTACATGTTTATCTTGTCCACTCAGAAATGACGCGCCCCACTACTGCATTTACCGTATTATACGTAGGTATACAAATTTAGGTAGTGTGGCGCATCATTTCAGAGTGGACAAGCTCGTGTGCGTTACTGCAGCGGAATGTTGTCGCTTTTCAGGATTTCGTCTTGACAGGAATTAGTACCCAATCTCGTGTAAATGTGCCCGAAATTTAGAATTTGTGCGTCCAGCCGATCCAAAGATATTCACGAAAAACAGATTCCGCTGGAGTAACGTTACTGCAGCGGCATGTTTTTTTACCAGTGGTCGTAGCTGGATACAAACTAGCTACTTAGATAGATATAATTTGTGCCTAATTGTGCCCAAAAAATAGAATTTGTGCGTCTTGAGGTTTCAGAGTTATTCAAGATGCCGCTGCGGTAACGTTTAGCAAATTGCTGTATCTCTTAAACGGCATGACGTACAACTACGATTTTTTTTACTACGGCGGGTCTTAATTTGTGCTTAATTTGTGCAATTTTATTTTTTCTATAATCGACACCATTGGAAAACTAGAATTTTTTTTTCAAAAACCCTAAAATCGATCCTCGCGCTTCAATGAGAAACCCTAGAAACTTACCAATTGTGGTGATTTGTACCTTTCATGAACTCAAAGCATCATGTGAAATTCGATGTTTATATTCCAACTCCTTAGAGAGTTATTCCATTTTAATTAAAATCTGGCCATGATATAATGTAACGCTCCAATACATGAGTTATTATTAAGTGACTGATATTATGATTATACTAATAATTAGTACCCTTATTAAATTGTTTATTCTTAAAGTTTCAGCTGAAAAAACCTTCTAACTACTTAGATATGAGAAAAAAACGATAGGGAAAGAAATCACACGATTAACCGAACAAATTCGAATGACTACATAAAAGCGGGCTCACAGTACATTATGCCCACCTTCTTAAATTGGTAGTATTATAATTGAATTTTGATGGGTACAGGTGCGTACAAATGGTTTAATTAGGTAACTATTTATTTACTTTTACATAAATATGTGACGTAGAGAGTTATCAGAGAGTAGGAAGTGACCTAAGGGCGAGCGCACACTGCGGTGCGTTTTTGTAACGCATAATCTGTGAAGTATAGAATGTCTTTGAAGTGCGCGCACTGCGGTCATGCGTTTTGTTACTGTAGGCCCCGCCCAGTGCGGCAGAACTAACGTAAACGCACCTCAGTGCGCGCTCGCCCGCTTATTGTCGAGTTTATTACAAACATAATGTTTCGAAAGTTTGATACTTAGTAGATTTTAAAAATATTAATAACTCCATACCGATATTGGTTCGTATGGCCTGATGACGTCACTTGCCTTAAATTATTATGTATGAATATGCACTTTTTTACCACCACAGACTTATGAAAAAAGGATGACTCCGCGCTACGCATATTGAAAGTGAAGCACCCGGCTCCCGTTGCCACGCTTGCGAAATTATTTTTTTTTACCTACGTTTTTTGCAATTTTCAAGTCAGTAATGGGTTGTATGTTGATCAAAATATGATTCGCGACCGTAACAAGTTTTACAGAATTATAATCATTGAAGTCATCAATACAACTCTATGATCGTAATCCTATTCAATTACTATTTCAAGAAATCTTGACATTTGAGCATTATAGGTACCTATTAACTTAAGGAGTTGTATTTTTGATTCCATAGACTTATAAAAAAAGATGGACTCCGCGCCACGCATATCGAAAGTGAAGCACCGTACCGATCTATGTGTGCATGATTTGAGTACCTGCAAAGACGCCGTCGCTCGTGTCTCGTCGCTCGTAATGGCGGCCGGTCGGCATACTATGATGTAAATGTGTGCGCGAGGCGTGTTTGTACAAACGGCATACTTACTGTGCTTCATTTCGATATGCGTGGCGCGGAGCCCATCTTTTTTTATAAGTCTATGATTGATTCTAATGAATAATTTTGTAAATACATATTTGTTACGGTCGCGAATCATATCATAATCTTTATAAGTAAAAACAACAGGTATCATCAATACATCTCTCTAAGTTAGATTTTGTGCAGATTCCTCAAACAAACGAAATCTAACGAATCTGCACGAAATCTAACTTAGAGAGATGTGAAATGATAAACCTCTTCTTCATAATATTTATATTTTATCTTCTTGCACACATACAAACTTGGTACAGGGTAACAATCTTTAACAAACTATTTAACTAGGCAGTCAATAAGTATCAGTATAGACTAGATTTCTAGACAACCTTTAGGTTTCGAAGATCCAAGAGAATTAACTTAGAAACTAGGTGACGCTCCAAACATCACGTTTTTTTACCAACTTTCAGCCATACTTTTTGGCGGTAAATGTCAAATGAGATACTTTTTAACTACTCGAAAACACAGATACAAAATCATCTGAGTCAAATCACATACTTTCAACTCTAAATTCAGTATTTTAAATCAACAAAATTTATTATTATTTGGAAATCATGACATTCGGCCATCCGACACTGTGTTGCCTCCTGGCACACACAAAACAATCATAATTTTTAAATTTTTAAATAAATCATGACATTCTTGTGCTAGTTAGACAATTATTAACTTTAATAGCATTAAGAGTTAGATTAAACCTTTTAACTAGAAGGTGCGTGTTCGTCAACCACGACTCGATACAATGTCCAAGAATTAGTGATAAATACAAATCTGTATAAATGTTACCAGCGAACACATTTATATTGAAACAGTATAAAGTATTCAATTTAGCTATTACGTATCAACATAATTTATGAAAATAAACCAGATTTATAATATTGGTTGGTATTATTTGACACAAGCGTCAACGATGCAACCAGCATCGCGCACCACGCGTAACCAGCATCGCGCACCACGCGCAACCAGTATCGCGCACCACGCGCAACCAGCATCG
This sequence comes from Cosmia trapezina, assembly GCA_905163495.3. Classification (NCBI taxonomy): domain Eukaryota; kingdom Metazoa; phylum Arthropoda; class Insecta; order Lepidoptera; family Noctuidae; genus Cosmia; species Cosmia trapezina. Next base: position 20,921,103 of record LR991032.1, on the reverse strand, counting down.
CGCACCATGCGCAACCAGCATCGCGCACCACGCGCAACCAGTATCGCGCACAACGCGCAACCAGTATCGCGCACAACGCGCAACCAGTATCGCGCACAACGCGCAACCAGTATCGCGCACCACGCGCAACCACCATCGCGCACCACGCGCTACCAGCCTCGCGCACCAAGCGCAACCAGCCTCGCGCACCACGCGCAACCAGCATCGCGCGGCACGCGCAACCAGCCTCGCGCACCACGCGCAACCAGCATCGCGCACCACGCGCAACCACAATCGCGCACCATGCGCAACCAGCATCACGCACCACGCGCAACTAGCATCGCGCACCACGCGGAACCAGTATCGCGCACCATGCGCAACCCGTATCGCGTATATACTCGTACATTACAACATGAAAACAGAAAAACAAAAACAAACATGTTTAACACAAAAATTTACAATAAACCTTATGTATCCTAAGCGCAGATTGCGCTAGCATTTATCAGTTTATATTATCTTTGAATACAATAGACTACCATTCATTTGCATGCATTTCATTTAACTATTCATTTGCTGACGATTCGTCAGTCTGATCCGTTCCAAGATAACCACGGATAAATCCCATCCACTGCGTATAACAACAAACATGTATAACACAAAAATGTACAATAGACCTTATGTATCCTAAGCGCAGATTGCGCTAGCTTTTATCAATTTACATTACCTTTGAATACAATAGACGTATACCATTCATTTGCCTGCATTTCATTTAACTGTTCATTGTCACTTCATTTTCTGACGATTCGTCAGTCTGATCCGTTCCAAAATAACCAGGGATAAAATCCATCCACTGCGTATATAAATACCTCTTTCCAAAATTCGAACCTTTCTTACTTAACGCAACATACTCATATCATCATTGTTAAATACCTTTGTAACTCGATACGGATCAACAATAATAAAACTTTACATGTTGTAAAGTATTTATTAACTTTACATGTTGTATGTTTATAAACATAGTTATTTAAGCATTTTATGAAGTATTTAACTACATAATGTATGTATGTAAAGTTTTATTATTGTTTTCACCGCTGCTCAAGTATATTTATATAATTTTAGGATAAATAAAAAATCAAGACAGCGCTGCCAACACGAACGTGAAGCTGCACGTTTCGGGTTTCGGTAAAACATGTGTGCACGTAATGAGGTGTAGTTTAATTGTAGCTCGGAGTAAACGTGAGCGTGTGAGCGTGTATGCACAGAGCGAGGTGTAGTTTTGCGCATGCTTCACTGTATTGTTCGCAGCGCTATGTCGGGGTTTTTTATTTAGTCTGAGATTTTAGGCGGTTACTGCATAACACTTAAATTGGTCAGTGGGTCGTCTTAGGGGCGGGACTTTAATTTAAATTATTTGGGTAGATGGTTTAATATAAACCCACATTTATTACTATTGACATCAACCAGGCACAATTTAAACTCTATTCTAACCCTATTACTCTATCCTTTGGTACCTACTACGTTAACCTTCAATTATAATTATTAACAATAGCAGCAACACTAATATCGTCTAAAAATGTGGATACATTTAAGTTATAATGAGCTTATATTCATGTAGCATGAAATAGAGAACCAACTTGAAATAGAGAACAAAATATTTTCCCGGTTTGGTACAGAAAGTTTAAGTTTACAAAGTAAGTTTAATAGAAATCTGCTAAATTTTATTAAATAATAAAATCATTTTTTACTGTTTTTTTTTTGCTAATAGTCACTTGATGTAATTTTATAGTTGCACTTAATGAAATACCCAATAAATAACGTCTATGTATCACTTTACATTTTCTACCACAATTATCTATTTACTACCATTTCGTAGCGTTCCCCTTAAACACACCTACAATCGGTTCAAAAAATAACCCATCCGTACGGATCTGTGAATAGCGTTTTGACAGTCCTACGGTTCAGAAATCAGGTTATCGTACATGTGTCAATTTCGATACGGTATCGAATCGTAACGTTGTGAATAGCTATGCAGATATGTATCTTCGGCAACAATTTCTTAATTTTATCTACACTATGAGTTTCTCTTGATAACAAGTTGACCATTTTGAATTTTTGCGCTTCCTTCTAATACTATCCTGTTCAATATTTTTATTTGTAACGTCTTCCACGTCGCAACTCCATCTCGAATATGATATGACCCTTATTGATAGGTACTAGTGAGTTTAAGACCAAACAATATTTGTCTGGTCGCAACAAAACAAATCGGTTGATCAAACCATTTTAGGGATCTTCAAAAAAATAGTTTAGAAATAAAATCTTTAGCTGATGCACCATTCAGAATCAGTATTAGGTAGATCTTGCCTAAATATAACGCAATATGTCACACACTGGACCCTATATCTAATTTAACCAAAATAATTAAAAATCTCAAATGTATACAAAAGAAAGTACAATTCATTTAGCAATATCGCTATCGACTACTACGGAGACTCATTTGTTCAGATGATCACTCCATAGTTATGAATACAACAAACAATCGACAACTAGCCTCATTTAAAACATTCGGGTTTTGGGCATTGCGTCCGGCCCACAATTTGCGTCGTCTAAAGCTACAAATAACACAATTCTAAACTTTTAACACAAATACTGCTCCAGAAGTAGAGAAATATTAGGTGTATTAGCATAAAATATCACATAATCTTTATGTTTCAAATTACTCAACTATTGTAAATGTGATTAAACGTTTGTTTGTTTGCTATCCTTTCACGGCCAAACCACCAAACCGATCATCCCGAAATCTAAAAGTACTGTTCCCGAGGAAAACAACAATAACGTTCTTATCATAATAGATTGCGCCACGTGTCTTTCGAATCATGATTGAATTATATTATTACAAAGAATAAGGAAAGATTTCCCGGTAGCACGTTCAATCTGCCAAGCCTTTTCCCAACTATGTTGGGGTCGGCTTCCAGTCTAACCGGATGCAGCTGAATACCAGTATTAGCATTAGCGGTAGCACGTTCTCGTGGGATATTTACCGACATTCACGCGGGCGATATAAAAATAATTAGAAAGAGAACAAGTACTATATTAATGAATGTCAAGATATTATCTTGAAGGTATGCAACAATTATACATGTTAACTTAAAGAATAATCTAGCTTTAAGTAAAGCAAGTATTACTACTTCATTATGTACCTACTCTGTTTTATCCTGAATAGCATGTAACTGTTCATTCTGCCAATAAATAAATAAAATCCATCTGAGACGAGACAGGCGTTACTGTCTATTTGTCTAAAACCAAAATCAATACTAGTGTTAAACAAGAAAATACCCGGAAGCACTAAACACTGGTGTAGTGCACTCAATAGGTATATAAAAAAATCAGTTCTATTGACTATGGAAACTATAGACCGTTTAGGTTCTATTTTACCCCCTTTTTTATTGATTAAGTAATAGAAAAATATGTTTGTAACCAGATACAAGACCTTTACGTTCGATACGCTTAGACACGACAAGCTGCTAACAAAATTTTATAACTTTGGAGTTCGTGGAGCAATAACAAAACCGATTTGAGGAGATGAACGCCATTAAAGACACTGAAGGAGCAACCCACAGTACTTGGACGTTTATACTATCTAACATATACATAAAAAAAAATCCTTCATTCTTTTAATCCTCAACAATAAAATGATCAGATCACATCCCTTACTAGTGAATTAACAAACTTCCTCGTCACTGTTTATACTACATCATTCCAAAATGTATATTATTTTTAAAAAAAAATAACCTCTTTGTTATCTAGTGCAAAATCCCCGTTTAAAATTCTGCTCAAATAACTTCCTTTAGCGAAAAAAATATATATAGCATACAAAATTACGAGTTATAGGTAAACGTTTTCATTTTAAAAACTGCGAGTTATGTCCGGTTTCTGAGACACTTTTAATTAACTTTGGTTTATCTATTCAATAGCGCTAGTGGTTCCATAACTTGTGAAAGACTAGATAACTTATCTGACCAATGTTGGCCGTTTAATCGTTCCATAATTAATTCACGTAGTAATCATGGAAACAACATCACTAATTTTTAAAATGTCATAGACAAATTAGGTCCAAGCAATATCAGTATTAACTAAGACAGTGTTAAGCCACTTTTTTACCCTCGAAAGAAATATTATTATGAATAAAACTATCACTTTTAGACGCGATCTCTTGTACAGACCCATCTAGCGGCAAATATGGAACTAGTTGTCGGTGCCATAGTTGTTGAATGGCTTGTTACGTATTCAGAAACGCGCTGACAGTTAACCGATGTTTATCGCTACGCATAACTCTCAATATCTATTGAGAGTTTATCTGAGGATGTCAGCAACAGGGCATTAATCTTTTAAAACTCATCATACCTAACCTATCCAGAAAGATAAAACCAATTTATGGGTAACGTCATCGAACTTTTAAAAATTAAACATCCAATATGACCTTCTTCAATCACAAGAAATATCATCAACAAACTAATAGTAACTCAGGTTAGAATTCACTATGGCAAGCGAAAAGTAACATTTTTAATTCCCGCAATAATTATTGCAATATCAAAACTTATAAACAAATGAAACCCAAAACCTAATTTAGCTTCGTAAAATTTATAATTTTATTGCCAGGCTTGACATCAGATGTCATTGTTATACCTCACTGAAATATGGAAATATTACATACTATCTGATCCGATAATCGTTGAATCATAATCTCAATATGGTCTTTAGTTCATAGAAAATGGAGGTTCAGTTATTCCAAAATTAACCTAATTCGGGTTAACGAACATTTAGCAAAAACAAAATATAACCAAATAGGCCCAGCAGTTATCAAGTGATGCCCTTACCAACGAACAGCATTTAAGTTTTATTTATGCAGATTACTTGGGGCGTAATCCATTCACAATCTTTACACATGAGTCGAACTTAGAGAGATTTTTATTTCCATAAAACCCAATTAGGGTTAACGAACATTTAGCAAAAACAAAATATAACCAAATCGGTTCAGCAGTTATCAAGTGATGCGCTCACGAACAAACAGCATTTAAGTTTTATGCAGAATACTTGGGGCGTAATCCATTCACAACCTTAGAACATGAATTTAACTAAAATCCATCATCGTCAGAATTCAAGGCTAGATATACTCAATGTCCCAATGATTCAAGCACAAAAAGCATTAAGCATCATAAATTATCATAAAATAATACGGTATCAAAAACCATCATCATCATCAAGCTTAGACTATATCAGAATTCAAGGCTAGATATACTTAATGTCCCAATGATTCAGCACAAAAAGCATTATGCATCGTAATTATCTTTAAATAATACGGTATCATAAAATCTATCATCATCATCAAGCTCAGAGAGCTATATCAGAATTCAAGGCTAGATATACTCAATGTCCCAATGATTCAGCACAAAAAGCATTAAGCATCATAATTATCATTAAATAATACTGTATCAAAAACCATCATCATCATCAAGCTTAAAGAACTTTATCAGACTTCAAGGCTAGATATACTTAATTTCCCAATGATTCATATCAAAAAATCTATCATCATCATCAAGCTCAGAGAACTATATCAGAATTCAAGGCTAGATATACTCAATGTCCCAATGATTCAGCACAAAAAGCATTTTGCATCATAATCATCGTAAAATAATATGTTATAATAAAATCCGTCATCATCAGAATACAAGGCTAACAAAAAGCAAAAAGGGAAACAAAAAGCATTACGCTTCATAATTATCATAAAATAATACAGTACCATAAAATCCATCATCATCAAGTTTAGAGAACTATATCAGAATTCAAGGCTACATGTACTCAATATTCCAATGATTTAGCACAATAAGCATTAAGCATCATAATTTTCATAAAATAACATGGTATCATAAAATCCATCATAGATCATCATCATAAGATCAATAAGCATCATTATAGCTAATTGACGTGTAAAAGTGCTCGTACAAACCCAACCATTGAAACAAATCCATTTATCGTTAGCACAATCAGTAGCATTTATCATTTGCCTACCCACAACTTCAATTCATTTGTTACTTAACCGCTCACGCGAGCGCGGTATAGGCTGTTCCCGAGTTGTTCGTGTGAGCGGCTAAAATTCATGTAAATAAATCCAAGCAAAAATAAAGTGTTGGCCAAGTTCGTTAATTCAATCAATTAAAATAGGTAATAGATTATGTCTAGCTACTATACACACTTAGAACAATTTAACCGACGACTAGTGATTCACTGGTAAATCACAAAGTACGCCCATTATCACAATCCGACGACTAGTGACTCACTCATCCATCAAAATCCATAAAATCCAGTGAAATCACAAAGTACCTACTCACCTTCCAGTATTTATTTATTTATTTATGGAAAACAAACAATTGTACAAAATAAGTAACAGTAAGTAGGTACCATATCCATACATAAATATCCATAATCCATAAAAATCCAGTGAAAATCATATCCACTCAAAATCCAGTGAAGTCACAAAGTACGCCCAACATAGTACCACTGAACAACTACAGTTCACTTATGCCGGGGCAACACCAACGTCAATGCCCATAAACGCTTTAAACATCGCGATAGACTACGCGATAGATAAATTCGGTCAAATTATCGCAGCAAGTGGTGGCTACACCTACGGTTATCGCCCATGAAAGCGATAATCAACGGCAATGTCCGTATAGTGTAGCCGCGGCATTATCTTTTATCATTTATCATATTGTTCTTCATGGCAATTACTAAGGTAGGAATAGTCATAACCAACAATTTATTTATGCTAACCTCGTGTTGCTTGTAAATTATCATAAAATAAAATTGCTCATAATCCGGGTGAACAATCTCATATTATTATCATGGCAATCATTGCTAAGGTAGAAATAGTCATAACTCGCAACCAATAATTTATTAATGCTTACCTCATGTTGCTCGTAAATAAAATAAAATAAATACTCATAATCTGAGTGAACAACCATGGCTCATTTATCATATTCATCATGGCAATAATTACTAAGGTAGAGATAGTCATAACTCATAACCAATAATTTATTCATGCTTACCTCGTGTTGCTTGTAAATTATCATAAAATAAAATAAATAGGTACTCATAATCCGAGTTAACCATGGTTTACTTATCATTTATCATATTATCATCATCATGGCAATGGTTAATAAGAGTCATAACATAACTGCTTGTAAATTATCATAGAATAGTTTAATATGTTCAACTGTTGTTCATTAATATCATAGAGAGGCTTATGGGATAGCCATAATTAAGTTACAATGGTAGCAACAATAAAAAAATGGAATCATGATCAAATTAGAAATATTGTTTCATTTAAATTATCCAGAAATCATAAACTTAAGGCACCATCCTGGCTGAGATATATCCCGCGCTATCAGAGAGTGGCCCTGATCAAAGCGCGTGATAAGTCCAGTCAGCAGTATACTTCACCGCACAGCATCAGAGTGTTGCCCTGACATAATGTGCGGCACCCACACCAGTACGCCAAAATCACGCTCATGGATTTCATTTAGGCAATCAACAAAATGATAGCAATATAAAATAAAATACAATAATCCATAAAGGAACAGGTAAGTACCTAGTTCTCATATGACTCTGGTAAGTTTATCAAAAATTAACGTTTATCAATTGTTTTAAATATCATTAATTACAAGCAATTCATTATTATCATTTTCAAGATTATCTACGTACCTTTTTGGGTTTACCCCGCTTCTGAAATGAAATGATAAACCTCTTCTTCATAATATTTATATTTTATCTTCTTGCACACATACAAACTTGGTACAGGGTAACAATCTTTAACAAACTATTTAACTAGGCAGTCAATAAGTATCAGTATAGACTAGATTTCTAGACAACCTTTAGGTTTCGAAGATCCAAGAGAATTAACTTAGAAACTAGGTGACGCTCCAAACATCAGGTTTTTTTACCAACTTTCAGCCATACTTTTTGGCGGTAAATGTCAAATGAGATACTACAAAATCATCTGAGTCAAATCACATACTTTCAACTCTAAATTCAGTATTTTAAATCAACAAAATTTATTATTATTTGGAAATCATGACAGATGTATTGATGATTTTTATGGTTAAAATTATATAAATACATAATTATGTTTTATTGCCGCGTATCATACTTTGATCAACCTGACACGGACCTGCAAATTGCAAAAAACTAAAAAAAAAATGAATTTCGTGGGCTACCACTGTGCATCATCCCGGTCTCGCTCCGTTACTATAGTACCGCGGCCGGGCTGAAGTGCGGGTTTCCAACGTATTATATTGCGAAATGATAAAAAATATAAACTTACCTTAAAATCAGAACTAGGTACAAATATTAAAATAACATAATAGTTCCGGAAAACCGCTCTACTCTAACGCACAGAAAATACATGTGTGTCGATCTTCTTTATCACTGAACAGTTAATTTATTTCACCATAAGCACAATGTACCACAAAACCAACGCGTATTGTCCAGCCGAAATTACACGCGTCGTAATTATACACACAATTCCTTGAATTACTGGGAAAAAGATAATGTGCACAAGCTCTCCACACACGAGATTGGCGGCCAATTACTCGTGTCAAACAAAGTTAACACCGAACCGAACTAAAAGTGCGTTTCACGAATGTTGGTACCATTGTTTTTCATTGAAGAATGTTTACAAAAAACCATTCCATACGGCAACTTCGAATGAAGCAACGACAAGCTCTGGAGATTCCCCCCAAGTAATGTTTTATTATCCCGGTCGTTCTGACGGCATAGCATAGGGTAGATATATTTTATATATTAATGTATGAGTGTAATAGTTCCGATGACAAATTGGCTGAGATCTAGACAATATCGACATCCACTTTCCTCAATTTGTGAATATTTCTATTAAGTAGGTAACTAAATAATAAAACAAAATTTTACAGAGGTATCAATCATGCTATTTTATTTCAATTCAAAACTAAATCTATAAACGGTATTTTTTCTTTTATTTTTTTGGCAATATAAATACACTTTCTCGTATTGCATGTTCAAAAAAATTTGGCAACTAAAAAAACCTTAACAAACCAAATTAAAGAAAATTGTAACAATTCGACCCTTTTAGATCCAAAATTACCCGCATTCAATAACACTTCAAGAAAAAGCTTATGTTCACATGTTGAATCCAAATTAGGTGAAGGTGACATCAGGGGAGCGGCCAGGATACTGTTCAGCAGCGATGTGGTGGCGCCTTACTCTCCAGAAACTTTTACAGCTCTGGAGAGTAAACACCCCGCGCCTGCGGATGGTCTCACCTTTCCCGACCCCCCCCACCCTCCCGACCTAAATTCAAACTTCCTAAACGTTTCGGCTCCCCAGTTATTTGCAGCCGTGAGCTCCTTTCGAAGTGGTTCCGCCGGCGGCCTCGACGGCCTGACTCCACAACATCTAAAGGATCTATTGAGTTCAGGCGCCGGGGAAGCTGGTGAGTCGCTTTTGAAGGAGCTTGCGGCACTGATTAACCTCATGCTTACCGGCGGTGTGAACGAGGCCGTCATCGATGTCCTATATGGGGCCAACTTATGTGCCCTGCGTAAGAAGGATGGCGGCATTCGTCCCATCGCCGTTGGATGCACCTACAGGCGTACGGCAGCCAAAATTTGCTGTAAGCTCTATAGCGAATCACTTACAGCTAAATTTCAGCCCCTGCAGCTTGGTTTTGGCTCTAAAGGGGTCTGTGAGGCTGCCGTGCATGCCCTTTCCACTTTTCTAAACTCCAACAAAGGTGAGGTCATTCTAAAGGTTGACGTTAAGAATGCCTTTAACTCTGTCAACAGGGACACTTTGTTGGCTGAAGTCAAAAAAGAACTACCCGAAATTTATGGTTTTATGTGGCAATGTTACAGGTACCCTTCTGAATTATTATACAAGGAATTGGTTTTGGAATCTGCAGTAGGATGCCAACAAGGTGACCCTCTCGGGCCAGTCATTTTCAGCCTGGCTATTCATCCAATTATTCAGAAACTAAATTCAAAATTTAACGTGTGGTATTTAGATGATGGAACGCTAGGAGGTGATGTAGACACGGTTTTGAAAGACTTACAACTCCTCAAACAGGAATTTAAATCTATTGGCCTGGACCTTAACTCATCAAAGTGTGAACTTTACCTTTCTGACATTACCGACAGACAATTGACCCTTTTTTTTTTTTTTTTTTTTTTTTTTTTTTTTTTTTTTTTTTGAGGGTGGGAAATCATCAAATAACTTCTCCCGCTCTGGGTGGAGCGGGAGGGCGTGTCAGACTTTTACCGACTAAAACCCACCCGTGTTCCTTCAGTTGCCTATGCCAAGGCCGCGGTAACCCCTTCGGACAACCCGCGACCCCAGCGGCGTCGGCCCTATTGGGCCCCGTCACTTGCTGACATCTCTTTGAGGCGCGCGTGGAACACAACGCGCCGTCGACTCGGGCCTGGTCCTTACCGGACGGCGAGCTACCCACTGCTCACCGTCCGCAGGCCCGCGCCTACGGTGGCCGGAAATCGCCCCGCGATTCCCGCCGCCCGGGACGTCTCCTGCGGCGACTGAGGGCGTGAGGCTGCCTCTCCCTCACGCGTTCCGCCTCCTCCTTCGCGAGCATCACTGCTTCGCAGAAGGAGGTGACGGCCTCCCATGCACTCTCGCTCCGCACCATGGCCTGGACCAGGCTCGGACGCGAGAGATCGCCGCCGCCGATCGCCTCCGTGAGAACACGGCGGTGCTCTGCCCAAGCCGGGCAGACCTCCACTGTATGCTCCACCGTGTCCTCCGGGCGATCCACACAATATGTTCGGTCCAATAGTTGCAACCGAACAGCTCAGCACTTTTGCCTGCATGCATTTCCATAAATGCATGTATCGCAGCGATTACTAGTCAGTACGTATTCGGAAACCAACCGCGTAACTCAAACCATAATACCAATCAAACCATCTTAGAATTTAGCTTAGATTTACCATTTAATTTTATAACCAATAATAATCAATATAGTCTTTAAACCATAACCATTTCGTATCATTAAACCAAATAACAAACCAACTTAGGATTTAGTGCCAAACCACGCAGGCGCTAAATCCTACATGGTCCTTCGAGCATTAAGGACATCGGTTCGCGAAGTACAGTAAAGTGTTTTGTGCGCCGGGACCTTGCAACCAGTGTTTTGTATTTTACCAGTTTGTAGGGAAAGTAGATAGGCAGTGAGATCAATTTGGAAGAAATTGGGCACCTGTCGTGTAAGGAGAAAATAAGGTCAGACCAAACCATTTCATACACTTTATTTTCACTTGCGTATTTAATTAACCATGGCAACAATGGAGCAGTTAGCAGTCAGCCAAACGGAGATTTACGACTCGTTGGTTAAACTTCTAACTAACATCAAGAAAGACGGAGCTGAACGAAAAACCATAGATTACTGCAAACGGAAGTTGGAGGTATTAGAAAATTATTGGAGAGAATATCAACGTAACCATAGAAAGTGCTGTGAAGTTGCTGAATTTAACCATGTGTATTTCGAAAAGAATTGTTTTGACAAGGCGGAAGAAGTCTATATTTCGATCAAGCAGCTAATTACCAGAACCATGGAGCACTTGTTGTCAAAACAGCAAGAACCGTTCCAGTCACCGGCACAGGCGGGGTCATCGAAGCCAGCAGGAGATTCGTCTCATTCACAGGCACCACAACAGGAACGTAGGGATACGCGAGTTCCAAATGAAGACAGTAAACTAGAAGCAATGATAAAAAAGCAGACCATCAACTTTAGAGCTTTTATGAGAACAGTAGCTACCATAGAAATCGACCAACTACAGAACAAGTGGGAGTTTGACGATGCATTAAAATCTCTTCAAAGTCGTTGGGCTATTATAGATGGCCTGCACTGGGATATAGAAGGAGAAAACGGGGAAGAGGATGTCTGGTACCAAGAGGAATTCAACAGATATGAGAAAATGTATCACGATTTGAAGAAAACCATCAACTCTAAAATGTGGTCTGTATCTCATCGCGAAAAATCAACTCCACAGATGGATATACCAACATTCCAAGGCAATTACCACCAATGGACGTCGTTTAAAGACTTATTCACAGAAACCATCCATAAAAACCCATCATTATCAAACGCACAAAAAATGCAGTACCTAAAAAGCAAAGTAGCAGGAGAAGCTGAGCGTCTGATCCACCATCTTCAGATTAGCTCAGAGAATTATGAAGTATGCTGGGAAATACTAAGCCACAGATATGGCAATAGCAGACTTATTTTCACGTCTCACGTCAACATACTACTGAACATTCCTAGCATGCAGCAACAATCCATCGGAGCGATCAAAAAACTGCATGACGTGACCAAAGAATGTCTCCACGCAATTCAAAACTTAGGAGTAGATATCACCACCTGGGATCCACTGTTGGTACTTTTGTTAGCACAGAAACTTGACAGTGAGTCATTCGCTGAATACATTGAGTCGGTGAAGAATCCCAGGGAACTACCAGTCCTTCAAGAATTCCTAGATTTCTTGGAAAACAAGTTTACCGCCTTAGAAGCATCGCGGCGTAAACAAGAATCAAATAACCAAAGAATTACCACCCAACCACAAAATCATCAAAATTACCAAGCAAACCAGAAGAAATATTATAGTTCATATAATAACCAGCAATCATCAAATAAAAACCATCCAAACATGAAGAACGAAGCAAAATCGTACCATGTGTCGCGGCCAATAACCTGCGCATTGTGTAATGCTGACCACGGGTTATGGATGTGTAACCAATTTTTGCAAATGTCGGATGAGCAAAAATTAAAAACTGTCAACCAGCTAAACTGTTGCACGAATTGCCTATTCAACCATTTAAATAAACCTTGTTTTTCTAATAAAACATGTCGCAAATGCAACGGTAAACATAATTCATTATTGCATGACGCAATTTCAACCAAAACCAGGCCAAATACATCAGCAAAACCAAACCATAAGGCTGCACACACACTAGCAACATCATGCGTGACCAATGATGAACAAGCAGCAGCTTCAACCCATGTATCTTGGGATGAGGTATCTGAGACACTCTTAGCTACGGCCTTAGTGGAAGTTCCAGGATACGATGGCACATACCATACCATGAGGGCTTTGATTGACCAGGGTTCTCAAATTTCTTTAATAAGTGAGAAGGCGGCTCAATTTTTGAAACTACCAAGATACCCTTGCAAAGGAACCATATTCGGCGTAGGGGAAAAAGAGAATAGCTGCAAGGGAGTAATGACCATCCGAATTAAATCAATTCATAGTGAGTTTGCCTTAGAAGGAGAAGTCCTTATCATGAATAATCTAATTAAAAGTTTACCAAATAAATCATTCATAAAACCAACTTGGCCTCACATACAAAACATTAATCTGGCAGACCCAGAATTTAATACCAGTCGACCAGTGGACCTACTGCTTGGAGCAGATGTATACTGCAAGATAGCTTTAGGTGGCCTTTTGAGGGGTGATAGCGAGGATCAACCAATAGCTCAACAAACGCAATTAGGATGGTTGCTTTGTGGGACAATGACAACGACACCACAATACAGTTGTAACGTCGTTCTTCACAATACGGACGACTTACGCAGATTTTGGGAAAACGAAGATATCAACCAGCAGATTGAAATGTCTACCGAAGATCATGAATGTCTGCAATATTTTCAGTCAACAACAGGGAGACTAGAAAATGGGAGATATCAAGTTCGATTGCCGTTCAAACCAGAAACCAAGGAACGGCTCGGGTCCACTAAACCATTAGCATTAGCACAATTTCGTAACTTAGAGAAAAAGTTACAGAAAGATCCAGAATTGGAAACAGAATATACAAAGTTTATGAACGAGTATTTTAAATTAAACCATATGACGCCGTCAGCAATAAGCACGAAACCCGAGTGCTACCTACCACACCACTGCGTCACTCGTGCTGAGTCAACCACTACAAAGTTGCGTGTTGTGTTCAATGCATCTGCTAGACCATCATCAGGACTTAGTTTGAATGACGTCATGTACCGAGGTCCCAACTTACAACAGGATCTGCAGGAGCTGATTTTAAAATGGAGACAGTATCAGTTCGTTTACACTGCTGATATCGAAAAAATGTACCGACAGATAATGATACATCCTGAAGACCAGTTGTATCAGAAGATATTATGGAGGGACTCACCATACCAACCCATTCAAATATACCAACTTACGACCATAACTTATGGCACAAAGCCAGCACCATTTTTGGCTATGATGTGCTTAAAACAACTAGCTGCCGAGGAAAAACAAAATTTCCCCGAAGCAGCAAAAGCATTAGAAGAGTGCTTCTACATGGATGACTACTGTGGCGGAGCAAATTCAATAGAAGAAGCAAAACAGTTAAAATCAGACCTAATAAAACTACTCAGCAAAGGTGGGTTCAATTTACGAAAATGGGCCACAAATGAACCAAAATTACTCGCAGACTTAGAAAAAGATTTGTGGAACCAGCAAATCTACGAGTTTAAACAGTCAGACTCAACGAAGACATTGGGGCTAGGATGGAATCCACAGCAGGGCAAATTCATCTTTGACTCGAAACTGGAGCCAGTATCATTATCAAAACAAACCAAAAGGTCGCTTCTCTCCGACATATCAAAAATATTTGACCCATTAGGCTGGCTCACACCATTAACTATCACCATGAAGATGTTATTCCAAAGTGTCTGGTCATCAAGTCTTAACTGGGATGACGCACTACCAGAGGATATCAAGATCAAGTGGCTAAACTTAAGGGGAGAATTAAAAGACATCAACACCATAAAAGTAAAACGATGGTTAGGGATACAGAAAAATAATAGCTTGCAATTACACGGATTTTGTGATGCGTCGAACAAGGCGTATGCCGCTGTTATATACTGCAAAGTCAACAACCAAAGTAATTCTAACGAGGTAACTCTGGTCGCAGCAAAAGCAAGATTAGTGCCCGTTAGTAAAGAAATATCCATACCAAGGTTGGAGTTAATGGGTGCCCAACTATTATCACAGCTGATGCAAAAAGTACAGACTTGCTTAGGGTCTTATAACCAGGAAATATATTGTTGGAGTGACTCAACAGCAGTGTTAGGATGGATTCAAGGAGATCCAGCGAGATGGAAACTATTTGTCTCAAATCGCGTAAAAGCTATCACCAAAATAATACCAAAAGAAAAATGGAGTTATGTCAAAACCATTGAAAATCCAGCTGACTGTGCCAGCCGTGGATTAAGAACCAAGCAATTAAGAAACCATGATCTATGGTGGCAGGGGCCATCATGGTTTAAACCATTCCAAAACCATGACCTACCTCAAACCACCCATGAAACTAACTTAGAGATAAGACAGTCTAATGCAGTAGTTGTGGAGGAACACCAGCAAGCAACCATGATCATACCAAAAATTATTCACCACTTATTAAACAAATTAAACTCATTCGCAAAAATCGTACGCGTTTTTGCTTGGATACTGCGAATACCTACTGCAAAGGCCGGCCGTCAACCTTATCTCACGTTACATGAACTTCGTCGCGCAAAACTGCTGATTATTAAAAGTGTGCAACATATGGAGTTTGCCAGTGACGTCAGTTGCTTACTTAAGAATGGAAACGTGCATTCGAAAAGTAAACTTTTACCCTTACACCCTATCCTAGACCAAGATGGTATTTTACGAGTAGGGGGCAGATTAAGAAACGCACAAATAAGTTCAGAGATGAAACACCCAATCATATTACCACACAACCATCGCATTACCACGCTAATAATTGAATACGCTCATGAGCTAACCTACCATGGTGGAGCGCGCCTTACTCTATCAAACATTCGACAAAATTATTGGATAATCAGCGGATACTCAGCTACAAAGAAAGTCATACGACAGTGTGTCACATGCAAGAAGCAAGAGCCCATCCAACAATATCAGCTCATGGGTGATCTACCATCATCCAGAGTGAACCCTGAACGCGCCTTCTATCATTGTGGCGTCGACTACACGGGCTTTGTGGAAGTGAAAGCAAACAAAGGGCGCGGGATAAAAACTACCAAAGGCTACATAGCGCTTTTCATATGTATGGTGACGAAAGCTGTGCACTTAGAACTTGTGTCCGATTTAACCAGCTCAGCTTTCTTAGCCGCAATAAACAGAATGGCAGCACGTCGCGGAGCTCCACGTCACATCTATAGTGACAATGGAACCAACTTTGTTGGAGCCAACAGAATGCTGCAAGAAGAATACGACCATCTTCAAAAAGTTTTCAATGAGTCATTCTATAAAGAGATAACAGAACTAGAAATTGAATGGCATTTCAACGCACCTTCTTGGCCTCATGCGGGAGGACTTTGGGAAAGAGCAGTGCGAAGTCTCAAACACCACCTCAAACGCGTGATTGGACAACAAAAATTTACGTTTGAAGAATATACCACACTGTTATCAAAACTAGAAGCTTGCTTGAATTCACGACCACTTTGTGCGCTATCAGAAGACCCGGAAGATTTAAATTTCCTCACACCAGCCCATTTCCTGTCAGCACGACCAGGTTTAACCATAATTGACACAGCAGATGACGCCAGAACCAGGTGGCACCTAGTGTCGAAATTATTTGAAGATTTATGGAAGAGGTGGAAAACAGAGTACTTAACTCAACTATCAACCAGAAACAAATGGATGAAAAACCAGAAGAATGTCAACGTGGGTGATTTAGTAATGATACATGACGACAACTTACCAGCAGGGAAATGGCCAATGGGTCGTGTGATGGAAGTTCACCCAGGAAAAGATGATCTTGTCAGAGTAGTGACTCTAAAAACCAAAAACGGCTACATGGAGCGCCCTGTAATTAAACTATCAGTTTTGCCTATAGACCAAACAGAACCAATCATACCAGAAAAACAAAATGGCGAACCACTACAACATCAAAGTACCAGAGCCGAAAAGGAACCACGTAATCGCCCGCAACCAAACACCAGAACGTACAGTACCTATCCTAAGATAGTAAACATTGCACTGGCATTGTTACTGTTTTTAAGTATAATACTACCAACAACAGCTTCATACAATATTACGCAATATGATACCAACAAAACTTTGTACTTTGACAGTGTGGGGAAAGTACAATTGATTCGAGATAAGTGGAAACTAGTCACATACTTTGACATGTCTCCATATTGGCAAGGAGACAAAGCCATCAATGACTTTACAAGCTATCTCGACAAAACATGTGAAACAATTATGGAATCAAGTCACTGTCATATGATACTCCTACAAATACGTCACGATTACAATGAACTGCAATACTACAACCAGCTGTTGCTTAGCCAGCATTACGGCGAGCGCTTACGAATACGACGCGGCCTTATCAACGCTGTCGGCTCAATTGCAAACTCATTGTTCGGAGTATTAGACGAAAGTTTCGCAGAAAAGTACAGGCAGGACATTGAACTTGTGCGCCGTAATCAAAAACACCAAGGTCAGCTATGGAAGAACTTGACATCTATCGTCGAAGCAGAGCACGATGTATTACAAAGAACTGAAAACATAATAGCAAAACAACACAAAACCATAAATAAACCGCTACCAGAGGACACAAGTCTAAACAGATCTCTATCCATCCTTGGAGAACAAATCGACACTCTGAAATCCACCAAAGCAGAGGTCGACGACATATCAGTCCATGATATCCACCAGTACACCGTCGTCTACATACTGCTGGGAGTAGTCCTATGCGCGGCAGCAGTCTGGATCTGGAGAACGGTAACATGCTGTCCGCTTTCTTCAGCCAGCCGGGTGGAGCCTCACCACAGGCAGGAGCCTGTGGCGACTACATCGCAGTCAACAGTAGTGAATAGTGAAGTGCCGCGAAAGCAGAGTAATGCTGACCGTCAGCAAAGTGAGACTGAACAGTTAAGTTACTTCGCCAGACGGTGGCCCAGTGCTATG
Source organism: Cosmia trapezina (assembly GCA_905163495.3). Lineage (NCBI taxonomy): Eukaryota > Metazoa > Arthropoda > Insecta > Lepidoptera > Noctuidae > Cosmia > Cosmia trapezina. The sequence goes on along the minus strand of LR991032.1, from coordinate 20,903,110 downwards.
CGTAGTGCGGGTAAAACTAATAAAAAGGAAAGGGCTACGTTGCCTGTAGTGCGTAAAGATCGTGTAAAAATTGAAGACTCATTAGTGTAAAGAATCTATGTTTTATGTTTTATACTTTTCTTTTTATCTTTGTTTACTTTTGTTTACCATTTTATAATTTACTTTACTCTTGTTTACCATTCTACTTGTATTATTATTTTTAACTAAGGTGATTTGATGATTTCTTCATTAATTCCTTATCTCATCTTATGCTCGGGAATATGTTCGGTCCAATAGTTGCAACCGAACAGCTCAGCACTTTTGCCTGCATGCATTTCCATAAATGCATGTATCGCAGCGATTACTAGTCAGTACGTATTCGGAAACCAACCGCGTAACTCAAACCATAATACCAATCAAACCATCTTAGAATTTAGCTTAGATTTACCATTTAATTTTATAACCAATAATAATCAATATAGTCTTTAAACCATAACCATTTCGTATCATTAAACCAAATAACAAACCAACTTAGGATTTAGTGCCAAACCACGCAGGCGCTAAATCCTACACAATGGAAACACCCGGGCGTTTCCTCCCGCCTTATGCGAAACAGGAACCACCCGAAACAACCGTGTCCGGTGAGGACCTGCGTCAGGCGGAAGGTGAGGACGCCGTGGCGCCTCTCTAACCACTCCTCAAAGAGGGGACTTATCGCCGCAATTGTGGCAATTTAGATGATGGAACGCTAGGAGGTGATGTAGACACGGTTTTGAAAGACTTACAACTCCTCAAACAGGAATTTAAATCTATTGGCCTGGACCTTAACTCATCAAAGTGTGAACTTTACCTTTCTGACATTACCGACAGACAATTGACCCTTGAGAAATTTAATGCAATAGCCCCACAAATCAAAATTTTAGAAAAGAGTTCACTGCACCTCCTAGGTTCCCCAATTTTTGAAGACAGCTTTTCTCCTTTCATTGACGAAAAAATCAAAAAATTCAACGACATTTCGGACAGACTCTCCAAAATTAATTTACATTCGGCATTCACCCTGATAAGATTCTGTTGTTTTGGCCCAAATTTTATATACTCCCTACGTTCTTCCCCTTTATGGAAGCAGCCACACCTCTTGGTCAAAATTGACCAAATTATTCGCAGCACACTAACATCCATTTTAAATGTGGCCTTGGACGACCGGGCATGGTTGCAAGCCACACTACCCATCCGTTTTGGTGGCCTCGGCATCCGCAAAATTACCAGTATTAGCTTACCGGCGTTCCTGTCCTCTGTCCACGGCACTGAAAAGTTGACCGAGAAAATTTTAGCCCCCTCTCTGGTTGTCTCTGAAGTGCCGTGCTTGACCGACGCGGTGAACGCCTGGAATTTGAGTTGCCCGGATACAGATCGGCCCGTGAACCCATCTTCCCAGAGGCAGTGGGATGAGCCGCTCTGCAGGTTGGTACGGAATAATCTTATTAATACGTCCACCAATACTGCGGAGCGTGCCCGCCTGTTGGCTGTGGGTGAGTGGGAGTCGGGCCTCTGGCTTCAGGCACTACCGTCACCCAACATAGGAACCATGCTGGGTGACACCACCTTCCGGCTCGCTACCTGTCTGCGTCTGGGCGCTCCTTGCGTGGCTCCGCATCGCTGCCAATGCGGCGTATCTGTCGATTGCCTCGGACATCATGGCCTATCCTGCAGTAAAAGCGCAGGCCGGATAGCACGGCACGCCAGCATCAATGACATCATCCGTCGTGCTCTTGTTACCGCCGGGGTGCCAGCTGTTTTAGAACCCATTGGCTTGGCACGCGACGATGGGAAGAGACCAGATGGAATGACCATAATGCCTTGGAAGGTAGGTAGGCCTTTGGTGTGGGATGCAACGTGTGTCGACACCCTTGCGCCATCCCATCTTCCTAGCACGGTAGGCTGTGCTGGGGCAGCTGCTGCAGGTGCGGAAAACCTCAAACGGCGCAAATACTCCAATCTTATTGGGACTTATATGTTCGAGCCGTTTGGGGTTGAAACACTAGGGCCATGGGGTCCGAGTGCCCTTTTGGTTTTTCGGGACATCGCCAAACGGTTGGTCGACTCTACACGTGACCAAAGGGCTGGCCTATTTTTTGGACAAAGAATTAGCATTGCCATACAACGTGGCAATGCTGCCAGCCTTTTGGGCACCTTTCCTTTCGACAGTGATGCGGATGAATTTTTCGATGCCCTATGATGGGAAATCATGGGGCATCGAAAAATCCTCCTTTTTGTATTATACTTGTACATATTAATTTTTTTAAATCTGTTAGATTTTAGCATGTAAAAAACTAAGAAAATAAATATTCTTTCCTCTTTCTCGTCAAATAAACCTTTTGTCTTTATTAGATTGCTGTACTTACTAACATTTGACTGAGAGTTTAAAGGTTTGCAAATCCTCAATATCATTTATGGCTTACACACTGTGTGTACGTAATACCCATTGAGTTATAATGTACTACGTACTTACGTAATACCTACGTGTTTTACAAAACAATAAATTATAAGTAACACTTTTGTGCGACACTGTTTCAAAAAACGAAATGTTGTACTACATATTTAAGAAGGTTGGCACAATGTACTGTGAGCCCGCTTTTATGTAGTCATTCGAATTTGTTCGGTTAATCGTGTGATTTCTTTCCCTATCGTTTTTTTCTCATATCTAAGTAGTTAGAAGGTTTTTTCAGCTGAAACTTTAAGAATAAACAATTTAATAAGGGTACTAATTATTAGTATAATCATAATATCAGTCACTTAATAATAACTCATGTATTGGAGCGTTACATTATATCATGGCCAGATTTTAATTAAAATGGAATAACTCTCTAAGGAGTTGGAATATAAACATCGAATTTCACATGATGCTTTGAGTTCATGAAAGGTACAAATCACCACAATTGGTAAGTTTCTAGGGTTTCTCATTGAAGCGCGAGGATCGATTTTAGGGTTTTTGAAAAAAAAAATCTAGTTTTCCAATGGTGTCGTTTATAGAAAAAATAAAATTGCACAAATTAAGCACAAATTAAGACCCGCCGTTAGTAAAAAAAATCGTAGTTGTACGTCATGCCGTTTAAGAGATACAGCAATTTGCTAAACGTTACCGCAGCGGCATCTTGAATAACTCTGAAACCTCAAGACGCACAAATTCTATTTTTTGGGCACAATTAGGCACAAATTATATCTATCTAAGTAGCTAGTTTGTATCCAGCTACGACCACTGGTAAAAAAACATGCCGCTGCAGTAACGTTACTCCAGCGGAATCTGTTTTTCGTGAATATCTTTGGATCGGCTGGACGCACAAATTCTAAATTTCGGGCACATTTACACGAGATTGGGTACTAATTCCTGTCAAGACGAAATCCTGAAAAGCGACAACATTCCGCTGCAGTAACGCACACGACAAGCTCTAGGTACGAAGCGATCAGAGATCCCACTAGCTAAGGTCAACCCTACAGTCTATCGAACTCTACTAGATTATTTAGAGTACCTAGATTATTTTCGTATGTTTCTATTGCTCGATCGGGGACAAAGCGCTTAGTTCAGTATTACATGACAAACTTACGTTGCTGGTTTGGTTCTCTATTGAGTCTCTTATCTGAAATCAAGAAAAAAAAAATGTAGCCGCAGTTCGAGGCCGAGGCGTTTATTTTCGTGAAAACTTTTGGTCACAGCTGTAACCTAAGCCTTTTTTTTTTGACGCTGAGAAATGCGTTACGCATCCCCCGCTTGTGGGGGACGAGACGGGGTATGTGGGACTCCTGTCGGAATGACAGTATACCCACTAAAACTCAGCGGTGTTCCCATATCGCCGTGATGGGAGGGCCATGGAAAACCGGCTGAACCTTTACTTCCACAACCCTCCCGGCGCATGCCCGCCTGGCTTGCGGGGCCCTCATGCCCCCCAGGCTGGGGGGCTGCGGGAATGGCCGGGAACACCTGGCTATTCCCGTCCGACACTGGTGGAGGCCTGTGCAATACAGGCAACGGTGCCCCCACCCCTGTTGCCTGCTGTCCTCCACCTGGGAGGAGTCGAAGATGACTATCATACTGACGTCTTCTTCGACCCCTCCTCCGCCTTCGGAGCGGTGCCGCGTGAGGATCGTCCTCCCGCGCGCGCTCCGCCGCCTCCTTTTGGGACATGACGTGCTCGCAGAAGGAGGCGACTGCTGCCCATGACCTCTCATCCCCCAGCATAGCGTTAACCAAGCCGGGAAGCGAGAGGTCTGGTCCGATCACAGTCACGAGATTGCGTCGCGTCTCGAACCACGACGGGCACACCTCCAGGGTGTGCTGCGCCGTGTCCTCCACCGCGCCACACTCGTGACACGACGGCGTCTCCTCCCGTCCGATCCGGTGCAGGTACGATCCGAAACAACCGTGTCCGGACAGCACCTGCACCAGACGGAAGGAGAGGAACCCATGCGACCGCTCGAGCCATTCTCGCAGGACTGGCCCAATCGCGTCGAGGGTTCGGCGGCCGAAGGCTGCGGTGGCGAGGTCTCCCGTCCAGTGGACGACGATGGCATCCATGGCCTCCCTCCCGCCGGACTGCCTCCCGCTCTTCCGGTGCTGGGCGTTCTCCTCTCGCCCTCCGCCCCGCCGTCCATTCGTATACTCTGGCGAGCAGCAAATTGGAATTTCGACACATAAGTATGTGTCGAAATTCCAATTGAAAAATTTAATTGAACCTAGTGAAAAATTTAAGGTCTGACAACAAAACAACAAAAGTCTGACCAAGGGGTAGGTCTGTTGTGGAGGTCAGATAGGCAGTCACTCCATGTAAAATACTCTTCTTCAGCTGCATCCGGTTAGACTGAAAGCCGACCGCAACATAGTTGGGAATAGGCTAGGCAGATGATGAGTGAAAAATAGAAGGTCGCGCGCATGCGCCTACACTGGCGATGTGATGTCGTAGGCAAATTAAATCTTGCTACAAAATTGTTACAAATTTTATATGACCTATCTTTTGAATGCTCAACCATTACTCTAGCATTAAAAATCTCGTAGGTAGCTGTTGAAATCTTACACATTTTGTCCATCAGAAATATTGAACTTACAACCACCAGCGGGGCGAGCACGGGCGTACCCAAGACGTTTGTGACAAGACATGATAAATTATGTAATGTCTTACAATTTGCCTTAAATGCTAGCACGGGTCAACCATGTGACATAATCTAGAGGCGCGACATGGCTTTCTTGTTGCTAAATTCATAGTGTGACATAGTAAATTAAAGAAATTAAAATGTTTAAGACTATCTGAATATGCGGCAAAATAAAATCTTTTTTTTTTCTTTTCTATTGCTTATAACTCGAAAACGGTGTGTCCTATCGCAAAAATAATGAAAATTTGGCCCCCCTTTATGAAACCCATAAACCCCTTACTCTTAACATGTAGGTACCAAAAAAAAAATTGTTGTATTTAAGTACCTATGTATTTACTTAAATTATTTATTTATTTTGATTTTTTTTTTGTTGGTTTCGACGCGCATTATTTACATGTCTAAATATGTATTTTTTAAAATTAAAAAAAAACCGTTTAAAAATATAAAAAATAGTAATTTATTTATTTACTTATTACAATTTTTTTTGGTTGTCACGCGCAATTCTTCACACAAATAAACCACCACCAAACAATGCAAGAAAATAATTTATTCCCATTTGGAGCAGCAGGAAATCTTATCACCGCCTCCGAACGAACGTGATACAATTTTTCTTAGTCACCGTCAAAATGTGACATTTGTGATATAATTGGTGCGCCCATATTAGCAAATAAGACATAATGAGTCCCAACTAAACGTCAAGAAGTTATGTCACATTCAAGAAATTATCTCACGCCGCCGTGTTAGCATTTAAGACAAAACAGTTTTATCGCCCAAACTACGATAAAATGTAAATGTAACTCAAGCCATGTCACAGTAGGGGGCTGCACATATTACCGACCGCAAAGGCGTTTCACGTCAAAACGAGTTAGACTTTGCTCGTGTAAACTGTACTATCATCTACATGCTGGTTTCCAACCAGTCGGAAGTTATCTAACAAATAGGTTTAATTATGGTAACATAATTTACGAGATCTACCCAGTTTGGATCTTCTCTTCCCTTCTTGGGAAGAAACTTGCAATGTTGCAGATAAAAAAACAACAGATATTTTTCTCAAAAAAAAAAAGACAGGACTGATTAACCTTTGAATCAAACAAATTGTTTGAATATTACACACCTTGGCTATCATTTCATCGATTGTGGGCTGGAGCTCAGGATAGCTGTTCATGATGTAGAGGAGGTGTCCCAGTTCAGGGTTAAGGCGATTTTTCAGCGATATGTCGCCCTAAAAATCAAGTTGAGATAAGTACACATAATAATGATGAACATAACAATGATGTACATGCAAAAAGTCACACTGAATGGTTGCACTCGTAGGAAACGGTAGATATTTCATAACGCTCGATTTTCTTTTTCGAGACAGTCACGCCGGGTGAGTCATTTACTTTAACAACTCAAGCGATACAAAATGGTAATTTTTTTCAGAAGCTCAACTACTGTACGGGTGAAACGCGCAATACTTTGCGTAACTACATCTTGAAACTAAATAGCCTGTCCTAGTTCAAACCATAAGCAAAAACTTAATATCGAAACTCACAGCTTTCAATTCATCCATAACCGCCATGTTCAAGAGACTGGCAGAGAACAGAGGATTATCGTACTGTTCGAAGATGAAGATCAGATCATCCATATGCATGGGCGACAGGACACTGTTGAGGAGGCCGTACTCCTGCACCAGGTCCGCTAAACAGATGGACAGCTTGCATTTGTAGATTGCGTCGTTAAGGATCTTAGTAATGCGCTCGCATTGGATGTGGCACTCCAGGTCGATTGGGGATGACACTGTAACAAGTATTTTAAAGCGTTTTTATTGTTATAAAAGAGTTAATTCTTTATACAATTAGTTTATTTTTATATATCTATTGAGCCAGACAAAGTTCAGAGCCGGACAAAGAATGTAAGTACATGAATTATAAAAATTTCTTTTGAAGCGAGCATATGTTTTTCTGCAGAGGCATCGAAGGAAGCTATTATAAAAGATTACTTATTTATATATTAATATGGTACGTTATTCCGTTCTATTAATCTAATATTTAATGTCTTTGTCTATAGGTATACAAGTAGTGCCTGTGTTCATGACCACCAAACGTGGCGTGGGTGTCACAGATGCTGCGATTATCAATCGGCCTGCGAATTGTAGGTAGGTACGTATGCCGTACTTATGCCCTTCATTGAGTGGGGTTATGTCATCGATGTCAATTATGTTCTTCAATGAGAGTAGGTAGGTACCTACCTATTCTTGATCGAAGTTTTGTTAATTTTTCCCATGTTTACCGGCAAAGTCGTCACGACCTACGTCGTAGCTCCTAACTAAAAGTTGGCTATGGATAACTCACCAAAAATTCTTCAGGATACTTTAACTTACCATTATCTTTCGTGAGGTCAATCTCTCGATCAGCACTAACACCAGACCTCTGACTGCTGTTCTTCGAGCTTGATAATGTGGAGGTAGACTGAGTCGTTCCCGAAATTGATGGGGCATCCATTTTGATATTATAATCTTTCACCAAACAAATTAATAATACTTTCACTTTGTGCAATGATCATAGATGATACGAGATTTTTTCAGTGTAGTTTATAGATAAAATACTTTGTGACGTTATAGGAACCACCTTAGATTAGAGATAACTAATAAATAGGGAGGTATCACAGACTCACAGAACACTATATTACCACATATTACTACGTATTACTGCTAGCGGAGATAGAAACTATTTATACTTTGGATAGGAACTGACAAAGAGTACCTATAATATTATTATACGGGAGGGAACTGATGATACTTGTCCTTGTCAGTTTGATTCAGGTCGCGGATTTGGTTCCTAAGGTAACGGTTGCCACAGAGTACCTATCGTCACCGTGCAATGAAAACCTCGTAAAGAAAAAAAAATTGTTTTTCTTTTTAATAAATTGTTAGGTAAAAAAAAACCCGTAATGTATATTCAGAACAAACGTGCACAGCTCTAAGATGCTTCTAAAGCTATATATTGGATTATAATGAGAACCTTAACCCTGGGCCATTTCTCAGACAGTTTTTATCATCTCCTGTAAAATAACGTTCATTGCAATTACGAGGTTTTCACTGCACGGCGACGCTATGTAACTTTGCTATGGACGGTTGCTATGGAAACCCGATTGTTGATGTTCTAATCTGCTTTTATTATTTTTTATTACTCAGTTTTTCTGCCTGTTTTGTTCATATTTATGTTGCTTTATAAATAAATTACTATTACCCACCATAATAAAATAATTTAACTGAAATATTTAAGCACTCAGAATTCGCTTTTACGTTTGAAAAATATTTGGTAACTTTAGAGGCATGAGGAACAGGGTGTAAAGTTCACTCATCCTCCATATAGGATCCTCCGACCAGACGGGTGTTGTGTCTGGTGGGCCACTGCCCGACGGTTGATGTCGGGTCGTTGTATATATGCTAATCGCGTGGTCAACTCTAATTGCGCGATGCAGGTTTGCGTGACGTCATGTCATTGATGCGTAGTTCATATGTGGCGATGTAGATGCCGCCACATCACTCCCCTCCGGAGACTGGAGGTCGATAGTGGGCTGAGTCGTGTATCTTGCGATGCTTGCCAGTGCCAGTTGTGGTTCCAGTGAGTCGGAACTAGGGTTGCCATACGTCCGGAACTTTCCGGACATGTCCGGTAATATAAGTCTATGTCCGGCATGTGGGGGGAATTCTAAGCCGTCCGGAATTTCTATAATTTTATTTGTGTAAAAATAAAATAAAAAATTATATTAATTCAATATTAACTGTCAGCGAGCGTGGGCGGAGAAGGGGCACTTACCTCTCTCCCTCTCGCCCCTGGTGGAGAATATTCGCGAAAACGTGAATTGCTTAGTTCACTCTCACATAAATATAACGAAAACCAGCATGAAACAACTTGACGTTAACTTATTATACCTATGTACTTATTTACAAAAAAATCAGGAATTTTCTTGAAATGTCCGGAATTTACTCCGGAATTTTATTTTTTTTATCTGGTAAGCCTAGTCGGAACCGAGTGCCGCATAGTTCACGGTGAGTCGGAACTGTCTGCGGTGATACCCGAGTGAGTCGGGGTGGCGTTGCCTTATGCTCCAGTGAGTCGGAGTGTACAGCGCTGGGTTGAGGCTGAAGGTGATGACCAGGAATGCGCGTCCGCTGCATGCTAGTGGTCAGGATACCTGTTGAAGCCGTGGATGCTGGCTGGCTGTGTGACTCGCCGCTCGAAAGCTTGAGGAAGTGATGGTGATGACGTCACGCTTAAGGTGTTGCACGAAGGCTGCGCTGACGTTCATGCTCGGGGTCACCAGTTTAGAGGTATGAGGAACAGGGTGTAAAGTTCACTCATCCTCTATTGAAAAGGGAGGATCCTCCGACCAGACGGGTGTTGTGTCTGGTGGGCCACTGCCCGACGGTTGATGTCGGGTCGTTGTATATATGCTAATCGCGTGGTCAACTCTAATTGCGCGATGCAGGTTTGCGTGACGTCATGTCATTGATGCGTAGTTCATATGTGGCGATGTAGATGCCGCCACATAACAATAAAAGGGTAGTTCTTCAAAAAGTATTCTCCGCGTAGCTTTCGTGGCGAATTTTTTTTTTAGAGTAATCTTCAAATAAATGGACACACATTTAAGGTGCTCTAAAAATAATAAGTGCAATTTTGATTATATGTAAATCGGTGCATAAACTACAGAGATATTCTATTTTGAAATTTCGGTTCCCACGAAAGTTACGAAAGACGCCACAAAAGTTACAAACTTATTTTCTATAAGCAAAATACAGTTTAAAAACCTTATTTTTTCATAAATTTCCTGTGGATTGAAGTTTATAAAATGAAATACTTATTATTTATGAATCAACTTGTATTTGAGATCAACATAGTGTTTTGAGATCAGCTTATTATTACTTATTAGTAACTTTGGTTGCTAATTTAGCTTTGGTCCAGTAATTAAACTATAAAATTTACATCATTATCATCATCATCATTTCAGCCGAAAGACGTCCAGTGCTGGACATAGGTCTCCCCTAAGCACCGCCATTTCGACCGGTTCTGTGCTTCCTGAATCCAGCAGATTCCTGCAGCCTTTACAAGGTCATCTGTCCACCTTGTGGGAAGCCTTCCAACGTTACGTCTTCCAGTACGCGGCCGCCACTCCAGAACATTTTGGCCCCATCGGCCATCTGTTCTTCGAGCAATGTGCCCTGCCTACTGCCACTTAAGTTTAGCAATGTTTCGGGCTATGTCGGTTACCTTCGTTCTACTGCGGCTCTCTTCATTTCTGATTTGATCACATAGGAAAATTCCAAGCATAGCCCTCTCCATTGCCCTTTGGGTCACTTTTAGCCTTCTCATAAGGCCCATTGTGAGCGACTACGTTTCAGTGCCGCAGGTCTTTACTGGCAACACGTACTGGTCGAAGACTTTCGTCTTGAGGTACTACGGTATGTGAGACGAGAAGATATTGCGAAGCTTCCTGAATGCTGCCCAGCCGAGTCGGATTCAACGATTGACCTCTTTCTTCAAGTTGGACGTACCTAACTGGACAGTTTGTCCTAGATACTCGTCCACAACCTACAGTGTAGTGTCTCCGATCTTCATGAGAGTGGGTGCTCCATGGGCATTTAAGATGCCATTTGTCTTATCCATGTTCATTTTAAGACCTCTTTCGGAAGCTCTACTGAGGTCATCGAGCAGTGTACTGAGCTCCTCCATAGTCTCAGCTATGACTACTATATCGTCAGCAAACCGAAGGTGAGTGACGTACTCGCCATTGATGTTGATGCCTAGCCCTTTCCAGTCCAGAACCTTGAAGACATCCCCCAATGCAGCGGTGAACAGTTTCGGAGAGATAACCTCTCTCTGTCTCCTCCTTGCTGCAGAAGGATAGGTTTCGAGGTCCGTTCTTGGAGTCGGACTGACATAGTGGCGTTTTCGTACAGGCACTTCAGCACCTCAATATACCGATAGTCGAGACTGCAGTACAGTCCATGCCTTAATCGAATCGGAGGCTTCAGTATTCTGTATAACATGGCGCAGCGTATACGTATGTAGTCTACGGTGCTATAGCCTTTACGGAATCCGGCTTGTTCGGGAGGCTGGAAGTCATCAAACCTGCGTGCGAGACAGATCGTGATGACTCTCGAAAGCAGCTTGTAGACATGGCTCAGAAGTGAGACGGGTGTGTAATAGGGATGTGAAAAAATAATCGATTATGGAAAAAATCGATTAAAAATCGATTTTTTTTCAATAAAAATCGATTATTATAATCGATTTACATAATACAAAAAATCGATTAATAAAAAATCGATTTATTTTTCACTGTCGATTTTATTCACCCGCAACGGCCGCAATATCCAGCGTTTTAGTCAGGAGCGCGAGGCCGCAAAGTGCCGCGAACCCGTACTTTCTAAGCGTTAACAAAAACTTTTATTCGCAAATTCATTGCCCACAGGCTTTTAATTCCTTTATTTTATGATTTACTTATGTACATTTTATCCAGCGAAAGGAGAAAAGAAAAAATCTTTTTGCCACTTTACGCCCTTGTAATTTGTTAGGAACAATGTATGACCTTTACCTTGATTAGTTAGTTTATTCCTCAAATGTCAATATTTCATGAAATAGTCATTCGATATGATTACTTGGGTCTTATAGAGTTGTATTGATGAATTTATTGATTATAATTTTGTAAATACATACTTTTTATGGTCACGAATCGTATTTTGGTCATCATAGAACCTAATACTGACTTGGAAATTGCAAAAAACGTAAGAAAATTTGACTTTCGCGGGCTATTCGGGCGATTTCGCCTAAATCCATAAAAAAATAAGGAAAAAATCGATTTTTTTAACAAAATCGATTATTTTTATTACAAAAATCGATTATTTTTTAATCGATTTTATTACTAGGCAAAATAATCGATTAATTAATAATCGATTTTTTGTGTATAATGTCACATCCCTAGTGTGTAATTCTTAAGAAGAACATTATCGCCTTCTTAAAGAATAATACCACCACAGCTCTGTACCATGCCTGCAGCGTTTTACCCTCGAGTATGACGGAATCAAACAGCTTCAGCATACCTATTCAGAAAGATACGATACGGTTTCGTACCGTATCGAAGGCCATTGATATCGACGAAGTCCGCTAATCACAAATCCGTAACCGTACAATTTTGACAGTTCGTATACGGTATGAAGACATCAATTCTTCCGACAGGTATTTGCTGTCGGAAGTGATATCGAATAATAAATATTGTTTATAAACATAGTTATTTAAGCATTTTATGAAGTATTTAACTATATAATGTAGTTATGTAAAGTTTTATTATTGTTTTGACCGGTGCATAGATCCAAGTATATTTATATAATTTTAGGATCAGACTAAATAAAAAATCAAGACATAGCACTGTCAACAGTAAAGTGAAGCCGCACGTTTCGGGTTTCGAAAACACGTGTGCACGTAATGAGGTGTAGTTTAATTGTAGTTTGGTGTAAATGTGTGCGTGTGAGCGTGTATGTACAGAGCGAGGTGTAGTTTTGCGCAGCATGCTTCACTGTATTGTTCGCAGCGCTATGTCTGGGTTTTTTATTTAGTCTGAGATTTTAGGCGGTTACTGCATAACTCTATTCTAACCCTATTACTCTACCCTTTGGTACCTACAATCATAATTATTAACAATAGGTAGCAGCAACACTAATAACGTTTATAAATGTGGATACATTATAAAGTTATAATGAGCTTATATTCATGTAGCATGACATAGAGAACTAACTTGAAATAGAGAACAAAATATTTTCCCGGTTTGGTACAGTAAGTTGAAGTTTACAAAGCAAGTTTAATAGAAATCTAGTAAATTTTATTAATTAATAAAATCATTGTTTACTGTTTTTTTTTCTTTTTAATAGTCACTTGATGTAATTTTATAGTTGCACTTAATGAAATACCCAATAAATAACGTCTATGTACCACTTTACATTTTCTACCACAATTATCTATTTACTACCATTTCGTAGCGTTCCCCTTAAACACACCTACAATCGGTTCAAAAAATAACCCATCCGCACGGATCTGTGAATAGCGTTTTGACAGCCCTACGGTTCAGAAATCAGGTTATCGTACATGTGTCAATTTCGATACGGTATCGAATCGTAACGTTGTGAATAGCTATGCTGGAGGGCCTTAACAACGGGTTTTTTTATACTTTTGTCTGACAAGCACTCTACATAATAAAATTCATAAGGTATTTTCTTACTGTCAATTAGCCCATTGGCTAAACAGCACAGGTTGAGGTGAAGTAAGCTGTTAATTTGGCTACGAGAAAACATACAAACAGAAACACATACTACGAGAACAAGAAAAAAATTGAAGCACATACTCGTACACGCAGAAATACTTATACAAATAACGGGTGATTCATTTAGAGGTACTTTTTTCATAATTAAAAGAAAAGTGAAAACACAAATTTTATCTGATTATCTTTACTATCATACAAAAGAACCATTCATGACATGTATTTTTTAAAGATTATTTCTTTAAAATGTTGGCGATAACTGCGGCTAACATGGTCCGTTCTGAAGTTCCAATTTTCTAGACGCGTCCGAGCATTTCGAGTGGTATTTGGCGAATATCGCGAGTAATGTTGGCTTCCTATTCCTCAATCGTATCCGAGTTATCCATGTAGACTTTGGACTTTACATAGCCCCAAAGGAAAAGTCTAGAGGTGAGATATCACACGATCTAGGCTGCCAATTCAACGGTCCGAAGCGAAAAATTAACTGTGCACAGAATTGTTCTCGCAATTGGAACTTCAGAACGGACCATGTTAGCCGCAGTTATCGCCAACATTTTAAATAAATAATCTTTAAAAAATACATGTCATGAATGGTTCTTTTGTATGATAATAAAGATAATCAGATAAAATTTGTGTTTTCACTTTTCTTTTAATTATGAAAAAAGTACCTCTAAATGAATCACCCGTTACATAACACCTTTATTTTGAGATTCGCGACAATCGAGTAAATGCATCAGCGGCGTCACAAAACATCTGAAGTCATTATTTAATGGAGATAAAAAACTTTCATGGTGCGCTAGATGACTTTCGTGGACAAATAACCACGAAAGTTGTGCCACGATAGTTAGGAAAATTTCACATTTTTGAGAATTACTATTAAAGTTACAGGTAAGTTAACGAACAAAGTACTTGGGAATAATCTCGAAGATCTATCTTATTCCTTCATTCAAAATGAGTTGGAAAATTGTAAACATTATCCTTCAAAATTTGCGCATGAAAGTTTCTTGACCAAGGCTACTTGAAAATATTCAAAGGTTAACTTATCTCATATTTTTTTTGTTTATAAGCAATGAATGTATTTGTCTCCCCCACTGATGCCGGGACAGTACTGAGCGTCCGCGCAACTAAAAAGTGTAGCGACAAGTTGCCCCTCTTGGAAGATAGGTGCAGTTTTGTTGCGCCCTCGCGAAAGTAGGAAAATCGTGTGACAGAGACATAATGCCTATTAACTATTGTACATTAAGAGATACAATTAATATTCTTTGATCATTATGATGCCTAATTAAATACGATCAATTTGATGTATTACATTATATGCTTATGAATAGAATACAAAAGTTATCAAAGTTTGCCGTGAGCGCGAACAGAGTGTGACGCGCGGAGAACACCGATTTTGCTCCCGTTTTGGACACTAGATATTTTTTTAAATAAATATTATAAATAATTTTAGATGTTTATTGTTGAAATTGTACACATAAATAAACAAAGAGTAATCTGTATTTGGTCCTAAGACTGAATATTTAATAGTTTAGGAATTAAGACCGTGTGACCGCGTTTTGAGGGACCTCGAAGAACTACCCAAAAATGTTTAATTAATGGATTGATCTTTTCGAGTTATTACTGGTTAAAAAAGAAAAAAAACTGAGCATAAACTTTTTGATAAGGTTATGGTTTTTTCCTTTGGGTTATATAAATTTACTTGGAGCCTTTCTTAGTGACCTCAGCACTATATTAGCTTATGAAAGCTAATTATAAATGCTGTTCGTGTCAATTGTTCGTGTACTCTTAATAATTAATAAAGGTATTTTGATGCCTAGGCTAGGTAGTTAGGATGTATGGCGGATGTTCGGTGGATTTATTCTTTCGCGTTCACACAAATAATAATAATGAGACAAACATGTTTCAAAATCACAAGAAAATAAATTATAGTCAGAAACAATCTATCAGTACCAATATCAGTACCTAGGTAGGTACCTACGCACTGATATTAAAAAAAAACATGTAGGTACCTATATCGTCAAGGTTTCGCTTACTTATCACCAAGGCAATTACAGGGGTAGCTATGGTAATTGCGAAAACTTGACGATATACCTACATATTTTTTAATTTAGCCTAATCAATAAAAACAACACACACCTTGTTAGTTGTTACTATGTTACTTGATTAGGTATTCTGGTTTGGTCGATAACTGTATCTAGAATAGAAGCGACGACTTCCAACATTATACATTTGTTTTTCAAAGGTGTGTCAAAGGTAAGAAAATTGACAGAATCTATTATACTTATATTAATTAAAATAGACGTGCTAGTTAAGTGTCCATGTGCATCGTAGGGACTATAGAGTTCTTCCGATATAAATCTACTTGTTGCATCTTAACTTACGACTACACCTTTTTATACATGTCGTAGTCCGATCGTAGAAATAGCCATATCGTGATCTGCCTGGCCATTTCACGGTACGCCGCCATATCGTTCAACGCAGCGTTCGACGATTTGCCCAGCGATTCTTGGGCATACATAACGAGTTAACGACCCCTAAAGGTACGCGTAAAAAACATAACCCTGTCTTTGTTGTAATAATTCCTATTCGAACTATTCTTACTCGAATAATTCCTATTTTGGGGTCCTAAAAATATCAAATAGCCACTTGCCTATTTTGTATTACATTATATTAGTAATATTACCTACATTGCGCTACATCCAAGTTGATCGCAGTTGCTTAACTGCGACCAACTGGGATGTAACGCTCGCTGGCCGCTGCCGCGGAACCGCTCGCTTCACAGTTCTAACCTAACCTGCCGGTCGATTCTGTAAAAATCTCACCGTGAAAACTTAGGTGAAGTGAGTTTGTTTTTGCTAGGAATTGACACTATTGACAGCTCACTCCACGCTCACTTCACGTAATTTTTCACTATGAGATTTGTACAGAATAGCACTGCTGACCTATTTGGTCGGAGTGCCACTAGTGGCGTGAAATGCAACTAGTTTGCGATAAGCCCAGTGGTCCGCTGAGAATTTTCGATAAATAGGTTGTTTTTATCGATCCGCCCGACTTTCGATTAAACGCACTGTGATTGTATTACAACCGGCCAAATCAGATTTCCTGAAAACGATCAAAAAGGTGGTTTTTTAAAGCTGTGTATCTCATAAACCGTAAATAATTTTGGCATGTAAAAAAAATATGATATTTTCAAGTCCTTTTCGCATACAGTGATGGAAGCCAAAACATATTTTAATGCACCAAAAAATCTTCAAACATACCTCCTAATAATCTTTAAAAGCTGTTTATCCCTTCATTAGCAATTATAATTATAATTAAAAATATACCATGAAATGTCAAATTCCAAACTGCATCCAGTGATGGATTACTTTTTTTTAAATAAGTAGTTAATTTCTAATTTTATACGATTTTATTTGCACTTTTACGACATAATTCCGGTGCGCGTGAGAATCTTCTATCTCGTGCGTCAAACTAGACAGCCATAACGCCATTTCACTTACACACCGAGCTAAACCAAGCTTGGAACCAGGGCCTTAAATCGTGAAATGGCCAGCCAGATCACGACGATATGGCTATTTCTACGATTGGGCTACGACACACCTACACATTGTATATGGGTACCTACCTGGCTATAATACTCTTCGTGTTCATGTTTCTATACAAAACTCTATTGTTACACATACATCCATCATATACAACGTGTAATGTTAAATGCGCAAAACCTCTTAAGGGGTCATTGTACTCATCATTGAAAAAATGAAAAATGAAAAAAATGAAAATGGTTTATTTGTTTTATGTGATTGGAGCCTCCTTTTAAGCAAATAAGCCTGTATTAGGAGACTCCGCTCTTCCAAATCAATTAGTTTAATTTACATGTTTTCTATAGTAATATAAAGAAAATTAAAATTAAATCTAAAATAAATAAAAACCTAAAACACAAAAAAATACGCAGCCCGTACGCAGGCATGCGAGTGTGTGAGTGAGAGTGAGAGTGTGTGAATGTGAATGTGAGTGTGTGAATGTGAATGTAAGTGTGAGTGAAGTGTGTTAGTGAAAAATGAGAATGAATCAGAGTGTATGCGTGAGGTTATGGATGGTGCAGGCATCAGACTGATGTGTAGGGTTATAAATATATTTTATTCCAGCAGCGTCTCCGTTTCGTCATAGGTTAGTGGTTTTATCCAATTAGTTACAATTTTTTTACATTCATTTTGTTTCTTATCGTATACGTAAATCTCTTTGTTAAGTCTATTGTATAGCTGAGCTGAGCGTTTTTTGTATTGAATACGGGCAAACTTGGTTTTAGTTTGAGGAACTTCCGCTATTAAATATTTTCTACTTTTCAAGGTTAAGTTGGGATCAAAAGTAAGAGTTTTGTGTTTCTTTAAAACCGTTTTAATAATATATAGTTTTCGCACCGAGAGTAAATCGCTTATTTGGTAAAGACTTTGTGTAGGATATCTAAGTTTTTTAAAGTACATAAGTTTAATTAAAGCTCGTTGTGCCCGTTCAAGATTTATGAATTTAGACTTCGCTGCACCGCCCCAAGTGGGGATGCAGTACATTAAGACGGACTGTACCAAAGCTACGTATATTTCGTTGAGTAGGTTTCTAGGGGTATTTGTGCTGGTAGGTGCTTTTTTTGGTACAATATACCGCAGCGTTTTGAAAATCTAGCTCAGTTTTCTGATTCTGTTAGTGACGTGTTCAAGATGGGGGTACCACGATAGTCTCTAGTCAGCAATAACATCATTATGAACAACTTTTACTATGGGACCAAACCTGAAATCGCGAAAAAAAAATCAGCTGTTCAGTACATTTTGACGAATTATGCGAATATAAATGTACTGAACAGCTGATTTTTTTTTCGCGATTTCAGGTTTGGTCCCATAGTAAAAGTTGTTCATAATGATGAGTACAATGACCCCTTAAGAGGTTTTGCGCATTTAACATTACACGTTGTATACATACATCAGGGATACATCGCTAATTTTGTGTTTTTAACATTCCTAGAATTTTAAAAACTCAATATCGACGTATCGGTTAACCTTTCGAGGAAAACAGACAATTAGATTAAATCTGTTATTTTATTAAGCCTGTTAGCAAGAGAACGCTGCTTATACCTACCATCAGCCAGTTATCATTTCACTCTTTTCACAGCAAGGTAACTAAAACTTCAAAATGGGGAAGAAGGGCAAAGTGAACAAATTGGCTAAGATGTCAGACGAGGAACGGGCAAGGTATCTGCAGCATCGAGCTGACATGGAGGAGGAGGCTCGAAGGAGGAAGCAGGAGCTCGTACATAGGTTTATCAAGGTCACCATATTTTCACACTAATATGTATTACTAGCTGTGCCCGCGACTTCGTTCGCGTGCATGTCTGCAGTGCAGTCATGTCATTGCCTGGTGGGAACCGCTCCCTGGGGTTCTCTACCACAGCCCTGCAGTTACTGCGGTTTATGATAGCGGGGTTTAACACGTATTCGGACTGCTGGTAACACAACGCGCCATTCCAAACTATCGTTTCGGAAAGAACGAATAGCGGGGTTTACACGTACCTACAGTTTGGACCACGGATCTGTGGACTGCGTTCCAAACCGCGGATGGATCTGTGCGGTTTGGACTGCGCATCAAACTGTCTTTCGTTTATACAGTGAACATCCATGTTTATGGAGGCAAAACTTTTAAAAACCATCGAAGTCCATAATTAGTTGACCACGGATAGCCAGTAATTTTCTTTGATTTCTGTACCAAATCACAGTACGTATACCTACTGTTCGTTATTGAGGAGTTCAATTGTCAGATCTTCACCATCTCTGGAGAAACCTCTTTCAAACATAAGGTGTGTGACATACGGACGGACAGACGGACAGGACGTAATGATAAGACTTCCCTTTCTATGTAGGTACTATTTGGCTACGGAACCCTAAAAACAGAATAAATTGAAAACATCTTTCTTTTTGAAGTTGGTTATAAAGATGCCTCAAATAATCTCGACCTCTAGAGAGAAATCCAGGTCCAGAGACCGGAATTCCAGGACAGCATCTATTTTATGACTGAAAAAGTGTCACTCTTCTACGGAAAATCTTGACACCGCGATTCCGTCTATACAACATCTATCAGATACAGTGGTTAACTGGAAGCTCGCTCTGCGTACAATAAATAAACTTACAAAGGTACCCAGTTTAATTTTTTTTTAAAAGTGTGTGTGTCAGCTCTGACGACGACTGGCGTTTCCTTTTTTTTTGTGCCGTTCCGACTTTCTATTTTTCGGTCAAAAAGTAACATTAAGGTGTTAAGGCGCTCGTCACCCCCCCTCTCACCCAACCTCTCAACCCTCCTCCTCTAACTCTCCTCTCAACCATATCTTACCACCCCCCTCCCTCTCCCCCTGTCACCCTCCCCTCTAATACCCCTCACCGCATCCCCTTCCCCCTTCCTCCCCCTCCCACCTCCTTAGGAGGTGTAGGGGCAGGGGACGCGGTGAGAGGGATCTCACCGCGTCCCCCCGCCCCTACCCTCTCAAACCCTCCCCCTCACCTTCTCTGTGTATGAAAAGTTGATAGGATTATTATATCTGACATTGCATACTTTTTCACTCAGAACACCACATCAGTTAATAGTATTAACTATCATCTTACAATTATATGCCCATTTTTAGGTTTCCATACCCCAAAAGAAAAAAAACCGGTCAAGAGCGAGTCGGACTCGCGCACCGAGAGTTCCGTTTCGATTTCTGAAAAAGTGTGCTATTTAGAGACATCTTTTTATTTTTCCTGTTTTTTTTACATACACTTCTATCACATAGAATAAGGAGGGGACGGTAGATTTTTACATTTTTCATCAAAAGTCGAAACTATGCGGCCTAAACAAATTTTTTTTTTTTTTGAGAATGTGCAAACAGTGCTCTTTCATAATTATACCCCACATGCCCTAGTAGCCCCACTATGATTTTTTAAGACGCCCTTTCAGTCCCTGTTGCAATAAAAATTAAAATATATAATAAAATAATAAAAATAAAAAAAACCGGTCAAGAGCGAGTCGGACTCGCGCACCGAGGGTTCCGACATCGTTTTATTTTTCCTGTAATCTTTACATAAACTTCTATCACATAGAATTATTTCAGATTTTTCTCTTTGCAAACTTCGGAGATAAGGGGGGAACGGTATTTTTTTTTTACATTTTTCATCAGAAGTTGAAAACTATTCGGCCTAAAATAAAGAAAAAAAATGTTTGAGAACGTGCAAATAGCGTTCTTTTATATATGATACCCCACATGCCCTAGTAGCCGCACTTTGATTTTTTAAGACCCGCTTTCAGTCCGTTGCAAAAAAAATATAAATATTTTAATTTCTGTCTTATTTGCAAAATAGTTGGGTAAACGTCATCTAAAACTATTATAAATTTCAAGTTGATAGCATTAGCAGTTCTTGAGATATACAGCTGTGACAGGCAGGCAGACAGACAGACTGAGTGACACCACCAAAGGGTTCCTTTTTTACCATTTTGGTACGGAACCCTAAAAACGGCACCCTTATAGGATCACTCGTGTGTTCGTCTGTCACAGCTAATTTGCTCCGAATCTATTGGACCCATTATGTTAAAATTTGGTACACATAATTACGAATTTCTGTGACCCAAACGCGGACAGGTAGGTAAAGTAAATAAATGGATTTTGGATATGGGGGTCACTTTTGTGGGGCAAATAAGAAAATTAAAAAAAAAGTTTTACAAACTGTACCGTGTGACATATCAGATGAAAGGGCTTAATTAATATGAGGGTCTCAAATATGTATATATTTTTTTATAATTTTGAAATTATATTAATTATTTAAGAAAATAGATGAAAATTTACCAATAAGGGGATATATTGGTAAATTTTCATCTATTTTCTCCGAAACTACTGAGCCTAAAGTTTTGAAAAAAAATACAGAAAATAGTTCTTTACTTGTAGATTACAGGAAAATCTATAAGAATAGTCTGTGGTCATAAAATAATATGGTAAATCTCTCAATATTGTGAGTACAAACTTACATTTACAGTTGGAATGTATGGGAGAACATCTTTTCCAACTACAATGTTAAGTTTGTTCTTGGGATAAATTCATCCCAACTACGGAACCCTTCATTGTGCGTGGTCCAACACGCCCTTGGCCGGTTTTTTATATTTGAAATTCTTTTAGCGTTACTGATCAACCGTCAATAGAACCAATCCGCCTCGGTTTTTTCCAACTATGTTGGGGTCGGCTTCCAGTCTATCTAACCGGATGCAGCTGAATACCTGTATATTACATGGAGCGACTGCCTATCTGACCTCCACAACCCAGTTACTGGGTAATACGATACCCCTTGGTAAGACTGGCTGTCAGACTTTCGGGCTTCTGACGACCCGTAACGACTGTCAAAGATCCACGAATGACAGCCGGGACCAACGTCCCGAGGCACGGAGGAGTCTCGGTATGTAAAGATGCTCACCCATCCACTGACCAACCCCGGGAAGCATAGCGGCTTAACCTGCTGGATCGACCCATCAGGTTAACCACCATTATAAAGCGATTTTTATTGTTAGTACCATTTGGTATCAATAGATGTCGTTACGTGTATGAAGACACCGTAATGAAAAGTTCTTCTTGAACACTTTAAATTCATATATCTTTTGATAGACTGAAGCGATTGCGATGAAACAAAAACTAAGTAAAACTCTGAGTTACACACAATATTTGAGTATAAAATTTAACCACATTGGTTTTGTAGTTTTGACGTGATACTTGCACAAAAATTTATGAACTCTCACAGACAAACAGACAAACAGACGAACAGACAAACAGACAAACAGACAAAAATGACAAAAATGGTAGAAATGGCATCTGTTGGTGATTCTTTAACACCCCAACTATTTTTTTTTTTAATATTTGCAATGTACAGAAACGCCTCGTCTACAGATTTATTATATGTATAGATGAAGGCGAAAGTTTGTGAGTTGTAGGTATTGTTTGTATGTTTATCGATTTAGATGAAACTTGGTATGTAGATAGCTTTTACCCTGGATTAACATATAGGCTACTTTTTATCCCGGTCTACATGAGTGAAACCTCGGGGCGCAGCTAGTAACTAATATTATAAATGCCGATATGAATTTGTTTGTTTGTTACGCTTTCACACTAAAACGGCTGAACGGATTTAGATGAAATTTGGCACATGGGTAGACCGTGACCTGGATTAGAACATAGTATACTTTTTATCCCGGTATCGGTAGTACGTTTTCATGGGATAATTTCCGACATCCACCCGAGTGAAGCCGCGGGCAAAAGCTAGTATTTATTTAATACCTACGACAGTCAAAATCAAAGCCTAATTTAGTATGTTATGTCATTGCTTTTAGTAACCCAAATTCGAACTTTTGGTGTTACTTATACCTACTCGAGATAATACTTTTTTGATAACTTTAAAAAACGAGAAAAAATTTCAAGACCTTTCTTTATGACTAGAGTAGCTGGTTAGCCGTGCATTAATCAGCCTATAATATTCCCACTACTGGGACACAGCCTCCTCTCGGTGAGAGGTCGAGCGGACCATAATCCACCAAGTAGGCCCATTGCGGGTTGGTAGATGTCACATGTCTTCGAATTTTTGGTTCTAGGACATGCCGCCGGTTTCCTCACGATGTTTTCCTTCACCGTTTTGAGAGCAGTGGTAATGAAATAATTTACACAAAGTAAAGCGCCTGTTTGGGTTCGAACCTACGACCTACCTAAGTTGCGTCCGTTACCACTGAGCCACCACCGCTTGGATGTACCTCTGACTCATGATTGCCTGCCGCCATTTTCAATTCGTCTTCAAATCAAACATAGCAATCTAGCAAACTAAGTAACCGCCGATTTCGACCTAATAATGTCATTATTATCAACTCTCGTGACGGCAATAATATTATCAGCATGATTTTCCCCATTTTCCAAAAATCTTTATTATATCTATAATCTAGCGTTGCTACTTATCTTAATTTTACAGAACAAACTCGACAAAGAAGAAGCCTTCAGTCGTCTGAACACAGCCAAAGTAAATCAACAATGGAGGTTTATACTGCGCAAGATAAAATGCAAACAAATGGCGGTGGATATTCAGGTAAATTCATCATTTATTTATTGTTTTTATTTAGACAGGGTATTATGGTGTATTGAGTAGGTATCTTTTTTACCTAACGTAGGTACTTATTTAGAACATTGACAGTGACTGTGCATGAAATTGGAAGTTGGGACTTGCTTGTCAAAGGCCAAAAATAAAAGAACTAGGTATAGGAGCATACTTGTTTGCAGATTCTCGAATACGATCAACACCATAGATATAAGAAAGAAAGTTTTTATATTTCTATGATCAACCCTAAAACTGTGCGTTTATCCAGAATGGTGGGTTGATTGATTTCCATGGAACATAAATCTAAACCTATCTAACAACCTAAACCTGAAGTTAACTAAGTTCTTGGAAGCTAGTAATTAGCGATTGTCAGTTATTAATTTTTTTACCATTTTTCGTGTTCGTCTGTAAGCTTTCTTAAAATTGTAAAAATAAATAAAATAAAATAAAATTCTATGTTTCTATCATCGATATATCAGCCGAAAGACGTCCACTTGCGGGATAGGCCTGCTAGGTATTACCTACTATGTTTCTTTAATGGACGCTTTGTTCTTCTAATAATTATGTAAATCAATTGTCATTGTAGAACATGCTGACGAGTTTCAACTTCCTGATGGAGCGCAAGAACCGGCTGGTAACGACGCTGATGAAGGCTACTGATGACTCGGATGAGCAGCATCGCCGAGCATTCCAGGCGCATAATGAGAACGTCAGCTATTTTCTTAGTAAGACCATTTTAACTTTATTTTTAGTAGCAGAGAATATCTTTATGATAGAGCTCGTCTAGGGACTACCATAGACGAAAGTACTTCTCAGCTTTGTCTCTGTGATAGCAACTCTTCTGTAATGTCTCTGATATCACAAATCGGCGGTAACCCTTACATACGGTGGACCATCTGCTTGTTTGCCACCCAGGTTTGAATTCACGACTTGCTAGACGACTTAGCCGTTAAACTATTGCTGCTGTAACCATGACAATAGAAGGAAGGTGTTTGATGTCCAGCCGGGAGATGTAGGTTAAGGTACCATCCTAATCATAACTAATACACTGGCGTGCAAAAAAATTGGCCCACCCCATGCTCTCTATTTGAGAGACGATAGCTCAAAGATATTAATGTATTTATTTTAATTATTTTATACTGTGTGAAGGTAGGTAAAATAAAGTTTATTTACACATACACATATACTTTGATAAAAGCAATATTCTTGACAAGATCGACTCGATTCTTCTGATGTTCTCATCAATCACTTTTGTTTGAAAAAACTGCGTGACTTTTTTTTGTCAGTGAAGTTGACATAGGCTTAATTTTGTTTATTACTGTTCGTTTATTGATCATTTGACTTGAATTGTTAACCTACTTGAAAAAAAGTAGGTTTTTCATTCGATCTGTATGTTTTTAAATTCGCGTTTTTCTCAAAAAGTAATGAATCAGTTTTGATATTTTTTTCACTTACGTAATCTACATACAGTCAGGAAGGTTTTAGTACACAATATATTAGGTTATTGTTAATTAAACTTGTTAAATTTTCACGTTTCATATCGAAGAGAATGGGGTGGATCGATTTTATTGCACGCAAGTGTATTATAAATGCGAAAGTGAGTTTTGTTTATTTGTTACGCTTTCACAAACGGCTGATCGGATTTGGATTAAATTTGGCACACGCGTAGACGATGATCTGGATTAGGACAGGATACTTTTTATCCCAGTATACGTTCCCGTGGGAAAATTTCCGACATGCACGCCGGTGAAGCCGCTGGCGAAACTTAGTTTACTATATTACCGTGTAATAGCATTTACGATAAGCATAATTTCAGACATAGGTTCCCAACGCCTAGACAAGTTACAAGCGGAATACGACTACCAGAAGAATACTCTCTTAGAAAACTGGGACAAGGAAGAAATGGACCTGGTAGACAGTCAAGATCGAGCGGAGTTCAAACTGAAGCTGATTGCATACATAAATGACAGGGACTTCCTGGCTTTGAAGAAGAGCATAGAAATGCAGAGGGCGACGGAGAAGAATGATGCGAGACTTGAAGTAAGAACTGCTTAAGAATAATTTTGAGTTTTTGAAATTATGCTGGCAGATATTTTTTTTTTTTCATTATTGCCTGTTGATCCCATATAAATTTTATTAATTTTGATTGGGTAGTTTTTGAGATAGCTTCAATAATACGTAATTTTTCAATCTGCCGGTGAGAAGCTCCTCGCCCTAAATTCCAAAGGGCAATGTAGGCTTGACGACTGCATGTTTTAATCGTTTTTGAAGAAACTGAAATACTAGACGCCTTTTTCTTTTTGGTTGTAGGTTGTAAAATATTAAAGAAACGATACACTCAAACAGCGTTTATTGTTAAATATAATAAAATATAGCATAATTATAGAGACTGCTCATAACTAGAACTTCAGGTCGTCCTTCCAATCGTCGCAGTTAGCTCTGCCCTTCTCTGATAAACATATCAGTAGATTTTTAGAGAACTCGCACTTGTCTTCCGTGTTTTCTGCAATTATTAGTAATAAGGTAAATCATTGGCTTCGTCTTGAAAATAAATCACAAGGACTTTTCATTTATAAAGTAGGTAACTTAACTATTGGCAGTATTTGGCATCCTCATTAATGAATGCAGTTAGTCAGAAATAAAAGTTATGATTATATAGGGGAAATCACAAAGAATCAATGGGTAGGTACTAGGTATATTATGTGAAAGATGACTTGGCTAGAAAAGGGGTGAGGGTGACTATCCCAGCCAGCACAAACCTTCTGAGTAAGTTTTGCTTAAAATCAGTCATAGAAACTAACTGCTGAATAAGAATACTGTAATTAGCTGATTTGGCGCTTACTCAGACGTTATTCAAGCAATTTGGGCACAAAACTATGCTGCTAATAGCTGTGTAATAGCAACGTAACAGATGAATAAGTTTTGAATAATTGTACGACAAGCTGAGTATATTCTGCATAAAAGTATTTTGTTCTTTTGTACAAGTGTTACAGCTCTGTTAGCCAGATGATGAATGAATGATGAGTGAACTATGGTTAAGTCCTTCTAAGCTCAGATATTCAGATGATACACAGCGATTAGCTTATTTCAGTATATTTTATCAAGAAGTTAATCAAATTAAATCGAAATTGACAAATCCGAACACCCGCGATATGCGTTTGTTGGTGAACTGCGACATTGAAATATAATATGGCCAAATTATATTACCTATCGTCAGTAAATTTTACCCTTATTTATGCTTAGAGAAGGAAATTGTAGGTGCGCATGCAACTTTACTGTGTATTTATATATACATTTTGTATAAAATTTTCACGCGCTACCTGATAAGCCGGGTTTTGGAGAAATAAACAACATTTCGTCTATTGGTTTGTTTTTACGTGTGAAATATTTTTTATGTTTTATGCAGTTTAAGGGTTCAAAAATAACTTTGTAATACTTTTATAAGAATATCATACCGATTTCGTTATTAAAATTGAGTTATTGAGTATAAAATTCCATAAAATTGTAATAGGTTATGTTATTCGATATGGCGACGCTCATTCTGAATAAAATCTGATTGCACAGCGGCTTATCGTCTTATGTCTGCTTAACAGACCTTACGTGTCCACTTATTAAGTTGTTCTCTGGTTAAAAGTGGTGCACTCAACATATTTTCGATAACTGTTCTATAATCACACACATTCGTACTGTAAATCAAACAATTACTGTCGAAGAACTACATACCTAACTGATTGTAAACGTATAATTAAGTTTGATTGAAATACCTAAATAAATAACAATGAAAGTAGTCATAGATATAAGTAAATTGTACCTTTCAGTAGGTACAATTAGGGATTAGGAGGATAGGATTAGTTTACTAAGATATATATATAATTATGTTATGTACTAAGGTATGTAAGGTGTATAGGGTAGGTAAACCCTATACACCTTACATACCTTAGTACATAACATAATTATATATATCTTCGTAAACTTGATTGAAGAATGTCTACTTTTCGTGAATACCCAGCAAACTTCTGCATAATAATCTGTTACTATTGTGTTTACCGCATTTAGCTGCACATGACGGTAATTTCGTACTTAAAGTGGCATACAGCAGTTATAACAGCTATCTTAATTTCTGTTAAGTTACTATATGCTTCATAACAGAAACAACGCCTATTTTATACAGCAGCTGAATAACTGTCTGTCGGTATTTAATAGAACTAAAAGAGAACAGAATATAAATTATCCAGTATCATGCTTGATAATGGAAATTTATACCAATGTTATACAAAAGGTTACACAAACTCTTGAGTAACAGGTCTTTTTATGATGATTATTCAGTTTTAAGAAATAAAATCAGCAAATTACAAAACTATCTCAGCTAATAGCATTATTATGGCAAAAAAAAAAATTAATACAGAACTTCGTGATACACACGGCTTCTATACATATAGTATAATAAAGCTTAACCCAGCATAAGGTTACATTGTTGGCCAGTTATATGACTTGTGTGCTGCCTGACCGAGATGACGACTGCAGCATGTCCCTTTTTTCCATACTTCTCTAAAAGTATGGAAAAAAGGGACATGCTGCGCCGACCCCAAATAGATTGGGATAAGGTCAGGAGAATGATGACTATCAAATCGACAAAAGTAGGTAGTTACCATTATCCAAAATCTGGAAACACTCTTCAATGGACTCCTGCAGAAAATCCCTCAAATCTTCATTCTTCACATCCTTGGTGATAGCATGCGTCACCAGATATCTGTCCGGCATTCCATCCTCCCCTGTCTACGTGGGAATTAACTAATTTAATCTCTACAGCTGCTTCGTCGCTCATTGAAACAATCAAAAGCAATTAGCGGGAGATTGACTACAAAGTTGGGTTCATTTGTTTCTCGATTTTTACTATTTTGAAAGGTGCATGAAAAAATACTCAAGCATAAAGCGACTCCATGTTAAATCTATGTTATAAAATAAAGTCGCTTTTCGTGTCTGTCTGTATGGCCGCGTTG
The DNA here is from genome assembly GCA_905163495.3 of Cosmia trapezina. NCBI lineage: Eukaryota > Metazoa > Arthropoda > Insecta > Lepidoptera > Noctuidae > Cosmia > Cosmia trapezina. The sequence continues at coordinate 20,874,564 of LR991032.1, read as the reverse complement.
TTCATCTAAACTGCACAACGGATTTTGATGTGGTTTTCACTATCATTTAGAGAATTTATTCCGGAAGGTTTATAAGTAGAATATATTAATATTTACCACTTATGTAATAATATAGAAACCTTAATGTTTTGTCAAGTCGTAAAAACCGTGCGAAGCAGGGCCGGGTCGCTAGTATACAATATTATAGATTAGCTAGCATGACAAACTTGGACAGAAGTAGGTAGTTGCAAGTCATGCTTTACTTTATCACGGTTACTTGTGTTGTTGTTGGGTTGTTGTGTGTTGTTGTTGTGTATTGTTCTTGTGTTAAGTAGACTCTTTTTATAAGCAAGTTTATTCAAGCTCATATTATGAGCTTGAATAAACTTGCTTATAAAAAGAGTTTTAAAGTGACAGTACTACTGTAAGGTGAAAGAAGTAAGGCTCATCTCCGTATCTTTAAACTTACTATTCACCACTCAAGGAGACTTCTTTTTCTAGCCATCGACGAAATAAGTTATACCTTTTATCAGCAAAATACTTACCATCTCTAAATTCTCCAAGAAGCAGTGCAGCGCACACGCTTTATTATCAGTTTCCTTGCTAGAGTTATTTTCAGTGGTGTTCTTCTCGTCTGAGCGAAAATTATCTTCGTAGCCTGAGATTTTATGACTGTTTGGATTGTATTGACTCCTTTGCCCTGAATTTTCTGGACGCCTCTCTCTTTTATATCTTCTCGTAGATGGCGTCGTGGAGTAGTAATTGTTGTATTGACCCTGGCCCATGTCCTGGTGAAATACAAAGTTTAGTTTATCATTATGTACTTTCTTCTTGTCTGTTTATATGTGTGTAGATGCATAAATGGTTAAATCAGATTTTTAGTACTTAAAGGAAAACAATACTTACAATAATTTATAAAATGACTAAATACTCACGCCTACGTATTCGTCGCTCTGAGGGAAGTCTTCTCTTCCATTTACAAAGTCATCCCTTCCATACTTATCATTGCGACTCCCGGTCATATCATTTCTATTATTTTTACCCCCCATTCTACTTCTCCCACCTGATCTATCATTGTTACTGCTAATTCTATCATCATTTCTGTTATTTCTATCCTCATTCCTATCCATCCTATCATCACTCCTGCCCATCATGTCATCTCTGTCTCTCATGCTACTGCCTCCCTTTCTATCTTTACCACTCGTTCTATCATCTCTGTTATTCTTATTTTCTTTACTTTCCATAGTGCGACCTCGTTCCCAGTTACTCCTTTGTATTTGACCTCGTGGCTCATTATAGTCTTGCTCGGAATTTCCTTTGCTTGAATTCTTTCCTTCTTGCATCTTCAAGCATTTCTTGTAAATGTTCTTGAGCTCGGCTTCTTTCGGTCCTCCGCTTGAACGACAGTTCAAGGCCTGTGCAAGAGAAATAATATCATTTGGTACCTGTAGTGGCTGTGCTACTTTTGAGGAATGTTACGATTATGTCAGCTAAGGTTCATCAGTTTCATATATTGGCTTACTTAAGTCACTACTGCAGGAGATAAGCCTCTCAATGACAGATGTAATAATTGATGCACCTGAGAAAGTTGCTGCCCATGTGATCTCGTTCTATCTAACACCTACGGAAGATGTGCACCACAAGATACTGATATGGTTTAGGTTACTCATCAATCTTCAGGGTCTTAAATTAAAATAATACCAATTGCTACTCACAAAGCTTTCCACGAGTATTAAACAGAATATCAGCACGTGGTACTTGACGAGGCACATGATCATAGCGGCTGCAACTCTGACAATGTCCCTGGTGGTCATGCCACACCGTATTTATATGATAACGGCGACCACGCATCACTTCCCGTAGACACAAAAGGTGACAAGCTCCATCCAAATATGACTAATTGTTGTATGACATGCGTACTGTAATAACTTTATGCGCTTTTATATTATGTGGACTCAATAGTTTTATGGTGATTTAATTTGTTGATCACTTTTCATTCCTTATTTTTGCATGTTGTCAAACTAGTTTTTTTTAAACTCTTCGCTCACTTTAAAGTCAAAACAAATGCCTAATGTGTACCCAATGTGTACCTCCAAAATCCATTCGACCAACGATAACATCCTCTGAAAAATCTAGAGAGAAGCCACCACCCACCTAGAACCACCTCTATAAATAAGTCTATATATGTAGTATACAACGTGTAACGTTATATGCGCAAAACTTCTTAAGGGGTCATTGTACTCATCATTATGAACAACTTTTACTATGAGACCAAACATGAAATCACGAAAAAAAATCAGATGTTCAGTAAATTTTGACGAATTATGCAAACATAAATGTACTGAACAGCTGATTTTTTTTTCGCGATTTCAGGTTTGGTCCTATAGTAAAAGTTGTTCATAATGATGAGTACAATGACCCCTTAAGAGGTTTTGCGCATTTAGCGTTACACGTTGTATAGGGTGACTGGTAATTTAGTAACCGATACTTAAACACGATTGTACTCGTGCTAACAAACAACTTTTAGTATGGGACCAAACGTCAAATCGCGAAGAAAAATCAGCTCTTCCCTACATTTATGTTCGCATAACTCGTCAAAATGTAGGGAACAGCTGATTTTATTTCGCGTTTTCGCGGGTTCGGTCTCATAGTAAAAGTTGTTTGATAACATGATCAGTAGGTACAATCATGGTGTTTAAGTATCGTTTACTAATTACCTTCATTACCACCTTTCATCAGACATGCATTGTAACATTTTCAGTAATCCCATAAATCTGTTGCGAACTTCCATAAATCCTGCTCCATATTACTACATCATACATACTGAACTCATCCAGTATCATATCAAACAATGCTCATCAGTCATCAGTCACGCCTGTCAAGCTGTCAACCTACATGGTCGGATGTAAGGACCAGAGTTACAGAGTCACTAATAACAGGAAAACCACATGTGGCCAATTGGAAATTGCGATAATATACCACTACAATAACAATATTGGAAAATGAGTAGGTACCGAGGTATTACGCTACTTAGTAGTGGTGTTCAGGGATTACATAAGTATTTATTATGTCTATTTAATTGTTTCATTTCAGATTAAATCTTTGTTAGTTTGTTTGGCTACGTCATTATTTTTGCCACGTGTAGCACCATTCATAATTTTATCTACTGCTTATACAATCATGGGACTCTTCGCTTTAATTCAATGAATTTGACGGCCCAAATTCTAAAGCCATGGAGAATGTAAATTTCCTGTGTTTACCCTTAACGTATAATTGATACTTAGGTAGGATCATTTTCGCTATGGTCTCGATATGGTGCCTACAGAAGTTGTTTTTATTTTGGTCAACTTATCTTTAACAACAGACTTACAGATTCTTCACAGCATTTAAAAAAAAAGTCATGTTCTCTATTTTATTTATTTTTCATCGACGTCGCGTCGCGTCGTTGTCTTCAATTGAGCTGAACAAATTACTTATTTGTTGTTGCTGTTAACGATGTAATTTTGATTGCAGCATGAGGAAGAACTGCGAAGCTTCAGCATCCCTAAGCAGCTGGTGGTCGAGATGTACTGGACCAAGCTTCGCGAAGTCTACACCACATACCAGGAGGAGCACAACCCCATCATGAGTCACTACCACAGCCTGCGCGAGAAGGACGACTTCTACCAGAAGGAGATCTCCAGGAACGACTTCCAGATACAACTTGCTACTGTAAGTGGTTGCTTAGAACTTGAGAACCAGACTCGTTTGACAATAGTCAGTGGAAATTTATGTTCCTCCTCCTCGGATCGCAAATGTTAACTGGTAAATACAACAAATTATTAAGTATTGGGTAGCATTGGGTTACCTACTAAACTACCCTTAATAACCATTTTTTTTTTAAATAAATCCAAGCAAGGTTATTATTTCCGTGGGTCACGCGTCATCATTAAATCATTAGCGAACAGATCGGTTCGAAATTCAATGCATCGTGAACACGGATGAACCTTGATAAAGGGCCACGAACTAAAAAACCAAATAATAATACTCGTAATATCTCTACGTTGAATTCGAGGTGGGTGCTTGCACGCTCCTGAACTTTACGTCTGTGCCAGTAGAGTTTACTTTGCCAAAACAGGTCTAGCTAGGGTTAGGAGCCAGACCAAGAGAGATACATAAATCCGCAGGGCAGCATGTGGCGAGCTGTTGGGCAGTAGTAGCGATCCCACGGACACTATCTCCCGGGAGAAGTCTTGTTCCTCACCTCTGGCTTGCCTTTATTAGCCGGCTGCAGTGAAAACTGACGAGGACCAGGGCGGACATCCGCAAGAGTAAACATGCTCGCGAGGAAGGAAATGTTCCAGTAAGATGCTGGTAGGGATCTTGATCATCTTCCGGGCTCTGGAATTGTTGTAATAGCCGTGGAATACCTCACCACTCCTCTAACTCCTTAGGACATGTTGCCCCTGTCACTACGTCACTTTGTGTTAGCGACAATTTCTGGAGGGCGATTATTTAGTGTGCAAGTCACACCTGCCATTTTATCCGTATCTATTATTATAACATTGGTCAGGGGACTATCTATTCCATAGATCAAAGTAACCAATCCACAGCCACCCACCCAAACCCATTTGTTTTGTTTCCAAATCTTGCAATAGTCCTACACCAACCCGGGGTTGTCCTTGCGTGCACACACAGTGCATACAGGGATAATATAGCCGGTTGGTGCCTCCCAGTGCCTCCTTTCGTTAAAACGTCGAACGGGCCTATGCGAGTTGGCTTCTAAAGGTGCGGGACCCAAGGTCCCGAGATTATGTCCAAGAAATTTTTAAAAATAATAATAAGTAATATTATCACTATAAAATATGGGCAGGTAGGCATAGCTACGTATTAGACCAATTCATTAGACCTAAACAGTCCGTCGCTGCTATATTGAAGCTAGGTAAAAATTGACACAAAAAATACCTACAAAGATGAGAATCCCATATCCAGGATTTTTTCAGGAGAACCTGTTAAATCTGCAACACGAATGGCAGAAGACGACCAGTACGATGGCAGACAAACTGACACGAATGGCAAACCGCAAGGACGATCTGGCAAGGCAGTACCTGCAGATGAAGAGGGACTCCAAGATCGAGAGGAGCCAGGGCAGCCAGCAGCTGAATGTCATGGTTAATTCCAGCCAGGATGCTATCAAGGTTCAACACTATTGTTTTTTTATATACTTATCCAATTAAAAACCGCATCCAATCTCTGATGTTAAAGCCTTTGTTTGTGCTCTCATTGCCAGTGGCCATTGCCAGCGTTTGAGTGGCATTTGATTGGCAACTAGAGGTTATAATTCGACTTTTAAATTAACCTGTTGATTTCGCATCACATAACATGCATTATAACAGAAAAGGACTAGACCCCAAAGCTATATGAACCACCTTCACCTATCTACAGCTATATACGTCAAAAACAGCTAAACGACTTATCATAACACTGGGAAAAATTAGCAAGCCGGGAAAAAACAAATATCAGCAGTAGCACCAAAAAGTGCCTGCCTAATACCTGCTGACTTGAATGTTTCTTTTCAGCATCTCGAAGATATGCATGAAAAGCTAAACAAAGTGCTGCAACTGGCCGACATCTGCAGTAAGTACGAGCACGCAGGAGACGAGCTGACTAAAGACGAAGAGTACGACCTGGACTCAGTTGACTTTGAACACCTGGACAAAGCTATGATTGTAAGTACTTACTTAGTTTTGAACAAAATTACTGGGTAGCTCTAGCTACAGTTGACTTTTCGTCGATCAACTCAACTTCAACCTATTGTGACTACTACGGCTGGTCTAGTGATCGCAAGCGCTATCTGTGGAGCATGGTCTTGAATTGCATCCCCATCAGAGCGTTATTGGGGTTTTCCTTTAGTAATTTCAGTAGGTAATAGGCTCGCCCCGCTTCACATATGTGGGTTTTGGTGCTATTACTACCTACCTACACCAAACAGTTATACTTACATCCCTCTCTGCCTACCCCTTTGGGCAACAAAATAACATCTTCAGGACATTAATCAGGAAACTGCATCACTACGGAATCCGGAACGCCTCTCTGGATCTTCTCACTTCTTACTTAAGTGATAGGATTCAAAGAGTTGATGTTAACGGGAAAAGATCACCCGGATCCGTAGTAACAATGGGGGTCCCCCAAGGCTCAATTCTTGGCCCGTTTTTGTTTCTTATTTATATTAATGACTTGCCTTACCTCATAAAGGATAATCATGATATAGTGTTGTTTGCAGATGACACTTCACTTTTATTTAAACTCAAACGTCAGCAGCTGGTTACTGACAATGTAAATAGCGCCCTCGCAAAAGTAGTTAACTGGTTTAATGTTAATAACCTACTTCTTAACGAGAAAAAAACTAAGTGTATTAAGTTCACTATACCTCATGTTAGACAAGTAAAAACTAGTGTTCTCATAAAGGGTGAAGAGTTGATTCCCGAAGATACCACAGTGTTCTTGGGCATAACTTTGGATGCCAAACTTCAATGGGGCCCCCATATAGATAAACTAGCTTTTGCCCGCGGCTTCGCCCGCGTGGATGTCGGAAAATATCCCATGGGAACGTACATGTGGAAAAGATAGGGCCGTCCGATATAACTGTACAAACTCAAATCGCTACGATAAATCGTTACCGTGTTTAGTAGGCATAAAGCTACCAGTCGGCATGATTTTTTCCGACATCTTCAACAGTCGTCGTCATATTTCAGCCAATTTACACAAAACCATAATGAATTACACTGAATCACTCCGTCCATTGGAGAAAACCGTATGAAAATCCGTTCGGTACTTTTTGACATTATCGCATTCAAACAGGCACACTTACGCGGGGGGGGGGGGGCACTTTGTTAATTACTTAAAATTTATTATGCCAGTCACGCTCTAATAACAAATAACTTTTGTCCGAGTGTCCACTCGTTCAAATAATTTCCTCGTAAAAACTTCGAATGAAATAAAGACTAAATGTTACCTCAAGATTCGAACTATGACTACATTTCCAATCCCTTAAATCTCTTAAAAAGAGGTAGTTACACAAACATTTGTCAACCCCTATTGTACCCTCTCAAAAACGCTGTACCACATATTTCTTTATTTCCTACCAAATGAATTTGAATTTTCATAACCCTACCTTAAGAAATGCTGGGTTTCCCATCTTTCATCCCTTATATCACCCCTTGTAGTATTGTTTTTGAAAGTTTCCTGTGTCCTTTCCCAAGATGCTATATAAAGCCTTGCCAAATTTTGTCGAAATCCGTGCAGTTTTGTAAATTTTAAAATCAACCCCTATTTAACCCCTAAGGGGATGATTTTTCAAAAACGCTGAACCGCATATTTCTTTGTTTCCTATCAAAAGCATACATTTTAATTTTCACATCCCTAACTTAAGAAATACTGAGTTTCCATACAAACTTTCATCCCCTATATCACCCCCTGTAGGATTATTTTTAAGACAAAAAGTAGTTCATGTCCTTCCCCAGGATGCTATATAAAGCCTTGCCAAATTTTATCGACATCCGTGCAGTTTTGTAAATTTTAAAATGAACCCCTATTTTACCCCCTAAGGGGATGATTTTTCAAAAACGCTGAACCGCATATTTCTTTGTTTCCTATCAAAAGCATACATTTTAATTTTCACATCCCTAACTTAAGAAATACTGAGTTTCCATACAAACTTTCATCCCCTATATCACCCCCTGTAGGATTATTTTTAAGACAAAAAGTAGTTCATGTCCTTCCCCAGGATGCTATATAAAGCCTTGCCAAATTTTATCGCCGTCCGTGCAGTTTTGTAAATTTTAAAATCAACCCCTATTTTACCCCCTTAGGGGATAATATTTCAAAAACGCTGAACCGCATATTTCTTAATTTCCTACCAATAGCATGAATTTATTATCCCTAACTTTAGAAATACTGGGTTTCCCTTACAAACTTTCATCCCCTATATCACCCCCTGTAGTATTGTTTTTGAAAGTATCCTATTTCCTTTCCCAGGATGCTATATAAAGCCTTGCCAAATTTTGTTGAAATCCGTGCAGTTTTGTAAATTTTAAAATCAACCCCTATTTTACCCCCTTAGTGGATGATTTTTCAAAAACGCTGAACCCTATATCACCCCCTGTAGTATTGTTTTTGAAAGTATCCTATTTCCTTTCCCAGGATGCTATATAAAGCCTTGCCAAATTTTGTTGAAATCCGTGCAGTTTTGTAAATTTTAAAATCAACCCCTATTTTACCCCCTTAGTGGATGATTTTTCAAAAAAGCTGAACATATTTCTTTATTTCCTATCAAAAGCATACATTTTAATTTTCACATCCCTAACTTAAGACATACTGATTTTCTCATACAAACTTTCATCCCCTATATCACCCCCCGTAGCATTATTTTTTAAGACAAAAAGTAGCCCATGTCCTTCCCCAAGATGCTATATAAAGCCTTGCTAAATTTTATCGAAATCCGTGCAGTTTTGTAAATTTTAAAATCAACCCCTACTTTAACCCCTTAGGGGATGATTTTTCAAAAACGCTGAACCGCATATTTCTTTATTTCCTACCAAAAGCATACATTTTAACTTTCACATCCCTAACTGAAGAAATACTGAGTTTCCCATACAAACTTTCATCCCCTATATCACCCCCTGTAATACTATTTTTGAAAAAATAGTATGCTATGTCATTCCCCAGGATGCTATATACAGCCTTGCCAAATTTTGTCGAAATCCGTGCAGTTTTGTAAATTTTAAAATCAACCCCTATTTTACTATATTTTACCCCCTTAGGGGATGATTTTTCAAAAACGCTGAACCGCATATTTCTTTATTTCCTATCAAAAGCATACATTTTAATTTTCACATCCCTAACTTAAGAAATACTGAGTTTCCCATACAAACTTTCATCCCCTATATCACCCCCTGTAGGATATACCAGGATACCTGCCTTGCCAAATTTTATCGAAATCCGTTCAGTGGTTTAGGCGTGAAAAGGTAACAGACAGACAGACAGACAGACAGACAGACAGACAGAGTTACTTTCGAATTTATAATATTAGTATGGATTGTCGAAAAAGCTTAGCGCTGCAGCATACGCCGTTAGGAAAATTCGTGATTTAACTTGTTTAGAGACAGCCCGTTTAGTTTACTTTAGTTATTTTCATAGTGTGATGTCGTACGGTATTCTGTTGTGGGGAAATGCCGCCGATATTCAGACAATTTTTGTTTTACAAAAAAGGGCTATTCGTTCAATTTACAAATTAAGTCCCAGACACTCCCTCAGAGATAAATTTAAAGAAATTAATATAATGACTGTGCCTTCTCAGTATATCTATGAAAATCTTTTGTATGCTCATAAAAATATCAATTTGTTTAAAAAATACAGTGACGTCCATAATGTGAATACTAGAAACAAACACAAATTTGTTGTTCCTACAACCAGGCTTAAGAAAATAAGTGGTTCGTTTAGTTGCCAATGTATACGTTTTTATAATAAACTACCTAGCCACATTCAAGAACTAAGCCTTAATAAATTCAAAAATTGTATAAAGCGGAAACTTTGTCAGAAAGCCTTTTATACTGTCAAAGACTATATTGAGGACAAAAAGGCTTGGGATTGAGCTGCTCCAATAAATTTACACTATTAATGTTGATTTAAATACCTTTTTACATATTCTATACAATGACATGAATATTTACTTTGTAAAGTATTACTTATACTATTTTTAATTATTGTGAATGTGAAGACTACGTGGATCATTGTTTTTTATTTATTTTATCCTTTTCTCAGTTTTAGTTATAGTCTGACAGTTTGAGTAATTTATGCGGCCTACCCAAATGTCTTTTCTTTGGTATTGTTCGTCGAATTGTTAAGCTCCTTAAGTTTTGAGTTGAGCTGCACGATTACTGACAAATGCGTGCACTGACTGGACAGGTCCACTCAATCTGTGTGGTTCTTTCATCAAAAGACCATTTCAGACTGCAATCTACATGGTCTTCACATGATCTGACCAAGATTATGTCTGGACTTTAAAAGAGACTGTGACCTCTGAGTTTGTTTCGGCGTTTCTTCTCAGAGTAGTCAGATAGGAAACGTCGAACTCATCTAGTTTACAAAAAAAATATGTTTGACGTGTAAAAGTGTTTGTACAAACCTACTTACAGAAAATAAATCATTTATCATTTATCATTTATCATCACGCCTGCTAAATGTCCGGGCTACACCAACGACGCTATTCAACGGTGTTTCGTTGAATAGCGATGATGGAGGCAGGCCGTAGGTGCAGCCACAACTTATTGCGATAACTTTACAACGGCATTCACATTGCGGAATTCCGATTGACGTGGCAATACTCGGTGGCGGCGTTCAAGTGTGGCCACTTAATTTATCGCGGTGATTAACGCAATAATTACCGCGATGTTTATGGCGTTGACGTTGGAGTGGCACCGATAAGAGTGATGTTATTTTTACCCGATTACGCGATAGCAAAGACGGGAATATGTTTTTTAACTGTGGGGCATAGGTACCTACACTGAACAGTTCAGCTTACCTACCTATCGCTGCCACTCCTCCTAGGTACGCAATTTCCATGTTGATTCATTTCGTATTTTTGTAATCCCATGACTACAATTTTACTGTCATAGGATGAATGCAAGGAATACAGGAAAATGGACAAGTTCTTACTCAAAGTGAACAGAGCGAAGGTCCAGACAATTTGCTTGAGGACTGAGAAAGCCAAACTGGTTAAGGAGAACATTCAACTAAAGAACTACATCAAGAGATACCTGACGGAGCTGGCTCTGAAGGGCAAGGACAATAGGCCGCTGAGTATGAGGATAAGAGCGGACGCGCCGAAGGTTGACACCAAGGCCTTGTATGTATTTTTATCTTTTTCGCCTGCCAATGTTTTAAAGCTCAGTTTATTCAACGTCCAACGGCATCGTTGCCGCCTGATGCCTAATAGGCGGGATGGGATTGATCCATGTTAGCACAGGATCTAATTGAGGGGGAAAAGGAAAGGGAGGCCTTTGCCCAGCGGTGGGAAGACACAGGCTAATTTATTTATTTATGCAATCTGGGAGAAGATTCTACTAGTCTTTTTCGTCCTGACTCCTGACCTGGGGGTCTACTTCCCAAGCACGAAGTCCGTAGTTTCGGCCTTCGTTACGGGCGTTTACTACTCCGTATCACCTACGGACGTATGATTGGTTCGGGGCCCGAACGAAGTATGAATGGCAACACGATACGACAGTTGTCCCTACTCCCGATGTGTTTTTGCCCGTCCGTAAAATTTAACATTACACTTGTTTTGATGGATCGTTAAGTCAGACGGACGGATAAACGGACGGACGGATGAACGGACGGACTTAGGGAGTAGGCCCCCTGGGCCGGCACTCTCGACATTCGTTACGACTGTCGTTAAGTCCTAATTAAATGCTCTGTGGTCCTAACTGGCTCCCCTAGACGGGCAAATGGTAATAATTCGGTTTTATTAAAGACACACAGATGACATAGACACATCTTTGAGCCCTTTCCTTAAAAGTTATCAGACCACAGAGCATTTAATTAGGACTTACCGAGCGATTTCGCAACGTAACAAATGTCGAGACTACCGGCCCTGGGATAAAAGGGGACTGATTGGTAATTGAAAATGACAAGCAAACAAGCAGTGGCGTAACTACAGGGTGGCAAGTCGGCAAAATGCCACGGGCCCCCAGCCGGAAGGGGCCCCCGGTCAGAGGAGAATCCCAACTCCCAACATTTATTATTACCCATTTAGTAAAAAACCGATGAATTTGCCACGGGCCTCGAACGGTATAGTTACGCCACTGCAAACAAGTATATACCTATAGGGGCATGAGGAAGAGGGTGTAAAGTTCACTCATCCTCCATTGAAAAGGGAGGATCCTCCGACCAGACGGGTGTTGTGTCTGGTGGGCTACTGCCCGACGGTTGATGTCGGGACGTTGTATATATGCTAATCGCGTGGTAAACTCTAATTGCGCGATGCAGGTTTGCGTGACGTCATGTCATTGATGCGTAGTTCATATGTGGCGATGTAGATGCCGCCACATCACTCCCCTCCGGAGACCGGAGGTCGATAGTGGGCTGAGTCGTGTATCTTGCGATGCTTGCCAGTGCCAATTGTGGTTCCAGTGAGTCGGAACCGGGTGTCGCATAGTTCACGGTGAGTCGGAACTGTCTGCGGTGATACCCCAGTGAGTCGGGGTGGCGCTGCGTTATGCTCCAGTGAGTCGGAGTGTACAGCGCTGGGTTGAGGTTGAGGCTGAAGGTGATGACCAGGAATGCGCGTCCGCTGCATGCTGTGGTCAGGATACCCGTTGAAGCCGTGGATGCTGGCTGGCTGTGTGACTCGCCGCTCGAAAGCTTGAGGAAGTGATGCTGATGACGTCACGCTGATGTAGTTGCACGAAGGCTGCGCTGACGTTCATGCTCGGGGTCACCAGTATAGGGGCATGAGGAAGAGGGTGTAAAGTTCACTCATCCTCCATTGAAAAGGGAGGATCCTCCGACCAGACGGGTGTTGTGTCTGGTGGGCTACTGCCCGACGGTTGATGTCGGGACGTTGTATATATGCTAATCGCGTGGTAAACTCTAATTGCGCGATGCAGGTTTGCGTGACGTCATGTCATTGATGCGTAGTTCATATGTGGCGATGTAGATGCCGCCACATACCTGCAAGCAAACTAGTAATATGTAGGTACCTAGCTTGTAGATACTTAAGTAAGTACATACACACATTATGTGAACTGTTACCTATTTACTTAAGTCTCGATTATTGACTAGATGCGTAAGCGTACAGTCAGCAACAAAAGTCGATTGACACTTGTGTTTTCTAAATCTTGATTATTGAGAAAAATACTGTATTAAAATCGGTAAGTACAGATGTAAATTTTAGAGAAAATCAACTCTTTAAATGAAATGCTAAAAAGCAGGTTATTGTATCGAGTGTATGTCATTAGTGCGACAAACATGTGTGCGATGTGTCATTAGTTCGACAGGTCGTTTGTTCGACAGGTCGTTAGTGCGACAGGTCTTTAGTTCGACAAGCAATGTACGTTTAACAGATATGACTTATAAAGTTATAATACATAGTGTTTTTTTTTAATGAGACCATCATTATGAACAACTTTTACTATTGGACCGAACCCAAAATCGCGAAAAAAAAATCAGCTGCTCAAAATTAGTTATTAATAAATGCATGGTTCCAGTGTTGATACCATCATATCTAAGTATTATGATCACGTTTGTCAAATAATCATGATCTTACATAGGATTGGAGAAAACAAGTATTCTTCTAAAGTAATAATTTACAAAGTCAAAATTAATCCTGTTTGTCTAGGAATCGTCCAGTAACGTGCATAGAAGGTGCACTATCGAACGCGGTGCAGCACGAGAAGCGCATGCGTACATTCGCGCGCCGCAACCGGGACAACGCCGTCAGGGCGTACCCACGGGTGCAGTGTTGGATGCAGTCGGCATAATACTGTCCCATACCTACATCTTTGCTGGAGTTTAGATGTAGAACCTCCTTTACTGGTTTTGGCTACCTACTCAGCAGTGGCGTAACTATACCGTTCGAGGCCCGTGGTAAATTCATTGGATGGATGGCTCCACCCCCCCCCCCCCCCCCATTTAAAGAAGCTGACCCAACAATAATAGTTTTTTTAAGTTTATAATACTGATTTTATTTACTAAATGTGTATGTTGGGAGTTGGGATTCTCCTCTGACCGGGGGCCCCTTACGGCTGGGGGCCCGTGGCATTTTGCCGTCTTGCCACCCGTCCTGTAGTTACGCCACTGCTAGGTTTTCACATCACACATTTCCAAAGTTATTTTAGTGTGTTGCACCATAGCACTTAATTTTAGGTGCATTTTTTATTAATTAGGTAATCATCATAATATCAATTCAACTGTCTTAGGTATAATCATAATAATTATTTAGCATATAAGCATGTAATTTGATAATCTCTCTCTAATCATATTTGCATAATACAGTGACATAGAATAAATTAATTAGAATAAGCCAAAAATTGTGTCAATTAAAATTTATACAGTACAGTAGTCAGTAAATGTAGTTTGTGACTGTTTTACGATTTCAAATATTATTCATAATATTATCCTATTATGATCCTGCCAAAGTGGCCATTTTAGCCCCCCTGTATTGGATCATTAATGACTTCAACTTAAAAAATATAAAGTAAGTATACATATATGAAATAAAAAAGGCATGAATTATGTAAAATACTTATATTATGTAAAGCTATCAGTAATATTAGAAAATGTACAAAATGCCAATTCAAATGGCGCAATACTTGCCTCTTAATGTAAAAATGATCACTATGTATGTAAAAAACAGAGTGTGTAAGTGCCTGCGTGCACTGCCGTGCGGTGCGTTAGTTCTGCCGCACTGGGCGGGGCCTCATGCGTTTTTCTTAACGCAGTGTGCGCGCTTCAAAGAAATTTCATACTTCACAGATTATGCATTACAAAAACTCACTGCCGTGCGCGCAGGGCCTTACACACTCTGTTTGATGCATTACATCATGACAAATACAATGGCAGCACTGTATGGCTTGTGACATAAGTTTGCACATTTTTCAAAATTTCAGACAATTTTGACTGCTACATTTTTATATTTTGTAAGACATCACAAGCACCATCATACAGAGCTACTGGTTTAATCAACAATCATGATCCAATTATGTAATATTTAGCAACATATTACCAGGAAATGCACCACTTAAAAAACAGAAACACAAAAATAGATTGTGAAATATTATGTTTACTTATATAAAGAAACTATATTTTTATCTTAATAACCTCCATATTATTAAAATTTAGTACTTTGAACTACTTGTGATCTTAAAATAATTGTTTGCAATAAAACATTTCCATACAACTTGAATGCTAAGTGGTGTATTACATGGTGATGGAGCTTCAACACAATAGTTACAGTAATAAGTGTTTTTATCAAATTGGAATGCCTCTATAGATTGATTTTATACAGTTCTGTTTTTAAAATAACAATTGTTAACCATCATACAAATAAACTTATTTTAATAACCTCAGTAGTTTTGATCCATTGGTACAACACCAGCCATGGAATTAGCAGAATCGTCGCCCAAGTTCCAAGGTTCGTCGATAGCCACCAGCAACCTCGACAAAGCTTTGTGCCCATCCAGATCAATATTCTTGGTTATTTCTTCGTTGAATGGTACGTATTCATCACACAACACTGTCTTTCCTTGCGAAACGCCGTAAATCTCGTACCAACCTTCTAAAGGCTCATTCAAAGGCCGTTTCAATTTTATAAGAATCTCCTGGTCATCCACAGTTTTTACATAGAAACCTTCGCTAGCAGAAACTTTGGTGACTTTGCCCCAGAGTGTGACTTTCGCGCCAATTTTACCGAGGTTACCGGCTGTCACGTACGGAACAAACTCATCGTTGTCGGGATATTGGTTGTCTTCAAAATCATCGTGGTCTCCCATTTTTTAAATGAATCAGGCTATCAGACAATAACGTAGATTACTATTGATAGTAGAAAAGGATTATTGGAAAAATAATCTCTCAGCACAGAACTCCACAGGATGCAGGAGTCAATTTGTTCTTGAAATTAAAATGTTGTTTAACTGTCAGTGTGACAGTGACACAGACAGACACTTTTGTTTGGGACAGAGGGGACATTGGGACAGAAGTGTCAGAATTTATCTGGTTGTCACTTTTGACAATTTCCACTGTTTATGTAAAAAATACAAATACAAATACAAATATTCTTTATTGTAGTACATAGGTAAGCAATAAGTTGTTAGGTAATATATCATTAGTTGTTACATGTTTCCGAAATTGTACACAGCTATGACCCGCCATAATGGCATACAATAATTTTACAGTAGGTAACATTTTAACAGCACAATCACAACATAGACTTATAAAAAAAGATGGACTCCGCACCACGCATATCGAAAGTGAAGCACCCTACCGATCTATGTGTGCGTGATTTGAGTAGGTACCTGCAAAGACGCCGTCGCTCGTGTAACGTAATGGCGGCCGGTAGACTTACTATGGTGTGAATGTGTGCGTGCTGGCTTGTAGACATTAGCGCACTGACTTACTATGGGTGCTTCAGTTATTGTTAAAGGAGACGGCGTCCGCCTTTTTTTTTAGGTCCATGGGGACAGAAGTGTCAGAATTTATCTGGTTGTCACTTTTGACAATTTCCACTGTTTATGTAAAAAATACAAATACAAATACAAATATTCTTTATTGTAGTACATAGGTAAGCAATAAGTTGTTAGGTAATATATCATTAGTTGTTACATGTTTCCGAAATTGTACACAGCTATGACCCGCCCTAATGGCATAAAATAATTTTACAGTAGGTAACATTTTAACAGCACAATCCTTAGAGCATAGACTTATAAAA
This sequence comes from Cosmia trapezina, assembly GCA_905163495.3. Classification (NCBI taxonomy): domain Eukaryota; kingdom Metazoa; phylum Arthropoda; class Insecta; order Lepidoptera; family Noctuidae; genus Cosmia; species Cosmia trapezina. Next base: position 20,858,123 of record LR991032.1, on the reverse strand, counting down.
AAAGATGGACTCCGCACCACGCATATCGAAAGTGAAGCACCCTACCGATCTATGTGTGCGTGATTTGAGTAGGTACCTGCAAAGACGCCGTCGCGTCGCTCGTGTAACGTAATGGCGGCCGGTAGACTTACTATGGTGTGAATGTGTGCGTGCTGGCTTGTAGACATTAGCGCACTGACTTACTATAGGTGCTTCAGTTATTGTTAAAGGAGACGGCGTCCGCCTTTTTTTTAGGTCCATGCCTTAGAGCATTTAATGCTTTACTAAGGCACAATCAAATAGAAAATTAAAATAATAACAATTTAAATATGCAGCACTTTAGAATTAACGAATATTTTTACATGTCAAGGCAACAATTAAAATAACGAGACATAAATTATAAATTCAGTTAGAATTAAATAATACAAATTAAGAAATATACACATTTTACTTATCAGGGGAACAATTAAAATTAAATAACATCATCGAGATAATCTTTTAAAGTGTAGTAACATTTGTCTAACAGCAATTGAAATAGGTAAAATAAAGGTAGGTAAACAATCTTGATGTGACTTTTTACACAAACACATACTAAACAAATAATTGTTGTATTTACATTGGTTTTTAGTTGCATTTTATTTTTAAACTGAGGTTTTAAAATAAAAAAAATTATACTAAGAGACACATCAAGATTGTTTACCTTTTTTTCACTACCTACCTAAACCTTTATAGAGTAGGTACTCAAGTACAATTTGACTGTTGGTGTAAATGTATTGAAATTCAAGATTGTTATGATACTATGAGGCATAGAGTAAAGTAATATATCGGCTAGTACGCACCATAAAGTGGTACGCACGTACGCACCATCCTATAGTAGTCTTTGGTACGCACCAACGCATAGGGCCGGTAAATCCGATTCACAATACTTGAGTGATATGCAACGCTATTCGTTCACTTAGACGAAAGGAGCTCGTGGCTAAGTAATAACAGCCTCACGGGTCGATCCGTGAGGTTAAGCTACGCCGGAGGTCCGTGGATGGGTGACCATCTTTACATACCGAGACCCCTCCGTGCCTCGCCGTTGGTCCCGGCTGTCATTCGTGGATCTTTGACAGTCGCTACGGGTTGTCAGAAGCCCGAAAGTCTGACAACCAGTCTTACCAAGGTGTATCATATTACGCAGTTAGTGGGTTGTGGAGGTCAGATAGGCAGTCGCTCCATGTAAAAATACCTACTGGTATTCAGCTGCATGCGGTTACACTGGAAGCCGACCCCAACATACCTAGTTGGGAAAAGGCTAGGCAGATTGATTCGTTCACTTAGACGGACCCTTACGTAAAGTAGCTGGACCAATGACGTATTATCATTGAGCTGGACAGCTATTTTAACCAACACATAGTGTTGCTTCCAAAGATAAAAGAATTTTATATAATTTAAAATTTAAAAAAGGTAAAACGGGACCCATTACTAAGACTCCGCTATCCGTCCGTCTGTCTGTCTGTCCGTCTGTCACCAGGCGATCTCATGGACCGTGATAGTTAGACAGTTGAAATAATCACAGATGATGTATTCCTGTTGCTGCTATAACAAATACTAAAAAACAGAATAAAATAATATAGCTTCTCAGTAATCTCGGCTACACAAAAATACACCCGCGAGGCTGACGTCAGAATGGCGGGTGTCTGAAACTATTGCAATAACTTGCGATCCCACGAGGTACTAATTATTTAACAAGTGGTACAATTTGATATTATTAAGGTACGTACGGACTAGAAAAAAAAAGGACTCCGCGTTACGCCTATTGAAACTGAAGCACAGTATGCCGGCCGGACCGTTTGTACAAACATGCCTCACGCACACATTTACATCATAGTATGCCGACCGGCCGCCATTACGTGACACGACGTCTTTGTCAAATCACGCACACATAGATCGGTACGGTGCTTCACTATCGATACGCGTAGCGCGGAGTCCTTTTTTTTCTAGTCCGTGTTAGGTAGTAATTTTTCAGTTATATTTCAACCATTTCTGAGAAATACACCTGCGGACCTGATATTCTGTAAATGGATGCTAAAAATGTTCTCATCTTTATTTTCTCAGCAAAATTTTTGTTGTGCTCCATCACAGCTTCCTTTACTCCGGATAAGATACAGTGTGTGAAAGGGTTTGATTAAATAATGTGGTAAATAAAAGCAGCATAGCAAATTTATTAAATCTTTTATTTTCGCTTATTTACACTAATCCCTTAGAACTAAACAGTGTTGCCACACTACGCGAAGTGGTCCTCGCGGTCGGCTGCGAGCATGGGCGCGGCCGCGTCCTCCATAGCGGCGAAGTTCATGAAGTGCGCGGGGCGATGCACCTCGTGGTAGAACTCGCGAGGGTTGCCCAGCTGCACGCCGTACTTCATATTCGGGTCGTGGCGGACGCCTGGGGGGAAAGATTATTGTTGTAATAAAGCTATTTCAAGTACTTATCGTGATTTATAGTTTATCTGTAGATCGTCTAGCTGCTAGAACTGCAACGATACGCTATGCATATCGTCGCAGTTCTTATGCTTCTGAGAATAAGAGTTTACAGGAGATCGACTCACATCAAAGATAATTAAAAACTTCATTAAAAAATACACACCCATGAAATTGTAATTCCAGCTTCCCTGCGACGGAACCATGAAGTAACCGAGGAACCTGTCGGACAGCAGCATCTGGACCCTCTCGTAGTGGCTGGGCAGGTAGCCCTTGGGGTTGTTCCCCCGGTCGGTGTTGCGTGCACCCCACTCGTACCCACTCGGGGTCAGCTTGTACGCCGTGAGGGAGCAGGAGCCGGGCGTGAACGAACACGTGATTATGATAGTCTTCTCGCCGTCCCAAGTTGGGTTCTCTGCCATTATTTTTGCGTGAGTTGTTATGTCCTGTAAATGGATAAATATTGAGTATCAGCCCCGATTCCATTGAGTTCTATTTGTGAGTATTATAATTTTACATGAAGAGGTCTATCATCGCCGTGCAGTGAAAATCACGTAAAGAACTTTTTTTTGTGTAGATCTTATAATACATATTTAGTACAAACGTACACAGCTCTAAAATGCTTCTAACGCCTTCTATTGATAATAATAAACCTCGGAAATCGTCAATGACGGCCATTTATCAGACAGATTTTATCGTCTCCTGTAAAATAACGTATATTTATTGCAATCACGAGGTTTCCACTGCACAGCGACGAATATACAACATCTGAAACATGTAGCAGATTATGAATCTTGCAATGTATGTTGATGGTCGGCTGATTCATATGGTTTCTGTGTGCGTACCTGCGGAGAGAGCTGCGGCAGCTCGTTGGGCTGCGTGTGCATCCAGCCCAGCGGCTGCAGGTGCTGGAGCGCGGGGTGCTTGGGCAGGTGGCGCGGTAGGTGCACCTGCTGGTGCGTGCCCCACTGCGGCGCCACCACAGCGCACTGCACCTCGCGCACCATAGGGTTGTCGGCCGGCGACGTGCCGTACAGGTAGCACGCGATCTGTGGCCGAAGGAATCAGGTCAAAATAACGGCTGTCATGAAAATTACATTGGGTGTCTGACAGTCTGTGGGTTATATGGGGAGGCACAAGACCACAGTCACCATACATTTGCAGCGTACCAATAAGGCAGTAGCTAAGCCACTTTTTGCTCCTAGCTTGAACTGAAGATCGAAAAATCCTGCGCTGCTATCCTGATTTTCGGGATCACACGGTAATGACAATATCACAAGCAGAGTCAGCAGATTAATAACGGTAATTTTTTTACTAACCTGTGCTCTCAAATCGGAGATGGTAACGAATTTCTTGAGCAAGTTCTTTGGCAGGATGTATGTGTAGCCACTCTCCTTGATGTCGTCCGAGCTCACGTAGATGTGGTTCGTGCGCAGATGTAGGTTGGTGGCGGATATCGCACGCACGCGCCATTCCGTCTTCGAGCTGGAAAGTCATTTAGTATTAATAACATGCAACAAAAATTAAAGAAACGACTGAAATATTAAAACTATTTTATCACTTCAGAGAGCACACCAACACACATACGCCTAATCATGGCTAGTTTTGGCGCGAGACAATGTGAGAACAAAAACTTATTGTATGTATGTTAGTCTGGCTAGATTGGAATGTTGTCAATATGATCAGATAGCGTTGTATCAGTGCCGCGACGTGTGACGTCAGTGCGATCAGCAAGCACCACACGCTCGCGACACTCCAGAGCACAGAGATTCTCTGGTTTCAGGACCCCTACGCGGTTCATCATATCATATTGACGGCAAAAGATTTTACCATAGTTAAAGTCAAAGTCAAAGTCAAAGTCAAAGTTTTATTTGTAAAACATAGGTGATGTAAAAAACAGGTGTTGTTAATAAAACATAATGTTCACTATGTTTTGCCGATGACGGCGTACAAATATGAATAAGTAGTGAATGTAGCCAAAAATTAATAAATTAAAAATGTCATCAATAAAAAAATTAAATTAACAAAAATGTATGTCAAAATAAATGCTTTGGTCAGATAATTGCAAAATTATGTCATGATGTCCAATTAGAATTACATAATCAAATTTTCAAATAAATTCAAAATGTAATGTAATGTATGTAATCAAAAAGTGTAAACGCTGTAAATGAGTCAGATTGTACAAGGTGCAAGTAATTGAAGTCACTGGGGTCCGCGCATTTGCATAAGCCGCAAGAAAAAGGAAAAAGTTACTAATTCTCAAGTAATTTTCCTGTCACAAAAATAACGTCATAAAAACAAATTACCTGAAGGTTTGCGACTCATAATTGCTGGTGGTAGACGTTATGATCTCATCTCCATGCTTGTTGACAGTCCTTGTAGTGGTGGCGGTAAGCTGGCTCTGTTCCTTGCTCTGCTTCTCAATCTCGGCGATCTGTTGCCGCTGTGCTGATGGTGCTGATATCTCCATACCCAGGATTATGTCACGGATTTCCGATTGTGTAAGTGAGGCCACGTTTACGCTGCAATGATAATGCCATTGTAATTATTATTGCTATTTGCAGGCAGGGTCAGCAACGTAAGTCGATTAACACTGCTACTTTTACATATCATGTAAATTAATACAAAATGATTTGATTATCTCCTTTTTTCCTAAAATAGCTAAAGAGTCTAGTAGATCTTTAAATTATTTCACTTCTGTTCCGATTTTAATTATATGTCTTGCTCAATAATTGAGATTTAAAAAACTGAAGAGTTAATAGACTTTTGTTGCTGACTGTACAGGAACTGGATGTGGGAAAATGCAAGGTAAAGGCTGATCTGGTTTCTGATTAGCAATCTGTTAGCAATTTATTCTTTGTTAACTATTATTGATTTGTTGATGATAATAACAACCATTCGAGGAGCATGTTGCATCGCATATTACCCGTCCTTTCATTTAGAAACGTGTCGTAAAGCCACGTACTACCCAGCTAGGACAGTAGGCTCGTTTTTCACTTACTTGTTCTTCTTGCCATAATCAGCAAGAATGAGGTCCTTGAGCTGCACCTCAACCTTGATCCAGTCGTCATCCGACAGCGTGGGCCAGATGTGATGCGGCTCCGTCAGCGTGGTCTTGTCAGGCTTCAGCAGGACTTTAGTGCGCTCGGTGTTCACGTGGAGGGCGCGAAGGATCAGGATCAGACGACTGAATGCCTAGGAAACAGACGGTGAACATTTTTATTGATGAAATAGCAACCCGTTCCTGCTTCGCACGGCCGATATGTTAAATGCATGTTAATATTAATGTATTATACACATAAACGTTCCAGAACTGATCCCCTAATGGCCGATTCCTATAATTTACAGACCGTTATCGATTAAAATTAATACTCTTGTATCTTTACCAATAATGAAGCAAAGACCTCATAGTTTTGCATAGTAGATCCACCCTCCCTTATGAAAGAAGCTGTCACAGGTAAAATTAGCTTAGGAATCTATTTGTATGCCTAACCTAGCCAATAAAAAATTCTACCATAGGTAAGCAAAACAATTAGTTTTTGTTTATATATGAACCGAGCTTAAGATAACCACATCATAATCCTTTGTGTGCTTTAGAAGAACAAAGTGGACACAAACAAACACGAAAAGCGACGTTGTTTTATACCATGAATAGATCTTCTTTTTTACCCGACTGCGGCGAAGCCCAAAAGGAGGGTTATGTGTTTTCTTACATTACTTTAGAGGTTGCAACATCAGGTAGGTGTTTTGAACCTGCATTATTTTGTTGTCAATATGATCAGATAGCGTTGTATCAGTACCGCGACGTGTGACGTCAGTGCGATCAGCAAGCACCACACGCTCGCGACACTCCAGAGCACAGAGACTCTCTGGTTTCAGGACCCCTACGCGGTTCATCATTTCATATTGACAATCAATTATCAACATTATTTTTGTACAATACTATGGGAAAAAAATGGCCACATTTATTTGCTTTTGTTTAGGTATTGTTTGTGATAACCAGACTGGCTTAAATGTTACGCTTTTTAATATGTAACTTTAAACAATGTATGAGATATTTCACACTATTTATCAATTCTCAGAGATACAGGAATCGACTCTCACACAGGCTTATAGGCTTAGTTGACACTCAACAAAAACTGGGACTTAAAGTTGCTTTTCAAAACTAAGACTAAAAATAACAATTAACATCCAAAAAGCCGTATATAACTAAAATAGGCTGTAGTGTCTAAACTCCACGAGATTAGAACATACTTTTTTTGTGAGTAATAGAAGATAACTGATCCGAGTTTAGCATAAATTTTAATAGCGAAATGTGGGTGATATAGGTACACCTCAGCCCAACCTTTCGGGGAATTCAGGCGTGATGTTATGTTATGAGTTTGTTTTGTCATTTAAACTTACGGTGTACGACGAGATGGTTTTGAGCCAGTCATCATACAAGTTGAACAACACCATCTGTGGCTCAGTGGCCTTCAGGATCAGGTCTCCGAACTTCTCCACCTTGAGACACGCTTGGAACGGCAGCTGCAGCTCCGAACCCTTGATCACGATGTTAGGGAAGTCCAACAAGTGAACCTGTACGAGGAAATATAACAAGTTGAGTTACAGATCCAAAATGGTTTTATTTGATGAAGATAACTCATGAATCATGATTTTGAGAAGCTTGTTTCCTGAGAATCATATTAACATTGTGTCTCCATATTTCTAAAAGGTCACACTTTAATAATTAATACAATAATCGTGGCGAGTCTATAATTTTCAAACTATGATCATAGCAGATTTATTGTAAACTTCAAATTCATCAAGAAAGTTTTATGTTCCTCTTACCTCAAGGGGATCCAACATTCCCTTTCTGGTGACGATGATTTGTTTAGGCTGCTCCTCAACGGGTAGCGAACGAATCAACGCCGCTACTTCTTCAGCAGTCTTCCATTTAGCGAGCTGAACGAAACGAAATACATAACTTTATGAGTACAGGATTTACAAAGGCAAGTAATACACTTCTATAGATTTGGGTATGTTTGTTTTTTTAAACCATCTCAAGGTAAATTGATAAGTGGTTACCAGTGCCCACCAGTGCATAAGGACACAAGGACAAGGACAATAGACGAAACACCGCAACACTACTGGCGGATCTGGCGCCCGCCAGTAGTGTTGCGGTGTTTCGTCTCTCGGTTATAAGGTTTAGCAAAAGTGATTATAATGTAGAACGTCGTCATGAAGTTACCTGTCCAAGACGCTTTTGTCCCGCCCACACACTGGTGTGAATGATCTTGAGGAACAGCTGTCCGGTACGCGGGTTGAAGATAAAGATGGCGCCGTTGATGGGTTTGGTCGTCAAGTTGCCCTCGAACGTCTTGTGGATCGTCACACGGTACACGTTTGTGTCGTCTACGAACCTGTGTAGGTGGACAAAATGGAATTGTTTAACTTATTGTGTAAATATGAAGTGTTAGTTATAAGCGTAAAAATTATGTGTAATTAAAACGTACCCTTTTACAAAAATTACGATAATAATCAATCAGACTAAACCGTATGCGACCCATAATCCAGACTCCAGAGACGCTTATAATTTCTGAGTGCTTCCGAAATTGGGAGAGTGAAAGAAGCATTTATGTATTGCATTTATTTTACATGTCATTTTCCCTTTTACTTCCCTCAAACCAAACTAACAAAAATACAGTAGCCCGGCGTTGATAAGACACCTCGAGCTTTCGAAAGAGACTCAAACCGACAGAGACAAAAACTCGAACCGCAAAAGTTTTACGATAACAACTGGGTAGAGATGCAAACACACTACATTAATTAGTGCTTACCAAATAATCTGGTTGGAGAAGAGTTCTCCATAGTTCTGACTAGACAGGTAGGGCTCGGTGGGCTCGGACGAGTACAGCTGCAGCGCCTTGCGGATGCGCTCGCGCAGTACGTACAGCGCGGGGTTCGCCTTCATTATCTTCGCCATAGCTTGCTGGATAAGAGGCTTGCAGCCAGGGAACCAGTTGCCGTATGCACTGCAAAGAAAATTATTTTTAAAACATTGATGCAGAAGTTGTCTCCGATCTTAATGCTAGTTATTTGCATGACTCCACCACCGGTTTTTTTTTTTTTGGCTTTTATTGTTGTGATGATTGTGACCATGTGTACCAGTGGACTTCATTTGGCTGTCATAATGATGGGCGCAACAACAATAGTCTGAATTTGCTGTAGTTGCCTTGTGAATTAATAATTAATGATTATTTGATAGAACAAAGTAAAGTATTTTGGGACATCTTCTTTGACTTTTAATTTTATTTCCTGCAGGAATTTGGTCACTAAAATGTATTCAAACGGAAAATCCTTAGAGCGATGATCAATAAAGTGAGGGAGGGGTAGATGGACATGTTGTCATAAGTGTAGTCGAGGAACTTTGCTCGCTCGTACCGCACCACGTCGTGGGAATCGTAGTCGCTCCAACGTAACTGGATGTAGTTATATCTCTCAAATAATAGACACTAACCTGTGCAAATTATACGCCAGATCGATAGCGATGAGCAGTCCTGTCGGCGACGGGTAGATGGACATGTTGTCGGTGGTGTAGTCGAGGAATTTGGCACGCGCGTATCGCTCCACGTCGTGGGAATCGTAGTCGCCCCAACGAAGCTGAATGTCGAGCCAGTACTTCTGTGTTGTTGTGTTGTCCATTGTGTCTCTGTATGTAAGGAAGTCTGTGAGTGGCCGGTTTGTTTGCAGTTCTTTCAACTAGAAGTAATGCTGATAGTCCGCAGAATAATAGTTAACATTGAGCAGCTTTCTAAAAGCACACTACTACATATACAAAGGAATGGAATTACGTTAGCCGGAATATTATTACAGGCATCTGTGCCAGATTAATCTCAAAGTCCTATAGCTCTATTGTAAGTAAACTACATAATATACATTACCGAACAACACCTGAATCTTCTCTTGATTTGGTTTATATGACGAGAAAGTTAATAATTATATGAATTCTATTACATTCTACATTTATATTTTCAAGCATGGCTACAGAGGCAAAAGGTGAACTTATAATTTTTATTTGTAGGTATAACAATATAATAAAATAACATCTTACTTGGTATCAGCGAGCAGCGAAGGGCGCGACACGTTCCATTTGTAGGCCGAGAACAGCAGAATGTCGGCGCACGATGAGTTCATCTTGTAAGACTTACGCGGGTGAATGGTTTCTTTTTGGACTGTTTCTATTTCAAGTGCGTCTAGCTCTTGATCGAATACCTGGGTAATAGGAAATGCGATTAGTTTTGAAGGAAATTGTATGGTAAACATAAATCTTATCAAGGGCCGAGTTTTGCACACGCTTCATGACGAGATCTCACTCATGTATCACATTTTTCGACACGGAAATTAATTACGAAGCGAGAAACTTCCTTTATCAATAAGCTGTATTAGAATAACAGAAATCCGCAGTTTACAAAACTGGTATTTCTGTTGGGATAAACAGTATTCTTTGAAGTTTTTTGCATAAACAAAGCATAATTTTTAGGTGGAATAAAAAATGTTATTACAAGAAGTACACAACAGATTTGATGGTAAATATTACTGAATACATAAATAATAGTTACCTGACACAAGTCCATGACGATGGACTCGTGGACCTTCTGCCACAAGTGAGCCCTGAAGATCTGGATGAGCGAGATCTTGAGTGTGGGGATCTTGCCGTGCATGAATATGCCCGTCAGGTCCAGTTGTACCTGTGGAAAACAAAGATAGGTTATAAATCAGCTATATTTATTTATCTCTCACGTTCAATCAATCTGCCTAGCCTTTTCCCAACTATGTTGGGGTCGGCTTCCAGTCTAACCGGATGCAGCTGAATACCAGTATTTTACATGGAGCGACTGCCTATCTGACCTCCACAACCCAGTAACTGGGTAATATGATACCTCTTGGTAAGACTGGTTGTCACTTTCGGGCTTCTGACGACCCGTAACGACTGCCAAAGATCCACGAATGACAGCCGGGACTAACGGCTTAGCGTGCTTTCCGAGGCACAGAGGAGTCTCGTTATGTAAAGATGGTCACCCATCACGGACCAACCCCGGCAAGCATAGCTTAACCTGATGGTTCGACCCGTACGGCTGTTATTACTTAGCCACAAGCTCCTCTTATTTATCTCTCATGTTCTGGAAGGAAAAGGCTAATGTGTTCAATTCCCTGTCAAGGATATGATTTGCATAAAATCTTAGGAACATAAACAGCTGCATCTATTACTGGAAGTTATTTCTTTGGGTTTGCACCAAGCAGGTTATCTGTAATACCAGAGAGCATAACAAGTCAGCTCGGAGACATAAGCTTAAAATGTCTCAAGTGCCTGTAATTATTCTGGAAACCATTCACTTCAAACTGGAGCACACTTGACGGCAGTAACAGGCATCGTTGTTCTTTCCTATTTGAGATCTTTCTACTATTATTTTCCCAAGAGTGATGCTATTTGTTGGTGTTGTGTTGTTGTTTTTCGTCTTACCTGGAAACCGACGTACACGTTGGCTCTGTTGATAGTAGGCGACCACCACAGCGTGAACCGACGGTTCGGGATCTGGTTCAAACCGGATCGCTGCGCGTTGGTCAGCTTCTTGTACTTCATCGACTCTTCGAAACCTGACGCTTTCTCCCTGCACAAATAGCAATAGAAGTTTAGACTGATTTCAAATGATTTTTGCACATCCGCAAAAAATCTACCCAAAAGGGATTTTTAGGGTGGTAGAAACTATACTAACAAATGTTGCTGAACCATTATGGTGAAAGAATTCATTCAGTTAACTCGCAAGCTCAAACATGAATTAAATATCATAGAATATCAGTTCCACCTTCAATTATCCCCTCCCTAATCATGCAGCAACGACCAGACAGGTAAACAAGTACGGGCAATCGCCAATTACCGAAACTTACGAGGTAAACATGTTTGCAGCAGTAATCTATGATAGACTATGTTAACTCACCAGAACAGACCCTCCCAAGTCGGGAAGTAGGTTCCCTTGAACAGCGTGTGCTCTAGGATGCCCTCAACACCTCCAAGAGCCTGTATCATGTCCGTGCGGTAGTTATTGAGGTTCCACAGCTTGCCGTCGTGGCGCTGATGCGTCCACCAGAATGGATTCTGTTTCAAGACCTGAGGAAATGATACATAGGTTTATTAAAAGGGCTCTTTTAGTCTTGACCTTTTTAATGGAAATTAACTGGACAATTCAACATTTATTGTGAGCAAACTGCAGAGACGTATTATGAAGTATCTGTATCATCGTTGTTTCTGGGCAACAGAAAACGATATGGACTAGCTCCATAACGTTCTTTCTTTGCAATGTAACTGTATCCTTAAAGCCATCAGGTTTTCACTATATAATAGGGGCAGTCGGGCAGTAGCCCCCGGACAAACAAGCGTATACTTAACACTAACCTAAAACCAATGACAATAAAAACCAGTGTAATTACCTGATACTGTTTGAACTCAGTACGAATACGCCAACCCTTATCATAGGCCAGCGTATGCCTATCCTTCTGGAACAACGTATTGATACGCGGGATGCCTCTATCCCACGAATCTTCTAGATCTTCCAACGTCAAACGCCTGTAAAGAAACAATGTGTTTATATTCTTTTGTATGGTAATAATTTGAGGGTTGTTGTGCGTTGTTATGATCAGTTAGCGTTATATCAGTGCCGCGAGGTGTGACGTCAGTGCGATCAGCAAGCACCACACGCTCGCGACACTCCAGAGCACAGAGACTCTCTGGTTTCAGGACCCCTACGCGGTTCATCATTTCGAAATCGTGTGTACTTATTTATTGGAAAATTATTTCAGTAATAACTAATAATCATCTTGGATTGAGCTAAAAGTCGGTATAAATAAGCGTTGGTTTAGTGTAAATAAAGCCAGCCAACCAATATTCTTGTTCATGGACAGTGTAAAATCGGCAACTTATTAACACGCTACCAGCAACATAATTAACACTCGAGTCGACAAAACAAAAACGCGTTGCTACAACGTTTCGCAACTTTGGTTTACCATGAAATATAGTTTTATTATGTTGCAGGTTTTCAAACAACAATATGTTTGTGATGTTCCCTCTATCGTTGTACACTGTCGAATTGCCTTTTAATTTACACAATTTATTAACATCTTACCTGTTCTGAGCATTAGCCTCCTGCCTCTTCAGCGCGTACTCGGCCCACACTCGCTGCGAGTCCACGAACTCGGCCTCCCACGGCTGTATGTAGCGGTACAAGTTGGGGATCAGCTGGTCTTCGTCGTGCGACATGCCTGAGCGGAAGTGAGTGATGCCCACGTCTGTTTGTTTCGACCAGCGGAGATCGGACTGTTGGGAAAATTATTTAATTAGAATATGTCAGGTTATACAATGATTCTGTTATTTATCTGCTAACTAGCTTTTGCCAGCGGCTTCGTCCGCGCATGTATTATACATATAAACCTTCCTCTTCAATCACTCTATCTACTAAAAAAACCGCATCAAAATCCGTTGCGCAGTTTTAAAGATCTAAGCATACATAGGGACAGACAGACAGCGGGAAGCGACTTTGTTTTATACTATGTAGTGATTAGAAAATATTCTTTATTATGAAGGTGTGAGCTCTGTGAACAACAACAACAATGTTTTAGCTGCTACATCTCAAACCCATACGTCATGTTGATGCACTACATTAACTGCAACTAGCTATACCTATATCATTATTTCGTTAAAGGACCATCTTCTAGAAATGCGGTTATTTGATAGATTAATTGTTACACTACTAGTTCGGCATTAGTAATGTATCAAGAACTTTAGATTGAAGCTTATAACGCGAACCCTTTTCTAACCACTCCCGCCACAATCCGCTCGTCCAATAAGGCGCACATTTGTCTCGAAGCTTCTAGATTCTAGAAGCTTCGAGACAAATGTGCGCAGCCTAGTTGACGGTTGACATACGTCTCTCTCTGCAAGTCAACAACAAAGCTGCGTGTCATTTGTGGTTTGTGGTTTTGCGGTTCTTACTTTGTTTAACTAGTCGAATGCCGTAATTACAGACACAATTAAAAAGCTATCGTGTCTCGCGTGGATCCACGTTCCGGCACACAAAGGGTTAAAGCAGTTATTTTAACAAAGTGTCGTCAATCATATCTCACCTGTGGAATCAGCACGTGTCCCATAGACAGCATACCAAGTCCGCCCAACTCCTTAGGCGTGTAGAACACGACGGGCGGGAATCGTGAAGGCATTTTAGAGTTGAGACCGATCTTGATACGAGTTTGGATCTTGTTCTCGCATTTTACGAGTAGGTCGAGGAGTTCTTGTGTGTTGACGACAGCCTCGCGGAAGTACGTCATTAGCCCTATGGGAATAATGCAGAGGATTTAGTTGTTGGATGATGTAGGTAGAAGAAACTAGAAGCGATCATCTGGCTATTGCCCGATAGGCGAGGCCAAGAGCCTTTACTAAAAAGAATAACTGCTACCATTCTTTTTAGTAAAGGCTCTTGGCCTACTAGTAATCATCAACTATACTGTAAGCTTAAGGCCGGCTCTCATCTGGCGAGGCGCAGCGCAGCGCGGTTGTCACTGTCAAACAAACATCGACCTTGCAACACTTGAAATAAAACTGAGAATAAATAAACTTCCATTAGCTCGAGAGTGCATCTAAGCGGAAGTGATGCGAGTCCCAGGTTATTTATTCTCGACTTTGTTTTTAGACACGCAATGTTGATATTTGTTTGGCAGTAACAACCGCACTGCGCCTCGCCAGATGTGCGCTGACCCTTATAGTCTAACTAAATGCGGCAGTTTTTTTTTTACATGGATGTATTTAGCTATATAGGCAAGCAAATAGCCAAATGCTTATCTTAATTAGTGCCAAGGACTTATCATTCACGCGTAGGTGACATTCAGTAGCTAACAGAAACCTTTAGCTTAGTATTAAATAATAATCACAACTCACCAATAAGCGCTGTATTCCACTTGTTAACGATCTTAGTGAATGTCGTAGATCCCGACGCCATGAGAATCTGTCGCACTCTGTTGTGGAATCTCGCGAGAGACTCGTCGTCGACGCGCAGGTAACATTGTGCGGTTCGTTCCTTCGTCACTTCGTTCTGTAAGTTCCACACGCCGTCGCGGTGGCATAGCTCCTCGTGTTGACTGCGACACTATATAGGGAACATCTTATAAGTGAGATGGATAGAAGATGATATCTATAATAATCTGTATGTTGACTTTAAAAATCATACTGATAATCAAAACTGAAGAATACTTCAAAGTTCCCAGATATATTTATTAGTTTATCACAAGGATAAAATATCGTCAAACCAGAGGTTGACAAAAGAGGCAAACACGCACTAATGCGACCACGACCACAGTCACGGCCCGACTCGGCCGGATGGTCGTATCAATGCGGGATCTCTGTTACTTGAAAGTAACCGAAATGACGAGGGGAATTATAGTTACTTCAAAAGACTTAAGCACCATGTCAATCTTGATTAAATACTGCACAAGCCAGTAAAAATTCAGCCCACAAAAGATCTACCCGTATTCCGTATGTATAAAAACTATTCCTACCTTAGGCAGTATCCTGCACTCGAAGCCAGCCATGTTGAACAGCAGGTTGGGGTTGTCCTTCGAGTAGACTGACACGAAGCTGTTCTCCCATTGGATGGTGGTGACGGAGCGAGGCAGCCGGTTCTTTATGTCCCAGAATACGGCGCGACCACTGAACGAGAGGAGGATAAAATTTTGGAAAACAATACCATATAAACACGCCTATCTTTCTGAAAGGGTAGACAGACACGTGCTGTGTAGATGCAATAAGCATTGTTTGGTAGCAATATTTTAGAGCATCTGGCTGTAGTAACTGTGATTGATCCGGTATCAGTATTCGGCATTTCAATCCATGATTAATTTACATCACTATGCTTTTTTTTAAAGAAATTAATTGCACTCCTTTTTAAAGCCCATGAATGCTTTATTTCTGGACAAGCAACCCGTCCCGGCTTCGCACGCGTAACAGTGTATGGCTACCTTTGTTTTCTGTCATAGTGTCGTATCAGCCTGTTGTGTCGAGCATGTGGGTTAGATTAAAATTTAAGCCGACGATCGCACGCACAATTTTTTTTCGCGCACTGGATTTTCAAAGCCCTACTTAGCGCCGAAAGTTGATAATCCAACAGTGTGTCTTTTTAACGCGCTGGGATGCACTCTGTTAGATTCTCGAAGCTCGGCTCAACACCGAGAGTTGAAAAATCCCGCCGCGATATTTTTACGTCCGTGCGAACGTCGGCTAACTGATGTTCCATCTTACTTGGGAGTGTTTTACACTGTCATATTTCAGCCAATTTACACAAAACCTTGATGAATTATGAGTACACCTAAATCACTCACATCACAACACAACACACTTTCACCACACACTTGGTCACTTCTTGTCCATTGGTGTAAACCATATGACAATGCGTTCGGCAGCTTTCGAGTTTATCGCGTTTAGACAGACAGACAGACAGACTTTGCTTTATAATATGTAGTGATTAAATTATCCCACAACTCAATATTTGCATAGGTGGTATCGAAAATGATCTTTCAATGAAAACATCTTTGCTACAAGTATATTTTTCTGAATACTTACAGATTGACGTCATGTTTCATAAGTCGCATGCGCGCGTCTCGTGGCCAGCATTTCTTATTGTTATATCCTACTATGTTCTCGTTGTTGGGATCCGGGTGCTCTGTGAGGTAACGCTGGATGAGGTCGCGAGCCTCTTCTGCCGTGAATCTGGTCGGTAAAATGTTAGGTTAGACTTCTCGTAATTTAAAAAAAAAAACCTCAGCAAGGATTAGCAATTTTGAAGGCATCAATGGGATAGAAAATATACCAAGTCACATTATTGCCGACAAAAAAAAATGTGATAATTCAGAAAAAATATTTTCTGTCATCTGATCTGTTGGATTACTTCAATATTGTGCATTGCAATAACTTGCAATGATGTTGTCTTAAAATAAGATTATTTATTTCAAGTAGCTGCGCTGCCAATCCAACTTACGTTCTAAAATGATTTGTCTATGTTTTCGCTATACCAACCTAAAGTAAATATGAATCCTGTCAACATATCTGCAGTACAGTCTAATCGGGTGCGCAGTTTCAGTCGACCGATCCTGATAGGACAAGAAGTCGTTCGGCAGTTGTGGTGGCCCCGCCATTTCGCTGGCTCGTTGTAACCCGAGCACTAGCAAGTCGAGTACTAGCCCATAGTACTGGACTATGAACGAGGCGAATTGAAGACCGCGGATGATGCCGTAAGAGTTTGTGTGGTTCATGTCCTGTAGGAAAATGGTATGATGAGAATGTAAGTACTTAGCAGAACTTCAGGAGATCTTAAATATTAAACTGTTAAAATGAGCAGTGTTAGTAGTTTATAGTCAGTATAGTGTGTAAAAGCATTTCTCAGCCATAAAATATCAAACTTAACAATGAAACAACTATGTAGTAGAATTGGCATTACATTTTTATAGCGGCGGTATCAGCCGCACACACAAAAAGAATTATGTACATTTTAGCTTTGAAAAAGCTCTGACACCATTTAAACTCTTTATTTTTTTAAATTATTTTACATTTGACATAAGCACACCTGTGAAGTTCCTATTTATTGACAGGAAACCGACGATAAGATGCTTCATGGACGCTAAAGTAAAATATATGGTTTGATCTCTTGTTTTTACCAAAAACTGAAATAAACGAATTTAAGATATCTAGATTAGTACATTAATTACCTTATAATTAATGATAACGTTGTTCTTGGCAGTCATGTAGTCAGCGATGTTGTGGTCCACGATAAGTCGCAGCAGCCTGTTCAGGAGGGTCAGATCTATCTTCTCGTACAACTTCTCGAAGCGCGACTCTAGCAGGACGTTGCACTCGCCCTCGCCGACCTCCCACACGTCTTGTAGGTTGTTTATACCTAAAAGTGGTTTACGATGTGAGAAATATGAAATGTTATGGAATCGATTTTTGTCCTTATTCAGTCTTGCACCAAACAGATAATGTCCTTGGGTGCATTTGCATAATGCATACAGGAATAATCGTCAGTTGTTGTCTCATTTAATTAAAATTGTCTAACGGGGCTCTGCGAGTTGGCTTTGGCCCTTCGTACGAATTCCAAATGCAATGTCGAGATATATCCAAGACATTTATATAATGAAATTTATTTCTGACACACAGTTCATAAAATTGTTAGTTAGTAGTACACACAAAAATAAAACAGGTTGGAGTTTCGGGCGTGATCCTGCTCTCTCGTAGTCTACCAAGTTTGTGACTCCCAAGTCTTGATCTATACATACATAATTACCTATCCTGACTAAAAACTGATTCATCAATGCAGAGCCTAAACCGCTAGGGGCTACAAACTTGAAATTTTAGCAGGTGATGCCTTTTATGTTACAAGTGGATACTAAGGAAGGATTATTGGAAATTTCACACGCGAGCGAAGCCGAGGGCAACATCAATAAAAATACAACTGATGATCAAGACTTGCGAGTAACCCTACCTAGTTATTTTCGTTTCATCTGATACTTTCGTCTGATTGAAACAACAGGCATTTACAAGCACACAATAACAATCGTCTTCTTTCTTCTTTATATCTTCTCTTCTTGATATGATGATAGCGCGACCCACCGAGGTGAGGTTTGTAACAAGGGGATGATCGACGAGGCAGATCTCCTTTGCCACAACGCACACCTCGGGTGGTCGCATACGACTTCTATTTTCTTTCTTCAATTAATTATTGCAGACTCTTCAGTATTAATTCTCAAGCTGTTCGTATACGAAAATTGTTATCACAGCTTCCACAAACAACGTAAATATGGTCATTTCTGAAGTAGGTAAATTCTTCCGGCACACTCAAAAGTTAACTCCTAGCATTGGCTGGCTTTTTGTTACATCGGCCTTAGCTATTGTAGCAAAAAGTCGTGCAGCAGACACAATTAAACATGAAAAGAGTGTAGACGAAAAGGAAAAGGAGGAGGGAGAGTATTGAGTAGAAGTATTAGGTGACATGTGAAAGTATATCATAACTTCATAAGCTCATTCCATTTCATTTGTTTGGGTTCCGTTTGGCACCCTTCGGGTATGGAACCCTAAAAATCAAGTGAATTCAAAACATCACATAATGAATACCACGTAGAACAACACAATTCCAAACAGTAAACAACTACATACCTTGACACCACTTGTAGACCAGCAGTGGTGAAGGCTCGGTATCCGCCGGTTTAACCCACGGAGGCAGAAGTCTTCGTTTATCAGCCTCATACCATAAGTACTGGTCTAGGTACGCGTCTGTGATCTTCTCTAGAGGCTCCACATCGTAAACTGGGACCAGGTGAGAGTAGAGGTCCATGAATTCTATGCCGACCTGGTGGAATAGTATGATGTTTAGTAAATAGAAGCGACCCGCCCCTGTTTCGCACGGTTTTTACGACTTGACGAAATATCGAGATTTCTATATCTTAATATATAATTCTTCTGTACGTGTGTTTGTCACCTAACTCCTTCTAAACGGGTGGACCGATTTAGATGAAATTTTGTATGCTTATTTCAATGGGTTCCTGGATGGTTTGAAAACACAATTGGACGCGGTAGATGGCGCAACAGTCGTGTTCCAGTATCGTTCAGACAGGACAACGTCTGTCGGGTCTGCCAGTTATTTGTAAGTTTAATATTAATAAGTGTATAACCTTTCGGAATAAATTCTCTAAATGACGGTGAAAACCGCATTAAAATTGGTTGCGAAGTTTAGAACAACGCGGACAGACACGAAAAGCGACTTTAATTTAAATATAGACAAGAAGAAGTAATCTGTTGGATTGTTAGTCACATGATTCAACTTACATTATTTCTTCCTTAGTTCCATTAAGTACTTATATTAACTTATATTAGCCTACATTGCCCCACTGCTGAGCAGTTCCATTAAAAGTAAAAAAAATATTTTCAAATAACTTTGCAACTATGTGATGGACTAGGTACGTGCTGTCGTTTGTGGATCTTTCGACAGTTGTTACGGGTCGTCAGAAGACAACCAGTCTTACCAAGGGGTATCGTATTACCCAGTTACTGGGTTGTGGAGGTATTCATCCGGTTAGACTGGAAGCCGATTTTATGTGGTGGACAATAACTAAGACCATCTTGCTATGAACTAACTATAAGAAACTTTCACGACAGCTCGCGATTTCTTCCCTATCAATATAACAAATAAAACTCAAATTGATTTCATAAGTACAAGTTAGTAAAACACAAACCTCTCTAAATGTCCTCTGCGTAAGTAAATGACGCTTGATCCTAGACAACGCCTCGTGAGGATTATCATATGCCTGTTCTATAAGCCCCAGCTCTTCTCTCTGACTTTGATTTAGCCTCGATTTGACACTGTAGGCCTCCTTGAGCCGCTCCAACGCTAGGATAAGGAGCTTGGTATCGTGTTTGTAGGAGAGAGGCGGGAAGGGAATGGGGGCGAAGCGCCGGGACTCCAACCAATGGACTGTTGTCGTGTAGATGGCGACGGCTTCTTCGGGTGAGATGTATGGACCGTCCTGTAGAATAATGGCACTTAAGAATAGGTGTTGCACTAAGCATATTTGGAAAAAAAAAAATTACAGAGTAATTTGAATCCATATGAAAAATATTCCTCTCATTATTGGGGGGGGTTCTGGCTTAGTAGTTCTCGAACACAAAATTGGCAAAATTGGTTTAAATTATGCTCCATTTTTTTGTTTTATTGGAAATGTAACCAAATGAGACAAAAATATTATATGACAGCTTTCGATTAATGAAAGAATTTTTGTAATTGGATCAGTAAGTACTTCTAGAGAATACCTTTTACAAACATAATAAAGTATAAACCAACAATTTCTCTTTATAGTATTCCTTAGATTAGATAGATATTCTGCACACTCTAAAAAACACAAATTCTTTTACAGAACTTCACAATGTATGTTTGCTTACCTTCAAATAGTTATGCTGCCTCTCCTGTTCAGCCTTGAGGTACAACCTAGTCAGTCGCCCAAGGTTCTTTTTACAGACAGTCTTGTCAACGGTGGCGCCGCGGCGAATACGTTCACGATTGTAGTGAGCCGTGTTCGTCCACCAATCAGCCTTCATCTTGACGTATCGGAGAATCATGTTCTCTATTGGTGTTGGGAGACCGGGTACCTAGGAAAGTATTATGAAACATTGAGACTAAACTGTATTGAGCATATTATGTATGGGTACTTTAGTCCCCCATCCCCCCAAACGTCTGAAATAAATCGTGATAGTAATACAGTCTACTGTAAAAGCTCATGTTAGCTGTTGTGTTTGGTTAAATAAAATAACTACCAATCATCCATACGTTGACACAAGATAAAATTGAATGGGCTTTAAAGAATAATTCAGTGAGTTTTGAGGTTCAATTACCTATTAGCAAACTTACTATGACAAACAATGTTCATTTTACCAACAATTACAGAAACAATTAAAAAGCCATTGTGTCTGACGTGGATCCCTCCAAAAACCTAACAAACAAACACTTACTACACAGCAAAAAGATTTCTTTACCTTCCAAGGAATATTAGCTTTCCAGCACCTCCAGGCCTCAGACAGATGCTGCAGGATGGTCCTGGCCTTGTTCTGTTTGATACCTTCGGGCATCATGTCCACGATATCGTGCATGACAGACGCGCGCAACTCCAGATCGAAGTGAGACTCAACGCGCTGCTTAGTTACAGTCTTTGCGACACCTAAAGAAAAGGAAAACTTAGTATATTATGATGTTTTTTAGGAGATAAGGGCAGCCAGTTATTCGAACCAACTATTTCTGTAAATGCCTTGCTCTTTTTCTCGTTATTGTCATTTCTTTCTATAGCCAAAAAAAGCATGGTAACTATTTATTTTGGCGGTACAAATATCTAAAGCCAACATCAATGGGTTCTGGAGTCAACTACAGGCATTTTTGCCAGAAGTGGATTACAATGGCTGTCAACCTAAGAATATTGCTATTATTTATAACTAGTCAAGGACTTTTACGCAAGACTTATGATGAATTCCACATACCTTTAGAATGCCTTCCTTCAAACTGCCTGGACAGCAAGTTTCCGAGCCAGCGCTCTAGCAGGGGCGTGATACCACGCATAAAGAACAGCCATACTCGCCATCCTGGCGCCCAGAAACCACAACCAGGACCCTTGGATACTGGACCCTAGGACCAAAATTAATGTTTAAATTATTATCTGCTCCACTTCCCAATTTAGTGAAGCAATGGGCGAACATGTAGAATTAAGACGTATTTGAATCAAGAAAAGCCAGAAAGTTAAATAATAAAGTAAAATTTGCAATTGTTATAATATTATCATTATTAGAGCCCTGCTAAAGAGTGGAACTTCTTGCTGAAATCTCAAATCTGATTGCTAATACCCATGATTCTGCAAGCTTCAAGTGGATCGACTCACACCCATCATCATTTACCAAGCAAAATAGGGGAAAAAATAACCATAAGCTCACCGTATTAAACCTATAGTAGATCAGATGCTTGAGATCCTTGCACATCCTGATCTGTCTCATGAGCTTGTACTTGTAGCGGTACATGCCGGTCAGCTGTCCAACATGAGCGAAGATGTACTGTAAGCCGTCGGCCAGTTGAAACGAGTCCACATTGTTCAGACGGTACTGCACGTGGGAGTCCACGATCAGTTTCGTTAAGCGGAGGATCTCGCGACATAAGTGGAATGCTGTGGAGGAAAATTGGGGTAGTTTCATAAGGCATTTGTAATCAATCCCATAAAAACGAAAAATGAGATAAAACTGAGATAGAGACAAAATATAAGTTTAAACAATATTATCTAAATGATCCCTTTTAAGAGACAGCGCCCAACGACACATGCGCACGGTGCCATATAACTCCATACTGATTCCCAGAGCTATCAGGTAATACAATTTGATTACTTACCATTACCAAACCGAGACTTCTTCCTCTCTTTGGTAGTCAAGGTCTTGACAGGTTTCAAGTTGAAGTTGTAGTCCAAATGTAGGTAGTTCAAGTTCTTGCGATGGATGAGTAGGTTCAACATGTTGTACCCTTGACGACATACTTGTAGACCAGCTTCCACCCAATCCAGGGTTGTGGTTTGGAAGAACTTGGTGGATTTGAATGAGCGGAAGAGGTACCTATGGATGGAAAAATTCAACTAAATTATGCTTGCATGATGGTATGCTGGCCTCAAAGAACGAAACCTCTTATTACAAAACAAGGTTTCCCTTCAGACCCAGGTTTAAA
This sequence comes from Cosmia trapezina, assembly GCA_905163495.3. NCBI lineage: Eukaryota > Metazoa > Arthropoda > Insecta > Lepidoptera > Noctuidae > Cosmia > Cosmia trapezina. The sequence continues at coordinate 20,835,367 of LR991032.1, read as the reverse complement.
ACATAAGAGCCATTTTTAGGGTTCCGTACCAAAATGGTAAAAAAGGAACCCTTATGGTGTGACTCAGTCTGTCTGTCTGTCTGTCACAGCTGGATATCTCAAGAACTACTAATGCTATCAACTTGAAATTTGGAACAGTTTTAGATAATATTTACCCAACTATTTTGCAAATAAATAAATAAATATCCTTGGACATTTAAATAAGAAATAAATAAAAATATATGTATTTTTATTTGCAACATGGGCCGCACAGTGTTCGACTTTTGATGAAAAATGTAAAAAAAATACCCCCCCCCCCCCCCCTATCTCCGAAGTTTGCAAAGAGAAAAATCTGAAATTATTCTATGTGATAGAAGTTTATGTAAAGATTACAGGAAAAATAAAACGATCTCTAGATAGCACACTTTTTCAGAAATCGGAACGGAACCCTCGGTGCGTGAGTCCGACTCGCTCTTGACCGGTTTTTTTTTTTTTTGCTACGATTGTAGTCAATAATTTGAGTTGTAGCCTAATCGGAATCCACTTATTTTTTAGGTTTAGCAAAGTATTTACTGTCAAATCGTACTTACTTTTATGAAAAACAATAGCAACTTAAATCAAATAAAACTTCTTATGACTTACCTCTTCTTCTGTGGCTTTGGCGGTCTGTGCTTCAATGCGTTCAGCACATAATACTTGAGCAGCTTCTGATACGAAACCCTCACTTTGACAGGTTGTCCAGGCGGGCAATGTTCTTTGTACCATGTCTTTACCAGAGGCACGTCGATAGCGCGGCGAGTTCGTCCTGTGTGAAGAGCACTTATTTAGGACCATAACGTAGGTGTGATAGCTAACGCGGTGCCAGTACTGTTAATATTTCTCTAGAATCTTGAGGACAGTATAAGGACGTGAATCTATCACATAGTTTTTAAGACTGAAGACTTGAGTTTGTATAATAAATCATCCTTGCATCAAACAACTCGATATCTTTATTGCATTTCCTGCATACAATTGCGTTAAATTGGATTTGTTGAAGTTCTGTCCTCTGAACCCAGAATTGCAATTTATCTAGTGCAATGATTGTTGAATGACTAAATTGACTGATATGGAGAGTGTTACGCAAAAAGGACGTTGCAATAACCTCTCGGTCGACATTGTTCCTTTGAAACCTGGATGAGAATAGCACAGGAGTATGGGGAGTTTGGTACAAGTAAAGAGCGGCGCATGCAATAGCAATAGGCGAAACAAGGGCTCTAGATAATGATGAAAATTATAAATCAATGTTATTGCTTACCTGATCTCATATTGAAAGGCCTCGGCGCCCACAACAGCGCGATCCCGTTAGCCGTATTATCAGTATACAGGGCAGTCTCCTGCAGGAATGGCGTCACATCTTCAGGTAGTAGGAACTCTTCCTCGTCAGGCAGAGGATCCAAGGACTTGACTGAGTGACGGTGGGAGATAGGATTGATGAGGGGATCGAAGTAGAAGGCTGGGAGGTCAGGGTCTTCAGTCTTGATATAGACGACGTTTGGTGTGTGGTACCTAGAAAAAAAGATCTTAGTTGAAAAGTTTTGGTGCAATTTTACGTAAGGTATTCTATAAAGATTTCTAAGGTTTTAAAATATAATCTCTTCAACTTTCAACAAGGCTGTATAATAGATATTCAGACAATTTTTGTGTTTGTAAAGTTTAAACATTCTTTATATTTTCATTGTGAAAATAATATTTTTTTTATATGAACTTACCAGGACAACTGGACGAAATGTGGCAAATTGTTGTACAAGTACGGGAACGCGATCCTGTACTCTGTCCTGATTGGCTGTCGTATAATGATCTTATTGATGTCATTGAACTCATTCCAGTCTTCATCTCCTGCTGAATTATCCTTCACTAAAGGCTCGAACTTCGGACCTCCAGGTATCGCCATGTTTAGAGCCTTAGCAGTGAAGAAACTCTTCGAATCGAAGAGGTAGAAGTAATTGTCATCTACCAAGTCTGTCAGTAACTGGTTGCCAAGACGGTATAATGTAGCCATTTGTGGTAAAGTCAGGTTCCATTTTCTGTATGTAGATCCATTCACATGTCTTGTACCTAATAGAGGCTTGTGATCATAGAACCATGAGGCAACTGCTCCATCTTCCTCAGGATCCAGTTCAATCTGGATAGGTTCTAATGGTTCTACATCCAAGATGTTGTCAGCATAATCTAGAGGAGGTTCCTCATCGTCGAACGGCGGGAACCGCATACGTTTGAAGTGTCGACGATCACGTTTCTCTCGACGCATCATGATCCACATGGTGCCCCATTGAGCTATGTAAACAGGCTCTATGACCCATGGGATTTCATTGACGAAGGTGATGGCTCCAGTGATGTGATAAAGAACTTTTACGTCACGAATCTGTTCCCAGGGCATAGGCATATTCTCTAGTAGCTTCATAACTGCATGAGGCATGTATTTCAATGCTCCGAGGTATACTCTTTTGTCGTGCCTATATTTGCGACTGGTCATGTCCCCATGGTCCCTGATGATTTTGCGGATGTGTTCCGGAGGCATGTCCTCTTTCTGAGCATCCACAAAACCGAACTTTCGCTTCTCGGCGAAGCGTTTTGATTGGAGCTGCATCCATTTTTGGGCTAGACAGGAAAGAAGATAAATATAATCAAATGTAGTATTAATTAAAAAGCTTTCTATTAGAGGGGTATTTGCGTAAAACACTTATAATGGCAATGCTTTTTATTTTGACAATAGCGATGATGCCTGGGTAAAAAAAAAAAATCTATTTAGTCCGTCAGTCAGATAATAAAAAAATATTAGACACGTATTTTTTGCTTTATCATTAATAAAAAAATACTTAGCTATCACGCATTAAAGTTGGGGAGTGGGGGCTCGCTACGTCACTTGTACGTATAAAACCTAGCTACGCGTGACGTCATGCCATATTTTAACTCAATGTATCGCCGTAATTTTTTGATTACGTAAAAAAAGAAAAAATACGTGTCCAGTATTTTTTAATAATCTCTACGACGGACAAAAAATTAATTTTTAGTCATCATCCCTATTCAACAACTTTCATAGCATTATTTACATTGTTGAGCCGATGATTTTTTCAAAGTTTTAGCAATTTACTTCAAAATCTTTCTTTCTTTCTTATCTTTTATTGGAAGTGTGTTACACATTTAAAGTGCTGGTCAGATTAGTAACAGAGGTTTTGCTTGATTTTTGAACTGATGTGAAATAAATCTATCCACTGGTAAAAGAGTAGAAACGTAGATCATGAACAAAATATGGCATGTATCTCTATGGTTAAAATTTTCACATATGAAATCATATAATATAAATAATAAAGCATGCATTTGTTAGAAGCAAGTCTTGGTCTGTCTACATGACAAAAGACATGCTTCTGGATCTGGAGACTGACAATACCATACACAAATAGATTGTATACTAAAATATTAATTAATTGTAGGAGCAGACTACATTTATTCATCAATTGCATATTATTATGTATGGTTTTGTAATTAGACAGGCTGATTTAAACAGGGTCAGTAGCTGACTCCAAACTCGAACCAAGTTAGCACTGACCCTTTTCTGTCTTCATGTAAATTGATATGAGGTCAGTAGTACAACTACTGATGTGCTGCTGACTGCATGTAAACAGTTGAATCAGTTCTCACTTCTCAGCGCCAGCTCTGACTTCATTTGGAGTCAGCTACTGACCGTGTGTAAACAAGTAAACAAGCCAATCAGTTCTGTTTTACATTATAAAACAAGATTGAGAACAGGTATTATCGCAATATTCCTTTTTACAAGGTAAACAGTTCTGTTTTGCCTGTCACTGCGAAGTTTTGGTGAAACACCCTGCTTGTGCAGCTTACACAAGCTACCATTGCAATAAATAACTATGTATTAAGCCTCACAATTTTATCCAAAATTGGTAATCTATGTTAACTTTCATGTAATGTAAAAGTAATTATATAGTAGTAACATGTACTAGGTACATTTGTTTGCAATATCAGCATTCTCCATTGTGTCTTGGATGGAGAAGAATACCAATTGCAGTTTATAATCTACCCCACAGGAATCATTTTACTTTATTTCTTAAAAAGTAAAACATATGATTATTGGGGGTTTTTCACCAGACAGCATTTTTTTTAAATGTTTATTTGGAATGTTTGGATACTATGAATATAAATAAACTATGCAGAAAACAAGCACAATAACATCTCCTTATACTACATTGAATAGGAAGAAAGAGATAACTAGAACAAGAATAAAGTTTAAAAAACTGTAACCCGACTACGGGAAAATAAAATTGATCTAAAAAGTTCAAAATATTTATTTACTTAAACAATAATTTATTTATTTATTTATTTATAATAGGTACGCCAACAGCATATACATTGTACATTATAGACTAAAAATTAATAGGTATGGGTTCTTATATATATACCAATTACAGGTGTACACGACATTCACATAATACAAAGCAACCACCGTTAATTATATCAATTAAAATTATTAATTAAAATGAAAAGGAAAAACAAAATTATAAACAAAACAAAACAGCGAACAAAAACTGACTTACACAAATAAAGATATAAAATATACATTATACATTACTAATTACAATAAAATAAAATATTAACTAAAATAAAATAAAATTAGCTTACTAAGTACGACGTTAGTCACTTAAATGTTTATTTAAATGACTGCGCAAGAGGGTTTTGAATTTCGGCAGGGAACCAAAGAATACATCCAAATCAGGTAGTTTTGAGTTGAGTTCGTTGAATTGAATACACATTCTAGATGTTGGTGAATGTCTGCCAATGTTATTTCTACAGGTAGGTGGTTCAAAAAGTCTAGATATTGGCTGTCTAGGAAGGTTAAATGGGACTGACAACATGACACGTTCAAGCAATTGCTCGCATTCTATTTGACCATTTACAATTTTATAAAGAAAAACTAAGTCTTGGACCGTACGACGGTTCCGAAGCGACTCAATGCGAAAGAAAGCCAAACGTTGTTCGTATGGACATCTGTGGGATATTCCTGATGACATGTAAGCAATATGCCTAGTAAACGCACGCTGGATATTCTCGAGACGCTGCGAATATACAGCGTACATGGGATTCCATGCTATACTGGCAAATTCTAAATGAGAACGCACCAAAGCATTGTACAGTATAATTTTAGTTTTGGCCCCAAATGACTTTGTATTTCTTTTGATGAAACCAAGCATTTGAGCCGATTTTTTTACAATTTCAGATATATGAGAGGTGAATTTTAGTTTTTGGTCTATAATTACGCCTAGGTCACGGATTTCAGAAACCTCCTGCAAGGTAATGTTGTTTATTTTGTAAGGGGAAAGTAGTGGCTGTAATTTTCGGCTATAGCGGATGCAAAAACATTTGTCCGCATTTAAGGTCATCCCATTAGATTCACACCAGAGACTGATTTGATCAAGATCGTGTTGGAGTAGGCTGGCATCTGTCAGTGACTCTACTCTTTTATAGATTTTGAGATCATCAGCATAAAAAGAAAAGTTGCAGCTAATTCGACACGCAAGATCGTTGACAAATATAATAAAAAGAAGGGGACCCACGTGCGAGCCCTGTGGTACTCCAGATTCGGCATAATACATAATAGACTCATGACCTCCGACTGAAACAACTTGTTTCCTGCCGGTCAAATATGATTTAAACCAGGCAAGAAGGGAACCGTGGATACCATAAGATTCCAGCTTATGTAATAATAGTTGATGATTTACCCTATCGAAAGCACTGGAAAAATCGGTGTATATCGCATCAACTTGATATCCTCCATCAATGTCTTTTGATAAATCAGAAATGAAACAAGATAAATTAGTCTCAATAGAACGACCACTTCTAAAACCGTGTTGATGAGTCGAGATAAATTTACTAACATGTCGATATATAATAGGATAAATCAGGGATTCAAAAATTTTGCCCAAGGTTGGGAGAATAGCAATGGGTCTATAGTTTTTAATACTGTCCTGGTCACCTTTCTTATAAACAGGAACAATTCTAGATTTCTTCCATTCTTCTGGAAAAATTCCTTCGGCAAGAGAGCGGTTATAGATCTTGGCTAAAGGTGTAGCTAGTACATTGGCACACCGTTTTAAAAAATAGGGGTGTATTGAATCAGGACCTGCACCTTTGTTAGCATCAAGCTGAATCAGCTTAACAAATATTTCCCTTGCAGTAAACTGTATATTGCAAGATAAAGAGTCGTTAATTGCTGTGGCTGTGTTGATTAATACTTGGGAATCGTCATGGTATACAGAGGAGAATTGAGAAGCAAATAGATTGGCGATATCGGTACCATTTTCACCAAAAATTCCATTAAGATGCATGCGTTCAGGATATGTGGAGTTATTGTTCCGTTTTTCCTTAATATATTGCCAAAACACTTTCGCATTTTTAGTCACAGCTTGTGACTAAAAATGCGAAAGTGATGACATAGGTATATACATATTTGTAATATGCTCGTGAAGACATTTCTTTTGATACCAAACATGTCATGATTATCTCAATTTAATTTTTTTGGAGGTCAGAAATTTATGTGTAAAGTTCACCATATTAAATTTAGGAAGAATTTATGTAGCCTATGTCACCCGGACCATTATTACGAATCTATCGATACCTCATTCATCAAAATCAGTTCAGTAATTTAGGTGCTTCGGTGGAACACACGTAAATACATACTTATATACATACTTGCATACATACATAGACTGCTAAAATCATAACCCTTCCTTTTGGCTTTGCCATAGTCGGGTAAAAATTAACATCATAGTATTATTTTCTAATCCTCTTTGTTACTGCTTTTTTATTCAATTTATTTTACCAATCGCGGGACTCAAACCGGGAAAGTACTTAAAAAACTTAACAGGCTGGCTCAATCACAAGAAAAGTTATTAAGTTTTTCACTGAAAAGTAACAGTTTTGTGTACCCTATGATTTGAGACCCGCAATATAAATCTGAGTCTAGAAGTCAAAGAGCTCTTCAGTTACTTTATGCACACTCATATGTGTGATTGCTAATGATCTAATTGTCCACAGCACAACACAATTGTAATCACCCTCCTGTATTTAACACAATTTATTGACTGGAGCAGCTAATGTTCTTCTTACATGCATCTCCATCAGTCCGCAGTCGTCATCATTGTGCGATGCTGATATGGTAGCATTTATACTTGGACTTTTAAATGTATTCAGTAACTTGACAGTTTGAAGCAAAATAATTTTCGTTTTTATATTAATTATTGTTTATAGGTATAAACAAAATATATCATGTTTCAATAATTAAAACTATAAGCATAACAAGGTAGTTTTGGTACATAACTCTTTTTTTCACATCATTTCCTTTTTATTGTCAAGAACATGTCCCTTCAACTGTCAAGTTATTGAAAACAATTAAAAGCCCATGTTTAATGGTACTAGTGTTATGTTAGTGCAAGCCTATAAATGTTTATATGATAATAATAATATAATATAACCCCACCGCAGTATCTCTACGTTGACGTCGTGGTGGGGCTTGCGCGCTCCGAATTTTAGGTCTGTGCCGGTAGAGTTCACTTTGCCGGAACAGGTCTAGGATGAGGAGCCAGACCAAGAGAGATACAGAAACCCGCAGGGCAGCATGTGGCGAGCTGTTGGGCAGTAGCGACCCCACGGACCCTATCTCCCGGGAGAAGTCTTGTTCCTCACCTCTCGCTTGCCTTTATTGGCCGGCTGGAGTGAACACTGACGAGGAACAGAGCTCCCACCTCTTTCTTGCCTTTATTGGCCGGTTTGAGTGGAGATTCGCAAGAGCAAACGTGCTCGGAGGAAGGAAGTATTCCAGTAAGTGTTTGTAGGGATCTTGACCATCTTCCGGGCTCTGGGATTGTTCTGAGAACCGTGGGATACCTCTCCACTCCTCACAAGCACCTCAGGACATGTTGCCCCCTTGCCGCTACGACACTATGTGCTAGCGACCTTTTCGGGGGCCCATTATTGTGTGTGCAAGTCACCCCCTGCCATTTTATCCGTGTATTACAAAACATTGATCCGGCAGGGGCCATAGTCCTTTCATAGTTCTAGGCAACCAGTCCACTTTAGCCACTCAAATCCATAGTCCAATCTCTTTATTTCTATATACTGCAATAGTCCTGCACCAACCGGGGGTTGTCCTTGGGTGCACTTGCATAGTGCGTACAGGGATAATCGTCGGTTGGTGCCTCATTTCATTGAAAGCGTCTAACGGGCCTCTGCGAGTTGGCTTTGGCCCCTCGTACGCCTTCTAAAGGTCCGGGACTCCAGGGTCCCGAGAATTGTCAAGATATAATATAAAACTGGATTACTGGATTAGAATCGCAAACCTGATCTAAATTGTGTTGTACTACAGTACAACACAATTTAGATCAGGTTTGCGATTGAGCCCTATGTAAGTACCAAGATAAATTTTGTTATTGTGAGCTCTGGCATTTGGTTGCAATACTTTGTATATAAATTCTATTGGCGTCATCAAGATTTGTTTCAAATGTCGCCATATTTTTTAAGTTTGCACTATCAAACTACACAGGAAAAATAAAACAAAAAAATATCCACATACACCAAATAACCTAGAAACAACCGATTAAAGTACCACATCATACCTTTCTCCTTGATCTTCTCTTCTGGTATATGATGAGGTTTTGGGGGTTGCGAGGGCGGCACCGGTGGCGCAGCCGCAGCGGCAGCAGCGTGGGCCTGCAGGGCCGCTTGCTGCGCTGCCGCCAACTGCTGCTGCGCCATCATGGTGGCCCAGGGGTTGGGCCCCAGCAAGTACGGCGGCAGCGACATGGCTGACCGCCTTCTATCACAACAAAACTTACATTATTTAACTACAACAGCTTCATGATTTCACTAAAATATACCAATAAATAACTTTGATTGATGCAAGCTACGCTACGAGGCAGCGTGGTAAACAGACGCCGGTTGATAAAAAAGAAGAAGCTTTATTGAAATTGTGGTACTTACTTTTTCTATTTCAACGTCGAATTTTGTATTTCATTCACATTCCACAAAAAAAAACAGTATTGGATAGGCAAAATTGAAAACTATAAATGCAAAATCGACTTCGGATCGGAAGCCATTTGCAATTATTTTTTTTTGTTGTTTTTTTAGAGTTGAGACATTTGTTTTTGTCATTCAACTTTCTATTTAGTCGATTATTTTAAAAATACATCGATTTAAAGTAATTCAAAACAATACTGGCATCAATAATTTCTAACCATTAATAATTAAGTTAATAATCTATAAACTTTTTTTTTTAAAGATTTTTTGGGGGCCTAAACGGCCACATTAATCAATTCCTCTAGAAGCGATTCATTTCCTGAATTCCCAGCAATTTATTATAATAGGTCTTTACCTATGAAATTGCCGTTTTGTATGAAAAAATTTAAACGAATTTTTTTCATGTATTTTTTATTTGTATTAATCGAAGTAATCACCCATGCAATCAATGCATCTTTGCCAACGCAGTGGCAGTTTATTGATGCCCTTCTTAAAGAAATCAGCTGGTCGGGAGGCAACAAATTCTTCAAAGGCATTTTGTACTGCCTCTCGGGTATTGAATTTTTTTCCCGCCAAGAAGTTATCCAAATTCTGAAAAAAGTAGTAGTCTGTAGGCGCAAGGTCTGGTGAGTAGGGCGGATGACGGAGAGCTTCCAACCCCAGTTCTTGCAACTTGGAGACCGTCTGCTGTGCAGTATGAGGTCGCGCGTTGTCGTGCAGGAGCAGCGGAGACGAGCGATTGACCAATGCTGGTTGGAGATGTGCCAGCTTCTCCATCATTGTGTTCAGTTCTTCACAGTACACATCTGCAGTAATGCTCACCCCGTTTGGTAAGAAGCTGTGATGAATCACACCGGCGCTAGACCACCAAACAGTGACCATCACTTTTCTAGGGGTAAGTTTTCGTTTAGGGCATTGTTTAGGTGCTGAACCAGGATCCAACCAACTTGCTGAGCGCTTGCGGTTATCAAACAGAATCCATTTTTCATCGCAGGTAACAATGCGGTTCAAAATTCCTTCATTTGTGTGTCTGTTGAGCAGTGCAAGGCACGTCTCGACGCGTACTTCGCGCTGGCGATCATTGAGTTCGTGGGGCACCCATTTGTCAAGCTTTTTTACCTTGCCAATTTGACGCAAATGGACTAATATTGTTTTGACGGTAACGTCGAAAGCTGCTGCTAATTCATCCGTAGATTGTGTATCATCAGCTTCCACAATCGCCTTTAATTCGTAATTGTCGACCAAAGTCTTCGGACGACCGCGAGGTTCATTTTTCAGGTCGAAATTTCCAGAACGGAAGCGAGCAAACCAATAACAAGTGGTGCGTTGGTTTGTAGTGTTAGCTCCGTAAACGTCGTTGATGTTGCGTGCCGCTTGTACCGCGTTGCTGCCACGACGGTACTCATATTCCATAATTACTCGAATTTTTAACGTATCCATGATGACGAAAAAGATTGAAATGCGATGAAAATGTAACACTAATCAATAAACAAATGACTACTTTTGGAAAAAAAAATCCATGTTTTTAAAATAAAATTAATTTGAAATTAGAATTCTTAGCCAAACAAAAATTATTTTGATTTGAAATGGCCAGTACTGCAGAACGGCAATTTCATAGGTAAAGACCTAATATTAGACATCAGGGGCGGCTTTACCTATAGTGCAGGGCGTGCGGTGCACGCGGGCGCCGCGTCCTAGGGGGCACCAATCGCCGCGCGCGCCGTCCGGCAGCGGTGATCTCTTGCGTCCAAACCTGGGGCCTACCATAGACTTATAAAAAAAGATGTACTCCGCACCACGCATATCGAAAGTGAAGCACCCTACCGATCTATGTATGTGCGTGATTTGAGTACCTGCAAAGACGCCGTCGCTCGTGTAACGTAATGGCGGCCGGTAGACTTACTATGGTGTGAATGTGTGCGTGCTGGCTTGTAGACATTAGCGCACTGACTTACTATGGGTGCTTCAGTTATTGTTAAAGGAGACGGCGTCCGCCTTTTTTTTTAGGTCCATGGGTCCTACTCCTTAAGTCCGTCCGTCAGTCCATTCGTCCGTCCGTCTGACATAACGATCCATCAAAACAAGGGTAAAAGTTAAATTTTTCGGACGTGCAAAAACACTTCGCGAGTAGGGACAACTGTCGTATCGTTTTGTCATTCATAGTTCGTTCGGGCCCCGAACCAATCATCTTTTCGTAGGTGATACGGAGTAGGAAACGCCCGTAACGAAGGCCGAAATTACGGGCTTCGTGCTTAGAGAGTAGACACCCTGGTCCAGGACATGGTGCGGAGCGAGTGCATGGGAGGCCGTCACCTCCTTCTGCGAAGCAGTAATGCTCGCGAAGGAGGAGGCGGAACGCGTGAGGGAGAGACAACCTCACGCCCTCGGTCGCCGCAGGAGACGCCCTGGGCGGCGGGAATTGAGGGGCGTTTCCCGGCCACCGTAGGCGCGGACTTGCGGACGGCGAGTAGTGGTCAGCTCGCCTGAAGGAACACAGGGGGGTTTAGTCAGTAAAAGTCTGACAAGCCCTTCCGCTCCACCCACAGCGGTAGAAGTCTGTGGCGGCATCTACATCGCCACATACGAACCACGCATCACAGTGACATGACGTCACGCAACCTGCATCGCGCAATCAGAGTTTACCGCGCGACTAGCATATATATCGTCATCACCCGTGGGGCAGTTTCCCACCAGACACGACACTCGTCTGGTCGGAGGATCCTCCCTTTTCTATGGAGGATGAGTGAACTTTACACAGTTTCTCATACCTCTATACTGGTGACCCCGAGCATGAACGTCAGCGCAGCCTTCGTGCAACTTCTTCAGCGTGACGTCATCAGCATCACTTCCTCAAGCTTTCGAGCGGCGAATCACACAGTCAGCCATCATCCACGGCTTCAACGGGTATCCTGACCACCAGCATGCAGCGGACGCGCATTCCTGCCATCACCACCACCACCATCACCAACCCAACACACCACCACCACTACCACCACCACCACCACCATCACCACCACCATCACCATCACCTCACCATTCATCACCTTCAGCCTCAACCTCAACCCAGCGCTGTACACTTCCGACTCACTGGAGCATAACGCAGCGCCACCCCAACTCACGGGGGTATCACCGCAGACAGTTCCGACTCACCGTGAACTATGCGGCACCCGGTTCCGACTCACTGGAACCACAACTGGCAGTGGCAAGGATCGCAAGATACACGACTCAGCCCACTATCGACCTCCGGTCTCCGGAAGGGAGTGATGTGGCGGCATCTACATCGCCACATACGAACTACGCATCACAATGACATGACGTCACGCAATCCTGCATCGCGCAATTAGAGTTCACCACGCGACTAGCATATATGCAACGTCCCGACATCAACCGTCGGGCAGTTGCCCATCAGGGGTCTACTCCCTAAGCACGAAGCCCGTAGTTTCGGCCTTCGTTACGGGCGTTCCCTACTCCATATCACCTACGGATGGATGATTGTTTCGGGCCCCGAACGAAGTATGAATGACAACACGATTTGACAGTTATTCCTACTCCCGATGTGTTTTAGCACGTCCGAAAAAATTAACATTTACACTTGTTTTGATATATCGTTATGCCAGACGGACGGACTGATGGACGGACGGACGGACTTAGGGAGTAGACCCCCTGACACAACACCGGTCTGGTCGTAGGATCCTCCCTTTTCAATAGAGGATGAGTGAACTTTACACCCTGTTCCTAATGCCTCTAAAAGTCATTTGATGATTTCCCATCCACAAAAAAAGGGGGTCGCGGGTTCCAAAATGTACCTTTATAGTTACCCATTCCATTTTGACCGCGCACTTACTAGAGGGCGCTAGGATAATGATTGCACACGGGCACTACATACGCTAGAGACCTCTAGAGACGCCTCTGTTTGACATTAAACTTCAATAAAACAATTCATAATTTGTGGATCATTTTACGAATCTCCATAAAAAACTGTCAAACTGATGAATTGCGCGCTTTATATTGCACGCAGATAAATTATGAATTTTCAGTTTGTGACCGTTTTACGATTTCAAATATGGTTCATAATTACTATTATGATTCTGCCAAAGTTATCCTATTATGATTCTGCCAAAGTGACCGTTTAGCCCCCCCCCTGGTTTTTTTTTTCAATCCTTTCCAAAATATGACGATCTGATTTCGCCTGTGTACTTGTGTAGTGTGCAACGTGTGCAAGTGTTGACGTGAGATTTTGACATCGCCAGCGAATCGATGGCGACTAAAGTCGCTGCGTGTGTATCTAGCTTTATACTAAACTTGCTTGACTGGAAGCACAGATTGAGGAGGATGCGCTAAGGTAGCCCACGAAATTAAAATTTTCTTACTTTTTTTGCAATTTGCAGGTCGCGTGTCGGGTTGTATGTATCATTGTATGTTGATTAAAATATGATTCACAGCCGTAACTAACATGTTCATAAAAGTATATATTTATTTAAGTACTTGAAACTTATTTTTGTTTTTAAATACAAGATTGCATACCTACCATCATAGACTTATAAAAAAAGGAGGACTCCGAGCCACGCATATCCAAAGTGAAGCACAGTAAACCCCCATTTCTACGAGCGTAATAAAATCGGGGCGGGATTTTATCGCGCACTGGATTTTCAACTCTCGTTATTGAGCCGAGCGTTGAGAATGCAACCTAACACAAACAGAGTGCATCCCAGCGCGACGAAAAACACACTTGGATTTTCAACTCCCGGCGCTAAGCAGAGAATTGAAAATCCAGTGCGCGATAAAATCCCGCCGCGATTTTATTACGCTCGTGGGAACGGTGACTAAGCCGACGTTCGCACGGGCGTAAAAAAATCGCGATACGGTGCTTCACTTTCGATATGCGAGGCGCGGAGTCTCCTTTTTCTAGACGTATCATTTTATTATTTAAAATTTTTTTTTTTTTTGCTAGACAGCTGCAAACTTGACGGACTCTCCTAAATATTACAACGCTGCTATTGCCATCTCGCTCTTTTCGTTATATTAGTTATGGTGGCCATACACGCTAGGGCCACAGGCTAGGGCTTGCCTGCCGGTTAAGTATAACCTAGGCATGACCAACAGGCAAACCCTAGCGTCTATGCTATAAAACTGTACAGTTTTCGATATTATGAAACTCGGTTATGCCTGTAAGGTTATAACCGTCATGCATGCCCTAGCGTGTATGGCCACCATTAGAGAAGTGTAGTGGCCAGCCGGTCGATTCTGTAAAAATCTCACCGTGAAAACTTAGGTGAAGTGAGTTTGTGTTTGCTAGGAATTGACACTATTGACAGCTCACTTCACCTAAGTTTTCACGGTGAGATGGTTACAGAATCGCACTGCAGATCTTAGAATTGATCATTTCGTGAAGTGTTCGGTCATTTCATGAAATAACGAGGTTGAATTGACCATATTGTCAAGGTTTAATGATACCTATGTCAGTCGACGTTTGGCCATATCATTAATTTATCATTTTGTTTCTCTAGACGCTATGTATTACTAATAAAAAATATTTATAACTATTCTTAATAAAAAAAATCATATAATTTTTAAAAAGATTTATTTTACAAGTCAGGTGATTGATATGTTTTTTATGGTAAGTAACTACCTGCTATGCGTTTTAAATAAGAAGATAATTGTAAATTGCTATCATTCAGTACAAAAAAAAATGAAAATAATGACGTCGCGATTATCTACTCATTTAGATCGCATAGTAGGTACTTACATACAACGTGTTAATGAAATAACCCAAAACCTCGGACACCCCAACCGATTTTTATATTAATAAATTGATATGACGTATAATTATTTATTTTCATAAATTATAGTAAAAGATATTTCTAAATGTTGTTGTCGCGCTACTTCTGACAGATTCGTAGCTCTATCGCCGCGCCGCTGTCAAACGTTCGTTGACACGGGATGACGGGAGCACTATCGATATCGTTTGTGGTTAATATCCTTCTGTTATTAAATAATGTAAATAATACGTATGTTTTGATTTGGAATAGAAAAGTGACTCAAATTTTTCCATCACACTTTTTCCAGGCTTTGGACTGGCTGCATGTAAACCTACCACGCTTAAAAATAAGCGAAGGCTAGTTGAAAGAAAAATCAAAAAGCCGGTGGTGGTAAACAAAATTTGTTTGGCGTGTTTAAAATATTTGAATCACCATATTTACAATAATTATTTCAAATAAATCAACCTACCTATTTACAACAATAATACAGTACTGAGAGTTCGTTCATTGTTTGTCACAGCAATGCCTCGAAATGTCTACAACCTTTTTGAATTACACGTTAAAGCACGTTTTCGTAAATTACTTTTCAAAGAACTTAGCACTTCGGTGTACCAAACTGTTCCTGATAAACTCCCACAGCTAAACTAACGTTAGCATCGCGCTAACATTCGCACCATTTCACAATATTGTACATTTGTGTTGTGAAGCGAAACGCCATTTTGCCGCCGGGAGACGTAGATCGCACGCGCTCGTCCTACTCCGTGTTGACACGTGGCGCACGCGCCGCTGCGCTAGGGAGACTACGGAGGGTAGCCGCCATAGCCGGCCGGGGTGGCGCATCTCCTCTCCTCACCCTCGCCCGCGCTGTTTGTTTACATCGCGTTGGACACTAGTGTACAGCGTCGGTTAAAAAATATTAGAGGCGGCATGACAAATAATATTTTTTTGGAAAAAAAAAAACCTATATTAAAAATTATTGTATTCGAATTTGCTGCCGATTCTAAACAAACTAGTTTCAGGTTTTGGGTTATTTCATTAACACGTTGTATATCAATATACATTTCCAAAATAAATTGTTTGAGTACAGCAGTACACGTTCTTTTATTAACGCCGAATTGGCCGACCAGTACTTCGAGTATTTATTTATTTATTTATTTAAAACACACATACAACTATCATCACAGGCTTACCTAATACGATAGTGTAGTTATAATACAAAGAAAGACTTATTATATGTATTAAATGACTTGACAAAACAACAACAACTTGACAAAACATAAGGTTTTTATAGGTGTATTGTATAAATAAGTTAAATATAAATGTTTTTACGACTTGATAAAACATAAGGTTTCTATATTATTATAAATTAAATATTAATGTGTCATACATATTTAAAAATATTTAAAAAACCTCCCGGAATAAATTCTCTGATATAAATGATAGTGAAAAACCGCATCAAAAAAAAACCGTTGCGCAGTTCAAAAGAACAACGCGGCCCCACAACAGACAGACACTAAAAGCGACTCTATCATAGAATAAGTTATGGACAACCAAGAGTAATGTTACAATATGCGGCCCGTGTGAATTCACTCAGAGTACAATTGAAGCAGTCAATATGTTGTGACACCGTATTGAGTGCACGTAGCGCGCGCGTCAGCGGCGCGTGCTGCAGCAGCTTGGTGCGAGCGGGCGGCACCCACAGCAGCGGCGGCCGCCTCCGTCGCCCCACGTGCCCATCAGGTACACACAACCCAACCGTGCGTAGAACGCCTGGGTTGTGTATTTTACCACGCATAATCTTAAATAAGTAAGTGGCGAGAGCTACTTCCCTTCTTACTTCCAGTTTATAATAGCCTACCATGCCCAGCACAAATAGAGTAGGATACAACAGTGGATACCCTGGATACACCCCATACTGCTTTAAGTACAGGTATTATAAGAGTGCAGAACCATTTGAGGTAATTAGTACCCATGGACGTAGCAAGGATAGCGAAGTCGCATACATTCCCTTAACTGAGACTTTTAAAACAGATATTCACCATAAGTTTTATATTTACAACGTAGACAACGCTTATAACGGCCTTATAGGATCAGATTTACTGAAAGAGTTAGAAGCTAATATAGACATGAAAAGTCAGGTCTTAAAAACTAACACAACAGAAATTCCTATTTTATATAATCCTTCTTATCAGATAATAATACCACCTAGATCGGAAACACGCGTTAAGGTACCAACAATGTTGGACAATGGTAGTGCAATTCTAAATCACATAGAATTTTGCCCAGGCGTCCGTATGACTGACGCTCTAGTTAACTGCGTAGACTCATTAGCTCAAACCATAATTCAGAACACTACCGATACTGAAATGACTGTAACATTTAAAAAACCATTTACAGGTTATAAAATAAAACAAGATTTCACAGATAGTTGTCTAGTAAATAATTTAAACAACAACTCTGACATAGACAAATTATTAGATGAAAACTTAGGTAAATTACGGCTTGACCACCTAAACATAGAAGAAAAGTCATTAATATCCAACCTATGTACAGAATATAAAGATATCTTCCATTGTGAATACGTACCTCTGTCTTTCACCTACCAAGTCAAACATAAAATTCGTACAAAGAACGAAGATCCGATTTACATACGCCCTTGTAGACAGCCCGTTAGTCAAAACGAGGAAATACAGAAACAAATAGATAAACTACTAGAAAATAGAGTAGTTACAGAATCACACTCACCTTGGAGTGCCCCTGTACATCTGCCGGTCGATTCTGTAAAAATCTCACCGTGAAAACTTAGGTGAAGTGAGTTTGTTTTTGCTAGGAATTGACACTGTTGACAGCTCACTCCACGCTCACTTCACCTAAGTTTTCACGGTGAGATGGTTACAGAATCGCACTGCTGGTCTTAAAGAAAAAGGATGCTTCAGGTGAACAGAAGTTTCGAATGGTCATAGATTATAGGAGACTCAACGAGATAACAATAGACGATAAATACCCACTACCTAACATCACAGACTTATTTGATAGGCTAGGAAAACATCTTATTTTACTACGATAGACCTAGCTAGTGGCTATCATCAGCTAGAGGTAGAAAAAGAGGATCAACCGAAAACCGCATTTACTACCCAGTCAGGACATTACCAATTTACTCGAATGCCCTTTGGTCTAAAGACAGCTCCAGCTACTTTCCAACGAGCAATGGACAGTGTTCTCCGTAGACTGCAAGGCATACATTGTCTTGTGTATTTAGATGACATTATTGTATATTCAACCAGCCTCCAAGAGCACATAGATAAACTTAGAAAGATATTTGATAGACTTAGACAAACTAACCTTAAAGTCACCCTAGATAAATGCGAATTTCTTAAGAAAGAAGTGTTATATTTGGGACACACAATAACTAAAAACGGTCTTAAACCGAACAACGATAAAATTAAAGCTGTTTTGCAGTTTCCTTTGCCTAGAACACCAACGGAAATAAAAAGTTTCTTAGGTTTAGTAGGATACTATCGTAAATTCATTAAAGATTTTCCAAGATAACTCAACCTCTAACAAATTGCCTTAAAAAGAAAAATAAAGTAACGATAACCAAAGAATTTGTAAATGCATTTGAAAAGTGCAAAGAATTACTTGCCAATGCACCATTATTACAATTTCCAGATTTTGACAAACCCTTCCTATTAACAACGGATGCATCTAACTTTGCGTTAGGGGCAGTCCTATCACAAGGTCTAATTGGTAGCGATAAACCGATAGCTTTTGCGAGTAGAACTCTTAACGACGCCGAAACGCGCTATAGTGCTATAGAAAAGGAACTATTAGCAGTTGTTTGGGCATGCAAACATTTCAGACCCTACTTATATGTATGGTAAAAAGTTTACGATAGGTACTAAGCGATCATAGACCATTGGTATGGTTAAACTCTATTAAAGGGCCAGGAAGTAAACTCACTAGATGGAGACTTAAACTCTCTGAATACGACTATGAAATTAAGTACAAACCTGGTAAACAAATCAGCAATGCGGACGCATTGTCTAGGATAAAAATTAACGCCTTAGATGATGTTTCAATGTTAGTTAATACCGATACCTAGTTCAAAGACATTATCCTCTCATCAGATGACAATATTACTATTTCATCCAGCGATTCTAAAAATAGACCTAAGTCACCTTATCTAATACCGTGAATAGTAAGCGAAACAATCACAGCCTCTGAAAGAGCAGACTCTCCCTCATTAGTAACTGTCCATTCAGAAGATAATACAGACTCATCTGATATTCCAATATTAAAGGAAGCCATAGATACGAAGCCAAACCAAATGCTTGTATACACTTGGCATAGAAATGAATAAAACGTGAAGGATCTATCTAGGGATAGACAAAAAGTGTTCGAAGTGCATTTACCAATAGATAAACCCGAATTAATTAAAGAATACTTAAAAGAATATATCCGCCCTAAAATAAAATACTTCATCTACTTTGAAGACGAACGCCATCGCAAACAGTTTTCAAACGTAATTACAAACCTATTTAAAAAAGATGCAATAAGCATCTATGAATGCACCGAAAGAGTGGTTTACGTAGAAGACGAAAACGAACAGCGGGGAATAGTCTTAAAATATCATGTCTGAAAAACATGCCACCGTGGTATCAAAGAAACCGTAGCTCACTTAAAAAGGACATACTATTGGAATAACTTAGGCCAAACCGTAGCTAGTATAATTAACTCATGCGAACTTTGTAAGCAAATGAAGTACGATAGAAAACCATTAAAACCTGAACTACAATTAACTCAAACTCAAACAAAACCTTTTCAAGAAATCTTCACAGATATATTCTCAATAGAAGGAACCTATTTCCTTACAATCATAGACGCATTTAGTAAGTGTTGGAGGAATAAACTTATTAAAAGAATAATGTTAGAAGAAATGAATTTAATATAATAGAACCGAACAGCTTTATAAAAGAACAAGGAATTAAAGATGACAAGAATAGAGTAAAGAGTACAAACCATAACTTTTTGTACATAGGTACACACCTAATAAGTATAACATACAACATGCTCCCTCAAAAAGTTAATTGCATTGCACTCATAACACAAAAAGCATATAAAACTAGTAAAGAAAACCATTACAAAAACTAGGATATACCAATCATTTGCAAACAACTGCGATGCTTTGTTGGACCCAAAGGTTTCGTCAAAACATCTGCAGGTAACCTGTCGGTGGGCATATACCTAAGTTCAACGGTTTTATCGTTCACTTTTTCTCGGACAAAATGGAACTTAACATCTATATGTTTTGTCCTATTGTGGTGAACCGGATTCATGGCCAATTTTTGTGCACTCTGACTATCCGTATACAAAACTATGTTAAGGGACTTACCTGTTAAATCGGATATTAGTCGTTTTAAAAAGCACGCATCCTTTACTGCCGTAGCCAATGCCATATATTCAGCTTCAGCGGATGACAAAGCCACTGTGGGCTGTTTTTTAGCTTCCCACGAAATAGGGCCGCCTGCAAGTTCATAATAGAACCCAGTGTAGGATCGTCTATCAGTTGGACAATTTGCCCAGTCTGCGTCTGAAAAACCCGTCAAAGTTGTAGTATTACCTTTTTCTTTCCTGTATGTAATACCACTATTTTTTGTTGCTTTCAGATAACGTAGACATCTTTTAGCAATATTCCAATGTGACTGATCAAATTTAGAGTTAAATTGACTCAAGTAGCTCACAGTGTAGGCTATATCTGGTCTGGTATTTACAGACAAAAACATTAGACAGCCAACTAACTCTCTGTAAGGGTACTCACACTCACCAATACCAGGCTCAAGGTTTTTCTTGACCATTGGGGTAGAAACACCCTTACAATCTTGCATGTTGAATTTCTTTAGCAACTTTTCAATATACGTATTCTGAGATAGCTTAATTCCATAATTATCATGGTGAATATTAATTCCCGTAAAGAAATTAATTTGTCCAAGATCTTTTGATGAAAAATATTTCTCAAATTGACATTTGAAATTGTCAAACGTAGTTTCATTTTTATACAAGATTACTAAATCGTCGACATATACAGCCAGAACCAAGGAGTCTAAGTTCGCATTGTTTTTAAAAATACACGGCTCAGATGTTTGCATAAAACCAAGAACTGACAAAGTCTGTTTTAACTTTGTATTCCAGGCTCTTGGTGCCTGCTTCAATCCATAAAGGGACCGTTTCAAAAAACACACTTTCGACTCTTCCCCTTCCCTTACAAAACCTTCTGGCTGTGTCATGAAGATTTCTTCCTCTAAATCGCCATTCAGAAAAGCTGTATCCACATCCATATGGCGGACCTTATAATCTTCCTGCACTGCAAGCGCTAACAGGGTTCGCAACGATGAGTTACGTACAACCGGAGAAAAGGTTTCGTGATAATCGACACCTTCTCTTTGTCGAAAACCTTTTGCTACTAGGCGCGCTTTATACCTAACAACGCCACCTTTCGCATCACGTTTCAATTTGAAAACCCACTTGCAAGGAATACACTTTCTATGATTTGGCTTGTCTACCAAAACCCATGTGCCCTTTCTGACTAAGGCATTGTACTCATCTTTCATTGCTAAAATCCAGTTATCTTTCTCATTGCTGTTAATCGCAGCTAGATAATTATTTGGATCATCGCACTCATCGTCAAGCAGAGTATTATATGAGAAGTAATCCGGTGGTTTGCGAACTCTTGAAGGATATCGACTAGATTCATTTGAGGAATCTGTAGCCTCACTTGACTGCTGATCATCAACATTGTTGACCTCTACATTGACTGCTTCATTGATTTCAACATCAGCATCCTCAGCATCCATGAAAGAAGTATCTATGCTAGGAGCATCTACCTCACATCTCCCAGATGAAGTGGAGGGCAATATTTCTTGTCTTAAAACTGCTGGCGATGGTGACTGGGAAAGCAAATTGACAATATCAGAGTTCACAGTACCTATAGGCTCAATATTTTCCTTCAGTCCAGTAAAGTTATTTTCAAAAAATGTAACATCTCTTGACTTTAGTGACCGTCTAGGAGTTGCCGCATTCCGGAAATAATAAGTATGAGGATCATCTGAATATCCTACAAAAATCTGTTCCTCAGCTTTCATGTCCAATTTACATCTCTGACTTGATGGAACATGAACAAGTGCTCTGCATCCAAAAACCTTAAGATGAGACAGATCGGGTTTTCTATTAAACCACATTTCAAATGGTGTTTTACCACTAAGCGCGCGGTGTGGTGATCGATTTTTCAAGTAGACGCTCGTCTCCACTGCATCCTGCCAGAAAGCTTTTGAGAGGAAACCATGTGACAATAGTGACCGAGCCTTCTCTACTATGCTACGATTACACCGTTCACTTACCCCATTTTGCTGAGGGCTGTAAGGTGCTGTCGTTTGCCAATCGATACCCAGTGTCTGAACATAATTCATCAATTCCTTATTGATGAACTCAGTTCCATTATCTGACCGCAAAGTCTTTATTTTTCCACCAAACTGTCTCTCGACATAAGAATGAAAACAACAAAACTTACTTTTGACTTCAGTTTTAGAAGATATAAAATACACAAAAGTAAAACGTGTATAATCATCTATAAAAATAATAAAATATTTATTACCCGTAAAAGAATTTGTAGAAAAAGGTCCACAAACATCGGTATGAACCAATTGAAGTGGCGATGTAGCCTTCCTGTATTTTAAGCTTTTGAAAGGCTTTCTAGACTGCTTACCCTCTATGCAAGGTATGCATGGTTCCTTGTCGACCTCCGTGTACTCCACGCCGATAGCCTGACCTTTTCTAAGTAGATCCATGCCAATTCGACAGAGATGTCCCAACCTCTTATGCCAGAGCTGAAAATTGGAACAATCAGAGTGCACATAAGCTGAAACATTATTGAACATTTTAATTGAACAATCGACAGTATACAGCCCATCACTTACAGAACCATACGCTAAAACATTTTTATTGTTTACTACATCACACTTAGAGTCATAAATAGTGCAGCCTTCTTTATTGAAAACTACAGAGTAACCCTTCTCTACTACTTTACTCACTGAAAGTAAATTACAGTTCAAATCAGGAACATGAACTACATTCTCTATTCTGTTCGCCAAAGTATCCGTATCAATGGATACATCACCAATACCTACAGCCGCCAGTTTTTGTCCATTAGCCACAGTAATAGTTAGTTAGTTAGTTAATAGTTAGTTACTCTTTTTGCTTGTAGAACCTGTTGAATGTAGCGCAGCCACCTCGTTCTGGTGAGGGTCCTTCGAAAACTCGTTTAATAGTTTTGCCTTAACCAACTCACTGGTTACATCAACATTCGAATTCTCTAAAGCCATTATCAGCGGTTCGTACCGAGATGTCAATCCTCCGAGAATAATCACAGCCAAAGATCCATCGTCGATCTTCTTATCAATATCTTCAAGATCTTGAGCAGTACTCATAACGGCGTTGATATAAGATTCTATGTCTTGGAAATCGGTCAAGGTATATTTATATAATCTACGCTCCAAAGAGAGCCTTCGACCCATACCTTTATCCTCGTATGCTTTTTGTAAAGCACTCCAAGCCTCCTTAGCGTTTTTCGCATTTCTCACGTGCGAAATTGCACCTCCATCTACCGTAAGGCATATTTTTGACAACGCCTTCTGGTCACTACGAGAGCGCACATCCTCCGCCGTTTTATCAGAATCATCATACCCAGTGATGGACGTCCACAACTCCTCATGAATGAGGAGCATCCTCATTTTGAACTTCCAGGTTGGGTATCCGTCTCGGTTTTTTAACATCTGAATACCTTGAAAATTCATACTATTCCCTGACATTATCTTCTTTTAAAATAAGAGCTTCTTCGTGCTGATAACGTGTTGGAGGAATAAACTTATTAAAAGAATAATGTTAGAAGAAATGAATTTAATATAATAGAACCGAACAGCTTTATAAAAGAACAAGGAATTAAAGATGACAAGAATAGAGTAAGGAGTACAAACCATAACTTTTTGTACATAGGTACACACCTAATAAGTATAACATACAACATGCTCCCTCAAAAAGTTAATTGCATTGCACTCATAACACAAAAAGCATATAAAACTAGTAAAGAAAACCATTACAAAAACTAGGATATACCAATCATTTGCAAACAACTGCGATGCTTTGTTGGACCCAAAGGTTTCGTCAAAACATCTGCAGGTAACCTGTCGGTGGGCATATACCTAAGTTCAACGGTTTTATCGTTCACTTTTTCTCGGACAAAATGGAACTTAACATCTATATGTTTTGTCCTATTGTGGTGAACCGGATTCATGGCCAATTTTTGTGCACTCTGACTATCCGTATACAAAACTATGTTAAGGGACTTACCTGTTAAATAGTACCGCACCGCGCGCTAGCAGTAAGACGTGTTGCGAGTCGCTCCGCTAATGAATAAATATTTTCTGTTTATTTATTAGCTTTATCAGTACAGTTTTACGTCAATAGAATAGTTCACTGGTTATTACACGTTGTAGGGAAATAATATCCACGAGTTCTTAATTAATTTAGAAGAATAAGCAGTTTCTAACTTGAACGAAGAAACAAAGCACCAAACAACAGTGAGTCACACTACGCGCGCTGCTCCTATTCGTCGGTCGGCGGTGAGTCAGAACACACGAAACGGCTCGGTGCGCTACCATATATGGTTACAAATCCACAATAATTGCTACAATTGCCCCGCCCACCAACACACAGGTACGAAATAGTGATCGTTTATTTCGCCACAAATCTATGTGTCGAGATAGCTAACAGAAATTTGGTGCGACATCTCATCAAGGGGAACGCAAGTTCGAATCCAAGGACTAGCTTTTCTTTTTGCATTTTTATTTTATTGATGCTTGCATTTTTTGTTGATGTGCTTCTTTTTTTGGAAACAACTGCTTAGTTTTTGCCATAATAAGCATATTTTGGAATTAATTTTGCGCTTTTTTACTAAGTAATAACAATTAAACATGGCTGATGACACATCTCCGACAAATAAGCACGAAAAAGCTCCTCTGCGTAATGTTTCGACCACCAGAGGGAACAAAAGGCAAGCTCTTGGTTCCCCACCTACTGAAAATGTAATATCGCGAGATGATGTTCGTGAAATTATCCAGGAAGTTATGAAGACCGAGTTATCGATGATGTTGTCTAAACTAAATGAAACCATCAATACAATACTACACAGAGAGTTGCAGCCCATCAATGCGAAAATTTCTGCCATGGATGACTCGATGAAATTCATGAACAGTCAGTATGAGGACCTACTAAAGGAGCATGCTTCATCTCAGGAGACCATTATGGAACTGCGGAAGGAGAACCTTGAAATGAGCAATAGTATGAAGTCGCTAAATATTCGTGTAGATCAGCTGGAGCAACAAACTCGATCTAATAACATTGAAATTCAATGCGTACCTGAGAAGAAGCACGAAAATCTCTTCGACATTGTGTCAGAAATTTCTAAAGTGGCTGCGTGTGTTGTGGAAAGCAGAGATATTTTGCATTGTACTAGGGTTGCCAAACTAAACCCTAATAATACTAGACCACGTTCAATAGTTGTGCAGCTGGCGTCCCCCCGACTTCGTGATCAATTCCTAGCGGCTATTGTTAATTTTAATAAAATCAACAAAGATAATAAACTGAGCAGCGTGCATCTCGGCTATTCTGGGCCAAAAACACCAATCTTCGTGACTGAACATCTGTCCCCCACATACAGAGCTCTGCACGCTGCCGCGAGGATCAAAGCCAAAGAACTTGGTTATAAATTTGTGTGGATTCGAGGTGGTAAGATTTTTATGCGTAAAGTGGAAGACGCGGATCATATTATGGTTAGAAACATGGACACTTTAAATAAGTTGAAATAATTTTTGACTTTCATTTACATTTATTATAGTCGTAGCTTTGGTATTAGTTATGGTTAAAATTCTCAGCTCATAATATTAATATTTATTACCAAAACACAAGAGGTCTACGCACGAAGACTCATAATTTTTGTCGTCAATTGTCTTTAGAGAACTATGATATTGTGATTTTAACTGAAACATGGCTGAATAATAGTGTTCTGAGCACTGAGCTTTTTGACGATCGATATATTGTATATAGAAGAGATAGAGATGGTAGGAAAAAGGACGGGGGTGGCGTATTGATCGCTGTATCAAAAACAATGAACTCAAAACGTATGGTCCAGTGGGAAAGTCATTGTGAAGATCTCTGGATAACTATAGAGGTACAGTTTTTAAAATCTATTCGTCGAATAGCTCTGTGTGCAGTTTATTTACCACCCCCTGTATTACGTAGTAGCTTGGACAATTTTTTGGACCGTTGTAACGTGGTTCTTGAACATACAAACTTGTGCACCTGTATTGTCGGTGACTTTAATTTGGGTAATATACAATGGAATTTGGTATACGACGCGGAGAATAATTATACTCCTCCTGGCATTGCTAATGTACTAACTGACTTTATTCACATGCATAAATTATCACAACTTAATGGCATCATGAATGTCTCTGGCCGAATATTAGACCTTGTATTAACTAATGTACCTGCCGGTAGCGTTAATGCGGCCCTAAACTCCCTCACCAATATTGATGTCCATCACCCCCCAATCGAAATCCTAATTACAGCGAGTGAAGAAACCCGACTTCCATACAATCCTCAGACTATAAAAACCAATTATAATAAACTTGATTACACGAAAATTTGCGAGAATCTAAACGATATAAACTGGGAACAACTATTTGAGAAAATGGCTGATGTTAACGAAATGCTTCGTATTTTTTATGACAGGCTCCTGCATATTATACATATGCACGAACCCTCTAAACCAACTTTTAAACATAAAAAATATCCTCCTTGGTTTAATAAAAGCTTAATAAGAGCTTTAAAAGAAAAGGAAAAAATAAGATCTCGCTTTAAAGTCTATATGAACCCTAGGGATGAAATCGAGCTCAAATTATTGGGAAAACGGTGTTCCAAATTAGCTACTGATAGTTATAATGAGTATATCAGAGACATTGAAAATGAAATACCAAAAAATCCAAATCGCTTCTGGGCATATATTAAAGATAAAAAAGGTGGCTCTAGCTCTTATCCAGCCATAATGACTGATGGAACCGTATTAACATCAGATGGTCCAGAAATTTGTGAAATGTTCGCGTCAAATTTTTCCTCCACTTTTAGTAGTGCGACAGTGACCCATAGTGAACCCGAGTCCGATTTTCTACATAATATGAAGAATAACAGTCTACCACTAACAGCACCTGTGTTTGATCGCGATAGCCTATTGAACAAGCTCAAATTATTGGATATTCGTAAAGGCGCTGGCCCTGATGGTATTCCGCCAATATTTATTTATAAATGTGCTCCCGCTTTGGTTTCCCCTTTAACACTAATATTTAACAAGTCTCTTAGCTCAGGTGTTTTCCCCGACTTATGGAAAAAAGGAAAGGTTATTCCAATTTATAAGAGTGACCAAAAGGACAACATTAAAAATTATAGACCCATCTCTATCTTATCAACCTTTGCTAAGGTTTTTGAATCCTTAGTTTGTCCATACATTCAGTCACACTTCAAATCGTATTTGAGCTTTTCTCAGCATGGTTTCGTAGGGTCTAGGTCTACTTGCACTAATCTGGCGACTTTCACAGAAATGCTATCGGATGCTATTGACTGCGGCAAGCAGATTGATGTGATTTACACAGACTTCAGCAAAGCCTTTGACCGCGTGCCTCACCATATACTTCTATCGAAGTTATCTGCGTATGGGTTCACCGGTACACTTTACGACTGGATTAAGTCTTACCTCGAAAATCGTTCCTTCTTTGTCGCAGTTAATGGTTTCCAATCGGGAACCTACAAAACATCATCAGGGGTCCCCCAGGGCTCACATGTTGGACCGGTTCTATTTATCATTTTCGTTAATGATATCCCGCACTGCCTAAGATTCTCAGAATGTTTTATGTATGCAGACGATCTTAAATTCTCACGGATAATCGAATCTGAAAACGATTGTACATTACTTCAGAGGGACGTAGACTCGTTGGCTAAATGGTGTAATGATAATGAAATGACCTTAAACATAAAAAAGTGCTACCACGTGAAATACACCCGAAAAAAGAAAGCAACTGCTAGTGTATATTGCGTGGGCCCTAGCGTTATCCAAGAGGTAGATCAAACAAGGGACTTGGGAGTTATTTTCGACAGCGCCTTGACATTTGTGCCTCATGTCGAGGGCGTCATCAAAAAGGCTTCTAGAATGCTAGGTTTTGTTATAAGGAATGTTGCTGGTTTTAAGCGTAATCGGACGAAGATCTTATTGTACAACTGCATCGTTCGTAGTATCTTAGAATACTGCAGTACGATTTGGAGACCTCATTACTCTACGCACATTCTTCGACTGGAGCGAATACAAAAGAGATTCCTCTGGCATTTAGCCTATGCTAGCGGAAATGCTAAAAGGATACGATCCTATGAATCCCGACTATCTTATTTTAAGATGGTCTCACTTGAGAAACGTAGAACAATCATTGACTTATCCTTCGTTTATAAGCTACTCCGATGCAAAATTGATTGTCCTCTACTACTATCGAAGTTTCGGTTTCGTGCTCCTGCTAGAATCCCTCGTGCTCCTATAACTCCTTTACACCCTCCACTCCGCAGAACTATTCTTGGTGCGAACTCTGTCGTTCCTCGTCTTTGCAAATTGTTAAATAGTTGCAGTGATGTTATTGACGTGCATTTTGACTCATATGCCAAGTTTCATAGAACAACTATATCAATTGTTTAATTTTGATTATAATTTAATAATATAATTTAATCTTGACTTGTACTTATTGTTTTTGTTTGTTTTTGCTTGTTTTTTTACTTTTGTTTTAATTTTTTACTTAAATTTTTGATTCATTTTGATTTCATTTTTGATTTTAATTTTAATTTTGATTGTAATTTTAATATTAATAGTTATTTTAATATGACTTCTGATTCGGATTTTAATTAATTTTGATTTTAATATTAATTGTGACTTTAATTTCGATCTTGATTATGATTTTAATAATAATTGTGGTTTTAATTTGATTTTTGATTCGGATTTTAATTAATTTTGATTTTAATTGTAGTTGTGATTTTAATCTGATTTTTAATTTCGAGTTTAATTTTTATTGTAATTCTGATTTTAATTAATTAGACTTTTAATTCGGATTGACTTATTAATATTAATTTTAGTTAAGTACTCAAATATTTATCTTTAATTATAATTCAGTGCTTGTGGCACATCTTATTAGTTTATGGGGCATGTGGTGCTAACCTATAATTAATTGTTACACTAACCTTAGATATTATATAATTACTTTAAATGTTATCAGTGTAAACAATTGTTGGTTGGCCAATAAAGGAAAATAAATAAAAAAAATAAAAAAACATACAACAGTAAGCTAAGCTAGGGCAAGCATTTGAAGTACCAAATAGATCTACACCGGAAGTTATTAGGGCACTATTAAATTATTTCGCCACATATGGTGTGCCATCAAGAATTAGTGCAGATCCAGGGTCAGAATATAATAATAATCTATTAAAAGAAATGTTAACATTTTACAAGATAGATCTACACATAGGTACGCCTCATAACCCAAACTCTATGGGATTAGAAAGAAAGAAAGAAAAGAAAGAAAAATGCGTTTATTTGGCATTACAGTAAAATATACACAAGTACACCTTATAACTATAAAACATAAAACAATTATTGTAATGCCAAAAGGGCCTCAGCTCAGCATAATGTCAGATGACAACACAAGGTCTACCACCTGACGCTGATTTTCAGCTGCAACCCACGAGTGCCATACGCCAGAATAATTTGAATAATTAACACAAGGAAGTGTGTGTCCGATTTAAAATTTAAAAGAATTAAATGAAATGATGTGACAAGTATGCGAGTGTGTGTTGTGTTGTGATTAATTAAAAACTGAAATAAATACCCAATATCAACATTATTAACTACACTAAATAAATAAATACATATCCAAAAGCACCTTCATAGCAAAATCGTGAGACTGCATTGTTCTTCTAAACTACGAATCGTATTTTGCTGCGGTTTTATTAAGATTCTGAGTATATAAGACAATAATAATGGGTTATAATTAAAATAAAAAGAAATAAGATTAGATTAAAACAAAATAAGATTAGTAGAAAGATTCCATTCAACTATTATACAACGTGTAATGCTAAAAAAACCAGAAATCGCGAAAAAAAAATCAGCTGTTCAATACATTTTGACGAATTATGCGAACATAAATGTACTGAACAGCTGATTTTTTTTCGCGATTTCAGGTTTGGTCCCATAGTAAAAGTTGTTCATAATGATGAGTACAATGACCGCTTAAGAGGTTTTGCGCATTTAGCATTACACGTTGTAGAGATTTATAGACTAGCGAAGTATGAGAGGAAAATAACCGACGCCGCATATGTCATGACGTATTCTATCATGTCATACAACCAGTCTATTCATTCAGCTACTGGCTTGACACCGTTTGAAGTAGTCTTCGGACATACCGATGCATCAAGCACCTTTGCAGTTGACTTTAATAAGAGCTACACCCAGCAGTTAGTAAATATTAGAACTGCCATATATTTACATATGATAATGTGTTAGGGCTTCCAAACAAATACACAACATTTTTATAGGTAGGTAGGTGTATGTATGTTTGTACATACACATTTCTCCAAAATAGTTAATCGGATTGTGACAATTTTTACTATGGACTTTAATTTACTTCAACTTAGGAAACAGTGCAAGTTTCATTACAACATACATCATGGTTCATCATGGTCATGGTCATCATGGTTTCATTACATAATGGTTTGCAAATATTCATTTTGTCTCTTTATAAATATTTTAAAAAAAAAAAACAAGCGTCGACATAACACCGGAGGCGCGAGAGGTTAAAAGGTCTAGTCTATATCATATTCATACACGAAATCTCATAAGGGGTCATTGTATCCCACTACGAACAACTTTTACTATAGGACAAAACCTGAAATCACGAAACAACAAAAATCAGCACCCTACATTTCGCATAACTCGTCTGTTTTTTTTTCGCGATTTCAGGCCATAGTAAAAGTTTTTCATAATGAGTACAATGACCCCTTAAGATATTTCGTGTATGAATAGATAGATTGCATACACTAATTATGGATAACTTTTTTTTTGTCAAGTCAAATCATTTATTTCAAATAGGCACATAAAAGGCACTGGTAATCGTCAAATATGAACAAGAAAATAGAATTGATTCTAGTTGCCTTTTCCAAAAGGTAGTTTCGTACGGAGAAGAATGGGCAAGACACATACAACTTTTCCACATGAGGCGACTTACGCGTAAGTTGAGTAGCGCGTAGCCAATCGCGACACCCAAATCCATAAAAAAAAAACAAAAGGATTTGGTCGTCGTGATTGGCTACGCGCTACTCGCTCGACTCGCGCGTAAATCGCCTCATGTGGACAAGCGCGTAGGAAAGGTAGTTTTGTATGGAGAAGAATGGGTAACACAACTAACACACATAGAAGTTTTCCACATGAGGCGACTTACGCGTAAGTCGAGTAGCGCGTAGCCAATCGCGACGCCCAAATCCTTTTGTTTTTTTTTTATGGATTTGGGTGTCGCGATTGGCTACGCGCTACTCAACTTACGCGTAAGTCGCCTCATGTGGAAAAGTTGTATGTGTCTTGCCCATTCTTCTCCGTACGAAACTACCTTTTACGTACGTCTCATGTGGAGAAGCTCATAGGAACTGGAACTGTTTCTGCAGGCTATTGAACGAATATAATAATACAAATTCTGAAACCAAAATCTACACACACACACACACACACTACTACCCCGTGCCGCTCTCAAAAGTCAAAGTCTCATTTCTTAGAGCTCTTCTCCTTTTTTAGACCAGGGCCAATCCTGTTTGAGAAAAAAAAAATTCTTAGCAGTATACGAGTGGTTGGAAAATTTAGTTGATGATGTAAGTAAGTAACGAAGGAAAAATAGATAAAGTCCAAACTAGTACAAACCTATAAAAACGTATATATATTACCACCCCCACCCCCCTTCCAGAACTTTTTCCGAGTCTGGACTATTTTTCCTTCGTTATTTACATCATCAACAAAATTTTCCGACCACTCGTATACTGCTAAGATTTTTTTTTTTTTACAATATTTTGAGTGGTCCTGGCCCTGGTCTATTTGTTTGAGTGTGTGATAGCGTGGTACTTTTGAAAGCACTCTGCAATACACAGTCGCACCCCACAAGCATTACACGCCCAGACAGTGCGAGACTCTTTTTTAGTTTTCGAGCACTGTCTGCAACGCGCTTTGCCCGTCGATTTGACTGGAAAATGACCAGTGTTAGTGCCAGGCACCTGACCCAAAGTGTGTGTATGTGTGTTGTGTTTCTTTAAAATTTCGTCAGCGAGCAACATTCTAAACTCCCGCTGTGGTACTTTTCGCTTATGGCTGAATATAATATAGGCATTGTGTATGGACACATTCAATAGCCTGCGAAACAGTTTTTTATACCAGACCATGTTCCTAATTCTTTCCACAGGGAATGCCTGAAGAAGTTGGTCTTTTTTGTCGACACCCTCCATGGAAAGATTGTAGTCTAAGACCACCTTTGGTTTATATTTATAAACTCCATATTTCTCGATCCCACTGACTTCTATCTTATGATATGTAGAAATCAGTGAAACCAAGTTGAAGTCCTTCCAAACCAATACTGACAAGTCTTTGGTTTGACTGTGAACTACCTCCCCTGCGCCCATATTGTTTTTGGTCTTGCTACGGAGACTATCGGGAACAAATTCCCGACTAAGACGGAGGGTTCCGATAGTGTCCGTTTTTTGTGATTTTAACGTCCTTGACAATAGTGGGGAATTATAAAAATTATCCATAGTCAGTGTATGGCCTTTATTTAATAGAGGACGAACCAGCCCGTATACTATTTGGGACGGTGCCCCCTCTGGTTCATTGGAACCCCTTTCGACATCATGTCCTTCAAGAAGTTGATTCCCCTTTCCCGAATATACTTCAAACTTCCATAAATATCCCGTTCTTGACTCGCAGAGTTCATAGCTTTTTATACCTACCCGAGCAGCTTTATTGGCGATGAGCTGTACAAAATTGAGTCTCCCTTTCCACAGTAGTAGAGACTCATCTATCGCAATATTCTGCTCGGGTAGGTATAAACTGCTGAATTTGGAATTCAGATGGTCAAGAACGGGATTAATTTTGGCAATTTTGGAGCCAGAATGGACCACTGCATTGTCTACAAAATGTAGACATTTTTTTATAAGCAAAAACTTATCGAAGGGCATCATGTCTTTAAAATTCCCGACCCGCAAGTACGAAAATCGGGGGAACCAATAATCCCTTTCAACAGGATTAGGGATGAAACTCTGCACCATTATCACAGCAAAAAACATCCACAAATCAGATGATGTGATGTCCTTCCACATTCTGATTCTGGAGCGTCGCGGTAAATTGGGGTGCGAAGCCAATTTTTGGGCGTAGCGGTTGGTTTCATTTACGATGAGATTAATAATGGTTTCATCCCAAATCCTCTCGAAAATATCCAGAGGCGTCATCCCATCGGTCTCGAAAGTTGGTCCAGACACACCAGTAAATACCTCTCGCTCGCCAGTGAAATGTTCGATATCGTTCACCCACTGAAAATCCAGCATGTCCGCGCCGCTCATGTAATCCCGCAACGCGGAATCATCTCGAGCATCGAGGACAGCTAGATCTTCCAGTAGGTTAGGAGGCAGATGGTCGCTGCAGTCTGCCGGATACTCAGCAACATTCCTGTGCCGGGGCACAGCTATGTTTATGCCGTCAGTATCCACCAGGTCGTCCTCCACATCAGAGCCCGGATTTTGCCCGATAGTTTGTTCCCACTCAGCAATATCATCCTCTACATTCTCCAATAAGGATGTTTCTGAAATAATACCACATACTAAATTATATGCATAGGTACTAATAAGTTACCAAAAAGTGGAAAAATAACACTCACGATTCGACGTGGATGCAGTGGGAGACAAAACCGCCGACTGCACCGGGCCTAAACTGGAAGCTACAAATTAACAAGTTATTGGTTAAATTTAGAATAAAAAAATATTCATTACAAGCTTTCATTAGTACTTTTACTTATTTCATTAACTCACTGGGTGTAAATCCCAGAAGCTGTATGTCAGCCTCCACTATCTGGAAGTCCGCATCATCCACCAACGAAGCCAAAGCGACCTCCTCCGCCGTTTGGACGCCATCGCCAGTTGAGGGCGAAACAAGGAGTCTGTAAAAATATCATTGTCATAAATATAATATCAACATCAACTAATCATTTATCTATATCACCAGCTTCTGCCCGCGACTTCGTCCGCATTAAATTTCTTGTCCCCCGAACCCACCCCGTCGCATCGCCTGCCCGCGCTATTAGTCTGCGGTCACGAAACTTGCGATGGCCGAGCGATGGCGACGCAACGCGACGGCGATGTATACAAAAGCATTGCACAGTATAGCGACGGGCACGAAACGGGCGATGTCGGAGCGGGGCGATCGAGCGATGCACGGGCGACGGTGGAGCGACGGCGACGAGAACGAACTAGTTTGGTTTCGTCGCTTGCGCGGGTACCACAGTGTTGTATTGAATTATTATTTTAGTAATGGAAATTGACAATGAGGAATTTATATCTTGTATTTTATCAAAACCTGCTCTATGGGACAGTAAAAACGTACACCATAAAATTTTTCCGTTATGTTTAGTGCTAGATTTCCTGCGTGATTATTTCTGCGATGTCGC
Source organism: Cosmia trapezina (assembly GCA_905163495.3). NCBI lineage: Eukaryota > Metazoa > Arthropoda > Insecta > Lepidoptera > Noctuidae > Cosmia > Cosmia trapezina. The sequence goes on along the minus strand of LR991032.1, from coordinate 20,800,686 downwards.
CTTGTTTCGTGGCCGCGCGAGATATCGCTGCCTGATCGCCCCGCGGCGCGTCGCCCCGCTGCCGCCATCGCTCGGCCATCGCAAGTTTCGTGACCGCAGACTTACTTCGTTTGCGCTTAGCGTCCTTTCTGTCAATTTTTTTCTTTTTGCTCGGCTCCTACGAGACCTAGCGTGATGTTAAATAGCCTATATCCTTTCGCATCGCCTGCCCGCGCTATTACTTCGTTTGCGCTTAGCGTTCCTTCTGACTTTTATTTATTTTTGCTCGGCTCATAAGCCCCTAGCGAGATGTTAAATAGCCAATAGCCCTCCTCAAGAATTGGGCTATAAAATGCAAAAAGATTTTTTCAAATCCGACCGGGAAAAAAACAAACACTGCCGCTTTATTCTCCGACAATATTGAAATAATAAATCGAGAGGGTCATCAATCCGTGGAATATCTCGCAATTCAGTCAATATACGTATTTGCACAACGCCATCTATGGGTAAATGGATAATACGTCCGCACTAAGCATGTTCTATGCTCAAGAGCGTTATGAATGAAAGTTATTTTGCGTTTTAGTACTTATTTTGATGTTATCTCCGTAACTGTATGACCAATCGACATACTGTTAACGTGCAACGCAGACGACAGACTATCCGTGGCGCACTTTATATATGCAGTAACGCAATCCGTGTCATTCTGGCAGATCGCGCCGCGCCGCGCCACACAAAAGTGCGCGAAAAAAATAGAGCGTTTGCTTCAACACGCGCTAACGCAGACGGCGAACACTTTTAGTATCGCACAAAGTCTGTCGTCTTCGCTGCACCTTAAGTGGGGGACATAACGACTTTCCTACAGTTCGGCGACAGAATGATCGAAGATGTGTGTCGTGTGTGTTGAGTCTGGCAGTGGCGGCGTTAGACCAAACATGGACGTGGGCGACATCAGCTTTGCGAGGCCTCTTTAATTTCCCAGTCGAAAGAAAAACGTTAATTTTAATGAGCTGAATACAAAAACAAAAACCACAATCTCTCAATCTCACAATCTGAGCTGATACAAATGTATCAGTAGGTAGCTAGGTACAATGACGTAGGTATATGAGTTTTATTGCTAATCAAATGATGACAAAAATGACATAAACAAATACTTGACAATTAAAATAGACGAACCTTTCGGCTTTCAGCCTCACAAAATTTTTTCAAGATTATGTCTTATCTAACACCAGCCGCTAAGTATTTCTAATGCAGAAAAGTTTGTGAAGTACGATGCAGGAGCGAGCGAAGCCAGACCGAAAATTTTAGTACCCCGCCTCGGAAAGGTAATTATAGATTTCTTTTGACCATATATGGATACATAAATAGGAGATACTTTGTCGTTGATGACTTATGCAGAAGGGTTTGAGTACGAGAAGAATATGGAGCGAGCGAAGCGAGCTCGAAAATTTTAGCACCCAGTCTCAGATGTTCTTCTTTTGAACATTATTAAAAAAATATAAGTCATTTGGTCGACCTATGCAGAAAAGTTTGAAACGAAGGTTTACGATGCAAGAGCGAGCGAAGCGAGCTCCAAAATTTTTGCATGTTACGTTGATAATAATATTTTGTATACATAGGGGGGCCTCCAACTACAAACTGCCTTTTTGTTACTTAACATGTTTTGACCATGTTTGAGATTTGATTAAAAAGTACCTACTTCTCGAGAGTTGGGGCCCCCAGTGACCGGGGGCCGAGGGTTGGGGATATAAACACGAATAATTAAACTTTTAATAACTTGCAAAAATCTTTTGGGGATTCCTCGCGAAAGAAACGCAACGCCAGCAAATGTTGCTAGACTAAAAAAAAAATAAATGAATTTGGTATGTCAATAGTATTCTGTACATAACGTTTTATAACGAGTAAAATTTTTTCACGGCTTTTAAGTACCTAATGCATAAAGCTTCGAGGCGCGAGGCCCTTCAGACCGCGAGGCCGTAGGCGGTCGCCCACGTCGCCCACGCCTTACGCCGCCTCCGAGTTTGCGTACAATCCGCGACGGACTTTTTGTGTGCCATGCAGACATTTTGTGCGCCACAGACTGGATCGCACGTGTGTCGTCTGCGTCTTATCTTCCAAATAAGTTATTTTATGATCACAGGGGCATTGTGATCATAAAATAACTTATTTTGATTAGGATTAATATTTTGCTGTATTATGAACGGACGGACCAGATTGCCATACATTGTTTTCAATTTTAAACAACCGTTTAGGCAGTAGACCAGGGCCAAACGGCTCAAAATATCGTAAAAAAAAAAAATTCTTAGCAGTATACGAGTGATCGGAAAATTTAGTTGATGATGTAAATAACGAAGAAAAAATAGTCCAGACTCTGAAAAAGTTCTGGAAGAGGGGTGGGGGGGTAATATATACGGTTTTAGGGGTTTGTACTCGTTTTTTCCGATTTGCGGCTAAACTATACATCCTATCGAAAAAAGTTAAATGTAAAAGTGGTAGATAATATAAAAGTCTTTAACTTTCATCTCATACCCATAACCTCAAAATTATCGAGAAAAACGCAAAAAACCGTTTTTTTTTGTTTTTAATTTATAACTATAGCAAATATTATTATTTTTTCATCAAAATTGGTGAAAATGTTCTTTTTTGTGTTTTAAACAAGCCCAAATTTTTTCAAAACGAAATATTTATTTGTCGATGTTATAAGAAGAAAATACAAAAAAATGACCTTATTTACAATCGAAAAATTTGGTTAGTAAATCTATATATATAAAACAAAGACGGGTTTGTTACAACACTTATAACTAGAGATCGGCTGGATCAATTTTCATGGTTTTTGTTTCGTTGGATTTGTCTCCGCCCTGAATAGCAGAATACATTTTAAAAACAATGAAAACTTAACGAATACATAATTATGAAAATGAATCATTTTCCATTTAATTATGTTCCTTTGTTTCGTACCTGTCAAACATTTGTTTTCCTCCTGTCATCCTGTCAAATACTGTGATTGACATTTATGCATGCGTTCAGAAATGTATTTTGTGTAAACTATTTCAAAAGGGTGAATAAACTTTTGTCTGTATTTTTTTTAAAGAATTAAAAAGGTTGAAAAGTGTATTAAGCAGATTTGAATAGAAGTTCCTCAACGGGCGAGGGGTGGTTGTAATTAGAGAGTGAATGAAGGGGAGAGGAAGGGGAGGTATGGTGAGGAGGGAGAGGGGAGGATGCTGGAAGGAGGAGAAAGGGGCAGGAGTTGGTGAGGAGAGGAGGAAGACCTGGTGAGGTGTGAGGGGGAGGAAAGGGGTTGGTGAGGGGGAGAGGGAGGGTCGGGGTGGTGAGGGAGAGAAGGGGAACGGGAAGTGGGAATGAAAAGAGTTAATCGTTATATTCAGTCATTTTTTGCTGACACGTGTTTGAAGTACTTAATTTTTTTTTAAATTCTCTTTCTGTATGTATTATTTATCATAATAAAATACTTTTTTATATCTATCTGTATTTTTATTTTGTATCATTGTATTACGTTCATCAAAGCCTAAATTAGTTCAGCTAAAAGGTAACACGACATTCATTGACTGTTAGGCGGTACGAAGTTCGCCGGGTCAGCTAGTTTTAGATAAATTAATGACCTTTACCAGTGCTCATTTTTTTCGTTGAAATCTCAGCTTTCATATGGAATTAAAATATAATATTGTTTAAGTAGTACAAAAATATCGTTAAAAAAGCGAACAAACGAAAAAACTACTTTCCAATAATCGATTTTTCGAAAATCGAAAATCGAATGTAATTCATATAAAGCGTTACTTCTTATGAAATACTCTGTTATTCAAATAATTTACATATACTTAACTATTCTCGGCTTTCAGAATTCCGAAAATATTGTTCAAATCGGAATTAAATAGGTAAAAACTCTAAAAACACCAAGGCTGTGAACTGAGATTTTTTAAATTATTTATTGTTATTCGTAAGTATTTACAAATTATCACTTTTAATACTTGTCTTATACCTGATTATAAAATACAAAAATTAAAAGTAAAATAATTTTATTGAAAATATTTTTTTCTTCGTGGGCCCTTCTTCATCGCCAGAACTCACCAATTATAAGAGAGGTAAGTACTCATATTTTTCATAGATATAGCTAATTAGTAGAAATAAAATACATAGGTACCAACAACACAAAAATTATTAGGCAGAATAGGTATTTTTCATTGCCATTCCATTTAAATAGACAATTATTTTTTTTTATTTTTATTTGCTTGTTTTTTATAATTTCCTCGCATTACTGATGAAAAGTAGAGTGAACTCGGGTGTACGTGATTACTTACATCCTATGTTTAACAAATCGAATGTCTATTTCGATGCTTTGAAAGCCGAGAATAGTTAGGTCCATGTAAATTACTTGAATAACAGAGTTTTTCGTAAGAAATAACGTTTTTGATGAATGTAAATGTTTATTATCATTTCCATTCGATTTTCGAAAAATCGATTTTTAAAAGTAGTTTTTTCGGTTATTTGCTTTTTTAACGATATTTTTGTACGTAAACAATACCGCTAATGTGAGCGCGGGAACTTCTATTACCAGAAAAAAAAAGTAGTACCGTGCGCATGGTTACCAGAGTTCCCAAGCTAAAATTTGCGCGGGAGGTTGGATATTTGACTCTGTGGCTTCGGTATTATGCCGAATACACACAGGGCATGTTATTCGACTATTTGGGTATGAAATTCCCCACATTTCGATATATGACAACCCCAAAAGCATTTATCGTCTATTATTAAAAAAAATATTTTTTCACTGTCAGTTGTTTACGTTAGTGCGGCGGTGTGCGTGCGAAATATGTACGTCGCTGTCGGAGGACCCAAAGAAAACCAAAATGATTTCTAACTAAGTTTAATTAGAGAAAAATTACAATACTTTAATATTATAAAATAGAATTCCTATTCCGATCGATGTTAGATACAGAATGAATCATTATTACTTATTTTAGAAAAAGTTACATGAATCCGGTAAGCAGGGCATTGTATGACGTGCGTCACTATGCGATGTCAGCGTTTCGAGGCGCGCGTGTCGGCTGTTTCTATGCGCTGTATGTAGGTTAGTGCACTCTTGTCGTTTAGGTATTGGCAGATACTATAACATCTCCACCGTCAGATCAACAATTATTTTTGAAGTTTGAACTGAGAAAATATTGTTGACTTCGGAATTTCAGGTGCTCCAGGCTCTGCATAAATCTTGTCTCCTGTAGATTGTTTCTCGGCTCCAGACTTCGATTTCCTACAGTGTCTTATAACGATGAATGTACCGAGTGCAAGTGTACTGGATAGTACGACGTAGAACGGAATCGTTGTATGGTATAAGTATTCGGATGGTAAAGATTGCACCCGTAGAGGAGGCTGTGACATTACTTTGTATTGAGCATCGTGTAGTTTAGTAAGATCAATCGAGTTGAGGTTGACTTGTACTGGTTCCGGGTGACCTTCAGTGTTGTAGTTTAGCTTCGTAATTTTGATTGGTTGTCCTTCCACATGATCATTGAGATTAGTGATGGTGAACGCTGTGGTGTACAGGAAGCAATTCACGGGTATAATGGCCAAGTAAGTGCCATTCAATAGGGTGTATTCCTCTTGTCCGCATAAGGTATGTATTCGCGTTGTATTGGGAAACGATATGACGTAATGCTTCTCATCTAACTCTTCCATAGCTATTTTTGATAATGATATGGTTACGATTTCGCAGCTTCCACCGAGGGTCTGGTCCATAATAAGTTTCTGTACACAGTCTGGGTCTTCGTGTAGCTGGTGACTCGTCGTTTTTCCGCAGAGATACCAGTTGTTATACTTCGGGCATTCAGCCTCTATATACACATAACCTTTCCTGCTTGTTGCAATCAATGGATTAGGAGGGATAAGGGCTTGCCTAAACTTGTTGGGGGCTATTGACAGTTTATAGAGGTCGTATGTTTCTGTAGCGAATATCGGAAATTTAAATATAATTACTATTTGACTGCCTGAATAATAATATCCCGGTTTAATAATATCATAGTATTCTCTAAGTTCTAAATCTATTACCTTATCTCTACCGTAGATTTTAACTAGTCTGTCGATCATATGCCGTAAAACTTCTATGCTAATCATAGAATGATGTACGCTTGAGCTGTGAATGAATGCCAGCATGTTCTCCACTCTCACTAACTCGTTTAGTACCTTATCTAGGTTTTCAGCTAGTATAGTTAAACACTGTCCGAATTTTGCAAATCTTATAAGGCTATAATCTTGGTGAGCGTTTCTGTCTAATAATAATTTTAGTGTATCATTAATTTTAACCTGGTTAGCTACTAATTGGCTAATAATATCGGAATGTTGGGCCATCCATTCCTTGCTGAAACTGATATGGTTATTTAGTTCCTCAGTGGTTTTGTAACTATTTTCCTGAAGGATTTTGATAGTATTATCGTATCTGACCGCATCTGAGTAGTCCAAATTTCCTGTGACGCTTTTTATTATAGAGCCTAGACCATCGATGAGACCTCGCTTTACACTACCTGGTTTTAACGTTTCTAGTTGGCGTGCGACGCATTGCAATTTTTCCGACAGATAGTCTAATTGAACTTCATACAACATATGCGTGTTATTATCTAATTTTAGCCTAGAGTTGTCTAACTGATCTTGTAACATTCTAATATTTAAGTCGGTGTCCCTAGTTTGAATATACTGCAGGAAGGTATGATAATGGGTTATAAGTTTGGTTGCACCAAGCCGAAAGGGTAGTATTCCCGGGCCATCGTCCAGACTTTCAAGTGTTATCTTCTGGTTTGTTTCCTGGGCTGCTGTCAAATGAGCAGTCAGGACCAGTAGCACCCTGTAACAATAGAGCGCTTTTGGGTACTCTTTTTAGCCGACTTTTAGCGACGGGACCTCGCTTTTTGGATGTATATATGTGTATAGGTAGGTTGGCTAAAACGGTGTCATGAGTATATCTAGGGGCTAGTTTTTGACGGCTCGCTAAAGGGTTACTGACAAAAACACGTTGTTGCGGCTGATACTCGATTTCGGGCTCGCGAGCTTTGTTCTGGTTTTCTATAATTTTAGTGCGGGTTGCGAGGGAAGATTCATTTATTACGTTGTAGACTAATTGAATCTTTTCTTTATGGTTTTGCATGTATTGCTGTGAGAGATGTTTAGTTAGATCTACATCAAAGGGGTCTCGCGGATCGAAGTGTCCGGTTATAATATCAAATGGTCGACATTTTGTAAAACTATGTATTGTGCTGTTGTATGCTAAAATCGCATAGGAGACAAGGTTGATTACGTCATCGTCTTTACGGGTTAGTTTTAAGATACGTAAATGTTCTAATAAGGATGAGTGAAAACGTTCCACAATCCCATTGTCGTTAGGGGCATGCGGCAGAGTTTTGTGGTGAATTATTTTATGCAAGTTAATGAATTCGTTAAATAATTGGTTGGTGAATTCCGTACCATTGTCCGATACGATGGTTAAAGGCAGACCATGGTGTGTGCAAAATTTCAGTAACGCCTGTAGGACACTAACGGCTGTACCATCTCGTATGTAATAAGCTTGTGCGTATTTAGAAAATACGTCTACGATTGTTAGGTATTTTTCATTTTGGATTGTTAACAGATCTATATGAACAGTATCAAATGGTTTGGTGGCGGGGGGTACTATATTAAAACATTGTTTAATGGGATGACGGTCATACTTTGCTTGTCCACAGATAGTACAATCGTTGATGAACTTTGTTATCTCATCTTTCATTTTTGGCCAGTAGTAACGCTCCGAGAGGGCTAAATAGCATTCGTTTATTCCGCGGTGGTTTGTTTTACCTTCGTGGTAATGTTTAATGATCTCCTGTTGCTTTAAATATTCCTTAACGTTCTCAACCTCTCTTTTAGCTAAAACGAGGTTCATTGACGAACTTTTAAATTTATCTTGAATGATAGGTATTATTCTGTACATTGCCAGAGGGGGTTTTATAAGTAACGCAGTTTTAACCTTAGGGTTTACGTATTCTTTAATGATATTGATAATGTCCGATTCTAAATTTGATTGAGATGCCTGGACGGCCGTTCTGGTATGAGTATCAAAGGGTTTAGATGCCGTGGGGCGTTTTTTTATATCACCAACTACCGTTATGCAAATTTGTCTATGAAACTTGTTTAATGGCTGATCAACAATCGGTATTTCAAGAATAGGGTTTTCTTGATTGGTATGGGCTGACACTGTAGACGAGTTATCTATTGAAGCTGGACGTTCAGAAGCATTTACCACCATAGAACAGGTTTCTTCGTTATGTATTTGGATACGGGAGAGAGCGTCCGCATTTGTGTTAGTTGAACCCTTTTTGTATATGACAGTGTAGTTGTACTCGGATAGTTTTAGCTTCCATCTGGTTAGTCTAGAGTTGGGCTCCTTCAGGTTCATAACCCATTGGAGTGGCTTATGATCCGTGATGATCTTAAATTTCCTTCCGAACAAATACGGTCTAAAATACTTTGTGGCCCAAACTATTGCAAGGAGCTCCTTTTCAATTGTGCTGTAGTTTATTTCACTCTCATTGAGAGTGCGGGATGCGTAACAAACAGGTTTGTCCGCGCCGACAGTCCCTTGTGATAGAATAGCACCTAAAGCGACGTTAGAAGCATCAGTAGTTAGAATGAATTCTTTGTGGAAGTCGGGGTACTGTAGGATCGGATCGTTAGTTATTAGGGCTTTACATTTTTCGAAACTTGCGGTGTACTCAGAATTAATTGTTACCTTTCTTCCTTTTTTTAAACATTGTGTTAGAGGTTTTGTTACCCGCGCAAAGTCCGGAATAAATTTCCTATAATAGCCTACTAGACCGAGGAATTGTTTGATTTCTCTGGGGGTAGTTGGAACAGGATAGTTTTGGATAGCGGCGATTTTATCCGGATTTGGTTTGATACCTTCTCTACTTATGACGTGACCTAAATAAGATGTTTCTAGTTTAAGGAACTCAGATTTGTCTAACTGAATTTTAAAATTTGACTCTCTTAATTTTTTGAATACCTTTTCAAGGTTGATTATGTGTTCTTGCAGGGATGTGCTGAATACGACGATATCGTCCAAGTAGACCAGGCAGACCGTGTTCTGAAGGTCCTTGAGGACATTGTCCATAACACGTTGGAATGTTGATGGCGAATTTTTCAACCCCATGGGCATTCGTAAAAACTCGTAATGACCATTCTCCATATTAAATGCGGTCTTGGGAATGTCAACGGGGTCCATCTCAACCTGGTAAAATCCGCTTGCAAGGTCAAGAGTTGTAAAATATTGACAGTTCCCTAGCTTATCTAAAACGTCATTAATGTTCGGTATGGGGTACTTGTCGTCGTGGGTTTTTTCGTTTAATTTTCTAAAATCAACTACTAGACGCCACTTGGCTTTCCCTGAAGCGTCTGCCTTCTTTGGGACGACCCAGATAGGCGAGCTCCAGGCAGACTCCGACGGCCTTATAATACCCTGCTCTAACATTTTGCCTATCTGATCTCGGACTTCATCTCTATGTATGTACGGGTATCGATAGCTTTTTGTATAAATGGGAATTTCGTCGGTGGTTCGGATACGGTGTTTTATTTTGTTAGTAAATGTTAGTGCCTCTCCGTCTATATAAAAAATATCAGCGTATTTTCCGCATAAAGTTTCCTAATTAATACGTTCTTCGTCATTAAGGTGGTCTGTACGCAAACGTGCTACGACGTCATTCGCTCTAGCTGACGTGTGTTTGATATTCGTATGCTGAATATCGTAAGATTGCTCGGTACGCATGCACTGAATGTTATAAGTCTCCGCTTGTACGGCACGATCCATTGAGAATATTAAGTCATGTGAAGTTGGGTTAATAACTTCCAAAAATCCACGATTATTCTTTACTGTAGTTAAACAATCTCTAATAATACAATTCGCTATAGCCTGCTCAGAAATTAACGCATCGCCGTCATGTAAGTTGATCGGTAGCCTCAGTATTTTTGATGAGTTAGCTGGTATGACGTCCTCGTATAAGTTTATGTTACGCGAGTTGTACATTCTAATTTTATTAGTAGAATTACGAGCTATTAACAATTTATCTTTAAGATCGATTTTGGCTTCCCATTTTTCCAGTAGGTCTAATCCTATAAGCCCGTCGAAGTATTCATGAAACTTGTAAATGAATAATTTAATATCATCATGCTCCTGAAATTCAGTAAAAGTGGGGATGGTTATGGAATAGTTATTTCTTGTTGTAGCGTGTACATTTGTGACTTCAAAAGGATCGAAGTTTAAAGGGAAACTATGGAAGTATGTTCGAACAGCTTCCGGGCTAATGAACGATTGATTTGCGCCCGTATCAATCAGTAATCTTAACGGTGGTTGTAAGATCTGGATGAATGGAAGCTGTCTTTGTGTATGTAAGTTTAATTCTATTTTGAGTTGTCTGATTTCTCGCGCTTCTGAAAATCCTTTTCATTACTGGATTTAGGCGTAGATGGTTCAGGTTCGTTAGTTACAGTGACCGGGTAACCTACAGCAAAATTTTCAGAATTTAAATCAGTGCCTGCGCAATACGTCGGTTCTATGTTATAATATTCCGGGTTTTCTAGGTAGCAACTAAAGTCCGGTTCAATAAAATATTCTGGATAATAGTAGTACTGGCCACCGTCATCTAAACATACATTCATGTTCATTTCTTTAGTCTTAAAGTAATTAGATGGAGGCGGGTTTCCATTGGTACGCCAGTCATAAGTTGCTGATGGACCAAACGACGGCCTTTCCTTAGTAATATAATGGCTAACACCACTCATAGGCTTAGGCCCAGAGTTTTGTGGAATGATTCGCGGTTGCATTTGGAAATTATTGTTGAAACGATTGTAGTTAGGCGGAGCTGCACGGAATATTTGCTGCGTATGCGACATCGGCGCGCGATACATTTGTTGCGAATGCGACGGCATTCCGGAGGCGTTCCCAAACGGGATAGGCCGGTTGACTTGAAAATTTGGTCTCCATGTCTGCAGTGGCTGACATGGCTGGCCCCGTTATTTTATTTAAAATACCGTTAATTAGGCATAGTTTAGCCAAAGCATTGTCCGGGTTATCTCCTAAATACTCAGAAGCAATTTGATCACAAAGATATATAAATCTTGGCAAGACGTGTGGATTACCGTCGAAATCTGGTACTAAACGCAAAGTCTTAAAAATCGTATCGGGATCGGACATTATGACCGGCTCAAAACTCTCTAAGCCCAATGAATTCTCTAAACTACTATTAACCGTAGTTTCTAAACCTACTCCGATATCTCTATTCAAGTCTATATCTATCCTACGTGCTAGCCTAGAGCGCGTAGGCCCTTCGGGGGTAGATTGCTTAGGGTGAAAAATGATTGCAACTAAGATAAACTACTGTAGGTAAAGAGGGAGGAATTGAAAGCAACTCACAGAAACGATTGTCAGTGTACTTACATAAGCAGCTGCATTTCGGTACCTCTGGGATCGATGTCTAGATTTCTCCTCCGCGCAGGACGTCAGGTTCTTGTTCAGGATACTCGGCGAACACGATCGCTCACGACGGCGGTAGCGAATTAGCGGGACGATATTCGATATCAGAATAGCTCTATCTGCTTAACTCGAGACGCCTCGAGTATCCTACCGGCTGCGCCAAATATGTACGTCGCTGTCGGAGGACCCAAAGAAAACCAAAATGATTTCTAACTAAGTTTAATTAGAGAAAAATTACAATACTTTAATATTATAAAATAGAATTCCTATTCCGATCGATGTTAGATACAGAATGAATCATTATTACTTATTTTAGAAAAAGTTACATGAATCCGGTAAGCAGGGCATTGTATGACGTGCGTCACTATGCGATGTCAGCGTTTCGAGGCGCGCGTGTCGGCTGTTTCTATGCGCTGTATGTAGGTTAGTGCACTCTTGTCGTTTAGGTATTGGCAGATACTATAACATGCGTGAGTCATTCAAGTGTTTTTATTGTATTTTAGTGATTTCTTCTTGAAAACCGGATAAAAAACTGTTTGTGAGTGTTAACAATATTATAGGCATAAAGGATTACTGCAGGATTGAAGTGGGTAAGTGCTCCAAGTACTTTATTTTTGATTGTTACTTCCGTAGGTACGTCTCGGTAATGGTTAGTTATTGTTTCGCGTGATGACTCATTCTAATAAGAATCTTATTAGATTCTTGTTTTAATCAGTTAAATGTTATTATTTATATGAATAGTGTGTTAATTGGTAAAAAAAATAAGATATACTTCAAAATTTCTACGTATACGATAAAATTAGGAAAAAATAGTTAGTCCGGGGTCCAAACGGCGCGCGCGTCAACAATGTTGTCTCACCAACTTCGTATGGTTGTAAATACTAAATATTGTACTATGCAATGTGGTTTTGTATTTTTTTTTATGTTAAGAATATTCACACCATGCATTTTAAACCATAAAACATATAGGTCATCGCTTGTTTTTTTTAACTACAACCATTTATTTGAAATCGTAGTATAATATTCCATAAGTTCATGTTTATCATTTAAATGCATTTATTTACACTAGTTCCATTTAAATACAGTACAGTTAAGTATTTAGCGGCAAAGAACAGCTCTCCAGTGATAATAAACACTTGCCGACCCTTCGAACAAACAAAGCCATAAATCTCGATTGTTTACGACGCGGCCGGCGACCACCCACCGCGCGGCGATGACGTAATCGGCCCAAGCAGTCCAAGTGGGTTTTTCCTAAGTGACGCGCTAGTTAGCGGTTATATTTTAATTCCATGTGAAAGGTGAGATTTCAACGAAAAAAATGACCACTGATAAAGGTCATTTATCTAAAATTTACTAACCAAATTTTTCGATTGAAAATAAGGTAATTTTTTTTTTGTATTTTCTTCATAAAACATCGACAAATACATATTTCGCTTTGAAAAAATTTGGGCTTGTTTGAAACACAAAAAAAAACATTTTCACCAATTTTCATGAAAAAATAATAATATTTGCTATAGTTATAAATTAAAAACCAAAAATACGGTTTTTTGCGTTTTTCTCGATAATTTGAGGTTATGGGTAATAAATTAATAATGTATGAGAACAAAGTTAAAGATTTTTTTATTATCCACCACTTTTACATTTAACTTTTTTCGATAGGATGCATAGTTTAGCCGTAAATCGGAAAAAACGAGTACAAACCCCTAAACCCGTATATATTACCCCCCACCCCTCTTCCAGAACTTTTCCGAGTCTGGACTATTTTTCCTTCGTTATTTACATCATTAGCTAAATTTTCCGACCACTCGTATACTGCTAAGAATTTTTTTTTCCTCAAACAGGATTTCCGACTTGCTAGACAAAAATTGTGATAGCTCGGCTAATATGTATGATATAATAATATAATTTATAGCCTATTATAGCACTCAGAAATAATGTAGCTTTCTACCAGTGAATTTTTTTTTAGAATTGGGTCATTAGTTTCGATTACCCCCTACATACAAACTTACAAATTTTACCTCTTTATAATATTAGATTAAACTTATACCTACTTCGTGGGAGGCGCCTTTCCCTTTCCCTTCCTGGTCGTCACTTCGGCTCGTTCTGCTGCTACCAGAAACAAATAATAAATTAGAAATGTGGTCATCATTATGCGGACTACAGATGTGGGGGTGCACGCGCGCACAGGGCCTTCAGATGTGGATGTGCACGCGCGCACAGCAAAACCCTCAAAATGCAGCGGCACAGGTTCGACGCGGGAAGTTATCGAACATAAAAAGAGCACAATAAAGGACATGGTCTTTTTTGGTACTTTATTATGAGAAAATCTAACCACTGTAAAGAAAATCATCACAGATAATACTTCACAATAGACTACCTAATCTCAAGTTTCGAGCTGGAAATTGCCTGCATTTTCGAGAAAATAATTTAGAAAGATTGCGCTGTGTAGCCCGCGAAATTCAATTTTTTTTTGGGTTTTTTGTATATAAATACATGTTTTATTGCCGCGTATCATACTTTGATCAAGATACAACCTGACACGGACCTGCAGATTGCAAAAAACTCAAAAAGAAATTGAATTTCACGAGCTACCCTGGCCTTTTCGCCTTAAGATTATGAAGCGTGGTACTTTATTCAAATGGAACGCAACCACAGATTATGTTGTACACACGGCTACACATCAAGCTATACATTTCCAGTTTACACTGACCTCTCATTGTAAGGAAATCCTACACAATGCGAGATCAGCTTATACTGGAAATGTATAGCTTGATCTGTAGCCGTGCGTACTATTCGGAAAATTGTATTGTCTTGTGACTGATAATAGGTAGGAGATGAGGAAATAAAATTAAAAAACAATACTCAAGTATTTTTTAAAATGTGTATTTATTAATCAAAATCCTCTTACTAATATTCCATCTAAAAAAGGTGCAGGTGGAGAAATATTGTCTTGAACTCTTGATTGACCGTGCCCATCCCAAATACCAAACAATAGTAACAACATGAGCACAACTACAACAATCCTCCTGCCTCCTCCTCTTGCCTATACCTAATGCAACTACAATAGTAAGCACAGAATATGCTCTCTTTTATTTATTTATTTATTGGGTACACCAACAGCAGTACATAAATTGAAATTAAACAAGTAGAAGATAATAAAAATACTGGTATGTATGCCTATTACAGGTATACACAGAATTGACCACAAAACAACAACGTAATTAACTTAAAAAACTATAAAAACTTATGAACACATAACTTAAAATAAAATATGACGGTAGCCATATTATTTAGCAGCTACGAGAGACGGCGACTAGATGGCGCTAGTGGAACTTGCACCAGACGCATTTGGCTTAAAGGACTTGAAGTCAGTCAGTAAAATATAGTGACGTTTTCCCACCACTAGCGATCGCCTTTATAAGGAGCTGCGCTGTGGAGTCGGGGGGCATTTCGTACGGATGCGTCTTGGAGCACGGACCACTGTCTCTCGACGGCCAGTACTGCCCGGTTATTGGATGTGGAACACTGTCTCTGACATTCAGTACTGCCCTATGTGACCGCCTTCAGTACCATTATTGGTTATTTAATTAATTTTATATTGTTTCTATGTTTCTATATTTTCTGGATTGATAACTGATTGTTCAATTTAATTAATTTGTGTATTGCCATATCTGAGTTCTATTTCTGATGTATGGGCTAATCCTACAAATATATACAATTATAATTCAATATTAAAATAGCAGTTCAAAGTAGTAGTATAAATACATTAACAAAAAAGAAAGATATAAAATGTTGTCACGGAAGCCGGAAGGTACCTATGAGTGTGGGTTAGTCTAAGATTTAATATCAATATGAATTACAAAATAAAGTATGATTATTTATTGGTTAATTTATACACTCCCGTACCTCAGAGACTGATCTTTTAAACTTGTTGAGTGTTACACCGTGTAAGTCGGTTTCTGACGACTTACAAAAGTTGTTGTAATTTCTGCACATTCGGACCAAGGGAGCGTTGAGACCAAGATTGGATTTGCAGAAAGGGATATGGATAATCTCTCTTGCCAGTTATTTGACACCGTGTCCAATAATTTACAGTGTTAGTGTAAAGACAGTGGCAATCTTTTAAGGGTTCATTGTACATCAGCTGTTCAGTACATTTATGTTCGCATAATTCGTCAAAATGAACAGCTGAATTTTTTTTCACGATTTGAGGTGTGGTCCCATAATAAAAGTTGTTCACAATGACGAGTACAGTGACCCGAGTCCGACTGCGGTTATGTGATCTTATCCTGTCTCTAATCAAGACGGGCTCACTTGCGGAGATACCTGGTACACGAACAACATTTAACTCTGTAAGTAATCACTTCTACCAAATAATAATAAATAATAAACCATTTATTTTCAGGTAACAAAGACCAATAGATACATACCTTAACCTAATCATAAATAATAACATAGTAACAATTTTGTTAGTAAATAAAACTTATTAACTATGTTAGTTTCACTTATTTGCACTAAGTGTTTGTGCGTTCCGGTGGCACTTGTCCGCCGAAGCGGTGGAATACCACATCCTGCGACCAAAAGCTTTCATCCATCACCAAGTGCAGGTAGCATGTTGGTATGCGCACCACAAACGCCTTAAAGTTGACGTTGCGATGTGACTCCAGCAGCTGTACTCTCGGCGCGTACTTCAGCCTTTGGCGCACGTACGTCACGATGTTCTCCGCATTAGTGGTGTAGTGGAGGTGGGAAATATTCACCGGAGTATTCGGCTTCGCAGCACGCAATTTTTCGTTGGGCTACGTAGGAGCCTTGCCGCAGCTGTTCTTACAGCTACTCTGTCGCACCGTCACGAAGCCGTCATCATCAGCCCGGCCTGTTTCCTATAAAGGCCCGGGCTCTGCCGGGGGAGCAGTAGGAAAGTTCACAGTAACCAACGGGTCAGATGGTCGCGTAGTTTGGGCAGCGCTACGGGTAGGAGCTGCGGGGACGGGACAATTTGCTCGGATATGTTCCCCTTAGCGTGTTACCGAGCTTGTTTAATTTGATAAATGTTCCCAAACAAAATACGGACTTTATCTATCGTGACCATAGATATTTTATATTTCTACGATAGTGACAGTGACAGTGACATCTAGCTTTTTTCAAATGTCATTCAACGCAGCGCGTTCCTAATTACGTTGAATGCATTCTCAAGTATATCTGCTGCAAAGCACAAACATGTAGGTAGGTACACCTTGTTTTTCATTTTTATTTACTTTTCACTTTTCCTCATTATTTTTCTTTGCGTAACCATTCTTATGACTTTGATTACTAAAAATGTGTTTCATTACAACCATCCTCATAATTAATCATTAGCGCTGCGGTATGTATAGGAACGTAAAACATGGTGTTGCCAAAATCAACCTGTGTTGCATTGTGAACTTCAAAATCCTACCAAGCGTATTTTAAAAATGAAAATCTTTATTTTGCAGGATATTTACGTGACTAAGATATAATTTATCCCTACTATATTTTATCCCCTTCCGATTAATACCATATAACCTGTGGTTGCGTTCAATTTGTACCACTCCATAGTATTTCAGTTTTCTCCTTTAAGTAAAAACAACAAACCTTTGCTTGTTGATGGCCCTGTTTCTACTTCCCAATCTACTTCCCAATGTACTTCCCAAGGTCGCAATTTTTTTGGTGGTGGTGTTACCGGTGTCCCCGGCTGAAGCGGACACGGATTTCGGTGTGGCGACCGTTTTTTTCTGTAAAATATTTGAAAGTATGACAAAACATACGCAAAATACGCGCATTGTCGTGGAGTTGCGGATACCAGCCCGTATTACCTAACTAAGTATGACAAAACAAGTCAATTTGCCACAAGTTAATTAAAAAAAAAAAACATACCTCTTCTGCTTTCGCTCCGGGGCATCAGGCATCAAAAACCGGGCTGCTTGCTTGGCTTCCCGCAGCTCAAACAGCCGGGCTTTTACTTCAGCTGAGAGTTTTTTTTGTTGTTTCTTCTCAACTGTCCTAATACCCCAGTACTTTTTTAAATCCTCCGACAGGGTGGAGCTAAAAGAAAATAATAATAAAATAATACTTATAAACAACAATCACATTGTAGAGACAAATTTTGAATAGTATACATACGTAGAGGGCTGAACAGCCCAATCTTGCGGGTCTTCCACAGGACCTTCATCCATAGGAACTGGAAGAACCCTAAAAAAGTAACATAACTTTAGAATTTATTCCTCGATGGCAGTGGCACACATCATTAAATTATTTAGGAGCAATGAAGCAACATACATTCCCTCATCGCGCAGGGCAGCACCTCGTGATCCACGAGCTCTACCTCGTGAGCCACGAGCAGCACCTCGTGAGCCACGAGCAGCACCTCGTGAGCCACGAGCAGCACCTCGTGAGCCGCCACGAGCCCGTTCATTCTTAGTAGACCACTTATCCATACGGCTAATAATCAAACTGCAATGTAAAAAAAACAAAGAAAAACCACTTTCTCCATGGGACCTAGATTGTAATCTAGAAAAAATATCAGCTGTTTCATAAAAAGCTTCAATACCTATTCAACTTCTGGCAAATTTTATCTCGATCACGATGTTGGTCCCTTGGAGAAAGTTGTTCAGTTTGGTGGTCAGTAGGGGAAGGTGGGGCAGCCTCATACAGTTTTTATATTTTGTCGTACAGAATTTTCTCTAGTATCAATATCTGTACCGATTCATCAAAAACTAATAGTCTTGCTATCTGACTTTATATCAAAAATATGTAATTTGTGTAAATACACTTGTGCGGCTTTCTGTCAAAGTTAATAAAAAAAAAAAAATGTATGAAAGTGCCCCGCATGTGGGGCACTTTCATACACGCTATGGGGCAGATTCATACCTGTGAAAAAATACACAAATTGAGTGTGAAATGTTTAATTATTTATCAAAATCAAAATATGAAAATACAATATTTTCGGAAACAAAAGCAATTAGCCTATTTGAGCATAAAATACTAAGTAATAACCGAAAAATACTAAGTGAAAAAGAGAATAACATAAATGTAGGTAGTTTTGTTTTTAGAACACTGAATAAACTTAACTAACCTATCAGTCTTTCTGATCAGTCATATCAGTATTTGTTATATTTTTTATTTTTTTATTTATCATATTTTTTTATTTTTGTACATTCATACAGTATGAATGTACCCCGCGTACTGCTGTATGAACCTACCCCATCACAAGAAAATGAAATAAAAAAAATCCTAAAAAAAAACCAACCTTCTAAATCATTATTCACGTACCAATTTACAAACTTGACCCTATTATATTTTAAATAAAATAGTATTGAATAATCTAGAAAACAGCTTACATCAATAAAAATATGTTCAAAGTGAGGTCATAAAATTACTTACACGTGGCCGAATCACTTTCCGTGTCACCGCATCGCGCGTTTCGCACCGACTGCTGTCAAACTCCATGAGCCAACACACTCATAAATAAGCTACGTACACACGCATAGTCGTTCAATTTCTGTGTGCCTAACAATAGATATCTCTAGTGTATGAAGGTGCCCCTTGTATGAAGGTGCCCCACTTCCCCCTACCACACCCATAAACACGCTTATTTTTTATTGTTTACTGTTAGATTCGAGTTCCTGATATTTCAGCACTGTTGCAGGCACCATGACCAATTGATAACAGATAAGCTGAAGTTATTGCGGGTACTGGCGTTTTTTTTATATCGGGAACACGAATCTACTTACATTCGTGTTCCCGATATAAAAAAAAAAACGCCAGTACCCGCAATAACTTCAGTTTATATTTTTAACATATTTTCTTTTATATTTTATTATTATTAAACAGGGTAAATGTTTAGGTCTTTACCTATGAAATTGCCGTTCTGCAGTACTGGCCATTTCAAATCAAAATAATTTTTGTTTGGCTAAGAATTCTAATTTCAAATTAATTTTATTTTAAAAACATGGATTTTTTTTCCAAAAGTAGTCATTTGTTTATTGATTAGTGTTACATTTTCATCGCATTTCAATCTTTTTCGTCATCATGGATACGTTAAAAATTCGAGTAATTATGGAATATGAGTACCGTCGTGGCAGCAACGCGGCACAAGCGGCACGCAACATCAACGACGTTTATGGAGCTAACACTACATACCAACGCACCACCTGTTATTGGTTTGCTCGCTTCCGTTCTGGAAATTTCGACCTGAAAAATGAACCTCGCGGTCGTCCGAAGACTTTGGTCGACAATTACGAATTAAAGACGATTGTGGAAGCTGATGATACACAATCTACGGCTGAATTAGCAGCAGCTTTCGACGTTAGCGTCAAAACAATATTGGTCCATTTGCGTCAAATTGGCAAGGTAAAAAAGCTTGACAAATGGGTGCCCCACGAACTCAATGATCGCCAGCGCGAAGTACGCGTCGAGACGTGCCTTGCACTGCTCAACAGACACACAAATGAAGGAATTTTGAACCGCATTGTTACCTGCGATGAAAAATGGATTCTGTTTGATAACCGCAAGCGCTCAGCAAGTTGGTTGGATCCTGGTTCAGCACCTAAACAATGCCCTAAACGAAAACTTACCCCTAGAAAAGTGATGGTCACTGTTTGGTGGTCTAGCGCCGGTGTGATTCATCACAGCTTCTTACCAAACGGGGTGAGCATTAGGTACTGCAGATGTGTACTGTGATGAACTGAACACAATGATGGAGAAGCTGGCACATCTCCAACCAGCATTGGTCAATCGCTCGTCTCCGCTGCTCCTGCACGACAACGCGCGACCTCATACTGCACAGCAGACGGTCTCCAAGTTGCAAGAACTGGGGTTGGAAGCTCTCCGTCATCCGCCCTACTCACCAGACCTTGCGCCTACAGACTACTACTTTTTCCAGAATTTGGATAACTTCTTGGCGGGAAAAAAATTCAATACCCGAGAGGCAGTACAAAATGCCTTTGAAGAATTTGTTGCCTCCCGACCAGCTGATTTCTTTAAGAAGGGCATCAATAAACTGCCACTGCGTTGGCAAAGATGCATTGATTGCATGGGTGATTACTTCGATTAATACAAATAAAAAATACATGAAAAAAAATCGTTTAAATTTTAACCTATTATTTCTTAGTGTATAAGTTTGGGTTTATTGTGTTTTAAGTCTACCTTCTATCTTAGTATTGTTCCTACCCTACTCTTATGATTTATCCACTTGTATGTCTAGGCTACTTAGCTCAATACACAAATAACGATATTTGGTGTTTTATTGAAGACATAATATTGGCGACGAGTAGAAAACACGACAAAGGAGTGTAAATCAGTGAAATTTCATGAGTTCAATGTGAAAAGTGATAATTGGGACAATTACATCGACAGACTTCAATATTGTTTTGAGGCGAATGGCGTCGTCTCAGATTCGGCTAAAAGGGCAAATTTCTATACAGTGTGCGGTGTACAAGTGTTCGAGACTCTTCTGGCGTTGATTACACCTAAAAAGTCTAGTAAAGTAACATTCAGTGAAATTGAAGAGATCCTAACCAAACATTACAGCCCAAAACCTAATGAGATTTCTGTGTCGTTCAAATTCTATAAGCGCGATCAACTACACAGTGAATCCACCGCAGATTACATAGCGCAACTTAGAAAAATCAGTGCCGGTTGTAACTTTACGGATATGGAAAGGATACTTCGTGATAGATTGGTATGCGGTATGAACAATCACAATTTGCAGTACGAACTGCTAAAGAAAGATAATTTGCGATACCATGACGTAGTGGATGCTATGCTATCGACCGAAAGTGCGGGCAGGGACGCTCGCATGATGCAGAGCGCCTCCGTCGCCGGCGCCGCCGTCAGCTACGACGCGGCCGCAGTGGGCGGCGCGGCGACTTCGCCGCCGTCGAGTGAACCTATGGACGTCAACGCCGTGCAATCTAAAGCAAATGTTCGACTGTGTTATCGATGTGGAGACCGGCACGCGGGCGAATGTCGCTTCGTTAACGCCGTGTGCCACTTTTGTAAGAAGAAAGGTCACATCGAGAGAATATGTACTGCTAAAAAGAAAAGTCGTTCTGAAAAAATTAACTTAGCCGAAAACGAGACTGACGTGCATCTTAATGGCATTTATAACATAGAGAGCACTCGCGTTCCATACGAGGTGAAGCTGCTACTGGACGGCGCGCAGGTCGCGATGGAGGTGGACTCCGGCGCCGCTTTCTCCTTGGTGAACCAGCAGACGTGGGCTGGGCACGCGTGCGCTCGCGCAGCGCTTTGCGCGCGCCAACCGCCTGTGCACGTGGAACAGCTCGCCGGTCACAGTGATGGGACAAGCTCAAGTGCAAGTACAATATAAAGACAAAGTGTGTTTTGAATGTCATTGTAGCTAAGGGTTCGGTACCGAATCTGTTAGGACGTAACTGGGGCCTACTTACTCCCTAAGTCCGTCCGTCTTTCCGTCCGTCCGTTCATCCGTCCGTCTGACATTACAATCCATCAAAACAAGTGTAAAAGTAAAATTTTTGGGACGGGCAAAAACATATCGGCAATAGGGACAACTGGCAAATCATGTTGCCATTCATACTTCGTTCGGGCCCCGAACCAATCATCCGTCCGTAGATGATACAGAGTAGGAAACGCCCGAACCAAGACCGAAACTACGGGCTTCGTGCTTAGGGAGTAGGCCCCCTGGTTCGAGGCACTAGGTATTACTTTAACTGTTAATATGATATCTGAACTTGACATGTCTGCGAACGATCAGATTGTAAGTAAGCACAGCGTGGTTTTCAGGGACGGACTCGGTACTTACAAGGGGGACCCTGTGGCTATACATTTGAAACCAAGTGCGACTCCTAGGTTTTTGAAGGCACGTCCCGTACCCTATGCCATTAAAAACAGAGTTGACAAGAGATAGATCGTTTCGTGGGGGAAGGGGTACTTCGCCCTGTGTCTTTTTCAGAATGGGCGACTCCGGTTGTTCCAATACCCAAACGAAACGGGGACATTCGTCTTTGCGATGACTATCGTGTATTACGATTATCGTATATATATTGCTAGCTTTTGCCCGCAGCTTCGCCCGCGTGGATGTTGGAAAATATCCCACGGGAACGTACGCATGGCTACAGATCAAGCTATACATTTCCAGTATAAGCTGATCTCGCATTGTGTAGGTTTTCCTTACAATGAGAGGTCAGTGTAAACTGGAAATGTATAGCTTGATGTGTAGCCGTGTGTACTACCGGGATTAAAAGTACCCTAAGTCGGCGTTCCCACGAGCGTAATAAAATCGCGGCGGGATTTTATCGCGCACTGGATTTTTAACTCTTGTTGTTGAGCCGAGCGTTGAGAATCCAACCTAACAAAAACAGGGTGCATCCCAGCGCGACGAAAAACACACTGTTGGATTTTCAACTCCCGGCGCTAAGCAGAGAGTTGAAAATCCAGTGCGTGATAAAATCCCGCCGCGATATTTTTACGCCCGTGCGAACGTCGGCTAGACAATATCTTCTCGCACTGCTTATACTGGATAATTTTTTAATCAGTGCGCAAATTTTCACAGGGTGTTCTACCCATGAATATGAACAACTTTCACTATGGGACTGACTCTGAAATCGCGCAAAAAAAATCTACACCTAACTCGTCAGAATGTTTGGAGCTGCTGATTTTTTTTTTGCGATTTCAGGTTGGTTCCTATTGTAAAAGTTGTTCATATTCATGAGTAGAACATCCTGCGAAAATATGCGCACTACTTAAAAAAATATCCTGTATAGTACTCGAGGAGCGGCGCGCAGAATGATATACCTATGATTGCTGGAGGATAATAAATCTTGAAACCAAATAATAGTAAACGGAAAATTACCAACTTGCCTTTGAAAGCAACTTTAAAGCGAAAATATAAATCTTCTTTATTCCTATTTACTATGGGAATTAAAAAAATATTAAGACTAAGTAACTGTTACTTCAAGATACAAACTACCCAATCCCTCTCACACAAAAATTTTAATGGTGTTTGTGAATTTTAAAATCAACCGCTAGTTTACCCCCCTAGGGGATGATTTTTTCATAAATCAAAACCATAAATTTGAATTTTCATATCCGTAACTTAAGAAATGCTGGGATTCTCATAAAACTTTCACCACCAGTAGGATTATTTTTTAAGACAAAAAATAGGTTATGTCCTTCCCCAGGATGCCATCTATAGTCTTGCCAAATTTTAGCGATATCCGTGCAGTTTTGTGAATTTTAAAATCATCCCCTTCTTTACCCCTTAGGGGATGATTTTTCAAAATCGCTGGACCACACATTTCTTTATTTTCTACCAAAACCATAAAGTATTTTCATAGCCCTTACTTAAGGCGGGGTGCAAGCAAGCGCCGTAGGTATTAAATGCTTACCGCAGCCCCCGCAAGGAGTAGCGATACGTAATAAATTACGATGCGCGGGAAACGCGCGCCAAGCGCACCGCTCATGAGTTTGTTATATTTGATAATTATTTTTATAATTTTTAGCACTATATTTTTAAGTATTAAGTAAAATTGAGATTACCTTGATTCCAGAAGTTGGTTCGGTTGTGATTTAAACCATAACATCACTGTAAAGCCACCTTTAGATAAAACTGTTTGTTGGATAATGACATCTGTCACATTTACGAAGCTTAGGACCAATATAGAAGTTTCTAATTTGACTAGTTATTGTGTTTATACAATATACCACTCTTATCTTGTAAAAATCGTATAGATGTTATTGCTGTAAATATATTTAATAGTACCAGCAATATATTTTAGAATTTATATTGCTATTTTAATATAATAGGTTGTTTTAAACGATTGGTACAATACTGTCAGTTGACGTTTGATGGAAAGAGGGGTAGTAGGATATAAAAAGGATTGTAAGGACATTCTCGGGGCAGTTGCTCGGTGGATGTTCAAGTGGCTAGTGCTAGTGCCGTTGTGATGTGAAGTAGACGTACCAGATGTCACGTAAGTTATTGTTATTATGTTGCTATTATTCTGAACTGTTTGAGATAACTATAATTTATGGAAATATAAGAAATATGTTGATATGTTGATAGAATACTTAAACACTGTTTCCGTGGAGTTTCTTGTTCGTTCTTCTCCACGAAGACCTAGTTTTGCGAACGGACAATAGCTTTCTCGTTAAAGATGAATAATTATTGACAAGATTGATTGAAATAATAAATACCTACCTAGTCTTGTCTTTCTGTGGTTTTCTTTATGATAATTAATAACCATACTGACATTCAAGGTTTGATATTTGTGTAGTATCTATATATACAGTTATAGTTATATATTATATCAAATCTAACATCAGAAGTGGGATAGTGCCGTCCTACATAACAGGTTTCTAATGAATTTTATTTTGCTATTTTCATGATCAACGTTGGAGCAATCTGTGTTCTGCTGGAAGTTGGCAAACGGCGGCAGCGGCGGTGGCAGCGGTATGGTGTAACGGTGGGTCATTGATTCACCCCGCCCCCCCACAATACCGATGACAACGTGCTGCCAACTGAGAGCCTGGACTGCGGAGCTGCAAGTTGCTGTGACACCTTTGAAAACCATTCCAAGAATTCAATGGAGCAGCAGTACCTACGAATTAGCTAAAATCGGTAACGCCTCTAGAGGCTCTGCTTTATTATTATTTTGAAATTTGAGACTATCTACAGGTGATGTGTATCAATTTTGCTGTTATTTTTAACGGACCTAAAGAGCAGTTTTTGTTTAAGTACCTACTTAAAGTAAGATGGAAGCTTAGCTTATAAAATCAATAATGAAAATGTGGTTACTATAATTAGTTACCTACTACATTATAATTAATTCTAGTTCTCACAAAGAGGACTGAGAATAAGATACAAATTTTCAGACAGGATTAAGATTTAACAATAAAAATGCAATGGTTAACAAAATTGAACTTGGCAATTCCAAATGTTATGCTTTGTTGCTTATTTAAAATTATATTACAAAGTGATATTTTATCTGTAGTAAAATTAGTTTGTGAGCATTTGATTTCAAAGAGGTAATAATGAAATAATTGTTGTATGTCGTATTTGATTTGAATTTCCCGGACTCACAAGGGTGAGGCTTGAGAGGTTGGATCATTACGATGTAAAAGAAACTGATAACGATGAAACTTGGCATGGGTTGACATGACACTCTAGCTCACGGTAGTTGAGGCTGAGAGTTGTATGCTCGAAAATAAAAATGCAAGTGTTCACGGGAACCTAATTTAAAATTGCTAATATTATTGCTCTGTTGTTCACAAATTAATTAAACAGTACCTATGGATAAAAACCAGTTTTTCACTTTCAAAGTGCTTAATGATTATGCTGCAGTTCTTTATACTGATATGGGTTATAATTATAACCTTTTACTACAAAGTAAAGTACTTAGTGCCAACACAGTGACCATGTTAACATTTGGAATTATTTAACAGAAAATATAATAAGGTGATCGATACACTTTGCAATGATATTGTCAGGTTGACCGAGCGATTTATTGTTTTGATTAGTTATTATTAGGTTTCACACTATTGTTTCTGTATAATGATAATCATCTTGTACTTTGAGAACAAAGTACATGTCAGTATGGCCGTATTACATAATTATAATTGGCTGACTATGACTGTAGTTAAGACTATGCCTGTGGCTCTGCCTGTGGCTGTGACTGTGCCTGTGGCTTTGCCTGTGGCTATGACTATGACTATAACTATGCCTGTGGCTGTGCCGGGTGGCTGTGCCTGTGGCTGTGACTGTGCCTGTGGCTGTGCCGGGTGGCTGTGACTGTGCCTGTGGCTGTGCCGGGTGGCTGTGCCTGTGGCTATGACTGTGCCTGTGGCTGTGCCGGGTGGCTGTGCCTGTGGCTGTGACTGTGCCTGTGGCTGTGCCGGGTGGCTGTGCCTGTGGCTGTGACTGTGCCTGTGGCTGTGCCGGGTGGCTGTGCCTGTGGCTGTGACTATGACTATGGCTGTGCCTGGTGGCTGTGCCAATAACAAAAAAAAAAAAAAAAACTGTTTTTGTACTTCGAGAACGAAGTACATATCAGAATGGCCGTGTTATATTTGATAATTATTTTTATAATTTTTAGCACTATATTTTTAAGTATTAAGTAAAATTGAGATTACCTTGATTCCAGAAGTTGGTTCGGTTGTGATTTAAACCATAACATCACTGTAAAGCCACCTTTAGATAAAACTGTTTGTTGGATAATGACATCTGTCACATTTACGAAGCTTAGGACCAATATAGAAGTTTCTAATTTGACTAGTTATTGTGTTTATACAATATACCACTCTTATCTTGTAAAAATCGTATAGATGTTATTGCTGTAAATATATTTAATAGTACCAGCAATATATTTTAGAATTTATATTGCTATTTTAATATAATAGGTTGTTTTAAACGATTGGTACAATACTGTCAGTTGACGTTTGATGGAAAGAGGGGTAGTAGGATATAAAAAGGATTGTAAGGACATTCTCGGGGCAGTTGCTCGGTGGATGTTCAAGTGGCTAGTGCTAGTGCCGTTGTGATGTGAAGTAGACGTACCAGATGTCACGTAAGTTATTGTTATTATGTTGCTATTATTCTGAACTGTTTGAGATAACTATAATTTATGGAAATATAAGAAATATGTTGATATGTTGATAGAATACTTAAACACTGTTTCCGTGGAGTTTCTTGTTCGTTCTTCTCCACGAAGACCTAGTTTTGCGAACGGACAATAGCTTTCTCGTTAAAGATGAATAATTATTGACAAGATTGATTGAAATAATAAATACCTACCTAGTCTTGTCTTTCTGTGGTTTTCTTTATGATAATTAATAACCATACTGACATTCAAGGTTTGATATTTGTGTAGTATCTATATATACAGTTATAGTTATATATTATATCAAATCTAACAAGTTCATGAACTCGAGTAGGTACTATGTTGCGTCACAGAATAGAGCAATGCAGTAGATAAACTTGAACTGATTAGTATACAAGTTTATTTTGTTTTATTTTTCTAGTAAGTATTTTTGAAAGTTTTAGACAGATTAGGCATTGTAAACTTGAACAGTTAAAATAAATAAAAATAACTACTTATACTTATTTATCTTTGTGAATAAGGTGGATTTAAAATCTGACTGACACGAAGACCTTTACCCGTACGATTCAAAACTACGCGCCGCGCACCATTTTACTTTACGTTCATTCCCCACGACAGCGACACCACTGAAAACGATACCACTGGTGTGGTATCGTGGGGAATCACAGAAACTACTATTCCCCACGCCATGCGACACCACCGACTGTATTGTGCTGTTAGTGATGTCCAGCTACATAACAATGATGTGTTACATAACAATTTAGACCTTATTGACATTCATGTTTTTTTGTTAAATTTAGCTTCCAGACCATTTACCAAGTATCTTGGACCAAAAAAACAAATGGTTTGTAAAATGTCTATAAGGTCGAAATTAGCTTGACACCCTAGAAATGATGTGCATAATAATCTAGACACTTTCTGAGGTGTCAAGCGAATTTAGACCTTATTGACATTCATGTTTTTTTGTTAAATTCAGCTTCCAGATCATTTACCAAGTATCTTGGGCCAAAAAAACAAAGGGTTTCTAAAATATCAATAAGGTCGAAATTAGCTTGACACCCTAAAAATGATGTGCATAATAATCTAGACACTTTCTGAGGTGTCAAGCGAATTTAGACCTTATTGACATTCATGTTTTTTTGTTAAATTCAGCTTCCAGATCATTTACCGAGTATTCTGGACCAAAAAAACAAAGGGTTTGTAAAATGTCAATAAGGTCGAAATTAGCTTGAGACCTTTATCGTTTTCAGCGAACTTAAATACCACGAAATGACCGTTCATTCCCCACGACACCACTGGTGGTGTCGTCGGGAACGACAGAAACTAGTATTCCCCACGACACCAATGACTGCATTGTGAGTGATGTCCAGCTAATTTTTAAACGTAACAATGATGTGTTATTTTTAAACGACTTCAAAAACGGAGGAGAATATCAATTGAGTTGTATTTTTTTTTTTTTTTATGTTTGTTACTGCAGTACTCCGTCATTTAGAAGCCGATTTGGAAAGTTCTTTTTTTATGTTATTCGTTATGTCAACACAAAAAAAAAACGGAGGGGCATAACTTCTTATGCTCTAGTTTTTTTTTTCTTGAGAGGATGTGATTACGGTCAAAATGAAAATCCAAGATGGCGGCTGCAAAAATTTTCGAATTTTTCGACATGGGCGTCAATTTCGTGATATTTGAGGTCGCTGAAAACGATAATGGGGTCAAAATGAAAATCCAAGATGGCGGCTGCGAAAATTTTCTAATTTTTCGTCATGGGTGTCATTTTCGTGATATTTGAGGTCGCTGAAAACGATAGTGGGGTCAAAATGAAAATCCAAGATGGCGGCTGCGAAAATTTTTAAATTTTTCGACATGGGTGTCATTTTCGTGATATTTGAGGTCGCTGAAAACGATAGTGGGGCCAAAATGAAAATCCAAGATGGCGGCTGCGAAAATTTCCTAATTTTCGGTCATGGGTATCATTTTCGTGATATTTGAGGTCGCTGAAAACGATAGTCGGGTCAAAATGAGAATCCAAGATGGCGGCTGCGAAAATTTCCTAATTTTTCGTCATGGGTGTCATTTTCGTGATATTTTAGGTCACTGAAAGCGATAGTGGGGTCAAAATGAAAATCCAAGATGGCGGCTGCGAAAATTTCCTAATTTTTCGTCATGGGTGTCGTTTCCATGGTTTTAGAGGGTGCTGAAAACGATAGTGGGTTCAAAATGAAAATCCAAGTTGGCGGCTGCGAAAATTTCCTAATTTTTCGTCATGTGTGTCATTTTCGTGATATTTGAGGTCGCTGAAAACGATAGTGGGGTCAAAATGAAAATCCAAGATGGCGGCTGCGAAAATTTTTAAATTTTTCGACATGGGTGTCATTTTCGTGATATTTGAGGTCGCTGCAAACGATAGTGGGGTCAAAATGAATGACTATCGTTTTCTGCGACCTAAAATATCACGAAAATGACACCCATGACGAAAAATAAGGAAATTTTTGCAGCCGCCAACTTGGATTTTCATTTTGACCCCGCTATCGTTTTCAGCGACCTAAAATATCACGAAAATGACACCCATGACGAAAAATTTGGAAATTTTCGCAGCCGCCATCTTGGATTTTCATTTTGACCCCACAATCGTTTTCTGCGACCTAAAATATCACGAAAATGACACCCATGACGAAAAATTTGGAAATTTTCACAGCCGCCATCTTGGATTTTCATTTTGACTCCGCTATCGTTTTCAGCGACCTAAAATATCACGAAAATGGCACCCATGACGAAAAATTTGGAAATTTTCGTAGCCGCTATCTTGGATTTTCATTTTGACCCCACAATCGTTTTCTGCGACCTAAAATATCACGAAAATGACACCCATGACGAAAAATTTGGAAAGTTTCACAGCCGCCATCTTGGATTTTCATTTTGACTCCGCTATCGTTTTCAGCGACCTAAAATATCACGAAAATGATACCCATGACGAAAAATTTGGAAATTTTCGCAGCCGCCATCTTGGATTTTCATTTTGACCCCACAATCGTTTTCTGCGACCTAAAATATCACGAAAATGACACCCATGACGAAAAATTTGGAAATTTTCACAGCCACCATCTTGGATTTTCATTTTGACCCCGCTATCGTTTTCAGCGACCTAAAATATCATGAAAATGACACCCATGACGAAAAATTAGGAAATTTTCGCAGCCGCCATCTTGGATGTTCATTTCGACCCCACTATCGGTTTCAGCGACCTCAAATATCTCGAAAATGACACCCATGTCGAAAAATTTGAAAATTTTCGCAGCCGCCATCTTGGATTTTCATTTTGACCCCACTATCGTTTTCAGCGACCTAAAATATCACGAAAATGACACCCATGACGAAAAATTAGGAAATTTTCGCAGCCGCCATCTTGGATTTTCATTTTGACCCCACTATCGTTTTCAGCGACCTAAAATATCACGAAAATAACACCCATGACGAAAAATTAGGAAATTTTCGCAGCCGCCATCTTGGATTTTCATTTTGACCCCACTATCGTTTTCAGCGACCTAAAATATCACGAAAATGACACCCATGACGAAAAATTAGGAAATTTTCGCAGCCGCCATCTTGGATTTTCATTTTGACCCCACTATCGTTTTCAGCGACCTAAAATATCACGAAAATGATACCCATGACCGAAAATTAGGAAATTTTCGCAGCCGCCATCTTGGATTTTCATTTTGGCCCCACTACCGTTTTCAGCGACCTCAAATATCACGAATATGACACCCATGTCGAAAAATTTGAAAATTTTCGCTGCCGCCATCTTGGATTTTCATTTTGACCCCACTATCGTTTTCAGCGACCTAAAATATCACGAAAATGACACCCATGACGAAAAATTAGGAAATTTTCGCAGCCGCCATCTTGGATTTTCATTTTGACCCCACTATCGTTTTCAGCGACCTAAAATAACACGAAAATGACACCCATGACGAAAAATTTGGAAATTTTCGCAGCCGCCATCTTGGATTTTCTTTTTGACCCCACTATCGTTTTCAGCGACCTAAAATATCACGAAAACGACACCCATGACGAAAAATTGGAAATTTTTGCAGCCGCCATCTTGGATTTTCATTTTGACCTTGAAATACAAAAAAAAATTAGAAGATACCTAATTAGAAAAAAAACTTAATTTAAAAAAAAATCTTATTTATGTAGGTATACAGAAAAATACATTTGAGGGCCTACTTATTTTCTGAACATCCCTGCCCAACCCTTTGAAAGAATTCAGGCGTGATGTTATGAAGAAATCTCATTTCCTATCCGATATTCATTATAAAACCACCCGTACTAACTTTATTCTGTGGCACCTACCTATTTGAGATTTGAAAATAGTGAACCAAAAATTTGCGCGTCAGGCGGCTTTATAAGCTCCAGTGTAGGGTTCAAATTCAACTGTTTTACACACTTGATGCGATTGGTAAACATAGGCCGTGATAAAAATAAATACCAATAAAGCTTTTGCGCGCGTGACGTCTTTATTTACATAGGCATAGCGTTCAAATTCAACTGTTTTCAACACATGCGAATTTGTGCCGGTCGCAGCCGGTGACAGAAGTTAGCGGGGGTGGCGGGTTCGAAAAATTGGCACACGTCCGACCTCCATCACGTTCCGCTCGGGACTAAACGACACGGAGCGAGCGCAAAACACTTGACATTGGAATTAGTGATATAAATATTTTGATATTTCAAATTATGATAGCCGTTATAAATTACATTTTTTACGACCTTTATTATGGCATAAGTTTTATTGTTGAAAGCCTAATATAAATCAAATGAAATAAGATATAGATCATAATTTAGACTTGTCTTTGCGATTTAATTGGATGCAGTAAAGTGCAAGTAATCGTGTATCGGACGGCCGAAATTTGTAGATGGAAGTCTGAACTAAGTAATATATTTTTTTCAAAATTTAAATCCGTGTTATCTACGAATAAAACACTAAACAAAACGACGTTTTTACGACTCTCACCGCCTTAAGTAATGCTGGGTTTCCCTTACAAACTTTCATCCCCCATATCACCCCCCGTAGGATAATTGTTTAAGATAAAAAATAGGCTGTGTCCTTCCCCAGGATGCCATCTGTAGCCTTGCCAAATTGTATCGATATCCGTGCAGTTTTGTAGATTTTAAAATAACCCCTATTTTACACCCTTTGGGGATGATTTTCCAAAAACGCTGAACCACTTATTTAATTATTTCCTACCAAAAGCATAAATTTGAATTATCATATCCCTAACTTAAGAAATGCTGGGTTTCCCATACAAACTTTCATGCCCGATATCACCCCCCGTAGCGTTATTTTTGATACATAAAGTAGCCTAAGTCCTTCCCTAGGATACCACGTTATAGCCTTCCCAAATTTTATCAAAATCTGATCAGTAGTTTAGGCGTGAAAAGGTTACAGACGGACATAATTATTTTCGTATTTGTAATATTAGTATGGATAATTGTTATTTTCCTCGCTAGAGAGCTCCGATAAACGCGTGCGATCTCTGCTAATCATGAAGCGCGGCGTTCGACGCGCTATTTATGTACCGCCGCCCTGCATTTTAAATCTGTAATATCTTCGAAAATATTCATTTAAATTACATACTGTAAAGGGCCTTATTGATCTATAGTAAATGCACAATTTATTTAAGGTACTTAATTGGATAAGGATTAATGCTGTATTGCTTAAAATCGCTTCGTAAATAAGCCATTATTTCTCGTAAAAAGAAAAGGATAAAAAATGGTTATTGTGGGTTATCCCTAAGAGATAGACATATGCCATCGCGGACTTTTT
The DNA here is from genome assembly GCA_905163495.3 of Cosmia trapezina. Classification (NCBI taxonomy): domain Eukaryota; kingdom Metazoa; phylum Arthropoda; class Insecta; order Lepidoptera; family Noctuidae; genus Cosmia; species Cosmia trapezina. The sequence goes on along the minus strand of LR991032.1, from coordinate 20,767,790 downwards.
TGCAGAACTTTTTAAGGTGTACAATACTGTAGTACATTATCTATCTCATTGGGTTCAGCCAGCGTTTGCAATGTAAGCGCAAAAAATGTGTTTATTTACGACATCACATTAGAAACCTCTAAAATTATTAGTGTTCCTCTACTACATTATGCATGTATTATACATATAAACCTTCCTCTTTAATCACTCTATCTATTAAAAAAAACTGCATCAAAATCCGTTACGTAGTTTTAAAGATTTAAGCATACATAGGGACAGACAGACAGCGGAGCGACTTTGTTTTATAATATGTAGTGATAGTGTATTACGGTTAATCAGGCTACCGAGTCTGATACCTACCCTATGTCGACTGCAAGTGAAGTGTTTGCTATGATTGCTGGTGGAAAATTTTACACGACACTCGACCTTGACCGTGCATATACACAGGTGGTCGTCACAGACGCCACAGCACAGCTGTTAACCTTAAACACATGCAAAGTTTTGTTTTCAGTACACAGATTGGCTTTTGGTGTTAAAGCCTGCCCGGGAATTTTCCAGCGCTTGATGACGGCATTGCTGGCGGGCGTTCCCGGCGTCGCGGTACTGATCGATGACATCATTGTCAGCGGCCGGACGATGTCAGAGATGACGCAGCGCCTCGACATTGTACCTACTGGAGCGCATGGGTAAGGCAGGTTTGCGGCTCAATCGGAACAAATGTAAGTTTGCCAAAGAATGTGTAGAGTTTCTAGGTTTTGTCATAGACGCTGAGGGTATTATTCATCCTGCACCTAGCCAAGTTGAGTCTATCGTCAACACTCCTGAACCAAAGAACGTTCAACAACTACAAGCGTTTTTAGGATTATATAATTTTTATGAGAGGTTCGTACCTCACAAAGCCACCATGCTCGAGCCCCTACATAGGTTGCTCGACAAAGCTCAATCTTGGCAAAGGACAGACAGTGACACGGCACGCAAACTTAGAACAAAAAATTTCAACCGTATACTCTATGGTTGGAAGAAAAGAACATGACAGGTATCCTCGCCCCCTTCTATCATTCTTCACCCCTCTGACACCCGGTGCCAAAACTATAGCCAATTTACAAATGTCACTGTCAAATTATGGCGGTTGTCGACAAAGTTTTTCTGCCGACTGCCGCCATTACAGTTTTGTTGTTGATCGAGTGAAGTCTGCGTTGATTAATTTCCGTACTTACCTATCCTCTCAGTGATTTTAAACTGTAATATTTTGCATTGATAGTGCAAGATGTACAACAAGTGTTGCATCGAACATTGTGGTACTAAACGAAAGGACGTTAAAATGCATCCGTTTCCTAGTAATGAGATAAGACTCAAAAAGTGGCTTCTGAGCATTAACAGTGATTATTTGCGTAGCTTAAGCGCGCAAGAACTTCAAAAACTTTGTGTGTGCCAGAAACACTTTGTAAAAAGGTTCATCAGTGAGAAGTATCGGCTCAAAGTTGGTTCATATCCATCATTGTTTTCGGCCGATGAAATTACTTCTGGAATACCAACAAAAGTTGACGAAGGTTCGTACGTAATTATTAAATAATTGTTTATTTGTAAAATGAGTACATTCCATTTTAAACCATTCCAGTTTTCATAGCCAAGATTTTCAGAGATGTCCGAGGTGTTGCTGTAAGTGATAGGACAATAAGAAGACGCCTTAAAGAACGTGGTTTAAAACCATACAGACCCGCAACAGGTCCTAAACTTACCACAGCTCATAAGGCAGCAAGGTTAAATTTTGCTCGTGAACACCGTGACTGGACTTTGGCACAATGGGGGCAAGTACTCTTTTCTGATGAGTCCCGTATGTGTCTTTATGGTGCTGATGGTCGCAAAAGAGTATATCGAAGACCGGGAGAACGATATGCACAATGTAACATATCTGAAAGGGTGAGCTTTGGAGGTGGTTCAGTTTTGTTCTGGGGAGGTATAAGCTTAGAAGCCCGTACAGAGCTGGTTATCGTAGATAGAGGAACTGTGACTGCTGAATCATACATCACTGACATTCTTGAAGACCATGTAGTGCCATACTCAGGATTTATCGGTCAAGAATTTAAATTAATGCACGATAATGCGCGCCCCCACACTGCGGTATGCGTAAGAGATTACTTGCGAGAAGTGGGGATACAGGTTCTGGACTGGCCAGCACGAAGTCCAGACCTTAATCCAATAGAACATCTATGGGACGAGCTAAAACGGCGAGTAAGACAGCGAGAACCAGCTCCGGAGAACATGCAACAGCTGAAACTGGCTTTATTGGAGGAATGGGAAAACATACCCCAATTTACCATAAAAAATTTGATAAAATCCATGAACAAAAGGATGGTATGTGTTATCAAAGCCAGAGGAGGCAACACCTCTTACTAAAGAAAGATTGACATCAGTAAAACCATTTAATTTTTTTTTATCAGTGTGAAGTCTTTGTAAATTTTCCTTCATTTTTGGTTTTTCTTGTGTATTGCTAAAAAAATAAAGTTGTGTAATTCAAATATGCATTTTTTCATTTAAGAATTAACAAACAATCAATAAAAAAAATATTTAAAAAGTTTTTATTTTGAAACACAGTCATGACAACCGGTTTGGTAGGTGGCCTAATTTTATTGTCCACCAGTGTAATAAAAACCCAAATTATGTCTAAGTACTCATTTGACTTCCTTTCTTGTGAGACACATAAAAAAGAAATTGAAAAGGCCTTCCTTGACCATGGGTTAAAATTAGTAATTTTTAATTGGTGTTGTATAATAAATAAAATAATGAAAGGCACAGATATATCCCGATTAGTTGGAAAATCTCTTCCCAGAATGCAACATAAGGCATACATTAAATACAAAACTAAATTAAAAAATAAAAATTTGAATAAGTATTTGTTATGTTTCATTTATGTACATATTTCTCAGTAGTTCCCTGTTATTATGTTACCGATGAGCTCTTAAAGAGTTCATTGGTTTTTTTGCTGCAAATAGCAAAAAAAAAAAAATGAAATCTGAATACAGTACCAACGAGGTAATTGAGGCTGTTTGTGTGAGCCTTTGCCAAAAACTCAACACGTAATTTAAAAAAAAAACGAACTGTCATGTTCTAAACTTCCAACTTTTGACAAACCTCTACTAACCATTTTCTCTCTATGGGAGTGGGTCGTCTGATACGTAGTATCCCTAAGTAGTCTGTGGACAGGGAGCACAGGAGCTTTGACACGGCTAAAAGGTTGCTGTCATCTGATTTGACGCTCGTTCATTACGATTTAAATAAGCCGTTGGTACTCACTTGCGACAGCTCAGAATACGGCGTCGGCGCTGTATTATCCCACGTTATGGAAGACGGTCATGAGCGCCCCGTAGCTATGAATTCCAGAACTCTGCATATTCACGAACGTCGTTACTCACAATTGGATAAAGAGGCCACTGCCATTTGGAGTTAGCAAGTTTCATAACTATATAATGGGAAGATCTTTCATTATAGTTACGGACCATAAACCGTTGTTCATATTCGATCCGAAGCGACCTATGCCCACAGTCTTGTCACCTCGCCTAACGAGGATCGCAATTATGTTGACGTCACACAATTACGAATTCCGAATTTACGCCGGTTCCCGATCAACCTGAACAGCAGTTATTTGACGTATTGCTGATGGCAGAGACACCTACCGACTTCCCTGTAGATGCTGACCAAATAGCATTAGCAACGAAGCGAGATAGGATATTATCCCGTGTCAGTCATAATGTACTAAGCGGTTGGCCAGCTAGAGTTACTGACGATGAACTGCGTCCATACTGGTTACATCGTTCGGAACTTTCTATGCATGAAGATTGCATCTTATTGGGTTGTCGAGTGGTGGTACCGTCATCATTGCGTGATACGATACTACGTGCTTTACATAAAACACATAATGGCATCAGGGGTGTATTTACCCTAGGGCCAAAAGGGCCATGGCCCGGGGCGGCAGGCTGCGAGGGGCGGCGCAAGCCGCACCTCGCGCTCAACTTTGTGCGACTTTCTTTTAGACTTTATATGCCTTAAGAAATTTAAAAAAAGCCTACCTACCTAATTAATTAAATAAAAAAATTAAAGGGGTAGTCCAGTTACAATCGACACAAAAAATGTAAACATCGTAAACGCGCATGTACCCACGGCTACAGATCAAGCTATACAATTCCAGTATAAGCTGATCTCGTATTGTATAGGATTTCCTTACAACGAGAGGTCAGTGTAAACTGGAAATGTATAGCTTGATGTGTAGCCGTGTGTACCTACGATTCCTTCCTTTATATGTTGTTAGGTCCCCTGAGAGTTGTCTATACCCAAGTTTGCAACACTGAAAACTTGTGCTACTCCCATGGTGCTCGAAAAACTGCGAAATTCTGGGACTTGCATCCGTTTTTTCTTTATTATTTTTTAAAAATAAATCCTTGTTCTTTATTTTGGTGAAGCAAAGTAAATTGGGTACAATTTGAGCCTAACTCAAGCACTCTAGGGCTATTGGTAGCAAAGATAGGTATATACCTACAGTCAAAGATGGGCACTTTTCCAAAAAGTGAAAAGTTATCAATAGGGTCATTTCCCAAGACCTGTACCCGGCATTGCCACTAAAGTCATTATAGAACTCGTTGAGTAGAGTACAAATTTAATTTTTATATTTTTATCTTCAAAAATAAAGAAATAGGGGGCCGCAAAAGTTGTCAGTTTTAGACCATTTTTGTGCGAGCTCTATTGCTACAAGATAGGATAGGAATTTAAATTTTCAGTATATCATGTACGTAGTTAAATACTGTACTTAATCAACAAATACTAAAAACGCCGATTCTTAAGGTACTTATTTCGTTTAAATATGGTTGATTTTCTGCAACTGGCAAAAATAACTTTGTAGTTCACAGTATCATTATGAAGTACAAAGTTATCTTTGCGATTGTTAAAATTTAAGATGTAAAATATTTTTTGTTTCGTTTTGTTTTTTAAATATCATTTAGGTACTTAGTGCAACGACCACATAACCCATGGTCGTTGCACTTGGTGTTAAATATTGTAGGTACGGTGCACAGTGTTCCAATCGATAAAAAAAAATCCCTCTGCTGTTTAAGGTAAATTTATCGATCAAGGGATCCATTTAAAATGAACGAGTAAAACTCCCACGTGTCAATTTGAAATGCTTTTTTTTTTAAATGATGAAGGTGACCTTTTCATGAAAAAAATTAAAATAAATTCTGAAAACGTAACTGTTCAAGATATTTATTTTGTATAAATATAGTCTGATAAAGCATCTTTGGGTGCATATTTTTCAGTTTTTATTTTTAGTAAATCACGTCCGGATACCGAGAAATATTTTTTTTCTGATTTTCGTTTTTATTTTTTTTCTCCTTAAAACCTCAAAAGTGCGACTTGTCACTAGCACATAAATATTTCTCGTAACAAGGCCTATCACTGATAAAAAAATCACGAGTTGAGATGAGTTTTTAGCGAGAAAAAAAATAAAAACAAAAATGTGACAAAAAAAATTTTACTCTATACGGAGGTGATTTTCCAAAAATTTTTTTTTTTTTTTTTTTTTTTTTTTTTTGAGCTAATCTGCAATCAGTTGTCCACTATAAGCAGATAGTTTGTGAGGTTTAGGCAGGTTCAGTGCATCCTCCAGCGAGGACAGCTACTCTTTATAGGTATTTACACGATGGCAATCAGTAATTTTCGCTAGAGTATGTCTTTTCTCCTAAGACGTTTTGGATAGCTGCGCGTGGTCAGACTCGCCGCAAGTACGTTCGGATGCTTTTCCAGCCGCTTTTGGTATTGATTTGAGGAGGCCTGAATTTCCTCTTTTATAGTGGTCATATTTAAGTGTGCGTGGATTTCGGAGTTAGTGATAAACCACGGAACATGCGCTGTTGTTCTTAATATTGCGTTCTGCATTCTTTGCAATATTGCGATGTTTGAATTGCTTGCACTGCCCCAAAGCTGGATGCCGTATGTCCAGACCGGTTTCAATATGGACTTGTATATTAGGAGTTTGTTATCTATCGATAACTTGCTATTTCGACCCAGCATCCAATAGAGGTTTCTGTGCCGTATTTTGAGTTCTTCTCTCTTGCTTTTTATATGCTGGTTCCAAGTCAGACGGCGATCTAGGTGTATGCCCAGATACCTTACACTGTCTTTGTGTGGTAAAGTAGAGTTTTCAAGGCATACAGGTGGGCAGTTTTCTCTCCGAAGTGTGAAAGTGACCTGCACTGACTTAGTTGTGCTAGCTTTGATCCTCCATTTTTGGAGCCATTTTGTAATAGCGTCTAGGCCTTGTTGTAGTTGCTCTGTGGCCAGCTCAGGTTGCTTATTACTTGCCATTATGGCTGTGTCGTCAGCATAAGTAGCAGTCATGACTCCGTCCACCTGTGGTAAGTCCGAGGTGTATAAGGTATACAAGATCGGTCCCAACACCGAGCCTTGAGGAACGCCCGCTCCGATATTGTAGAATCCAGAGGTCGATTCAGATTCCTTTACTTGAAAGATTCTCCCTGTGAGATAAGATTTTAAAAGGATGTAGTAACTATGCGGAAGACTTGTTCTTATTTTACAGAGAAGACCCTCGTGCCAGACCCTATCAAATGCTTGCTGGATGTCCAAGAATGCGGATGCACAGTACTCTTTTTCCTCTAGGGATTTTCTTATTTTCTCAACTACTCTATGTACTTGTTCAATAGTGGAATGATGCTGCCTAAAACCAAATTGATGGTTTGGAATGGTATTATTGTTTCCTAATAGAGGCAGAATTCGATTAAGGATCAATTTTTCACAGACCTTTGACAGGATAGGCAAGAGGCTGATAGGCCTATACGAGGTGGTTTGATTTGCTGGTTTCCCTGCCTTGTGTATCATAAGAATTTGTGACACCTTCCAAAGGTCCGGAAAGTATTGAACCCTTAGTATTCCATTATACAGCATGGTAAGGAAAACTACCGCCTTTCTTGGAAGTTCTCTCAAAATCTCCTTTGTAATGAGGTCATATCCTGGCGCCTTTCTGTCTTTCAGGCCAACAATAGTCCTCCACACTTCTTTTACTGTGACCGGAGCAGGTGGGAGCGACATTTGTGTAGGCTGGGTTAAAATAGATTCGACTTCTAACTCAGAATCTGTGTCACTAGAGTGATTCGGGATAAACACATTTGATAAATGTTCTGCGAATAAGTTTGCCTTTTCCTTCGATGTGCGTGCCCAGCCATTGTTGTTTCTCAGCGGGGGTTTTGTCAGCTGTGGTCTATCATACGACTTTGTAAATTTCCATAGTGAGTAATCAGTGGCTGCAGAGGGTGTAAGCGATTCCAGTTGAGTCTCAAGAGTCTTATTGTGCCAACTCTGTAGAATTTCCTTTAGACGTGACGATTGCCTATTAAAATTAGTTTTATCAGATGCAAGTCTGCTTAGTTGCCAGACTCGACGCAGTCTTCGTCTTTCCAAGACCTCTTTTTTTACATCAAGTGGGTAGTTATTTATCAGCTTTTTAGGGTTTAGTAAAGGTGTGCTCCTCCAGCAAGCCTCCTGAATGAGGTTAGTAAAGAATTTAGTAGCGTTTTCAATTTCATCAGGCGTCTTAAGGGCAACTTTCAGCTGGATGTTCTCGTCAATGTATTCTCTGAATGAGTTCCAGTCTGTTTTCTTGTTATATAGCCTTTCTGTGCTTTCGTGTTCTATAATCTCCGTGCTTAGAGTGAGCAGTACTGGCGTGTGGTCCGACGAGCTATCGTAACAGGACTCACACTTCACATAATGACTAGAAAAGCCTTTCATAACAAAGAAGTCGAGCAGATCTGGTATTTTAGAAGTATCCGCCGGCCAGTATGTAGGTTCGCACGTGGAAGCTGCAGATAAATTATTAGCATCCATGCAGAGCTTCAGCTGTCTTCCCCTGGTGCTAGTTAATCTAGAACCCCAATGTGTGTTTTTGGAGTTCCAGTCTCCGCCCGCTAGGAACCGGTTGCCAAGTGTCTCAAAGAATTCTGTATACATGTCTTTGGATATATTATGTCTTGGTGGACAGTACACTGAAGAGATATTAAAATAGCCATTTTTGTCTTCGACTGCTATTGTTGTAGCCTGGATGTGGCAGGTCTTATATTCAGGCATTATGTGGTGTTTCAGAGATTTCCTGACAATAATCGCAGTACCAGCATGTCCCGTCCCATCAGGGTGTAGGGTGATATAACACTCATAGTTTTTGAATTTGAGATTTGAGGCAGAGGTGCAATGAGCTTCAGATATCAATAACAAGTCCAAATTTTGTTGAGTCATTAGGATTTCCGTATCATTTTTGTTTGGGGTCAGTCCATTTATGTTCCACGTTGCTATACGAAATGCAGTCATTTGGATAATTTGTCTACGAGTTGTGTTATGAGCATCATAAGGGTACTCATCTGTTGAAGGATAAAGTCGAATTTCTCAGTCTGTTTAATTAATATTTGTTCTAAGTTAAAAGGAGGTTGTGAGTTAGATATTTCATGAACTGGTTCTTTTTTGTTTCGTGTGACATCAGAGTACTTTCTTGTTGTGTTTTCAGGATTTTCAGCTGGCTTAACAGGAAAGTTTGGCACTGGTCTACCTTTTGTTTTTTCAGTTGTAGAGGTTTGCGTTTGATAGTTTCTTGCCGTATGATATGTTGGCTTCGAACGTCTTAGGAGGATTTCCCTGTATACTTCACAGCCTTTGTAATTCGCCGGGTGTGAACCGTTGCATAGTGCACACTGGGCGGGTGTTGTGCGATCTCGTTTTTGGCATTCCGATGTTTTATGTGACTGCCCACATTTTACGCAACGATATGGGCGCATACAATAATTTTTCGAGTGCCCATATTGCTGGCATCTTTGGCACTGAACTATTGATTCTCGTTTCTTCGGGTCCTCTATGACAACAGACTGATGGTATATGTATTTTAGTTCCTTCACAGCCTTGTTATTTGGTCCAGGTGCAAGATTCACAAAAAATGTGGATGTTGGTTTTTTGTCAGGCCCAAACTTTGCATTGATGATTTCTCCAGTGATTATGTTCCCTGTAGCTTCAATGTCTTCTTTGATAGCGGACATTGGTGTTGTTGGATGCAGGTTTCTAATTACCACTCTAAAGCACCTCTGGTCTTTTCGATTAAAGGTGTGACCGATCAGCCCATTTTCTCGTACTACTTTTATAATTTGTTTATAGCTTTCGATGTCTGAGCTACTTATTCTCAATTGGCTTCGGTTGACAATTTTGAATGTAAACTGGTTCTTGTCAACAACAGCTTCAAGTAGTTCAGTGAGCTTATTGACGTCTTCTATACCATATAAGACTATTGGTGGCGGTTTAGTGGGTCGTTTATCTTTGGGTAACGCAATGCTTTCAGTGAGATCGATTGTTAGACCTGTGAATCTATTTGAGGTTTTTACTGGTTCCGGAGAGGGACTGCTTGAGGTTTTTTGTCTCTTTGGATTTCTGCTGACAGGAATCCTTTGCCATGTAGGAGGACAAATTGGTGTGGTCTCCATGTCTGTATCGGGAGTTAAGGGTTGGTTATCGGAGGTTGATGAATGAGCTCCAAATTGTTGATTATTCCCCAGGGACGAGGATCTTGGTCTCATAAACAAGCCTGGGTGGAAGGCTTGCTGGACAAGCTTTTTGCTGCTGCTGCTGCTACTGCTTCCAGGCACATTTACCAACACAGGGGCCTGGTCGCCTACCCCTGTGCGGTCTTCGGTAACATATTTCACACTCGCAGGCCCGGGTACCTGCGAGCGCCGGGCGTTAGCCGATTTTTAGTAAATCACGTCCGGATACCGAGAAATATTTTTTTTCTGATTTTCGTTTTTATTTTTTTTCTCCTTAAAACCTCAAAAGTGCGACTTGTCACTAGCACATAAATATTTCTCGTAACAAGGCCTATCACTGATAAAAAAATCACGAGTTGAGATGAGTTTTTAGCGAGAAAAAAAATAAAAACAAAAATGTGACAAAAAAAATTTTACTCTATACGGAGGTGATTTTCCAAAAATTAAAACTGAAAAATATGCGCCCAAAGGTGCTTTATCAGACCTTATTTATACAGGGTGTAAGGGACAGCCCTCCGCAAACTGATAGGGTGAATTCAGTATGTCATTCTAAGATGACCGGTACATGAAATTTTTTCAGGAACGTTAAGGGAATCCAATAAACCTGATTTGTTTGTGTTTTTGTGCACAAATCGGAGCGTCTATTACTGGTTGGAAGGGGTAGGTAATACGTATGCGGTGAGTTCGATGAACTCTGTAGCTAGACAGAAAGTGAACAGCTGATTTCACGCATCGTTGGTTAGAGTATTTCAACATCCATTGCTGGTTTTTTTTTTGCTGTTTTTTTTGCAGTTTTTTTTTACATAAATGGAGTGCTGCGAACACACAATGCAATTTTACATTGAAATAATGAAAATGTAACTGAAATTTTTTTTGAAAAAATGAAAATTTTCCTGAGAAAATTTCCGGTGGAATATGATTCAAAATGAGGAGCTGAATGCACCCTGTTAGTTTGCGGAGGGCTGTCCCTTACACCCTGTATAAAATAAATATCTTGGACAGTTACGTTTTGAGAATTTATTTTATTTTTTTTCATGAAATTGTCACCTAAACTTCATCATTTTTATAAAAAAAAAATATTCGAAATTGACACGTGGGTGTTTTACTCGTGCATTTTAAATGCATCCCTTGATCGATAAATACCATAAATAGCATTGGGAATTTTTTTGATCGATTGGAAATTTGGAACACTTTGCGGTGGTACGAAGCCCTTCGTGTGCGAGTCCGACTCGCACTTGGCTGGTTTATTGATTCATTATCACCATTTTCAGCCCGCATCAACGCACTGCTGGATTTTATTTTATAATTAAAAGTTTTTGCTATATTCCGTTAATTCATGGGGCGGCAAACCTTACAGGCCCGGGGCGCTGAACCTTAAAATACGCCACTGAATGGCATCTTCCAAACGAAATCACTGGCCAGGAGTTATGTTTGGTGGCCAAAACTGAATGAAGATCTTGAGGCATTAGTAGGCGGATGCAATAAATGTCTTGAAAATCGGCACATGCCTCTGAAAACTAAATCTGAGTGGATCACGCCTACAAAGCCATGGTCTCGAATAAATGTGGACTTTGCGGGACCTTTCCAAGGTAAATATATATTAATTGTCGTAGGCGATGGCCTGAGGTGATCGTGGTAAACAATATGACAGCGGGAACGGTCATCAGACACCTCAGAAATTTATTTGCTATCCATGGTTTGTGTGAGACCATGGTTTCCGACAGCGGAACGTAAAGAACGTTCTGCTGTCGGAAACCATGGTGTCAGCTGAACTTGAGCAATTTTTGGACGCGAATAAAATAAAACATATCAAGACAGTGCCTTATCATCCTGCAACAAACGGGTTGGGCGAAAGAATGGTGCAAACTGTAAAAGACAAATTGCGAAAAATGGATGACATCTCTTGGGATGTTAAGATTCCTCGAATGCTACTAGGATTGCGGGTAACTCCTTGCACAATAACTAACAAGAGCCCCTCTGAACTCTTGATGAACAGGCGCCTACGAACCTTGTTAGATGTTATACACCCAGATAATTGTGTTCAAAATAAAACTAATCGACAGATTACCATTGCTCAGAATGTAACTCGAGAAACTAATGTGGGCCAAAGTGTGATGTATAGAAATTATAGTAGTGGACCTCGTCGGTTGCCTGATACGGTGATTAAAAGGCAAGGGCCATCTAATTATCGAGTTAAAACTGGTGATGGTAATGTTGTCAAACCACACATTGACCAACTGGTTAAAAAGAAACACAGAAGATACAGACCGAGAAGGAGAGACGGAAGAAGTAAATAATGAAGAGGCAAGTTTGGAATTGGAAAATTGAGATTTGGAAGGGGGGGGGGTACGGGCTTGAGTGAGGAAACAATTGAAATAACGAGTTCGGACCAATGGGCTGAGATGTTAGGTATACCCAGTGATTATGAGTCTAGCTATTCTGGGGGTAAGATTAAAAATAAACTTTTATCTCATACAAAAGGCCCCTATAAAAGGGCTGATTCAATGTATATTGAATAGACATAATGTAACATTAACATTATGTCTATTCAATATACATTGAATCAGCCCTTTTATTTAAATAAATACAAAATTGTTGACTTTAAGTATAAGTTAAAGTTTAAATATATTTTGTATACTTGGGGGAAAGGTATGTTGTATCTACATATTTCTTATAAGTTTGGGTTTATTGTGTTTTAAGTCTACCTTCTATCGTAGTATTGTTCCTACCCTACTCTACTCTTATGATTTATCCACTTGTCCTTAGCTCAATACACAAATAACGATATTTGGTGTTTTATTGAAGACATAATACTTAGTAAATATACCGTTTGTGTTAGTAATAATGTTGACCATGATAGTATAAAAACTTTTACACTTATTTTTTATTCAGTTTTTTGCAGGTCCGTGTCAGGTTGTATCTTGATTAAATCGAACGAATCTGCAGATTCGTTAGATTTCGTTCGTTCGAAGAATCTGCACGAAATCTAACAGAGATTTAAGCATTGATGATTTTTATAGTTAAAATTATGTAAATACATATGTTTTATTGTCGCGTATCATATTTTGATCAAGATACAACCTGACACGTTCCTGCAAATTGCAAAAAAAAACCCAAAAAAATAATAATTTCGCTACTACTGTGATCTCCCGTATGTACTTACTTACATCGTAATGTTTTCGTATTCAATGGACAGAATAATCATTTAGATAACAATTGTTCGATGATTTGAAGGAAATAGAGAAGAAATCTCAAATTAAACCAAAACAAAACAACTTTGATCAACCAACATTGTTCGAACCACCGGTTGAGGAAAAAATACTGATATTATGTATTTAATTTACTTACCGACTTGAATCCTGTATTAATTCTTATTAACTATGTTATTATTAACACACACAAATGGTTTTTTACATGGTTTTCACGTAGATAAAACAAAAATTCTGTAAAAACTCTTACAATAGTAGTTGCAGTTGCAGCCATTTATTTATTTACGTTTTAACCCACAGATTATGTAGTATTATTTAACCACAGACTACTACTACACTACTACGTATTTTAGGGCGAGCGCGCATTGCGGTGCGTAGTTGCGGTGCGTTTTTCTATCGCAAAATCTGTGAAGTATGGAATGTCTTGAAGTGCGCGCACTGCGGCCATGCGTTTTGTTACTGTAGGCCCCGCCCAGTGCGGCAGAAGTCAGAACTACCGGAAACGCACCGCAGTGCGCGCTCGCTCGCCAAGCGAAGCGCGAAGCGCCGAAAACGGGGAGAACCACAAACTGACAGATAAAATAATATTTGTCTATGTCACAGATTAAACGCTACAAGAGTTGTCATAATATCGAATTTCATAACAAACTAAACTGATTGCATGCCATGTGTGTATGTCTAGGTTTTATAGTATAGGAACAAGGCGTTTATAAAAAAAAAAAGCGCAGTTTAAGTTTATCAATCTTAAGGTGATTGCACTGTATAGCCCGCGAAATTCAATTTTTTTTTGAGTTTTTTGCAATTTGCAGGTCCGTGTCGGGTTGTATCTTGATTAAAGTATGATACGCGGCAATAAAACGTATGTATTTATATAATTTTAACCATAAAAATCTTCAATACATCTCTCTAAGTTAGATTTCGTGCAGATACGTTAGATTTCGTTCGTTTGAGGAATCTGCACGAAATCTAACTTAGAGAGAAGTATTAGTGATTTTTATTGTTAAAATTATATAAATACATATGTTTTATTGCCGCGTGTCATACTTTGATCAAGATACAACCCGACACGGACCTACAAATTGCAAAAAACCCAAAAAAAAATTGAATTTCGCGGGCTACACAGCGCAATCACCTTAAGTTCCAGGTCACGGTCGATCGGACTCTAAAGATGATTGAATAGACAGAAGAGAGTCGGCGTTCTAAGACAATGTTAGGCCGGATGTAGACGTCCGGAATGCTCAGGAGTGAATGATCAGGAAATTCAGAGTGTTCTTTTGAAATATTACACAAAAACTTCGAAACCAAGAGGCGTGGCCTAAAGCCGTGTCTCTTGCGCGTCTTTTTGCGAAACATTACACAAAAACATCGAACTATAGGGGCGTGGCTTTACACATTTGTGCAAGCAGGTTTTCACAGGCATGGAAATCATTCCTCACGCGGAGGAATACGGGAAGGGTTGTTTCATTTTCAACAGCCACGCACCCTGCGCACATCTGTTGTCATACTGATAGCGTTTCACCTCGTCGGAATCGGAACTCATACGACATTTACAGAAAATGTGTAACTAAAAATATTTGAATACGCAGGAGACAGCTTGTGTGTGAATGTGTAATTTTTCGCAAAAGGCACGCAGGAGACATGGCATAAGACACTCACAATCCCAATGTACATACATTTTGACAATTCAACAATATTCATTGCGATAATTACGTGGTCAAGCAGACTAATTTTTCCAACATAATAATAATAGTTATGAGGCAATGGATTACAAATTTTCTTCAAACTCCTTTGGATTGTAATAGAAAGTGTGTTAGGTACGCAATTGGATTAGTTGCCAGGTTTTTCCGATATTGAATGATTCAGAACAATTCAATAGCTGGCGATTGACGGTTGATTTGTGGTTCAAGGTGGTTCTGAATTTTTGGATCATTCACCTGCTGAGCATTTCAGACGTTTGCACCCACCGGGCCTAAAACTATTTACTGCCACATACGTGTTATACAGGGAACCGGAAGTCACTTGGGGTGATCTGCAATGTTTTGTGAGACCAATCAATCTGCCTCTGACCTCCACAATCGAGTTACTGGGTAATTAATACGATACCCCTCGGTAAGACTGGTTGTCAGACTTTTGGGCTTCTGACAACCCGTAACGACTTTCAAACATCCACTAATGACAGCCGGCAGCCGGGACCGACGGTTTAAAATATATTCTCTGTGGGCTTAACGTGCTTTCCGAGGCACAGAGTCTTGGTAGTGTAAAGCCTCCTCTACACTACTCGCGAAGTTGGTCGAAGTTAGGCGAATACGATAGTGTGGACGGCCACTTCGCTTCACTTCGTGCAACCTTGGCTCGCCTCGCGCGACATCCGATCGTTGTCGGTTTTTGCGCCCGAGTCAAAGGGCCCGAAGTGCACCGACGAAGCGTCTGACTACACTACTCGATTCACTTCAAATTGTTGCGTGATAAATTCGCACGTAATTATAATAAGCGAGAGTGCACATTGCAACGGCAGCTGCCACTTCAACATTATCCATGGTGCAAAGAATACTACTTAGTCTGTGGTGCAAAGTGCGCGGGTGCCATCGGCCATCGGGCAACTGACCGCCTCGCGAAGTTGCACGAGTGTGTAGTCACGTACTTCTGACTTCGGTCAACTTCGACGAGTACTTCGTCGAAGCAACTTCGCGAGTAGTGTAGTGGAGGCTTAAATAAATAAATAAATAAATAAATAAATATCCTTGGACATTTCACACAACGCCATCTAGTCCCAAGCTAAGCAACCTAATGCTTGTGTTATGGTAACGAGATGGCTTATAAACTACTTATATACATTTTTTTTTTGTAAATACATGCATATTATAGATAGAAAAACACCCAGACTCGGAACAAATACTTGCAGGTCGTACAAATATTTGTTCCGTGCGGGAATCGAACCCGCGACATGCTGCGCAGCAGTCAATCGCTCAACCACTGCGCCAAACGTGTCGCCTAAAGATTCTCAGTATATATAATAGTAGTCTATGTTAAAGATGTCACCATCCACGGATCAACCCCGGCAAGCGTAGCTTGACCTGATGGATCGACCCCTGCGGCTGTTAATACTTAGCCAGACACAAGCTCCTCCAAGCAATGTTTAGTGAGACCAAAAATTAGAAATCATACAGGTTTTTTGGGGACATTTGTTTAACTCCATCCAACTCAAAGGACACAGCCAGCCCAACCACCCAACAGCCAACAGCGAATTCGATTATCTATCTTTATCAATAACATCGTGATTCGTGACCTAAGTTCGTTCGTGAAGGGTAATCTACTTAAAAATGAAAGCGAAACTGCACAACAGACAACAGCGTTTACTCTACATATCACGAAAACTCAAAGGGGGAGTTATAATAATATTTTCCACCTCATTGACTCTATTTGACAATTCTTCATTAATTTCGTTGACCGTTTCACTCATCAGTTCTTCGTCTACGGACATCAAATCGTCGCTTCGTTGAGAATTTGTTACGTTATTAACGGAATACTCTTCAACTAATTGAGTTAGAGCTTCTGCTATATCGGAATCAATAGAAGAGGTTTCTATTTCATTTGTAGCACTTTCATAGTTATCGCGTATTCCATTACTCACAATAGAATTAATTCCATTAATATGACTGGCGTTCGACATATTTTCACCGCTTTCAGCAATCGTGTTATCATCAGTAGAATTTCTGTCTTTACTGGTTTTATGCATTTTAACACGAAGAAAATCATCATTACCATCTTCAATCATTTCTACATCTGAAATGTTGTGATTTTCTTCTTCAACCGAATCGTCGTTGTTTATAACACTGTTGAGTAGTTGTTCTGATGACCGTACAGAAGCATAATTTGTGTTTTCTTCTACGTCGATAACTTCTAATTGTTCTTCTATTGGGGATTTAGTGGGCGCACCATTGTTACCCACAAATGAATTCTTGGTACCAGCTTCAATGGATGTTTGTTCTTTAGAATTATTATTTGGCACAAAAGTACAGTCGTCACTTACATCAGTCCTATTATCACTTCTACTTAGAATATTTAATCTATCGAATATTTGGGGATGGTTTTCTTTGAACTTTTGTAATATTTTCTTTGTACTCTCATCTGAGTTACCGTATTTCCTACATTCTAGTTGAATATTTGCATTAAGAATGTATAGAGTTTCTGCGTCATTTCTCTGTGGAGTTCTAATTTCTTGAGCCTGCAACGAATATTCCAAAAAATACAATTAATTCGTCACAAGAACTGGTAGCAATAAGCTAACCGTAAATTATCTGTAATAAGTAAATAATAACACGTCTTCATAGACAAAATTTTAGCAGGGAGTGTTGATGATTTGCCTCATCAGGCGCATATACAACGTGTAATGCTAAATGCGCAAAACCTCTTAAGGGGTCATTGTACTCATCATTATGAACAACTTTTACTATGGGACCAAACCTGAAATCACGTTCAGTACATTTTGACGAATTATGCGAACATAAATGTACTGAACAGCTGATTTTTTTTTTGCGATTTCAGGTTTGGTCCCATAGTAAAAGTTGTTCATAATGATGAGTACAATGACCCCTTAAGAGGTTTTGCGCATTTAGCATTACACGTTGTATATTTAATAAGTACCTACGTAGGTTGTAAAGTCCCCTGAAAATCTAGCTTAGTAATGCATCTGTAACATAATTTCTCATCCATCGTCCATTTTCATAATCATAATAATCATTATTTTACTTAAGTGTTGCTTTATTACTGCTGTCTATATTTCGAAGATTATTTTGCAAATGAAATGTTGCTTTTCATTTAAAACACCTAACATTATTCAAAGTGAAAGTCAAATAATTTATTTCAAGTAGGTACATAAAAGGCACTTTTGAACAATTTAAACTTACATTTGTATTCTCCGAAATGAGTTCAGCAAGTTCCATAGCTAACTTAATTGTATCTTCTGGTAGATTTGTTTTAGTAGCGAGGGCAAGTCCGTAATCCTTAATTTTGGTTACACCTGGTTCTATTTTGTGTTGGTACACTAATCGTTTTTGTGGATTTTCTGGATCGCCTACTTCTTCTTCAGTTACTGCTGTATGTCGACTAGAATGAAAAGATATTGGTTCCTTCTTTTATTTGATGTTCCGAAAATAAATAATAACTTGCAAAGAGCTGTCTAAGGGAATCTTACTTAACAACATTGAAGTACAATTCTTGCAGTCTCGTCAGATACATAAAATGGGTGGTAAAGAACGTGAACGCAGCACTCATAATGAGTTCTTCGCAGACCGCCCAAGCTATACTTGTACCCTCCTCCACACAAGTGCCTCTGAAAGATTTATTATTTCTTTTACTAATACCATCCACGATAGAAATACCTATATTAAGAGTTTCATAGAATGCTTTTGATACTTGCCTACATAGTTCGTCTATTATCACTAAACTTGTAGGCGTTAATCCTTGTAAGATGTGTTGAGTTTCCTTTATCTGAAATACATAATATTCGTTTACCATATTCTTCATCATACTTTGTTTTATAATCATTATTCGGTATCGCATTTACCTCGAATACGTACGTGGAAGCATTCAATTCAACACTATCGTTGAAACCTATCCTAGAAAATATTCTGTCGCAAAGTCTCAAAATTGCGTTCGTTGCGGGTAAGAAACAACCTATCTGAAATAAAGAAGATTTTAGGATTGTTTATATCTTCGTAAGTTCGTAGGTAACTTTAATGTTATCTACCGAGTCGGTTGATAACATTAAAGTTACATATTATTATCACCGTCGATTTGATTTTATCTATTTCTCAAACCTGCGCCATAACTTGTATAATAGCAACTTGTTTTATGTAGATACTTTTGCCTCCCATATTTGGTCCGGTGATGATTGTAAAATTATGCTCGGGTGTCGCAAACTGAAACAAGCATAAAAATATCATCATACTTTATTTGAGATGGGCTTAGTAGGACTCCTTAACAATTTTGAGCAAATTTGAATAATTAAGTAGTTATACAGAGTACAGGTTTAATGGCGACATTTTAACACAAGTAAGTAGGTATACAGTTTGGCGTATAATTTCATTAAACGTTATTAATTTATTATTTAATTTTATTGATTGATTTATAATTTTCTAAAATTGTGTCTCGGAAAGCACGTTAAGCCGTTGGCCTCGGCTGTCATTCGTGGATCTTTGACAGTCGTTACGGGTCGTCAGAAGCCCGAAAGTCTGACAACCAGTTTTACCAATACGTATCGTATTACCCAGTTAAACTATTGGGGAGGTCAGATAGTCAGTCACTCCATGTAAAATACTGGTATTCAGCTGCGTCTGGTTAGACTGGAAGCCGATCCCAACATAGTTGGGAAAAGGCTAGGCAGATGATGATTACAATTTTCTAAAATAGCATCTTGGTGCAACCTGTAGCGCAGAGGTCATTTGACGGGGTCACGGATCTTAACATCACATCAATGAAATTAAAACGAATAACCTGCAAAGAGTTGGTGAATTGAAGGAAATAGAGAGCTTTATTATTTAGTTTATTTGATTTTTTTTTCATTATTTTGATTAATTTACGAATTATTTTATCTTATTACAAAGTTTATGATTACTGTCCACTAGCCTTACCCGGTGTGTTAAATTAATGTCGCCATTATAGCGGTACGCTGTATATTTCTTACAATATCATTCGGAACAGGTAGAACTTGGCTGTTGTAATCCAACAGAGGATGCACACTATTTCTTACATCCATGAAACTGTTGAAATCTGGTCTGATGTAGGATCCAATTGAACTTGCCTGGAAACGACAAATAATTATTTAAATAGGTACGTACCTACATAATACTTTTAATATTTCGAGAAATTATGCTAAAAAATTGTAGGTACATGTACACTACCTACACACGGCGACATGTCAAGCCATACATTTCTAATATAAGCTGATCTCGCCTTGTATAGGATTTCTGTACAATGAGAGGTCAGCTAAACTGGAAATGTAGCCGTGTGTACTTACTTGAGCCAAGGCTAGGATAACATCTAGCTCAGCAACATTTTCACAAAGTGTGTAAAGACTCGACATGAACGGACGAAGATCTTTTAATAAAGACGAAATCACGCTGAAAGTAAAGACAAAAATAAAATTATATAAAATATCGGATTTAAGGCGATTTTTAATGTGTCAATGTCAATAGACAGGGTGCGTTAGTGCGTTACTATTTATAGAAGGGACTACAATCTGATTTTTAAATCTACGGAATTCTGACAGCTGTAATTTTTTGACACTTCAGATATCCTAAACCTTTTCTGTCTTGTCCTTTTTATAGTTATATAAATGACTAGAATTTTTTGGATAAAAAGTAACAAAAAATATGAAAGAGAATAAGATCAAGTAAAATATATGACAATGTAAATATTGTTTGTTCTGTGCATTCAATACACACTAACTAAAATATTAATTTTATATGGCTAAATGGAAAAAAGAGTGAAAGAACATATTTTTTAAATTTAAATAATTATTGCGGTAACATTATCACTAATATCACCATCGTTGTCTGTCTGTAGTTACAAGAAGCGAAGATTTTACAAACAAAAAGATATTCCTAAAAAAGGTTTGTAACCTATGGATTAGTGGACAGGGATTCCTGTGAAAGAAAAATAATTACCTTACTAATTATTGTAAATTCAATAATGTGATAATAAAAAATCTGATTACCATTTTAAAATTATCACTCAATTTTTAAGTTTTTGTTTTTCTAATTGAAATCTTAAATTCAAGAAAGGTTTTTTTTTAATTTCGCTTAAATGCGTTCCGTTTTTAATAGGACCGCTTTATTACTGGCAACACTTCAGAAATGTCAGAATTCCGTCGAATTAAAAATCAGACTGTAGCTATTTAATCTGTGGAAGGGACTTTCCCTTTTTTCTTATAATTCATACGCAATAGCCGGTCATCTCAAACTTTTTTAGGGCGAGCGCGCATTGCGGCGCGTTTTTCTACCGCATAATCTGTGAAGTATGGAATGTCTTTGAAGTGCGCGCACTGCGGTCAAGCGTTTTGTTACTGTAGGCCCCGCCCAGTGCGGTAGAACTACTGGAAACGCACCGCAGTGCGCGCTCGCCCTTAAGCTGCAGCTTTATAATATTAAATTCACTAACATGTTACTCATTTTCTGTATTTCGGCTAACGACTCCTTTGCTTGTTGGTTCAGTACAACAAGCTCTTCTGTAGTCATTGTGACACTGGCACCACTGTGCTGAACCTAACACAAGAATATGTGATTCAATTTATCTAACTATTCAACTGTAAAGCATGGCTTTCTGATGGATTATTCCACTTTGCCCCGGCAATCTGTCCCATCGTGGGACAAAGTGGAATGTTCACAATTTTGGCGTAAACTGTGTGTGTTCCACTAATTAGTTTTGGACTTGGACAAATTACACTCGCATGAACTATGAGATTACCTCTTCCCACTAAGGCTGTTACTGTTTGGATTAGGTGTTTAAATATAATTAGATTATCAACGACATGGCATAGCAAAAATAATACAGTGGTTTCTAGGTACTTACATAATTAGGACGTAGTAAGATGATATTAGAATTTCAATTGTTACTCCTTAAAATAGTTGATTTGTTGTAGGAAATATATGCTTGAGGCTGACAAAGTTGATAATTATCCAATTAAAGTGTAGGTACTTAAGTACCTACCTATATTTAAAAAAAAAACCTAATTCAAACAGTGACCGCCCTATAGTACGAGTACATGCGAATGGGCAATTTAAAGTACTTTGCCCCACAAAACCAATTAGTGGGGCATAGTGGACGCCAGAATTGTGAAAATTGCACTTACACTCAAGTAGAATAATCCTCTCAGAACTACCCACTCCAAAAAAAAAACAGACAAGGAATAAGATAGAGGAGACCCAAGAACATTCACTGGGTGGGTGGATACGGTTTGTAGAAGATTATTATGAGTTTCTGTTACATAGTTTAAATTCACCTGTATAAATATAGGTGGCAAATCCTCCATATTGAAACACCTCCTATTCTTCGGAGCCAACGCCAAGACTATATGAAAGCCTTTCATCATATTCTGATTCAGCCTCAAAGGAAGGTCATACGTTTCACTAAGCTGTTCTACAATTTTCTGTATATCTTCTATGAGTTCAGAATAAGTTCTTCTAGCTACGTCTAGAAGACCATTTATATCAGGCTTGATTGCGAAGCATCTTTGAAGACTTCCCATGGCGCCTTTTTCTATGTGAGCATCGTCTTGGATTATTATTTTTATTCGCTCCGTTATTTCGTTGTATTGAGGGTTTTCGAAATCCTATTAGGGATAATAGTTAAAAGCTTCATTAGCAATAACATCAAACATAATTATGCTTACGATCATATTTAGGACATTTCAGAAGACGTCAAGTTGTTATTGTAATAATTAATCTGCCTAACCTTTTCCCAACTATGTTGGGCTCGGCTTCCAGTTTAACCGGATGCAGCTAAATACCAGTATTTTACATGGAGCGACTGTGCCTATCTAACCTTCACAACCCAGTCACTGCGTAACACAATACCCTTTGGTAAGACTGGTCGACAGACTTTTGAGGATACGTAACTCTATCGACTGTCAAAAATCTGAGAATGACAGCTGGGACCAAGGCTAAAGTGCTTTCCAAGGCACGGAGAATTCTCGATATGTAATGGATGGTCACCCATTCACGAATCGACCTCGGCAAGCGTAGCTTAACCATCGATCCGTGCGGCTGTTATTACTTAGCCACGAGTTCAAGTCTATCTATTGATTATACGCTTCTTTAGTATTATGCTTTCTAAAATTTACACTTTGCATTTATATTTTAACATTAGTTAGCTTACAGCCTTATCGAATCTATAAATAGGTAGTTATTCTCGTTAGGTACTTACCAATTTAATTTTTCTCAGCTTTCCACTGATAGCGCCATTCAGTGCTTCTACCAACTGTGGCACCAAGTCCATCGTTACTTTCAGTATTAGCGTCTGATTCAGTTGAGCTTCTCCTATCTTGTCCATGTTCTGGTTTGCCGACTCCATGCATAGGAGGAGAATTTTATCTATATCTGATAGTTTCTTTAACACATCCTACAAAATGATATTATCAAGCTAGGGAAAATTATTGGCAAAATACTTATTAGATCAGTTAAATACGGTACTAGGTACTTTCTACTCATTTACGATTACAAGACACATACAAAGACACACACAAAGACATTTTACATGATTCTAGACATATGTACCTGCAAATCCACCATCAGCCCCGTATCATTCTCAATCAGATCTTGTACAGCGTCCAGCCTAGATTCAATAAACTCTTTGTTGCACGAAGGCTGAAGTATAGACGCTCTCAATGCTCTTATACCACCTACTGTATAAGTAGGACCTAGTACCCCTAGAAGACAGCAGGTAGGTCCGGCAGATGGTACTAATGGTTGCACTAGTTCGAGTTGGGTCGCTGTACCTACGTCTAAAATGGAAAAATGATTAGTAGTGCATTCATATAGGAGACCTACCTAAGGAGACTTTATCCTGTTGTGAAGTCTGGTGAGAGGTGACTTAGTAGATTTTGTACCTACGAAGCGGAAAATGGATTTTCAACAGTTCTGTGAATCTGCACTCATGAGGCATGACTATAGTAATGCATGGCATTCGTTTCCACCACGTGTAGACAACTAGTGATGGAAACATTATATCGTAATTATACCTACAGATTATAATTACGAATATGTATGATTATGAAGGGTAAAACCTCATAATCTAAGGGTAAAACATATGCATTTCCGAATGAGAATGACGTTTCAGCTATACCTACATATATTTTTCCAAAGATTGACCTGAGTGACTTATCGTGCTGAGTCTGACGATAAGGCGAGAAATCTCACGTTTAACATAAATCTCTGTACATGAATATAGCCTACGACCCCCCGCATGTAAACTCATGTTTTATGTTTATTCTCTTCAAATACAAAATCTTCTTGATTTGTCTTTCTGTATGAGCCTTGAAAACGATGTCGTATTTTCCAACTTTATTCCGATATACTTACATCGTATACAAATAGAAAAGTTGAAGAAAAATAATTAAAATCCTATTTACCTATGATCATTGTGTTTTCAGAAGAATGATATTCGATTTTCAGCGATTCTCTAGCAAATACTATGCACTGTATATATTCAACATACTTCAGCACAGCTGCAGCCGCAGTTACAGCATAGAATCTGTTGAACATAACCTTTGACCTTTAAGCGGGACACTATCAAGTATAAATTCGAATCTATTTCGTAGTTTGGATAGATTATTACGTGGGAGCAGTGGTGGCCCAGTGGTAACGGCCGCGACTTACAAGTTGCAGGTCGTGGGTTCTAACCCAGACAGGTGCTTTACTTTGTGTAAATTATTTCATCACCACTGCTTTCAAAACGGTGAAGGAAAACATCGTGAGGAAATCGGCATGTCCTAGAACCAAAAATTCGAAGACATGTGACATCTACCAACCCGCACTGGGCCCGCGTGGTGGATTAGGTACAGGCCGCTCCCTCTCACAGAGAGGACGCCTGTGTCCCAGCAGTGGGAACGTTATAGGGTGATTATGATTATGTGGGGCATACTGAAAGTTTCTGTAACTGGCCACTTACTATAAAAAAATAAAAAAACAAATACGGAATTCGAAATGGAACTCTGTGTGGAAATGTTACTTTTTAATTTGCGAGACTGTCATTTTCTTTTATTGTGGCGTCCTCTATAAAATTTTGTGTCGCTATTACAATGAATAATTTAACTCTTGAAAATTTTCGCTTAAGTCAGCAAGAGAGTTACCAGAGACTTCAATTGGCATTTAGTGATATAGTCCCATGTCGCAGCTCTGTGTAGGTATTCGTAGTTCCGAGAGGTTAGACATGGATGTGATCATCTCCACTCCATGCCATGACGTGGCGATGTACGTGAAGGTCGGCCGGCGACGGTGGTTACAGAATCCAATGATACCGTACGACAAATGATTGGAACTGACAAAAAATTGCTTGTCAGCAAATTCGTAGGTACTGTAGGTAGCTACTAGGCATTGGAATGAGAGCAAAGTGCAAAACATTTTGCATGTGCATCTGAAGGTTCGGAAGCTTTGCACTCGATGGATACCGATGATTTAACGGACGACACGACTGCGTGTCGAGTGGTGCCGTAAAATGACAAAGAAGTTTAATGGAGGAGCAGTAATTTTTTTGGCTGTCTATAATATCGTGACAGTCTAATATCTGCCGGTCGATTCTGTAAAAATCTCACCGTGAAAACTTAGGTGAAGTGAGTTTGTTTTTGCTAGGGATTGACACTATTGACAGCTCACTCCACGCTCACTTCACCTAAGTTTTCACGGTGAGATAGTTACAGAATCGCACTGCTGGTCTTATTATACTTACCTGGTCATAATTATCAGAATCTAGAAACTTTCAGTATGATCTAAGTAGGTACTAGATTTACGAGTTTTTTTTTTTAAATTTAGTCTAATATCTGGTCATAATTATCAGATTCCAGAAACCTTCAGTATGATCTAGGTACTAGATTTGCGAGTTTAAATTTATTCTTGTTTCACGTACTTATGCACTATTTGAAGGTAGACCCCGTTGTACTGAGGAGCGCACAAAGTTCGAATATGTTGACGACCTGCTCCATCATTGAAGTGTCTTCTTTGAACTGATACCAAATTAATTAACGGATACCGATCCCTTATCAACTGGTATAATTGATTCGGTTGCACACCTTCGCAAAATGTATGGGGAACTATAATCTGAAAAAGGAATGGTAATATATTAATAATTATACAAGACTAGCTTGTGCCCGCGGCTTCGCCCGCGTGGATGTCGGAAAATATCCCACGGGAACAAAAATCCTTCCTTAAGTCCGACTGGTAGTTCCACAGATGAACACGCTCAAACAAACAAAAAATGTGTGTCAGCTCCGACGCACGACTGGAGTTTACTCGAGTTTTTGTGCCCCACCTCACCTCCGCGCTAACCGCCCCCCTCATCTCACCTCTCACACCCCCTACACCTCTTTCCCCTCCCCCTCTACCCTCACCAACTCCTCCACTCCCCTCTTTCATTCTCCACACCCTCCCTCTCAATACACATCCTCCTATCCCTCTCCACATCCCTCCATCATCCACCCCCTTTCTCTCTTCACCACACCTCCCCTCCCTCTCCCTCTCCCTCTTCCTCTCACCACACCCTCCACTTCCCCTTTTCGCTCCTCACCACCCGTCCCTTTCCTTTCCCTCCTCACCATCCCCTCCCCTTCCCCCCTCCCCCTCTACCCTTCCCTCTGGGAGAAAAACTATAACTGACAAACTTTATTACTTGCTTAGGCAAGTAAATTCCCTGTTTTCACCCCCATAGGCATGCAATTTTAAAAAGTTGTTTTGGATATTTCCGTAACTTGACTGAAAGATTATTTACACTAATTATCGAGTTAATCAAACCCAACAGTAAAACCTGCCTAGTAAAATTTAGTATCCCTTTTCACCCCTTCAGTAATAGATTTTCGAAAAAACCCTGATACATATTATTCTTTATTTTTGATCTCAAGTATAACGTACCGTAAAATGGGGTTACTTTGATACTACGGGTTTACTTTGATAACAACTTTCGACTTACGAAAAACTAATTTTATTTGGTCTATGACTAAGGTTTTCTTGGTGTACCGGTTACTGGGCATTTTAAAGGTAAGAAAAACTTTTGATGCCTCCAATAATCTATACCCATAGTCTTTTTCATAAGACCAAAGTTGTTATCAAAGTAAACCCGTAGTATCAAAGTAACCCCATTTTACCGGTACTGAGTTTCAAGTTAATCGGAACGCGCGTTAAAATTCCTACATACAAACTTTGATACCTCCCAATACCTCCTTAAGGGGGTAGTTTAGGAAAACTAAAAATGACAAACTTTATCATTTACTTAGATAAATATTCATGCCAAGTTTCAAGTCTATTAACTCAAGGAATAAGATTTTTCATACAAACTTTCATCCCCTATTTGTCCCCTATAGGGATGGAATTTCCAAAAATCTTTCCTTAGTGGATGCTTACACTGTATAAGGTATCTATGTGCAAAATTTCAAGTCTCTAGGTCCAGCGGTTTGGGCTGTGCGTTGATATATCAGTCAGTCAATCAGTCAGTCAGGACTTTGAATTTTATAGTTATAGATGTAATTTAAATAACGCACAAATTGTACTCAACATTATGAACAACTTTTACTATGGTAGGTATGTATCTACAGACGCCAGCACATCAAGCTACTACAATCTGAAGCTCATTTTTTCCGCGATTTCAGTTTTGGTACAGACGTAGACGCCAGCAGGTCAAGCCACCCCGAAAACTGTCAAATTTTCCCAATCAACCTTGAACCTATTGCTTTAGCGGTAAAGATGAAAATCTATTAAAGAAATATGACAGATTGTAGTAGCTTGATGTGCTGGCGTCTGTAACTTCGAATCACCTCTGCACATGGAGCTACACAGCGGAGAGCAGTGCAGAGACTGACGTAACCCGACTAGTAAAATCACGTGTAGTAAAACGTTATTCTATACCAATCTTTAGTAAGACGTGTGCAAATCTTTATCTTCAACAACGTGCATGATCAAAGAATTTCGTAAACAACTAAATTATTTACTTACCTCTACGGGATTGAAGAAGTTAATTTTCGTTAGTGTATGAGTATACAGCAGGGTATCACTGAATTGACAAAGCACTAGATGGGGATGTCTTAGATCTATTGCTGCTATTCCGATTTCTCCACGAGCCATGCCTCTGCCTTCGGATATAGCTGAAAAAGCAATAATTTATTTGCATTTCACGTGTACATAAGTAGTACCTACATAACTTAAAGTTATATGTGATCATTAAGGACCCTGTCGAGCACAGCAAAATAGTAGGAGAGGAATATTTCAAAAACATAGGTTATTAGATTCTTGCCAGGTTTGTTTATCACCATCATTATATTATAAACTCTTTGTATAATATCGTTTTGAGGAGAATTCTACTGAGCAATCCACAGCTTTTGATTAGAATAAGTATTTTGTCTAAGGGATTTTATCTCTATAATTGAATAATATTTTAGGTAATAGACTAGGTACTACAGTTGGTGGTCAATGACATGTTTTGTTTATTTCAAGATCAAGACGTAATAGCCAGCTGGCAGTGTGCAAAATTTATCGGTCATGCTCATAATTATGGAGTACGATTACCTAATATCACACTTGCGTCGACTGCTGAAACGCTTGTAGATCTCGCTGAACGAGTCCCGCTGTATCCACCTAGAATTTTTTGTTTTATTGAGAAATTAGGTAGTTCCTATATTTTCAGCTTTGGTTTGCAGCAGCTGATTCATCTGATTCTGAAAATCGACATCGGAGCTCAGTTTGCATGAATCAGCATAGAGCACACTCCTCTGCAAAATTTTGCCTGAAGAACATCGTAGCCAAGTGCCAATAGGCATTTTTTTTATGTTAGCCTACACTGTCCCACTGATGAACAATGGCCTCCCCCCAGGGCCACCTCGATCCAACCCTTGCGGTACGCCTCGAGTTCGTCTCGCCGCCTCTTCCTGGGCTGACCTCAGCGGTGCCGTCCATCCTCAGGCACCCACCTTATTGAGACTGTTGCCCATCGGTCACTATGCATGCGGCTGACATGAGCCGCGAATTGCCCAGTCCCATTTTAGCTTGGCGGCCTTTTTGCCTCCGTCTAGGATTCCTGTTTTGGAGCGCAGCGTGGTGTTTCGTATTCTGTCAGTTCGTTTTATGCCCAGAATGCTGCGCTCCAATGCAATGCTCTGGCAAACCCCAAGGCGGAACTTTTGCGACTCGCCTCGGTGATATCAGCGTGTAATTTGGTAGACAAAACGATCAAGGTTCTGAATAGCGACCACTACCAACAACAATGTACGAGTAAATGGCTTCCTTTTACACAGTACACAGCGGTAAAGTATGTACAATTTGCTACAATAGTTGTTATTGTTTAGTACCAAAAGGGTATTCACTATAATTGCTCAACTAGGTAAAAATTTTATTAAGTAGGTACCTATATGAAACGTAAAAGGGAAAAAACATAAAAAGTAGTTGGGCAATTAAATACAAAACATCTTCGAGATATAATTAATAAATTATGTAGAGATGAAATTGGTAGGTATGCATATCTACCAACACGGGGATTGTCCCGCCCGCGCGTGTGCCAAGGACCTAATAGACGGTATATGTCAAGTCAGTGTTTCTTACCTAGGTAGGTACCTACTGCATGATCCTGTAAATTGTAAAACATGGATCTCTAGCTATGACTAAGTACACTTCGTGTAGGTACTTAGTTTGTCTTAGTGTGTAGATTTTAACACACTTGGGTGGGATTAGTCTAGTCTCTAGTCCCAAGTGTTTTTTAATAAGTTGGTACTTTCCTACTACCTATTTGTGGAGAAGTTACAATACATAGAGGCAACATCGTCACATTATTGGGCAACTGATATACTGACGGCAGGTACCCTACCTTTCAGAATATTTGTGCATTCAATACTGAATTATTGAACTATTCTGTTGAAGTTGTGGGATTATTTTTGTATATCAACTACTCGGTAAAGGATAGCCAGTAAAAACGTACAAATTTTTTTTATGGAAATCCTTGCCAAATACCACGTGAGTTCCTTATCCACTCTATGTTACTTAGGCCTTTATCACACTAGCGAGTTGCGAGCGAGTGGAAAGCGCGGAGAGTGCGCAGCGAGGTCGCCGCGAGTTAGCAACGTGTGCGCGGCGACCACGCCGCGGGTGCGCAGCGACCTCGTCGCGTTTGCGTAACGAGACCAATTGAAGCGAATATACAAGAGAGAGCGAGAGAAGCGAGTGTACAATATTATGAGCGGCGAACACGTTGATCACTCGTGGCGTGCTCGCTACGCGCTCTCGGCGAGTTCGTTCACGGATCGATTCACTGGAAACACGCTCGCAAATCGTCAGTGTGATAAGGCTCTTACTCCCTCGACGTTTAGGTAAATATATTCTACCTATTCCGATCTCTGGTAGATTATTATGTTATTATGATGCAATTTTACAAAAAAGATAAGTACTTAAGTACTTAAGTATGTTTATTAAAGAAATATTACGACATTGAAGGAGAAAAGTTTACCTACTACATTTGTAACAAACTTATTTGATTGGCTGACCAAAGTAAGGAAAGATAATATAAAAATTCTACACCAATCGGGGCCCAGTAAATAAAGTGGTTATCGGAATGAAATGGCACTTTTTGGTACTTGTCTACCGAGAACACGTGAACATGGATTTTTTAATGTACCTTACATAATCTTGCACACTACTTTTGTTCAATGCTGCGACATTGCTGCTTATGCCCTGATAATCCGCTAGGGTTAAACATGTGACTATCACAAAAACGTGGACTATCGCGTGAGTCCTTTCAATTTTATTTGGAATAGTTACATAGATATGAGCCTATACTAGAAAGGTTTAGGTAGGTAGTGAAAAAAAGGTCAACAATCTTGACGTGTCTTTTATCTTATTTTATTTTAAAACCTCGGTTTAAAAATACAATGTAACTAAAAACCAATGTAAATACAACAATAATGATTAGTAAATCAATTGAACCATTAATTTAAGCAGCAGCTTATTTGTTTAATATGCATTTGTGAAAAAAGTTGCATCAAGATTGTTTACCTTTAGGTATTTCACCACCTAAACCTTTTAGTCAGGGCGCCAGAGGTGCCATGCTCTGATGCTCATACAGGGTGATTTTTTAATGACCAGCCAAATTTTCACAGGGTGTTCTACCCATGAATATGAACAACTTTCACTATGGGACCAACTTTGAAATCGCAAAAAAAATATCAGCTGTTTCATACATTTTGATCGAGTAGGTATTGAACTTTTGTAGGAAACCGCTGGTTTTTTTTTCGTGATTTCAAAGTTGGTCCCATAGTGAAAGTTGTTCATATTCATGGGTAGAACACCCTGTGAAAATTTGGCTGGTCATTAAAAAATCACCCTGTATATACTAGCCTATGGTGCCATGCGTGGAAGTGTTTTCCAACGGAGCGAATTTGGGCTTAAAATTACAAGAAAAATACAAAGAACAACATCCTAAAGTTTCTACATTGAGCGAGGTCGGGAAAGTCGTTTTTAGGGTTCCGTACCAAAATGGTAAAAAAAGGAACCCATAAGGTCTCACTCAGTCTGTCTGTCTGTCTGTCTGTCACAGCTGAATATCTCAAGAACTACTAATGCTATCAACTTGAAATTTGGAATAGTTTTATATGACATTTACCCAACTATTTTGCAAATAAGAAAGAAATAAAAATATTTATGTTTTTTTTGTAACAGGTGCTGAAAGGGGGTCTTCAAAATTCAAAGTGGGGCTACTAAGGCATGTGGGGTATCATATGAAAGAACACTGTTTGCACATTCTTAAACATTTTTTTTTTTTTTTTTAGGCCGCATAGTTTTCGATTTTTGATGAAAAATTAAAAAAAAAATACCGTTCCCCCCCCCTTATCTCCGAAGTTTGCAAAGGCAAAAATCTGAAATTATTCTATATGATAGAAGTTTATGTAAAGATTACAGGAAAAATAAAACGATGTCTCTAAATAGCATACTTTTTCAGAAATCGGAACGGAACCCTCGGTGCGCGAGTCCGACTCGCTCTTGACCGGTTTTTTATTGTAAAATGAAAAAAAATGGTCTTTTTTTTCGTATTTTGTTAAGTATAACGAAAAGTATTGTTCCTAAAGAAAAATGTTTTGAGTAAAAGTTGTGCAGGTGATGATTCTGCATGAGAATTAATTATTTAAAAAAAAATAAAAAAATCGTTTTCATTGTTGAAATAAGCAAAAAAAGACGGAAATAGCAAAAAAATTAAAACAATGAAAAGTGATACTTAAAGTGCTTTAAATTTGATAAAAAATTGGGTAGGTTATAGATTTCTGTATGTGATATTCAGTAGCAGGTTTTACACAATTAAACACGAACTATAATTCACACTCAGTCTGTATTTGCGCAGAGAAACGTCCTTATCACTAGTTCAAAATATAATGCCTCCTAAAAATGATTTGCCGCCCTTTTTATACACTTAACCGCCATATTCAAATGAACTGTCAGTTAATTACTCAATATGATAGGAAATACTAAATTTTTATTTTAAAAATCAAATAAATGACTTATTATGGGAAAAGAAATATAAAAATATTATTTAGACATTAATGAGAATATTTGAAAGTAATTTAGGAACAATTAAGCAACTACTACGTCATAACCGTCGATTTTACAATGTGCGCCACGTCCGATAACGATATGTCAAAATGGCGGCCTATAGCAAATTATCTGTACAGGTGGTCCATCGAAACGAATTGCAACTTGCTTTACTGGAATCGGTAGGTACTAACAGTGTCTTTGATCTCTCAAAAATTCAGATTTTTAAATAAACAAATAAAAAGATATTAAAAAAAAACCGTAACTAAGGACCGTATTTTCGCCAATCGTAAACTTAGAGATTTGCAATAAAGTGCATTCAATTGCACTGATTTTTTCATGAATTTATATAAAAAAAAGTTTATTGAGGAGCAACAGAAGCATATATCTGAGATTAGTTTTGACCTAAAATAATGGTAAGAAGGTGTAAGATTTGGTTAAAATCTTATTAAATAACCCACCGGGGCAGAAAAAGTCACATTAACCCCATGTGGGGGTAAATGCAACTATCTAAACTAACTCATTGGTTTTTTGTAGCATATATGTATACTCACAATCGGAGCAGATGTCACCCAGTGTGAAATTTACGCAAAAATGATCTCTGAGTTGAACCAGTAGAGTCCCGATCAGACTTAAAGTATGTTTTGCATTTTTTGGGGCTAAAGTGACTATTTTCTATAGAATTAGTGTTGTGGAGAAGTCAAAAATATCGATAAATTATAAAATGTGTAGGTAATCGATAAGTATGGGTACCTAATTAAAATAAAACCACGCTTCGTTTTTAACTTATATTTGCAATGCAACTTCACTGTATAGTATAACAACTAAATCAATAGCTCACATATTTATCACATTTTCATGAGATCCTAAAATAATGCCTTTATGCTCAAGAGAACGTTTTCTTTTCAACTCTTTTCTTTTTTCTTAATATACTTTCGGACCATCTAAAACAAGTAAAATATCACGACATTTTTCTCTAGGAACAATACTTTTCGTAATACTTAACAAAATCCGAAAAAAAAGGCTATTTTTTTTTCATTTTACAATAAAAAACCACTTTCCCGACCTCGCTCAATGTAGAAACTTTAGGATGTTGTTCTTTGTATTTTTCTTGTAATTTTAAGCCCAAATTCGCTCCGTTGGAAAACACTTCCATTTTTCCCGATCAAAATAGCTCTGGCGACCTCACTATTTCTGATATAGATTCGACGTAGACCAAGCTGTCGCTGCGGCGGTGCTACCGTAGACGACAGACGACGCGACGGCTGGGGTTAGGGTCAGTGCTCACTTTGGGCACGCCACAATTGCGGCGATAAGTCCCCTCTTTGAGGAGTGGTTAGAGAGGCGCCACGGCGTCCTCACCTTCCGCCTGACGCAGGTCCTCACCGGACACGGTTGTTTCGGGAGGTTCCTGTTTCGCATAAGGCGGGAGGAAACGCCCGGGTGTTACCATTGTGTGGATCGCCCGGAGGACACGGTGGAGCATACAGTGGAGGTCTGCCCGGCTTGGGCAGAGCACCGCCGTGTTCTCACGGAGGCGATCGGCGGCGGCGATCTCTCGCGTCCGAGCCTGGTCCAGGCCATGGTGCGGAGCGAGAGTGCATGGGAGGCCGTCACCTCCTTCTGCGAAGCAGTGATGCTCGCGAAGGAGGAGGCGGAACGCGTGAGGGAGAGGCAGCCTCACGCCCTCAGTCGCCGCAGGAGACGCCCTAGGCGGCGGGAATCGCGGGGCGATTTCCGGCCACCGTAGGCGCGGGCCTGCGGACGGTGAGCAGCGGGTAGCTCGCCGTCCGGTAAGGACCAGGCCCGAGTCGACGGCGCGTTGTGTTCCACGCGCGCCTCAAAGAGATGTCAGCAAGTGACGGGGTCCAATAGAGCCGACGCCGCTGGGGTCGCGGGTTGTCTGAAGAGGTTACCGCGGCCCTGGCATAGGCAACTGAAGGAACACGGGTGGGTTTTAGTCAGTAAAAGTCTGACACGCCCTTCCGCTCCACCCAGAGCTGGAGAAGTTATTTGATGATTTCCCACCCTCAAAAAAAAAAAAAAAGGGTCAGTGCTCACTTGGTCAGTGGTCAGTATGGTCACATAGTATTTATAAATTAGGTACCATGAAAGTACTGAGAAAAAAAAACAAAAGGAAAAAAATACAATAAGTACCATTCCATACTTAAACATTCAGAAAAATGAATGTCTGAAAAAAAAACACTTCGTAAAACGTCGTGCCTGTTTTGGTGTCGTTGTATTGATATTTTTTTTTTTTTAGGTTTAGCTTCTTGGACGGATGAACAGATAAAATACCTACCTACCTACACAGTTGTAGGTAGGTACACTACACATGACATGGCCCATATTATTCGAACTATCGATAACTTAGGTACTGCTCACAACTAGTTTGGGGCAAGGGTGGCGGAGGTCAGACGGCAGTTACCTACCGAGTACCGCCTACCGCTTAGATCCAGAAACAAGCGATTTATTGCTTCAAGGAACATGCTACCAATGAGTTTATGATAATTTTATAATAAGTAGCTAATTAGCTATAAGTACCTAGAAGCTCCGTCTGTTATGTACCACATCAAAGGAAGCTGTTGGCCGAGTGGCTTGGCATTCGACTCCCGTAACTAGTCCTTTATGTACCTACTTACAATAAATGATGTTTTTCTTTTTTGTATATTGCCACCACAATTGCCACATTGTTTTTGTTTTATGTCCATGTAATTTGTATTAACACTAAAGCACAATTTAATTGTGCTTTACTGTGTTGTTGTCTTTTGTGTACACTGAATAAATGTTTTACGTATCTACAACGTGTAACGTTAAATGCGCAAAAACTCTTAAGGGGTCATTGTACTCATAATTATGAACAACTTTTGCTATGCATGGGACCAAACCTGCAATCGCGAAAAAAAATCAGCTTTTCAGTACATTTAAGTATGTTCGCATAATTCGTGAAAATGTACTGAACAGCTGATTTTTTTTTCGCGAGTTCATGTTTGGTCCCATAGTAAAAGTTGTCCATAATGTATTATGCACTATAATCTATTTTTATTTTATATTATGGTTTTGTGATTTCTTATTTTTGTTTGTTGTGATTAATTTTATTTTTTGAATTTTATGTGTATAATTTGACATAATACCTATTTTAATTTGTTATCCTTTTTAATTTTTTTTTTGAACCTTATATATGCAATTAATTTTATTTTCTATATAATAATTTGAATTTGACATCTCCATTAATGTGTTCCCTTTTGGTGTTTTTTTTTTTTTTTTTAATTTTTGCAATTATTGTGCTAAATTAAAAAAAATATATGTATATAATTTGTAACAATGTTAATATAGTAGCTTGTTTAAATGTAATTATTATTATTGTATGCCCTACGGGCGGGACATAGCTGATCAAAATTTTCAAATATTTAAGAACTGTACTATACATACCTATGATCCACAATAAACTTTTGATTGATTGATTGATGAGTTCAATGACCCCTTAAGAGGTTTTGCGCATTTAACGTTACACGTTGTATACCTATCTACATACATTTCTATGCCTATCTATCTATTTATAGCTACAGTTCTACACTCTAACAAAACTTCCGGTGTGGATGTTTGTACCTATAGGAATAGGAAAATTCACGATACAGGACACCAGGGCTCAGTACCTAAGTATATATAGGTACGCACGGCTACAGATCAAGCTATACATTTCCAGTATAAGCTGATCGCGCATTGTATAGGATTTCCTTACAATGAGAGGTCAGTGTAGTGTAGCCCTGTGTACCTAGACTCGACGAATACTTGAAAAGAGCACTAATCCAGCTGTGCTTAGTTGACTAAGTAGAAAACCTAGATACATGCCTCTGCTACTACTACTGATGTATCTGAGAGCAGTCGGTCTATTCCTCGGAGTGCACAGATCGTGTGACGTATCTGCTGCAGCAGAATCGCTGGCCAGCACTCTTGGGCGTGGCCGGCCGCTGGATGACGACTCGGGTCGAGATGATGTCGAATGTATTATCCTGGCAACAAGGGTTAAAATGTAGGTAGGTTTCCTGCCTGCATCCTGCTGGTGTGATTTTTTACCCGACTTCAGTGTAGCAAAGGAAGGGTAATATTAATACCTGTTAAGTGGGTACTAATACCTCTGCCTAACCTTTCGGGGAATACAGATATAGGTAACAGGAGCGATGTTACATTATTATGATAAGTAGGTATTAGAAAAGTTGATTTAAGTATATTGTTTTAGAGATGTTACTGGGCAAACCAGATTTCAGGCCAAAATGAGTATCTATAACTCCATTTATTAGACAAATAACGGCCAAGTAACGACAGTTATTGTGTTGTATTATTTAAATTAAGTACTGCATTTTAGTGTTCCCTAAATTATGTGAATGTCAAATACAATACACTGCTTTGTAAGTACATATTTATCTTGAAATAACGGAGCTTACTATACGCTTAGGATAATGGAAATAACGATGGCATTATAAAGTTAGTTGTCTAATGTTATAATGAATGGAATATAGGTGATTTAAGTAAATGAAATGAGTTTGGCCGGTAACATACTTAGCTTATATTTATGGTTTCGGCACCAAACAACTTTAAATATCGATTCACAGTGACAGAACTTTACAAACACGCTTTTTTGTGTTTTGAGAAATGTTGATTTAGTTTTTAAGCTTACCTGCGTTTATTTCTTGGTAGTCCTTGTGGTGGGCCCATAGTAGGACTTCTCGGTGGCCCCGTTGAAACCACATCTTTATCGAATTGATACTTCGGCGCCTTGTTGGCCGTAGAAATAACTTTAGGAGCACTAAAAGGATGGAGCGGCGGAAACAATGAGGTCGCACCCCTTATACCTAATACAAACGTGCAAAACAAATTACATTGATCACATTTATGCAAGTAAGTACTTACTTACCTACATTTTCATATTAGGATAAAAGTTGGAGATTACCAAGCGATGAGTCTTTCATAATAAACTCATTTTTATTTTTGGATCGTGGCTGGGCTTTCGGATTAACTCGTTTTTCTCGTGGCACGACGTTCATTTTACTTCTTTTTTGTGAGCCCAAATAAATACATATCCAACGCTCCTGCTATTGTAGAGAAACCACTTTTGTTTTGTTGAAAAGTTTATTTTTCCCGCCAAAACAAAAAAAAGGACAAAGGACGTAACCACATACGTAGAGTATACCTACTAAGTAGTCTGTGGTAACCACAGCACGTAACGTAAGGACGCGTTGGTTTCATTGATCCTAATCGCTTTCATTGCCAAAGAATCAAACTACGAAAGAGTTTTAGAAATTAATAAGACAATGTGATGTGAGCTTGATGAGGCTAATTAATAAAGATGGTACATCTGAATTTTGTGATGTTAAGGATGATGCGCCAGGGTAGCCCGCGAAATTCAAAATTTCTTGCGTTTTTTGTAATTTGTAGGTCAGTGTGAGCTTGCATGTTGATTAAAATATGATTCGCGGCCGTAGGTAGCTAATATGGCTTTACAGAATTATTTATTTATTTAAATTATAATCATTAGAATCAGCAATAATATAAGTTAGCATTTACCCCAAATCTAGCGATTTCATGAAATCATGAGGTTTGAGGTAAATGCTAACTTATGGAGTTGTATTGCTGATTCTAATGATTATAATTCTGTAAAGCCATATTAGCTACGGCCGCGAATCATATTTTAATCAACATACAAGCGCACACTGACCTACAAATTGCAAAAAACGTAAGAAATTTTGAATTTACCCTGGCGCTTTCGCCAATAATATTCTTACTTAAGTCACAGATAATATTTTAATTCATAATTTTGTATTTTTAGCATGACAGTGCATAATCCTAACAACTAAAGGCATAATCGAACGTGTTTTCGACGGCTGTCACGTGGGGAGGGAGACCGTCAGACTGTCAATGTCATAGTGCTAACGTCAAAAGCAGCATTAAGTTTTGGTGCGTAATTTTAAATTATTCTTTTCGAGTTTTACATAAGATTACAACCATGACATTTTTATTTTTGAAGTCCCAAAAATATATACACCACTATATAAAATTAAATCGGGACTTTATTGTATAAGTAATAAAATAATCTCATGAAATCCCTACGTTGATAACCTTGAATTAGGTATTCTATCATCTCCAAAATTATTTGCGGAAGTAAATACAAGTAATTAATGAGTTTTAAGCAAAACAAACAAGTTTCAGGAAGACATTATTTTCTGGAATTATTAGGAACCATAATAAAGTAAGTATGACTTGCGTTTAGAATATTTTAACCTTCATCATGAAGGTCAGACTACAACATGTTATTATCCTGTCGCGACAGTAATCTGTAGGTGTTTCTCGTGCCCTATTTAAATAAATATCAAGTTCTTAATCGTAGATTCTCAACAGAAGTGGGTGAGGCAGATTTATTACCCTAGAGGTAAGTTACTCACCAAATGTTCATTTTGGATAGACACAAATAACAACCAAAAAGAAATCCGATTCATGTGATACAATTTACAAGTAATCTTGTGTAGGAGGTAAATGTTTAAATTTTAATGTTCTCAGTCCTATAGTGCAACTGAATAAGTAGAAACTTTAATTTAGATTATTGTTGATGAACAATACAAACAAAAATCAGAATCTGAGAAAAAGTTTAAGTACCTATACAAAGAGAACCTATTCTCAAATTGAATTAATTCAGACATTTGAATTATAGCTATTAGAATATCATTCATTTATTAAACAGATGTGTTGATTCTGTCAGTATCTGAAATGCTACTTTTTAAGTCTTATTTTTTACTATCAACACAAAAACCAATAATAGAAGTACCAAATATTACTTTGTGCAAAACTTTATCAACCCTTATATTGAATATTTACAAAATAAATATTTACAGTCAAATATTTATTTTAATTAGGTGCGTGTGACTTCATAGATAGCTCTTATTGCCTGCCTACTTGTACAATTTATCTGCCTCGGGCCCATTACCACAATATCTTGTCTGCGCACTGATAATTTTGCATTTTGAGATAGCCAACGGCTTTATCAACCAGTTTTAACTGGATAAATTCAGCTTTTAAAATTATCACACAGACATGATTTTGATTGTGTTAAGCCTTTTTGATCCTAAAGCACATTCATGATGACACACATTTCAAATATCACTTTGATGCTACCCATTTTCCTGAATT
The DNA here is from genome assembly GCA_905163495.3 of Cosmia trapezina. Taxonomy (NCBI): domain Eukaryota; kingdom Metazoa; phylum Arthropoda; class Insecta; order Lepidoptera; family Noctuidae; genus Cosmia; species Cosmia trapezina. The sequence continues at coordinate 20,728,574 of LR991032.1, read as the reverse complement.
CAAATAATAAATTGTTGAATTGTTCTCTCTTCTGTATTTTTAATACTCTCAGGTAAATTACTACCTTAATTTGTACTATTATTAGGTGTATTTCTTAATAAATATATGAAAGTGGACAATGAGAGGAATATTGAACATGGTTTAAAATGTTTTTACAAAAATTTGGTGACATAATATCCTATCCTATTAAATAAGCAATATTTATTTAGATATTTTTTTTTGTAATCACATTCGTACAGTAGCCAATACTGCCTTTACTAGAATGTTAATTTCAACAGTCAGCACCATTAGAAATCTTTATTCTGACGCTCAGACTAAATAAAAAGACCAGACATAGCGCTGCAAACAATACAGTGAAGCACGCGCAAAACTACACCTCGCTCTGTGCATATACGCTCACACGGTGTCTGCAAATAATATATTTTCTATTGTGTCTGTTGTCTGGAAGTCAATGTGTTAAGGTATCATGCTTGCCAGTTTTAAACTGCTAACTTATTTGTTCTATTAATCTGTAAAATGAAGCAATACTACATACTATTGCAACATACAGATGCTGCTTAGTCGAAATTATATTCATAGCTATGTTTAGACTAAGACTGCAATATTCAGGGTGATATCTAATGGGGATCCCTGGGGCTATGCCCATCGTAAGATCTCTGAAAAAAAAAATCTCTGTATTCTACCATAACTTGGTTTTTTTTTCAAGATTATTAAAACAGCAAACATGGTCTTTAGGAAAAAAAAACATCAGGCATTCTCTTTATCTTTTGGATAAAGAGAATGCCACACTTTGGTTGGAGTGTAGGTAACGGGGCACTATGAAAAAAAGACTTAGAAAAATTCGGGATTGGGTGGTATGTGGGAGTAATAGGGTGGGAAAACATCATGGGACACCTCAGGGTCATTGACCTTAAGGTCAGGGCAAAATTCTGAAAGTCAAGATCTGTTCTCCTAAGGTCAAAATTTGGGCACCCCGAGGTTTGGTTGGTTAGGTTCCTTTAAACCCTGCAGACAGAAATAAGAGCTCAAATATAACATTACAATTTATTAGGTTTAGGCATTGAGGTAATATGTATATTACCTCAATGGGTTTAGGTAGCATTTTCGCGATAAAAATTATTTTTTCGAGTACTTACCCTTTCTATTAAGTAATGAAGAAATAAACCTAAATACTGGCTTAATGTTATAGATATTGATATACCCTACACAAAATCTCTTTTTTTTTCTCTATCAAATAGCATAACGGCCCTAAAAAAAACCACTCTGTATTATATTACCTTGTACTGAAACTGAATAAGCGCCGTCTGGTGACTGTAATGGGAAACACAATTATTCCATACAAATTGACCTTTAAGTACGATAACGTTAACGCGATCGAGTACGTATAAAACTCCTACTAAGGCCACTGATCAAATAGTCTAGCTACATAACATTATCATAGGTATATTCCATTAATAAATGGAATCTATTTCATGAGATGCGTATGTAACAAGATTTAAAATTACATGTCATCATTATCTATAGTTCAAATAAATTAATTATCAATGAACAAACTGTAAATAAAAGTCATGCGCTAGAGGCGTGCGACAGCCGACTAGAGATAATAATAATATGATAACCTCGTGTGTAATATAATACATATCTTGAAAATAATAACAATAATCAGGTAAAAATAAAGGTAGTAAGCAAATATAATTACAGTTTTCTTGGTAAAGTGTGTATTTATCCTGATTCTGAAAATTATTTTTATTCTCTTGATCCTTTTTTAATAAATTTGTAAAAAACAGGTCAAAAACGGTTCTTGTAGCTAAATTATTATTGGTCTCTCAAATAGTTGGTAAAGCAGTGTGCCTGCCGCGGCACTGCTTTACCAACTTTACCACCGCTTTGCCGTTATAATATTTAGTCATACATAAAATGAAAATATTAATTATAGCATTATGGAAAGAAATAAGGATGCATAGTGGTCAAATAAAATATAATATTCGTATGTAAGTGCTTGATCAGTTACCAAAAGTCTGGGAATTCCTGGGATTGTATATCATAATGTCAATAAGCCGGCGGCGGCGTAACGAGTACCAGCTGTATTTGATAACACTAGACACACCCACTTCGCGTCACTAAAAGTACCATTGCGCCGACTGCGCGTCACAACAAAGTACCACTTTATAAAACCAAAGCTAGAAGTACCACAGAACTGTTTTTTTTTGGGAAATTGCTTTTTTTTCTTGGTTTATGAATATGATTGTTTGAAGCAAGCATGTTTTTTTAAAAATAATGCAGTAATAAATGGTAGTGCCTGAGCAAACCTAAATAATATAATATTTCTAAAAATGCACGGTACACTTACAAACAAAATCTAATTTATTTTTTCAAATAGACCCTTTAAAGGTGGAAATGCGCAGAAAAATAGTTTTTGAATATGTGTTTTATAAATATTTTAATTAATTAATATTAATGTATAGGTTAATTGTTTTAGAAAGTGTTATGAAAATCTTTAGTGAATTAGTAAGTGTAACTTGGGTAAATAATTTATTTTGCAGTTATTACATGAATATCTACGTGCTTTGTAAGTAAGTGATTGGTATTTATTTCTATTATTTTTAACTAAGAAATTACATTTCCAAAACATAAATATTTATTGCGTTATTAATGTTACTATCATGTGCGTCAAGGCATTTCCCCTTTTGTATTTTATTTTTGTGTTAGATTAACGAAAATATTATTTTTATCATGATAGTTTATCGCTTTTGCACCCGACGCAATCTGCAAAACAAGTGGTTCCACAAAATATTCCATACGCTTCTATTGCGTGAGAGTGAGATAGGTATTGTTTCGTCGCTTCAATTCGCAGCATATTCCTCGTCTGGCCGTACGTCTTTGAACGAAAGACAGTGTTGTGACGTCGTTCATAGTACGTAGCTCTCAGATGGTAGTGCTCGCCTTACAGTTTATCTCGGCGACTCTTGAGGATATAAGTCGATAAACGCGTCAATGTGCCGTATTAAGTGATATCACTCTCGACGAAGGCGTGTTCTCGGTGTATCCCGCTAAGTGGGTCTTATTGCTCTATTAACCTTTAACGGAAGATAATTAATCGATTAAAATCGATTAAAGTGCAACAGCTCATTGTAATTTTTGGTTAGTAAAAAAAAGAAGACTCAACGAAGATGGCCCTTTACAGGTAGAAATTTTTGAAACGGGTTATGTGCATGCGCATGAATGAATTAAAATTCTTAACTGATTAAAAAAAAATTACCAGCTATTAATTTCGTTATTAAAATGTTCGAAATACTTAACGTTAGTTAATTAGTGATAATTACACGAATCCATTGTTTTACCTCAATACTGTTCATAGTTATGGAATATGCATAAAACGCATTTTGTAGTGTCTCATATCATTGCCAAGTCATCGAAAGAGTGTAACTAGTCCACAACAATCGCTAAGTTCATAACGTTACCTACTATATTTATATTGTATTGAGGCAGTAGCGTGTCAGTTGCATTTTCTATATTAAGCAAAAATTAAGTGATGTGACTTGTATTTTCATGGCCTTTAATACTGTGTTTTTGTAACCAGCTCGTATGGTATTTTCTCAGTAAAGTCTGGCTATAGTGTCTACTTCCTTGTAGGTATACTGTTCAATGTTGAAGCCGAAACATAAAAAAAATTGCATCTCTAGTTTGGTTTAATTGGTTCACGCTATTTTTATTTATTTCAATCCAGTGATGTGCATTAAAATATTGCATACTCTTATAGTATCAAATAATTAGTTGCTCCAGTGTTTTATGTATTCCGACTGCCAAAATGCTTATTTAATAAATAAAAAATAGGTAAAAGTGGGTCACCCAACCACATTTTGCACTCGATTGTACCACCAATTGCATGGTATCGGGTGTTGCCCTATTTATGTGGTTTTCAGTGTATAAAAGCAGTGTTAATAAGGAAATATGAATTATTTCAATAAATGCAGAGTAATGTTCATATTGTTAACACTGTGTTGTTCAGTATTCGTTTCAAGGTATAGTAAAAAATATATTTTTGATAGACCACTTTTCTGAAATACGTTTTTTTGTAAAGAAAACATTTGGTGCTAGTAATGTAAATAATTTATTTAAATTTTAATATAGGTAGGTACCTAACATTTTTTAGTAAGGGCGCGGGCGTACAAAATAATTTCCTTTTTGCACTGTTTTTTATGACATGTTCGGTTAGTGATAATATTATATTATAGTTATTCCCATTTTAATATTGTAAAAATTAAATTCAAACTTTCAAACATACCTAATTACACACAATTCGCAGTGCCACGACTGCGCTCCATACATTTTGCACACTACTCCTCATTTCGGACGCTCCGTGCGCTACTCTGTTATTGAACTTCACCTTTTTGATAAGTTCTATTATTCTATCACCTTGTGATAGCATCATGTGATGACAATAAACTAATAGTAAACAAAAAGATAAATTATTTTTGACACATACCTACTTGTGTATTTTCATATTTTGCACACGTCAAGTGTTTAATTTTTCTCGCGTGCAGAAACATTCATTGGTATAAAGTACCTACCCACCGAAAATTAGGAAGCTGTCATTCAATCGAGTAGTCTCATCATGGCGCGCTTCATTCAAAGTTTGATTCAATGGTGATCAAAGACTTTAAATATTACTTAACAAATGGTGATTGATTTCGTTTTTTATTGACGAAATTTTATTACCCCACGTATCTAGGCACCTCTACGCAATATGTTGCTTAGGTCACTCGATTGTTATCGCGTATACGTTGCGGTAGTCAGTCATACTAACTAATACATAATATTCCACCAAAAAATACCTGCCTGTTTACGGTAACATTTCGCCCGATCCAAATATATCCATCCTAATTTGCATGTATTATATTGGTTACGTAAAAGAACTTGTTTATTTCAATATCGCGTCGACATTTGGTAGTGAAACATTTTCAGCTGCGGAAGAAATTCCAGTCGCCTAACCTACGACTTTTTTGTCAACAGTCTGTCGTCCAACATCCAATACGCGACCCTGAAGACCCTGTCGCTGGTCTCCATCAGCGTCATGTCTCCACAGCAGTCGATCAAGGAGCTGTTCCGTACGGCTGACTGTGTCTGCTTCGATGTTGACTCCACAGTCATAAAAGACGAGGGAATTGACGAGCTGGCCAAGTTCTGTGGAAAAGGAGATGAAGTTAAGAGGCTGTGAGTATTCAATCATTCTATTAATGCTATACAAGTAAAATACCTACAAGTACAAACAAAAATGTCGCTCTCCCTCAGCAAATCATTAGGTGGTCAAAAATCGTTTTCGAAAATAGAGCGTAGTTCTTGAGCCTGAAACTGTAGCATACATATTATAATTTTAATTTGTTCAAGAACATGACAAACGAATCAGATCATAAAAATCTTGAAGGTTGATTATTTTTTATTATAATCATTGATTTAGTGCAGTTTCAAGATAGTAATCATCTCAATTCGTGTAAAAAATACTGCCTGTCATCGCTTTGGAATTGCAATTTGTCCATTGAGTAGTTTTCAGTTTTAGTTAAAGATTTAACCTTGCGAATATCTTTCATTTTGTTTACGATATAAGTACCTATTATTTGAAGAGTCTTTAGGTACACTCAAAATATTTGCATTAGTTAAGGGGCTGGCGGAACAAAACAAACAGCTAGTGGTAAAGTCCAAACAGCATAGGTAGGTAAAATTAGATTTTTGTAGGTATCTTATTAAATTGAAGGGAGCTGCTACAATCAACAGTCTTTCTTAAACTAGGTTACAAACAAACTACGCACGTCTTTCAAATTACGCACTACGTCGTTATTATAGAATATTGGGCAAATGAAAGCGTTGTATCGCATGTGCATGGACAACTTCAATCAGCTGATCTATATGATTGTAAACAGCTGATAATGTCTAAAGGTACCTACACACTTACAGTCCAGACTCACAGTTCCCTTTATGGTTTTGGATTGCCGCCTGCCTCCTGCTAGTATGTAGACCCAGAGCTGGTAATCCACCGTTGCCGGCAGGCAATAATCGCTGTAGTATTTGGACTATGCAGACCTTGGACAGCAAACCGCATAATATTACCAGAGACTGTAGGCCAACTGATAATAATAATAATAAAACATTAATTTTCCATGTTTTGTCTCTGCATCACCCTATGGTTGACTGGTAGAAAATGCCTCAGGCATTAAGTCCGCCTTTGTACTGTATTTTTTTACTTGTGCATAAAGTTTTAATAAATTAATAAATAAAATAAATAGATACATTTTCAGCCATACATTTTTACATTTTTACCTTACATACTATCATCTATAAATTATGAAACACTAGCTTTTGCCAGCGGCTTCGCGCGCGTGGATGTCGGAAAATATCCCACGGGAACATACTACCGGGAATTCCTTCCTTATTACTTGTCTACATTATAAAGGGAACCTCCGTGCAAAATTTCAGCTCTCTAGGTCCAAAGGTTTGGGCTGGGCGTTGATGAGTCAGTCAGTCAGTCAGGACTTCTCTTTTTATATAGATTGATAACTTGTGTTAATAAATATAGCCTAATATAGCCTTGTGTTAATGTGTGCGGCCCTTTAACTCATGTTTACCTTGTCGTCATGTCTTTGTTATCGTACGCGTGATTTGATAATTCTTTGTCTAATCCGTTGCCTTAGATTAATCAAATGTGAATGTCGCTGTCTATTCGCCATGTCATTTCCGCGTTGGTTGCATATGGATATGATAGGGCAGGAATAGGGATGTAAGATAAAAAGTATATAAGTACCTACTCCTGTATCAACTAATAGTGAATGGTACAATAAATCCAGCAGCTTAGTGATTATTCTTGTTGTTGGGTTAGGACAATGTCCAAAATTAAATATTTAAGTACAGAACAATATAAAAATAATATTATTTATTTTTCCGCGAACACGAACTTGGCTGTGTTTTTCTTAACATGCTTATTTAGTAAATCTTGTTTTCTTATTTTTTTTTTTACTTGTAACTTCACGCTGATAACAGAATTTTGTGTATTTTACCTACGTTATCATTAAATATACAAAACACGTAAATAAATACCCATCAAATTACTAGAACACAACCATTTCATAATTTGAATGAACTAAATATTCAAAAAATAGGACATCTTATATATAACATTTTACTTAATAAGTTGTTTTGTTCACAGGACTGCCGAGGCTATGGGTGGTGGCATGACCTTCCAAGAGGCTCTGAAGAAGAGGCTGGACATCATCAGACCCAGTGTCTCGCAGATCAGAGAGTTTCTAGAAACCTTCCCTATTCACCTCACACCTGGAGTAGCGTAAGTTTATTTTTATTTATTTAAATAAATATGCAACTTTGCTAAACAACAACAATTTCGCCAGTTATGTGTACCAAGGAAAAAGGGGCGTGCTAATTTCTGGCTTATTACTAATCCTACTACAAAACAAAATTCGTCAATAACACATCAGAGTAGGTACTCAGCAATTGATTCAAGTATGACATGTGATTATTATACCCTTATACTTCAGTGTCATAGCAACTCGCATAATTATCGCCATTTGCAATTACTTAGCAACTGATAAGCATTGATTAAACTATAATTGTATAGGTACCTAAAATTTAATTACAGTTCCGATAGTGTTTGAATAAAAGTTCTAGTTTCAAAGAAAAAGAAATAAACACTTTCATCACTTGTATTGTTATTCACTCGCTGTGACCCAAGATGGCTTTTGTACGCGGTTTATTTTTAGTCCTAAGAATAGTTGTGACGTAAAAAGTAATCTTTTAAGACTTTGTTTGGTTTATATAAATAAATAGTAGGTAGGTACTCTCTTTAGTTGCTAATTGCGTGTTTTATCACGTATTTTATGACTGGATGATGCTACTTAATATATTAATTATTTTTTAATGCAATAGGTATCTGAATCCGAACTTTTCGATACATTGTTCGAATTCGAAACTAAGATTATTTATTTTGGTACTTAAATCAATGTATGTAAATAAAAATCATTTGCCGAATGTATGTACCTATTTATCACTTCAGAACGGTTGCACTTATTTGGTTATTCCATTTTTTGTTGCGTTTGTAATTGTCAGGACAAGGTTTGTATGAAAGAAAATGTTTGAAAAGTTGCCGAGAAAAATGTAAAATTCGGGAAAACTGATAGTGCATTTTCTATGGGAATTTTGTATTAATTCAATTAATTGTTGAATACAGCTTAGGACAACGTTTGTCGGGTCAGCTAGTTATTAATAAGCCTTATTTTAAAGTTATCAATTAATTGACTATTGGTTCCTAGGTTTTTAAATTTCAGATTTATGTTTCTTTATAAAAATAATAATAATAATATAATAATTGAAAAAAAAAAAAACAGTTGAACATCAGCTTTCCTCGCGATCCGTAATATAATAAGATAACGTAACTAGTTATCTCGGCTTCAGAGCCTCAAGTCATCTTCAATTTCCTGACCTCAATAGTTACGCAAACATTTTGTGATAATTGTCGCGTTTGTATTGTTTGTTTATTTTTTGAAAATTTTGTTTCTTACCACCCATTATTATATTCTAGGAATATGTTTAACCTGAATTTTGATTTTAAACTGGATTTAAGTAGAGATTTGTTTGAAATCTGAAAATAAATTTGAATATTCTGGAATGATTCTGAAATATGATCCATATTTCAGAATCATTCCAGAATATTAGATCCCACTTTAGCTAGGTTCTTTATCAGCTATTAAAGAGGTGAAGCAAGCCTTTGTTGATAACGATATAATCAGATAAATATGTAGCGGTCAGTCCATATTTAAGTATGACTAGCTACTATCTCTCTTTGTTTGTGTCGATACTTTTACTGTTTAATTGACGACACGGTTGGCGCAGTGCTTGAGTGATTGACTGCTGCGCAGCATGTCGCGGGTTCGATTCCCGCACGGAACAAATATTTGTACGACCTACAAGTATTTGTTCCGAGTCTGGGTGTTTTTCTATCTATAATATGTATGTATTTACAAAAAAAAAAAAATGTACCATACAAGTAGTTTATCAGCCATCTCGTTACCATAACACAAGCATTAGGTTGCTTAGCTTGGGACTAGATGGCGTTGTGTGAAATGTCCAAGGATATTATTATTATATTATTATTAATTTTTCACCAATAAGGGTAACTTCAGATGTCTCATTCAACACCTACAAGGGTACTTAAGTTGGGTCTGATTTTAGATCTGCAAGACTACTTTCAGATATCTCCGTTTACACCTACAAGGGTAGCTTTAGAATTTTAGATATTTCATTTTATAGCAACACGTTAACTTCAGATATCTCATTTTACATCGATATCTGTTATGGTCAATCTGTTCTATCTGTTACCTATTGTATCTGCTATTGATATTTCATAAATCTTTTGTACCCATAAGGTTTCTTCCAGTTTTTGGACACTCGCATCTAATAATCTATTAATATTCCAGGGATCTAGTAAAGGAGCTACATGAGCGAGGAGTGGAGGTGTATCTGGTCTCCGGCGGGTTCCGGAGTCTCATCGAGCCTGTGGCTGAGTTGCTGGGCATTCCCATCACCAATATCTTCGCTAACAGACTTAAATTCTACTTTAATGGTGAGTACTTCGGAATTTTACTTTTGGAATAGAGATTTATTGTAGACATTTAATGTGTTTGAGCTTTTAAAAAGAGCTCTATTGTAGACCAGTCATGATAATCACTGGCAAAGCCAACGTTCTCGCAGGACGGTGGCAATTTTGTGGTATAGTATCTATCTGGCTTAGATTTTTCTACCATAGTTATTTGTCATAGGCAAGGGATTAGAGGAGATGGTGAACAACCCTTACAATTAAAGCAGCAATCATGGTTTTAGCCTTAACTGATTATCAATCATTGTTATTTCTAGAGATTTATACTTCGATCTTATGTGAGAGTGTCATGCAGAAATCTCTCAGAATGTAGTCTTGCTAAAGTAAAGGAAGTAGGTTTCAATTTTGCATACAGTAACCCGTTTCCCTGTTCATACGGGTTTAAAGATCGGACCCGTTATTTGTATACATAAGTGCAAGAGAAACTGATGCCTTTTTATATGGCTAGTCTTTTATTAGGTGTTAAGAAAGCTCTGACGTCTGTTGACATTCTGATATTTTTATCTTCCACTGTTTCGTCATCTTTAGGATGTCGAATTCGTATCTAGAACTCAGTCTTTATCTGAAGTACCAAAATAGATTTCTTATTAACTACTCATTATGGCAAGATAAGTTTTTGGTTCAAATTTTTAGAATAACATCATCCTACATGTAAGTGTTAGTGCTACTAAAATTGCAAAAGGTGACTAATGATCTTAATATTCCGTAATCTAGAGAATTATGTATTACTAATTATAATAATTACTATTTCACCATACACATCACACTTGTAGTGGACCAAGATATGACTATCAACGCGTTAGTGTTATAGACATTCTATATAACTATAAAAAAGGTCACTCTCTCTCCTATTTGTAGGAATTGAACTCTGTTGTAATTGCACATAAAGCGAACGTAAATAGCTAGTGAATTACTAGTAAGGAGTTTATAAATAGATCGTTACTATTTACGAATGATAATTAATTAAAGTTTGTAGTTCAAATTAAAATTAATATTGCGTTTGGTTATAAGGTCGGTTTTCGCCGTAGCTGTCGCCTTTTTCGGGATCTCTAAGCTCAATATAATATCAAGTGAATAGTGAATGGGCTTGCTTCAAGCAATTATGCTTAACATTATGCTTAACATCAGATAAGATTGGGGTTAAAGGCGAACCAATCCTAAGTTCTGAATATAAACTTTATTTATTTGGAATTATTTGATCCCTACATTTTTTACATTTTTATCCAGAAAAGACTTGAAGTCTGATAAAGCCGTTCCATGCAGCTGTACCGTGTTCCGTTCAAACTCCAAAGTATAGTTAATCATAGTGATGTATGTTTTGACTTGTTGCTAGCCCGTACCAATCAGGCAATCATTCTCACTATCTTGAGTACCTAAAGTATCAATACAATCATTTGACTTTGAAGGAAATTGTAAATCGGACCATCTGAACTTTTATAATGCGAGAGATAAAGCAAGCGAAACTTTTTTTTTTTTTTGAGTTTAGAAGTGACATTATCCTTTATATTTTATCTTTACCCTCGTTAGTTCGTTAGTCTCTCTATTTATGAATCCAAATCTTACAATCGCACTATCAGATAGAAGCAGAGGTTTTACATTTTATATTATGTAAGGATATAATATTTCTTCTATAAGATGACGCCAGAAACCACGTGGTCATTGGTCGCGCCCCTGAAGGGAACTGGGTCACTCCGACCGCTATCAGTTCAGTTCGCGACTTGTTTTAAACTTTACACAATTGTTTCAAGAACGTTTACAAATATAAACATATTAAGTATTATTAAATAAGGACAGCTTTTACTTTTAATAAAACATGTTGACATCGAACTAAGGCTTTTGAGATTGTTATTGAGGGCAACTGATCCTTGAGACATGTATAACAATCTGCCTAGCCTTTTCCCAACAATGTTGGGGCTTCAGTCGAACTGGATGCAGCTAAATACCAGTATTTTACAAGGAGCGACCGCCTGTCTGACCTCCACAACCCAGTAACTGGATAATACGATACCCCTTGGTAAGACTGGTTGTTAGACTTTCGGGCTTCTGACGACCCGTAACGACTGTCAAAGATTCACGAATAGCAGAAGGGACCAACGGCTTGTCGTGCTTCCCGAGGCACGGAGGAGTCTCGGTATGTACAGATGGTCTCGGCAAGCGTAGCTTAACCAGAGGGCCAATTCTCGTACCTAAAAATGTTCAAATTATAGTCGCAATCTCATGCCAGCGACAATCAACTGTCAAAAATGTAGGTAAACGCTAATTTTTGACATATTGAGAATGAGACGAGATTGCGAACGTTGTTAAAAATACGGGAATTGCCCTTCTGATGTATTGACCCGTGCGGCCCAGAGTTCCTCCTTGAGACATGTAAATGAGAGTGCAAAAAGAACCATAACTACTTATGAATATGGTTAATTTTTTACGTTGTATACTATTGGGTACCTATTTTCATGATTGTTTCACTGATTTAATGTTATAAGTAGCAAGTTTATCATGAAGATTGCAGTCGGTCCACCTAGCGGGGGGCCAGATAAGGTTTTATTTGCTTAAAGATATCAATTAATACGTCATATTGGCTTAGTCATAGTATTAATAATAAGTGATTTGCAGCTGTCATTTTTATTACACAGAGGTTGTTTTAATATCATATGCGATTAACAATTGGTTACTAAGAATGAAAATACATTCATTAGGTACCTACTTAGTAAAAACAAGAATAATGTATCTATATCTTATTCTGGTACTAAACACCTACAACTGCAAATAATTCATACTATCTAGAGTGTTCATCTATCAAATTGACCAATCAGCTACCAAGTGGTGAATTGGCTCAATCACTCAATTGACCATCTGTGGAATCACAATGATACACAACAAAAGATTGCCTGTTTGTGATTTATCACGATCATGTCTAATGGGGCCATGATAATTTAATGTTCCTTGCATATGGCAATCGATTGTCTTAGAGTAAAATCAAAATTATGATAAGCATTTTTATTTCGGATTATAACATTTATGTAATATACTAGCTTTTGCTCGCGGCTTCGCCCGCATTTATTATACATATAAACCTTCCTCTTGAATCACTCTATCTATTAAAAAATACCGAATCAAAATCCGTTGCGTAGTTTTAAAGATCTAAGCATACATAGGGACAGACAGACAGCGGGAAGCGACTGTGTTTTATACTATGTACTGATAATCTAACAGACTTAAATAAAGTAGTAATATTATTATGTACTATACTATATTAAAAAAAGTGAAAAAAAAACAAAGGGCATTAGAAAATTTGTCCGCATAGCTGTCAACAAGAAAAGCGCACAAAAGGCTGTCAGCATTGCCTCTTGCCACGTTGTTTGGCGATACTGATTCTTTGACGGCCAAAATAATTACCTATAATAAGTAAACATATTAAGCCATCCCGGCTTACTTTTGTATGACTCAAATTTTAACTTATACTAGAGAGATCTCGTGACAGTATTTTTCTTTGTATGGCCTACTCGAAACCGGATGTCTATGTATGTTATCTGTGCATACAATTGCACAACAACACGTAGAAATAATGGCTTGTCTGTTCTTTCAATACAGAGACGAATATACTCGTGGTATACCTACTTGTTGCACTAATATGGCAAGCTCGTCACGTGCAAACTGGTAGTGCAAGATACCTCTTTAGGTATTGATTTCTTATTCTATAGTTGTTGTATGTATGTAAGGGCACTGTTAAGTACTGCTTGAGGCAGAGGAAGTGTGCAACATGCACTTTTTTTTTTTTTTTTTTTGAGGGTGGGAAATCATCAAATGACTTCTCCCGCTCTGGGTGGAGCGGAAGGGCGTGTCAGACTTTTACTGACTAAAACCCACCCGTGTTCCTTCAGTTGCCTATGCCAGGGCCGCGGTATCTTAAAACTGCGACCCGTGCAATATGCACTTAAGAATATGCTGAGAGAGAATATAAGTAAAGAATAGGGTTACTTTAGAACTCTTAAAAATAATAAGTACAAAGAAATTGTAGAGTTCAAGTAATCAAGTAAGTCTTTGAAATGTGCATTTTATTCAAAACAGTTATTATTATCTGACAGTAGTTCCATTGAATGTCCTAAAAGTAAAGAGATACATTTCTGATGTGATAAATATCACACTAATATTATAAAGGCGAAAGTTTGTGAGTGTGTGTGTATATAAATTACTTCTTCACTTTTTAAAAATTCACTTTTTTTGAAATTTGGTATGTAGATAGCTTATACCCTGGATTAACACATAGGCTACTTTGTCAAACTTGTCAAAGTTAAATGGTTAACGGCCCAACCCAATAACCTACTGTCAGTAAAAGACAGATCGCTAGTGATGATAGACAATATAATTCTATCTGTCCTTACGTTCCTTTCGTTCGTGTTCTTTTGTTTTATCTGTCTTAGATTATTGGGACGGCAATAAAAATTAAAGGCATAGATAGACAGGTTTTTCTATCTCCAGTATGGCAAAACTGGTGACAGATAGATTATTGGGTTCGGCCGTTAGTGAAAAATCATCTATCGTTGGATAGCAACGTGCTATCAAGGTCAATATCATAAGGACAATGTGGTAAATATTGATAAGGTCATGGAAATTTTCCTATTCATAAAAATAGTAAAAACAAAATGCTAATCTCATCAGATTAACCTTCCGATACAGGGGGTACTTTATTTTATCATAATTATCTTTATATAATTTGTTGCCACGCTAAGTAGTTACCTACCTACTATAATTTCCTTCTACGGGTAATGTAAGTGTGTCATAATTGACCTTATTTGAAATACAGGAAAATGCATAAAGGTAATTCCGATAAGCAATTCGTGATACCTTATAAATTTTTCTTTCGCAGAATATTTAATGTATGAGGAAAAGTTGTGAAAAATCCTTGTTGTTACTTTTGCATAGACCTAGTTGTAACATAGAAGGAAAAAGGCTTATCAAAATAGTTTTAATGTTATTGTCTTGTTTGTCGTCAGACCCCTCGCGACGTTCACGTGATTGGCTATTATTGGCAATAATAATAATTATTATTACAAACAATATTCTTTCTGACGTAATATTTCCCGTCCTCGGTCCGTAGAGGCAAGAGTCAATAATGTCACCGCCATCGCGCCACCCCCACTAGAATAGATAATGTTTACGCACTTTTTAACTTCAGCTGGCACTAAAACAAACGTTATTTGTATTGATATAAAGGTTATTTTGGTTTGTGACTTGATAATAACTGCATGTCTGCATCGTCCAAGCAAATAGCTTCTGCGACTTGTTTGTTAAGCGATTTCTTGGTATAGTATCGTTAAGATATACATTATATATTCTGTGAATCGTTATTTGGTCATTTCGGCGGATTCGAATAGCATATTAAATTGTTCTTTCAAAAATAGTAGCAAACTGAAGATTATGATACTGATATTATCTTAATACAATTGTTTTTTTCGCTCCAGTAAGAATTACTCATAATAATTTAAATCGCGTAACTTTCCATTACCTAAGCATGTTTATCATACCGCGTGATGTAGCCAAAATATTAACAAACAGATTTGGTGAAGACGCAATATATAAAAAGTCGACATAATGTTATAAGATAGGTACCTACATAAATGAGTCATGCGTCAATTGTTTCCTATCATCAGAAAATTAATTGTTACAGAAGTTTAATTTCTTGCAATAGTGGCGGTAACTAGGTTATAGATATTAATCTCAAGACTTCGCTCGTAATGTAGTGCTGATTGGTGAAACGTAACATGAAAAATGTGAAACGCGTTAAAACAAATTCGCCTACAGTCCGGCCGACGAGAGAATACGTTCCTGACAGTTGGATAATTTCTAGTTGTAATAAGTATCAAATTCGCAAAACACATAATGCAATTGTCAGTTTTATTATGTGTCAAGAACGCATTGTCTCGACGGCCGGACTGTAGTTGTTGTTTTAAATTTTTTGTTGCATTGCATAAATTAAGACGACTTATTGATTAAAATGCTTACAAGGATCTTTTGGCGCTCTAATGACGCTGACAGGGGGCGCTGTTGGTAAACATTTGTGCAATTGTTTGTGTGAAATGTATTGAAGGCACAAGATGGCGGCGGTGTTAGTTCCGATTTTGGACACGTCAAAAGAACCTTGTAGCGCTATACTTGTCATGTTATGTTTCACAAATCTATACATAAGAGAGCTTTCTGATCTTTCCTACTCTGTGTCCGTATCTCACGCACGCACGAACTGCGTGCGTTTATGACGGGCGCGCTCGCAGTCTTGCGTTCCGTGTTCGTAGCAACTGGGGCACTGATGACATTATGTTTTTACTTTGCGTATCTGCGTGGATCGATACGAAAATAAATCGCGTGTTTTTGTTGTATTTTATGTTCTTAATACGTCGCTTGTTGTATAGTAATAATTTTTGTGTCTGGGTGGTGGGGTCTCGTTATTTTTATTTTGGCTAGCACGCAATGAATGACCTTAAATGCCTTAAATGTTTTTTAGACATAGCTGTTAGTATAGGAGTGATGTATTTATTTATTTAAAAAATGTTTCTACTTCCAATAATTGTTAATTTTCAAGACAAAAATAACTACTGTCGTCTTTCACTGAGCTATCTTTTTCCAAGGTGCGCAATTTAAACAATGAAAATACGTGGAAAATAGGATTAAATTTAATCGTTTTGTTTGTCTCAATTCTGCCATAAGAACATATTAGGTAGGTACTTTGATGACCGATAGTATCTATTTATCAGTTTATCTACTGTTGAATAACAACTATTTATTATATTGCAATGACAAACAAGTATATTTACCTTGACAGACTTGCGCAATATTATTTCATACTACCATTAGGTTCAGAAACTGGCAATGACAATAGAAAGATAACAATCGGTCTAACATATCAGTGACTACTAAAATAGTATTTATTTTTTTTGACATAAGTTTGAATTTTATTTTACTGAATTTAGTTGTTTAATCGGTCTGATCGATAAGATTATGATAGTTATTTGTTTACGAGGTCAGTTATTAAATTAATAGAACAAGACATTGCATATTGTTAATGTTTAAAGAAATATAAAGAAAGCTAATGAACACTTAATGAATGAGATCTTTGAAAGGATCATTATAGAGGATCTTTCTTAGCTTTCAAGTCAGTGACCGTGGTCCACTTTATCAAAAAAAAAAAAACTACATTACAAAGATAACGTCAAATGGGTCAGCATTTGACGTCACAATTGTGCATTGGTATCATATAAACACATAACAAGTCTTAAATGGGATCGCTTTGTCTTATTTGTATAGGTACAATAAATAAAGAAGTTACACAATTACATACAAGTTTACCAGAGCAGGGTCGAAAACTAGTGTGCACTTGCAATAATAGGAGATTACATAGTTCGAACATGTATATAGATACAAAACCACATAGGTGCGCGAATGTCAACCGAACACCGTAGGTTCATAGCTACTGTAAATGTACGGTCGCCATTGGATGACGGTATTTTACGTTTATACCGGATGACTTTTTTTACCGTCTCGAAAAAAATTGGGTATATTAGGTGAACGGAGCAGCAGGCTATGGCATACTTACCCAACTTTTTTTTTTTTTTTTCAAAAAAAAAAATCAAAAGACAAAAATTCAAATCATATATGCAGGCTGCATGATTTGAATTTCGATATTTTTAAACGATTTATTATTTTTTTTCAAAATTTCTGTTTTTATGGTACAAATATGAAAAGTTTACATCGAATTTGTAGTATTTATTGGTACTTAGATATTTTTTTATGTCTAAGCTATTAAAAAAAAACTAGGTATGCCATAGGCTTCTACTCCGTTCACCTAATATACCCAATTTTTTTGGAGACGGTAAAAAAAGTCATCCAGTATACAAATACATATGGTGTGCAATCGACGTTTGAGAGGTTGACAAGGACAAAAAGATTTTTTTGTTATTTTGTCCAAAAAGAAGCCAAGAATACAACACGATTTCTTTTTCGCAAAAACACCACCCTGTATGAGGCGGGTCATAAGCAAATATGCAACGACGAAATTAGAATATAATACTCTTAATTTTGAACACTGTTGAGCGTGTCTTAACCAATTATCTCCTTGTTCCAGGTGAATACGCTGGTTTCGATGAGAACGAGCCTACCTCCAGGTCTGGCGGCAAGGGTCTGGTGGTCAGACGGCTGAAGGAACAACATGGCTACCAGAGACTGTTCATGATTGGCGATGGCGCCACTGACGCTGAGGCGAGTCCGCCTGCTGATGGCTTTATTGGTTAGTATCTATCTACATAATACTACGCCTTTATTCCCCGAAATGTCAGGAATAAACAACATTCCATGTGTATTATTACCACTAACCGGCAAGAAATCCTGACTCCAGGCTGTTGCTGAGATAATATTCTTGATGGATAATATAGGCATCGAACCCAGGATCACATATCTAGCTGTAGCGCTTACGAACACTAGATAAATAGACCAAGGGGGTAGTCAGAACAATTCTTTAGGGGATAAAAGAAAAAAAAAAACCGGTCTAGCGAGTCGGACTCGCGCACCGAGGGTTCCGTTCCGATTTCTGAAAAAGTGTGCTATGTAGAGACATCGTTTTATTTTCCCTGTAATCTTTACATACACTTCTATCACATAGAATAATTTCAGATTTTTCTCTTTGCAAACTTCGGAGAAAGCCCCCCCTTAAAAAAAGCGTAAACGGTAAACGTCACCTAAAACTGTTCCAAATTTCATGTTGATAGCATTAGTAGTTCTTGAGATATCCAGCTGTGACAGACAGACAGACAGACTAAGTCGCACCATAACGGTTCCTTTTTACCATTTTACACACAAACAAGTGCGTGTCGCTTCGTAAATAAAATTTTAACTTCTAAATAACTAACATTATGCTTCCTTATTTACAGGTTTCGGAGGCAATGTTATCCGAGAAGAAGTCAAAAAGCGAGCTCCATGGTACGTCACCGACTTCCAAGAACTTATCACATCCCTCACCCTGCAGACCAAGTGAATCTACAAGACTTTTAGAACAAATTACTCGTGCGCTGAAAAACGTACCGTAGTACGTTGACATAGAGCTCAGATTGCCACTCTTATATTAACAAATGTTGTAAGACAATACTATGGATATAATAATCAATAGCCTAATGTGTCAAAGGAAAAATGTATTAAGAAATTCTAGTGTTAACTAGTCGAATGATTGAAGGAATTTAAACGAAACGGGAATGGGAATGGGGATTTCACACATTATGTCCACGTTCGAAAATCGAACGATATTTCATCGGCTTCATTCGGAGATGTTCGGATTTACGACGACGCTTGTCAACTGAATCTTTTGTTTCTAATTGTGATATAATGATTGCCAATTTGTGCCTTATTAACCGTCGCACAGATTAGAATTTAAGGCGTATTTTGATTGTGCATTTAACTTTATAATATTTTGTGTTGTGTGTGATGTACTTTAAGTACCTACACAATGAATGTATACTTTTGAGTATATACGGGACCTAGTTCCGTTATTTAAGTTGGTGATTTTGACGTGAAAGTTTAGTTAAGTTTTAATTTTAAGTAAGTTAAATGTATTGTACTACTCAATTGATCTGACTTGTCCTTTTATGTTTCGTCGTTCGTCCTGTAGACTTGTATTATTTTAGTGACGTCAACGGCTCGAAGTGCCAAGTTAAGTCAACAGAGTGGCGATTTAATATAGATAGTTAATACAGAGTTCATTAGCTAGAGGTGTACCGTTGAAGTTAGCAGATATTTTTAATTGATAATATTTTAACAATAATTTGGTGCTGATCACAAGTGTAAAGACGCAATCATTTTTAAAAGCTTCAACTGTACCCCTTTGGCTTATGAAATAAAATATTACTTATTGTAAAGTTTCGATAATGTGAATGGTAAATTTAATTGTTATTAATATTGTTGATAGTTATTTATTTAATTAGTTGCCATTTTTTAAGTGATTGTTTTAATATGAAAAGTTCATATATTTAAAAACGGCTGTGTACTTCTTATGTATAGGTAATACAATTATAATTACTAAGCATACATTTTCTTTAATTTTCTCGTTTCCTAAGACCTCCATACTCAACTCGGTGAGTAGAGTAAAATGTGTACGAAAACCGCCCTTCCTGCTACGAAATAAAGGCGCTGTCAAAGTCAAATTGTGACCATGGAACTGTCATGAAAGTTCCTCTCACCAGACTACAGTCCGGCCGTCGAGAGAATCCGTACTTGACAC
The DNA here is from genome assembly GCA_905163495.3 of Cosmia trapezina. Lineage (NCBI taxonomy): Eukaryota > Metazoa > Arthropoda > Insecta > Lepidoptera > Noctuidae > Cosmia > Cosmia trapezina. Next base: position 20,708,661 of record LR991032.1, on the reverse strand, counting down.
CTGTTTTCATAATAACAAAATAAGTATGTGTTTTGCGAATTTGATCCTTATTACAACTAGAAATTTTGGTGTCAGGAACGCATTCTCTCGACGGCCGGACTATATAATAGTATTTTGGACTGCTACGACGACATTATTTCATTTAGTGTGACTGACACTGGCATGGCATTTTATCGTAAACTCTTCGATCTAGTTCTTGGACTATACTTACAAATTTAACTCATTATATCTTCTAAAATAAGATCCGACTAAATCTGTGACTTGGCGAAAAGTTGCGACTAATTAGTGGGAGAAAACAGATCTTCGCTAGGTGGCCTAGTTTTTGAGATATAAATGTGGCCAAGCTGGGGAGACGGTCTCCAGATCGGCCACCTATGAACCCTTATAACTTAACGAGTGACCGACAAATTCTGATATTTAGGGACAAATTTTTTGTGTTATCAAAATTTAAATCTCTGATGGTGGCCATGCCAGTGTCAGTCCACTTTCATTTACAGTATTTATATAAAATGAAATTATTGTAATGGAAAGTGAAATGTGAATTCGCCAACCATGGATGATCTATCTAGCACGTAGACCAGGCAGTGTCATCATCATCAGCCTACAGTGGTCCACATCTGGACATAATAGGCCTCTCCAATTGCACGCAATTCAGCTCGATTCTTGGCAACTCTCATCCAGCTGCTACCAACCACCCTGCGAAGATCATCGCTCTACCTGCCTGAGGGCGTCCTACCGCCGATTTGCCGATTCACGGTCCCCACTCAAGACCACGTCTACCCCAACGGTTATCGGTTGTACCTACAGCTAATTATGGCCGGCCGATTGCCACTCAGTGTGTACTATAATAATTATGGCATTTGTGCTATACTATGGTCGGACTTTTGATTAGCTGCAGTGAACTGACACTTTTATTGTCATTTTTACCGTCATTTACCTAACAATTATGAACATTTTTTAACGACCAGAAGTGTCATTTTACTGCAGATAATTAAAAGTCAGACCATAATAGCTCATTGCGACTCGAGAAGAAGAAAAGTGACACTGGTAATAGCAAGTCGGGATTGCGAAGTTAAGATAATAGTATATTATGCAATTAGTGAATAAAGGACGGATTTAAAGCGAGGGCCATAGATGAATTACGAGCTAGTGAAGGATTCTAACCACTGAATCACGACCATAGGGAGTGATTCATGATGATTGAATCATGAGCGTAGCGAGTGATTCAAGTGTTAGAATCCTGAGCGACGCGAGTGATTCATGGCCCTCGATATAAATCCGTTTTATTCAAGAGTTGCATACTATACTTTATACCATGACTACGAGAAAAAGAAAGATTTAAGTGAAAATAGACATAATAATGAAGAAAAAGGAAAGTTAAATTGGCTTTGATGTAAACCAGCCGTGATTTTTTGGGTAGCAAGTTTTCCACTATATCGGCCGCCCGCTCTTTCATAAACTCAGGTGTTAACACATCTTCATCACTAGAATGCATTTTTAATCGATTAGAACAACACTAAACAAACACAAAATAAAAGATTAAAGTAACACTAAACTTTGTGTTCGTACAACTTACAGTATTCAAAATAGCGCCAATTTACTAAGGACAGCAAAGAACACAAAACAGTTTTTATTCGACAAAAAAAAAATCGTACAAATATTTGTACGACCTACAAGTATTTGTTCCGAGTCTGGGTGTTTTTCTATCTATAATATGTATGTATTTACAAAAAAAAAAAATGTATATAAGTAGTTTATCAGCCATCTCGTTACCATAACACAAGCATTAGGTTGCTTAGCTTGGGACTAGATGGCGTTGTGTGAAATGTCCAAGGATATTTATTTATTTTATTTATTTATTTATTCTAATGCTAAACTCCTTGTCGAAAATGTCGACCAATCAAATTGAATTTAGAACACACCAACACAGGTCGAATACAATGATTACACTTACACTAGATACGGCAAGCCACGACCATGCGTGCCCTGCATGTTCGACTGTTCGTACTAAAAAAAAGTCTGTTAGCTCAGTGACGCTTAGCGATTGAAACAATTCTGTTTACTTTGAGCACATCACTAAATGGCTGGGATGAAGTTATCGTAGGTATAAACAAGATGACACGTTCGGTTTTCATACTATCTAATAACATGCCGTATCTAGCATAGGTACTCTAAATCTGTGGTCGAATACATTGGTGTGTTCCATTTTCAAACATCAAAACAGTGAGTAAAAGTGCTTTTTATTCACTGTTTTCAGTGAATAAAATAAGCTTTTTAGAGGGGGAATGGTATAATAGTATATTATGCAATTAGTGAATAAAGGACGGATTTAAAGCGAGGGCCATAGATGAATCACGAGCTAGTGAAGGATTCTAACGATTGAATCACGACCGTAGGGAGTGATTCATGATGATTGAATCACGAGCGTAGCGAGTGATTCAAGTGTTAGAATCCTGAGCGACGCGAGCGATTCATGGCCCTCGATATAAATCCGTTTTATTCCAGAGTTGCATACTATACTTTATACCATGACTACGAGAAAAAGAAAGATTTAAGTGAAAATATACATATAATGAAGAAAAAGTAAAGTTAAATTGGCTTTGATGTAAACCAGCCGTGATTTTTTGGGTAGCAAGCTTTCGACCTTTCCACTATATCTTTCACAAACTCAGGTGTTAACACATCATCATCACTAGAATGCATTTTTAATCGATTAGAACAACACTAAACAAACACAAAATTAAAGATTAAAGTAACACTAAACTTTGTGTTCGTACAACTTACAGTATTCAAAATAGCGCCAATTTACTAAGGACAGCAAAGAACACAAAACAGTTTTTATTCTAATGCTAAACTCCTTGTCGAAAATGTCGACCAATCAAATTGAATTTAGAACACATCAATATAGGTTGAATACACAGATTACACTTACACTAGATACGGCAAGCCACGACCAAGCGTGCCCTGCATGTTTGACGGTTCGTACTAAAAAAAGTCTGTTAGCTCAGTGACGCTTAGTGATTGAAACAATTCTGTTTACTTTGAGCACATCACTAAATGGCTGGGGTGAAGTTATCGTAGGTATAAAAAAGATGACACGTTCGGTTTTCATACAATCTAATAACGTGCCGCATCTAGCATAGGTTCTTTAAATCTGTGGTCGAATACATTGGTGTGTTCCATTTTCAAACATCAAAACAGTGAGTAAAAGTGCTTTTTATTCACTGTTTTCAGTGAATAAAATAAGCTTTTTAGAGGGGGAATGGTATAAAATAAATTATGAGATAAACTATTGGACTAGATGATATCCAGAATTCACAAACAAATGTCTTCTTTAGTCCTCTTATACATAAATAACTAACTCAAAAATCTATTAAACATTCGCATAACTTCAACGTTTTGATATGATTCCCTTGATAGGCGTCACCGCTTTGAGATTCAATGTGAGCTACGAATAGCGATCTGAAGGTTTGCTGTGAACTATTCGCAGGCTCTTTTTGATCATGTTTATTCTAATAACTAAGCACCTATGTACTTCAGTGCAGAAGCCAACAAACTAGTAAAAATAAAACCGGGCAAGAGCGAGTCGGACTCGCGCACCGAGGGTTCCGTTCCGATTTCTAAAAAAGTGTGGTATTTAGAGACATCGTTTTATTTTTCTTGTAATCTTTACATAAACTTCTATCACATAGAATAATTTCAAAATTTTCTCTTTGCAAACTTCGGAGATAAGGGGGGCGAACGGTACTTTTTTATACATTTTTCATCAAAAGTCGAAAACTATGCAGCCTAAAAAAAGAAAAAAAAATGTTTGAGAATGTGCAAAGAGCGTTCTTTCATATGATATTCCACATGCCCTAGTAGCCCCGCTTTGTATTTTTAAGACCCCCTTTCAGTCCCTGTTGCAAAAAAAAAAAATATTTTTTATTTCTTTCTTATTTGCAAAATAGTTGGGTAAACGTCATCTAAAACTGTTCCAAATTTCAAGTTGATAGCATTAGTAGTTCTTGAGATATCCAGCTGTGACAGACAGACAGACAGACAGACAGACAGACAGACAGACAGTCAGACAGACAGACAGACAGACAGACTGAGTCACACCATAAGGGTTCCTTTTTTACCATTTTGGTACGGAACCCTAAAATCTAGACTATAGAATACCACGGATATTTCTAATATTACAATGAATCGTACCTACTTTTTCGTAACAAAGTGTCATGTTGACCATGTTTTTGATACTTACACCTTACATCGCAAGGTTAAGGTCAAATTAAATTGTTTAATAATGCATCTATGAAAAAAGTTACATATTGGTGACAATGGGACCACTCGAGAGTAGACCCTTTCAAACAAAAAAAGAATTTTGCAAATCCGTAAAAATAAAAAAAAACCGGACAAGTGCATGTTGGAATACGCACAATGAAGGGTTCCGTAGTTGGGATAAAATTATCCCAAGAACAAACTTAACATTCTAGTTGAAAAACACGTCCTCCCATACATTCCAACAGTAAATGTAAGTTTGTACTCACAATATTGAGAGATTTACCATATTATTTTAAGATCACAAACTTTTTATAGGTTTTCCTGTAATCTAACTATTTTCTGTATTTTTGTCAAAATTTTAGGCTCAGTAGTTTCGGAGATGAGGGGGGGGAATGGTCAATCGTCTATTCGTCTATTTTCTTAAATAACTTTAAAAAGATTTATTTTAAAATTATAAAGACACACGAGTGATTTCCTTTTGAGGTACGGAATCCTAAAAATAAACATCCGAATCGATAACCTCCTCCTTTTTTTTGAAGTCGGTTTAAAAGGGGGTCTGAGGGGCTTTTCTGAATTTAGGTAAGTACTAGAAAAATAGGCCTCATCATATGCCTAGCCTTTTCCCAACAACATATCGCATGGGGTCAGCTTCCAGCCTAACCGAGCGCAGCTGAATACCTACCAGTATTTTACATGGAGCGACTGCCTATCTGACCTCCACAACCCAGTTACTGGGTAATACGATACCCCTTGGTAAGTCTGGTTGTCAGACGTCTGTCAAAGATCCACAAAAATGACAGCCGGTACCAACGGTTTAGCATCCTTTCCGAGGCATGGAGGAGTCTCGGTATGTAAAGATGGTCACCTATCCATGGACCAACCCCGGCAAGCATAGCTTAACCTGATCGATCGACCCGTGCGGCTGTTATTACTTAGCCACGGGCCCACTAGAAAAATAGGCCTACCACCTTTAAAAACCTTTGATATTTACCGACAATAATTATTATAAATTATTATCGGTGTTAAAGGTTTTTGTCCTCAGACACGTTATCGTGAAATACAAAATCAGAGTGTACTAAGGGCCTGTTTCACCACCTACGATTAAGTTCCTATTAACTTATTGGGCAGATAATTTAATACAAATCCTGCTCCATTTTTTAATTTATTCGGTGAATAGGTAGGTATACCTAGTGGCTATTCGGACATCGCATCGTGAAATAGGCCCTAAGTATTAGTGCCTAAACACACTATGCCGAAGTTACGCGACCGAAGTTCCGCGCCTGATGTTACGTTCCGACGTGTTCGGCTAATATGACACACCATAAGTGCCGAACTTACGCGGCGGAATTTCAGCTGCGGAACTTCAGTAGTGTCTTGTCCCCCCCGACCCCGCCTCGGATCTTCTTCGGCAATCGAACCGAACTTCGGTCGCGCATAATGTGTGCTCTACAGAATACGTTGCCACCGAATTGCCGCTGAACTTACGCCCGACTGAAGTTCGGCTGTACGCTAGAACGCAACGTAATTTCGGCATAGTGTGTCGTCAGTAATTCAAATAGCATTGCAGGCGTAATCATGCCGAACTTCGGTCGCGTAACTTCGGCATAGTGTGTTTAGACACTTAGAGGTACCTAAATCATGATACTTGAAAGTTACTATCATTTGTTTTTTTGTTAGGTTAATGACAATGATATTATAAGTGGTTAATGAAGCCAACCATGCCTCACTATTTCCAATGACAGCATCTACCTACAGTGGCGACCACCAAAAAGCGCAGCGATAATGAATATGGACGTGTCGACGACGTTTTTCTCCGCTGTTGAAACAATATGCCAGATGAAAATGTTGAACAAGGACAAAGGCGAGGTTCCTATGTAATCGTGGTAGACATCTTCAACACTTAGGCCGTGCGCTGCGTTAGACGCCACGCGGGCGCCCGCGCCGTGCGCACGCCTAACGCAGCGCACGGCGCGGGCGCCCGCATGCATGGCGTGCTGTTTTCATGTAATCTCATGTGTGCTGCGCTGCGCTGATCTATGAGATTACATGAAAATAGCACGCCACGCGGGCGCCCGCACCGTGCGCACGCCTAACGCAGCGCACGGCCTTAAGGTTGCTGATACGCGTAGCCGATATTTTTGGCTTCCACTTAACGAGACCGAGACAATTTTTTAAGACACTCAAGTGCTTTAAAAGTGCCAGTGTATGTATCTAAAAAGCCATCTGGTTAAAATCTTGTTCTTTCCAAAAATAACAAAAAGTCCTGACCTACCAGAACATTTCGCAGAGTTGAATGACTAGACGCTAGGGAAATACAATTAGGTACGGAGGAGCCATATTATGAAGTAGGTATTATCATCCAGTCAGAAAACGAGATGGTGCTATCGGCCATTTATAGCTCTGTCTCTCTCTCGCACTGGAATCATGATGGCATAAAACGTCATAATATGCCACCAGAATACACAAATAATATAAACACAAAATACTTGTTCTTCCTCCTCTCTCCACTGTGCCCGACAGGGTCCATAATTGTTTATTTAATTTTAGGCCTACCAACTATTTTAACAACATTTTGGAATGTAATACAGAATTGTGGATTGTGAAGGCTACATGCTTGCTACATGATTGATTTATTTTTTACTTATTTTCTTTTCAAAACACTTTGAAATATTGAAGACTACGACATTTAAAAAAAAAATATATCAACCTAATTCCCGACTTATCAAGAATGGCCCGTTCCTCGTATTTCATCTGACATCACTTTCTACGGAACACGCCACTTTATTCAGCAAGTTTTATGAAAGTGACCCAATTCGTTTGGTTTTGATCATGCAATATTGCTTTTAAATACGGTGGCGCCCCGGATGGTCGTCGCGAAAATAGCCCACCGTTGACCTGTCGCTGTTACCGACTTTGCGCACGCGCATTCAATGATGGCGAATTCCCTTTGGAGTGACGTAAACATTTTTGGCGGGATTTTAGCATAGTTTTATAGATTTTTTTCGAGATTCGTGATGGGACTCAACAATTTAGTGAGGTGTTGTCCAAATGCGCGGACTTTGTCTGAATTTTCGTTGATAATTGTAAATATTAATTAGAATTTTATTTCGAAACTATTGTGTAGGTATTATGTAGGTCAAAACTAAGTATGTATGTACTTAGTTTTGAATTATTCATCGTTCTTCAGTCCATCGTGGTTGAAAGAAAACTGCCGAAACATGTCACACTAAAAAACGTTACAATTTCTCTCTTCAGAGTGTTCTCATAGGATTTACTTCACCTATAATTTTCTAAGCTAGAACTCCTACAAAATGTCTTACATGGATTACTGGAAGCCGTTTACATTCATATTTAATCTATTTCCAATAAGTAACGCGATCAAGTACGGAAGCTCGCGCGTTGGTCATCGCGTCTTCAAACAGTCGTATTTTGAACTTTAAACTCTAAAAATAAATCGTTGGTGACCCCGCGCGACTCTGGCGCAGTCTCGCTGACTTCTGAAAGGTCAAGCCACGCTGAACGTGTCGCGCCCTATTGTCTAAACAATAGTAAAATGGATAATTAATTAAAGAAATCAGCGATCGATACCGGAGTTGTGTGAAAAATACAAGGGATTGCGGTGTTGTGCGCTTGTTTTTCAGTTTTCAGTAATTTCGTGTGTTTTGTGTTACAAAGTTTGAAATGTTACGTGTGTTTATTAGTTTTACGGTGTCAATGGATTGTATCTAGTGAAAAGTGAGTTTGAAGTGCTTTCGGTCACATCGGATTTTAATAAAGTGGAAGTAAGTAGCGATATGAAATACATTTATTTACATCAACAAGTAGGTAGGTACCTATTTTACGTTACTTACTCGGTTATATTATAACTTTAATAATCATATCAGTAGTGACTTGACCATATTTCATACAGATACCTTCTTGAACCTAGCTATTTCATAAAATATAATTATCTACCTACCGTCATTTTTATTACACCCACATTTACAAGAAAACCAATAATAAAAAGGGTTTTACTTATTATTTGTTATGGGTTTTTGTAAATCTCTTGTTAAATATGCTCCTACAAACAAACAGATTTTTAGCAATCGTTTTTTTTTAAGTAGGTAAATTAGGTACACTAAGTACATTTGTGTTAGAATAACTACCTACGTAATGGAAAGGACGGTTGAATATTATGAGCGGTTTCTATTTCATAAAAAGAACAAAAAAAACCTAATAATATAATGATAACAGCTTGGGACAGTTTAACAAAAAAAAAAAAGAATTATATAGAAAAATAAAATTCTGAGGAAAGGCAAACTATGAAACTGCCTAACTTTAATGCGTTTTATCTAATTAGGTAATTTTTGTATGAATATGATTTTAAAGCAAAAAATACTACTATACTACTATGAAACTGCCTAACTTTAATGCGTTTTATCTAATTAGGTAATTTTTGTATGAATATGATTTTAAAGCAAAAAATACTACTATACTATAGAATTTAATTTTTTTTTACCCAGGCATCATGGCCTTATTATTTTGCAATGGTAGCCCAGTGTAATCCAAGCGATTCTTATCAAGACCGAGCCTCTTATTTTGATCGTTCCTTATTTGTTGCATCAAATTAAGGGCTAAGTTCTCAGGTAAGGGTATAATTCCGTATTTCGGTAGTCTGCCGAACTTGTGAGGTGAGCGTAAGCCTTTGTTCCCTATGCCCACGTTCCTTCTCAGATTCCTCTCGTTTAAAATTTTAAAACGTTTGAAAGCTTTGTGGTCATAATAAGGTTCCGTGGAAGATGTCGCCTCAAACGTTTTCTTAGATGGTAGTATCGTTTGCGTTGTTGTTGATAGCTCAGTAGTAATAGTTGTCGTGGTCGTGGTCGTTGTCGTTGACGATGGCGTGGATGTCGGTAACTCCGACGGCGCTGATTGGTTATAAACTATAAACGGTACTGGATAGGGCACCACTATGATGTTATTCTGTACGGCACACTCGGTCGCACAGAAATCCTCACAGCATGGCTTCGGCTTCAGGTTCCGCTTCTGGCACTTGGTACAGCTACACTTACATTTGTAGTTGTATGCTGAATTGGAGTATTCGAAGTGGCGCTGGTATTTGCTCCGGCGCGGTGACTGGCGCTGCCGCATCACCACTTCCTCGCCGCTGTAACTGTCGTAATGCTGGTAGTTGTTGTCGTGATGCATCGCCAGGTCGGAATGACGTAAGTAGCCACCACCGTGAGGTAGGTGAAAGTTTCTCATAGACACACAAACTTCCAGCAGAGGATATATTGGTAGGATATTGTATATCTGAAAAATTAGGCGAGTTATAAAATTTGGAGTTTTATCTCCCCATCAATAGATACCTAAGTGTTGTTTAAGGTCGGTACTTACCAAATTCATAGTAAATAGTAAAGTATCTTTTACTATAAATTACCTATGTTAAAGAAGATTATTTCGATGTCAACATTGATTTGATTATTCTACTGTTTGTCTTGTGTGTGCTATTGATTCCTTTACCATGAAAATTGTTATAAAAACTGCAGGATATAGATTGAGTACTTAGGTATATTTCAATAAATTGCAAAATTACGGTTATTTTTTAATTTTATTATATTTTTTTATGAATGCACAATTTGATTGCTCGTATAAAAACCGTTATCGTCTATTTGTACAAACTTACATTACAATTTTCTCCATTCTCAATAAATATTTTCACGAAACAACGAATACTGATTTAAAGTAAAAAAATATAAGAATACACTCGTATAAAAGTCGCTAGCTTAGAACTTCTTAGCAAGACTTCTTAAGTACGATTCATCGTACATAGGGACTGTCTTTTTCTGGCTGCGGAAAGGCACCCGGGCCCTCGACATCTTCGACATGAGTTTCTCGGCGATGTTGTCAGAGATGGGGACGATGCCGTACTTGGGCATCCACGTGGGTTTAGTCCTCCGCAGTGACGTCAACATGTACTTACTGTTCCCGTTCTGCATTTTGTCCGGCGTCTTAGCTATTATATTAGAGTAGTCATTCACGACGCTCTTGAGCACTTGTTCTAGCATATTGTGGTTCTGTTGTGAGTTAATGAGATCGGTCGGATATTCTGTGGTGGTAGTGGTTGTGGTTGTGGTGGTTGTGGTGGTGGTGCACGTGGTCGAGCTTGTGCTTGTGGTAGTGGGTTGTTGCGTGGTCGCCGTATCATGTGCTGCACGCATCACCTCGTGATGGTTGGGGACAGGCTTCACGATTGGGTTTGGCAGCACCATAGGGTACGGGTACGGGACGAACACCACGTTAGACTGTCCGGCTAACCCTCGCGATGGCTGCTGGTAAGTGTTGCTTGGACAGGTTTGACAAGCACCCTTGCAGCAGTTGGAAGGCGGGTCACACTTATTGCAAGTACACTCGCAGTCGTCAGACTCGTTGTTCGTGGCCCTAGCGTGCGCGTGGTCGTGGTCATAATCATGGTCATGGTCACGGTCATGGCTGTAACTGCGGCTCTTCTTGTGGCGGTGTCCTGATCGGTGGACGTGGCGATGTTTGTGAGAATGCTTCAACTCTTCCGATGAAGCAGAAGATTCATTGTCTTTGGAGTCCTCCACGTCAGACGCAGAATCTTCGAAACTTGAGCGAGCATTTTGGAGCTGGTAGATCAGTTGGAACAGCAAAATCTGTAAATGGCACAATAATGGGATTCTCATAATGTCGATCTTTCAATTGTGTGTGGGTGCTTTAAACGAGGTTTTTATCGCCCTTTCTGCTAATTCATGACAAAAAAAAATAAAGAAAATAAAGAAGTTCCTGGTTATTATGTTTTCTAGAAATGACTGAATAGACAACACGCTTTTGAAATAAAGGGCGCCATCAGGGAGCAGTGGTGTCCCAGTGGTGTGGTAACGGCACCGACTTACGAATCGATTTATAGGTCGTGGGTTAGAACCCAGGCAGGTACTTTACTTTCTGTAAATAATTTCATTACCACTGCTCCCAAAACGGTGAAGGAAAACATCGTGAGGAAACCGGCATGTCCTAGAACCAAAAATTCTAAGACATGTGACATCTACCAACCCGCACTGGGCCCGCGTAGTATACACCTATAGATTACAGCCCACTCCCTCTCGTAGAGAGGAGGCTTGTGTCCCAGCAGTGGGAAAGTTATAGGCTACGCGTAAGAGTAAGAAGATGGGGGAGATTTTTAAAGAGCTTATTTTCAAGACAATGAATTAAAAGCTTTACAAAAAATGGAGAATCCGGAGAGTGTTTTTAATAGTCTACTTTATGATAATAATAGTCCTTACTGTTATTTGTTTAAAACAAAACGTACCAGTTTGACATCGTCGAGGATTTTCATAATTCAAGTGGTCTTTTACCGGGATTTGGCGCAGCACTGGTTCTAATAACTACCTAACACCGGTTACACAAACTGTATATCAGGTGCTCTGTTGTTTTTCTTTATGCGTCCACATTGTTCGTGGTTACGTTACCTGTTGGCTGTATGGGTTTATTTCCTCAGTTGATTATGACATAGTTATTGAGTGGATTGAAATGTTCTTGCTGGTTCTGTTACAGGCACAGTATGGTTTAGTTTATGCCCTTCGTTAACGTTTTCACCTACAAAAGGAACCGTAGGTTTATCAATTTCACAGAGAGTAATAAGAATGGTATCTTTTCGATGATCTAACAAAATCAATCGTAATCCACTGCGGCTGAAATATCTTGGCGAGTCCGAACTTCGGGCAGAAGGCTGCGCAGTTAAATTTTTTAGGAACCAAATGGTGACATGAGGCGAGTGTGAGTGAGAGAACATGCGCGAAAGTTCGTAGTGCCTATGTTCAGACTGGCCAAGATATTTCAGCCGTAGATCGATGTGGTTACCTATCTTCCATCCCTCTGATAGCATAAATAAATCATTTTTCAATATCATCACGTCTCTATTCTTCAAAGGGGTAGGCAAAGATATACAATACACATCCTACATTTAATCAGTAAGTTAGGAAGTTTGAAAGTGACGGAAATCGGTTGTCATGGTATGGACATGTGATGCGGAGGAATGTGGAAAATGTGGTGAGGAAAGTTTTGAGTATGAATGTCGATGGCTATAAGAGTAGGGGAAGACCAAAGAAACGATAGATGGACTGTGTGAAAGATGATATGGCTAGAAAGGGGGTGACTACCGAGATGACGATTAATAGAGAAAGAACTATGGAAAAAGGGACATGTTGCGTCGACCACAAATAGGTTGGGATAAGGGCAGGAGAATGATGATGCATTTCATCAGAAATGTTTGGGTTTCACATACTAGAGGGCGAGCCTATTGCCATTATCAACCGGGCTCAAGCCAGACTGGCCTGCTAACTGAGAAATTCTCACATGAGAAACTCTGATAAGTAACACCCTTATTTCCTCCTGATAGATCGATACAATATTATGATGGTAAGTAGGTTTATGTATCATCATCTGCCTGTCTTTCCCAACTATGTTGGGGTCGGCTTCCAGTCTAACCGGATGCAGCTGAATACCAGTATTTTACATGGAGCGACTGCCTATCTGATCTCCATAACTCAGTAACTGGGTAATACGATACCACTTGGTAAGGCTGGTTGTCAGACTTTCGGGCTTCTGACGACCCGCGTAACGACTGTCAAAGATCCACGAATGACAGCCGGGACCAACCTGTTAACGTGCTTTCCGAGGCACGGAGGAGTCTCGGTATGTAAAGATGGTCACGCATCCACGGACCAACCCCGGCAAGTGATGGATCGACCCGTGCGGCTGTTATTACTTAGCCACGAGCTCCTCAAGTAGGTCTATGTATACTTAATGAGAGACCCATAATAATATTGAGTAAGGTAGGTCACGGTAGGGCAACGGGGATGAAGGTAGACAGGCACATCCTTACCATCTATTCGTGGAGTAGGCACATATCGCCAACTGCCGTGGAGCACTGCCAGCGTTCCGTTATGAGAGGCGATTACAAACTATAACTAATAAAAATGTTATTATGTTTCGTTGTGCTGTTATGTATTATCAAGTAGTTTTTCTGGAGACAGGCGGACAACGAAGTGATCCTATAAGGGTTCCGTTTTTTTTCTTTTGAGGTACGGAACCCTAAAAAACCTTGATTTTCTTCGAACAGTTTCCTCCAGCAATATATATAGCTTATAAACACAGACACAGTCACATACACAGACAAACAAACGCGCTCGTATACTGAAAGCGCTGAAAACGGCAACAGATAACCGCACCTGTTAGTTAGGTACTGGTGATCGTTACTAACGCGACGCGGGCGCATGTACCTAATGCATTTACGATGACTAATGCTTTCGATACCTTTGTAGGTGTACAAATGTGAATGTACATTACGTAAATTTAAGTTGCGGAAGAGCGGAGTGTCCTAATACAGGCATTTATTTGCTTAAAAGAACACTTCTATCACTAGCTATGTAGTACAAACCATGTTAAATAAAATAAACTATTTGTATTTTGTATTTGTATTTGTAGGTATCCTGGGAAGGGAATATTAACCCCTCGAGTGTCTGAGTTTGGCTGATTTTAGACCCAAAACCCCCGCGAGTGGGGAGGGTTGGGGGTTAGTTGCGAACCCCATAGGTTCACAACTACTGATAATGATATGTTTTCCATCGGATGATGTTTTTTTACGTTTATATATACGTGATCTAAGCTTATATAGGTACCTATTATGTAAAGTTTTGTCCTTTTGCACACTTGGGGTGCATTTGACACGCGGGGGGGGGGGGGGGGGGGGGGGGGGAGGTTAGCTGCGAACTCCATAAGTTCACAACTAATGATTTGATTGGTTTTCCATCGGATGATGTTTTTTTACATTTATATATATGTGATATAAGCTTATGTACCGAACAAAAAAAAGGGTTTTTCTTATGCACACATGGGGTGCATTCGACACTTGAGGGGTTAAAGGAATTTTTCATCATCTATATCACCTATATATCTATCTATCTTCTATACTTATAAATAAAAATAAATTGCCGAATGTAGGTACTCGTAAGTAAGCGCATATCAGAACGGTTGCACCCATTTGACTAATTCTTTTATTGTTGTGTTTGTAATTGTCAGGAGCCTTGTCCTGACAATTACAAACACAACCTCTCATACAAACCTTTTTGTATGATAGATTTTTTTGGAAAATTCACCGGAAAAGTTGAAGATTTGGATGGTATTTTTGTATGAAAACAGACAACATACAGCCTAAACCACTGGAGATAGAGACATGGAATTCACCCGAGCGACGCTGGGTACGCATATCTAGTACCTATTACATAATATTATAATGAATGGTTCTTGAAGAAGTTGAAAGCTGCGAAAGATCACGAGACTAGCATTTAGTTTAAGTAGGTATGGTATATTTTTACTTAACTGTCGCATTATGGCAACCTGTAACCACGGTTTTAAGTATATAATAAATAAATTCAGGCAAATGTGTGATGTTTAACAAACTCGTAGCGACGAGGATGAGGTAGCCCGAATAATAAATATTTGTCAAGGTAAAACAACTCAAGGGTTATGATTTTATGAACTCCTGAAAACACGAAACTCGCTAACTAAAGATTTATACGTAACATTACCTACGCATTCCATTATGATTTGTTTTTCAGCTTCCTGAAACTCAAGATCAATCTTTCTACAGCAAAATTATTATTCGGTATCTATTTCATAAGCAGCCCACTCAAAACCATGTTCAATAAGACACCAAGATAAACGCCACTGTAAGCCGTAGACACGTATTTTCGGGTAGCAGAGCACAGTTAGCGTGTGTGCGTGCGCGCAGGGCGTCGGGTCACGACCTCGTCTCGCCGGAATTAGCTTGTGACGTCACAGCCAGGTGCCTGCCAACTGCCAGTACACACACGACGTAGATGACAACTCCAAATATACACGATGTGGCTATAGTTACGAAAATACTGATTATTCCGATTGGAAGACGATTTTGTACTTGAGAAAGGAAGCCATGATTTAAATTGCAAGCAAAAGATAGAAGTCTTTCGTTGAATTTTAAACAACATTGCTGACTGAAAATTTACTCTTCAAATGATGAGCAAGCAAGATATAAAAGCTTGCGAGATGATTTCTTTATTTCTTGTACAGTATTGTGACTTGAAAAGTAGGACTTTAATATCTTGAAATCTTTGTCTACTGCTGCACAAAATCAAGGTCGATTCCCAGAACAGTCGTTTTCAGGCTTCCCACGCAATGTTTAGTTACTCTAATCAAAGATTCATCTGGTCCAATGGCAATCAGTCTTTCGTCTAACGGATTGCTAATTATTCAGCTTGTAGTTTAATTTCACATTTGATTAGCTCTTTTGACTATTGTCTTATGGTATAAGTACGATGATGCGGTCGACGATGGTGCACGATTACTAAAATGACGGAGTACTGAGGTAACAAACATGAAAAAAAAAATACAACCGAATTGAGAACCTCCTCCTTTTTTTGAAGTCGGTTAAAAAAGGATCGTATACACTCGAAAAATTGAAGACTGCTATCGAGAAAGACAGACCCAAGCAAGGAGTTCCATTCTTTAGCCGTACCTACTCATTTACGCCGTGGTGGCTACGAGCAGGCTCAAGCGACACCATATCTTGCGACAGCGACAGTGGAGAAAATAAATGAAAGAAGTACCTAATATACAGCAGGGTTTATAAAAAACATTATTTTTTGTTATGACAGTTATTTTTAAAATAAAAAAATCAAATAATTCATTCATTACTAGAAACAGATAGGTACGGTCAGCAACAGAAGTTGGTTAACACTACTAATTTTTGACATCATCTTAATTAACACAAAATGATTTGATAAACTGCTTTTTTTTTCGTTAAAATTTTAAGTAGGTATTTCTGTTCCGATTTGAATGAAATATTTCGCTTAATAATTAAAAATAAAAACTGCAAGTGTTAATCGACTTTTCAATTCAATTTTCAATTCCAAATATTTATTTCGGACAAGGTATATCCAAATTTTGGTTAGTTACAATATTAAGGTAAACTTTTGTTGCTGACTGTACAACCTGACTGACACTGACTGCAAATTGCAGAAAACGTAAGAAAATTTGAATTTCGCGGGCTACCTTTGCGCATCCATCATAATAAATGAAAACTGTGCATTTGAATAAGTATTTCTCTTTAAATTCTGATTAATCCATGAATTTTTATGTAAAAAATCATGCTTGGTTTAAATCAACGAATTAAGAATGAGTTTAAATCATGATTTTTATAAAAAAAAAATCACTTGATATAAATATCAATCAACTCCGGTTTAGACTTAGCCACGAGTCATCGCGACGTAACTTGCGTAACGACACGACGGACGGAAAAAGGAGACGCGTGCGCAATTGCGCATGTCGCATACTCGCTTGACGCAAGTCGCATAGCTCGAGGATGTGCACAAGACCTTAGAGACTAGAGGTACACCTTAGCATAACCTTTAAGGTTCACAGACTCCACCCATATTATTCCATGACATTCCACTCCTCAACGTGACCAGTAAGCCGGTACTTAAGGCTCACTTGTAGAGTGCTACAAATAACACTATCAACTGATTTTCCTCAGAACTGATAGGAGTTTCCTTTGTCCGTGTATCTGTGTGTCATATCGGGTCTTATCTTTTGTCTACATGACCGGTCGTGTCTTGACAGGCGGTTTTATAGCTGCACATTATTTGCGGTGTGAAATAACATAGTATAGGATATTATCTTGTATGTTTGTAGTGACATTAATGTTCCACACGTTATTATGTGCCGCTTATATACGACCAGTAGAATACTATTGTATTGAAGTCTGAATTTTAATTTGAGCTTTTTCATGTTATTTGCCTCCAAATCCGTCTTTAAAAGTCCTGGAAGTTTCATTTTTAGGGTTCCGTACTTTATAAGGAAAAAAATACGGCCCAAAAATATGTATGCGACATATTTTGATACTCGCAAATAAATCAAAACCTAGGGTACTTAGGGTACCTTCTTTCCGTTGACCTAAAATTATGTAATTTGGCAAGAAGCAAGATCACACGTTACCGTTTGTAGTTTTATCACATAGAAGAGTATTTTTGAGAATTGACCATGACGTATGTCTCGGAAAACAAGATTTCGACTACAATGTTAAGTTTGTTTTTAGGATAAATTCCTTTCAAATAAGGAACCCTTCATTGTGCATGGTCCGACACGCACTTGGCCGGTTTATTTAAGGCGAGTAAGAATAGCTGCCAACAGCGCTACCATTGAGAAAAAAGTTTATAAGTCAGGAGATATGGAACATTTTGTTTCATGTGCTCACATTTTTAGTCAGATGAAATGATGATAAAAAGACAAAAATATCTTATCGAAACGATCTAGCATCTTGATAAAAAAAATCGTAAACAAAAAAGGAGACAATATTTTGAGCGACAACTAATATAATATTTTTTGTAACTTTAAAAAATAAATTTTAATCAACTAGAGAAGTTTGTAGGCAAGTTTTAACTTATTGGTGTTTTTTTAAATAAATTAAATGAAAATACGAAATAACTTTCATATTCACGAGATTCAACTAAACTCAAACGAATCGCCATTTTCAACCGTTCCTAACCATTTTTAACCTAACCTAACCTAACCTTGAAAATTTGTGTCTTACTACCTCATCTGACAAAAATGTGAGCATAGGAAATTTCAAAATGTTCCATATCTCCAGACTTATCAATTTTCCAATGGGTGGCGCTGCCGGTTAGCATTTACACTCGCCTTAAGGAAAGCAATGCTTGTCTTCTGAAAAACGCCTTTACTATGATCAGTCATAGATATATGAATTTGGAAAAAGGGGCAATGAGGGCAATAAGAGCAATAAGTGAAAGTTTCGTTTTTGTTATGTAATCTATGTATTTCAGAACGATCACAATTATTGTAATGAGACCGGGAAAATGAGGCACGATACCCGTGACGATACTATACAAAGAATAAAAACTATTACTCCTAATTGCAGTTTCGATAGTACGAGTATGTCACCGCCCCGTCAACTTTTGCGATAGCTATGCAAAACTGTAATTAACATTATAAGAAAAGGTATTAATTCTGACTTGGTGAAAATATATTATGTGAATAATTGGATATGGCAGCAACCAATATGTAAACGTAATCTCGAAGAAACGCAGCTGTTTAAACCATGACACGAGTTATTGAACTACTTATTACTTATTTTTATTACGAAAGTAATTAAAAACGCAGCTTATTTTATGTATTAGGGGCTCTCTGACCAATAAAAAACCAAATAAAGTGAAGCATGCGCAAATCTACACCTCGCACAATTACACCAAACTACAACTAAACTACACCTCACGTTTACAAACCGGCCTCACGTCAGTGTTGACAGCGCTATAATTATCTTGGTTTTATAATATAAAACCGAATTTCTTTTGCTTTCAACGCCGAATTTATTTACGGATTAAACTTTATTAGATGTAAGGCCTAAACTCATACCAAATAATATTCGGTCTGAGTTTAGGCCTTTAAATTTAAATAAATCCGTAAATAAATTCGGCGTTGAAAGCGAGTATGGATGGGTCTATCCACAGAACAGATAAATGAAAAGTTACATTAATGATGTAACCAATTTTGTAATCATCTAGTTTCCGCACTTATCCTTCATGTGGACCATTGTACGTGGCCATTTTGTAACCATATTTTGATAGAAAAGAGTGTCAGTGGAGTTTCTTGCCCTTTCTTCTCCATAGGTACTACACTTCTACACTTCTACTACACTTTGGAATGGGCAACTAGCTTCATCTTTCTGACTGAACGACCCCTTGACAATTCGAAAGTGCCTGTAATTGGTTTATTTGAAATAAAAAAAAAATATTTAAAAAAAAATTGAATAAATATTTGGTTTGTTAATTGTATTTTTATTTCATCTTTTTTATTGTTTGATTAGTATAACTAATCAAACAATGAAAAAGATGAAATAAAGCGCATAATGTAGTGCATGCAGTGCTCTTCTTTAAGTAATGGGGTACCTAGACCTAAGTTTGAAATGTTTTACTATAAATAAAAATAAATAAATAAAATAAAATTCTTTATTGCCATAAAAAAAGGTGCACAAGTAAATTAAAGCCCTGACTGTGCTAGGTAGCAACACCTGTGTTACAGGAGCCAGAATATATATATATATATACTATATACATGTAATAGTGTACTCATTGTTGAAGAGCCAAATAAAATAAATAAAATGCTTTGAGTTTCAGTTACTATTGAGTGATAGATATAAATTTATAGGAATCGGTTGACATGAACTCTGCTCATCCTTCAGCAATCATACAGATGTATAACTTTTATTGGTACAGTCACATAAGTGTTTATAGCATGCCACATTGATGACACCGTTTCAACTAGAGTACAGTCGGAAGGTTAAGAGCCCGTTATCACATGTTATCAGGCGTACCTTGGTGACGCCCCATTTGTTCGTTTGACCTGACACAAGTTATCAGTACCACGGCGATAACCGCTCCACCGTCACGGTCTACCTGTTGTTATTTTTCAACTGTTGTTTTAAGTGTAATTTTAGAAAGAATTTGCGGAAAAACCGCGTTGTGTCTTCTGTTTTTGATAACCTGTTGCACCCTCAAAGTGCACGGGTCTTTATTGAAGTGTTAGTGTTTTTATGGTTTATTTGATGGTGTTATCGTATGGTTTACGTGTGTTTGTTACAATATAAAGGTTATGTGGTGAACTCTAGAAGTTTGACGCGCGTGTAGTTGATTATTCGGAGTGGAATTTCAGCATTGTGCGGAGACGATAAACTGTTGTGAAATAGGTATGTGTGATACAGTATTCTGCTTGAAATCGTATCTAAGTATACAATTTATGTAGGTATGTATGACAAAGCTGAATCTGTCTGTGTGTCGGTCGAAAATGATCTTTTTCTCTGTCGGTACTGACATTGTTTGGTGACATCTATCTATCTAATCTTCTTAGACTTACATATATATAAAAATCAATTGCTATCCGTTAGTCTCGCTGAAACTCAAAAACGGCTTGACCGATTTGAATATTTTTTGTTTGTTTTATTCTCCTCTTTATTGGGGTGGTTTAAAAAAAAAAAAAAGAAATTGAAATTTTGACAGGACAACGTCTGGCGGGTCAGCTAGTTGTCAAATAATTGTCAGCCCTCTGCCTAACCTTGGGTAATGTGAAGGTAACTAAGGTACTATTATATTATCTACTGCAAGAAGATGGTAAGTAGAACTTTCCTGTCATGCAATAGTCAAACCCTTTACCAAGTGCGGTGATGTCCTCTTTGACCTTTAAGATCAAAGGCTTGTGTCAAAATATTCTAAGTTAAATTGTAGCATTGAAGGATAATCAGAAGCTTATGATTTTACAAAGAACGTTAAACTTGTTAATAATAATAATGACACATTTTATTAGAACGAATTCGTGAAACATAATATTAAGGCGAAAGCGCTCGTGTATCACGCGAAATTAACATTTTCTTACGTTTTTTGCAATTTTGCAAGTCAGTAGGTATTATATTAGGTTGTATGTTGATCAGGATACATTTCTCGAACGTAACAAGACATGCATTTACAGAAAAAAAATCATTAAAGTCCTCAATACAACTATTTGAATATTTAAAACTAAGTAGGTAATCCTATTGAATTACTATTTCATGAATCTTAACTTTACATTTAAGGATTATACTAACTTAATTAAAATGCCTATTTAAAGTTGAGTTGCCTATTCTTTAAAGTTTTCACGTCTTGTATGTACTAGTTTATGAATTTTCAGCATTGGCGTTCGTGTTGAAAATTAAACATTTGTATACTTACCGTCAAATGGGTCACTTTGATACTACGGGTTTACATTGATAACAATTTTCGACTTATGAAATGATTTTATTAGGTGTATGAATAAGGTTTTGTTGGTGTAGGTACTGGTTACTGGGAATTATTTACGGAAAGAAAAACTTTTGATGCCTCCAAAAATTTACAGATTTTTTCATAAGAATAAGATGAACGCTGTCATCAAAGTAAACCCGTATTATCAAAGGAACCCCATTTTACAGTATCTACTTATAAAATATTTTCTCCGGCCCTTTCCAGCGTTTTATCAGATACGAAATGTGAGATACTTTTCAGAAATAAGCAATCATAATATGTACCTAATCATATCACAGGATAATAGTATCGAATTGAATCCGAAAATGTCAGCAATTATAAATAGTAATGTTTGATTGAATTCAATAAACTTACATGGTAAGCAGTGCTCCAGTCATTTTTAGCATAGCAATAATGCACGGAACTGGAACACACGAGTATGTGAAACTGTAAGGCATAATACTGCATTCAACGAAAAGTCAGGTATTTATGTGAAAAAAGTTACAAGAATGATTTTAATAATACCAAAGTTACCAAAAAAAGATATCTAGAGTATCTGTGAAAACGGGACTTCTAAGAATCTTTACAAAAATAAAAAGTCTAGGTACTTATTGACGTCAAAATTCTTCCGAAAATCACAACTTTCACGGCTAGAAAAAAAGACCTCAGAATAAATAAAATACCAAGACATAGCGCTGTCAACAGTGACGTGAGGCCGGTTTCGTAAACACGTATGCACAGAGCGAAGTGCGCATGCTTCACTGTATTGTTCCTATCAGCGGTGTTTTGGTAATTTTATTTGGTCTGAGAACTAAACGAATTAATTTTTTTTCATGGATTATTATTTGAGACGTCAGACTCGTCAGACACACGACTCGACACACACTCAGGGTTGTGTCTTGGTTTTCAGACTGCCTCGTTGGTCTAGTGGTCGTAACCGCTACGCTGAGCATGAGGTCCTGGTTCTATTCCCAGGTCGGCCAGTGTTGCTGGGTTTTTCCATCAGGAATTTCTCAGTCCCCTCTTCAGCCCGGGCTCTTGGCTAAATAATTACAGCCGCACGGGTCGATAGAAGGTTAAGCTAGGCTTGCCGCGGTCGGTTCGTGGATGGGTGACCGACCATCCGTTACTACATACCTTCCGAGACCTCTCCGTGATCCGGACAGCAGCTGTCAGATGCCCAAAAATCTGACATCCAGTCTTACCAAGTGGTATCTTGTTACCCATCAGTGACTGTGTTGTGGAGGTCAGATAGGCAGTCGCTCCATGTAAAATACTGTTATTGAGCTGCATCCGGTTAGACTGGAAGCCGACCTCAACAGAGTTGGGGAAAAGGCTAGGCAGATTCATTGAGCCCGGAGTCTGGATACGAGTCTGGTTGATGGCAACAGGCTCGCCAAGGGACTTAAACATAGGTAACTGTTGAATTGTGGGTGTACTAGGTACACTTCTGATGACCTCTGCCTAAGCCTAACCCTTCGGGGAAAACAGGTGTGATGTTATGAGTTATACGACGTCTTTTTCTGATGAGTGTAACATACGTAAAAAAAAAAACCGGCCAAGTGCGTGTCGGACCACGCACGATGAAGGGTTCCGTAATTGGGATAAGAACAAACTTAACATTGTAGTTGAAAAACATGTTCTCCCTTGCATACCAACTGTAAATGTAAGTTTGTACTCATAATATTTTAAGACATACAAAGGAAAACATACAAGAAGTCTGTGGTCTTAAAATAACATGGTAAATCTCTAGTAAAGAACTATTTTCTGTATTATCAGTCGTTTCGTAGATAAAAGGGGAATGGTCAACTTTTGTCTATTTTCTTAAATAACTTTAAAACAGTTAATAGTTTAACTAAAAAAAAAAATTGAGGCTCTCATCCATCACCCTTTCATTTAATATGTCACACGATATAGTTTGCAAAACTTTTTTTAAAATTTTTATTATTTTTCTCCCAAAAGTGACCCCCATATTCAAAATTCATTTATTGACTTTACCCGTCCGTTTTTGGGTTACAGAAGATCATTATGTGTACCAAATTTCAATTTTCGGTCCATTAGATTCAGAGCGAATTGGCTATGACAGACGGGCACACTGACAGACACAAGAGTGATCCTATAAGGGTTCCGTTTTTTCCTGTTGAGGTACGGAACCCTAATTAATCGCAAATTATAGATGTCCATCAGAACCAAATCAGAATGGATTGATCGAAACACGTCACTCTGTGATAGCCTTATCATTGCTAAGAGTGTGTAATGCATTATCGTGTGAGTTCAAGTCTATGTAGGTACCTACTGTTACAAACCTTACAGGTTTTATCTGAAAGAGTATATAATCGTACATTGACTATACATACCTTTATAAGTTGCAAAATAATTGGGTGTTAAAATAAGAGATTACTCAGAGTTGGACATTTCTTATACAACGTGACGTTTTGCATCCTCGTCAAAACCGAACAACTTTTTCCATGGCACCAACATCGTAATCGCGAAAAAAAAATAATCAGCGTATTGAAGTTTTCTATACGACAGTTGAAGATTTTTTCGCGATTACGATGTTGGTGCCTAGCCTTTTCCCATTATGTTGGGGTCGGCTTCCAGTCTAACCGGATGCAGCTGAATACCAGGATTTCACATGGGTAATACGATACCCCTTGGTAAGATTGGTAGTCAGACTTTCGGGCTTCTGACGACTAGTGACGACTGTCGAAGATCCAAGAATGACAGCCGGGACCAACAACGGCTTAACGTACTTTCCAAGACCCCTCGTCTTGGTATGTAAAGATTTTCACCCATCCGCAGACCGTGAAGCGATGATTAATCTGATCGATCGACCCGTGTGGCTGTTATCACTTAGCCACGAGCCCCTCAATATCCCTGTAACTTATCATATTTCTGATAGCAATGCATGCCAATATAGCAAAAGAAGGGTTAAGAAATTCGCACAAAACTTGACTGCCACCAATGAATTAAGAATGATAGCCACTGATATATTTTTGAGTTCCCTCACATTTTTAAATTATTTTATTTATTTTTGACAGAAAAACAGATAGCACTTGAGATGACTTGATGATGATATTAACATTTTAGTAACCTTACTTACTCTTCTCAGGGTGGGAAGAGGAGCTATAAAATCGTGTATATCAAGGGCATGGATACTGGACAGAAAGATTCATCTTTGTAAGATTAAAATCATATTGCAATCATTTATCTTCCTACAAGGGATTTATAATATTACGAGTATTTCTTAGGACCATTCGCTAGACATTAATAGATGATTTAATTAGAAACTCTTTCAAGTTATAATAGGTATAGTAAATTAAGGGCTTGATTCAGAAAGTGGCTCTTTTGGACAAGGCTCGTATTGTTATAAGGTTCCTCTCTGGAGCCAACCCATAGCTTGGACCCTGTTCCCACTACCGGTGGGCTGATATTTTTTATACACAAATGTTTAAAAATGTGAGGAGCTCATGGCTAAGTAATAACAGCCGGATGGGTCAATCCATCAGGTTAAGGTACGCTTGCCCAGGTTGGTCCATGGATGGATGACCATCTTTACATACCGAGACTCCTCCGTGCCTCGGAAAGCACGTTAAGCCGTTGGTCACGGCTGTCATTCGTGGATCTTTGACAGTCGTTACGGGTCGTCAGAAGCCCGAAAGTTTTAAACCTCTTAACAAGGGGTATCGTATTACCCAGTTAATGGGTTGTGGAGGTCAAACAGGCAGTCACTCCAAGTAAAATACTGGTATTCTGCTGCATCCGGTTAGACTGCAAGCATCTGCCTAGCTTCCCGACTATGTTGGGGTCCAACATAGTCGGGAAAAGGATAGATAGGCAGATGACGATGATGATGAAATGTTTAAAAATGTAATTTATTTGTACATACCTATATTTATTGAATAGACGAATGTTTAAATATTTCTTTTGTTCTTGTTGCAGTTACCCCAGCGCTTACAGCTCAAAACAAAGTGCCAACACACTTTTTAGAAACAAAAAAATATGGAGGCGGTTCAGTCAAACCGTCAGTCCCCTAAAGTGCAGTGCAGTGATGATGTGGATGATGTAAAGAGTGAAGTGTCGGTGAAGATCGAGGATGATGAAGAGGTGCTAAATCGTGGCAGTCAGCGGGAGAACCGGCTAACCAGCATCATCGACCAGCTGCGGTGTCAGAGCAAGATGAAAGGTAAGATTTTTGAATTAAATTATAAGCTGGGTTGTGGAGGTCAGACAGGCAGTCTTTTCATGTAAAATACTGTAGAGTAAACTCACGGAAATAAGTGATAGTCGTAATTTCGTGATAGTCCGTTTCGTTAAGTTTTAACAAAGGTTTCGATTATTAGCTACTAGCTTTTGCCCGCGGCTTCGCCCACGTGGATGTCGGAAAATATCCCACGGGAACAAAAATCCTTCCTTAAGTCCGACTGGTAGTTCCACAGATGAACACGCTCAAACAAACAAAAAATGTGTGTCAGCTCCGACGCACGACTGGAGTTTACTCGAGTTTTTGTGCCCCACCTCACCTCCGCGCTAACCACCCCCCTCCCCATCTCACCTCTCACACCCCCTACACCTCTTTCCCTTCCCCCTCTACCCTCACCAACTCCTCCACTCCCCTCTTTCATTCTCCACACCCTCCCTCTCAATACACATCCTCCTATCCCTCTCCACATCCCTCCATCATCCACCCCCTTTCTCTCTTCACCACACCTCCCCTCCCTCTCCCTCTCCCTCTTCCTCTCACCACACCCTCCACTTCCCCTTTTCGCTCCTCACCACCCATCCCTTTCCTTTCCCTCCTCACCATCCCCTCCCCTTCCCCCCTCCCCCTCTACCCTTCCCTCTGGGGGAAAAACTATAACTGACAAACTTTATTACTTGCTTAGGCAAGTAAATTCCCTGTTTTCACCCCAACAGGCATGCAATTTTAAAAAGTTGTTTTGGATATTTCCGTAACTTGACTGAAAGATTATTTACACTAATTATCGAGTTAATCAAACCCAACAGTAAAACCTGCCTAGTAAAATTTAGTATCCCTTTTCACCCCTTCAGTAATAGATTTTCGAAAAAACCCTGATACATATTATTCTTTATTTTTGATCTCAAGTATAACGTACTGAGTTTCAAGTTAATCGGAAATTCCTCCATACAAACTTTGATACCTCCCAATACCTCCTAAGGGGGTAGTTTAGGAAAACTAAAAATGACAAACTTTATCATTTACTTTGATAAATATTCATGCCAAGTTTCAAGTCTTAACTCAAGGAATAAGATTTTTCATACAAACTTTCATCCCCTATTTGTCCTCCTTAGGGATGGAATTTCCAAAAATCCTTCCTTAGTGGATGCCTACACTGTATAAGGTATCTATGTGCAAAATTTCAAGTCTCTAGGTCCAGCGGTTAGGGCTGTGCGTTGATATATCAGTCAGTCAATCAGTCAGTCAGGACTTTGAATTTTATATATATAGATAAATCTTAAAATAGTAGTCATAAATAAGTTTACTATCCTAATTACTTATTGTAAAAGAAAGACTGCTTTATGTTCCTAATTTAAATAAAAAATAAGATTTCACTAAAGTATCGAAGTTTTATTACATATTTTGTTTTATCACGAAATTGGATGAGTTCTTATTTAGCTGCATTCGGTTAGACTGGAAGCCGACCCTGACTTAGTTATAGTACTTATGTTGGGGTCGGAGATGATGAACGTGTACAGTGTACCTACTGTACTTATATACAAGTATCAACTCAGCCCTCATCAGTCTCAGCCTACACCAGCACACCTGTTCACAACTATTCCATACGGTTCCGAATTCGATTACCTACTTGTAATGTAAGGTTCGTTCATTGGGAAAGCTAGAAAAAAATAAAAAAAAAATATTTTCAGAAAAAAACACATTCACGGTTCACAAAAATAATTTTCATAAAACTAACTTATAGTCCTGACTAAAAGCCTCACAGGAGGTGGCAGTGTCTACTAGTAAACATTAATTTGGAGCAGTAAGTTCCACTATTTTACAACGCAATTTTCTTCGACTTATCCATTAAAAAATACCGGCCAAGTGCAAGTCGGACCACGCTTTACTTGTGCTATGTGACCTTGTTTCTTGCCAAATTTCATGATTCTAAGTCAACGGGAAGTACCTTATGGGAGTCTTGGTTACTTGCCTAAATAAATTAAATTGAAATTGAAATTAAATATATTGATTGATTGATTGACTTGATTTTTTTAGAGCTCCAAGGACTATACAGGGTGCAATTGAACACATGCGACAAAATTTAAGGGGTTTTCTACGCATCAATATGAACAACTTTTACTATGGGACCAAACCTGAAATCGCGAAAAACAAATCAGCTGTTCAGTACATTTATCTACATCAAACTCGTCGAAATGTACTGAACAGCAGATTTTTTTTTCGCGAGTTCTGGTTTGGTCCCATAGTAAAAGTTGTTCATATTGATGCGTAGAACACCCCCTTAAATTTTGTCGCATGTGTTCAATTGCACCCTGTATAGACCTACGTATTTGATAGGTAATTAATTTCAACTTGATACCTCTATATACGCGTTCCTGAGAAAAAGGGTCTTGAAGACTGCCAGACAGAGAGACAAACGGACAACGAAGTGATCCTATAAGGGTTCCATTTTTTACTTTTGAGGTACGGAACCCTAAAAACCAACGTGTTATGTTAAGGCCCACGCTCACGATTCAACATTAATTTTCAAACACGGTTCGCAGTTCGACCCGCTAAAACACCACCTCTCATAAACCACGCTAGGTCTTCAACCGTGACGAGAACAAAACTAACCTTTACGATTTTATCGTGTTCATGTAAATCGCTTAGTAGATTTATAAAAGTAATTACAACAGACAAAGGGCACGCGTGTACCGCTGGCCCACAATTAGTGGCTTCGGCGGTGTGCACCTTAAATCTTGGCAACAATGGCGCTGATCTCTGATAGGGTATCGCCGCATCTGTGTCGGGAACTGCTCTGAATTAGTTTGGTTAAGGCACGGCTTGCAGGCTCTGATTATGATGTGGGGCGGTGGAAATATGTTATTTATATGTCTGTTTTTTTTTGCGACTTTCTGTTTTTTTTTGCAAACATACTTTCGCACGGGCGTAAAAAAATCGTGGCGGTTTTTTTTCCCGCACTGCATACGCACTGCTTAGCGCCGGGAGTGACAAAATCCAACAGTGTGTTTTTCGTCGCGCTGGGATGCACTCTGTTTTTGTTAGGTTGGATTCTCGAAGCTCGGCTCAACACCGAGAGTTGAAAATCCAGTGTGAGATAAAATAACGCCGCGATTTTTTTACGTCCGTGCGAACGTCAGCTTATTGGTTATGTTTTGAACTTATGACTGTAATAGCCTGGCCCAATCCCAATAATATCAATCAATCTACCCAGCCTTTTCCCAACTATGTTGGGATCGGCACTCTGCTTCCAGTCTAACCAGATGCAGCTGAATACCAGTATTTTACATGGAGCGACTGCCTATCTGACCTCC
The DNA here is from genome assembly GCA_905163495.3 of Cosmia trapezina. Lineage (NCBI taxonomy): Eukaryota > Metazoa > Arthropoda > Insecta > Lepidoptera > Noctuidae > Cosmia > Cosmia trapezina. The sequence goes on along the minus strand of LR991032.1, from coordinate 20,680,027 downwards.
ACAACCCAGTAACTGGGTAATACGATACCCCTTGGTAAGACTGGTTGTTAGCCTTTCGGGCTTCCGACAACCCGTAACGACTGTCAAAGATCCAAGAACGACAGCCGGGACCAACGGATTAACGTGCTTTCCGAGGCACGGAGGGGTCTCGGTATGTGAAGATGGTCACCCATCCACGGACCGACCGCGGCAAGCGTTGCTTAACCTGATCGATCGACCCGTGCGGCTGTTCTTACTTAACCACGAGCCAGCCAATCTCAATAATATCATCAACGTTAATGATGAATGCAAAAGTCCAAAGCATACTCTAGCCTACAAAGTTGACTAGTGACTCTGATAGTTATTCGAATAGGAAAACCTTTTGTCCATAAAACCCCTTGAAGATTTTTTTAAGGAAATCACCCTTTTTGCTATAAAAATAGGCAGTCATGGGTACTGCCGACAGAAGTGAAAACTTAAACGTAATACTATGCATAGCATGTCGCGGTGTCGAGGTGTCGCGGCGACGCGGAGACACGAACCCGTAAGATTTCCCCCTACCAAAAATCGCTCCACGCACCTAAAGAAGTTTTCACTTAAAAAATCGTAAATAATAGTACATTTTCATACAAGTGGAGAATGTTTGTTATTGCATTCGAGGCGGAATTAACACCCGAGCCGTAGGCTAGGTTGTTTTTGAGCCGAGAACTGTAATAAAAAATGTCCACGTGTACCTATCAAACGACGTTTTTCAATACACTTGAACACAAGAATTAATAATAAATAAAATAACGAAAAATATTTTTATCATGAATTATTAGGAAACTATAATTTAAATTTTCTTATTTTTCTGCGCTTTGCTTTCGCCAGGTTGAAGGAGAAGCAAAGGTTTATAGCCGATAAACAGCCTAATATGAAAAATAGAAAATTCAAATATTTTTGAGTTTAGAACATAAATAAATATTAATTTGTTCATAAACGTTTTATTTATTGTAATAATCATGGTTTTTGATGATATATCTTGATGATATATTTTTGTTTATTTATAAACATTATTTAAATATTCACAAAATATTAGCGCCGTAAAGATGCATATCTCTTTGCCGAGATTAAAAAAAAACATTCACCTCCGAATAGAGAGGACCGTCTGCGTGAGACGGTGTGAATAGAGAGGCATTGAACCAATTTCGACTAAGTATAGGTACTTATAAGTTATCTGTGGCAATTTCAATTTTCGCACACGTGTTGGAAAAGGAAAAATCGTACGCGTGTAAAATACATTGCATTGTGAACCTAATCGTAGTGCGATATGAACCAGTTTTCGAGGAAGTGTATTGAAAACATATTTTTCATACATGCTCTCATTTTCTGTAGGAGGTACCTAACAGTAAGTAAGATTGGCATCATGACCTACGCAGAGTTATTTCCACATTCTAATACAATTGCTGTATTTTCAGCTCGTAAAGTAACATAGGCGTCGTCTCTTTAACAAGCGCTAGAAGTGTAACACGCCGCGCGTGTCAAACTTAGGGCTGTCACTTTAGTAGCACTTTATTGGTTTAACTTTGAGTTGTACGAAACCAATTATTAATAATTAGTTTAACGGAGACTTTAAATTCATGCCATCCCTTGCATTTTGTATAAAAAAAAAGTGACAGCATCAATTTAAAGTCTCCGATAAATTAATATTGGTTTCGTGCAACTCACCGTTTGAAACAAGGAGTGACATTCACCAGCACTCTAATTGCGTAACACATTACCAATCGGAATTGGTTTCATTTTGACAGTTCAACAACATTCATTGCGTTATTTACGTTGTCGAGCAGACAAATTTTTCGAACATATGCAGCAATGAATTAGCAATTTGTTTCAAAATGAAACCAACTCCGATCGATAATGTGTTACGCAATTAGGGTTCTGTACACTGTAACGCACAATTGCAATCGTGAAAAAACTCATTCATTCATACTACTTAGTACTTATTGCTGAACACAACACAACTTGGAAAAGTTGAGATACCTATTTGCAAAGCTGAACCAAGAACACTTAGGCTCGTATTTATAATCAAAGTAATTACTTGAGTAATTACTTGCTACTAAGTAATTTCATACTTGAGGGTAGAATTCTTAAGTAAAGAAAATGGTGACTATTACTTGGCTAAGAATTCTAAGCTTTGACAGTTCTAACTTCAAGCAATTACTAAACTATAGAAAGAAAATCATTGCTTGAGCAATTACTTTCACTTAAGATTACTTTTACATGACTATAAATACGAGTGTTACTGACGGTTAAAAATTATATTTTATTAGCTTTTGCCCACGGCTTATTCCACGGGAACATACTACCGGGATAAAAAGTTTTTCATGTCCTAATCCAGTTCATGGTCTACCCATGTGCAAAATTTCATCCTAATCCGTTCAGTAGTTTTAGCGTGAAAGCGTAACAAACAAACAAACTCACTTTCGCGTTTTTAATATTGGTTAGGATATTTTATGTTGAAATGTTGACATGTACTGTAGTTTCTATCTACCCTCATGAGAAAAGCGAGAATTTATGTAGGTATGTAAGTATGCATGTAGGAGTGTATGTAAGTATGTGGGTATGTACGTTGTAATTTTTTCAAGATGGAAAAACGGAAACATTTTCAGGTACTTACTTAAGTACATTGTTTTTTTTAGAAATCTTTTCGTAGATTTTTGTTTTGAAATATCACAATAGATAGGTTGAGCTTTAACCCTACACATTGCACTACTACCTGAGCGACGGTGCTGCCACCGGCGCGCGCGCATTGCCGCTGAACTAATCAGCGCAATCATCTCGCGCCGGCTCTATTAATGATCATTTGTCTTGTTTTTTGTCATTACAGCTAAGGAATATATGTAATTTAGCGAATAATTGAATGTTACAGTGTTTCTGTCTTGAAACAATATAATTTATGTGGTGCAGTAAAAATAGAAAATATAAAAAATTAAACTTACCTACCTAACAAAATTGGCTGAAGTCGATCTAGTGCTTCAAAAGCTATAGCTATCTATTATCTGTTGAGTCAGGCTTTTGGAAAATATCAAAATAAATATTAAAATACTTAATTAATTATAATTTTTAATGAGATTCTACTCACGTTACAATATTCTCCTTAAAATGCCCGCCAGTTTTCACATAAAACGGTTTAAAACAGAAGCGGTATTGCAAGTCGGCCTAATTAATCCATCGGTTAGGGGTCGTTTAGTTAATGAATGAATAAATCGCCGTCAGCCCCCCCCTCCGCCACACCTCGCTCCCCCCGACCAGATAACGTTAATCGGCGTTCTCGATTTATGTACCTTCTGCGCTGAAATACGGCAAATGGTAGTCAACTACGACCACATCTTGAAAAAATTATCCTCACCTAACCTCTGTGCAAAAATAAACCCTAAACTCCACATATAATATTGGTATTCGCTTGCGAGGTGGTCTGGTGATAATTTCTATCGGTCGTGAGCAAATATAGAGAGCAAGCGCAGTGATGTATAGACGGCGCGCGCGCTGCTATCGCCGCAGCGTAGACCTGACATAGATGAGATAGGACACAGACTGTTACCATGACGTGCGTAATTTAGAAGAAGCTTTTACCTGTCGAATTTTGTCACCTCCCTCGCTCACACGGGAGCAATTTTTTAAGAATGTTAAATGAAAAGATGCTTTTTTGAAAAATGTAATCAATTAGCGTGGAACTAGTGAATAATATTAATTTAATAGGTAATTATTATTAACACATTTTTATTGTGCATTTATTTAACTCACTTTAAAATACTTACTACTAAAAAACTACTAAAATACTTTTTGAGCTGAGTTTACCTATTATGTTATATAACACACTGGAAATATGTTTTAATAATTAGGTACCTATTAAGTTAATATTATTTACTAGTTCCACGCTAATTGATTACAATTATCAAAAAAGCATCTTTTTATTAAAAATTTGGTCCCGTGTGAGCGAGAGAGGTGACAAAACTGACAAAATGCGACAGCCCTCTTAATTAATCTGAAGAATCATATGACCTACTTTGAAGCAGCTCCTTTGCTTCTTGCATCATTGGTGTCAGTCTTTGTCTTCCGCCCATTGCCAAAATAGAAAAAAAGAAAGAAAAGAAAGAAAGACAGAAGAAAGAAAAATATTTTATTTGGCACACGCACAGGAAGTACAGATGAAAATGATGATCAGCCTCTCTATCCACCAACATCCTTAATGAATTGACTGGAATGCTTTCTCGTGTTACTTCAGCGTAAGAAAGAATTGGTCCACAAAGACCAAATTAATTCCCAATTCCTAAATTACTGTTTATAATGACATTCACAGCTAGATGAGGTGTTTTCAGTGCATGAGTTCACGGCTTCAGCTCCATACAATTGTTTTATCTGACTGATAAGGGCAATAAACATTAACTAAAGCACTTGAATGACACTAGTCTTTCACCTGAACCTCACTTGATGTTGAACAAATCAGTATGATTCGTGATACGAGGGCAAATGATAACGCTACAGTAATGGTTGTTCCGTGACGGAGCGCTTATCAATGCCTTGACGTGTACATGTGACAACGTCCGATTGTGGGTAGGTATTTCATATTTTTAGGGTTCCAAAGGTAAAAACGGAACCCTTATAGGAACCCTGTAGTCCCTAGAAGCTCTAAAACTGTTCTAAGCAATGAAAGAATACGGTAACTTTTGCGACATATTTTGATATTCGCAAGTAAATCAAAACTTATAGGGTACTTCCCGTTGAACTAGAATCATGAAATTTGACAAGAAGCAAGGTCTCACAGTATAACAAGTAAAGGAAAAGGTCGTTAATTTCTAGTTTTATCATATAATGAATGAATGAATTAAATGCAGCAATCACAGCAATATTTTTTTAGGATTACAAACTTACATTTGCAGTTGGAGAATTTACCGTGACGTGACGTATATCAATGTGCGGGAGAACATGTTTTTCAACTACAATGTTAAGTTGGTTTTTGGGTTAAATTCATCCTAAGTACAGAACCCTTCATTGTGCGTAGTCCGATACGCACTTGGCCGGTTTTTTGTCTTATCATCGAAATATGTAGACGTGATCGAAATGTGTTTTGCACTTCTATGAATATGGCTTCTTTTGAATAATGTAACAGTGAGCTGATTAAGCTTTTCGAGTTGATATCAGAATGACTGGATCGCAAATTGACCACGTCGCTCGTAGTCCAAATCTCAAAATGTGTAAATCTCAAAATACCTAAGTCGCAAAATGACTACATCGCTTTTAGTCCACATCTCATAATGTCTAATTCTCAAAATACTTAACTCGCAAAATGACTACATCGCAAAAAGTCCGAACAGTTGTGTAGGCACCTATACAGGGTTGATATCAGAATGACTGGATACATCATCATTCATCATCATCATCTGCCTAGCCTTTTCCCAGTTATGTTGGGGTCGGATGCAGCTGAATACCAGTAGAATTACATGGAGCGACTGCCTATCTAACCTCCAGAACCCAGTTACTGGGTAACACGATACCCCTTGGTAAGACTGGTTGTCAGAGTTACGGGCTTCTGACGACCCGTAACGACTGTCAAAGATCCACGAATGACAGCCGGGACCAACGGCTTAATATGCTTTCCGAGGCACGGAGGAGTCTCGGTATGTAAAGATGGTTACCCATCCACGGACCGCGGCAAGCGTAGACCACCTGGGTCACCTGATCGATTGACCCGTGCGGCTGTTACTTAGCCAAGCCCTTTAAATTTTTTTTTAAAGTAAGTTTAATACATAATTATATTACCTACCCAAAACAGGTGATTTTAACATTTTTGTCAGTTTGTAGGTTTGTCTGTTCAAGCATCAAAATGGACCGATTTGGTTCAAGTTTGGTGTAAAGAGTGGATTTTGAGGAAGCACATAGTCTAGGGAAAGTAAGAAAAAAGTCACATTAAGAACCAAAGAGATTAATGTAGGTATAGGTGCCTACACAACTGTTCGGACTTTTTGCGATGTAGTCATTTTGCGAGTTAGGTATTTTGAGATTTAGACATTATGAGATGTGGACTAAATGCGATGTAGTCATTATGCGACTTAGGTATTTTGAGATTTAGACATTTTGAGATTTGGACTAACAGCGACGTGGTCAATTGCGATCCAGTCATTCTGATACCAACCCGCTTTTCAGTAGATCTTAAATTCTGGCCAAGTTATGTGTTGTTTTCTTGAATGAAAATGCTACCTGGTCTACTTTTGGTCTAATCATTTGATCAGTAAGTAAGTACCTAGGCAAAGCACCTAATGTCAAATTATATATCTCTAGTGAATTTAAAGCAATTATTATAAAATATGAAGCTTTTGGTTACTCTGCTGTCGTACTATCACAATACGGATATAATACTACTAATCATTCATCATAATTATTCTACCTTTATGACAATCTGTTTGGGGTCGGCACAACATATCCGTTTTTTCCATAAGTACTTCTATATTAGTCGTCATCTCGGTATCATCTTTCACACAGTCCAGCCATCGTTTCTTTGGTCTTCCCCTACTCTTATAGCCATCGACATTCATACTCAAAACTTTCCTCACGACATTTTCCACATTCCTCCGCATCACATGCCCATACCGATTTCCGCACAACTTTTCAGGAGATAATACTACTCTTGAAGATTTTACATTACCTGAACACACTGCACATCTCTATTCATAGAAATACGTTCTCACATACTATAATAACAATAAATTAAACTAAAGTAGCACATCTGCTAAGCGCGTAGTCTTTGTTCTAGGTCGCGTGCGCCCGCGCCGTTACCGCGCGCCGCAAATTTATAATGATCGATATTCGCCTCGGACGAATGGACCTTGCTCTGGTTACGCGGGTCGCGGGTTGCTGACTCTGTTCAGGATTCTTTTGTTATTAAGATAAGCTTTTCCTAGAAGATTTTCTGTAGGAAAAACATAGGTTACATTCAGCTTGCATATCCATAAACAATCTGCCTAGCTTTTTCCCAACTGAATTGAATACCAGTATTTTATAGGAACGACTGCCTATCTGTCCTCCACAACCCAATTAAGTACTGGGTAATACGATACCCCTTGGTAAGACTGGTTGTCAGACTTTCTGGTCGACTGTCAAAGATCCACGAATGACAGCCGGGACCAACGGATTAACGTGCTTTCCGAGGCACGGAGGAGTCTCCGTATATAAAGATGGTCACCCATCCACAGACCAACCCCGGCAAGCGTAGCTTAACCTAATGGATCGATCCGTACGGCTGTTATTACTTAGCTACGAGCTCCTCGTGCACATCCATAAACATAAGAAAACAAAATTTTTTTTTGACTTTCAAGATCATGATCTATGCGTATGCATGATATCCATTGTAATCTACCAAGCTTTTATCAGAGATCTATTGCAGTAGATACAGAGGTTATTCACATAGGAAATCGACTACTGGTCATCGTACACCATTTTATTTTTTATTTTTTCATCCATTCTCGGTTACTCTCATCCAGTTCATCTTGCAAAGATCGTTATTCCACCTAACCCGAGAGCGTCCTTCCTGAAGCGAAATGGTTAAATTGTCGGGCACATAATGCCAACGAATGACCGACATAGTTTGGTAAGCCAAATAGCCGGATACCCATGTCGACTTATCAAAATTATATCTATACAGCAGAATAATTGGCATGATCTTTATCATTTCACTTTTTAGACCTGCATTTTGCATTTTCGTGCCTCTTATGGCCATGTGAAAGTGTCAGTGTTGCATAAAGGTGAAAAACGTCAAAAACCAACAGTTTATTACGTTGGTAGTTAGTAGCGAATCGAAACTCCAAGACGTCCATGTAGTGCTGCTAATCAGTGCGAGGCAATCCTTGTGAGATGGTCTAATTATTCGTTGGTAGGGTTGCCAGTGCCGTTCGAAAGGTCATTGAGTCACACAATCCACTGGTAACAGCCGTAGTCCTTTTCAAAAGGTTTGCAAAAAGGCTCAACTGATAATAATCGTTTTCTGCCGCCTTTTGTGAAAATCGATGCTCAAAAAAATTAACCATGAATGAAAATTTAAAGCCTCAAGTCTTAAGCTAAGAGTAGAAGTGCTAGCAGTGCGTTCCTGTGCAAAGTTCCAATTTGTAAGTAATAATAAAATTGTAAAGCCCGCAAAACATCGGAAAGATCTATGCTTTTAAATTTGACCCCAATGAGGCCACAACCACTCATCATCAGGTTGCCCGATGACCTGTTTGCCTATTACATAAAAAGTACATATTTCATCGAGAATTATATCCACTATTGGAGATTGTCATCTTGTCTAGACTTGCAGACCAGAAATTCTAGTCAAAGTCGGCAGCCCTGCACATTTGGTGCTATCTCAGCGATCTATACTTAAGTAAATTAATTTACCTCACCTCATACGATGAGTGAGATCCGACGATAATAATTACATTATTATGAACCGCCAAGTTAATATAGCTAAAATATATTCAGCGCAATTACTTGAGCACGTCGTTAGTGAAGATTGTGTATGGATGAGTGTCACGGAATGTGTACATAGGTTGTGCTTGTAGATAACCATGTTTGTTTTGGACATTTTGAATTAGTTACATTTTCATTTTCATACAGTACCTACTTATCATTAAAAAAATTAAAACACTATACAGGGTGAAAAAAAGATGCTATAGAAAGATGTGGTCAAAAAGGACGTGGCCTGACCGTCAAACTGAACAACTTTCTCCATGGGACTAACATCGTAATCGAGAAAAATATATCAACTGTCCCATACAAAGCTTCAGCACCGAACAGACCCAAAATATATGGGACGGCTGATATTTTTTCTCGATTACGATATTGGTTAATGTTTATCATCTTTCTGATACACCTAGTATACTTTTGGGTTCGGAAAATGGGCCTAAGTTTTTTGGGGTTACATAATAATATATTCACACAAAAATACATTTGTAGGTAACAATCATAGATCGTATACTTGGCAATCACGGACTCAATAATCGTATCATACAGTCAGGTATCGCCTTGATGGCTAAGAGGCTAGATCCCTAGATCAACACCTCTCGTTAGTCGAAGCAGTCGGGTCAAGGGTTTGATCCTTGTGAGAGCACTCGAAGGCTCCGCACGCATTTCGAACATGTTCCCTTTTTGCTTCTGTAGGTGTGGGTGGACGTTAAAATAATGTATGCTAGTGGAAAATATAGGTAATGTAGATTCCTTTTATTTCTAACAAATATGAGGGATTATTACGAGTATTGCATCAAGAAAACAAGCTAAGTTTATGTTTTTAGGGTTCCGTACCAAAATGTTAAAAAGGAACCCTTATGGTACGACTCAGTCTGTCTGTCACAGCTGGATATCTCAAGAAATACTAATGCTATTAACTTGAAATTTGGAACAGTTTTATATGACGTTTGCACAACTATTTTGCAATAAGAAAGAAATAAGAATGTACATATTTTTTTTGCATCAGGGACTGAAAGGCGGGGGTCTCAAAATTCGAAGACGCTACTAAGGCATGTGGGGCATCATATGAAAGAGCGCTGTTTGCACATTCTCAAACATTTTTTTCTTTTTCAGGCCGCATAGTTTTCGACTTTTGATGAAAAATGTAAAAAAAATACCGTTCCTCTCCCATTATCTCCGAAGTTTGCATAGAGAAAAATCTGAAATTATTCTTTGTGATAGAAGTTTAAGTAAACTCGCTCTTCACCGGTTTTTGTAGGGATCCTTATCTCACAGAGAAGAGGGCGGAATCCCAGCTGGAACATTACAGGCTTAGGTAAGGTTAGATTGGAATTTTTCTATTGGCACGAAATTACCGAGCAATTGAAATACCCATACGGTTCTTACAATCTCTGGTAAACGTGGAATGTCCAATAGCTCACCGGCTGCCGTGTGCGATCCGTCGAGTCATGCAGTGAGCCAGTGACACACGCCGCAGAAAGCGTGACCACATGATACAATTAGCCGTATCTCCCGCGAGGTGTCCGCTGCCATCTTGATAGGCGAGGTGAAATGCTATCGTTTGTTGCACACAATAGACTTAGGGTGTGTTTATTTGGTGGGGATTTTTGGAGTATTTGTAAAAAAAATGTTTTAGTGTCTGCTGGTGGACGTGCTGTTTCGGAATCAAAAAGGTGAATCACCTCTTAATCTGTTTTTAGGGTTCCGTACCAAAATGGTAAAAAAGGAACCCTTATGGTGTGACTCAGTCTGTCTGTCTGTCTGTCTGTATGTCTGTCACAGCTGGATATCTCAAGAACTACTAATGCTATCAACTTGAAATTTGGAATACTTTTAGATGACGTTTACCCAACTATTTTGCAAATAAGAAAAAGGTAAAAATATATTTTATTTTTTTTTGTGAAAGGGGGTCTTAAAAATTCAAAGTGGGGCTACTAGGGCATGTGGAATATCATATGAAAGAACGCTGTTTTTATATTCTCAAACACTTTTTTTCTTTTTTTTAGGGCGCATAGTTTTCGACTTTTGGCGAAAAATGTAAAAAAAAATACCGTTCCCCCCCCTTATCTCCGAAGTTTGCAAAGATAAAAATCTGAAATTATTCTATGCGATAGAAGTTTATGTAAAGATTACAGGAAAAATAAAACGATGTCTCTAAATAGCACACTTTTTCAGAAATCGGTACGGAACCCTCGGTGCGCGAGTCCAGCTCGCTCTTGACCGGTTTTTTAAAACAGACTTGGCCGGAGAATAATGATGATGGAGATAGTAGTATCTTCCAATGCGCTGTTGCTATAAGTGCCTAACTTAAGTGTGCTGGAAATTTAGGGATAATAAAAGAAAAGACCGAATGAGTTTCTTCGGATCTTTGAATTTTTATTAAGACGCAGGTAAGTGCCAGAGGCCTTGAGTGGTTAGCTTGCCTGTTCTGTGCTGAGCTCTCGCAATGCGTCGTTCGTCCATCCAGTAATAGGACTCGCCCATCAAGGAGCCCTGTCCCGAATTAGACGCATTGTTAATTTATTACACATAAAACAAAAGGTATTATAATAACACGTATACTGAAAGATAAATTATTAAATTATCTTTAAAATTGTGAAGGTTTCGTAAAAATATACGCTTGATAGTTTTAGCGTCATTCTTAGTTTTTTATCCGCGTTAGACATAACTTTACAAATAAAATTAATTACACTAAGTATATGTATAATCTAAAATATTCACAGTTTTGTTATACTCGTTTAGACATGATCTTTAGTTTAAAATCATTATTAAAGTCTCTTATCGTCGCCTTAAGAGTCAATAATAGTAGCTAAACACCAAAGTTGAATCAAAAAGACTAACAATTTCCTCGAAAATTCCAATAATTCTTTAAAATTTTCAAAATCATTCGTAGCGTTGATGTTTTCTAAATAAAATCATTTGGTATCTCTTTTATCCCATGTGAACAGTGGCTAACCGGAGCTACAGCTAGAGTTTACCTTATCTGCGTACTTTGTTTACTGTGCGGCTCGCCGTTACGGAGCTGAGAGCGCCAAAACGACGAACACTATCGCCACTCCTATGTCACTAACTTTATCGGTCTATTATAACTTTACTGCTCTTGTTGAGGTAAAAAGATGACTGTGCTAATAACTTTAAGGATTCGGTTTTATAGGTTAGGCGATTTTTAATGTGAATATTGTAAAAGCCAATTATTTTTAAAAGAGTAACCATGGAGTTTCTTGCCGGCACTTTTCCATAGGAAACGATCAATTTGGAACCATGTAACTAGTTTCTGACGTTTCAAAAGTGCCCATGTAATAAAATATTTTGATTTTTTTAATGTGGATATCAACTCTGCGCAAGTGTTACATGATTTTATTCGAGATGACAGTTTGATCGTCATCTTTCTTTAATGGCGTAATTTAAGATATTATTTACCCTTTGCTACAAAAAAGGCAAAGTAACGTATCCTAAGCTTTGGTTGGAGCCAATAATCTGACTAACCTAGTTTGCTTGACCATAGAGTATGTACTTTTAGAGTACCTACATTATTAAAAACTACGCCCAATAACTTGAAATTAATTTAAAATTGTTTTAAACCCAGCATGTAAAAATTACTTATTTACTATTACTACATTCATGCAAGATAAACATCATCATCATCTGCCTAGTCTTTTCCCACCTATGTTGGGGTCAGCTTCCAGTCTTACCGGACGCAGCTGAATACCAGTATTTTAAATGGAGCGACTGCCTATCTGACCTCCACAACAAAGTTACTGGGTAATAGGTACGATATGCCTTGGTAAGACTGGTTGTCAGACTTTCGGGCTTCAGACGACCCGTAACGACTGTCAAAGATCTACGAATAACAGCCGGGACCAGCGGCTTAACGTGCTTTCTAAGGCACGGAGAGGAGATGGTCACCCATTCAAGGGTAACCGTAGCTTAACCTGATCGATCGACCCGCGCGGCTATTTAGCCACGAGACAAGATGATATGGTTAGAAAAGGGCTGATTTCGGAGATGACGACTAATAGAGAAGTATTTTATTTTATTTTACAGTTTTTGGAAAACTTACAGCTAAACATGCTTGCATGATTGAGAATAATAAAAATAAGGCCAATTAAAAGTTTTCACAGACGGAAGAGAGCATATAAACAGAAAGAAAAACTTGAGAAGGTAGACAGTGTATGGAAGCAAAAGACATGTTGCGTCGACCCCAAATAAAAATTTACCGCGTCCAAGTGCGAAGCGGCGCAAAAAATCTTGAATGAATCTTCAACACTAATTAAACTATTCATGAGCACAGAATTCAGTTCAGGGAGCATATCGCAATATCCTGTTATTACCTGCTGACGCAGTTCCGGTCGGCAGGCACAAGTTGCTCGATGGAGTGCATCATCAGTTTTTATGGCAATGCTAATTATTGCATGGTACGCTTCTTCTCTGCTGAAGTGCTGATACTGTTATGGGCGGGTCGGGTGGTGAATGAGAGCGTGCACACTTTTTATTCTGTTGGTTATTCATCTTAGATATTGTTTGCTTTAAGTGATGATTAGGTAATCGGGAGAGGAGAAATTGTGAAGCTGTGTGTACTGTGTGAACTGTGTACCTACTGTGTATGTGTGTGTGTGATACAAATCAATAAAATTGAAGTGTCTGTTTGTAAAGTCAAAATAACAGCTTTTTACTAAATGCATATGCAAATATATACGGTACTTAAAACAAAAAACAATTTTTAAAGTTTTTGTCTGTCTGTCTGTTTGTTTGTTGCGGCTAATCTACGAAACGGCTGGACCAATTTTGAAGAGACTTGCACTGGCAGATAGCTGAGGGGCAATTCTCGTATTTTTAACAACGTTCGCAAGACCCAATCAAGACTCAATCTGACAGAAATTGTATAGCGTTTACCTTCATTTTTGACATTTTGATTGACGCTGGCATGAGATTGTGAACGTTTTTAGGTACGAGAATTGCCCCTCTGATGTTATAAGAAGTAACTTAGGCAACTTTTATTATAAAAAAACAAAATAGTGAATCGCGCAAAAAAAAAAACCCATGAAATTGTGAACAATTTTAACAAAATTTAGATAGGGATGTATGCACTGATTAGCTGTTGCACGCGGGTGCAGCCGCGGGCAACAGCTAATCGTATAATAACTGGGACTGTATATAGTTTTTGTAATATTATCATCGGAATGTTGCATAAAGTTACCTCTAGGCAAATTATCAAAATCATTCCCCCGTGCGCTACACCTAGTAAAAACTATCTGCAATCGTCAATCCTTTTCCTGTTCGTCATTTATGCTTGAAGCTTACAACAGGCACAAGTATTTTTCTCTTTAACGGAAAGTCTGTGGCGTTTATTCCTTGATATTTGTGTACCTACGCGACAAGAGTCCAATGTCATCATTCTCCTAGCCTTTCTCCAGGCATGTGTTCCGCCTCCATTCTAACGATCTTGGGAATGCTAAGCAGCTACATTGTTACGGCGAGGAATGTAAACTGATTAGAAATTGGTTCAATCTGCAGGCGACCACAAGACATGGGGTTTTCCGGCAGGAAATTCTTGAGCTCCGATAAATGGGAGTATGTTACAACTTAATCTTTATTATAGTGTGTTGCTTATCATATGTATTGTCATTGGTATGAGATATGAGATTATATCGGTGGTACAATGTCTGGCTGCGTGGCTCCTGAATTTAGAGGATTTTCTAAGCAGTATTCAAAGGTGCAGGTGTTCAAAGTCTACCCAGTGAATGGCAGTAGACTAAATACCGTTATGTGCTTGCACAACACTTTATTTCTTCTGGATCAGGAAACGCTGATTTTATGCATCTTTGCATATACAGATATGCATCTTAACTGTCAACCACATCCAAAATTTGTCAACAACATCCAAACCCTTAAACTATGAGAAGAGTAGGCTATTTGTGTTACCTTGCACAAAGAAAAACTTTTTTTCTCTTTATTTCTTTTGTGGTTTTTATTTAGACAGATGTCAACCCCATCGTGCCTTTTATCATTGTAAAATTAACAGTTAACACACTAACTGTAACTGTAATTTTACACACTAACTGTAGTAGGTATACAGTTATACAATATAACGCTTTGTGATGGAGATAGAAGTCACCGATAAAGGACTCTGATCAAATGACATAACTTTTTGGCACCTTCTGAAGTTGGTTGGGATAAAATTGATTGTATTAATCCCACGATAAGCCTATTTAAGTCTAATTCTCTCAAAAGTGATTCCCTCTCGCGCCTGTTGCGGACACAATCCATCAGCAAAATGCTGCACGTCCTCAATCTGATTGCATTCTCCGCAATTCGGTGAATGAGTTTTTTTCATAAGGAATGCAAACTTCGCTGATGGATAGTGTCCACTTGACTTCAAAAAAATTGAATTCTGAAACAACATTACTACACATTCTCCATTTTTCTCTACAGCCAACATGTGAAAAATCAAAACAAAGTCCGATTCCCCAACATAATAACAAATGCCGAACTGAATTTACGACGCGCTAACCGTCTCGATAGTCGCTGAGTAAAAGCTTACATTCTAGTGTTGTGCCGCGACAATGCGACTGTCATCGGTCGATATATTACACCCGCTACCGGCTCGGCACGCGGCTAATATTTTATATGGGCGGTCTTCATTGCGATCGGGACCTGTTGATGTAAGGTTGGGAAGTGAGTTGTCGATAGTTTTTTGTTTTGAAATTTTCTTGATGATTATGTTAATTTGGATGAGATGTAATCTGATAAAGGATCACAGTATTATGGTGCTTATAAAAATTGCCAAAGAAAAGCTTTGCAGAGATTTTTATTATGGTGTGAATAGTTTATACAGCAGTTCTCTAAATAGGAATCTCAAGTAATTATTCCAAAATTAGTAGTCAGGAATATTCATTTTTTTTTTGAAAAATTCATTTTCCAAAAACTTTTTGATTTTAACGTTGAAGCTAAATCATAAGTTTTTGCTGAAATATTATTCCCTGGATTTCATTTGAGATCGTTTGCCTGATGGTTCTTGACAACGTTTGGAGAGAATTTACATTCTTTTTTTAAATTTTTTTAAATTAATTTATATTCTTTTTTATTTTTTTAAAATTAATTTGTAATTCTTTTTTAAATTTTTTTTTACTTCACAAATACAAATAGATAATAGGTCTACAAATAATCATGATCAATGATGATCAATAATCATTATTGACTATCGCCGCAGCAATCAAGTTCTAATAATTTATCGACACGCATGCACCCCAGCCCTACCGGTCGAGTGAAAGAGGCGTGCACTGGTTGCTCTCATTAATCTTTCATTTCTACGTTATATTATTAGAGGAACGGGTTTGCACGGATGCTGCGGGGACGCGGGGGTGTGTGGTGAGGTAGGTGCGCGCGGGGGGCAGGGCGTGAACCCGAGTGAACCCGCAGTAGCACCTGCCGCGTCCGGTCGGCGGCTGCTCCACGCAACTCTAAGGTTGCCAGGGAAACATTCTGATCTTGTAAATTGACAGGATTCCGTGGTTATGATCTGAGGTAGCTTTATAGCGAGGTATTTCCAGGAAGTGCTGGGGATCTGGCAGAAAGGAATTCGTGAGACAGCGATTAGTCAACCGTTTACATAAAAATAACTCAAGTTTTATATTATACAGCTTCTTCAAAAAAAGGAGAAATGCAAACGTGAATAAAACCTTTTTTTTTTACAAAAAATACAATCGAATTCTAAAAAAAACACTACAAAATGAAAAATAAGTTTAATTTCGGAAGTCGGCGTCTTTGGTTTTGTATTTCCGTTTTTTGCCGTCGACTTCCGAAATTAAAGTTATTTTCACTTTGTAGTGTTTTTTTTTTGGAAGTCGTTTGTATTTTTGTAAAAAAGTTTTTATTTTTTACTTTTTACTTGTGTACCCACCCAAACCCCACCCAAATTCCAATACCACTAACTGCAAAAGAAATTAGAACATCATCCACAGTATTACTTTCCCGAATAAAACAAGAATCTTAAAAAGTTGTGCGTGGTCCTACTTAAAAAAAAATACGTATTTACTTGAGAACCTCCTCCGTTTTCTTTCGTCGGTTAATAAAAATACAATATTTAAAGTTTTCCTACGAAAACTCTAGGGTTGTCATCGCAACGCTTTTCCGTTTCAGGGAAATTATTTTTCTTTACTTTTAGGTTTACTTATTAAGAATAAAAACAGGTAGATAGAGCTTATATTACCGTTTGAAAACTGGGACCAGCTTTGGTAATTTAATTAAATCCATTAGAGTCAGAAACTTAGTCAATGACAGACAGAATAATGAACTCGGCCTTTATATAATATAATTGCATATTTGATTTATACTGGTCATTAAAACTAGACCAGAGTATTGCCTAATATAGATCTGATCGACTTAAATAATTCTGTATACAAAGGATGATGAGCAACTGAATGAAAATGAAAGTTTTCAAAGTCTAATGATGGATTATCTTTTTAGACCTTTTACATATTATAGGAAACAGTGCAATACTGTGGCGGCATCTACATCGCCACATACGAACTATGCATCACAATGACCGATGATCAGAAGGTTGCGTGTTCCAATCACGTTGGGGCAGTTGCCCACCAGACACGACACCGTCTGGTCAGAGGATCCTACCTTCCCTATGGAGGATGAGTGAACTTTACACACTGTTCCTCATGCCTCTATAATACGACTTCATCCAAAACGGATTTATTTTAAACTGTAACAAAATGTCTCTACATTTGATTAGTCTCCACATTCTCTAAATCTATCTCGAACGAAAGATTTTAAGAAATTCAAAATATAAAAAAAAACAATTTAGAATAAATCCGAACCCGACCAAATTTTTGACGTGCCAACCCTATCCAAACTTCGGAGGTCGTAAAAGGTGAGGTTTTAATGGCTGTCACAATATGTAATCGTATTGAGAGATAACGCTAAAGGTACATGGCCTCTCATTTCGGCTGTCCGTCCACTAACGTATTAAAGACTGGATTATACCAGCTGACAGGATGAAGTTGACAGATGTTTCATATACTGTTATATTTAAATCAAATGTTTGGAAAATAATAAGCCATCTTGTAACTTGATTTTGTAATACTCAACTGTAATGTAATGTTATTATTACATGGTGGCCCAGTGGTAACGGCCGAGACTTACGAGGTTCAGACCCTGACAGGCCACTTCACTTTGTGTAATTTATTTCATCACCACTGATCTCAAAACGGTGATCGCATGTCCTAGAACCATGTGATATCTACCGCCCTGCACTGGGCCCGCGTGGTGGACAAGGTACAGCCCACTCCCTCTACCGAGAGGAGGCCTGTATCCCAGCAGTGGGAACATTATAGGCTGATTATGCTATGCTAATGTTATTCTTCTTTACTCCGATCGCAAAACAACTATGAGTTTCTAAAAATATTTGACAATCAGCAACGTGGTTGCGGGGTGAACTACCCAGAGAGCTCCGGATGCATATTAGTATCCACTCGTGGCGGCTACTTTACACACACACTCACATAAACTCATGTCTTTTAAAAATGGAGGTAGGTAGAAACCACAGAACGCCACTTACTAACTTAACGTTTATAGAGGCATGCAAGTTCAATCATCCTCTACCTATTGAACAGGGAGGATCCTCCGACCAGATGGGTGTCGTGTCTGGTCGGTCCACATAGTACCATGGTCCACCTAGAAATCTCTTAA
Source organism: Cosmia trapezina (assembly GCA_905163495.3). Lineage (NCBI taxonomy): Eukaryota > Metazoa > Arthropoda > Insecta > Lepidoptera > Noctuidae > Cosmia > Cosmia trapezina. The sequence goes on along the minus strand of LR991032.1, from coordinate 20,661,871 downwards.
CTGACTAAGATGTCAGGTGGGTCGCTGTAGGTACAACATACAGAGGATACTCCGATCAGCCACAGTACGACTATGCAGCACTTCACACACGATGCCTCACCTCTTGCTGCTCTCTGTGTAAAAACCTGCACCTTTGCGAGGCCAACGATAACGCTGTCGAAGTAGCCGAATTCTGGTCGAAACTTATATAAAATTAGTAAAAGAGAATCATGAAGACGAAGAAGAAGACCTGACCTTTCTAAAGAACACAAAATGGTATCTTAACGAGTTAACGGGATTTGGAGCATTGATATGGCCAAAAGGAGCATTCAGCATATAGAATTTTAAAAATATTTCTTGATAATATTACCCATAATCCTTTGACGAACGTGTAAGTAGACGAAATTTTATTGAAATTGCTTTAATTACAATCGATTAATACAGTTTAAAAATGCTAATTTTGAGGAAACCGATCGTGTTTTGGCCCTTATAATTTACTAAAGAAAATCTAAAATTTTTATAATCTTGAGAAAAAATAAGACAAATTTGTAGTTTTTGAGGACAATATTTTGCGTGCAGCCGAAATACATCGAAATTCATTTCGCCTTAAATCAATATTATAATTCTATATGAATGAATATTGTTTGTGTTCTTCGCTTTACAGTTTAAAAAACTAACTTCCCCGCTGACACGCTTACAGACCAAACACTCTAATATGTCATCATTCTCCTGCCTTTATCCCAATCTGTTTGGGGTCGGCGCAAAATGTCCTTTTTTCCATACTTCTCTATTAGTCGTCATCTCGGTAGTCACCCCCTTTCTAGCCATGTTATCTTTCACACAATCCATCCATCGTTTCTAATATAGTCTAATATGTATTCCTATTTAATAGACAAAGTCGTGTCTTTTGGTTAATTTACTAAATACAATGCTACGAAACAAGACGGAATAATAATTGAATGTGATACTTAGGACCCGGATACTCAAATAGAACAAGAAGTAGTTACAATGGTAGTGTGTTGATTTCTTGTGATTAGAACTTAGAAGGAGCTGTTCGATAAATTCTCAAGGTAAAGCCTGGGGCTAAAGCTGGTTGGAAATGTATGTGTGAAAATGTTAGCTTATTTCGACCATAATTTTGTTGTGTGTACGTCTTAACAAATATAAAATAATCCATAGAATTTATAATTATGTATTTTCTTTTCACAGTAGGTACCTAGCGGGAACGTGAAACGATTATTTATAAACTTATATACCTACTTACTAAATCGTAGGTATGGGTTTTCGCAATACATAGGTATGAGCATGGTTTTATAGTGAGGTAAATTATTGAAGTCTGTCTTATTTTGCAATGACCATATATATCATTTTTCAATATTCTATATGGTTTATGTATCAAGTGAAAATCTCATCGCATTTAAGTCAACTGTTGATTTTAAATAGGTTGTATTTACCACGAAATGATCCATAGCCGTTGATTTTAATGAACATTAAAATCTTAGAAAACAATTCTTATTTACTTTGTGTGTACCGTTTTCTGAAAGTCGGGTAGAGTGCGAAATCGTTAACCAATGTTCATTATAATTCAAGTACTATCCGTTAAGGGTGACCATGTTACAGGCCATCAAAAATCTCGGGACATGGAACGAAATTAAAGGGGAGGGAGAATGAACTAAAGAATTTGTTTATAACATGGCAGCAACGTCGTAAAAAAGCCCATCCATATTATATCACCCGTCTCTCCACTATTCCAAGGCTTGCTATACGGTGCATACTGGGTAGGCGCTTTATCCCCTCCATATCCTAAGGGCATGTCTTCCCTACCATTACCGCGCCCCCCGGTCTACTCACAGATATACAATGGTCTCTGTTGCACCATGTAACACGAGGCAACAGGGGCTAGTGTGAATCTATGGGTTCATTCGAGAAATCGAGTCTGGTTAAACCACGCTGGGGTCGGTGCAATTCATTCATTCATTCATTCATAATTTCATTTTAAATCTAGAAGGACTCGACAAGTTTTGCTTAGTAACTAATCTCACAATATCCTAGTGGATTTGTGACGAAAAACTTATTGATTATTCTATTGTTGGACAGTAAGAACGCAAAATTCTTTTACGGGATGGATATCTTAGATGAAAAGTATCTCGTATCAGCTGGTGTACTCCCAATCCGCATCACAGAGTGTCCCCTAAAAGTTTCTAGTGTTCCAGAAAACCAGAAAACATGGGTACACTCATAGCAGTATCGTAAGTGTTGAAGCGCTCACCAATTACGAAGTGTGAAGGCTCTGCTGATGATAATTGAATATATGCTTTATGGAGCCTCTAGCCGGTACACCAGGCCGCCTAGCCGGGCTATGAATACGCCTACCCATTTGCACTCTTTATAGAATATGTAAAATCGATTGGGGGATCAATTTAATAAATATTTATTTTGTTGCTATTCTTGGAATTGAACATAGAGTTGAGTGTTCGAATGATTTGTATCGATGTGAAAAGTTGGCCAACTTTTTCTTTGGGAGTTCACGGACGTGATTTAGGGATTTAGCTTTAAATTCCACATACTCACAGTCAAGCATTTTCTGAGGGTTGCAGAAGTCAGAGATCTCTTCATAAAGTTAGTAACATAAAGAGAGTCCTATGATAAAGTTTCTGTTGTAAAACGAGAGATAAAGATACATATTATTTATCAGTAAGTACCAATCTAAAATATATAAATAACGACCGCAACTACGGTTTCTATGCTTGAGGCTACAAATTCGAATCCATACCTTACCGTTCCAAATATTTGCACATATCATTCTGTAATGAATGACAATCGTAAGATTTATACATTATTAATTTTCGTAACGGCACATAAAGCATTACTTCAATAGCTAGTCTTAAAGAATACCAATTCATAACCATTCCAGTTAGAAACAATAAAGAGATCTAATAAAATAATACGGTTATCGTGAAAGCGACGGAGCGGCGCGGCGCGTGCGCAGCGAACAATTGCATGCACTAACAACCTTTGCACTGAGAAGAAAGCCTTTATTGGACGCAATAATTAGTTCTATTGTTACCTTGTTTGTTTGGTTGAGTGCTTCATTTTTATACTGTGGTTTACTGTTTGGTTTATTTGATTTAATTATGTCGCAATTTTTTTTTTGTATGAATATTTTCTAGTTACGGTTTTCAGTCGGGCGTTTACACATTTATTGGTTGTCCATATATGGGCCTTATCGCTATACATACTATACATCTGACGTATGTATAAGCGTCTTTGAAACAGTTCCTTGTAATTATGAATCAGATTTTACCTGATATTACTACCACTCGGACCTCTGCTTACCCTGTCTGTTAAACAGAGCGTGATGATATGATCCGTTGCTTGCCTTGTGCATGTACAGAAACGATAACATCTTGGTAGCACTAACAACAAGCCTATAATGACTGTGTTTTTGACAGAAGATCATTTCGCGAATGATTGATTGGGCGAATCTGTAGCAATGATTTAGATTTTAACAACCCGTTAACCGAATGATAAATCTTATTGTCTATATATTCCTCATAATGGTCTGATTATCTATAACGAAATTATAGAGATTATTATAGAGATACTTTCTAAATCTGTTTCAGAAAATGAAAATAAAGGTGCAAGGTACCTATTTTTGATTTGAATGTTTTGGGGATCATATTTTATGTAAAGCTAGTGAGAGAGAGAGGAGCTCGTGGCTAAGTAATAACAGCCGCACGGGTCGATCCGTCAGGTTAAGCTACGCTTGCTGGGGTTGGTCAGTGGATGGGTGACCATCTTTACATAGCGAGATTCCTCCGTGCCTCGGAAAGCACGTTAAGCCGTTGGTCCCGGCTGTTATTCGTGGATCTTTGACAGTCGTTACGGGTCGTCAGAAGCCCGAAAGTCTGCCAACCAGTCTTACCAAGGGGTATCGTATTACCCAGTAACTGGGTTGTGGAGGTCAGATAGGCAGTCGCTCCATGTAAAATACTGGTATTCAGCTGCATCCGGTTAGACTGGAAGCCGACCCCAACATAGTTGGGAAAAGGCTAGGCAGATTGATTGATTTTATGTAAAGCTACGAAACTCATGATTGATCATACTTGATCGTTTTCATATAGGGTACCTCCCGCTATCTATATATTTTTTTACGTTTCTGAATGTTGTAAATTTTCGTACAAGATTGTTAAGAATGCCTGTATCGTTACGCTCTTTAAACAGCAATTTAAACGGATGATTATAACAAATACCACCTGCTTGCAGCCATGCTCGATAAAGTTATGATACCAAAATATATGAGCTTGCTATCAAACAACTCTATAGACTATTATGGACCTTAGCATGACTACTTTCCAGACTTCCGCTCGTTCTACAGGGTGGCCGAAACATTGACGTCCAAAAATAAAATTTCGGTCCCTCGTATCGTGGGGTATTCGAATCACCCCCATGTATGTTCCGCGACTTTTCATAGTTTTTGAGTTATGAATTTTTTTCTGAATGTTTGAAAATTTTCGACCTGACCAACCTAAAAAAATTCTAAAAAAAAAAGTAGAGGGTTTTATCGAGTTTCTTTTTTTGCAACTAAATTTTCATAAGTAGTACTTTTATGCATAAAATAATCAGCTTCGTAACTGTGATGAAAGTTATGAAAATGTTGATCTAAAGTGAAAAATTTACGTTCGGTAAATTATGACTCAAATTTTCAACTTTAAATTAAAAATCTTAACAGGTGACTTCATAATTCCTAAGTAGGCTTCAAGAATGCGCCAGACTCTCAGCTTTCATAATCATAAAAAAAATGAAGTACTTAATAGGGCTACTTTGTTTAAAATCGGCCTTCAAAGACAGCGAGGTGGAAAAATTCTTAAAATTACCCATCTGAGTAATTATTTTTTTTTGGCTATTTTCTCGTTCCTAAGGTTAATTAATGATAAGAATACTGAAAACTAACCACATTATATTCAATATTCATAATTACCACACGTGGGCGAATGAAAATCCACCCGAAGTGAGAGCTTCGACATTTCAACATCGCTTCAGCGTTAACTTGTGGTCTGGTATCCTCAATGGCGAACTAATTGGTCCGTTTGAACTGCCGTCCAGACTTGATGGAGAAACATACAAAAACTTTTTGGAAAATGAACTTCCATTGTTGCTGGCAGATGTGAATCTCGAACTCAGACGAACCATGGTGTTGCAAAATGACGGCGCCCCGTGTCACTATGCAACCCAGGTCCGAAATTACTTAGATGAAACATACCCCAACAGATGGATCGGACGCAGCGGACCAATTAGGTGGCCTCCACGCTCACCTGATCTCAACCCCATCGATTTCTTTATTTGGGGCTATTACAAGGAAATAGCATACGCCCGAGACTGTTCAAGTGAACAAGAGCTGAGGCAGTTAATTGCAGAAGCTGAACGTGTTGTGAGAGAGAACAGAGACGCTTTTAGACGATTGCCAGACAATTTCTTACGTAGGTGTAGAATGTGTATTGCTGCTGGTGGTGGCCACTTTGAAAACCTTTTGTAAATGTTAAAAATAAATTAAGTACTTTTTTCACATTATCATCTGTGTTTTATTCAAAACCACTTTTTACGTAAAACTTTTCTTACCCAACTCTGAAACTATTTGTTGGTTAGTTTTCAGTATTCTTATCATTAATTAACCTTAGGAACGAGAAAATAGCCAAAAAAAAATAATTACTCAGATGGGTAATTTTAAGAATTTTTCCACCTCGCTGTCTTTGAAGGCCGATTTTAAACAAAGTAGCCCTATTAAGTACTTCATTTTTTTTTATGATTATGAAAGCTGAGAGTCTGGCGCATTCTTGAAGCCTACTTAGGAATTATGAAGTCACCTGTTAAGATTTTTAATTTAAAGTTGAAAATTTGAGTCATAATTTACCGAACGTAAATTTTTCACTTTAGATCAACATTTTCATAACTTTCATCACAGTTACGAAGCTGATTATTTTATGCATAAAAGTACTACTTATGAAAATTCAGTTGCAAAAAAAGAAACTCGATAAAACCCTCTACTTTTTTTTTTAGAATTTTTTTAGGTTGGTCAGGTCGAAAATTTTCATACATTCAGAAAAAAATTCATAACTCGAAAACTATGAAAAGTCGCGGAACATACATGGGGGTGATTCGAATACCCCACGATACGAGGGACCGAAATTTTATTTTTGGACGTCAATGTTCCGGCCACCCTGTATATCTCGTATACAGAGTGTATCAGAAAAGTGTGGTACCGACCATCAAACTGAACAACTTCCTCCATAGAACCAACATCGTAATCGAGAAAAAATATTCAGCTGTTCCATACATTAGGGTCGAGTAGGTATAGAAGTCTTGTAAGGGACAGTTGATAATTTTTTCTCGGTTACGATTTTGGTCCCATGGGGAAAGTTGTTCCGTTTGATGGTCTGTACCACACCTTTCTGATACACCCTGTATAATATAACATAACCTTTACAAACCCATCATTTAAAGTCTTCCGCTGCCATAAACCACATTCCAGAAAATCAATGGCTGCAAAAACTCCCGTGAACTTTTGCCTGCATATACAATTCTTCCGGGAGAGATGTAAAAAGGTAAAAACGGCGTGTAGGTAAAAAGTGGTGGAGTAAAAAGTGGGATCGCGATAGGTGAGGCGAGTCGGCGCGAGCGCAGCGCGTGGCGGGCGCGTGCCTACCGACCAATTACACATCTTCGCCTTTATTACAAGAACGCTCATTAGACTTGGGTGTAGAGTCGTGAAGTGGAGGATGCGGTGGTTTACTTTTGTTTGATTTATCTTTATTTTTTTTTAAGTCATTTGCTGAGGTTTTTTTGGGTGTTGAATTGTTGATGACGAAGTCTATTTCGCTTTGTATCGTATATAAAGTTCGCAACTTTGATTTTCAACATCCAGGAAGTTTTGCATCGTCGCTAATTCGTCGTCGAATCGAAAAATCGAAAAAGTCGAATCGATCTGTCTAATCGGCGAATCTGTACCTATGCCTTACGGTCTCCATGATAGTGTAAAAATCGAGACCGATATATCTACAGTTTACGAAAAAAAAAAGAAAAATAACTTTCCCTGTAAAATTTTCTTCAAATCAGTTACGTCACTTAGTTAGATTAGTGACGACATTAGGGAAGCCTTTTTTGAAAGACACAGGATCTTACACTGTATTAAGCTATATAGCAAGAAGCGAGATTTTAAAATCGTGCTCAGGGACCTCCTTAATTATGAAAACATATATCTAAACTTCGCCTCATTCACCAATATTCTTCCCACCCTTCACCTCAGACTTGGATTTCCGCATGGAATTCCGGATCTAATAAAATCTTTTCATCTTCGAAACACCGCATCCACGTCCCTTCTTCAATTCAAGGTCACGATTGCGTATGCGCACCCGAGTGTATCGCCTGCCAGGTCAACACGGTTAGTTTTTACTCGCGAACTAGGCGCGCCTAGCGGCTCTGCCTGCATTTTTTAACCTAACTGATGGTTACAGATCGGTCGGTTGACCGCAACCACTGCTTCTTGAAATAGCTCCATATATCTTAAGCTGTCAGTTTTTATTATAATGTATCTTGTGTAGTTTTATTGGTTGTTATAATTATTTTCGTTTTGTTCTTGTTGAAAAAAATAATGCTTAGTGTTAGATTATTTCATTGAACTGTTTCTAAATTAAAAAAAAAAAGCTAGTTAAGCTTTGGATTACGATTATAAAAGTAGTTTTGTTTGGAGTTCCGTTTCGGTTTATATGACCGTCTACGGTTGTAGACACTGCTCATTTACTTTGTTAATTCTGTTTTTTCTTCAAGTAGTACCCAGGGAAATATTATGTGGTTCAAAAATAAACCTAACAAAAAACGACATCGGAGCCCTGGGCGTGGTTCACACTTGCGTATCGATATGTTATAGTCGGTAATGTCCTAAACAAAGAGTATACGTCCCAGCATTACAAACAAACAGTCTAAAAAAACGTAAGTGCCGTTTGGGGACTGAAAGTAATATCAATAAAATATTCCACCGAACGGCACTTTACTAAATTTTGTTTCAGTGCCCTTAGTGGAAGTGTTTAGGTGACGTTCGAAGAAGTGCCGTTCAAATCAGTGACCTAAGTGGAATACCTCCTTCTTTTTCGTGAGGTTATAGTGACTAACCTGGTGTCAGAGTTTTTATGCCGCCCATGGCCCACGCCTCTGAATTGGCTTCACATGCCGTCGAGAAATATCCCTCACGATATTTCCTTCACCGTTTATTAAGCAAGTGAGAATTATACAATACGCACATTAATCCGAAAAATCAAAGGTGCGTGCCTTCGGTTCGAACTCGAGACCTATGACTTTTGGTAGTCTGACGGTCACACCACTAGGTTACCTATCAGTACTTTTCTGTGGTGTTAGGGGTTTAATTTGCCTTCTCTGACACCTCCTCATCTTGGTCTAGATTTAATTCATAGTCACACGCATGGTTTTAAATCTATACTTATTGCCAGGCAGACAAGCAACCTACCGTCATTACACACGCTACATGGGGTCGTGTGGTTGCTATGATTGCAGGCGGTTGACAAAAATGACCAGTTAGGTGCCCAGCGACCCGGAGGCAGTGGTTGAACCACATCCGGTGTAACCGACTTACAAGAGGGTGATTTATTATAATTGATGCCATTTCTAATAAGAGTGAGCCATGTGGAAGAGAATTATTATAAGTAGTTAGAGCGAACCCTGGATAATTTTAAGAAGATGTAGTAAAGTAACTCTAAAAATGCTGTTAATTATTGGAGCTGGCAACTCTCATAGATCAGGACAGGAGTTCCAAAACTGGCCAACCAGCAAGGTTGGTAGTCGGTAGAGGGGCTGTCTGCCTAGGTTAATAAGGATCGTTGGTTGATCTTGATTGGTCAAAGGACAGGAGTTCCAAAACTGATCCAACCTTAGGTTTTCAACTAACTAGATTGCAATAGTTCAATCAAATTGCTGTAGTTTCGAGCAAAATATTACTTAACAGGAAGTTGGCAGCAATTTACATAGGTGATGATCACTACTGTTATTAATATTGGAAACCTCTTCTTATGCCCTCTAATCAACACATACGTCTAACAGCTCCCAAATTGTTTTTCACATGCCAAACTAGATCAAAAACTGGTTGTTATTACCATATGAAAGATGGGTATAATATAATAAATTAAACTCACATGGTTACCGGTAACGAACAGTTAGGCGTTTAAACGATTAGTTAGCGAGTGCACACGAGCGGCTCGCCCGTTGTTTAGTACAAAACATAGTTATTAACTTATTATTCCGTCCACCAATTAGAACAGGGCTTTCTAATAGCACGTTCTTTTTAACTAGATTGTCTGCATGTTTATATTTTGCTTCAATTTCATGGTATTGAGAGAATTCCGTGTTTCACTGTGAGAGAATATGGTACAGAGTGTAATACATTTTATATCATCTCAGTGACGTTCGACTAAAGGAAATAGGTTAAATAATCAAATTTTACGGAATCGTGAGAAATTAAAAAAATATATACACCTAAACATTATAAAATCCGGACTTTTGAGAATCGTTCTTGATCATATCTCACTCTCTTATCGTTTTACAAAATCATAACCATCAATTCATCTATCAGATTATAACCATCATCCATAGAGGCTATCAAAGCCATCTAACTACTAAAGTTATTTGGATAAGTACCTAGGTACTTTACTTTCAAACAACTTTATTAATGAAAATAACCATGTCAGTTTAAAACAAAAGAAGATTTTTTTTGCCGTAGATCCTCATCAGATCTGCACAAAATTTTTATGCGACCAAATTAAAGTAAAAAAAAAATAAAATAAAAAAGAATAATTGAAATCGGATCTCATAAGGCGGAGATAACCAGTAGCTCCTTTTTGCGCCTTTTTGGAGGAAGTACCCCTCCAATCAAAAACCCCCGACGACAAAAAAAATCTATAAAGTCGTAAAACCTGTATACCAAGATTCGTCCAGATCGGTTGTAATATACGACCTGTAGAGTACCAACAAACTGACAGAGGAAAGGAAATTTTGCCAGACTTGAAGCAGAGACGCTCCGCTCGCTCGGTCAATGAAGTACCTATAACCATTATCCATTGAGGCTATCAAAGCCATCAGCTCGATTATTTTGTTGCTCAGTTTTTTATAAAAATAAAAATAAATAAAAAATTCTTTATTGTCGCCAGCTAATACATTCATCTTAGAGTAATCTAACATATGTAACGTATTATTCACAAAAGGTACTGTTACTGATTCCCAAACTAAGCTTAAGCTTGTGTTTTGGAAAACAGTGTTCAGCCGCAGGAAGTATCACATACTAAAATACGAAGACATTGTTGTCGCTGCAGTAGACTTACAATCCCAAGATAACTTTAAGTAATTGTTACATTATAGTCTAATCTAATTTTTATTTTATTTAGGTTTAATAGATGTGTGTGATCTGTGTGTGTGTGTTAGGGTGTGTGTGTTTGTGTGAATGGTGTGAGTGTATGTGAGAGTTTGTTTAGAAGTATTATTATTGATGTATGCTACACAATATATGCTAGTAGATCTTCCGTCTTTTGATAATCTAGTAGTTGAAGCCATTCAGAAGCTTTACCTTTAAGTTCGTGTCTGCTAAGCGAAATAATGTTGAGCTGTTTGTTTATAGTGTTGTACAACTTACAACTTATGACGTTAAATTTAGAAGTAAGTATTATATAAATAAGTTTTATACAAATACAATTTGCCTCCCCGACCAACGAAACCGAAACACAATTTCAATCCCATCCAGAAACGCACACAATAAATCTAGATAGAATCAGAGCGAATAATATCATTAAAACAACATCGGTGTTTGACGGTCGACGACTCTATTTTACTGAGTACAGCTGGCTTCCATTTATTTTGACACTACATGATGCATCGGGTTCCGTACGTGGAACTGCGTTATTGTTCAAGATGACACATGGACGTGAAACTTTATGAATGAAGCTATTATAGTGGGTTATAATGTGATGCGTAGATAAAGGTGTTAAGAATGTACATAAAGATTAAGTGGAAAATATTCGGTACCTATGTTTTTCGATTCACTAAAATATGAGACCCAACGAATTTTACATGCGTGTAGAATACACTATTTCTAGAAATGCGGAAGATTAACAACCATATTCAAAGTCATTTCCTACACTCCACTGTACGTCAATGACAATGACAGTTAAAACTTGTAATAAATTGACATAAGTGTCAATTTTCCAGGTGAGGAATCATCTGCCAAACTCAAGGTATGTACTTGTCCAAGACAATCTTATTATTCTTTTAACAAGTTACTCAAAAACGAAGCCTACAAATCTTTATCTCAATTAACCCGCCGTCACTTAAACCGTCGTCAAACTAACCATCTCAATCTATACAACGGTTAATGTCTACGGTAGTTAGCTGTCAGTAATTTGGGCAATCACATAGTATACTTTGAGTGATGTGCTTATACCCCGACAGGCACAAGCTCGATGGTATACCCACTTTATTAAGGAACCAGTGGCCGGAACAATAACTGTTTGGAACTGAGAATTGAATCGTTATTTTGATGTCAAAAGAAACGGTAAGGCTCAGTGGTAATAAGTTGTTGACTTGATAATGTTGTTACGTGTAGCTGTCATAGTTGTTACGCCTGCGCATTCAATTAGTTAGATGGCACATACATTGTTTGATTTCGATCCAAAATATAGACTTATTATAAATTAAAGTCGCTTTTCATGTCCGTCTGTGTGGCCGCGTTGTTCTTCTAAACTACGCAACGGATTTTGATGCGGTTTCCACTATTATTTAGAGAATTTATTCCGGAAGGTTCATGTGTAGAATAAATTAATATTTAACTTATCACACTAATATTATAAAGGCGAAAGTTTGTGAGTGTGTTTGTATGTGTGTTACTTCTTCACGCTTAAACGGCTGGACCTATTTAGATAAAATTTGGTATGTAGATAACTTAACTATAACCTGGATTAATACATAGGTACTTTTTAACCCTGTCTACTACTTTTTAACTATCCCACCTGTCTGCGCGGGTGAAACCGCGGGCGCAGCTAGTATAATATAATATAGAAACCTTCATGTTTTGTCAAGTAGTAAAAACCGTGCGAAGCAGGGGGTCTACTCCCTAAGCACGAAGTCCGTAGTTTCGGCCGTCGTTACGGGCGTTTCCTACTCCGTATCACCTACGGACGTATGATTGGTTCGGGGCCCGAACGAAGTATGAATGGCAACACGATACGACAGTTGTCCCTACTCCCAATGCGTTTTAGCCCGGCCGAAAAATTTAACTTTTACACTTGTTTTGATGGATCGTTAAGTCAGACGGACGGATAAACGGACGGACGGATGAACGGACGGACTTAGGGAGTAGGCCCCCAGGGCCGGATCGTTAGTACCTACAGAATAAAGAAAATCGGAAATCTTTAGGAATTGCCGAGCTTATTTTATTTTACATTTTTTGGAAAACTTACAGCTGCCCATATACATGTTATTAACATACTAGATTTTGCCAGCGGCTTCACCCGCGTGGATGTCGGAAAATATCCCACTACCGGCAATTCCTTCCTTATTCCTTGTCTACATTATAAAGGGAACCTCTGTAAAAAATTTCAGCTTTCTAGGTCCAAGGGTTTGGGCTGGGCGTTGATGAGTCAGTCAATCAGTCAGTCAGGACTTCTCTTTTTATTTATATAGATGTACAATAGTGCATTTGTTTTTCACAGATAGGTAAACGAATAATTATTAGTAATTATAATAATTAAGGTAGTTGATTTAAATATAAACAAAAGTTGAGACTGTTTTAAGTTGTCAAAGACATGGTTCCAAAGACGAGATGCTCTCTCTCTCTTTATGAGTTTCTGAATTCCTACAGAGGAATCCCAGGAGCTGGAGTTTAAAAATACTCGTAACAAACAAAACTAAATGCTCCGGACTAGGATGTCTTAGAAATCAGAATGCTTTCCCTGCCTACAAACCAACTGATGCGGCCCCTGAATTTGGCATACCCTAGAAATATTTTCTCATGGGCACGTTATACCATTGTGAATGGTGTATAATTTTCCAAAGTACAGGGCAATGTGAAATGAAAACGCGTATAGTTCCCCGGGAAGAGGCTCATTTTTACAAAATACAGTCCTCGCGGGCAATTACACAGTAAATGCATATATCACAGGGGACAGAAAAATGGGTGCTTTCCACGACGTTCGACTCGTGTAGGTCTGCTTGCAATTTATTTAAAACAACAATAGAATATCGGTAAGTGACTGAATTGGTTTTGTTGTGGAAATCGCAGTGAAGTCCAGTGTGGGCATCAGGGTTTGATTCTCAGGTCAGACAAATCAATCTGCCCCGCCTTTTCTCAACTTTGTTGGGGTCGGCTTCCAGTCTAACCGGATGCAGCTGAATACCCCCTTGGTAAGACTGGTTGTCAGACTTTCGGGCTTCTGACGACCCGTAACGACTGTCAAAGATCCACGAATGACAGCCGGGACCAACGGCTTAACGTGCTTTCCGAGGCACGGAGAAGTCTCGGTATGTAAAGATGGTCACCCATCCACTGACCAACCCCGGCAAGCGTAGCTTAACCTGATGGATCGACCCGTGCGGCTGTTATTACTTAGCCACGAGCTCAAGTCAGACAAAATGTTAATCTATTGTAGATAGATAGAATACTCTTTATTATACACACGGCACACCATAAAAATTACAGATATAAATGTAATGTTGTTGTGTTGTTGTCTATTGTAATGTTTTATAAAAACTTTTAAGTTCAAATTACAATATTTAGTATCCATTCATATACCTAAAATTATCGCCTTTTATGTAGTAGCAGATCCTTAATTGTAACGTGGGAATAGGTGTTAATAAACACATCATAAAATGTTTAAAGTTTTAAAGTAGAACAAATGCTTTTGCTCAACATTTATTTTTCCTCTCAATAAGTAAGTTACTTGTTTTACATTAACTTATTAGCTTCGACAAGTCTTGTTTGTAATAAACTGTCTTATAAAACTGCTAACACCGATGCAATAGCAACATTAAAATGAGATTATGCTACTTTAAACCATTTATATTCATAATCCAATTAAAACACCACGTTTCGTAAATTGACGTGTCCATGATTATACAAGATACACTTCTCTTATGCGTTTTTAAACACCGATTATGTTTCAAGGTGTGTTTTATTTTCTTTCCAAAAGAAATAAGCCACAAAATAATAGGTTATTTTGTGGCTTATTTCTTTAAATTACGATTGATTTTTTATTTGTGGTTTTCAGCAAACAAGTAGGTTCACTGGTTCACGCTTCAGGACTGTAATAACCTAACGATCCATTAGTCTGAACTATCTCTTCATTGAGAGGATTCAATGTCAAAATAAGTCTTTGTTTTTATGAACACAAAAAAATATACCTTATACCGTGTTTTAAGCAAATAAATATTATTTATTTATTTATTTATACGAAAGTTCCACTAAATTCGGGTGCATTTTCCCTAATGTGTCGACAGCTATGGAAAACGCGTCTCCCCGTGAGAACGCGCGACCGTCCGGTTTTCTCAAGCGCGCCACAAGAACGCACTGATTGCTGTTTGTTTGCAAATATAACGTCTGTTGTAATTTTTGCAAACAAAGTTGATCGGTTACTGAATGGGCTGAGATATGCGCTTATTTTGCATCTACTGGTATCAGTTTGGTGAGGTGAAATAGCCATGATATCATTATGATCTGTGTTTGTAGAAAGAGAGTGTTTACACCGTCTGCTTACCAATTGTTTGATTTGAATCGTGGTTGCCCAGCACACTGACGTAGCTGATAGGTTCTTCAAGCACTTAAAAGTAGATGTGGATTTAGTTTTTAACTTCTCATCTACTTTTACTTACTACATTACGACATACGAAACGTTAACCGGAGAAATATAATCTTAACTTATTTTTAAAACGAAAACTGCTATACCCAATCACGTTAGCGTGGCAATAGCGGTCATTGCCTTTTCTCTAATATCTCTCCATAGGAACCCAAACCATAAACTTATGTATGGTTTTTCATTATTGGAACATGTTGAAGATCATGATAGGTATTCAGGCGTTAACGGACTTTATTCAGTTTTTGAAATAAATAATGTTATAATAAAAAATGTAGCTGGGTCAATGACCGTTACTGCAACGCTAAAGCGATTCGGGTATTTTCATGGTGTTTTTTTTTTTCAAACACACCTGACTCATTTACGATAGTATGTAATAAGGTACTATTGACAAAGAAAAAAAAACCAAATATGCATCCTTGTGTTTTGTTCAGAATTGATAACTATGCAGGGAAAACAGTCGGATATTAATAACTAACTAAAGTATCAAGTCCCATCGTTAATATTTACTGCGTTTCTGTGCTATATTGTCAGTTGTGGTTTATGCTCCCGTGGCTCGGCGCATGCGCGCTCTCCCATGACGCCATCTTACTCTTTTGGGCGGGAAAATGTTCCTATTGTAATGAACACTTGGAACGGTTGGAAAACTTTTAGCTACTTAAGTATTTTTGAATTGTTTTCCATTCATAAATATATTCTGTTACAGGGTGTGCTAAATGATATTAGTATTACAATATAGAAGGATGCTTATTCAACGCTCATGAAAAGCGAGGTATGGTACCTACATTGATTTAACTTGACATCACACATAGGTAAGTTGAAGGAACACAGATTTTAGATTTACTATTGTTTACATTATCGGCCTACAAAGTTCCCTCTGGTGGACACCAGGTCTCCTCTCTGTGAGAGGGAGCGGGCATTAATCCATCACACAGGCCCAGTGTGGGTTGGGGATGTCACATGTCTTACAATTTTTGATTCTAGGACATGACCGGTTTCCTGACGATGTCTTCTTTCACCGTTTTGTGTGCCTGTCTGAGTTCGAATGCGAACCCACGACCTACGTAAGTCGGGGCCGTTACCACTGGGTCACCACTACTCTCTACTCCCCTACTACTCGAATCGCTGAAATTAGACAAAAAGAAATTAAACGAAAATTACAAATTTTTTGGTGAATTTATTGTTGCAATTTCCATAAACAATATACAAGTTAACACTATACTAGGTACTAAAGTAAATGACTAACTAAATATACAAATAAATACAAAAACAAAAGGATACTTAGGCGTCGAAGTACTCGTCCGCATCGATGTCATCATTGAAAATGTCAACGAAAATAGCTTTGCTTTAGTTTATTTTTTATAACATGGCTTGCTTTAGTAACATTCTTTCACAAATTAATAACAATACATAGTTTGTCATCCAACGGAAATTGCCTACAGCCCTACAGGAAACGTGTATTGTGCCCAGGTTATAGGCTAACAGCCTGTCTCCATATTTGTGTAGTTGTGATCTATGGTAAGCCCTGCCAGTGTCAGTACTGTTACTTACCGCTGTTGGACAAAATCAGGTGCGATAGGTATTAGTGATGATGCCTGGTTAAAAAAATTAAAAAAACTATTTAGTCCGTCAGTCAGATAATAAAAAAAATATTAGACACGTATTTTTTGCTTTATCATATTAATAGAAAAATACTTAGATAACACGCATTGGAGTTGGGGAGTGGGTGCTGGCTACGTCACTACAACGTATAAAATCTAGCAAGGCGTGACGTCATGCTACATTTTAACTCAATGTATCTTTTGATACGTAAAAAAAAGTCGTGTCCAATATTGTTAAATAACCTATATGACGGATAACGCAGCGCAGGGATGGTATCCTTCATGGAATTACGTGGAGTAAGCGGGATCCTAACTTGAATCTATATAGAAAAATGTGGCTCTCATGTTTCATGAATCAACCAATCTGCCTAGCCTTTTTCCAACTATGATAGGGTCAGCTTCCAGTCTAACCGGATGCTCTGACCTCCACATCCCATATGCTGGGTAACACGATACCCCTTGGTAAGACTGGTTGTTAGACTTTCCGGCTTCTGACGACCAGTAACGACTGTCAAAGATCCAAGAATGACAGCGGGGACCGACGGCTTTCTGAGGCACGGAGGGGTCTCTGTAAAGATGGCCACCCATCAACGGACCGACCGCGGCAAGACCCGTGTGGCTGTTATTACTTAGCTACGAGCATGTTTCTTGAAAAGAGGTGCAAAAACTGCTAAAGCATATGCAGGCTTGGTGCAATCACACGTATATAGCGTGTTTGAATATCTAATGAAATCGATACACGGATAGATGAATCGCTTTGAATAAATTGCACTGTCTGGTATTTGGGTGATCTTTGATTAATCGATCAGACTAGAAATGTATCATTTCTAATTCTAATCGTGAGTCATTTCTTTTATTCTTGGTCATAATACAAAAGCTACAAAAGCTGCTATAAATAGAAATTAGTAACAAATTCAGAGTTTAGTGCGGCTGAATAGACGAACTTAAAAAGGCAACCAGGGCAGACTATAACACTGTTTGTCTACCGCCACCGTCAAAGGGATGTCAACGAGAAACAAGATTATTCGAATCGAACGTGATGTCCCATTGACGGACGTGCGGTGGACACGCGGCCATCTTTTTTCTTTCATCAACTTCCAGCCCCAAACCCTTGGACCTAGAAAGCTGAAGTTTTGCACAGAGGTTCCCTTTATAGACAAGGAATAAGGAAGTATTATCGTTCCTGTGGGATATTTTCCGACATCCACGCGGGCTAAGCCGCGTGGGAAGTGCTAGTAGTAAATGTATGTATCGCTACTTCGGCGCCGTCATCGTCATCTCGTTCTCGTTGACGTCCATTGACGGTGCGGTGGACAAACGGCCTGAATCAAAGACGGAGACCCGAGGCGTGCAATTTGAGGGAGGCGTCTGACAATGGTGAACTACGTCAGGATTTATTAAACAAACTTAGCTGTTCTCTATCTGCTGTGTTACAGTGAATGGGACATGCCCATGGAAATGAGTGTTTTCAGTGAATAGCTTATTCTAACAAAATGCTCGTGTGCCCTATGTTTCCTCAAACATCAACACGACAAGTCCATCAAGCGACAACCCTACCCCCTACTTACGGCCGTGCCCACAATTGCCATATGTCACACAGTGAACCCTCAGAATTCAATAGTGCTGGGCAGTGACCGTGGCAAATGATACGTTTGTGGTGTACCGAGGTGACCCGCCCCGTGTATCTCTGCTTCCTTCGGTTTACGTCGGCTGAGCGGGTTAACTGCTACTTAGAACGTGGTCTGTTGTTTACCTGGTTGTAGGAAAAGGTTGTGAAGTTTATTGATGTGAACGGTGCAGAATAACCATCTAAGGTTGATAAAAAATTACTTCATACGGGCTTTTGGGTCAGGATGTATATGTAGCTGGTAGTAAATATACGTAAAGATAATTTTCTTGGTTTTTTTATGTCATAAATCGGGAAGAAAACAGATTTTTTTTACACTTTTTAATCAAAAGTCGAAAACTATGAGGCCTAAAAAAAGAAAAAAATGTTTGAGAATGTGCAAACAGCGCTCTTTCATATGATAACCCACATGCCCTAGTAGCCCTACTTCGAATTTTTAAGACGTTTCAGTCCCTGTTGCAAAAAAAAAAATCTTTCTTATTTGCAAAATAGTTGAGCAAACGTCATCTAAAACTGTTCCAAATTTCAAGTTGATAGCATTAGTAGTTCTTGCGATATCCAGCTGTGACAGATGGATAGAAAGACTGAGTCGCACCATAAGCGTTTCTTTTTACAATTTTGGAACCCTAAAAAGAGAGTATTTCGGAAACGGTGGAGACAAAATATGCATATTTTACCCCCACATTTCTCGGAATCACATTCACTCACTCTTGCATAGACAGATGGATAAAAAGTAACGCAGAGAGGAGACATGCTTCGAAGACGGTTTATTAACGTCACGCATTTCATGACAAGCGATCATTCGCCTCACATAAGTGATCCAACTAAAGCATAACACAATAATAGTTAGTTTGGTTGCAAACATGATGGTATTGTACACAAACTTCGGAACACAATGGGTAGGCGTAAGACGGTAGGTAATACTGCTGTGGTGATATGGCACGCGACCCATGACGATGACGCCCCTCTGTCATACTTATAGCGTCAGTGTACTGTTTTTTTAAGGGAGTTTGTTAGGAAATTACGTACCTAAGTGACGCATTTTTAGGGTTCCGTACCAAAATAGTAACAAAGGAACCCTTATGGTGTGACTCAGTCTGTCTGTCTGTCACAGCTGGATATCTCAAGAACTACTAATGCTATCAACTTGAAATTGGGAACAGTTTTAGATGACGTTTACCCAACTATTTTGCAAATAAGAAATAAATAAAAATATTTATGTTTTTTTTGCAACAGGGGCTGAAAGGGGGTCTTAAAAAATCGAAGTGGGGTTACTAGGGCATGTGGGGTATCATATGAAAGAGCGCTATTTGTACATTCTCAAAATTTTTTTTTCTTTTTTTTTATGTTGAAAAATGTTTAAAAAAATACCGTTCCCCCCCTTATCTCCGAAGTTTGCATAGAGAAAAATCTGAAATAATTCTATGTGATAGAAGTTCATGCATAGATTACAGAAAAAATAAAACAATGTCTTTAAATAGCACAGTTTTCAGAAATCATGAATCAAGAATTACATATAAATGATGGTACGGAACCCTCGGTGTGCGAGTCTGACTCGCTCTTGACCAGTTTTTTTGCTGATGAAATTGTTGTCACAGATTTGATGAGGGGCGCGGGTAAAGAAGCGCATTTTATTGAGTAATTGTAGTCGTTGGGAATTGGGATCATGCATCGGTATTTTTCCTGATTTGGTGACAAAATACATTTTAGACATTTTTAGGGTTTCGTACCACAAAAGGAAAAAACGGAACCCTTACAGGATCACGTCGTTGTCCGTCTATCTGTCTGTCTCTCAGTCTGTCAAGACACTTTTTCTCAGGAACGCGAGAAGGTATCAAGTTGAGGTTAATATCCAATACGTAGATCTATGTTCCAATAACGAAAATTTGTGGATATGTGGAAAAAGTCCGAAAAACGTCCGTAATTTTATCATATAAAATAATATTTTTTTGGTATTACAAACTTACATTTGCAGTCGGAGAATTGACTGTGACGTATATATATCAAAGTATGGGAGACTATGTTTTTCAATTAAGTACAATTTTGGGATAACCTCTTTTCAACTACGGAACCCTTCATTGTGCGTGCTCCGACACACACAATTCTTTTGGGTTTAGTTTGTGTTTGCCGAATAGTCTTTCAAGGGGGTACACTACATAAATACGAAAAACTTTATTCCGACAGTCACAAGTACGAATTTCAAAATACCGATTTTCATAATTCCGAATGGTTCAAAATTCCGAATATAACAACTTCGACTTATCATTACTCCTATTTTTATAATTCCTAAATTAATTTTAGGTATTTTATGGGGTTGACGTATCCGTGTGGATAAAAACCCCTTATTAATAAAGAATAAAAAAAAAAAAATATTCCTAACGTTTATAATTACTATTCTCAAAATACCGAGTTTCAATAGATCGAATAACAAAAAGTCCGACTTAATGATAATTCGAAACATCAAAACTACGAATTCCAATTATTAAAATTCCGAAATAAAACAAGCAGGCATGCAGCGTGCAAGCAGGCATGCAGCATGCAAGCAAGCATGCAACATGCAAGGCGGCATGCAGCATGCAAGCAGGCATGCAGCATGCAAGCAGTAATGCAGCATGCAAGTAAGCATACAGCATGCAAGCAGGCATGCAACATGCAGCATGCAAGCAAGCATGCAACATGCAAGGAGGCATGCAACATGCAAGGAGGCATGCAGCATGCAAGCAGGAATGCAGCATGCAAGCAGGAATGCAGCATGCATGCAGCGTGCAAGCAGGCATGCAGCATGCAAGCAAGCATGCAACATACAAGGAGGCATGCAATCAGGAATGCAGCATGCAAGTAAACATGGAGCATGCAAGCAGGCATGCAACATGCAACATGCATTGTTTCTGTCACGGCTCCGGCGCTGCGGGGTTTGGGCGGCCCCACGCGAGCTTATCGTCGCAGATGGTTTTAACGCTCACCGCCGCAGCTTCGGCTTGCTGGCCGGCTTGGCCGGCCAGCCTCAGCCGCGGCGGCGGGCCTTCAAACCACCTGCTCCTCAGCTCACGGGCCGCCCCACCCCTCCGCGCCTACGCGTTTTTAAATTACACTCTAGTATAGGGCAGACAAGACTGCGTGAAGTCGGTTTTGCAGCAATTCGTTTCTGTCGCTAAATTTTGTAGCACATCTTGTCAAATCCTAATTTTTGAAGTTTATTCGAAGTATTGAAAATCGGAATGTCGTTTTTCGGACCGAGAACTCATCGAGCATTTGATTCTTCGGACATATGAAAATCGGAAGACTAACAAATCGCATTTACGACTTTCGGTAAAATAAATTTCGTGATTTTTATTATTAGACATTATAATTATTAGGTATTATGAAATTCGGACTTTTGAAAATCGGAATATCGAAATTCGGAATAAAATATTTCGGAGTATTTGGGTGTTCCCCTTTCAAGGTTTATCCTATTTTACGCCGCCCATGAAGAAAAACTGATGAAATTTAATACAATCCTACAACCTATTCTTTGTTTGGCGCCATCCGGATGGACAATATCAGTGATGAACAATCGATTCATAAGAAGTAGGTACTTCTGCATTGACAGTTTGTACAAGAACACTACACTACCTCACTCACTCATCTACTTAATCGCTGTCGCCTCCGCTTCCACAAAGCTTCGCCATAAAAACTAGCGGAAACGTCTATCAGTGTCTCCGAACTCCGAACAGTAATTATTACACCTCGCCGGATAACCGACAAAAACTGGACGTCACCTAACCTGTTAATATGCTGAAATGAAAGCAGGCCTTCTGAAGCCAGCCGGTTATTCCTCAGACATTTATATAAATGTTTATTAGAAGCTATTGTGGAACTAATTTCCGTTCTAAGACGTTTGTGGTGGAAAGCATGTACATGAGAAAATTTATCGTGGCTTGTTAGCAGAAGGTTTTAGGTCGGGTGCGTGTGATCGGGTTTTGATAGACGATGTGCTGTAGACCTGGGAGATATACACACTGTCATTGGTTAAGAACTACAGGGTGTAAGTGTAAACAGTGTCAACCTTTTAAGGAGTCATTGTACTCATCATTATTAACTACTTTTATCTACCATGGGTCCAAACCTGAAATCGTGGAAAAAAAATCAGCTGTTCCCTACATTTTGACGAAATATGCGAACATAACATGCACTGAACAGCTGATTTTTTTTTCGCGATTTCAGATTTGGTTCCATAGTAAAAGTTTTTTATAATGATGACCTCTTAAAAGGTTGCCACTGTTTTCATTAGTTGCGTTATTTACGTTGTTAATAAGACAACTTTTTCGAAGAAATGAAGCAATGAAATAGCAATATCCTTGAAAAATATTATTCAGATTGTGATTGATAGCGTGTTACGCAATTAGGGTGCTAATGTATTCTGGCGAACCAGGTACAGGCAAAAATTTTACAGAAACTGTATTTTGTAGCAGTAAGGGGTTTTGGTAACTACCAAAACCCCTTACTGCTACAAAATGTTACTGCTACAAGTGTTACTAACTACCGATGTGACCGTAGAATAAAAAAAACTTTTTACAAAAAAAAAAAAAAAAGGACTTCCAAAAAAAATAATATAAATTGAAAAATAACTTTAACGTCGGAAGTCGGTGTATTTTGTTTAGTTTTTTACCACCGACTTCCGATATTAAAGTTATTTTTGTTGGGAACATACATAAGAAGTACAAACCGACGAACATGTTATAACCTCCTCCTTTTTTGAAGTCGGTTAATAAAACAAAACCAACTTGGACAAATATAAAAACATGTGCACTTTTAATCAGCCCTGTTCCAGAATACAGTGTAACTAAAGTTATACAACACTAGCTTTGTATCTATCTATATATATGTATATAAAATTCAAAGTCCTGACTGACTGATTGATTGACTGACTGATATATCAACGCACAGCCTAAACCGCTGGACCTAGAGACTTGAAATTTTGCACATAGATACCTTATACAGTGTAGGCATCCACTAAGAAAGGATTTTTGGAAATTCCATCCCTAAGGGTGTCAAATAGGGGATGAAAGTTTGTATGAAAAATCTTATTCCTTTAGTTAATAGATTTGAAACTGCGCATGAATATTTATCTAAGTAAATTATAAAGTTTGTCATTTTTAGTTTTCCTAAACTACCCCCTCAGAAGGGATTAAAGTTTGAATGGAGGAATTTTAACGCGCGGTCCGATTAACACAAAACTCAGTATTTATACTTGAGATCAAAATTTAAGAATATCTTATATCAAGGTTTTTCGAAAATCTACCTCTTAAAGGGGTGAAAAGGGGTAGTAAATGTTACGGGGCAGTTTTTACTGCGGAGCTCGATTAACTCAAAAATTGGTGTAAATAATCTTTCAGTCCAGCTACGGAAATATCCCAAAGTATTTTGAAAATTCCATCCCTGTGGGGGTGAAAACAGGGAATATAGTGAATATGAAAAATCTTATTCATGTGGTTAATTAACTTGAAACTTGGCACAAATCCTTGCCTAAGCAAGTAATAAAGTTTGTCATTAATAGTTTTTACCCCAGAGAGAAGGGTAGAGAAGGAGGGGGAAGGGGAGGAGGTGGTGAGGAGGGAAAGGGGTAAGGGGAGGGGGCGGTGAGAAGGGAAAGGGGGAAGGGAAAGGGGGAAGGGGAGGGTGTGGAAAGAGAGGGAGGGGAGGGTTAGTGAGGAGGGCGAGGGAGAGGATGATGTAGGGAGGGGAGAGGTATAGGAGGGTGCAGTGAGAGGTGAAGGTGTAGTGAGGTGTGGAGAAGGGAAGAGGGTGAGGGGAGGAGCTGGTGAGGGTAGAGGGGGAGGGGACAGCGGTGAAGGGGGTGTGAGAGTGTGTGAAAGTGGGAGGAGGAGGTTAGCGGGAAAGTGATGTGGTGAGGGGGTGATAGGGACAGGGGAATGGAGAGGGTGAAGTGGTGAGAGGGGGCGGTGAGGGTGATCATGGGGAGACGGGAGAGAAGGGGTTGGGTGAGAGGGGGATTAGAGGGAGGGGTGAGAGGTAGGGTAAGAGGGGGGAACGAGTGCCTTTACACCTTAAAGTTGCTTTTTGTATAGCACTGATTCGTTAAAGAAACCCAGCCCGACAGAAATGACTGAAAAATAGAAAGTCGGAAACTCGGAACGGCACAAAAAAACAGGAGTAAACTACAGTCATGCGTCGGAGCTGATACACACACTTGTTTTTATTTGTTTGAACGCGCTAATCTCTGGAAGTACGAGTCGGACTTAATAATTATTTTTGCATTTGATAGCCCAATTCTATAGGCATATTTAATATCACTCTAAGACTCTTAGATGCCAAGCAAAAATAAAAAAAAGCCAGAAAGAACGCTAAGAAAACGAAGTAATAGCTCGGGCAGGCAATGCGATGAAAGGGGTGGGTCGGGGGAGCAAGAAATTTCACGAGGACGAATTGGCGGGCAGAAGCTATCTCAACATTTTTCTTCCTGTGGCATAATTTCCGACATCCACGCGGGCGAAGCCGCGGGCAAAAGCTAGTCTATATATATAAAATTCAAAGTCCTGACTGACTGACTGACTGATATATCAACGCACAGCCCAAACCGCTGGCCCTAGAGACTTTAAATTTTGCACATAGATACCTTATACAGTGTAGGCATCCACTAAGAAAGGATTTTTGGAAATTACATCCCTAAGGGTGTCAAATAGGGGATGAAAGTTTCTATGAAAAATCTTATTCCTTGAGTTAATAGACTTGAAGCTTCGCATGAATATTTATTAAGTAAATTATAAAGTTTGTCATTTTTAGTTTTCCTAAACTACCCCCTCAGAAGGGATTGTGGGGTGTCAAAGTTTATATGGAGGAACGCGCGGTCCGATTAACTCGAAACTCAGTTTAGATACTTGAGATCAAAAATCAAGAATATAGTATACTTATCACGGTTTCTCGAAACTCTACCTCTAAAGGGGTGAAAAGGGTTAGTAAATTTTACAGGGCAGGTTTTACTGTGAAGCTCGATTAACTCGATAATTGGTGTAAATAATCTTTCAGTCAAGCTACGGAAATATCCCAAACTATTTTTTAAAATTCCATTCCTGTGGGTGTGAAAACATGGAATATAGTAATTATAAAAAATCTTATTCATTTGGGTAATTAACTTGAAACTTGGCTCAAATTTAATACTTGCCCGGGCAAGTAATAAAGTTTGTCATTATTAGTTTTTCCCCCAGAAAGAAGGGTATAGGAGGAGAGGGGAAGGGGAGGGGGTGGTGAGGAGGGAAAGAGGTAAGGGGAGGGGATGGTGAGAAGGGAGGGTGTGGAAAGAGGGAGGGGAGGGGTGATGAGGAGGGAGAAAGTGAGGATGATGGAGGGAGGGTAGAGGCATAGGAGGGCGTAGTGAGGGTGAGGGAGTAGTGAGGTGTGGAGAAGGAGAGAGGATGAGAGGAGGAGCAGGTGAAGGTGAAGGTAGAGGGGGAGGGCAAAGCTGTGAAGGGGGTCTGAGAGGGTGTGAAAGGGGAGGAGTAGGTTAGCGGGAAGGCGATGTGGTGAGGGGAAACATAGGGAAAGGGAGATTGAGAGGGTAAGAGGTGAGAGGGGGTGGTGAGGAAGATCATGGGGAGGGTGAGAGGTTAGGGAAGGGGTGGGTTGAGAAGGGAGCGAAGGGGAGGGGTGAGAGGTGGTTAGAGGGAGAGGAGTAATGAGAGGGGTATTAGAGGGAGGGATGAGAGGGAGGGGGGAGGACGAGTACCTTTACACCTTCAAGTTGCTTTTTGTACAGCACTGATTCGTTGAAGAAACGGATATTTTCCGACATCCACGCGGGCGAAGCCGCGTGCAAAAGCTAGTTATACATAAAAACCTTCCTCTTGAATCATTCTATCTATTAAAAAAAAACCGCATCAAAATCTGTTGCGTAGTTTGAAAGATCTAAGCATAATACAGGGACAGGCACACAGCGGAAACTTTGTTTTATACTATGTAGTGATTTTTATTCTGAAAAGAGAAAAAAACAACATGTTACAATTTCATTGTAGGATCCTGTGAGATCAGCAGAAATATAGCTTTTTTTTAGACCTGATCTACCTGATGGAAAGCGATGTATGAGGTCTATGATGGAACAAACAAGCCCAGAAGCTTCAATCAAACAGATCCTTTCCATCTGCAAGAGATAGATTTCCTGAAGCAATTTGCCTCGCAGTGCACGCAAAAAACGTATTGAAGAATCTAACAAATTTATTTTTAAAAGGAGGAACTACATCATTGATTCGAACAAGTACATGGACCATAACATGTCGAGCAAAGCTGGTCGTTGATACAGCTGTTAAGTGTTAATATGGGCATGCACTAACTAAGCCGACTTGCTGCTATTAGAGCAAAAGGGATGGGCAGGGATACTGCGGTTGTAGCACGATGAAGCACTAGCCGACTATATTTGATCACTGGTAAGTTAGACCAGGGGGGCTGAAACGGCCACTTTGGCAGAATCGTAATAGGATAATAGGTATTATGAATCATAATAATATTTGAAATCGTAAAACGGTCACAAACTGACAATTCATAATTTATCTGCGTACAATTATTCATAGCACACAATTCATCAGTTTGACAGTTTTGTATGGAGATTCGTAAAATAGTCCACAAATTATGAATTGCTTTATTGAAGTTTAATGTCAAATACGTCAAATAGGACAATCATAATAAATTGCTGGGAATTCAGGAAATGAATCGCTTTTAGAAGAATTGCTTAATGTGGCCGTTTTAGGCCCTCCGACCAGCTGTAAAGTGTAGGTATAGTTCGATGGTGGCTCGGAAGTTAGCTGTGCTGTGAGTGCAGACCTTCAAGTCTACAATAATTTTGGCTCCATTTTTTTTTTTGAGCGTTGATCGTGCGTGGCCTAGCAACGTTGCATTTCTACAGGTTTTTCGTGATTATTTTATTAAATTTAAATCAATGGACACTAAATTTCCTGTCTCAAATTCTTAGATCGTTGGTATTTATAAGTATGTTCTTATGCTATTTATTGACAGTTATTACTTATTAGTCAAAAAATAGGATAAGTAAATACTTATGCTACTACCAACGATCTACCTACCTACTACCTACTAAGCTCTACAGAAAATAAACGAAGTAGATACCAATATATTAAATTCATGACAATGTATCTCATGATTTAATATATTGGTATCTACTTAATTACAGATTGAAGTGAAGCTTAACTTTAAACTTTAATTAACACAAAGCAGAACCAGTTACAAGTTTGTATTACCTACTTAATTAAAATAGAGCAAATAAATTAACTAAGCTTGAATGACCAATCGTAATAAGTAAATTTATCAAACTCGATAGTACTGCGGGCCAGTCTTATCTTAAAACTTTGCAAGCGGAACCGGCGCAAAATCTAGTCTGTGACCTGATTCTGAGGGCGTGGTCCAACCTCCAATCTTAAAATACTAAGTATGAAATCATTTTATTACAAAATCTAAATGGTATCTGATAATTTGTCCCCGTTGAGCGAAAAGTCACTAAGTCATAAATTGGCCATAATCCAATAATACAACTCGGAGGAGCTCGTGGCTAAGTAATAAAAGCCGCATGGGTCGATCCATCAGGTTAAGCTACGCTTGCTGGGGTTGGTCTGTGGATGGGAGACCATCTTTACTTATCGAGACTCCTCCGTGCCTCGGATAGAACGCTAAGCCGTTGGTCCCGGCTGTCATTCCTGAATCTTTGACAGTTGTTACGGGTCGTCAGTAGCCCGAAAGTCTGAAAACCAGTCGAACGAAGGGATATCGTATTACCCAGTTACTGGGTTGTGGAGGTCAGATAGGCAGTCGCTCGATGTAAAATACTTGTATTCAGCTGCATCCGGTTAGACTGGAATCCGACCCCAAAATAGTTGGGAAAAGGCTAGCTAGGCAGATGATGAATCCAATAATACAACTATACTAACTAGTATCAGTCCTGAAAAAAATTGAGGTTTTCAAGATGGACAGTTACTTATCTAGTTTTATTGGTGGTGTCAAACTTTCAACGAAAAAAAAGTATAGGTACTGACTAATTCTTATAATAGTATTTTTTTTTTAAATTTCATCAAGTTTATAGAACCTTGCTTTCCTATAAAATCCAAATATGTAACCAACTCCTCATTAAGTACATATTTTATTTAAAAAGTCAAAATCGCAAAACTGTTACTTAGTAACTTTTCGCTCTACGGGCACGAGATCGTCATTACGTCAATATTAATGAGATATCTAATGAAAGGTTTTACAAGTAAAATGCAAATATAATGGGCCTATACGATTTGTTCGGTGGACTGTGAAAAAGTTATGCGTGTGCGCAGCGCGTAATGACCTGCGTTCTGATTTCAAATTCAAATTGCGGGCAGAGACGTTGGTTGCTAGGTGTTGCACCTGACTTCTCCTTGGTTGATGAACCATTATATTGTTTAAAAGTTCAATGTTAGTTATTGGAAAGCCGGAAAACCAGGAAAGTGGATCGATGATAGTGTCCCCAGGGAAGTAGGTACTGACAGCACAGGTCGTCGCTAATCTAACTAAGTGACGTAACTGACTCGGAACACATTTTGCTGGGCAAGGTATTTTTCTTTTTTTTTTGTAAACTGTAGATACATCGGTCTCGATTTTTGCATTATCATTGGGGCCTTAAGGCATAGTTACAGATAAGCCGATTAGACAGATCGATTCGACTTGCAAAATGTATCAAACTACTACTAGTGATGTCGGCTATCGGCTTAGTCCAAAATGTCAGATACGTCAGTTAGTTAAATTAGCGACGAGGTGTGCGTTGAAGATTTTTCTTTAACGCACTTTCCTAAACGAGATCACAGAGGCCTCCAAAAATGTAAGTAGGTACCTATTTGTTTATAAAGTGATATTATGATCTTTCAAACCAAATATTTTTAAATCTTATCACGATTAAAAAAATATGAAAAAAAAAATACAAAAAAAAGATATAAAAATGATAAAATTAACTTAAAAATATAATATCTTAAACTAAAACTAATAAAAAACTAAAATATGGCGTCGAAAAATTCCTCCGCATCGCTGTCGACTGGTAGAGTACCCAAGAGACTGGCGGCATTGCCACGTTGTATGGCAATGCTAATCCTCTGGCCAAGGTAAAAGCCAGCCCTTGGGTCACGGGAAGTGTCAACAAGCCGTTTGGAGATTTCCTTAAACAAATTATGAGCACTCGGACCCCACGGCCCAAGGGTTTCAACCCCAAACGGCTCAAAAATATAATTACCGATAAGGTTATTATACTTCCGCCGCTTGAGGTTTTCCGCAGCCGCAGCAGCAGTGCCAGCACAGCACGCCGAGCCAGGAAGATGGGATGGCGCAAGAGTATCGACACAAGTTGCGTCCCACACTAAAGGCCTTCCCACCTTCCATGGAAATAATGACATGCCGTCCGGTCTCTTGCCATCGTCGCGTGCCAAGCCATTGGGTTCTAATACAGCTGGAACGCCGACGGTAACAAGGGCTCGTCGGATGATGTCATTGAATGAATAATGAATAAATGAATCTGAATTAGAATTTAGTCGGTTTCCAGTTTTTGATGGGCATACAGAAGAACCCACATACATTTTACTATACAATCCTTGGATAAAACATATCCTCATAATTGTTTGTCCAATTAAGAAAATGATCCTATATTAATAAAAGTAATAGTAGATTTAACTGTGAAGTCGCATAAAGAGTTCAAAGCATACATTTTATTGGACAGTGAAACAGTTCCTGGCTAGAAAGCGGTCTGGGAAGAACATGTTCCGATGGACTTAGGTTGTAGATAGTCCTACCTTAAAATATCATTAGAATAAAAGGGAATATTAGGAAGGGAATACACATGCCTGTAACTTGTACAAAATTATTATGACATACACCAATCAGAAGCTATTATGGTACCTATTAGATCTCAAAGGAGCAATAATATAAGAAGATTTTGTGGTGTCCACTTGCAATAACTGATAAGGTATAGATTTTTTTAAGTTCCAACTATTTTTAATAAACTTCCAGTCGATTTAAACAATAGTAAGTATCACAAAAACCTCTTTTAAAAATAAAATACATTAGTGCCTCTTTGTTATGTTTGTGTAGAGAATATTTAGAAAACTTGTGTCTGTTTTAAAATCTGCTGGATTAAACTTAAGGAATGCATAAATATTTTAGCGTATAGATAAAAGTGTAAATTATGTAATAATGTTAAAAAAGGAGCTATTTCTGCCAACAAACTGTTTTGCAGTTTGGCAGAGGTAATATTTATTGTAAAAGAACCTGAAATCTGAACCTGAAAAAGCCTGGAAGAGATCGCAGAAAGCCATAAGGCTGCCCATTGTATGTTTTGTATTGTTAATTTTTTTTTGGTAAGTATCTCTTTTCTGGTGTACAATAAAGTATACCTATATAAATGAATAAAAAAAATATTTCTATAAATAGACACTTTTTAACTTCATTTAATTTTTTTTTCATGTGTATTTCCGCCCTTAGAGACTTTGACTTGACTTGGCTGAAATTAAAGTTTTTAAGTGAGGAAGAATGAGTTGTGCCCGTGGTATCGGGAATATTTGAAGGGTTTTCCATTTAATAAAGACGTAATTTCAGGATTTTTGAGTTAGTCTTATTAGAATTACGAATTTTCTTCTGATTTTGTGGTCTATTGTCTATTCCACACTACTACATATGTACTATAGAACAACGGTTACCGTTTAGTGCGTGATTACATAGGTAGTTATCGAATTTAAATTGGATATTATCATGATGTATGAAGTGGATACATATTGTGTTAATTATTCACTACGATGAGTGTTAGGTGAATTATGTAGGCTTTACACGCAAAGGAATATTTAAGCATAATATGTATTTAGAATCTACTGTATTCTACGTTTTCCATAAATGGTCCTTTTTCCAGGGTGCGTTAAACTACTACTTTTTCTCATGTCGGTACGAGTTACGAAGTGAAAAGATCGTGCTTCTTCTTCTTCGCTTCGCTCTTGACAGAGCGGTCATGGTCACGATGAAGTGTGTTCAATCGCAGGAGTAGTATAGGTACTATTTTGTGTGTCTCATAATTAGTCTGTGCTAAATAAATATATTTTCTTTCTTTTCTTTCTTTCTTTCTTTTAGTAGTAGCTCGCCTCACGATCTCTCTCCATCAGGTTCTGTTAGTTGACAGTCTGGGGCATTCATGAACAGAGCCTCCAACTTTTTCGGTCCACCTCATCGGTGACCACCCGCGTGGCCTATTAGGTACCCTCTACTTTGCCCTGAACCACTAGACGTTCTATGCAGTCATTATTATTAAAATCTGCTGTTAAGTACATTTATGTTCAAATAGTTTGTCAACATGTAGGGAACAGCTGATTTTTTTTCGCGTTTTCAGGTTAGGTACCATAGTAAAAGTTGTTCATAATGACGAGTACAATGACCCTTTAAAAGACTGTCACTGTTTACACTTACACCATGTATATACCCCAACAGATGAGATAGTTCTAGATAATGTACTTAACAATTATATAGACCCCCCAAAAGATGAGATAGTTCTAGATAATGTACTTAACAATTATATAGACCCCCAACAGATGAGATAGTTCTAGATAATGTACTTAACAATTATATAGACCCCCCAACAGCTGAAAAATACCCAGATAATGTACTTAACAATTATAATATAGACTCCCAACAGATGAGATAGTTCTAGATAATGTACTTAACAATTATATAGACTCGCAACAGATGAGATAGTTCTAGATAATGTTCTTAACAATTATATAGACCCCCAACAGATGAGACAGTTCCAGATAATGTAGTTAACAATTATATAGACCCCCAACAGTTGAGATAGTTCTAGATAATGTAATATAAACTAGTATAAAGTAACCAGTAAGACAGCACCAATCAGTCTGAAAGTGTATCGCTTGTGTTTGCTAATGGCCGCGGCGGCCGATAAATATTCATCGCGGCAAAAAAGCAGCGCACGCGCGGCGATGGTCAGCGCGCTTTCTTCTCAACGATGTGGGAAGGAGATGAGGTGGTTTGTTTAGTTATAGGTTTGTGATAAGATATCTTTATACAACCAAACCAATAAAACCTAACTTGGCTAGTGAAATTTTTAGAGGGCGTTAATTGACGACACGGTTGGCGCAGTGGTTGAGCGATTGACTGCTGCGCAGCATGTCGCGGGCTCGATTCCCGCACGGAACAAATATTTGTACGACCTACAAGTATTTGTTCCGAGTCTGGGTGTTTTTCTATCTATAATATGTATGTATTTACAAAAAAAAATATGTATTTACAACCCGGTCAAATTATCTCGAGACCTGGCGTCGAAACGTCGTCCAAACGTAACAATGAAATGTTTAAAAATATACCACGAAAACAAGTCGTTTATCAGCCATCTCGTTACCTTATCACAAGCATTAGGTTGCTTAGCTTGGGACTAGATGGCGTTGTGTGAAATGTCCAAGGATATTTATTTATTTTATCAAATCAAATCATTTTATCATCAGGCAACTAGGCCACAGATACATAAAATTATATTAAACAATGATAATAATAAACTAATACATATTAAATCTAATTAAAACTATAATTAAACACGGAACGTCGGCGTCGTGTTCCGCTGCGTGGTATTTTATATGACCTCTGTTTCCCTGCAGATATAGAATGTGAATGTTCGTGTCATATACAGGCTGTCTAGAAAGGCGTGGTCAAATTTAAGGGTTTGGTTCAGACCTTCAAACTGGACCACTTTCTTTCTCCATGGGACCAACATCGTAATAATCAGCCATCCCATGCATTTGCGTCAAATTGTGTCGCGTAGGTATTAAAGTTTTCTATGGGACAGTTGATAATTTTTTGGCGATTACGATGTTGGTGCCATGGAGAAAGTTGTTCAGTTTGATACCACACCTTTCTGAATTCTTATACACCACGTACCTATACAGGGTGTAAGTGTAAATAGTGGCAATCTTTTAAGGGGTCCTTGTACTCATCATTATGAACAATTTTTACCATGGGAAAACCTGAAATCGCGTAAAAGAAATCAGCTGTTCGCAACAGTACATAATGTTCGCATAATTCGTGAAAATGTAGGAAACAGCTAATTTGTTTTACGCGATTTCAGGTTTGGTCCCATAGTAAAAGTTGTTCATAATGATAGAATAAGATATAGATAGATAGCCACGCACAATGGTCCACATGAAGGACTAAGTGCGGAAACCAAATCCTTAACATAGTACATATTATAGACATTACAGTTACATTTTCTGCTAAGAAAAAGACACCGTATCCACACATTCTCAGCTCCCACCGTACGGTTGTTGGTCGGAATGCTCCGTCTCGTCTCAGGTCACCTGTTAGAAAAACGTTGAACCAGCCACCGCGGGTGTGAGCGAGTGAAATGTACAGGCCGGGATTCTTCGACACTTCTGCTGGAAGATATAAAGTATCAATGTCGGCAGGTATATCCAGTCCAATAAGTATTCACCGGGGAAAATAGCAGTCTTGGCTTTGAAAAACAGTCGTCGCTGCATAAGGCTTTTAGATTACAAAAAAAGAACCGAAAGTACCTCTTTAGCAAATGGGTGACGTTTTTCCAATTTTTTGCTTTTTTTATCGTGATCGAAAAGACTATGTACTTGGGTCTCGCCTTTGGTCCCGGGTGTCATTCGTGGATCTTTGAAAGTCGTTACAGGTCGTCAGAAGACCGATAGTCTGACAACCAGTCTTACCAAGGGTTATCGTATTACCCAGTAAACGGGTTGTGGAGGTCAGGTAGGCAGTCGCTCCATGTAAGATACTGGTGTTCAGCTGCATCCGGTTAGACTGGAAGCCAACCCCAACATATTTGGGAAGAGGCTAGGTAGATGATGATGATGGTGGTGTTTCCATGCCCGTTTTCAGTAAATGGCGTTGGAGAGATGTTTTTTTTTTTGTAAATAGTAAGTCTCGAATAAATATTTATAAAGCACTGCTATTAGTTAAGGAATAAGCTGATGATAACTTGATGCCATAATATGCGCTTTAATCGCATTTGTATGAGTGCTGTAGTACTCGTACTAATTACGTTTCTGTCTGAAAATTAGGTACTTACATCCATGGTAAAATTAATTTCACAAAACTACTTTCAATACAGTGCAACTCTTGTTTCGTATAATAATTAAATATACAGTATCTGAAATCATTGGCCCCGTCAGCATCAGAGCTTTATTTTGCAATGTACAATATTATCGTACAAATGTGCTTTCGCGACACTCGTTTCTCGTCGCATATTGATGAGTGAAATTAGTTGCACGAGTTGCACGACATTATTTTTATCAAAAATCGCGCTTGGCACGCAAGTATTTAGATCTTTGATAGACTTTACTGACTGAAAGTGACGTCACCAGCAGTTTCATGCATGAACTCTGATCTTGACAAAACTAAGAAACCTTTGCGAGTTCTTCTGTAAAAACATTAAAGAAACATGGACAGTACTGCGATTTAAAAAGCCATTACTTACAATGAATGCTAAAGGAAACAATCATACATTTCTTGCATATAAAATGCCAACGAACCGATTATCAATGAATATTGAACCCGCATTCGTACGAAAACACCTAATCTATTCAAGTGGCTAGTCGTAAGGGTCGTGACACTGCAGACAAGGACACACATACACTTACACAAAACGATAAAAAAGGACAGAGAAACACCGATGCTCGGGTCATATGTCGACCGATATGTCGTAACCTGTTTGAATGAAACGGCAATATTAAAAAGTCGGTATGTGAGAAAAGGATAGTACTGACAATGACGAGAAGGGTTAAAAGTCAAGCAAAGTGTCGCGGCCTGTGGGAGAGGGATAGATGTATGATTTTATTGTATGTTGGTGAGGGAGAGAGTTATGAGGGTCAAAAGACGAGCGTCGGCAACCCTGACCTCTCCAGACGACTCGTGGGCCGTACTTGGGACTTACAAAAAAGGATGTGATGAATCGAATGTTTTCAGTGCCTTATTTTATTTGTTTCGCAAATGTAGTTTTTGCCATTTGTAATGTTTTTCTTTTTTTTTAATTTAAATTTATTGATTGTCATACTACTGCTGTGACTATGGTTATACTTATAATACACTCTTTACAAAATAAAATTACCTACTTTTAATATGTGGTTTTCAATCTACAAAAATTATGTTAAGAAAATAAATGAATTTATGAAATTTCCGAAACAGATGCAATAGGCTGCAAGTTATTGCGTAATTTTCAATACTGAAAGCCGCGCTGGAATTCTCTAGACAACGAGAAACGAGAGAAAGGTAGGTATGTACCCAGTTTATAAATAATTTAATGCGAATATTTTAGTACTTAGTCTATCACTTATTGCCTTCTTAAAAAAAAAAAACAACAAAAAATCCCATTCAGAAGCCGTCCCTGAAGCCATAGTGCACTAATGAATCGGGACAGTCGGCATAATTAAACAGTTGGTGACAATCGGTCGGGCGATGTTACACTAATATTTTGTTTGACATAACACGTGTGACGTCGACTCGTAACTTTGACTTCGAACTTTGAAATTCAATACGTATTGGAACGCGCCATTTTCAAAAAGTCAGTTTTCAAAATCGGAATTTGAAAACGAATGTTCGTTGCGTGATTTTGTATTCGGCAGAAAAAGCAGTTTCCACGTTTGAAAATAAGTGGTTTTTGGGTTTTGTTAAGTGCCATTGTTTTTATTGTTATTTGGTTTGTGGTAATTTTAGTTGGATTTTATGTGTAAAGATATGTTCAGACCGGAGTTTCATTTTTCAAGCAAACTGCTCGAGTTGCTTACTAGAGGTAACCAGTGTTTTTACGTTGACATAATTATTAGGTAGATGGTGTTGTAGAAAATTTTTTCAGGTTTTGCACGGTTACGGACTACCCCGACTACATTATAACATTGAAAATTAATTTAACTAGGATAAATAAAACTGAATTTTTAATCACTAAATCGCCGATGTATGATCGTAAACGAGGCAAAAGAAGTATGTAAGGATCGTAGCAGGCGGCGTTCTGTAGTTTCTGCCTACCCCAATGGGAAGAAAGCGCGAGTTTATGTATGTATGTATGTAAGTATGTAAATCATCATAAACTGACTATGTGCGCTTCTATTATGTTAAATTTTTCACCCATTGTGGAGCAAAACTGAAATTGTTAGAATATTCTAAACTAGAATTTGTTTAAATACTTATGTCTTTGTTTTTTAAATGTCGTTTTTCCTACCTAAAAATCAATAAGTACGGTCAGCAACATAAGTCGATTAACACTGCTACTTTTACACATCATGTAAATTAATACAAAATTATTTGATTATCTCCTTTTTTTCCTAAAATACCTAAGAGTCTAGTAGATCTTTAA
Source organism: Cosmia trapezina (assembly GCA_905163495.3). Lineage (NCBI taxonomy): Eukaryota > Metazoa > Arthropoda > Insecta > Lepidoptera > Noctuidae > Cosmia > Cosmia trapezina. The sequence goes on along the minus strand of LR991032.1, from coordinate 20,625,400 downwards.
ATTATTTTACTTCTTTTCCGATTTTAATTAAATATCTTGCTCAATAATTAAGATATAAAAACTGAAGTGTTCATCGACTTTTCTTGCTGACTGTACACAGACACACCCAAAGATCTATTCTGAATTAATCTTTATTATGGTTAGACACCGGCCGTCGAGAGAATGCGTACCGGACACCTGTGTGTTGTACAATTTCTAGTAGGTAACTAAATAAGGATCAAATTCGCAAAACACATATTCATTAGTATAAAACTGACAGATGTCAAGACGCATTCTCTCAATGGCCGGACTGTAAATCAATATTTATTTTCGGAAAGCAAAATACCCGCGTTTTATACTTACAAAAGTTATCGAAAAGTAAAAAATAACACTGCTTTTATTGTTTTCAGGAAACATACAACGAGACACCTTTGCCTTCACTTCAAGTAACGGTAAGTACCGCAAGCCTTACATAACAATCTGTCTGAAGTCTGAAGTAAAAAATCCTGGAGATGTTTATCGGTAAGTCGAGATCGAAAACTGAAGGTCCGCACAAAATATGTCGCCTAATCCGCCATTTGGTGACTCCTGGTATAGATTAAGGAAAACTTCAAGAAATGGGAAATAATATTTCACTTTACATTTATGGGACCAAACCTGAAATCGCGAAAAAAAAATCAGCTGTTCAGTACATTTATCTACACCAAACTCGTCAAAATGTAGGGAGCAGCTGATTTTTTTTTCGCGATTTCAGGTTTGGTCCCATAGTAAAAGTTGTTCGTATTCATGGGTAGAACACCCTGTGAAAATTTGGCAAGTGATCAAAAAATCGTCCCTTATATTGAAGTGGTTTGCACGTAGTAAGATATAAGCGGGGTTTACAGAATTGGGGCCCTCATAGGTTTTTGTCAATGTCGTACAGCCCAAAAAATATTTACTGATTAAAATAGAATATACTTGTTTTAACCCACCTCACTGCCTCAACAACATGTCGACTACACTTGTGCGGCGCGCACTGTTCGGTCTGTTCGTCGCTGCGCAGGCGCATGACACCACAATGAAACCTTTCACCCGCCGCTACCCGCTCTATACGCTGTAATCTACATCTTTTCATACGTTTCCTTGTTCGGTATAGATATGGAGCTGTTCTAGATTGTTATTACTCTAGATATCTATTTGGTAGTGTCCTTAAGTCTATTGAATTACATTGCTGGAGCTACCGGATTCTTCAAAAGTTTGGAGTGTGTCGTAACTGAATCATAATGAAGTATATTGTGTACTTTTGTCGACGTTGTGAATGCGATTATAGCTTATCAAAAATACATATACATAGTTATAGAGATACACTTAAATGTAATGCATTTAGTTACAATACAATGTCATTGTCACCTTCGTTGCATAATTTGCATTTTTCAGACGATTTGGAGGCCCCAATAAGGTACCTACTATATACAGGGTGGAATTTTGTAATGCCACCTGGAGGGAAAGTACTCTTAATACTGCAGATAGAAAATTTTACTCAAAGGAAACATTCTTTTATTTTTGAATAGAAAGCAAACTGTATTCAAAGATTTTCGAAAATTCTCTTCTCCCACACCTGGGAATCGAACCGGCTAAAATCTGAAAAAAATATACTCTGTACTTTTATTGCATCGATCGTTAGGGTCAATTATAAGGATGAAATCTCTCTAACAAACATGATAAATTAAATGAAAGAAAAACCAGGAAATCTGAAGTTACAAATTCAATGAGTCAGCAGACTCCTTTGCGACATAATCGTAGCTGCGTGTATGAGGTAATTTAAATATGTAATGTTTGATTAAAATTTGAAAATTAGATTGTCATAGTTGTTATTTGATTGTTTTTACAACTCATTTCACATTTTGTCTCACGGTGAAAATGGCTTATCAAGAACAGTTTGATTTAATGGAAGCTTATTTTTTAAATAACAAAAACGTGAATCTAGCTCTGCGGTGGTATGGAGAGAGGTATCAAGACCGACAGGCACCAACTCGGTTCGTATTGAAAAGAATGGTAGAAAATTTAAAGAATACCGGTGGTTTCAAGAAGAGATTTCCGGGTTTGGGAGAAGAGAATTTTCGAAAATCTTTGAATGCAGTTTGCTTTCTATTCAAAAATAAAGGAATGTTTCCTTTGAGTAAAATTTTCTATCTGCAGTATTAAGAGCACTTTCCCTTCAGGTGGCATTACAAAATTCCACCCTGTATACTTCCATGTCAGAATGTGATAGCGTATTTGAAGAAGAAAATCAATCTGCCTAGCCTTATCCCAACTATGTATTCAGCTGCATCCGGTTAGACTGGAAGCCGACCCCAAGGCTTCCAGTCTAACCGGATGCAGCTGAATATTACCAGTATTTTACATGGACCGACTGCCTTTCTGACCTCCACAACCCAGTAACTGGGTAGTACGATTCCCATTGCAGACTGGTTGTCAGACTTTCAGGCTTCTGACGACCCGTAACGACTGTCAAACAACCCCGAAAAGCGTAGCACAACCTGATAGATAGACCCGTGCGGCTGTTATTACTTAGCCACGAGCTCCTATCCTTCTCCCTCCTTCGATTTGAAGAAGAAGAAGAAAAATGCCGTAAATTGCAATGTAAAATTATAGTTCACGTCCACATAAGCCCTCTGTATCAATGAGCCAGTAGGATCCTCCACCATATATTATAATAACATACACTACACAAAGAAAGTATAACACAGGGGACAGTAGCCTAAATTATTTTTTTATTTTATTCTTTGAATGCGTGTTAACAAGAAGCCGTTTGGTATAATTACAGGTAATCAGTGATCGCATCTCGTTCGGGACATTGTTCAGACCGGCTACCTTTCAACCGGTCCCCAAGGCAATTTATTGGAAAACTTTTTTATATTTTATGTTGTATGGTCTGATGAGTTTGCAAGAGTATAAAAAATATCGTTAGTACTTATTAAAAGTTTTGACCTCTGCCATGATCTTTTTGGGGTTCCGTACCAAAATGGTAAAAAAGGAACCCTTATGGTGTGACTAAGTCTGTCGGTCTGTCTGTCTGTCTGTCACAGCTGGATATCTCGAGAACTACTTATGCTATCAACTTGAAATTTAGAAAAATTTTAGATGACATTTACCCAACTATTTTGCAAATAAGAAAGAAATAAAAATATTTATATTTTTTTTTGCAACGGGGACTGAAAGGGTGTCTTAAAAATTTAAAGTGGAGCTACTATGGCATGTGGGGTATCATATAAAAGAGCGCTGTTTGCACATTTTTTTTTAGGCGCATAGTTTTCGACTTTTGATGAAAAATGTAAAACCGTTCCCCCCCCCCCTTATCTCCGAAGTTTGCAAAGAGAAAAATCTGAAATTATTCTATGTGATAGAAGTTTATGTAAAGATTACAGGAAAAATAAAACGATGTCTTTAAATAGCACACTTCTTCAGAAATCGGAACGGAGCCCTAGGTGCGCGAGTCCGACTCGCTCTTGACCGGTTTTATTTCAAATTGAAACTGTTCCAATTTTCTCAGTATTCTTTGATAAATAAATGTTATTTTTTAACGTTTTTTAAAGAGATAAGTACCTTTATTCCAGGTGTAACTTAAATAACGCACAACTTCTTAAGGGGTCATTGTACTCATCATTATAATTAACTTTTACTATGGGACTAAACCTGAACTCGCGAAAAAAAAAAACAGCTGTTCCCTACATTTTATGTTCGCTCTCGTCAAAATGTAAGAAGTAGCTGATTTTTTTCGCGATTTCTGGTTTGGTCCCTTAGTAAAAGTTGTTCATAATAATGAGTACAATGACCTCTGTAAGAGGTTGTGCGTTATTTAAGTCATTCTAGTCACATTTCGTGGCTATGTCTTGACGAATTTAATTTTATATTTTATTCAATGAGACGCCCTCAAGTTACAGTTTTAGACCTTTACCTACGTTTTTTTACGTAAAAACATATCTATTATCAGTTACGTTTTACGATAGTATTTTGTTTTTAAACAGTTATGATTAAAGTACTTTACTTAAACCAAAGTAGGATCGAAAGCAGTTTATTTCATTTTATCGATTGAAATTATAACATCACCGATCCGGCACATAAAATATTTCACAACACTTATCTTCTATCGGATCTTAAAACTAAATCGGGTTTGAATTTCGAATGTTCAGTAGCGCGTAAGATACTTGAAATCTAGATAATTTCGCACAGACTCGCACATAATGCAAGATCTTACATTGAAGTTTCTCAGAACCCAGCAGTCTCCGTATTCTTGAGATCTGAACTTGGGCTCTTCTCATATTTTTTACGAGCTTAGAGGTCGCATACACTCTCAATGTCACGAATTAATTCCCCTGTGCTATCTTCATTGGTAATCTTGATGTAAAAAGTTAAAACACCCGTTTTTTGCGAGAAAGCATTGTTGTAATGTTGGATTTTTCTCAGATTTTTAACTAGCTTATCTGCTTATGTTTGAGATTATGGTTAGATAAGATATTATAGACGTTTTTTTCTAAATTTTTGGGTTTAGTTTTTTAATAGAGTGTTTTTACTTAGGCTCTAAAACAGGATATGTTACATACGTAACCCCAGTAATCCAAGACTTTTCACAGTAGGAGCGGCATACTGTCATTCCTAAATATGTTTGCGAAAATATAGATACTAATTCTGTTTATAGTGTCGATTTCAAAATGAATTTTCTTTTTAAGTTTTTTACCACGCCTTGGTTGATCCAAATAAACTCAATACATATTTTTATAACAAGTCAATATCAATATCAAACCAAATTTTATCGCGTCTCTTTTAAAATGTATATGGTAAGCCAATAAAAAAGTAAGAAATCTTTCAGCAAGCAGGCAATTAATCATATTTTCCTCTATTGGTATTCTTTCTCTTCAACATCATAAAATACTCTTAAAACATAATATTTAGCTAAAGTATACAAGTAGTTCACGACAACTAAATAATAAGAAAAATAAGACTAAAAGTTCTATCAAAATTCGTTCAGCGATTCTCGAGTTATAAACACATAAAGCGCGCTTGTATTTTATATGTAAATGTGAGATGGACTAGATATGACTATCAACCGTATTATGAAGCTATTTAGAAGCAGGAGGGACGGCAGATGCAGTGGTATTATGTCACTTTATGTGCTTTTTATTGCTGTGTAAATTTATTCTTGTATGAGAGGCCAAGTGATATGCACTGGCTAAGTAGAATTTGTTTTTTGAGTTTTTGACATAGTGCCTTCTACTAGGGTCAATTTGATTCAGAGAATTTGGAATAAAAGTAGCTGTTTGCGTACTGTTTTAGTCTTTACGGGTAGTCAGAAGCCCGAAAGTCTGACAACCAGTCTTACCAAGGGGTATCGTATTACCCAGTAGCTGGATTGTGGAGGTCAGATAGGCAGGCGCTTCTTGTTAAATACTGGTATTCAGCTGCATCCGGTTAGACTGGAAGCCGACCCCAATTTAGTGGGAAAAGGCTACTCAGATGATAATGATGTTTTGCATGCAACACCGTATTGGAAGGGTAGAAGTAGAGGTATGAAGAGGACTTTATCTGATTAGAATATCTATAACTTGCATAAATTATGGTACATGAAAGATCTTAAATATCAATAGTTTCAGATATTTTGCTTACTTTTTCCAGTATGAAAAAAACACCTTAAAATTAAATAATTTTTATTATTTTACACAATCAATGGTAATATTAAATTATTTATACTATGTACAAGTAGGTATAGAAAAAATAAAAAAGAGCTCATAGGGCATCAAAAAATTCGTCCGCATCGCTGTCAGCGGGAAAAGTGCCCAAAAGACTGGCGGCATTGCCACGAATTTTTTGATGCCCTATGAGCTCTTTTTTATTTTTTCTATACCTACTTGTACATAGTATAAATAATTTAAAATTAAATTATAACCAAAAATCACAACTACTGAGATCATGTCGTCGCTAATCTAACTAAATAACGTATCTGACATTTTGAACTAAGCCGACCTAACTATAGTACTTGTAGTTTGATACATTTTCCAAGTCGACTCGATCTGTCTAATCGGCGTATCTGTACCTATGCCTTACCGTTCCGAAATTTTGACCGATGTATCTACATTTTACAAAAAAAAAAGAAAAATTGCTTGCCCTGTAAAATATGCTTCGAATCAGTTACGTCATTTAGTTAGATTAGCGACGATGTGTGATCAAAAAATGCTTTTAGAAATTACTAGTGAGATCATATTATGTATTGGTGTTAATTTAAATACCTTATGTACCTATGATAAAATTATTATTTTGAACTGTTGCTCTATGGATTTGCTGATTGCCTTTATGTGATAAGTTTTTCTTGTGACAATACTTTTCTTATCTCTTTTGAAATCCATTGTTTTTAACAGTTAACAGTGTATGTATAGGTTTATGAGGCAGATCTTAGAAAAAGTCAAAAGAGTAATAAGTAGATATAGCTTTTCTGGCCACGGTTTTGAAATACTTACGCATATTTTCCACTATGGTAGGGCTCGTGATTTTCATTGTCTGATTTTCTTGTTTAATTTATTGGTCTAAAGAGTCCCCGAAACGATCAATTGCATTTCGTCGCTAATCGAACTAAGTGACGTAACTGATTCGAAAAAAAATTTACAGGGCAAGCTATTTTTCGTTTTGTTTTGTAAACTGTAGATATATCGGTTTCGATTTTTGCATTATCATGGGGATCGATTCGACTTGGAAAATGTATCAAATTACTATAGTTAGGTCGGCTATCGGCTTAGTCCAAAATGTCAGATACGTCAGTTAGTTAAATTAGCGACGAATTGTCAATTTTCACGTGATTGATATTGATACACCTGATGCGCAAAATGATCGTCTACCAAATGCAGTTGAAGCGATTGACAATATTACTACAATTGCAATTGATTGTTTCGGGGAACCCTTTATAAGTGATAGTGTAGTGCAGTGATAGTGTTGTTTGTCACGAAATGTTGTTCGATGTGACTGATGAAATTGTGGCACTAAGGCAAAAGCGCCAGGGTAAACGTAAGAAATTCAAAATTTCAAAAAAAAATCAAATTGCAAAAATCGTTGATCTAAATATGATTCGCGGCTGTATCAAATCAAAGTAGTTAATAAGTGTCATGAAAAGATATAAACTAACAGGCAGACCTTTAAAAGTTCACATGTGAACATCTCGTACTAAATGGTCATTGGTCAGTTCCATATATGTCCATTTATTATTTTTCAGGGAGCAACTGAATCCAATTTCCTGCATTCACACCGATACAATTCCAATAGTATCAGCAGGCTCCATCTTCAGGGCAGAACTATTTACGCGTTTCTCACACCATTGACGCGATGAATCGCTCCCATTAGCGGCCGAGAACATGCTACAAGAAAACTATAAGGTTAACTATGCCCAAAAGTAGTAGTAGATATGCCATACAATTTGTATGGAACGACCTGCAGGCCGCAGTTACTAGCTCCCAGATCGAGATAACGCGACCGCTGCCGCAGCTCGACTGGCGCGATTTTATCTCAACCAGCAATATATACCCTGCGTTGGACTGTACAGCGCATGCGCCGGCGATTGATGGACCAATAAGAACAATGCGAATTAGGGAATTATACGATAGTGCGCATGAGTGTTTAGAGGTCTTATTTCACGATGACAGATCTGATAATATTCTGGTTTCAAATTGATATCCGTGCTAGGTGGGAATGATCTGCGAATGCTCTGTCACCCTTTTATGGAACTAGATTTTACGACGTCCGGACTTCTGTGGTGTTCGCAGTTCAAACAATTCAGAGATCGTAAGGTATCGCACTTTATTTAAAACGGTACCGTGCGAGCCTTTTAACGCCTAATTTTTAATCGATTTTGGAAGGCATTACTTACTCACATTTATTAAACAGGAAATGAGAAAACCGTTAATTGGATCGAACTTTTAAAGCCTTGAAAAGGTAGCACCGGGTTACATCACGTTATATATTTTGACATACCCCACTTGTCACGATAAAGATATTTCACAACAGACCCGTCAAATTATCGTTATAATCGATCCCTACTTCGGTCGTGATCTCATTTCCCTGCATTCGACGGTTGCTGCGACCTGTACTCGGAGTTTAATTTTAGCTATAAATCATGGTCGGCCTTTCCCCGAAGTTGCGCGGAGGCGGCCGATCGCCCCCGACCGGTTCAACTCCCGCGCAGCCTCATTTAAACTGTAGCACATTCCTTCGCTTGTCGCGTATCTGTAGTCAGGCGCGATAAATTGTTATAATTAATTGTTTATAGGTTATGAGAGTGTAGTAAGGTTGGAGCCGTTGACTGCACCGCTGTGAGGAAATGAAAGGTGAATGACTAGAATGTACGTAAAGTACAAGTGCTGTAATTATGTTTAATTAAATTATGAGACTAAAGTGGAAAACAGATCTTTGGACACGGAAGGACGGAGGTTCGTTAGTATAATGAAAGAAGGAAATGGTTAACTAATAACATCTAAAATCTTTATTGATGAAGTATTAGAACTAAGACAGTAATTATGGTTTGAAAAGTTAATTAAAACAATGAGATTGGCAATCTGTATTTATGGCACTTGGAACCGTGATTTATGTTGATGTATTGTGGAAGTATATTACAGAGCTCAGCGTGAAAGTCTTGTTTTTTCTACATTTTTGTTCTTTCTACATGAATTTGAATGACAAGAAGAACGTGAGATTAGAGAGAGCATGCGTGAGAGATTAGAGAGAGCATGCATGAGAGAAAAATTTTTATGCAACAATAGCACCAAAATTAAACATAGTAGAGCATTGCTCGAAGTACCAAGCTGTAGAGATATTTAATAAGTTGCCTTCTGAGCTTAACATCCTGATTTATTATTAACACTCACTGGTTTATAACAAAATTAAAGGCCTTTTTAATAGAAACATGTCTGTTTATTACATCGGAACTAACGTCACACAATAATTAATGATTTACACACAAAAAAGTTTTGACATTATTTTAAAATCTGTTTATTATTTTTTAGTATCTAATTTACCTTACTTGGAATGTTAATTAATAATTCATAGTTCTTTGTTGTATGTAAATTGCATGTGTATATATTCAACACAATATAAAAATTGTTTTTCAATACACTTACTCGAAAACTGGTTCATATCGCACTACGATTAGGTTCACAATGTATTTCACACGCATGCGATTTTTCATTTTCCCGCACGTGTGCGGGAATGAAAATTGCCACAGATAACTTATACCTATACTTAGTCCAAATTGGTTCAATGCCTCTATTCACAAATTCGGAGGTGAATGTTTTTTTTTAATCTCGGCAAAGAGGTATGCGTCCTTATGGCGTTAATATTTTTTGAATATTTAAATAATGTTTATAAATAGAATATCATCAAAAACTATGATTATTACAATAAAAAAACGTTTATGAACAAATTAACATTTATTTGTGTTCTAAACTCGAAAATATTAGAATTTTCTATTTTTCATATTAGGCTGTTTATCGGCTTTATACCTTTGCTTCTCCTTCAACCTGGCCAAAAAAAAGCGCGAAAAAAAAAGAAAATTTAAATCATAGTTTCCTAATAATTCATGACAAAAATATTTTCCGTTATTTTATTTTATTTCTTTAAAAGTGTATTGAAAAACGTCGTTTGATACTCGTGGACATTTGTTATTGCAGTTCTCGGATCAAAAACAACCTCGCCTACGGCTCGGTTGTTAATTCCGCCTCAAATGCAATAACAAACGTTCTCCTCTTGTATCAAAATGTACTATTATGAGTAAATTAAATTAATGAATGTTTAAGACTCGCAAAGTAAGGTCAAGACTACACATACGAGACGCGTAAGTGCAGATCCTCTTTTATCTCAGCCGGTCGCAGGCGCAGCGGTCGCCCTGTCATATTTTATATGTTTTTATCAATAAATATCGCTGCAAGTAATTACATTTTTGTGCAATAACAATAATTATGCATGTACCGTTAACGTTTGGACTATAGCCTTTTAAGATTTGAGAGCAGATCATAATAACGTAAGTCTGCAAGTAATGGTGTGAGTGATGCAGATAAGTTATTTATAAGTTTTATCTTCAAGATGGTTATCCTTTATGATGTCAGCAGAGCTTTAAGTGTTGTGTTAGAAAGGCGGATACTTTTATGAACTAGGATAGATGGAGGTGATAATTGACCAACGGGCTTATGCCGTCGACTTGCGGTCCGGAGGTCGGGAACTCGGGAGATCAATTCATAGTCTTGTCTAGGAATTTGTGCAGAGTGGAAATTATAGACTGCTTAGATGTCAGAGGTATAGAAAGAAAGAAATTAAGTTTATTTGTCACAGAAACACACGCATACAAAAAGATAATTGGCTCGAGTAATACAGTAACAGAAAAATAAAACAAAATAGATCTACTTCTTATAATTACGAGCACAAAACAGAAATAGTCGGCAGCTGCTGGCAAGTCATGACTGTGCCAAGGAGCTTTCTCTCTCTCTGCATGATGCTGTGATATGGGGGTCCCACAGGCAGTGCTGATTTTCAGTGGTCACCCGAAAAAGACGTAATTAATGAATGTAAGTTTAATGAATTGTACATAAACAAAATATAGGTAACAAAATAAAAACAAATTGGCAGTCATGGGGACTGCCGACAGAAGTGATAACTTAAAACTTTTGAACAACTGTGTTAGTTTTTTTTATTTTAATTATAATATGATTAAGTAAAATTTCATACTTAATTTGTAAATTTAATAAAAATTCAAACAAACTAAATAATAAAATAATAGGTAACCAAAAATAGGATCACTTTATGCAAAAGACTTATTCATGAAGCTATTTAAAAAGTCGTTGACCAATACCTTTTTTTTGTTCATCGTCTGTCTATTGTTCTACAAAAAAACGCACGGCCATTTATAAAAATGTCTTCATTGATTTTGACATGTAAAAATATAATAACAACGTTCATGTGTTGTAATAAGACTTAATTTTGAACATTCGGCAAAGATGCAATTACTTATAGTTTTTAAAACTTCGCATAGCATGCCGTGGTGTCGGTAACGCGAACCCGTAAGATTTCCCCCATACCAAAAATCTTTTTAAAAAGTTTTGATGTAAAATCGCTCAATGCGCCTAAAGAAGTCTTCAATTCAATAAACTGTAAGTAGGTACTTAGAATATAATGCAACTATACAACTAATTATGTAAATAAATAAATATCATACCTACAAATTTATCCGCAGGCAAGTAGTTCTTAGAATACATATTCCTTCCTTTTATCGAGTTGAATTCAAAGCTTTTGACTGAGAATATTTACTACTAGATGTCGGAAAATATCCCGAGGGAACGTACTACCGGGAATTCCTTCCTTATTCCTTGTCTACATTATAAAGGGAACCTCTGTGCAAAATTTCAGCTTTTTAGGTCCAAGGGTTTGGCCTGGGCGTTGATGAGCCAGTCAGTCAGTCAGTCAGGACTTCTCTTTTTATTTATATAGATAGATAGATTTACTCGTCACCTAACCTGGGAATTAAACCTCTTTGTAGAAAACCATAACTGCTTTGCATAACCTAGTAGCCTAAAAAGTCACAACCATTTTCGTAAACATACCACAATTCTTGCTACTGTTTCATGCTTGTACCCACAAAACGGGTCGAATCGACTTCACTTAAATACACTACATATATGTATTAATTATCCAAAAAGGTATCACATGAACTTATCAATTACATTCGATGTGGTTAATTAAGGCTGGAATCCTGCTCTGAATATGTCCACGTTACTTAAAGAATAACTGTATTTATGTATGTAGTGTGTGTAGCTTCGGAAGAATTACGAATGCGTTTTTGAAAATGTAGCAGTTTTGTAACATAAAGTTTTAAAGGTAATGATAATGTCTGTAGGTTTGAGAGTTTATTTATTCAAGGATTACTCGTACGCACGGCTACAGATCAAGCTATATTTTCCATTATAAGCTGATCTCGCATTGTTTAGGAGCGAGCAGTGTAAACTCATAGACTTATAAAAAAAGATGGACTCCGCACCACGCATATCGAAAGTGAAGCACCCTACCGATCTATGTGTGCGTGATTTGAGTACCTGCAAAGACGCCGCCGTCGCTCGTGTAACGTAATGGCGGCCGGTAGACTTACTATGGTGTGAATGTGTGCGTGCTGGCTTGTAGACATTAGCGCACTGACTTACTATGGGTGCTTCAGTTATTGTTAAAGGAGACGGCGTCCGCCTTTTTTTTTAGGTCCATGTGTAAACTGGAAATGTATAGCTTGATGTGTAGCCGTGTGTATCAATGAGACACATTACATTATTTTTTACAATAATTAAACTTTTATAATAAATACGTTGATACAAGTTTAGTTAAAAATGATTCGAAGATTTACTTATTTGATTAGGTAGGTATTAAACCAGATAGATAACAAATGTAATGAAAGTTTTGTGTTTCATATTTCGTCTACGTGTAAAAAATGTGTGCCAAAAAAATCTGAGATGAAAAATGAAAATGGAAAATCGATTTTCAAATACGAGACTTCCCGGTTTAGCATATTTTAAAATGTATTTCTAATAATAATATAGTATTTATTTATTACACTATAGGGAAAACAAACATTAGGCAGGTACATTAAGCATAGTTAGTGGTATCTCATATTAACCAATATTAGAACGGGTAATAGGTACTCGCACACAGATAGTCATGGTAAAGAAATTAAGTAAACCCTAAAGCGGTTTTCAGACTACGCTATAATATAATAGCATATAGTATATAGCTCATAGCACAACAGTATCGCGCACCATACATTGTCAATAATATATAGTACAGTACAGTGTGAACGTGTCCATAACAATGTATGGTGCGCGATATTGTTGTGCTGTGAGCTATATACTATATGCTTTTATATTATAGCGTAGTCTGAAAGCCACTTAACAGTTCTGACTTCTGCGGCTATCTAAAAGTCTCAAGATGCGTCGTACTAGGCTACCGCAGCTTCCGATGCTACCCGAGATGACATGAACACGTGGGCGTACGCTCGCTTTACGCCCTTTACGCCTTCCAATCGAGTTGACAATCGATTGTATCGTAATCGATTAAACCGATGATACATAGTAGTTATAGATTGTATCAAACCACAGGGACTTAGTTACTCGGTTACTAACTGTTTGCGAACGTAGTCGTTAAAACATTTATTTCAGCTACAGTATGGTACAGTCAGCCACAAAAAACGATTAACACTTGTGTTTTCTAAATCTTAATTATTGAGAAAAATACTTCATTGAAATCGGAAAAGATGTAAATTTTAAAGAAAATTAACTCTTATCTTATAAATGAAATGCTAAAAAGCAGGTTATCGTATCATTTTGTGTCAATTGAGATGATGTTAAAAAGCAGCAGTGTTAACCGACTTCTGTTGCTGACCGTACAATCAACAACAAACGTTGATATTTTTTTTCAGTTTTCCTGATGGTTTTTTAGTATCGGTCGATATTTTACTACGTTTTTTTTTTTACAAAATAATAATGTTTTATTAGACAATCCATTTTTCACCGACATCAAAAAAAGGAGGAGGTTCTCAATTCAACTGTATTTTTTTGTATGTTTGTCACGCGATTACTCCGCCAATTATGATTTGATTTTGATCATTCTTTTTTTGTTTGGTAGGTCATACTTCAGACGGCGTACTTTGCTCGGGTAGGTTTTGAGTTAGCTTCGATAATACGTATTAAATCCACTTTGTGTATCTTGATGATGATCTAATAGTTCCTGTCACTGTTGTTTGCATAGCAATTAGTGGTATACGAATAGGTGTGGGGTAGGTACTAGTAGCATAACTAAAAAGTGAAAAATAGAAAACTTTTTTTACAAAAAAAAAAAAAAAACAAAAATAGCATTACAATGTGAAAGATAACTTAAATTTTGGAAGTCAGTGGTAAGAAACTAAAACACAGATTCAAACACACCGACTTCCGAAATTAAAGTTATTTTTCACTTTGTAGTGGTTTTATTGTCGGTTGTATTTGTAAAAATTTAAACAACCATCGTTCACTTGTAAGTTGTTATCGATATCACCAATGCCTAAAGCTCGATAGTCGATAACTCGGTAGCAGATAGATCTTCCCAGTCTGTATCACCCATAATCACCCCTTTAGCGTCGACAATCACATAATTCACCCATCCGTTCAGACCCAACAAAACATAAATACGAAGGTGTGAAAGGGTCTACAATGTAAAGATATAAACACACAGTATTATATATTTCCCGTACATATTAAATAATATCTTTCTGCTGAAACAATGGGATTTATACACGGCCGCGCGCGGGGTCAGCTTACCTGTCGGCTGCCTTGTGTCCCGTACACACGGAATATCTGGACCAGAGATGCTCAACAATATAAAAGCCTAATAAATAATAAAATAATAAATAAATAATATAACCATATAATAATATAATATAATAAATAATTTAATCTAGTATAATATAGAAGCCTTATGTTTTGTCAAGTCGTAAAAATAATAGGTCGCTAGTAATAAATAATTGTAAGTCTTTCTCTGTAATCTTTATCAGCTATTATATATAACTACACTGTTGTATTAGGTAAGCCTGTGATGATAGTTGTATATATGTTTTAAATAAATAAATAAATAATAATAATAACATTTATCGGAGAACGCATAACCGATGCGTGACAACCAGCCACCCAACCACATATAAATAAGGATGGTATTTAAAAGTACTTCAATTTATTCCCATTTCATTTACCTAATTTTGCCTGTGTTCCACCAAATATACTGAATGTGCACCAAAATATGTTCATTAAAATATGTCATAACGAGCATCTATTGGATATGGCGCTCGGCGGCCGCTGCCGCGGCACCGCTCGCTTCGCTCGCTCGCCGTCGCGCGTTAAGGGTCACTGTTCTAACCTAACCTAACCTAACCCAAATGATTCTAACCCAAATGATTCACCAATGTGAAGTTTCGGACGCGCGGGTGTTTTGTGTAACATTCAGGAATATTTGGTGCACGATCAGTATTTTGATGTACGGATAATATTTTTGGTGAACACAAAAATATTATCCTATAAATAATACCAGCCTATTATTGTATCACCAGGGCAAAGGCCTCTTCTTATACAAGGTACGAGCATTCATCACCACGGTTGCTCAAGACGGGTTGGCGATTACCATGATGCTAGAGACACTTTGTGTGTTGTGTATTATCTCTCACCACACAAACAACCTAGTGAAACTAAACTCACTAAACTACACGTGATTTAGTTGTGAACTAGTGTGTGTGTGTGTGTGTGTGTTGTGAGATAATTATGTATGGGAGTTACATCTGCCAACAAACTGCTGTACAGTTTGGCACAAGTAAAACTTTTGTAATAAGATTGTCACCACAAATAAATGCTTTTTCATGTTTTTTTAATACGTAAAAGTTAAAGTACCTAAAATTTGGTGTACAGACTCGCGAGCGCACTTTTACCAATAGTTTACTTCTCTGTTTTATTAAGCCCACGAAGAAGATAATTAAGAAATAACTAAATATACTGAGAGGTTTAAGGGCTAACAGCAACTACTCGATAACGTAATGACAGGATCTTGAATTTTTCGATCAATGATGAAAGAAAGAAAGAACCACCTTTTTTTGCGGCAAACATGACGCAAAAAAACAAACACAAAAATAACAAGTTGGGGAAAAATATGCGTTACTTCCATGCAAAAATTTACGTGATCAACATAAATTATTATAAAACAATGATGCAGCACTGTTCCAAAATGCATGGACCAAACAAGAATATGCCACAATCGTTTCACAGAAAAATTCTTTTAAATAGTTACAAGAACTCCGATAAGATATTGAAGGTTGAGCAACGCTTATTACTAACAATGTACGATATTCGGTTACCTTACAATGGTTTCTAAGATTTCGACCTCTGGATGCACGATTTCAGGAAGCCTATGATATGGGAATGAGATGAATCAATTTATATTGTTTGCAGGGCTGTGTGTAAAAGGAATACCTTTAGTAGAGATAGTAGAAAGAAGAGGGTCTTTACTTTTTATCATGATACGGATTAGGTCGATGATTTATCTCATGGAATAAGGTATTTTACGCTTATGTTAAAGGCACACCGAGCTTTTGCCTTGGTTTCTGTCTTTCTTTACGTGTAAAGAATAAAGAAAATAACAAACCACACTTTTGCACTTTTTCAATGTTTTTCGTTGTTATTTTCATCGTATTGCTCTTAGATAAAAAACTATCGTATATAAACGCTCCCGTCATTTATAAACTTTATTTTAGTAAATTAATCATAATATCAAATTACTTATTTATAGAAAAAAGTCGCGAAATAGACACTGACTTACCTATATATTATGGAAATAGAGGAAAAAGTGACTCGAAAAGAAGTAACTTTGCGAATTTAATTCCATCGAGTCAATAACTTTAACAAATCCTGTTTCCATCGTGTTTCAAAGTGGTCACTTTTGTGAGGCTAAGACCGCACCAGGACGTCAACGAGAAACGAGATTATTCGGCCATAGTAAACGTACTGTCGCTACTTCGGCGCCGTCATTTTTCTCGTTGACGTCCCGTTCCCGATGCGATGGACAAAGATTGATTATCACCTTTCGCCACCTTATTATTGTACTTATCTCTACAAAATCAAAACCTTTACAACAGGAGCACAGTTCTTTGTGGGATGAAATAGGAGTCGTAGAACTTTTCCGCAAGAATGAAGAGTTGCACAATAGAAAGAAAATTCCTAAAGTAAAGTAAAGAAAAGTAAAGTAAACATTCATTTACACAGATTGTAGGTTTCAGAAGATGAGATACTCAGTAGGTGGCTTAACCACCAAATACATACCGGATGACTTTTTTTACCGTCTCGAAAAAAATTGGGTACATTAGGTGAACGGAGTAGAAGCCTATGGCAACCTACCTTTTTTTTTCTTTTTTCAAAAAAAAAAATTAAAAATATCTAAAATTCTAATCATATGCAGGCTGTATATGATTTGAATTTCGATATTTTTAAACGATTTATTTATTTTTTTTAAAAAATTCTGTTTTTATGGTACAAAAATGAAAAGTTTACATCGAATTTGTAGTATTTATTGGTACTTTGATATTTTTTTCTGTCTGAGCTATTAAAAAAAAAAAACTAGGTATGCTTCTACTCTGTTCACTTAATAAACTCAATTTTTTTCGAGACGATTAAAAAAGTCATCCAGTATAGAGTAAACCGCTGAAGAGGCGAGTTTCCAGCCATTAATCATGTACTAATTTGCAGTTTTCATTTACAAAACACATATATTATTCATGTGTTTACGATATAATTACAAGTGTATATTTTATGGGCATCAGTTAGTATTTAAAACGCTAACGAAGTAGTAAAATAACTTCAGGTTCAACTCTTCCTATGATCTATGTAAATAATGATTTGTTTAAATACGGTGTAAATAAATAACAACTTTATTAATACTTACGTCTATATAAACATCAACAAATAATTAATGTTCAAACACTTTAGTATTTGAAGGTGAGGGAATCAATTATGTTTTGTAGGTACTTACTGTTTCCAGAAATGTAAGTTATTAATTATTATGTACCTAATTCTAATAAGCTTTGTTGTATAAATTCAATTTTATTGGATTAGTTACTTGATTTCCTAAATGAAATGAACTTATTTTGACAAATAGACTAACTGCGAAAATTAAAAAAAAACCAATAGTCAGCCATGGGGGCTGCTGGCAGCGTGACTTGACGCGAATTCATAAGATTTTCCCTTACCAAAATCACTCAACACGGCTAAAAAGTTTCCACATCAAAAACTTAACAGCGTGACGCGAACTCAAAAGATTTTCTAAATTAAAGTTATTTTTCACTTTGTAGTGTTGTTTTTGAAAGTCGGTTGTATTTTTTTGTAAAAAAGTTTTTATTTTTCACTTTTTAGTTGTGGTACCTACCTCACACAAATTCTAATAAGTACCACTACCTACAAAAGAAATTAGAACATCATGCACATAAAAAGTGGGGAAAAAATACGTATTATTGAAGCTAACTCAAAAACTACATAGGCAATGAAATGATAATAAACTTTAGGGTGGTACCATATAAAATTTATTAACATTGCATAAGCAGTTTTTGAGTTAGCTTTGAACCCTCTCAAACAAAACAAAAAAATTCAAATCGGACTACTCTGTAAAAAGTTATGCGTGGTCATACATAAAAAAAAAGTCGACTTGAGAACCTCCTCCTTTTTTTTCCGTCGGTTTAAAAAAAACTCGCAATTCCTGACTAAACCAAGGCCTACATAATAAAGGGCTATAAGATAACGGTAACAGGCAGTGGGACAAGCAATAACTCGGAGGTCTGCCCACGCGGGGCGCGGTGCGGGCGAAGCGCTATAATATCTGCATGTCGGCTCGCCTGTCACTTGCTCGGATACACTCGGTGATAGTGCACTTCAGGTGGGTATTAGGATCAAGTTTAATTTTCTTGGGTGCGTGAGTCCAGCCGAAGACAAACCCACCAAAGCAAGATGCGACTTAAAGGGTTTAGGTGACCTAAAGGATCAGGGGGTTTAATTCCCCCTGATTCTTTTACTCCACTATCAGAGAGCCTTCAAGGAAATCCTATGCAATGCGAGATCAGCTTATACTGGAAATGTATAGCTTGATCTGTAGCCGTGGTACTGAACTAACTATAATGCAGGTGTTATGTTTTTATTTTTTTTCAAATTACCATTATTTTCACCGTAAAAAGCAATTACCTAAACTATTGGCGCCCAGCACCGCACTCAGTCTCGCTTTCACTCAGTCCGCGAGCAGTATCGTGCGAGCGAGATAAAAAACTGAGGTAGTATGGGCTCAGTGTCATCTCATAAACCGTAAATAATTTTGACAAATAAAAAAAATGTGATATTTTCAAGTCCTTTTCGCATACAGTGATGGAACTCAAAACATAATTAAACATAGAATAAATTTTATTTGGGAAATTCGACTCTAAAAAATGGAAAAATAAATTGAATTTTATAAATACTAAAAAACACGCTTTGATACCCCACGCTCTTTTTAACAATGACATTAATTTTCTCGTTAATCACTTTATTCTTATAATGAACAATTTATTTTTTACTTTTTAGTTCAGTTTAAAGGTTATAGCGTGTTTTTTTTTAGTTTTTTTTTAAACTATATTTTTTGTTCAAAGGGGTTAAGTTAACTTTTAGTTACACTGTAGTTCACTAGCAAGCTCTCCATAAAAATGAGTAGCACCAACATAATATTCATAACAGTAAACATGAAGTTATCGTTTCCGTGGCGAGTGGAAAGCTAAACTATAGTGTTTGGTTTCCACCTCGCCCATTTTAATAGTTTCAATCAGGGTAAGTGTCGGACGGGGCAGCCGCGATTGGGCGGGGCCGTGCCACCGACAGCTGTATGGCAACAAGAAAGTACTGGCAACGTCTTGCAGTTTGAAAATATGCAGATATTTACCATTTTTTGTAGAATTTGCAGATTTACTGGCCCTGCTTCGTATGTACGAAGCAGGGCCAGTAAATCTGCAAATTGTGACATTGGCAAAACATTGAGATTTCTGTGCTATAAATAAGTTAAATACATATTAGTATGTTATACACATAAACCTTTCAGAATAAATTCTCTAAATGAAAGTGAAAACCGCATCAAAATCCGTTGCGTATTTTAGAAAAACAATGCGTACACTTTAATTTATATCAATATGTTTAGATGATAATATATATTTTTACTTTGTCTCTGGTTGACTATACCTATTTTAATAAAAATGTAATGCTGTCGTATCACTTCAGAACGGCTGGACCGATTTGGCTAATTTTTGTTTTAAAATGTTCGTAATAGTCTGAATCAGTTCTTACGCAAAGAAAAAATTGAAAAGTTGCAGGGTAAATTGAAAATTCGGGAAAACTGAAAATGCATTTTCTATTGATTTTTTTAATGAATTAGGTAAGTATTGAAAAGACAATGCCAGCGGACGGGCCCCTCTTTGTGACGCCGTGTCAAGACTATTTATTTATCAAAAATTATGTCGTATTTTTTCACGTTTTGTTGTTTTTTATCAACATTTCTTTTACCCGGGCATTGTAAAACATAATTAATATTTGTTTTATTGAATTTATATTAGTTCCGCCATTAAAACTTAACCTGAATGTTGCCCGACGACAGACTAAAATTAAATAATTGTAATCGATTGAAAATATCGATATTTTACTAATCCACCGACTAAAAGACAATAGCTTTTCTGCCGTCGTAATCTAGCTAACACTCTCATGTAACTGATTGTATTCTAATCAAATACTTGTTAAGGATTGAAGATGACGATACTTTTATTACACACACATGGACTCGAAACCAACGAATATGTTACATGTATACGATTATGTTGTTTTTCAAGTGCTATTAAACCCAAATACTGTAATTATACTTATTTTAATCCATACTAATATTATAAATTCGAAAGTAACTCTGTCTGTCTGTCTGTCTGTCTGTCTGTCTGTCTGTCTGTCTGTCTGTCTGTCTGTCTGTCTGTTACCTTTTCACGCCTAAACCACTGAACGGATTTCGATAAAATTTGGCAAGGCTATAGATGGTATCCTGGGGACGGACATAGGCTACTTTTTTTTTTCAAAACTAATCCTACAGGGGTGATATAGGGGATGAAAGTTTGTATGGGAAACTCAGTATTTCTTAAGTTAGGGATGTGAAAATTAAAATGTATGCTTTTGATAGGAAATAAAGAAATATGCGGTTCAGCGTTTTTGAAAAATCATCCCCTAAGGGGGTAAAATAGGGGTTGATTTTAAAATTTACAAAACTGCATGGATTTCGATAAAATTTGGCAAGGCTTTATAAAGCATCCAGGGGAAGGCCATAGGATACTATTTTGTTCAAAAATAATACTACAGGGGGTGATATAGGGGATGAAAGTTTGTAAGGGAAACCCAGTATTTCTTAAGTTAGGGATAACAAATTTATGCTATTGGTAGGAAATGAAGAAATATGCGGTTCAGCGTTTTTGAAAAATCATCCCCTAAGGGGGTAAAATAGGGGTTGATTTTAAAATTTACAAAACTGCACGGATTTCGACAAAATTTGGCAAGGCTTTATATAGCATCCTGGGGAAGGACACAGGCTACTTTTGGTCTTAAAGAATAATCCTACAGGGGGTGATATAGGGGATGAAAGTTTGTATGGGAAACTCAGTATTTCTTAAGCTAGGGATGTGAAAATTAAAATGTATGCTTTTGATAGGAAATAAAGAAATATGCGGTTTCACGTTTTTGAAAAATCATCCCCTAAGGGGGTAAAATCGGGGTTGATTTTAAAATTTACAAAACTGCACGGATTTCGACAAAATTTGGCAAGGCTTTATATAGCATCCTGGGAAAGGACATAGGATACTTTCAAAAACAATACTACAGGGGGTGATATAGGGGATGAAAGTTTGTAAGGTAACCCAGTATTTCTTAAGTTAGGGATAAAAAATTTATGCTATTGGTAGGAAATTAAGAAATATGCGATTCAGCATTTTTGAAAAATCATCCCCTAAGGGGTAAAATAGGGGTTGATTTTAAAATTTACAAAACTGCACGGTTTTCGATAAAATTTGGCAAGGCTTTATATAACATCTTGGGGAAGGACACAGGCTACTTTTGGTCTTAAAAAATAATCTTACAGGGGGTAATATAGGGGATGAAAGTTTGTATGGGAAACTCAGTAGTTCTTAAGTTAGGGATGTGAAAATTAAAATGTATGCTTTTGATAGGAAATAAAGAAATATGCGGTTCAGCGTTTTTGAAAAATCATCCCCTAAGGGGGTAAAATAGGGGTTGATTTTAAAATTTACAAAACTACAAGAATTTCGACAAAATTTGGCAAGGCTTTATATAGCATCCTGGGAAAGGACATAGGATACTTTCAAAAACAATACTACAGGGGGTGATATAGGGGATGAAAGTTTGTAAGGAAACCCAGTATTTCTTAAGTTAGGGATAAAAAATTTATGTTATTGGTAGGAAATAAAGAAATATGCGGTTCAGCGTTTTTGAAAAATCATCCCCTAAGGGGGTAAAATAGGGGTTGATTTTAAAATTTACAAAACTACAAGAATTTCGACAAAATTTGGCAAGGCTTTATATAGCATCCTGGGAAAGGACATAGGATACTTTCAAAAACAATACTACAGGGGGTGATATAGGGGATGAAAGTTTGTAAGGAAACCCAGTATTTCTTAAGTTAGGGATAAAAAATTTATGGTATTGGTAGGAAATTAAGAAATATGCGGTTCAGCGTTTTTTAAAAATCATCCCCTAAGTGGGTAAAATAGGGGTTGATTTTAAAATTTACAAAACTGCACGGATTTCGATAAAATTTGGCAAGGCTATAGATAGCATCCTGGGAAAGGACATGGGCTACTTTTTGTCTTAAAACATAATCCTACAAGGGGTGATAAAAGGGATGAAAGTTTTTATGGGAAACCCAGCATTTCTTAAGTTAGGGATATGCCCTATGTTTTCCACATGAACGTTCCCATGGGATATTTTCCGACATCCACGCGGGCGAAGCCGCGGGCAAAAGCTAGTATACAATATTTTATCATTGTACTGACTCTATATAAATAAATCACCCATTCGATTTAGCAAATCGATTACCAAAATAAATAAACCTGGTTACACTGGCACCACGCATAATGTCAAACTGTCATAGATTTCTGTCAAATCAATGGGCATTGCTGGCTGTCAATGCTGTCATACTGTTTGTTTTGAGTCGATTTCAATTGATTCCTCCGTATTTAGGTACTTATAATTCTATCCGAAATATTCCTTGCTCATGGACATCTAAGCATAATTATGTTTTGCATGTGGAGTATCAATTAACACAAGTACACAACTAATAAAGTAAGTGTTTTCATTGGGATCAAGTTTGTCATGCTTATTGGGAGGCTGTTACCAGAAATGTTTAGAGACAAGCAGTTGGTGATATTAACAGATCACCCTGGAGTGTAGAAATAAAAAAACGGAGGATTTGACCTTAATATTAGGTCCAAACAACAATCTGGTTGAGGCCAGAATCAAATCACGACATGTGAGCAGCAGGACTTAGTGTACATAATTATTGATAAGTGAGAAATATAGGGCAAGGCCTATAAAGAACATCATTGCTTATTATTGCAGTTTCGTGGAAAAGCGTTCAGTAAGGTACCTACTTATGCTGCGTTCATACCATGACTATGTTTATATGATATGAGAATGAAGCTGGTGACGTTTTTTCTAAGAGCGATAAAATGTTTTTACTATTTATTGTTATTTTATTTTTTAAAGTAAACCTTCCTATAGAGCACTGAAAATGCTGCTGCCAAAACCTTTATTCATCTTTAATGACAATCGCTGGAAGATAGAGCATAGCACACTTACAATCTCTAGCGAGAGAAGGAGATAGTGAGGCTATTGCTGAGGTACAGTCGGCTGCACCAATTGGGTACCCCTCAAAAGACATGTGGGTTCAAATCCGCGATAGGCCGAAGTTGGTTTTTGTATTTTGCAAAAACATTTTATTTTAATGAATGTATTGTTTTTGTGAATAAATAAGTTTATATTAGTATTTATTTTTACTTATGTCTATCTTTATTATTGTCTTTTTCAATAAAACTTTAATACTTCTAATTTTGCGTTTAACGACAAGCAATAATAGGGTTGATATTTGCGAAAAGTTGTTCAACGTCTAAATAGACCAGAGGTTTCAAGACCGCTCGCCGTGCATAAGGTTACAGTACAGGTTCAAATCTTAAGCACGAATTGTTTTTTGTCATGCATTATATAATTTTTTTTAGTATAAAGTATTTTTCTATTTTAAGTAAGTATTTTTTTTGTATTTTTTATTTTGTTTATTTTTATTTTATTTTAGTAATATTTATAAATAATTTTATAAAGAAAGAATAGAATAGAAGGAATATTATAAAGAATTAAATTTGAATTGCAAAGTTGTAGCAAAGTTACTTTTAATACAACTGGAGTACCCAATTGATGCAGCTCACTGCACCTCACTATCTTATTCTCATGAACTTATCCTCATAATAACCGTAAATAAACATTTACTACAGTAACAATTAAGATTGTAAATCACGATACGGTTACGGTGAGTATTTATACTCAAATAGGTTTGACATTTGACAGACTAAGATATTCATTTTATAACCTCAATATCATCATCTGAAAAAATAAGATTTCTCCTAAACCTGGGTAAAACAATGAAAATTGTTTGCAGAAGAAAAGAAATTTTATTCCCTACAAAATAAAATGGAAACCACCGTGACACGACAATCTTTTATAGGCGCCCAAATCTCTTAACAAAATGAGCATTCTCTTTTGGACAGGATTGGTCTGTCGGGCACAGCTGGAAGGAAATAAAATTAAAACTGTAATAATTATATTCTCGATGAACATAGGTAGGGCCTTAATAGGGTTATTCTTGCCCAGTTTGATGCGTGTTTGGTTTGTCGTATGCTGACTCTTGGACAAAAATAGACTCACGCGGCTGAAATAAAATCCCTTGACTGAATTTTTCAAAATCCACATACAGAGTGTTCTTATCCTACCTATTTAGTAGCAACATGGCGACATGGCTAGGCGAGTGGACATTATGTGATGAAAGAAAATAATATTTTATTTTATAAAAAAAAAAAATAAGTTTAGTACTTTCTTCAATCCGCACCCGACGACCCACACAGAAGCGGCGTGAGATTAGATTTTCTAATGGTCAGCCAAGTTCAGCGCTCTCAGGTCGTAACACCCGGCCCATTTGAGTAGTCGCCTTGACCGCTTCTAACACGACCCGACGCCAAGCCTTTTAAATTAGTCGGGTTACACACACTTGCCTTGCTTCCTCTACGCGTAATAGCTGATCGAATTAAAGTGGTTTGCTTTCTTTACCTTTATATTATCAGTGGTGGTGTCAAGGGAAATGTTTAGAAAGGTCTGTTTATTTTCTCGCTGATTTTATATTGTGATCTGGGTCTATTTTGATATTTGTAGCTGCTGTTACGGGGTTTGTAAAATGTGAAAGGTAAAGAAAATTAAAGGCTGAATGGGTTAAACTTATTTGAAGTGGTACGGTCAGCAACAGAAGTCGGTTAACACTGCTACTTTTTGACATCATCTAAATTAACACAAAATAATACGATAACCTTCTTTTTAGCATTTCATTTATTAGATAAGAGTTATTTTTTTTTTTTAATTTACATCTGTTCCGATTTTAATGAAGTATTATTCTCAATAATGAAGATTTAGAAAACTCAAGTGATAATCAACTTTGTTGCTGACTGTACATCGGTGTAAGTTGCAAGCTTAAATACCTACTGAGCTTAAACCACTATGCTCGGTTTCTGAAGTTTTTAAACGGAGTTTATCCATGCGATAGTGATTATTGGTTCGACATAGTGTTTCTGAACACTTCGTTGGAAGAATTTAGCTTAAAGTCGAGTGGACCTCAAAAACCTAGTATAAGGAAGGAATTCGCTTAAATAGATAATTTTGTCGAATAAATAGCCATTGAGAGTTTAAACTCCGTTTATGAATTCTTCAGTAACCACCGGGCATTAGTGTTGTACGGGCAGTAACTCCGTACAGTGAGATGTTGTAGGTGGACGAATCACACGGCATATGTACAGTCAGCGACAAAAGTCGATTAACACTTGCAGTTTTTCAATCTTTTCATTCAAATCGGAACAGAAGCACTTAATTTTTTTAAAATTTTTTTTTTTTTTTTTTAATTATCATGATTTTTTTTTCCTCTTAAGAGTTAAATGAAAAAAAAAACAGTTTACCGAATCATTTTGTGCTAATTTAGATGATGTCATAAAGTAACAGTGTTAACCGACTTCTGTTGCTGACCGTACAGGAAATAAAATCACTGCTTTGTGTCCGTTATTGATTGACCGTTTATTATTAGAAACATTAAATTATATAACATGTAAAGTAGGTTAGTAGTGGTGGGTGCGATATAGCTTAGTCAGCAAATGTACACAAAATATTCGACGAATGAGCAAATGCCTGTTAAGGTAAAAACTAAAACAAGACATATCATAATAATGGCGATGATCGTACAAGTGTTATTTATTTAGAATGAGTTTATTTAGAATAATAATAATTGTTTATTAAGACGCGGACTGACTACGATTTTAAACGGCACACAACCGCGTAATCTAATGTCACCATTAGCTGGCTTGAAATAAGGTTGAAAATTAAAAATAATATTTGTGTTGCCGAGGTGTGACTAAGCTGCGAATGTGCATTTATTTTCCGGGTTTTCTTTAGATTATTCAGAATATACACATTCAATTACATAATTGTTCGGTAAAAGTTTAAAAAAAATGCTAATTCTATTACATTCTTAAAAAAAGAATGTCGCTATCGCTGAAAATACAGAGATGTTCGACGCCAAAGTTTATTTTTGTGGAGCAACTACCAAATTTTTTATTCGGAATATCAAACTATTTTTTACTATTCTATTCAGTTAAAATTTTCCTTTAAACGCTTCTCTGTCCACTGTATTTTTTGCGTCGGTTAGTTTCATTGCGTTACGTCATACTCTACAATCCAAGAAGCCATTTTTTATGAATATTGAGCTAATACCGCGCCTTAATTTGGTTTTCTGTAGCAGCCAGAGGTTGGATTATGGTCCAACCCTCAGTTACGCTGAATCATAATCATGGGGAAATGGATGTACCTATCTATTCAAACGCGCTTCATAACCTGCACAATTTTACTAAACAACCTGTACCTACCACAAAAACTGTAAAGCCTGGTACACATAGCGGCCATTACGATATCCTGGTGGACAGGGATATTCTAATGGCTACCGTGTCACAGCCTAGCTAATGTACATGATACATTAGCTAGGCTGTTATTTACTTTTACCTTAAGATACCGCGTTCCGTTACTACATGATAGTAACGGAACGCGGTATCTTAAGGTAAAAGTAATGGGGTTGCACTGAGATTACCTCTATTTATGTACTCTGTGCACTGATATGGCAGAGCTTACATTCTGCGTTTAAAATTAGAATACGATTTACCCTTCGCTATACAGGGTGACTGGGTGTGAACCCGCCATAGCAAATTCGCAAGAGGAGGTCATTTACTAATTAATAATTATTAATAATTATTAATTTTTATTGAACCTTACTTTCCCTAACTAAAGTTTTATAGTTTGGGAGAAATGTCAATTTTCATACTTGAATGAGGTTTTTCCAAAATTTGACCTTCAAGCATTCATAACAGTTTTTTTTAAATTATTATTTGTTGGTAGTCATAAACATTGGTGATTAAAATACCTCGGAATTTCCCTAAAACTAGGGTTAAAAATTAAGATAGTAAGTACGCTATTTAAAAAAAAAAACTTAAAAAAATCTTTACGATCAAATTCAACCTGAAATAAAAAAAAACTACCGTGTTTGAATAAATAATTTTAATCTAAGTTAGTTCTCTAGTTCGTCACCTTTGAAACGGTACTTATTTTAAAAAATTGACATATCTTTTAGACTATAAAACTTTAGATATGGAAAGTAAGGTCTAATAATTATCAAATAACCTCTATATACGAATTTGCTATGGCGGGTCCAGACCCAGTCACCCCGTATAGTGACGTTTAGCTGTCAGTGTCAAACTTTGCTTCAGTAGAAATGCGGTAGGTATGATTTACCAAAGAATCTGCTCACTCATTTAGTAGTTTCGGCCAAGGTCAGTCCTGGCGGCCAAGTGGTGGTTTCTGCCAATAATTAGTTCTTTGAATATGCTTTGAATTTTATTGTCATTGGGAAGTCCCTTCAAGACAGGACTTTTATGATGTGACAGGGTAAGAATATGTTGCAAATTACTAGTCAAGAATTTCATTTATTTCGTTGCATCGTTTATGTTAAAAAGCAGATTTCATTTCCACTCTATAAAAAAGATTTTTTATTTAGTTTATTATTTATGTACAATCAATAAAACACATGTTTTTCTTATCGAAGAATCTTATCGTTTACAAACGATAAAAATCTTCTCACAATATATCACAAAGTTTCTCAGTCTTTCGAATTTCAAAATACAAAAGTGCTGAACTCAATAGGCTGACATTTAAAAACCATTCGAAATTCAAATAGTTCCCACAACTTTTCGAAATCATTTCCTTGAAGTGACGTATTGTCGGAAGGATGTGAACTAAGCTTTATTAAGGCGTTGCCACACTGACCGGACGGACGCCGGACGTTTAGGCTGATGTGGTTCCGGCCTTGTTACAAAGTAATATTTGATTGACTGCTTGGTGATTTTGTAAGTAGGTACCGTGTTTAATTATAATGTTTTGCAAACGGATCTAGGCAATTATTTTGCTGGTTGAGATATGCTTAGATAAACAAGATAAGATCTAATCGTTTTGGATTAGAGGATGAGACTTCATTAAATCTCACAGATACTTAATCAGAAATTGATGATGATGTTTCTTCAACTTTCTCTCATGCCTATACAGATAAACACGCTTGCCTTTGAATATATTTGATGTATTAGCTTCACCAAAAGACTAAAGGCTCCCGCAGACGCCTGTCTGCGACCCGACTCAACAATTAGTAGAACAATTTTCATGAAACAACATCGAGAACGGGTCTTATCGCGATATTCCTTTTTACGAGGTAAACAGGTACCTACTTGTTTCCCGACGTTTCGACTGCCTTGCAGCGATCGTGGTCACGGGAGGACTGATGACAGCTCAGGAATATCGCGATACCCGTTCTCGATGTCGTTTTATAATTTCCATGAAATATTCATAGACAATATCCTACAACAGTCGCGTCACGCTGTCGCGTCACGCTGTCGCGTCACGCTGTCGCGTCACGCTGTCGCATCACGCTGTCGCGTCACGCTGTCGCGTCACGCTGTCGCGTCACGCTGTCGCGTCACGCTGTCGCGTCGAATGCTGTCGCGTCACGCTGTCGCGTCACGCTATCGCGTCACGCTGTCGCGTCGAATGCTGTCACGTCACGCTGTCGCGTCACGCTATCGCGTCGCATGCTGTCGCGTCACGCTGTCGCGTCACGCTATCGCGTCACGCTATCGCGTCACGCTGTCGCGTCGAATGCTGTCGCGTCACGCTGTCGCGTCACGCTATCGCGTCACGCTGTCGCGTCGAATGCTGTCACGTCACGCTGTCGCGTCACGCTATCGCGTCACGCTGTCGCGTCACGCTATCGCGTCACGCTGTCGCGTCGAATGCTGTCGCGTCACGCTGTCCCGTCACGCTGTCGCGTCACGCTATCGCGTCACGCTACTCAATTTCTGGATAAAGCCTGCTCCTGGCAGTCCCTAGAAAAAGAACCCATTTTAATCATCAAGTATTGAGAAAGCATGTAATGAAGATTTGCATATTTTAATACTATTTAGTTCATATTTTCTGCCGGATTTCGCTGATCGTATTAAATTATGATTTATTAATGAACTACATAGCATGAATATTAATAACATCAGTTGCTACTTGCTATCCTACCCACGCTGTCCGTTACGCTACCTGAAGGAAATGGGACATTATCTACAAGTCTTGTACCAGAACCTATCACTACGGCACGACATAAATTTATATGGACAGTAGGGAAACTACAAACAAACGTACGAAACTGCACACACATAGACGCGCGCATCGATGAGACCCTTTTTTTTTGTGGATTGGGAATCATCAAATGACTTCTCCCGCTCTGGGTGGAGCGGAAGGGCGTGTCAGACTTTTACTGACTAAAACCCACCCGTGTTCCTTCAGTTGCCTATGCCAGGGCCGCGGTAACCCCTTCGGACAATCCGCGACCCCAGCGGCAGACTTTGACCCCTGAGTTTGTTTCGCCATTTTTTTCTCAGACGTAGTCAGATACGAATTGTCGACTAGCATATTGTTTAATATTTTTAGGTTTCTGTACCTCAAAAGGAAAAACGGAACCATTATAGGATTTTTTTTGGGATTACAAATGTTAAGTTTGTTTTTGAGATAAATTCTTTTCAACTACGGAACCCTTCATTGTGCGTGGGCCGACACGAACTTGGCGGGTTTTTTTTTAATAAGACGTGTAAAGTGATTCCGATATCCTATTTACAGAATATACCATTTCATTTCTTTGGGTACAATATCTACCTTGAATAACATTAATTATTCTTTGACGATATGTTGACGTGTTCTTTACACCTTACAATAAAGCGGAAATGACTTCTCAACGCGTTGAAGTGAGTTTCAAAAGCTATGGCATGACATGACAATTGATCGCAATGGATTTCGTTTTGACAGTTCACCCAAATTCATTGTTTTTTTGTCGTTGTTGATTAGAAGAATTCTCCAAACCTATGAAGCAATGGGTTGGCAATATGCTTCAAAACTCTCGGATTGTGATAGAAACTGCTGTGTTACACAATATGGGTGCAGTCTGACTTGAGGCTGAAAGATAAACCGCTGACAGAAAAATCTAGAATTTTCTGCCATGAAGTAGCAAGTGAACACTGTCCTTTTTTTTTGTGGATGGAAAATCTTCAAATTATTTCTC
Organism: Cosmia trapezina; assembly: GCA_905163495.3. NCBI lineage: Eukaryota > Metazoa > Arthropoda > Insecta > Lepidoptera > Noctuidae > Cosmia > Cosmia trapezina. Next base: position 20,594,824 of record LR991032.1, on the reverse strand, counting down.
CCGCTCTGGGCGGAGCGGAGTAGGAGGGCGTGCCAGACTTTTACTGACTAAAACCCAGCCGTGTTCCTTCAGCTGTCTATGCCAGGGCCACGGTATCTCTTTCGAACAACCCGCGACCCTGGCGGCAAGTGAATACTGTCATAGCTATGTAATCATCTGCCTAGCCTTTTCCCAACTACATTAGTTTGGGGTCGGCTTTGAATCTAACCGAATGCAGCTGAATACCAGTATTTTACATGGAGCGACTGCCCATCTGACCTCCACAATCCGGTTACTGGGTAATACGATACCCCTTGGTAAGACTGGTGGTTAGACTTTCGGGCTTCTGACGACCCGTAACGACTGTCAAAGATCCACGAATGATTGCTTTCCGAGGCACGGAAGGGTCTTGGTATGTAAATATGGAATGTAAATTGGTATGAACCCATCCACGGACCAACCGCGGCAAGCGTAGCTTAACCTGATGAATCGACCCATGCGGCTGTTATTACTTAGCCACAAGTCCTAGCTACATTTTATGCTTTTATTTGAATTTGAACATTCGAATTCAAATACTTTCAACATCTCACATTAATTAGAAAAGAAGGATAATACCTTCTTGCACAATGAAATCTAATTATAATTTTTATTATTTACCTACGCAGTTCGCCACAATTATATAAAATAAATTCTTTATACCTTAATGATAGCTTTCATTTTTATGACGCCGGTAATGACAGGCGAACAATAAAACTATTTCATAGAACATTAAAACCTTTCGTCACAAAAAGCTGCGCGCGCGCACAATTTCCTGCGGTAGCGCGCAATGAGAGTAAAACAATGATGTAGGGATGTGACGAAGTGGTGTGATCTTATATGATGTTGTTTTAAATGTACTACATATTTACTAACATTTTATTATATTGTTACTTATGTATGAAATGAACGGGAGATAAGTTAGTGTGCTGACAGTTTTGAAAGGGATAACGACGGTACAGAAACAGAAAAACCGGCCAAGTGCGAGTCGGTCTCGCTCACGAAGGGTTCCGTACCACCGTACAATATTTAACACTGTAAAATATTAAAAAACAATACTTCAGTTTAAAAAAACATATAAGTATCAGCAATAGATCAATCGCACGGGTCGATCCATCAGGTTAAGCTATGCTTGCCGGGTTTGGTCCGTGGATGGGTGACCATCTTTACATACCGAGACTCTTCCGTGGTCCCGGCTGTCAATCGTGGATCTTTGACAGTCGTTACGGGTCGTCAGAAGCCCGAATTCAGCTGCATCCGGTTAGACTGGACGCCGACCCCAACATAGTTGGAAAAACGCTAGGCAGATTGATTTTTATATAAGGTCTAATCTAGTGCTACCAAAACCTATCGATATATGATGCGTTTTGGTAGCACTAGATAAGACCTTACCTATACCAAATACCATACCAAAAATGCACCTACACAATTTCAACCAACACCGTTCTATCGACACCTTATCGAGAACCCATCACCCGTCATCGTCATTCGATACTTCGATATCGACGTCCACAATTAGTGTTGCGCTATCGATAATTACGATCGGCGAGCGAACCTATCGAAGTATCGATACTAGTTTACGAGGGCGAGAAGGCTCTACTCTTGTCTTACTATTAATTGGATGTGTAGATTGGTATTTACTGTGGAAGATATGGTAGGCTCGGTGCTATCTTGGCTTGTACACGTATTCGTAATCATTGTGTTAGGGTGGTGTAATGTGGGGTGCTGTATGTGGTGAAATAATATGTGGTGTTCTTGCAGTGGGTGGAATTTATAGATGTCCTATGTAGATTATTGTAGATCTTGTATTATAATCTAAGGGCGGATTTCACCAATGAAACTGAACGCGATGAGCACATCTAAACCGCGTTCAAGTGTCATCAATTTTGGGGAATATTGACAACGACAACTCTTGAACGCTATTTAGATGTGCTTATTGCATTGGTGAAATTGGCATGACTGTTACTTATCTATAGCTAAAGGCTGAAGTCACACCCAGAACAGCTATTTCTGGGGACGGTATGTTTCTCCATTCCTATGGTAAGTCATCATCTGCCTAGCCTTTTCCCAACTATGTTGGGGTCGACTTCCAGTCAAATCGGATGTAGCTGAATACCATTTTACATGGAGCGACTGCCTTTGTGACCTCCACAACCCAGTTACTAGACCTAACACGATACCCCTTGGTAATACTAGTAGTATAACTGTCTGGCTTCCGACGACCCGTAACGACTGTCAAATCCACGAATGACAGCCGGGGGTCTTGGTATGTAAAGATGGTCATCCATCCACGGACCAACCGCGGCAACCATAGCTTAACCTTATCGATCGACCCGTGCAGCTGTTTTTACTTAGCCACAAGCCAGGCTTATTGTGGAATGGAGGGCAATTCCTATGGTAGGTATACTTATTTATTCTTCTTTTGTGCAATTGGCACAAAAGAAGAATAAATAAGTACCTATACCTACCATAGGAATTGGATCAACGTTCTAGACATTTAGATTAACTTGGCAAAAGGCTTCAGCTGTAACATAAAAGATATAATAAAAGCACAGAGCTATAATGATATATCTTTTAACAATAAAAACCCTCACAGCAATCTCTGAGACAGACCACAACTAAACACTAACAATTTCATTGACATACCAAAGCGCATTACAATACCGATGCTGCAATATTCAAACAGCTGATTACCATATAATTAGCATTTGTTTTAGATGGAATGTGCCTAGACCAGCCTCTGAAGGCAGCTCTGAAGGCCGCGCAGCCGATGGCTTGAATGATTGTTGTTGATTACCGATAACCATTCGTATCTGGGTTATTGTCGTGTTAGCTTGCAAAATGTGAGGTGGAATTAATTAATTTGTAAGCAGTAATCTTGGTTAACGAATGAGGCGACCGGCCCACTTGATTGTACCTAGTAACATATTATAGATACTGCAACACCATGGTGATTGTCTTTAGGGTGACAAGTTTATAGACCAAAAGTCTGCATAGCCTTTTCCCAAATTTATTGTGGTTGGCTTCCAGTCTAACCGGATGCAGCTAACTACCAGTATTTTATATGGAGCAACTGCCTATCTGACCTCCACAACCCAATTACTGGGTAACACTATACTCCTTGGTAAGACTGGTTGTCAGACTTTCGGGCTTCTGACGAACTTTAAAGACCAAGTTGGAGTTAATTTGCTTGTTATTTCAAATTGAAAAGAGTATGCTTCGATGGTTTGGTCATGTTGAGAGGATGAATGAAAGGCGACTAACAAAAGGTATTTACAAGTGTGGAAACGCCGGCATGCCTTAGGAAGTTATATGTGACCTTATTGGTGATGTTCTTCAGAAAGGACAGGTGCGTAGTAGGTACTCGCCACTGGCGTGCGTGTATGAACGTAAACGAGGCAAATGGAGTATGTAAGGATCGTAGCTGGTGGCGTTCTGTAGTTTCTGTCTATCATCATAGAAAGAAGGCGCGAGTTTAAGTATTTATGTGTTCAACAGCATCTTTTAAAATGGAACAACAGTGCTACCACGCTATCTATTTATACACGAAGGTATAAATAGATGGGTATGGTGGCGGATCTTCCCCGGATGATCCCTTTCGCAAGGAGGTCCACTAAACTACTCACCATGACCTACAATAACCGGTCCCTGGAAACCAACTATTAAATGACCACCAGACCACCAATGATTGACCAGAATGACATGATTTCAATTTTTTTTAGATGTTAAGAGATATATGTACAGAGTATTCAACCCATAAAATATATAGACCACTTTCACTATGGGACCAATTACTCTGATATCACGAAAAAAAATCAGATGTTTGAACTTTTGTATGAAACAGCAAATTTTTTTTCTTGATTTCAGAGTTGCTCCCAAGTGAAAGTTGTTCATTTATTCATGGGTAGACAGACCATCCTGTAAAAAATTGCGCAATGCTTAAAAAAAACATTTCCTGTATTCATAACATATTCTATCATAACCATTGGTCAGTGGATGGGTGACCATCTTTACATACCCAGGCTCCTCCGTGCCTCGGAAAGCACGTTAAGCCGTTGGTCCCGGCTGTCATTCGTGGATCTTTGACAGTCGTTACGGGTCGTCAGAAGCCCGAAAGTCTGACAACCAGTCTTACCAAGGGGTATCGTATTACCCAGTAACTGGGTTGTGGAGGTCAGATAGGCAGTCGCTCCATGTGAAATATTGGTATTCAGCTGCATCCGGTTAGACTGGAAGCCCACTCCAACATAGTTGGGAAAGGCTAGGCAGATTGATTGATTCTATCATAACCATAAGATAGTCTTTTCTGAAATGAAATAAAATGAGTTATAACTGTTTAATGGGATAAGTAAGTAGAGAAACTGAACCGTCTGTCAGTTGTAGTACAAAGTTAGCTCCTTGGCAGAATGACAGCCGTTGTGTTCACGATGACAGCGAAATCGTGCTCAACTTTACAAGTGATTCGGTTTAACTTCGAAACTTACTACCGTTTGCATTGATACATGTCTAACTACGGTTATCACCGTAAATTAATTTATGTAATGAAATGGCTGTGTTGAATGAAATCTGCATAAATATAAAGTAGACAAACTACATCATCTGCCTAGCCTTTTCCCCATTATGATGGAGTCGGCTTCCAGTCTAACCCGAGAAACAAAGTAGCTAGACAAACTTAAAGAATTATGAAATAAAATTGTGTCAGTAGTATAAAAATTACGAATACAGAACCTCCTTTTTTGAAGACGGTAATAAAAATTAAATCGACTTCAAAATTAAATTAAATCAAAATTATGAAATAACTTTGATTTTGGGAGTCAGTGTCTTGGTATTTAAGTTTTTGCCACCGACTTCCGAAATTAAAGTTATTTAATTTTGCGTTAATTTCTCTTCTCTTGAAGTCGATTTTATTTTTAATTCGTTAGTTTTAGTTTCATAAATAAAAACTGTATTATTTGTTTGTTATAATAAGTAATTAATAGTTTTGTTGCAAAAATTGCACTAGAATTTGACTAAGGTTTTGAGATGTTTTCCCTTTGACACCCACACCCATAGCTCGTATCAATAATCCAGGCCGTCACACTTACACGTATTAGTCCGTAACTTGAAAACTATTGAACCTATTTTGATGAAACTAGCACTGTTCCGTTGAAGTAAGACAGAAAAAAATTGGTCAAAATCAGATAAATAGTCGCAGAGAAATGCGTGGACAAACATAATGCATACAAACATACACCTGTAAAAATTTTGTAAAGGCGTTTGCTTGGAAGCCTTAAAGGTTATCATATTATTAATATTATGTGAAGCAGTTCCAATAATATTACATACATCGAATTGATAACCTCCTTTTTTAGAAGATTTTACCGAGTAAGATTTTCAGAAGTTTAAACTCTTATCCAATTTAAAAATCATTCGAATGTACGTTTACTTGGCGCGTTTGTGCCAAGACCGATGTATAACGAACGATAGGAGTACAAGGTACAGAAGTACCTCCCTACACCATAGCTAAAGGGTGTTATCTCAGCATGTAACACAAATACATTACACTTCCTCCCATTCACATAAACTAGTGCAGCATTGCTACATTACCCACAATCATGGCTTTCTCTGTTTGTACCTGGTTCCAGTTAATCGCCAACGAATGAGTGTAACTAATACGGAAGAGTGAGAGAAATCAGACGTCAATTTTATGAAATTACATCGAGCGACACAACACTTATAATATTGTAAAATTATTACATAATGAGCTTATGTTATGGAATGCGTTCTTGTTTGTATGTACAGTGGGCTGCATCAGTTGGGTACCCCAGTTGTACTAAAATTTTAATACAACTGGGGTACCCAATTGATGCAGCCCATTGTACGTGTCGAGCATAGCGGTGGTGACTGCCTTAAAGTGTGTGCTGTGAAATTCTTCAAAGTGCAATGAGAATGGAGCAGTGGTGGCCCAGTGGTAATGGCCCGACTTGCGAGTTGTAGGTCGTGGGTCGAACCCAGGCAGGCGCTTTACGTTGTATAAATAATTTCGTCACCACTGCTCTCAAAACGGTGAAGGAAAACAACGTGAGGGAACCGGCATGTCCTAGAACAAAAATTTGAAGACATGTGACATCTAGTTACCAACCCGCACTGGGCCCGCGTGGTAGATTACAGTCCACTCCCTCTCTAAGAGAGGGGACCTGTGTCCCAGCAGTGGGAACATTATAGGCTGATTATGCAATGATAATGCTGATTCAGTATTGTTATTTTACCTAACCAGGACATGCCTTATTCACTGCTTCTCGAAACACTGTACACATTCTGGTAATTTTTGATTAATTTAGCGAAACTTCACAGATTCGATTGGTAGAAATACAACAAAATGATTCCAGAAACTACCAAAACTGAAATATTAAATCTCAGCATCTCTACAACAAACTATGTAGATTTGAGCGAGATTCCTGTGGAATTGATTTCATCACGTAGTGTAATCTCAGTATGTTAGCATTAACTCATTGTACCACGTAATTGGGTATGTCGAGCAGCGCGATGTGTTTATAATTTGGCATAACGTAACGTCATTGTTTTATAACTGTATGACGACTATTACGCAATAAACTAACTGATGAGTTGTTTGTATTATGATTGAGCCTTAGTTGTTATTCAATTAAAGACCTCCCTGAAAACATTATCGGCCTTATTACAAAACGAGGTTTTTCTTCTGTCATGGTTTAAACCATCGAGCCAGTTTTTGTAATAAGAACCTAGCTGTGATAGAAATACAGTTCTTTATACAAAACTGACAACTTAGCCCGGTACTAAGTTGTCAGTTTTTCAAAACTGACATCTTAATGTGTCGGAATAAAGTTCGAAATTCAAAAAAGAGTCCATGGTTTAAACCTTGGTTTGAAGATGAACCTTGTTTTGTAATAAGACGGATTATTTATGATTAGTACCTGGTCTCTGGAGCTCTGGTTGGGTGAAAATAGAGAAAAGGAATTATCCGAGATATGAGACCTATAGCTAGATCGATTTTACGCCACCGTAAACCTCCGTATTGCAACTTCCGTATTGCCTTTTTTCCCTGAATGGTTAAGCAAAAGTGTACGCACAAAACTTAACGAACGAATACGAACATTGATCGGCTTCGATGAATCGTGCAGCCAACACCTCCCTCCCCAAAGTTTTGCCTTCGTGATTTTTTGACGCCACCGCCGCGCCGATGAATGTTTGTTTTCTGTTATGACCGCTGTGACAACCAACCCGTGAGACAACCATACCTGGTCTGCCCTATGTTTAAGGCTTAGAATAAAGTCTTTATTCTAAGGTTTAAGGCTAAGCGCGCACAACGAATTTTAATCGTTGCGGATAATAAACGCAAATTTGTGAACAATAGGTACCAATATAATAGAGTCCGCGCAATGCGGTAAAAAATCGCATGGCAATTCACTTGAAAAAATATTTTTCGTTTTCGATTTTATTTCGCAGTTTAAAAATCGCATGCGCGTGTTATATTTGATGATTGATTTTTATAATTTTTAGCACTATATTTTTAATTATTAAGTAAAATTGAGATTACCTTGATTCCAGAAACCATAAGATCATTGTAAAACCACCTTTAGATATTTCATTTTGGTATTATTTTATTACTGTTTGTTGGATAATGACATCTGTCACATTTACGAAGCTTGGAACTAATGTAGAAGTATCTAATTTGACTAGTTATTGTGTTTATAAAATATACCACTTTTAACTTGTAAAAATCTTGTGGAGTTATTACTATAAATAATTATGTAATATTTAATAGTACTTGGACTATATTTTAGAATTTATATTGTTATTTTAATATAATAGGCTGTTTCAAACGATTGGTACAATACTGTCGTAGATATTTTAGATGACGGTAGTTATAAAAGTCAGTTGTTTGTTCACGACTAAAAAAAGGGGGAGCTCCGGGTGTCAGGACAGAATTGTGGATCCAGAAGTCGACCAGAACGGAGCTCCGGCCTACAGATAAAAGTTAAGTAATTATGTTGCCAATATGTTTTAATTTCTATTTTCTATTTGTTATTATGTTTGATTTCTACTGTTATTATGTTGTTCTGTATATGTTATAAATATGGCCGGTAGTGCCAGTGTGTCGAATTGAACAAAGGAATATTAATGTTCCTTTCCTAACTATTGTTATTATGTTGCTATTAATCTGAGTACCCTCAGATAGAATCGACTATTTTTGAGATAACGATACTTTATGGAAATATAAGAAATATGTTGATAGAATACTTAAATACTGTTTCCGTGGAGTTTCTTGTTCGTTCTTCTCCACGAAGACCTAGTTTTGCGAACGGATATAGCTTTCTCATTAAAGATGAATAATTATTGACAAGATTGATTGAAATAATAAATACCTACCTAGTCTTGTCTTTCTGTGCTTTTCTTTATGAAATCCTAACACTCCACTTAATCTAACATCAGAACTGGGATCCCAAGTACCATACTAATCTCACTGTATTTTCAGGATTTTTTTGCCGCCACCAAAATGAAACCGGAAGTTATCGAAGGGCTGCTTACTGCTATCAAAGAAGCGTTGTCCAGCAAGAATCGGCAGGATGACGTGGCTCTCCCGATATTCGATCCAGCCACCACGGACAACGGTGCAGCGGCGTGGTGTGCAGACATTGACAGACTTGGAGAAGAGTTTGGTTGGAGCGGTTTAGCAAAAATTGCAAAGGCAGGTAAGGCCCTCAAGGGCTCTGCTTTGATATGGTATGAGTCCTGGCAACCACAGGAAGGACGATCATGGGAAATTTTCTGTGCTGAATTAATTTCACTATATCCGGAAAACAAAAATCTCTCGGAACGGTTGTACAAAGCTGTAGTTTATTGTTCAGACTCTGCTGACTCTTATTGCGAGTACGCAAGAGAGAAGATTCGATTATTGAAAAATACTAAAATTGTATTTTCTGAGCCTCAGTTAATAGAACTGGTCTGTGGTGGTATTCGAGACAATAATGTGAAAATGGCATCTTTCAATAGTAATGTCAAGACAACATCAGAATTAATAGCTTTATTCTCTGCTTACGTAAAGACAAAAAAGCGATCATTGGAGCAATCATCCGAGAATTTGCCCGGACCAAGTAATAAAAAACGTTTTAAGCCAACACTAAAATTAGAAGAGTTTATTAAAGAAAAAATATGTTTTACGTGTGGTGAGAAGGGACATCTCCGCTTTCAGTGCACTAAACTTAATGAACCGACTTCTTTACTTCAGAATATAAAAAAATGTACAGTTTGTAAGAAAATAGGACATGATGCAACAACTTGTTTTCTTAATCGTGAAAATTCAGACAAACAGCAATTAAGAATTGAAAAAAAATGACTAGATGCTCGAGTCAATACTATAATTAATGTATCAAATTTTAAGCCTACTAATGTCACCATTCGCAATGTGTCAATTGATTCTATTGTCGATACAGGAGCAAGTTGTAGTATTATACGGGAATCTATTGCCAAACGAGTAAATTGTAATTTTTTACTATGCTCAATGTACGTTAATGGAATAGGTAACGGTAAAATACATATTTTCGCTATTATCACAGTGCCGGTTAAATTTGAAGACGTCTGTATTGAGCTAGATTTACACGTGGCCCGTGACCAAGATTTTCCATATGATCTTCTTATTGGTAGGAATGTGGTTAGTCATCCTGACATTCAAATTACTGTAGATTCTGAAGGTTGTAGGCTAGCATGGAAAGAACTGTCACTTGCTGCCACTATATGCCTAGCTAATGATAGTCCATATGATGCTTTTGATGAGCTTCAATCTTGTATACAGAATTTGGACACAAATTTACAAGAAAGTATTATTAAAATATTTAAAAAATACCCTAATGTTTTACCAACACCTTCTCATATTGGTAATGTCCAAACTGGTCAATTAAAGTTAAGATTAAAAAAGGATGAAGTAGTAAATTACAGACCGTATAGGTTAGCTCCCGTTGAAAAACAGAAAGTAAGCATAATAATTAAAGATTTACTTGACAAAAAGATCATTCGCGAAAGTCATTCCCCATTCGCTAGCCCAATTTTGTTAGTAAAAAAAAAGGGGGGCGATGACCGTTTATGTATTGATTATCGTTCGTTAAATAAATTAATAGAAAAAGACAGGTACCCACTACCATTAATAGAAGACCAAATCGACCGTTTGGGTAATGCAAAATTCTTTATAACTATAGATATGAAAAATGGTTTTTATCAAATTCCTGTAGCCTCTGATTCAGTAAAATTTACAGCCTTCATAACACCCGACGGACATTACGAGTTTTTAAAAATGCCATTCGGTATTTGTAACGGTCCAGCTGTCTTTCAACGGGCAATAACCAAAGCGATTGAACATCTAAAATTCTTGCTTACATACGTTGATGATTTGTTGATTCCATTCACTAGTATTGAGGAAGGTCTTTCATATTTAGAACTTACAATGAAAGCACTCTCTGAGGCCGGATTTACCATAAACTTAAAGAAATGCAAATTTTTTGCAAATGAAATCCAATACTTAGGTCGGCATATATCTAAGGAGGGAGTTAGACCAAGCGACGAAAAGGTATTGGCCCTAGTAAATTCTCCTACACCTAGAACTGTTAAGCAAGTGCGCCAGTTTATGGGCCTTGCCAGCTATTTCCGGAAATTTATTCCTGAATTTGCTCCCCGTACAACTTGTATCACCAAATTAACCAGTAACAATCAAAAATGGGAATGGGGGTATGAACAAGAGGCTGCCCGAAATTATGTAATACAATGTCTGACTTCTAAACCTTTACTAAGCATTTATAATGCCGATTTGCCGACCGAATTGCATACGGATGCTAGTTCTCTAGGATACGGTGCCATTCTATTGCAAAAAGATAATAATAATGTCAATAAAGTTGTTGCCTATTTTAGTAAACGTACTTCTCCAATTGAATCCAGATATAGTTCTTATGATTTAGAAACGTTGGCTATATACAATTCTTTAAAACAATTTAGAGTTTACCTGTTAGGTATTAAATTTAAAATCATCACTGATTGTAATGCTATTAAATCTACGGCAAATAAGAAAGATTTAGCTCCAAGAGTAGCACGTTGGTGGACGTATCTGCAAGACTTTGATTTTGAGATAGTCTACAGAAAGGGTAAATTCATCAGCCACGTGGACTTTCTTAGTCGTAACCCTGTTGAGGTACCTATCACGACTACCCCCGATTGTTCGTCCCATTCAGTTAACCTACTTTCAAATGATTCTCGATCTTGGCTTGAAACAGCACAGCAAAATGACCCAGAAACACTTTCGCTAATTCAACGGGCTGAGGTTGGAGACTTGGATGAAAACCAGTACGTCGTATTAAATCATTTATTATATTACAAGGCAGATCCGAACGTTTCACCTAAATTGTTTGTTCCCAGAAACAATAGAATTCCTTTGTTGAGACTGTTTCATGACGAAAATTGTCATGTAGGTTTTTATAAAACGTTGGATAAAATTAGAGAAAATTTCTGGTTTCCATCTATGGCAGCATTTGTGAATAAATATTTATACCATTGTTTAATTTGTATAGAACAAAAAGGTCATTCGGGCCCAAAAGAAGGGCTATTACATCCAATATATAAATCAGCGGTGCCTTTCCACACTATTCACTTGGATTGTACGGGGCCTTTCCCACAATCAACAGAAGGTTATAAGTATATCTTACTAATTATTGACGGCTTCACTAAATTCTGCATCCTGAAAAAACTTAAGACCTTGGGTGCCACTGAGTTAGTACCTGTAATTCGAGACACGATTACCCTATTTGGTACCCCATCATTGGTAGTCACTGACCGCGGCACTAATTTTAGCTCCAATTTAGTTCGTTCGTTATTTCGAGACTTGGAAATAGAGCACCACATGATAGCCACCGGAACACCACGAGGTAATGGTCAAGCCGAAAGATACGTCTCAACCGTAATCAATATGTTGACTATTAGGTGTAGTAATGTGTCAGATTGGCCGAACGAACTATGGAAAGTACAGCAGTCCATAAATACCACCATTCAAAAATCCACGGGTTTTTCCCCTATTCGATTATTAGTTGGTAGTAATGCAAATATACCTTGTGTTCAGGCTCGCTTAAACGAACTTCATGGTGATCACGTTGCGCAACAAAATTTTGACATTCGAGCAGATCGCGAACTCGCTTACAATCGTCTCAGGGTAGTGGCTCAAAAATTTAAAGAACGTTTCGATACAGTTCGCCGTCAGAAAAAAACGTATCATGTTGGGGATGTAGTTTATGTTTACCAGGACCATAGACGTCATGAAAAACTAAAGCCAAAATTTCGAGGGCCGTACGAAATTCACGAGATTTTGGACAATGATCGTTATAATTTGCGTGGCAGAGGTCAAAGGAATCTCGTTATTTCGAAAGACAAATTACGATTTTGGCCAGGTGAAATGGTCTCTGAGAATGCTATTATTGAAGATAATATTTAAGTCTAAATACTGATAAATTATTTATGAAAAAAATGTTGATTTTGATTATTCATGTTTTGTATTTCATGAACTGTGCCTAAAATAAAGGATATAAAAAGAAAGTAAATACTTTTATTTACCTGAGCCTGTGGCTGTGCCTGTGGCTGTGCCTGTGGCTGTGCCTGTGACTGTGCCTGTGGCTGTGCCTGTGGCTGTGCCTGTGGCTGTGCCTGTGGCTGTGCCTGTGGCTGTGCCTGTGGCTGTGCCTGTGGCTGAGACTATGCCTGTGGCTGTGCCTGTGGCTGAGACTATGCCTGTGGCTCTGCCTGTGGCTATGACTATGACTGTGACTATGACTGTGGCTGTGCCTGGTGGCTGTGCCTTGATTATGATTATGACTATGACTGTGGCTGTGCCTGGTGGCTGTGCCTGTGGCTGTGCCAATAATATACAATCTTAAAACCAAAGTAATCGATTGCCAGAAATGTACTTCAAGGATACGTCCATAGCAGAATGATTTATATTTTTAATTATACAGTTATATTTTTTAAAAAATTATTTAATAAAAAAAAAAAAGAGTTTTTGTACTTCGAGAACGAAGTACATATCAGAATGGCCGTGTTATATTTGATGATTGATTTTTATAATTTTTAGCACTATATTTTTAATTATTAAGTAAAATTGAGATTACCTTGATTCCAGAAACCATAAGATCATTGTAAAACCACCTTTAGATATTTCATTTTGGTATTATTTTATTACTGTTTGTTGGATAATGACATCTGTCACATTTACGAAGCTTGGAACTAATGTAGAAGTATCTAATTTGACTAGTTATTGTGTTTATAAAATATACCACTTTTAACTTGTAAAAATCTTGTGGAGTTATTACTATAAATAATTATGTAATATTTAATAGTACTTGGACTATATTTTAGAATTTATATTGTTATTTTAATATAATAGGCTGTTTCAAACGATTGGTACAATACTGTCGTAGATATTTTAGATGACGGTAGTTATAAAAGTCAGTTGTTTGTTCACGACTAAAAAAAGGGGGAGCTCCGGGTGTCAGGACAGAATTGTGGATCCAGAAGTCGACCAGAACGGAGCTCCGGCCTACAGATAAAAGTTAAGTAATTATGTTGCCAATATGTTTTAATTTCTATTTTCTATTTGTTATTATGTTTGATTTCTACTGTTATTATGTTGTTCTGTATATGTTATAAATATGGCCGGTAGTGCCAGTGTGTCGAATTGAACAAAGGAATATTAATGTTCCTTTCCTAACTATTGTTATTATGTTGCTATTAATCTGAGTACCCTCAGATAGAATCGACTATTTTTGAGATAACGATACTTTATGGAAATATAAGAAATATGTTGATAGAATACTTAAATACTGTTTCCGTGGAGTTTCTTGTTCGTTCTTCTCCACGAAGACCTAGTTTTGCGAACGGATATAGCTTTCTCATTAAAGATGAATAATTATTGACAAGATTGATTGAAATAATAAATACCTACCTAGTCTTGTCTTTCTGTGCTTTTCTTTATGAAATCCTAACACTCCACTTAATCTAACACGCGCAAAGCCCAAGTCCCATGTAATAGGGGGCGAGTCTTTCAAGTCCTTACTAACAAGACCAAAGACAAGAGAAAATTTCACTGTTTTTAATATTTAAGTCATGATCTAAAGAAATAATTAATCATTGAACAGTATAATAAGAAATGCAAAACCTATGAATAGAACTCAGTACTAGGTCAGACCAACTGTTATTAACCTACAAAACTTGAATAGCTAATAATTTAAGTAATAAATTAAATTAAAACAATAATAAACTAGAAATTGAACGTGATCGTGATATTTTTTAATCAATGGTAATTCTATTAGGGCACAGTTCAACCTGTGGCATAGCACACATAAGTGCAGAAGGCCTATGTTGATCAGACAGAGTGAACAGCGAACACCTAATTGCAATCTATCTATATAAATAAAAAGAGAAGTCCTGACTGATTGAGTCGACGTTCGCACGGACGTAAAAATATCGCATAAATTTTTTTTCGCGCACTGGATTTACAACGCTCTGCTTAGCGCCGAGAGTTGAAAATCCAACAGTGTATTTCTCGACGCACTAGGATGCACTCTGTTGTTGTTAGGTTGTATTCTAAATGCTCGACTCAACAACGAGAGTTGAAAATCCAGTGCGCGATAAACTCCCGCCGCGATTTTTTTACGTCCGTGCGAACGTCGGCTTACTCATCAACGCCCAGCCCAAACCCTTAGACATAGAAAGCTAAAATTTTGCACAGAGATTCCCTTTATAATGTAGACAAGGAAAAAGGCAGGAATTCCCGGTAGTACGTTCCCGTGGGATATTTTCCGACATCTACGCGGGCGAATCCGCTGGCAAAAGATAGTTCATATTTTCATATTTTCTTTACTTCCAGAAAAAAGGAAATGACAGCGACGTGTCTACGACAGACTTTGATTTTATGAAAAAAATATATTGTCTAGAACAATATATTTTTTAGGCATAGGCATTACTCATAGGCATTACTCAGGAAGAAAAACGGGGAGAATCGCAGACCATTTTCCCTCTTAAGAAAGTCAACAGACAATAAAACTTGGCAAGAAAAAAAGGCTGGTCACACAGAGCTTACTGACAACCTTCAGAAACTTCAACTACAAGAAGCCGTAACTTATTCATGCCCTTGTATAGGAACTGGTCACATTGTACCTTCTGTTCTTTATCCTACTGTGTCCAAGTAATGATTAATGGTCTCGCTAAACAAATAAACTTCCTACTCGTCCACAGTACTGTTATCTTCGGAATTACGACCCGATATTATACTAAGTATTATATTTAGAGATCATCGGTTCGCTTGAAATTATATATTTGGATGCGTAGGAGCATATCGAACGAAATATTGTTTGCTTTTGTTAAGTTAATAGAGTTCAAAGAACTTAAAATATTGACTTATAAGATGTTGCTATAATCACGCATGACGACCATGGCTGACGGATTATTTTATAATCATTTCTATAGGGTGTAAGTGTAAACAGTGGCAACCATTTAATGGCGTCATTGTACTCATCATTATGAACAACTTTTGCTATGGGATCAAACATGAAATCGCGAAAAAAAAATCAGCTGTTCAGTACATTTATGTTCGCATAATTTGTGAAAATGTAGGGAACAGCAGATTTTTTTTTTTCGATTTCAGTTTTGGTCCCATAATAAAAGTAGTTCATAATGACGAGTACAAGGACCCCTTAAAATGTTGTCACTATTTACACTTACACCCTGTATATGACTTATTAGCAGACTAGAAGACTCTTAAATCTACGTTTGTGACACTTACGGGTTACGGATGTAGAAGGTGTGGACAAATCTTGGCTGAAAACCACATTAAATGAGCGATTTGTTTGAATATTCATTGGTTTTATTTTATGCTAGCTTCTACCCACGACTTCTTGCGCATGAAAAATATATCCCATGATAGTCGGGAATGCTTCCCATCGGTGAAAGAATTTTCGGAATCGGGTAAGTAGTTCCAAAGATTACCCTCAACATACAATCGTACAAATATTTACCTCTTGATATTAGTATAGATAATGTATCTCGGGTAATTTTACAGAACAACTCATTTTCCTACTGTTTTTATAGGATGCCACGCCGTACAACAACAAGTCATAATTTTATCTAATCTTTTCCTTAACATCTATGACCTTGATTTCCCACTATATCCTTATGATCGTCACTATAAGGGACAAACCACGTTATAGAAACCGAGGAAGAAAACTAAATTTAGGTATTTCAACCTGCGCAAGTAGTAGTAGCTAGTTCTTTAGTTCTTTCTATATTAAGTCATTGAGTCACAACGAATATCATCTAACACGACTTCCGACTTCCGTACCATCATTATGTAACTTTTGTTGATGATTTCTGAAAAACTGTGCTATTTAGAAACATAGTTTTATTATTCCTTTAATATTTACATAAACTTCTATCCCATACAATAATTTCAGTTTTTACTTTATGTAAACTTCGGATATAGGGGCGGAGGGGGGGGGGTTATTTTTTTACATTTATCATGAAAGGTCCAAAACCATGCGGGCTAAAAAAAAGAAAAAACTGTTTGAGAATGTGCAAACAGCGTTCTTTCCTATGATACCCCACATGCCCTAGTAGCCCCACTTTGAATTTTTAAGACCCCCTTTCAGTTTCTGATGCACAAAAAATATATATTTCTATTTCTTTCTTAATTACAAAATAGTTGAGCAAATGTCACCTAAAACTGTTCCAAATTTTAAGTTGATAGCATTAGTAGTTCTTGAGATATCCAGCTGTGACATACAGACAGACAGACAGACTGAATCGCACCATATTAATAAGGGTTCCTTTTTACCATTTTGGTACGGAACTCTAAAAAGATCTTACTTTCTTTCTTGAAAAGACGGACGCACTAAACTCTTTAAACATTTAGTTTGCTACTTCTACTATCGCTACCTACTTTAAACATTTAGTTTGCTACTTCTACTATCGCTACCTACTTTAAACATTTAGTTTGCTACTTCTACTATCGCTACCTACTTTAAACATTTAGTTTGCTACTTCTACTATCGCTACCTACTTTAAACATTTAGTTTGCTACTTCTACTATCGCTACCTACTTTAAACATTTAGTTTGCTACTTCTACTATCGCTACCTACTTTTGGTGGATTTACACATAATTTTCAACCCACTTAAATATCTACTCAATGTTTTATAGCCGACGAAAAAAAAGGAGGACTTTCTCAAGTCGAGGTGTAGGTATATTTTTCTTTATCAATTATCTGCCTAGCCTTTTCCCAACTATGTTGGGGTCGGCTTCCAGTCTAACGGGATGCAGCTGAATATCAGTATTTAACATGGAGCGACAGTCTCTGGACGTCCACAACCCAATAACTGGGTAACACGATACTTCTTTGTAAAACTGGTTGTCAGATTTTTGGGCTTCTGACGACCCGTAACGACTGCCAAAGAACCATGAATGACAGCCGGGATCAACGGCTTAACATGCTTTCCGAGGCACGAAGGGTTTCGGTATGTAAAGATGGTCACCCAACCACGGACCGACCGCGGCAACTCTGATCGATCGACCCGTGCGGCTGTTATTACTTAGCCACGAGCCCCCCTCAAGTGTCTGAGTTTGGCTAATTTTAGACCCAAAACCCCAGCGAGTGGGGAGGGTTGGGGGTTAGTTGCGAACACCATAGGTTCACAACTACTGATGATGATATTTTTTCCATCAAATGATTTTTTTTTACGTTTATATATATGTGATCTAAGCTTATATACCTATTATGTAAAGTTTTGTCCTTTTGCACACTTTGGATGCATTTCACACGCGGGGGGTTAGTTCTGAACCTATGGAGTTCGTAGCTAACCCCCCCTGGTTAGCTACGAACTCCATAGGTTCACAACTAATGATGATTGGTTTTCCATCGGATGATGTTTTTTTACATTTATATATATGTGATATAAGCTTATATACCTAACAAAAAAAGCGTTCTTCTTATGCACACATGGGGTGCATTCGACACTTGAGGGGTTATTGTTCTTTCTTTAAACGGAAGTTATATCATATTATCTATATCCCCAGTAACAAATGAACAATCACGTAAGAAATCACAGCATCAGTTCCTAAGCTCTCGTGAAACTAAACATTAACTAAACAAAGTATATTAAATAAAATTAAAGTGCAAGTTGAACGCGGATTGGACGAAATTCATAATGGTATCGGGACCCGCTCGTGCCGTAGTATCATTACATTAAAAGCACATTTATAATGGCGACTTAGAGCTAAATCAGGGCCGCTAATATGCTGCTGCTGATTTTTGAAGTAGGAAGTGTTGGCATGTTTATTTTATTTATTTAGTTAAACAAGCATACATAGTTATGTTTAACTAGCTTTTGCCAGCGGTTTCACCCGCGTGTATGTCGGAAAATATCCCACGGGAACGTACTACCGGGAATTCCTTCCTTATTCCTTGCCTACATTATAAAGCCATCCTCTGTGCAAAATTTCAGATTTCTAGATCCATGGGTTAGGGCTGGGCGTTGATGAGTCAGTCAATCAGTCAGTCAGGCAGGACTTCTCTTTTTATTTATATAGACACAGAAAATAGATTTTTAAAAAACATTTAACTCTTTTAGATTGGTTAGTTGATGATCCTACTGAAAGAAGATCCTAATAAAACATCGAAGTCTAAATGGACTGGTTTCGATTAGTCGTGAGATTACTTGTAGGTAAAATGCTGACAAATCGCACACCTATATATAAACTGAGACAACTCAAAAAAGGTCATTTTTCAGGAGACGATAAAAACGTAAGTATATCTGCATTTTTTGTTAGGAAAGTTATACAATTTAATTTGATTCTAGATAATAAATAGCTTGTGAAATGTCACTGTATACAAACTGGGGCTAAAATTCAATAATTTTTATCGATAATCACTGTTTTTCAAACATACCTAACTCAAAAACGATTTTTGAGTTGTCTCAGTTTAAATAAACACATAAATACCCAACTGACAACAGAAGCCTTGAATTTTATCTCTGTACAAAATTATATCTTACATCAGATATTTTAAGAATGCCAAACAACTTACAACAGCAATTATGTGGACCAATTTTGCACTAAAACAAATAAATTAGTGTGTGCAACATTTTATCGTTCCAGCTAAGTTACTGCGGCCACTGCGCACGCGCCGCTCCCGCCATCTTGTTTAATCTAGTGCCGTTGATCGCGGAAAAGCGCGCCAACCTTCAACGACCTTCGCTCTCCGACCGTTCTAACGAACCATACACTCTATAATCAGCCCTATAGCTCTAATAATTCGTATAATTTAGATTGTTTCGGTTTGAATACCAAGTGGTTGTTATGCCATTTTGTGTATAATGTAAACGACCCTGCCCCATGTTTTGTGTTCTACAAACACAAGATTTAAATTCTAGCCTGGGCCTATAAATTTATTGCAGGTAGATTTATTTTGAAGTGATATTTTGTCACATTTATTGGAATAATTCTCCGGTGACACTGTTTTATGATCGCGATTATGGTAATTTAAACGCTTATTGTTCTTGTTAGCGTTTACCGTTTTCCTTTTAATTGCTCTTGTTCAGAATGTTGTCAGAAACACTTGAATGGAAAATTGTGAACCTATGTTAATTTCTGGAAATAATAAATCACAGTTTTAATTAGACTAATTGCATTTAAATCTGAGATTGTATTGTTTTTTGATTAGTTTACTACTTGATTAAATACCACTAACCTACTCTGAACAGTCAATTACTTCATAAATAATGCAAATAAAAAATAATGACGCACTTCCAATATTGTAATACTTCATTGTAATATTGTAATAGCTTCACAAACATTTTCAAGAAAAGTATGTTTTTATTTTATTTTATAAATGCACTTGAAAGAAAGAAAAATGCGTTTATTGACATTAAAATTAACAACTTAAAACTATATAAAACAGAAATAATAATATACAATGTTTATGTCAAAAAAGCCTGAGCTTTTACATAATGTCAGATGACATCACAAGGTGCCTAGGTATACCACATCATCATTTACCTAGCCTTTTCCAAACTATGTTAGGGTCAGCTTCCAGTCTAATCGGATGCAGCTGAATATCAGTATTTTACATGGAGCGACTGCCTATCTAAAAAAAAAAAAAATGTGTTTATTATCTTAAATCTATACAATTAAGTTGCCGGGGCTTCCCAGAATGTAATCCGAAGATACTTGTGATGGGATAAACCTCGCTCTTCCTTGACTGATTAACAATTGATTCGTTGTGCTAGTTAGGTATAAATTACACATTTTTTTTTATTATCTTTTTTTACTATCTGACCTCCACAACCCAGTTACTGGGTAACATGATACCCCCTGGTAAGACTGGTTGTCAGACCTTCGAGCTTCAGACGTCCCGTAACTACTGTCAAAGATCTACGAATGACAGCCTGGGCCAACGGTTTAACGTGGTTTCCGAGGCACAGAGAGGTCTTGATATGTAAAGATGGTCACCCATCCACGGATCAACCGCGGCAAGCGTAGTTTAACCTGATCGATTGACCCGTGCAGCTGTTATTACTTAGCCTGAAGCCCCAGGCTCTGGCGCTTAGCCACAAGATACCTGACGCTGAAATAAACTTTATCAACTTCACCTAAAGAACCTGACCTCAAAGAACTGCTGACGAAATTAAAAGACCGTAACTCCATCTACAACGTGCAGCTGCCATTGCGACATTAATTCAACGTATTGCGTATTGGGTTCCGCGTTATTGTTTTATAACGATAATTTTATTTAAAATAGCATTTCTAAAATTTCTTTCATTTTATTTATTTATTTATTAAAACTTATTAAAACTTTATGCACAAGTAAAAAAATACTGTACAAAGGCGGACTTAATGCCTGAGGCATTTTCTACCAGTCACCTTAGCGTGATGCAGAGACAAAACATGGTAGGTGCAACATAAGGGATAGATAACTCGAAAAAGAATAGATACTAATAAATACATACATAAATACATACATATAAACAAAATAAACTTTGTCAGGAGAAATAACGAAAGGTAGAGGAGAAAAAGAATCCAGAAAATCAGCGCTGCGATGATTTTGCCAACTTTTCACGAATATGATCACGTGCCTTCACTTTGAAAAATAACGGACTGGTTGCCATCCTGATGTTCAGAGGGAGCGCATTCCAAAAAAATACCGCCTGGACAAAGAAAGAAGAATGAATAAAACCAGAGCGGTGAGAAGGACATCGTAGAAGAAGATTGTTGGTTGAACGAAGATTTCTACTATGGGCAGAGCATAAGTATTGAACATGGGAAGTCAGATAAGAAGGAGAAGTGGGCTTGTTTAGTATGGAATATAACATAGACAGAGCCCTCAGCTCTCTGCGCTGACGAATGGGTAACCATTTTAAAACCAATCGGTGCGGACACATGATCATTTCTAAAATAGCATCATGAAGCAACCTGTAGCGCAGAGATGAAATTGAAACAAACGAGAGAAAAAAGGCCACAGCTGGGTCAGAACAATATACAAACGATGAACAAAAAAAACTTTTTTACAAAAAAAACAACCGACTTCCAAAAAAACAACTTTAATTTTGGAAGTCGGTGTCTTTGGATCTGTATTTTAGTTTTTTGCCACCGACTTCCAAAATTAAAGTTATTTTTCACTTTGTAGTGTTTTTTTGGAAGTCGGTTGTTTTTTTTGTAAAAAAATTTTTATTATTCACTTTTTAGTGGGTCAGTTTGTAATTTATCTAAGTTACAATAGCCCAATAGCAACTGCTCATCACTTTTTACAAAATAATGCTTTTCCCGATGCAGGGACGTTAATTGTTGAGGAGTTCTCCTAGTAAGAACCAGGAGAACTGGAGCTCCATGGTGAAGTCATCATCACCATTATGCATTTTGACGAGCATAAATTATTTAGCAACCATATTAAAGTAATCGAATCGCAACCCGTGAAATACTTATAAATTGAGTAGTTCCGATGGCCATCCGTGGTCTTCATCATCAGTTCCACTTCACCAAATGGTGTTTTCCGAGAGCAAATGCACGAGTTACTATAAAAAATACCCAAATCGCTATAGTTGTGCCTATACAATTTGAGGGTTCCTCTCGATTTCCATGGGATCCCATCAGATTCTGATTTGGTGACAATGGGACCACCTCGAGAGTATACCCTTTCAAACAAAAAAGGAATTTTGAAAATCCGTAGACAATTGGCGTAGTATTCGATGAACAAATATACAAAAAAAAAAAAAAACATACAATCAGCCGAACATAGTACCTCCTCCTTTTTGTGAACTCGGTAAAAAGGTGTTGGGTCAACGACTTTTTACCAGATGGTATAGAACAATATTAGCTTCATGAATGAGTCTTTTACATAGAGTGATCCTAATTTTGGTTATTGTTTTATTATTTAATTTGTTTGAAAAAATTTTTTTTTTCAATTTACGAATTATTTTATCTTATTATAATATCTATGATTACTGGCCAGGCCACTAGCCCTACCAGCGTTTTGAAGAAATGTCACGATTGCGGCAGCACGTTGTAAATCAAGACATCTACTGGGTGATTGTTTAATGACCAGCCAAATTTTCACAGGGTGTTCTACCCATGAATAGGAACAACTTTCACTATGAGACCAACTTTGAAATCACGAAAAAAAACCAGCGGTTTCCTACAAAAGTTCAATACCTACTCGATCAAAATGTATGAAACAGCTGATATTTTTTTTGCGATTTCAAAGTTGGTCCCATAGTGAAAGTTGTTCATATTCATGGGTAGAACACCCTGTGAAAATTTGGCTGGTCATTAAAAAATCATCCTGTATATGTCTTTTTACATGACGCCAGAACTACTATGAAAATCTCACAAAGTATTTAGAGTACACCCTACGACCGGTTATCGGGCGGCTACCAATAAATCGTCCGGTGCGATCCACACGTATCATCACGCTTGCCTTCCGAGGGCCTGCCAGGGCATTTTTCATCGTCCACCCGCTTCCTGCTCAGCTGATTTACTAGCGGCGAGATAAAGCAATCTTTTGCTAAGCTGTGCCTGCTACTTAGTTTGTATACTGTAAGGTGTTTATGGTACAAAGTGTAGGTTAAAATATGGTTTGAGAGTTTTTACTTCGTAACTCTTAACTTGCTAAAACATAGTTCTAAATAAGTCCATTTCTCCGTCCTCGTTTTTGAGGAGCCAAAGTATAGCTAGGTACATCTTTAGAAGACATGGAAAACGCCGCTGATGGTTGAGGGTCCAAGCATTTTAGAAAAGGACTACATTATATAACCTTCTATTCGAGGAAAGAGGAGCTCGTGGCTAAGTAATAACAGCCGCACGGGTCGATCCGTCAGGTTAAGCTACGCTTGCCGGGGTTGGTCAGTGGATGGGTGACCATCTTTAGATACCGAGATTCCTCCGTGCCTCGGAAAGCACGTTAAGCCGTTGGTCCCGGCTGTTATTCGTGGATCTTTGACAGTCGTTACGGGTCGTCAGAAGCCCAAAAGTCTGACAACCAGTCTTACCAAGGGGTATCGTATTACCCAGTAACTGGGTTGTGGAGGTCAGATAGGCAGTCGCTCCATGTAAAATACTGGTATTCAGCTGCATCCGGTTAGACTGGAAGCCGACCCCAACATAGTTGGGAAAAGGCTAGGCAGATTTATTCGAGGAAAGAATACACAATTACAAAGACCAGTCAAGATCAGTCATGGGCATATTCAGCAAGCTATAAGTTAATAGACTTACAAATACTAATTACACTAAACTTATGTGAATCAAAAGGTTGTTGCAGTCCATTATCTGCTTCAACATTGAATTGTTCCGCTTATAATTTAATTGTTTAAGTTTAGTATAGCATAGGCCTCCTCTCAGCAGAGGGAGAGAGCTGTAATTTACCTCGCGGTCCCAGTGCGGATGGCAGATGTCACATGTCTTCGAACTTTTGGTTCTAGATGTTTTCCTTCACCGTTTTGAGAGTAGTAGTGATGAAATAATTAACACAAAGTAAAGCGCTTGTCAGGGTCCGAATCTACGACCTACAACTCGTAAGTCGCGGCCGTTAACACGGACCACCATTGCTCTAAAGTTTAGTTTATTATGTCATATTATACCGTAAAGTTTGGTCACATTTAAATCCCGATAAACTATGGACTACCTAAGAAGTTGCGAGAGAAGCTATGTAGTTCTAATAGTTAATAGCTACAGTAGTACCCAAGTAATATGGCTTATGGATGTACCTGCGCAGAAGATAAATTTTCAAAGCGCGGGAAATGATATTGACCAATCGACACGCTCCACGCTTTTTCCTGTACCGCTATTGGTCTGTAGCTGCCGCCATGTTAGCGCGCGCCGCTTGACAGCCGCCATACTTGCGAGTGAGACGGAACTAACAGCTGCAGTGTATTATGAACCTTATAGTAGTGATCTAAGGTTGATTGTAAGTTTTAAGTATTCTCGTTAATCTTCGGGGCCATACTTTCTTTTCTGTGCGAACGAAGATTCACTACGCGCCTTATTAGTTGAGTACTACTGTACCTATGTAATATTGGCCGTGACAATGCCATCTCATCCGTTCCCATGGGATAGGATCAGGTCTTGAGCAGCACATTCATCTGTAATGCCGATAACATTATACAGTATATCCTGATTTCTCCATGGGTTGGGAAGGTCAGGCTCCCCGTGTAACCAGAAATTCGCCATATCATGCTAGAACTGGTCTTGCGGATGATAAGCTTTGCTAAACAAGGGTCGGGGGAGACAAGCAAAACAAGAATCCTGGGATCGTAAACCTTTGTTCTTTTTTAACGGTCTTCAAAAAACATTGTAGTTGAAATGCATGTTCTCCCATACATTCCAACTGTATTTGTAAGTTTGTACCCACAATATTGAGAGATTTACCATGTTATATTGAGACGACAGACTTCTTATAGGTTTTCCTGTAATCTACAGGTAAAGAACTATTTTCTGTATTTTTTTAGTAGTAGTCCTTTCATTTGATATGTTACACGGTACAGTTTGCAAAACTTTTTTTTTTTTTTCTTATTTGCCCCCTAAAAGTGACCCCTATGTTTAAAATTCATTTATTTACCTTACCCGTATGTGTTTGGGTAACAGAAATCCATATGTGTACCAAATTTCAACTTAATCGGTCCATTAGATTCGGGGCAAATTGGCTGTGACAGACGGACAGACGGATAGACAGACAGACAGACACACGAGTGATCCTATAAGGGTTCGGTTTTTTCCTTTTGAGGAACCCTAAAAACGACTCCTATCACATCTGTATGTATGTTTTTTTAAATGTATTTTTATCGATATTTTCGTCAATTGTGGACCAATTTTGATTTTTTTTTTCATTTTTTTTTCACCCTTGCGCGGTGGTCCCATTCCTATAAATTTTATTAAATTTGCTTGGGTAGCTTTGATTATACGTACCTATTTAATCCACTTTGTGAATCTTGATGATGTTATAATAACTTCTTGTCACTGTTGTTTACATAGCAAGTAGTGGTATACGAATTGGTGTAGGGTAGATAACATATTTAACTAAAAAGTAAAAATTAAAAAACTTTTTTACAAAAAAAAAAAAAAAACTTTCTTTTCGGTTGTTTTTTTTTTATAAACTTTTTATTGTTTTTTTGGAAGTCGGTTGTTTTTTTTTTTACGTCAAAAGTAGGTAGAACTTGTCTTGTCTTTATAATATTATCTACTAAACAGTCGGTACACGACAATGACTTCTGATTCACGCAATTGATAGGACATACCTACATTGTTAGGAATCAAGTGGTCATAAGGTTATTTCCCTTTTTATTTAACTTGAATATTGCATGGTAAGAAATAAAGTAGTTTATGGTTATTTCCCGTCTCATTCAATTTCATGACGTTTCACTATCTCTAACTTTAAAAATAGTCAAAACTTTGTTGGAGTATAGCAAAAACAAACGGCCTTACTTCAACTCTATTAATCTTTCTGTTTGTAACTCATAAATATTAGTTTTTGGGCTTGGACATAAAAACTAATATTTATGAGTTACTCATAAATATTAGTTTTTATTTCCAAGCACGCCCTCAGCACTTGACTGAAATCCTGACTTTCTCATAGCGTCTGTAGTCTTCTATAAGCCTTGCATGATACCACACGTCTCACGTAATATTAGTAAATCACACCTTCCAATATATAAAGTAAAGGATAATAAACATACTATTGAAATCCTTAGAACGGTCTTTCCTTTGGCTTTCCCCTTCAACCCTAACAAACTCAACACTAAAATAAAACAAACAATAAAACAACAACCGACCGAAAACAGTGTATACCAGTTTTATTCCAATGTAGTCCTAAGCTAAGGCTACACTTACGCATATACCAATGTACCCACATTTTAATCTCCCCAAAACAGGCTGGGTATCTTACCGAGAGCAGCGCGACCCGATGCCGATAGCCCGGTTTGCGCACAATTGTCGCATCTGACCAGCTATTGTGCTATGGGAACACGGCCTTAATTGCCACTCCGAATAAATTAAAACAAGAATGCTATCGCATACGGCTTGTACCGCTTAGGGGTATTAATGTTAACTATGTATTTGTACACGTAGTTCGGTTTTAGATAGTGTAGTGTATGTTCTTGAATAGACAGGTGGTTTTTCATTTAATTTCCTGTGAAAATTGCGTTCGATATCCTGATTACATCACATCTGCCTAGCCTTATACCAACTATGTTCGGGTCGGCTACCAGTCAAAAACCCAGTATTTTACATTGAGACTCAACACAGTTACTGTGTAATACCCCCTTGCTAAGACTGGTTGGCAGACTTTCGGGCTTCTGACGACCCGTAACGACTGTCAAAGATCCACGAATGACAGCCGGGACCAATGGCTTAACGTACTTTCCGCGGCACGGAGGGGTCTCGGTATGGAAGGTCACTCATCCATGGACCAACCGCGGCAAGCGTAGCTTATCCTGATCGATCGAACCGTGCGGCTGTTATTACTTAGCCAACTTTTCTAGAGCCTTTTTTACGTTTTTTTTTTAATAGCCACTACTTACCGAATAAATTAAAAAATGGAACAGAATTTGTATGAAATTACCTATCTGCCAAGTAAGTTAATAGAAACTTAATCGTAGGTGGTGAAACAGGCCCTAACTCATGCTGTGGTGAAAAGCGCAGTCAGTTAAAGACGGTACCGATCCTGACTGTCTTTGGTATGAAATATAGTTTCCAGTTACTTACGTCGAACACAATTTGAGTCTCATAAATCGTAACTCTTAAGTATATGACTTTTGTGACTGTCATAAACCGGCTTGCGTAATTTTAACCCGCCTTATGATGAGATCAAATGATTTAATTAGCGTCCCAATTAATAAAGATGACCCAATTTGCAAAATCTAGGTTTTAACACGTTACCGCTACCGTCTTGAAAGTAGTTCAAGGGTTCATCGTTTATTTTCGGGGAAACCGAACTTTGCCGAATTAAATGTGGGAGTGACAGAATTAGTGCGTCATTAATAATAACTTTTTATGTAGATATAAATGAATGAGAGGTTTTCTTTTTGAGTATTAAAAAAAAACATAGTTTCCAAGAACTCTGTAGATGGCGTTGAACTGACTACGTTACTGGCTGCCAAAGTCAAAACGCTTGGAAAAGAAAACATTGTGTCAGGTTATAATTTCATTTCTGACGTAGAAAACCCATAAAAAGACTGGTAAGTAAATATTTTTTTCTTTTTCGTTGTTGTTATTATTTATTTATTTTCAAAATGTCATTGTGATGTGATTGTGACAATGACATGACATTAATTACTTTTTATGTACGTTTCGTTTTAAGATCTCAAAATTACATACAAGTGAAATGATGTGACGTTCCGTTCCTTGCAGTAACTTACCAAATTCAGCGCCATCTATCCAGCGACTAGGGAAGAGTTTAAAAAGAAAATCCCTCATTTCTATTGGTAGGTACATTTTATTCGCTATATTTCGGTTTTGTCCGAAGACAAACGATGTAACCTTTGAATATTGTCGTACTGTACCCATGTGAAAGGACTGTATTAAACTATAGCAAACTCCTTTCTAACTATGTTACAGTAGTCATAATTTGCGTGTAATCTCGTAACACTAACTATGAAACTTATTGACTTCCCACTCTATATTCCTTTACACGCTCGTAGCTCTGCTACAAATCCTGCGCGCGTGCAAACAGTTACAACACAAATTAGAGAGGTGCAGAAGATCCAATTTTAGTAATTTTGTATAAATTGTGGCTTTGAACACCATCATTTTGCCTTTTAGACATTAGCTTTGACCATCGTGTTTTTCGGTGATAGACGAGATTCTATCAAGTGATAGATTTTGAGAGACAAATGAGGGCCGGATCGATCTGTAATCACTTACCTGAGGGCCATGCCATTTGTCTAGGCCCTCTGAGTGAATGAACAAATGACAATCGCTTTCTGACAATGACTTTGAAAAGGAATGTGCGCTTTTGTCATTTATAATGTGACGATATTGTTGAGGATGGCCACGGTAGGGAAGTAACATGCATGGAAATACGTTATCGTGGACATAAAAAAAGCGTCTTTTTACTTCTCTGTGTTATCGTTATACCGTGGACGTCGACGATAATCGTCACGTCAGAAATTACAAAAACGCCCATTGACATAAAGCTAGCTTGGTAGCTTAAATCAGAAAGAACACTAAACAAAAACGAAGTAAGCGCGGCCATTGATGTGATGCGCCGTGTCCCCCGACTCACCCCGGCGCGCCGGGGTGAGTCGGGGGACAAGAAATTTCACGCGGACTAAGTCGCGGGCAGCACCTAGTCTATAATATGTATAGAAGACCTTCTACACTTTCTTTTCTAGTGGTAATATCTCGTTGTTTGGCTAGCTAGTTAATTGAAATGCGTGTAAATATTCGCTGCGTTCGTTCTCTTATGAAACAGGCTTATTAAGGGCACTGCCGTTGTCTTCGCCAATCCTGCGTTTATTTTATAATATCCATAACATTTATATTAAGTATCACTTGATTCTTATGTCAGTAAAGGGTTTGTAAATAAAATAAATTGTGGAAATTGTTTGAGATGCATCATCATGCTTTATAATGTTTAACCGACTTCAAAAAAAAAAAACCGGCCAAGTGCGAGACGGACCCGCACACAAAGGGTTCCGTACCATATTATAATGTTTAACAATCGCAAAGATAACTTTGTATTTCATAATGATACTGTGAATTACAAGGTTATTTTTTGCAGTTGCAGAAAATCGACCATATTTAAAAAAAAAAACCTTATGAATCGCCGTTTTTAGTATTTGTTGATTAAATACAGCATAAGGTACATTATAATAGAGCTCATACAAAAATGGTATAAAATTGACAACTTTTACGGCAATTTTTTTATCTTCTAAAATGAAGAAATAGGGGGCTATTTCTTCATTTTAGAAGAGGAAAAAATAAAAGTATCTTTGTACTCTACTCGATGGGTTCTAGACAGTAACACCCCACGCACAGGTTAATTTTTTTTTTCAAAATGAAAAGTTTTGTATGGGGACCGCCCCCTTAAATTTTAACTTTACCTACTTTATTTTTATTGTTATAGTCGTAATAGAAATACACAATCTGTGAAAATTTTAACTGTCTACCTATTAAGGTTCGTAAGATACAGCCCTGTGACAGACGGACAGACGGACGGACGGACAGCGGAGGCTTAGTAAGTTTGTACGCACAATATTGAGATACTAGCTAGACTGCCCGCGGCTTCGCCCGTGTGTGGATGTCTGATTTCATGGGTTTTAATTTTCTTATTATTGATTATTTTACATCAAAGTATAAATACTGAGTTTCAAGTTAATCGGAATGCGCTTTAAAATTCTTGCATACAAACTTTAACATCCCTAAACCCCATTTGAGAGGTAGTTTTGAAAAACTAATAATGACAAACTTTATTACTTACATAAGCAAGTATTTGTGCTAAGTTTCAAGTTCATTAACCAAATTAATACGATTTTTCATGTAAACTGTATCCCTGTTTCCACGACCACAGGCGTAGAATTTCAAAAATCGTCTGGGATGTTTCCGTAACTTGTCTCAAACATTATTTACACCAATTTTCAAGTTAATCAATCCTCCGCTGTAAAATTTACTACCCCTTTTCACCCCTAAGGGGTAGATTTTTGGAAAACCCTGATACACGTTAGTTAGTCTTCATTTTTGGTCTCAAGTACAAAATCTGAGTTTTGAGTAAATCGGACCGCGTGTTCCAAAATTCCTCTATAAAAACTTTGACACCCACCAATGGCACCCATACCGTCTTCTGGGGTCGCGGGATGTTCGAAAGAGATACCGTGGCCCTGCCATAGGCAACTGAAGGAACACGGGTGGGTTTTAGTCAGTAAAAGTATGACACGCCCTTCCGCTCCACCCAGAGCGGGAGAAGTCATTTGATGATTTCCCATCCACAAAAAAAGGGTGTAGTTTAGCAAAACTAAAAATGATTAATTTTATAATTAACTTAGATGAATGTTCGTGCTAAGTTTCAAGTCTAATAACTCAAGAGATAAGATTTTTCATACAAACTTTCATCCCCTATTTTATTCCCTTAGGGATGGAATTTCCAAAAATTCTTCCTTAATGGATGTTAACACTATATAAGGTATATATGTTCCAAATTTCATGTCTCTAGGTCCAGTGGTTTGGACTGTGCGTTGATTATTATCAGTCAATGAGTCAGTCAGGACTTTGAATTTTATATATATAGGATTACAAGACCATAAACTTCTGATAGGTTTTCCTGTAATCTATAGGTAAAGAACTATTTTCTGTATTTTTTTTCAAAATTTTAGGCTCAGTAGTTTCGGAGATAAGGGGGGGGGGAATGGTCAATTTTCGTCTATTTTCTTAAATAACTTCAAAACAATTTATTTTTAAATTATAAAAAAAATATATTTGAGACTCTCACAGTAAGACCTTTCATTTGATATGTCACACGGTACAGTTTGCAAAACTTTTTTTTTAATTGTAGTTATTTTCCCCCTAAAAGGGACCCCTATATTCAAAATTCATTTATTTACGTTACATGTCCGTGTTTGGGTTACCAAAATAAATATGTGTACCAAGTTTCAACTTAATTAGTTCATTAGATTCGGAGCAAATTGGCTGTGACAGACGGACAGACGGACAGACAGACAGACAGACAGACACACGAGTGATCCTATAAGGGTTCCGTTTTTTCCTTTTGAGGTACGGAACCCTAAAAAGGAGTAGGCATTAAGCGAGTTCTATGTTCTATGTTATTGGGTTTGGTTTCCGCACTTAGTCCTTCAAGTGGACCATTGTACGTGAACCATGGCGGCCGCCTGTAGTTATTCCAACCAGCACCCTAATTACACACATTACATTAGCGATCGGAGTTGGTTTCATTTTGAAACAAATTGCTAATCTATTGCTTCATATGTTCGAAAAATTTGTCAGCTCGGCAACGTAAATAACGCAATGAATGTTGTTGAACTGTCAAAATGATACCAACTCCGATTGATAATGTGTTACGCAATTAGGGTGCCGCATACATTTTACACATTATTTATATTTTTTTGTATTTGCCTACACTGTCCCACTGCTCAGCAATGGACTTCCCTAAACCCTTCCAAGCATCCTTTTCCACGGCCACCTTGATCTAACCCTTGCGGTGCGCGTTATATTTTACATAGTTAAGGAAAATAAAAGAAAATTTTAATATTAAAATAAGAGTGGCATGGCTCTATATTTGGAAAATAATATAACAAATCATGCATCATTTGGCTATACTATTGATATCGAAGGAGTATTATAGTAAGCTAACTTATTGAGCTTAATATGGCCCGATATCTGATTGTTTTCGAGATAGCTGGCCGAATTACAAACGTAAACTTAAGGTAAGCACGGTGATTAAATTAAACAAGAACTTATATAGAGATATAACTACGAGATATCATTTAAATCAAACAATATATTAAGTAGCAATATATTCAGGTACATAACATGATTCTGTTAACAATTTATTTAAGGTAGATAGACCTAAGTTTTCAGTAAGTACATGAACTCTATTCTCCATTATAGTGCTTTTGGCTTGATTCTTGCAAAATAAAGTTAGCTCTTTATCTGTCATAAATATTGTTTAATATGTTGTACTAGCGACCTAGCCCTGCTTCGCACGGTTTTTACGACTTGACAAATCATGAAGGTTTCTTATTATGTATAAGTTAAATATTAATGTAAAATTATAAAGCTTCCGGAATAAGTTATTTAAATGATAGTGAAAACTGTATCGAAATCCTTTGCGTACTTTATAATAAGTACTCAATACTCAATATCTTTATTGCTTTACCATAATGTGTACTTAGGTGGTATAGTATATAATTGAGATCATTATGGACCCTATAGGGCACAGCAAAAGGGTAGGAGAGAGGAAGCCCTGTTTTCGGAGATCATGAATAACTATTATTGCTATATTATTTAATTTAATTTATTATTACTCGTATTTCTAAGTATTTTAATTGCATTATTATTTTTGTTATATTATTTTATTATTATATTACATTATTTATTACTATCATTTATTGTTATATTAATAATTACCATGTCATACCATTTTTATTTTAAACATATCTAGAAATTGCGTGACTATCTCTAATTTTTGTTATCAATTATTATTCTTATGTAATTTTTTATTATATTAGTAATTTCCTTAACATATACTTTAAACATTTCTCCTATTATTTATGTTTATCATTTAAATATTCATCTAAGGAATAATAGCATTTTTTTATTAATAAGTTTTTAAGTTTTGTTACAAATATATTGAACTTTTCTTCTTTCTTTATTATGTCTGGTAATTTATTGTATATCTTTATATAGTATCATTTGTGTTGTATGTTTGTTATGTTATCTTAAATAGTGGGGGGAAAATGCTAAGCGTGTTGCGTAGCAGTCTCGACGACTGAATAGCTGAATCTATGTTTATCAAATTATTTTCGTATTCAGTTGGGGCTAATGCAAAATGACCTATATATTTAGGTAATGTAGGCAGTTGACGAAGTTTATATCGAAAAATATGACTAATTATAGAATTGACCAGGCACGATTGAGAAATCAAATCAAACAAAACCGAGGGCAAAACCCAAACTACTCACGCATAACCTTTGATTCAGAACAGAACAGAAAAAATAATATAATCTGAACAAAAAATGTCACAAGTAGGCGTAATAAAATGAATCGATGCCCAAACAATAGTAGTGAACCTGTCCACAATACTCGAATTGTCACACAAAGTAACAAAAGAAACAACAATCCACTCTTAAGTGGCCCGCACTACGATAATCAATCTAGTTTTACATCTGATTAGGTGCAAATTACAATACAAATAGACCAGTCACGATCTAAATGTTTGACGAAAAAAATGACTTAACTTTTTGATAAACATCTTCGCAAAAAAGACTTACAGCCGTAGGCAGCATGAGCTACAATCGTTTGAAATAGGAATCCAATTCAAACGTTCTGCCCTAAATAGATGTTTTTTCTCAAAATGTTTTATCAACCACGTAATGTTTACATAATTTAGATTTCTAAAATTAGAGCAGTAGAGTTCAAAAATGCTTCGTTGTTACCGAGTGTTATGTTCCTACTATGCTTCGCGCAACAACAGTGTCTTTGCGCTTACGTCAAGGTGACATGAGATGTTAATACCTATTGTATTGGTGCTAAACATCCGTGACCTTACGGTGTACAAAGTTCACTAAGTGCAGGAGGCACGATTTACCCACACCGACGAACACTATTATAACACTACCGAATTAAATCGGCGGAAAATTGTCGGAAAATTCGCTACGCGTTTTATCATCTGCACTCGTCTATATAAACATGTAATGACTGATACGTCTGTGTGCGTGAAAAATATCGTAATTAACCCATAAAGGTCAGATTTAGTTAATAATAAACTGATGACTGAACTTGAGTACCGTCAAAACAATGGCGAAGATGGACGTTTTTAAAGGCAATACATTTTCTGAACCGCCCTAAAAGAGCAAAACTGATAAGTTGCGGGGGCACACCAGGTAGGCAGCATACATACGCACTTGACATGTGACCAAGTGTGATTACTAACAAACACAAAAGAGTATCACCTGTAGAGCGACTCGCACACTCGCACGCTCGGGTAATAAATCTGAACAACACGAACAAAATGGTGCACGCACACACGCGGCGCGGTTCACCTGAGTAACCTCCACATAGGGTCGCGTGCGAGTTCATTTGTAGCACACTGTTGCGTTTTCACCTGTTGAGCGACGCGCGTGTGTGGGTGAGCGCGTAGTGTTTCAGTTGGTCGGTCTGTTTGGCGCGCTTTGGTCGTATCGTCTTGCTTCGGACATTCCGCGCTTCGTACCCACGTGTGCGCACTGAATGCTAATTGACTGTACTGATAAGTGCGCGCTGACATTTGACTGGCGATAACATTGTGCCTATGTCCTGGTGAAACCATTGTTTAGCCATTTTTTGTTTTTTGCTCTTATTGAATGACAGAATTTTCGTTAAGTGGACAGTGATAGAAAGTGTTTACAGTGACTTTGGACGTTTCGTTATCCAAACTGAGGAATATTTCGACCGAAGAATACATTTGGAAATACATAAAAGGTATGTTTTTGCTTTTCGGGTTATTTGTTTGTGAATTCGGTCCAAGTTTTAAATATTGTTGCGAATACAATGTTGTTTTACCTCATCTTAGCTGTAAATACATCGAGTGGTTATGATTACCATGTAATCCTTTAAATTTATAGCACGACATGGCATATAATTACGGTCGTAATTCATTGAAATATCTCTAATGTCATATTTATATGACATCTATTGAATTAATTAATAAGCTATAAATTGGCTAGAGTCGGCCCAGCGTGACAGGGGTAGGATTTAAATAGGGCTCCAATTGATTTTAATGGTATAATAAATTAGTGACGATCAATTACTGAGTTTATAGCTAAGTTAAGTTCGAAAACAACTGCCTTATTTAGACGTATACAAGGATGAATAGAGTAGGCATAATATATACGAGCATGTATATTTTCGCCCTCAAAGTTAGTTGTTTTTTTAGAGTAAAAATGTCACTCCAATTAGAAGGATCTGTAATCCTTCTAATGGGGTTGGCTCCTTAAAACTTTTGGCAGATGACGCTAGCATAGCTTTCACCTGTCACATTTGTTTACTCAATTTGTGTG
The DNA here is from genome assembly GCA_905163495.3 of Cosmia trapezina. Classification (NCBI taxonomy): domain Eukaryota; kingdom Metazoa; phylum Arthropoda; class Insecta; order Lepidoptera; family Noctuidae; genus Cosmia; species Cosmia trapezina. The sequence continues at coordinate 20,559,522 of LR991032.1, read as the reverse complement.
TTCGGTTTTGTAAATTTTTTCATCAAAATACCAGGATGGATGATAAGATAAACATGTACTCAACATGAAGAATAAGCGAGCTAAAGGCTGAACTGAAAAAAACGAGGTGTTTCTTTACAAGGAAGTAAAGCAGACCTTATTGAAAGGTATACTCTTAAAATTATACATCAAGCTATTTTATTTATGAAATGGTTTTGTTTGTAGGAAGTATACATTTCATAATACTTTTCGCCAATTATACAATACTACAAAAAGCCGAATTAGACCACTTTTTTTATTACTTTTTTAAACTTTTATTTTTAATTCTACAGCTATCGGAAATTGGTGTGGTCCTATTTCTTTGCAATAAGGCACTTCACATTTCTTAGGCATTTTGTAAAATATTAAACAAACAAATACTTCATACAAATGAATATAATTTTGGTTAAAGCTATGCTAGCGCCACTTTGACAGTAGCCAACCCCATTGGAGTAATATTTATATTATGCCTACTCTATTCATCCTTGTATACGTCTAAATAAGGCAGTTGTTTTCGAAAACCATTTAGTGGCTTGCTAACATTATGTACCTACTGCCAGTTATTTAATAGAAAAAACACTACACCTACAAAGCCTTCTTCTTCTTCTAAAAGAGTTTTGCTCATAGGGCGAAAACATACCTACATGCCTATAACTGGTACAAAACTATGCAAGCAACTGGCATAAGTTGTTATGGCACACCAGTATAGTACCAGATAGGCATATATATTTTCGCCTATGAGCAAAACTCTTTGTAGGTAGTGTTTTTCGGCTACACTGTAAATATAAGAACATTTCGTTGTGTTATACACAATAATCTTCTGCGATTTTACTAAATCTGAAGATAATAGGTATTACATATTTAGGTTTACTTGCATCATACACCACTAAATACTTTTAGCGCTAAACGAATTTAAAACATTGCTCTATTTCTGTTAATTGTTTGTAGTTGTCAGGGTCAGAGTCTTAGACTATAAAAGATCAGAATGATGTTTTAAATATGTTTAGAGCTAAATGTATTTTGTGATTTGTTGTGCAAGTGAGTCTTAGAATGTAGGACCAAATAGCTCTGAATCCATTAAAAAAATATAACAAGGTTTTGCTTACATTTTTTCCACTTTAAGAAATTGCTAATACTTAAACAAGTCCTCTAAAAAGCCTTCTAATCCCATCTTTTTAGCATTTTTAAGGTAAAAGAAGGCGTGTATTACATAGAAGCTAAGTATATAATACTAAATACAAAACAGGAATTTCTTTCTACATCTTATGATTTTTTCTCGTAGCTGGCCTGCACATACAAAGCAATTTAGCAAGTTTCTTAATTTTGAAATTTACAATATCTCTAAGCCCAGTTTTTAAGCTGCCTGCGAATCGCAAATCTTTACCAATAATGAAGCGCAGTCTTTTTAGCGCAAACTTCGTAGCGTAGTTTTCACAGCGCAAGCTTCGTAGCGTAGTCTTCGTAGCACGAACTTCGTAGCGTAGTCTTCGTAGCGCAAAATTCGTAGCGTAGTCTTCGTAGCGCAAACTTCGTAGCGTAGTCTTCGTATCGCAAACTTCGTAGCGTAGTAGATTCTGCTCGCTGATTTTACTTTACTGCAAATAACATTGATACAATTTTTAGTGACGATATAATAAATGTATTAATGTTTCAGTGATGTTTAATATAATTATTAAAAGTGCTTTTTGTTTCTTAGCTTTTTTCTTAGTTTCAAACAATACGTGGATGTGTGACGTCAATTTCATTGTACCAGTTTTGCTTCAGTTCTAATTAATTTAACTTGTCTCTTGGCATATTTAGCATCATACCCTTTATAATAGCACTCTCTTTTAATCCTTTAATGACCACAGATTATCAACCATACATCCCCCATTCAAAGAACAATAATATATAACACAATACATGAACACCACGTATTATTCTATAGAAACACCGCAGTCATTACAAAGAATTAATGTCTTAAACATTTTCCTTAGTCATAAAACCATAAGGAGATAATATTATGTAGGTATTTCTTTTACGTCATCTATCGATTACAATAATAATTGTAATTAGCTGTAATTGGTGGGCCCCTAGAGTACGTCAGCGTGAGAACAGTTACAATTAGAGTCGTTATTGAAAGTTTGATTGGCTGTTTACATATTGGGCCAGAATTTGTATAAGATTATTTTTTATCAGCCCCTAAATACGGACCAGTGTAGGAACTTTTTACCGTACAATGGCCTTAGTGCGAGTTTGTATACTTCCATAACTTACGTCAATTTCTATGGAATAATTGTGTTTTCAATTATAGCCACCAGATGGCGCTTATTCAGTTTCAGTACAAATTGAAGTTTAAACCTTAAAATGTTGACGGTTAAGTTCAGAATCGAATAAGAAAATTTGAAAGTTTAGTAGTTATTATGACACACAGCATAATAACTACTAAAGTTTATTTTGATAGAAACATGAGTTTTTTTGGTTGATTGTGAACATAACTGCTAAGCATTGCATACTATGCTAAATTTATTACATAAATGCTAAGCATTATGCTAAATTTCAGGCTCTCTGTTTTTTTTTTGGATTTCTAGCACAAACTTAGCTGGGTATCTATCTGAAAAAGACATCAAGGTCTGTTCGGGAGCTATTTCAGCTCCGGTTTTCGGACATTTCCAAACCACATTTTTTAATTATAATTATGTAGGTATCGAAACCAAACTCAAACCAGCATCATTACAATCCCAACCGATCCTTAAATTATAACGGTAATAATTATTCCAAATAAAATATCCATGAATGGAACCCAAAGTACCTACGTCCAACATGAACCATTATGTAAAGGTGTCATTACCATCTAATTAGTGAGACGTCAGGTGTCAAATGTAAGTCAAAAATGTCAAGTTTTTTTTCCTTTTTACACGATTACTGCATGATGAATTGTTTCCAAAGTGTCAAGACTTTTGTTAATGACGTAGTGAGAGTTGAGACATGTTTTACTTACGCTTTTTAAGGTTAACAGAAAGTTAGGCTGTTTATAGGCAGTTTTTTAGAAATTGTCTACAGTTTTTTTACCCGACTGACCCAGTAGTAGGGTAATGTTTTTCGCGCGCATGTAGGGTATGCATGTCCATTCCATTCTGACCTGCTATAGTCTAGACGGCTAGATTCGTCTTAAAATACCAAATATCATACTCTTAGATTATGAAACATAATCTAAGATCAAAGCTAAGATCATACTAATATTATAAAGGCGACGTGTGAGTGTGTGTGTTTGTATGTTTGTTACTTCTTCACGCTCAAACGGCTACGCGGGTGAAACCGCGGGGCGCAGCTAGTATATTATAAAACTAGAGAAAACAAACATTAGGTATAATTTTGGTACTTATACAAACCTGAAACATTGTGTAACTTTTATTTGTGCTGCTCCCGCCTGAAATACCTAAATTTTATTGATTATAATGCTTGTTTTCCTCTTTTCAGTTATGTATTTTTGCAGTCGGGTTTTTTTTTCCAAATAATTTGTTTTTTTTTTCAAGTTATCCCACATGAGGACTTCTAACCTCTATAGACACAAATCTGAGAGCTAGAAGCGTAATTCTTTATGAGAATATTAACCATAACAAATAATGAATATTATGCTCTGGATCGAGGCTTTGCTCTGTAGCAAAAGGCAAAAGTCCTTTACCACTTTGTTGATAGGATTCTTAGAAAGTGAAAACCAATGACCTTATTACAGTATTCATAAAATACTGTATTACAGTACTTATATACAGTATTCATAAAAATCCCGACTGAGACTTCTAGTCTCAGTCGGGATTTTTATGAATACTGTAATGTTTATGAGATTGTGGTAAATTCATTATGACGACGGAGAATACCGCTGTAGCTACCTTCATTATTATTGCTGAAACTTTCCCCTGGACCCAGAAGACGGGCGTCGTCGCCGAGGGAAGCCGAGGAAACGCTGGCGTTTATGGGGGATTGGTTGGAGAAGGCAACATACAGGGAAAAGTGCGGAAGTTACGCGTATTTGTCTACCGAGCGCCCGTAGGTAAATAATTCAAGGTCTCTGCCCAGATATACTACTGCAGATTTATTATTCTGTGGTAATATTATGCGTTAGTATGCTAAACAGTGAAAACTGATGTCACTAAATAAGTATTGTAATTGTTTATACGCTTTAAGGGTATTTAAACAATTACAATACAAAACCTTAATAAACATTTAGTAGGAAAAAAGTGTTGGTGATTCAAATACTTCATTTTGGAGTTATTGTAACTTATCATAAGCTTGCTTCCAAGTAATTAAGGCTACAGGGATTAATTAAAATATACGTCGCGTCGTAACATATAATTATTTTATGATAAATCTGGACAAGACTAATGTAACTTTTTTCAATTCATAATTATGTACTTTCTGAGTTCATCTTGAACACGACTTGACTTCGGTGATGGAAAACATCGTGGGGAAACCTGGACTGAAATTGCCAACCTGGCCAAGCGTTATGATCAATGCTCGTACCTTCTCTTTATGAGAAGATTGCCCTGCAGTGGGACACTAATAGGCCGTAATATTATTATATTAGCTACTAGCTGCGTCCTGCGGTTTCACCCGCGTAGATCGAATAAAAAGTAGCCTATGTGTTAATCCAGGGTACCAAATTTCATCCAAATCGGTCCAGCCGTTTGAGCGTGAAGAAGTAACAAACACACACACACACACACCCACACACTCACAAACTTTCGCCTTTATAATATTAGTGTGATGATATAATAAAAATTAAATGCTGTTCGTTGGTAAGCGCATCACTTCAGAACGTCTGAACCGATTTGGCAAATATTTGTTTTAAAATGTTCGTAATAGTCAGAGTTAAATAAATTACGGAAAGAAAAATTTAATAAGTGTCTGGGAAAATTGGAAAATTCGGGGAAACTGAAAATTCATTTTCTTTGAGAATTTTGTATGAATTATTGAAATGTGTACCCGATTATTATTATAAACTTATAATAATAATCGTTAATCTGACTCGTTTATCTGCACTTATAGCCACGTGTTATAAAAAAAAACAAGAGAAAACGTATTCACTTCTATTTCGCTTCTTTTAAAACAGTGAAGCTTATTCAAAGTACAGTCGTCTCCATAAATACTTACAAGACATTAATAGGCCGTACAACGATGATCGCTGCTTATTACCATCAGGGCCGGTCACGCTCCGTCCCGGAAGTGACAACACTAGCTGCTCATTGACACGCCGGGCGCGGGACTGACACGCGTGTCACCTCCCTAGCACGTCTTCACTATTCAAAGTTAAGGGCACGTTCTCACACGTTCAACAGAAATAGAATAGAATTCATGGTTTATTTACTTTGGTTGACCTGAAAAGAAAATAAAACTTATTTATACTGTAATTAAACATACAAAAGCTTTATGTAGGTAGGTATCTAATTATAATTATTATACATAATTATGCTTTGAAAATTCTATGTGAATAAGATTTTGCAAAAAAATATTTATCTAAAAGGTCGAGTCGTATCCTTTTAAAAAAAAAAAATGGATAATGTTTTTTCTATTAACTCTGTTTCTGTTTCTTTTTTCTATTAAGGCGAGTATAGCTGCTAACCGGCGGCGCCACGATTGAAAAATGGATAAGTCTGAATAATGGAAGATTTTGAAATTTCCTATGCACACATTTTTAGTTAGATGAGGTAGAATTTTTTGTATTAAAAAAATCAACACTAAACCTCCTAGATTCGAAGTTACAGCAATTTACGCCAAAAACGGTAATTTTTGGCCTGACTAAAAATTATGCATAGAAAATTTCAAAATGTTCTATAGCTCCTGACTTATTAATTTTTAAGCAGCTATAAAAATATATCGCTTTAAAGATACACTTTGGGAAGTACCTTATTATCTTTTGAACTGTCTTATGGGCTTTAAGGAAAATTATTGTGGTTTTGGAAAATACTAGAACTCATAATGCTCTGACTGGTTGTTAACTACAAGCAGTACCTACTAGTTCCTAGAATAGGTAATAATACTTACTGCTACTAAGCTACTACCTAACATGCACATTAGCTGGACACCTCATTTAAATTAACATTTTAAAATTAATCGTTTTTTCGTGACTGGAAAGTAAACAATCCTGTTGTTGTCTTGTGAAAATGATTGTTTTCTTTAGTTTTCGTGTTTATCTTCACGTATTTATGTTCTTAGGTCAAAATAAACAATATTATGTTTTGTGCAATGTTTACTTAAACTTATGACTACCTATATGCTGTGACTATAGTATAGTTAAAATCTCGCTGCAGACTTGATCCTAAATAATAATCGGAGTAGGGATGTGCGCTAGTTGCGCGCGCTCAAGGCCATTGTCGATAACAGATGATGACGATGACTCCGACGAAGAATTTTAATTTTCTATTTTTAGTTTTATATATACGTTCTTTTGTTTATACAAGGTGTAAAATAAATAACCCACAACCTCTTAAGGGGTCATTGTACTCATCATTATGAACAACTTTTACTATGGGACCAAACCTGAAATCGCGAAAAAAAAATCAGCTGTTCAGTACATTTTGACGAATTATGCGAACATAAATGTATTGAACAGCTGATTTTTTTTTCGCGATTCCATTCAAATTTTTTTTTGTAATGTGTTTGTTTTTCGATGTCGAGTATGTGGACGAAGTTCTTGCAGTTAATTTTTTTACACCTTATATATTTAATATGCTTTGTAGTAAATTTTGTAATAAAATAAAAAAAAAATGTGTATTTATTTCTATCACCCATTTATAAATATATAAAACTATCGATATCACTCATCGACTGCAGTAATGCACAGGACTACGTATGGGCGTGGCCTGCCCATAAGGCCCGTGAGTGGGAAAGAGAGCGAAACACTCGAATGATTTATGACCTAGTCTGCAGCGAGATTTTAACTGTACTATAGTTCTGGTACGAATTATTTTAGTGTGACAAAGACATGATTATGATCACGAATTTCATGCTACATGCCATTTGGCATCAGTGTCAGTGTTACTTTTACAAATGACTGCAGATTCAAAAAACATTTCCCCGAAAAAGGACCACCTTAGTTTTTTTTAGTATGGGTTTAGTACCTACAGTATTCGAAAATACAACTTTTATATATTAAGCATTTTCCCTATTTAGATTATTCCCGCGCCTTCGTCTACGTGGTGGTCAGAATTTATTTTGTGAGATATGGATTTTAAAATTCAAAACAATTTTTTTTTACATAATACAGTAAAAGTTTTCAACGATTGAAATCATTAACCAACCCCTTAATTTAACTGTCAAAATCTGTTCACGTTCCACTAGCGATTTTATTTCGGTAGTCTATCTGTCAGAACGCACCCTTAACCGCCAGGCACAAACAATGATGGCTCGGTTCGGATGTGGGCCGCGTCCGCATAATGTTTCATCCTCTTGTGTTATTTCTAAACGTTTAGTCTTATGGTAAACAGGGGCTTACTATGTGGTCGGATTTATCTAGTTTATTACCTTGCAGGTATAAAAGGGATAAGATAAGCGTATGTGCCTTTATTCGTCATATTTATGTAAGAGTAGGACGAAACGTAGTATTATTTCTTGATAGTGAATATTCGTGTCATTTTGCTGACTGCTAGGACTTTCGTAGGATTACTTGACTGTCTCCCGGTTTCTTATTTGAGAATTTAATGGTGGCAACTTACTTTGGCAGTAGTTAAGGTTATAGCCCGCGAAAATTATTGAATTTCGAAAGCTTCATTGAAGGAATCACCTTAAGTAATGGTAAGTAGAATTTGACGAGTTCTCAATTCAGAAATCAGGTATTAATTAAAATTTTCTGGCAATGATTCTGTCAACTTATGCAGAGGTGTAAAATCGTTTACACCTCATGTTTAGATTCCATTCATTACATTCATTCCTATCACGTCTTCGGAGTTTCGCTAGCTGATTTAATGTGACCCTGTATATCGATATAGTAGCAAAAAATTAGTAAATATGATGATTTTTTTTTGGAGTCATCAATGCAGTGTAGTTGAAATACCAGTTAAAAAAAATCCTTATACATTATTTATACACGGCTACATATCGAGCTATACATTTCCAGTGAGCTGACCTCTCATTGTACGAAAATCATACAATTCAAGATCCGCTTATACTGAAAATAAGCTTGATATGTAGCCATATGTACATATTGGATAAACACATATCTAATTGCGCAGACGGCATTCACACTCGTATGTCGCGGGTTCAAACCACGAGGTGTCAGGTTACGGCTGTATGCCTCACGTTGCACTTCAAGTATTTGTAGTGAAGTGGTATTATCGCTGCTGTTTACATTCATAAAAACCAGCTAAGTGCGTGTCGCACCACGCACAATGAAGGGTTCCGTAGTTGAAAAATATGTTCTCCTATACATTGAAATTTGAAATACGTCACGGTCAATTCTAAAACTGCAAAAATTAAGTTTGTAATTCTAAAAAAAAAATATTAAGTTCTGTGTTGGCACACAAACTATTTATACATAGTGTTTTTTTTGGATATCCCATAACTCTAAGGTATTAATGAGACCATCATTATGAACAACTTTTACTATGGGACCGAACCCAAAATCGCGAAAAAAAAATCAGCTGCCCCCTACATTTATGTTCGCATAACTGTTGTAACATAAAAGTTGTTCATACTGATGGTCTCATTGATATCCTAGAGTTATGGGATATAAAAAAAACACGCTGTATAGTTAATGTATAACTGATGGAGTATGCTAATGCAAATTATCAGTTATCACGATAGTGGCCACAAATTCAACTTATAAATAAGTTATAAAATTTATTACATATACCTAACAGCGGTCGAATGTCTCGGGTTCAAACCGCGACGTGTCGAGTTCCACCGCACCGTAAAGCCTCGAGTAAAGACACGACTTTATTAATATCGCGTTTGCGCTACTGCACCGCGAAACGCACTTGCTGCGGTGTCACAGGATATTTTATTAAAAAATAAAAATGAAAGAAAGTGTTCGGTTCTTTTTAGGGTTCCATACCAAAATGGTAAAAAAGGTTCCCTTATGGTGTGACTCAGTCTGTCTGTCTGTCTGTCTGTCTGTCTATCTGTCACAGCTGGATATCTCAAGAACTACTAATGCTATCAACTTGAAATTTGGAACAGTTTTAGATGACGTTTAACCAACTATTTTGCAATTATGAAAGAAGTAAAAATATTTATATTTTTTTTTGTAACAGGGACTGAAGCTGACAGGGGCTACTAGGGCATGTGGGGTATCATATGAAAGAGCGCTGCTTGCACATTCTTAAACTATTTTTATTTTTTTTTTAGGCCGCATAGTTTTCGACTTTTGTTGAAAAATGTAAAAAAAATACCGTTCCCCCTTATCTCCGAAGTTTGCAAAGATAAAAATCTGAAATTATTTTAAGTGATAGAAATTTATGTAAAGATTACGGAAAAAATAAAACAATGTCTCTAAATACAGATAATAAATACTTTTTCAGAAATCGGAACGGAACCTTCAGTGCGCGAGTCCGACTCGCTCTTGACCGGTTTTTTTGAAAGACTAAAGACAGCTGCAGTGCGGTTTGGTAATAAGTTGTTCTTATTTCAAAATTAAATAAAAATATTTTACTCATTTTCTTCTTTGTTTGTCTACCATATTTCTTCGTGGGGGGGGGTCAGTGTGATAATGATAACAGAATAGTCTTTAAAGCTAGTAGAGCTACTAACTGCCGCCACCATTGAAGAATTAATAACTCTGGAGATGTGGAATATTTTGAAATTTCTTATGCTCACATTTTTAGTCAGATGAGGTAGAATTTTTTGCATCAAAAAAATTAAAACTAAACCTCCTAGGTTCGATGTTATAGAAGTTAACGCCAAAAACGCCAAAAATGTGAGCATAGGATATTTAAACATGTTCCATATCTCCAGACTTATTAATTTTTTTTTAATGGTGGCGCTTTAGCAGCTATAGGTAATAGTCACCTTAAATGCAGGAGACACACTCAAAATAAGAGATGTTTGGATAATTTTAAGTTTATTATTTGGTCTAATCTAAGTGATATTGGATTTTTCTAAGAGATGTTCGGACAATTTTAAGTTTATTATTTGGTCTAAGTGATATTGGATTTTTCTAAGAGATGTTCGGACAATTTTAAGTTTATTATTTGGTCTAAGTGATATTGGATTTTTCTAAGAGATGTTCGGACAATTTTAAGTTTATTATTTGGTCTAAGTGATATTGGATTTTTCTAAGAGATGTTCGGACAATTTTAAGTTTATTATTTGGTCTAAGTGATATTGGATTTTTCCATATCAGTCCGGAGACTGGATTTATACCCAGTTGATTACAATAGTCTCGCCCCTATTACATGGGACTTCAATAGAACTGGCGAAATGTGGCTGGTAACTCTGCCTAACTCTTCGGGGATTCCAGGAGTGGTATTATGTTATTTGATCTATTGATTCTACATAGGCTAGCCATCCTAAAACTCGAACTAGAACCACTCCTCTCCTTTATACTTCATTCACCACACAACCCTAACATGACAAACAGCAACTCCTTCCAAGTTCCACATCGATTCGTGTCCGATAAGTAATGTAAAGTAAAACATTCCTGGCCGCGACCTCGGGCGACGCTTCGCAGTCGACGCACGCGCCGCCGCGGCATCCGCATAACCTTAGACGACTGCACTGTGGCTGAGTATGTGACTGAATGACCTTACTGGAATGTTGAGCGACGAAAAATATAGAGCCACATGAGACTCTGAGTGACCCTGAGTTCCTGTGCTTCATCAGACTAGAAGATTTAGGTCCAATAAGACATGACGTGAAGAACTTTGGACTAATGAACGCTGTTGGTGAATGCGCAATGGTAGCCCGCGAAATTCAAATTTTCTTGCGTATTTTCCAATTTGCAGGTCAGTGTTGATCAGATCAGGTTGTATCTTGATCAAAATATTATTTGCGATTATAACAAATATGTATTTTCTTTTCTATTTTCATAGTATTTATGTATAGTGCTGGTGGTTAGACTTAGTGTAGTAAAATATAGTATAATTACAAGTGTATGTTTGTGTGTAAATAGAGTATAAGGTACAATAGGGTTGTCGTATCCGTGTGGATAAAAACCCCTTATTAATAAAGAATAGAAAAAAAAAACAAATATGTATTTACATAATTATAACCATAAAGTGCCACACGGGTCGATCCGTCAGGTTAAGCTACGCTTGCCGGGGTTGGTCAGTGGATGGGTGACCATCTTTACATACCGAGATTCCTCCGTGCCTCGGAAAGCACGTTAAGCTGTTGGTCCCGGCTGTTATTCGTGGATCTTTGACAGTCGTTACGGGTCGTCAGAAGCCCGAAAGTCTGACAACCAGTCTTACCAAGGGGTATCGTATTACCCAGGAACTGGGTTGTGGAGGTCAGATAGGCAGTCGCTCCATGTAAAATACTGGTATTCAGCTGCATCCGGTTAGACTGGAAGCCGACCCCAACATAGTTGGGAAAAGGCTAGGCAGATTGATTGAACAATCATTAATACATATCTCTATGTTATATTTGTTCTAAAATGTCATGATTTCGGAAATCATGAGATGGTCACATCATCGCCACATTTCTTAAGGTTATAATTTTGTAAATACATATTTTTTATACTTGCTATATCATACTTATTTTGATCAAGATATAACCTAACACTGACCTGCAGTTTGCAAAAAACGCAAGAAAATTTGAATTTCGCGGGCTACCTTTGCGCAGTTTTGTTTGCAGTGATATCCCTAAGAAACGCAATCTTTAGGAGGAATAGAAAACTGATCGAATAAAGATCCACTTCAGCAAAATTATATAGAGAGAGCAAATATTTTATTTAGGTAGGTAGTAATAAGTGCGGTTGGCTAAGCAATTCTTAATGGCAGTGGCTGATAAAATGCTATGGACTTTAGCGTCCATGAAGTATTGCATTTTTTCGTCAATGGTTGCCAACGAATTAAAAATGATATTCTTAATTCGTTGATGGATAAATAAGGTCGATAAATAAGGAACTTCATAGGCACGCCTATGAAGTTCCTTATTTATCGACAGGCATATGTCAAATGTAAAATAAAGTATACTTATTTATTTTTAACATCAAATATATAAGAGGTAGACGATGTTAGATTAAATAGAAATATTTAAAACTATTATAACTCGCAAGACTGCTTTTGAAATATCTTGGTAATTTTATTGCTATTTTTGTATTATAGAGCGAAATGGACATATCCTTTCAAAAAACTCCCGTTTATCGAATTAGTAAACTCATTATATTATTTTTTATTAAACATAACAAGCTCGGTCATGTACCAACAAAAGATTAGGAAGTAAGCAAACCATCAATTTTCAGCGTCGCAGTTTTTCTGACCGCGATTACTCACTAAACTACATCAAACAAGATTTTTAGAATTCGAACGCAATTTTTTGTTTAACCGCTGCGTTCGATTGGGAAAAAAGAAGAAAAAAAAAAACGGAAAGTTAGACTTCGGCTTGATGAACTGTCTCGAAATAAGAGCAAAATGCTGCTGAGTGGTAACATGATAGGTTTTTTACGAGTCGTTCCGGCCCGTCGGTCGCAGGAGGTCACGACCGCGGTCCGGCAGCGCGGCGACCGCACGGCGACCGCACGACGTGACCGAACGATGGGAACTCTTGCTACGGTGCACCTGATGATCGCTTCCTGGTTGCGCAACCAATTCAGGACCTGAGGTTTTAGGCTTATTGCTTAGAAAAAATAGTTTTGTTTGATAATAGCATGGTTATTTTACGAAATTACCTGCTGTTATCCTGAAGTGTCAATACTGAAAATCAGTAGGATTGTTTAATGTGAAATGTTACTCTTTGCCATACGCAGACATCTTGTCCTTAAGCAGATTTTAGAGCAAAATAGCGACTAAGTGAAGGTCAAGATATGACTTTTTTTTCACAGGATATAAATATATCTATGTATCTCTAAAGTGCACTAACCAGCCAAGGTTTAAATGATTTTAGGTCCAAAAAATAAACCACAACGAAGGTCAACACTTGTTCAGGTTTTACTATACATTTTGTTGGATCATTTGATCCAAAACGTGACACAATTACAATCGGGACGTTTTTGTCCCATGGCCCGTTTTTGTCACGCGACATATTTGAGTGTCCCATAGCAGGTGCGGGTCACGTTCTAGCATCACGAAGAGCTTCGTCACCATCGACAAGTGCCATCGGATCGCGTTTTTGTCAAGTGAAAAGACATTTTTGTGCGATTAGTCGCGGCTACAGGTGGAGGTCGCGACAAGTGCACGAAGTCACGAGCGACGAATCGTTGATAAGCGCTGTAACCGCTGTAACGCCATGTTAGGGTTATTTGGGATGTAATCGATTCATAATTCGAATGTGATCGAGGATTCGCTTTTTAAACGTTTTATTTTTTTTATGGGGATACGTGATCTATTTAGATGCTGAATTTAGATGCTGGTTTAAACGTTTGAATTCTATTCAGCCTATGGTATCTAATCTACACATACTTACCTACATTATTTTAAGTTACGAGATGTGAAACCTTCTAGATGACCAATTGAACAATATTGCCTAGTTCTTAAAGTTTCACCTCATTTCAACAAAAAAAATACCTACCAAGTTTTTTTGACACTCCGAATTAATTCACTCCACTTTTTATACAGAACCAAACAAAAGACGAATGTTCGTTACATTCTTTTTACGATCTCAAGTTTCGTGTGCTCTTTGAACTGGTTTCGATGGAAACTGAGTAAAAAATCATCGAGACATAGGTACCTACGGACCGATCGCATGACACGGATCAATGGGCCGTGCTCTATTTCATTTATTACACCTCTAATTTTGAGATATTTGAAACACTGGCTGGGTTTATTGGAAAATTGAATGAGAATATAAATGATGATGATGATTCTGTTAATGTTGAATATATTTTGAATACTGAGGAAGGTAAAAAAGGGAAGACAGATGAAGAGGGCTAATCATATCACAAAGAAGAACGAACAGATGGTTTGGATTGTCACCATAGCCCATCAGCCTTTAGTTCCCACTGGACCCCGTGCCAGTTGGTGGATGTTGATCGTTTTATATTTAAATGATACAGAAAGTAAACTATACGAACATGAATTATATAAACAGCGACTTGGAGAATATAATTATTAAGGAAAAGAAAATAGATGAGTAATAAATAATAGCAACTATATTAATTATATAGAAAAAGAGAAAAGTGCAATGTTTGAGAACCCACAATAGTGAATGCTGTGCTGAAACTTTTCATCGTAGGAAGCCATATAAACACTGGGTGATATATGCTAAACTATTTGCAAAAAGGCCGGGTAGATCATTTACTTTGTAACCGTTGCTGAAATGTCGAAAACAATGTCATTATCTAACTGTATGTCTTCATACTATCATGTTTCTATGATGCATTCACTCATACGATGCTCGGATCACTGATCATTTATTACATTTATAAACGCTTATTCATGATTGCTCTAAGACCTGTACAGAATTGCATCTCACGAATAATTTCATAGCACTTTAGTGTTTCAATGATCACCAATTTGATAATAATATTATTAGATTTTTGTTTGTAAAGTTAAATGGAACTTTGATAGTAAACTCGTGATTTTTTTTTCTATTTAATAAAATCTGCTTTGTCATTGGTCGATCAAATCATAAAGACAGTAGATTTATTTTTAACAGTTTATGCTTAGATATAGACTATAATTATAGTAGTATTAGATCAAGCTGTAGATTAGTACGCTTGCAAGACCATGACCCATTGCCGGGTGACGATATCTCCAATCCTTAAGGTAAGGGAATGAAAGATAAGACATTTACTTTTGGGTTCAACCGCACACGATATGAGGTCGTTACATAAATTAAAATATCGACGCAAACTGGTAGCCAGCACGATGCAGTTTGTTTTTGAAAGTTACCGCAGTCAAAACAAGAGCATTTTGTGATTACAAGACGTATAGAGGTCGAGAAAAATCTGAGCGAAAGTCGTGTGGACTCAAGTGATTGGCGGAACTCGACCCGAGCGATCGAAGGCCTCATCGAAAACACTCCAAAAATGGATGAGAAATGAACCAGTAAATATTACGTTTTATTGCTTAAAATTACGTCAGTCCACTTATAATAATAAAATAATTAAGTACGTTATTTTAAAACCGTGCTCCAATTATCTTGGGTTATTTGTCGTCGATTTTAATTTGCTGGGCTTAGGACACGTTTAGATTGAATGATAAGCCTTGTACGTTGCGCTCGCCTAAATATAGAGCGATTGTTTAACTGGATCAGTTTTAAATTGGCCTGTTTGTCATGTTGCTTGATTAGATTTATTAGAGTGTCACGTGATTTGAGATTTTAATTAAAGGTTACCGTTTTCCTTAAAAGTTCACGAGTTGTTGCCGATAATGACTGTGACGTAAGCATCGACTAAATACATAATAGAGTACAGAGTACAAGCGATGAATAATATTCTTCTATTCTGACTAACATTAACTAAGTGATTACCTTCATTATCAATTCAGATTAACCTTAGTCTAATTTAGTAGAGACTCACGAGATTTATTGTGATCAAAATTAATTTCCATATTCTGATGATGCAATACGTTTAGGTATAATTAATGTAATCGTATCGTTTATTTATATTTTCTTATCCTTTTCCTTATCTTTACATGCATCTTTATGATCTTCTTCCTTAACTCTACCAGTAACATTTTTTTTTACCTTGGACCCCCGACAAGTCGACAAACGTCGCGTGCGCCGTAGAAAGTATTTAAAAAAAGAACGCAATTTCATGGGGAGTTGGTTGTAGCCCGCCCAATTCTATTGTCAGGCAGTAATAGCTCACAATTATCCATACATGGCTCATGGCTCATGTCACCGTCTTCAGACCGCGACAGTTATGTTAGATGGACTAAGAGAATTGGCTGCAACGTTTTGTGAAGGTAATCGTTTGTGTCGTTGCGATTTTGTAAAACTAGAAACCGTGTATCGTTTGTTTCATTGTTGGCTTTAAACTGTGTTTGTTTGAGTTCATGGAGCATTTGGAAATGTGTAGTTATGGGGTATTTATGGGGTATCTTTATGTTATTTGTTTACTTCTCAAGAGCTGTCATTGCTTCTAAGTTGATTGCCACTTGCACTCTTCAACACGTGTATAAAACTCGTCTCTAAACGTAGACAGAACTCCTGTAATTCGCCCAGGGTATCATTATGTTACTTCTGGATTGCTTCTCAAGAGCTGTCATTGCTTTTATGTTGATTGCCACTGGCACTCTTGAACACGTCTATATAACTCGTCTCTAAATGTAGACAGAACTCCATATCACCAGTTTAAGTTATGTCTTCTGCCGGCCCTTGTCCCATATTACTTGGGGTCACTAAAAATGTATATTCTCTGTAATTCACCCGGGGTATCTTTATGTTACTTCTGGATTGCTTGTCAAGAGCTGTCATTGCTTTTATGTTGATTGCCACTTGCGCTCTTGAACACGTCTATATATCTCGTCTCTAAACGCAGACGAAACTCCATATCAACATTTTAAGTTATGTCTTCTGCCGGCGCTTGTCCCATATTACTTGGGGTCAATAAAAATGTATATTCTCTGTAATTCACCCTTGGTATCTTCATGTTACTTCTGGATTGCTTCTCAAGAGCTGTCATTGCTTTTATGTTGATTGCCACTTGCACTCTTGAACACGTGTATAAAACTCTTGTCCCACATTACTTGAGGTCAATAAAAATGCATATTCTCTGTAATTCACCCGGGGTATCTTTATGTTACTTCTAGATTGCTTCTCAAGAGCTGTCATTGCTTTTATGTTGATTGCCACTTGCACTCTTGAACACGTCTATATATAAATCGTCTCTAAACGCAGACAGAACTCCATATCACCAGTTTAAGTTATGTCTTCTGCCGGCCCTTCTCCCATATTACTTGGGGTCAATAAAAATGTATATTCTCTGTATTTCACCCGGGGTATCTTTATGTTACTTCTGGATTATACTCTTGAAAACGTTAATCTAAGTCGTTTCTAAACGCAGACAGAACTCCATATCACCACCACTGGTTTAAATTACTTCTTCTCAACAAAAATGTATATTCTATATGATTCACCCGGGGTATCTAGTTACTTCTGAGTTGCTTATTAAGAGCTGTTATTGATTTTATGTTGATTGCCACTTGCACTCTTAAACACATTTATCTAACTCGTCTCTAAACGCACACAGAACTTAGTTACTTCTTCTGCCGGCCCTTGTCCCATGTTGCTTGGGGTCAACAAAAATGTCTAACCTCTGTCATTTGTCGCGTTATCACATTTCATTCATCACTTAGGTACAAATAATTAAATACAATGTATTTCAGTTTATATCAGTGAAATTCGTTAAGGTTAAATAAAATCAGCTTCATTCTATTGATATACTACCTTTTCGACAGTAATGGGCATTATAGAAGCCGTCAGAATATCTTACCTGTTCTGTATTTTTACGGTAGGTACAAATAATAAAGTTGTTAACTGAGAATCTTCTCGTTTTATGCGTTTTATGTCTTAATCATAAAAATCTCGTCTAAACATTTGAACTGTTTTACTAGAAAATCCGATTACCAATGGTTTATATCTTCATAAGATTTGTATGCTACTTGGAAAGTTTAACAGCTGATATAAAACTAAAGGCTAATGATACAGATGCATATACCTACTAAAGTTAAGTACTTAGGCTGATTCAGTCATTTGCAATCTTTAAGGGAGTCTTCACACTCGGAGGAGCTCGTGGCTAAGTTTTATCAGCCGCACGGGTCCATCCATCAGGTTAAGCTACGCTTGCCGGGGTTGGTCAGTGGATGGGTGACCATCTTTACATACCGAGACTCCTCCGTGCCTCGGAAAGCACGTTAAGCCGTTGGGCCCGGCTGTCATTTGTGGATCTTTGACAGCCGTTACGGGTCGTCAGAAGTCCGAAAGTCTGACAACCAGTCTTACCAAGGGGTATCGTATTGCCCAGTTACTGGGTTGTGGAGGTCAGATAGGCAGTCGCTTCATATAAAATACTGGTATTCAGCTGCATCCGGTTAGACTGGAAGCCGACCCCAACGTAGTTGGGAAAAGGCTAGGCAGATTGAAGGGAGTCTTCACACGTCATACTGAACAACTTTCTCAATGAAACCTATACTTAGATAACCGTATAATATGACAGGTAGAATCACACTCTTGAAGATTGCAGGAGAAAAATAATGAAAACAGTTTTATAACGCTATTCATCATCATATTAGATTATAAATGTCTGCTGTCATACCTGGACTTGCTCCGGAGAAAGGCCATTACGAGTTTTATGACAACGAAGATTTTGCTTAGACTAAAATAACCGCAGGATAGGCAGATTTTGACGACAGATTTGTGTCCAAATCAACTCCAAAGATTAATCATACTTACTCAAATGAGTTTGGTATTATTACCTATAATCATAATTATTCAAGACCTGACACTTCCATTGTTCCTTACTACATGACACGAAACAAAATATCAACTTACACTACACATTTGTCAATTTAGCTCATCAACAAAATTAAAAAGCGTGACAGTAGTCCGAACTCCAAATCAGCTACGTCAAGAATGTCCTTATTGCGATAATGCTCTATATAGTCGGTCGTTTACCTAGCAGGTCAGATCGAGGTCGCCATGTCACCGACGCAAGCGCAACTGACCAGAATACCTAAGCAACTTTTGCTTGCATTGCACAAAACTGCGTACGGTCATTGAACTAAACGTAGTTTCTCTTATACTGTCTTCATTTATATAGGCTTTTAGATTTAGATTGTCTTTTCATTGTTGTATTCGTGACGAAATTTGGTAGGTTAATGTTTGGTCGAGATTGTTTATTTAGCAATTTTTTTCTTACGTGTGTTTTTAATTATCGGGTGAACTAAAATGATTTTAAGATTATTAGGTACTAGATGAAAAACGGCTACTGTGAAAATCGTGCTGGCCAGAAGATGAACCCTAGGTACTACAAGAAAACAGAATTTGGGATTTTGTCACGACTAGGTATAATTTAGATAATGTTTTTAAAACCGATACCTACGTAGGTGGCAGATTATATTTTCAGACATCCTTTAATAAACTCTGTGTTTATACATATAGCAATTTTTTATTAAGTTTATGACATAAATGGCTTTGAACCAAATTATTTTTCTAACATTAAACTTTTATGGCGAATTTATAGGTTTTCAACTAAATTGTATAATCAAAACAACCTTTTAAAACCTTCATATTTTTGGGGCTTTTCTCAATGAAATAATTTAGTTCGTTCATTTCGCTTAGATTTTATAGCCCATAATGTTTACGACGATCTTACTTTGCTTAAAATTTTAGTATTCTACAAAACGTACAATAATGGTATTAAGTTTTTATTAGAAAAATAATATAAAGATTTTATGGAGTAGTAAAGTCAGAATTAAAATAATAATGTAAAGTTATATAAAATAGGCACAAAATAAAGCTATTTTTATTTCTTTAAATCGATCGTTCAATAAAAATAGGTATAAGTAGGTATCCACATTTTCCGTCCTAAACCTTGTCTGCATTGGGTGGTGCAGAAGGTACCTATTCGCTCATAGATTTCCTAAGTTTTGATTAAAAAAACCCTGTTTTCAGGTACTCCACGATGATGACCTTTTAAATAATTTACCTTGTTATTCAAGATTATCCTTACCTAACGATGATAACCATGGGCATGGAAATCAGGCACAAGTCACAACACAACCTCTATTTTGCAATTCCAAACAATCCATCAACTGGGATACTCCTGTAATGGCCGCCGCATTCCACCCATTTACAATACACTTTAATTTAGTGCCAGCTCAATTTATTTTTCGTACACGAAGTAAATGAGACAGCATTTCGTCGCTTAAGGACGCCGGGTGCCAGCAGTGTCGGATACGAAGTCGTTAACGCGAGCAAACTCAACTAGATCAAACTAGATTGAACCGGATTGCAGCGGATTGACTGTTAGGTTATTTATGAGGGGATCGTGCGACAATGGGTCTAATTGACGTTTAATCGCGATTGGTCGGTAACGAAGCGACTAGTCGTGTCACCTGGATGCGGACGTGGTCATGGAGTGCGTTGCACCGGTTGCAGCTCTTGATTACAGCGTGATAGCAATTGATGATTTAAAATGGCAATTCAATGAGTGTTGAAGAAGACGATGCTTTTAGCACTTGTTTTTACGTTTCTTTTGTTTCTTGTAATATAAATATTAATAATAGGCGCCTTTCAGCAATAAGTCAATATTTAGACCCTAAGATAAAGTTAAGGTTACTTTCATGAACTTTGAAGCGAACTTGAGATGAAAATTAATCTAGTGTTACCATAGTAAGTTATTAAGATCTAGAATACTAGATGTTTTTAGGGTTCCGTACCTCAAAAGAAAAAAAAGGAACCCTTATATGATCACTCGTGTGTCTGTCTGTCTGTCTGTCTGTCTGACCGTCTGTCACAGCCAATTTGCTCCGAATCTAATGGACCAATTGAGTTGAAATTTGGTACACACATGGATTTCTGTGACCCAAACACGTACGGGTAAAGTAAATAAATGATTTTTGAATATGGGCGTCACTTTTAGGGGCAAATAAGAAAGTTAAAAAAAAAAGTTTTGCAAACTATACCGTGTGACATATCAAATGAAAGGGCTTTCTATGAGGGTCTCAAATATATTTTTTTTATAATTTTAAAATAAATTGTTTTAAAGTTAATTAAGAAAATAGACGAACATTGACCATTCCCCCCTTATCTCCGAAACTACTGAGCTTAAAATGTTGAAAAAAATACAGAAAATAGTTCAATATGTGTAGATTACCAGAAAACCTATAAGAAGTTTGTGGTCTTCCATTCCCCCTTATCTCCGAAACTACCGAGTCTAAAATTTTGAAAAAAAAAAAATGTAAGTACTTTAGGTACCTGTAGATTACAGGAAAACCTATAAGAAGACTGTGGTCTCAAAATAACATGGTAAATCTCTCAATATTGTGAGTACAAACTTACATTTACTGTTGGAATGTATGGGAGCACATGTTTTTCAACTATAATGTTAAGTTTGTTCTGAAGATAATTTCATCCCAACTACGAAACACTTCGTGCGCGAGTCCGACTCGCACTTGGCCGGTTTTTTTTATTGAACTTTAAACAGCTCATCCAAAAAACTTGACTTCAATTATAAACCCTAGTGTCAAATTAAGATCATTATCATAAACATTTAGTAAGTTTTTATGATCGATTAATTTGAATCGATTATTATCATCGGTACTAATAATATGTTTGGCAACGATATATTTCGTATTGCTAATGAATTTGTTTAAAACGTAATTTGCTTGGCGGAAACTATTACATGCAGGACACATAAAATATGTTTTATTGCATATTTGACATCAAAACAAAACGAGTTTCTTAGATAATTCTTGTAATATGCATGAAACTGTCGAAATGATGTTTATTTCGATTCCTATCTTGCTGGTTTTGTCGGGTAAAGACGTCGTACTATCAAAGAGACACATCGCAGCTGAGAATGCAACACGTGGCATCACGCTGATTTGAAAATACACATTTTGAATTTGACAATGCGGAAGAAGGAAGGTGAAAGAAGAAGCTACATCTAGCAAAATATTTAGTGACAATGATGGTGATGATAATATATAAATCTTCTAGAAGAACGGTAGTACTTACTCGGAAGTCTTTCATCCTTTTACATTTGGGCATAACTTCTCATATCTCAAAAATCAACCTGCCTAGCCTTTTCCCAACTATGTTGGGGTCGGCTTCCAGTCTGACTGCCAGACTGCCTATCTGACCTCCACAACTGTAACTAGGTAATACTAAAAACTGGTTGGCTGGCTGGTTGGTGACTTCTGGGCTTCTGACGACCCGTAACGACTGTCATTGATCCACTAGTGACAGCGGGGACCAACGGCTTAACGTAGTTTCCAAGGCACGGGTCTCGGTATATAAAGATGGTAACCCATCCACGGACCTACCAAAATAGAAGTCAGAATCGGTTGAATGGACTGTAAAAAAGCTTTGTTTAAATGTCTAATTTTACTGTAGGTAAAGATAATATAGGCACTTTTGAATTGTCAAAGGGTCGGTCAGTAATTCAGAAAGTTGAAGCTAGTTGCCCATTCCAAAACGTAAATCTCTATAGAGAAGAACGGCCAAGAAACTCCACTTGTAACATGAACCTTCTTACTGCTGGGCTCATAGAAATATCTTAGATCTATGGCTGGGCTTATGATCACACTTCGTTATTGTGTTTACATTAATTACCTTCATTAACTTTATGGAGATTATTAATTTAATACATGCGGAGAATAATTCTCGTAATAAGTATGTGACAAAGTGTATAAGACCTATGGCTTTTAACCTATGTTCAATAGATTCTATAATTATGGCCTATTACCATGTTTGATACATAATCTTACGTGATTCTCTGAGTAAACATAAGTGTGATTTTCAAATATGTTGTAACTAGTAACTTTTCTTGTGGACGTTTGCTGTTGGAAAATGTTTAGATTTGTAGTTATGTTATGTGGCATGTGTGAGAAATAACACAGATTAGTATAATATTCTATCGTTAGGTACGTTATACGAAAACGGCTGATGAAATGATTTCGATGAAAGTTGCAATAACGAATAACATTAGCGAAAAATCGATCTAGGTCTCAATATCTGGGAAAATTAATTAATCAAATCATATTCAGCACATTCAATCATTTTCCTTTAATTTAATTTATATACTTAGCTGTCCAATCAAATTAATTTATGGAATAGTCAGGACTTATTCACACGTTGATACTTGATACCCTTTAGATAGTTGTTGACTCGTTGAGAATTGCACGCAGACTGGGGAGATCGACTCGTGAAAAGCCTTTTTCTAAACTCTCGTTTGCCGTGCGGCGGGCGGTCACTGGGCGGACGTGACGTCAAGCAGTCTTGTCCAAGTACCGCAGTAACCGCTGTCGATGATACCATGTGGAAGTAATCTTTGATTGGTTCTTTATCCTCGTTATTGAACTGTACATCAGTATCTATTCGCATAAGTACAGCTTCCTAATTCAATCCTGAAAAAATTGCAAGGGTATTTTAGGACAGGGGGCTTACTATGAGCTCTTATAGCAGGGCAGAAGTTGACCGTTTCCAATGAGATAGAGAGAGAGAGAGAGAGAGACGGAGCTATATAAGACCTATAGCACCGTCACTCTCTCTCACTGGAAAACATTCAACTTCTGCCCTGCTATAAGAGCTCACAGTAAGACCCCAGGGCTCAGTGGCTAAGCGAGTAGCTTCTGCGCTACAGTTCAGATTCCTACAGAGAAAAAAAAATGTCAGTGTCAGTAATCCCCTAGCTGTAACACAAGAGAAAGCCGAGTGACATAACAAGAAAACCATATCTCCAATTCTAAACCCACAACAATTTGACATCAGCAACATTTATCTTGTGCACATAATGCGCGCTTACGCAGAGAAAACGTAACATTCCACAAGCGGTGTGCGCGTGCGCTGCTTAACAAACAGAACGAATATCGTGTGGTGTGACCTTAACGGATATTAGGCTCGGTGTATGTCACTGGTGAAAGGGCAGTCACCTGGTGTTGATTGACTTGACAGCTATGTTAGTTAGTTAATTTGAATATTAATTTAGCTGCAAGACAGTACGACGTCGGAACAGGGCAAGTGCAGTTGAGCAGGACATCTAGTTAAGAGATGGCTGATGGAGTAAAGCTGTGACCGAATTGAGGCCAAGGTTAGGCCATAGAAACCAGGGCCGTCCAAAAGCTCGTTGGGTTGATATCGTGCAAGTCGCAGGAAACTCTTGGATGAAGGACGCACGGGACCGGGAAGTATGGCAGAAAACAGGGGAGGCCTATACCCAGCAGGGGGTGATTACGGGCTGAGATGATGATGATGACATGGAAGTTGAAACTTTGGTTTAAAACAGTAAGAAAGGAAAAGAAAATCAAGAAGAAAGCTTTGTGAATTCGGGGTTTATTTGTAATCGTTGCTCAAAGTTAAGTAATGAATGATCAATGTCAGCTCAATCATACAACTTTGGACGTTTATAAAAACAAAACTGCTTCCTTCTTCTTTTTCTTTCTTTTTCATTAATAAGCCCTGCTACAGTTATTGTTTGCTAGTAGCTTGTTTTTAATATATGTATAATGTAGTAATCTGTGGAAAATGTTGTGGGTAGTATATTTGTAAAGTTTTAATTGTAAAACAACACTGTTTATGCTTAGTATACTACTGTCTGTTTTCCCAAATGTAATAAATAAATAAATAAATAAAACTAAAAAGAAACTAAAACTGAAAAATAAGGAATCGAGATCTTAGTTGAGACAGGCATGAAAATGAAAATATTTAATTGATCACTCAGTGTTAAATAATAGTTCTTCTTTCTGTTAAAGGCTTGCTTTACGGTGTATACTGGGTAGGCTCTGTATCCCCTCCATATCCTAAGGGCATGTCTTCCCTACCATTACCGCGCAGTGCAGTCGCGCCTTTCGTAAACGCGCGACAGCATCGCTACAAAAAGTTGCCGTGGGCGAGGGCCCTTAGTGGCTATTCGGACATCGTGAAATAGGCATTATGCACTGTTAATTCTAACTACACTTTTATATAATAAAGTTCATTGTTCTATAGGTAGTTTTGAAGGCATATCTCTACAAGTAGCAGCATTCGCCCTGTCAGTGCACTATAATCATGGATCCGCCCACAAAGTGCTGATAATGGCACTACCGCCAGGACCGATCGCATTAGTGAAATACCGTTTATATCAGAGAAAGTGAGCTGCTGCACAAATGCTGTTTTCATAGGGTTGACACAAAGTGGTTGAAATTTAACGTATTGTATAACAACTATACAAAGCAGCTTCCACCGAACGGAAAAATCTTTTAAGTTTTACTGAATAAGTAACTGTATTAATAATATATTGACTAATGCCCGGTTTCTGAGGTATTTAAACGGAGTTTATCCAATCGATAGTGATTATTGCTACGATATCGTGTTGCTGAACTATACGTTAAGGAAGAATTTAGCTTAAAAGTCGAGGGCATTACCTACTATCGAGGGTTTCTCTGAGGACCTCAAAAACCGAGCATAAGGAAGGACTTCGCTTAAATAGCTTAATTTTGCCGAATCAACAGCTATTAAGAGTTCAAACTTCGTTTAAGAATTCTTCAGAAACCGGACATTAGTGATTTTTCCGTCTGGTGGAAATTGGCCTTACCTTTTATTAGGGTTCCGTACCCGAAGGGTCCAAACGGAGCCCTATTGCTGTCATTCACATGTCCGTCTGTACGTCGTCTTTCGCACAGGTTTTGCAGCCATGCGGTTGGAGCTACAGTCTTCAAATTTTCACAGTACTTATACGGATCTTGTTGACCCAAAGCCATGCAGTTAAGCGAAAAAAAAAATTACCTAACCGATCGAGTGGGTTATCATTGTGTAGAACTCGTTGAGTAGATAAATACTGCATTTTTCGTTTTAAAAAATATTAGAAAACAAAGGTATGAGAATAAGCCTCTAAAGTCAGCTATTTTTACAAAATTTTGCTCCGAAGAATTTGACTTGAATTGACTTCCCATTGGCTAACGAATTTGAAATTTAGTGTTAATGTTTATTATTACGTATAATTTACTAATAAATAGCAATATATTGATAAATCAGATTTGGTACGGAACCCTAAATGTGCGAAGTCCGACACGCACTGGCCGGTTTTTAAATACAATAACTCAAACCGATGCACGATGGGTGCATTCAGCTAGAGTCTAGCATGACATGACAATAACTCAAACCGATGCACGATGGGTGCATTCAGCTAGAGTCTAGCATGACATGACAATAACTCAAACCGATGCACGATGGGTGCATTCAGCTAGAGTCTAGCATGACATGACAATAACTCAAACCGATGCACGATGGGTGCATTCAGCTAGAGTCTAGCATGACATGACAATAACTCAAACCGATGCACGATGGGTGCATTCAGCTAGAGTCTAGCATGACATGACAATAACTCAAACCGATGCACGATGGGTGCATTCAGCTAGAGTCTAGCATGACATGACAATAAATTAGTCCGACATATAGAAAACGTATTCTATTTTCAAAAACTACCTTGAAAGTTTTGAAGACCAGTGAAAACATACTATTACAAGCATAGAATCTAAATTGCTAGTAAAACTAACCGATCATCTATCAAAGGTAATTCTGTGAATCTTAATTAGGTAAAACCTTGCTTAAGTTTTAGTACCACTGATAAATTAGTGGGTAACGAATTAGAATCAAATTGATCGGAAATAAGCCGGACCAGTGGAATGGATTCATTGGTAAAGGTAATAGGTACAACTTGCACTGATCATTCACAGCTGATAACTTGAGGTAATAAAAGTGGGAAACGACATTAAAGTTAAATGGTAAACATGATTGTATTACCGGAAGGGTTACGTAAGATCATGTTTCTCCGGATTTGCTTTACTTTTGATAACTCCCAGGGAACGGTGTAAAGATTTTCTTATAGAAACTTTTCAAATTACATTTAAACATTTATAATTTGTATATATATTTTTGTAATCACCCTTCATTTTGATACCCCAAACATACATTTTGGCGTCAAAAATCCGCCATTTTGATTTTTGATTTTTTAATGTACCCAGTGACACTCGCTGACAATAGAGACGAATCTAACGACATATTATCACTCTTTAAAATCAGTCAAACCGTTCAGGCTACAGTCACAATGGAACGGACATATACAAATATACATACATATATACGCGCAAAAAACATTAAGGCTCTTACAGAAAGAGGCGATATCACGTCGCGACGTTTCGCGTAGCGGTGTTGCGACGCGATAATATCGCGATATCGCCTCTGTCTGTAAGAGCCTTTACCCTGGGTAAAAAGAAAGAAAAGAAAAAGTATTTATTGAGACTCTAAAAGAAAAAAAAAAGAAAAAAAATACACATAATAATGCACATTGCAACAGCACGTTTTTATTTAGGCATCAATTTACGTGACACCTAAATAATGTTAGTGAAAACGGACATCAGTGTTGTATCGAATTCTCAAAATATATGACTGAAAGAAACGTTCTAAAATAATTTACTGTGCAGTCAATTAATCTTGTTCACGCTCGTTTATTTCGTGGTATGCAGAATTAATCTAGATAGGTACATAGTTACTCTTACCAACTTACTGTTGCAGCTAAGAATATTATGATGCCTCATAATCTGCCAATTATGTACCTACAGGTAACTTTTTAAAATAATGATTATTTACTACCGTTTCTGTAAAAAAAAAAAACTTTTAACATAATATAAATTATTACAAAATAAAATGATATTGTATGTCACTATAGTAAATCGCTCAAGAAATAATTAATTGGCGGAAAATCTATGTCATTCACAGTTCACACACTTGTGGCCGAGGTGAAGTCTAAATAACTACAGAAATAAAATAAAAACCAATTAATTTTATTTTTGCTTCACGTCGCGGCGTAGGTTGAAACAGGGTTATTTATTTCTGAAAGGTCAACGTATAATATAAAGATAATGGAATTGATTTATAAATAAAGATTAAAACGGTTTAGTACTGCAAATTATATCTGTTAAACATAATTAAGCAAACAAAATATGAAATATTATAAAATATTGATTTAGCTTTGTGGACACATGAGATGTCACTTTATAGAAGAAAAGAAAACAAAAGACGATGTAAAATATTTAAAATTAAGAATAATAATAATGAAATATAAAAGTAGGTTTTATACCTTCTTGTTGGCTTTAATAATACCAGTTAAATAAAGATTCATGAATGTCTTCAACAGTAGTTTTCTAGCTGCTTTTGAACATTCTCGAGAATATTTTTTTTTACTACCCCGTTGTGGTCAACTACCAATTAACCTAGGCAAGCAGCCATTGTATATAAAATGAACTTCTTTTTAAAATATGATCAAACTAAAGAGAAAGCCGGTAGTACCCTAATCTCATTAACTTTATGTCTCCTCATTTAATTATAGCCATTAATTCGCCATCATGTGAACACTGACAGGTAATTATCGGCGAGCACAGCTTGACAAATGACAGCAACACCTTTGTGTCTTGACCTTGTCAACGTAACCCTGCTCTCTCACTGCGGGTCAAACGTACTAATAAATGGAGCTAATAAAAAATGTGCCAGTAATTGTGGCCGCAAGTGTATTGGTAATGGTTTCACGATTTCTGTACCTACCATAAGATTTGAAAGTGAAATAGTTGCACGATTTTCCTATTTAGTTGTAAATATGTGCCTGTTTTATGTAATTATCTTAGTATTTGCATAAAATATTAGTTAAATACTTTTTTATGCAAATTTATTTTCTATAAAAAAAGTAAAAGTACTGTAAAAAGTAATTTTGCTGATCAAAGATCTTCTGATCATGCTAAACGTAGCATGGAAAGGCAAGTCCGTAATAATCTACTAAAAAAATATATTATCGTGAATCGTGATTAAGCAATGCAACTTAAAAACTAATCGATAATTAAAAATATAAACAAATTAACCTATGTATAATTAGCACAAATTGCATGTAGACGGGCCAGCAATTCTCGAGTTACGCGCAAAAATACATACAGATATAAAATATACAATTATGTGGTAGCTGCCATAAATAATGATAGGCCGCGTGTGAACCGAGTGGAGGCTAAATTGATACTGGCACTAATGCCCGCCAATTGATTGAAAATGAAAATTATAATTGATTTATTTCTGATATAAAGTCCAAAGCGGTCCAACGCTAGTTTTTGTGGAAGTGAGCACGGTTATTGATATATCTATCTATCATAATTATAACTTTGTGGTTTTAAATGTTTTGTGAAAAAACCGATTTAATTTCTCATTTATTTACCACATAGTGCATAAAAAATAAAAAATATCCGAATAATAAAAATGCCGCCACAGTCTGAATTCCGTTTCCAAATATTGATTCAGAATTTTGAAGGCAAAAAATCCAACAAATTCACTCACAGCGGAACCACCATGCGGAATTTCAGATCGGAAAAAAATTCGAACGGAGAACTAGATTTCGAACGGATTTGCTGCGTTCGAAATTCCGAATCGAATATGGCCGGTCTTAGGGATCTGTATTATGACGTTTTCATGCCCTCATGATTCCAGTGCGAGAGAGAGACAGAGCTATACATGATCGATAACGCAACAGAATCATGATGTCGTTAAAACTTTGAAATAAGGACCCAGGTTGAAATCCCATACTATAATTTTATTACCATATTTATATCACCACCACCATACCATACCATAACACCACCACCACCACCATTTTTTTATTATTATTTTTTATTATGTTTAATCATTACCTCAATTGAGTAGGGTAACGACATTTTGATCCACATTTTTAAAACAAAAATAGTCGGCTCACATGACGCAACACCTACGTAACACTGATTTCCAACGTTTTTGCGTTGCGTATGCGCATACGACCTCTGTGACTCCTATAACCTTAGCCGCCGAACTAATAATTCCTTGTGTCCTTCTGACAGTACGTTTAGCTAATTTATGGTTCTTTAAAAAGGCATTGCATTGAAAAATATCGGTGTGGGCTAAATGATAGTGATGTATTGTGGCTGTTTGATCTTGTGGTATTTTTGTAGGGAGTTAGTTCATTAATAATGGAACAAAAAAGAATCACTTGTGTTTTATTTTATTTTATTTTTATGTAAAACAATTATGTTTATATCTCTAGACAAAGGGCGAGTCTTTCTGTAGTTTATACCTACCTAAAGACCACTATTTTTCAAAAACCTATTAGTTCTGACTTTTAAAAACTTAACACCGTTTTCCTTAATAACCTTTTTAAAAACAAGTGAGAAGTGTATTATTAAAAAAATATATTTAAAACAAGTTTTTATTAGTCTGGATATCATCTAGGACTAGAGTCCTTGTCAAGACGAATCAAACGAGCCCAAACTCGATAGGGTTGTGTCGTTGGTAGGTACTGAGTTCCCATGGCTACCTTCCGGCTCCATCATCAGATCAGCTCCATTTTATATTAATATTGCATTGTCATCCGATTAAATAATGTATGTAAAATTTTAGCTCAATCGAAAACCAGGAACTGGGTCAAATTTAACTTGCAAGATTAGATCACAGACAGACACCGGGACAGTGTGACCGTTTTTGGTATTTTTAGTACTAAATTGGTGTATTTGAGGCCGATAGCATATTTTTAGTAGACTAAATATCGGTATAATATTGGTACAATTTCAACTGTCATGGTATTTTTTTGGTATATTCACCTGGCAACAGCTGAAAAGGAAAATACGTAGATTTATACAATTAGAAACGGTCACACTGCACCGGGACGTGAGAAACTAAAATAAAAGCTTGTAAAAAGTAGCTCCTTATTAACTTACTCAATAATAGAAACGACTGATTACGCGATAAGTAGAATCTAAAAACGACAGATTTTGTTTTCAAGTGTGATTTTCGTTATGTTTTTGATTTTTGATCACGCTAATCATATTGACACGTTATTTGCGTGTCTGTATGTATGTGGGCAAATGACAAGCAATGATAGTGACGTCACGTAGTGATTTGACATGCTGCGGTAACACTATGTAATTAAATTATCTACTCGAGCTATTTCAGGAAGGTTCGAATTAGGTATGAACTTGATAGTGGTTCAGTCACGATGCCGCATTTTATACATACCTAACACAGATGAGGTAATTCTGAAAGAGGTCATAGGTCGTTTACTGTTGCACTTAAATACAAATAGGTACCTACGTCTTGTTTGTTTACATTGTCAATCTCTACTACATATTCTAATTGCTTGGGAATAATAATTAATATAAAAACCAGACAAGTGCGAGTCAAACTCTCACACGATGGGTTCATAATAATAGTACCACCGTAGAATATTTAACACTAGATTCATATTATAAAAAAAAAATACTTCAGTTTAAAAACACATTTCTTGTATGCAAACCTCTTTTAATTTTCACTTTATTTTTATTTTATTTTTTTATTATAGCGGTAATAGAAGTACACAATTTGTGAAAATTTCAACTTCGTACCTATTACGGTTCATAAGATACAGCCCACTGATAGACAGACAGACAGCGGAGGTTTAGTAATAGAGTTCCGTTTGGCACCCTTCGGGTACGGAACCCTAAAAATTGCATCACACTTTTAGCTGACACAGGTTGTGATGACCTATGGAAAAAAATCATTAGATCATCACTTACCTACCTGTGACGACCCGACTTTTAAACTTAACTTGCAAACATTTACATGTCATAATATGACTAAATTGACTAAGGTGACTCGTGCGGCGTCAATTTGAGCTACCCTGTCAATGTGGTTGACACTGACATTTGTAGAAACTCCTACCTAACGATCTCTGACCAAAAATCAACATAATATTCTCTAATGGTCTGTTGTAACATCCGCTGACCGCGGTTATTATCAACTAATAAAACATAATTAATTAAAAAGTTAATTAGGTATGTACATAAATGTCAAAATTGGTTATAAGATTATCTATTAAATCATTGAGAACTTTGTTTAAATGTTGCAATATTAAATGATCGATATTGGCCTGCTAATGAGGGTCACCAGTCTGTGATCATTGCCATTAAATAACAGTCAACACTCACAACACAACAGACTCCTAGAATTATTTCTCCACAAATAAATACCTTATAAAACAAAATCCCACTCTGAAAATGCTTTCGACCAAGACATGAGATAATAAGAGCCTAACAATTGATACACTTTAACTTTATTCTTATACTACTCAAAATAACTCATGGTGTGCTAAAAATAATTGTCAACCAGTAAAGTTGCTAACGAGGCCGAAGTTATTTGAAAAATCTTTTTAAAATCTAAATAAATCCTTTCAAGATTTTAACAGCGGATTATTGAGTTAACAATTTATCATAAACTAATGACGAATATTTTCAAAATATCGTTTTTAAATAACTTCACTTCCGCAAAACCTATGTCACGATGTTAAAACACGGTAGTATGAATTTGCCCCAAATAAGGTTCAGTAATAAGCGAAGGCCGATCTTGTTTAAATATTATTTATAGTTTTGTCATAAGTGTCACAATTATAAAGCCGGAAACTTTAGGGAAACCTTAGTTTTGGTCTGTTTTGAGTCCGACAATGTTATTGTTATTATTTTTTTCCAGTTTCAAAAGTTATGTTGAAAAAAACCTTAATTATCGCAGTATTTTATTTAGGACCTCTGTAATATATTAAATTAAAATGAATGGGTAAATGTGTTGCTAAGCGCAAAACTCGGGAACGGCTGGGCCAATTCGGCTATTTATTTTTCAAATATTTGTTGAAGTCCGAGGAAGGTTATTATGAAGAGAAAAATTGGAAAAGTTGGCGGGAAGATCGGAAAATTCGGGAAAACTGATAGTGCATTTTATATGGGAATTTTGTATGAATTACTGAAATTTGGACAGGACAATGTCTGTCGGGTCAGCTAGTAATTGTTAAAATTACGTTAGGTTTAACTAATATAATATAATTAGTTAAATAATAATAAGTGTGGTTTAAAGTCAAGATAAGGGTCCAATCTCTCCAGCCGCCAGGGCTCCAGATCGTAAAACCTCTTATCCACTGGACCGCCCGAGCGACACAGCTGTCAGAGCGTTGAACGTCCAGG
Source organism: Cosmia trapezina (assembly GCA_905163495.3). Lineage (NCBI taxonomy): Eukaryota > Metazoa > Arthropoda > Insecta > Lepidoptera > Noctuidae > Cosmia > Cosmia trapezina. Next base: position 20,526,736 of record LR991032.1, on the reverse strand, counting down.
AATTTTCCGCGGAATTTCCCGCGTGCATTTTTTTATTCCAATATGATTATTATTATTTTGATTAATTTACTATTATTATACAACGTGTCGTTTTGCATCGTCGTCAAAAAGGGTGTGGTATAAACCATCAAACCGAACAACTTTTTCCATGGCACCTCGTAATCGCGAAAAAATAATCAGCCATCCCATACATTTGCGTCAAGTAGGTATTGAAGTTTTCTATGGGACAGTTGAAAATTTTTTCGCGAATACGATGTTGGTCTCATGGAGAAAGTTATTCGATTTGATGTTCTGTACCACACCCTGAAATTTGACGAGGATGCAAAAAGACACATTGTATGATAGTTAGTCAGCCATCTCGTTACCATAACACAAGCATTAGGTTGCTTAGCTTGGGACTAGATGGCGTTGTGTGAAATGTCCAAGGATATTTATTTATTATTTATTATGATTGATTACGAGACACAAAATATAATACTGTACTTGCCTACAAAAACTACAAACATTACCATACCGTAAATAACTAACAAACAAAAGTTATGGCTACCTGGTACACAATAGGTTGTGACATACAGCTTCGTGGTCTGACCTTGCTCTCGCGCCGAAGGCTACGTACGAACCTCATCTAAGTTAATATTTGTCTTAATTGCGCTCTCCGGGTGTTGCGGTGATGAATATAGAACAATAAACGACTACAACTGACTGAATTTACTTAGGTTCTACTGAAAAACAAAAAGAAATAGAAAATAGTTACCAACCTATTTAATAATAAAAGTTAGCAGAGCACAGGGTTGCTGCACAGCATAATAAAGGTTGTTCTGAGATTCGCGCCCGAATCAAAAGCAAAAGAAAAGTTATCTTTCTTGATTATACATGATACAATTGATACAATTCACGCAATTTTTGGGGGAATTGAACCTATATTGTTGTACCTACTGCAAGTAGAATTTACTTCAGATAGATCTTCTAGCTAGTCGCTACATTATTAACCATTCAATAGTATTTGTACAAAATCTACAATCGATTTAATAAATAAAAACCGGAAAAGTGCGTGTCGGACGTGTAGTTGAAAAGAATTTATCCCAAAAACAAACTTAACATTGTAACGAAGTTCCTTTCGCTGTATATTCTATCTAGTATACGTTTAAAAACTAGATGACTCTGTGCTAAAAAACAAAAACATTTGACATTTGAAACTTGATACCTTGAAGTTGACTTTTTCAGGCATAACGCCTTTTCGTTATGTGGAGCTCGTGGCGAAGTAATAACAGCCGCACGGGTCGATCCATCAGGTTAAGCTACGCTTGCCGGGGTTGGTCCGTGGATGAGTGACCACCTTTACATACCGAGACTCCTCCGTGCCTCGGAAAGCACGTTAAGCCGTTGGTTCATTCGTCACGGGTCGTCAGAAGTCCGAAAGTCTGACAACCAGTCTTACTAAGGGGTATCGTATTACCCAGTTACTGGGTTGTGGAGGTCAGATAGGCAGTCACTGCATGTAAAATAGTGGTATTCAGCTGCATCCGCTTAGACTGGAAGCCGACCCCAACATAGTTAGGAAAAGGCTAGGCAGATTGATTGAACGCCTTTTCGTTATGTGACGATTTCTACCAGTCAACTCCTTTGACTGGTAGAAATCAGGTGCGACGTGTCTCCGGTGGAACAAATTTAATTAAGTTTTCACAGAAATTGTTCTAACAGAGTCGTGTCGCGCCTGATTTCTACCAGTTCCAAAAAATACGATAAAAATATATCAATGCAATAAAAACACAACAGTATAACAATGTGGACAACTACATGTTTTTATGACTTGCACATAATAATAGAATCTTACATTTGCGTTAATATGCGTACCCTACATATTTCTAACAATATTATATATATAAACAGCTTACATACAGGCTGTCTTTTGTCAGACACTTGACTATTGTATTGTGATAATTGACACTGGCGGAGGCCAACGCCTGTCCGCGCGACCTCTTCGAAACTAATTGCACTGATATATTGTTTCTTATTGAAAATACTTTGCTTTTTGTTTTGATTTTAATTGTTTTAAAAAACATTCATGTTATGAGCGATGACGAGTAGCGTGTGTTCGATGTTCTGGTGATGATCAAAAAGGTTTCTGACTTATATTAGGTACTAGTTAGGTATACAGCGTGGCGCTGCTTTGACGACATTAACTTGACATGCGTGTAGGTACAGTTCCGCATTTTCGTTTTATAAAGATATTCTAATTTCATTAAACGTTATTATTTATTGTTTTACTTACAATTTTCTAAAATAGCATCTTGAAGCAACCTGTAGCGCAGAGATGAAATTAAACGAACGGGAAAGAAAATTGGTCACGCCACTCGAGTTTTTTTTCTGGGGGTTGTGCAAAAAAAAAACATTCATGAAGCTACCCACAGCTGGGTCAGAACATATAGACAAACGATGAATAAAAAAAAGGTCCAAGTCAAAGACCTTACCAGCTGACATAGAACGATAGCTTCTAGAATGAGTCCTTTGCATAGAGTGATCCTAATTTTGTTTATTATTTATTATTTAGTTTGTTTGAAATTTATTTTTTATATTATCTCATCTTATTATAATTTTTATGATTACTGGCCACTAGCACTACCTGTGTCTTTAGTTAATGTCGTAGTTGCGGGCACACGTTGTGTTATAAATTAAAGTCGCTTTTCGTGTCTGTCTGTGTGACCGCGTTGTTCTTTTAAACTTTGCAACGGATTTTGATGCGGTTTCACCATTATTTATTAAACTTAATAAGGAAAACTCGATGTTTGTTTGGTCAAGTCGTAAAAATCGTGTGAAGCTGGGGCAGGATCGGTGTTTAGTAAATTAGCTTTTAATGTCAAATGTTTTTCACTCTAATCAACTATTTGTTGATGTTTTTAGCGTATTCTACAGATTCCGTTTTATAAAACAGTCACACCACAGAATTTTCAGTAAATCAGTAAGCCATTATAAATATTGTATTAGCTAGGTATTATTATGATTCTGTTGGAGACATGACGTGTAAACGTGCAAATAATATTTTAGTGTCAAACGACGGTGATGGATGGCGTGTCCCCGCGTATCATCGTGATAAACTCGTGGGAAACTGCCAAGAAACGTCGCTGGGGAACTGGGCAAGCCAAAATAGAAGTATTGTGTGTCTTTTGGTAGATGAGGGTGCATCAATTTGCATTTACAGAAAATAAATGAAGATGAAGCCAAGAGAGAGCCTCCCGAAAAAAAGGGAACATAAAACAATGTTAAAAAATTTCTTCAGGTTATAAAGTAATTTCTAAATGAGAATCACACGTAGGAAAGTAGGTACACGATACATGGAAATTGTAGGGGCTAAGAAGTACTTTTAGTGTTTATTTTAAAAATCTAGTCGCTTATCTTGAGTATTTACATAAGGTCTGAATGCTGTCTGGATATCTTTGCCATCACTAAATATTTTGTTATCAGTTATGTACCTATATAGCTTTCTGTGTGAGAGTGACACTTGCCGTACGTTGAAAACAATACAAGCTGATATAATTTCAATTATATATATAGGATGACTGATAATTATTGACCGATACTTAAATACATGATTATACTCATGATAACAAACAACTTTCACTATGGGACCAATCCTGAAATCGCGAAAAAAAATCAGTTGCCCCATACATTCATGTTCGCCTATCTCGTCAGAATGTAGGGAGCAGCTGATTTTTTTTTCGCGATTTCGGGTTTGGTCCCATAGTAAAAGTTGTTTGTTAACATGAGCACAATCATGTGTTTAGGTATCGGTCACTAATTACCAGTCACCCATTATATGCTGGATGAAATTTTAAACATGTTCCAAATCGAAATGGGAGACTTTACTCATCATTATAAACAACTTTTACTATAGGACCAAACCTGAAATCGCGAACGTACATTTATCTACATCAAACTTGTCAAAATTTACTGAACAGCTGATTTTTTTCTCACGATTTCAGGTTTGGTCCCATAGTAAAAGTTGTTCATAATGATGAGTACAATCTCCCTTTTCCATTTAGAACATGTTTTAAATTTCACCCCATAAAGGTAGTTAAGCACATAAACCATAAAGTTTACCGAACTGGATTTTTACAAAAGATTTTTTTTTTTTATTTATTTATTTAACCATGAATGTACACTCAAATAAACAGACAAGAAGAAAGGAACAGAAAAATACGTACAAAGGTGATGCTTATTTATGAAGAAATCTCTTCCAGCATACCTGCGATAGGACCACACACTCACGACGTGTATCCTGCTATAGGATATATATACATCGTGAGTAAGAGTAGAAGAGAAAATACAACACATAAAATAAAAAAAATAAACAATCAACTTGTTAAATAAAACATATATCAAATGCTTAAATACATACATACATACTTCTAAAATAAACATCACTAAAATAACTAACAAATAAGACGAAGTGGAAAGATAAGTTCTTTCACTGTTCTTTTTAATATACTGCAATAACTTGGCAGTCCTTATTTTTTTATTATACCGTCCATGACTTTTTTACCGTATCGAAAAAAATTGGGTGTATTAAGTGAACAGAGTAGAAGCCTATGGCATACCTAGTTTTTTTTTTTTTTTAATAGCTAACCAATAAATACTACAAATTCGATGTAAACTTTTCATTTTTGTACCATAAAAACAGAAATTTTGAAACAAAAAATAAATCGTTTAAAAAAAAACGAAATTCAAATCATATGCAGCCTGCATATGATTAGAATTTTTGATTTTTTTGATATATTTTTTTGAAAAAAAAAAAAAAGTTAGTTATGCCATAGGATTCTACTCCGTTCACCTAGTATACCCATTTCTTTTCGAGACGGTAAAAAAAATCATCCGGTATATAGTCCAGTTTTAATTTCAAATAAATAAAAAGAGAAGTCCTGATTGACTGACTGACTGATTGACTGACTCATCAACGCCCAGCCCAAACCCTTTGACATAAAGAGCTGAAATTTTCCACAGAAGTTCCCTTTATAATGTAGACGAGGAATAAGGAATGAATGCCCGGAAGTGCGTTCCCGTGGGATATTTTCCGACATCCACGCGGGCGAAGCCGTTGGCAAAAGCTAGTTTCAAATAGAACTAAAAAAAACACATTTAAAATTACCCACACATACATACTTTATATACCCACCTTATCAATAACTTCATAACCAAAATACGCTAAACACACTCGCATCACGATAAATACTTTAATTAACACATATAACCTTTCCTGGTTTTTCTAATTTCCACATAACCTTTGTAACTGACGCTTATCACATGACCCCTTTACCAACCATTACCTCCTGAAAAACAATGACCTAACTACCACACACCTTTATACAAAAATACACTTTAAAATTACAGAACTAAAGTTGAAAATTCCTTGTCTGAAAAAATGTTTTGTTTTCAATTCTTATCGTCGTTTGTTTCTTTTTAGGCGTTTCAGCCATGTTTGTAAGCAATTTCAATCGTTCGTGTAGTTTTATTTTTAATGAAGGCATTCCAGTTATTTTCCGTGCTTTTCTCTGTAAAGGGAAACAAACTGCGTTCAATGCTTGGAGATAATTCAGTAATGCACTTTTTTCTTGTAGTGGAAAATTGCATAGAGTTGTTTATTACAACTTGTTGTTAGTAGTTGTTATTGTTGTTTGTTGTTGTTGTTGTTGTTGTTGTTGTTGTTAGAAACTACGTGGTATTAGGTGAATAGTTTTATGCTTATGTTCTTTAGAATTATTGACCTTTCTGAACTTAGGAAAATTTTATTTATTAATACGTTTTCCCATTACTCATCGTGGTTGCCGATCGTTAAAAGTAATATAAAATAATAGTTTTATGTCTCAATATGTAAAATTGCTTGTTGATAAAATATAGCTATTTTGATCCTTTACTAAAAAAATATGTATTACACCTAAACCTATCCTAAATTATTTTATTTTATTATGTAGATATCTAAGTACGTATCATTGAATAATAGTAATATACTTACATAATTTGTATACTACTTTGATTTTTATGTTTTTAATTTTTTGTTTTGATTTGTGTAAACTAGTAGTAACTGCAATGTACTGCTTTCAAACTAATAATAATCAGATAGAATAATTAGCAATTTTACCAAATTTCATAAGTATTAACAAACACCAATAAGCAGGTATAAGAACGTATGTATTTTAAAAAAAAATCTTTTAATTTTGCTCCTTTTACTTAATTGCGATTTCAGACTTATCTATAAGTACAACATTAGTTTTTATTTACACTAAACCTCTTAAGGGGTCATTATACTCATCATTTTGAACAACTTTTAATAAGGTACCAAACTTGAAATCGCGAAAAAAAATCAGCTGTTAAGTACATTTTGACGAGTTTGATGTAGATAATAAATGTAATGAACAGCTGATTTTTTTTTTCGCAATTTCAGGTTTGGTCCCATAGTAAAAGTTGTTCAAAATGATGAGTACAATGACCCCTTAAGAGGTTTAGTGTAAACAAAAAATAATGTTGTATAAATAAAAATCAATTGCCGAATGTATGTACCTACTCGCATCACTTCAGGACGGTTGCACCTATTTGCCTAATTCTTTTTGTTGTATTTGTAATTGTCAGGACAAGGTTTGTATGACAGATTTTTTGGAAAATTCACATGATATTTTTGTATGAAAACAGACTCAAAACTCAGGACCCTCCTTACCTCGGACACCTTTCTCTATTTAAGATTACGCATTTTATTAAGTAATGCCAGTAAAATGATGTAGAGACAAATAAACATTTATGATTATAATTATGATCCATTCACTGCTACTGTAATTCAATAAAACCATATTAGGTACACACGGCTACGCATCAAGCTATACATTTCCAGTTTACACTGACCTCTCATTGGAAGGAAATCCTATGCAATGCGAGATCAGCTTATACTGGAAATTACAGCTTGATATGTAGCCGTGCGTACATTGAGTCACACTTTGCATAACTTCTGTACAAAACATTGACATATCCACAACCTTTAAGCATGATTTAACAATAATACTCATACATATTGTGTGAAATGTCCAAGGATATTTATTTATTTTATTTATTTATTTATATTCCCCAGCTTACACCATAATCCGACTTCTTTCAAATCGATCCCGCCGCCGCCGTTCCCGCACAATCGGGACAGACATACACACACATTTTTAAGAGGATATATTGAAGCGTGGTTTAGATAAGCGTGTAAGTGAAATGGCGTTATGGCTGTCTAGTTTCATGCGCGAGATAAAAGACTCTCACGCGCACCGGGTAGATTTAAGACAAAATGCTATAGTACTTAAATTAATTTTTAGCTTAGTAAGTTCTTAACATTTTTAAATACCTTCGATTTAAAACAAATTTTACTGCACAGTAAGGAGCTGTTTACGTATAATCGTATAAAACAGGAAATAGACGGTGCTACTTTGGATTTTTTTTCTATCGAAAAAAATTGTTTCGGTTTTAGTAGAACAGTAGACATTATAGTCAAATAACACATAAGTATGGAAAATCCAAATGATTTAACCGCATACATTTGGTTTTATTGGAATTTTTAAAAAACACAAAATTGTCATTGTCGTTGTATCCCCTTAATGCCGGACCCACACGTAGCTTCCACAAAAGCCTTCCAGTATTAAGTTGTATTTAGACGGTTTTATGTCAAGTTTCTATATAAGAAAACCTTCGTAGTGTTAGGATGAATTTAGATTACTATATTAACATTGTTTATGGTATTTGTGTATCGGACTCTATGGTGGTCCAAGTGTTCGAGATAAGATTGTCTATGCAATTTGACACTTGGATGATTTTTGATTGCGTGGGTGATGACGGCTCAATAGAGTGTAGGCTTGCTCATTGTTTGGGGTTTATATGAATGGTAAAATAGTGGAGTAGATAAGAAATCTTATTGTGTTTTTTTTTCATGTTTTTGTCACAGTGGGCAGTTAAGACTGTTTACCTTTGTTGATATTTTTATTTATATTATTTTTAGGTACTGATAGAAAAAATGATTTGACTGAATGAATTTAGTTCGTAAATACCAATGACATTATACATCTAGACGTTGCCATGATTACAGTGTGAAGTGTGGAAGTGAGACACATATACAACGTGTAACGTTAAATGCGCAAAACCTCTTAAGGGGTCATTGTACTGATTATTATGAACAACTTTTACTATGGGACCAAACCTGAAATCGCGAAAAAAAAATCAGCTGTTCAGTACATTTTGACGAATTATGCGAACAGAAATGTACTGAACAGCTGATTTTTTTTTCGCGATTTCAGGTTTAGTCCCATAGTAAAAGTTGTTCATAATGATGGGTATAATGACCCCTTAAGAGGTTTTGCGCATTTAACGTTACACGTTGTATACGAAATAATTAGGAAAATTGAGACAAAGCATCGTATCTTCTGTCCCTTACGGCGTGCCGTATTTTTGCTTTAAAAATGTTGCCAAACAAAGTACCTACTTTGCATGGCAAAATTTAAAAATGTTGCCAAACAAAGTACTTTCACTGTTAATATTGCTGTCTCATGACCGGCCACGCGGTGGCTCAATCTAGATGTATATTTTCTAAGGTAAATACAGTAGACTTTTTGACGGTTCTCTACTTCTTTTTACTTCTTGCTGAAAATTAAAAACTCTGAAGATATAGCGAAGTAGTAGATCTCTTAACAATAGATAGAACATTTTAAAATTCACAAATTACAGTAATAACGCGCTAATTAATTATTATAATTATACACTCGGATACTTGTACAAACCGTTTTATTGGTAACTTAACACCTAAAAATTGTAACTCGAGACCACTTTCGTCGTTTTATATCTGAGAATGGTTTTTTTTTTTATTCCCGCGTCTTTTTCTACTTTAACAAAAGTAATCCAAGGGTTACCACAACTAAAAGGATAAAGCATTTAAAAATAGCAATGTTGGAACTCACAAATAATATGAATTAAATAGTCGACTATTGTTTACGCTAACATGAAGCTATCAATACACGAATCCGCTGCAAGTTTCCATATTACCACCCATAAAGCCACCCATTCACGCGCCGCTTCTAACTTGCGCCTCAACCCAGCACGAGCCACGCGTGGGGTAATTCGTGGGCGTCCGAATAAACATGTCCGTGTAACGAGTCGCTCGTAAACAGCGCCAACCTATCGCCTAACCCACCTAGTACTTGAACCCTTTGTCGCGACAGTCGCTCAGATTTGTCGCACGACTTGTCGCACCGTGTGTAGCCTGCTGAAGCGTGCTTGTGTATAATTGCTGTATTTTATAATTTACATAATTATATTAAGTTTGATGAGAAAATGGACGTTTAACGTAGGTTAATTACTAGGATTTGTTGCAGAAAAATAATGTAAATATGTCTGTGTGTTAGCAGTAAAATGACTAAGTAATAAAATAATTAATAATAAAAATTTATTTCAGAAAAAACACATTTACGGTTCACATAAACAATTTTTCAAGTAAAAATAGAATATTTCAGAACGAAATGGTATTGATGGTGTCTGTACCTACTAATGAAAAAATCATTCTAACCTACCTACTCCTATCACAAATACCAGCGCCTTCCAAACTGGGTAGGTAAGTACCTAATCAAAATTTTTCAATCATGTTACATGGTAAAAGTGTGGTTTTCATACTAAGTACGGGTTTATCTTGTTGTTACTCGAGGTTTGTGGACTGGTTTCTTAGCTCCAGAGGTTATGGTTTAAGCAATGACATAACAAAGGAAATCAAAGATGAATCGTGGGAAAACTTGGACTTGGTCTGCAATGAGCAATGTGAGCATGCGTCCATTGCCCCGTATCGGGAAAGTTTCAGGTTGGTAATAGGTATATTATAATATTAGCATCTGCCCGCGACTTCATCCGCGTGAAATTTCTTGTTGATATGTTATATAGCCTTTCTCAAGAATTGGGCTATCGAATGCAAAAAGAATTATTCAAATCAGACTGGTAGTTCCAGATTAGCGCGTTCAAACATACAAACAAACAAACTTTATTACTTAGGTTTATTATTAGTAGGTATAAATGTATAAGTACATTTATAGATTAGTACAGTAGCTATTAGACAGTAGATATAGAACCTTTATACAGGGTGTAAGTGTAATCAGTGGCAATATTTTAAGAGGTCATTGTATTCATCATTATGAACAACTATTACTATGGGACCAAACCTGAAATCGCGAAAAAAAATCAGCTGTTCCCTACATTTTGACGAATTACGCGAACATAAAATGTACTGAACAGCTGATTTTTTTTTCGCGATTTCAGGTTTGGCCCCATAATAAAAGTTGTTCATAATGATGAGTACAATGATCCCTTAAAAGATTGCCACTGTTTATTTACACTTACACCCTGTATAACATGAACAATCGAAAAGAATTAGGATACATTTGTATATGTATGCGATCCAGTCTCCTCGATATAAGTCAAAAAAACTGTCATGGCTGACATAATCGCATGACGATTATTAATCGCTTCTATCCGACTAGCCTTAACATCAGCTTAACTTCGACCTCACATCGAGTAGGCCGAGGTGTGGTTGCTATTTCCTATCGATTATAAACCTCATGGGAACATTCCTCAATTGAAGACGTTTTCTTTAGTGTAGGCGTGCTTTATAGGGTTAGGAGTTCAACTGTGGGTTGAGAGCTAAATCAATCTCTTCTCATATTTTTAAATTACTAGCATGGTCTAGCTAGAGAACATGCGCAAAAGTTCGTAGTGCCTATGTTCAGACTCGCCAAGATATATCGGGCGTAATGTAGTCCCCAATCTTTTTGGCCGGGTTGAACGTATGGCGCAAGCCGATGCGCAAAAAGGATGAGCGGACTGCGGGATGCGCACGATGGCGGTCGCAACTCTCTTTAGCCCGTCTAAAAAGATTGGGGTTACACTACGCCTGAAATATCTTGGCCAGTCTGAACATAGGCACTAAGAACTTTCGCGCATGTTCTCTCACTCACACTCGCCTCATATCACCATTTGGTTCCTAAAAAAATTAACTGCGCAGCGTTCTGCGCAAAGTTCGGACTCGCCAAGATATTTCGGCCGCAGTTTACTGTATAACTTTCCAACTACATAGGTATCTACTGGTAGGTTTCATGCATTACACCTTGCCTGTATAATTTATACCTTAGTCATAGAGTAGGTAGGTACATTCATCTCACTTTATAATAGCCAACCAACCAACCAAGTTGGTTTTATATAAAACTAACAATGTTGTGTTTTTTGTGTCAAGTGATAGTGGGAAAAACCTTACCACACTTTGCCTGAATTGTGACCACTCAGTTGCGGCTAACAAGGCAGGTTGAAGAAGAGAAATAAACTTAATTACCTTCAACCAACAGTGATCATAATCCGTGTCAACACACAGAACAAACTCTATAAAAACTTGTCATTTTGCACTAATCGTTATTAAATAAATACTAATAATGAAGGTGTAAATATTTTCCTCAAAGGTGACCACGATCGACCTTCACAGCAGTGACTGATAAATGAGGCATTACCCATTAAAACGATTGATAAGGCCGCTTTCAGAGAGTTTTATTAAAAAATGAGGTCATTTTTGTAATGAATTCTGATAATGTTTGCTATGGATCTGGAGTAGGCAAAAAGAGGAAAGAACTGATGAAACTATATTTCATTTTTAACCGACTTCTAAAAGGAGGAGGTTCTCCATTCGACTGTATGTTTTTTTTTTTAAATTAATTAATTATTTATTTAATTATTTATTAATTATTTATTTAATTAATTAATTTTTTTTTTTTGAAAAGATATGCTCTCGAGGTGGTCTAATTGTCACCAAGTCAGAATCTGATCAGGGGATCCCATGGAAATCGAGGGAAGCTCTAAAATTGTATAGGCACACTTAGAGCGATTTGGGTATTTTTTGTAGTAATTCGTGCATTTGCTCTCGGAACCACAGCAATTTTTTGATGGCTTCATTGTGGTCTCACTCAAAAAATCAATCAATCTGCCTAGCCTTTTCCCAACTATGTTGGGGTCGGCTTCCAGTCTAAACGGATGCAGCCAGTATTTTAGAAGGAGCGACTGCCTATATGACCTCCACAACCCAGGAACTGGGTAATAGGATACCCCTTGGTAAGACTGGTTTTCAGACTTTCGCGCTTCTGACGACCCGTAACGACTGTCAAAGATCCACAAATGCCAGCCGGGACCAACAGCTTAACTTGCTTTCCAAGGCACGGAGGAGTCTCGGTATGTGAAGATCCACTCATCCACGGACCAACCTCGGCAAGCGTAGCTTAACATGACGGATCGACCCGTGCGGCTGTTATTACTTAGACACGGACTCCTATCCCCCTCCCTCCTCCGTATTTGAAGAAGAAGAAAAATACACACATACCAATTACCAATCACTATGTCCTTAAAACCTTATCTTGGAACAACCACCCAGACGGACTACACTCCGTACTTACTTATAACCTATATGAAGATATAATCTTTACTACAACATTAAATATAAGCATAAAATCGAACGGGTCGGGCTAGTCGTAATGGGCAGTACAGACGACCCGACCGGGTTAAGGTCGTATACACAGGCGGCGACTAGCATCACCATTGACATATTTTACTGCGTTACATAATAGCGAGGTGCATCGCAAGCGCATCCGCAGTTGTGTGTGATGAGTGAGGTATAAGCGATTGGCTTAGCGTTTTGTAGAAACGGCCAAATGTGGAAGGCCCCCGTGAATGAATAAATCAATTTTCCTTGCGAAACTTATGAAATAGGTAAATTATTAATGTGTGACTGGCAAGTGGCAACCAATGATATTATAAGAAGGTTAGTCGGCGTTCGCACGAGCGTAATAAAATCGCGGCGGGATTTTATCGCGCACTGGATTTTCAACTCTCTGCTTAGCGCCGGGAGTTGAAAATCCAACAGTGTGTTTTTCGTGGCGCTGGGATGCACTCTGTTTTTGTTAGATTGGATGCTCGACGCTCGGCTTAGCAACGAGAGTTGAAAATCCAGTGCGTGATAAAATCCCGCCGCGATCTTATTACGCTCGTGCGAACGCCGACTTACTTACTCAACATTCAATATTCAAAAACGGCACAATCTCGAATTATTATTTGACGACACGGTTGGCGCAGTGGTTGAGCGATTGACTGCTGCGCAGCATGTCGCGGGTTCGATTCCCGCACGGAACAAATATTTGTACGACCTACAAGTATTTGTTCTGAGTCTGGGTGTTTTTCTATCTATAATATGTATGTATTTACAAAAAAAAAAAAAAAAAAAAATGTATATAAGTAGTTTATCAGCCATCTCGTTACCATAACACAAGCATTAGGTTGCTTAGCTTGGGACTAGATGGCGTTGTGTGAAATGTCCAAGGATATTTATTTATTTATTTATTTATTAGATGCCAAGTACGACGTAGGATGTTGTAGGTAATTATCGGGAGCGAAAAAGAGACAAAACGACGAAAATGTGGTTATCAGATTTTAGCGCCCCACTTGCGGAGCGTGTATAACCTATCTACATCTTTTGACTTATAATTTAACTGCCGGCAACCATGATATTATAATACTGTCAAAGAAGTCTATTACATTATTCATTAGTACACTGTAAAAACCTTAGGAAAACTCAACAAAGATTGTTCTTCCCCCAAAGCTCTCTCAGTGCTGTTATTTTTATTTTATCGTCGACCTAAAGCTTTCAACTACATAGTTGGTTGAGTTATTTTAATAGCAATCTCTACCTTAAGCCCGCGACTTCGTCCGCGTGAAATTTTTTGTTCCTCGAACCCATCCCGTCGCATCGCATCGCCTGCCTACGCTATTACTTTGTTTTTGCTTAGCGTTCTTTCGGACTTTTTTTTTCTTTTTACTCGGCTCCTAAGGGTTCTAACGTGATGTTTAATTGCATATAGCCTTCCTCAAGAATTGGGATATAAAATGCAACAAGAATTTTTTAAATCGGTTAAGAATTTTTTGAGTTTATTCACTACAAACAAAAAATATTTTTTTTTCTATTTATAATATTAATTTATATTTTTTTTTTTAAAGAATTATTTTATTCGTATATAATACCTATTTTTGTATATAATAACTAAAACTAAACCTTAAAAATCTAACAAAAGTGGGTGTCCATGAGGCATGGTGCCAAGAACACTGGCTGCATTTCCGCGTTGAATAGCAATAGCTATTCTCTGTGCGAGAAATGAGCCAGCCCTCCTGTCACCAGCGGCGTCGACTAGACGAGGAAACAATTGTTTAAAATTTTTTTAGTACTGGGACCCCAAGGACCAAAAGTTTCGAAGCCAAGCGGTACAAATATGTAGTCGCTAGAAAGCGTCACCTATTTGCGTCGCTTGGCCTCTTCTGCGGCGTCCGCCGCGGCTCCGGCCCTTAAAACCGATCCGCTGTGATGGGAAGGGGCTAACGTGTCAACACAATTTATATTAGATACCTAACTTCAATTAGGGAGTGAGGTAGGTCTCGAATAAACTTTCCATTTTCAACTTTGAACTTAGCCCACCTAGAAATAAGATCTAGACAAAAACAAACCAACTAAAACTTACAGCCGTTGCGGCAACACCTAGCCCTACCTATTAAAACATAGGAACTTGCCCTAGGTGCGGTTCAACAGTTCAACTATGCAGGCTTTGAACCCGTGACCTTTTGATGCAATCAACACTAGCCCAGTTTCACTACAAGTACACAAAGTAGGTACTATGTTAATGTGATACACTTCAACATGCAAATCTGTGACGTTGGTTGTCATACCTCGCGATAAACGATTAACTGTGGTCACAATGGTGGAAGCGACAGCGAAAAAAACGTTATATTTTGTAATTAAATATGAACTTTGATGATAATCGTCTTCCGCGTTGATATAATTGCTGTAACGCTTGGTCCGAGGGCTATTCGGATTCGGATAGTAGGTATAGAGTTGCGATGTTTTTCCGCATAGGGAAAACGTGGTTTAAGGACTTGTAAAATCTGATTTCACAGTTATAAGACCTACCATAGCCGATTCAAAATAAAAAATCAAAATAGTTTATTTCCCATAAACCTATATGGGCACTTATGAAACGTTAGAAACTAGGTGGTGCGAGGTTCCAATTAGTCGGAGAAGAGCTGACAAGAAACTCTAGTGATTAGACACTATAAAGTTTTTATAAAGTTTATAAAACATTGGTTATTAAGCATATTTTTCTAAATAGAACCCAATGCGTTGGGTCCAACAACGACTTTTTTTGAGCGATAAACAGAACTGCATTTGGCATACCTAGTACCTAAACTAGATACTTATTTGTTGGAATGAAACACCCACATCGGCGCATTCATATTCTGTTACATTAGCACTTTGCTGTTATCACTCGCTACACGCTTGTGCCTCACACCACACTCGCCCGCCCGACCTTCGCCCGCACTTCAGGTCGTCGGGTCGAGCATTTTCCTCCCGCACGTATCAATAAAACCTATACCAGTATACCAGTTATGGTTCACGGGCAGTCGTGATGCCATGCTCAGGAGGCCCTATTTGACACGACGGGTCTACTGACGTCACGTTTTTAACATTGTGCGTAGTTAGTAGGTAATCGATATCATTAACGCTTTGTTGTTTGATGTTAGAATGGCCGATACATTTAAACAGCTGTCAGATAAATACAACGACTAAGTTTTTAGTCTGCGGGTGTCACTGTAATAGAAAAAGGGAGTTATCCAAGGAAAAGTCCCTCAAACTTAAAAAAAAAGTAAAAAGTAAAAAGTTTATTGATTCATACACATGTGTTACAAAAATTTTTGGTATGACACTGGATCCCGCACTAGTATACCCTGTTTTCTTTGGATAGTTAATATTGCTAACGCGGCTTTTGGTAATTCCTAACAGATTCTTTAGAATTCCCCGATGGCAATACTTAATGTCGGTTTCAAGAGACCGCAGAATGAGGTTATTTACCTACTCGTATTTCATGTGCACAAAGACAAAAAGACTTTTACAAGTATTGCGAAATCAAGATTACCATGAATTTGTGTCATATCTTAACCCGAAAACCTTTGTATCTGATAGTGATGACCATACTAATCGTAGTAAGAAGATATCTGAACCTGTAACCCAGCCAAAATGTCACAGGCCATGTTAACATGCAGTTTTCATACTCACCCAAAATGTCACACGCCATCTTAGAGTCTGTCAAGCGAGTCATGTCCCATGAAAAAGGCGGCAAATTCAAAAATCCTACAGGTGTCAACACTGATATAGTACGCTGAAAACATGTTTGATAAGTACTTGAATTTTTGTAGATAAAAATTTCTTTGGAATAAATTAAAAAAGTGCATTTCAATGTAGGTATTTATTAGTCACAATAAGAACTAAAATCAGAATCTAGAAATTCAGTGCCTTCATAAGAGAAATCACTGTCAGTATCATCACGCAAAAAAATGTTGAAGGGTTCCAACTCCGTTTCGGTTATCCTTTGTTTTCTACATTAATAGTGATCTGTGCATTTTTCCAATAAATATATTTATTTTCCATTCTTCTTTAAATTTACATTAATACAAATTAGATAATTGAGCTAAAAGTATCAAAATGCTGTAGCTTAGTAGAACAGAAGTTGTGACAATCCGTTTGACAGATAATAGTATTGTCATTATAAGAAATCAGCTAAATGGTCGTGGACACGACTCGCTTGACAGACTCTAGCATGCAGTTTTCATACCCAGCCAAAATATCACATTCCATCTTAACATGCAGTTTTCATACCCAGCCAAAATGTCACAGGCCATCTTAACATGCAGTTTTCATACCCAGCCAAAATATCACAGGCCATCATTACATGCAGTTTTCATACCCAGCCAAAATATCACAGGCCATCTTAACATGCAGTTTTCATACCCAGCCAAAATATCACATTCCATCTTAACATGCAGTTTTCATACCCAGCCAAAATGTCACAGGCCATCTTAACATGCAGTTTTCATACCCAGCCAAAATATCACAGGCCATCATTACATGCAGTTTTCATACCCAGCCAAAATATCACAGGCCATCTTAACATGCAGTCTTCATACCCAGCCAAAATATCACAGGCCATCTTAACATGCAGTTTTCATACCCAGCCAAAATATCACAGGCCATCTTAACATGCAGTTTTCATACCCAGCCAAAATATCACAAGGCATCATTACATGCAGTTTTCATTTGCCTAGTTATTAATTAATCGCATCTCGAAAAACCCAGCATTAAAAAATTTCAAACATTGCATTGTGAAAATAAAACAATTATTATTTTGTTGCCTCTGTTATGTATTGTGTTTATCAGTAAACAAGTAGGCACTCACCGTTTCAGTATAACAGTCCTTGTAAAAACCATTTCACGAGAGGTCACAGGAAAATATAGGGCATTGTCCTTTGTAGCGGCTCCTATAAATACGATGCAGCTTATCATCTGGTAGTAAATAGCTCATCATGGACGTTTATTAGTGGTTTCATGTTGAATTAGGCACAGTACAGGTGATACAGTAAGTCAATAAAGAACGGAAGTGTAGGTTTATGTTTTTCATGTGTATGACATACGGTCCCGAAACGTGGACACTGACAGTCAGGCTGCACGCTTAGCATGACCGCCATAGAAACGAGTTTTGTCGACGGAAGAATAGACAAAATATTGTACGCATTCTACGCGTCTAAGCATGGCAATGTGTAATTTTGTCTATTCTTCCGTCGACAAAATGTCGTCACGCTACGTGTGCTGGTCCACAAATTCAAGGTATGCTCGGCCATGCTCGGAGTTTCTTTGAAAGATAAAATCATGAATGAAGTTATCCTGAAAAGAAACGGAGTTCCCGACATAGCCTGCAGAGTAAGCAAACAGAAGTGGAAGTGGGCTGGCCATGTTTGTCAAAGGATCGACGGGCGGTGGAGCAGACGAGTCCTGGAATGGCGACAGGGTATCTGGAAGCTTAGTGTAGGATGCCCCCAGCTAAATAGACCGACGACCGAAGGTGGCTGGGAAAGACTGAATGGAGAAGGATGAGGACAGGGTGTTGTGGTACAACCTTGGAGCGGCCTATGTCCAGCAGTGGATTGCGATAGGCTGAGTTGATTAATTGATTGCTTATTCATCCCAAGGGAACATGCAACATGCAGAGACACTTTTCTTAATTTTTACAGACTTTATTTGTAAATGTTGTAGTAATAATAAATCCTAACTAATATTATAAAATGCGAAAGTGAGTATGTTTGTTTGTTTGTTACACTTTCACGCTAAAACGATTGAACAGATTTGGATGAAAATTGACTTTTATACAAACACAACAAAAAAAAAAATTGCCAAATAGCAACCGTATATTCGATAATTGATTTTTATTTATATAGATTTGCAAATGCAACACTATACTTCTGAATATCTTTGCTGATGGTAGATTACCGCACGGCGCGCAGAGCAAGGTTGCAACACTCATGTTCGACACGTAATGCTTCTACATAGTTTCAGTTCATTGTTTATGTTGTACTAGCGACCCGGCCCTGCTTCGCACGGTTTTTACGACTTGACAAAACATGAAGGTTTCTATATTATATATAAGTTAAATATTAATGTATTATACATAATATAAACCTTCCGTAATAAATTCTCTAAATGGTAGGGAAAACCGCATCAAAATCCGTTGCGTAGTTTAGAAGAACAATGCGGCCACACAGACAGACACGAATAGCGAGTTTATTTTATAATAAGTATAGATAGATCTACCTACTTGTTACTTACTTGTGTTATCGATAAGATCAACGCACATCTAGGAGGTGTATACATAGAAGTATTCGTTGATTGTCATCGCCAATGTCTATCGCCCTCACTACCCTCTTACTACTCTACACCTCCTCTCTCTCTCTGTCTCTCTTTACTCTTTATCCTATTAAAGAAGATCAATCAGTCTGCCTAGCCTATGCCAGTTCGGCTTCCAGTCTAACCGGATGCAGTGAATACCAGTATTTTACATAGAGCGACTGCCTATCTGACCTACACAACCCAGTTACTGGGTAACACGATACCTCTTAGTAAGACAGCCAGTCTTACTAAGAGGTATCGTACTTGTACTCATCATTATGAACAACTTTTCTATGGGACCAAACCTGAAATTGCGAAAAAAAAATCAGCTGTATCCTACATTTTGACGAATCATGCGAACATAAATATACTGAACAGCTGATTTTTTTTCGCGATTTCAGGTTTTGTCCCATAGTAAAAGTTGTTCATAATGATGAGTACAATGACCTCTTAAAAGATTGCCACTGTTTACACTTACACCCTAATTTTTGTGTTAGTCTGTTATGTTACTTGAACATAACTGAACTTCTGTAACACTGTTTACAGTGACCTGTCACCGGTCGGCGCCCGTTGCAAGGTCGCAGCACTCGTGTTTGACACGTAGGTAATGCATCTAGTTTCTGAGCATTGTTTGTACCTATATAAGTATGTTATACTATGTGCAACTGTTTTTATAATAATACACCTGGATTTTTCAGGTAAGGACGTAAACGTTGGTAAACTATTCTTCAGCTGTTAATAGTTTGCTTTGATTTGAGATTTTATTTTTGTTAATCGTCATGCATTTCATAAACTTGAACCTTTTGTAACGACAGCCTATTATTTTGGCATACCTAGTCGATGAATTCATGAATGACATCATGAATGAGGAGCTCGTGGCTAAGTAATAACAGCCGCACGGGTCGATCCGTCAGGTTAAGCTACGCTTGCCGGGGTTGGTCAGTGGATGGGTGACCATCTTTACATATCGAGATTACTCCGTGCCTCGGAAAGCACGTTAAGCCGTTGGTCCCGGCTGTTATTCGTGGATCTTTGACAGTCGTTACGGGTCGTCAGAAGCCCGAAAGTCTGACAACCAGTCTTACCAAGGGGTATCGTATTACCCAGTTACTGGGTTGTGGAGGTCAGACAGGCAGTCGCTCCATGTAAAATACTGGTATTCAGCTGCATCCGGTTAAGACTGGAAGCCGACCCCAACATAGTTGGGAAAAGGCTAGGCAGATATATATATATACCTAGTCGATGAATTATCACAATTTAATCAAGCTTCGTGTCTTCTACACTTTTATTTAATTTTGTACTTGAATGCTTTATTCAGTAGCGAGTTCTCCTAAGTTACCTTAGGGCTTAAAATGGCATTCGCTTCGGTGCGATTCTATTTCTCCAATCGCTATCGACGCATCTATATGGAAATTACCGTTGGACGCTGTCAATTCGTTGACTTAAGATCACGTGACATTTCGATAGCATAATATGTCGACCACAAACATTTTTGGCTCTTCTTTTAGCGTCATAGCTAATCGAATGGTACTTTGTCTAGGCCTAACCATAGCTATTATAAGTAAAAGTAACTTAGGTATAGCCAAGAAATAAGTGTGTTAAGCAGGTGTCGGTGCATTTCATTCATTCATTCATAAGCACCTTAAGATTATTTCTAACTTGCATCTATTATTTTTCCGACTACGTCACAGCCAACATTTTTAATGAAAATGAGAGTTCAAAAAGGTGACATGCTCGCTATGAGGGAAAGGAATTTGTTGCTCAACATTATTGCTTCTTGACCGTAGTTCACAATAACACACGGAAGTTCTTTATTATTTTGTTTTTCCTAAAGCACCAAAATCAGTAGTTTTACGATCAGAACGATCGAATCGGGAAAACTTTAGAAGCGTTTCCTCCATTGACAAGACCAAAACCGAATCATTTCACATAACGGCAACAAAGCAACTCAACAACGACAATAAACAACCCACTTTCGAGGAGCTGGTGCCCCCAGGACCCTGGAACCACACAATACGTTACTCTGACGGAGCTTTTCCGTCGCCATGGCCTCACGCACCCCGGTCTGACCTGGGGGTCTGCGAAGGTGATATGACGCAATAAACTTGTGTTGATTTAATTGTAGGAGTACGTGATAACTTCGATTTTGGTTAGACGGAGTTAGGGTATCTGCTATTTCATAATTTTGTAATCTTGCTGGGAGGTTGTTCATCCCATAGGGCTGACCGGCAGGCGTTTTGAGTGCTGATTTTTGTAACTTTTGCATTTAATTTAGAAACGTTCGAAATCTAGTTGCAATGTCATCTTAACGTCAAAAATGTAGAGAAGTGGACATTAGAGATTTAGACCGAGATTAGAACGCGACCTTTCTTAAAAATACGCGATTTGCCCCTCTGATTTTCAGACTTATTTGAGTAAATGATTTTGTAATTCGGTTGTAAGGTATTTGCATTTCCAATTTTTATTGATTGTGGTAAAAATTGGACCACACAAATTGTGTGTTGCGACTCAAAATCAACAAGGAAGTCCTCGAAGTATCGCAAGGCACCTAACTAGAAAAATACTTAAATTGTTTCTTAAAAATGAAAAAAAAAACCCATTCAGTAATGTAAACTGTTGAAGTGCTTCCTCCGCCATTAGCCTATGCTATGAACCTGGGGCTTGGCCTAAAGGTCTGCAAAGTTAATGTGATGCAATGAACAAGAGTTAATTGATCGCATGTATTAATTCTAACGGGTAATTATTGTCTTTGGAATGCGTATGAGGTATCTTTCATACACCAAGCGGCTGCAAGTAGTTATGGAGTATTGTAAGAAACGTATTGATGATCTAATTTCCTATATTTGACAAAAAAGTGTCAAAAAGGCGGGTGTCTTTCGGTACCAAACGATTTTAAACTTTGCAACGGTGCAACTTATAGTTTATGGCACCAGGTGCCATGATGCATGTGCAGACTGCAGACTGATTACTTGAACAATCATCTATTTTAATAGATGCAATAGATTCGTCTTCTGTACAAGTTTATACCCAAGTTGTCATTATAAGCGGAGTTCCTTAAAAAGCATCCTAAAACGGACGGTAATTCCCAACTGAACCCAACAATACGTTAATCTGATGAAGTGTTTCCGTCGCGGTGCAGGTGCCCTCAGCGCCACCTGACTCCTGACCCCAAGGTGACGAAGGTGATATGGCGCAATAAACATGTGTGTGTTAATTTCTGGCTGCTATTTCAATGTAGATGTTGTTAGAAAGGAATGTGATACGAGGTAGTTAGTAAAAGGTGGTGGTGTCATTTTTCTGTTCTGGATAAGTGTTATTCTGTAAATTCACCATGTGAAAAGATAGACGAAGGTGATATGTCAAAAGCGAACTGGGCGGGAATAAGAAAGTGACAGAGTCAATTACTTCCACATGCGAAAAAAGAGAGCGCAACTATGCGCTGCCTGGAACCAATATAAAAGCGCCAAACCAAATAAAAATTGTTTAAAAATAAATTAAGCTATGCCATAAATATTTTCAGACAGTTTTGAATGCAATTTTGCAATGAAAAGTGTTTTAGAATTACAGAAAAAAATATTTAAAGTAGAGGTCTTTTCGGCATTAAATTCTATCGACGTAAAATCCAATTGCGTTTTCTTTTAGACAGAGTATTAATCAAATAGTCAATAACCATATTATATCCAAAATTTAAATCCATACATGCTTTAATAGTGAAATAAATGGTTACGAAAAAGCCCCCAATTAATTTTGGTATCGCCTTAAGTCAGGGAGGAGCTCGTGGCCAAGTAATAACAGCCGCACGGGTCGATCCATCAGGTTAAGCTACGCTTGCCGGGGTTGGTCCGTGGATGGGTGACCTATCTTTACATACCGAGACTTCTCCGTGTATCGGAAAGCACGTTAAGCCGTTGGTCCCGGCTGTCATTCGTGGATCTTTGACAGTCGTTACGGGTCGTCAGAAGCCCGAAAGTCTGACAACCAGTCTTACCAAGGGGTATCGCATTACCCAGTTACTGGGTTGTGGAGGTCAGATAGGCAGTCGCTCCATGTAAAATACTGGTATTCAGCTGCATCCGGTTAGACTGGAAGCCGACCCCAACATAATTGGGAAAAGGCTAGGCAGATTGATCGCCTTAAGTCAATATTTCCCAGTTCCGGGAAAAGGTGAAAAAAATCTAAGACTTAATTGACGTGCTGCTTATTTGGATGAACACTTTACAGAAGACAGTAGGTAAAAGGTAATAAGGGCTGGTCCGCAACTCCACGTCAATGCGCGTATTTTGCGTATTTTAGAGAAGACAGTAGCCAAAAGAAAAATACATTGAAATGCCAGAGACTTTGTGTATTGTAGGTTACCAAAGGTGAGAAACATAACAGATCTACTAATGTTGTGATTATGTCATCACGTTATGGTAACAGTATGTAATAGTTATTTATGCAACTGACGCATAATAATAATTAAAACACGAATGTGGGTTTATCACACGAGGCGAAGCCGAGTGTGATAATATAGTATCACATGAGTGTTTTAATACATAATTATGTACAGTTGCATACAAGACTTTATCTACATCCATGTTATGAATTCTATAGAAAAGGTTCTGAAACAGTTTTTTGCAATACTCGTATCGAACATGGCGGCCGGCGTCATGGCCGACGTGAATCCGAATAAGTTCTTTTTTTAATTACGGCGCTGTTGTAGTGAAACGCGCGTGCATTACAGTGTTCTTTTTTGAAAACGAGTTGCATTATGAAATTCAGTGCAACATTAAAACACCCGTTTGGATGCTATTATGGTTACCATGGTTACTATGACACTGGCTGTTTTAATGTTGGCAATAAGCTAACTGTTTCAGAAACTTTTATAGAGAATTTATAGCATGGGTGTAGATAAAACATATGATAGATTTTATTCAACCAAACTAGACAACCATACCCAAAATCGAATTTTAAAACCCAAAAATGGTTTTAAAACGTTTTGTTTATTTTCTAAAAACGCAATGGTCGGTTTTTCCGTGAGGTTGTCGTAACCATAACATTGTTTCGACCGAGAAATCTGAACTGAGCCAAAAGTGTCGCGTTTGCATGATAAAGGCAGCCGATTCACAATGGCGCCTCTAAAATGATGCACTGGGAATATCAAGTGTGATATTATTATATTTTTGAACAAAAAACTGCCTTCATGCTGAATACTGATGATGACTCACACAAACAATACTTACCAAGAATTTCGTGTCCTTTTGAACTTGTGTTTAACTCAAAGTTCTATTTTTACGCTTATCAACCAGAATTAAAGTACGTGACGTACTCCATCTTCTTCTAAATAAAAATCAATTGCTTTTCGTTAGTCTCGCTAAAACTCAAAAGCGGCTTGACCGATTCGAATTTTTTTTTGTTTTTTTTTTTCTCTGATGGAAAAAAAGAAATTGAAATGTTGACAGGACAAAGTCTGGCGGGTGAGCTAGTTAATTAAAGGAAGACCTGCAGCATCCAGTTTCAGTTCTATTAGCAAAATTGACCAACAGCTTTTTTATGTTTATGCTTCGTCATTTAACTCCACAAATTAATGTGTAACCAATTATGTACGTTATTGCAATTAATTTAGGTGCATGATGGGCTATGTGAGAAATATTTTCCGCTTCAAATGGACGACTCAATGGCTTAATTGCCTATCAATTTAACTCAGTCGCATCATCATCAAAAAACCAGTCAAGAGCGCGTCAGACTCGCGCACCGAGGATTTCGTACCATCATTTATATTTAACTAGCTTTTGCCCGCGGCTTCGCCCGCGTGGATGTCGGAAAATATCCCATGGGAACGTTCATGTGGAAAACATATCATATCCCTAACTTAAGAAATGCTGGGTTTCCCTTACAAACTTTCATCCCCTATATCACACCCTGTAGTATTGTTTTTGAAAGTATCCTATGTCCTTTCCCAGGATGCTATATAAATATAAAGCCTTGCCAAATTTTGTCGTGCAGTTTTGTAAATTTTAAAATCAACCCCTATTTTACCCCCTTAGGGGATGATTTTTCAAAAACGCTGAACAACATATTTATATATTTCCTATCAAAAGCATACATTTTAATTTTCACATCCCTAACTTAAGAAATACTGAGTTTCCCATACAAACTTTTATCCACTATATCACCCCCTGAAGGATTATTTTTAAAGACCAAAAGTAGCCTGTGTCCTTCCCCAGGATGCTATATAAAGCCTTGCCAAATTTGATCGAAATCCGTACAGTTTTGTAAATTTTAAAATCAACCCCTATGTAACCCCCTTAGGCGATGATTTTTCAAAAATGCTGAACCGCATATTTCTTAATTTCCTACCAATAGCATAAATTTGTTATCCCTAACTTAAGAAATACTGGGTTTCCCTTACAAACTTTCATCCCCTATATCACCCCCTGTAGTATTGTTTTTGAAAGTATCCTATGTTCTTTCTCAGGATGCTATATAAAGCCTTGCCAAATTTTGTCGAAATCCGTGCAGTTTTGTAAATTTTAAAATCAACCCCTATTTTACCCCCTTAGGGGATGATTTTTCAAAAACGTTGAACCGCATATTTCTTTATTTCCCATCAAAAGCATACATTTTAATTTTCACATCCCTAACTTAAGAAATACTGAGTTTCCCATACAAAATTTATCCCCTATATCACCCCCTGAAGGATTATTTTTTAAGACCAAAAGTAGCCTGTGTCCTTCCCCAGGATGCTATATAAAGCCTTGCCAAATTTTATCGAAATCCGTGCAGTTTTGTAAATTTTAAAATCAACCCCTATTTTACCCCCTTAGGGGATGATTTTTCAAAAATGCTGAACCGCATATTTCTTAATTTCCTACCAATAGCATAAATTTGTTATCCCTAACTTAAGAAATACTGGGTTTCCCTTACAAACTTTCATCCCCTATATCACCCCCTGTAGTATTATTTTTGAAAAAAATAGTATCCTATGGCCTTCCCCAGGATGCTATATAAAGCCTTGCCAAATAATGTCGAAATCCATGCAGTTTTGTAAATTTTAAAATCAACCCCTATTTTACCCCCTTAGGGGATGATTTTTCAAAAACGCTGAACCGCATATTTCTTTATTCCTATCAAAAGCATACATTTTAATTTTCACATCCCTAACTTAAGAAATACCGAGTTTCCCATACAAACTTTCATCCCCTATATCACCCCCTGTGGGATTATTTTTGAAAAAAAAAGTAGCCTATGTCCGTCCCCAGGATACCATCTATAGCCTTGCCAAATTTTATCGAAATCCGTTTAGTGGTTTAGGCGTGAAAAGGTAACAGACAGACAGACAGACAGACAGAGTTACTTTCGAATTTATAATATTAGTATGGATTTTTGTTGATGGTTTCTGAAAAAGTGTGCTATTTAGAGGCATCGTTTTATTTTTCCTGTAATCTTTACATAAAATTCTATCACATTGAATATTTTTGAGATTTTTCTCTATGCAAATTTCGGAGATAAGGGAGGGAGGAACGGTATCTTTTTTTAAACATTTTTCATCAAAAGTCGAAATCTATGCGGCCTAAAAAAAATAAAAAAAATGTTTGAGAATGTACAAACAGCGTTCTTTCATATGATACCCCACATGCCCTAGTTGCCCCATTTGGATTTTTAAGACCCCCTTTCTATGAAAGAAATTAAAATGTACATGTTCTTTTTGCATCAGGGATTTGTTGCAAAAAAAAATGTACATTTTAAATTCTTTCTTATTTGCAAAATAGTTTGGCAAACGTCATCGTCATCTAAAACTGAGTCGCACCACATAAGGGGTCCCTTGTACCATTTTGGTACGGAGTCCTAAAAATAACAGATGCTTCCAGGTTTCTGCTAAATCTCCCTCTGCTACGTTGCCACACAAAGTAAATGCTGTTACTACGCCAGTCATCGTTAAGATAAACTTCAATCAGCAGCATTTTACCGCTCACAGACTGCCGTGCGTCAAGTGTTCTTATTCATTGCGAAGGCTTTGTCTGTATGCTAATAGTGGATGGCCGGTCACCGCCGCGACCTGTCAGGATCGAAGGTCGAATGTAGGACGGAACGCGCCGACGATTCGCGAAGGATTGTCGTTCGAACGTGATGCTATGTGTATGGGAATTTGACCCTTATGGCGTAGGGTTGGGTAGGTTGTGGCTAAATGTACAATAGATCCATTTTAGAATATAGGAAAACATTAACTACCTATTACTAAGATGTTCCACAAAAGGATTTGTCTAATTATTGGACGATTCATGAACACATGAAGTGAAGTTGTGTCAGTTTAGTATTATTATGAAAATACCGTTCTAAAACTCACTTATTAGATGAAATAATTATCTATTTCGAGGCAAGTCCTTTGCACGTCTGTGATACGGTGAAGTTGTATAGGTCCAAAAGTAAATTAAATACTTCTATACAAAGTCAAATTAAATTACCTAGCGGAACTCCGCAGACGTGATGGGAATCGTTGTCTAAACATTTTATGATTTTTTTAGGGTTCCGTACCAAAATGGTAAAAAAGGAACCCTTGTGGTGTGACTCAGTCTGTCTGTCTGTCTGTAACAGCTGGATATCACAAGAACTACTAATGCAATCAACTTGAAATTGGGAACAGTTTTAGATGACGTTTGGCCAACTATTTTACATATAAGAAAGAAACAAAAATACATGTGTTTTTTTGCAACAGAGGCTGAAAGGGGGCCTTAAAAATTCGAAGTGGGGTTACTAGGGCATGTGGGGTATCATATGAAAGAACGCTGTTTGCACATTCTCAAACATTTTTTTTTTCTTTTTTTAGGCCACATAGTTTTCGACTTTTGATGAAAAATGTTAAAAAAAATACCGGTGCCCCCTTATCTGTTGTTTGCATAGAGAAACATCTGAAATTATTCTATGTGATAGATATGTATAAATTACAGGAAAAATAAAACGATGTAAGCAGTTTTTCGGAAATCGTCAACAAAAATTACATATAAATGATGGTACGGAATTACGGAACCCTCGATGTGCAAGTCCGACTCGCTCTTGACCGGTTTTTTTTGTGTTTTCATCGAACACAGTTACTATAGTCACTTGAAATATCAGTTTGTATTTGTGTAAACTTCACAGAGGTATCGAATCGATATCTAAACACGATTTAACAAAATAACACATATTTTCTCAACTCATACTTCAATTACTTAACAACATTATAACCGGTCGTTGACCCCCCCCAAAAAAACATCAAATCTTTTTTGTTTTATCGTGTTTAGATATTGTTACCCATACCCTACAGAGTTTCGTTAGCTAAATTAATTTGACCCTGTAGTTCTATTGTTAAACAGCCATTGACAGTTTTAATACTTAATGTTAATAATAACCCAATCGACACTCCGTTTACCATGAAACTTGAAAACAATAAAACTGAAGTGTTTTCATGTCTAACCTACATAGCGTTGTGAGGAACAAAAGGCACCGGCCGGCATCGAACCTTGGCCCGACCTCCGCGCATCCTCGCTCCACATCACCATTGTTCGTTCCGGTTGTGTGTGGGTGAAGCTACTTTATAATAATTAATAATTCATAATTAATAGCATCCTCACTTTAAGTTATGTTTTCCTTTAGATGGTTTTTAGTGAGGTTTAAATCTGTTTAGGTGTAATGAGGAGTAATTTACACGATCATCGTGTAAATTACTGAGAAATATTTATAAAAAAAATCTAATCAATTAGATGAACGAAGTCTGGTAAAATAGAGCAAACACTTAATTTTTCACTTTGCCTAGAAAGAAAATAGACAGTTTTTTTATCGTTGTCGTTTTTAGGGTTCCGTACCAAAATGGTAAAAAAGGAATCCTTATGGTGTGACTCAGTCTGTCTGTCTGTCTGTCTGTCTGTCACAGCTGGATATCTCAAGAACTACTAATGCTATCAACTTGAAATTTAGAATAGTTTTAGATGACGTTTACCCAACTATTTTGCAAATAAGAAAAGAATAAAAATAATTATATTTTTTTTGCAACAGGGACTGAAAGGGGGTCTTAAAAAATCAAAGTGGGGCTACTAGGGCATGTGGGGTATCATATGAAAGAACGCTGTTTGCACATTCTCAAACTATTTTTTATTTTTTTTTAGGCCGCATAGTTTTCGACTTTTGATATAAAATGTAAAAAAAAATACCGTTCCCCCCCCCTTATCTCTGAAGTTTGCAAAGCGAAAAAACTGAAATTATTCTATGTGATAGAAGTTTATGTAAAAATTACAGGAAAAATAAAACGATGTCTCTAAGTAGCACACTTTTTCAGAAATCGGAACGGAACCCTCGGTGCGTGAGTCCGACTCGCTCTTGACCGGTTTTTTACATACGGATATCTTCTAAAAATGTAAAATGTTGGTAGAGTTGAAATCTATTGGAAGTTATAATTAACCACTTATATTTTATTTTATAACAACCGGCCCTCCTTCTCCTGACAATAATAAACAAAAAAAAAAATTAACGAAATTGCATCCATCCGTTCACGCGCGGCGTGATGCGATGTCCAAGGGAAATAGGGATTCATTTTTAAATATATAGATAAGCCTGTGCCCATACTTATGAAACGTCAGAAGCTAGGTGCATGGTTCCACTTCTTCGTATCAGTATCAATTATACACGTTAGGTATTAAGTAAGTATAAGAAGGAGGAGGCGGAACACGTGAGGGAGAGACAACCTCACGCCCGCAGTCGCCAAGGAGACGCCCTGGGCGGCGGAGAGCCGATTCCCGGCCACCGTAGGCGCGGGCTTGCGGACGGCGAGTAGTGGGTAGCTCGCCGTCTCGCCGATGCCGCCGGGGTCGCGGGTTTTTCGAAAGAGACACCGTGGCCCTGGCATAGGCAACTGAAGGAACACGGGTGGGTTTTAGTCAGTAAAAGTCTGACACGCCCTTCCGCTCCACCCAGAGCGGGAGAAGTCATTTGATGATTTCCCATCCACAAATAATCCAAGTTTTCCGCTTTTCCTATCCGTCCCTGCTAAACAGGCTAAACAATATCCTACCACAACTGTCTAACGGTCCTTCTAATGAAACATTAATAACTTCTTCTTCATAATGAATATCGATGCGAAATCTCGAGGTCAACGTATAATATTATAACTATGACATACACACCTTTAGCCCGATAATTGTGTACGACCGTGTCTCAGATCGGCACCCGCATAGGTGCGGCACGGAGTAAGTAACAAATGAAGTGCTAACTGCATCATTGGTTTTGTCACTAAGGACTGCACACAACAGCTCAGCTGCTTGGTTATACATAATTATCTTTCCTAGGTATCTGCTATCTCAATTTGATAATGTGAATAGGTGTGCATCTTTTAAGCTAGCTACCATGATACCAGAAGATTACAAGAACAGTAATTGTTTTTGTTCTATGTATCCGTCTATCCCATTCAATGTAATCGGTTCGTGTAACATGGATATTGAAAAGAACGACAAGCGTCGTGTCCGCAGCTTCCGTTGTCGGCTATCACCAACAAACGCAGTGTTTGTGTACACGTTTGTCGCATTAGCATTCCGTTTGTTCTCTCCTCCTTGTCTGCTAATTTAAATAAAGGAATATATTATATTGTGACTGTAAACAACCTATTAGCGGGATGCGTCTGTCTGTATACCTGTTTGACCTAGCACCTTGTAATTCTATTGATATAAGAAAACAGCAGGTGTATCCATTGAGAATAAAACATTTAGCTAACTCACTTGTAGGTAGGTACAGTTGTAAAAGTTGTGTAGGTACAGACAACAGCACATCAAGTTATACCAAACTGTCAAATTTCTCTAAATGGTTTGAAACCTTAAAATGTTGACGGTTAAGTTCAAAATCGAATGAGAAATTTTGACAGTTTGTGGTAACTTGACCAGCTGCTGTGTGTACATAATTCACCAAAATAATGTAAAGACAGAATAATGAAAAAAAAATCCTAAATCATCTACATAGTCAGCCTATAATGTTCCCACCCACTGCTGTGACACAGGCCTCCTCTCTGTGAGAGGGAGTAGACCATAATCCGCCACGCGGACCTTGTGCAGGTTAACGGATGTCACATGTCTTCGAATTTTTGGTTCTAGGACATGCCGGTTTCCTCACGATGTTTTCCTTCACCGTTTTGAGAGCAGTGGTGATGAAATGAAATACCCAAAGTAAAGTGCCTGCCTGGGTTCGAACTCACGACCATCAACTCGTAAGCCGGAACCGATACCACCATAGAAATATAAAAAACAGGAGAAGTGGCAAGCGGGCGAGTCTTTGTCCGCGCGACATGCTCAGTATGAGCCGTTCATAGTACAAATTCCGTCTCCGCGAACAAGTGCGCTTTCGACTGCCTGTGACCGTGACAATTTATAAGAATGCCGTGTTGTTCAGTGGTTTCTTCTTTCTTGTAAAAACCGAAGCTATGTAAATCATGGAATCACTTTCCATATGTAAGTATTTTATCGTATTTGTCTTTAAAATCATGAAAGTGACAAAGTGGAGACAAAGGGTTCCCATACATTTTAACATACTGGGCACATCTCCTTCTTTCTTAATCTATGGCGCCCACTGTTCAAATCATCTGCGATCTTCATAAATCAAAACATTTACCGATCACACATAAAAACAACAATTACCTACGTTAATGTCTGACCTCCCAAATGATCATGTTATACCATGGATTAACTTGTTAAACCATGTCTTAATTATCACTGTGAAAAATACCAAAAGATCCCATTGTTAGCAACATAAGTTGTCTAATAAAAGTTCTATTGCGTGCACATAGAAATCATTATAGATTTTGCGCCTATCAAAATAATTTTAAAGATTTTTTAAGGGGAAGTTTGGTCAACGTGCGATAGGTGAACAAGAACAATTACTTTAGCCAGTTCTATTGCCCCCCAAAGATACTGCACTGAGGCGGTCCACTTACAAACCTGATAATTTCAGCAATCTGAACTAAAAATAATCTTAAAATGATTAATTACAAAAATAAAAATTGCAACACAAAATTACAGCACAACTTTCAAGTTTTTTTTAAGTTACATTACATACAACATCGCCTTAACAAAAATGAACAATGAATACTTTCCTCAAATTAATGATAGACTACAGATATCATTATTAATTGGGTTAAGAAACATGATTAAAGTCGGTGCGGTCATTTCGTACTATAACTGGCATCAATCACCGTAATGACAGCTGTTTTGTCCGGTCAATGTGCGTAACGTATGCGGGTATTTCGGAGAATACTTAATTACGTGTAATGGGGTATAATAAAATGGTTATTTTGATTCATGATGCCTTAGAGCCATGTTAATTTCTGATTGATGTAAGATTTTTTTTGTCTGTTTCTAGAGGTACGTCGTATTTATTGGTATAGAGTTATCATTATTCAAAAGTAAAAACTATATCTAAGAGACAATTAGGTTTCTAATAGAAGTATTTCAACCTAAATAAAAAAAACGTATATAAAAAAATCACAACTGACATTCTTCGACAGTTTTATGAAATGACTATAACACGGCAAATTCACATAGAGTTTCAATCTGTTAAACAAAAAAATTTCCTGACTGTGCTTAGGAACTTTTAACTTTTTAATTTTAAAGTAAAACGTTGAGTATCCTTGCTTAGCGCTTCGAAGGACACTATGGAAATACAATAGAAGTTTTATTGTTATTACTGCTATGGCCGTAATATGTCCTTCAAAGCATTAAGCAAGAAGGAGCTAAAAGCAACATAACTAATAATCACACAGATGTAGATGGTGAGTGCACCGCTCAACTGACTCACACAACTTTCAACGCTGAATATATTAAGGAAATTGTATATTAATTATTCATTAACTCGTTAGTTATGTTCTTCCGTAGCAATATTCAATATCCCATTAATAGGTACTCCTGCAATATACATCACTACCTTGAAATGCGTTTTATTTCAAGAAATTAATCTAAGGCAAATTGATAAATGCTTTCTGGAAAATACACCAAAGATATAGATAAATAACTAATTAAATCGTTCACAATTTAAACAGATTAGAAAGAAAAATCCAAGCTATTATGATGTGAATAATTTTGACATCATACTATGTTTTAAGTAATAACAGCCGCACGGGTCGATCCATCAGGTTAAGCTACGCTTGCCGGGGTTGGTCCGTGGATCTTTACATACCGAGACTCCTCCGTGCCTCAGAAAGCACGTTAAGCCCCGGTTGGTCCCGGCTGTCATTCGTGGATCTTTGACAGTCGTTACGGGTCGTCAGAAGCCCGAAAGTCTGACAACCAGTCTTACCAAGGGGTATCGTATTACCCAGTTACTGGGTCGTGGAGGTCAGATAGGCAGTCGCTCCATGTAAAATACTGGTATTTACCTGCATCCGGTTAGACTGGAGGCCGACCCCAACATAGTTGGGAAAAGGCTAGGCGGATTGATTGATTGACTATGTTTTTGTTGGTAAGTAGTAAAAAAAAAGCGGGTAGAAAGTACATTTAAAAGGTCATCTTAATATGTTTGTGTTGCAAAATAATAGTATATTTGGCACACGGGTAGACTAGTAGTATAGATGGAAAAGAACATAGGATACTTTTATCGACATACAACGCGTGCGAAGCCGCAGGCGGAAGCTAGTTGACTACATTTACTGACATACGACATTTTAAAGCTGACCAAGACCTTAATATTTATCTGACCATTTAAATAAATAAAGAAACAAAAAGTATAAAAGTAAATAGTGTAAATCATATTTAAGAGTCGTCGTGACATGTAGATACTATTTTTTTTTCATATCAATCTTATATCCATAGATAAGTTCAATTAATTTAAACAAGATAAGCTCTTCTTTGCCCATGCCACTTCCTATTATATCTGGTTGACTGAGGCTGGTAATCGACTTGACAAGCAGTTCATGGTATGCTGGTTGTCTTCCTTGTACCTATAACCCCTCGACCACGACAGGGTGGTCCAGTCTTATTCTCTCTAACCAGGAAACTATTCTGTTAAACAAATATTATGTTAAGGGTCGGCACTAAGAAATCGTGTTATGAGTTTTCTATAAAAAAAACTTAAAGTAGTAGCCACGAAAAAAAAACTCTGGCTATCTGTAATGTTTCACCAATCAGTGAAAAAATCGGATTGAAGATAAAAATTGTAAATAAAAAAAAAAACATTAAAAACGTGTAAGAAGCACTGCAGTATTTTAATAACTTTGGCGTAAATAAGAAGTAATCTAATAAAATAAAGATAACAAAGAACAGCATGATTTACCCCTAACAAAATTGAGTAATAAAAGTCAGGGATGCTAAAATTTTTGCACGTTTTCAACGTAAATTACGTTTTGTTGTTGTTAAGTTTATTATTTAACTTGACTAGGTTGTTTTTAAACGTCGATGTAACAATAGCTTGAGACAGTTCCCTCAAAAGCCCTTTTACGATTTCTTAGATTGGCTCTTCTTCTTCCTCGTTTGAATTAACACTCCAATGTGCACTTTTAAGTATATTTTTTAACGTCACGTTATCGAGAACGTTCCCGTCCACGTCCATAAAATGTATGGAAATACGTACAAAGTGTCTTCATATATTTCTATACACTTTACTTCCCTGTGTTATCGTGATACTGTGACTTGGACGTGGAAGTCCACGATAATGTCATCACCTTAGAAATTATAACGGCGTACATTGCCTTATTTTCTTAGAGGACCTTTACCTTAAACATATAACTGTCAGCATGCTCACTGACGCAAAAACAGTTGACCACCCCTACGGTCTCGTTACTCCATCAGACACACGTGCGGAGCAGATCGCGACCACCTGCGGTCTGACCCGCTTTGATATCTGCCGGTATTACCTTCGACCCGACCATTAATCTCGGTACAGCCTTAATGAATTGCTCGCCGACTATGTTACGAGTACGATTAGCGTGTTCGGAGACCACACTGAAGTTACGAGTATGTTAGATTGTTTTTAAAGGAATGTTATTTGTTTTGCTGACGAAGAGTATTGTGTAATTAAGGCTGGTTTGTTGAGAGCCAAAGTCAAAGTCCAAGTACCTAATAATGAACTCATCGTGAAACGTTGGTGCATGATTTTAAATAGTCTAGAAGCAAGCATTGTAGTATATCTATTTAATACTGTTTTAATAGTTATGTAAACACTGTCTCATTCACCCAAGTGCAGTACGACAAAGTTTCCATCGTTCATCTTCGGAAAAACCGAAATATAACGATAAAATGTGACTATCGACCAATAGAAATTGATTTTAGATTGACGCACTAATTCCGTCACTCCCTTTATTGGACCAGTCACATTTAATTCGGCAAAGTTCGGTTTTTCCAAAAATAAACGATGTAACCTTTGACGTACTCCTACAGCTGCTGTCACTAATGTCATAATATATGAGTCACCAGCACCACGAATGTCTGGAAAAGGTTTAAAGTGAAGTTGCCCTGCACGCGAGGCTTGGTGGCGTAGTGATCGAGCCCTAGTTTAGTGATATAATTCGTATCTTGATCAGCTGCGAAACTAACCTCCCCCCACTTCCCTTCTTGTTATACGGGGGGGGTAATGAAATACAAAGACAAGGATTCTAACAACCTGCGATAGTTATAGTAGCGACCACTTGTGAGGGCCCGTAGTGATGCGACGTATGCAAATACACGAATACATTAGTCGATGGTTCAGATTAAATCGAATTCCTTTTTTTTGTAATTTACGATTTAAAGAAAAAATAAATTCTAATAACGATGTTATCTTATAATTCGTTGTATAAATAATGCGAATAATCCGTGTGTATATAAGGTGATAGATTTTTATTAGTTTCCAAAAAAATAAATCACGTAAATTAGGAGATTAATTTCTATAATTATTCAAGATTAAACATAGAAGTTTGTTTTCTAAATACTTTAGTGTTTTTGAATCGAACTAAGAAATTAATCATTCTACAAAAACACAGGTCATTATACTTATTTTTAATAGCTAATTTACCGAATTCCGATAGATTTTTTATATTTTTTATATAAAATCCACATTCTTTGATATTGTTAGTGTGCTAACTTTCTTAAGGTATTTACTTCGTTCAATACTTAAAATGAACAAAGATGTAGGATTCGGACGAAATACACTCTTATTTTTTTTTTAATACAGTAATCAACCCAAACATCTGACCTTTTCCATAAAAAAGCCTGATCCTGATCACTCCAGACATTCGTTTGACTTTTAATTATCACCCAATAATTGACCAACATTTTTTTAAATACATAAATTCGTTTTCTAGTATAGGTACTTAAAACCTGTATGCAATGAATACCAACAATCAATCAATCTGCCTAGCCTTTTCCTAACTATGTTTCGGTCGGCTTCCAGTCTAACTGGATGCAGCTGAATACCAGTATTTTTCATGGAGCGACTGCATCTGTCATCCACAACCCAGTAACTGGATAATACGATACGCCTTGGTAAGTCTGATTGCCAGACTTTTGGGCTTCTGACGACCCGTAATCCGACCCGTAAATAAAAGATCCACGAATGACAGCCGGGACCAACGGCTTTTACAACGTGCTTTCCAATGCACGGAATAACAACAAAAAACAAATATCGATATTAATTCCTCCATATCCCATCCCTACTGATCTTAATGTTAGTCGAACCTACCGCGCTGGAGGTCTCATTCATAAATCTAGTCGGCCAGGAACAACACCGTTACATCCCTAGCAGATATCGACTGTCGACCGACTGATTTAGTCGTGAGGTCTGCTTGCATTTATACCTGTTACATTATTTAAGTGGTTACTGAAATATATTTGCCTAGACTATCTTTACAATGTTATTTAAATAAAGGTTATTAGGGTGGTTTGATTTTTTGTGGAGTGGGAAGTCGAATGTTCATATCTTGACATGCCTGGTATTTTTTAAGTGCAAACTTTTAGGCGCGTTGAGCGATTTTTGGTAGA
The DNA here is from genome assembly GCA_905163495.3 of Cosmia trapezina. Classification (NCBI taxonomy): domain Eukaryota; kingdom Metazoa; phylum Arthropoda; class Insecta; order Lepidoptera; family Noctuidae; genus Cosmia; species Cosmia trapezina. The sequence continues at coordinate 20,489,956 of LR991032.1, read as the reverse complement.
GGAAGCTAACGTAGTAAGACCTCAATCTGCCTAGCCTTTTCATAACTATGTTTCGGTTGGCTTCCAGTCTAACCGAATGCAGCTGAATACCAGTATTTTACATGGAGCGACTGACTATCTGAACTCCACAACCCAGTAACTGGGTAATACGATACCACTTGGGTAAGACTGGTTGTCAGACTTCGGGCTTCTGACGACGCTTAACGACTGTTAAAGATCCACAAATGACAGCCGGGACTAAAGCGTGCTTTCCGAGGCACGGAGGAGTCTCGGTATGTAAAGATGGTCACCCATTCACTGACCAACCCGGCAAGCGTAGCTTTACCTGATGCATCGACCCGTGCGGCTGTTATTACTTAGCTTATACTCACGTAGTAAGACGTATGAAAGATAATACTAGCCTATTACTGACCCACGGCAGGGAAAGGCCTCTTCTCATACACAGAAGGTATGAGCATTGAACACCATGCTTGCTCAAGAAGGGTTGGCGATTTCAGGCTTATATTTACTATAATAAGTCTAGATTTCTGACGATGTTTTAAAATCATGCAATTAATGCTTTGATCAGACTGTAAATCACCAGGAAAAAGACTTATGACTCCATTTGGATATTTTTGGCAGACCTAAATAGTACGCATGGCAATTTCAAGTTATACATTTCCAGTACCTACATATAAGCTGATCTCGCATTGTATAGAATTTCCATACACAACATAAACTGGAAATGTATAGTTTGATATATAAGTGGCTTATTTCTACCTATTGGGAAGTATAAGTTACCTTATTCTCAGAAATAGAACGAAATTATTATTGTAGTTATATATTTAAGTGTTTATTTATTTAAATTAAGCCAATTTATTAGTTTTATCATAGCAATTAACGGATTAAGGCTGAATTTATTGGAGTGCACTGAAATATTTTAGGTTATTCAGTGGCTATTTCAATGTTAAATAATATGATTTATGGTTGATGTCAGAGGTAATAATAATATGTAAGTATCATAATATTCATAATGTTTTGATATTTGATTTCAAACTTTTTATAACGGTTTATTAATTTCATACTACCAAATTCTAGTTAAATGTTCTAAAAGCCCATGCTTTTACGTAAATATGGCAAACTTTATGGAAATTATAAGCCGAGTCCTGATGTGTAAATAAAAGGCTAGAAAAGCCAAATCATCTATTCCATGATTCGACATCATTATTTCCGATTCATCAAGAAGTGCTCTTTGATCGCCCTCCCAAAAAATTCCACTTCTCAATCTGCCTAGCCTTTTCCCAACTATTTTGGGGTCGGCTTCCAGTCTAACCGGATGCAGCTGAATACCATGGGGCGACTGTCTACCTGACCTTGACGACCCAGTAACTTGGTAACACGACACGCCTTGGTAAGACTGGTTGTCAGACTTTCGGCCTTCAGAGGACCCGCAGCGACTGTCAAAGATCCACGAATGAGAGCCGGGACCAACGCGTAACGGCTCAACGTGCTTTCTGAGGCACGGAGGAGTCTCGGTATGTGAACATTCACGGATCAACCCCGGCAAGAGTACCTTAACCTGATGGATTGACCCGAGCGGCAGTTATTACTTAGCCAACGAGGTCCACTTATGAAAACCAAAAATAAAATTCCACTTTTGTAAAAACATTTTCCTAATATTATTCATCGGTCCTGAACAACTATGTTAAGTTGTTAACCAAACCATCAACAAACTAGATGAATCAGTAAATACGACAACACTGAATATAGAGATGCATCACGATAAAGACAGGATGCTACAGTTGGCTGCGGTGGTCTGTCAGCGGAGTGCCACGTAATTGGCACCGCTTTCTACTTATACACTTATATATGCGGCGTGTATACAGCGTGTTTTTTTTTTATTATTCAACATGAAAGGGCTTTATCGCACATGTGATTGTGCGGCTCTGGTTGGCTTAACAAAATCATACTAATTACTATTTAAATTATAATCTTAGCGTAGCTAGTTTATAAAGTAATCTAGCTGATGCTGCATGCTTAGCATGACCGCCATAGAAACGGGTTTTGTCGACGGAAGAATAGACAAAATGGAAGATAGTAGAAATATTTGTACGCATTCTACGCGTCTAAGCATGACAATGTGTAGTTTTGTCTATTCTTCCGTCGACAAAACGTCGTCATGCTAAGCGTGCAGAAAGTGGTGCTTTGAGTTTCATTTTCATTATATTAGTTTAAAAAATGTTAAATTAATGGTAAGAAAGTAACACTTTATAAAGATAGTGAGGTTGATTTTTAAATCTTTACAAATTAGTTTTTGCTAAAAGCAAAAGTTGTTTCTTCATTTGGAGAACGCTAGGAATTTACATGTTTCATCAGTCATTACAACAGCATATCTACTACATACATTATTGGATTATTTGTTGAGCACAAAAAAAAATCTCTATAAACTAAATCAAGCCCCCTGTACACAGACTGTCACCTAGCTCGCGTGTCGTCTCTAATGGCGGCTCGGAAAAAAGCCTCAATTGCGCGCAATTGACGGGCAGCGAGTTACCGGCGATCTGCGCACGACGCCAACACCTGGCGCGAGCGCAGGGTTCACGCTACGAGAAGTGGCACAGAACCGTTAGATTTTTCTTGGTGAACGGTGTTTTGACATTGGTGGTATATTTTTTATATGACCACGTGACTTCGATTGTTCCTTTGGGTTTTATTCCAAATTTTATTTTTTCCTAAACCACCCCTATATAGTATTGAGAAGAAAAAAAAAATCGCTTGAGCCATTCTTGCGACACTAACGCACCGCACTGACGTAAACAACGCAAGGGCGCCTATTCAAACTTGTGGATATTCAATAGAAACAACAAAAACAACAACAAACAACAACAGCAACAACAACAAACAACAAGAAACGGTAAACATAGTAAATATTCAGTTTGTGTTAATAATAATGTTAGTGACCATAATATGATAGTTTAAAAACTTATATTCAATAGAAAGTTTTAGGCTTTAGGCTTTAGGAAAAAAAAAAAAACTATATTTTATCAATTCCGTGGTAAAACTAAAATATTTTTTTATATGTGTATTGTGCCGCTGTTAGCCGCTAATATTGCTTTTTTAAGGTTTTGAGAATCATCATCATCATCATCATCCACAGCCCGACTTCACCCACTGCTGGGCATTGCCCTCTCCTTTCTTGTGCCAATCCCCACGCTCCTGTGCTAGCCTCACCCAGGTTTTGCCCGCGATGGCTTCAATGTCGTCCACCCATCTCGGCGCCGGACGACCGACATCTTGTCTTCCGGTCCTGGGACGCCACTCTGTCTCAGCCTTACTCCACCTGTCATCACTGCGCCTTGCCAGGTGTCCTGTCTAACTCCATTTGAGTTTCATAACTCGTTTTCCGATATCGAAAACCTTCGTACGTCTTCGGTTTTCGACGTTTGGAACTCTGATGTTTTGAGAATACTTATTTCAAAAGCTATTTATTTAATTAATTAATAAGGGCACCAAGTCCCTTATCACAAACACATAAAATAATAAAAAATAATAATAATTAATATTTGAAAAGCTATAATTAGAATGTAATTTTTGGTGATTTTTAACCTGAACAATCACCCGCAGTAGTTTTCCGATTCCTATTCAAAACAGACATGAGCCATACCTAGATACCTACCATAGACTATACCCATAATGTAAACAACATAATCATAAACAACCGTGACCCACTACTGTATCTAACGTTACATTACTCAAGTACCAAGAAAACTGCAACAGCAGGTTACTGGCAACCCTAGAAACGCTCGCGGGCACACAAGCGGCGCGGGCGCAGAGCGGGCGCGGCGCGTGCGTCGAACACACCTTCAGAAACTAGACCGACGACGCCATTTAAATTTGACCATTGTCACGGAAACAGAGGCCACGATACCAAACGAAAGTCGGTACGGAATTAATTTTGATTATGAACTAGAAATAATTTCTGGGTTATAGGCACAGTATGCCTAGTGCAAAGGAACATAATTTGATAATTATTTTTAGTAGGTACCTCCTACATTTTCAGATTTTCGGAAAATTGGTATTTAGGACTGAGTGACTTCTCGTGGCTAAGTAATGACAGCAGCACGGGTCGATCCATCAGGTTAAACTACGCTTGCCAGGGTTGGTCCGTGGATGGGTGATCATCTTGATATACCGAGACTACTCCGTGCCTCAGAAAACACGTTAAGCCGTTGGTCCCGGCTGTCATTCGTGGATCTTTGACAATCGTTACGGGTCCAAAACCCAAAACCCAAAAGTCAGACAACCAGTTTTAGGAGGTCAGATAGGTAGTTGCTCCATGTAAAACCGGAAGCAGCTGAATACCAGTGTATTCAGCTGCTTCCGGTTAGATTGGAAGCCGACCACACCAACATTATAGTTAGGAAAAGGTTAGGCAGATTAAGGACTGAGTGTCAAAAGTCTATAAGGAAAAAATATCTCTAAGTTTCATGGTTCTATCTTCAGTATCATGATATTATGAACTTAATAATAATTACGATAGGTACGTCCGAAACGGCAGTTATCTGAAAGCACTACCTACAACACAAAGGTTAGCAAGCCTAATTCGTTTTACTCCAATTTAAATGAGAGGTCAACACCCTCATAGTTCATCTTACCCCTTAATAAGCAAAAACCGTAAAGTTACCACAAAAAAATACAATAAACGTAAACTTCAAAGCTGCCAAACTAGTCTAGGAGCTAGCTTTTTGCAGTTGACCAATCATAATCGAAAATAATGGAGTATGTCTCGGTAAAGTATCACCGGCAAAGAATTTATCTCAACCGTAAATGATCGATTTTTCACGCATTCTTGTCGGGCCTAGTACTGTCTTTCCTCGGGTGAAAAACATAAAAATCACCTTTATAATTATTGACTTCACTATTCATTGAATAATATTATTTTCATTTACTTACATAGATGATATAATTTTCAATTAATTAAAAAAAAACTTCGTAAAAAAAATACCCTATTTGTCACAGTTTTTTTTTAAATTAATTTTTACTTACTAGTTTATTTATACAATTTTTATATATAAATATTTAACTCCAATAATTACTTATTGGCCGCGATTCAACGTACAGTAGCTTTGCGCGCACGCATGTTGGAATCTAAATGAACTTGGACCGAATTCAATGTACATAAGTAGTTTTTAATGTGTAACTAGCGTGTTAGTGGTGTCGATTACATGTGTTTTTGTTATAGGACATAAGTAGACGCTAATTTATGATTGTAGATTCGATAAGCCTTGTCATCGTGTAAAAAATATGGTTTTTTTTTTGTTGTCAGTAAATTGTTGTTTATAGCTCCCTTTTAATTGTAGTTGCAATGAGCCTTGTTATCGTCGACTTTAAATGCAGTAATTGGTTGATTATGGTTCTACGTATAATATGAGAAGTATAATAATACTGTAAGTGTGATAATACTTCTCCAGCTGTTTTAATTCTCAAGAGTTAACACCAATGACGATTTTCCCGTAGTGTTTTTTTTATGAAAAATTGTAACTTGTTAGGTACGTCTCGCCGCGCCTCGTTTTTACTTTTTCTTAAAAACTTATTTTTATTGTTCAACACTCAATAACGTAACATAAATAACTAAAAATGTCACTAACTGCACTTAGTTAAGTTTAATTGTTAACTTTCAGCCTTTGTATAACAACAGGCTAAAAACATCGAACCAAAACCATACTTAATGTTGGTTTAAATAATTTCCCAAATCTGTCATACAACGTTCTAAATTCAAACGCTCCAATAATGACTTCAAAAAACACTGGACCAATCACAACACGCTACGTAATGACGTATTAAATGCACATTGTATTACGTAACCAAATGTGCTAATCAACATTCACCCTACAGCTTAGGGTAGGGCAATAAAGCTAACGGGGATCTCCATAGTCCAAGGGCAATTGAAGACCAGTGTATGATATCAATTTGTAGGGTGTTGCGATGTCGGGCAGCAACGGCGGCTGATATGCAGCACTGATGATCGCCTCGCTGTCGGCTCGCCGCGACCTGGACGCTGAAACGCCGGTCATCTGGCCCGCATGGTGCTATTCAGGTATATTTATATGGTGAATAACAAAAACAAAAGCAGGAAATAGAATAACAAACGTTAAGGTCAGAGAGTTTACTCCAACAGTCTTACCACTGAGTAAATTCTGTTAGCCAGGTCCATCGATGGTCTCCTAGGAAATATTGAGCAACTGAGGAACTCATTTCATCGATTTGTAACCTGTGACTATTGTTAGTCACTCACTGCTAAATTTTAGAAGACAAATCATTAACAAAAATACTCTACGTGTATGATGTAGTACCTATATCTTAAAAAAAAAAAATGTTTTTTCCTTATCGCCACAGGTATACGAATTGGTGACCTCTTCCACTGGCATTTTATCTACAAACAAGTTCCTTTTAAAACAGTAAAATACAAAACCCATCACAATAGGTATGGAAGTTGTCACTTAACCCAAGAATCCCAAGATTGGTTTTCCGAATCAACTCATTTCATCTACCTCAGCTACCTTTTTCAAAGTATCCATCTCGCCTGGAGGCGTACTCAGAAAAACAATTCTAAAACCCATTTCAAATCGTTTCCCTTGTTCTCCTCCATTTCCAGCGTAATGTCAGTAACTAATAGGCAATGAACCTCAATTATTACGCCCAGGAAACTACTGCTAACTATCTAGACACCATAAGTCATCTAAATGTTTCTTGAAAACGGTAGCGGACGTAAGTGAAAAAATGGTAGGCAATCTACAGTAACAGGTAGTTAGCAACAAGGAGATGTGTCACAGGACAGAAAGAGGTTAGAAGATCCACTGAGTTCTTTAAGAGGGCTGTCGCATTTTTCACCTCTCTCGCTCACACGGGACCAAATTTTTAAGAGCACAAACTACCTCAGCTTTTTATCTCACTCCGATAGTTTAGGTAATTGTTTTTTACGGTGAAAATAATGGTAATTTGAAAAACCGGTCAAGAGCGAGTCGGACTCGCGCACCGAGGGTTCCGTTCCGGTTTCTGAAAAAGCGTGCTATTTAGAGACATCGTTTTATTTTCCTGTAATCTTTACATAAACTTCTATCACATAGAATAATTTCAGATTTTTCTCTTTGCAAACTTCGGAGATAAGGGGGGGGGGGTTATTTTTTTTTACATTTTTCATCAAAAGTCGAACAATGTGCGGACTAAAAAAAATTTAAAAAATGTTTGAGAATGTGCAAACAGCGTTCTTTCATATGATACCCCACATGCCCTAGTAGCCCCAATTTGAATTTTTAAGACCGCTTTTAGTCCCTGTTGCAAAAAAAATACATATATTTTTATTTCTTTCTTATTCGCACAATAGTTGAGTAAACGTCATCTAAAACTGTTCCAAATTTCAAGTTGATAGCAATAGTAGTTCAGTTCTTGAGATATCGAGCTGCGACAGACAGACAGACAAACAGACAGACAGACAGACGTCACACCATTTGGTACGGAACCCTAAAAATTAAAGACCTGCTTTATAGTTAGTTTAATTAGTATGCAAAGTTTCACTATCTAATAAGAAGTATTTTTTAAATACCACGGTTTATTGTTCGGTTTGGAGGTAACTTTGGATTTTTTTTCTATAGAGAACATTTTATGGAATCATGTTTTCGTCAAACATAGTAGGTACTTAACATCAACTTTACCATATATTTGTTTTCAAAATTAATGCTGCAGTATTTTCGACATAACGGAGGATCAAGCTATTTTTAACCGACTTCCAAAAGGAGGAGGTTCTCAATTCGTCGGAACCTTTTTTTTTTATTTTTATTTTTTTTATTTTTTTTTATGTCTGTTCCCCGATTACTCGAAAATGGCTGGACCGATTTGGATTTTTCTTTTTTTGTTCGAAGGGGTATACTTCCCAAGTGATCCCATGATCATCAAGTCAGGATCTGATGATGGGATCTGTGCTGAGCTCACGCAACGCGTTGTACGTCCAGCCAGTAATAGAACTCGCCCATCAAGGAGCGCTGTCCCAAATTAGACGCATTATTAATTTATTATACATAAAACAATAGGCATTTTAATAAATCACGTATACTAAAAGATAAATAATTAAATTACCTTTAAAATGGTGAAGGTTTCATAAAAATACGCCTGACAGTTTTTGCGTGATTCTCAGTTTTTTATCTGCTTGACATAACTTTACAAATTAATTACACTATTTAATATAAACATAATCTAAAATATTCACTTAGATATCAAGTTATTAAGAAAATGCTCTAATTTAACATATATTTTTTCCAAATCATTAACACTACTCGTTTAGACGTGATCTTCAGTTTAAAATCATCAAAAGTCAGATAGCGTCGCCTTAAGGTATTTTAATAGGCTCTTAAGATTGTTAAATGAAAAGATGCTTTTTTGAAAAATGTAATCAATTAAAGTACTAGTAAACAATGTTAATTTAAAAAAAAAGTAAAAACCGACTTGAAAAACCTAAAACGAATAATACTTTCTAAAAAACTTAACAGCTTCTGAAGTCGGTGTCTTCAGTTCTTCGATGCACCTTAGATTTTTTTTTTTTGTGGATGGGAAATCATCAAATGACCTCTCTCGCTCTGGGTGGAGCGGAAGGGCGTGTCTGACTTTTACTGACTAAGGGCGAGCATGCACTGCGTTGCGTTCCGTTAGTTCTGCCGCACTGGGCGGGGACAACAGTAACAAAACGCATGACCGCAGTGCGCGCACTTCAAAGACATTCCATACTTCACAGATTATGCGTTAGAAAAATGCACTGCAGTGCGCGCTCGCCCTAAAACCCACCCGTGTTCCTTCAGTTGCCTATGCCAGGGCCACGGTATCTCTTTTGACCAATCCGCGACCCCAGCGGCAATGCACTTTAGCTTGGCACTGACTTCAGAAGCTGTTAAGTTTTATAAGAAAATTATTTTATTCGTTTTAGGTTTTTGAAGCCGGTTTTTACTTACTTAAGTAAATCTGGAGTCAGCCTTCTGGCCCAACTAATTTTATGGTGTACTAAGTCTGGTTTATCTGCGCGCAGTGGGTGGCGGAGTGGCAGGTGCGCGCGCATTTCCATACGTCTTCCGTGCGCAAGAGCACGCCTCAACGACGCGATTGACGCGGCGTTCGTTTTTTCGGTACGCCTAGAAAGCCTAGCTTGTTACATGAATTTATGATTGATTTTGATAAGATTTTTTTCATCCCATATATTCGAAAAGAGCTCTATAGTTCCTCGATAAGTGCGAGCAAAATGGGTCATTCCGGCGCACTTAATAAAAGTGACGAAATGACTTTTGAATTTGGAACACTGTTTAATTAAAAAGTTTGAACGCAATTCGCTTCGATAAAGTCCTGGGCTCGGATACCGGTATATTTTTCGAAACGGTTTCGTCTTAAATACGCTACGCATGATTCTACTCTAGAATCCCTCGCCAAGCTCGGGATTCTGCTCTAGAATCCCTCGCCAAGCTCGGGATTCTACTCTGGAATCCTTCGCTTCGCTCTGGATTCAAACAATCGCCCTCGCCCTCAATACATTATTTTGGTCCCTTATGACACAATCTACAATTTATTTCTTGATGTGTCAATAGTTTCATAAACAATCATCCGGTCCTAAAGAAAAATATTAAAGCACAAAACTCCGTTGTTTTTTTCCATTAAAAGGTAAGTATGTAATAAAGCAACGTGCAAAATGGTTTCTCGCGTTCCCATACATTCTCCAATAAACATACTTTTCAGTTAATAATCGTGAGAGTTTACCTCCAAACTATAGCAAGAATTTCTATGAAACTATAAAGGTTCTTGTTGTTTGTACTTACTTACAGCCGATTGCCGTAAAATTACCGACAATCACCAATTACGGTGCTAAGTGGGTACCAAAAAGTGCCACCTCCAGTCACTTTAGGTGGCAATTGAACACTTTGAACTGATCACTTCTCACACTGTTTTTGAAAGTCATCGTGACTGATGTTCATGTACAAAGTACTTAATACGTAGGTATGACGTAGAAAACGGCTTTTTGCTAGAATAAAAAAAATGATGACGTAAATATCTAGAAAAAATATGAGATTTTAATTACCTACCCTGTTTCTTCAATTAGGGCAATCATTACAAGTTCTGCTTCGTGACTTTTTGTTCAATAACAAACTATTTTTTTCCTGTGGGTAGTCATTTGTTTATTTAGAGCAATTTCATTAAACAGCCTGTAATAAATATTTTTCTAGGCATTATTAAACAAATCACGTTTCTCCGTTTCGCGGTATTCCAGTTGTAACTAATTTGGCACAGTCAAACAAACTGGCAGCCTATTATATCAGTTGGCAGTGTTGCCACACCTGTATTGTTATTTATTACTTTTTCAACAAGTTCTGCATTTAAAATGTTTACCGTTATTATAATAAATTCTATTTATTACTCATTCAATCTTATAATTTGGATTTACGAGTCGAAAATATTAGTTTTGGTATGGTTATTGCAAAATAATAGAAATAAAGAAAACTAAGTAGCTGTTTCACTTAATTATTACTTATCTTTTTCTTTTGCACTAGCAAAAAACAAAATTGTATGGAAAAGGGAGTGGTCTTTGCCCAGCAATGGACCAATACAGGTTTGTTAGATTATATTTTTTTTACATGAATAAGATTTTTTATATTTAAAAAAAACATAATCATGCAAACAACAAATGAAAATAATGCATTAAAAAATCTTGGGAACAAGCAGACATACATTTTAAAAATACCAATAAAATCAAATGGAAAGATCAACAAAATATTTAGTCCACGTTTTACTCTAAATTATTCGATCGAGATCTCATCTCAGCCCACAGTCCAACATCATCCGCAGATTCCACCGAGGCCAGAGCATCACCTGATTACTTATTTATGAGCTCTTCACCATGTTCTACTTATAACTTATTCCAATGTCGAGTCGTATTCATAGAGCGATTTATGATCATCTGGCATCACACGATTTTATATTTACGACACAGAGAGGCTGAACAGAAGTTTAGTAGCCCAATAGCTCGACATTGATCGGTGATTGAGAGTTTGAGTTTATGTCTCTTCTTGTTTAAATATTGTTGTGGACATTAAGAGTAAGTGCAGGCTTTTGTAGCATATCTATATAAATAAAAAGAGAAGTCTGCAAACTGACTGACTGACTGATTGACTGACTCATCATCGCCCAGCCCAAACCCTTGGACCTAGAAAGCTGAAATTTTGCGCAGAGGTTCCCTTTATAATGTAGACAAGGAATAAGGAAGGAATTCCCGGTAGCACGTTCCCGTGGGATATTTTTTGACGTCCACGCAGGCGAAGCCGCTGGTAAAAGCTATAATCTATATAGATAAAAAGAGATAAGTCCTGACAGACAGGCTCATCATCGCCCAGCCCAAACCCTTGGACCTAGAAAGCTAAAATTTTGCACAGAGGTTCCCTTTATAATGTAGACAAGGAATAAGGAAGGAATTCCCGGTAGCACGTTCCCGTGGGATATTTTTTGACGTCCACGCAGGCGAAGCCGCTGGTAAAAGCTATAATCTATATAGATAAAAAGAGATAAGTCCTGACAGACAGGCTCATCATCGCCCAGCCCAAACCCTTGGACCTAGAAAGCTAAAATTTTGCACAGAGGTTCCCTTTATAATTTAAACAAGGAAGGAATACCCGGTAGTATGTTCCCGTGGGATAATTTCCGACATCCACGCGGCCGAAGCTGCGGGAAAAAGCTAGTTTTAAATAAATTCACTCAGCAGTTCGGTTAGGCGAGCGTGTGAAGTTTACTTCGAAAATTTTATACTTTTACTGCCATTTTGTATTGTCTCCATACATCACAATCTTCATCTTCCGTGTATTCATCTCGTTTAGCAGTCATCTCAGTATTCATTGCCTTTCTAGCAATATCATCTTCCAGCACTATCCACCTATTGTTTATCTTCCTCTACTCCTAAACTCATTCATCTGTACTCAAAACTTCGTTTATAGCGGCTGTTTATTGTGCATATATAAATTGCATGCTGTAGAAGTCTGACACTCTGAAAATCCGTCTAAATCTCTTCGTGTTCATGATTTACTTGTATTTTCCGGCTAATGCATGACTGCATCAAGAATCTTTTCTAAAATCACCATCATCTTTAGTTTTTTTAATAAGATCCAAAGTCATTTTAGCATGATCGTGCATGCCAGTATGGTTGATACCTATTTTATTACTACCTTTGAAACATTTTTATCATAGTATTTTAAATCTTACTCATCCATTCATTATTCTTATATGGTAAGACTTCTTCAGATTTGTTTTATTATTTTTGTCAAAACCACTTTAATGGCTGCTATGTAAATAAAGATCAAAAAGGTTAAGCATGGCATGACCTCATTTTACTAAAATGTTGATTTAGTCAGATCAAAATGTCTGAACTGCTTCCTGTGGTCATTATTAATATTATCAAGGATAATGAGGATAATATATTATTATTTTGTTACATAAAGGAAATTAAATTTAATATTAGGTACTTATACAATTCCTAAATGGCGATTGAGAATAGTTATTAGTACCTACCTACCTGGTCGGCCTTGCTCCGCTCGTATGAAAATAGAGAAAACGAATTTTCTCAGATATGAGACTTAGCTACGAGTAGATCGATTTTTCGCCCCCGTAAACCCCTATAACATATATATTGCAACTTTCATCGAAATCGTTAGAGCCGTTTTCGAGAACGTGACTATAACAAATACAAATATTGCTTATTTAATAGTATAGGTTAGGATTTTGTAGTTAGGCATTACTTCTTACTTTTTTTGTCGTGGAGAAATACCCTCTGTCTGGGAAATATGGAAGGTCTTCTTTTCTCCATGGTTATGACGGACTGCTATCGACTAAAACCCTACAGTATTATTTACTTCTTACTGTTAGCTATTTTCTTCGTTTTTAACCGACTTCAAAAAACGTCGTTCTGTAGGTATTTTCGACCCGTATGTATGTATGTTTGTATGTCCGCGATTTTCTCAAAAAACGAATGAATCAACTTTCATAAAGGTTTTAGTATGTAATACATTAGGTAATTATTCTCATGTACGACGTTATACGTATAAAAGTACCTACTGTATCTTCGTCAATTCTAAGCGCATTTTGATATTCTTTCGTTCGTCTTGGGCTTATGTAATAGTATATGGAAAAATGGAAAAATAAACGTACTTAAAAAAAAAACGATTTGTAAAATAACTTTCATAAAAAACTTAACAGCTCCTGAAGTCGGTATCTTCAATTCTTCAATGCACCTTAGCTTGGCACCGGCATCAGAAGCTGTTAAGTTTTTTGAAGTCGGTTTTTACTTGTTTTTAAACTAGGTAAGTTTTTGTTCCATCCTCATCTATTCTACCTTGTCTTTGTATCCATTTTCTGTCTTATAACTCTCCTTCCCCCTTTTCATCTGCAACCCAACTAATTACAATAGCACTTACAAAAGCTCCTTCCATTCAAACATCATCAATATTTAACTCTTCGGCCATTTCAAAGTAAGATAAAGCCCCATGAAAAGCTATTGAAAACAATGAGTAGAAATCTTCCCAAGAGGAAGCTTACCTGTCGCCTTAAACGAGTTTAAATGTTCATGTATTATAGATTTATTTTCACTGTTCCTACTAGTGTATTAACACTTAATGTTTTCTAAACTTGGTTGCCGAACGGTATTTCAACCAGTCGCAGAGTCTTCCTCTTTTCATCGTACATGGAGTATATTCATTTTGTAATAGTTGGTGGCTTCCTTTTGCTTTGAGTTTCCGTAGTGGTTAGTTAGGGCATGTATGTCTGCATACAATAGTGAAGTAAAGGTATTGTTTTCATCTTAATAAAAAACAGCCATTTATTAGGGGTAATCATCATCCATGGTCCGACTTCACCCACTAATGGAGTAATATAGTCCTCTCTTTAAAATGTTCATATATGAACATTTTCATGTCATGCATTTATCGATTATTTTATAGTTTTTCATGCGTTTTGTCGTAAGGCAACATTTAAATTAAGTCCTAAAACAATAACTTGTTTACTGCTAAGCTGAATAAAATTATTACTTCACCTTACTTATTATAATTTAGGTTGCTACGAATATTTTAGCGAATTAAATACACAGCTCATTAGCATAATAAGTCAATAATTTAACATAACTCAAGTACGAACAAATACAAACTATTTAAATGTTTTGATATGGATAACAAACAGTCGTTTACTATTTATTTGTAGTACGCGCACAAGTGCTAGTCACTGCCTGAGGTATATGAGCGGTGAGACGGGGGAGCCAGACAGTGGTGAAACTTATGCCAAGTTTCTGAAGAATTCTTGAACGGAATTTAAACTCTATTGATTCGACAAAATAATCTATTTAAGCGAATTCCTTCCTTATGCTCAGTTTTTGAGGTGCTCAGATATACCCTCGATAGTAGTTCATTAGACTTTTTTTTTCTCACGATATCGAACCAATAATATAAGCGCTATCGAATGGCTAAACTCCGCTTAAAAACCTCTGAAACCGTGCATCACTGCCAATCTTGCCAATCGCGCCCTACCCCGTCTTACCGCTCACATACCTCAAGCGGTGAATAGCACTTGCGCGCGCACTAAAGTCATCATATAGTTGAATAGGTATCAAACCTCTGGTACCTAACATAAATAGTCCGCAAATAATACGTCCAGATGCTAGTGATGCAAACTGTGATCTAAAATATTCGGTATTTTTTATAACACCCTCTGCAACTATCGCGAAATAAAATAATCAAGTTGTATCTTTTTACGCGACTACCCAAAAAGAAGTGTAATGTATTCAGGGTTGATGTATGTATGTTTGTATGTAAGTGTGTTTTAACCAATATTATTTTTGAGATCTTTCTTCAGCATTTATAAGTCAAAATAGAAAATAAATTCTTCCTTTATTTTTATCCCCGGTTCAAATTAGCCCCTTCCTAATCTCATCCTCTATACCCCAGTGAGTAATTAAGCCAACAATTTCTATAAAATCATAATTATCTTGAAGACGAGCTACCAATCGAAGTAATAACACCATGCAATAATCACCGATCCTGCCAAGCGTGGTAATTACAGCTATATTTCTGCAGGATCGATCATTGAGCTCCCCAGGCCTATGTTCAGCCATGATTTACGAGCCCCAGTAATGATGAAAAGTAAGATTGCGTGTGCTTGTGGCTAAGTGGCTACTGCCGGTTGGTGTAGAACGTTAGACTAAAAGGCTGCGGTTATTTGATAGGTGATTTTTTGCTCCATATTAAATAGATTCATTGTCTAAAATGTACATGTTGAGGTCGGTTGTTAATATTATAGTAGTGGCTGTGGTAGCTAAATATCTGAGAAATGTACGCTACTTTGGGTTATGTACACACAACAGCAGGTCAAGTGACAAACTGTCAAATTTTCTCATTCGATTTGGAACTTAATTGTCAAAGTTTTAAGGTTTAAAATCATTTGACAGTTGGTATAACCTGATGTGCTGTTGTCTGTACGTAAATTTACATCCATTTCAGGATCAGTAATTATTTTATTATTTAGCTCTTTTACTTGTTTATTTTTTTCAAATGGTTACCACTAAATCATTTTCTAGCAAAAGCCACACACTCGAAAAGGAACCTTCTACCGAGTCACCATTATTTTTTATGACCAAAAATCCCACTCTTCAGATACCTACCCTAAAAAAAAAAACTCTACAAAAACACGTCTGTCATTTTTTCCTAGTGCTGCCTTATAACATGAATTGCTATGATATTTACATTGGTAATGGTTGCGTGGGCAGCGCACGCGCCGCACCTTACCTCTATTATTTATTGAGTGACAGTGTCAATGGAAAAGCCAAATAGTTCCTAGTATCGCGGTCAGGTTTTTTGGAGTTCCGTAGTGGAATCAAGGTGGTCTAGTGAATTTTGTTGGGTAATTAATCATAACATAACACTCACTTGTATAAACAAGTCAGTCAACGTAGCACACGGCGAGCTAGCCTGCTAATTTTACCCATAAGTATACTCCATCGGTTTAGGTAATTAAATAAAAGTAAACAAAAAAAACCAGGTGTCTGGTTAACCGACTAAAATTCATTGTCGTTTGATGTAGTTAACATGTACAAAAATATTCCCTTATTTATCGCTGTGTTCCAAAAGTTACTAGCATAAAAAAAATGCGATAGGTAGCCATCAATCTGAGAAATTTCGCTAGATAATTCCAAAAAGCCCTTCCTGTAGTCATAAAACCAACTGCTATTTAATTTATACAGAACCCAACATGCACCTTATTCACTAATATCATCGCAATATCATTGAAACTCAAACCATGAATGAGTGGACTGTTATTTCATAACAGATGCGCACGCGCATGGGGTCACTTACGCCTCTAAACCATATTCCGTCAAGTCATACAGAACCTACTTGATAAACACCAGTAGGTACTTGACAATCAAGGGTCAAGTTCATGACTTTTGAGGTTAATTTAATTCACTTTTTGCGTAATTGCCGTTCAAATACGTAGACGATAGGTTTAGTGTTTAGTTAACGAAATTATTTTAGTAAAGTTAAAAGTACAGTAGGCAAATTAATTCACCTTATAGAAGATGTCAAAAGTTAGTCTTGTATTTAATAGTTTTAACAGTGACTAAAATAGAAGAGCTCGTGGTTAAGTAATAATAGCCGTACAGGTGATCCATCAGGTTAAGCTACGCTTGCCGGGGTTGATCCGTGGATGGGTGACCATCTTTACATATTGGCACTTTGAGCCGTTGGATCTTTGGCAGTCGTTACGGGTCGTCAGAAGCCCGATAGTCTGACTAGGGGGTATCGTATTACCCAGTTACTGGGTTGTGGAGGTCATATAGGCAGTCGCCCCATGTAAAATACTGGTATTCAGCTGCATCCGGTTAGACTGGAAGCCGACTCCAACATAGTTGGGAAAAGGCTAGGCAGGTTGTTTAACAGTTACTAAAATAATTATTTATCGACAAAGATCTTTTGTAGGTCTGTTTTCAACAGATAAGTACTTAAAATAAAACATGTGTTATCCAGTATTGCCAATCTTGTATATCTTGAATAAACGGCAATCCTTGTACGGAGCATACTTTAATTTAAGTACTCAGACCACGAAGGCGCCACATTCTACTGCAGTGAAAAAGTACAACCAAAATCAATAACAAAGTCAGTACAATATTGAAACTGAAGGTTCGCTCAAACCACCCGATAAGGTTAATCGAGGTCACCAATATTACGATAACACACGAGAGAAAAATTGAAAACTCCGATACAATATCGTTCGGTAATTTCACGAAAGACATTACTTTAAAAATATTTTAAAACGAAATTGGCACTAAATATTACGACACAATTAAAATTTTTGGCGTTTTTTATTTTCTCCGTTCCGTTTTAATGTTTTTGATATAATTTCGGTATCTGTCCGGTATTCAGACGTCTCCATTTGAAGTGATAGCCCTGTTTACGACTGAACTTAGGGAGTTGTACGTAAATTGAAGTATTTTGATTATAAGATACGCGGTTACGAGAGAACGTTATATTTCGGGCTGTAGTAAAAGTTTCTGCACTGTATTTTTAGTGCAAATCATTTTAAATTTATTGTTATGGTTGTTCGATCCCCGACCATAATTAAATTATGTAGGTTACATTTTCTTCTTGTTATTTTTTGAAACGACAAAATATTTCACTTATTTGTGTCAGGAGTTCAGAAGGTAGAATACGATTATCACTATCAGTGTTTTACGTGTCGGATCATTATGGTTTAATCTAATTAATATATCCATAATATCAAATAGATCACCTTCCTCACCGCTGATTCATCTAACTTGAAAGTATTAGACCTATTAAACATGTCCTGTCATTTATTTAATTTAAACATGTCTGGTTTTTTTCCCCTTCATCAATAAATAATTTGTCTAAAGTAATTCGAGGTGAGAACCTGGTCATCTGTCACACAAGGTATTCTAGTATGGACGCCAGTCTCTCACAAAGGATCATATTTTATGATTTTTGTAACAACGTTATAAATTCTTGCCTTCACTACATAATTAAAAAACCGGTCAAGAGCGAGTTGGACTCGCGCACCGAGGGTGCCGTACCATCATTTATATGTAATTTTCGTTTCATGATTTCTGAAAAGCTGTGATATTTAGAGACACCGTTTTATTTTTCCTGTAATCTATACATAAACTTCTATCACATAGAATAAGTTCAGATTTTTCTGTATGCAAACTTCGAGATGTATCAAAAGTCGAAAACTATGCGGCCGAAAAAAAATGTTTGAGAATGTGCAAATAACGTTCTTTCATATGATACCCCACATACCATAAAAACCCCACGTCGAATTTTTAAGACCCCCTTTCAGTCCCTGTTGCAAAAAAACCATATGTATTTTTGTTTCTTTCTTATTAGCAAAATAGTTGGACAAACGTCATCTAAAACTGTTCCAAGTTCAAGTTGATATCATTAGTAGTTCTTGAGATATCTAACTCTGACAGACAGACAGACTGAGTCACACCATAAGGGTTCCTTTTTTACCATTTTGGTTCGGAACCCTAAAAACAAAGTCGCTTCCCGCTGTCCGTCTGTCCCTATGTATGCTTAGATCTTTAAAAGTACGCAACGGATTTTTATGCGATTTTTTTTTAATAGATAGAGTTATTCAAGAGGAAGCTTTTTATGTATAATACACGCGCAGGCGAAGCCGCGGGCAATAGCTAGTTATATACAGGGTGTAAGGGACAGCCCTCCGCAAACTCACAGGGTGCATTCAGCTCCTCATTTTGAATCATATTCTACCGGAAATTTTCTCAGGAAAATTTTCATTTTTTAAATATTTTTTTCAGTTACATTTTCATTATTTCAATGTAAAATTGCATTGTGTGTTCGCAGCATTCCATTTATGTAAAAAAAAACTGCAAAAAAAAACAGCAAAAAAAAACCAGCAATGGATGTTGAAATACTCTAACCAACGACGGGTGTAATCAGCTGTTCACTTTCTGCCTAGCTACAGAGTTCATCGAACTCACCGCATACCTATTACCTACCCCTCCCAACCAGTAATAGACGCTCCCAATTGTGCACAAAAACACAAACAAATCAGGTTTATTAGATTCCCTTAACGTTCCTGAAAAAATTTCATGTACCGGTCATCTTAGTAAGACATACTGAATTCACCCTATCAGTTTGCGGAGGGCTGTCCCTTACACCCTGTATACAACCAAGCGAACCTTTGTGAAGAGAGAAAAATTAAAGATTACTGTTATTACTATTGCTACTGTTTTTTTTTTTTTTTATTAAATATGAAATAAAACTGAATTTATACAGAAACATCACAAAAACCACAATAGGTTTGTCCGGATGCTGTTACCTACCTATATCTAATTCTTTGAATATTACCTATTTGTATCACTGAAATTCCAATATGCGTAGGTTCTCTATCTTCAACCCACTACCATAAAGGGATCTTTCAACGATTCATCCGTTACTTACTCATGAAATAATTTCTCCGTAACTCAAAACTGGCAGCCCTAATTCCCACAAGGCCTACCGAACCCCCACACTAACACGACATAAACACTCGTGTAAGTACACTCGCGGAAACCCGAATATAACCTTAATGACCTCGGTGGAACCCGTTCACGAAGCTATGTAGGTACCTATATGAACAGGGGGCATTCCTTTTACTTTGCAAAAACTCACTGTTTCTCACAGACTTGCTTTTGTTTTTTTTTTTAAAGAGCGTTAAATATCGATAACTGTTGTTCATTTGTTCTTTAGTTGATTATTTTATTTTTATGGGAGTCGTAGGGTGACTTTTTACGTGAGAAGATCTACAGGTTGGTTGAAAATGTTCTATCCAGATCTTTAAGACTTTTAGAGTTAAAAAATAACAACGCACAGCCTAAAAAACTGACAACCGAATTTATTATGATTGTTAGTAGGTATTTACTAGCTGTGCGTGCCCGACGTCGCCCGGGTGAATTTCTTGTCTCTATCTCCAGTGGTTATGGCTTTGTGTTGTCTTGTCTGTTTTCATACAAAAATATCATCCGAATTTCCGACTTTTCCTGTGAATTAAAAAAAAAGCTATCATACAAACCTGGTCCTGAAAGTTATAAACAACAACAAAATAATGAGCCAAATAAGTGCAACCGTTTTGAAGTTATGCACTTACTCGTACATACTCATTCGGTAATTGCTTTTTATTTGTACAGGGTGTCCCTGGAACTATGGACCAAATAGAAAAGGGACGAGGGCAAGGTCATTTCCAAACTTTTAACCCTGTGAATGTCGGTGCAATTTTTTTTAAATCGCTCGAAAGTTCAGTTAAATTTTTTCCAGTTTTTTTCCGTAGTCTCATTTTGCACATCATAAAGATTTGCTTTCAAACCCAACAAGGCTCATTAACTTGAGCCACTTCAATTAATTATCTGGAATAGGTACAGGATATGAAATTCATCTTACAAATGGCGCCAGAACCTATCACTATAGAAAGCAAAAGCGACTTAATGTAATGTATGTTTATTCCGTTCATAAGTCTTAAACTTGCTTGCATACCAGTCGTGCAACATTGTAACATAAGTAACAGCCTTCGGATATCACTAGTGCTTGCCAGCGTCATTTATGTCATTTATTTCGCGATATTACACTGTAGCAATATTACACTGTAGTAAAAATAGTTAAGGGCCCTCGCTTAACTATTTTTACTACATAGTTAAGGGCCCTCGCTTGCCGCTGGGGTCGCGGGTTGTCTGAAGGGGTTACCGTGGCCCTGGCATAGGCAACTGAAGGAACACGGGTGGGTTTTAGTCAGTAAAAGTCTGACACGCCCTTCCGCTCCACCCAGAGCGGGAGAAGTTATTTGATGATTTCCCACCCTCAAAAAAAAAAAAAAAAAAAAAAAAAAGGGCCCTCGCTTCGAGTGTCGCGCGTTTACGAAATGCGCGACTGCATCGCTACTAACGCGCGTTAGTCGCATTTGCAACGCGCTACAGAAGCGATGCCAACGCGCTACTAACGCGCTACAGTATCGCGACTGTATCGATGCAAACGCGCAACCGTGTCGGACGACATCGAGGAGAGAACAGAGGGAGGGTGGCGCGTGAGTGGAGAATCGAGCTTTCGTTGCCTACGCTTCGGCTGCTTACGTAAAAGCAGCACCAAAGACAACGTGACTAATGTTGCCTCCACGGAGTCCATCTTGCAACTGTAGCGATCGCAGGTATTCTTGTGCCGCTACTGAATCGCGTTTGCATCGCGACAGAAGCGCGCCAGTATCGCGTTTGCATCGCGACTGAATCTGGGCCCGTGGGCGAGGGCACACAGCGACCGCTTCGCGACTGTATCGATGCGAACGCGCGACAGCATCGCGACAGCATCGCTACAAAAAGTCGCCGTGGGCGAGGGCCCTAAGGGGGATGCGCTAAGGTAGCCCGCAAAATTAAAATTTTCTTACATTTTTTGCAATTTGCAAGTCAGTGTCAGGTTGCGTATAATAGTCATCAAATACGTTAAAATGTAAAACGTAAGAAAATTTTAATTTCGCGGGCTACCTAAGCGCATCCCCCTTTAGTGGGAAGTGCTACGGCGGCCCGCGAAATAAAAGTTTTCTTACGTTTTTTGCAATTTGCAGTTCAGTGTCTGGGTGTATGTTGATTAAAGTATGATTCGCGGATAATCCACAAATGTCAAGATTTCATGAAATATAGTCATTCAACAGGGTAATATGAAATTAGAGAGTTTTATTGATGATTTTAATTAAACATTTGATGATAATACTAACTTAAGGAGTTGTATTAATATTATAATTCTGTAAATTAAATAAATATTTATGACGGTCGCGAATCAACTGACAACCTAATACTGACTTGCAAATTGCAAAAAAACGTAAGAATTGAGATATCAATTTAAAAAGAAAATTACGAAGTTTATTGATTTGGAAATTATACCTTGTAATGTATGTTTTATGTAAGTACCTACCTAAAGTCTGGGAAATCTCAAATTGACTAGGTACCTAAATAGAGTGTCCGAATATTTAAATCAGAACTGTCATTCTTTGACAGTTGTATTTGGTTTAAAGATTAACTTAGAGTAACAGCTATAGTAATTTATAGCTATTACTCTAGTTAATCTTTAAACCAAATCTGCGGGACTTTCCTTGCAGCACTCCAGACTAACGAAGTTTTATTATTTAAAAACAAGGACCGGACAACCCCCGTTAACAGTTAAGTCTTTCGAAATGGTAAGCCGTTTATGAGGTTACCTTTATAATGTGTAACTCCTTGAATGTGTTTAAAGCTTGAAACCCAGTGAAAGGGTTAACCCTTCATTAAGATAACCTATATGATTTAAGGGTTTTGTTCCGGTTACCATATTAGCTATTTGAAACGTATGCCCACCGTCGAGAGTTCATATTACATTGCTCCGAGTCAGAATGTTAGGCTGTTATCGTTTTTAAGAGAGTTGAAGGTTGAAGTTGAAAGTTGAAGGTTACCCACATCGTATGGGTTTTTGTTTAACTGCTTAGAAAAACCGTATCGAAAAACCTTTCAATGGATAGGTACTCAAAACGGTCCTTTAAGCCATTCAAAAAGGTTACCTACATCGTATGGGTTTTTGATTAACTGTTTAGAAAAACCCTATCGAAAACCCTTTCAATGAGTACCCAAAAACTCATAAAATTACATTTATTAGCCAGTATTTTAATACCCGTGTTTCAATAATTTCGAGTCTTCTAAAACTTTCCTGTCAATATAAAAAAAAACTTTCAAGAACACAGTAAATACCCAATTTCACAATTATATAAAATAATAGTGCTCCACAATATTGAGACTTTCACCTAATCTTATAGAGTGGCTACCGGTACCGATAGAACAATCGATTATAATAGCACAATTACAGTATCATTCGATCGAATTACCAGCCTTAATTAGTACCTAAATGGTAAAGCACTTTCTGTGTAATGGACCATTATTCCAAAATGGGTTTAAATTTGGTAATGAAAACGAAGGAAAGCATATAACTGTACAAGCTTACAATATACGAACGAATTATTTAAAAATATGGTTACTTTCTGGATTATAACCACTGCTGACAAAATCCTGCTCAGAATCAATCTGCCTAGCCTGTTTCCAACTATGTTGGGGTCGACTTCCAGCCTAACCGGATGCAGCTGAATACCAGTATTTTACATGGAGCGACTGCCTATCTGACCTCCACAACCCAGTAACTGGGTAATACTGGTTGTCAGACTTTCGGGCTTCTGACGACCTGTAACGACTGTCAAAGATCCATGAATGACAGCCGGGACCAACGTCTTTACGTGATTTCCGAGGCACGGAGGAGTCTCAGTAAAGAGTCTCGGTATGTAAATATGGTCACCCATCCACTGACCAACTCCGGCAAGCGAAGCTTAACCTGATGGATCGTCCCATGCGACTGTTATTACCTAGCCACGAGCTCCTCCTCCACAAAATCCTGCTCAGAATAACTGGATAAAAAATCTTTTCATGTTGGTTGCCTAGAAGTGAATTATTTTATCATTTAAATTGATAATCCAACAATAACGTTAATGGTATTATGACTGTTGCCTGTTAAAATAAATAACTGCAAAATAATCCATCAAATTAGTTCAAATGTAACGTATAAAATTCGCGTAAACATCATATCAATCGTATAAAATCAACTAAAGCATTTTTCTGCCTTATTCAATCGTTTCAATATAACGAATGACTTTGGCATCGAATACATTAGTGTTACATCACTATTAGTCGATCAATTAATACGAAAGCGTTCTTAAAAATTGACATTAACGATAATTTTAGTTACTTAATTACCAAAAAAAGTCTGACAAGTATTATGCAATGATAAAAACAAACTGGTTCAAACTTGGACTCGCTCGATATAACCTGATAGGTACTTATTTTATGAAAATGAAGAAATTATCGAGTCAGTAACGAGCCGCGGATTGCGGGTATCGATAAAAACGCCTTTATATCGACTTTTATGTCAAGCCCTAACGGTTGTCGTAAATTCGACATGTTACTGCGCCGTCACTAGAGTATAGCTTTATTAACGCATAGAGAAGTGCTTTGTTTGCTCACTTACGATTATTTCTAGTGTCGTATTATGTAACTCGTGTAATCGTAACACCACGCGATGTGTCGTCGACGTAAATCTAATTTAACTATATAGATTGTTCCGTATTATCTTGACACGCGAACCGTTAAGTTTTATACGACAGTACATGTTTGTTTTAATGGCTACAGTGTTACCATAAAGTTTTATAGAATGTTAACACAAATGAAGTTTACAATTAATTGCGGACGTATTAAATTGGAGAGTGGACACTAACGTAGCAGACTTTACAAGCAATTAACTATGGTGTACGCAAAATTATTTTACGATGTACTAAACTGTTTCAAGTATTATTGACCTCTTTAATCGTTTTCTAGTAATAAAGTGGGTTAAGTGTATCGATAGTAATCGATATGAGGTAGAAATCGATGTTATACTCTGTCCAATAGGTTATTCACTTTTGACAACTATTTATTATTATTATAAAATTCGCAAAACACATATTCGTTAGTGTGTAACTGACAGGTGTCAAAAAGTGAATAACCAAGTGGACATAGTTGCTGTAGGTGCACTATAATAGCGGTCCTCTCGACTTGCGAATGTTTCGCGAGCACTGAGGTTGTAAAAATGTCCTTTTTTTAATTCGTGAGTAAGTTTGTGCCGTGGGGACACCGGTAGGGATGTCTCTTTAGGCTTTTACGATGCAAATAAACTGTGAGGCTGTGCTCAGCGCGGCGCAACCTTTCCGTGTCACATCGATTCTTTTATTGCTGTGTTCTTTAAATGTTCTAAGAAGATAAGAGAGTGGACGTGTGTACTTTATTTATGTTAATTTTTTCTACGTTTATTTATCTTCGTTCCCTATTTGCTCGTTCCATTCATGTAGCAATCTATACGAGTTGTATAATGCTCATAAATAAAATGTTGTCATAAATAACCTCGCTTTTCTTCACTCAATAAATTACATTGAAATCTAGAAATCTGTTAGCACTTCGCTACCTGCTGTTAGCCATAACACGAACCTTTGATGCGTGTGACGTGTTAATGTTGAACAGGATTTTATTAAGACTCGGCAAGTATGGCGCCAATTAGAAGGTGATTGGAACACAAAACGGCAAAAGAGATTCAATTTATTAGTTGTAGAACTTCGGCCATCAAAGTTAATGTAGACGATGAAGATACAACTTCAATGCAATTAATTTTACTTCGTCATTGTTGGCTCATTTGACGTTAGACAAAATATACGTCCATCAAGGTACGGTCAGCAACAGAAGTCGGTTAACACTGCTGCTTTTTGACATCATCTAAATTAACATAAAATGATACGATAACCTGCTTTTTAGCATTTCATTTATTAGATAAGAGTTAATTTTCTTTTATTAAGTATCTGTTGCGATTTCAATGAAGTATTTTTCTCAATAATCAAGATTTAGAAAACACAAGTGATAATCGACTTTTGTTGCTGAGTGGACCACTAGCTTGATTCATGAACCTTCTAAAATTTAATTCAACTTGTCTTTAACATGAACATGACCTATCCTATAAAAAAGGCCAAAGGATAGAGTCGCCTGAACGGTTTGGAGGAGGCTTTCACCGCAAAAGGCAGCCCTTACACCTAACAATACTAACAAATAAATAAATACGTACACAACACAAAATAGTAGATACAAAATAGACTCAGACTAAGGGATAAAAACAAAGCTATTAAATAAATAAATCTTTTAAAAAAGGCTATAATATCAAAGGCTCTATTTCTCTTTCCAAACATAACCTGACAAGCTGTTTAATTCAGGAGATTATACAAATATTTTAACGAGCGTTTCGTAAACGACGATTAAGTAGCAATTTGACTTATTTCGCCTAATTAGGAGTTCTAACACGTGTGCCGTCCGTATTGTAAATTACTTACACAAGATGTAATTTAAATAACGCACAACTTCCTAAGGGGTCACTGTACTCATCATTATGAACAACTTTTACTGTGGAATAGCTGATTTTTGTTTCGCGATTTCAGGTTTGGGACCAAACCTGAATTCGTGAAACAAAAATCAGCGGTTCTCTCCATTTATGTCCCCAAAACTCGTCAAAATGTAGGCAACATCTGATTTTTTTTCGCGATTTCAGGTTTGGTCCCAGAGTAAAAGTTGTTCATAATGATGAGTACAATGACCCTTTAAGAGGTGGTCAGTTATTTAATTTACACCTTGTTTAAGTATGAGGATCCTTAAATAAAGTCTCATCTACCCAACTGGCTCAATATTAGAATTTCAGTGAATCTGGATGTTTTAGGACAATGGCAGTATCACCACATAATACTAAGGAAATATTCGCGCTTACCTTTTTTTATATAGGTATTTTCTTGTTTCTGTGACTATAAAACATAATTATTTTCTTTCTTTCTTTCAAAATATAAACGATTTGAATTTAATTTTGAAATATTTCAAACTAATAGCTTTTCCAGTGGCTTTGCCCGCAGAGTTCGGAAATTAACCCACGGAAACGTATTACCGGAATAAAAAGTAGGTAGCTTATGTGCTATTCCAGACTATAATATATCTCTGTGCCAAATTTCATCCAGATCTGTTCAGCCGTTCTGGCGTGATTGAGTAATCAAACGTCCATCCATCCAAAATTTCGGACTTATAATATTTAGTAGATTTCAGCTGTGAAGCCGACCACAAAGTTATGAAGTTGAAAAGGCTAGGCTTAAAATAAAAGACTAATATGTAGTTTGACATGAATAATGTTAATAATAATGAATAAAGATAATAAGCAAAATAATTATTAAATAAATTAATGATGTTTAAAAATTTTATGAAGTATAATTTGGCAAGCAAGCAAAAAGATTTAAAAGTAACACATTCTTGTACTTGACGACATCGCATTTACAGCTACGATAAATAATTTTTATTTTTATACATTATCGAGTAACGGCTTGCATGTTTTTTTTAATGTTAACAGTTAAACTCAATGCAGAAGATTCACTTTTGAAATTAAAACATAAAAACACGTTTCGTTTTATTAACTTCTTTTTTTTCTTTTTTCTGAAGATTATTGTACAGTTTTACGCATCTTGCTTATTATGAAGTAAGAAATCGTACAAGGTTCTTCACATTTTAATAATTTTGTAGGTACCTACCTACTTTCTATAATCATATTATTTTTATTTCATGAAACGGTGAAAGCGAACTGTTTATTTCAATTAAAATTTCAGTTTACCGCTCGTTGCATTTGACCAACCCGTTGCGCGTTGGTTTAACCGGGCCACAAATTTAATGCTGGCTTTTCCCAATCCATTTATAAAGTCAATAAATAAATCCCATGCAGATAGGCTACCTATCCCTCTACTAAATCTGCGCTTGGTGTATTGATAAGGAATTCTCAATACCAAACAGACGATATGAATTGTAAATCACAATGTTTATAAAACCAATGTAATTTATCACAAAACCAATTATTAATAATAATAATTGGTTATGTTATTGTTAACATTAATTCATCAATCCATCCCATTCATCTGGAATTTCTGAGTAGCAGGCCGGGGTTTGGATTTGTGCCCGGTTGAGCAATAAGCTCGCCCCACAATAACCGGCGTAATGTGGGTGTACTATAGGCACGCCTCTGCCTAACCCTTCGGGGAATACAGGTATGTAAAATTGTAAACCCATAATATCGGGCTCGGCAAAATGCATTAAGAATCGTCACTCCAATATATCAATGTATTAGCTATCATAGAAACAAAAATGCATGACATAGAAATTTAAACTTCCGTATATTAATAGTTATTTATGCAACTGACGTATAATAAAGGGTATTAAAACACGAACGTGGGTTTATCACACGAGGCGAAGCCGAGTGTGATAATAGTATCACATGAGTGTTTTAATACCTAATTATGTACAGTTGCATACAAGACTTTATCTACATCCATGTTATGAATCCTCTATAAAAAGTTCTGAAACAGTTTTTTGCAATACTAATACTCGTATCGAACATGGCGGCCGGCGTCATAGTATACGACGTGAATTCGAATAAGTTCTTTTTTTTAATTACGGCGCTGTTGTAGTGAAACGCGCGTGCATTACAATGTTCTTTTTTTGAAAACGAGTTACATTATGAAATTCAGTACAACATTAAAACACCCGTTTGGATGCTATTATGGTTACCATGGTTACTATGACACTAGCTGTTTTAATGTTGGCAATAAGCTAACTGTTTCAGAAACTTTTATAGAGGATTTATAGCATGGGTGTAGATAAAAAAGATTTACGACACGACGGCCACGGCACATAAAGGTGAGTTTTGTTTTACGCGATCTAAACGCATCAGACACGCATGATTATGACGGGCCGCACGCGCGACGAACGATCGACGACGCTTGTCGCTCGTCTAGCGATTTGTTCGAAATTACTCTTTCACCGTGCTCCGTGGCACATCAATTCTAATGTAGTTGAATCGATATATCATGCATGATGTACGCCTTATGAGGGTTAGTACTGCAAATGTTTTTAAAGTTGCAGTAAGGATTATCGATGCCGTAGTATTATATTATCTGTGTCGATGCAAAAATATGTGTGTTATTTATGATGGACAACCAACACCACATTCTTCTCCTGTACCTACATTAAAATGCAACGAGTCTTCCTGTCTCTTCGTAGTGCCCATTTTAGAATGAATAAATTCAATGAACCTATTTCTATACATAATTATACAATGAAGTCGGTTTCCGTGTCTGTCTGTACGTAGGTCTTCTAAACTACGCAATGGATTCTAATGCAGTTTTAACCATCGTTCAGAGATTTTATTACGGAAAGTTTGTGTGTATAATAAACATTAAACTTATACATCAAATAAAATGAAGATATTATGTTCTTTTTGTCAAGACGTTACAACCGTGCAAAGTTGGGGCGGGCGAGTCGCTATTTTATTATAAAAGTCACATCAATTTCTCATTTAAATATAGGCGATAGGTCATGTTCTGCACATAGAAATATAAAAAACTTCTTTCTTTTTTCTTTTCTTTCTCTTTTCTTTTTTTTCTTTTTTTTCCTTTTTTCTTTCTTTTTTTTCTTTTTTTTTTCTTTATCTATGGTTCTGCAGGTGATTAAAAAATAACACTTGCGAAACAAAGGAAATACTGTTGACGCCACAAACAATAAAGCTAATTTTTGTTTTACGCGGTCACATCTCGTTGGTTCCGCGTGATTACGTTCGGCGCACGCGTGACAACCGCCCGTGTCCACTAAAGCCCTTACAAGCGATTCGTTCGAAGAACCGTGGCTGATGGATTTGAAGGTACACATGTTTATCAAATTGCAGCTCATTATAATGTTACAAAATTCAATAGAGAGAGAGAGTCCTATTTTGTACCTTAGCTTAGGTAAACATTATTGTAAAGGAGAAGGGAATTAATGTAATTAATTACTACAGTAAGATTTGTGTGAGTGTTTATCTTGACTTCAGGTGTTAGCTTACAATATAAATAACCAAACTGAAACTTAAGGAACTTATGCACTTTAATTGGACACAGAACATGTTTATTAATTAACAACGGAGTGCTACCGCGCGTAACAATTTATAACCTGAAAATATATAAATTATACCTGTAATATGAAATCAATGAGCATAAAGATCTTTATCGCGTAATTTTAGGAGACCTACGAAACTTATCTGAAGCAGGCGGATATTAAACTTAAGTTGGAAACATTCTGTTGTCACAATAAATGTGATTCACGCGCGCTCAAATGTCGCGATGAGGCGCGACTAATCCGCGGTAACGAGCCGGTCCGCCAACGCGTTAGTGTGGTCGCACCTTTATTGCATTACTTCGTAAATAGTGTTGTATCTCGGTTATTTTCTTTACGGCCTCTTCGACTAGAAGTTCAACAGTTATTCTTCTGACAGATTTAGTTTTATGGAGCGATCTATTGAACTCATCGATTGAATTACCTGCTTGCATTATTGCATGTAATAATATTGAAATGAAGACTTTTGTGTGGGTACTAAAATAGTACTTCAGTTTATTGGAACGAAATTCTTTAACGCGGCTTGCAGTAGGAATAGGTAAATTTAAAAAAAAATAGAAAAAAAAGAGAAAAAGAGTTATGTGAGTTGTGTGTTACGTGTGCAGTTAAGAGTTGTGTGTGTTGTGTTGTTGACACTTGAAACTTGAAAAATCTGCTATTATATACTAATAATAAAGCTGAAGAGTTTGTTTTTTTGTTTGTTTGAACTCTGGAACTACCAGTCGGCTTTGAACAATTATTTTTGCATTTGATAGCTCAATTCTTGAGGTCAGGATCACTCTACAACCCTTAGGAGCCAAGCAAAATGAAAAAAAGTCAGAAAGAACGCTAAGCGAAGAACGTAAAACCTAGCGCGAGCAGCAGGCGATGCATTGCGACGGGGTGGGTCGGCGGAAAAAGAAATTTCACGCAGACGAAGTCGCGGGCAGAAGCTAACACATAATACAAAGTGTCGTTTTGCATTCTCGTCAAATTTAAGGGTGTGGTATAGACCATCAAACCAAACAACTTTTTCCATAGCACCAACATCGTAATCGCGAAAAAATAATCAGCCGTCCCATTTTTCGCGATTACGATGTTGGTCCCATGGAGAAAGTTGTTCGGTTTGATGTTCTGTATCTAGGGTTGCCAACTTTTTCTAGAAGAAGTAGAGTATATTTGATTTTAGAAAGGGTCAATATAGAGTACAGATTATTAAAAAGAGTACCTACCATTTATTGAACCCTAAGACGACCCACTGGCCAATAAAATAAAAATGTATTTTTTAGCACTTTACATAACAATTTTTTACTACTTGTTTTTAAAAGAATTTTATGACTCCAAACATCCCAATTCTAAGTTAATATAGGATCAGGAGCTGATTTTTAATCAATTTTAATGAAGTCCTTGTTCAGCTCTTCTTGCCACTTCACTTTCATGGCTGGCATCAGTGAAGATTATGCCAAAAAAGGTCAATTTATGTTAAAAGAGTATTTTAGCGTACTCTATTAGTGTTATAGATTCTAGAGTACACCTACAAGAAAAAGAGTACAATACTCTATTTTAGAGTACGGTTGGCAACCCTATCTGTATCACACCCTGAAATTTGACGAGGATGCAGCACGACACGTTGTATACAATGAAAGAAACATCGTTCCAACCGGGTTTACCACGACAACTCCCGACTTTATTTTCACTATAATACGAGTATGTTTCAAATTATATTTTAATATATTTTTTCATTTGTAGATCCTTGACAGTCGTTACAGTCAGAAGCCCGAAAGTCTGACAACCTGTCCTTATCAAAGGGTATCGTGTTGTGGAGGTCAGATAGGTAGTCGTCATAGTTGGGAAAAGGCTAGGCAGATGATGTTTACCAAATTGGTTTCAGATATCTCTATCTACCTACGCACTTGTCGAAGCGATCTTTAAGCGAACTAAGGTTGACTGGTACAAAAAGTCCGCGTTTGTACAGTAGTTTTTTACTTGTGCATAAAGTTTTAATAAATAAAATAAATCATTAATTTTCAAAAGTCACTAATGTCACAGTTTAATGTCAAAACACATACTGCAACTGACCCACATTATGAAGCAGGTGTTATTTTAGTTAACCCTGTTCTAGTAGTCAGTAGTCCTCTCTCTTAAATCACTATCATTAGTGATAATCATTCCTACTGACCGTACGTGCGCCTCTTATATTATTATCTAGTGTTTTTGCTGAACTAAGGCTGAGAGCACACCGTTTTGCTGCTAGGAGAATTACTCCTAGGGTATTTTGTCTGATTTGCGGTTTTGTTTTTTAAGAAAAGAGGTATGGAAATATGTTATGATTATGTTATGATCTATGAAAGAATAATTTTATGTCATACGTTAAAAGATAATTAATTTAAATCTTGTTAAATTTTTACTTAAGAATGTCCAGCTATTTGAAAGTAAGTTCAATTAACATCCAAGAATATTAATTAATTTGTTTAATCGAGATTTGCATTGAGATTTGAGATAGGTAATGATAAATCTGAATGTTACATGTTCATTTATGGGACATTGAATGCCTGGCATTAATTTTAATTAATTCGAAATGTTATTAGGCATGTTTTATAAAATGAGGAATTATACATAAGCTACTTTAATTAATGAGTTTTAATGAGTTCATTATTAACCTAGTAAGTACTTAATGAAAAACTTGTAAGTTTGATAAACAAATTAATGTAACAAATAAGCTTATTTAGTCCCGTAGGCGACGAGATAGGGCTTGGATCATATTTGATTGTATGAGAGGTAGCAGTGATTTGTACACACACATACACCGGTAGAATTTTACAAACAACTTGTGAATCGGAAAATATTATGACAGGAGCATTTAAGTAGGTAGGTGTGCCCGCAGCTTTATGTTTTAAATGCTCCTTTTTTACTGTGTCACAAATAAAATATTTTTCTTTCTTAAAGCTTTTTTCATTTCTATTTTCGAACTCATACGACAGTCGCTTCTACAACGTAGTAATTTCTCTCCAATGTGTCCCCGCCTTAAAAATAATACTGTAATCACCTAATTGCCGCCACTCACTGCCGTGTCGCGACTTTCGACACAATGAATTGTTTTTAACAATGAGCGACTGCAACTGTTGTTCGTTGTTGTAGCCTCAGGCTAAAAACAACTGAATGGACTCATGGACATGACATGTTGAAAAAAAAAAGATTGTAGGTAATTGCTGGTGGCAAGTTTTTTGTCTGACATCAGTTAATTAGTTAAAATCTTTGAAAAAAAAATGATTTCGTAGATCTGAATTACAAAAAAACATTGCAGCAGACAGACGCAACGCGAAAGTGCGACTCGATTCTGGTAGAACAAATTCCATGAAGCTTTCATAGAAATTGTTCTAGTAG
Organism: Cosmia trapezina; assembly: GCA_905163495.3. Taxonomy (NCBI): domain Eukaryota; kingdom Metazoa; phylum Arthropoda; class Insecta; order Lepidoptera; family Noctuidae; genus Cosmia; species Cosmia trapezina. The sequence continues at coordinate 20,456,970 of LR991032.1, read as the reverse complement.
AATCGCGTCGGGCTATTGCGTCTCGCCTGTCTGCTGGAGCCTTTGCTCGATCTCACAGGTTGCTAATTTAGTGCAACGTTTCAGTTATTCGTTGGTCAGAATTGGAAGTGACATCCTGAATTGACCAAGTTATTCATACATGTGAGTGCACTGAGTGCAGTAACATTTGTAAATTATTAACAAAAACCCACTCAAGGTCTCTGTCAGAAATATTAGCTGAACTTTTAGGGCTGTACGTGTTCCAACGAAGGCGTTTGGACTTATTAGTAATTTATACAATTATAAAGTTAACACGCGCATCGTGACGAAAAAAGAAACTTATGACATATTATAAATGTTCTAGAAAGTGCACTCAAAATGTTTTCGAAAGTGCACGATCCAGATAAACGAATTAAACATTTAATGTTTGATTTTATAAGACGTTATGAAATTATTTCAATTGAATTTTATTTAAGCTTTTCACTTATAAAATTTTAATTGTTACTCTCTCTTGTTAAATGTGATTTTAATCGGTTTGTTACTGTTAATCTGAGTAATTGGAAATTGTATTGAGTTGAAAGAGTAAAGTGCTAAAGTGTCTCGGGCTATGTTCTAGCTCGATATAAATCATGATATTAAGTACTTGTCTCATAGCGCTACGCTAGTTTAATCGACTAACAACAAATTAATAGTATTTATTTATTTCTAAACATACTTTATTGTACACCAGAATTATATATTAAAAAAAAACTCTACAAAATATACAATGGGCGGCCTTATTGCTATCTGCGATCTCATCCAGGCAACCTTGGTATGGATATTTTATTTACAGGTAGGAAATAAACGGTTTACAACAATTCCAACAACAATGTAGAAAAATATCTGATCCATAAATTTTTTATGGATCAGATATTTTTCTACATTGTTGTATTGCTTTCCATATTTAATATGGAAAGCAATCTTGCTCCAAAGAGGTTATACAGTAGTAATTTATGTACATTTGCAATGTGCAATGCCAGGTTAGGCAATATTTTAAATAATTTTATATCACTTGCGCGTCGAATGTAGGTAACTACCTATTACTTACACTGTAGCAAAAGTATTTACTACTACTACTACTATGTATCTAATCAAATAAACGCTATACTTAAAAAAAATACCTAATCAGGTAGTCCTAGTCGTTACGCGCCAGTGTGTACAAAACTTTACGTTTTAAGATGTCAATATTATTTTTGTGTTGTGACTAACAATTTTTTTATTTTTGTTTACAGGTAAATATTGGCAGTTTTCAACACGATTTTCAGTTGTAAGTAGCATACCTACACAATTAAATAAATAAAAAAATCTGTAATAATAGCGTATAACTATCGCGGATATTTGAAAATGTCCGTGGTGGTACTCAGGCAGTCAGTACGCTTGGCTAAGAACTTTTTCTTCGAAAAAACAACAAAACTATCGAGGCCCGTTTCAAAAAAATATACAAACGTTCGATAATTATAATATAATAATAAATTTTAATCTTAGCTTTTTTCTATAATTTATTACATTCAATAAACATCTTCCTAACTCGAAATCAGTATGTAAATATCAAAAAACATACGTATCTATATAAAATACATAGTTTCAATACGGAGGCTCTATTATCACATGTTTATGTAGATTAGAGAACAAAGTACCGCGGCCATTTACATATTATCAGTAAACCAATTAATTTTACAATATATTGGTATTAATTGTACCAGATTTATGCAAAACCGCCTTTGAATTTTAAGCAAGCCTTCTGCCTAGACTGTGTTTAGATTAAAGACGGGTTCAAATGGTAATACATAGATCCTTATTCTACAACGATGTTCAGTGATAATCAAAAGTATAAACGTAGATTTAAAGCTGACAGATTTCTAGTATGAAATGTTTGACAGCTTTTAGGTACTTTGAGGGTACTCCTTTGAGCCACAATGTGATTGTGGAGCTGCATCTCAAACGGCCTTTGTGGATGTGAAATCATCAAATGGCTTCTCCCGCTCCGGGTGGAGCGGGAGCGGCAGTGTCAGTCTTTTACTGACTAAAACCCACCCGTGTTCCTTCAGTTGCTTGTGCCAGGGCCACGGTATCTCTTTCGAACAACCCGCGACCCCGGCGGATCTCAAACGACCTCACTTTTTATCGTGCTCTCTACATCTTTGTGAGGCCGATGCTTACACTGTGGACGTGGCTGAGTTTTGGTCAAAAGTTATAAAAACCTACAAGGTCAAATTAAATTAGCTAGCGAGACTCCGTAGACGTGAGATGGGTATCAATATGCGACAAAATAAAAATATAAAACATTTGATGACTTTTTTTGGGGTCAATGTCCGCTGGTAGTGTCGTTACTTTCAAGTAACGACACTACCAGCGTGTGAGTTGATAAAATCAAAATAAAAAGTTTATTAAAAAAACTTACTTATGCTTAATTAATTAAAAGTACGGCGGTAGATGACCCAAAAAAAAAACATGATCATATTATTATTTTTTTGTTTTTCATGTTTATAGATATCGATACCTATCACGTCTACTGAGTTTCGCTACCCTAACGCTGTAGATAATTAGGGTTAGTCACCAACTGGACACGAGAGACTGGACACACGTGTGTCCAGTTGGTGAAACTCAAAATTAGTACTTAAGTATCACTTATTATGTCGTGGAATCATCGATACGATGAAGAACAAAAAAGTACTCTTAGAAGTCGTGTATGAAGAACATACACTTCTTGTAGTACCTACTTATGTAGCTTTTAAGTCTCATCAATAAATATTCTATACTCTATATTATATACTTACTATATATAATATTCTATATTATATACGTAATTAATTTAGGTATTATAATAACGCTAAACTGTTAATTAACATAAATATTACATAAATAATTTGCTCGTCTCATAAAAGTTAAAACACATAAGTCTCATCTAAAACAAATGCACATATCCAAGCTATAATTTTGACGGCAATATTAATGTCATATTAGCGAGGTTGCCGTAACTTTGCCGGTAGAATTAAAGTCTTATGTGGTTTGCTGTCGTTTTGCTGGCAATATTACCGTCATATTAGCGAAATTGCCATTTAGAGAGTACTACAGGGCCGCTAGCAGTTCACACATACCGGGTGTACACAATTAAACGAGTAGGTTTATTGACTATGCTTCATTTGATGCTAGGTCCGACTGTGAGTGAAGCAGATTTTCTGTCTTTTTCAGTCAAGAAATGAAAAGAAAGAAAGAAAATACTACGTTTACTTATCACAGACTAAAAGGCACACAACATATTCTGCAAATAAAAAAAAACAAATAAAAAGGTAATATTTATTAAAACTTAATACTCACCTCTCCAGCCCCACTAGAGGAACTATTTAGTTTCACGATATGGTATAATAAGTATGTAACTATGTAATCGTGCGCGTCGAGGTTTGCGACTAAGGCGGCGTCCTGATTGGCCACGATCGTACGAGCAAACGATGCGATTTCGTCGCGCGATGAAAATGTGTAGGCTTTCCATGTAAATACTGGTATTTAGGTGCATACTGTTAGACTGGAAGCCGATCCCAACATCGTTGGGAAAAGGCTAGGTAGATGATGATCCTAAGGTTTACAGCGAACAATTATCACAAGAAAGGTATAACTGCCTGAAATGAAAATAGTTTCATCTAACGATGGTTTGTTCAGCAAAAAATAATGTTTGATAATCGTACTTTTAAATTCCAGCAAATCTAAGCATAAGGTAAGTACAGTAGGCTGCACGGTCAGTGGTAACAAACCAGGATAAGCTGGCCTATTCCAGCTATATTAATAAAAAGAGAAGTCCTGACTGACTGACTCCAAACTCTTGAACCTAGAACCTGATATTTTGCACAGAGGTTCCTTTATAATGCAGACGAGGAATAAAGAAGGATTTCCCGGTAGTACGTTCCCGTGGGATATTTTCCGACATCCACTCGGGCGAAGCCTCGGGCAATAGTAGGTATTCTAATAAAACCCCGTACAGTACAACGTTCAAAAGTTCCATCGTTTATTTTGCCGAATATGTGAATGGTCCAATAGTGACGGAATTAGTGCGCTAAAATAATAATTTAGGTGGGAATATAAATCAATTTCTATTGGTCCCATTTTATTCGCTATATTTCGGTTTTTCCAAACAAAAACGATGGAACCGTTGAACGTTGTCGTACTGTTCTACGCTACACCAGCTCAAGGTGAAAATGATACCACCGAAGTGAGGTTGCCTATACCTATGTAAGTAATTTAATCAACAACCTCTCGATATTCAATGCATTCTTATAAAATTTCATACCATCGACGAATTTCATTACCAGGCGATCACGTCTAAGCCACTTATCTTGCTCCGCCTCCGCTAGCAGACAAACCTCACCTCACAAAATCCTTCTCTCCATTACACCTCTTACTAAAACCAACCTTATCACCACCACACAAGGTCGACAAATACGTAGCCTCCGACACATAAACACTCCACATAATTCAGGCCCAACACAACAGACAGCACTGGAATTCTTGGGTTTTCAATAAAATTGCAATAGTTTCTTTGTCGTTAAATACATTAGTGTTGCCAGTAAATAATAGGACTTTCACCTGGCAATGAATGGAACTATTAATGTGTAGGTTACAGTACAATCTGGATGTCTGGCGTGCGCAAGAGTGGTATGAGGAACGTTTATCTTGCTGGCGTAACTTTGAATAGCTGAAAGTAATGATAAGCAAAAATGTTTTCAATGGCGCGAAATAAAACCTTAGAAGTTTAGAGGGAAAACAAAATAAAGACACGATTCTATGTTAATAATGGGTGGCGAGGTCTTTCATGAAGCCGTGGTTAGGTCTTTTTTAATCTTAACCCCTCTGTGATTCTTTATTTTTAGGGTTCCGTACCTCAAAAGGAAAAACAGAACTCTTAAGGATCATTTCGTTGTCCGACTGTCAGTCTGTTAAGACCCTTTTTTTCAGGAACGCGTGGAGAAATCAAGTTGAAATTAATATCAAATACGTAAGTATATGATCCTTTGGAGTTCTATAAAATCAAGCTTCTACGTCAACGCATTAAAAAACACGCCCGCACTTGGGCGGTTTTTTTTTAGAATCCTAACTTTCACAGATAAATCTTAGAACTCATTATACTTATTTGATTTTAAATCAAAACCAGTCATTATTAGGGACTATTTATTTCATAAAAATCTATGGGTTTTACTTATTTTAACAAAAGATATCCGTTTCAGACCATTGTTATCACCATAATAGGTATACCAAGGCACAATTACGTACCTAGATTTAGTTGTAGCGTTATCCTGTCGACGTGCAGCTGCCGACTATTTCTGTTCTGTGCTCGTGATAGCTCTACTAGCTTACAACCTCAGGATTGCCAGCGTGGTATGTCGATGAAAAGTAGCCTATGGTTCAAAGTACCCAAACCAAATTTCATCACAATTGGTCCAGCCGTTTAGCCGTGAAAGCGTTACAAACAAACAAACTCATATTCGCATTTATAATATTACTAGCTATTTTTTTTTGTCTTTCTTACAAATAAAATCAACAATAATGACTCATATAACATCTAAAAAAAATAACAAAAAAAAAATGACCTGCATTACATAAAGTGCAACACAATTTCTCAATTGCACTAAGACGGAACTGTTACGCAACTATCAACCTTATAACTCCAGTTTACTCGAAGAAAGCTTAGATTTGTTATCATTGCAATAGATTTGCATTATTTATCTTAATAACAGTTATAATTAGAGCTATGATAAATATTGCGTGACGGCTTGCATGAATAATTATTGCTTATTGCAGCTTTTCGTAATAATTTGTTACATATTGATAGCTGTTAAGTGGTATTAAATAAATTGCATTAGAAACCCGATTGGTACATTTACCCCGGAAAATTTAAAGAAAAGCTGTTTTCAAATATTTAAAAGGCAATTTCTTTGAAACACCTCAGAGTAGTGACCAGTCGGACATAATACAAAGCCAAAAGCAAAACAAATGAAATGTGAAAATGAGTGAAAAATCCTTTTCTTTTCATTTTTAGGGTTCCGTACCTAGAAAGGAAAAAAAACGGAACCCTTAAAGGATCACTTCGTTGTCCATCTGACGGTCTGTCATTCTGTCAAGACCCTTTTTCTCAGGAACGCGTGGAGGTATCAAGTTGAAATGAATATCAAATACGTACTCTATGATCTCTTAGAGCTCTAAAAACATCAAGCTTCTAAGTCAATTTATTATATACATATTCAACTACAATGTTAAGCTTGTTTTTGGGATAAATTCTTTTCAAGTACGGGACCCTTCACTTGGGTGATTTTTCTATTAGGTAGGTATGTATTTTATTTTAAACTTTTCAAAATAAATAAATAACCAACTTGATAACAATGATTTACAAGTTCGTTCAAGGAAAATGCAGTAAACATTTTCCATCAACGTTTATTGGATTTATTCATATATTTATAATGCTTTATCCAAATGCAACTCCATTCAAGATAAATAATAAAGTAATAATTAAAAATTCAAATATTTAATCAAATGGTAATTAACACTTGGCAGTTGTACCTACAAACTACAAAGCCGCAGCAGGTAAAGAGTTAAAATTAATTATACTTACTGGCAGTTTAGGGTTGAGATTTCTTCAGGTGAAAATATCTCATGAAATACTTTAAGGACAGAATAACCATTCATTTGAAGCCTCGGTCTCGGTATCAATGTTCACGATCACGGGAACTTAAGTAACTGTATCAATAGTGACTTAAGGCGAGTAGCGCCACTATTGAACAAAAACATAAGATATTTTTCAATACACTTCCTCGAAAACTGGTTCATATCGCACTACGATTAGGTTCACACGCGTGCGATTTTTCATTTTCCAACACGTGGCCGGGAATAAAAATTGCCACAGATACCTAACTAAAAAGTCCAAATTGGTTCACACAACCGACGGTCCTCTCTATTCGGCGGTGAATGTTTTTTTTTTAATCTCGGCAAGGAGATATGCGGCTTTACGGCGTTAATATTTTTTGAATATTTAAATACTTAATATTTATAAATAGAATATCATCAAAAACCATGATTATTACAATAAAAAAACGTTTATGAACAAATTAACATTTATTTGTGTTCTAAACTCAAAATTGTTTGAATTTTCTATTTTTCGTATTAAGGCTCTTACAGACAGAGGCGATATCGCGAGCGATATTGCGATATTATCGCGTCGCAACACCGCTACGCGACACGTCGCGACGCGATATCGCCTCTGTCTGTAAGAGCCTTTAGGCTGTTTATCGGCTTTATACCTTTGCTTCTCCTTTAACCTGGCGAAAGCAAAGCGCGGAAAAAAAAAATCATAAGTAGTTTCCTAATACATAATTCATTACAAAAATAGTTTTTGTTATTTTATTTAATTTCTTCAAAAGTCTATTGAAAAACGTCGTTTGATACACGTGGACATCTTGTATCAAAATGTACTATTTACAACGCATTTTATATATTTAATTAAAGAAATATAAGGAAAGCTTCCAGATCAGTAGTAACCCTACCAACAGTAGCAATCATTGAAAATGTTACGTTTCTATGATGCCATAAAATTAGGCACTTCCTCAGCACCTGCCACTGGTATCGCAGCTACAATTATATATTGAGACGTAGCAATTATATGTAGGAACATACATAAACTTAGATAATAGATACGTACTTTATAAGGGGAAGTTGTAGATCGCATTAGAACTATTTGGACATTTTAGCAATAGGTTTTACAGAATCATACTTTACTTACTTTCTTCCTTACTTTACTGGGCATCTAAGGATATGACTCGCAACCGGCGTGCGTGTATGACCCAGATGAACGTAAACGAGGCAAAAGGAGTATGTAAGGATCATAGCATGGGCGGTCTGTAGTTCCTGCCTATCCCCATGGGAAAAAGACGTGAATTTATGTATTATTGTGTAAAAAAAAAAGAAATTTCAACTTCCTTTAAAGCCTCCGCATATTAAAGCACTATAAACAAACTTAATGCATTCAATTATCAATTAAAATTAGAAATTCAATTAACATAATCTCCATACTGATTTTAAAGTGAAAAATCATCGGCTACTATCATCTCATCAGATGTTGATTATGAGAAAAAATCTACGATTCTTGAGGTACTAAGTGGTATCCTTATCATAATATTATCATAACTTTGATTACAGCCGGCTCTTACGGCTAGAAGTCAGTGGTATCTACATCTCTGACTAAGGTCACAATATAAATACTGACAGTAGGGAAACTACGAACAAACGTACGAAACTGCACACACACAGACGCGCGCATCGACGAGACCCCTAAGCCACAGTAAATAATTATTATTATACTGAGAGCACCGCGACTATCGCTTTGGGGCCTCGCGTCGGTGCGCGAGTCTGTGTGAGTATGCTGTTTCGACCGTTTGTGTATAGTATTAATTACTGTCCATATATTTGCTGTGCTAAGGTGTATGTAAATTCAATTTTATTAAATACCTGTTGAAAAGTATGGTTATGTGGAATGGAGATATATCGGAGATATTGTAAGGATACATAATACTTAGTTCTTGTTGGAATTTTTTTGGAAAATGGCATATACATAGGTGTCTAAATTATTCTAATTACATATTTCTTACAGGATGTATCGGAAAGGTATGGTCAAAATTAAGAGTGAGGTCAAACTGAACAACTTTGGCCGTGGGAGCAACATCGTAATCAAGAAAAAAATATTAGCTGTGCCATACATTTTTTGGGTCGAGTAGGTAAATATTGAAGTTTTGTACGGGACAGCCGATATTTTTTTATCGATTATGATGTTGAAAGATGTTCAGTTTGATGGTCTGTACCATACCCATAAAGACACCAAAAAAACGCTATAGGGTGTACCAGATAGGTGTGGGGCATATCATATCGTTCTTCTATGGAGGATGAGAGCTAAAGGTTATTGGCATCTTCATTGCCAGTTTCTATAGGTTTCTGGTTTGTGCGGAGGGTGATTGGTAGTAACACTAGATAATAAGTTGTTTTAATATTATGTTACTAACACTCTATGGATTATTTATTCCGAAATAAAAATCATTAAATTAAATTAAATTATAGCACAAAAAACAATACTTAACACAAAAATGTTTAGCAACAGCGCCCCTTTTCTTTTGTGGATGGGAAATCATCAAATGGCTTTTCCCGCTCTGGGCGGAGCGGGAGTGTCAAACTTTTCGGACTAAAACCCACCCGTGTTCCTTCAGTTGCCTGTGCCAGGGCCACGGTATCTCTTTCGAACAACCCGTGACCCTGGTGGCAACAGCGACCCCCTGTCAACGTCATTCGAGTGCCATTATGGATCCTTGTAGCAGGTAATTCAAACTGACTTTTTCATTTCTAATTTTAGCTTGTAATCCGTCTGTCATTCTAGGCATAAACAGGGTCGTATGCTTCATTTAATGGCAGTGACTAGGTCCAGTGACTCGGAATTTTGGACCCAGTCATGAGTTCATGTAGACGAGATCGGCAGTAAGTCAGTTTGCTGTGGATTATTGGCACTGGGTTACTTGACATTTTTGCGTCAAAACGTAGCGTGGACATGGACACTCAGCAAAAAACTTGCAGCGACTCCCCGAACGCGTCTAGACAATGCCAGTCGCAGTAGACTGACTTACGTGGCGTGGCGGGGGTAGCTACTGGGCCCGAAAATAGACGGGTAGGTTATAGTCCAGTAGACAAAAGAATATGCCCTTCGATAATTCCAAAGTTTTTTATTTTCGCGGAGTGGATTACTTTCGTGAATTCATTGCTATGTACAAAAATGCTAACAGTTTAGAGTTATGCTATAGGTATTAAGTAGGTATTTCCTATTATTTCGTGTTATAACAATAATATAAAATTTAAATTAAAATACTACACTGTTTCTTAATTAGTACTATCTAAAGTATATATTACTGAAAATGCTAACAGATAGGTACTGTGGAACAATGGAAATCTGAAAATGTCCTTTAACTCATTCAATAAAAAATTTAAGTTTTTCAAATCATTTCCTATACACTTAAAGGGATTAGTTATACCTTACAACAAAAGTTCTAACAGCTAAGTAATATGCTTCACAAGTAATTGTATTTTTACTTTGTAATTAGCGAAATATTGAATTTAAGTTTATAAATTTGCGCCCACATATTCGTGATAATAAGCTCTGCTACCATACAAAAGTTTCAACTTGTACGTGCTATGCCTTTTTTTTTAATAAATAAAATACAATTTGGATATTGTGGCGCGCGGTGTAAGTACGACAATTCGTGCAGCGCGACGCGGTGACAATCAGACCCACACTCACTGCAAACGTGCACGCGGCTACACATCAAGCTATGCAGGTCCAGTTTACACTGACCTCTCATTGTAAGGTAATCTTATTCAATGCGAGATCAGCTTATACTGGATATGTATAGCTTGATCTGTAGCCGTGCGTACCTACCTCTATTGAATGAGGCGCAAAATCATTTCATTACAGTCACATCTCACAAATGACTAATACGAGTACAGTCAGCGTCAAAAATATCGGAACGAACAGACTGTTCAAAATGATCTCAAAAACTAAGAAAATTAAACTACTCAATTGGGTAAAGCTCTTGTCAGAATTACAGTGTAATATTATCGTATACTGTCTTCATTCTGAAAACAGTCTGTTCGTCCCGATATTATTGACGCTGATCCAATACAGTCAGTTATTTTTTCTGTTCCATTCCGTGACCGTGACTTCGCCCTCGCGTAATTATCAACAATTGTCAAAAATAGTCAAAATCCCGGATTCCGGGATTCACAGATTTAGAGTTCTGATTATAGGATCGAATGTATATTTATGTATTGATCGTCAAAATGTCGTGATTCCGGAATTGATAAATTAAGTATTTTTTTTACCATTACTGGGTAACTTGTTTATCACTAAATTTTCACAGGGGATCATCTACTATGAACAACTTTCACTATGGCATCAACACGTAAATCACGAAAAATAAATCAGCTGGTCGAGTAGGTATTGAGCTTTTGTATCAAACATCGTAATTTTTTTCGTGATTTCAGAGTTGGTCCCATAATGAAAGCTGCTGAAACTGTAAATCCAAGATGGCGGCTGCGAATATTTTCAAATGTTTCGTCATGGGTGTCGTTTTCATTGGTTTCGAGGGTGTTAAGTCCGAAAGTGACACTAAAATGTAAATCCAAGATGGCGGCTGCGAATATTTTCTAATTTTTCGTCATGGGTGTCGTTTTTTTGGTTTTCGATAGTGTTAAAGCCGATAGTGATACTAAAATGTAAATCCAAGATGGTGGATGCGAATATTTTCAAATGTTTCGTCATGGGTGTCGTTTTCATTGTTTTCGGTGGTGTTAAAGCTGATAGTAACATTAAAATGTAAATCCAAGATGGCGGCTGCGAACATTATTAAATTTTTCGTCATGGGTGTCGTTTTCATGCTTTTCGAGGGTGTTAAAGCCAATAGTGACATTAAAATATAAATCCAAGATGGCCGGTGCGAACATTTTCAAATTTTTCGTCATAGGTGTCGTTTTCATGCTTTTCGAGAGTGTTAAAGCCGATAGTGACACTTAAATGTAAAGCCAAGATGGTGGATGCGAATATATTCTAATTTTTCGTCAAAGATGTCGTTTTCATGGTTTTGGGGGCTGTTAAAGCCGATAGTGATGTTAAAATGTAAATACATGATGGCGGCTGCGAACATTTTTAAAATTTTCGTCACGGGTGTCGTTTTCATTATTTTCGAGGGTGTTAAAGCCGATAGTGACACTAAAATGTAAATGCAAGATAGCGCCTGCTTTAAAAATGTTGATGGTTTTTTAATTACTATCACACGTGTTTTCAGGTTGTAACGCGATACGCTGCACTGCCGCAGGGTTAGTTAAGTAGGCATCAGCCAAGCGTCACGCATTTTGACTCCTCTATCGGCTTTAGCACACTCTAAAACCATGACGGAAAATTTTCGCAGCCGCCATCTTGGATTTACATTTTAACGTCATTATCGGCTTTAACACCCTCGAAAACCATTAAAATGACACCCATGATAAAAAGCTTGAAAATTTTTGCAGCCGCCATCTTGGATTTACATTTTAACGTCACTATCGGCTATAACACCCTCAAAAACCATGAAAACGACACCCATGACGAAAAGTTTGAAAATTTTGCAGCCACCGTCTTGGATTTACATTTTAACGTGGCGTTAAAATGTAAATCGCCTTTGAAACCCTCGAAAAGCATGAAAACGACACCCATGACGAAAAATTTAATAATGTTCGCAGCCGCCATCTTGGATTTACATTTTAATGTTACTATCAGCTTTAACACCACCGAAAACCATGAAAACGACACTCATTGAGAAAAATTAGAAAATACTCGCATCCACCATCTTGGATTTACATTTTAGCGTCACTATCGGCTTTAACAGTCTCGAAAACCAAGAAAACGACACCCATAACGAAAAATTAGAAAAGATAGAAAATATTCGCAGCCGCCATCTTGGATTTACATTTTATTGTCACTATCGGCCTTAACACCCTCGAAAGCCATAAAAACGACACCCATGATAAAACATTTGAAAATATTCGCAGCCGCCATCTTGGATTTACAGTTTCAGCAGCTTTCACTATGGGACCAACTCTGAAATCACGAAAAAAATTACGATGTTTGATACAAAAGTTCAATACCTACTCGACCAGCTGATTTATTTTTCGTGATTTACGTGTTGATGCCATAGTGAAAGTTGTTCATGAGTAGAAGATTCCCTGTGAAAATTTACTGATAAAAAGTTATCCTCTAATACTCGTAGTAAAAAAATACTTAATTTATCAATTCCGGCATCCCGACATTTTGACGATCAATACAAAAGTAGGTACATTCCATATTAGCCAAAGCCTAAACGTAAGTAAATATACATTCGATTCTATAATCAGAACTTAAAAATTGTCGCTCCGGAATCCCGGGATTTTTTCGATACATAAGTGTGGCTGACACTGGCTTGGCCACCATCAGGGATTTTACTTTTGATAACACAAAGATTTAGTCGTTAATTAGTCGAAATTTGTCGCCAAATATCAGAATTTGTCGGTCACTGGTTCAAAAGTTATAAGGGGTCATTGGTGGCCGATCTGTAGAGAGTCTCCCCAGCTTGGCCACCTTTATATCTCAAAAACTAGGGCACCTAGCGAAGATCTGTTTTCTCCCAGATTTAGTCGCTAATTAGTCGAAATTAGTCGCCAAGTCACAGATTTAGTCGGGTCTTAGTTTAGAAGATATAATGAGTTCAATTTTTAAGTATAGACCAAGAGCTAGATCAAAGATTTTATCGTAAACTCTTCAATCTAGCTCTTGAACTATACTTAAAAATTGAACTCATTATATCTTCTAAACTAAGACCCGACTAAATCTGTGACTTGGCGACTAATTTCGACTAATTAGCGACTAAATCTGGGAGAAAACAGATCTTCGCTAGGTGCCCTAGTTTTTAAGATATAAGGGTGGCCAAGCTGGGGAGACTCTCTCCAGATCGGCCACCAATGACCCCTTATAACTTTTGAACCAGTGACCGACAAATTCTGATATTTCGCGACAAATTTCGACTAATTAACGACTAAATCTTTGTGTTATCAAAAGTAAAATCCCTGATGGTGGCCAAGCCAGTGTCAGCCACACGATACATAAGTGCAATCCATATTAACTAACATCTGCACTTAAGTAAATTATACATTCGATTCTATGATCAGAAGTCAAAATTTGTGAATCCCGGAATTTTTTTGATACAGAAGTGCAATCCATATTAGCCAACACCTGAACGCAAGTACCTAACTAAACATTCGATTCCAAAATAAGAACTTAAAAAGTGTCGTTCCGGAATCCCGGCATTTTCTCGATGTATAAGTGCAATCCATACTAACTAACATCTGAACTTAAGTACTTAAAACATTCGATTCTATAATTAGAAGTCAAAATTTTCCGATACCAGAATTCTGGGATCTTTCAATCCAAAAGCCCACTCCATACTTAGCCAACACCTCAACTTTAGGTTAATACGCATCCGATTATCCGATCTCTAGTAATAATGTAATGTCCCAAAACCCGGGAGATTAATTATAAAAAAATAAAAAATAAAAATAAAATAGCCTTTTATTTCCAGTAAATTTACATTCCTTAAAATCTATGTATGTGTTAGTTTTGTTTAGTTCATTCTATGTTATTTATTTGTCTCTTACTTAGTATAATTTTATGTGTATCCTATGTATTATATCATAGTATTTATACTTAGGTACTTCATTTTTTTATTTAATCTACAGGAACCCCAGAATGGGTGAAGGCCTCCTCCAGTGATGCCCATTTGACTTTGTCTTCAGCTACTTTTCTCCAGTTTGGACCAGCTATTGCTTTTATATCATCTTCCCATCTTGTAATAGGTCTACCTCTTGTTCTTTTGCCTAGTAGGCCATTCCAGAATGTTACTCTTTTGGGAGATTAATTATGCCGGAAAAAATGTTGTCCTAAAGAAGTCTCCACTGTTTGTCTCCGTTCCTCGAAGTTCTATTCCGTTCTTTATTTATTACCAGAGATAGTATGTTCGGACGCATATTTACCTAAAGTTGAGGTGTTGGCTCTATAGAGGAAAAATAGAATGGATTAGATGGGGTATAGGATATTGATAGTAGGAATTATAAATACAACTAGAACTTACTTGTTGGCTCCAATCGTCGTTATGTATTCCGGCAGCCCATAATATGGTCTCTTGTGTCTCTGATCGTCTAACTACAGAAACCTTTATTCGTTTGTCAGAGGAATATTTTTGTTGCGACTGGAACGTATGTCCTACTGGTGCGGTCATTTGTTTCTACGAGTATCTCAGATTGACTTACGCGGCTTGTTATGGAAAATAGTTATTCGCAATTTAAACAAAAGCCATAGCACGTATATGTTGAAACTTTTGTATGGTAGCAGAGCTTATTGTCTCGAATGTTCAGGCGAAAATTTACAAACTTAAATTCAATATTTCGCTAATCGCAAAGTAAAAATACAATTACTTGTGAAGCCTGAACATTCTTGTGAAGCCTTGTGTTGTACTTAGCTGTTAGAACTTTTGTTGTAAGGTATAACTAATCCCTTTAAGTATATAGGAAATGATTTGAAAAACTTAAATTTTTAATTGAATGAGTTAAGGGACATTTTCAGATTTCCATTGTTCCACAGTACCTATCTGTTAGCATTTTCAGTAATATATACTTTAGATAGTATTAATTAAGAAACAGTGTAGTATTTTAATTTAAATTTTATATTATTGTTATAACACGAAATAATAGGAAATACCTACTTAATACCTATAGCATAACTCTAAACTGTTAGCATTTTTGTACATACTAGAGTAAAATTAGAAAATATTCGCAGCCGCCATCTTGGATTTACATTTTAGTGTCACTATCGGCCTTAACACCCTCGAAACCAATGAAAACGACACCCATGACGAAACATTTGAAAATGTTCGCAGCCGCCATCTTGGATTTACAGTTTCAGCAGCTTTCATTATGGGACCAACTCTGAAATAACGAAAAAAATTACGATGTTTGATACAAAAGCTCAATACCTACTCGACCAGCTGATTTATTTTTCGTGATTTACGTGTTGATGCCATAGTGAAAGTTGTTCATAGTAGATGATCCCCTGTGAAAATTTAGTGATAAACAAGTTACCCAGTAATGGTAAAAAAAATACTTAATTTATCAATTCCGGAATCACGACATTTTGACGATCAATACATAAATATACATTCGATCCTATAATCAGAACTCTAAATCTGTGAATCCCGGAATCCGGGATTTTGACTATTTTTGACAATTGTTGATAATTGCGCGCGGGCGAAGTCACGGTCACGGAATGGAACAGAAAAAATAACTGACTGGATTGGATCAGCGTCAATAATATCGGGACGAACAGACTGTTTTCAGAATGAAGACAGTATACGACAATATTACACTGTAATTCTGACAAGAGCTTTATCCAATTGAGTAGGTACTTTAATTTTCTTAGTTTTTGAGATCATTTTGAACAGTCTGTTCGTTCCGATATTTTTGACGCTGACTGTACTCGTATTAGTCATTTGTGAGATGTGACTGTAATGAAAT
This sequence comes from Cosmia trapezina, assembly GCA_905163495.3. NCBI lineage: Eukaryota > Metazoa > Arthropoda > Insecta > Lepidoptera > Noctuidae > Cosmia > Cosmia trapezina. Next base: position 20,440,803 of record LR991032.1, on the reverse strand, counting down.
GATTTTGCGCCTCATTCAATAGAGGTAGGTACGCACGGCTACAGATCAAGCTATACATATCCAGTATAAGCTGATCTCGCATTGTATAAGATTACCTTACAATGAGAGGTCAGTGTAAACTGGACATTCATAGCTTGATGTGTAGCCGCGTGCACGTTTGCAGTGAGTGTGGGTCTGATTGTCACCGCGTCGCGCTGCACGAATTGTCGTACTTACACCGCGCGCCACAATATCCAAATTGTATTTTATTTATTAAAAAAAAAGGCATAGCACGTACAAGTTGAAACTTTTGTATGGTAGCAGAGCTTATTATCACGAATATGTGGGCGCAAATTTATAAACTTAAATTCAATATTTCGCTAATTGCAAAGTAAAAATACAATTACTTGTGAAGCATATTACTTAGCTGTTAGAACTTTTGTTGTAAGGTATAACTAATCCCTTTAAGTGTATAGGAAATGATTTGAAAAACTTAAATTTTTTATTGAATGAGTTAAAGGACATTTTCAGATTTCCATTGTTCCACAGTACCTATCTGTTAGCATTTTCAGTAATATATACTTTAGACAGTACTAATTAAGAAACAGTGTAGTATTTTAATTTAAATTTTATATCATTGTTATAACACGAAATAATAGGAAATACCTACTTAATACCTATAGCATAACTCTAAACTGTTAGCATTTTTGTACATAGCAATGAATTCACTATAGTTATCCACTCAGCGAAAATAAAAAACTTTAGAATTATCGAAGGGTAAATGGAAAAAATATTATATCTCTACTGGACTATTAGACAACTGAACTGACTTGAGGGCGCGAAGTCATCACTGGACTGGATTGAAACTAGTGTCTACACGAGCACAGTTGCAAGATAGCGATGGACTGACTTACTGTACTGCCGATATAACCTGCCTTTAAATCTATAAGAGAAAAAGATAAGTCTGTCTCCGCGATCCTCTTGAACTCCGACGGCTGAGTTGTGAATTCCTTCTTCATACATAATTCCGTAAAAATCAAAGAAAGCGAATCATTATTCAACCCTGTCTCTTCCACATGCAAACACGGCAGATCCGCGCAGATCATCGCGCCAACATATTCCGTAGACGGCGACTTCTAAGCCAGGCTAATAAGACACTCACGCGCAGGCCGGAAGGCGTCCGTCCCCGTCTGATGAATATCTGCCATCCTGCGCGCTTGAGACGTGCCTCCGGTAGCGACATCTTGTCCCCCAACACTGAACTAATTTACTACCTATTTTCAAATGACATCCGATAATGACAGGTACTAATAATAGATTTTAATTAAAAATTAGTTTTACGACGTATACATATTTATGTTTCGATGAGTTGGATTTCCTTGAGTTTTCTTCGAAAGTATGCTGCGCTTTCCGCCGAATCGTGTCTTTCTTGTGATTTAAATATTACTAATCAGATTTTAGAAAACTCTATGAATATTGATAACAATTAGTGTCAACCTCGCAGACGTAAAATTATAAAGGCACGATTGATACTAATTTACAAAAGACATGTAGTGTAGATAGATACATATTCATATTCCAGTAATGAATATTGAGCATAACAAAAATGATTTATTTTACGCCAACATTTAATTAAATAACCATTTAACAAATCTAATTAAGTTCGGCTACAGAAGTAATAAAACATTTCTTTTTAATCTCACTATCAATCAAAAACTAATTCTTGAACAACCTCCAAGCCGACCAATCACCTAGACAATCGTGCAGCATCGCCAAAACATAATTAATTACAAACAAAAACTGCGGTGCGCAAGCGCAGGGGGCGTCGCTGGGCCGCGCGGGGGCAGGGCAACGCACCTGCGGTAGCTCCCTACCAAACGCGCACTAAAAATACGTTATTAACACAACTACTTTTATTTTTATATGCGATAGCCGCGAGCTAAAGGTTAACCCAGAGACGGACTGAAGACGAATTCCGATTTAAAATTTTTGAGTCTGGAATTTGTGTTCCATCTTTGAAGTTTATTTTAGTCTGAGTGATGGTTTGTGACTGTGCTTTCGCTTGAAGTTGTGTGTAGTTGTGGCACACACAACTACAGAGAAACTGTTTTTTTTTGCTTATTGTTATGCCATTTTTAATTAAACCATTCTCAACTCAATGGATTTTGAAAGAAAAACTTTGTCTCCTGTGCACGCAGCGCAATATGTCTTTTCCGCGAAAAACTGATGTATACCTACGGTGGCAGAAACATATTTTTAAAAGAACTTAATTCTTGTTATCTTTTCTCAATTTTGTCCTTTATGCAATTAATAAAATAAATAAATAAAATTATGTTTATTTATCTCCACAAATTACATTCATAATTAATGATTTTGATCTTCGGTGATGTTTTTGTACATAATTTCAAAATCCAGTTTGACCAATTTGATTATAGATTTAATGAACTGTGCAACTAACTCAACCTTATGCAGTGACCTCTGTTTATATTCAGCTATACCACATAGAAATGTAAAATAAATATTGAAAAACAAAAAAAAATATTAGCATATCGATTTCGGATCATATCTGGATCGTTTCTGATGATAAAATATGTGAATATTTAAATATTCAGATATTAAAAGACAAATGGTTAGCTTTATCTGTTGACATCACACATCATCATTATTACGTATTAATTCTAAATTACAATAATTATATTAATCTTATACAATTTTTCTATGTGATGATTTTTCCAATAACACTAACTGTTGTAATAAAATATGTAAATCAGCTTTTTGTTTAAAAATTTAAATGATTAATTTTGATATGATGATAAATTTTACCAAGGTGATGAGATGTTTTGATTTCAATGGCTTTAATTACATACGAGTCTTAAATAGATCGACTTGCAAAATAAAATTCTACAGTACAAAAATTCAAAAAATTTCGATTTTTTTCACAGAATCCCAAATACGACGTAGCACTGTAGCAGTCTATGTACTTTTAGATCAGTTAATACTTATACATGAACAAGAGTTTGTATCAATTATCACACCCTAAGAAAGTGATGGAATTGTGTAAAAGTGCAAAATGAGAATATTGCAAAATACCTATACTAGCTACGCCCCGCGGTTTTGTCCGCGTAAACCGGGATAAAAAGTAGCCCATGTGTTAATCCAGGGTATAAGCTATCTACATACCAAATTCCATCCAAATCTGTCCAGCCATTTGAGCGTGAAGATGTAACAAACATACAAACACACCCCCACACACACACACTCATAAACTTTCGTCTTTATATTATTAGTGTGATATGATTATGCAAGATTGTAAGAAATCAATTTAAAAACTTTAGTTCTATTAGTAACAGGGAAAAATTTACTAGGTAGGTACTTCTTCAAAATGAAATATGGTGAAATCAGTTCACTGTTTTACTTACGTTTGATAAAGTGAGACCTATATTGTTATTATTTAATCAAGAAGAAGATCAAGTCAACCGCTCTAGTCCGTGCCTGGCTGACATCTTTCGGCATCTGGCCGGTCGGAGGCTGCGATCTCGAGATAGCTCGGGTCACTGTCCCCTCACTCACACTACCTCGACTCACTCACACACTCACCCTGTCACAAAGCCTCTGGAAACTGGAGCGGTTTTGTTTTGTAACATTCGTAATTACACTTCATTGAACAGTGCCGGTGGAAATGGATACCTCATTCGTAAGGTGTGGCATGTAGATTCATGTGAGGTCTCATTCTGAGTTCGATAAATGACGGAATGGTCGGAATTTTATGACGAGTCAGAATTAAGCGTCTGTGGAGGTTGGTCGCTTGATGCGTTTGAAATTGGAATGTGTTATTGAGTGTGTCTATCATTCAAATGCCGAAGCCCAGATTAGGTTTGAATTAGTCTTTCCATTCAATTAAAAAACAGTTGAAAAGCGTTCTACTTTAGTCAATCTGCCTATAGCCTTTTCCCAACTATGCTGGTGTCGGCTTCCAGGCTAACTGGATGCAGCTGAATACCAGTATTTTACATGGAGCGACTGCCTATCTGACCTCCACAACCCAGTAACTGGGTAATACGATACCCCTTGATAAGACTGTCAGGCTTTCGGGCTTCTGACGACCCGTAACGACTGTCAAAGATCCACGAATGACATTTCCAAGGCACGGTATTGAAAGATCCACGGACCAACCCCAGCAATCGTAGCTTAACCTGATAATACAGATGTTTCTCGACGGCATGTGAAGCCAAGAGCGAACACAGATACGGATAGAGCAGTGATGCTGACCCAGTGGTAACGGTCGCGACTTACGAGTTGCAGGTCGTTGGTTCGATCCCCAGCAGGCACTTTACTTTGTAAATTATTTCATCACCACTGCTCTTAAAACGGTCTTGAGGAAGCCGGCATGTTCTAGCCAAAATTCGATGACATGTGACATCCGCCAACCCGTACTGGACCCGCGTAGTGGATTACGGCCCACTCCGTCTCACAGGCCTGTGTCCCAGCAGTGGGAACATTATAGGCTGATTTTGCAGCATTTTTTCAACACCAAAATAATGGTCCTAAGACACGATAACTTCAAGTCTCTCTCTTTCACAATTTTTTTCGGAGTTTGTGCTCTCTCATACGCCTTACAGACCTTGCACTCAATACATAAACTGCTGTCAATACGCTGGAAAATAATAAAAAAACAGCTGTCTCCGTGTTTTGAAGACGGCTTTTCTCAGCTGCAAAAATAAATTAATTGCCGTTCAATATTTTTTCAATTACCTATGTTTTAACGTTCACCACCTACGATTAAGTTCGTATTAACTTACTTGGCAGATAATTTCAAACAAATTTTGTTCAATTTTTTTTATGTTGAGCAGAGATACGTAATAAATACAGTAATTACCATACGAAACGGTGCTTTTAACAAAATCTCACACTCCACCCACATAATAAAAGTTCATTATAATATGTATATTTAATCAAATTGACTGAACGCCTTAATTAAGCCCGCGTTGTTTGACACTCCACTTTATCGGCTAGTGACGCGCTGCAACCTCGATACCGGTACCGATACCGAATACCAATTACCTCGGCAATAAACATCGGAACCGTAAAGTTGTCCGTCGCTCCGTTGATAAAGATATTAGCATGTGTAATTATTATCTCGCTGTTCATACATATTGAGATATTATGGAGATGTGAAATTGGTTGTTTAAGAGCAATATGTTTTAATATAGTGCGATTCGAAGTCAAAACGAATTAAGTGCAATGGTATCGCTCAGTCGTCAGTTATGTAATTAATTCGGATTATATTTTTCTACTTTATTCTATAAAATTGTTTATGTAGCAGCTAAGAAACGCATAGATAAAAATAACTGGTCCTGCGCTCAATCACTAGTGCACAATAATATGATAACGCGATAAAGTTATATACAGGATGACAAAAACTCGATGTATTCCTGGAAAAGGGTTATATAAGAGTTCATTAGCAACAAATTAAGTCCAGTTAACTATAGGGTTCAAAACTGGATAGTTACCGATCTGTGTAGGTTCTTCGATTTTCGAGATTTTGGGAGAGATTTCTGAGATCCTATGTATAAGTTTTGCGTAAAAACATTTTATTTTTTGTAATGATCACTCATTTTTCAGTCGCTCAATGTAAAATGCTGGTATTCAGGTGCATCCGGTTAGACTAGGACTAGGTTGAGAAAAGGCTGGGCAGATGATGAGATCACTCATTTTTCAGGTTTCACAAAAGTATCAATTAAATGTTTAGAGTGGAGTAGTTTTTCATAATTAATTGTTCTTGGTAACAGGTCAGAAAATTTCAGCTCGTAAACAGCTCGGTAACCATCAGTTTTGACCCCTAGCTAACTCTACTTAATTTGTTGCTAACCCCTTTTAAGGAATAGGTCGAGTTACCCTGTCACCCTGTATGCTATGCTCCACAATTCGAAATGGAAACTATTATGCTACCCACTTCAAAAATACCCAATCAGATCAAGATTAAAAATTGCTTTATTATTTAGGGTACCGTACCCATAGGGTGCCAAAAACCCTATTACTAAGCCTCCGCTGTCCGTCTGTCAGTTAGCGGGCTGTATCTCATGAACCGTAATAGGTAGACAGTTGAAATTTTCACAGATTGTGTATTTCTATTGCCGCTATAACAACAAATTATAAAGTTAAAAATTAAGGGGAGGGCCCCATACAATAAACGCGTTTTTTTTACTAAAGTAAAAAACGTAGCGTTAAAATAATATTGTACGGTGCTACGGAACCTTTCGTGTGCGAGTCCGACTCGCACTTGGCCAATTTTTATCACCACTGAGTCACTGCTTTATGAAGATCCTGGTCCTAACAACAAACTATGATAGCTAATTTATTTCGAAGACATACTTTATTCTTATCGCGATACATTATTCATGTCCAAGTCTACATACATATTGTAACCGATACTATGTCAAAACAAAAAACCGATTGACCATTGGCCACTGGCTATTGCTCGTAGGCATAACTTGTAAAAACTATATTATGACTAATATTGTAATGTGACCACATACTTATATTAAACAAGACTAAGGGCCTATTTCACGATGTCCGAATAGCCACTACTACCGAATAAAAACCAAAAAAAAAATGGAACAGAATTTGTATGAAATTATCTGCCAAGTAGTTTAATAGGAACTTAATCGTAGTTGGTGAAACCTTAACGTTAAAACGTTAGGTAATTGATAAAATATTGAACAGCAAATAATTTATTTTTACAGCTGAGAAAAACACGGAGACAGCTGTTTTTTTTATTATTTTCCAGCGTATTGACAGCAGTTTATGTATTGAGTTTTTTATCAGAGTAAGGCAGTATGAGAGAGCATAAACTCCGAAATTAATTTTGAAGAAAGAGAGAGACTAATTTAACTTATCGTACATTATTACCATTATTTTGGTGTTGAGAAACTGCTGCATAATCAGCCTATAATGTTCCCACTGCTGGACACATGGCTCCTCTCTGTGAGATGCAGCGGGCTGTAATCCACCACGCGGGCCCAGTGCGGGTTGGTAGATGTCACATGTCTTCGAATTTTTGGTTCTAGGATATGCCAGTTTCCTCACGATGATTTCCTTCACCGTTTTGAGAGCAGTGGTGATGAAATAATGTATACAAAGTAAAGCGCCTGCCGGGGTTCGAACCTACGACCTACACAACTCGTCCCACTGCTCCATTACCTGAAAAAATGCTGCGATTTCCCTTTTTCCTGATTCAACTTCTTTTCTCTATCATAATTCCTAATTTGCCTTTTAAATTGTTAATCACACTATCACACTAATATTATAAAGGCGAAAGTTTGTGAGTGTCTGTGTGTGTTTGTTACTTCTTCACGCTCAAACGGCTGGACCGATTTAGTTGAAATTTGGTACGTAGATAGCTTATACCCTGGATTAACACATAGGCTACTTTTTATCCCGGTCTACGTGAGTGAAACCGCGAGGCGCAGCTAGTTCAAAATAAACAGTTGTCAAAAATGTCTCCTAATAAACCTCAAACGTATGACACCTATTCTTAAAAACTAATCTCCTCTTTTTGCGAACCCCGCGACACGGGCGAGGTCGACAGACATAACTCAATAACAGGTGATAAAAACCACCGCTACACTTCCGTGCCTGTCAACGGATTTGATCCAATTTTAATGAAGAACAATCATTTACATAATTACGTCCTATATCTATCAACAATTTATCATGAACGTATGAAATCATTCTTGTTTTGAGTTTGAGTTCTTTGTATTTTTTGTAAAAAAAAGTTTTTATTTTTCTCTTTTTAGTTGTGGTACGCACGGCTACAGATCAAGGTATATTATTCCAGTATAAGCTGATCTCGTATTGTATAGGATTTTCTTACAGTGAGAGGTCAGTGTAAACTGGAAATGTATAGCTTGATGTGTAGCCGTGTGTACTTACCCCACACAAATTCTAATACCACTACCCGCAAAAGAAATTGGAACATCATCCACATAAAAAGTGGGGAAAAAATACGTAGGTATTATTGAAGCTAACTCAAAAACTACTTGTGCAATGTTAATAATTTTTATAAGGGACCAACTTTGAAAAGTTTTTGTTTTATTCGAGAGAATCGAGAGGGTATACCTCTCGATTCTCTCGAATAAAACAAAAACTTTTCGGATTTCTCTGTAAAAAGTTATGAGTGGTCTTAGATAAAAAAAAACATATATGTATGTATACGTGCCGACTTGAGAACCTCCTCCTTTTTTTCGTCGGTTAAAAATCGGACGATTATGTAGAAACAGTGCACAAATAGAACCAATTTTAAAAAATATTCTTCGGCTGTATAAAGCTCGTATCTATTAGAGGCAGTCTCGAAGGGAGATGTTGCCTTAATTTGAAGCACGCTGCGATCCAATTTCTCTTCTGCGGCAGAGACATAATTTTACGATTTTTAGATCTAATGATTCAGAGCCGTGCGTTTATTGGTCTTCGTATCGAGGCACCTTCGACCAGACTTCTCATTCTGAGGAAACTCAAATGTACAGTGGGCTGCCTCAATTGGGTACCCCATTTTTATTAAAGCTATAATACAACTGTGGTACCCAATTGATGCAGCCCACTGTACACGCAGCTTAAAAAATAACAGCATTAAGATAAGAGACCTACACATGTCACAAAATTCAACAACACACATTGCTAACAATAACAGTAATTCTGCCTATAATTAATCGGGCAAAGCTAATATATTTCACTCTCAAATAGCTATGCCCAGTGGCTACGAGCAATTTCAATTCTTCCAGGGTAGCACTAAGTCTGACCACCTGTGGTCATAAGCCGTAACATATATATACATCCGAGTCCGTTTTAATATATAATAAGGCCTACTGCTTTGGCCGTTAAACCAAAGATTGCTTTTAGGCATCATAATATAAATCACGCTTGAAGGGATTTGAGTTTATATTCAAACTTGACAGTTATTAGGTGCAGTTCGTGACATTTCAGGAGTGCGAAAAATAAGAGAATAATATTAATTAGTGCTGAATCCCAGCCTTCAGGATTTTGAACAAAATAAACCAGTACTGAAGTGTTAATTGCAGCTAAACAGAGTGACATTGAATTCATGGGCAATGGGCATCCTTTTAATGTATCATAAATAATAATTTTAAGGCGAAAAAAAAGTCAGCTGTTCCTACATCTCGTCAAAATAAACAGCAGATTTTTTTTTCGCGATTTCTTGTTTGTTCCCACATAAAAGTTGTTCATAATGATGAGTAAAATGACCCCTTAAAGGGATGCCCATGAATTTAATTTCACCCTGTATTTATTAGCATATAGACACAGTAGCTTTTACAATGCAAGTGTATAAACCTACCATGACAGTGTCTGTACTAACATGACACTTAAAACTGTTAGGTTTATACTTTCATTCTGACAAGTGCGAAACATAAAAATACCAGAAAACAAATGAATGACGCATACAGAGTGGCAAAATCATTGAACTCATTTAATTTCTTCCGCACTCCTGAACTATCAAACTGCATTCACGATGAAATAAACTATCCAAGCAATAATAATATTTGAACTTTAAGCTCACAAAATAGACCAGTAGCAGCACGACTTAAAATTTATAACCCGTTCAGCACTGGACACTTGGAACCGAAGGTCTAATAAATATTCATCGGCCAAAATAAATAATAAGCAATGCTTAACAAAGGAAGAGATTTAATTAGAGCAAAACACACGCATGACATTCACCGGGTAATGCATTAATCACACGAACAGGTTTTAAAGTGACGACTGTATCCATCATAAAAAGTGGTGTGGTACGAGTTTTGGAGTTGAGTAAAGGTTCCGTAGTCAGTTTTTAACATTTTAAATCTTGATTTGCTTTAGTTTTAAGGGGCCCTTCAATGCCGTTTTTTCTACTAAAATAGCGAGAGTTACATTGATGTATAGTCACGAGAATAATATACCTTACAGTTACACAAGATTCAAAAGCGATTTTCTCAACCCGTCAAACGTCAGATAAATACTTAAAACCGCAGAGGTCATGTCTATTCTATTCTATTCTATTTTTCTCTATGGCAATGGTGCCGATGTCGACAATTCTGCCAATGTCAGATGTGTTGTGAGAAAACGTGCCAAAAAAAAAAAAAAAAAAAAAAAATAGAAGAAAGAAAAAAAAAAAAAAACACTGAATTGAATTTAATGTGAAACTTGTTGACAAATATTAGTACACTGAAACAAACAGATAAAGAATATTGTTAATTATATTATATAAATCGATATAAATACATATTAGACCACAAACCACACAAAAATCATCATAATTTGATGTCATTGACACGGATAAAAAACATCAAAGCCTGGAAGAGCTTTGGAGAAGATGGAAAGTTAGTTGGGACAGGGATCTTTAATTTAGGGAGATAGCTATACAAGTCGTGGGCTGGGTTATTATTGGAGCAGTTAAAAAAGATGTGCTCCAAAGTACCTTCATCCAACCCACATTCGCAGAGCGATGTGTCTCTGACCCGTATTTTGTGAAGAAAAACCGGAGAACAACAATGACCAAAACGGAGACGGCAAAGAATAGATATTACTTTCTTCGATATTTTTTTAAATGAGTGCTCGAGTGTCAACCGAACCCCATACGTTCACAACTACTGTAAGCCCGCGACCGCCATCGGATGATGGTATTTTACGTTTATATATATTTAAAACATGATTTACGTTTATATACATATTATATAAAGTTTTTTCTTATGCACAAATTAATGAACGGTCTTTCCTCATAGTTGTAATTTTTATTTCACGAGAAAAACTTGAATGCTCGTAACTGCACTGCAGTAGGTTTCGGATATCTTCGAAAAATTCATGCTTAGCAACAAGTCCTTTGTAATAAATACACATCTATGCGGTAAAACCTCTCAATACGTCTCATTTTACACATACAAAGCCCGTCCTGCTTATCAAAATTCAAGAGGCACACAACATTAACTCAGCTAAACTGCCCGAGGTGGTTCGGTATTAAATAATGTAAAGTCCATAAAATCCGCTGGTTGGCCACTAAGCTATCACTGTCTGCTGTCTGGCCACAGGGTGAGCATGCGCAGCATCTGAACAATTAATAAAACTAGGTCGCTAAAGTGTTCGCGGGCTTAAACTAATAACCTGCCACAGACTGTTTTATCGATGTCCTTAAACTCGATTTAGTATTCCTCCAGGGGAACAACGGAGTAATATTATTCGATTTCTCCTGTCGCGTGTCGGCTCAAAGTTTATCGAAAATATGCAAACTGTGTTCGGCTTAATAACAACATAAATATTGTTGTACTAGCTTTTGCCCGCGGCTTCACCCGCGTGGTTGTCGGAAAATAACCCGCGGGGACTTCCTATCGGAAATTCCTTCCCTAGTCCTTGTCTATCTCCTCTCCTCTGTGCAAAATTTTAGCTTTCAGGGCTTCTCTTTTTATTTTTAAAGATTGATCTCATTCATAACAGATACGCGCTTTTGCCTGTTGACTAAAAGATAACTCTATTTCTTTAGCTACCTAAGTTATTGTACGCAGATGGAGAGCGAATAAACAATATAGTTTTCTGGTGCAATAGTTGACAGAATTACATCTGAATTATTACTGCTAGGTAAACTTAAACTACTTATATAAATAGAGACTCTTCGAATACTTGAACCAAATACTTGTGGGACCCCAATAACCCAGTTAGGACAGCACCGACAGCCCACACCCACAAATAATAATTAGACGTATGGCGGGCGGTAAAGTCATCGGTCATGCGTACACAAGGACCTACTTCCGTAACTACTCTGTGGCAGCTGTCTGACATCGTAACTACACTGTGACAATTCTCAACTTAGATTTATTACCGCTCAACTTTTTATGGGCATTTAAGTCGGTATGAATAACGCGAAACTGTAGAACTTAATGTAGTGTGTAATAAATTAAATGTAGGAATGACATGATATGTCCTAACCGTGCTTTGGAGTCCCAAAGCACGGTTAGGACATATCATTTATTCATTCATTATTCATTTCATTTTTATTTTTTTATTTTTATTCACTAATTATTTTTGTGATTAAGTCCGTATTAAAATCAACACGATATTTTGTTCGGTAATTATATGTAACTGATTTCTGAGGTTAATCGTTAGGCATTGTTTGAGATAGCTGATGTTGTTAGTCATCACAGTAAACGCGTGGAACACGAACCATCAATATCGTGACTGGAGTAACAAAACATGCAAATTGCAATAAAATAATTAAGGCATAAGAAGCACTTAACGATTTTATTACGGCACAACAAAGTTGCCGACTCAATTCGCCACGGCTTACACAACCGGGTGCAGCATTCACTTGAGAACTCGTAAGAAACTCGAAAATATAAATAACGAACATCAAACAACAATCAGATAAACGATTACGATCGGTATTACGGGGCAGGCTGATATAGTTTTATGGCATCAAATAAAGGACTATTACATGAGCGTTACGGCACGAGCGTGCGTTCACGGCGGCGTCCGAGCAGGAAGTGACACTGAGCGGTCCGTGCGTCGATTTCTCCTGCGCGCGCGCAAGCGATAAATAACCGCGGGTAGTTCTAATTCTGCGCTATATTTACGCGGCGGGCTGCGACAGGCGTGGGCGGGTAACACCGCAGAGTAAGCAAAACAGTTGCACTAAGATATCGTTTGCATACGACCTTCTGCGTGGAATCAATAAATCTGGTATTAGTAATTGAAAATCAATTGACTTGATTACCTATAATATTTGATTTAAATAAATATTAATATCTACCCAATAAGGAGTAAAAATAGACATTGATAAGGAGTAAAGTAATTTACAGAAATATGCTATCCTTCTATTTCTGCATCTTTCTTAAAATACTCCTAAGCTAATTAGTAATTTCGAATATTATGTAGATACCTACAGCAACAATCTTTCGCAAAATGAGGAGTGTCCTTTCAAAAGATATCTCTAAACTTATATTTTTTTCAACTGACTATTAGGTCTTCTTACTTATGCTAAAGTGCATCATTATACATCTTGAACGAATGCAAAAAGGGATATTCTAACCAGCAAATTGGACTTGAAAAAGAGTGATCCAAACAAAACATGACATTTTCTCAAAGAAAACCACCATACTTCACGATCTGTTGATTTTGTAACACATTTTCTGAAAAATAAGATAACATACAGTTATCCCCTTTTGAACAGACACTCCTCACATCGCATCTTTGCAAGAAAAACGTGCTATCTCGAAAAATGAAATTTTACAGGCTATGTAAACTTTATAAAAATGATGATGATGATGAATTAATTTGTTTTTACGTTAAATGAGTTATCTAATAAACTTATAAAAAAATAACAAAAAGATTCTACAATCGAATATTAAATTACGAATAATAACAAAAAAATACCTTTTCCGAAATGTCACGTTTTTCTCGCAAAGAGGCGACATAATAACACAGAGCAACTACCTTCCATTATAAATATGCACATCCAAAGAAAAACCAACACAAAAAATCTCCTCTAAATAACCTACCCACACAATACGAGCCATTAAATTCTAATTGCAACCTCCATTGTACGTTAAAATGCATAGATAAGTTACAGACCAGAAATCATCTGTGTGACAGCCGTGGAATTGATGAAATAAGTCCGCACTGCACTCTCTGTGCGTACATTAATCTGTGCACCGTTCCTAAGACCTTTATCTAACAGACAGGACTCCCTATTGTAGAATCAAGTGCTAAATTATGATAGGACCAACTTAGATTTCACGGGAGAGATCATTTTCTGTAACTTTCCCTTCGCTCGGATAACGATCAAACTGATTATAAATACTTCGATTTGAAATTCAAAATGTCTGCGGTTTTAGTTGGGTGCAAATTATTGTGCTTCTCGTTACGAACTGGAGGGACCTGCTTCAATGCCGCAAGTTACGTAAGTGAGGGAAATGTTCGCGGAAATTTGTAATCGTCACTTCGGTTTATTACGCTGTGTGCCTTTTTGAATCTGAGGAGTTTGTTTTTATGCTGTGGAGCGTACATGATACTGTTGGTTATTACTTTATTCATCATCATCTTCCTAGCCTTTTCCCAACTATGTTGGGGTCGGCTTCCAGTCTAACCGGAAGCAGCTGAATGCCTGTATTTTACATGGAGCGACTGCCTATCCGACCTCCACAACTAAGTAATGCGATACCCCTTGACGACCCGTAACGACGAAAGAACCATGAATGGCAGCCGGTACCAAAGGCTTCAAGGTGACACTGACACACGTGCTCATAAAAAGCATGCCTATAAGCACGCTTACTCGAAAACATACTAGAAATAAGCATGCTCATTACTAGTCACACATGCTACTAATGAGCACTTGCTCAATAAAAGCATGCTTTCGTGCTAGTAATGAGCACGTCTGTCAGAAGCTTAACGTGCTTTCCGAGGGCCGGAAGAGTCTTGGCATGTAAAGATGGTCACCAATCCACGAACCATCTTTACATACCAAGACTCTTCCTTGGTTAATACTTTATTGATCGCCAAAACAGAATTCCTATGCAACTTATGGAAAGATACCCACATAGTCTTTTGTTTTTAGGCTTGATCCATTTATATTGCATCATTTTCATACAACTGGGGTACCCAATCGATGCAGCCCACTGTTATCTAACGTCACTTCGCTTTCATCAACATACAGACATAACAGGCACTTTTCCTGTCTAAGATTCCCATCATAGCCAACTCTTCACCTGTAACCGTTCTACTAATCTTCTCTCCATAACTCAGGCCCCCATTGATCAGACGCTAGAGCTGCCTCATTGATCGACCCTAGAGCTGCGCCCATAAATCCATGGTGTTATCGATGTGTTCCCACTATCTGTTCTTGTTATCACATCGATACTTAGCGATACAAATCACGGCTACTGTTCGACATTGTACAATACTCTGGATTGTATGTGCCAGTTACCAATAGACGTAGATTTATAACCAGCAGGTGATATTGTGGGGCCAAAGGCGATTCGTGCAGTGATACTTTGTTACTTTATTAGTTTAGCTAGGTTTACCAGAGTTTATTGTGGTAAAATTGGGGACTTATAATGTACTAGATCCGCCTCGCGGTTTTACCCGCATAAGTCTCGATGACGTGGGAATATCGGAATAAAAAGTATTCTATGTCCTAGGACCTAGGTCATGGTCTACAAATGTGGCAAATTTCTTTCAAATCCGTTCAGCCGTTTTAGCGTGAAAGCATAACAAACAAAATAGATGAAGTTAGGATTACTAGAGACCCACCCTTGTTTCGCACGATTTTTACGTCTTGACGAAATATCGGGATGTCTTTGTTATACGCAACTTTAACATTGATGTATTGGTACACATAAACCTTTCGGAATAAATTTCCTAAATGATGGTGGAAACCGCATCAAAATCTGTTGCGCAAACACATACACGTTAACGCGAACACATACAAGATAAAGATATGAGTTTTGGACATAAAAACGAAATCTTGGACCATTCCCATTGGAAGATTCCCTGATGCATCACTTGAATTTCTGAAATCTATGCAAATATTGAACATGTATTTAAAAATGATTCAGGTTAAATTAATAGATTGGATTTAAAGACCATAATTTACTGGTGTCTAAAAGTAAAAGATGAGTGAACCCTGAAAGTGAGGTAACTAAAAGTTTATTTTCTTTGAGTTTTGAAAAGAATGAAAATCACTACACGATGTAAGTATGGTAGTCTTAAGACGAAAAAATTGGATCAATATGTGTGGGTTGCAAAAAAAAATTCTCATCTTTTTTCTCATACCTATATATTTTTTTTGCAACCTAAACTTAATGATCCATTTTTTCTTATCCAGCAGTTAGGAGCTTCTAACGGTAAACTAGGTGATTTTAGTCGCCCGCGGCAAGAAATTAATGTACCGTATCTTAATTACCAACCAAAAAAACTCGTATTTTTGACCTTAAAATAGTTCAACTAACTATAATCACCTTACACTTGAGGACGAAATAAAGTATAAACAATACTCTCAATTAATTTCAACGCATTCATGTATAAGTCTCCTAGTAAAAAGACTCCTTCCGCGTCCCAAGCCATTTTCGCGTACAATTTTATTGTTAAACATATTACCCTGGGGTCGGGTGTGCAGAGTTCTAGGTCAGGATCGAAGATCACATGTTACGTAAGTAATGTGCTGACCGGAGGCTCTACACCTTGTGCAAAGTGCGCGTAGGCGGGGCATACTATCATGTGGCCGCCAGTGTACGGGACTTGGGTTGTAGTAAAATAATAATGCTGTAGCTATGATCGGGAAAATTAATTTTCTTTCATTTGCGAGGGCGGTAGTGTAGTACATGTAGCGTAAACCAAAGCCACATATGTATACATGTATAACGTTCCCATTGCTGGGACACAGGCCTCCTCTCTATGAGAGCGAGTGGGCCGTATGTCACTCGAATTTTTGGTTCTAGGACATGCCGGTTTCCTCACGTTGTTTTCCTTCACCGTTTTGAGAGCACTGGTGGTGAAATTAAATACACAAAGTTCCTGTAAGGCATGCAAGGAGTGGAGGGAGACCTTTCCCCAAGAGTGGGACAGCGTAGGCTAGTAAAAAAAAAAAAGTGCCTGTCTCGGCTATGGTAAGTCGTGGCAGTTACCACTGAGCCAACACTGCTCAACTACAGAAATATTTCAGCAACCACATTAAGGGTGTATTTCACCAATGAAACCGTGTTCAAGTACTGACAGCTTTCAAACGCGGTTTAGATGACGTCATGATCACGTTCGGTTTCATTAGTGAAACTCCCCCTAAGAAATCTAAAAAGTTTTGTTAAAATATTGCGAAATCTTCAATAGACAGTTTAACACAGAACCTCTTTTGTTTTTCCCACATCCAAACCTTTCACTTCAAACAATTTTATTATAAGTTCAAACGTTGTTAGTACCAAAGCGATATAATGTACTAACGTACTGGGTGCCTGGGTGCTAGCACAGAATAATAAAAATACAGTAGTTTATCTGTGCAGTGACCTTGAATTAATTAAATACGCGTCCGTCCGTGCTTATGTGCCGCGCACTCGAACTTTTGCCTACTGGCACAGATTAATACAGATGGGACACTCCGCAGTTCAGGTATGAAGCTGCAAGTACACGGCGGACCCCGTCCACGGGGCAAATTCAGTAGAGATGCCGCGCGCCGAAGGTATAAGAGTTACGCGACAGAAAGAGAGGCAATGTGTAGGTGAATATAACTGTAGGTAATTAGCGTTCTGCAAAATTAATTGCACTGTATTGTGTCGTAGCAAGAGTCGCTTTTTATTTAAATGATTTTGCGGAGTTTCCCATCTGTATTAATCTGTGCTACTGGTAATACTCGGATTTCGAAGTGCGTCGTTTCGGCCGTTTTCTATTAAGATAAACTACTGTAACATTATTAAACTGTGGTGCTAGTTACCAGCCATAGTTTACACGGTACTATATTTATTCGCAAATTATACTTGTTAGGGATAAATGGGAAATAATACAATGTTGTTGTTTTGTAGTTTATGTAGTGTGAAACTAGCTGTAATTGAATGAATGTTTATACGATGCTGTGGTTTTACTGCGCTTGTCTAGTTGAAAAAGTGAAAAGGAATGCAAGTGACAAATGTTTTTAGGGTTCCGTACCAAAATGGTAAAAAGGAACCCTTATGGTGCGACTCAGTCTGTCTCTCACAGCTGGATATCTCAAGAACTACTAATGCTATCAACTTGAATTTTGGAACAGTTTTAGATGACGTTTACCCAACTATTTTGCAAATAAGTAAGAAATAAAATAATTTATATTTTTTTCCACAGGAACTGAAAGGGGGTCCTAAAAATGCAAAGTGGGGTTACTAGGTCATGTGGGGTATCCTAAGAAAGAGCGTTGTTTGCACATTCTCAATTTTTTTTTTTTTTTTTTAAGTTTATGTAAAGATTTCATGAAAAATAAAGCGCATCTCTAAATAGCACACTTTTTTAGAAATCGGAACGGAACCCTCGATGCGCGAGTAAGACTCGTTTTTGACCGGTTTTTTATTTAAATACAGTGTAATTTTTTTTAAGGATAGTAGTAGTGCGTAGTAGTGTTTTACATGTCGTTTAAAACAGCAATAAGATTAGGATGGAAAGGTTTGTTTTCATTGTAAACTAGTTTTCATTTCCTGACAGCCTCGTTGGACTAGTGGTCACAAGCGCTACTGTTGAGCATTAGGTCTTGGGTTCGATTCTCAGGTTTTGCAAAGTGTTATTGGGTTGTTCCATCTGGAATTGCTCAGTAGCATCCCGGAGTCTGGATTTGTGCCCGGTTGGTGGCAATAGGCTCGCCTCCTATCACATGTGACATAAACAAAATTTGGCAAAATGTGGGTGTAGGTACTGTAGGTAGGGGCTCTGCCTATCACTTCGGGGAATACAGGCGTGATGATATTTTAGAGGCAAGAGGGACAGGGTTCACTCATCCTCTATAGAAAAGGGAGGATCCTCCGATCAGACGGGTGTCGTGTCTGGTGGGCTACTGCCCGAAGATTGATGTCGGGACGTTGTAAGTATAATTTATATGCTAGTCGCGCGGTAAACTCTGATTGCGCGATGCAGGATTTTGCGAGACGTCAGTCAGTGTGATGCGTAGTTTGCATGTGGCGATGTAGATGCCGCCATACTATGCTATGTGTAGTTTTCATTGCCATATATTAAAGTAACTAATTGCACCTGCCAATGTTCCATTGTTCTAATTAAATACAAATAATCCTTGAAAGTCAAAAATCAAATCTTTTAACGTATTTTAAACTATCCGACATTAACATAATTCGAAGTATTGATTCTTAAACAATTCCTAATATCAGTTTCGAATATCTATCTATAAAGTATAATTGAATTATTGATTTAGATATTCATCGATTCGGAACAATGGACATAATCGAATAACTTTAACGATACGAGACCTCACCAGGGCCGGTAGTCTCGACATTTTAACGATCCTGAAATCGCTCGGTCGGACCTACTTACATGCTCTATGGTCCAAATGGCACCTCTAGACGGGCAAATGGTAATAGTTCGGTTTCATCAAATACAATTATTGCCACTTCAAAATCTCCTTGAATAACGGGGAAAATTGGAGGTCAAGATTTAATAAAAATAATTGTTTTTTCTTGAAAATTGTAGTGAATATGTTTACCTTATCTTGAAAACACTATTTTTCATGGTTCAAACTAGAGATGGGATTTAACAGGATAATACTGCTAACAGGTAACTTTGTGGCGGCATCTACATCGCCACATATGAACTACGCATCAATGACATGACGTCACGCAAACCTGCATCGCGCAATTAGAGTTTACCACGCGATTAGCATATATACAACGTCCCGACATCAACCGTTGGGCAGTGGCCACCAGACACAACACCCGTCTGGTCGGAGGATCCTCCCTTTTCTATGGAGGATGAGTGAACTTTACACCCTGTTCCTCATGCCTCTAAATTGGTGACCCCGAGCATGAACGTCAGCGCAGCCTTCGTGCAACTCCTTCAGCGTGACGTCATCAAGCATCACTTCCTCAAGCTTTCGAGCGGCGAGTCACACAGCCAGCCAGCATCGGCTTCAACAGGTATCCTGACCACCAGCATGCAGCGGACGCGCATTCCTGGTCATCACCTTCAGCCTCAACCCAGCGCTGTACACTCCGACTCACTGGAGCATAACGCAGCGCCACCCCGACTCACTGGGGTATCACCGCAGACAGTTCTGACTCACCGTGAACTATGCGGCACCCGGTTCCGACTCACTGGAACCACAACTGGCACTGGCAAGCATCGCAAGATACACGACTCAGCCCACTATCGACCTCCGGTCTCCGGAGGGGAGTGATGTGGCGGCATCTACATCGCCACATATGAACTACGCATCAATGACATGACGTCACGCAAACCTGCATCGCGCAATTAGAGTTTACCACGCGATTAGCATATATACAACGTCCCGACATCAACCGTTGGGCAGTGGCCACCAGACACAACACCCGTCTGGTCGGAGGATCCTCCCTTTTCTATGGATGATGAGTGATCTTTACACCCTGTTCCTCATGCCTCTAAAACTTGTTC